>OY482666.1:0-2954285 GCA_960531205.1 Andrena bicolor
GTAATCGAGGTCAAAAAACCCACCCACTCTCACCTCACCCAGGTCAAAAAACCATCATTCACGCACAAAAATGTGAAAAAACCCAGCACGCACATAACGGAAGTGAAAAAACCGCACACCCACGTAATCGAGGTCAAAAAACCCACCCACTCTCACCTCACCCAGGTCAAAAAACCATCATTCACGCACAAAAATGTGAAAAAACCCAGCACGCACATAACGGAAGTGAAAAAACCGCACACCCACGTAATCGAGGTCAAAAAACCCACCCACTCTCACCTCACCCAGGTCAAAAAACCATCATTCACGCACAAAAATGTGAAAAAACCCAGCACGCACATAACGGAAGTGAAAAAACCGCACACCCACGTAATCGAGGTCAAAAAACCCACCCACTCTCACCTCACCCAGGTCAAAAAACCATCATTCACGCACAAAAATGTGAAAAAACCCAGCACGCACATAACGGAAGTGAAAAAACCGCACACCCACGTAATCGAGGTCAAAAAACCCACCCACTCTCACCTCACCCAGGTCAAAAAACCATCATTCACGCACAAAAATGTGAAAAAACCCAGCACGCACATAACGGAAGTGAAAAAACCGCACACCCACGTAATCGAGGTCAAAAAACCCACCCACTCTCACCTCACCCAGGTCAAAAAACCATCATTCACGCACAAAAATGTGAAAAAACCCAGCACGCACATAACGGAAGTGAAAAAACCGCACACCCACGTAATCGAGGTCAAAAAACCCACCCACTCTCACCTCACCCAGGTCAAAAAACCATCATTCACGCACAAAAATGTGAAAAAACCCAGCACGCACATAACGGAAGTGAAAAAACCGCACACCCACGTAATCGAGGTCAAAAAACCCACCCACTCTCACCTCACCCAGGTCAAAAAACCATCATTCACGCACAAAAATGTGAAAAAACCCAGCACGCACATAACGGAAGTGAAAAAACCGCACACCCACGTAATCGAGGTCAAAAAACCCACCCACTCTCACCTCACCCAGGTCAAAAAACCATCATTCACGCACAAAAATGTGAAAAAACCCAGCACGCACATAACGGAAGTGAAAAAACCGCACACCCACGTAATCGAGGTCAAAAAACCCACCCACTCTCACCTCACCCAGGTCAAAAAACCATCATTCACGCACAAAAATGTGAAAAAACCCAGCACGCACATAACGGAAGTGAAAAAACCGCACACCCACGTAATCGAGGTCAAAAAACCCACCCACTCTCACCTCACCCAGGTCAAAAAACCATCATTCACGCACAAAAATGTGAAAAAACCCAGCACGCACATAACGGAAGTGAAAAAACCGCACACCCACGTAATCGAGGTCAAAAAACCCACCCACTCTCACCTCACCCAGGTCAAAAAACCATCATTCACGCACAAAAATGTGAAAAAACCCAGCACGCACATAACGGAAGTGAAAAAACCGCACACCCACGTAATCGAGGTCAAAAAACCCACCCACTCTCACCTCACCCAGGTCAAAAAACCATCATTCACGCACAAAAATGTGAAAAAACCCAGCACGCACATAACGGAAGTGAAAAAACCGCACACCCACGTAATCGAGGTCAAAAAACCCACCCACTCTCACCTCACCCAGGTCAAAAAACCATCATTCACGCACAAAAATGTGAAAAAACCCAGCACGCACATAACGGAAGTGAAAAAACCGCACACCCACGTAATCGAGGTCAAAAAACCCACCCACTCTCACCTCACCCAGGTCAAAAAACCATCATTCACGCACAAAAATGTGAAAAAACCCAGCACGCACATAACGGAAGTGAAAAAACCGCACACCCACGTAATCGAGGTCAAAAAACCCACCCACTCTCACCTCACCCAGGTCAAAAAACCATCATTCACGCACAAAAATGTGAAAAAACCCAGCACGCACATAACGGAAGTGAAAAAACCGCACACCCACGTAATCGAGGTCAAAAAACCCACCCACTCTCACCTCACCCAGGTCAAAAAACCATCATTCACGCACAAAAATGTGAAAAAACCCAGCACGCACATAACGGAAGTGAAAAAACCGCACACCCACGTAATCGAGGTCAAAAAACCCACCCACTCTCACCTCACCCAGGTCAAAAAACCATCATTCACGCACAAAAATGTGAAAAAACCCAGCACGCACATAACGGAAGTGAAAAAACCGCACACCCACGTAATCGAGGTCAAAAAACCCACCCACTCTCACCTCACCCAGGTCAAAAAACCATCATTCACGCACAAAAATGTGAAAAAACCCAGCACGCACATAACGGAAGTGAAAAAACCGCACACCCACGTAATCGAGGTCAAAAAACCCACCCACTCTCACCTCACCCAGGTCAAAAAACCATCATTCACGCACAAAAATGTGAAAAAACCCAGCACGCACATAACGGAAGTGAAAAAACCGCACACCCACGTAATCGAGGTCAAAAAACCCACCCACTCTCACCTCACCCAGGTCAAAAAACCATCATTCACGCACAAAAATGTGAAAAAACCCAGCACGCACATAACGGAAGTGAAAAAACCGCACACCCACGTAATCGAGGTCAAAAAACCCACCCACTCTCACCTCACCCAGGTCAAAAAACCATCATTCACGCACAAAAATGTGAAAAAACCCAGCACGCACATAACGGAAGTGAAAAAACCGCACACCCACGTAATCGAGGTCAAAAAACCCACCCACTCTCACCTCACCCAGGTCAAAAAACCATCATTCACGCACAAAAATGTGAAAAAACCCAGCACGCACATAACGGAAGTGAAAAAACCGCACACCCACGTAATCGAGGTCAAAAAACCCACCCACTCTCACCTCACCCAGGTCAAAAAACCATCATTCACGCACAAAAATGTGAAAAAACCCAGCACGCACATAACGGAAGTGAAAAAACCGCACACCCACGTAATCGAGGTCAAAAAACCCACCCACTCTCACCTCACCCAGGTCAAAAAACCATCATTCACGCACAAAAATGTGAAAAAACCCAGCACGCACATAACGGAAGTGAAAAAACCGCACACCCACGTAATCGAGGTCAAAAAACCCACCCACTCTCACCTCACCCAGGTCAAAAAACCATCATTCACCTAACAGAACGGTAACAGGCCGACATACAGCAAAGTGCCGACGGCCGGCGATGTACCGGCAACCGATAAGTGCCCCACGGCCACTTGAGATGGCAGCAACTGGTATCGTACCGACGGAGGATAACTCGATCTTCGGTCGGTAGGCTTCCAGCGGTCGGTAAGTGGCCAACGCATTCGCGTGTATCGACGGCCGGCGATGTACCGGCGGTCGGGAAGTGACCGAATGTCCGACCTTTTGCCTGCTGTCTAACATCTAGACCAGGCCTTCCCAAGTATAGAGCTGTACGAGTACTTGAATATTCGGGTAGCTTGAAATCCGAACCAATCCGGGACTCGGTTTCCAAGCCGAGCCAGGTACCCGAAAGAACCGAGCGGCTCGGATAGAACCAAGTACTTGAATTTTTCCAAACGGCCCGAAAGAAATCGGGCAGCTAGAAAAGCAAGCGAGCGGGCCGTAAGAAGCCGGGTGGCTTAGGTTTAGGTTTAGGTTTAGGTTTAGGTTTAGGTTTAGGTTTAGGTTCAGGTTCAGGTTCAGGTTCCGGTTCAGGTTCCGGTTCAGGTTCCGGTTCAGGTTCCGGTTCAGGTTCCGGTTCAGGTTCCGGTTCAGGTTCCGGTTCAGGTTCCGGTTCAGGTTCCGGTTCAGGTTCAGGTTCAGGTTCAGGTTCAGGTTCAGGTTCCGGTTCAGGTTCCGGTTCAGGTTCCGGTTCAGGTTCCGGTTCAGGTTCCGGTTCAGGTTCCGGTTCAGGTTCCGGTTCAGGTTCAGGTTCAGGTTCAGGTTCCGGTTCAGGTTCCGGTTCAGGTTCCGGTTCAGGTTCCGGTTCAGGTTCCGGTTCAGGTTCCGGTTCAGGTTCCGGTTCAGGTTCCGGTTCAGGTTCCGGTTCAGGTTCCGGTTCAGGTTCAGGTTTAGGTTTAGGTTTAATTTTTAATATTAATCCTATCTCACTTCATTTACAAAGTTAAAGTGTCGTATCTCAGGCATTTAATTGCTACGATAATCCGTACACCTGTTTCAGAAAATTAACTAGCCTGATACGAGATAATGACTAAATGTTATATACAGTAATTCGTCGTTAGTGTCACGTTTTTACCATGCGTTATAATCACGCTCACTATCCCCACCATTTCGTGGCATCCTTCAGTCGAGAGTGAGAGAATCCGATATATGCGAGACGACGCGAAGTTGTCGTCGGCACGAAATAGTATCCGCATCGCGTTAGTATCACGCTGCCAGCCCCGATCGTCGTGATTCTAACGAGGCATTACTGTAATCGTTCAATTGGTTTATTACACACGCCTCACATAGCATGTTTATATTTTCAAGAGTAAAAAAACGCTCTTTCACGTTCGTATTTATTGTTTTACTGTATTATTTCCGCATTCAACGGCTGGCTATCCGAAATGAACTGAGCATAGCTTCGAATATGTTTCATAATCAAAGTAATAGGATGGACAATGTTGAATATCTCAGAAACAATAAGTTTTAGGATTAATGCACTTTAGTACTTTCATACTCAGAATTCGCTATTCTATTGAATTTGACGATAAAAAATTTGACAGTCCATTTGAAAAAATAAAATTGGCCTCACATCCAATCTATCCCTGTAAATAAACTAGTTTCACCGTGTTTTGTGTTTCTTACAACGAGACAACTTCTATAAATAATATTTTCGCTTATTACTTGAAATAATAGATATTTAAGGGAAACCGAGTTAGTGGGACACCCTGTATAACACAGCTTCTATACTTTTCTCGGTGATACCGGCAGCTTTACCTGTGTCAATGCTAGAAATACATTATGTTTGCCGCACCCACCGCTCAAAAATCCGAGAGGGCGCTCGAAAACTGTGTGAAAAGTGGTTGTTTCAGAATATCGGTACTTCAGAACGGTGACACCGAAGACAAAAGAGTGAAAGGTCTATTCTATACCTGGTCTGTGATTTAATAGTGCATCACCAACAGCCGATGGACACCGTGGGACATACCGACGGTTGGGAGGCATCGGCATATGGTGCTGCCCCGGTATGGAAACACGTCTACGTAGAAGAAAGAAGATAGAAGAGGATAGAAGAGAGAAGAGCGAAGAACCTTCAGTTCCATTAGGGAAAGAAGGAGCCCAAAAAAACTTTAAAAAAGTAAAAAAATTACGCCAAGTACATGAAATCAAGTAAATGACACAATAAAGAAAATAATACTAATAAATACAAAGTAAAAAAAGATGTGAAATCAGAATGAGCTGCAAGTACATAATGGTGCTTTCCCGCAGCGTGCAAAGGCGACACTGGGAGCGACACAGGCGAATGGAAATTTTATTCTTCTACCCACGAATAATTACATTCCTCGATTCCATAAAAATACTGTTGCGGCGTAATAATAATATTTTGGAAGGATGTTGAGTCATAAAATGTTCACAAATACGGTGTAAAAGAACGAAATGTAGTTCATACTTCATGTCGTATACAGAGATGCAAGATGCGAAGAAGTCCGACTGCAGCGACCCTTGCGGTGGAGTAAGGAATCTCAGCTCGTGATATCTCCGCTCTATACAATAATATTCTTGAGTAGTACATTACACGGGCTTTTTTGACGGGATACCGTAACAAACATGCGCGAACGTAGAGTAACCGTATCAAAACCGCCATTACTCTACGTTCGGGCATGTTTGTTACGGTATCCTGCCAAAAAGCCCTTGTAATGTACTACTCAAGAATATTATTGTATAGAGCGGAGATATCACGAGCTGAGATTCCTTACTCCACCGCAAAGGGCGCTGCAGTCGGAATTCTTCGCATCTTGCATCTCTGCCGACCCACTCACCGAGCGGTGAGTGCAGGGGTGGGCACTTCCTATATAATAACTGTTGGCAAAATTTAGTTGGGGGCACTTTTCACTCGTGGCGCTAGGATCAATAAAGTTAAAGAATTTGGCAACAGATGGCGCTGTTGAGATTATTTTGTGGCGGGAATAGAACTTAATCCACCCAGTGGCAGTGTCACTATAGCGGTCAGTACATAACCCTGCATCGGGAAAGCGTAGGAAAGGTCTGGAAAGTGTAGGAAAGCATCGTATTGAAAGGTAAGAAATAAACGATTAAGAAAGAATGTAATTGAATGGGGTAGTTATTGAGGACGCGTTACATTATTAGTTACAGGTACAAGATGGGACGGAACTATGGATCATGTGCTATGCCTGGATGTTTGAATACGCACTCTACGCGACATCACTTTCCAAACCTATAGAAAGACGTTACGACAGAAAGGTATATGCAAATTATCATGTGTGTCATCAACACTTTAGTGTAAATTAGGCCTGCCCTTTAAAGTGCAAATACCTCCTCAAGTTCTGGGACCCAGGCAACAGCAGAGCGTGGAACTGTTACCTTGCTAACCATTGCGTGGGGTTTGGGACAACTGCAAGAGTGTATGTGCGCCTATACGCGCGAGGCCCAGCTATATGGACTTGTGGTACTTACGAACCAGGATGGACGCACACACAGTCTTGCAGTTCACCCACAGCCCGTGTTGTGATTAGCAACGTAAAAGTTCCACGCTCTGCTGTTGCCCAGGCCCGAGAACTTGAGGTATATGCACCCTATATAGGGCAGGCCTGGTGTAAATCATAATTCCTCGAACATGTACTTGGTACGAACAGCAGTATCAAACCATATTCGCTTTGATTTTAAGTGTCGTAAAGAATTAATTATGCAACATATAATTAAAATAATAGTAACAATGTATGTGCGAAAGTATTGTAATGCAGTAAATTCGTGTAACACCAATAATAACAATCCTTCTTTAATTGAATAAAAACTAAAGATAAATATGAAAATTGTATTTCAGTAATTTATTTCCTATTTGTAATAAAATTGCCTGACAAGGGAACATATGGAACCCACACACGCCGATTTTAATTGGGCTTTTGTATGAAGTAGTTCTCAGAAAAATATTTTGAGAACAACATCTTACAAAAGCTCCATTAAAATCGGCGTGTACGGGTCCCATATGTTCTCTTGTAACCAATACCATTATTCCAGGATTCAATTTTGCGGCCACAAAATAATCTCAACAGCGCCATCTGTTGCCAAATTCTTTTAACTTTATTGATCCTAGCGCCACGAGTGAAAAGTGCCCCTAACTAAATTTTGCCAACAGTTATTATATAGGAAGTGCCCACCCCTGCACTCACCGCTCGGTGAGTGGGTCGGTGCTGCTCTCAGAAACAAACACTACACGCTTGTGCAGGAAGGTGGCGCGTAGGCGCCAGGGGTGTGCACTTCCTATATAATATCTGTTGGCAAAATTTAGTTAGGGCCACTTTTCACTCGTGGCGCTAGGATCAATAAAGTTAAAGAATTTGGCAACAGATGGCGCTGTTGAGATTATTTTGTGGCGGGAATAGAACATAATCCACCAAGTGGCAGTGTCACTATAGCGGTCAGTACATAACCCTGCATAGGAAAGCGTAGGAAAGGTCTGGAAAGTGCAGGAAAGCATCGTATTGAAAGGTAAGAAATAAACGATTAAGAAAGAAAGTAATTGAATGGGGTAGTTATTGAGGACGCGTTACATTATTAGTTACAGGTACAAGATGGGACGGAACTATGGATCATGTGCTATGCCTGGATGTTTGAATACGCACTCTACGCGACATCACTTTCCAAACCTATAGAAAGACGTTACGACAGAAAGGTATATGCAAATTATCATGTGTGTCATCAACACTTTAGTGTAAATTAGGCCTGCCCTTTAAAGTGCAAATACCTCCTCAAGTTCTGGGACCCAGGCAACAGCAGAGCGTGGAACTGTTACCTTGCTAACCATTGCGTGGGGTTTGGGACAACTGCAAGAGTGTATATGCGCCTATACGCGCGAGGCCCAGCTATATGGACTTGTTGTACTTACGAACCAGGATGGACGCACACACAGTCTTGCAGTTCACCCACAGCCCGTGTTGTGATTAGCAACGTAAAAGTTCCACGCTCTGCTGTTGCCCAGGCCCGAGAACTTGAGGTATATGCACCCTATATAGGGCAGGCCTGGTGTAAATCATAATTCCTCGAACATGTACTTGGTACGAACAGCAGTATCAAACCATATTCGCTTTGATTTTAAGTGTCGTTAAGAATTAATTATGCAGCATATAATTAAAATAATAGTAACAATGTATGTGCTAAAGTATTGTAAAGCAGTAAATTCGTGTAACACCAATAATAACAATCCTTTTTTAATTGAATAAAAACTAAAGATAAATATGAAAATTGTATTTCAGTAATTTATTTCCTATTTGTAATAAAATTGCCTAACAAGGGGACATATGGAACCCACACACGCCGATTTTAATTGGGCTTTTGTATGAAGTAGTTCTCAGAAAAATATTTTGAGAACAACATCTTACAAAAGCTCCATTAAAATCGGCGTGTACGGGTCCCATATGTTCTCTTGTAACCAATACCATTATTCCAGGATTCAATTTTGCCACAAAATAATCTCAACAGCGCCATCTGTTGCCAAATTCTTTAACTTGATTGATCCTAGCGCCACGAGTGAAAAGTGCCCCTAACTAAATTTTGCCAACAGTTATTATATAGGAAGTGCCCACCAGGGATGGGCGGACTCGGGCTGTCCCTAGACACCTACAGGAGCGCTGGTAATGTGTGCGTGAATCAGCGTGGACTCGCTGCTAGCGTAGCTTCGGCAGACTCGAGCTACGCGTAGCCGGAGTCCATCGCAGCGTCCGCAGCTATTGGTCAGAGGCTTGGCTTGGCGCTGGCATCGGTACATTCGAGACGTCACATTCGCCTCGCGTTGTCGCCACTTGGCTGGTTCGCGCTGGCGTCAATTCACGCACATATACCACCGCTCCTGTAGGTGTCTAGGGACAGCCCGAGTCCGCCGATCCCTGGTGCCCACCCCTGGTTTCGGCAGGGGCTCCAAAAGTTTAGGAATACCCACAGGTGGGGTCTGAAATGTACGTTTCTCTGAATAACTTACAGGTTTTGTCGATTAATACGAATTAATTTAAAATATGTTTGACGCTGCGGCCGATATTCTAGAATAGTCTAGAACCTTGTATTGTCACCAACATAATTGTTCTAGACTATTATCGGCGGGAAAATATAAAAAGTATTTTAAATCAACATTTGACAATATCTCGTCATTTAAGCACAAGTGTTTTAATTTTAAAACCATTGTGGATAAAGTAATACTTCCCGAGCTTAGTGAAACGTAAAGTTTAGTGACGGAATAATTATGTTTTATAGCAAATCTTGAGGATAAGGTAGTTGATGCCTTACCTGATGATTTTAATACTGGAATCTACTACGGCTGGGCATCTATAGACGGAAAAGTACATAAAATAGTAGCAAGTATTGGCTGGAATCCATTTTACAAAAATGAGAAGAAGACAGTGGTATGACGAACTCGAACGTGGAATGTAAATAATTCATTCGTCGTAATTTGCGACTTTTTATATTAGCAATACTTTGCCATTGCAGGAAGTGCATTTGCTGCATGAATTTGCCGACGACTTTTACGGCAAACAACTTAAAGTCATTTTCGCGGGTTACATACGAGCGGAACGAGATTTTACTTCCACAGGTAGCTGCTTGTTTTTCTTAAGACTGTTTAAAAATTGATTTCTCCGAAATTGTATTACACTGCTCTTGTTTCAGAGGAATTAATCAAAGCGATAAAAAATGATATTGCGGTCGCCGAAGAGCAGTTGCAGACAGCCGATATAAATGTTTATAAGAGCAATGAATTCCTATCAGGGTAGTAGACTAACGTAACTTTTAATGCCGAACTTACAGAGGCTGCTTGCTGCAAGTTAAGCTTAATCTTGCACACCGCCATTATAAAATTCACAGCATCGGCGAAAATTGCGTCTATCCGATAAGAAACTGTGTTAATACATAACTTGCTATACTTTCATATATATTTTGCTAAGTAGGATTATAGCAGTATTAAACTAATCAAGTT
This sequence comes from Andrena bicolor, assembly GCA_960531205.1. Lineage (NCBI taxonomy): Eukaryota > Metazoa > Arthropoda > Insecta > Hymenoptera > Andrenidae > Andrena > Andrena bicolor. The sequence continues at coordinate 10,112 of OY482666.1, forward strand.
CTATGACAATATATATAACATATATAGTAATCTTTGATCTACGGTTTGATATACACGAAATTAATTGTATTATTTTTTATATACATGCAAGTATTTGCTATAAAATTATTTTTATGTACGTATTCGTGTGAAATAAATGATCGGAATATAGTGTTCAACCTGTACCTGATGATGGCGGTGGCGGAGGAGGGGGTGGTGGTAAGGATACCCAAGGCACGTTCATTCTACCATGAGTCTGTGGCATTTGTGACTGCCCGAACGTATTCGCGTTTCGGTATCTCATATTTTTGGATGAATTCGGACGATTCTGAAATGGTGCATGTCCTGGAGGGAGTCTTGGACATGCGTTGTAGGGGATTCTGGGGTTCAAAGGCACTGCGGCACCGTTTTCATTGTAATAGTCATCGGGGCTATAGTAATTCTGATTAATAGCATTGATGTTGGGGCTCCCATAGTGCATTGATTGCATGGCATTTGAATATGCCCCGTATGCATATTGCTCGCCTGTCTCGGGATGCAAGCCTCCTGGAATGGCTGGCCAATTATTTGGATAAGCATGCCACAAGTTTTGCAATTGATTCCCGCTCTGCGCGGGAGGATACTGCCTGTGATTTCCGCGCGAAGAATGCCCTCTTCTCTGCCTTTGCATATTTCTGTTCCACGGATGATTTGATTGCCAACCAGTAGTGGGACCTAGAAGCACGGATATTGTGTAAATCTAACATCAAGCTTTGGTATTGCGCGAGGAACTTACTCGAGGCTCGTTTTCGTTTAAATGGAATGTCCGTCTCCTTTGAGTTTGTTGCTTGCTTCGCTTTTAGTTTCTCGTAGTACAGCTGTTCTTCCTCGTCGTCGGAGAATTCTGGAGGCTCGTCTGCGTTTGCATCAATGCCTTTCATTCTGTAACGATCGCGAGTCATTAAGTGCGTTATATATTGAAATCATTGCATTTGGAATGAATTGTGATAACTAGACTGAGGATGTTTATGCACATAAAATATGCCATGTTTATTTTTATCGAATTTTTTAACGGCAGACCGAGAGATCCCAGTTTCTTTATTGTGGCTGGAAGAATTTGTAGAAGTGCCTTAATAAATTTTCAGCAACTTCTGTCTGTCGGAAATCATTCTGAGCAGTTGCAATTGCGACGACATTATTTCCATTAATAGTTTCAACTACCTATTTGCAGAAATAAAATAAACAGTGAAAATTAATCATTTTACTATTTTCCAATGTTAAAAGAAAGAAATGGTCGCACCTCTTTAACTTTATCGAAATTGTTTATGTGCATCGGGCGATTGTAATGAGCATGGATTTCCTCCTCATTATAACGCAATTTTTGTTTGTTGCCCAAATTCACTCGAAGGGGTTGAAATTAACCCCTGAAAATTCGGCTATTTTCCGATTTTGTGTTATATCTAACTCACGAACTCTAAATAAGAGATGGAAAAAGTTTCAAGACAAAAGTTACTTCTCTTAATTAGATCTATCGTTTTGTAAAAATATTATTTTACAGTTCACGAGTTATAACAGAAAATCGGAAAATAACCGGATTTTCAGGGGTCAATTACACTCCCTTAGACTGAATTTGGGGGGCAAACAAAAATTGCGTTGTAATCAGGAGGAAGTTCGCTACATATTCACAAAGTTTCAGAATTTTTTTAATTTCCGGATGTTCCCTTGTTGATGTCACGTAACGGCTTGATTCGTCTATGATCGCAATCAAATAATATTTGCATATCAATATGCGCATTTATTCACATAAACATCCGCAGTCTAGTGTGATAACCACTCTTCGACTTACTTTTGTAATTCATGTAAAAAGATTAGGGACGTGTACTCCGTGTTTGGACAATAATAAACAATCATTCCCACTTTAATATCACATTCTTTTATGTGTTCGGAGCTATTAAATCGTACACAATAGTGTGGTTCATTCACTTGTCCGAAGACATCAAATATTTTACCTAACGCTCTTTGCCCTTTTTCAACAAACAAAACTGTGTCCAAATTTAATGTTGGTTTACCAGGTTTCGGTCGTACAACCACCAATGACTCGACCATCCATGCAACCTTAAAATTTTTTCAATTCCATTATATTCGTGCATAACTTACATTACTTTAAGGAGTCTGCCTACTTCAATGGCCTGAAAAGAAGCGCAATAGGTATTTGGGATTCTTTTTAAGAGAAACCCTCAAATTACATTAATTCAAAACTTTATGCCTATATTTGTACGTATTTAGTAACATTTTAAAAAATATTTCATTAGAAAATAACAGTACCTAAAACTTTAAACGCAGCTTTTTCAAATCGATGTTTTTCCAATTAGTTGGCATGATATCTCGAAAACCAATCACCCGATTTACTTTAAACTTGGAATACCTATATCTTCAGCAGATGTGCCATTCTCGTTGTTACTAAATCTAAGTCGGTTTTTGCAAAATTAGACTTTTGCGACTCAATAAATACCTCGCCTAATGGATCGCACAGTACTTCAGGTACACTGATTTTTAAATCCTCGATCGGTGGTAAGTCATCTAATTCACTTTTCATTTCATTATTCTTTCGTGCATTCGCATTATTCCCTTTATCTTTCCTGAAAGCGTAAAGGTATTATTCGAGTTTCATTAGAATTCAATTCCACGTCCACGATAATTTCTGAAGATAAATGACTTACTTAGCTCTCCCGTCATCGCTATCTGAATCATTCGACTCAGCTACTACGGAGGACTCGCTACTACTTGTACTATCATCGTCGCTGTCGCTTTCCTCGCTCGACGATACTTCTACGTTTGATCTATAAGGTTCCATCTGCACTTCTTTTAAAACAACAATCTCGTTATTCTCGCCTTTACCGAGATCAGTACCATCTTCCGCTTCAGAATCAGAATTTCCATATTCCATAGCAATGGTACTGAGAGAAGATGGTTTATCAGTGGCTGTAAAGAAAAAAAAAAAACAAAGTCTAATACTTTCTAACAAAGAATTATAGCTAGAACTTTTGTCTAAGAGTATCTCATATTCTTACGTTTGAGTGGCGAAACCGCATTCCCTTCCCGCACGATACAAATATCATCATCTCGTTTTGAATCTTTAATCGACGAGACTTCGTTTGCATTCCGCTCGCTACAATTCTCGTTAATAACTGGTAGATTTTGATTTATATTTAAATCCTCCTGCGGTTCTTCTTGCTGTTTATTTGTAATATGCTTTCCATCGCAGGTTTCTTCAATCGCACTATCGTTGTCAATTAAAATAGCTTGGCAGTGTTCCATAATTTTAGGAACATTATCCTTTGTGTCTTCTTTGTCCGTTGTTGATAAATTCTTAATAATACATCGCCCATTGTTTTCTTCTACATTTGACATTCCCTCACTGGAACTGGCGTTTGAAATTAGATCGTCTACTTTCTCTATTATAACCTCAATCATATCCATTGCGGTGGAAAATTTCCTTTATTTACATCACTATGTGTAGTGACCATAACTTTTAACAATGATTTACATTATGAACTATGTGACTGTAATTCATAATTATACACGGAAATATAATTTTTCTGCCCTGATAACCAGATCTGAAGCGCAGAGCCTGACGTCAGATCCGTAGTCATCTGTGTCCGCATTAGGATACGGTCTGAGGTACAGAGCCTGACATCAGGGCCTGACGTCAGATTGGCAGCAGATTGACAGCAGATCCTGATGTCAGATCGGCAGCAGATCGACAGCAGATCCTGATGTCAGATCGGCAGCAGATGGACAGCAGATTCTGCCGTCTGCTTGGCACTGGTAACAACGCCATCTGAGGGTCAGAATTAGCAAACTAACGTGTGGTAAGAAAAAAAAATACAAACGTTGGTATTCCCAAGCGGTCACCCATCCAAGTACTAACCGCGCCCAATACCGCTTTAACTTCAGTGATCGGACGAGAACTTGTGTTTTTTCTAGCACAGAATGATCGTTGGTAAAAATTTGGCTCTTATTAATACTTCTTGTGTAAAAATCTTCATACTATTATATTCTAAGAACTTATCATATAACGTTTAAGTCGAATAGAGTCGTTGTTCTGTGGTATAAGTACCTGTTTAAATTACAAATGATATCAATATTAAATAACTTACCTAACGCAATTCTTTTTACCTGTTGTATTTAATTTTTATACATTTTCTGTGTACTTTACTGACATGGTAGTAGAATTGGACAGAGTTTAAATGTATTCTACAGGAATTAAAGGTTAATGTTATGAATTTATTATATAAATTAACTTATTTTCACAATTATATAATAAATTAACTTATTTTCACAATTTAACCTTTAATTCCTGTAGAATACATTTAAACTGTGTCCAATTCTACTACCACGTCAGTAAAGTACACAGAAAATGTAAAATTGTAGTTTAAACAGGTACTTATGCCACAGAACAACGACTCTTTTCGACTTAAACGTTATATAATAAGTTCTTAGAATATAATAGTATGAAGATTTTTACATAAGAAGTATTAATAAGAGCCAAATTTTTACCAACGATCATTTCGTGTCAGAAAAAACACAAGTTCTCGTCCGATCACTGAAGTTAAAGCGGTATTGGGCGCGGTTAGTACTTGGATGGGTGACCGCTTGGGAATACCAACGTTTGTATTTTTTTTTCTTACCACACGTTAGTTTGCTAATTCTGACCCTCAGATGGCGTTGTTACCAGTGCCAAGCAGACGGCAGAATCTGCTGTCCATCTGCTGCCGATCTGACATCAGGATCTGCTGTCGATCTGCTGCCGATCTGACATCAGGATCTGCTGTCAATCTGCTGCCAATCTGACGTCAGGCCCTGATGTCAGGCTCTGTACCTCAGACCGCAGCCTAATGCGGACACAGATGACTACGGATCTGACGTCAGGCTCTGCGCTCTCACGGCAGACCCTGTTGCCAATCTGACGTCAGATTGCAGACATCTGGTTATCAGGGTGGGTAATATTAGAAATTTCAGAGACAAACGTGATCACGACAAGCAGCGTGGCGTGGAAATCTACTACCACCAGTGATGGGTCGGTATTTTACGCCGCGTCGTAAATGCATTTACGACGTGTCGCAAATGTACATACATAGTAATGGTGCTTTCCCGCAGCGTGCAAAGGCGACACTGGCCGTATTCCGATTCACGCTTAATGCAGCATAATGCGCATGAAGTGCATAGGGTACGTGACATATCCTATGCAGTCTATGCGCAGTATGCGTGAATCGGAACACGGCCACTGTGTAACACAATAAAAGACAAAAAAAAGATGTCCGCGGCCTGGAAGTCAAATACTTGGCGTGACCAGGCAAGGTCAAGGCGTCGCTGAATAAGAATTATTTAAAAAGGCAAAGTAATGAAAATGTATTCATACTGTCAGAGTTTAAAATTGACAAATTATGTGAAAGGTTGTGAGAGGAAAACTATCGGTGTGGATGAATGATCTTACAATTATTTTAAAACGCAATATAATGATAATGTACTCATATTGTCTGAGTTTTAAATGGACAAATTTTCTGAAGGCCTGCGAGGGGGGGGGGTATGGGTATTGATGATCTGAGAATACCTTGCCTGGCCACGCCAAGTATTTGACTTCCAGGCCGCGGAAATCTTTTTTTTGTCTTTTATTGTGTTACACAGTGTCGCCTTTACACGCTGCGGGAACGCACCATTATGTACTTGCAGCTCATTCTTATTTCACATCTTTTTTTACTTTGTATTTATTAGTATTATTTTCTTTATTTTGTGATTTACTTGATTTCCTGTACTTGGCGTAATTTTTTTACTTTTTTAAAGTTTTTTGGGGGGTACTTATATACAATAAACTATTGCAAATTTAGTTGTAGAGTTTTGAATCTTGATATTTCATGAATAGGGATAGATAAGCCCTACATTTGACGCCGGGAAGACCTCCGGGAGATCACGGCGAGTTTTTTGACACCACACATGGCCACCCTGGATTGCCAGGTACGGTTGGGGGGAATTTTTTAATTTAATTGATTTTTCAAGTGACCTTGATCGCCCATGAGAGGGCAGGTAAGTTGACAACGAGCGGTAACAGGCCGACATACAGCAAAGTGCCGACGGCTGGCGAGGTACCGGCAACTGATAAGTCCTCGACGGCCACTTGAGATGGCAGGAACTGGTATCGTACCGACGGAGGATAACTCGGTCTTCGGTCGGTAGGCTTCCAGCGGTCGGTGAATGGCCGACGCATTCGCGTGTATCGACGCCCTGGGTAATACCGCCGGTCGGGAACTGATCGACGGTCGAGGATCCAATGATGGTCGGTAGTTAGCCAACAACCGGGATGTTATCAGCCGCCGAGGGATTTTCGACAACGGATAATAGTGCATTACCAACAGCCGATGGACACCGTGGGACATACCTGCCGACGGTTCTCTCGCGCTCGGGGTACCTATGCATAAATGCATTCTCCGCCTCCTCCATAAAAAAAAAAAGATAGGCAAAAATTTGAATCCGAATTCGCGATGAAAGACGCGTAAAAAAACGGGGGCTCTAGGATCGCGTTACGCGCAATCACGAAGGATCTTGCTGGAATGCCAGATTGCTAGGAAGACTGGTTCCACTTGGAACCATTTTAAATCTTTCGCGGTGATTCTAACCGATTCGATCGATTGGATTATTTTACGAATTTTATTACTATGCTTGATGAGGTTATTGTTAAATTTAGCATGAATTTTCGTGTATTCAGATTCATGACCATTGTACGTGCTCTCAGATTCATGGAATTGTACATGCTTTCAGAAACCTAACCCACCGTTATCCAAATTCCATGAAATTAAAACTGCATCACTATCCTTCTTCAAAACCCCTAGAATTATAAGTGTTTCAAATACTTACTCCAAAGTAGTAGTAACATAAAAATAATATACTGTTTATTGTATAATTAGTTGTTTCTACCAAAATGAAAGTAGGATTAACGCAAAATCAAATGAAAAACAGTGAGGAATATGATTTCAGCCTTTTATTTTGAAATGAAAATAAGTTACAATAACTCTTTACAGTGGTGCATTTATAAAGTGCTGATATTGGTTGATCGATGAGTTAGGCAGTGTTCGTCACTGTGGTTTCTCACTTTCAGATTTACAGATCTGTGTTCTTAATGTGGTTTCGAATTGCCAGATTACTATGAGAAGCTTGTGAAATTACAATTGCATGAGACAATATGGTTGTACGAATGGATAATTGTGATAGAGAATCGATTATTCTTGTCCATCAAGATGTTCGTAAAAAAAACCTTCAGAGATTGATGAACATGGGATGAACTAAAAGATTGGTGAGTCGCAGATCTAAGCACTTTTGGTACAACATTATTTGAAATGCTATTATTCACAGATATTTCGATTATGAAATAGAATTGTGTTTTCTGATTTCAGGAAATTATTTGGACAATTTTGGATGCAATCTGAGACAATGGAATAATAATGTACTCATTCGATACTATTTGCATTGTCACTGTCTCGATGCGGCGTTAATACACCTGTTATTTCAATAAGCTATATTCCACGCTTTATTCTTAATAAGATATTGTGGAATTGGGTGACCGACAAGAAAGTGAGAAACCACGGTGACGAACACTGCCTAACTCATCGATCAACCAATATCAGCACTTTATAAATGCACCACTGTAAAGAGTTATTGTAACTTATTTTCATTTCAAAATAAAAGGCTGAAATCATATTCCTCACTGTTTTTCATTTGATTTTGCGTTAATCCTACTTTCATTTTGGTAGAAACAACTAATTATACAATAAACAGTATATTATTTTTATGTTACTACTACTTTGGACTATGGTCTTTGAAACACTTACAATTTTGACAATTATTTCCAAATTTTCATCATCATCATATCAAATGCTTTTATAACAAACTGAAAATCAACATAAACATTTGTCTCATTCGAGTGTAATTAACAGATAATCGCTCTAATACTGAATACAACATATATGAATGTGTAAAACATAATGTTTAGTTAATTTGATCTGTTTAATTTAATTTGTTTCAAAAGGGATGTCTTTTTAACGTTATGATACGCAATTCGGGAATAATGCCAGGGGTTTTGAAGAAGGATAGTGATGCAGTCTTAATTTCATGGAATTTGGATAACGGTGGGTTAGGTTTCTGAAAGCATGTACAATTCCATGAATCTGAAAGCACGTACAATGGTCATGAATCTGAAAACACGAAAATTCATGCTAAATTTAACAATAACCTCATCAAGCATAGAAATGTGTGAACATGAAAATTGAAGCCAAAAACAATTAAATATAGTCTAATAAAACGCACGAATTTCGTAAACATAAACAAATTAATTTAGAAAATACTATTCCGATGAAATATACGCAGAATATGACGATACGAATGGAAATTTTGATTTTCAAAACACCCATAATTACATTTCTCGATTTCATAAAAATATCGTTACGACGTAATAATAATATTATGGAAGGATGTTGAGTTATAAAATGTTCACAAATACGGTGTAAAAGAACGAAATGTAGTTCATACTTCATGTAGTGTATATAGGTTATTTTTTCTGTCACTTCGAGGAGCGGATTTTCTGTCCTCGAAGTGACAGTAAATATAACCTACATGCTACATGACAATAAATGTTTATTGGATATTTCGTTCTTTTACACCGTATTCGTGAACATTTTATGACTCAACATCCTTCCAAAATATTATTATTACGCCGCAACAGTATTTTTATGGAATCGAGGAATGTAATTATTCGTGGGTAGAAGAATAAAATTTCCATTCGCCTGTGTCGCTCCCAGTGTCGCCTTTGCACGCTGCGGGAAAGCACCATTATGTACTTGCAGCTCATTCTTATTTCACATCTTTTTTTACTTTGTATTTATTAGTATTATTTTCTTTATTTTGTGATTTACTTGATTTCGTGTACTTGGCGTAATTTTTTTACTTTTTTAAAGATTTTTGGGGGGTACTTATATACAATAAACTATTGCAAATTTAGTTGTAGAGTTTTGAATCTTGATATTTCATGAATAGGGATAGATAAGCCCTACATTTGACGCCGGGAAGACCTCCGGGAGATCACGGCAAGTTTTTTGACACCACACACGGCCACCCTGGATTGCCAGGTACGGTTGGGGGGAATTTTTTAATTTAATTGATTTTTCAAGTGACCTTGATCGCCCATGAGAGGGCAGGTAAGTTGACAACGAGCGGTAACAGGCCGACATACAGCAAAGTGCCGACGGCTGGCGAGGTACCGGCAACTGATAAGTCCTCGACGGCCACTTGAGATGGCAGGAACTGGTATCGTACCGACGGAGGATAACTCGGTCTTCGGTCGGTAGGCTTCCAGCGGTCGGTGAATGGCCGACGCATTCGCGTGTATCGACGCCCTGGGTAATACCGCCGGTCGGGAACTGATCGACGGTCGAGGATCCAATGATGGTCGGTAGTTAGCCAACAACCGGGATGTTATCAGCCGCCGAGGGATTTTCGACAACGGATAATAGTGCATTACCAACAGCCGATGGACACCGTGGGACATACCTGCCGACGGTTCTCTCGCGCTCGGGGTACCTACAGTCGGGGACAAAATTATGTGGACACTTTTAACATCGTATTACTTGTTCAAAATTGGTCCGAACAACTTGAGTTTTTTTGAGAAGCTAGAAGGATTAGTCTGCTAAGTGATGTGTTTCGTAATTTTGAAAAAAGTTGCAATTGGTCGGAATAGCAAGAAAAATAGGAAAGATCATTTTTTCAACTTTTTTGTCTGTCCTCGTAATGAAAATTCAAAAAACCCGTTTGTAGATTTCAGTAAGTTATATACGTGCCTACAATTTCATCAAAATCGGTTAACGTGGCTTTGAGCTATAAACGATAAAAGATCGCAGAATAAGGTCGAAAATCGCTGATTTCTGTGAATTTCGCAATTTTCGACCTTATTCTGCGATATTTAAGCGTTTATAGCTCAGAGCAGCGTTAACCGATTTTGATGAAATTTTAGGCACGTATATAACTTACTGAAATCTACAAACGGGTTTTTTGAATTTTCATTACGAGGACAGAGAAAAAAGTTGAAAAAATGATCTTTCCTATTTTTTTTTGCTATTCCGACCAATTGCAACTTTTTTCAAAATTACGAAACACATCACTTAGCAGACTAATCCTTCTAGCTTCTCAAAAAAACTCAAGTTGTTCGGACCAATTTTGAACAAGTAATACGATGTTAAAAGTGTCCACATAATTTTGTCCCCGACTGTATGCATAAATGCATTCTCCGCCTCCTCCATAAAAAAAAAAAGATAGGCAAAAATTTGAATCCGAATTCGCGATGAAAGACGCGTAAAAAAACGGGGGCTCTAGGATCGCGTTACGCGCAATCACGAAGGATCTTGCTGGAATGCCAGATTGCTAGGAAGACTGGTTCCACTTGGAACCATTTTAAATCTTTCGCGGTGATTCTAACCGATTCGATCGATTGGATTATTTTACGAATTTTATTACTATGCTTGATGAGGTTATTGTTAAATTTAGCATGAATTTTCGTGTATTCAGATTCATGACCATTGTACGTGCTCTCAGATTCATGGAATTGTACATGCTTTCAGAAACCTAACCCACCGTTATCCAAATTCCATGAAATTAAAACTGCATCACTATCCTTCTTCAAAACCCCTAGAATTATAAGTGTTTCAAATACTTACTCCAAAGTAGTAGTAACATAAAAATAATATACTGTTTATTGTATAATTAGTTGTTTCTACCAAAATGAAAGTAGGATTAACGCAAAATCAAATGAAAAACAGTGAGGAATATGATTTCAGCCTTTTATTTTGAAATGAAAATAAGTTACAATAACTCTTTACAGTGGTGCATTTATAAAGTGCTGATATTGGTTGATCGATGAGTTAGGCAGTGTTCGTCACTGTGGTTTCTCACTTTCAGATTTACAGATCTGTGTTCTTAATGTGGTTTCGAATTGCCAGATTACTATGAGAAGCTTGTGAAATTACAATTGCATGAGACAATATGGTTGTACGAATGGATAATTGTGATAGAGAATCGATTATTCTTGTCCATCAAGATGTTCGTAAAAAAAACCTTCAGAGATTGATGAACATGGGATGAACTAAAAGATTGGTGAGTCGCAGATCTAAGCACTTTTGGTACAACATTATTTGAAATGCTATTATTCACAGATATTTCGATTATGAAATAGAATTGTGTTTTCTGATTTCAGGAAATTATTTGGACAATTTTGGATGCAATCTGAGACAATGGAATAATAATGTACTCATTCGATACTATTTGCATTGTCACTGTCTCGATGCGGCGTTAATACACCTGTTATTTCAATAAGCTATATTCCACGCTTTATTCTTAATAAGATATTGTGGAATTGGGTGACCGACAAGAAAGTGAGAAACCACGGTGACGAACACTGCCTAACTCATCGATCAACCAATATCAGCACTTTATAAATGCACCACTGTAAAGAGTTATTGTAACTTATTTTCATTTCAAAATAAAAGGCTGAAATCATATTCCTCACTGTTTTTCATTTGATTTTGCGTTAATCCTACTTTCATTTTGGTAGAAACAACTAATTATACAATAAACAGTATATTATTTTTATGTTACTACTACTTTGGACTATGGTCTTTGAAACACTTACAATTCTAGGGGTTTTGAAGAAAGATAGTGATGCAGTTTTAATTTCATGGAATTTGGATAACGGTGGGTTAGGTTTCTGAAAGCATGTACAATTCCATGAATCTGAGAGCACGTACAATGGTCATGAATCTGAAAACACGAAAATTCATGCTAAATTTAACAATAACCTCATCAAGCATAGAAATGTGTGAACAAGAAAATTGAAGCCAAAAACAATTAAATATAGTCTAATAAAACGCACGAATTTCGTAAACATAAACAAATTAATTTAGAAAATACTATTCCGATGAAATATACGCAGAATATGACGATACGAATGGAAATTTTGATTTTCAAAACACCCATAATTACATTTCTCGATTTCATAAAAATATCGTTACGACGTAATAATAATATTATGGAAGGATGTTGAGTTATAAAATGTTCACAAATACGGTGTAAAAGAACGAAATGTAGTTCATACTTCATGTAGTGTATATAGGTTATTTTTTCTGTCACTTCGAGGAGCGGATTTTCTGTCCTCGAAGTGACAGTAAATATAACCTACATGCTACATGACAATAAATGTTTATTGGATATTTCGTTCTTTTACACCGTATTCGTGAACATTTTATGACTCAACATCCTTCCAAAATATTATTATTACGCCGCAACAGTATTTTTATGGAATCGAGGAATGTAATTATTCGTGGGTAGAAGAATAAAATTTCCATTCGCCTGTGTCGCTCCCAGTGTCGCCTTTGCACGCTGCGGGAAAGCACCATTATGTACTTGCAGCTCATTCTGATTTCACATCTTTTTTTACTTTGTATTTATTAGTATTATTTTCTTTATTGTGTCATTTACTTGATTTCATGTACTTGGCGTAATTTTTTTACTTTTTTAAAGTTTTTTTGGGCTCCTTCTTTCCCTAATGGAACTGAAGGTTCTTCGCTCTTCTCTCTTCTATCCTCTTCTATCTTCTTTCTTCTACGTAGACGTGTTTCCATACCGGGGCAGCACCATATGCCGATGCCTCCCAACCGTCGGTATGTCCCACGGTGTCCATCGGCTGTTGGTGATGCACTATTAAAGGTTGTCGAAAATCCCTCGACGGCTGATAACATCCCGATTGTTGGCTAACTAGCGACCATCGTTGGACCCTCGACCTTCGATCACTTCCCGACCGGCGGTATTACCCAGGGCGTCGATACACGCGAATGCGTCGGCCATTTACCGACCGCTGGAAGTACGATACCAGTTGCTGCCATCTCAAGTGGCCGTCGGCACTTTGCTGTATGTCGGCCTGTTACCGCTCGTTGTCAACTTACCTGCCCTCTCATGGGCGATCAAGGACATTTAAAGCGTTACAGAAAACGTGTCATAATCGTTAAAAAACAATTGAAATCGTCACGTTATGATTTTATATATATAGGGTAGATGTATACTAGGGGGGCTTCGCCCCCCTGGCGCCTTCGGTGCCCAACCCCCCGGGGCTCGTTTCTCTCGCCCCTTCGTTACTGGTACACCTTTGGCAAAACTCACAGTTTCGTTAAGCAATGTTGTTTGCGGTTCTAATGGCGATGCAACCCATTCCGCTCGCAAATCTTGACGCCGTTTCCTACCTACTGTCTCTTTTTCGTTCATCTGGTGTTTTCGTTCTCTTCTTAAAAGACGATGTTCCCTGTTCTCCCTGTAGCTGTCCTGGTCGTTCCCGAAATTCTCCGGCACGCCGTGCGGATTTTTTCATAGGATTTTTTATTACAGTAAACCTTTACCGCATCTGAATGGTTTACAGTAAACCTTTACCGCATCTGATTGGTTTACAGTAAATCTTTTACGCGTCTGAATGGTTTACAGTAACCTCGTTACCGAAAACGTGACACAGAAAACGTGACATAATCGATTAAAAACAATTGAAGTCGACACATTATGATTTTATAGTTATAGGGTGGAGGGTGGATATGTATACTACGTCTCCCTCTACCGGCCTTTCGGTTTCCCGTTTATCTTTTAAATATAGAGATGTTTATATTAATGTAATACTGAAATCCTCTAAATATCAGAAGCGGAGCAATAATCCAGGTGATTTATTTATTTATATTAACCCTACAGATCTTTATTTTTGTGTGTAGCAAATTTATTTAATACAATCTGTAGCATTTTTGGACACATTGTAACATAAATTTTTTTACAAATTTCACGTATTCATTAAGGGAAATTAATAATAATAATAATAATAATAATAATAAGGGAAATTAATAATAATAATAATAATGTTTATTTGTTCTACAGGCTCACAGCCTATTACAAAGGAGGTTGTTTGTTTCTCTTATTTATCTACAGCCTTACTTTTATCTGTGTTACACTATACTTAAGCCTAATATCTATACTTTATATATTAATATTATTTATACTCTTATTACATTTCAATTAGTGCTAGTTTACTTTTTTTTTTTACTGTTTATACAAAATAAAACATATTCTTTGCCTCCTCGATGCATTCTTTTTAAACATCTTCCGCGTAGGAAGGGTGATTTTCGAACAGGGAAAAAAATTTACAACGTTTCTCAATACTCATCTAAAATTGATGGCATAATTTGAGAATCTTAAATGGAACTTACAGATAAACGTGCATGCTTTTTTATAAGGCTTTTGCGAAATTTAAGTAAACTTTGCAGGATATAATTTTCAAAATACTGTACATCTTGAACGATCCGACAAGGGTATAGGAGGGGAAAAGAAGTTTCAATTGTTTATGGTAAACAGGTTTCGGATAAAGATTTAAATTGCTGAGAATGTATCGACGCACTCGCAAGATTATAGTATAGCTACTCCGATTTGAAATTCTTGGGTTACGCTTACGCTTGCTGACCCTCTTATATATTATAAAATTGAATAAAAAAAAATCCGCGGATATCGTTGATGCATTCTCAAAAGACTGTATAATAAGAAAATTCATGAGACACCCAGTGTACGTACATGTACGTTTAAAAAATCGTTTCGTCTCATTCCCTTTATTACAATCAATGGTGAAAAAATTCGTTTATACATACGTGTAAAATCGTCCGATAAACTTGGTATAAAATTGTATCAGAAAAACAGTCGATAGAAACGTACCTTGTATAAAATTAAAAGCATATTCCGTTCAACAAAGTCGGATAAATACGAATCAGAAAATATTATGTTGCCTAGCGAACGTGGTATAAGCTTGCATGGGATAGAATTTTGGCTATCGGAAAAAAGTAATCCTTTCTATTGCTCTCGTTCGATATTAAGCAAGGTAAATTTTTCTAAATGAATAAAAACCTTTCGTTGCCGTTCTGTTTCCACCCATCGCGTACATGTCCGTCCGCCCCCTCGTTATTCGGAGAAACTGGTCGAATTCACGACTGAACGCAAAGGAAAAATATTTGGAAATTTACATGAAACTATTTACAACCGCGTTGTAACGTTATTCCGTTTTCTAATGCTTCCAGATGGATAGAGGGGAAATTTTCTTGCCACCTTGTTTGTACTTGAAAGTCAGGTGTAGTTTACATTAAACCATCTCACTGTTAGTCGGAAAGGCGAAATTTTTGGATGCCCGATATGTACCTATTCTTGGTACAGGTCGAGAATCTTGTTCGATCGTGCTAATATTCTTTTCGGTGTGCTCGTCGGCCAAGTTAATTACGCTGTTCATTTGCTCCAACACCACCGTACACGCGTAACTGACAGCGGACAGTCTTATCGATGTTTCTTCCCCCGTAAAATATCTGCGTCTTTCCATCGTCAATCGCGCTGACTTTCATTACTAAAGTCGCTATTTCGTGGCGATGGCGATGGCGATGGCGATGGCGATGGCGATGGTATGGATATAATTTCATCGTTTAAGAGATTTTCACGGTTCTGCTGCATCTGTTCCTGTTGCTGTTGCTGTTGGTGTTGGTGTTGACCACGGTGCACCTCTAGTGCCAACAATTTCTGTCGTTTCTCCTCCATCAAACGCTCGCGATGCTTGTGAATATAATCGTTCACGTTCGGCAGACCCATTATTACGCAGGCTGACAATGCTGAACGGTATATATTCATGTCTGTTGCTTCGTACCTGGGTGAAAAATATTAGATTGTACATTGTAGAAAGGAACGTTCTGTTGTGTCTTGTGTTTGGCGCCAGTAAATTCATATAGTTATAGATTATTCATCTGAAATCGTTGCGCAGAAACGTAATTGTACGACGAATGAAGCCGGCATTGAAAAGAAAAAACGGATGTTTTCTCTACTCTTACCATTCGTTCGTCTTTTCGTCGTAACATTCAACGTGGTAGATCGTGGTAACACCGTTGAACCCGCCGATGGCGAATATCATGTCGTCGATCACCTCTATCGCAAAGTTACTGCGCGAATTATACATATCTGGTATCGGGCTCCAAATATTTGTGGCAGGATTGTATTTTTCTCCGCTACACATTCTAGATATGCCGTTGAAACCACCTGTTGGCAAAGCATTTGCAGCGAGAGCTTGCTATAGGCCGCTCGATTTATAATAATAAAGATAAAGTAGCGTGTAATGTTTTATTACAGCATTTAAACGTTTAAACGAGAAAAATGCAAGTTACCAATGACGTAAACGTGGCTGTGATAAGATATGCAGGACACTCCACTCCTGCGCGACCTCATCGGAGCTATCATCGACCATTGATTGGTATCCGGATCGTACACTTCGGCAGAATTTAAGCATTCGTGGCCGTTGAAACCGCCGGTAATGTAAATTTTGTCTATATTATCAAAGAATTCCATTCACTCGCCGAGAGTAATGTATAATTAATCAATTACCGCTACCGGCGTTGATAAATATACAAGAAATAGTTTTTTCACAGAAATCGTTTCGTTATCTTTGTAAAAGAATCCTGTTCAGCGGTATGAAAAAGTCTCGCGTGCTATGCGAACCACGAGACTTGTTCGTGCTGCTCTTAAAAGGGTAATCAAAGTTGTCGGGTAAGAAGACCCTTGGCCGAAATTATTGTATAATTTATACGTGTTTCGAAAGTTTTCGTCGATTCGTATGCCAACGACTCGAAAGAATTTTGTAAAACAGCATACGAGGAGAAAGTAACGCAAATATAAGGAATTACTTTTATATCTGTTTACTGTTAATTCTTTTAATTACTGTAAAAGAATTGTTTTGTACAACAAACATTTATAAATGTATATGTTTGTTCACACCTGCTATTAAAAAAAAAAGACGCCCTCGATTCAATGTATGCACATATCTAATAGACGTGGCACAAGTCCCTATTCCACCGATGCGAACCCTTGCTACGGCACCAATTTTCGGATAATTTTTTTTTCTTTCAACTTGCGCTGTATTCCAAAAGGACTTTAATTGTGTAATTCGAAGAATATTGTGAGTGGAGGATATTTAAATAGATTGTCGAAAGATTTCTCGAGTTGTACCACTCTTTACCCTGTTAAGAACAGTTGGACTTTGCCGTACAAACGAAAATAGGAATTTGTACGTAATGAATTTAAAAAAGATGGTAATGGGAATATACCGTTTAAAGTAGTTGCACTGGCATCGGATCTTTGACAGTTCATAGGCGCTATTAAGGACCATTGATTCGTCTTGTAATTATAACGTTCCGCGGTACTTTGTCGATAATAACCATCGTAGCCACCCATCGCGTAAATCAGGTCGTTGAGTACAGCAACGCTAACGTAACACCTACGATTCGGAGTGGAATTTGACAAAAACATTCATCGTGCCTCGAGAAAACTTGGTATTTACGAGAAATTTGTAGTCTGGCACTAAGGTTGAGTAAAATACAGTGGTGGTTGAAAGAGAGTATTATAGTCTTGGTATACTGTACAAGTAAACGTAATATGTGTTTAAAGTGTCCATAAATTTCTTAAAAATTTCACAGTGTCCACCTTCGAGCATTCATCGGAGCGACTTCTCTCCACACTTTAGCGACAGCATTGAAACAACGACAACTATTGAAATAATCTGCTCCGTCGAATCCACCGATGATGTAAATATTGAAACCGACCACAGCAGTCCCGTGATACGAGCGTGGACCGACCGGATCAACTTCTTCCACCTTTCGACACAGCAATGGAAAAACAGCAGTTTCTTTTACTCGTAAGGGAAGCACGCTACCGCGGTCGCAATCACTCAGGTCGTAATCAATCAGTCAGGAATTACGAGCGACGTGTTATTTTCGTACGAAAATTTTAGGGGCCGAAATAACGCGAGAATCAAGAATCACGAAATTGCGTTGGAGGCTCCGGTTTCGAGTTACGAATTGTTGAAAATACGCGTACCCACTTACCTCGTTAGTCGAAACGATGACAGGGCGACGCCAGTCTTTCTGGCTGGCTACGACACTGCCCTTCAAGTTCCTCGCGTCGCACGCTCTTTACGCGTATTTTCAACAATTAATAAATCTCGAAACCGGAGCCTGAAGCTAGTCTTGATTTTGGCTCGTAGAATCACCCCCTAAAAGTATGCCCGATTGTAGTCCAACACCCTGTATACATTCTACGCCAAGAATGGCAAGTATTAAAATTACATTGGTCCCGTTAGAATCACCTTGCACTTTAATTATACGATACAAGTATATACCTTGATCCATCGATCCGCCCTGGTGTCGTATGTCTCTATGAAATTTGTAGGACTTCTGCCGCTCCATCCACCTATGGCGAACAGTATCTCGTGCGGTACCCTGGGTCGTGCGATCTTCGGCGTGGGTACTTCCCCATCTTTCTGTGTGATAATCTCGAGATCGTATAGGAACTTTAAAGTTTCGATGATGATAGGCCGGCAGGCGTCGTTTCCAGTCACGTATGGATGATCCTTGACGTTCTCGAGAAAGAATTGGGTGTCCAAGAGGCCGAGGCGGATATTCTTCATCAGATCGACTATGCGATCCTTCCTGATTTGTGGATCGTGATCGATCCACTTCAGCGCCAACTCCCAAACCGTGTCTTCGCTTTTTACATTCAGCTCGTCTGCCCCGATCAACGTGGTTAGCTCTTCTATCGGCAAATCGAGGATCTCTTCGCTACGCTGAGCTACCTACGCCAATGGAATCGTTCTTGTCAGACGAATCATCAACAATGGGTCCGTAAGAAACACGTTTTCTTTGAAATTACTGTCACAAAGTGGTTACGCGACACGGAAAGTCACCACTATTGTCGATAGTGCGTAAACCGTGGCAAGTACGCAACGGGCGGGTATGTCGCGGGTCGACCGGCCCGTTACCCGGGGCCGTCTTTACTCTTGTTTACTCTTTAGTCTTTCGATTCACCCGATTCACCCGATTCACCCGAGACACCCGTGACACCCGTGACGCCCGTGACGCCCGTGACGCCCGTGACGTCACCACGCGTATCGGACTCGCTCTTGCCGACACTGTTACTCTCGCCCTTATACCCGTAACTGGTCACTGTGCAGGCACCTCGGGCGGGTTAGGGTACTGTCGATTACAAGAAAATTTAAACGACCCTCAAAGTTAACGGGAATCGTACGAAAATGTGTGCGAAATATTGACCGATAATAAGAAGATAGGCGCAAGAATGACGACCTGCACGAAATGTCTCATGACATAACGGTACGCGCTGCTTTCCAGTCCCTTGCAAGAATGTTCTCTGGCGAATCTCATGACGCTGATACAATTCTCCGGGGCCAGGTTGCTCTTCAGGTACTCGCAACAGAGATCGAGAACGCCCAAAATGTTTAAATAATCCGCGGTAACCAGCAGCTGGCACACGTTCTCGCTGTTGACGTTGATCGATCGTAGATACGCGTATTCCAAAAGCAGATTCATCATGTTGCTGCCGACACCCGGTAACAGGACATCCGTTTTCTCGCGCGAATGCAGGGTGGTCGTGAACAGAGCTCTACAAAGTACAAACGATGCACTTTCGAATTGCACGAAACAGAATGAACTGAAGAATTTTGTGCACGCTATGAGCTGACCTGAAGTAAGGGCTGCAGGCTGATAAAATGGCTCGGTGGATTGGAAAAATCCCTCCATCTTCCAGTCTCAAAACGGCATCGCACAGGAGATTGTTCTGTCGGAAATCATAGAGAGACTGCATCGCTTGCGTGCTCATACATCGACCACCGCTTTCGGCAATCAAACGTTGGGTGTTCGTTTCGATGATATCGGTGTCCCTGCTGCTGTCATTTGAGTCTACATCCATATCAGATTTGGTCTGACCAGAGGATAAATATTTGTCGGGGAGCCAAGACGTTGAAGCTGCGGTACCGATGATTTGTCCGATCCCGTCGACCGTATGGCACTTGAAAATTTTCTAATGGAATTTTTAATTCAATATAACGCACGTGTCTCCGCTCGGATGAGTTGTATGCTAATTGCGATTTGCGGCGATCCTAAGACGATATCTCGAAAGAATTTACTGAATCAGTGTGATCCCGGTTGTTGGCTTTTCCAAGTCTAGCAAGTTACCTAGCAAGTTACCTAGCAAGTTACCTAGCAAGTTACCTAGCAAGTTACCTAGCAAGTTACCTAGCAAGGTACCTAGCAAGTTACAATCTTACCTGCAAACTGTGGAATATTTGCAATTTTTAGGGATTGGTCAGATCCGTTCGGGAGGTTAGAGTTTCAGGCGGTTGTCGATAGTTCCGATCAGTTTGAACCCGTGATTTTTACGATTTTTATCTTCTGGAGGGTTGACCGCACGGAATGCTTGTTTCTGTTCGATTAGTGGGGACGATTCACGTGGCCAAAGTAGGAACGATTACGGGTGAAATTCATACGCGTTGCAATTTCGGATGTGTCGAAGATGCTGACACGTGGACGGACGGACTCGAAGACCGGTGGGGATTTTTCGAAAAATAACGGGGCTGTAGACTGTAGTGGTGGCGATGGGTGGCACTTGGCAGAGAGATACAAACTATTTAGTGTGATTTCAGAAAAAGAGTAAATGTCGCCTCTGGCTGTGACATATGTATATAGGTCTTACATGTCCGCCGTTCAGTCTAGGACTGTGTTCTGACAAATGAGGACATTTTTGGCAAGATTCACGACAGTAAAATACATTATAGTCGCTTCTTGACAAATTCATTTTAAAGTTCAATCGCGATTCACAAGTGATATTGCGAAGAGAAATAAGGTGCCGGATAAAGGTAAACGAAGACGTCTTTCAGAAGCAAAATGAAAATCATTTTTTATATAGGCAGAAAATTATTTCATTTACTATAATGTACATGTAAATGTAGAACGATACAAGTTACACTTTTGTGCTCTGAATGTTTGTTTCGCTTCTCTTCGTACCTATAGTCTATACTCGAGTTTTGTGGCGTGAACATTTTCATTACTTTTGTTTTAAACGGAGAAGAGTATAGACCAAGAGTTTTACGTCAAGATACCGTACATCATGGTTATTACCGTGACACGAGTACCTATGGGGTAACAGGAATCTGTCTACCAAATATTCATGGTCCATAGGATGATCGGTGGTTCCAGAGAAACGGTGATGAGTCGTTGATAAAGTGAATCGTTCAGTGGTATTTGGATTTTATAGTTATAGGGTGGATTCCGGAGGCTGGAATGTCGTTTCGGTATCATCTGGAAGAACCGTTATGAGAATAAAACATGATACCCGTTGCACGGACACGTCCGCGATATAATTATTCTGGATTTATTTGTCCGTGAATTCTCAATTTGCAATGCTGCGAAAGCCTACGTGCGTGCGAGTATAACGTAAAAGTAGGAATCGACTCCGATGATAGTATACGGTCCCACGGTGTGTGCGATTTTTTCCTGTATATTGTATAATCACATTGCGTATCCATAATAGGGCTGTAATCCAAGAATATTCGTTATAGTAACGGGAGTAGAGAAATAAAAAAATACTATCGTTCCTGAAAATCGTTTAGTGGTTTCTTTAAAAAAAAAAACTCTGCTTACACTGTTTGACACCCCTTTATGGCGGAACACGCGTGGGCATATAGATCCCTGACCCTGACCCTTGCACGACAGAGTCGGGGTGGTCCGCTTATTGTTATTAGAATAATAATATTAACAACTGATGGTTGTTTCTCGGCTCCAATGGTATGAATTTACCAAAGATTAATAGTGTTTCACATCACAAATTTATCGTTGAAAAAGCAAATAATCGTAGAGGCCATTACGAAAAGAATTTCACGGTGAACAAATATTTCGTGCTCAGATTTTTATTCGGTACAATCCGAAATTCAATTACTCGGAATATTCGAATTATTCGGTGGTTTCCGGCCTGGTACACTGCAACAGCTCTGAACTCTAACAAACAATTTGACTCGGGTTAAAAGAGGCCCGTTTAGCCTTTCTACCCGCATCTGTCCCCACTTCGACGTAAGGTAAGACCCCTGGCGCCCGTGCCTCCGCCGGATAATAATGCCATTCTAGGAACTCCGAGGAATTTAGTTGTCATGGGCATTCAGGGCCTTGGAGAATTACCAAAAGTTCGCAACGCTGGTCCTTCGTCTTCCAAGGACACAACAATTACTGGTGGTATCGAGGAGATGTGATAACATAAAAAATGTGGTAGTTATACCTAGTTATTTACCGTGAAAGATGTTGTCAAGGTCATCGTTCTGAACAACTTTCCCTCATACCTGTTACCGTCGCTCGGGTTTAGTTTTTCAGATATTCGAAAAAAAAAAACTCTCATCGGTAGTTGGGTTACAGGCAGGCATCGGAGTGGCTGAACTTTGTTGATATTCCACAGACTCGACTTCTGTTAATTTCGGAAATATCGAGTATGTACCTATTATCTTTTTGCGGTTACAGAATTTTAACGCGATAATGTTGTCAAGTAATCTTTTGTCCAATCACCAAGATTTATTTAATCTATATTTATTCTTTTATTCCATCTCCCTTTAATGATAGGTATATGAAGAAAAAAACTGGTTAATAAATTCGTTGTTTAAGAGTTCAGAATTTGTGATTTTATCGTTGAAAAATTTGGAAAACTACTCTGTGACATTTAAGCAAATTTAATCCCCGACAATACGACCAGAAAATGGCAAAAATCGGTTGAGAATTGGCAGAGATACGAAATTTTATCCACTTTGGAACCACTGTGCACCGGGCCGCTTGCCACCCCCAAACCTCTCTCTAAAAGTCTAAACACCATCGGGTCATACCCGATATCTAATACGTACCAACCATTATCCGATGCCCACTTGTGGGTGCACTCGTGGGTGCATGGCTTACGACGCTTACGACGCTTACGACGCTTACGACGCTTACGACGCTTATGTCGAGGCCTCTTCCTGATCCTGATTCGGTCATGAAACCGTCTGAAAGCGAAATAGCGTTGGCCTGTCTGCCTTCGAGTATCGCACGACACATTCTCGCTAACGACACATCTATATTCTATGTAATTGAACTTTAATACTTGGTTATAATTTTATTTGTAAAAATTATGATTAGCATTCAACGCTATCTACATAGACACGGAACTAACAAAATCCTGACATCTAATAACTTTGTTCCCTTGAATACTTTTAACTTTACACTTTACACTTTATACTTTATACTTTATAGTCCACGAGTAGATGAAAGTGATTTCGTGTCAGATAAATGCAGAAGAAATATGGTGTACTATAAGTAGATTAGTTTTTACGATATTAGCTACTAAAGAGGATATTAAGTTTGTGTATTTCTAGCGGGCCACACCGTGTGCATCGCGTGACACTGGATTTTTCTAAAATAAACTTCTGAATCCTCGAGCACAGAATTAGCGGTATATGTCGCGATATTTAAATTATACTTCTATATGGAACACATTGTTGGTCGTTACTAACAATAAGAACTATTCAAAGAATCCGAGGTACTGACCACTCACCACAGGAGGGCTATCGAAACCGCACTCGGCTATAGTCTGTTCGATATCCGCCTGTTCTACTGTCTTTCCACCAATCTCCTCGGCAACGTCACCTTTTCCCCCCACGTGTGTTCCACTACATGTATTCTCTTCTCCCTGTTCACTCGCGCTGAACTTGATCCGCATTTGCGTCCACCTATTAGTCTGACGCAAAGCAGAATTCTCAAACGTCAAGTGGCTTGTAGACATTATAGGCAACGTCGAATATCTCACTCTCAGTATCATTAGGCTGTCCGAGGCACTCGTCAAGAAAGTGTTCCATTTCTCCAGGAAAGGTTCGTGTGATTCTGAAATATCTCCAACAGATTCGGCTGCCCCAGGGTTACTGCTTATTTTCGATGCTTCGCCGCCTTCTTCCCCCAATAGTCTGAATGTCCACGTGACCACGGTGAACGTCACAGCGTTCGTGGGGAACGCTCGAATGATCGTTGAGTTCAGACCTCTGTACAGGCAAGAGTAGCCCTCGGCTCTCAGCGATTGTCTCAGACAGTCCATCGTTCCTGCGTAACGCTGGCCATCCGCCTGGATTCGTGACTTGATCACGTCCAGCGGATAGGATACTACCCAGGAAGTACTGCCAGCCAATCCTCCGGCCAGCAACATGTACGGCGTCGAGATAGGTGCACTTCCGGACGATCTGGTCAAGGCTTCGTAGGTGAAGAAGTAAGTACCGAAACTGGGAGCATCTCTGAGAAGCGTGACGCTCAAACCTTTGAACAACCCGCGGTACCCTTCGAGTTTATAGGTCCGTCGTAGGCATTGTACAGGTCCTGAGACTGGAGCGTTGGACACCTGTAACTGCATACGTGTTTTGGCCAGCTCTATGGGGCTACAAATAGGACTCTGAGCTATTCCTGCCAGGGCACCGGCCACGAAATGCCACGGCAAAGAGTGTGGATTGGGTATATGCTTCTGGATTTCACCGTAGACGCCAAACACGACGGCATTCACCACAGCCACGCCTGCCATTGGAGATGATATGCCTCGGTAAAGGCCTGCTACCTGATAAAAAGAATGAAATTAACCTTTCAGAGGTTCAAACACCTTAAGTTCAATAGAGGCATGTATAGCAGGGCGGAAAGTGGAGCGGAAAACAATTTTCACCATCTAAATCCTCAAATAAATGTCTGAATGAGGTTTTTTAACAATCATTTCGATATTGTAAAATGTAAAATGTAAAATGTAAATTATACCATTCTTCCATCTGGTATTAGTTGCTGTTCCATCGCACAACCAACGACAACCAAGTCCTCGAGGGAGATTTTACCAATTCATTTATAGACGCGGGTTAACGCTGTCGGTAATATTTCTCCCAGAACTTACTCAGAACTTGATGTTGGAGAAACATGATTAACGTAGTTAGACCCCGGGGCTCTTGAATCGATGAAATCAATGTTCCTCTTTCGCTACAACCGCGTTAGGTCCGAAACGGGAAACACGTGGCACGTGGGTACTTCGCCTCCCGACGATATCGTATATAAAACATGATTTTACGTGTTTATGTGCTCAGAGGGTTTTGATATTGAAATATACCAAATTTAATGCAAAAATATACGGAAATCGAGAAACTGGGTAAAAAATTAAAAACTTTGATCGCAATGCGCGTGAATCAAATATTGACCGATTTCAAATTTTTCTTTGCATCGCATTTGCCTTCCCCAACTTTTCCGCACTACCCCGTTTCGAGTTTCGAAATTTTGGGTTTGTCGGCCCGGCCTAATGTACACAGTGATGGCCGAAAGTATCATAGTTTTAACAAGAATACCTACATGTATTCTGTTGGCCGCGTTAGTTAAGGGTCCATTCTACTTTGCTGGTTGAACAAGAGGCCTATTTTTATGATATTTTTTTTTAGGAACTATTGTACGGATTTTAATATTTTGTATTTTTCATATTTGAATAATAAACATTTATCGAAAAAAAAAAACATTAAAATCCGTAGATTAGTGGTTGAAAAAAAGTTTAAGAAACTTTTTCACGAGCTCTCTTCTGTAACTTTCAATTTCTTAACAATTTTTTAAGAATTTTTTTAACAATTATTTTTGTGCTTGACATTGATTCAAGTCGTTGGATGCTTTGCGATTGTTAATTTCTGTTGTTCAAGTACCGATTCTTTTGCGAGTATCGTGCGGAAACAGTGCCAGCTGCCCTTGTACTTTGGGTTCTTATAATCCTGCGTTTGCATGTGAACCTTGACGGTGTCCAGAGGATATCCCACCACAATACCGGCGCACCCTGAAATTAATTGAAATATTCCATTCGGTACTGAAGAACAGAATACAATATAGGGCAATATCGACTGGAGGTAGAAAATATCTCGTTAATTCTACTCAAAGTGCACGGCAAATGTTATACAGTTACTTATAGTTATATAGTTATCGACCTTATAGTTATATACTTGCCACTTGAGGCGGATGCGGGATGACAATTTAGATTTAGAAAGTATGTATTCGGTTGGATCGTAGAAAAAGTGGGGATAGTGATTTGCGTTATTCGTGGTAGGGAGAAGTGGCTTTGAGTGACCGATTGATTTGATTCCGACTACTGTAGACTTATCTATATTATATAGTTTTCCATCAAAGTTACAAGATATTCTGTTGAAGTAAATTCCATTTCATCCCCATCGTATAACGTTATATAACGTTATATAACGTTATACGTTACTTCCACGTATGCGAAACATTTGTTGAATTATAATTTACTCCTACACAGTCGAGTGTGATAAGAAATTTCCACGGTTTCACAGCCAAAGATGCATAGAACGTACAAAGTATTAAATACATTATATCTGTCTGTGACGTGTAGATTATTTACACCTGAAATATATTTAGAATTCTTAGCATATCCTTAGCATCGGAAAGATGAACGTTCGATTATCTAAAAATGTTCGCTTGTACCGTTACGTCTGCTGACTATTTCCGGTAATTGAGTTTCATTGTAACTCTATAGTTACCACCTACCACCGATTCTTTAAAATTATTCAACTCCAATTTTATAGATTTTTCTCGTTCTCCAAGTTCTTTAATGCCCGTGGAATTATCAATGAAAATGCCATCAAAAGCTGACAAGTTACGATAAAGGTCACGCGATAAGACGATAGTTTACCGACCAACTGTTAGAACGACTCTCAAACAAGATGGATGAGCCGATATAAACCACTTTTATCAATTAAAATTACTTTCCTCGAAGGAAATCGAAAACAGGCATATCGATAATTTACCTCCCACGCATCCAGCAAAGTAGTCGAGCGCCATTTTCGTCTCACAGTAATCCCCACACGTTTCTTCCAGCCGTATACGGATTTGGTATCTTGGAAATGATTAATTTTAGAAAAATTTTCTGCCACGCTCCTCGAGGGTGTGCCGGCGCGAACGAAAGTTGAATATCGGTTGGTTTCCAGGAGAAGAGAAGCGGAATCCATGTAACATCGCTCGCTGTTCCGGTCTTGTGTCTACACGGACCACGGTATCGATTCAAATCGGTTGAAATGAGAAAATAATTTCAAGTAACAGAGAAATCACGAGTGTGTCGGATCTCTCGAAAAAGAGACGAGTCTGACGAACAGAGGCAAAGTTAGCTTTTTAATTGCAGGCTTGCTCGAATCTTTGACATGTTTAATAATGTTTAAAATGTGTACTTACCAAACGGGGCGTCATCGCCACATGTCTAGAAGCACACCCACGCGGCCCTTGAATTGCTACGAACTCTTCTATTTTCGAGTCTTCTGGATCTCGCAGCAAAATGTCTCTCCCCTACAACTGTCGTCCAAGATAATGAGAAATTTCTCACTGACGAGTGACGCCCAATGTTTTACGGAGCTTGCTCCGTTTTTCAAGCAACGATCGTGTTTTCATTATCATCTTGTTATTGGATACACATTACACACCAATACCAGTATCGCAACGCTATTATGGCAACAATGTTAATAACATTCGCGCGTCTTTCGCCGACCTCTCGCGTCGGAGAAGCGGTGCGAGGGTCAACCGCTGATAAGAGCTCGGCTACTGTGGCGTTCGATCAAATTATTTGACCGTTCGTTGGCGTTGATAGTTGGTAAACAGTTGGTCTCTTCCGAGCAGCGATTACGACGCTCGTTTTCACTTTATTATTAGCTGTGTTGGCCAAAACCGATGCGAGAGATGGTGCAAGGAGCAGAATGTTACTTGGCAAACTTTTCACGAGTCTACGGCGCTGGGATTCTGTATTTTCTTCGCTCTTGAATTTGTCGATACGGGGCACGCTCGGTGCCAATTGTCGCCATTTATCAAATAGTAAATTCGATTTTTCAATTTTCTTCGCGGCACCCCCTAGAATACCTAGTTCCAAATAATACAAAAGACTGTGCAAACTGTAAAGTTTGAGCCAGTTCGGATAACGGGAAAAGGTGCCCCTGGATCCTTGAACGTTTAAATGATTATTTAACAACTCGTAAAGTCGATTTTATATAATATTCACCAAGTTATTTCTTCTCGCCTGAAAATTTTATTTTTCAAATTTTGAAAGTTAAAATCCATCCCGAACACTTTTTATTTACGAAAACGAAAAAAACCGAGATATGCCAAAAAGATAATTTTTTTCTTCATATTTTCAGTGTTTGATATGTGATGAATATTTCCTGAAAATTTTTCACCGAAATACGTAAAAATATCGAAGATATGGACATGAATTATGAAATATTATCTAAATGGTGTTAATTAAAAAACAATGCACAAGTACTTGTTTCTGTGGAAATCGTGAGACTAAAGCTGCAGTTGCATGAAAATAGTTCTGAATGAGAAAAAGCTACAAACAATTCTGAAGACTATATTTTGCTATTAAAGCTTAAAATGCAATTAAATTCATTGCATTCGTTTTAAATTAAATAATTGGCGCTGTACGTTTCTCCGTAATATTTTATGTGTAGTTATTAGGGTATTTTAACATATAATAGTAATGTAACATATAATAATATACAGAGTGTTTCGAAAATCTTGGTACAACTGGAAAGGAAATAATTCCTCGTGCAAAGATAAGTCAGAGGTGCGCAATGAAATCTCGTCTAGCACGCATGCATTTGGCTAAGAATTGTGCAGAGTACAGAAATAAGTAGAGTGGACGTGGGTAAAAGTTCGCAGCATGCGAATCTCATTGTTTGAGTTGTGGCAGTTGGCAGTTGGCAGTTGGCAGTTGGCAGTTGGCAGTGAATTGTTAATCAAGATTCAAGGTAGAGTCACCAGTGTCGAATTGTGTAGCTGTGCTTCGTTTTGTTATCACTTATCGTGCAATGCGGCAAGTACTGAATTCGTTAATTCTTATTCCTATAAATTGATCAGTAAATATTTTAATTGATACGTCGTCCGAATGAGCTGAAATTCTTCTATTGAAAAGTACTAATAAAAGTTTTCAGTTCTCCTCACAGATAATATGATTGAATAAACAATGGAAAAGTGAGTAGCTGTGGAGTGTGGGGGCAATGAAAAGAAAATCTGGATGCGAAAGAGCAAATAAATAATTAGAAAAACAAAAAGAATATCTACTTGTGAAAATTTTTGAAAGGGACAAAAGAAATTGGTTGGAAAAAAGAGTACAGCCCAACCATCAACGTCTATGGAAAAAATAATTTGTCCTCCGTGTGACGAAGACTGATACCTATGCAAACTACGAAGGTGGGGGTAATGTAATACTATCTAATAATGTTACTACTGTGTTATTACTGTTACTGTTACTGTTACTGTTACTGTTACTACTGTTACCACTGTTACCTTGATTGAAACAAAATAATTGCAAAATATTAGTCGTTTCGCTATATTACCACAACTATTGCATGTAGGAAAATAAAACACTTTTGTGCTCGTTGCGTTCTTTTACCCCATAAAAATAAAGGTAAAAATTCAGATTTCACGTTTTTTGGAAATATTTATTTTATACAAGTTATGACAGGTAAATTTACACAAAGTAACTGTCTATCCAATAATAATAAGGGATAGTAGTTTAATACCAAGCATTTTGAGCAAGTCTAAAGTTTAAGT
Organism: Andrena bicolor; assembly: GCA_960531205.1. Taxonomy (NCBI): domain Eukaryota; kingdom Metazoa; phylum Arthropoda; class Insecta; order Hymenoptera; family Andrenidae; genus Andrena; species Andrena bicolor. The sequence continues at coordinate 39,667 of OY482666.1, forward strand.
GCTGCCCCACTCTTGCCCCACTCTTGCCCCACTCTTGCCCCACAATTCCACGTGGAATGGATCCTTTGCCCAAAAGAAGCTAAAGTTGCAGAATAACTTTTCTACTTTTCTACTTTTCTTCGGACGTGCATGAATTTTTTAGAAGATCCATTTAAAAATGTAACCAATTCTTAATCCAGTGCACGGAAAAACGTTATTCCAGTATTTCGAACTGCTTTTAGACGAGGATTCGTTTAATTCGCATATTCTGCTGTAGCATAGTTACCGATTAATAATACTACCTATCCAAGTATCTACCAAGTTTTTTAGTCACGTGCGCGCGGACCAGGCGACTTTCATCATTTTCTCTATACTCTATATAGGGTAAAATGGGACAGAATCTTCTCGCGAAATGTCGAATGTTGGACGCATCCACACAGTGGCGGGACCTGTGGGCCCCTTAACACATCAGACATTATCTTAAAAATGTTAATGACCTTTTATACTTTATAGTATCTTGAAAGTATAATAAAAGTCCGAATATTATTAGTTATTACTGTATGCACCTAAAATTTACGTTGTGTTACCTACTATTTTAACCCTCTCGCTACGTTTTTCGATTATAGTCGAACGACGCTAAATTCCAGTTCGATGCGGATTTCGACTATAGCCGCTTTTTTATTCGCGTAAAAATTGACACTTTTCAAGAATCGTGTGAAAATTTAAATACGCAGCGAAGGGGTTAAATGCTAGCCTTCTAGTTGTGGGTGGGCTCTGTTTGTCTGCTGGCAACCGATATTTTTAGATCCAGTCCGCCACGGCCCACGATACACACATATCGATTTATCGAAGGGTGCCAACTGCCAATATTTATCCCCTCGTTTGCAAGTAAGGTTGTTTTCTTCAAACCTGTATAGCGGCGTCTCGTTAAAACTGTGGAGCGCGACGCGGCAAGAACCAGTCATATCAAGACGCTCGGCTTGTGAAAATCGTGGCACGATACCGACCCGACTCTCAACTCTTTCGCTATTCTGTTTTACAGTCAGTGAGATGTATGCAAAGACAATACCGAATATACCGAAACGCCAGACACCTTCGGAAGAAGATGACGTATTCAACAGCTCGTCCCCTGATAAGGTGAGAAACACGTGTACGGAAAATCGTGAAAATGTATAAGATCGATTGGTAATTATCCTGGTAATTTTCCTCCAATCGTCTAAAGTTGTTTTGAGTTACCGAGTTCATTCTCGAGAGACGAGCGGCGTCATCTGCTAATCTTGTGTCAACGGAATATACCTAAAATGAAGCAGAATTTATTAAAGACTTGTCGGAAGATTGTTTATTGGAATACACGACTTAATTCCTATCATCGTGTATTTCATAACAAGTTGCTGACTGAAAATTGTGATTCTGGCTTTATTTATTATTCGTGAATACTGGTTATTCTCTCTCCAAAACCAGTTATTTTACAAAAGAGGTCAGTTTCTTACCATTATTATTGTTCGGTGAATTCAATAATTTTACACTAAAAACAGGGTAGGCGGAACAAATTTGGGGGAGTAGAAATTAAAAAATCAAAATTTAACGGCCTAGAAAATAATAGCACGGAAAGAAAAAATAAAAAACAGTAACAGTGCCTTTGAAATTCCATACACAGCAAAATCTGTACTGAGGACTATTGTCCGTACCTTGGACAGAAATTATATTGACTACAGGTATAATTCTTACTCGTTCCTCGTACGTACAGTTGGTCGAATAATAATTTATTTATTTATGGGTGCTAACTGTAGGACAATAAAATTAAATGATTCATAGTAAATGATTTTTAAATGATTCTTTCAATCGACTTTAATGATATAGAAATTCAGTTGGTCCTTGTCAAATATCATGAAATACAGATTTACTATTTACCAATTATTATTCTTTTATGAATAATTAAGATAAATAATTTATGTAGTTTGGAATGTTATGTAGGTATACACATGTTATGTTTTAACTCCGTTAAATCCATTTTTTTATTCCGTCATTCCCATTAATGTACCTAACTCAGTCTAAATATGTAAATTCCATTGATTTCAATTAAATACGTACTATCGCTGAGCAAATTTTAGGGCCAAGTTTCAAATTAAATTCTGTTCATTCTAACAAGGCACTATTACTCCTAATCGAATGTTAAATTTTTACATAGTTATGTTAATCTGGCCGAAACTCGATTAATAATCGACTAATCCACATTTAGGTAGTTGCATAAATAAAGTAAATAAAGTAAATAAAGTAAATAAAGTAAATAAAGTAAATGGTACTTGTACTCCGTACACAACGCAAAAAGCGGATTATGTATAATGCCCATCTAATTTCTCCAACAGGTAGGTATTGATGAAAACGTAGAATAAATATCTACGCAAAACATAAAGCAGATAACGATCTGTTAATGCTACGTACACATGTAGTTCGTGCAAGAATCTGAAAATCAAGAAATCTGAATCACGCCGTATCAAGGCAAATGCACATCAGAAAAACTTGATTTTAATTCCATTTCAATGGCACAAGTATATATATATTTTCGCGTGGTATTCAGAAAACCTGTTTTTAAGATGCTAAAAGAGAAGGGAAAATGTGAATCGTTGCTTCGCAAACGAGATCGCAATGGGGCATAGAGGAGCGTTATACCTGCGCGTCAAGCCGTACCTATTTTGTAATAAAAAAATTCTGATAAACGTTTCTTTCCACGGTAGTTACCAGTAGTTACTTAATAGAATCATCGTGAAAACATTTCCGCGAATTTCCGCGAATTTCCATGCGCATTCATTCTTATACTTATCAAAGTATAAGAATACCCTAACAGTAGGTATCTATACATATAATATATATAATACCGTTGATTGAACTTGGGGTATGCGACGCGAGAAATTATGCCAGTTTTATCAATAGGAATCCAGAGCATCTTAATCGATGTCCTTATATAGTTACCTAATTACTAATAGACTGATTATAAAATTGATTAATCGAATATCCAAATGGCGTCTATCGCGAGTCGTTACGAAATCCTTGCTCGATAAAACTTTTCGCGATTAGAAGCAATTGTTGCGTAATTATCAAACGTATGTAAAAGTTCTCGGATCGTGTCAAAGTAGAATACGCGTAAAGTAGCGATACCTAAAGTGATTAAATTTCTTAACGATTTCCAGATCATTGAGGATAGATTTAATATTTTGCATTTCAAACTTAAGCGCATTGCCGACAACGCGTTCGAGAGCTACGAGACAGAGACTGTGTGTTTTTACTTGAAATTGAACCAAATTCAACGCAAGCATAGGCTAAACTTTTGCAGAGGTATAAAGATTTGTTGAGATGATTATTTTTAAATTAATTCAATTAATAACATGAATTTTAGTAGAGCTCTATTTATTCTAATAAAATTATAGCAATCTTAGAAATATTATTAACACGAATAATTGAAATTTGAAAATAGCCGTAATATTTTGTGCTTAATCGGGAAAGCAATAGTTTTCCTATCTGTTACCTTGATTCGATGCAAGAATACTCACAACAAATAAATCCATATTGTTTTGCAAACTTCTTCACAAACTGAAGAAAAATTTTAACACGTAGGCAGTGTGACAAGAAACTTGCGCGTCATTCTATGATTCTACACGTCTGACACCGTTTCAGTTCAAACAGATAGGAAAGGAAACACATACTTTTTCCATATATCGACGTGTGTTACAAAGTAGTGGCACGTTTAAATTTTCTTACGAAAAACAGCAGGTTTGTCTTCCTTATTACGAAAACTATCACGTTTGCCACGAAAAGTCGCATGTAGCAGATTTGGATGGTCGTCTACGAAACATCGAGGCCCGAGGGCATCAACTTAAATACCTACCTTGCGACGCGATTTTTATTCAATACTATATAGATCAGTAATTTATTAAACATTCAAACATTCAAATACCGTACTTAAATTATATTATACCATATATCTCTTTTGGAGATTGAACGGAGTTACTATTTATTAAACAATACTTACCTATTTTCAAAAGTTGAATTCTTCGATGCAAACTGCACTTGAACAAACTGAAACGTGCTGTTCGTGCTGTTTTTCGTAAGAAAAATGAAACGTGCTATTTTTCGTAACGCACGTCGCACGTCGCACGTCGCACGTCGATGTGAAACCTGTTTTCTCCGATACAGGAGTAGTTTTTCTAGTGGAACGAGCAAAAATAACTCTGAATGTTTTGCACTTGACCGAAAAGGATGTGATGCAGGATGCAGTGCTTTGTATCAGCCATGGAGACAAAGAAAAGCTTATGACGTAGGATAAATCAGGCACTAATTTGCAAAACTCAAAACTCAAATACACGAAAGTATTGAAAATATTTTAAGAAGATTTAAAATTTTACGATATAAATGCTGAATGTAATGTAATTAGCTTAATGGTTGGAAAGATGCGGGGGATATTAGCTTGGCGAGCATTAACCTATTCAAATCGCATTTAAATGGCTCTGACGTTGACGTATCATCAGATGTCTGGGCCAGAACGCTGTGAGTCGGTGTCAACTGTCAAGGGATTTAAATTCTCATCGACTGGTTTCACTTATGTAAATCACGGATCAGTTTCGATTGCGGAAATACGCGGGTCGCGGCCAGAGCTCGTCGTTAGATTCTATGCCTGCTGATGCCTGCAGAATCATTGGTCGTCCACGGTCCAGCGTCCTTCGATTCGAACAGTTCAATAAATACCTAGTTCACCGGTTTGAAGTCGTTTCAAGCCACAGGAAAAGAAACACGTCTCGCCGTGAAATCTATCTAGGTATCTATTTATTTTCTTTGAGCACAACGATCCCACGTTCACCTCGTTCCCGATCAAAAAACGTCCGAGTCCAGCGAAATCGACCTTGGGCCTTGGCATCCAAATCGATCGCCGTAATTGGCATGATGCAAAACTGACCAAAGTTACGTCTGGCGATCACGAAAGATTTCGTTTCGTTTTCATCATTCGAATTTTATTTATTTCGTAAATGAGAAGAAAATCACACGCAAAGTAACCTTTTTCATTTGTCGCTACTCGCTTGGGAACCCCGAAAGCGGGGAAAATAGAGAAAACAGGGAAAAGGAAAGGAGGGTTCAGAGTTTTCCCCGAAGTCAGCGCGGAAAGTTGGAGGTAATCTGGGAATCTGGGAATCTGGGAACGAAGTGCTGAAATCTAAAGAAAAACAACTGAGATTGGGAGGGGGTAGCGCTCTTCGATCGTATAAAATAGGCGTTAAAGGACTTAATCGATCGTAGTTTCTGTAGACGGGTAGACCTGTCTTATAAATCACGCCACTGATCAGTTCCACTGTCCTCTGTGTGTCCTTATTAACGATGCTGGATGTAAGACCATATTTTGAAGGCGTTTAAATGATTTATATATTAAAGAAACGTGAAACGGTGCATACCTAATAGTTGCGGAATAAATTGAATAAAGTTAATTTAATATGGGATATGCGATCCTAATATATAGATGCAGGAATGGGTGGCGGGTGCCTTGAAATTTCTCATACCTATGGATACTTTTTATGTTTAAAAGCCTAAATTGGTGCACGGAGGAAACTACATCAAGGAAGGCAGGGACACCGCTAAAAGTACCTGCCTGATCTTCTCCCCAAAAGAAGATGATTCCGTTGGAACTCTGGGCAAATATCTTCAACTTTTTGCCGTAAGTACGATGTATTGGATTCAATGTCAAGGTCAACGCGATAAGTTCAGTCTAAGCTAACGGGTTTTGCATGACAAAAGGTCATCTTAAAGATAAAGGAGATACCTGATGACGTAGGGTGGCACAGCCCACAAAACTAACTGATATTTATGAGTTTTTTTTCTTCAAAACTATCGTTAATATTTGATTTACCTAACTCTTTTCGGATATAAGGAGGCATCTATTAATTATTCCGGAATTTTCTGATCTGATTGCAAAGCAAAGAAATATTTCGTAAAGTCAGATAATTTATGCTGGGACTGAATATAAAATTTTAATTTTACTTTCGATTTATAATACATTTCATAAGTCATAAGTCATAAGTCATAAGTCATAAGTCATCAGTCATTTATATCTGATTGTGAGGAATAAAGTTATTTTTCCTCTTAAACGTTACACAGCCGCGACCGACAAATTTGTCAAACGCGTACTTGGTCTCTTTTACGTGGATTTCGTCTGAACGATTTTATTTTCAGAGACACCAAGTTAATCTGTTACATATCGAATCCAGAAGCTCCCTTCGTCAATCTAGCGTCTACGAATTCATGGTGGAATGCGCACCTGGTGGAAGTCTTGGCGCTGCGATAGAATGTTTACGCGAGCAATGTAGCTATTTCTCAATTATTTCTAGGTGAATAGCTTTCAAGTACCTCTAACTTTATGGCTCGCCAAGAAGCATTTCGCGACATCAATCTCCCTGCTATTGCTTGTAGGAATCACAAAGATAATATGGGAACAGTACCATGGTTCCCGAGAAGAATTAGAGATCTTGATAAATTTGCAAATCAAATTCTGTCGTATGGATCTGAACTCGACAGCGATCATCCGGGATTTACGGATCCTGTTTACAGGCAAAGGCGCAAATATTTCGCCGACTTAGCCTATCATTACAGACAGTAAGTGTCCATAATATGTTATGTTTTCCATAAATATTCTACGTCCACTTTTAGCGTTTTCGCGGAAAACAGGGCATAGGCACACAATGAACAATATTATTTTGCAGAAATTTATCAACTAGATATAAATGTGATTTTTATGCGGCATAAAGAACCGGTCAGGAACGATTTGTTGCGTATAAAAATTCTAATAACACGAAAAGCGGACATACAATATTTATTGATTATTCATGTGTAAGCGTTACTCTACCGGGTACAATTTCACCTTTCAGCGGTCAACCCATCCCACGAGTTGAGTATACGAGAGAGGAGATCGAAACGTGGGGTGTAATTTTTAGAAATTTAACGAAGCTTTATCCCACCAACGCCTGTAAGGAACATAATCACGTGTTTCCTTTACTGATTGAGAATTGCGGTTACAGAGAGGACAATATCCCTCAACTGCAGGATATATCGAACTTCTTGAAAGGTACAAACTGTTCTTCAAATACTAGATACTAGATACTTCAAATTCAGATACTAGATATAGAACGACTTGGATCTTGTGTCACAAAATTTGCAAACGTAGTCCACAGGTTCGAATTAACGAAAATAGTAGTATATTAAACATGAGTGCTAAAATCATCTATTTTTCACTGACTTGAAAAATAAATAGTTTCTATGTTCGATGTGTGTGTATGTATGTATATAACATTGTTCAAATGGGTCGGTATTATGTTAGTTAATCTTTGTTTACTTATCTGAATCTAGTGGCCTAAATTTCACCATATATGTATGTTGTCGTGAAACTTATTGCATTTAATTTAGCTTCAATCAACTTGGGTCATGCAAAAGGAATTATTCAAATCGGTTCAGTAGTTTCGAAGTTACACCAAAAATAAGAAATCTCTTTCACCAATCGGCTTCGTTATTTAAATAAATGTAATTATAGAACTTAAATAACTAAAATGTAAAATACAAATAACTTTGTTCCTTATTTAATCTACGATTCACAATTTTTTTTTAAGTCGGGGCCAGATTTACACAGTGCAAATGATGAGGCGCCGACATAAAAAGTCGCCGACGTCAGAGTCGTAGATTAAATATGGAACAAAATTATCTTTTATTTTTTCAAGTCGGTTTTAATTTCCTTTTGTCATATAGCTACTGTTAGTCAAGGCGTTACTTTACAGAAAATATTCGAAATTATCCCCATTGGCACAAGTCAGGCCATTGATTATATCTTCCGCGTCAGACACACCTGGCTATTCCTCGCTGTAATTCATTAAACATTTTGCACTGATGCCCGTTTCATTGGAGAGAAGCGGATAATGTTGCCGACGAGACTCGTTTACATTAATTTTATGTCCTATCTGAATTTCGAAACTTCGCTGTGATTAATAGTAATAGGTAGCGCGATACTTGGCGAAATTCCGTTTCACGGGCCCCTGAGCAGGCCTTTCTGAGCGGTCTTTTCCGTTAGAGAAGGTGTTCTAAAAGGTCTACTAAAGACTAACAACAATTTAAAGCTGAAAATTAAGCTAACAAGTGTCTGTCACCTATTCCGTGAAATGTCATCAAATATTTTAATTGAAAAAGCTCGGGACAATTTCAAAACTAATTCAATATACCTAACTAAATATCTACTAACAAGTACCTAAGTTTGTGCTAATTCGCTACATGAAAAGAAGTGAATTGTTTCTAAAGTTGTCTGAAGCTCCTGTGTTTAAACTTTAAACATTTCCGAATCTCTTTCGCTTAAACTTTGTTACTCCCCAGAATTTGTCGCTCCAAATTTGCCATCCCTCAAAATTTTCCGCCCCTCAAAATTACCACCTCCGAAGATTTGCAACCCCTGACAGAATTATTATTTTAACAATGAGTTTAATTACTATACGTATACCTACTTATGTGCGATTAACTTGACGGAATTTAGAAAACATTTAGAAGTTATAGAAATGACAATTCCCCCGAAAAGTACGTTCCGCTTTATAAACGATTGATCCAGCTCCAGCATATCTAATATCTATACCCATCCCTGGAGTTTCCGAGACTTACATAAATCGGAAATTCTCTTTTGGTACTTTCATCCCAATGAACATTTGTACCTAATAAGTATTAGTAGAAATATTCCACGTTCCATTAACGATTTTCATGTCACGTAGATGTATTTCTGGTACAGATTGCACAGGTTTTACGCTTCGTCCAGTGGCTGGGTTACTCTCCTCGCGCGATTTCCTGGCTGGCTTAGCATTCAGAGTGTTTCACTGCACGCAGTACATAAGGCATGGCAGTAAACCATTATACACACCTGAACCAGATATCTGCCACGAAGTACTGGGCCATGTACCACTGTTTGCCGATCAATCGTTCGCTCAGTTTTGTCAGGTTGTTGGCCTGGCGTCTTTGGGCGCCCCCGACGAATACATCGAGAAGTTAGCCACGGTAGTATTTGAAATTTATTCTTCAGCGTACCATATTCATTTTCTACACTCTACAGTTACATTACAGTACTTTTCAATAAGCATCTATATTCTATATAACTTGGCTATAACTTGGGTAAATTTATAAAAAAAATGCAAGTTATTAAAGTATGTATTACTTTTTGACAGGTGACTTTAACTTGATTTTAAACTTACAGTTTTGTTCCCTGTATAATTTTAAATTTCTCTTACTTTTTCTGTTTTACTGATTATGCAGCAGGGCTAAGAAAAAGAATTCTATGTAAAGTTAAACCAAGTTATTAATAACTATAATTTCCATATCAGAAAAAATTTAAAACGAACATTCGCTAGATAGATAGCCGTAACGAAGTCTTTACAGTTTACACAGTCTGGAAACTTCTTTGAATTTAAATGTTGGGATCGATGTTGAAATATTGCCGTTGCTCTGATATTTATCAGAGAATTTTCAAACAGACTGTTGAAAGATAATTATTGTTCGTTGAATTATATAGTTTATAGTATTACTATCTGTTTCAGTGTTTCTGGTTTACCGTAGAGTATGGTATTTGCCGTCAAAACGGCGAATTGAAAGCATACGGTGCTGGATTACTCTCGTCTTTCGGTGAACTGGAATATTGTTTGAGCGGCAAGCCGGAGCTGCGATCTTTTGAACCAGCGAAGACGGCGTTGCAAAAATATCCGATAACGGAGTATCAACCCGTTTATTTCGTTGCGGAGAATTTTGAGGATGCGAAGCAGAAGATGGTGTAAGTGAACGACCCTCACTTACGTATACATTACTAGCTTTAAACTATAGTAGATATAACAAAAATATTGTTATAAAGAGAATTTAATGTTTTTTATTCTGTATAAAACTGTACAATCGAATTATTTGAAATTTGTGGTTGGGGACATTTTGCTGTTTAAATTGCAATTTGTAAACAATTTGAGTCGTTGAGTTTTCGTTGTAATAATTTTCTTATATCTACTATAGTAGGAAATCTCCGGCAATATGATATGAATATTTACGAGTAACTCGAAAGTTGGAAATTTTTAAACGGAAAATTTATCTGCAAGTAACGCGAAGTCTTACACTCGCACCTACTCAGGTACCAAGCACGAATTAACTTCGTAGAAGATAAAACCTGCCACTTGGAATAATTTTCCAAATAAAAGTCCTTCGATAAAACTCATGCAGTATCGAAATGTGCACATTGCTATGTTAAATCTATTTCTAAATCTACTATTCACTTTCTAACATTTCCACATTGCTGCATTATAGATAAGAAAATATTTTAAAGTAGCTCTAGCAACTATGAGCCTCTTTAAGGGGTCATTCTACTTTGATCGGCCGAAAAATCAAGCTATTAGATATTATTTTTTTCTCAACGAATACAACATATAATGAAATAAATCTTTTTGGAATTTATTAAGCTACCCTCAGAAGCTTTAAGGGGTGATTCCACATGAAAAAATGCCGATATCGCGCTTCTGTTTCGAGAAAATTATTGTCAATTTAATTACCCTTAATTCGTACTTTTGGTTTCAGTAAATTTGCCGAGAGTATTCCAAGGAAGTTTGCAGTCAGGTACGATCCATACACGCAGAGTATCAACATAATCGACAGCAAGCATCAAATTGAGGATCTCGTCTACAATGTGAATCAAGAAGTACAAATTTTGATGGACGCTTTGAGAAAATTGAAGCAGTAGAATCCTATATTCCCGCCTATTATTCCCGTTATATTAACGCGCTTTTTGTTGTATAGTAAAAGTAATATGTAATGATATGTAAAAGGTAGAGTATTGTCTCCCCATGAACTCGTTTCGGTGCACACGCTGTGGGCTTTTCGCTATCCCCACCACGTCTGTCTCACTCTTGTTCGGCGAAGGCGAGAGCGAGAGCGAGAGCGAGAGCGAGCGAAAGCCACTCCATCTCGCTCCCCCCTTCGGCTAGAAAGAAGCGAGAAACAAACACTCGGGATTAGGGCTCTGCTCACGATGTGGGCTCAACGCCGGTCCCGGCCAGCGAGTTCTCAGGGAGAGAATACTGTATTTACCATGTAGGTATGATAAAATGAATATAAGCCCATTTTTAAAAATTAAGTCTACTTGAATGACGTTAACTTTTCATTTGCAACCCGGCAATTTCGGAACTTTGCATTAATTACCTATATTGAATACTACACATCAAGCTTTAGTTCTCTCCCAGGTGACATAAGATTTACTTACTCCACTCTTGTTCTAAATCTAAGGTATCTACCTGAATAGTCGATTAACGAATGAACGGTTTGACTACTATAATTTCGCTGTTCGTAGGAACCTTTATTTGTACGTCGTGTACGCATATATTTTTCAATTTTTTTTACTTATATCATTTACAATTATGATGGGAAAATTATTGTCTTAATACATTGGTAACAGATCAGACACGGTCCTCGCGTTCCGGCTGACCATCGTGCAATTTTCCCACGGAATGTATACGAATTCTACCTATATGTATAATCGATACAGTAACAACAATCATAAAATATATTGATCTCGATGCCACACTCACATGTATAATACATATCGATTTCCTACGTTACGGACACATATGAAAAGTCTATAATTGTACATTTACAACAAAATATATTATTTTTCATATTTATATTATATACATAGTATGTAATATATATTTCTTCATTATACAATATAATGTATATACGGGTTGTACCATTTTAATCAACCCACGCGAATATAGTTGCGATTATTAATGACATCGAAAATCGCATGAAATGATAGTCGAAGGACACTAAGGAGACATTATATGTACAATGTATCTGTAGAATAAACATGGTCGCACTCTTTTTCATTTCTTAAAATATAAGAAAATTGTATTTTCATCAAACTATTAAGATAATTTGAACTTGCAGTATGCGAGTTCCCATACAGCACACTTCGTTTCAGGGGCGTTGCAGGGACGTTGCGACTACTGCGACGTTGCATGGTTACAGCGCAATATTGCTGTAACGCGGCTGCAACGGTGCCGTGCAATATTCCACGGGAGTCGGGACGGACATGGGAATATTCCTGTAACGTCTCGGTAATATTATCTGCAACGTTACAATCTTGCACCGCAACATAGTTGCAACGACCCGGCAATGGTCCGATGCTGTAGGGGATTTTGTGAAATATTTAGAAGTCACTTTTGTTATCATAGTAATGTCAATGTGAGCGTATCAAACGCTACAGATTATTATACAACGTATATATTCCAGCCGATTCTGAATATACTTATTGTTTGTCGAGTGAGGGGAATTTATTTTTTTCTTACTTTCATATCAATGATACCAGAATATTTTATTAAAAAACACAAAGTGACCATTAAATGATTTATATTATATAATATCCCCATAGGAATGTACGATATATTTTTTGATATCATTAATATTTTCTGCAGTTATTCCGAGGATTGAGTAAATTGGGATGTCCCGTATACAACACGCATACATATACAGAGCATCCCAAAATGATGGGACAGCTCGTAACATAGAAATTCTTCATGAAAAAAGAAAGTGCAGAATCCCAGGTAGTATTTTGCAATTTGAGACTGCCGTTCAAACATAGAAGTTCCTCTTAAGGTGCGCGGCGTTTAAATGTCGGGGGACGGAACACGAACAGATTCACACGTATTTGATAATCTTCCAAGTTCCAAGTAAGTACCAGATATACCACGTATCTTATTTTTACGTTATTTTAAATTTATGAAGAAGACTAAACACGTGTCACAGGGCTCGCTTCGTGATCACCCGGGCTGTATCGCACCCCAGACATGTATTTGCCAATTGTATTTCTGTAAATTTTTAAACCGTAATAACAAAAATTTTAAAATTTTGCGAATTTTAACATTATTTTTAAATATAAGAAATTCCTTTTGTCCACAACTACCTTTTCAAATTCGAGCCCTGCTTCGGTGCTTTTTAACCGATTTCGATATGGAGGAGGTTATACATAATTAGTGATTATATAGATTATAGACCATTTTTATTTTATGTTTGTCCCCGTACAACTCCTCGGCATATGGACCGATTTTGATAACCTTTTGTTTATTCGGAAGAGGGCGATGCCCCGGTAGTCCCATCCTACACTGCATCAATATTGGCCTAATATTTTGCCAGTTCTGGTTAATAATAAAGGCTATTGTCACCTAATTATTATTATTTTATGTACGTACATGCATATCTCGTTAGCATGTTCTATCAATATATATCAAAATAAAAAATAAAAAATAAAAAATAAAAAATAAAAAATAAAAAAATTAAAACCGACTTCAAAAAAATAAAAATGCACTAAAGAGTCAAAAATAATATTTCCCTTATTTAATCTGCGACTCTCATATCTTTTAGTTGGTGCCTCATCATTCGCACTGTGTAAATCTGGTACAGACTTGAAAAATATGAGAGTCGTAAATTAAACAAGGGAAATATTATTTTGGACTTTTCAGTGCATTTTTATTTATTTTTTTTTTGAAGTAGGTTTTAGTTCTTCATATGTAGGTACTATTGACCTACTTTTTCTCATTTCGTAATCCTTATTTCGAGATAATGTTCTGGTATCCGACTTCATATTGCGGCTTGGGTTTCAATTTCGCACATAGAAATTCGGCATCCCAAGCTTTGGTTACTTATATATATGCTGAAAAAAATCTCAAATTTGCAAAAGGACATTGGACTTTCCACTTCATTTTAATATGAGGAATTTGTACGTCTCCATTAGCTTAATAATTTTGGACGACTCTGTATGCACATATGTACATGTAAATATACCCTGTTCCCCCAAATACGGGTTTTCGTTCTCTTTTATTCAGGTCGTAACAGCGATAAGAAAATAATTAGGCTATCTGGAATACAGAGTGTCCACGTAGACGTTCTTCCAGTGGTTCCAGAAGTGTTTTGTACTCTTTCAAATGAATTAAACTATTTCTTCTGACTTGCGTAAAATTTGGCATCCCGGTTTGAATGGCGGTTCTACACGCGCCGCCATTACGGGGAGAAAATCTAAACAATTTGTCCACACTTGTACATACGTCGTAATTGGTAACATCAACATTTAGAGGACTCAGCTACACGTGGCAAGGTAAGACTACGATCATAAATAAATACATAATGAAAGCAGTTCACAGCAATTTCAAAATGTCGTTATTAACAAAAATCGAACACGTATCTTGGACAATGATCCTGGAAAAACGATTTTACGAGAAATCGTACGTTACGGGGTTACATCCACCTACTTAGAAGTGCGGAAGAAGCATAGGTTTAAGTTCAGGAATTTTTTGGGGGAAAAGTATAAGGGAAAATCATACACAATGTTTTTCTACTAAAAGATGCATCTTTCAACTATACCTATTATTCTAAATTTTCATGCGAAAAAAACACGACTCTCATCCAAGCCGATATCTTCTTTAGTTAATATATTAATATCACATGAAAATTTAGAATAATATAGTTAAAAGATATATCTTTTAGTGAAAAAACATTGTGTATGATTTTCACATATACATTTCCCCATGCCCCCCCCCCCCAAAAAAAAAAATTCCTGAACGTGTATGCTTTTTCCAGACCTCTAGGTGGATGTAATCCCTTAATTCCCACCAACAATCCAAAGTATGCGTACACTAAATACTCATCATTTATATGTGACAAAAAACGAAAGGAGGGGAAAGAAAATACTTGCGGAAATTTCTGTGAACCACTCAACTTGCGTTACATCCTTTGTACAACTCACGTATAAAAATATTAAATCCTCCATATTCTTTTTGCCTGAATCTTCCGAAGCTTTATAAGTAAGGTCCTTAGCTAATCCCTCTGTTGTATCTGGTTATCTGCAAAATGAGACAGATTGCCGGAGGCTAAAAAGTCTCGGTCGAAGATATTGTAGGATACGAATCGTTCAATTCTGAGATGGTCTCTGTTGCTGACTCGCGGGTGGCTCCATCTCGTTGTACAGCATGTCAGCTTGATGCGGGCAGATTTGGAAAGGTACGAGGTCTGTAGGGTTGCCATTTTGCTGTGTTGGTCCCTGCTGCTGCAGTTGTTGATGGGGCTGCTGTTGCGTTTGTATCATAGGACCTACGTTACCTACGTTACCTTGCGTCGTGGTAGAGACCGTTGGTACTGGACTGATTGGCAATGGATGGGAAAACAGTTCCGTGGGCACTATGGGCACTGGAACGGTGATTGGTAGGGGAAGAACGTTCACACCTTGCACACTACTGGATGTAGGCAGCTGCACGTTTGAATTGTTACTGTTGCATCGATTCATTTGTTGGCAAGCGTTCGTTGCATTGTATGGCATGCCCGCCTGTAACAATATTGTGTATCTTGTCAAAGGGAATCTAGACAACCAGCGGGAAATATACACTGTTCAGTTAATCCGGTAAAGCAGACCAGCGGTAAGGCTTGCACTAACAAGGGGAGGACATAGGAGTGGTAGACATCGATTTTCATGAGCCTTGGCACGATGGATCTATGTCAAAAATAAGTAAATAGGTGCCCGAGCATTTAAGCCAATAATAGAGATATTTACGTGTAAATTATTAAACGTTATAAATATAACTTTTCTTTGTTTTTTTTTTGTTTTTAAACGTGAGAAAATCTTCAAAATACACCCCGACGCCTCCAGAGGGGAATCCCCGGGGTGCCAGGGTAGCATGGGATTTTTACCCCACGAAATGTTTAATAATTTATTAATATGCAATTACGTTAGATCCTTTTCATATCACTCGCTACGGGTTAAGTTGAAGAAAAATAACCTGAGAAAATTTCCTACGGAGTTCAATAATCCAAAGATCTGGTAATGCATTTTCTGAGATTCTTACATTGAGTAACGGTGATAAAATGCCGTATCTTGCGATAAGCAGCTGCTCTGATACTCTTCTCAGCTCTTCTTGCTGATGCACTATCAGCTGCTGCAGTTCCTCGTGCTTACGCTGCAGCTCGTCTTGAATTTGATTCTGCGCCGGTGTCATCACTATGCTTTGTTGATGCAACATCTGGAAAATATTCCCAGACGTTCAAGTTTCAATTAGGAGACCATTCCATGTGCAATATTCAAGGTGCGCTATTTTAATTAATAGCACACGCAATCTGAAATATGCGTACTGATTTATTAATTTCTTAGAATTTAGATATTCACTGATAGAAGAGAAAAATTCTTAAAAAATGTAACGAACCTCGTCGTTATCATATTCCTATTTCCTAGCAAATAAACATGGGACAATAATTCTGTTGCACATTTATTGATTTGATCTGGACCTGATCTGGCCTCAACGGAGGCGTTTAAAAAGTAATTGATTCTTTGATCTGAGTACCTCGTGCGTGGGTAAAGTCGAAACGATCGGCGTAGTAGAAGCCGCAAAACCTGTACTAACAACAGGCTGCAAATTAACCGTGGCATATTGCACTTGTTCCATGAACCTAATACAAGTCTGATCAACCTCCAACTGAGGTTGTTGCTGCGACTGTTGCTGCGACTGTTGCTGCGACTGTTGCTGCGACTGTTGCCTGTTGTCCAATTGGGGCATTTGGGCCTTCGATGCGACCGAGCTGTTTGCAGATGTGTCCTTGGATCGCGTGACGTGCGTTATTTGCGAATGTGGAGAGTTTCTCAGAGAGGTCGACATCGAGGAACTATCCGAATTATCGACTCGATGCCTTGGTCGAGTGTTGGATGCCACTGACTTTGACGTTTTCGAGGATTTATTCGGCCATTGCGTCATTGGGGCTGAGCAGGACGTCGTCACCTGCAGGCAATTATTTTCATACAGAATTACATAGATGCGTATCAAAGTACCTATACCTATATAGGTAATGAAATTGTAAAAATTTTTATGACATTCGAGTGTGGCTGAAATGTTCTGTGCCGGAGAATTTAATTTCACGCGGCACATTAGAAACTTTAGAAACTAAATAGCAAGGAATCTTATTTATTAATTTCCTTCGCTATAAGGCTATAACGTCTGGAGTGACAGGTGCCTGTAAGAGTCTCCCCATAGTGAGAGTTACCTGCTGTTGCTTCACTGGCATCGGAGTGTCCTGAGCCTGATCCTTGCTGAAGCTCTCCGACTCCTTGCGCAATTCTTTTATCACGTCGATGTAACTAACCACGTAATGCGTGCACACGATGAATTCAGGCTTCGAATTCCACTGATTGTACGTGATGTAGAACCGAGTTTGAAGCCATATCCACTGTTGGCCTTTCGTGAGGAATCTGTAGTAACAGGAGGTTCCCTCGCCCTTCTGCATCACTGCAAACGAGTTTCCTGTGACCATAAATTCAACCTTTCCTCTAGTCTTTAACATACTTACATGACTCATGGCACGTGACCACCCGGTCCAAGTCGTCCACGTGATAATAATCGTATCCAGACGTGCCCAACACTTCGAAGGGCAGGTAACCGATGATGGGTGGTGCCCGATGGTCCAGAAATAGAAATTTCCATTCCAGACTGTGCCGTGACGTGAACTCTGATCTCATGTTGTCCATAACGGACAGTTCCCTTATCAATTGTGGTGTCTGGAGGCGCCCTGTACCCACGAAAACCAATCTAAGAGAAACGGAACCGGTTTATTGCAGCCAATTTGATTTCGAGTAACATTTAATTGGCAAGGGAGTTACTTTGTGTCCATTCCACCGGTGTTGCTGAACCTTGTGTTTGGGAGCAAGTTGTCCACATCTGTGTCAACATCGGAACCTGCGATAAACAGACGATAAAATTTTGCCAATGTGTCTACGATTTGTTAAAATAAAAGCATGCTGTATTCGGTAGGAAAGAAGTGAAGTGTTTTTAAAGATGAGAAGAAGTTAAAATTATTTAGTTAGAGATAAATAAGCGAAGGAGGAAATTTCTGTGTTCAAATGAGCAAACTGGTGTTTATTCTGATGAAAATGTTTGGAAAGGGACAACAGTGCGATCCGCTTGGCGAGTAATTTCGAATTTCCAATTTCCAATTTCGAATTTCGAATTTCCAATTTCCAATTTCCAATTTCCAATTTCCAATTTCCAATTTCCAAGTATGTATTATTATGAAACGTTTATGTTAAATGATATTAATTATTATTAATTACGTACGAAAATATCCAACAAATTGTACAAGTTCGTACACGGGATTTTCCTGAACGTTCAAGCCACCCCTTTTAATGTGACACGAGAAAGATATTTGATCCTCTGCAAATGTAAAATATAGATGTAACGCATATACTCAGATGGGAAAAGTATCAATTCACCTCCACCTCTTGAATTGATGGAAAAAAACAACTATAATAATGTACTCTATTAAAGGGCTTACTAACTCATCGCAGACAACAAAAGAAACATCGTAGTGCAATGCAGAAGGTGTTAGGAGAAAATACTCGTACACAAAAAATATAAATAGAAAATGGTTTTTAAATCTCAGGTTTCAAATGAGAAGTTAATTGAAATGAAGAATCGGAGGTGTATGCATACTTTTTGTTGTCACAGTAAATTGCATGAAATCTCGTCGGTTTAGCGTGAGAAAATACCTTTTTTTACATTTCGTCGATCTTTTGTGTTGGCGGGATTCAGCAGGACGTTGTAAAGAGCGGATTGATCCTCCTGATAAGTGATATCGTAGATGGTCGTATTCTGCAGCTCGTTTGGAAGGTACCCGAGCAGAGACGTAACGCTTTCGGACACGTAATAAATCCGCCCGCTTGAAGAAAATACCATTATAAAACCGTCCAGAGCCTACATTAAAGAAATGTCATTTGTGTTTTTATCACTAAGAATTTTAATCGTTGCAAAATTAATTCGTGCTAATCGCACTTATAAGTTATAGGTAACTGTTTCTCTTCGATTCTTGAATGTACACTAGCGACGGTAACCTCGAGATCTTAAAGACCTTTTCATGGTAATTATTAATAATTAAACGATCGCGATCGGTGTTATAAACTATAAAGTATAAACCCCCTGTAAACTTCAAACGTTCTATTGTTTATTTAGAGAACGAGAGTATCAAGTTTCACTTATGCTCCAATACCTAGCATCATCAAATTATTCTCGTTGAAGAAATCAGACTTACAATTAGCTGTTAGGAACGTTTGTATCATTTCAGATACCTATACAGTATACCTATTCTTCGTTAACATTTCAATGGCCTCCCGAAGGGGGGTGAATTTTGTAATTCACAAATGTCTGCCTTTCCAAAAGCAACGAGATTACTTCTAGCAATTTATTCGTTATTGTTGATGATTATTGATGACGTAAAAGGAAAGAGGATTCTCTAGTTTACGATCGGTAGTGTGCAATACTTTGAACTTGACGACAAAATATCTAGAGCAAGAAAATATATAAGATATAGTTTCTACAGTCCCACCTCTAATATGAGATGCGTGAATTCTTCGTTGGACAGAAACGACGGTTTCCAGTCTTCCTGAATCTCGTGAACCCTCGATCGGACAGCTATTTCTGTGAAATTGATGGATTTGAAATAAGTATCAACAGAAGACTGTAAGATGCGTGTACGTGTACCATTGTGGTTCTTGAGGAATAAGATCGTTGATTTTAGTACAGTGGACTTGTCCATCTTTCGGGTGTTCGAGCTGACCATGCTTCCAAGTTCGTTCACGAGCATGTTGAACTGATCTCGTCGTTTCTTTTCACTTAAATTTCGCGATCTCCTGACGGCGAAGATTTCATAATTAATGACAGTCTGAAACGCTTAACTTAAACAAGATATGTTGTAAAATGTAAATTGTAAGGGAATACACACCGTTTCGTGTCATCCTTATCGTCGATGTCATCATCCATTGTGTCACTGGGCATAAAATTCACCAGTTAATTAATCGGATTATAAAGTGCTTATCTACAAGCATGTGTGGATCTAATTTCTAAAATTAAATAGCCTCGGAGAAGACAAAGCGGAGAGTATAACCGTTGCATGTACTTATTTTCTGGAACTCTATGTGCATACTACTTCTTTCCTTATTCAGTTCAGTATGCCCTTCATGTTTAATTGCATTGTTCAAATTAACCATACTCATTGTCGGTAAGTGCAAAAGGAGATAACCTTAATCTACTATGTATATATATATATATATATATGCTGCAAATATTTATACTTATCCCCGATATAAACAAAGGTATATAAAATTCATTTAATGCATTAACGGGAATAATAATAAATTCGTAGATTTATCTCATGATTATCTCGAATTAAGTATTCATTATGGAGGGAAAGTAGTAAATTAGTATCTCTCATTATTGTTTTTGAACATTTCAATTTAAATTATCTGATACATAATAAAATAATCGTGACTTTATTTCAATCTTTACCATATATTAAAATTTAAAAGTAGTGTTAAATTTATTTATGGATGTTAGCCTACGCCTAACATAATATTTATATTCATACAAATATACCTACAGATTTGCCAAGTTCCTAGGAAAGGGAGAAAAATGTGTTATTATATTGAGCCATCATATTTTTAAGTTTCTATTCCTATATAGTTATATACTACCAGCTACCTCATACGTGTGCGTGGATTAATTTTAGATTTATAACTAGTTTTATAACTATATGTAATATTTCATAGAATATCTATATAACTGTAGCTAAATCTAAATTGAAAATAATTATATTTAACTTGTTGTCAAGTTGTTGAGGAGTTAAGGAAATTTACACGAGTTTCATTTAAAATCCACCGAAACAAGTGATAACTCGTTCTATTCTGTTGATAGTAAAGACGAGCGAAATATGTAAAGAGTTTCATTAATGAAAGGAGTTTGTACCGGACAATTTAAATGTCAACTTAAAATGTACCGAAAGAAGCTAGATTTGCGCGTTTCCAGTGAAATCGGAGAAAAATAACTTGCCTGATACTCGGCCATAATTTTCATCGGTCCGGATAGGGAAATACCGCGTGCTACGATCAAATCAATATCATGGACCGCATATTGTGTAACATGTTTGGCAATCAATATTGGTCAGGGAAACGATGCCCCACGCGACTACAGGAAGGAGATTCGCTTCCCATACCTACTAAACATCCCCGAATCATATAATGAATCTAAATTACGTAAAAAATTGGAAAAGCATTTCGAAAATACTCGGGTGCAAGATATTTTTTCAAATAGTGTATGTGTTTTGTTAGGAAACGGAAAATAAAAAAATTGCAATAGGAACAGTTATTTTGTGATTCGGACCGAACACAAATGTCTGTAACGTTTAAAAAGAAAGAAAAAATGTAACAGTTATCAGGTTTGATAAGAAAAAGTAAAATATCATTAATGTTCGACAAATTTAATGCCACTGACAATAATTGAGAAAGGTATCGAGGGGACATTCCACGGGACATTCCACGCGAAATCGGACACTTTTCGGAGTAACATTTCGGATGTTACTGAAATTTGAATATATTGTAGTTTTTAGTATCTAATATTTAAACGTACCTCAAAGGATTTTTCAAAATTATAAAAAATGTCGATTTTACAGCTGTTTGAAGGTAAGTGCTAACTTTTTTTCAGTAAATTATAGGTATGGAAGTAGTAAACGGATGGAGATGAGCTTTACGGTGCTTATAGAGAAGACATTGAAGTTTTAAGAAAAAATTATTTTAGTTTAAAAAAATAAAAATTTGAACCATTTTTGTGCAATTATTTTAAACAAACGCAGTTTTTTAATATCGGGCGCGATTATAAAAATCTAAAAAAAAAGGAGAATATAGGTAGTTCTATCCTTCCCCTTGATGGACTAATTGTCAAAAGTATGGACGTTTTAAAATTGGCCCACGGTTAGGAATGAAAGATGAAATATCTACTAGATAAATAGTTCGATATCTTTATTTAATTCCTAACCATGTGAAGGCTTGAAGGTCATACTATACCGTATGGTTGAACTTGTCTTGATAGTCGCTTTCATATTGGATAATCAAATATATAGCATTCCATTTAAAAAACTGAGTGTCACCTTCATTTCAAGGAAAATATTGCGAACACCAAAATTTGAATTACCGTACTATGTTGTGTATACAAAACAGTAAAAGTGTTCCTTCTTCAGTTTTTTTACAAATACTTACCGTATTCGAGAAAACTGGCCGCTGCCGCATGTGTAGCCGTGTACCGCACTGCTCAGCCAGTCGAGCCGGTGTGATTTGACGCAGCGTCAACTTTCGGCAATTTTTACAGGGCCAATTTTAAAACGTCCATACTTTTGAAAATTAGTCCATCAAGGGGAAGGATAGAACTACCTATATTCTCCTTTTTTTTTTAGATTTTTATAATCGCGCCCGATATTAAAAAACTGCATTTGTTTAAAATAATTGCACAAAAATGGATCAAATTTTTATTTTTTTAAATTAAAATAATTTTTTCTTAAAACTTCAATGTCTTCTCTATAAGCACCGTAAAGCTCATCTCCATCCGTTTACTACTTCCATAGCTATAATTTATAACCTTCAAACAGCTGTAAAATCAACATTTTTCAAAATTTTGAAAAATCCTTTGAGGTACGTTTAAATATCACTAAAGCGTAGAATATATTCAAATTTCAGCAACATCCGAAATGTTACTCCGAAAAGTGTCCGATTTCGCGTGGAATGTCCCCGAGGTGAGTCGTTTGAATAATAGAAAATTACTTACATTAGTCGACTGAAGCTACGATACCAAAATTATTAAATTTCAACATATTCTCTTCCGACGAGAGCATAATAATATTGGACCCATAGGTAGGTATATCACGGTAATCGAGCATAATCGACGGTAATCAAGGGCCAGAGGTAGCGTGATATCAAAACCGTTCGCCAGTTACCCGCCGCAGGGT
This sequence comes from Andrena bicolor, assembly GCA_960531205.1. Taxonomy (NCBI): domain Eukaryota; kingdom Metazoa; phylum Arthropoda; class Insecta; order Hymenoptera; family Andrenidae; genus Andrena; species Andrena bicolor. The sequence goes on from OY482666.1 coordinate 62,521, forward strand.
TACGATAGCGCGGAGAAAATCGTAAAAACCGCGACGCTAAATATCGATTTCCCAGCCGTAGATCCCCATTCCCCAGCGTGCATAGACAGACACTAACTAGCCCGAACACTTCTGAAATCAGCGAATCAGCGAATCAGCGAATCAGCGAATCAGCAGCACCCAAGCCGAAAATAAACAATCATATATATATATATGGGTAGGTAATCGATAGGTCGGAGAAACCGAGAAAAAGGATCCAACATCCAATGATCGAAATGAAAAAGGGACGATTGTTTTCGTATCACTCACTCGGATTGCCTGGAGGAGCGCCCTCGTGAGTAGCTCGCCATGGAGCCACGTCTTAATAGCGTATTGCGCGGTTTTGCGCGGTGTTGCGCGGTGTTGCGCGGTGTTGCGCGGTCTAGCACGCTACACCACGGCCTCGGATAGCACGGTCCGGGCTTCCTCGAGGCCTTCCCTTCTCGCCGCGCTTCGGACACAGGATATTCAGTTGCTCTGGCTGCCACTTCCGCGGGCAACGTCGACGCATTTTTCACTGGCTCGGTCCCTGGGGCCCGGATGTCAGTTGCGCGCGCCCGATCCTCCTAGCTCGCAACCACTCGCAACGATCAGCCGAGTCAGCCTACGTACGCGCGACGCTTACACACGATACACACGACTTTCCGACGAAAGCACACTGCACAGTACACGGCACAGTCTGAAGTTGCATTCGATCGGTGCTGCTGGAACGTGGGAGGAGTGAGGACGCATGCTCCGCAATTCAAAGCTGCAGATTCTATGGAATTCGATCAGTCTCGCGTCTTCCACTCTTCCTGCTCTCTGCTCAACATTCTCAATACTAATTACCAAGTAGGACCAGTAGAGCTCAGAGTAACACGATTTTAGTAAATACGTCATTTCGACGCTCCGTTTCGAAAACTATTATTCAAACTTCCAGATTCTGCGCAATTCAACTCTTACGTTTATATGGTGAGGAGTGAGGACCCCTGAGAATGTTCTTTTATGGAATATTTCAATCAAACCAAACTAATACTGTAATATAAAAATTAACATTTTTGCATTTCCTTCAAGTGTCCTATTATAACTTTTCGATCTCATTCGTAGATCTGCCAGAAATGTAAAAATGCGAATATTTCTATCTTCTTTCTTCTTTCTTCTTTCTTCTTTCTTCTATCTTTGTAATGCATTTTAATTAGCTCGGTTACGGGATAACATCATACCACACATCATACCTATATAAATAGCACTAACAGCGAAAGTTTCAACAATCTGAACTTATATTGACACTTTAATTCGTTTGTTTTTATGTTCAGTGCATTCTCTTTTATATTTCTTCCTTATTCTATGGAGAGGTTCCGGTGGAACCTGTGAAAACAAAAATTAAACCAAAAAAACGTCGATTTTTTTCGAGAAAAATTCATTCTTGTTCATAGTTTTGAATTTTTCTATCAATATCTTGAATTTTTATAGACCGTATCAGTGGTTCGACGTGAAATGTCTTTGTCTCTTTTGTCTTTGCGTGCACAAGCGTCTCTTTCTGTCTGCATTCCCTGAGCAAAGATACCGCGATACACAGAAGCCGGTGTCTTTCTTTTTGCCGCTCCATTTTTAATATCTTTAATGGAAGAAATACAGATACCCATACCGATATGAAAGTGCGGCTAACTTCAAGGAACTTTTCCACCAGCAGATCGTGGACGCCGGACGCGTGACGTTTTCCGGCGGCGCGCAGTCGCGGCTTGTCATAGCACCAGTGCTATACACCAGTGACCAGATCGTCGTAATCGTGTATATGAGGTGAGCGGCCAATATGCATCCATCGAGCGTAGTTCCATAGGATTGGTTGGCTTGTGGTGTACTATTTCGAACGTGCCAGTCGGTGCCACCAATCCTACGTGATTGCACATGCAGTTTCATGCAGTTTCGTGCAGTTTCTAGCGCGTGTGCACTCAGCACTGTAGGACTGTAGCTCCGCCAGCTATCGCTGAGAATTCGCGCGTGTCGCTTGCGACATCTAATAGCGCTTATACCGCACTAACGCTTATCTACAAGTTTCTATAGCTTTATTGTTTGCGCTGCAAATGAACCGCGCGTCGATTCAAAAGCTGTTTTGGTTAATACCTACTGTGTTTATTAAGGACACTTGCCGATTAAAATATAAAATAAAAGTATTTGCATATTTTCACCCCACAGCATCTCAAGAATGTCCAGGTAAAATTTTAGAACGGAATTCCTAATGGTAGAAGTTTTACAGGCTTTACAGGCAGTTAAGGGGAACTAATAGTGTGACGGCATTAAATATAGGTGTTTTTTGAAGATGGATTGTGGCGCAGGTAGAATAGATAGAAATCTGATTTTTCTTCTATAAGGATCAATTTTTCTTTTAATCCAATAAACACGTGGAAATTGGGGCGCTCACGGGAAACACCCCGTTACTAGACGTCAGACGAACGCGCTCGGTGTGAAATTTTAGTACGCCTTCAAGTACGCCACTGTAAAAAATGCAATTCTTCACCGAATCTAAAAATTCAAAGGGGATTCTATTATATTATATTATATTCGTGATTACACACGTGAATTTTCATACACTCGATTTTTTTACGGACACTTATGCGAAACCCTATCGTTCAAAGATATGCCAATCACCGTGTAATTGTTTCTTAACAACTTACCGTTATGTGATTGCCATATCTTTAAACGATAGACGCTCGAAAATGGGTCTTTCGCATTTAAGTGTCCGTAAAATAATCGAGTGTATGAAGATTCATAGTAGAGGATAGCGCGGATGCGAGTTTAATCGTTCTCTCAAGAACGTAGCGCGATAACCACACGTGTAATTAAGGAACGTGTAATTTCTGGAGTTATCATGGCGATAGTATGCGGTGCATATCAGAGGCAAGAGTGGGCAAAAGATGAAATCATTTTTTTTTATATACATACTTAAAACTTTTAGAACCTTAGAGTGTATACCTTTTTCGCGCGATTTCACCGGAAAGTGCCCTTGAGGTGTAATGCCACGTAGAGGCCGGAGAGGCAGCTTGATTTTCAGGATGTTTTATGCGAGAATAGTGAATGCAATACCAATTTTTAAAAAAAAAATTTAATACAAAATCACGGCGCCACGGGTCAACAAAAGTTTTGAATAGGTACTATTTTTAATGGAAATAATAATTTTACGTAAAATCCGTGAAATATGAAAAAATGATAACTCCTTTCTTTTTATACTGACTTGACTTTTGGATAAATCTAAAGATTATGTACGATCTAATAAATCTTTTCAAATCTATGCAGTAAAAGGCTAAAAGCTGAATTTACGCTTGTACGATAAAACAACTCTCAAACGCTCCATCCTCTGATGTAATCTCGAAGATTATTATTTATTACAGACAAAATACCCAAAGTTTTTTAGTCACGAGTACTTGAATATTCGGGTAGCTTGAAATCCGAAGCAATCCGGGACTCGATTTCCAAGCCGGGCCAGGTACCCGAAAGAACCGAGCGGCTCGGATAGAAGTGATAGAACCAAGTACTTACTTGAATTTTTCCAAGCGGGCCGTAAGAAACCGGGTGGCTTGGAAAGAAACGAGCGGCCTGCTCGATCTTCATTCGGACCGTTCGTTTCTTTTCAAGCTGCCCGATTTCTTTCGATTTCTTTCGGGCCGCTTGGAAAAATTCATGTAGGTACTTGGTTCTATCCGAGCCGTTCGGTTCTTTCGGGTACCCGGCTCGGCTTGCTTTTTCCGGGTACTTGAACAGCTCTACTCTGATTGTAAAGAAGATGATCTGCGTAAAGAGATTTAACAAAGAATCTTCATTCGCGAAGTCAATAAAACCTTTAGACAAGCAGGGAGGGAAGTGCATTAATTTTATGATATAATGAATTCATCGGCTACAATTAATTTCCTATTTTCATTTGACACAGATAGGTAATCAAATATACCTATACATAGATATATAGGTACCTACTGAATGATTACCAGTTATTTTTTAGAACTACCATGAGTGACCCTGTCTGTATGAGAGTATTTTCCTTTGAGACTTTTCTTTTTATCTACTATATTTATTTCGAAAATTTAATAAGATTTATTCAGACTAAATCTCAATTTTCCTGGCGATTCGTGATATTTTCTTCAAGAAAACTGAAGCGTATGCTCCATTATTATTATTAATAGAGGTATCAACGTACATAGATGCGTGTAAAGTGTAAACCACATTGCATGTAAAACAAAAATCTGTATTATCAAAAGCTTTTAAATAGTAAGTGTGAAATTGAATTAGTCGATTTACTGTAAGCATATATTTGCTTATATAATGTAAGTGATTACAAGATTAAATTAGACCGTTTAGTAAAGTGGTGCATCGATTTTCCACTGAAAACAGCTCATGTTTCTCTAATGAGTTTAATCGATTGATTCATTAAGGGACGGAAGGAAGTATAATCAGAAAAGAAAGTCGTGTAAATTTTACATAATATTTATTATTTATAGTGTACTCAGAAATGTCGGGCCTCAACCAGTGGGCCTTCTCTTTCTTTTCGTTTTTTTTTTCTTTTTGACATATTTGATCAGTAAACATCACAATGTTAATTTCCCTCTAGTCCGTACAGTTTCCTTTCATTTCTTCTCTCTATTAAAAGTGACGCGCAAGCTGCTCGCAGTTTCTTCGCGCGATCCTCATTCACACGTTTTGATTTCAACGTATTTCTGTCGATTTAGTGGAGAAACTGAGCAAAATTTTCCTCCCGCGAATTCTCATAAAGGAAAGGTGCCAGCATACAGGAAAATATCCACAAACCTGTTACGAGCAGATTGCACCTCGCAGAAAATAGACAATTCCGCGGTTCTTGGTTCCTCGTTCGCGATTCAACATGCCAGCATATTCGTATAACAAAACATCGAATATAACAACTGCATAGAGAAAAAAAAAGAAGAAAACAAAACGACAAGGAAAATATCTATCTTATCTCGCCGACGAGCCATTGAATTTCGTTTTTACGTGGTTGATGGCCAAGAATAATTATAATATAATATATAATATAGAATATGTGTATATATATATGTGTGCCTGTGTGCCTGTGTGCGTGTGTGCGTGCGCGCGCGCGTGTGTGTGTGTGTGTGTGTGTGTGTGTGTGTGTGTGTGTGTGTGTGTGTGTGTGTGTGTGTGTGTGTGTGTGTGTGTGTGTGTGTGTGTATCGTTAGAACACAACTTAAGATTAGTAGTAACTTCACGTATTACAAAAGTATCATCGCCGAAATTTGAACTCGACTTTTTACTCGACGATAATTAGAAAAGAACGCATCGTTATTTAATATTCTCTTTCTTGTGCCACGTGATTCTTGCCTTCGCACTCATTTCCGGCCGACGTTCGAGGAGCTTCTAAAAGTGACGGGCATAAAAATAGGAGGGAAAGGATCGGGGAAGGCTGAGGGAAGCGGGGAAGCGGGGAAGCGGGGAAGCGGGGAAAAGGGGGACTGACTTTCCTTTTCTCTCTTTTTTTTTTATTCGTATTGTAGTAACCAACCACCCCCACTGTACACGCTTCTGCTCGACTCTTCGTCCTCTCGCGGACATTGAAAAATTAGGATACGTACGTGTGACAGCTCGAAGAGTGAAAATCGAAGGGGATGCCAACTATGAGACGATATTCCCTTATATCGTCCCGTTACAACCTCGCCGCCTTCGTTTCAATCTTCCAGTCGACGAATTGAAATATTGACCGGCGACTCGGTCGTCGAACGCTCGAAATCACTTTTATATTTGGAACAGCCACGACCCTTCTCCTTTCCTCTCGTTTCTCTCCCCCCACCCGAAAATTCTGGAAGAATCCAAACTCCGTATCGACATTTCCTCGCCTCTTGAACACAACGATATCGAACCGCACAATTCGACGACCGACTCCAACGGCCCCACGCTAAGAAAAGACGGCGCGGAAGCGACGGTGGCGCGCGACAGCGATCTCTCAATAGTTCTCGATCACGTTTAGGAATCTCGACGGGGTGGATGTTCCGATAATTCGAAAAAACCTTGGTAAAAATATGGTGTCGCCGCCGCGCGCCGCGCGCCACGCGGCCGCACGCCTCTGGGCCTTAATTAATTCTTTTCTCTCTCTCTTAAACTCCGAGAAACACTTCGTTCAGCCTTGGCGCGCCATACGAAATGACCGTTACGTTATCATATTATCGTAATATATAATACATATATTATATTCTACATTACATTACTATGTTCGAAAAATAATATTACAATATATAGTGTATGTGTGTGTCGTTACGTGTATTATCATTTTTTTTCCTTGTTATTCCTCCTCTCCCTCCGCGATAGCGCACACCTCTCGCCTATCGCATCCTCTCGCATTCTCTTCTTCTTTTTTTTTTTTTTCGCGCGGTAGTACCTAAAAATTTACAATTAGTTTATAATCGATCGCGATGCTGCCGAGAGCGCGGGAGGGGGAACGCTTCGTAACCGATTTCCGGATTATAAAATTCCTCTGCAGGCTGTATAAAATTATTCTATTCACGCTGCTGGGAACTCTCTTTCGCGTTAGAAAATTCGTCTCGCGCGTCAGTAAATTGCATGGAACGGGTAAGGCGGCCGAAGATCGGTAGGCGCCTGGCGTCGAAATTCCGCGCTTTCAACCGCTGTAGCCGTTCCAACGCCACAGAATGCCCTATAAAGATTAGTCTTCAGCATGGAACGTGCCGCCTCTCTCGGCAGTACGCGCGTTATCAAATCCATTTGGTGTGTTCGCGTGTGGATGTAAAACCGCATTTCTCTCTCTCTCTCTCTCTCTCTCTCTCTCTCTCTCTTTCTCTCACACTCGCTCACTCTCTCTCTCTCTCTCTCTCTCTCTCTCTCTCTCTCTCTCTCTCTCTCTCCTTTCTAATTCGAATAACAACCATCCTTTTTCTCCTTTTTAAATTTGTTTTTACTAAATATATCACAAACTGCCGGTGGCTGGCGCGGCCCTCGAGTTCACGTCAGGCGCGCCTATCCGTCAGCCTATACTCCCTACCTAACTTCACCTCTCACGGATCGTTTCTCGGGATAGAATAAAAAAAGGAATTGTTTACCTCTTCGTTCTGTGGATGAACCGCGTGGCGTGAACTCTGGAGCAACCACCGAAAAAATATAACGTTAAGGGATTACATGTTAATAGTTACATCACTGTCGGTAGGACCCGAGGTACCGCGAGGTTCTCAGCCGGTTCTAAGGGCTGCCAAGTCCCCGCCAGTGGCTCTCAGCTGGGAACCCCTCGGCCTCGTCCCCGACTCATGGGTTAGTTTATTACGTAGACGAACATTTGCCATGTTGTCGCAGAAAATTCTCTTTACTCGTTTAAAGATTGCAAATACTTTTTAGAAATCCATGAGCTTAAAGTATCGTGTTGACCTTCGCGTTTTTTGTTCCTTATCGTTTTCGCGTCGTTTCGGATAATCATCGCGGATGCTCAATAAGTGTCGGTTTGAAATTTAGAGTTCTCCCGCGTTTAGGTTTTTTTTTTTTTTTTCCGTTTAGAAAACTTGTAGTCAAGGGGGGCGACCGTGTTAGTTATGTCGGAAGGACATGTCAGGGGGCTCAGGGGTTTAGGACAGAGGAGATCAAGCCATCGTCGAACTATACAAACACGAGGTACAGTGATTAACACCGAATCATTCTTCTAGAGGCTACAGGCGTTCGATTATCTAATCACTAATGTATCGCAAGAAAGGGCTACACTCAATGGTTCGCTGGGCAATATATGCAGGACCCAGAGGAAACGGTGGTCGAATGACAGTGCTCTCGTGGCGGTTTGAATTCGACGCCTCTGATTGCGCCGTTGCCGAGTTAAAAAAGGGATCTCTTTCAAGGAAATATGAATTGGTTCTGTTTTAAAGCTAATGTAGTGACGTTATACAGTGGCATCTCGTTCGAGGAACTTTTATAGCTAGGAACCTATTCTTCTGATCTGAAAATGGGGTCGAACAGCTTGGGGAGGTATCGTTTTCAAAGAAATGAGTTAGAAATATTTATTCTGCCGAATAAACAGCAACGTACTTCGATGAATGCTTCACTAAATTCCTGAAAGTGGCGCCTTGTTTACAGTGGTGTTCTCGCACGATTGGTCACAGTTTAAAGTTTTGTTTATTCCTCAGATTTTTATTTTTTTCAACCAAGATTCTGTGTATTATTCAACTTTCAAAAAAATATCAAACCTGCATTGAAGTTGAAAGTACCAATACAAAATAAGAAAAAGTCTAATTTGAAATTACACTTCTTTTTAAGTCATCTTGTTAATTTCTTACAATCGAATTCATTTATATTAATCGCATTTTCGTTAAAGTACACGTTCCTCGAACTATTCGACCTATTTTTTTCAGACCACCATGCTCATCCGCGTTGCAAATGGGTTAAGACACGATAACGTCACCTTGGCGGTTAAACTGTCAGAAATCTATAACAATTTCTGCCACTGAAAATTCTTGAGAAAGCAAAGTTCGCGTAATATGCAACATATTTTTTAGCACGTTGGCATCAAGGTTCATTTTTTACAATTACTCGCACGGTTTCTACACTACTAAGTTCTAAAATTATTAATTTCGATCAAAGCCATTGCAAAAGTAATTATTAATCTAGTATTCACTGGCAGCTCATTTGAGATCTAATATAATTTTCATTAATTACATCGGCTAAATTTAATTTAATCGGTTATATTTAATAAGAAGACTGTATTCGAAATAAGGAAGAAAAAGTCTGGGAAATGCTGGTCCACTAATCGAAATGCAATTCTACAGTTTAAATGGGAAAGAAAGAGTAGGTACCTATATTTAAGACGGCAACAACGACAAAACGAAGGGCGTCGAAATGAAACGGTGTCATCGAACCAGCGATCAGCAATAGTGACGCAAGGTGTGAACTTCCTAAGCTGCTTCGACTATCTCTAACAGTATAAACACGTGGCGAGAAATACACTACTATATTAGTAAGTTCCTATCGTTAGCGTGGCTTAGGCGTGCGCGTTTGTGGATAAACGACCAAAAACACTTAGTTTTAGTATATAAGTTTATATGCATATGTCTCTGTGTGTCTGTAGGATATAAAGGATCTAGAAAGCGTTTCGCGATAGGCGCAGAAGCTTACGATTAAGCGAGGAAAAACACCACGAACGTTTCCCAAGATTCGCTCGTGGCGAAGTATGAGAGTCTGATGAAAAATTTATCAATTAAAAGTCCTCGTTCACGAGCTCTACTTCCTAATTAGTCTACGCAACGTCGATTCTCTCTCGATAGAATCGTTCAACGGGATTACATCCATATTCTATCGGTCGCTAAAGCTGGGCGTTGGTATATCTATTTATCGAGTTTGTTGGACGAACAAGGGCGTTATTCAACCGTAACGAAGATTTCATAGGGACTGGTGTCACAAGGGAGGGGGTGGATTTCTATGTTCAGTTTCGTTCTTCGAAGCTTCGAAATTCCTCAACGGACGTCCATTCTGTAATTTGCCATATGCATCGCGTTGAAAACGGCACAATTAGGCTCTTCATATTTTATTTTCAAGGCAGATGTATGTACTTACAGTGGCGTGAACAAAAGTTTTTCCACTGCCAGATTCTTAGGTGCGTTTTGGAGAAGGAAAGGTGACATGAATTTTTTAGGTAATGTGGCATTAAAGTGCAATGAGATAAAAAGGATGTGGTTAAAGAATGCTATTTTTAAGAACTTCCTCAGTTGTGATGGCAGAATACTAATTCAAATTTCTTTAATGGAAAGGTTTGAGACTTTGAGAGGAAAGAGTTAAATATTTGGGCGCGCAACAGTATTCCATATAGTCCTCCAAATATTTCTACAAATTTTTAGCCACACTTTAATTCCACATTGCTCGAAACTCGTGTTTCCTTTAGCCCTCTACAAAATACACGAACAAGTTGGAACAAGTTTAATTGCCCGGAAGACTTGAGTACGCCACTGTAAACATTTATTATGAAGAAATTCGCAGCGGAGAGGGAAATGTCGTCGGCGCATGCGCGCGCCTCTACTCCTCGCAGCCAGTGTTAATATCATTTTCTGTGTCAGTTAAATATCCTACGTCTTCTAAAATTGTGTTTTCTAGTTAGTTTTCTTCTCGTCTTCGTTTGCTTGCTCGTTTATAGTAGCTTATAATTAGACACACTAAGCATTCGGCGCGACTTCTTTAATAAGGGACAATAAGGAGAAGCCGAGGGGAGGTGGAAGGAAGCGGGGTATTGCAATTGAAGAGATCCGGACGAATGAGTCGTCGACAGTGTCGCGGAAAGGCGACTAAAAATTCGCCCCACTCGTCGTTAAACGGCATGGATTGAAAATGTTTCCTATCACTACGTGAAGCTTACTAGGCGTTAGGCTGGATACACACATTAACTACCATGCAATTAGTCGAATTAGTGGTAAAAGTGTCGATCTCGTATCTACCTGCTAGAAGACTAACGCTACTTTAATAATCATAACGATCTAACTCGAAAAATATCTACTATTCAGAATCTTAGTTCGAGAAAGTCTAATATCGAATATTTAAACATCGAGCTACCCAAATGTCGAACGCGTGTCTTGTATCTTTCGTTATTTATTTTTTCTTCATCTACCTAGAGTGTCGTTCTAATGAAAGGTTTGCCTAGACTATTTTCCCTCACGGTTTCGCTGGAACAACCGAAGAAATCTACGCATACGGGGCATTCCTCTTTCGTTGGCGATAGTATGTACAACATCGCAGCTACAATTACTATCTCTCCTTCTCGCTCTCCTTTTAGTCGTCTGGAGGAAAATCGTCCGTTTCTTTTTCTCTGGAAAAGGTCAGTGTATACGGTAGTCTGAATGAAAGGAACTCTCTTGAAGAATCGTACTGTCGGGGGAGCTTCTGCTCGAACGATATATCTATATATACTTTTTTTTTCTTTCTTTAATATACGTATTATATATATATTACGTGTCTGTACGCGTGTGTGTAGTCTATGTGCATGAAAACTCCAGTTATTCCTATTCGTGCTCGGTTAAGACCTCGCCTTCCGTGCATCGATCTTTATCAGCCAACAAGGGAAACACCCCGCACAAAACACGCTCGAGCACATCACTCTGCAGGGGAACACGATCATTGTTAATCTCTCTGCTTCTCCCACTCTCGCGTATCCCATGGATGCTCGGTTCAGCGTTCAGGGCTCCGGCAATCTAGCTAGTGCGACCAAGGAGGCTTGTCCGTTCTCTATTCCAATTATCACTGCTACACGGTCCACCTATCGTAGAATAATGGTCAAAAATATATCATATATGTATATCCCTATATATCCGTTCTGTTGCGCCTACCCTATATAGTATATCTAGTGTACGTGAGAAGCGCAGTGTACTCGAGTTCACGACGCTGTTTGGACACCTCTAACCCGACTACATACACGCTCATCTAGAACTAAAGTCGTGTTCTCTGTCAAGTCTGACGGTTCAAGCCGTTCAGTTTAACGAAATCCCCTCGATATGGCACCAGCGACGCTTTCACTTTTCTCTCCCTCTCTCCCTCTCTCTCTCTCTCTCTCTCTTTGTCTCTCGTCGATCAGCGGACAAGCTTGTCCCTGGCGTGTGGACGGTCTGTAGTGTATTATTTCGGTATAGTTTAGCGTTCTTTCCATCTCTAGGTCGTCCGACAGATCAATCGCTTCCCTTTATTTCTCTCGCCAGTATCTGTCGATTCTTTTCCAACTGGCAGCGTTTCAGTGACGGCGCGAGCTAATGGCGACCATGCGTGATCCTTTCGCGAGCCGTGGACGGGTTATCCGAACAAATCCGCTTGGACGTTCGTGTCAGCGATCTCGGATAGGCTCTGGTTAAATCGACGGCAGACAATCCGATTAAACGCGCCGAAAATATTCGAACATCCAGCCCCGCTCTCGTTCGAACAGCGCGCCCCGATACTCCCAATACCGCCTGCGTTGGCTCTCCCTGCAGAGCGAATGTGTGCTCCCTGAACTTCGCTGACCCCCCTTTCCGTCTCGCGGGACACTTCGTTCTCTTTTCTCTCGTCAGCTGCGAGTGCTCTCTAAAGTTGTGTGCTCGTCTGTCCGTTTCTTCAATTCCCTAGCTGTTTTTTTTTTTTTTTTTTTCGGCAGAGTCAAAAATACGTTGCGCGCAAGAAGCTAGGTAGGTACACGCGAGCATAGATATATTCCCGGCCAAACGGGCAATGGGGCGCACGAGAACGGGAAACGGCAGCTCAACACTTTCCTCTGGAATTCGATTAGAAATACATCGGAAGTAGCAGAGATGGTAGACTTCAATAGTGATCGCTACGTGGCCAGCGTGTTAGGCTTGGGTGTTAACTGCTCTTTTCAGCCGATTTTCAGAAGCAACACACAGTCTTTCTCCCGCGACGGCCGGAATGCTCGGGTCATCTCAGGTGTGTTGACAAAACAAAAACGATGTGGTTGATACGAATGTCGACCTAATGCGCCGCGCACGGTTCATCTGGCGCGAGCATTACGGCCGTCGCAGGGGTCAACACTCGCGGCTGGTAAAAGAGAACGTTGCTTCTGAAAATCGGCCGAAAAGAGCAGTTAATTCCCAAGCCTATGCAACTACATAGTAGCTATGAATATTTCGAAACTGGAGAATCGATAACGGATTAAATGACAAAGGTGTCTGGTTTGTTGGACTAAGTGAAAAGTAATTTACTGGAAGTCAACATGTCTCGCGCGAAAGATGATTAACTTTAAACTGTAACGATGATGATCATTGCGAAGCATAAACTACGAATACATTGGAATTTTTAAGACCACCATGTTGATTATAAAAATGAGTGAATAATAGGGTTATGGAATATTTTTGGGGCCCGGGACTATGAAATCTTCGAGGGGCTCCCGTAGTTGAAAAGCAGTAACAATAACAATAACGAGTTTAAATTGTCGTATAACGAGAATTCACTGTAATTGCGTGCGAAATTTCAAATGGGATACCGTGTATATATCTAAAAATATATAATTCTCCGAAACTGTAAAAATTTCAATGGATATCATAAAAGAGGTATGCACTATGAAATTTTAAATTAAAACCTTAAAATGGGAAGTTGTCGAACTCATAGACAATTTATTTGAAACAACAATTCCAAAGAACATAGAGCGAGCTAATCGCTTAGAACGGGGCCCGGGTTCGCAGAACTCCTAGCCCTCCTTTAACCCGAGCCTGAGCGGAACGCGTCGTAACGAGTTCCAGAAAACGTAGCGCGTCAAAACAAACAATCGCGAGTCGTGACCTTTCCTCGCCCTAGCGACGAGCCTTTCGAGACCGAGGTGGAGGGGCGGAGCGTGGCCCAGCCGGCGAGTCTCGCGAGATCGATCGAGCGAACCACATCGACATTCCAATAAACGGTAATATTATTTATCATCATCACCAAGCGCATCATTATTTTATCCGTACCAAAACCCTAGATTTTTTACTCAAGCGTATCGATTATTGAATGGAATGAAGAATAAAGTCAATCGACTATAGTGTTTTTCTTCTCGAGAAATGTGACCGTGTTGGACTTTATCAGTGATCACAATTGAGGTCCATAGCTGACAGTCCCGAATCACAGCGAGTTCACTTGAAATGTTTGAATAGCGTTATTCGTGGTTATATAACTAACGATGAACTCGTCCATTCGACATCCACGTTCTTCGTGCGAACCAATGACGTTCGTTGGCCACGCGAAGCAGCACTCTCTGCCTCTTCAAAGCGACAGCGTATATAAATTTGTCTTACGAACTCGTCGTCGCTGGATCAGGACTCGTCAATTCTATTCAATTTTTTCTACCCGAAAGCATCGTTGTCGTTCCTGATACCGGCGACGTGGCATTCAAGCGGGCGAATTCTTTGCTCGACTTGCAAATAATTTGTTTTTTTACCGCATTGCGATTGCTTGCTGCAGCAGCTAAAACCCTTGACTCAAGTTGGGAAGCTGAAACTCCAGTGAATTCGTCGTATCGTTTTTTCTTTTTTCTTTGTGTTTCGTTTCTTTTTTCTTATTTTCGTTTTTTTTTCATAACCCTATACGTATATGTACACATATCTTTTGACATACTTTTAGAACGGTTTTCGTGAACGTTCTCGGCTAAACGGAACAACGTGTCCCGTTCCAATCTTCGTTTCTCCGTTTTTCTTTTTTCCTTTCGTACTGGCGTTATTATTGTTTCCTTAGTTATAATACTTGGTGTATCTGCTAAAACGTTTGGTATCGAAGGGAAAAGCTTCTCCGAAGGGTTGCTTCTAGTTGATCTCGTCCGAAATACAGAATTTACTGTTCGTAAAACGAGGCGTCGACAGAACCTTAAAATACGTTGCCTCTTCTTCTCGCTTTGAAAGGCGGACGAGCTTCAATTCTTCGAGTTTCCCGTTTGGAAACAACGGATATAGAAGCGTGCTTCAAGACTGGCAGCGATTGGGACGAATTTGAATATATCACACTCGCGTTCAGCGCGTTTTGTATGTTCACCCGGTAAGAAAATCGAATTCGAATTGAGGTCATCCGCCTCGAAGAACAAGCCCCATATTTCAAATACAAAATAAGTATTTTACATTCGCTACAGATAAAAATTCCCGTCTCTTCTTTCCTTTTTATGTTGATGAATCACTTGAATGGACATTCGTTAGTTATTGCACTTTATTTCATACATAGAGAATGTTTCACTAAGACGATGGAATAACGTTTATTTAAATTTTATCGCGTTAATAGCGTAAATTTAGAAGTTTAAATTAAATAAATAACTTTGACTTGAAACGTTTTTCGAAACGATGCCATTGGAAATACGGGAGAGGAACGAATCGTAAGAGAATTGCTTACAGTTAAACGCGTTTACGGGTCGATGTGATTGGAAGTTTATATATTTTGTAACCTTTCGTACATTCGTTGTTTAAAAATTTATTTCGAGTAAAAGTTATTCATTTTAATAAGGGCTTCCGAGATACATATACACAAATTTAATAGCACTTACGTTTAATATTCTTAATGTCTCCCACTGTTTTACCCTTTTAAGATGAACATAAGGTTGCGTTTTCTCTTTATAAAAAGAAATTACGCCCAATATTATTCACGTGCATTCACCACATTCAAACCCTTTAGAATGTTTTTATAGAGGTTTTTAGTGAAACATCCTTTATGTAATGTCTTGGTTTTTATCTAAATGTTATTCATATTTGTCTTCATTTGTCTATCGTGCTTCTATTAAATGTTTTTGCTCAAGCAACGAGAACAGATTTGCAATGATAAAATAAGTGCCCACGTCACTGCACATCGATGACTGGAGTGAAGAAGTCTAAAAATCATTAGAAAAATGATTTTACACCGACCTCAATCATAAAACGCAGAAATGTTGTGCAATGTTCGCAAGATCTGAAAAGTCATGGAAAAATGCAATAAAATATGTCACCAAGTAGTAAAGAAAACATTCTACATTCTACATTCTACATTCTACAACGATCTAAGAACCTTGGTATCCCGAACTTCAATAAAACTTCAATAGCCTACGACCTACGTACACATGTAATTACAGTGTCATACTCTAGAATCTTTTCCCTCCAATACCGAAAGAAAGAGGAAAAAAGAAAAAGGTGTATATTCCTCATTTTTATCATTCTATTTCGTTTTATGTATCCCTCGCCGATAATAAGTGTGTCCTTTGATTCTTAAATGCTGTACAGGAACATTTACTTGCTTAGTCGTTTAATCACTCGTTTAATATATATATATATGTTATATATATATCTGTTTTTTCTTTTTTTAATTCAGTATTTTTATATCATACGTAACCTATACTTAGTTTGTCATTAGAGTACTTTGTTATACCTATTATCGTTGAAATAATTAACGATATCTTCGGAGTAGTGAATGAAAAATAATCACTGTATATCAATCAATTAATCGATTAAAGGAAAACCCGACGCGACTGTGTGAATGGCGGCTATCGTTCGTGGCGCGTACCGGAAGTGGAAGATCGTGCGCGCGCGCGCGCGCGCTCGCGCTTAGGACCCTCGCGAAATGACTAGCTCAACAACGCGGTTTCTCGTTGAAAAACGAAACGAAGAGGCTCACTCTTATCGGCTTGGTCGGGAAAGGAGATGAAAGTCTTTCCTGGACGGTCGTGTTCTTCATTAATTTCAAAGTGACTCAAGGTGGCGGGGATGAGAAAGATTTCATTGTTGGTACCGAAAATCTATTTGGAAGTTAATCAAGATTGCCGCTGTTGCCGCTGAGAAAGCTCGGTTTAGGATATATACATAATATAACCTCGGTTATATTATGAGTAGACGAGTAGAGTTTAATATGCAAATGGGGTGAAAGAATTGAGGAGGAAAGAGGAAAACATAAAAATGCAAGAGCGATGAAAGACTTAACGATGCCGGGTACCTCGCGCGCCGCCGAGAAAGACAAACAAATCGATCATGTTCGTCGCGATAAATCGGAAAATACGAACGGTCGCGTGTATAAAGTAGGTATAAACTTATTCCCTATGAACGCCGGAAACACAAGAACGCGATTCGAAAAACCTAAGGATCGAGTTTCGTCGTGCTCGCCTTAGCGATTGGCTGCGAATATAAAACGATTATCCGCATGACCTTTCCCTTATTTCTCTCGAGAACTGTTCGTACGCATTGCTTCTTCCTCCTTCGTTCGCGTACGAGTTACGACACCTTGCCTCCCCTCAAAAAACTCTCTATTACTTTAATTAAATATAATTTCTTATAATATGTATATATATAATATTTGTCATATACATTTGTCGTTAGTATTAATAATTAAATAGCGTTCACTCGGGTCAGAGTGTGTGTATGTAGATTTTCGGCGTTTCCCTTCGCGAGAATCGAGAGAAAAACGAAAAAAATTAAGTTGACCGTGAATCAAAGAGTCGCCGGAAACCTTGTCGTAAGGCTTTGTTCCTCCCACGGAAGAACGTGTTTATATTATATATATAGTATGTATATATATATATATATATATGTGTATCGTTTCGTCGCCGATCTCCGATCGATCCTGCTCTCCATCTATTTTCGTCGCTCTGTTCCCCTCTTACCGATCTGTAAAATCGACAGCTCCTAGCGTATGTACGTACGTTCACCGATCAGCCCAAACGTATGCCCATACGCGACAATATGTATACATATATATCGATATAGAAACAAAATATAAGTGGAATTTTCGTTTATAATGTGAGTATAAAAAGTTCGTTACTTGTTACGGGGTTAAGTTACGAGTGTTGTCGCTCGGGACTCCTTTCGACTCGTCTAGACAGGGGTGTCTCGTTGCACGTTTTACTATCATCGAATTCTTCGACATCTTTGTTGTACCTCAGATCTACATGGTGGTTCACTAACTTCTCACACCTGAATACCTTGAAATTATCAAGAGTCGAAGAAGAATCTGCTTTAATTCTAAGCCACAAAAACTTGAAGAATCCGATTCAATGTTGGTGGGTACACCAAAAGTACTCGGTAAAATGATACATTGAATACTGGGACTAAAATGGCCCAATAAAATTCAAGTTATGTTAGACGAGATCAACCTCTCGATGCCTAAATTTCTTCCAATTAATTAGTAATTGAATCGACAGTCCAAATTTAATTTTCGGGGCGCATTCACAGGAAAACATCTAGGGCCTTGTAATTGCCCAAAAAGCTTTCGGTATCATTTTATCTGAAAGCATATAAACTGAGAAAGAACTTTCTGTGTTTCTTAGCCTTGCAGCACTTAGGTATAATACGCCCTTGGGATTCGCCATCACAAAAGACAGTAAATTGAAGAAACATTCTGTATCGGTGGTTTAGTATTAAAAATAAAAATTCCTCCTACTCTTACAGTTTCAGAGGTACTTTGGTGGCAAATAGGTTTCTAACCACCCTGAATTAGGCAGGCAACCCTAAAATGCCTAGAATATTTCAACAGCCATCTTTTTGCCTTAATCCTCGTGATTTCTCTAAAATCGACGTGTCAGTTCGATCATACGATATTTAAACTAGTGTTAACATCAAAAGGACGAAATCTTTCGACGCTATTAACCCACAGGCCCTAGCTAGCCTCAGTCGTGCAATATAAATTAGTTCAATAACTGTTAACGTGCAGAAAATACAATGTTAAGATGCCTTTGACATGGAACCAAAGCGTTGTGCAGCGACAGGTAAACATTTTTGTAAAACTGCCATCGAGATAACCATATGGTACCGTTTTTTTTTTAACCCGCGCACCAGGTAGGGGCACTATCGTAACTGATCTTAAACTTCAAATCCTGAAAACTAATTTCAAATATACCTATGAGTAGTTTAGAAAATAGCTCCCCAGAGCACAAGAGCCAGGAAAGATGAAGGAAGTGGAAAACTTGGTGAGAAAATGGAGACCAATCACTGCACATTCGTTTGCTCCAATGAGGAAGCCAAATCAACATTGTCCTTTACGATTCCGCGACGAACGTTCTTCATTTTCATAGGATTACAAAATCCCCAACTGCGTTTCACTCTTTCTGTATATTGCAGGTGTACATATAATATGAATTCGTATCAGAGACTCTGACTGACGAAACGGAAATAAAGCTGATCGATTCATCATCTGCCGGAACTCCAGTTTTCTCTCTTCTGAACATACGATTCTCTACTAAAATAGGGCGTTCAAAGCTAACTAACAGATTCTTTACGACTTACGTCACATGTAAAGTCATACTCTGAGATTACTTGATAGATTCTCTTCACCTTGAACGAAGTTTGCAATCAGACCGTAGCTAAAACATTACTGAGGTCCTACTCGATGATTGAGGAATATTAACAGTAAAGAAAAGACCAAAGAATGAAAATGCAGAGGGATCCAAAGGAAGATAGAAAACCATTATCTTTAGTTGAATGAAAGAGCTCCCACGAGGCAAATTAGAACGAACAAAAGGACCAACAACCCTCTCACTCGGGGTTATCGATTCAACCCAGGACAGCATATTCTATACAGATAACAGATTTAAAAATAAGTATCGCGTAGCGTCAACAAGAGCGATCCACGCGTGTTACTCGTAAGATTCACCCTGAAACATGTGTAAAAAAGGAAAATAATTCAGAAGACTCGATAACTCTCCACTAGAACTGATCCAACAGAGATATAGAAGAGCTGTCGATAAGAGAGTTATAAAATCAATCGTGGATACTGCTGCTAAGGCATTCTGAGTCCTAGAGTTGGACAGTTTCTAGGTTCTGTCATTTTCTACGTTGCTCTCTCTCTCCCTCGCTCTTTCTACCGGAAGCAAACACGGACAAAGGAGAAAAGAAGAAAAGAAGGCAGAATTAAGGAAGACCCCGTGGTACTGGCACTCGATCCTGACGGAGGGCGTTTCTCTCGCTGACGCGACGCGAGTCACCTTGAGTAAACCTTGATAGATCTAGATTTCAATATTCATCTGATAGCTTGGGAGATCCGCTCCAGTCGGGGATGCAGTATCTTATCTTCACCCCCGTGGAGTACCGCGTTCGTGAATGTCGCGAAGTTCGTCCTCGCGAACCGTTCACGATCGATACTCTTTCGTTGCAAACAAATATCGCTGAAGGAACCCACGCGCCCAGAGCTTTCCTCTGTCTCTCTTTCCTTTAAAGGGTCAACGAAAAAAGGAAGGAAAAGTGGAACGTATCCGTATGATTCTCTCTCTGTGATTCCTGTCCCCTTCAGTCTGGCTTTTTCTTCCTTTCTCCCTGATCCACGGTTCGCTTTCAGCTCGTCCATCTTCTTTCTCCCGCACGGTGGAGAAAAGCGTACGCCTGGGAGGAGGATGAAAATAGAATCGTGTCGGTCTGCTAGATGTCGGCGACGAGAACGACGAGAACGACGAGAACGACGAGAACGACGAGGACGAAAAACATTTGGATCCGTTTCTTTCCCCTTCGGGTCGATGTTGCTCCGATGATCAGGTCGATCGTGATCCGGCGAAACGCGCATTCGAGAAGCTCTTCGTTCGTTCGTTCGTTCGTTCGTTACGACTATCTCGCTCTCATACTCTCTCTCTTTCTCTCTTACGCTCGCACACACTCTTTTCGTTCTATTTTTTTCAATCTGGCTCCTCTCTGCTCGTTCCGTCGTGATATCCGCTAAACGAGAAGGAGTGTAACTAGGGCGTCCCAGGTGATGTGATCGCCATCAGGGGCGCTGGAGGCAACGCGACCGGTATGTGATAATATTTACACTGGGGTCGCATGCACGCGCCCTTCACTGCGTCCCTGCACACGGTTACGCGATTCTCGATCACCTCCACGTTTCCTGAAACAGTGAGAAAGACGGTCGTTTAGAATTGTACCGGGGAACAACTAAACATTTGGCTGCTTCTGCCTATTCACATGGATCCCTATGGCCTACAATTTCGGAAGACATTTAGGCTTCAGGTGCTACATATTTCTCAAAGCATCCGGGTGTGAACTGTGTTCTTTTCAAAGTGGGAGTCCAGCGTTTCCAAGTTGGGCTTACGCAAAATGTTAGCAGTTAGCTTATAATAGAAATTACATATTCCAAAAATGTGTATTCAACCAGAAACACACTTTACTGCAAAATTTGATACTACCTATTGAGGTTGGGCATTCCGCCAAATTTTAGTGAATTAGGAAGGATTCCGTGGCAAAATTTAATTGGGAAACGCTGTCCTAGTCTATACTGAAGCGAGTATCATCAAGGGTTTGTATGTACCCATGGGTCATTGAACATTTGGTGAAGTTTATTGTACTGTTAGGGAGATGTCGGAACATTCCTTTGAGAGAACAAACCTTACACCATCCAATAACACTTTTGCTAGATATCCAATTGTAATTTGTAGAAAAAGAATTTTACGATTTTTTATTTTTGTTTCTATTTTAATTAGGATGTATGGGAAGAGTGTTTTGCCATTTCCTTGATAGTGCAGTTTAAAAAAATGATACAAGTGACGTTTATACTTGGTATCAAGTTTCCTACCATTAAATATACAAATTTCAGTAAAGAGCCTGAGACAAAAGTTTAATATTAACTCGGCAACCGTTTTTATCCTTTCTAAGAAACGTATGTAAGTCCAAAACTTTTGGATGATGGTAAAGAAAAATATACCCATTTTGCTTTCTTTAACTGATTTTATATTGTCGATTTAATTAAAAACTTAAAAATATTCTTTTTTTTTTAGTATAAAGCCAGGGGGCAACTGCCCCAACCGATTTTACCCTCAAAGTATGCACATACTAAAGTCTGAAAGTTTTGCAATTTACTTGAAAAATGCTTCTCCCCATCCTCCGGAGTTGCACGAACACACTCCTCGAATGTTTACAATGACAATGTACACGAAAGTGTTAATTTTTCAGAAAAATAAAACGACGGTGATACTTAATGAAGGGACGAGCAACCGATTGCTGGAGGGTTAAAAAGTTGAAATAAATGTTGAACGGAAAGCGTAAACTATTTGTCGATTAAAATCTTTTAACAGCCGCGAAAAAGTAAACTGTTTGTTGTTCATAATTACTATGCACCATCTCGCACACGGAATGAAGGAATTCATGGCATCGATGGATGAATAAAAGACAATCCCATAATCGTCCCTGTCTGTCCGTCCGTCCGTCCGTCTGTCTGTCTATCCATTTGGCTGACTGCTTGCTCGTGAGAGAATAGTTCCGTTGCACTGGAATTTCAATAGCTGAATTACTCCGAGAGAGACCCTGACGCCCACGCTCCATGAGCACCGATTCAAGAGTACATATCTCGAAATTTCTTTTAAAATGTCGTCGAGAAACTCGGAAAATTCGACAGTAGAATTTCCTGCGGAACAACGACTAAAACCTTACTGGCATCATTTCGCTTGAAAAGGTAAAGAAATTTTTAATATTCCAATTGTTCGTTTAAAAATGAAAGTTTTTTGGCAAACACATCGCTCAAAGATTGTCCTATTTACACAACAATATCCATGTATCACAGGAAATAAAATAGCAAGTGACAGTAATGCTAGTGAAGTTGCTGGCAAGTTGAGCGAATCCAGGTGAGTCAGCTGAGAGAAAACTTACCGTCACTGAGATGGATAAACTTGCAGGCGGGACGGTTGCACACTTGTCGATTAAAATCTTGGCACACCGGGAGGGTGTCCAGTAACTGAAAGAAAATGTGCCAGGTACTTTTATAAAAGGTACTCGCTAAGTACTCGTAACGATAGTTACAAGAAAAGGGACAACTCTTACGCTATCTGGTTTCACGCTCGCAAACACGTTCAGAATTCCCTTTCTCTCCCACACACACACACACACACACACCCTCTCTGACTCTCGAATTGCCTTTCTCTCTCTCCACACGCACATTCAGACTGTTCAGTGTTAGAGCATATTCACGGTACATTACATGCTCTAAAAAATCGGATCGTACACGAATATTAATTAATTGCTACTGGTGCTCGAACAATCGACGAAACACAGCAGATCATACGCTGTCCATTCCCTGAAGATTCCCCGTTTTTAGAACATTTAATGTCGATTGTTCGGGCAGCTGGAATTAAGAGGAAAATTTGCAGTAGAACTTTTCTTTGTCAAACTGGGCATTCCCTAATCTTGTGATTCGTAAACATACTCTTGTAATACTAATTGTAAGACTGATCGTCATTTCACTCGGTTTGTGTCGAAGCAAGTAATTTCTTGCCTCTGTCGTGATTCGTCTTAAAATACGTCGCGACGCGATACGTTTCTTTGGGCACGAGAGCATATTGGTGTTTCCGAATGGGGGGAGGGGGGGGGGGGGCGAGAACAAACGACTCGCGCGTGGGTCTGTAATTATCGTACGACTTTGTTTTTCTTTTGCTCCCAACATTCCCGACACTCTGTGTGCAAGGAGCGTGCCTATAAACGAGGATCGTTTGATTCGCAAATTCCTGAGGTCACAATGCTCTCGACTAACGATCAATAATTCCCGCGACGAGTGTCACACTCCCTGAGGAATATTGAACATTTGCTTAATCTCATTTTTCACTACTGTGCAGAAGTAAGAATTTATTGAATCGCGAGTTGGACTTTTTTTTTCCCCGAAGACTTTCTATGTAATTTGCGAATCAGGTGTGGAAGCCCTCTTCTCAACGGGCCATTCAGCACAATGACTAGACTGAAATATCAGCGTTAACAAAATCGTGGAGTTACAGGAGGGCAACGATCGCGGGTTTTCTAAGCGTTACGCTGTGTCACTCTCGAATGGGAACGGGTGCTAAGACAGTGACTGACTAAACGTAAAACCTGGCTTGCAAGATGAAAAACAATAATTATACAGGCTGTTTCACGAACTCTGTTACAAAGAATTAATCGCGATTATTAATAATACCGAATTTATAGTATGAACAGCTATTTTATACTATATAGAACAGATGACTCTATGCTCTTCCTAAAGGAGTAAACAGACTTCTTAAATGAAATTCCTATTACATTCCTGCATATATCGGAACTTTTACTTGAAAGACATTTTTATATAACGGGTGCATAAAAGGTTACAGAAAAATCTGTTTGATTTAGTTTTTAAAGAAAAAATGAAATATGGTAGAATTCCTTCCTCATAACTTGTTTGCAATGATATATGCAACACTCCCAGTAATTTTGTTAGACGTGATTTTTGGAATTTCTAATACCGGTGCTAACTGTTTATTACTGTACATGGTATTATATTTTGTTTCCGTCTTTCAGCCTCTACTAAAGTCATTTAAATAAACTTTTCTTGCAAAATACTTTTCTCGTAAACAACGCAACTAATCGGAAAAGTTTATTGTATATTTTTGTATATTGAACTTGTTTTTCCATGAGGAAATGCCACCTAGTTAATTTTACTACGATTTATAGAACAATTTGTGCAAAAGACTGGGCATACTTCTGTAGCTTTTCATACACGTGTTGTTTGAAAAATTCATTCAAGTAATAATTCTGGCGATTAACAAAAGCTTCAAAATACATACAAGTTTATCAACAATTTCATTTAAGATTTTCATCGTTATCACGAAATTTACACGAGTAAGAGGAGTTTAAGACTTTCTTGTTCCTTTGAAGTTTGAATCAAAACGGCCATTCATACGGTAAAATTAAAAAAAGAAAAATACTGTTCAACATTCTTCGTGTGTATATAGGTGAAGACACGTTGCAAAGGAGTTGCAGAAACACCCTGCACGATCGGTGTGCATGTATATATATAATATGGGCTCGAACATAGATACAAGTTTTCTAAAATCGAGAGCAGAGACAATTTTCACAAATTTTTAAGGTCCCTCAGTGAAGCTTGGAATTAACGCGAAATTCATGGGCGGCTATCCAAGGCGGCAAAAAAAGAAAAAAAAAAAGAAAGAGAGAGAGTTTATGCGAAAAGCAAAAATGCAATTTTTAGAATGTCAGTTATCGAAAGAATACATATTTAAGTGAAGCGAAAACTCCACCCAGCTACGCTACTGTTCGTTCCTTTGATCAGCCCCGAGAAATGTATGCATATTATATGTACACACACACACACGCACACAGAACACACACGTACACTCGCAACTAGGAAGATTGTTCATATATATAAAGATTCGAAATGTGATAAGAGACAAATGCAGCAAAATAGACTGAACATCAAATTCCAAAGAATTGTTTTGGTGTTAGCGAAAAAAATGTACGTTAGATTTTAGATAGAGAAGCGTTAACAAATCTACCAGATTGAAACAAAAGGAAAGAACGAATTATGATCGTGATGACTGATGAGGAATATAACAAAGAACAGAAAGTAACGCGCAAAAGTATACCATAGGCTCACCATAGAAGCGTGCAACATGTACGTATATGTATGTATATACATACGTAATACAAGAAGAGATGAAAACAAGTTACTTAACAAAATCAAATATCTTTTCTCTACCAAACAATTATTTCGTTCAGAGTCCCTCGAATTAGAAACGGCAACGTATTAATAAATACGAGAATTGATCGAGAGAAAGATAACAACGATAATGATTAATGATATACAGGGTGTTTACATATTCACGATCCAATTGGCTCTATCTAGAGCCAAGAAATGTAAATTTCGAATCCTACAAATGACAACTCCTTGTCATCAGGGAAACATAAAACTTTGAACGATAACTTCTGCAAGGTATCGGAGGAAGTGATTTTTACCCCGGAGTTTCCAGTAATCATATGTAAACGTAAATAAATGCAAAAAGTATAATTAGTTGTGCAGGAGTGCTATTTCACACACTTCTAAATCCAATTTTTCCCTAACAGAATATCGAATTGCAAATTGTAATGACTGATTAATCGTGAAACGTGAAGCCAGGTGACGAGACAAAGGATCTAACAAAAAGTACGTAGGACTTTAATCCTTTCACACAATTCTAACCAATTTCGCCAGACGATATGAAAATGCAATTAGCGGTTAATATTCTAGAATCTAGTTTCTATATCCTGTTATTAATTAAAATGAATAAAGCGATCAAGGTATGATAAAAGTACTTTCTAATTCGAAAACGGTAGGCTCCCTTACCCGCAATTTAAAAGCGCCTTTCTAGTCCCTTCGACGAACACTACAGGCGTACAGCAAAGTGTCTCTCCCAAATTTGTAAACACCCCGCGAATGGCAACGTGAGAATAAGAATAACCATAATAAAAGAATAACAAAATAACTCTTGCAACTGCGTAAGAGATAATTCGCTACAAACACAGAGTCTGGTCATGCAAATAATGGCCCGGGAGAAGGGGGGTTGGTTTTCTTGCTTGGGTGATCTCTTACACGCGCTTTACACGAAGACCGCGTCCCCGCGCTTCTTCGCTTTAAAAAAAAAAGAAAAAAAAATAGGAAGAAATGAAACGTAAGGAAACCTCCTCCCAGTCGACAGTCCGATCAGCCATGTCATAGAAGAAACGTTTTTGAGACCGTTTAGGCCTTAGGGGAGGAGGATTGTGTGACGACCAACCACGTAGAGCTCCTCTTCATCACCCAAGCATTTAAAATCTGTGTGTGTGTATGTATGTATGTATGTATGTGTGTGGTGCCAAAACCGACTCGAAAGGGCCGCCGGTTTTTGGTTCGCGTGCGTGAATTAACGAGAGACTGAGAGACACACACATCCACTCACTACGAAAGCTACGAAATAGATAGATAGACAGACAGAGAAATAGATTTATCTGGGGGGCTGGGGGGCTGGGGGGAGGGGGTCGATCCACGCCAGCGAACCAAACTGCCCTAGGTGGCTTGGACAAAGTTCAGCGGTTATTGGCATTCGTACAAAATGTGGATAATGGGATGTCGTAAGCTGTCAAATTAATAATATTCTACTGCAAATAAGTTCAACACTATGTCAACTGCGACTCCGCAACCATAACAACAGAGCTGTATAAAGGGTAAAAAAACGAAACGTCCGACCAGATTTCGAAGGGACCTCGATTCGAGATCGTTCCGCGCGTTGAAAGCTTTGTCAACCGTCTTCCATATAGCATTCACGATTTGCCGTCTTTTTTTTCCATTCTAGTTATTATAACTTATAAGCCCACGGGCACGAGGCTCGTTCTTTGTCCCACTTTTTGGTACTCCTTTCAGCATTCTTTCCCGGTTATATGCGTCAGAAGCTCTCTATGCAAGCGACAGGTTGTTCCTGCTCTTTTGGCCACAGCGATAAATAATAATGACTTTGGAGCGACCGAAGAGCGAGAAAAAAGTGCTGCACGTCACGCAAAAGGAAAACAAAAGTCAAGGTATTCTCGAAATTTTGCAAGCTACTGGCGACGTTGCTTTGCTTTCCAATCATAGATCATAAGTTCTAGGATCGTCTGTGGAATCACGCCATTGTCGTTACAACGAAACAGGATTGGTTATTAAGAAATGCCGTTCGATTAATTCAGATTAAGAACTTGTTGAGAAATTAATGATTTACAGTGGATAATCGGCTCGCGAGTTTGCAAGCAGTTCGGGGGGGGGGGGGGGGGGTGGTGGTGGTGGAGGAGATTGTTATTTGAATTGAAAGCGTACTGCTACTAATAACAACGGGATATTAATATATTAATATACATGCAGTACACGTCGGACATTAAGTAACAGATGGCCCATATCTTGGGAAACGTTTAGGGCGATACAAAAAAAAAAGATGCATAGAGATGGGGGAAGAGGGAGACAAATTAATTCGAGTACCAAAGCGTTCAATGGCAGGGATAAAAAAGATACAGTTGCTTTCTGGATGCTGTAGACTAGTGTAGACGTCCTGACGATAAAAATCCAAATAATCGACGCTCAACGTTAATGAAAGAAGCGTAATCAAGACAATGGCATGATAAATATAACAATACGTACGTATATAATCTATGGATATAAAGGGTGTGCTAAAATTGTGGTAGAAGCTGAAACGAATCTATTCCTGATGGCTAATGGAATCGAAAGGTCCTTTATCGTTTTGCAATTCGTGCCAGTGCTTTCGAGATACAAACAGCTAAAGTATTTTCACACTGCATGGAGGTCGATAAGATAAATAATTACGGATGAGATTAATAAGAGATACAAAGTAACGATTTAAAAAATACAGATTGCTTAACAAAGCTTTGGAGAGTATTCATTTAGATTATTTAGTTAGAATATTGAAACACCCTCGTAATGGAAAAACAAATGGAGAACAAATAGCGATTATTTACTGCGCGGCTGTATGTCCCCGATTTTATTAAATTTTATTAAATATTATTAAATTTTACTAGATTTTATTAATAACAGGACTTTATTTTTAAGGAATACTTTTTGCAGGTATTCCGGAATCCGGATTTCCAGACAATACTCGACATTTCCACCGGCCACCAGGCCAAGACTTGGAATGCTTAAGTCTTCAAAGGCAAGGATTACATTGCAAAACGATAATGGACTCTTCGATTCCTTTGAACGCGAGGAATTTATACATTTCAGCTTGTCCGATAACCTTAGACCACCCTATATAGATACATAGCAAACCGTCCAATCGTACTATATAAATTACTGAACAAGAAGCGTGCATCTCTTTCTTCGTGAATAGGTTTGAGAATAGGTTTGAATAGTTTGATTGTATAGGGGGTGTGACGACAACGCTTTCGAGGTAGCATAATAATAATAATAATTACTGATGTAATAATAATAGACAAACACCAGATAAAGGCAGTGGTTATTCGCAGTTATAGTTGCGGTGAGCAGTCGTGAGGGAGATGCCCCCAAAAGCTACGTGTTAGCCAAAGTTACCGAAGGTTTGGGCCTAGGCTCGATCGCTGGATCCTTTCCCTTCGAAAATATTCCACGAAAATCCCATCTATTGCGCAATAATCCAAGAAATTAACTAAACAGCGAACCAACCAAATGTCCTAGCGATCGAACGTATCCCTCTCCTCTGTTAACCTTGAAGGTTAGCAGCATTAAAGGCTCGAGTTTGCACCAAAGCGCCAAGACGGCTTCCATAAATTAGCAATCCACAATCTATGGAATATACCACAGATTCTTAAAACGGAGAGTCTGCCTGTAACTGGTGAAAGATTGCCGCAAACGCTGCAACTACTTCGTCTTCAACAGACAAGATCAACAACAAGAGAGGGCTATGCATGCACGCGGAAATTCGTCTCGATCCTGTTCAATCAACGCCCAGCGCTTTTGGTGCAGACCCGAGGCCAGGTAAAAAACTGGTTACAATAATGAGTCTACCTGTCCGTAGCTGTCTGTGTAGACGACACAGTGAGCATTTTGGGGGACCACTTGGGCCCCGACAGTGGCTAAGGCTGCTAAGGCGATCCACATGCAGCAAACGAGGCAGTGTTCGGTACGGTTTTATTTTATTTTATTTTTTTTTTTTTCAAATATCGGTAGCAGTTTTTTTTTTTATTATTTCATTTTGGCCGTTCATTACCAGTCGGTCGAATTCGGTGGAGAAGGCGCCGAAATCAAAGTGGAAGCACGTCGGGAACGTGCCCTCGGAGCACCCAGGTACATGTACGGACAAAAAATAGTTCGGAGTATGTTGTTGTATTTTTTTTTTTTTTTTTTTTTCATTCCGAGTAGTATTTTTTCGTTGTCACGTAGTCATCGCATCGTTCGTTGGAGGATGTCCCGCAAAAGGAGCGCGTTGGAGTCGCATGAGACGCGTTATTTTCGTTTGTTCGACAGACAGGAATAGAGGGATAGAGGGATAGAGGGAGCGAGAGCAAGGTGGATGAATGCATTTGAATCCCGTAGAATGGAGGTGTACGAAATGGCGTTGTCGTTTCCGAGAGATCGTGTGTGCGCGCATGTGTGACGCGTCGTATTTTTAATGACAGAGATGCATGTACCAGGGTGTCGCAATATTTGTCGTCGTTGGTGTTGTTTCCGGGTGATGGGCAGGTATGACGGCGATAATGCGGCGGTGCACACATACCAAGCATTTCAATATATATTTTGTACGTTTGTACGTTTGTACGTTTGTATGTGTGTGTGTAGATATTTATCGATCACGTGAACATCGCATTTCGACCAGGGAGAAAAAAAAAAGTCGCGGAGAGCGCGTCGAAGATGAGAAAGAACTCCGGCGAGGGGCAGAGCCGGAAGTGAACGGATCACCGGAATTCGTTTATCATAACGAATAACACCGATAATCGTGTGGTTATATTTGTGAATCGTGATGTGAAAAGCGAGCGTGTGTGACGACGCAGGAGGGTGGTTGTATCGATGTTCGCGAGCGAAGGAGGCGGGAGTAGGCCCGGGAGCGGGATATGAAAAGGAAAGTGGTGGCCGAAGAAGTGTAAATGGTCACAATCGCCACATGAATGGAATTGGTCGCAGATTCCAGGGACCAGGATGGGATGATTCAGGATCGATTTCAGGGGTCGCAGGAAGATTCGGGAGGGTCGTCCACGTGCGTGGAGGGCCGTGTGGTTGTGTTGCATCGGATCGTGTCACGGATCAGCCAGGATGAAAGCGTTGACGGGACGAAATCAGAATAATGGCGTGGTGGTAATTTTCGGTCGAAAAGACGTGCGGTAGGTATCCACAGGCAAGGGCAAGCATGAAACAGAAATTTTAAAGAGTTGTTATGAACGATCGCGAGTAAACGTGCACTGCTTGATCGCGTGTTGTAACTGTACAATTCATTCTCTGTCTTTCAGTGTGCTCGAGAATGTTCAGCACCTGTTCGCTACCGTAGCTAGTCTCTCATTCCTTGAACATAAAAACGGTTTGTTCATGTTACCAACCAAACGCAGTCGTGCATCTTCCTTTGTTGGCTACAGGCTACAGTGGTGGTCAGAAGAATCTTTGAAAATGATATCTTTTTCTAACTATATGTAGCTGACCACAATAGTGGACTATGTATTTTTGAATTCCATAACCCTGTGCAATATACAAGGTGTGCTAAAATATATGGTTATGATAACAACCCAATTCTATTTTGTAATTCTGTTCCGGGACAAACAAATCGATAACGTACATTGTACAATAAAAGCTTTTTCCCTACGAGCTTCTGTTTTCCAGACAATTAATGGTTCTCTATAGTCTATGTTGCACTTGAGTGATTCTCGAGACTAGGTATATTAAACTATAATTGCTACAGAAATAGCAATTTAGAACGAAAATTAGATTTTTCTAAAAACAAAGTCGTTAAGATATCTGTACAGTTCAAGTGCTTCAAGAGTTATAAGTACAATTTATGTATAATTAAAGAAAAAGATAAATATAGAAGTATATTATGTGAGGCGATAGTTTTGGTTTGCCAAACTTTGCATGGGATGATATAGATGAGGAGTGTCCAACTACCCCGCGCCGAGAGCCAGTTCTCCCGTCAGTAAGCGTGGACGGGGCCGTTCTCCTACGGTAAGAAATCGGTAATTTCTTGTGTAGCGCTACATTGCTCTACACTCTACAGCGGCTCCTTCTCCTCTTCGCCTGCTCCGTAGAGCCGTAGGAGAACGGCCCCCTTCACACCTACTTCACTCTGATGAATTTCTCCTCCGCGTGCCAGGAGGACACTCTCTCCCTCAACTCCTGGAGAAAAATAAGTGCGGCTCTCGGAGTAGGGACGCTCGACACCCCGTTCTAGATGCTCTTTGCACTGTTTAACTGCTCGCACAAGATAATTTTATTTCAGATTATCGGCTTACGTTTTATGAATTTAGACCACATATTTTGGCATGCCCTGTATACAGAGGCGATTCTAAAAATTAAGTCGATCTTAATTCTTTCTTTAAGTAGAGAGACTTCTGTAGCTTTATTTAGAATTTAAAAGGTGGTGAGCGCCAAACTGTAGGTGATTACTTTGGCACTGCAACACGGAAACTGTCAAACATGATGTATTTCGAATATATAATATTACCCAAAGTGAAGCGATTCAATACGAAAGAATAAATTTCTTCATCTTCGTGTACAATCATTCACATTTAGGATATAATATATATATTTTGGAGCACCCAGTACATACATATGTACATGTAAAACTGCACATTGAACTGATGCATCCGTTGTAAACTCACTACTACACCAATATTTCTCTCTAATATTTTTCTCAACCGTAACCAACCGCTCGTCAGTAAAGAGTACAAGTTTCCTCATTCAGAATCACCCTGTACGACGTGATCCGGATTCCGGATACCTGGCCTGCCCGATGAGATCCTAAAATTTCCCTTATTTTCATTGTTTCGTTCGTCATTCAAACTCTCTTCCGACCACCGCTGTAAATATACGATATATACATATAATAAAAGATCGTGTTCGCATGCGCTTAAGCCTTATTTATCCATGTGTATGTATATGTGTGTGTGTGTGTCCCTGTTTGTGTGGACGCATGCGTGTGAACGTTCGAACGCTTGTTATAAAACCGAATTGACAGATACGTGAATGAAATTAAAGAGACAGATAACAGAGATAGAAAGAGCAAAGAGCTTTTATTTCGTTCGTACAATGATAGCTAGTGAAAGTGATACAAAAGATATTAAACGAGCACAAGCGAGTAAATAGTATCTACGTACATGTACATTACGCGTGGTGTACTAACGCAAAAAGCGGTCTAATTCGCGTCTACGAGTCTGAGCGGAACGGAGATATCAGTATATCACCAATTAAACCAATCAGTGAACTGTGAAGCTGTCGAGATGCTTGAAGCTTGCGTATGCGACAAAATAAAGTGCTACTGCGATACTTACATCGGAAAGAGTGCTTCACATCGGTTTCTATACTGACATAGGTGTATACGAACTGGACAGAACCGCGGGGGTGATCAAGCAGTTATTGAAACAGTCATTGAAACTTCCCCAGCAGCTTTCTCAGCTTTTTCAGCTTTCTCAGCTTTCGCACCGACTACTTGGCTGATATTAATGGTTTGTCGAATGGACGACAGCTTCGAAAGGATATCGCGTCAGGTGGCAGCCACAGTTCTGTCCGTTCATATCCACCATCAGGTCAGATCGTCCTGGCCGTTTGAGTGCAGCTGCTGCTCAATTTTCTCCCTGTTCGTGCGGTGCCACGAGCATATTTATTTATTCGTTAAACCGTGACGGCATCGACGAGCAGTATACGTCACTCTTCCGTGAAATCTTCCCATGAAGATGACGTAACGCCTACTTTCTATCTTCCCCTTTTACCTTTTCTCTCTTTTTAACTCGGCACAGAATTCGGTCGCCGACCAACAACTGCGTAGCACTCTTCTCGCCTTTGGGATCGCAAGGCAGTTTTGAATAAGCGAATCGAAACAGGTGAGGCCTCGGCGCGATACTTGATGCGATCAGAAGCGTGGTATTATTGGATACAGGATAATATTACATAAATTATAAATGTAAAGAGATGCAAGGTACAGCGTCTGTTTTCTTTTTTTTCTTTTCTTTTTCTTTTTCTTTTTTACATTTGGCCACATACCTTTGGTACCGCGATCTCTCGGTAACGAAGCATCGAGACTCGGTTACCGAGACCTCCGCGCGTCGCCAAAGGTCTCTCCTCTCCATGTGCCAAGCAGATTACAAAACAATTCAGTAGGCACACGCGCGAATTTCTTACGCAGGCGATAGCGGCGAAATAATATTCTCGAAGCTTGGATAAGAAGCCGACCGAACGCAGGATTCATTACTTTGGACGTGTAAAGGTTATTTTGTACATTTTGGAAAAGATCGATGTCGATTTACGTGTAACCCTCTTCGTCATGTTTCGTCATGTTTCGTCATGTTTCGTCACTTAGTTATTCCATAGACTGTTGAAAATAGAAATGAAAATAATTTTCTGGCTCATAAACGAACGTAGTAAAGTCAAGCTTCTCTTGGATTATTTATCTACTATAAAGATTTCCCGACGACATCTAGTTTTTTCAAGGACAGTCAATGCTTCTTTATTTCTACTTATTGTTAGGTATTCTGCTCGACATAGATAGAAATAAAAAAGATACATATTTGTCCGTGAAATCCAATTTTTCATTATTATTTTTCCCTTTGAAAATGAAAGCTATTCCTCATATTCTGATTTTCAATGCCCCACGAAATATTCCAATGTACATACAATATTGAATATATAGCAGAATTTACTATTTTATTCTTTCGTTTTCGCATTCCTACATCGAGCTTTTCCTTGACAATTATTAGTAAAGGCGCAAAAGATGAAGGAAGGAGCCTAATGTGGCGATTGTAGGTAGAAGGTAGCAGAGGCCAGAGAGGGATGTCGACGTGGTGAGATACGGGGACATACCTAGATATCACTCCTTCGTGCCTCTGAGTTTTGCAACTAAAGCGCAGGAGAAGCTGTGGTAGAGAGGCGAAAAAATGTCTGGAAATTACAGGTAACAGGTATCTTTGTAACAGAATTTTACGGTGGATAGAGGTGAGAAAATAGTGGAAGAAGAAGAAATACATAGTAGAAAGAAGAGCTTTGGATCCGTACGCTCTTTCTCATTGCCTTCGTCATAATAAAAGCGGCTAACATCTACAAGGTTTTCAAAAACGACCGTGTGCTTGACCAAGGGAAAAAAGAAATTGAATAATTCGCAAATCACAACAGATTGATTAACTGCTTTCGTTTCTTTTTAAATATAGGTACACCAAAAAACACAGAGAAGAAAAACGATAATCGCGATGCAAAACGATGATTCTAGGTATGTTGAACGACAACCTGAACGAACATTATATCGAAGAATCAAAGTTAAAAAAGAAAAGAAATGAATAATGATACAAGCATTCGGTCGAACCCCTCGTCGAAGGATTTAAAAAAAAAAATAGGAAGCAGGAAGCGAGGCTAAGGCTGTGAGCAATAATGGGCGGCAATATCGAGTAATATACGAGTATGTATATATATGTAAATATTACAAGGGATATTAGCGAGTTTTACGGGAAGTTCTGTATTGATAGAAAGAGATGAAATAAGAAGAAGCATTAATAAAACAAATATTCATGCATTTCTCAAGCATTATTATTACAAATACTGGCTGACTCCTTAACAAACCCCGTGAGCGTGCACGCGCGAAAAAAACGCATATTCGGGACCTTCGAAGACTCATTAGTCATTAGTCATTTCTCATTGTATTTTGGATCGTTTCGTTCCGTTTCTTTCGATATTAATAAACTGTCTCCGATTCGAGTCGACGGGCGCAGGCTATAATACGTATTTCTTCGTTAACCATCGAACGTCTAATTAATTCGTTTCCTCCAATCAAATGAACGACATGTCGTAAGTCGTTCCGTTTCGTAGGACGTCTGCTCGTGGTGTTCTATGTTGACGCTCTTTTTACCAGCGATATCGTGCAACGCGTAAATGCATAGAAGCAGGCGGACCGCAGAGATTGTTTGAGAAAATTCCCTCACGCGTGTAGAATCGCGAATATTTGCATTGGATATCTTAATATACGGCGACAGATTCTAAATCAAATGGTATCCTTATGCGTGTACTGTGAACGCGGCGAAACGCGCTTTCATCTTTTGTAATCCTCGCTTCGCAAACTCCCACAATTTACAAACTAATCGTTACATTGTCTCATTGATGGCGTATGTCCATTATTATTTCCTCGTTGCACGATATCCGCATGCAACATTAACCAATAACGCGTATGCTTGCGTTTTTATCACATACTATATATTATATAATATATATGTATGCGTGTAAATACCTATCATAATTCATATGTAATGTATAATAGACGTAGTGCTTTCGTTTAATGTGTCTTCGTTTGTATACGGTGTAAGAGTGCAAGGGGAAGGCACTTCCGCTGTTTTTCCATCGATGCACCACGGAAACCGTAGAACTGCATGTGCTTCCCGTTCCCGATGATTGTCCATGAAGATCGATTTCGAACGAAGGTACAGCTTTTTTTTACAAACAGAGATTCTCCAAGTCTTGCGTTGTGCAACCGAAGAGATGAGTAACGACGAGTGTCGGCTTCGATTCACGGGGGAAGAATGCAGTTCCACGGTTTCGGTGGAGATCTGAGAAAAATACCAGCCACCCTCTCGATAGTAGTGTACGTACAAGTGTGAACAGCAAGTGAAGGAACCCTGGAGTCGTCGGTTCGTGTGCGCGAATTCGGGGTTTTTTCGAAAACCAGAAACCGCGTGCAACCTGTGCGCATTCTCGTTTACCTATTCGATCAGGCTGTTCGAAATCAGTCACGAACCGCGTGTATTATCGTCATCTTAGCGTAATTTTATATTTCTGTGTGTGTGTGTGTGTGTGTACAAATTGTTCGTGTACCTCCAATAGACGTATTCTCGGTGCTACACATCGAAAATCTACTATAACTAGTTGTCGTTAGAGGTGCTTCCGGTCGCATTCACTAAAGACAACCACTCCGCTCTGTTTCGTTTAACAAACGATAGAAAATAACCGCGTACACTCTGTCGCTATGGAAGACCGTGTTTTTTGAATAACGTTTAAAGAGGATACCGAGTCCTGATCGCGTACAGGGTATTTCAGAATTACAAAGACTATTTTACTGATACTTTGTTGCAGAGTTTTGTTTGCATCAGTTTTATTAAACTTCCGATTTATTAAACTTCCTGGTATTTAGATTAGGCCTTTTATATTAGAGGAAAAGTGGAAAAAATAACTTGTGCTTTTCTTCCTGTAACTGAGGAATCTTTCTTCGTATTGCTGCTAAATATATACCTGTTTTCAAAGTTCTTAACTGTCTGAATAATTTGGACTCTACATGATTTTTACAACAATGCTTCTGTAATAAAACATTACGGAGAGAAGCAGTGCTCCTGACTTACCAAATTTAATCCACTTTCGAAAGATCTTATCGGTTTGGACTTTGGATAACTTCTATCCGAAACAATTATTATATAATATAATGGAGACACGGATGACTACAGACTGCCCGCTTTCCCGTACCCCTTCAACTTTCCATTCTCTCGCGTGATTTAATAAATAATATTAACGTTAATTTGGTTATCTAAAAAAAATTTATACCTCGTCATGTAACTTAAATTTTATAAAGAATGTGTGTACAATTCTACTTAAGATTCGTGAGTTACACTACTCATTGTCAGTTTCATTATTAAAAAGGCTTTATAATTTCGGTCATTTCGTTGTCGGTCGTTGTCTACTAAAAAAAGCAGATTTAATAAAATACTAGTAGGTTCAAAGTTGACCGATTCACAGAATTCGCGGACTAAAAGCTCTGTAAAAGTAAATTTGCTAATTAATTGTTTTCTTAATAAAAAAATATTATTTTTTTAAAAATGATATCTCAATACTGTAGAATGAATATATTATTATAGATTACTATCGTTTAAATTGGATAATAACCGTCTTCTCAACAATTGTGAATCTGTGTTTCTCATTCTTTCTTATACTATCCATCATTTCCGCTGCTTAGTCAATTGCTTAGACTACTGTGTCAATTCAAAATGATAAGATAACACAAAACATACATATTCAAGTATATAAATAATAAATATGGAAAGTATTTGAAAAATATTCGTAGTGATAGTCTAACAGCACAAGAGAATGTCAGAAAAGTTTTCAGCAGTCTTTTCCTTAAAAGCAAGTAAAACGAGTTTCGTCGCAAGAATTCCATCACGGTGAAATTGACAGATTTCGAATTCGTTTCTTTCTAGGAGTTCTACAACCGAGTCAAGTTTGCATTTACAGTTCTGAAACACCCTGAATATCTGTTGTTTTGTGCGCGTGAACGCACAAGCCCTGTGTGCCTGTGCGCCTGTGTGCCTGTGTGTGTGTGTGTTTTTGCGACTGCGCCCGGAGAAACTGTCTTTGAATCTCGCGCTCAAACGAAAGGAACAGAGTTAACACGCTTTCAAATACATACGTACCGTCACGAGGTTTGACGATGCACTTTGTTTATCATTTTTCCTTACTAAAGCCAGAATATGTAAATGATTGAAGAATTCTATTACAGATACACCTCGCATCGGAAAATAAAATACGTACAGAGACGGTTCCTTTCGTTCGTTCATTTCATCCGCTCACTGTATATACCAGTGAATATTCAATGTATGTACGTGTATAATAGTATATAATCTATACATACAACGTATCGTTTTCGATACGATTCCCCTTACGCGTAATGAAGATTCTTCTTATTTACACGTATATCGATCTACAATATATTTAAATATAATATAGGTATATCTTTATCCTCCTCGTCAGTTACGTTATACAGACAGACTTAAACGAACGTTCAAATCACTGGCAAACACGTGTACGAATACACAAAGAAATCCTGTTGGTTTTTTTTTTTTTTTTGCAGATTCCCCGCTAGGACGTGTTCTTCTAATTATATAGTACGGATCCATGAGAAATGCACAATATCGTTTACTTAATCAACGTCGCGTACACGCGCGTGTATTTGTCTCCTGTGGAGTGTGTTCATGTGTCTCTCGAACGTTTTGTGCGGTCGTGTATCATTGGTGCGCATGTGAACTCGTTTCGATTCTCAGCTCTCTTTTCCTCGGAGGAGGAGATATCTCGGAATCAGTCCCGTCTTCCATCATCCCCTCTCTCCTTTAGAAATCAGCCCGCTAACTCGCGTTAATGCGCGTAACATCTAGTTTCTTTTCCGCTCAGATCGTCTTGCTCATAAATTCATAATCGTCCGTTTCTCCTCTAAATGCGATAAGCTCGTCAAGTTTTTTGCAATTGACGAGGTTCACCTGCGTGCAACGAACTCCCCCGAATTGAATCCGCCGTGGTACAGAAGGCGGAAGATGCCGCTCTCTGCGTCTCTCACGCGCCGTTACATAGCTATCGGATAAATTACATGTCGTAACCGCTAGATAAAATAAGGTAGGACGTAGTCTCTGCTAAATCTATGCGTACGTTAATCAGTATATGTATGTATATTGTACGAATTAAAAGGATCGCCCGAGCACGGCCGGCGTTTCCGCTTCAAATCTCATCGATGTGCAAGGTGTTTCTAGGAAACATACGTTACTATAGTTCAATTAATCCCTAATACTAATTCGAAAAGGGCGAAGATCGGATCTGGAGGAGCTTCTTCCGGGAGAAACGTTGTTCTGGTAACGTTAATGCTTAACATTAACGGCTACAGGCGGAACAAACTCAAGTGGCCGTTCGTGAACACACGTTCACATCATGGTCTTGGACGGCCAATTGTTTTTGCCTCGAGTGTAACCTCGAGAAACTCACAATAATAGACAACATAATCTTTAAAAGTACGATCGGTGCTACAGAACGTTTCACATCCGCAAAAATAAAATTAGCTTCGTTTTTCCCTTCTCCCTTCTCCCTTCTCCCTTCTCCCCCTTTCCGCTATCGTAATAGTTAATCTACAAGTAAATGACATAAAAGTAAAATCTAACAAACGATAAACAATGTATAATAGTGGATAAAATCAATCGACATCGACTAACGAGTGATTGAATTTAAGGGGGAGGAGGGGGAGGAGGGGGTTGAGGGGAATAAAAAGAATGGACTTCAACAACAGACTGAGATAAACGTTAAAAACTCTGCGACTTAATAAAGGCAAGTTTGCGCAGGTGTGACGTGACTTAGGCCGCGAGCCTCGTTTCCGGTCCATCTTGGCGTGTAACCGAAGGACTTAAATCGCGAGATAACGTCGAGGTAACGATTTTTCTTAACAACCGAAATAATATTCAAAAACAAAACGAAATTGGTCGCGTGGCGACGCGTCGTAATAGAAATTTCAATAAAATTTTTTTTTAGAAAATCATTCTTACCAATGTAACTTGTTACAATTGAATTTAATTTACAATATCACAACTGTGTTGCGCATATTGTGACTATATATTCATTATATATTAAGCTATTATTATTTTAAAGGTACGCTGGAGCGTATGTAAAATAAAATGAACAATAATAATTAGAATAATTCCAATGGCTCGTGCAAAACGTGAAGTTAGTTCTGGCAAGTCTTTATAGATTCACTTTAACAGACAGAAGAAGAAGAGAGTTCGGAAGAAGAAAAAAGATAAAACATGGAACAATAAATAAGCCGTTCATGGATGTCTCGGGATATCGAAAAGGAGAAATCATAAGGGTAGTAAAGTCTTTATGTCGATATTTTTCGTTAATGCTTTACGCTTCGAAACGCTTCGAAACGCTTCGAAACGCTTCGAGTAGAATCGGGTCAATAAGGCACTGTTCATCGACAATGTCTG
Source organism: Andrena bicolor (assembly GCA_960531205.1). Taxonomy (NCBI): domain Eukaryota; kingdom Metazoa; phylum Arthropoda; class Insecta; order Hymenoptera; family Andrenidae; genus Andrena; species Andrena bicolor. Next base: position 102,033 of record OY482666.1, read on the forward strand.
ACTAGAAAATGAATCTATTTTCGGAACTCTTGTTTCTTTTTTTTTTCTCTCCACCGTTTCATTTCTCGTTTCGCATTCGCTTGGTTGGTATTCCCTCTTTCGTAGACATGAACGAGCGCTTCAGTCGTTTCTTTCGCATCAAAGATAGCATCCGCAGGGTACGCTCAATTTCTCGTTATAATATCATATTTTCATTTAACTCTCCTTCTACTTGAGCTAAATAAAAAAATATATGCGTGTACTCGCGTATAAAGTGTGCTCCACCACTTGAAACATTTTCTTCAATTCTGGCATTTGAGACGAACGTTGTTAGAGAACGAAGTAATAGTGTACGCCGTAGATGTACGATTTCATGAGGACATTAAACAGAAAGTCTAGTTGGCGTGTGACAATGAGTAACGTTAACTTATAAATCATTAAAACACTATTTGATGTTAATTAAGAAATAAATAAAACGCAACGTTCCGACTGTATTGTGTAGAATACTAAACCAAAGTGACTTTCTGAAATTCATTGTGGCTGAAAGCACTTTGGTAGAAAATAAATTTCCAACACATCGAGAATGCAGAAAACATTTCAAGGGACAAAGTTAGATGAGAGATCCCGTGTACAGTCATAAAAATAAGAATTAACGCACACGTCTGGATGGTTGAGAACGCGAGCACCTCCAAGACTGAAGGAAACACGAAGAAAAACTATGCGCAGCGTTCATGACCGAAAGAGAGAACGCAAATGGGGCTCAGAAAAAGGAACCAAAAACGCTCAGAGCAGCGGGGGAGGAGTCTGTCCTCCCCTCGAACCAACGACCATCGACGTTTACGAGGTCTTCATCTTCTTGTATGGCTGCATGATCACGCCAGAACTGACGGGAATGGCGACTTGCGGTTGCGCCGCGATCGTCGCAGGATTTGGGATTTGTGAAAGCTGTGGGACACCTGGTACACCTGCGGCCGCGACTCCAGGCACGCTGCCAACACCCGATAGGACCGTGTAAGGATTCTGCACGTAAGGACTGCCCTGGACAGCGGCAGCGGCTGCCACGCCAGAGACAGTCGGCATCGAGGCTTGAACATAAGGATTCGGGAGGATCTGTTGCCTTATCAGGGAGTAAGGATTGATCGGAGTCCCTGCGTGTGGTCTGGAGTAGGCAAGGATTCCAGCGGACAGTGGCGAGGTCAGAGCGCCTGGAATTCCAGCCAGATTCGGGATTACCGGCCTAGGAGCCGCTGCTGTAGCCTGCAGACCAGCGACTCCTGGATTTCCAGCGGCAGCAGGGTTCACCAGGGCTTGTTTGTTCAAGGCAACGCCGGTGTAGTTGAGAGCCGTGAGCTGGTTGATAGGATACGATTGCGAAGCCTGGGAGAGCTTAATTGCTTTCGCGTAGTTCTTTTGTGCGACCTCTTTCGCCAGGGCGGCTGGATCGAGGGGAGTTGGCAGGCCAGACGCCATCCCCAGGCTGTTGAGCATATTCAGGCTAGCCACGTTCGCAGCGTTGTAGTTGGACATGGACGCCATACTCGTCATAGACGGTACGTTGGTCATAGATGCCATGGAGGCCATGGAGGCCATAGAGGCCATGTTGACGACGCCTGGCATCGAGGTTAGGCTAGCAACTGAGGTTAGCGGACTCATCGCGGACTGTACGCCAGAGGCAGACAGTGCCAGCTGATTCTGTATTTGTTGCTGATGTTGCTGATGTTGCTGATGTTGCTGATGTTGCAGCTGATGCTGTTGTTGCTGTTGATGCTGATGCTGCTGTTGTGCCTGCTGCTGTGCCTGCTGTTGCGCCTGCTGCTGCGCCTGCTGCTGCGCTTGCTGCTGCGCTTGCTGCTGCGCTTGCTGCTGTTGATGCTGGACCTGCGCTTGCTGATGTTGCTGCTGCGCGATCGAGCTGGGACTCGAGTGATTCAATTCGGGGGAGTTGTGCGCGTTTTCGGATATTTCGTGATTCTGCGAGGCGCTCGGCTGCTTGTTACTGCCGTTACTATTGTTACTGTTATTGTCGCCGGTTGGAGGTGGTGGCGGTGGGTTGTTGCAGGGATCCATCAGCACGCCATTGTTGGCGTCGGCGCAGTTATTGACTGTGGCGCCGCCGGTTCCCTGGGAGGAGGAGGAGGACTGAACCACCACCGCGTGGTGGTTGCTTTGCACGTTCGGGGGTTGCACGACCGATTGGTTAGAGGTTTGGGTGGGTAGGGGTGGTGTTCCAGTGTACTCACATGACACAGGCACGAACGGCTGCTGCAGCTGCATTAACTGTTGATAGGTGGTCGCGCCGGTCGGCTGATAGACCGGCATACCGGACTTGTCGCCCGCCGGTCGTTTATACGGAACCATTCCTGGGAAGGCCTGGAAAAAGAGAAGCGCGGGAATGTTTATGATTAGCAAGAGGCAGGGCATTCGTAGGGGACACCATCATCTCGAGTGGAAGCTTCTGTAGTCGGAAGCCTCGACTCTGCTCGCTTGGGGGCTCGTCGGTTTTCTCGCTTTTTGGGATTCTATATTTCGAACTGTCTGCTGATTCCAGCGGAGCTGGAGGCCTGGCCGGAGGCAACCCGAGATTTGGCAAGGCAACGTAAGTGAGCTGAGCTAGGCAAACGTTCGCTTCGCTGCAAGGAACACTTGGGTGAAACATTAAAGGGTTGAACGCTTAGGCGTGGGCGCTTTGTCTCCGATCAATTTTGCCAAAAGACTCTTGTATATCGGGGAAACGTTCGTGAAGATCGGATCTCACGAGAACCGATGCACACCGCACGATGCATTACCATTGTCTTCCATCAAACCGGTCAATGAACAAAGCGAGTTGACGTAACAGAAAAAAAAAAAATATAAAAAAAGGTGTTGCGTGAGCTTATGATTCAGTGGTTAGGTTCTGCACTTACAAAGTTCTCGTAGTAGAACGATCCGACAGACTTCATGTCCATCTGCAACAAAGACAGGATCGGTTTCAACTAATTTCAAGGACGAGGTGCGGTTTACTGTCTGTATTAAACGGATTTACGCAGGAGGATAGTGAGATTGGCGGGGAGGGTTTAGACTTTTAGAGAGAAACAGAATCGGATAGAGTCACAGAATCTGGGTTACACGGCGAAACGTTGGTTGTATTGGTTAATAATAGTGGTTAATAGTAGTAGTAGTAACAAGTAGCAGTGTGTAAAAGTTGTGCCGATGACGCAGCTTGCGGCGACGTCCCCAAATTGACGACGTTCGTTGTTGGATAACTGTAAAATCGCTCATTCTTTTCTGGCTGTCTTTTTTCTTTTTGTCCCTGCCACGACTACTTCAACCGTATCAGAAATATCAGCCACGTTTTATTACGGGACACCGTCACGGGGGCCAATTAACGAGGGGAATCGTTGCTCCTGCTTCAATCGAGAATCAGACAGTCCATTAAGAGATGTAACGCCGAACGCAAATCTTGAATTCGAACAGTTCTCACTCAACGAGCGCGCAAGGTTCTTCGAGTATCTGTACAGTAATAGATTCTACAGACGATCGACGGTGATCGGCTGCAGAAGTCAACAAAAAATCGCGAATACGTTGGAATGGATAGGAGCCGCGAAAGCTGTGAGCAAAGACAATAAACAGAGACGACGTTGTGATTAACCATTCGGCGACAGATAGTGGAGAAAAGAAGCGAAACAGAAACAATGTGTGTTCTATCGATGTGTCACAAGGTTTTTAGTCAGAAGCTGCGTAGTTTGGATGCAAAAGCTCAAAAGCTGGTGATGTCTTCGAGTATTCAGCGGGACATAGTGTTGCCATTGTTCTAACGACAAATATATTTGCGTGTGTGTGCGCGTGTGTGTGTGTGCGTGTGTATGTACAGAACTGATGCTCACGCAACAAAGTGGATTCGATGCCATTAGCTGGATACAAATACAGAATCTCGGGGTTATCAATGGCGGAATAATTTGCCAGTTACAAAAAAGGGGAGGGAAAATGCAATACGTGAAATCGGTCTCTCTGTCGATTGATTTACGAAAAATAGGAGGGAACAACGAAATCGTGGAGAAAAGTCTTCGTTGAATTTAGAAATGAAAGAGAAAAGTTTAACGTGTGCCGATTGAGAAGAGAGATTCTTAGGCAGAGGAGACGTGAACCGACACAGTTCGCTGTTAAGACAATAAAACGACAGAGGGAATAGAGAGAACGGTCGACAGTTCGTGGCGAAAGAAAGATAAAGAGATTGTCAGAGAGAAAAAGTAGCGTAAGAAGGTAGCCAGTGTATGTATATAAGCGACCTACTGTGCTCTCTTAGCAGGTTTCGCGCGGCTCTAGAACCAAGAAGACAGAGATCGTCAAAGGAACCAAAGAAAAAGAAAGGTAGAAGATTCCGTACATTTATCGCGGGTACCGTAGTTGCTGGTTATCTGTTTGAAAAAAGAAATAATGACGCAAAACCTTCGGGGTCATCGTCCAGAGCGTCGAGGGGATGATATTTCGACACCATCACCTCGGTAGTCGCTTAAGCACAACATGCATCATCGGCGCAAGCTCAAAATTTACACAGATCTAACGCTCCGTAAGCGCAGTACCAACTTTCCAGTACCAAACTCTGGCTCTATATTCCTCGATAAATCGATCTTCTTTCGTTCTGTTCGCTCTACTCGCAAGAAGGTCCTGACGTACGGAGATTAGAGTTCAGAATATCGTCGGAGGTGTTCGCTGTGAAGCACGCGCGCATTTCTCAACTAAACATAATTATTGCTCGCCATTTTCAAGCTTCACATCTATATTTCCCGCCGACGGACAGGGTACTGACCGTCTGGCACGTCAACTTTCCGATCAAACTAGGGCTCCGCGATTGTTTCCATTTGAATCGAGTTGCACCGCTGTTAACCCGAACACCAAGTGCAAGCATACCTAGAAATGAACCCTGAGTGCGTAATTTCAATACCTGCTGACGCATCGACTCTAGGCTAGAGAATGAAGGCAGCTGAGGTAGCTCATTCAAGTGTCAAGTATGAAAGAGTCAAGGACCATTTTGTACACTGTTTCGAACGATTAAGAACATTGAGAACCTCAACTTACCGAGGGAGACAAATGTGGCTCGTTTAGCATCAAGGTGGGTTCAGACCAAAGGCACCGTCGTCCACTTTCGCGGGTGCGCCATAGTGCGCAAAAAAAAATTCGCTATGAATCGTGACGAGTGTATCAAAATTGCATATAAAAACTGACCTGACCACTTACTAAAGAAAAAGTAGAGAAAAACGGGGACACCACGTTATTGGGTCACCATGCGTTGTCCCCGCCATTCCTTGGAATCATTCCGACGAGAGTGAGAGAACCCGAGAACGAGCGAGAGGCTCTTTCGTGTCCTCTCGCTCGCTCTTGGGTTTTATTGGGAATAATGTCAGCAACGCGCCGTACGCCCGCCGCCAGCCCCGTTCCTCGAGCTTATAACAAGTGTGGACTGTACATCGCTATTAAAAAGTAGAAGCCTTTACACAGTTTCGCGCGATTTTGGGCAGTTTTGCGCCGCGCGTTTGGCCTGGACCCACCTTTATGAAATGTGTATTAAGAGCATTGCTTGCACACCACCTGATTTTAATATATTCCACGGAAAATTATAAAAAATATCAGTGATTTAATATAAAACAAAACTATTCCCAATTTAAGTTGAAAAATACCTAGGGATCATTCTATTTTGAATTTCTTTATAACTAGAGCTTATTTTAATCCCATTTCAAATAACTTGGACTAATAAGAGCCGTTGTCTTTCCGGATGCTTCGACACTATACCAAAAAAAGATGGCATGACCATGAAATATTCGAAACGTGTCTATCCAGAAGGAAGCCCAAATGCAAATATTTAAATTACGAACTATGGGTCCATTTTTGGGGATCTTTCAACCTGGTATTCAAGTTAAACGTGTCATCATTCGATTCTTCTTGCGAGTGTTTTCATAGTACACACTGTTAGCACACTATTCGGTGTAAAATGACAGGAAAATTTTTATTCTTCGATTTTTCAATTCTGAGACTGAGATGCGCGCGTGACTCCAGACTGCAAGCGTAGCCATCGATCGGATCACGATCAAAATATGAATTATATTCGATTCACTTGATCGCAGATCTTCTCTCAATGTTGGCAAAGGATACGCCAAAAGGGGACGATATACATATAATCGATCGTGTACGTTTCTCACCAACCACGAACCATTTCCGCTGTTCGCCGTTTTCTTTTACCATAAACTCTTTTAATGTAATTGCTCTGCTCTTGCGATTGGCTGATTCGTGGATGATGACTGACAAACGAATAACAAGCGATCTATAAATACATTACGAGGCGTAAGCTCTGGTACGGACAACATTGCAACGAACGACATTACGAAGCAAAATTAATGAGCAAAGTGAACATTAAGAAATCGGAAGTAATCGAAAAGAAAAAAGAGAAATGAAAATAGACTCCCGAATTTCGTTCGAATAGCACTGTCGAAGAGACAGGAGAAGCCAATAATACGTGACTGACGCAAATAATAGGTGTAGAATCGTAAGTGAAAATATGTAGCGGCTCGAAATACATAAAAGTGCGCGAAGAAATTAAATATATCAGCCCGAATGTGGCGAATATCAAACTCTGCGGAGGGTATATTCGATACACGCGCGGAAATAGTCCTGGAGGATCGTGTATTTTATAATACCGAGGCTATATAGTAGCTTAGTTAGAAACAAAAAATGTGCGTGTGAGAGAGAGATAGAGAGAGAGAGAGAGAGAGAGAGAGAGAGAGAGAGAGAGAGAGAGAGAGAGAGAGAAAGAGCGAGAGAGAGAAAGAGAGAGAGGAGCTAGAGCTCTAAGCGCGCTCGGCAGTGTATTCACAATCGCAATTACTGTATTCGTAAACTTAAAGATACGACTACGAAGGGACTTCTGGAAAATGGCCCAAACTTTCCAATGTCGCTGCCCTTGACTCTGCATTCACAGAGAACGTTGCTCATTTACAAGTTGCAACCTTGCGTAGGGGAATCTGAATATTTATACATTGTCTTCTGTTGATCGATTATTCGAACAAGACGTCTCCAAGCCATGAATGCTAAGAATCTTTCAAAAACCGAATATTATTAAATACAAACTGTTAAAAATATTTGGAGTGTCACCAATTTGAAAGCGCATTTCAGTGCACCATTATCAGTTAACAGGGAGCAACGCGTCTGGCTTTAACTGATATATAACTTACATCAGAAAAGCTGGCACTCTGATAGTATAATATAAACATAAATCATGAAACACACTAATGGATACAGTCCAGTTGAGTTTACTATTATTATTTACTATTATTATTTACCGATCAATTAACTTTCGGTATGAAGAAAACGATTAATGAGTTGAGAGGACCATGAAGAACATATATATGCAAACATGGATAAACATCTTGCACAAGTGACGTCGATCAAGGGATTGAAGAAAACCACTTGGAGAGTGAGAACCACAGATAGAACTATGAATATTCGACAAGGGTAAAAGGTTAGGGCCATTTTTCCCTAGCCCAGCTACGAGAAAGGAAAAAAGTGTACTCCATGCATAAGCCGTGGTACCATTAGCAGATCGTCATTGGAGTCGCGCATCCGCTTCTTGCCGAGTTCGATGCCCGCCATACTGGCACTCTGAAGTCCTCCGGGAATTGCAGTTGGCACTCCTGACACTCCGCCGGCCAACGCGCCCATTCCCGCCATACTCGTCGGCATCGTCGCCGTCTGTTTTTTTTTTGGTATTATTTTTTTACATTTTCGTTCAATCGTTCGAAATTTTTCCCAATTAATCCAGAGTTTTCCCCGTGTTCCAAGTTCCGAGACACATTGTTTTTGTCGTTTTTTTAATTTAGAAACATCCCACGTGTACGTATCGTGGTTTCATGGTCGGATCACAGTTGACGTCGATGATGATTGTGCACATTTTATTTTTCGATTCGTTTTGCATTCGGCGTTATGTGTGCGGCGATCGATCGGTTGATTTTCGTTTCGGCGTTCCAGAGGGCGTATACGATTTCGCAGGCGTTAAGTTTTGGCAGGTAGCGAAGCGCACGAAGGTATTGTCAGCAAGCATGAAGAAGCATCGTCAGGCGGACAGAGGGCAAGATAAAAATCAAAAAAAGAAAAACAGACCAGTTGAGGCTATAGGCGAGAAACGACAGTTCGCGATAATTGTATCATAGAAAAAAAGTGTCGTCAATATAATATATACATCTTTATTATTACGAGCATCAGGAGGATCGTGACGCGTTTTCAAGACGCGCGAACGTTTCGACAGCGTAAAACGACACGGGCATTAATATTCCAGCGCATGTAGACGCAACAAGCTTCTCGTGTTGCTCCCAGATCGACGTTATTACAGCGCGTATCTGTCTTGAGACTTGATCGCTTTAGCAATCCTTCCGCGGGGCGCGGAGATCTCGTTTTTCACGATGCGGAGAACTAGAGAGGCTATGTTCTGTCGACTGTACGCAAACGGGCGCGGTTTGTGCTCGATAAACGCAGCTGACAACGAAACGAAAAGACGAAGAGCTTGGTCTAGCCGTTTAAAATACCCGCCAGACGGTGGGTCGTCTCTTCGAATTAGAAAGGAACAAATAAAAGAGACTACGGTTTGGAACTGCGTTTATCCGTCTTGAACTCTGAAACACTTGTAAGGGTAAAAGAAGAGGGAATAGAAACGTAGACAGAATCTAAAAGAAACGCTGTGAAGGGGTTGGCGGATCATGGCGACCATAGAGGTAATGATGATAACAGTAGACGTCTGTTAATTGTTATAGAAACGAAAATAGTTAATAGCGACAATGGTAAGAGTAAATTCCATGACACCGATTTGTGCAGCTGCCTGCCATCAGGAACGATCAGCAAGCTAACAGCGCTGATATCCTGAAGACCGAGGTTCAACGACTACGGTGGCCCAACATGACGTCCCTGATGGAAGAGGAAGCCATGCCCTGGTAAGTGAAAATAATACATCCTAGGTAATGGTGGAAAAGAAAAGTGAGAAATCACAGAGAATAGTTGGATCCTCTATCGGGATACCAGCTGGCGTTGTTGACTCGTTCAAAGCCTGCAATAATCGGGGCTATTCGTCGAGATTTATTAGTTTCGTCGATATATCGATGCGCGTTACGAAGAGTATCTCTTCTATCGTTCCATCTTTCTGCCTCTCCGTTTGCTTCTTCCAATTCTTCTTGGGAAAGTTGCAAGGAAACAAGGTGGTGAACCACTATGCAGCCAAGAGACATGTCTATGACAGGAATGGCAAAGCAAACGAGAGGGAGAGAGCTGGAAATACAGACTCTCCAGACCCCTGGAAAGATTCACAGAAGAAACAACAACGATTTAATCTGCATAATATCTCCACGTGCTCCTCATGAACGTTTTAGCTGGTTCTTCAGCCCCAGTGTCCGTTGACCCAGCGTGTTTGTGTCTACCCATCGACTATTGGGAACGCGTGTGTGTACATGAGCGTGTGTGTACATGTGCGTATGTGTACGTGCGCGTGCGATCATGTATCTAGTGTATCTTTGTCGATCGACAATGAAGAGAGTGTTAATCCGCTGGTTGATCTTCTGTGGAGGTATCAAAGGGAGAGATATTGTGTTGTACATTTGACAGACATTTAGATATGGAGTGGTAATTCCGAAGAGTGCATTTTCGTTGCGTTTAATTCGATCAGACGCGATTTTCGATGACGCCATCGGCGGGCGGCGGGCGGCGGGCGGCGGGCGACGAGGTTCAGGTTAATCGATTTAATGGACGAGACCGTGAGGACTGAATATACCCGCGCTCTCTTACGGACATCAAAAGCTCCCGTTCTGTGATTAAATCAATTCATTTGGCAAATTCGCCGCGATTCTTACTCTATCTTTATCTATCTTTATCTATCTTTCTCTATTTGTCCACACAGAGAAAGGTGTAGGTACTGCCGTGGATCTGGTTGAAGATGTGACGTTAAAGTGTGTCGAGAAGAGCTACTCATGAATGAAATGTTCTCTGTCCGTCTCATGCCTGGATGCAAAACAGTGAACGTGAGCAAAAAGGATTGGAAATCAGTTTTCGCTACGGTTCCGCGGACGAAGCATCCAGAGTGGGAGTTGCTGGGCCAGGAAGCCGGGAATCTCGGCGAAATTTCCTTCGTCCACGTCCTCGAGGCGAATTCGTGGGAAGGTCATCGAACGTCGGAACGCGGCATGCACCCTTGGGAAATTGAAAACCACTTTTGAGAGAATCAGACTTCCCTGCCAACAAGCTGGTCTGCCGCAATCGTCCGTGTGAGACTTTTCTTCCATTGTGCGCCCCGGTTGTGGCTGCAGCTCTCTTCCGCGCGACGTCGCTGAAAATGTCTTTTCCCCACGTGTCTCTTTCTACTTTTGGTTCTCTATCCCCCAGACAATGGACAATTTTGCCCTCTCGAGGACAAGCGCACGAGCTGAGTGGCGAAATGCCGGCAAAACGCAGAATCTCCGCACATAAGGCTTGATTTCGGCTCAAAGAACTCCCTTTCCTCATCTTAGAGCGGCAGTAGCCCATCGATTGTCCCTCGACACCTCGACTTTAGTCACGGAACATCGGCTGCTTTCCATATTTACCGAACATTTTATTACTTTTATACGATCAGTTCGAGATTGCAGCGATCGAAGGACAATTGTCAAGTCTTTGCTAAGCTCGATGATGTCGGTCGGTCGTTCGACAGCAATGTTCCAGTAGCGATCGTCCGCGTTCGAGATCGAGGATGCACCGATCGTTGTTGGAACAATGCAACGAGGACAGACCATGAGAAGATATCTTTTTCCCCGGCCCACACCTCCCCAACAAACCCATCGAATCTTTCTCATTTTGTAGGTTCGACAGCTCCCGGTGTAGCGTATTTTTTTTTTTTTTTTTTTTTTGTGTGGGGCAGCAAAACAGCAGCGAGGGTTGATAGCCGGGGTTTCGTGCAGCACAGCTTGTCAGCAGAGTGGTGTACGTGTCGTAAGATACATGTCACTTTAACTACTTCTTATTTACAAGACCGTGGTCCCGCTCCATTTCGAGGTGTCAACGGTCTGTTAAACAGGTAGGGCAAGACAGCTAGCAAAAGCACATTCAGACTGCTTTCTATTCGTTCCAAAACGTGACTCTACGAGCGGAAATGGAGCGGTCACGCGTAGCTTCGGGAACACCTTGTACTTTGGTTACGACCTAGGTACCGAACAACAGGTGATTGGTGTATTGCGACTAGTTGGTTTGCACCTGGATAGCTGCGATAGGCTGCTAGAAAGAGAGAAATAGAACAGTGGTGTATCTCGGTGATGTTGACAAAAATTCTGCCTCGTGTACTACTCACTACACTCTACGAAAACGGCTGGACATCGTACAGTTTCAGGGATGTTAAAATGGACGAACACAAAAGCGACAAACACAGGAATAGGGGCGTGGGACTGTGTGTACGAGAAGAAGGGACGATTGGAGGCTGTACCGTGAACGGGTCTGATGTCACAGGTGAAGAAAATCAAAATCAAGACAGGAAACAAGATGGTAACTGATGTATAATATACAAGATGAGCGATAACCGTATTGAGCGATAACCGTTCTTCTTCTTTTTCCAACCCGGCCGTTCAACGAATCGCGCGCCCGCACAATTGACGTTTAATTAAGCTCTTCGTCACATTCGATCGGCAAATGGCTGTTTATTCAGCAATGAACGAGTTAATTTGCATTCGACGGCACACCGGTTACGGCTATCGCGTAATTCGAGCACTGCGCAACTATTGGCCAATTTTACTTCTGCGGTTTCGGACAACCTGTCTCACGTGCGACAGTGCTGTACATCATACATGTAGAGAAATACGTATGTATTAACGGAGAGCAAGAGAAACAGATATAGGGCTCGATACGTGTGTAATAGCGTATATATATGTATATATATAGAAAGAGAGAGAGAAAGAGAGATAGAGAGTATGATATCAGGGACTACTGCGTTCAAGGGAGAAGCCCGACGTATATACTCGACGTAGATTGGCGAAAAGCAGCGCAGCAACGAAAGCTCCTTTTGACGCAAACCCAGGAAACTGAAAGAGGGTGACAGTACACGTGAAAGATTGAAGATAGAGAATAGACAGACAGTTAGAGAGAAAGAGAAAGAGAGAGAGAGAGAGAGGGAGAGAGAGAGAGAAAAGGTTTGTGAGGGCAGAAAAAATGAGAGTGACTGGAGGGAGTGTACGGTACGCGGTCAAGGAGGATATATTTATATGCGTGCGCTTCGAGCCTTTTGTTCTCCATGAAGAATGTACAGTGCGTAGAAAAAGAAATGATCACAGGTTTCACGAATACATGTGCATACGTATTTAGATCGGTGGAGATTCTCGCTCGTTAAATGCAAGGTCAGCATCGCTTTTTTATTTCTATATACATGTATACATACCTACCTAGTTAACGAAAAGGTGAACAATTAAAAAGGAACCATGTAACGCAAACGATTTGCTTCTGCATAAAAGATTGTTAAAGTTTCGGCCAATTAAAAATTAAAAATTGTTTCATGGGAAGGAGTTTTCGAAATGTAGAATAAGTAGAGGGGGGCCAAACCGCGTGAGGGTGTTCACTCGTTGTCAGTAGTGATTAAAGAATTTCAGTGATAGTATTATTCCACAGCTTTTATCTTTATCATTATGTCCTCTGCAACAAATTGCATATATAAAATGCATCAAACTGTTAAATGACAAAAGATTTTAAGATTCTTTCATACATTAATTTTTATAATCTGGTAAGCGAGAAACAGAAAAACAGAGGAATATTTTAAACTATACTTAGACGGCTTATGTAATCAGGAAACTATTTATTTCAACTGTTTTTCGACATTTTCGCCTGCAATTTTATTGACGGCGCTGTTTTACACCTGAGAAACCATTAAAAAATGGCAGAAGCCCGATAGGATTTGAATTTGCGATGGAAATGAACTGAACACACCCTGAAGCAACTCTGTGCGATTCGCCTGGCCACAATTTTAACAACCTATTTCTCAAGACTTGCGACACGTGGTTCATCTATAATCTATATGTTCAGTAGAATATGTAAATGTAAAAAGCACACATTTCTTTTTGTAAATACAATCGTCACTGATCTAGATCCGCGGATTTGTCCGTAAAAGTAGTGATCATTGCAAATCTTTTGCACTCTATATCAGCAGTCTCTTAATAAACATCTTTTTTAAATTTTAACCGTTTGACTGCGGACAAGCGCGATCGCGCTCTTCATTTTATAAGCTGCGACAAATGTATCGCCGTTGTTTAGCGATTCAAGTCTTTAGTCATTTTTTATCTCACCTTTAGAAGACGCGTTCAATTCTTGGTATATATACAACGCCGTGATGAAATATAAATGAAAATAGTTCCCGCTTATTCCACCGAAACTGTGACGAACGCGATCGCGTTGGCTTATTCTACTTAAACTCCCGCAAGTTTAGCATCCCTCGATCAAACGACGTCCGCAGTCAAACGGTTAAATAAAGTGTAAAAATTTTATCCTTTGTCTCCATGATCCAACATTTTGGACCTGGACACCATCTCGAGCTTTCGTCTTCCATGCAAATTCTTCATTGTCCACTCCGATTTCACCAATTAAAGCCACGACAGACGTACACGTATGGTCGGAGATACAGACTCTCTAAGTTATCGCCGCACTTTTCCGCCAAGCTCAGGCGATCGGATCGTACACACAGAGCGTCGGCTATAAATAGCCAATTTCCAGCGAACATTATACAAAACAACGGCACATGAAGCACACGCCACACGGAAGAAGAAAGGCAGAGTGAAAGAGAAAGGCGTGAAGAGAGTGAGGGTGAGCGAAGAGCTAAAGAAACTGGGGAAGGTCGGGGGAGGAGGAGGGGAAATTGTCTCGTACCCACTGATCTATATATGTATACAGTACTTCTTCTCTAAGAGCTCAGTTTGGCCTACACGACTTCTGTCTCACTTCTGTCTCACTCCTGTGAGCAAGTCAGATGACGCGTTGATACTTGGTCTCGCTCTGTATTTGTACGCGCGTGGAGATGAGGGCTTAGCTCGCTTTCCTTTCGAGCGATCGCTCGGAATCATGCCCCCTCTACGACAAATGCTCACCGCCGGTTCCGAGCCACGAGCTTTTAGCGAATAAATAGTGTACAGTACAGTTGTACTCCCGGCGACTATCCCCACCATTTCTTCGAATCCTTCGGACGAGAATCAGAGAACCCGAGAACGAGCTTTCGTTTCCTCTCGCTCGCTCTTGGGTTTTCTCACTCCAAAGTTTCTGTAACGATCGAACCGCGCGCCATCATTCAGAATAAATCATATTCCCCGTCTGAATTTCTATTAGAAAACAGAAGAGGTGAACCAAATACGAATATAGACACCAATCTCTGATCAATGTTACTGCTAGTAAGTCATGTGAGACGAAAATACGTTTATCCACAAAGTGACGCGGTTCGAATCGTCGTCGCGGAGCCTTCTTAGGCCTAGAAGCCGCGTGGCGTGCCCGATGTGCATATATAGATCAGTGGGCGTAACCCACTAACGTCGAGGTTCCTTCTGACAGAAGCATGTAATTACTAATTACGTTCCGCGAGCGTTCGTTAATGGGTCCAGCGAGAAAGGAGACGCGACCGCGGCAGCAAACATGCGCGAACCGTTGGCAAAGAGCCTCGTGCCGCGTTTCATGGGAGAAACTTCCGCGGCGACGGCATCTTCCAGGTGCCCCGACGCACTGTCGCTCGACTTCCACTAGCCAGGCACGTTCGGCTACTTCATTCCTTTAATGACGCTGCTCAGCCAAGTGGCTTCGGGCGATAGGAAACGGAACAAGGCCGGTCGAATACTCCGAGGGATGAAGAAGGATGAAAATTTGATGGAATAGGGTACAGACGTATCGTTCCGTATCGGTACACTCACCTCGATTCTAGGATTATAGGGCAGAAGGGGGGAACGTGTATTTTCAGGTGGAAGTGGAATGGAAAGCGAACAAAACACCTTTGGGGGTCTTATGTGGCGATAGAACGAACACTATATGAGAAGTGAAGAGAAAGTTAATACCAAAAGGGAAGAATTAACAATGATGGAGAGACAGATTGATAAAGAAAGGGGGGGAGAGAGAGAGAGAGAGAGAGAGAGAGAGAGAGAGAGAGAGAGAGAGAGAGAGAAAGAGTAGAGCGAGAAAAAGATTAGAGAGATAGAAAGAGAGAGAGAGAGAGAGAGAGAGAGAGACAGAGAGAGAGACAGAGAGAGAGAGAGAGAGAGAGAGAGAGAGAGAGAGAGAGAGAGAATGCATTACCGCAATGCTAGCCCGGGATTGTAGTGCGGCCTTAATGTGGGCTTGAAGGTGCAGAGGGGGGTGGAAATAGCGGCAGGGGTCCCGATTGCATCGGCCCTTGACAGCGTCCATGCAGACCGTCACAGAGCCGTCCTTGTTCGCCTGCACCGACTCGAGGGGGTGCGCAAACCGGCACTCCGTCTCGCCGCGTTTGCACGCCCCGCGTTGAAACTCGCGACATACCTACAGCAAGAGCGAACACGCATGGCATGGCACTCTATCTATGTGGCCAAAAAGGGGCTAGAGGGTGTTTTATGGGGTAGGGTGTGTGGGAGAGGGGCGTATGTACGGGGTGGGGGGGGGGTTGCAAAACCGGGGTCAACTCTGGGAATCGCTTGGGTGAGGCGGTAAACCGACGTGTGAACCATTCTTTCTTCCCTTTTTTCACGAAGGTGGCTCTCTCCTTCGAGATACATTGGCTGCCTGGATCAGGGATAAAGTTGCTGAACGGGATCGAAGGATTTTAGAAAGAGTTTTGGTGGTCGGTTTGCTCTTGAAGGGCGAAGCAGTGATGTGGATGCAGGATGAGTACATGTATTTGTTACTTGGCGAGAGAGTTTAAAGGAGGATTGTTAAATGGTTAAGATGTTGTAGAATTGCTGTCTATCATGAGTATAGATAGTTAATGATGTGACGCTAGGTCAAAGTGACCGACCGTATGTAGGTACATATTTTATTTTACAGGGAATTACTATTGATCGTGGATATAGTCTCTTAACAGAAGCATGGGTTGAAAAAACATTCTAGCGAATAAAATAGCTAGAAGTATACACCTGAACTTATGAATTCGTGGAAAAGTGATAAGTATAAAAGATTCTTTGCTGAATGGCTAGATCGGTCACGTGATAACATTTAAAGTGATTATGTAGCCCCAACTTGAGTAAAAAATTACGGAAGACTTTATAATAAATAGCGTTCGTATATCCACAATCAACTATGCTGGCTAACAGGTTATGTACTACTAACTACACTACTACAGTTAGTTGGGACAAACTCAACTGGCCATTCAAAACCACCGAGCTCGACGATTCCCATCATCCTATTTCTTTAAATATGCAAATCTCGAATAAATGGTCTAGAAGGCGAAAAAAAAAAGTGAATACCCCTGAGTTGTCAACTGATTTAGTTCCAACTATGAATTATTAACGAAAATCTGCCAAGCATCTTGAATTTTCATACAGAATAGCAAAATGAGAAAGACTTGAGGGAGGAGCATCGGTAGTGTCCGAGGTCAGATAGGAAGAAACAGTGTGAGATGCAGGCGGAAAGAAAGAGTGGCGTGTAAAAGAGAGCGAGAGGATGAAATGATGCGAAAGAGCGCCCCGTATACAGGAAGTGGGGTTTGTTTTGGGAGGTGTAAAAAGAGCCAACTTGACTTCTTTCAGTCTTCATCTGTTCTTTCTGGCCGTTAGTATAACACTCCGATCTGCTGACTGTAATCTCTTCTCGAATCGACCACACCTCGAACCACAATTTAAAAATCAAGCTTCATTAGGAACGAATCGTAGACACGAAGCGAAATATCGTGGATGATTAATCCGTTCTGGAAGACCAGTTGAACCGAATATTTAATTATCCCGATAGTAAAGACTTTTAATACGGAGTGACTGACGTCACAGAGCGGGGCTTATCAACGGCCAGAAAAAAAGAGGGAGGAACATCTAATCACTACTCTACGTCGAGCTAAATACCGTGTTCTATTCTGTGAAATAGGCGTCGCTCGCTGGTTTCGGTGTACCCTCGCCCCGCCCAATAAGGTCAGAGGACACGGATAAATCTGAAGGCTGTTTTTTGGGGGGGGGGGATGAAAGACAAAGAGAGGGGGTAGTTTCGATGCCCCCGCGGAGCATCCTTTCGGTGTTCCATCAATCGGGGTTAATTCACACATGTGTTAGAGGATTCCTTGCACATGCATCACGCGCTAGTTCCGGCCGTTTGTCGTCTGTCGCGATGCATTCGGAAAAACATATAGCTCGATGAACTTCACGGCGATATTTTCACGTCGATTTATACGGTTAAGGCTAGGTCAGTTGGACAACAAAGTGACACTGACAATGTAATAAAAAAAAATAAAGTACTCGAACCGGCTATCTTTACTTCTAGCTGGTATAGGAAGTACCCACCGTCAAACTATTTTATATCTATTATATTGTATTCTACTGCGGCCCTTTATCTTAATAAAATGGACGTTATTTAAAGAAATTTTTATGCAGATTATTGGAATCAAATTTTACTAGTTGTTAAAGCAGCGGTTATAGGAAGGAGCAAATCTGTGGGTGTTGTTAATGCGAAACAACTTTCTTTCATTTTCCAGCTATGCGTCCCCATATTAGATTTTGTGTAGTCTCCATATTTTACTCTTAATAGATCTTAATGCGTATAAATAGATCTCAACACATTTCTACTTATGCATTTTTTACCACAGTAGTATTTATTTACTTCAGACAAAAATTATCAACTTCTTTTAACCGAATTCTTCGCACAACGCGTGGAATATTATTGCACGTTACCTGTGCAACAAAACACACAATTTTAGTACAGTAGTGGAAATAAATAATAAGGGAAACATGTCTACGCTTATATATTCAAAGATTTTAAAACTTAGTTTTACTTCTAAACTTCGTTATAAATGTATGTCTAACTACAAGCAGAGAGCTCTACTGAAGTATCCTATTACTTTTCACCCAAACCAAACATGTATAATAATTTAATATAATTCACTTTATTTCTTACAAATAAGACAAACTATAAATACTGAACAATTAAGGTTGTTTCACGTTAGAAATACATATTTATTTATTTTTATATTATACTGATATAGCTACAATACTGTTACACAAATCTGCTCAAAAAGTGAGAAAAGAAAAAATCGAATAAAACGCAACAGATTTACTCCCTTTTATAACGTGCATCGACCGTCAGCAGTTTTAAACTGGAAAGCCCAAGAAAATCAAATCTGAATTCTCATTGAAAAATACCTACGCAAAGATTTCGCGCGTACAAAATTTAGAAGACGACTATTTCCTCGTGAATAGTCAGTGAAAATATCGCGCAACCACGTCAGGCGCTCGACTATATATATCTTTCCGCGTATGCATTGCAACTGAGCACATTTAAAAACCATGCAAGCCACGTGTGTTTCATTCAAGCCCAAGCGTGTAGATAAAGATCAGCCGGGATCGATGCAGCGATGCAGCGATGCAGCGATGCAGCGATGAATATTTTGTTAATCTCACGATACGATCTCTCGTAAGCGAGGTTACGTGTTAGGACGATGGCGGGCGAGCCAAGCGAAGCAAGTGTACCATGCACCGCCGCAACAGTGCTGAATTCTTTTCTCTTGTCCGGTCATCCTCAAGATTTTTGGTATTCGAAGCTCGAATTCCCCGAAAGCACGCGCTCTTCTAGACATTCTCGCTGGAAATGCACGAGCTTTCGGGGAAAACGGGAAAAGCCCGACAAGGAACGCACACACGGGAGTGGCACGATAACGATACACGCACACTATCGCGCACGCGCACGCGCACGCACACGTACACAGGCGATACACGAATCGTACAATTCACGAGATTAGATGTATATACATTATACATACATGTGTAGACGTGTGTACGCACATAGCATAGAGAAAGAGAAGAAAGGGTAGAAGAATGAGAAATAGAGCGAGAAAAAGTGATAGAAAGAGAAAGAGAAAGAGAAAGAGAAAGAGAACAGATGAATGGTCTGTTAAGCTGCGTTCCCACTTCCCACGTATGCAACATACAGCGCAGACCGAACACTCGGTTCATTCGAAATGTTTTTCCACGGGTTTCCTTTTTTCGAGTAGGGCACATTGAAAAAGCAGAAACTGAACAGTGAACTCCCGATGTGCCGACAGCCGACACCGTCGAAGCGAACAATGGAGGAATTCAACAACACACAGGGTTGCGCGTGCATTCTTCTGCTTTCTCACTCGTTTCACACGAATTCTTGCAGAGAAATTTTCGAAACGTTTACAGACTTCTTCCAAAACGGCCACGGATTAGCTCTAAAACTCTTGCAGATTTACTGTCCTTTAAAGATTCCGAATTTTTAAAACTAGACCTTCGAAGAATTCTTTCGACTTTCCTCGCGACTCCTGTGTTCGACGGAGGCTGGACCAAGCACAAATCGCGTTCAACCAAAAGAAGCTTCTCAGAAACCTGTGCGCGTTACATCGCTGCTGTGTGTGCTCCTCTGCGCTCGAATTAAATTAATCGATTAATTAATTAAGTTCCCATCGGCCCGAGGACTTCCGGGACAGTCGGATTTCTTTCGAAAGTCGTTGGTCCGTTTAACATATGTTTACCCAGAGTCTTATTAGCGGGGACAAAGAGAAGAAACATAATGGAAGTTAAAGAATTACAACTGGCCTGTAAAGCACACACGCGCAATCGTAAATGAACGGCATGAGAAGATGAGAATATGAAAATAATAGGAATCGTTCGTCAACGTTACGAATATGCGTGTCCTTTGTACGTGTGTGTGTGTCGTTCGCGCAACGACATCGTGTCCGTGTGTCCGTGTGTCCGTGTGTAGGTGTCAGCGTATTTAATTACGTGTGTAAGCGTGCATGTAGCATGTGTCTGGCGTGTGTTCCGTGTGTTCCGTGTGTTCTGTGTGTCCTGAGTGAGCTTGACTATGTGTATATGTGTTTGCGGGTGGATGCATATAAAAATGTCAGAAAACTCGCATGCGATTGTATACGTAATGTAAAAGCACCTCCTCCTAGCTGTAATAAGTAAACACATAAGTCGCAGTTCCACGTTCAACAATTAATAGAATTAGTAAACGAGTGTGTGTGTGTTTTTTTTTGTTTGCCAACGGAAAAGAAAAAGACAACGAATATGTAAATATATATAAATCTGGCGCTGAAAAAATGAGACACAAGTATACGTATATATATGCATGTATATATATAAGTATTAAATATATAGTCGCCAAAAAATTAATATATGTACTGCTGTAGAGATATATATATAGAGAGACGTATATATAACACACGAGGAATATTACGAAAGCTGTAAAGAGCATTAGCTTTGTGCAATTTACGCCAAAGTTACGTCTGTGCAGTGAATACTTTTCCACGCGATTCCACGCGATTCCACGCGATTTTGAAAAAGTTCTGCGAACGATATTCAGGACACTGAGTTCCATTTCGTGAGAAATACCGCATGGAAAAGGATTCACGGCACCAGCAGCGGGGCTAGCCAACAAAACTTAAAGAATGCATTTATATCTCTACGAAAGGAAGAAAAGTAGTAGAAAATGTTATTACCAAGAAACAAAAAGAAAACAATGGCAAATTAAGACACTCGTTTCGGAGGTAATTTTCGCTCGAATCATTGAAAGTGAAGGAAAATTTTGAAACTCCCGATTTCTCCGGAATTAAGATTGTTTCTAAATTTTATTTATCCAAAGAAAGAACAGGATTTTAATACGGATTTCAATGTTCCAGATAAATGGGACAACCAGTAGCTTTCAACTTGTTGGCGACAGAAGAAAATACTGAAAATAGTTATAAGAGCAACCGTACTTTGTTTCTGTTTTATTAGAATTTAATAGCTTCGAATGTACCGGTCGTTGCAGATTTGTATTCTCCTAAAACAACTATCAGTGTTCTGTGAAGCGGAAAATTCAGTACATTTAAATCTAAATAATAATTACCCGAAGCGAATGTATGAATTGACCACTGGAAAAAAGGGAAAAAAGATATCATCAATTGAACGGTTTGAAACGACAGAATAAAATAATTGTATGAATCGTGGGTAAGGGATGAAGAAAAACAAAACAGAGGGATCTCTATAATAGTTAAGTGCCGGCCTGTAAAAAAAAGAAATCTTCACGTAACTTGTACAACAAATAAGGTTATTCGTAATTGTCCACTAGTGTGCGTTAACATCGATGCAAACAGTTCGAGAAGACAGAATAAAATAAAATTAAATGGAGCACTACGCTTCATTCACTATGGTCATGGTTCATTCACTACTGATGGATCAAAATGGATAATAAATAACGTCATTGATTGGCTTTCTACAGATTTTATTCCCTGATTGGTCAAGTTTTCAAATTACGTAATTGTTTTCTGTTTTTTTTTTCAGTAGCTTTGTCTTTCAGGGCAGATATCTTTTTTCTCGGCCAATCAAGGTTAAGGATTATTAATGGTCTAAGTAGCAAAATCCAAACACGTTTATATCGAATATTAATAACATTATATATGTATATATATATATATAGAAACAGGCAGCAGGCAATTAATTTAAAGACCATCAATGATGTAACGTTCCGAGGGGATACGCAAGTCTTCTCTTTTCTTTTGTTTTCTTTCATTGTGGATGAGAAGGTTGGTTGGAGATTGGGGAGGACAGAGATGTCCACTGAATCGGGGAGTCGAAAGAGAGACAGAGTGAGATGGACGTGGTGATTTTGGTTTGTTCGTCGCAGAAAGTATCGTTAATGTGGGAACAATGAGTTTTAAGAGCTCTGTGCAAGTTACTCGATCGTGGGTAGCTTTTTGGCACAATCGAAAAGAAAATGGAAAAAAAAAGAAAGTCACGCAGAGACTAATCGATCTTACGAAGCAGAATACGCACTACAGTAACACGTTCCCGTGTCGTCGAAGGGGACAAAAAAAATTAAAGGAAAAAAGTGATACAGTTTCGAGCATACTTCGCACAAGTTCGATCAACTAAAAAGAGCAATTAGGCACATTACATTAAGAAGAGAAAAAAAAAGTAGAAAAAAAAAGGATAATATACATAAAAAGCACACAAACTTTATCTGTTTTTCTTTTGTTCGTTGGTCAAAAATGAATCAATAAACGTAGTCTGTGCATTTGGTTTTTTCAATCTCAATTATATTTCTTTTATTTGGATCTCATTTGCTCAATAAATCTTCGTGTGACCCGAACTTAGTGCAAGTCATCGAGTTGTTACATCACAAACAGGTTTTTTATCGTTACGATTACTAATTACCATCATTATCGTATATTTACCAAATATTATAATAATAATAATAATAATATAATAATAATAAGACCAATTGCGGTTAGTTGGATAAATCGATATAGTTGCCGAATTCTATTTGCAATAAACGACGTTTAATTAACGACCATTACATCGCATATAATTCTCATTCTTTTTTTTTCGTACTCTCTTTTTTGGTTTATCTCTCGTTTCACTTGTAAATCGTAAACTCCTAGAATCGGTAATCGGAATCGAATTTTTTCTTTCCGTTTTAGACTAGGGAAACGAAGGACATACGACATTTTTCAACATGGCGAGGAATCGTGAGGAAGGTGCAAGGAAAGGTCGAAACGCGATAAAAAAAGAAAAATAAATGACGTCGTATTCGGAACTTAAGCGTTCACGCATATGTTAAGAAAAATATCTTCTTTTTCAGTCCCAGGCTGGAAAGTTCGGTAAAAACTTGGAACAATTCTTTAAGTAATACCTAATTCAATTTCATATAAAGGAGAATGCTTGATTTGAAATATCCCTTCGATAAGATTCTTCTCTATTCTTAGCTCTCATTCTCCACGATGCAAAACACAATCAGTTAATTTGTTAACCTACCTACTATGTACACGAGTTACTATGTGCGTATGCATGGCTGGATCGGCGCTTAAAAACGTATTCCGCATACGTACATGAATGTATTTTTTAAAACGTTAAAACTTGGACTGGCAAAAGTGTGCAACGATCTTCGAGATCGATTCTTTAAAGTTTAAAATTATGTAACAACGTAGTTCTAAAAAGTTCGTAAAAAGTTACGGGGAAATAAATAACATCTAGTCGCATTGGTCCTTGTATACCTGTGTACACTGTACACTGTACACTGTACAGGCGATCCACTTTTCCTTTCTCGATTATCGATTATCATTTATCAAACATCATGAAGAATGTCATTCGACTTTTCTGAATATTTTACGAGGACTCCTCAGAATTTCATTACCGACTTGGCGTGATTGCTTCGAAATGGAATTTTCTGTTGCTCGGTATTTACCCGAATCGTCATTCGTAAAGGTGTAGGTAGTAAGTACTGCGTTTATTTCTTCTCATAGACAGTTTGACTGGTCTGGCGAAAAACGCAGATTCTATCTATTCCATTTCGCGTTCCCGTAGCTCTGCATTGTTACGGCCGAATAAACGGAATACGCGTTTAATTTGCCCCCTATGAACAGCCGTTTCGTTTCTTGTCCCTCAGAAAGCTAGATTCCATTTCATAAAACGATTCAGAGTTTCGCGCCGATACTCCGTTCCCCACTGGCAAGTGGCAACCCGTTACCACAGTCCGATTTTATTCAGTTCCTCGACGGAAGTGGCACGCGAAACTTATTAATTTCGTGAAAGCCGCCAGGCGAAAGAAGCGATACGGGCTCGAGGGAAATCTGTAAACTCGAGCATTATAAAACTTACGAGGGACTCTAACGTAGGGCAGGGCGGAAGTTTCAGCGAAACTAAACTCCGGTGCGGCAAGAAACATTATTGTTGCTCCTAAAACGTTTTCCCAAGCGGCCCAAGTCGTATCGACGACAAGAACTTGAAGCATTCCAGGCACTTAATTAAACGCGACGCCACCTGTCTTCGAGTAACAGAAAGATATTTTGATATTTAGACGTTTTGTGAACCAGCTAGTGGTTCTTTTTATTAAACACGTAATAAGCCTGTTTTTTAGGTACACTCGGCAACATGGCACACTTGGCACTCGGAAGTAATGAAAACAGTTGCTGTAAATATTTTAATAGCAATCTATTCCTTTCCTCGTTGCTTTCCTCTATTGCTATAGTACCGAGATTTTTCTTACGAATCACATTCTTCAACTTTTCTAAACAAAAGTCATTTCAATAGCCGGATCAAAATGTTATTAATTCCATAAATGTCTCGATTATTAACTTTGTTCCTAACTTTTTACGAGCATTGAAACTGATTTACAGAAGAATTTTCGTACTTTCTTCGATTCCCTTGAAATAATCGACGCGAGTGGATAATTTCTTTTTCGCGTCAGCAATTTTATTTTCAGAAATAGGTAGTTGTATCTTATTTAGAAAATTATGACTCTGAATTATAATTTTCTTTCGGAAAGGTTTTAATCTTGAGAAGAATTGTTTTTGAGGCAACATGACTTTAAGAATGAATTCTTTGTAGGTAAGATAATTTGTTATCATTATGTGTTATTAGCCACAATGGAAATATTCCAAGTGGCCATGTTGAATGGAACACTGTGTGCATTGCATTTTATTCTCGTTAATGTTAAAATAATGAAATTTTCATAACATTTCTCCTGAAACATCCTCTTATTATTAATACTTTAGTGTCAAATATTTTCCAATCGGCGTTCAGTATTCACCGAAATGTATTAATCATAGAAAATTCTAAATAGCAAAACAAGGTACATACTCGCATCGAAAATCATTGCACACTTTCATATTCGTCTATTTCTTCTCTTTTTATCTCGCCCATAGTGTACATTTCATCTGTAGTAATAAATAATTGTTATTATCATCACGGTTTAATCGTTGCCATTATAGTTGCTCGAATCGCCCATAGAAATGTACAACTCTATCCGCTATATCGTGTAATACTTCTCTTAAATCGAAATTTACGCCATAGTGTTACGTTAACCACAAGTAAATATACCGTAAGAGTACATACATATACAGTGTGGTCTGTATATCACATTCACCCCAGCTACTACTTTAAATACTTATTTTTTCGACAAACCAAGTTTAAAAATTTACTTAATTCTCAACGGCCAATATAATTCTTTTAAAGCTGGCTTTCAAGATCACCTTCGGTTTCTTAAATGGGAATATATATTTCTATTACGATATTTTTGCAACCGATAGCAAGAGAAAAATTCCACAATTCAATCGGTTTCTTTTCCCTCTCTTTCTCCCATTTTGGTAAGAAGTATAGTTGCATGTAAAAAAGCGAAGGTGATTTAATATTAATGAGCTACTTAAAAGAGGTGAGTATGTATAGAAAAATCATTTTCTACTACCGTATCGGCCTCGTGGCAATAAATAAATAAATAAAAGTTGGTCCTCAAAGAGATAATAATTTAACAGAGTATTTAGGATGAACGTGATATATGGACCCACTTTTATTCATTGGAATTATGCTTGATCTCGCCAGCAAACCGTCCCCTTCAACCATTTTATTTCTCTTCGTCATTAATGAGCTTCGTTTCGCTCCAGTTCGTCCGGTTACAGCTGATCCGTGAAATCATCGTCAGCAGGGCGCAGTTTCGCAATTCGCGCGGATCATCCCCGTGCAATATCGTCCTCGTTAAATATCAAACTCGATGCACTTTAGATCGAAAAAAAAAATGGAAAAGCAACGTGGCCGATATCGGGTGTCCGTGCCCGAAACTGCGATCCAATTGCTGCGAACGACAACCAAGCTAAATATTTCAACTTGAACATCTCATCGTCGCGAATAAATTTGTAGAAGTACGCAAGGTGGGATGAAAATTGCGGTGCTTGCGCAGAAGTTAGTTGAAAGTGTAGAATAAAGTTTGCTCGTTCGAGGTTTTGTTCTCGAAAAAACCAAGTTGAATCGAACCTGAGGATTTTCTCGATTACGATTTCATCAACTGCCATGTATGCTTATACTCGTTTACAAATTTGGACTTTTTAGGTGCTGAACGTTATTATTATCGACATTTGGACAATAAAACAGACCACTGTTTTTATTGAATTAAATTTATTTGCGTCGTATAATTCAGTAGCTAAAAAGTCAGGACAGAGAAATCGAAACAGTTCTTACACTGTATTCATACGTAACGTATTTGCTATTTGGCAAAAAGAAAGAAATGCTGCTGTTATGCTTTTATCTGTCATAAGCAAAAGAATATGAGTATTTACAGGCATATTCCCAATTCGTGTGATTCGATTTACTTCGTGCAGTAAAAAGTGCACGAAGGGTTTCATGTGACCACAGCAATTAAACTCAGCAATATCTTTCCTTAAAGCATATCTTGATATATAATAAAGCATATCATACGTGGCAAATGTTTAAACTTAATTTCCTCAGCAGCCAAAAATTCATGTTACATTTTCAAGGATTTTTTGCACAAGGAGATATCACCACCTTGCGCATAAGATTCTGTCGGCCTGATTAGGCAACCTCCCGATTATCCATGTTCTTCTTAAAACTCGGGGAGAACTAACGAGAGCAACGTTCAACTTCCAGCCCAGGTTCTACCCTCTCTTCTCCCCCGAAAACGTTGGAGAATCTTACTGATCGTGAACGTACTTCTGTAACTCGAATCAATGTTCCCCGAGAATCAGCAAAGCTCCCAAGACTATCTAAATTGTAAAATACTCTGCTCGCCCCGCCACTGACGCGATCGTTCCAAAAGCTACTTGAACGCATCCCGCGGGCCTCTATTTGGCGAGTGAAAGCGAAATGGAAAGAATTTGTCGAAGAGGAAACGCAAAAACAGAGAGAAAGGAGAGGAGTGAAGAGGAAAGAAGAGGAAAGAAGAGGAAAGAAGAGAGGAACCTCCGCGACGATCGACGGTTCAGTAGTACGCGTGGACGTAGATCAGGTTGTGGATCGGATGGTGGTGGGCGTGGGGGTTGTGCAGCGGAGTGCAGAAGGGGGTGGTGGTGATGGTGGTCGGGGATGGGGGATGATTGACAGATTGCATCGTGGAAACGGGCGACACCTGATTGGGGGGACCGGCCGGCACTTGGTACACGGTATTGGGCGCGGCCATCGGGCACCTTGAGGCCCCGGCTGCGCCGTGTTGGGCCCCATGCTGTTGTTGTTGTTGTTGCTGTTGTTGTTGTTGTTGTTGAATGTAGTTTGGTGGTAGACATACCTCGAGGCGGTCGGTACGCGGCATCTTCTGCGGCATCGCCACCGTCTGTGGCACCACGCCGAGAGGGCTTCCTACACCAGTGGGATCAGCTGGTCCCATTATCGCGGGCATGATGGGACTGGGCGCGAAATACGGGCTGTACGTGTTGCCAACCTGCGGCATACCGGTCAGGTACGGGTTCGTCGCCTGCGAAAACACACCCGGAAAGTATCCAGGTAACACGGATTAGAACGGACCTATCCCCCACCTTCGCTCCGCGCGAATTATGCCCCCATCTTTTGTCACGCGCGCCACCCGAAAGCTAATTGAACCCGACAATCAGATCTGCTGCGTTTATCCGAACGTCTAGACGACTCTAGAGACTTTGCGAGTAACTGGCTTCTATTCATTTCTATTCATTTCTATTCATTTCTATTCATTTCTTTCTTCGGAGGGGTTTCAATTCAGAAGAAAGCAATTCAAAGTGAAAGGATGAGTTTGATGAAAAAAATCAAGGGTCAATTTCAAGGTCTCTAGAATGTGTTTTAATAGTTTTTTCATTGAAATTTTATCACAGTGTTTGTAAAAAAATTTTACATCACCAACTGTCGAGAAAAAACAATTCGGGGTTAAACCTTATTTGAATCATTTCACTTTGTATTTTGAATCTACTTTTCCACAAATATTTTCTTTTCGAAACATCAAGTTGCATGATTTTGTAGCCACGCGAGGGAATGGCAAGCAAAGTGACGTAGGAATTGATTTTCTCCTCTCTTCTAGTAATCCACGTAAAATGAAATAAAAATTAAAGTGCATCTTCCGCGTTAAATCTCCCACTATCCCATGTGAGAATAAGAACTCGCAAACGCGTTGGAGAAACGATCTCGGAAAGCCAGCGTTAAAACTGTAACAAGGGGAAATCCGCGAAGGAGGAAAACACGCGTTTACTCGCCAAGTCTTAATCGTTCTTTCTTACTCTCTGGACCCATTTCGAACGACAAGCGCGCGTGTTCCCGTGAGAAGCTTTCGGTTTTGCAGAGAACAGGGTTCCCAGAAGCGAAGGCAGGTAATTTGAAGCGCAGCCGAATGAGCTGAACGCTCAATCCGTCTTCTTTCTTAAGGATCTCTGCCAGTATCCTTTGACCTTTCGCCGACGTATAGAAGCTTCTGGATGCGAGGCACGCTAACTGTCCAAAAACTACCGAAACAACGCGGTAATGGACACTCACGCGAGATAAAACATTTTCCTTTACGACCGACACTATGACTTTCCCTCCGGAAAGCTAACGTGTCTCGCTTTTAATCGTTTCCTTCGCTATCGAACAGTCGCGAAAACATACACAGGGTATTTTAAAATTGTTTGACCAAACCTTACTAGCACTACTAACACTACTAACACTACTAACGTATCGATTAATAGAATGTCTGCAAATACTTCATTTGTAACCTATCATCTTGGAAAGTTCCAGGTGGAATCCTTGAGCAAGCAGATATTTGACTGTTGGACATCTTTGAGTATTTGTGGAGCATTTCGGTTCGCGTGACAATCCACTGCGAATGTCGCTTTGACGGGATAATATTAGTATAGCCACGTTTGTCAATACAGAAGCTGAGCTTCTTTACTATTTCCATCCGCTTGTTCATACAAAAAGTGTATGTACACCAGTACACCAGTACACCTGTGTTTCAGTTGCTGACAAAAAAAAACACATTATTTGTGTCATTATTTGCTTCACAGTTCATATAAATTTTGACGTTGCAAGTTTAAAAAACTATCCGTAGGGAAAGAAAGATTGGCAGACCCATGTTTAGAATCGTGGCGCCAGTAAAGTTTGGCCAAATAACTTGTAAACACCCGCTGCTATTAAAACTAATGTAAAGTATTATTATAATCATACCGGTTCTATAAAGTAATAAAGTTTTCATATATATCCTCGAGAGGGAAGGAAGATCAAGCTGAATCTATTTGGCCGCAAAAAAAAATCATGCTCTTCTTTTCTATATAGGAAAACTCGAAAACGTGTAGAAATCTTTTGTCTTTGGATAAGAATATAAGATAAACGAAAACATCTCAGTCTGTGAGGCATGCAAGTAAAATCTCGTAAAATTTACAGTGCGGCACTCTCTTGAGACAAGTCGAAGCCTTCATACAGACGCTTAACTAATCTTACAGGCACACTAACGCGCTAGCTGGCGATGGTCTTTGAAACGAATCTAGAAAATTCTGAAGAATTTGAAGAATTTGAAGAATTTGAAGAATTTGAAGAATTTGAAGAATTTGAAGAATTATATGCAAGTGTTGAGAAGTTTGGATTTGTTTGAGAGACCATCGCTGCCGTTTAATCAACTAAAAAATTAGTGGAAGCCAACCAAAACCAGGAGTTACCATAAAGGCGTGGGTAGCGAGAAGTTGCTGCTGGATTTGCTGTTGAAGGTGATGGTGTGGTGCCGGAGGTGCCGGTGCCTCCTGTTCACCAATGACGTGATTGGAGAACACACCAACAATCAACCACAACCACGAGAGCCACAGCGGCAAACATAGGGGACAGACAGGCAGTCATACGAGTAGTTATAGGGTTCAATGTCACGTAGCAACGACTATGAATATATATTTATATATGTCATGAATAATAGGCGGGTGGGCGTATAATGATCCTTTGACATCTAGATTCTCTTCTTTATTTTCCAACGTGCACGCACCCGCGTGCGAGCATGCGAGAGAGAAAGAGACACAGAGCTACGCGTTTTCGCGAAAGAATGTCGAATTTTGTTGACTCGCCTGGCGTACCTAATACAACAAGATGATTCACTGAT
Source organism: Andrena bicolor (assembly GCA_960531205.1). Lineage (NCBI taxonomy): Eukaryota > Metazoa > Arthropoda > Insecta > Hymenoptera > Andrenidae > Andrena > Andrena bicolor. Next base: position 131,973 of record OY482666.1, read on the forward strand.
AAGTGATAAATAAACTGCCGCTCGAACATTGACGAATCAACAAAATAATGATATACTTTCAGTTTGCAATTTCAGATATCGAATATATTGATCTAGAAGTCTAAAGCTATACAGATTCCTCTAGTTTGCAATCTGATCTGTTAATATTGACTGTCTATCGAGAATTATTGGGTAAATCAAGGAGAAGGGGATGACACTGACCAGAAACATGCTGCGTGCTAAATTTTACTCTCTGAGGTTTTTATCTCTCGGTGCAATGCCCGCAAATAAGGCACGCTGGTAAACAGTGACAACGCCAGAATCTCTAAAGCCCCACTAAAAACCGTCGCGAGAGCGAACTCTGATTTTCTAGAATCTAGATAAATATACAATATTTGCCAATCTGAGAATAGATCACGATCTATAAATTCGAGTAGAAAATGGATCGAAAATGGATCGTCATCCGTTTACGCAGCGTCGCCTACCTAAGAAAGGGTAATATCTAGTGGTAGTCGTCGACTAAAACAGACAAAAATCAAGATCTCTCGATCGTAGTAAAAGAAAATTGTGTGGATGGTGTGAACAGCAGAAGACGTGGGTGCAACGATTACATAGGTGTAAAGTTCATGACGTACCACTGTTGGTACCTGGCCAGGCACTAGGGGCTGGGCAGGGGTGAGACCCATCTGCTGCATCAGCGCATTCTTCAGGGCTAAGTGATTGCGGCCGTTTATCAAAAGCTGGTCCTTCAGGTGCTGCGGCGGATGGAAATACTTGCAGGGTGGCTTTTCCCGATTACATCGGCCCTGAAACAGAAATACAGGCAATCCGTTATGATCGATTCGAGGCATTAAGTGTAGCTACGCAAAGTGCAAACAGGCTTTCGATATCGATCTCCACGTGTGTAGTGTTTAATGTTTTCAAGCTCTGTGCTTCATGAATATCTCTTCATAGCGAAGCAAAAGAGAAACAGCAACGAACGAGTAACAAACATATATAGTTCTTTTCTCTCATCCCCTAGAACGGTGTTATTTCTTAAAAAAATAGTTTATTGCGATCACACAAGATGAAAGGGTGCCAACTTGGCCTTAAAATTTCAAATTCATCAGTTATCTTTAAATCTTGAATTTTTAAATTAACACGCCTCTTTTAATGCAATACCATTAAATACTAAAGAATGAGCGATTTACGTTCCATCCCGTTTACAGCTCGTAAATGAATATTGGGCGACGTTGCTTACGTCAGTACGTATTAGTAAAGTAAAGTAAAGTAAAGTAAGGTGTTCCAGGCGTGATATTAACGAAAGCGGAAGAAAGTATAATCGGGAAGTAAGGTCTAAGCTATCTGCAATTTCTCCGCACGTGAAACTCACTCACGAGTCACGTACAAGTGGTTTATAATGCAGCTAATATCAGGTCTCTTGGCCTTGCGTAACTCGAGAGCTTAGACTCTTAGAGAGTCGAGCGTTACGGCGAGTAACGCGACTAGAGGTGACTAGAGGGCGCTCCACGCGCTGTCACTGTCAACGTCAACTTGGAAAAGAAGGGCAGAAAAATTCATATTAACCCCACAGCGTGGAACGGCGAGCAGGGCTCATACGAAATCTGTCTAGAGCTGCGGTATGGCGAGCTCTACTCGTCAAGGCACTTGAAGCGAACACGGAGCGAACACGGGTACTGACTCTAAGGCCGAACAGTGTTTAACCCTCCATAAGGGGGCACAGGACTCTTGAACGACTGAAACCGACAGTTACTTCTGCGGTGGATTGCTTAGATACCGAATAATCACCATGTTGGTACTTTACACAGCTTTTTATGCACGCTTTTACGAGTAATTTAAAAAAAATTGTCAGAATGTTGAAAATTATCCAAGATATTTAACGCTAAATTGGACAGGTGAACCAATCACCTAAAAGCGAAATGCTTTAGGACGAGTAATTCCGGCACTAAAGTCTACAGCGTGGAACTTTACTGGCGAATTTAAACAAAAATTGTGAAAGTTACACACGAATAAATGTTTTCATTAGTTATAAAATGTTTTATAAACATCCAACGTTGATGCGGAAGTTCCACACCGTAGAGAAAAGAATTGTACACCTTCGGTTAAAATTTCAAGAGAAAATATTTATTCGTTGAAAATTTATGATGTACACGGTGTTTAAAAATGTATTATCGAGATAAACAGCTTGAAAGTTAAGTCTCTTACGCCAATACCGCTCTGCAAGGCCGTTAGTTGACGGTGCACTCAATTACCTTCAGCGCTATAATTTCTGTAATTATTCGAATTTTCTCATCAAACGGGCGGTGACACTTTCAGAATTAATAATAATAAAAAAAATCGATTTTCCGAGATTTGCCCTAGAAAAGAATGCCTCCGCGGTGAGGGGTTAAATAGGGAATTGGTCGTTCATTCCACTTACCGCTTGGTACCTGATAACGCTTTTAAACATTTTCTTTTCTAACCATGCACGGCGAAATAAATCTTACAATTTGTTCACTACTTATCTATATGATTTATTTACCGAATAACTATTGCAAATGTTTATTGCTGCTTGTTTTCCTAAGAGAAAGCAGGAATCCTTGTACGATGTCAAACGTAGATGTTGTCTTTTTCGTTTATCGTTTCATTGAACATCGTTTAGATTGGAAGTTAAAATTTTATTTATTATTTATTTTAGTTATTTTAATTTTTTTATTTATTTAGTTTTGTACAGATAGAGTATATTTTTCTAATTCCATAAATAGTAAAAAACTAATTGTTTATTTTCTATTTTAATCGTATTTTGGGGGGAAATTCGAAAAGCGGTTTTTCAAAAGTGGATTTTTGTTTAAACCCTATTTACGCTTTAGTATCATGGTTGGTTTATATAATTAGTTACTTAGCGTAAATATAATGCGATACATATGACTCGAAGCCATTCTAAGAGCACGCAGAACAGTGTAAACATTCGGCAAAATTGATCGTTAATCTAAGCATACGCGTGAGTCATACCAGCGCAGCCGAGGTCCAAGGAGTCCAAGGACCGTCTGGCACTTACATACGTAACTCTCTTGGGTGTTGGGACAAAGACAGACCTACGAGTTAGCGCGAGCTGGCCCACGCAAGCTACAAGAGAGTGAGCGATAGAGGAAGGATAGAGGAAGGATAGAGGAAGGAAAGGGCCACGAAAGGCGCCAAGTATACCTTGAGCGAGGCGGGAAAGGATGGGAAGATGGGAAGATGGGAAGATGTGAAGACGTGAAGACAGGAAGGGCGCAAGTTTACAGGAAGATAGAACAGGGTCAGATGGTGTCAGGGTGCTACTAATTAGACCCCTAAACAATATTAGTTCAGGTAAGACGTTTAGGGTACGAAGGGGAGAAGGGGAGAAGGGGAGAAGGGGAGAAGGTAGCAGACGGCAGGCTTTCTTACTGAAACTCAGTGGCTTCCGGTAATAGCAGCCTGCGAGCGTAAAGCCGACCTCGGAAGAAGGCCTTCTCGAATATCGCCTAATTAAGCACATTCGAGAGTTTCGAGGAATAATGTGTACCCTACCCGGAGGAGAAACTTTCGACCTACTGAGAGCACAATTGCACACCCATACCCCTATTCTGCTCCCTCTATTTGCGTCCCTGTCCTCGCTACGCTCGTTACTCGTCCAACGTAAGCTCGGCTAATTGCTCCAGAGACGAGATTTCCGGTTGAAATTTGTGTACACGACCGTTATAGACGCGCGTCTCGTCTATATTAAAGGGATCCGCTCGCGAGCTACCGTCATATTAGTCGCGTTTATGGAATATATCCGGAGTCTGGATCACTATCCACTGATAATAGCGGCGCTCTACGGGCAAATAAAAGGGAATAATGGCCCCGACGTTGAATACGCTGAGAAAGTATGAGCGTATCGCGATTCGCGACTAGGAGACATTGCCGGAATATCTGGAATATCTGGAATATCTGGATTATCTGTGAATATTCACGGTTCGTGGCACGGAATTAATATACCTATGTATATTGACAGGATTAAATAACTTCTGATTGAATCGCCTATCCTTGGGGAATGGGGATAGGGAAAAGTTTCAGGGTTACAAGAATTCTTCGAAGGCTCGTCAGGCGTACGTGTTTGATCAAAGGAACGGGCTAGACACAGAAGGGACTAGATAATTCGTGTTTTGAACGCGATAAGTCCTACCGTCAACTAATATAGTCGATGCGCCACTCTATACTCTATATAGACTCGATCTAATAGAGTTCGTGATCCACATAAAGGATCGCCGGAGCATCGGGATTAACTTTTACGCCATTAATATGTACCGCGCGGCCTCGCGCCCGGCCGGCACGAAATTTCTCAGGATAATGAGAAACGCGGCCGACTTGTCCTCCTAATTTAGTTGTAAAGTGTCGCACTCGCCTGACAAGAGGCGCCGCCCCGTTATCTGTGTTCGGGCGGGCCCGAAATGGAACACGCTTTTGCATATTGCGCGCACGTAACGAAGATGCGGCTGCCTAGGTTATGATTCCACTCAAAATTCCGTCGCGGCCAAGATTTCATTCCGCGATCATTCGCGACGTTCGCCGACGCTCCTCAGGATTCAACGCGCGTCGAAGCTGGATATTGCCAGACCCGACCCAGGGAGAGTTCTCTTCGCTGCGAATAATCATTGCTGGGGGATGCCATCTGGGCTTTAGGCTGGTGCAGGGGAGCGAGCGAAGGATCCTTCTTATTCGAATAAATGCTGGGGAATTGCTTTTCTGCTTCATTTACAGCTGACCCTCTGTAATGACCGCGCCTTTCGTGGATAAAACTAATTGACATTGTCCCACGGCGATATACATAACCGCGAATTGCAAAATTAATTTAAGAACAATTTAATCTATAGTAATTCTTGGGTGCTCCTTATTCCCTGAATTGTTTCTATAGTTGATTCCAAGATCACCAATAAAAATCCATACAATTTCATCCAGACTGCCGTAACTCTCAGATTAAAAGTAATAGTATGGGTTATATCATTCCCGCCACACCTTTTCTAGCAATTAAAGGTTGCTAATTGGAAACGATTCGTTTCTGTTATTCATCAGCAGCAACAGTTTCGTCAAGCAGGAAGTTGATCGAAGTAGGTATTGTATACTGACACGGCAGGAAGAGACAGAGGATTCTCGTTCATTCACCATTTTCTATGGACCTTGTAGCCCGTTGCCATTTGCTCGGCTACCCTCGCGAAACTTTCGTGACGACGAAAAATTCAATTAATTTGAAGCAGTTAAGCGTCCCCCATTGCGCTGACTTTTTGTGTCAAAAGTGAATTCTATAATAAAAGTTAATAATTAATTTGGCTATTTGCTTCTTACCGCACAAGTTCCCTTTCTTTTCATGTAATAGGAGAGAGGGAAATTTCCGGAACTTGCTGAGCAATTAAAGGATCCTGAATAACTTGGCTTCCTCCAGAATGAGATTATGTTGAACAGGAAGGACAAGAGAGGAAATTTCAAAAGAAAATAGAAGAATGTCTGTATTAAGACTTAAGAGTCAATTGAAGTGAAGTTTTTGCAACACTTTACGGGTCGATGAACTATTTCGTCGGGGTGCTCGTGAAAGTCATCGAATTCTCAAATTATACGCGACATAGAAATCTACAAGAAAAGCAAGACTGATGATCCGTAAACTAAGAGGAATATTTTTTTAGTATGAGAAAAAAAGGACGACTTTAGCTTGCCAACGAACGCGCAATACCCAAGGCAAAAGTGGGCTTTGCGGTTTCAATAAATATCTCTAAAGAAAAGAAGGAAAAGAAGGGAAAAAGCAGAATTCCCTTTACACCAAAGGCAGCCACTGACTCAGCTGGCCTTTCACATCCTCGTCGTAATGAAACGGGATCCCTGATGTCATTTCGCCTGGCTTTCTCCCGCCGTCGCGTCGGGGCGGTTTTCCAAGACGACCAACACGGTACACGTGGAGGAACGCGACCAGTGTGCTCGAATTAACCAACCCAGGCTCGTCTTAGCTAAAACTCAGCGTCCGTGGGAAGCTTGAGTGGGGTCAGAGGAGCTGGTCAGGAGAAACAAGTGAGACAAAGGGTGTGGGCGGTTGGGGGAGAGGTTTGTCGGTAGTTCTAGCCGCAATTCTGGGACCAGAACGTGACAAACTCGTCCAGGAAGCGAATGAAACTCGGTTCAGGCAGCCCTCCCTCGCATCACCACTTTCTTCCCCTGATTTGGCTAGTTCTTTTATCAAACTATTTAGACATCCAACTGTTGTCGGTCCCGTTACGAAATCCTAGAAACAATCCCTTGTTGCAACGCTTCTTCCTTTGGCTGAGTGTTCAACTTACTGTTGGAAACTAAAAAAGCTTTTAAGGCTGTAATAACTAATATTCGATGAAATTAGTCGAACTGAATTAGTAGATTTATAGCTCTACCATATCAGATAATATTCGAAGATAGGGTCGCGTTGGGAGGTGAATAAAAGAACTGTCCCCGTTTATCCTTGAATTTCCAAGGATAATAAGTTAGTCCACATGCACGTGTAGTGTGTACATACATACATCTATGTATTTAGTTGCCGTAACGTCGATCGGGGGGGGGGGGGGGGCAACGCCATGTTTTTCTACTCCCCTAAGTAATCCAGATAACAAAGTTCCTCTCAATCTGGCCTATCATCGCACCAATATCCGCTGACTGCGTTCCGCGCCGCCATCTCGATATTTCCTTCAAGGCAACCAGGCTCCGTCGTTGATCGTATTACTTTGCTCCTGAGAAAGGGATATCGCAGAAGAGAAAGCCACTCTTCGGTACCTCTTCCTTTATATACAATCATTTTTCAATACGTGTACGCAATTAACGCTGTTCAACGCAGGACGACAATGCATTCTCTCCTCCCCCTTCTATTTTTTCTCTGCGATCCAGTATGTTTGTTACTTATTGGGAATTATCTGGTTTTCTGAGATTTTTTAATATTTACGACTAGATGCTTACTTGGAATTAAAACTGATTTTTGTATTTCTATTTTTCGCTGGAGTTCAAGAAAATGTAGAATTAAACCTGTGCTCTCTAAATACTGACAAATTTTTTATTTCTTGAGTTTCGCTCCAATATACGAAGCAATAACTAATTTTTTACAAAGTATTATGACTTTCTAAATAATACGGAAAAACGACTGCAGTTGTGAATTTTACAATATGTGAGAAAAATATTGAAAGCATACGCAGTTGATGAATCTTGATGTATGGAAAAGATTGCAAGCTTTCACTTAAAAAATATATTAAACATTGAAAATTTCAGAACTATATGATTCGTAAAGGGAAATTATTTTCGACTTTTCGACTTTTCGACTTTTCGAAAATAATTTGTTATGAAGTTAAAAATGAAAAATTACTCACTATTCTAATTCATAAGGATTCATCAGTTGTGAATAATATTCCTGAAAGATTGGTTACTACCGTCAGCAACTTTTCGATCATTTTGAAGCAGCTTTGTATTAAATCTAATTCGACGTTGAGGTTGGTAATAGATAAAATACAGTCGATTAGAAAGACGCATTTAAACGAAGAATACAGCAACATATTTCTTCTCCGTTGATAGTTCTTCCTCCCCCGTTTCGTAATTTCGTATGGTAATTTAAAGAGACAAGGTGATACAGTATCGGCGTTTAACGCGGCCACTGGACTAATGCTGCAGATTTCCTTCGACATTTCGGCATTTTTCTTCTACTCTGAAAAATTCAACCGAACCGTACCTCTGCGCATTCTTTACTGCGATTCTCGAGCAACTCGTTTGTCTCAACATCGATTATTTCAAGCTAGGTAAAAGTTCCAACGGTGGAAAATCGCCTTGTGAAATTCCAATCTTCTTAATGTTAAAAGTCAGGCTTTTTAAATAATTAATCACTAGAAAGGGTAGATAGTGCCCAGCACAAATGGCTAGAGGTAAATCTAAACAGCCACAGAAATAATTGTCACACCCTAGGCTGACATAAAACTTTTTTTCTCCAGATTTACTTCACCAAGTGTTGACATGCACATAGGTATTATCTTTTACGATATATCTGAAAGCAACATAACTGTCTCTTACGGTGCGAATCCACGATGACATTTTACTCGAGACGTTCGGCTTTTCAAACCACCCGACCCGACCCGAGCCAACAGACACGTTTACAGTGTTGACAAATCCCGACGCAGTGGGGACGCGGCTTTACTCAAGATGAAGCTCCCGCTAAACTACGACCTCCGCCCCGATTCGATTAAGATCGACGTCTCGCGTTTTCCCAGATACATGATCCAGCTGATTCTTACGCAAGTTAACACGGCTAATTCGCCGCCGCGAGCGCAGACGGCTGGGTATCGCTTAAACGTAGCCACAAGGCTAATGTCGTAGGCACCCCCCCCCCCGCCCCTCCTCCACAGGACGAAATTAAGGGATATCGTGTGCCTGTTGGCGCCATACGACACCGTTCCATGGGAAAATCGATATGCAAATGTACGCGCAAATCCTAGTAATCTCGCTCACCCTGTGCAGCCCTTGCAACGGCTGCGTGCTTTCCTACGGCTCCCTATTTCCCGCTCTCTCTCTCTCTCTCTCCCCCCACCCACCTCCGATCCACGAATTCTCAGCCTTTCGCTGGTTTCTCGGCGCGTTCCTTGGACCACTTTCTCTCTATCATCCTGTCTACGACGCTTTCGCTCTCCGGCAGACCTTTCGCACGATCCTCCTTCCACTTTGGCCGCGTGCTTTTTCCCCACTGACATGATACGCGAAGTGTAGGGGCTGGGAGGTTGTAAAGCGGGGTTAGCTGGGTTCTGAAGGATCGTGTTCGTCGGGCAGCTTCAACGACAGGGCTTTATGAGGGCGAAAAAAGTTGCTCGGCGTCGATCCTCCCCCTGTGCTAGCTTCCGTGATTCTTAGACACGGGTTATTTTCGCTTTTGAAGTGGTTTTTAGCGGGGACTGTTGTCGCCACAATTGTGCTTCTCAAAAAATCTATGTCTTTGCCCAAGTCGTGTGAGATTTTCGGACCTGTCACTTGTAAAGCGAAAGGATCGATATAGTATGTGGAGAAAATCTTCGGTAGGAGCGGAGTTTTATTTTGAACGATTGAGTTCGGCTCAGCTCTTGAATCTGGTAGTCTTCAGGCGTTTCTGAATTCTGTGGTCCTCGTTATTTACTCCCGGTTGAAAAATTCCTCAAACGATCTGGTTTATCGTGTCAGATGTGAGAATATGGCGCCAACGCTCCCATCCGTTCGGTTATTCCTCAGAGATTTCGGTTTAACCGAGCTATGTTAAGATTTACACGTAACTTTGATTGAGAATTACTGAATGACTCTACACTTGTCAATACTCTTTGATAATCCTTAAATATTGTAGCATAAAAGGGTGTTATCATATTTGGAATTTATTAGGCATTTATTATGCAAGATATCGATACAATTCCATTGCTCGAGTTATTGTTAGGACAGAATTTGTTCGACAGTAGCCGATTGTTCGCACGTTTCATAGATAGGCATCTAAAACGGAGAAAGGAGAGGCAGCGGCTGTTTCTTCAGCCGGGAAAAGGTCAGGGCACCAAGAAGGAAGACGATCAATCTTGATCCCAATTATCGCGTCGTTCAGCGACTGTAATTGAGTCTACACCCCTTCGTTGTTCCCCGTGATGCCGGAAAGTCGAAACAATGAAGCTGGGAGTTCCTTGCTTAGTTACAGCCGTGAGAGTAGGAACATTTTTTCACCCCCGGCACACCTGCTCGCTTCGGACCCAATGATTTATCAACGAACGAATGGCCACCGGTTAAAGGTTATTTGTCGACACCCTTCGGTTTAGGGTTTAGGCTGTTCGTTTCCTTTTCTGCTTTCCCCGATTTCACCGATTTCACCCTATCCTTTCCGCCCAAGTTTGTTCGTCCAACTACCTACGGATTGTCTTAAAGCGATCAGGAGCCCCATTAGCTAGCACGATCAAGGTACTTTTTCACGGATCGTGGTTTAGTCGGGGACGGAGATGGGCGAAAGTTTGATTTCAATCAAAATGAATAAAAATTAAAAAATGATTCGTCATGTGTCTGAAAAATTTATTCGATGCTGAATTTAAAACGCCCGACGAATAACGAGTAGCTAGACTTTTCGGAAAATATACCAGTAACCATGATTCTCCTGAATATACCTACTGAAAAACTTACGGATTCATATTTTTCATTCCACTGGAAGAAGGACACCCAATTTATCATAACTTTTGGATGTGCTACATACAATCAAGCCAACATCCACTCAAAACGAATAAAATTTTATCACAAAAAAGGAAGAGAAAATAAATTAAAAAACTATTTAAAAACAAGAATGTAATGTTTCGCTTTGCACGAATTTTGTACTAAAGAAATACATTTATCAATTATATTTAATATCTGTTTTTCCATTTATACAAATTTTGTGCAAATTAGACAGGAACGAACAATTAGTTAAAGTTTTCTTATGTTTGCGATAAATATTATCAACATTATTCGAAAAATATAAATTTTGTAATATTTTTTTGAATTCTCGAGAATTCTCGAGAATTCTCGAGAATTCTCAAGAAGTATGATGTAATTTCTGATTTCTCGGGAAAGAAAAAATATCGAGAAGTCAGGAGCACTGCTACGAAGGATACCATACAGTATACACTATACACTATAGAAATGTAAGATTGATCCCTGTGACTAAAGTGCCAGAGAGAAGAAATATACGGGGTAGACTCCCCCAAACCGACGCGAATATTCGCGGCGCAGAGCGGCAACGGAATAAGTGTGTGCTCACACCGGAGCGAATATTTCGCTGCCGCTGTGAATATTTCAGGTTTCTTGGTCTGTAACATTCAGTTTCGTTCCAAGTGTTGTGCCGAGGACCGTCATCGGAAGATACTACATTGTAACGACACAGCAAATCGAACTAATCTATACATTTTATTCGATATTCTCGATCCACCGCTGCACCGTACCGAACAGTTGAACAGTTGACTCCTCTCGAGCGTTCCTCCGCGTTCTCCCCCCTCGTCATACTTCTGAAGCGGGCATTGTTTACGTTAGCGACCTTCGTACAAAGTCACTACATTGTTGAAATTTTGTAGAAATTTTATTCAAAATTCTCAGAATATAACAGGCTCCGCAAAGCGACATGATTGGAACATTATCTTTCAAGCATGCGTTACTTAAACAACTGCACTGACCGCAATTTATTCAAATTAACCCATTCTTATATCCCTTTCGGAGGAACGTAAAGTTATTTCCCCCACGACAGTATGGAAGTTCTTCTTCATCCCACGAACTTCCGTTAGAAAAATATGCCGATATTATTAATACATTTTTATTGTATTCTCTGCAACGAGATCCTGCAGAATTATTATGAACAGTGAAACCGTGAGTTGTTATTTATAAACAAAGCTATCATCAGTCATCACTGTCCCTTGCCACGTCTCTCATTTCAGTTCACAGTATTTGTATTTGTCAGTGACTCTTCTCTATTGTGTGTAAAAAGACACACAATAGGTGTCTGAAATACAAAGAAAAGAAGATAACGAACGCCACAGCAAAATAGTATTTAATATTTTCTGTCGCATTTCAATCGCGCACGAGAGTGCAATAAGCTCCGCACAGCCAACCACGTTCCACCGGTCCTATTGACGTTTTCAACGCAATTACGCTGCATCTGTCCATCAAAGCAAATTCGCACACTTAATTAGTATTTATAATCGTACATTATTACCGTCGTATCTAGCGCGGGCTGTCGAAAACCGTGAAACACTCAAAATACTCGATTTACGTGTTATCCATTTATAATCTATATAATTCCAATTCCCCATTGCTCTGTCATATCCGTTCACGTTAAGGCGCATTCACATTTCACATCCACGTCATTGACGCTGTTCCACGATTTGTCGTTACCCGAAGGCCGAAACCGTTTGATTGCGTTGCAACGCGCTCCCCGTGGCCCGTACGATATATCGTCATGTAGGACCTCTGAAATCTGTCGCGTTGCTTTTTATAATGTTTTTCGAAACGTAGTGATTTCAGTGTTTACGACGCCGTTGTTTGTTCGCTCGCCCGCTTGTTTTCTTTTTCCATTGGCATTGCTGCGTTAATGCCTCCATAGTTTTCCGATCGCGATGAAATACGAGCTTTCGGACGGAAATTTTTACCGCTCCACCCGTATTTCAAAATCGCGCGTAATCTCGCTCGTTCTCGTTTTCTCTTCTTGTCTTGTTGTCTTGTTGTCTTGTTGTCTTGTTGTCTCTTCCATCGCTGGTTTTCGGATTAAGGATCGGTACAGATGTACTTTGGCATTATTCTTACACATATTTGCAACGAAATAGACACGAGATTCTGACTGAACTATAAATCCAGAAGAATCGTGACATCAGGTTTTGGACAGACTAGCAAGATTACGGGGGGGAACTTCGTACAGATGACTAAAATAAAGTCTGATACTTGGAAAATTTTTTCAAACAACTTATTCCTTCTAACTGGTCGAAACCTTCACGATGACTTAGTACACATTTGAAAGAAGGAAAAAAAAAAGATTTTTCCCACGTTTTTTACCTTTTAAGTAAAGTTAGAAAACTCTGCTGCTTCGTAAAGATTTATAAACAGTCTAATTACATTGCCGAACCTACATACATGTCTGATATATAAATTTTTCAATTCCACTAAAATTTCGGATCACATGTGACTCGTAATTTACTTTCCTATCCAAAGCAGAACCATTATCAAAAATGATGCAGCAATTATTTGTTAGCGCAACAGTAAACGTGCCTTAGGAGCTAATTGGATCCGAGTAATAGTTGGGAATGGGAAAAGGATTGGAGCGGAAAGTGTGTCAATGGCGGTTGTTTTAACAGCGGTGAAACAAGTATGGTCATTCGTGAAGAATTCAATTAAGTTCTCTATACAGCTAGCTCGAAGGTGCGAATAATGAGCCGCAAAGGACACGCGAGATGTTCTGTTGTTAGGAAGCGGGATTTATGACGTCGTCTCTCCTCTCTACGGAGATCCTCTAAATATCATTAAAGTTTCATTAAAATTAGAAGGGGAACATTTCGCATGGCTCCCCGGAGAATGCTGTTTCTTATCAGTAGACCCTTTAAATCAACTTTAATACCACGCTCGCCGGTTAGCGCCGGCTGAAATATACGACCGCCTTAAATTCCACGGAACTACGGTTATTTGCATCTCGACGATAATGCGTTCCTCTGTTTATTATTAAGTTCGGCCTTGCCCGGTTACAGAATGCAATTTCTACGCGAGAATCGGGAATTACATCTAGACGGGGCTATTTCGCCCACGGTATTTCCCTTTTTTCCACAGCGAATATTCGCAAGATAGATATGTACTAGTGAGTACGAAAATTTGCTGTGCATTTTCTGCCGGCTACGCTGGCACTTGATTGCGGGATTATTGTCTTTATTATGTGCCATTATGCTATGATGGCATTCAATTGCAATTCGCATTAATGGGGTTGCATTCCGAATAATTTTTCAACTTGTCGCGCGAATAAGTTAAAAGGAATTAACACGTGCAAAGCCCTCGTATAGAATTATAGATAGAAATCTCTGGTTTTGTTACGCCCGCGAAACTGGTTATACCGATTGTCATCTGCTGGTGAAATACTGCACTTCGTTAGACGGAACGCTTGCATACTAATACAATAAATCGGATTTTGTTTATCTGTTTAAGGTTAGTAGTTAGAGTAGTTGATTTATTACTTGCAAAGAGTAGACTTCTAATTAGAATGTTACTTTGATTTATTATGCCTATCGTTAATAAGTACATACCACTTAAATTATTTAGATAACGCAATAAAATACAACGGGGCAAACACAATAGATTTTGCACATTTCAGCAGGTTGTTAGCCATGTAACCAATTTGGCGAAAGAAGAACGACACGAAATTTTCATATGTACAGTACATGATAATAAATTATGTATGTGTGTACTAAAACCGTTCCTGACCTAAATAGTTGTTCTAACGGGAGCATCTGACGAAGCTCTTTATTCTTCTTTACATTAGTTTATAACGATTAAACTCAGAGTTTGCTTCTAATAGCAGGTTTAAATTCGAAATTATATTTCAGACACACCCCTTTTCCTGATTCGGAAGTAATCAAACTAACTTATTGCGTTACATTTATTAGGCCAGCTTCCCTAACATCTGAAAAGTAATTTCAGGTTCGTAGCTTGTAATATATTTGCCACTATGTACTTCGCACTTCGCACGTCGTACTTCGCACTTCGCACCCAAGTATGCTCCTATAAGTGTCGACATTTTGTGAATTTGGCCAGGCATATCGACGAACATACCTCTATGTGCATTCTCTATTAAATATTCAAGGCCTTCATCACTTCTTCCAGTTGGAAATGCAACTCACAACTCCCCCCTTAAAGCAGGCCACTAAATGTCACTTTTGAAGGGGAACGAGACGTAGGAAATCGATTCTCCCCAGGCCAGCTATGTAGAACTGAAGAATAATTAGGCGGGAAATCGCGGTTGCAAGCCTGCACGGATGTCGGAAGCTCGATGACTCGCTGGAGAACGGGACAGAATTCACCGCGTGCCATGCGTCTTTGCCGAGATCTTGAACTATATACACGCCGTGCTCCGTGATTGTCGCCGGATCGACGATTTAACAAGACATTTCTCCGAGTGTGAGTTATCGTTTAATGAACGCCTCTTCGACTTCGGGACGCTCGAGTGCCCTAGAGTCTAGTGCAGCGTGCGGACCTCGCCACTCCACGGCTAAGGGCTGCCAACCCCCACGATTCTAGCTCTGTCTCTCCCTCCATCCATGTTACTGCCCTCGTACCAACCTCGCCCGTTAACCGTCAACCGTCAACCGTCAACCGTGTCCCGTCCAAGTCGCTGATAATTTCTACAGGAGAGAGAGAGAGAGAGAGAGAGAGAAAGAAGGTGGAACGACGTGGATAGAGGGAGAAATTTGAGTTCTTAGCGTTTGATTCGTCAGCACAATTAAACGAATTAATAGGCGTCGCTTGGCTCGTTCAGCTCCCCGTTCCGTGGCGGCTCTCTTAATCTCCACCGCCGATTTCAACTCCCCGGCCCGCGCCCACTTCAGCACCCACTACGTCCCTCCGCTACCAGCCCGATAACAATCAAAGTTTGCTTGGAAACCTACCGAAATGGCCATCCGACTAACCGAAAAACTTGATGCAACCGTTGCTCCCCAAGTTCGGTAATCGTTTTGTGTGTAGTGTGTACAAACAGGGCTGCCAACCTACCATAATAATACCGAAATTATTTTAATTTTCTAATTACGTAAACATCCTTGGGTGCTGGGTCCTTGGATCTCTATCGTTCAGGATACAGGAATCACGGATGACATACTCTAACGCTGTTACAGCATACCTATACTGGAATTCATGGACACTATGTGCAGCGAAGACTGACTGATATACTTTACGTACCAGTATTTGGGACTTTCAACAGCCAGGTTGCCACTATTTCAGGCTTCTGGGTGTAAAGCTGTGCCCTTGCACTTTGCAGAATCATACTTGGACGTTTTACGAGCACCACAGGGACGAATTCCACTTACGCCCAAATCAACAAGATCCAAATCAAGGAGTTAACTTTTCTTCATATCGCGCTTCATTTTCGAGAAAATCGACTTTGAAATTCATCACGTTGGAAAACTTACCTTAATGAAAATCAAAGGTGTTGCGGGTGATTTGGGCGTAAGTCGAATTCGCCCGAAGTAGATTTATTAGGTGCCGGCACACATCGCCGACAATACTGAATATACCACAGGATTTTCTTGACTATAGTACATCACACCTACGTACTGTAACTATTGCATATTGGTGTTACGAAGCACTATCGAAAATTGCTTCAAAGCGAAAAGTAACGCAGGATCATCAAATAAATATCAAATTAAACGCGCTAGTTAATGCTATCTTTCGCCCAGCATTAAACCTAAGAACTGAAACCAGTCGCGCACATAGAGATCCAGCTCAGCTACATGGTTCTCTAAATTAGTGGCCTACAGTTGAAAAATTAATAATACCGTCAATGATTTCACAATTATCCGCGGAAGTAACGGTAAGCGCGAATTTTCCCCCGAATTTTCGTCAGATCAAAGAGAGCCGAGGGAAGCTCGAAAAAAGCCGGAAGGCGTCGCAGTTTGGATCTCGGCGTCATCACGAATTCTTTTTCAAGCTCGCGAATGCAGCGGGAATTTAGACGCAGAGGGAGTCGGAACTCGGAAGTTCTTCTTTTATAGAATAACAATTTAGCGAATTAGGAGGTTCAAAGGAGGCGGCTGCGCGCTGATACTTCTTGCGAGTAGAAAGAGGCGCGAATTGACGGGGAGGCGAGTGGGCCGTGGGCGGAGGTAAAGCTAACTGTAAGAAAAAGGAAAAATCGTAGGAAGAGGGAACAAAGGGAGGATCCGGGGCAAAGAAAAGGCGGGAGGACAGAGATAGCGAGAGACTCAAAGGCGAAGAAAATTTCCCAAGACCTAAGACCTAAGTGATCGAAAAAGGAAGCGTTAGCCCCCGTAGCGGGGTGTTTTCTCTGCGTCTCTGCGTCTCCTCGTTCCCTTCATCGTTTCATCGAGCCCTCCATCATCCGTCGCGCTAAGACTGCTAAGAGTCTCGCCGAACATCAAAGAGCAAGAGAACATCGTGGCCTCCCTCTACGCGTGGTATAAAACAGACACGATGCACCAAAGGCAAAACCACTAAGCTCCCGGTCCTGATTCCAATCGGCCTCAACGTGCCAAGATAATTATTACTTCTCTCTCTTTAACCCCTTCCGGCTGGGCGACTTTATCCGTTGCTCTCTCCTTTCTGGCCTCGACTTGCGCTCCTCGTAGTTTTTCCAATCCCCGGCACGAAGTTAATTACTATTTACCCTGCAGACTTATCAGGGCGTAAAAAATGTAACAGGCACGGTTCCATCTGGTGAGTCCAGGCATTTAAATTGCCGGTAATCGCGTAGAAAAGTTTGGACATTGGATTTCAAGGTGAAAGCTCTTTTCCATTTTTTACGGGTTCTAGGCGAATGGAACCATGTGTCGCAAACGAACCGCTTCTTTCTGAGAGCCCGTTCAAGTTGCGGCCAATTAGGTCGCACCTAGTTGCGTCCGAAGAACAGAGTGTTTCTGTTACCACAGACGCGTTATGGCATACTGAGACATGACAATGGCGATTGGGGGTCTGGACAGCGCTAACAGCGCCGACTATTGCCTAATCCGCTAATACATTAACTTCTTCTTTCTTCTTTCTTCTTTCTTCTTTCTTCTTTCTTCTTTCTTCTTTCTTTCGGTAGGATACGTAGAAATAAAGACAGAAATTGCATATGAAATTCTATGATTATGGTGGTGCTTATTTTTCAACTATGAAGTTTTTATATAGTGTTGGTTTATCTAAAGGAAGAAATCAGGGTGGCAAGAGTTATGAAAAAATATTTCATTTAAGCTCCACCCTAATTTGCATCGATTCAAATGAGTAGATTCCTGTGTGATGAACAATTACAAAATCCTCTTTTGGGGTTGTCAATATTTTAGGAGTTCTTGTTTCTAACTTTTGTTACCTTATATTTAAGATATAGTAGAAAGAGGAATTAACAGGTTCCCGATAATTTTACCGTAATTACTCAGCCACCAACACCGTAAATAAATACATAACAGATTAATTGAATAGCAAATCTGACTGATAACTAGTTATTAATTGCGTAGCATTAATTTCGTTTTGCGCGTAATGAACACTCGAACACTCGAACACTCGAACACTCGAACACTCGAAACGCGGCTCCCCAGATATGTGTAATAAATTTCCAACCGTTTGATATTCATAAATACGCGGTTCGTTACCGAAGCTGTGTTATTTAACACTTATGTAAATCACAATGCAACAGGCCAGTAAAAGCCCCTCGAGCATCACAAATCCCAAATCCCAGACACTGAATCACTGTGTCTCGCTCCAAGAGAAAAATTTTCATACTCGTTAACAACAACAGCATTCGTGAGAATTAAAAAATAACTTTTAACTTTTAACTTTTAACTTTAGTGACAATAAATCTTGTTAAGTTAATGTACCATCTAATAACGAAGCAGTGGCAGATTTCAATTATTTCCAGGCCAATAGATTCTTCTATATCAATTAACGGAAAATAAAACTGTTATGCGAGGAAATGATGACTGATAACGGTGAAAGCTTCCAGGCTTTTAACGTTTCGAATCAAAATAACCGGATCGCGTAATTCCCTTTCCCATTATCGCGGCCAGCGAGCACCGGCATATTTCTGAAAACGAATTTTGAAATCCGCGGGATCTGATGCCCGTGAACGCATTACACACGTTTCGATGGGTTCATATCGCGTGCACGGTACATTGATTTAATCCAGGATTCTATATCACGGATGTACAGGGTGTGGAGAAGCAATCCAAGGGACGCTGCGCCGCCCTCGCCATCTATGATTTCGATCTGGATTAGTATCCTAAAGCGGATATACGCACACTTTTTTTTTCTATCGCAACCTACAATACTGGCTAAATAGAAGCTACCTATCTCTAGATTGAAAAGCTCTTGTAGTTTGTGATCTGCTGACGGATTCTAAGCAGTTCAACTGGACAACGATAGCAATGGTCCGGTGAAAACCATGTAAGTTACATATCTCTAGTTAGCACATTTCTGGATACATATAATAAGTATGACGGCGTAGGGTTATTCGTTATCATACGGCAAGAGGAGATAAATAATCATAAAACATAAATATCTGCATTAGAAATCCAATAGTATGATACAGTGGATGGTGAAATTATTATACTCAAACAAAAAGGATTAAGATTTTGTAAGCTCAAGCGATGGAATGGCTGTGTCTCTGCGAAAAATGGTCGCAAAAAATATTTAAAAAACGCATTTTAACGCTGGATGTTTCTAATTTTGAAGCGCAGGAAATAAAGCTTCAGAAATTTTTGCCTAGTTGGAACGTATCCAAGAACCAAAAGAAATTTTCCGGTAAATTCAATGAAGAGCTCCCATGAAAAAGTATGAGGGTTGAATCTTGGTAACCCGACATAGGTACACGAAAATGATTACTCCTACAAAAGAAACTCATAGGACATTTTTTTTTTTGTAGAGAATTTCCTAAGCTATAAATTTTATAATAAATATTTTTGTCATAAAACTGCTAGATAAAGAGATATTCGTGAAAAGTTTTGACATACCGTTTAAAACGACAAAATGAAGGCCCATAGAAAAATTTAGCTTGCTGGGATGTATTCCGTAGATTGGGCAATGGGCAGATTTCCGTCTAATTTCACTGGACTAATAATAATATATAAGCCAGCTGCCCTCGGATAAGACAAACATGAAGAGCTCTAAGAAAATTGCAATACTCCCTGGCGAAGAAGACAAACCATCAGGGACGAAAGCTTTTCCCTAGTCGAAAGGCGAGTATAAGATTATCCTGGCTCGATGGCTTTCTCTGTGATGGACTCCGTAAGACAGGAGAGCGAGCTGTGCTTTATGGGAAACCGTCTGCGGCTAACACACTAAGGGCCACCTTGTTATCCAATGTGATATTCACTTTTATTAGCTAGAGTAGGACAGAATAAATCCCCCGTAATTGGGGTAGTGGACTTAGTCCTATGAAAGGAGACGTTCTCTCTGGTATAGTAAAAAATGGACTATTACACATACTATATATTTATTTATTTATCGCGTAACTATCGTGGGTAGGATGACATAGAGATTAATAAAATTTTTCGTCTCTATTCAAGCTAGCATGTTTCGATCTTTAAATGGAAACAGTTATGTTGTCGAATAGATTAATAAGTGAATGAGTAGCGTATAGATTTCTATAGATTTTTATGTAATTCCGGTAATTCCGGTAATTCCGGTAATTCCGGTAATTCTTCAGCGAGAGTATCTGATTGTCAGTTCTGATTCTTCGCTCCCAACACTCATATCTCGCGGAATTCTTAATCTGACCTGTAAAAAATGAATAACGGTGGCCAGGGAAAAAGCAAAGCGGTGACACAATGGCGGAAGGTTTGCCCGTCGCAGCCCTTTTCACTTTGAATTCGTTGACGAAGGGCGCGTCGACGGCACTTCTCCACGTTGAAGGGTCAACGCGGTTACCCGCGTGTGTCGTTAGCAATTTCGACTCCCTTCCACTGATTCTTCCCCTCTGCTTATTTGCCCCTTTAGGTCAGAGGGGCTAAAAAAGGCGATCTGCTTTCTCCGTCAGACCAAACTTGTCGCCAAACAAATTACATAGTTGCTGATGAAATGATTCAAGTCGATACTTGAGCGGGTAAGTATGGATACAACTGAAACAAGTTGAAACAACTTGAAACAAGTTGAAACAAGTTGAAACAAGTTGAAACAAGTTGAAACAAGTTTATTTTCAGAGTTATTAAAAATTAAAGTCCACGCTGCACTTTCTCTTCTACTGTTCGTCAGTTAAAGTACAGAGTACTAAGTAGACATTTTGTAAGTACAAATTTGAAACTGAAATAATAAAATGTTAAAATAAGTATAACTGAACGGAAATAATATTCGGAAAGTGTAATTATATAGTATGCTATGGAAAGATGGGAATTTTTTATTTAAATAAAATTTCGAATGACGAATAAAAGTTAAAAAATTATTATTCGTCATATGTATGTGAAATAAAATTGACCCGGGTTAACTTTATTCGACGTTTAAAGTTAATTTTTTTATTCGTTGAGCGTTTCAACTTAGGCGTTGAATAAATTCTTCAGATTTAACTTTAATTTTATTTGACGTCGAATAAAGTTAAAGTTACAGTTGAAGTTGAAGTTTAAAAATTTATTCGACGCTGAAGTTGAAACGCTCGACGAAAAAAAATTAACTTTATTCGTTAACTTTATTTGATCCGTTATATAAATAATTTTTTATTTAAGTAGTTAATGCCCACCTCTGATGCTAACATAAGTTATAAAAATACGTAAGTACGCATGCGCAAACCTTTTCTCAACTCGTCACATCTTGGAAAATAAAGCTTACAGTTTACACAATCTGCGTCCATGAAACATGTTCTTGTTCCTTTGTGGTTTAGGTTAACCACTTGGCGTATTAGCGTGAACTTATGCAAGCACTTATACATTTCTTCTACAGTCTTTTGTTACGTGCCAGTATTATTATTTCATAATCGTATGAAGTTATTCTCATCGTGTCTGGGTGCGCCGCGATCCAATTACATCGCCTCAGCAGTCAGCAGCACATTTACCCGCGTACTCTGCGCTGAACCATATCAAGTTATTGGCAATTCACATATAGCTTCGAATAATATAGATTTATGTAACAATGTTTGACTTAATTTAATAGTATAAAATTATAACGTTGATAGTTTTTCAGATACGTGGAAAAAAGAATCTTTCATACCTAACACCTATCAAAACCTAGTATTTAGTATTTAGATATATAAGACAATGACTATTTGGATCTCTACATTGTGTATAAATGATTATAATCTGGGGTAAGTTGCTCGATCAGCGCAACAGATAAATCAAGTAAGACCCACCGGTTTTTCCTACAAACACGCTGAAGCGAATCCGAAGTTTAATAGTTTAATAGTTGAAAAGTTGAATAGATCGTCTAGGCCGAACGAAGGGATGTGTAAGCGGTAAGCAACCGTGCCACCGCCGGAAATGGCGGCATTGTGTCTAGCGAGGCCCCTCTTGCTCAGCTTCCGGCCGGCAACGTTTCGTCTGTCTTGCATATCAGAAATTTCGAGGCTAGGCACCTGTTTTGCCCGATTGTCTCGTGTTTCGCCGGGAAAATGCTATCAGGGGATTTGCGTGCTGGAAATGCTGGAATATACAAGGTATAGGGTATTCTCCTACCGCGAGCCTGGCCTGTATGTTTTGCGATTTTGTATCTTTACGGTGTCCTTCAAACTGTCTCTCAAATTTTCTCTGCCAATTGAATCATGTTTACCAATCGAGGGACTGAAAATCCAGCAGTTCCGCAAACACTGTACAGAGAGAACTGAAGATGTACGAATAAGCAACGGTTGATTTCAACGACAAGAAGAAAATGGGATGTTTCAGTAAATAAGTCCTGATTGGATGTTGAAGAATTTCAAGAATTTCAAGAATTCACGTTGAAGCTTCCATCTACATTTATTCTAGACCACTTCACGGTAACAAGAATTACTTGAGGTACGCGAAAGAAAATACTCGTTTAAAAGCTTTAAGCTTCTAAAAGAGCTGAACTCAAGTCCTGTTTGCTGAATCTAAACTCCGTCGAAGAGTGTTGCGGGCAGAAACGAGGAAACCGATCGAAATCGAGGCAAAGTGGCGTAGCAGTGGACAGTGGACAGGAGAAACGATTCGCGGAATTTTCAAAGTATCTTAAGCTAATAATATTAATGGACGCCGATGCGGCGCGGCGACGCCGTTTGCGCGACAATGAGGGCGAAGAACTTTCCTCCGAGTACGAATTCGTGGGGACGCGTAAGTACTCTGAGTAGATTGCGCGAAGGTGGGAAAGACATTCGGTCGCTACGGAGGCCAGCTCTTCTAGAATCGAGGGAACCCTCGTGGCCTCATCCCGCCTCCATGGCCACGGGACGCATAAGCGCGAGCTATTAGACTCGATCCTGGCGAATTTGCACGTGGTCCAAGTCACGGCCGCTCGGGCCTCGGGCCTCGGGGTTCTCGCGGAAGCAAATCCACAGCAAATCCACAGCAAATCGACTGCTTAATCGAGTGACGCGGAATTTGAATAAAGACGCCGGATTTCACGCAGACTGCACCCCCATCCATTGTCGGAATTACATTATCATGGGGACCGTGTGGCTTCAAATGAATAATGCCTAATTAACGGCTGCGAAACAAGTGGCCCTTTTCCCGAGTCTTCTTTAAAACTAAAAACTAGTTTAACACTCACAGTTTTCAGGAAAATATGAATAGGTAATCAGGTAAAAATGGATGAGAAAATTCAGTGTAAAAACGTGTAGGGGAGAGTCGTACAGTACCGACCAGCTTACAGTACCGACCAAAGCTAGTTCTCGCTTCTTGGACCAAATATTAGCACTTTATTTGAATTAACCAATGGAAATTCCAATTCTCTATAACATATTTCGGGGCCATATTATTTACTCCATTGCTCTCGATGTTCTGAGGCATTAAATGTATACGTTGATATTTGGGAGGTTAAAAGTTATTTTTTAAACCTGATCTTTTGTTTCTCGTGTAAATAAATGATTTTATCCTATTATGTATACTATCTCTAGACTATTAAGTTTATTAAAACGTCCTAGTTTTGCAATATTTTTTTGTACATAATATACCATGATCTAAAATGTTTCCCCGTGTTTGTCGTACAGTACCGACCATCCAACTGTCGTGCAGTACCGACCAACAGACTCTGTCAACCACTAGAGACCAAATTTTTCTTATCAGTAAGTTCAATCTGTTAACAACTCAGATTAATTTTTAAGATGTTCATTTAGCCTTCCTTCTAGCTTTTCCCGCAGAAAAATAAAGTAAATAAGGATAGGTATGATAACCTAACAAACAGGAAGCTGGGATTTAATGAAGAAGTTATCCAGTGTGTTATTTACAAGCAGAATTGGGCATTAACTAAATAAAAAATTATGTAAATAAGGATTAAATAAAACTTACTTTAATTTTAGATTATTCGACGAATAAATTTAATTTTTTCATTCGATGAGAACTTATTGGACGAAAAAAGTTAAATTTTTTATTAAACGAATAAAGTTAATTTTTTCATTCGTTATTAGAAATTTTACTTAAATAAAAATTTTGCCCATCTCTGCTTGCAAGAAATCATTTGACAAAGATTGGGTGTAGTATACCGAATGTGATGGTTGGGCAATATTAATTATTTTACTTGCGAGTTTGTACAAATAAAATTTCAAAAAAATCTTGTATTGTAGTAATAAAATGTGTTTTTATTAACATTGGTCATCATTTAGGCCTAAAATCTAGTAATTTAATAGTTGGTCGGTACTGGACGACAATTTTTCGTTTCTTAGAAATTACAACTTTTTTACTTTTGCGATTTATTAATTCTTATTATTAAATTTCATAAAAATAATTTCACTCCTTTTACTGAGTTCTATCTATACTACAAACACGTGTTTGAATTTCTGATTTTTATCGACTCTATCCCAAGATATAACAAAAAAACTTAAAGGGGTCGGTACTGCACGACTCTCCCCTAACTACTTAATAAGGCTAATAAGGCTAAGAATAAGTTAAATACAATCTTTCCGACAAGATTCAAATCTTTTTCACTGTCGCGTATTTGGTGACGTTGCACAGTAGGATTTTTCTATCTGTTGAATTTTCATTCCTACGATATTAATCCACAATTCTGTATCTACTTAATAGGAACACAGGACTGTTTGGAAAATTGCTGCTAGGTATTGATAGGAAAACAATGATCTCTATTCCCTCGTTGAGAAAGAGAACTCGTCATCTTCCCTCGTCATCTATTTCAATTTTCAAATGCGCCCCGACACATGTATATCCTTTCTTATCCCTGGGCTTCCGCGAAAGAAGAGGCCGGGCTGTTGATTAAATTTATTAGTTTTACAAGAGCCCACAGGCGTGTTCCAGTATTATCAAAGAGCCGGAGTTCCAGGCGCGGTTTCGTGAATATTTCATGCGGATGACGGTCTAGAAAAACCGATACGATTTAACCTCACGTATTAGAGGTGGCTAGAGGTGGCTGGCTTGGGAATCGGAATACTCTCGTGTCCCATCGATTCCTGCCTCGATTAAACTTGATGCTTTAATACGTCCAATGATAAATCAGAATTTGAAATTGTCTGTAATTCTAATTTTGCAAGTGCAGATTCGTGTTACGAGGAACTGTGAAAACTAGTATCAGAAATTATTTCACAGCATTTGGAGGTGATAATTTTCATTATCCTCGAAACTCTCCGAGTACATTTGTTCTTAAATGTTGAAAATTCGTTTCCTACTTTTCTATTCTATTCATCCCACGATGTTTCGACAAGAATCACACCCACGTTGTGTAAAAGCCATCGCACGATTTTAAATAATTCTTAGAAACATTTACATCGTGCTAGAGATCACTGGCCTACTTAAAAATCTGATTATTTTCGGCAAAACAGCAGAGTGACAGCTTTCGAAAGAGCAGCTCGTTGATCCAACATTAAATGGATATCTTGCATGAAAATGTAGTATATTGTGAGCAGATCGTATCGCCTTCCATTCCTGAAGAGAAGCAGAGATTTCTTTTCCATTCGTCGTCGCCAGGTCGAATCGCTTCGAAACTGCGGAAGTCTAGCTTTATCAAGGCGAGGGGGAATTTCTTACGGTCGCATGTGAATTCTGCAAAAGGCATTTGAAGTTGATTGGGCCGAGGTGGCAGGACATCTGGTCCTTTATATACGTCGAACGTTTGCATGGACTGGAATTCCTTGAAGGGGAGCCAAGCGGGAAGACGAGTTTCTTCTCAGCTTAAAGTGCCTCCATTTTCCAGCGAGCGCAGACCGAGCAGATCCGAGCAGATCCGAGCAGATGCTCCTCGGGAGATTACACAAGTCAGCCTTGATTCCCTACTTTAGTTTCTTACGGAAAATATAAATACTGATCTGCGGATGCAGTCCTAGACCAAAGGTTTAATATTTTCAAATATTGCAATATCGTAGTGAAATGGTAAACAAAGGTGTTTAGCAGCAACGTGACTATGAAAGTTGCATCTTTTTTAAGGTTTGTTACAGGCTTGCAGGTCGTAATAACTAATAACTGTAATTACAATTTCGGCAAAAGAAGATCTGAATATTGAATTTCCTCTTCCCAAACGAATTCGTGGAAATCACGCGGTCAATAGTGTTAGATAAAGTTATCTAATATTATATTATTAATACTCCTTCCGAATGCTTTCAAGAAAGTATAATAAAGTAGTTTGTAATAAATGTAATAGAAAAAAATTGACGAATTATTGTGTAAAATCGGAGATGTTAGAAAATTTATCGCTAAAAGAAAGGGAAGAAAATATAAACTTGTCGCTGGAATTTTATAGAGGAGCTCTTTATGCGTTAAGGTGTCCCATAGGGTACCATAAACCTTCTAGATATCACAGTTCCAGACCAGATCCACTCGAAGATTACTCTCATAAATTACATAGAGTGCAATTTAATTCGCAATTCAACCAAAAGGAATGTGATTCCGCATTAAACCGAGTACATACATTTCTTTCGTACGATACTTATTTTTCAACAGAATTGACTTTGATTATCTGTTGCCCATTCCGTTCTGATAATCCTATACCACCAAGACACTTCGTGTGTTTATCCATGCAAACAATCACTTCATTTTGGTGAAATAAATATTATAACAATGCGCACTGAAGTAATTTAACGGATTATTGTGTATTAATAACTCGTTTATATCGATATTTGATGAATTTGTTGAATGCGTCCTCTTTATTAATTAAATTACACAGCGTAATTCAGGTTGAATTTTAATCTCCTAGTAAATGTGATAAAATATATGTCAAATTATTTCAATCGGGTCATATTAAATAGTATATTTCACTAAATCTAAAAATTGCAAGTTTTCCCGATTTATGTTTTTAAATTTCAGTTTGTAAAAGTCTTTCGTTTCGTACAGAAAAAAATGTACTAGGTAAATGAAGTTGTAAGTAAATTTTTACACTAGCGCATAGAAAGACGGGATTCGGTAAGGTATGATTGAAAGCAGAGCGTGCAAGAACTAGGAGATCGGGATTGTCTATGGTAAGACAAACTTTTCAAACCAATACGACACGAACTATTTTTCTCTATACATAATTCTTCCCACCAACGTCATTCTAAAAATTCTTTCCAGCAAAAATTATTCAACTTAATGAAACGCTTTAAAATTGTGAACAACATTTCAGAAATTTCATGTAAAATTCTTAAATTTCGAGAGGAACATATTTAGTCTTCTTTTTGTTCCACAAAATGTCACCGAATAGTCATATTTGAATGTACGTGCTATTTCTATTTTTTTTTTTTTTGCAGCAGCAATGTTAACTTTTAATTGGTGCAATTCAAACAAAAAACTTTTCCTCATATATTCAGTACAGTTTTACACAAAGAACCATTTTCTTCTTAACTGAGGCATAGATCGTACTTCGCATTACAAATTAGCGTATTAACGTTCCAAGAACACCTGGGCAATGGCCAACAGCCGAAAAATGCATAAACCCCGTTTGAAAGCTCGAATCGATACAGTCGATATGGAATAGGTTGCAACAACCTACAGAAAGCCCTGAGCGAGCAGAACGATTCTCGTAATCACTATTAAGCAGCAGCAATAGCTTCTGGCTGCTTATTATCGGACCCGGTCAGCTGAGGCGGTTGTCAAGAGGAATAACGAGCTTCCCCGTGGTAAACACAGAAGCCAGAAGCCAGAAGCCAGAAGCCAGAAGCCAGAGACCAGAGACCAGGACTAGTTTCACGGAAGGTCGATGTCGCTTGCCCTGGGCGAACGCTTCTTTCAATGAATGTTAAACTGCACTATCCGCCGCAGAGGCCATTTCCATTGGGGACTAGCAGACTGTTTGGTCAGGGAACTTTACCGTATACAGATGTCAACCGAAGCTGTCGACGGCCGGCTAACGTATAGCGACATCGCATGCAACCTGTCTCCGCAAGATGTAAATTTTCTACGTCCACGTAACTCTAACTGCCTGGCCCTTCCAAGACGCTAGGATAGATGCGAGCTTATGGCGCGATCAGCTTCGAATAATAGAGACTGTTTTGTCCGTACGATGCCGCGATTCTTCATATTAACGTACGTGCGTGCGCAACTTGGACCCAGTTACTGAAAAATTTACCTGTTTTCGTTCGGTAGAATTAATTTTATACAAGATAGAAGCGGTAGTCTACTCGTCGGTAGGTATATTATTTGACAACTTAAAAGTCTGCTTTTCTGTAAAACCTTCAGTTCTCATAGGTGATAAGTATTAACCTATTAACAAAGCTGGCATAGACTAAAGAATGAAAATCGTGAGATATTGATTCTACAAATTGCTCTAAGATATCTATCGCAGAGACACAGCAGTAACTCTACGTATGGGTCTGTTATCAAGGAACTTGGAAGAATCCTCCAGAGCAAACTGATGACATTATCGTGACAAACATCGTGGTTTTCTCTCCCCCCTTGAAACACCATCGCCAACTCGCCAACTCGCCAACTCGCCTTCGCCTTCCGTTATACACATTTCCCCAAAGCAGATTTGAAAGTGCACTCGGGGAGTTTCGCGTAAAGCGTGCTCGAGTATACAAATACCCGCAGGCGATTCTAAAAGGCGCGGGAACGACACGGCCGAGATTTCAAAGTGCACAGGATACACTTACGTCTCTGGACTACGCGTCGAGGGGTTGGGGGAGAAGCTGTATGACGAATAGGAGCCACGGGGTGGAATCTGACGGAGACTGGAGAGCAACAGGTTGCAAGCAGACCTCGGGGATGTCAAGCGGAGAGAAGACGGGAGAGTGGCTCGGGGCGATCTGTATTGATCTCCTTATGAGCGCTCAAATTACTCGCGTGTCCTTGCGACTCTCGTGCTTCTTGTACTCTTGTATACTCTTTCGCTTTACGACAACAAGTTGTAACAGGTAACGGTAGTAGTCGGAATTAAATCGAAACATCCGTTTGCTACGTCTTCATCCCTCGAATGGGCGATCGCTTTCAAACGCTACAAAGTATTTCTGTGAACCTCAGTGTATTTTATAAAAAAATTCATATACGAAATTACGAAATTATAAAAAATGTCAATAAAGGCCCCCTGTACATTATGCGCTATAGAGGAAAGCTGACGATTTATTTCTCAGTGTGACATCAATTTGGATATGCTCGAAATATTTTACAGCAACTGAATATTCTATTTCACTTTTTATATCAACAAGTCGTATTGAAAACAAATAATAATCAGGAAAATGATTAAATGTAAACACAGGTTTGTCAGAAAACACGAACTAGGTATGTTTATGCATGAAATATTAATTGCAAATAGGGTAAGTAATCATGATTTAGCAGTGCGTAATATACTCAAAGTTAATGAACGCAGAACTGATTGTCTATATTCCATCTGACATTTTTTTTGCTATACTGGTTTCGGTCACACCAGAAGATCCTATTTACTTTTAATCGCCGGCATACGTTCTCCGTAGTCCGTAGTGAGTGGGGAACAACAGGGAAGAAGAGAGAGAGCCAGTTAATAAACCTCGAGAGAAAGCTCGATCGAAATTGCACCGCAATTTCCAGGATTTGTCGCAAACAGTGGCCCAACCGCCACACAGAGGTTAATTACGTAAACAGTGTTGCTATAGTATTTTTGTAACGGCGAATCAACGAACGTCCTCCCGCGTCCGCCCACGCTTAACGAAAGCTCGGCAAGTAGCGAGCGGAAAAAACCACCACTCATTTGTACCGACAGTCACACACTGCCCATATAATAATTCGATTCAATTATATCGTTCGGCGGGACACGGTGCTTCAGCTCGTTTGTAAAATCGGGTGAATTTATTTGACCGAAGGTCATTAAACGAAACTGCTGGCGTGCTCGCGTTCCCCCATTAAAACTCGCGGATTTATCGCCAAGGTAAACTCTCGGGGCTTAATTAATCCAGAATTCCAGCGAATTCGAGGGTAACGCTATCGCGGATAAAGCGACTGTGATAACGAGTCTTTGTAAAGATCACAGAAGAAAGCTCTGCCAGCGGCAAGTGGAACAAGAAGGATGCCACTATAGAGAGTAGTTGCCACGAAAATTTTTACAAGCTTGTAGGTACTGACTCCTTTTAAACTTCTCAGAGAAAAGATATCGAAACTTTTCCAACTTGAAGGTCTGGTTAATCTTAAAAATTTCTAAATGTTTTGAATGCACTAGTTTTCTAAAAATTAATAAAACCGTTCGATACCACTTTCACTGTTTACTTTAGAAGAAAAATAAGCTAATATTTCAAATCACCGCGTCAAAGTACATAATAAAAGGCCGTAAAATAATTTATTGACAGTTTTTCGCGAAACACGCCAGCGTACTCCGGCACGCGTGCGGCCGCGGCGCCCCGTAACTTATGAATTCCGCGTAATTAGGTGGGCAAACAGTGGCGGCAGCTGCGCTCGGATTTTCTCCCGGCGAGACAAGGACAGGCTCGCGGCAGAGAAATTAGAAGGCGGAACGACGAAAAAGGGAGCAAGATGATAGGAGAACGAAGGGTGGAGGCGCGGCAGAAGCAGGGGTAGCATGGAGCACTGGACGAAAAGAGGGTTCAAACTACCTCGGTTCATTTCCATAAATACTGCCATACTGTCGTACCGGCATACGAACTGTCTATCCCTGGCGAAGAGGGGTGTGAGTCACCCTTCCTGCGTCGCGAGGCGGTTCGTGTCGCCACTCGCCAGGCGAGCGACACCAGAATCGCTGGGAATACTGCACTATTTCTTGCTGTTTTCCGTGGCCCCGGTCCGTGAGGAGCGAGTGGGGCGCACAATAGCGGCCTTGAGAAGGAAAACAACGAGTAACGACCCCGTTCGGTTATTGCGTCACAGGGAGAGAAAAAAAATTCTATTGGGAGTTCGGTTATAGGGTGCTTTGGCGCGGATATGTTAGCGATATCGGCGTATCATTTTCTTATCAAGCCTAGTGGCACGAAGTGGCCTTCAGCGCTGTGGAAAAAAATCGTTGTAAGACTTGTACGTGTTTCTAATGAACGTAAAGAAAATTGACTCGGAAGAATATCCAAGATAACGAACGTGTGAGAAGTTAGATGGAGATATTGGTCCCCGAAGACCAATATTCGCGCATGGCCCTAGACGAGAAATGAAAGGAATATTAAATATTGCATATTATCGTGAAAACCAGATGCAATTGCAACTCACAAGCGATCCACGAAACACAACACAACACAACACATCGGACCTTGCCGTTCGCCCGGCCGCGACAACGGAAACAAAAAAAGAGGGGTGGGAAGAGAAATGGATGCGAGCAGAAGTCGAGGCGGAAAAGAGCCGCCCGCAATTATCGCGTTCCGTCTCGACTCCTCCGCGCGCTTCATATTCCTCTCCGTTATCTCCTATTGCTCGAGGATCCCGAACCGCGGTTCAGGTAAATCAGGGCCCGTAATACCGCGTTCCACCGCGTTCCACCGCGTTCCACCGCGTAACGGGCGCGTAACGGGCGCGCAGCACTCTTCCCAGTTTATTTCACTCGCCATTTTCGAACTGTATTATATTCGTTCCGCTGCTTCCCGCCCCTTTATATCCCTTTATATTCCTTTATATCCCGGTAATTTCATCCCCGGGCTAATTGCGCGAGAGCGAATACGCGATCCACGGTTATTCCCGGAGATAAGAGAAGGAACGGTGGAATCGAAGGCGGCTGCTTTGTGTTTCTTTTCGCCAAGTGGCGTGGAAGCGGTGTGGAAGCGGTGTGGAAGCGGTGGCTGTAATTGGGGGCTCACGGGAAAATGGGCCAAGTTTCGCGTATTATGGAAAGTTCCCTCTGGAAATCGAGACCTGTTGAAAGTTACCCCGCGCTGGAACCGGAGATGCGTAGTTATTGAGTGACTGCGAAAGTCTCTGTTAAGCGACAGCGTTGCGATGAAATGCTAGCTGGTGACATTATACGTTCCTAACTTTATGATACATTAATGCATTACCCATCAGAATTTCCAGTAACGAGATCGGGTAGCAGCAGCTATACGGTTATAATTGACAGCACATCGTCAGCCAGCATAGTTGAGCAAACTGTGCTAATACTTAATAGCAAATTTCTAAACATGACCAAAACTCAAAATTCTCATTTTCTTCGCCTGAAGGTTTGAAATAATAGATAACAGGGTAACCTATTCTGCTATTACACAATCCGTAGTAGCAGGTAAAAGCCGGGTGCATTTATGTGGGTTAGGGAAGTAGTCGGTGTATTTAAAACGATAGCGGAATAACTAATGTTTGCTTAATTTTATTCAAATCAGCATGCTGCCTCACCGAATCCAAGTTCTTACGTCAAGGAGCACAACATCGTTTCGCACGCGCGAGTTTCGAGTGGATACATAAACAAGAAGGAATTTTGGCCGAGGGCATGAAGATGGTAATTTTGAAGCAGTTTCTGCGAAGCTCCAGCAATTTATAGCGGTTCTGTAACGGCAGCTGCTTACGAAGTTTCGAAATCTCATAGGTCTTCCCATGGAAGTGATCCTATTACTCGTACAATATATACACACCATGGATTTCAATTTTGATTTTAATCGCAAAATAATAGTTCACCGAGAGAGAAACACTCTACTACATATATGTATAAGCAATCGTACGATTTTTTTTTATCTTTCAACTTTCAAGAGGTAAAACTACTTAGAATCCTCGAGCATAAAATAATCGAATATAAAGAATATAAAGAATTTCTTGAGGAAACGTGCGTAATACGATGCAAAATTATTTTTCAGATCATACCGTGGAAAACAGCACTCGGTACTTTTTCAAAGAAATGTTGAAAATACAATGAATAATCTGTGACTTTGAGACTCATCTTTGCAGAGGTGTTCTTGGCACCATCTGTTCCTTAACATTTTACATTCTTATGTCTGTAAATGAAAATGAAATTTGAAGCTTAAGGCAATAATGTTCTGAGATTCAGTATTTATTACCTCTACGTTAGGGCGACTCCTTTCAACTTCTGTCACCGACTTCAAACTCCCGAAACAAGTGTTTCTTTAAAGTTTAAACACTAATTTTTTATTACACGGCTTATACCTTCCAAGCAATATTGCAAAAGTTAATGGTAAAATTAAGAAACCACGAGCTGAATCTTCTGGACCATTAATCCACAACTGGAGAACTCGGAAAACCTCGAAACTACATCGTCGAAAGCTAACATTCTCGCGTACTTGGGCGATAGATGATTGGGATATCATATGTTCTCATAAAGGATTGCAATTCGGGAAGTGATTGGCGGATGGCTTGTGCGAGAGGACAAAGACAGATGGGACAGGGTGTTCTCGTCTTTCCCTTTCTCCGATTCGATAGTCGACGCGAATCGCGGGAGCCACTCATCTTCGCCGCATCCAATTTGCCCCCGAGTGACTTCCAATTATGTTCCAGTATCGAGGAATGAAATTCGGCTGAAGGTTGAGATCGTTTGTCATGCACCGTTCCATTCAGCGAGCATCCATGAATATTTACGACGAGTTGTTGGACAGGGCGCGAGTTCTTTGTTGAACGACGCTTAAAATATGTCGTACGTGCGAATTCATGGAGAAGTCATGGAGAAGTCATGGAGAAGTCATGGAGAAGGAGATGCTCTATAAAACGGATAGATAACGTGTAAAATACAAGGCAACCTGTAATTGCGTCTCAATACTTTAAGGATGCTGGAGAAAGCTGGAGCATAAAACGGGGGAAGAATATTTTTTTATTTCTGAACGTGGGGTGTCCAAGTCTCATTTTCCAAAGTGTATAATTAAAAATAAAATGTACAGAACACCCACATATAACTAATAATATCGAAAAATGGATATGTAATTCACTGAGACTATCAAGACACATTTGTCTAATTAGAATGGATTAAAAAGAAAAAGGAGGTTCAGGGACGCGCCTGATCCTCAGCGGGGGGGAATTTGCGAACTCCGAGGACGAGGTTCTCCTGAGCTAGTGGCCAGCCAACTGCAGCTCTCGATGCGAGGGGTTGGACGGATCGGTTTGCGTTTCCAGGTTGAATTCGAATCCGAATCCGAATCGCCAAGGGAACACCGTGCAACTTCCTAATAAAGTATTTAGCCGACGGATGGAAGCGCGCGATGCACCCCAGCTACGGGGATCGGCAGAATTCGAAGAAGGAGAGGGCGGCTACTCGCTACGGCGGGAGTTTCAGTTTCCGGGTGATCTGTGGCTCCCTCGCCGTGAGAATCGATGCCGCCAGCCGCCCAATAACCATACATCGTACGACTATCACACCCCTGGGGTGTATATATACCTACACACCGTATTCCCTACCTCTCTTTCCCTCATTCCGCCCGTGGATAGTCCTTACCATCACCCCTCGACTACTCGCGCCTTATTACAAATAGAAAGGCGGGCCTACAGTTCTTTCGGCTGGGAAAACTTACCCAACACTTGGTGCCGTTATTCGCTGCTCCCTTCTTTCGAGTTCCAGCTGGAATGTTGTCTTTCTGCCTCAGCAGTTAGACTTGGGTCTGTTGAATACTGCAGGATAGATGATTGGGTAATTAAGGGAATAGAGACGTTGCGCGTTGGCAGAAAAGCGACTTTAACGATTGCAGTCCAAGGGCTATCTTCTCTCCGCTTTCTCTAATTCTATCACTCCAACAGGGATGCCGGAATTATCTTAGAATTTATTATTTTCATGTCACAGTTTAGATGTTTCGTCTCCTTTAAACATCATTGTACAAAGTGTTTTATCATCAAGAAATTCACTTTTCATTCCAAGATTTTCTAATAAAATTCAAGCATTTCAGCCATTTCAGCCCTTTAAGCCCTTTAAGCTGAAAACTGGTGGAGCAACAAAGATTCGTTAGGCCTGTCTGCATCTGAGCTCGGTGAGAAACTCCGAGGAATTTTCCATCATTTTGGGGGAATTTTAGGCGGAAGGGGCCAGCATCAGATGGTGCCGCAGAATTCGACGTTCATTTTCGTGGCCGGGGCGAGATAAAGCCTGCCAGACCTAATGCGTTGGCGTAATTTTCAGGAGAGCAGGGAGAATTTTGGGAAATCTAATCTGATATCATAAAGAGCGTGACGCGGGGCGGAGGTGAATTGCGCGGCGATACCTCCCTGGTGGACGGAGTTTGTCAAGCTTCTGCTGATTGCAAGCCCGTAAGTACGAGAACACTGAACAGGGACAGGAAGGGTAGATTTGCCCACGTGCTTCGACCAATAACGGCGACTGGGAACACACCAAGCGTCAACACGAAGTTTCCCAAAGTCCGATCCATCGTCTTCCATTTCCCAAGCCGACCGATCAGATCGCCTAATTGTCCGTGCCTCGGGATCGGTCTGGGACGTCTTAAACCGTGCAGTTTGGAGACAATCTAGTAGAGGAGCCTTTGTCTCCTGTTCCTCGAGCTAAGCGATCAATTCATGGTGTGTCGCGGGAGGAAGAGACTCAATACGGCGTGATCGCGTAGCCGTGCACGAAGCGTCTTAACCGTCAACAGACTTGAAAGTATCGATTTGGTATTGTGTAAATGGCTAATTGGGCGTCTATTGTCCCGCTAGCTCGAAATAGATGATGAGTTTGGGAATGTGTGATACGATTGTTGTCCTGAAAATTCGGGTAATGTCTATGGTTTTCAGGTGGAAACAGAATTTTCCACTGTAAGGTGCTTTGTAATCTTAGAATAGTCTTAGATGAACTTTACAGATATTGTTCTGAAAATAATAATCATTAATCATGATATTAAGGAGTGACACCTTTCACGAAAGGATACAAAAATAATTTTAAACGCATATTATAGGGTTACTATGTATATGTTTAACATTCTCATATCGTCAAATAAATGAGAAAGGATTTCAACAGGGAGTCGAGAGTCGAGACCGATATAATTTCGGTTACGGTTACGGTCCCGGTCACGGTCACGGTCAGTTAGGCGACCGAAATGGCATTTACGGTCGCCTCAACCGGAATTGGCGAGCGACAATCGTTCAAGAGTTTCCTCTCAACCGAAATTGGTGAGCGACAATCGGTTAAGAGTTTCCTCTCAACCGACATTCGAGAGAGAATTTCTCTCAGAATTATGGTCAACCGAAATTCTTCAGAGGTTGCAATACGGTCAACTGAAATTTTGGAGAGACAGAAATACGATCAAACAGAATTCATAGATTCAAAAATTTGTAAAACAATTAGGTATTGACTATCCAGGTTGCGATTCGGAAGTCGTGACTAAAATTATGTAGTAGGCAGACAGTTATTATTTTTCATCACGTTAGTAACCTGACCGTCAATCTGTTGTAATCAATGACGAAAAAATTTATAATAAAATTTTAGAAATTAATTTATTTCATTTGGTAAATTTATAAATTTTATAAATAATTTCATGAATTCTTTAAATATTTTTATATTATTCCTAATACTATTATTTTTGAATAAAACATTTTGTTATAAGTAATGAAAGTTAATAACACATAAATTATACAGTGTGAGAGTTCGACAGAGAGAGAGAGAGCAACGTTCTGTTTTCAATAAACCCGAG
This sequence comes from Andrena bicolor, assembly GCA_960531205.1. Taxonomy (NCBI): domain Eukaryota; kingdom Metazoa; phylum Arthropoda; class Insecta; order Hymenoptera; family Andrenidae; genus Andrena; species Andrena bicolor. The sequence goes on from OY482666.1 coordinate 168,127, forward strand.
AGTGATAAACAATCTGAGCGACAGGGACAATATACCTTGCCAGCCTATACAGCTAGGTTGAACCGAATCCAAGAACCGAGCAATAGGTAGTCTGACGTTCCTCTCAGAATTACGGTCAGAGTTTCGCACATTTCGGTTGGCAATACGGTCAAGACATCTCTCAGAATTTCTCTCAACTTACAATTAGTTTCGCTAGATGAGTGAGATGCACACTATAGTCAGAGATTCCCGATCGAAATGCAATCGGTCAGGCATTTCGATTACCTTGTACACCATCTAACTATTAAAGTGTGAATCCACGATGAAATTTTACACGAGACAAAAATCTCAGCGACGACTAAATGTAAATAACTCATGAGAGTCTAACGTCATAAAACTAGTAACAAAATAATTGAAAAAATAATAAAATAATGAAATATCGCTTTCATGAGATTAAAGTCTGACGTGAGAGCGGTGAGACACCTTCACGGTCAGAATTTCTCTCACATGAGGTATGTAACCGGTCATGAATTTCGTTTACTGCTTCGGTCTCGACTCCCTGAAATCATTTCAAGTTCAATAAAGAGAACATGCAGATTGTGTTCCGCAGCATTCGATGTTTGGGATACACAGCTTGATAGTCCCTGCTTCGAAGGGAGACAGAAATGCATATAATACTACCAGCAATTCAGGCACAGTGGATTCGCAATCGTCGTTACAATACGCCGCGAATGCACTTGGATCAAATATGTGTTTATCTGGCGAATAATCTAGTGTGTAATTACTCGCGGTGATATTATACAGGATATATTACGGATCGGCTGGATACTCGTATTTAAACTGTACCACAGCGCTGGTGGAACGATCCATAGGTAGGTACCCACTATTAATTATTATGTTTCGATTCTGAATTTCTTATGGGCGCCGTTTTACCCTATCAAAACCATCTTTTAATTGTAAATTATTATTATTATTATTATTATTACTATTCGTCTTTATTAATTGGAACATACAAAGAACAGTAATACATAAAGAATAGCGAAGCAAAAGACTGCAGTACAATACTGTTAGAAGCCTAACCGAAACTAAATAACTAAAACTGAAACTAAAACTAGGGAAGAAAAGTTAGGAGAAAATTTATTAAGAGAATTTTTTCTATTATTCTAGCGCATTAAGATAGAAAAGCATAAACGTAGATGGACAGACAAGGACGAGACAAGGAAAAGAAAAAATATAAAGTTGACTTAGGAAAAGTGTAGAAATATATATCGTCGAGCTTCACATTTAAAATCAGGAAAGAAATTTAGCCCTCGAATATCAGGTGGATGGGAATTATAATAGTGAGCAGAAATATAGGCAAAGGAGGAAAACTGAGTATTTAATGTTTTTAAGAATAAAGATAACGCATAGCAAACTAAAAACACAGAATAATTAATCTATTTAAGAAATAACTGAGGAATTCAAAACGGAGACTTAGACAATAATTCTAAGCTGACAAAGTTCCTGCATGAAGAGCATACACACTAAACACTAAACACTAAACATTAAACACATTTTCTCCAAAGCTCCGAATATCTGAAAGGCCGGAAAAAAATAAAAACCGTGGACGGTACAAAGCACCAGGAGTCGTGTCGACGCAGCTATTCGCGCTTTCTTCCGAAGCAAACGGTAGGAAACGCTAGCAAACGTCCATTTGCTCGCGCTGAAACGAGCTAAACGAGCTAAACGAAGGCCGTCTAGCGTCTACTTAACGCGAGGAGCCATTGAAAATCGTATAAAAGCAGGACCATCGAGCGTGCCAAACGGAAACACTCCCCGGGGACTTTTCCTCTTTTTCACGGCGCGTTAACAGATCGCATAAAGATTACTAATGGAATCCATACGAGCGTGTAAAAGACGGTGGCCGCCTGGCCGCCTGGCCGCCTGGCTGGCTGGGTCAGTGTTCCCCGAGAATGGTAGCAGTGTAGATTAGCGGGCCAGGTGAGAGACGCACGCGAGTGAGTGCATCTCAGTGAGATGAAGCCAGCCCCGGCTGATTGGAGAAAGCCCAGGGGAGTCGTTTCGTCGTCGTGTCTTCGCCATGCTCTTTTTAGATTCTTATTCCGCGCATCCCCAGCCGGCAGACGACCTCTCCCGCATGCTCCTGCCCGAGCAGGAGGATCGTTTTACGCGCCACACGTTTGCACAGCCGAGGAAACGTGTGTAAATGGCAGACGTGAGCACCGAAGCCGGAGCGGGAGCTCTTGAAAATTTTACACCGTTCCGTGTGAGGGATGGAGGGGGAAAGGAGCCGCGGAAGAAGTTCGAGTTTCGAGTTTCGTTCGAGTCTCTGCGACGTTTTAATAAATTAGGAAAGCTTCGGTTGCTCCTTCCCGGATGGCTAAACCGGGGATCGTTTATGGCGCTCTCGGTGAATGAATTTGTTATTTCCCTCAGCCGTGGACCCGGTGGAACGCTCCCATTGACCTTTCCGCGTGTACCCCGGAGTTTGTGCAAGAGGGATGAATTTTAGATCGCTAGGCTCCTTCGCAGTCTCGTCTATTTTTCAGGGCGACGGTGCTGTTGAATTTTTCGGCAGCCATCCACGGTGAGCGCGGAAGGTTATTCAGGAAGAAAGAGCATAAGTCCAGATTACCTTCGATATATCGTTATGTTATGTTTGCAAAACTTGACCCACGTTTACTGCCGCACTATGCAGAGCCTCTGAAGCAGGCTTAGTAGAGGAATTACGGGGGTGGATTTGGTCTGCACCCGTTATAAGCATAGGATAACGATACAGTAACGCTAGCGCTCTGAACTTTGCAGTCTTGATTACTAAAATTTCATTACTTGTAGCCTGTAGGTATTAACTATTAGCCTATTAGGTAATAGGTATTCCTCATTCAACTGCAACAGATTAAACGCTCTTGGATCAGGGAGCGAAGATTCTAACAGTTGACAAATGACTAACATTTCTCACACAACTTGTAATTAACGCTCCACCAATATTATAACATATACTAATATTCACATTTTATCACAGATTTTCTAAGAAAATCTTCAAACAATTGTAAATTGTACAACTTTCAATATTAGAAGCTAAAAATCTACAGAGTTGTTGTTCAGATATAATATTATAGGTATCGAATTCATGCAATTCCGCTGTAAACATACTTGCAGCACTCAGGGAAGGGTCTTTCAAGAAAATCTGTGAGCAAGTGAATAAGGGAACGTCGCCGGTGGCCGCGAAGGTGGGAGCGCCGCGACGGGTGCTTTGAGCGGCGTGCACTGTGTACTCCGTTATGGAATTCCTTCGTCTTTTGATATCATATTGCATTCATCTTGTCATGATAAGCCTCGAATAAGGGCCAGCATAAAAAGTGGCTTAACGTAAGCTGGATGGAAATGACAAAAAACGCCACGAGGAGGCTGGAAACATGACTTTTCCCTCCTTTTTCCTGCAGAAAAAAACTTGCGTCGCGTGCTCGCCGAATGGAGACTGTTTTATATCCGGTAAGAAGCGAAAATACAGTTTCAATAGACGACAGGGGAGGGGTTCGCCATCGTCTCAAACGCTCGAGCGTACTTGCGTGCAAAAATTCACTTAACTCCAGAGAATCGACTTGAGGTGCTCCTAATTGTGCTACCACTTTGGCGCAAGGGTCGTTCCCCCGGTTTCGGGGATCCTCTCGTCAAATTTAAAACCCAATTTATCGTTGCCAGCGAGAGGAAGGAGGAGAAGAAGAAGATGAGGTAACCCAGAATTTCGTTAAAATAGGGGTGCATTTCGCAGAATAAACGTGTCTTTCTCTCTTTCCTGTTTGAAACCACGACGAGCAGGCTTCGTAGTATCGAATGCGAGCGGAAGGGCTCTACTGGCAAGCTAAATTGTTTCGAATGCTCCGCGTCGCCAGATATCGTAATGGCGGCGGCTGTGAATACCAGGAACGGCAGGAAGTCGCTATTGACGGCCTTATGGAAAAAGTACAGGGTCGGGGTCGGGGTCGGGGCTGTGTGGAGCTTCCACGGACACGGAGCCGAGAGAAAGAGGGAGACAGAGTAGAATTGCAGGGTAAAGATGGAAAGACAGATAAAGAGAGTTTTCGAAGGGTGCAGAGGTGGCAGAAAAGCGAGTAGTGGAAATCCGGACTGGCTGAAAGGAGCGATGCGGGATTACGAAAGGATTTATTCGAGATTTTCTGCTGTTGCCGCCACTGTCCGCGACGACGCTGCTGCAGCGACTCGAATCGGTGTACAAATAACAAAAAAAAAAAAAAAAAAGAGGGAAGAAGTTAGAGGGACAGGAAGAGGAATAACTCTCCACTGAACGCAGCTAGGATATCGTAGCGGGTAAGTGTATCTAGCTATCGTAAACGTCGTGTTTTTAGTAGTAGATGCAAAGTTTTTGCACAGATCGGGCGTTCCATTAGTTCCAAGAACAGGTGATTTTGGTAAAATACGCTTTCACGCGCACTATTCAACGCCGTCTTTGTCGCCCAACGATTCCCGATCATTTGAACGGAAACGGCCCTACCAGTATCCACGCCCAGCGCCCTTCAATATTGTTTTTTTACGTGATTATTGTACCGTTAAACTTTTGTTTGAAATTTTCTTCTGTCGGAGTTATACACGAAAAAATGCCTATTGAGTTCTTGTGTCGAGTCACTCTATAAACCCACAAAGTTGCGTTCCAATCCGCCACTGCGGGTTCGCGGTGTTCCCTTCTGAGATGTTATTAGCAAGAATTTATTAAACCTTTATTTGCTTCTAGATGAACACTATCTATCGTTCCGCCGTTATTCCAGCGATCCTAATGAAAAAGCAGCAGCCAGCGTGTTGAAATAAAAGTAGGAAACAGTAAGTCAGCATCACTAGCGACAGCAGCAGCTGGTATCATTAAAGCGACGTTCCTTCCATGAAATATGTCCGAGAATAAGGATGAGCGAGGAAAGTTGGAAGCTTGACACCGTGGTTTAACAATGAGGACGTCTGCCGAAGGAGGAACAGTTGCTTCCAGATTGCCGCGGCGTCGTTAGAATCTCGCGGATAAAAAGTTTCGTGGCGATGAGAATACGTGAGGACGCGTGACGGCTCGAACCGGAGGAAGGAATCGTCGTTACGGAGGCGATTTCTAGACGGCACCGCAATTAGTTTCATTCTTTCCCTCGCGGCCTCCCTTCGCTTTTACGCTCGACCATTTCGCTCCTCGAGAGTGGAGGAGGCGTGAAGTGGAAAACGAGGGAGATGTAACGAGAAAAATTGAAGAAACGTCACGTCTCGCTTGGGAGTCTCTTTGTAGGCTTTTCTACTTATCTCAGTTAAGACCTGACGAGTGTATGATCAACGCAACGCGACAAAATTCCTTACTTAAGCTCGAGAAACTTATCGTTATGCAACGAGATTCTTGACGTTCGCGTTGCTGTTTTAATTTCTGTATTATTTTACAGTGGTGGGTATGAAAACGGTGGTAAATTCACAACTCACAAGAGTAGAATCTTTTTAATAGAATATGGCTTCGCAATTAGCAACAGATATTCCAACATTCTATCCTTGCTTGATATTGATACTCAAAACGGTGGGACCTGTTTCTCCAAAAGTTATTATCCAATTCGACTGAAACTTTCTTTCTTTTGAAGAATATATTATACTTCTGGAAAATTTATAATTTGTCGAAGGTGTTGAAAGGACGAAATATATAGGGAAAAAGTGATTTCAAGCTTCGAGTGTTATTATTTTCTAGAAAATTGTCATTTTTGTCATTTTTGTCATTTTTGTCATTTTTCTGGTTTCCCCCGAGCCAGAAGTATATTCTTCAAAATAAGGAAAGTTTCAGTTGAATTGATATTCCTATTTTAATATGTCTAATCGATGGACGATAGTTGTACCATTTCGATTCCTATGGGCAGCCAGTCACAGGAATACAAAATACATAACATTTTATTAAAAATTGGGAATTTCGACGATACACGCCGCACATAATGGTATTCTCCATCGATTCTCCATCGATTCTCCATCGATTCGAGAATATTCAGACAGGAGCGCGTAATTTCGGCAGAATTAGAAATAACGCCCCCCGAGCTCACACGGGAATCGTAAACAGATAGATTTTATGGCGGCGGCTACTTTAATATGCGCGAGGGCCGTTCGCCTAAACGTAATGATTATTAATCGTCTCGCTGACGATATACATATCCCAGCGCACGGTTGCAGGTGCACTAGTTTTATTAGCGTCGGGACGACAGTTCTGCCCGGTCTCCCGACAAATATACATCTTGGCACGCGAATGGTAATTGTTGTTCCGAAGTTGCCGCCCCGTCGACAACCGCGGGACATAAGCTTTTCGGCTAATGCGGTCTGCCTTAGTTTAGCCGCGGTAAATGCGAATGTCGCGGGGCCGGCAGTCGGCACGTTATCGCTTCGCGATTTTTTTGTCACGCGAGTTTTCAGCAGTTTCGGGAATCGCCACTTTTCTTCGCGAATCTCATTCACCCGAATGCCGCCAGTTTTCCACGGGCAAAGAACAACGGGATCTACTGGGATTTTCAGAAACGTGAAAGCTAGCAGCATAAAAATTTTGCAAACTTTTTCCTAAGTTAGTGCAATTTATGAGAATTGATTGACGAGAATAATGCAAGTAAAGTAGTGCGTCGTTGGATAATTATTTTCAAAAGTCTGTTATACGTAGTAGTAGGGAAATCTATTTAAAACATAAGAAAAACATATTCAATTTACGAACCTCCTCTAACTCACTTTCACGGAGAAGAAGTTGCCTATTTATTGAGTGTTTGATAATTAGTGACAAAAGCAAGTTCAAAGTATTTAAAATTTAAAATAGTGTTGTCATAGAAGACTTCATTTATGAGAAGACTGGCTTTGACACGAACACGTAATTCAGCCTTAACTTAACAAATTTCTGGGATAATATTTCTTATGATAAATTATTGCCTTATATTTTAAATAAACACGATAAATGTGTCTGTAGGTAACTTCATTAAATGGAACTATAATGAAAAAAAAACGTTATTCTGTATTTTCGACTTATTTTTAGACTTGGAAATGTGCGTATTTCGATTGTTCCCAGAATTTGAGAACGCAGCGTATATCTTAACCGTTAACGTATTCTCGCCAATAGTGCAGACGATTTTCTTCTCTGCTCCACTTTCAACCTTTGAAAGATCCACTACAAAGGCTATTCCGTTTAATTAATCGTCCAGTTTATTCCTGTCTGCTTCGGGTTTCTTCAGTCAGTCCATTCATGTTTATTTATAATCCCGTCCATATATGAATAAATAAGTAAGTCATAAATCTTCTCTGTCATCATTTATTGAATAATATCAAACGGTTCGTCGCTGCGAATTATGAATATCTCGCGATCGAAGCGCAAAAGATTAAAATAAATTGTCGAAACAATTTTCCAGCGGTACAAAAATATTGAATCACCCACGCTTCTCTGTTTGTTGTTTCAATTGGCTTGGGCAAATAGAGAGTTTGTAGCGCCAGGGCTATTTTCAATTTCGATCGCGCGTCGACAATTAGAATCGGATATACATACATATTTCTGCGGTGAGGTTCATATAACACGGAGGATTTATTCTCTGTTCTGTCTTTGAAGCCACAGATGAATTTACGAGACGACGACGACGACGACGACGGGTTACACAACACCCATCGACACATTTCCCATTAAATGGAGCACGAATATTGAGATACTGCAACAAACATTGCACGAATTGTATTACATCAAAGGCAGGAGCACGGGACTCCCATTTAATTACAAGCAGTAGTATAACGAAAATCTATTCACCATCAGTCAATCTGTTCATATTGATAAGGACCATCGTGTATCTTTTGAGTCACTTGTTATTGTACAAACCTATCTAAAATCTAAATAGGAAAATTCGAAGGCATTTAAAAGTGTGATTAAAGATTTTATTATAAGCATTCAATTACAGAATTCATAATTAAATGTAAATGATTCGGTTTGTCAGTATCCTTGCCAGTCTGAAAGCAGACGAATTCGAATCAGGTTTGCATTGCTGGGATTATTTTACCACCCAGGACACAATTCACATCACGCAAAGTATAGTAAATCTATGAAAATTACCGATTTCGACTGACAATTAAAAGATTCGGACGCACTCTCGGAGACCTGACCTCGACTGGGTTTCTTCGAATTGATATATGCAACGGAAATGTACGCGCCAGTCGCGGAGAACGGCAACTAGGGCTGCGCGGAGCGGGCTGCGGAGAGGAAATCGCCGCCACGACGGCTTCCGCGACGCGGGCCAGCCATCCTGGCGCCTAACGAGTCGTATAAAACACGGCAGCCTGTCCCCGCGAGCCTGTGCTCGCACGCGAGTTCCCGGGAACGTGCTTTCTCGTCAATTGCAGAGAATAAAGAAGGGAGGCGAAGGAACGCCCTCCGCGGACGAATTCCGCGCGCAAATACTTGGATTAGAATCTGCCTAATGGATCGTAATCGACCGTCGTCGTTGGCGAGAGGGCTGGGAATTGGAAAGAAGCCTCGTGAATCGGATAAGCGAGCATAAAACTGGTACTGACAGCTGAACCGAACCCGCGAACCCGCGAACCCGCGAACCTGCGGTTGAAATCAATTTAATCGGCCAATATTTTCACCCGCGGACGGTGGAATTGGTGGAAATAATAAATCAATTCAAAGCTGCTGACCCCGCGGATTATGCCGCAAGGAGGCGGCCAAGGTAATTGAACGGGTGCGATGTATTTTCGCAACGTTAGAACTTAGAATACGACTACAAACAACCGGCCACGATTACTCGAATCGCCTCGGCGTTGTTCGGCGCAAGAGTGTTCCTCGGTTGGCGACCTAGAAGGGGTCTGGTGTTAGTTGCACGGAGAGGTCAGGTTACCAAAACGCGTGGGTCTAGAAGGGCGGTATAGTGCGGGTTGGATGGGTTGGATGGGCGCGTATAGTGCGTTTCCATGTGTTTGGATGCGTTTGTTGGCCGGTCGAACGCATGGAACAGGGGGCCCGGTAGCGTGTGAGTGGACTAGCAAACGCGGATCGCAGGGCGGCAGGGCGGCAGGGCGGCAGGTTGCTGGTGGGCGAAAGGGGGCGAAAGGGGGCGAAAGGGGGCGAAAGGGGGTGAATCAGCATGATAGAGGAGGTGGTGGACGGTCTGCAGGAGGAGGGGAGGGAGGGGGAGGGGGCAGGCAATAGTCGGAGTGGCGCCGCGACTCCCGTGACGTCTGTCGGCGCGTTGGCCAATCAATAGCATCCCCATGGCAACCACAGATAACATCGGACACACACCGTGCCGCGCAAGCACGCCGCCTTTCGGGCACTCACCACTTCCTTCCACCGATGCCTGGTCGAGGGAAAGAGGGTGCGGGGCTCGCAGGCTCTATCGGAAGGATTCCTTTCCAACCCACCCTACGAGCTATCCTCCTTTCACTCTGCCCGCCTCCATCTTCTATCTTCACTATTCACACCTTCTAGATGCCCGAGTCCTTACTTTCCGTTCTTGTCCCCTCGTCCCACGTTTCTTCTTCTCTCATGCTATCAACCAATACCCTTCCAGTGTCTCCATCTCCCCTTTAAACGAGCTCCAACGTCACGTCAACCTACCGACGGTTTGTAGCAATTTTGCATTTACCCCATCTCCCTAGGGTTCTCCACTTACCACCCGGCCTGTCTAAGCTGGCTATCGAGTGTCCAATTCACACCCAATCAGATGCGGTGCAGTCGAACCGGTCCAAGGTTCTTTACTTCATCAGTTAAGGTCCGTTAATTGCAACAGCCAAGTCACTATTTGCTTGTAAAACTGAATTATTCCAAATTAGCCACGATCCCGATAGTACCACATATTCCTTGAGTATGGAACCCACTTGTTCCTTAAAGGAACACTGCGAACCGAACAGGAGCCGCTCATCCTCTTTGCTTTCTTACGAGTATCATAGATTCCGCTGTCATTCTATGTGTGCCGCAACTGCCCACAGTTTTGAACAGTGGTCGTAGCTTCCACTCTTTGTTGCAGATCAGTCAATTGGGCAAACACAATGCCCCTCTATAATATTTCATTCGCTCAGAATGCAGGCTTGAGCAGTTCTGTCCGCAAATAACGAACGGTCTCGAGCTGAAGCACCTCGACTAATCGATTTCGTGCTCGAGCCCTCGATTTTCCTCTCGAGATTATTCCACTTGTGCATAAGAAGAGTTCCTCTGTCCCCCTTCCCCGTTCCCCGTTCCCCGTTCCCCGTTCCCCGTTCCCGGACAAATTGTGGTGCTGCTTCATCCTTTAATTGCGTTTACTTGAGGAAAAGTTTACTCGATTCAGTCCCCCCTCTTCCGCGTCGATGCACCGATAGCGCTCTCCTTTCCGTTGCTATCGCCCTGTGACACGCAACGAATCAACTTCGTCGATAGGGACATAGGGTATCGCTGAAAGTGCCGTCGATCTTCGAATGTTTGTCGACGTAACAAACTTTTTCGGCGCTTCGCGAACAGACAGGGCAAAAGCGTTCTTAGTTCAATGATCAATAGAGCGTTTATTCTGATGGATGAATGTTTGCAGAGTAGGTAATTCAAGACAGTTAACAAAATAACAAAATAACAAAATAACTGTAGGATCAACCACTAAAAGATTCTTGAAGTTCACTAATGGCACGTAACGAAGTACTTTCAGGTACAAGGCAAGTCCTTTCGGGAGAAATTAGCTTCATCAAGAATTTGATTAGGGCCTGATAGTGGTGTACTCCTTGCGACTGTCATCTACTTAAGCTACACGAATCAGAAATGTTGGGCGGGGAATGTTCCCAGGTGGCGATCAAGTGATGGTTAGTATCCCTAATGATGTATTACTCTGGGCTCGTCGTGTGTTCCACTGATTCCCTATGCTTTCGAGTAACGTGAATATTGGTGATTTACAGGAATCCCTGTTATAATCAAGAACTATCTCGAATACAGATATCAGCACAGTTACTACAAATCACCAAATGTATTTTCCACCACTCACACAGTTCTGCACAGGTTGAAAATACCCACCGTTCCGACTATGCCCAATCCCACAATAATCTATCTATTCCACTGCCTAGAGTGTCCAGTGGAATCGCGTCAGCTTACACTCTAGCCTGCCATTGCGCTTACCAGCTCGCTGTATCCCTTCTATCTGCAATACAGTGGGGTCAAGACTATTACCCTCCATGTTCCCGTAACTCGAATAAACAAGTCAGAAAACTGTCTCCTACCACGTGGATGACGAACGCGTACAAGCCAAAAAAGCACCATTGTGTTTTTCTAAAAACTGCTAGCGAAGAAAGAGAGAGACCTCTGGGTCTTCTCTGGAAGAGGGTGTGATTTAACGAGATGTTTTCGCGAAATTGTGTCCCAGTGTGGCGGTAACTAATAATTCGATTTTACGAGCGGCCGCGCCGAGTGCTCCCCAGTCCCCACCCTCCCTTCGCGGTGTAAAGCGACAAGCAGCCGGAAAGCGTCGCGGCGCCACTCAGGCTGGAGCCCCATTCCCACGCGGTCCATAACACCGCTCGTTCCCTCCTTCCTTCCTTCTCCCGTTCGCGTTTGGTCGATCAGCTGGTCGAAAACTGCAGGACTCCAGGGTGCCTGGATTTCGTCCAACCAGGTTACGGCTTCGTTTTCAACCCCCTTCTTCGTCTTCATCTTCGATCTCTCACCCCCCCCCCCCCCTCCTCCTGCTTCACCTTGCATTTCTGTCCTCCTTTCCCCTTAACCGTCACTTCCAGACCAATTTGTTCGTGTATTCTTGGCTATCCTCGTTTTTCTCCTTCGTTAAAGCTCGAGACGGTCATTAGTCGGTGAATCGAAAGGTCCCTTGACCTGACGACTCGAAAGTCGGTCACCACTGTCGCCGCTTCACACGGCAATATTTTCGACTGCCTTTTCCATTTTAGGGATGGTCTTTAATAGACGCTTCATGGCGACCAGGCTGGAGATTATAAACGAACAGCTGTGGAAAGTGATCTCTGCATAGTCGAATTTTATTATAATATTCGCGGATTTGTAGCTCGGCAAATGGTCTTGTAAGCGATTTGGCAACGATGTACATAGATCACACAAAACACAGGTCGCAATATCCTTCTAATTCCTTAAATAATTCTAATAAAAAAAAAATATTCCTAACCATCATATTTTACCCTTGAATATCTGTTCAAAACTATATGATCCCCCAGAACTTTTATTAATCGAACATAAGATAATTGTTAATTACATTGTACTCGTACAATAGAGTTAAAATGTTAATGTACAAAGTTAACTTAAAACAGAAAAGAAATGATTTAAAAGTTAAAAGTTCGATAAATAACTTTTATTTACAAAAGTTAACAGTTTCATGTGCCTGGAATGAAGCGTTGCAGAAATGCCTGCGTGAGTTAATTAAGCACTAAAAATTGTAGTGATACCACACATTTGATACATTTGAAAAGAACGTGGAAAAAATTTTGAGCGCTCTATTCGTAAAATTCACTGGAAATTAATATCCACGATTTAGCCGGTTACACGAAAATTACGTCCATTAACCGTCTACAATCGCGAAAGCAGAATTCTAATTTCGTGTGAGTAGATTGCCCGTTACATTCCACGGCGAATTCGCTGAAATATCCCGAATTTCCCTCAAAATTTAATTACTCCCGTTTGGTAAATTGAACGACAACCGCCCACATAAATTGTCTCACTTAATTTCTCCCGCCGGAATGCCGTTCATTTGGTTTTTACAAACTCGCCAGGCCTCGAAAGTGCTTCGTGCATTGCTGACATTGTCCATGTTTAGTGTTTATCGCCCACCGTCGACGATATTAACCAGAGCACGACTAGATCCATTCCAAACGTCATAGCTTCCTTCCCCGGCGTTGAACGCGCGGAAAAAGGCGAAGATGAAGGCGAAGATGAAGGTGAAGCCCGTGGATTTCAGTTGGCTGGAAACTTTTCTCACCTGTCGCCATACTTTATCCTTCCGACAGCGGCATTTCACGACGGCATGCCGCGGCAGTAAGGAAATAAGGCCGCCTTCTCGCGGGTGCAAAAGTCGCTTCTCAACCATCCCAGCCTGAATTCCAGAATAAACAAAAATGGATCCTCCTCCGGCTGCTTTATATCCCCGACGCGAGAAAGGATCCAGAAACACGGGCGAGCTCGTAAATCAAACGTGTTGGTGCGTGTCAGCCCCGAATTCGTGAACCGCGCGCCCCTTTAATCAAGCATCCATTATTGGGCACGTCGCGGCTAAGAGGGTGCTTTCTTCGCCGCGATCGACAGTCAGCTCGTCTTCGGCTGGTACAGACGCCGCTGCGGGGAATCGCCGGGGATGGAAGGAGAGGCTCCTCGTGGCCACGCATTATTTCCTGTCGTGGCATTCGATGTAGATGGCCCCGGGCATTCCGAACGTTTGATTGAAAATTTCTTCAGACTCAGGAATGGTATGTGCGATGGGCTCCGCCGGGCTGCGGAGACTGCCGGAGACTGCCGGAGACTGCCGGAGACTGGCGAAGGCTTTATTCCGCGAGGGAACGAAAAAGGCCAGAGGTAAAGAGGGGAATCGATCTATTTAACATCTAGGACTCTTTGTCACTTGTGCTCGAACATATTTCCGCCCTCGAGGCTGACAATTCTGATTTCTGATTTTCCGACCAGACAAATCAGTTCAATGAAAAAACTGTAAATAATCCAAGTAGAATTTGGTAGCCGTAAACTAAAGCAGGCAAAGATTTGGGAGAAGTGAAATTAGAAAAATTAATGTACGAGACAAAAGAAGGGGAGGGGGAAGTACCAAAAAGAACAATAGATACTGATTCGTTGCGTGGCTTATTAGACTTCTCCCCGTTTTTCCTCTCGTTCACCGCATCTGCCGCGACTACCACCACGACGGAAGAATCCTGGCGATCTTGCAGCAAGTTGCCGCTAGTTATATGAAAAGTTCCCAGAAGCAGCAACTAACGGAATTACTGGTAATTACAAGCATGATTTATTAACTTGAGAAACTGGCTATCTTGCGGGAACTGGTGCTTCCCCCGTGTCGAAATATCCTAATGGAACTGGAGGATTCGTGATCTCGACAACATTTACTCTTGGGAAACGAACTTCCCTATTTTTCGAATCAAGCTGTGTCACCTGGAATTAAAAATTCTAACTGAGAGTTTTGAACAACCGGATTGCTTTCCTCCCTGTTTCTGAATGAACAATGCGCGCACTAAGATATTCCGAAAGACCGAGAATTTTAAATTTTCATCTACCTCAGCCGCAAAGAAACACGAAAATATTATTTCCAGCACTTAGGAATATTAAAGGGGATTCTCTCTCCTGTTGAATACGTGGCTATAAACGTCTATCTTCGGATGAATTTCAATATCGACGATTATCGTAGCTTTCCTTTCGGAATATTAACTACCATTAAGTTAATTAAAATTTTTAATTAACGTCCCTTTCGGGCGTTGGAGTTCTACGACAACTCCGACGATATCGGGACGGGATACGGGATACGGGATACGGGATACGGAATCGGAAACAGATATTTGAGAATGACGCGTTTAATGAAGAAAAGGAGGAAAAAATGGCCCTTCGGCTCTCCGACGGGTGTAATCGATCTAGTTGAGCGTAACGCGTTTAATCGCCAAAGGCGCGGTAGTTTTATTGACGGCGCGGCGCGGCGCGGCGCGGCGCGGTGCACAGATGATAATAGGGGACCGAGTGATCGACCCTTGAAGCGGACCCACGGAGTTAATGGGAAATGAAATTGTGGCCCCGAGTATTATCTCGAGAATTTTGGATTATCCTCGCGCGTAATAGAGAGCCCATTAGCGATGCGTATATTGTTTCTGGCGACAAGCCGCGTCCAAGATTGCCCCCATACGCAATTAACGGTAAAAGTAGCGATAATTGCTATTATTAACTGGCCTGTTACCGAAATTTACGTAATACCCGCGGCCGATAACGGAAGTGACGTGACCGCCGTGAATTCGTGTCTGTTCATTACGGCCTAATGCCGGCGCGTAGCTTGTGTCGATCGAGCAAACGTGAAAACACCGCACGGTTCTTTTTAATCGATTAGTTAGATTTTAGAATATCGTCTAAGCGAAAAAGAGGGATATTTTATAATTTATATTTATTTGTAGGAAAAGAAAGACTATTCTCTGCGACAGATTCTTCACAGAGACCTAATACCGATTTCCAAATGCAGAAAGGAGTTTTAAATTTTTGTTTATTTTGTTTATTCTTGCTACGACAAGTAGTCTATGCCTGACGAGTACAGACCAGAATTTGTTTTAGAAATAGCATTATTAAAAAACCTTTTCCACGCATCCAAGTACATGCAGTAAAGAAAAAGAAAGAAAATCACGCGTTCCAATTTATTAAGCTCTATCTACATTTGAGTCGGGTATTTATTCCTATGAAAACTCTTGATTCCTAGACATCCGAGTGGTTGAAATAAATTGAAAAAGCAAGTGGATAATTAGTAATCTCCTCTACTTAAACGTTTGAACGCGAATTTTTAAGTGGCTCGGGTTTCGCGTAATACCAGCAAAGGCAACTCGGTTCTTCGGTTTCGCGTCGAGCAGCATTACAGCAGAGGAACGAGAAGCTCGTCTATCAGCAAGAAGTTTAGGCAGAATGGGAATTAAATGGAGGCTGAACGCCATCTTAATCGCTGACTGTTAATCACTCGATTCACGCCGTGGGAATCGAAAGTTTTCGGGGCGCAAAAGGGTAGGAAAAAAACCGGAACAGAGTGATTGATACCGGGTGAGAAGTTGAGCGAGTTCGGATTCGTTTAGAAAATTCGTCAGCTAACGAAATTACTGCTCGTTCCGTCTCGCGATACGAACGAACGAGGGGTGGTTCGATACTCGCACCCGCTCGCTCAACCCTTTCACAGTTTTACGAAACCTATCCGAAAGTTCCCTTCTCCCAGTATCAATGCAGCTGGTACCGTACCAGTCGCGTGTTACCGACGCTATCGCGATTGATTTCCGTCATAGCGCGTAACGAGTAACGACTAACGACTACTTTAATTAATCCTGTGTTTGCTTCTTACTAGCCGAGTCCAAGACTTTCTTCGATGTCGGTTCTTAACTTTATTATAAACGTAAATATTTTTGCTCGAAAAAATTACCAAATGTTCTTTAAATGTTGTTCTTTTAAGTGCAAAAAGTTCTGTAAAAATATATACTTCCGCTTTTTCAACAAAAATTCAGAAACATTCGCCTCCTTTCGGCCGCCTGACTAGGTACAACTCCCTAAATCTGAGTTAGCTGTACCTATTACGTCTGGTTAAAATTCATAATTCTTCCGAATTTCTGCGGAAAATATTAGAAGCTAGAGTTCTTTGTACAAACGTAATCGAATTTTCACTGCTATCTATTAGTTTTAGTTTGATTAGTCCGAATTCGTCAGGTTTACTTGACAGACCGGCTACGGGTATCTTTGAAATCGTAATTTTTGTAATAGCCATCGCTATTTATGTGGGTCGGTTGGTACGGTTGCCTGGACGCACCAGTACATGCGTGACTGCGACCTATTTAATCGTCTCCCAGGACTCGACTCACCGTAAATTAGATAAAATTGCCCATAAACTTGTGCCTATCTAGCTGCTTACGGTTCGGGACACTCCTTATGTATCGTTTCCGTGAGGGTAGCGTGAGACGTAGGCTGGAATAAAAGTATATTGCTGCTAACGTGGATCAAGTATTCGGTTCCCTGCCGATTGTCAACTGTAACCCAAATAGACTGAACTGCTAATAACACCACTACTACCACCACGTTGTCAAGGTATCCGCAGCGCTGTTAATGGTTAATATTACCATCGCAACACGGGGTTAGCCGAGGCGACATTCCTTTTTCAAAGTGTTAATCGCGCACTTACGCGGATTACAGTGTTCCCAGCAACAATAACACAGTTCTCTACTGGCCACCCAGCCGAAACTTCTCACCGAGATACGTGCGTAGAAACGTTATTGTTCCTCGACCGCCGCGCCGGCAGAGATTTCGGATGAAACCATTTGGCGTCCGAAACTGGCCCATTCTCGGATTAATAACGTTTGCATGTTATGCGCGGGGATCTTAACGGTGCGCCGTTCCATGCACGCGCTGCACGGAGAGGCGAACAGGAGGATCGGTTTGCTTGGCCCATTCCGAGCAACTCGGCCAAGCAGAAGGTCCCGTGAATCCCAAAACGGCCAACGACACTGCCATGAGCAGCGCTCACGCTCGCCTTCACAGCCAGAAAGACGAAAGCCCTCGAGTTTAATAACGTTACTCCTCTTCTCTTCTCTTCTCTTCTCTTCTCTTCTCCCGCCCGCGTGCGACACAGTACTTTTCCATGCTCACGCGTGTACACCTGGGGAGGCGGTAATTATGTACCTGGACGTTAATATCGCTAATACGTCTTAAGTCTTTTTGTGACTTAAAAACCAGCGATTTTTTGCAGAAATCGATGTCTGTTTTAGGCGCTGCATTTTTTTTTACTTTTCAGTATTTCTCGTTAAATCTAGTTCACGCGATAGCCACACTCATACAGATTACACAAATTTTTAAATTTTCTATTTTAGACAACTACGACGATTGATTTTATGCTAACCATGCGCATATGATTTTTGTCAGACGCTCTATTTGAAGCACTAGAACTCCGGATATAACCACTATTTTTGCATTCAATTCTGTTTTCATATTCTCTAAAAATTGACAAATAAAGCGACAAAGCTGTTTTTAAAAAATCCCAGAGTTCGCATCATTTTTCATCCTTCAAGGTAGGGAGACCCCGTAAGACTTCTAACACCACGCGTGTTGTACATCTTTGGAAACCGTGAACGTTATATAAGTGGGTTAGAGTGTGCTTAAACCTTGCAGATGAAAAAATGAAGGCGCGAAAGGAAAACGATGAGAGAGGAAATCCAAGGTAGTGGGGGCCAGTACAAGGGCGATGCATAAATGTTAGGATACACCCTCCTGGAGGTGGCGAACGCGTGTTATGTGCCTGACATTTAAATATCGTAGTCGAGAACTTGAGGCCCGGCTATCGATTGCAATTGCAGATAAGGGCTGGTCGATTCCTTCGCTCCCTCCTCGCTCGTGTTCACCCCTCTTCACGCCCACTCCTTTTCCTCACTCGATTTCTTTTACGCGATTCGGCTTGGAGTTTGGAAACTGCAGTTGGGAATTTTTGAAATAATTAAGTGAACACTACGCCTGAGCGATTTTGGAATATTGTACATTTAAATTAATGCATTGGTCGATAGCTGTCCCTGTTGTAGATGTAAATTGCCATCGCGAAACAATTATGGTAAATTCCTACGCTACGGAACAAGAAAAGTTGTTGAGTTTAATGGTGATTTGCAACGCGAGCGGAGACTAATTGTCACACACTGTTTGTCAAAATTGTCCTGTATATTTGGCCCACGATGTACCTACTATTTAGATAGAACACCTCGAAGAAACTTTTATCATCGTATACCTACCTGCTACCAGAAGACATACACGAAATAGCGACGAGCAAATTAAACGAGGTCGCCGCGGCTACGAGGAACGTACGAATCGGTAACTTTTTTACCAGGCTGGTCGAAATGATTTATAGCTGGCCAGAGTTTTTAGCTATTTCATCCGGAAATGACAGGCTGGCGGCTAATTAACCCCAGATCTATTGTTGCCCTCTATCCACGTAGTCGCAAAACTATTATTACTCACGCCACGTTACTACGCAGTAATTAACGGACAGAGTCGGAATATCTGGCAGAAGGAAGGGGGACGGCTGGGCCATTCCTGTTCTTTGGTTCGGCCGCCTCGACAAAGGTACCCTAATTTAATAGGGTACCATGAAGCAGTAAACGTGATATGTGAGCTCCCGAGTATGAGTGGTGTGAGTGAATTTTACCACATTCGGAGAATTACCTGCGCATAGTGCGCATACTCGAAGGATGCTTCGAAATTCTTGATTAATTTAACAGCAATACATCAAGAGTGGGGTAAAAAATGGAAAAGTATTATATGAACGTACCATGTTGTTTAAGCTTCATGCTTCATGCTTCATGCTTCATGCTTCATGGTAGGTATGGCACGTTAAAAATAAGTGCATGCTAGGCGCGCAAGATCGCGATACGAGCAAACATAATATTTCTAATATTGCATTCTCTCTTCTGCTAACAGTAATTTCAAGAAAATATACTGTACACTGTAGACAATGTTCTACCTTTTTCTCTGTGAGTAAGTTTAGTTACATTCGGAAATATTATATTCAATTATCTCGTAGACTGTAAAGCACCTTTTTTATCGCGTGGAATTACGGGGTTCTATCTTGCCTCTTTTCGTCTTATTTTGGCCTGTAGAAGCAGCACGTGAAAGATTTAACTGTATCGAAACACCTTGTATACGTAGAAAAGTATACATACTAATTAGAATTTACGTTCGACTATGGTTATTGGTTCTTAGGCAACTTTATGAGTAAATTCTGGTTGTTATGTCGGTAATAATGCTCATTCTAGGGAATTCCTTCTATCCATCTGACATAAACTGAGAAAATATTCCAAGGTTTTGATCATTATTATGGAGAATAGAAGTGTGAATTTCATATTTGTTTTTTAGTTTACTTATTTTATTATGTAACTTGATATTAGAAAATTTTCAATTTCATATTTCAGAAGTTCACACATTGGAATATGTATGCGAAGTGGAATCGATAATTGACATGCATTACCTTTTCTTTTGTGATGATAGGTTGTCGTGAAAACTTAATTATTTTGAAAAAAGTTGGAAACATCGTCTTACCTGGAACAGAAAGAAATATTTTCTTATGAATACAATGCAGCGAATGAAAAAAGTTGATAAACGATAATACCACTAAAGAATAAACGATACCCTAAAAAATCAGTAGGTATAAGTATTAAGAGGCATCACCCCCGGGGGTTGATTAGGGCAAAATCCTGAAACTGGTTTTTAGGTATTTATGTGGGTAATCTTTGTGAGTAAGAACCAAGTTGATATCTAATCGGGCCTAAGTCAAATAAGCGAGCAATTATGTGCACAACATTAGAATTGTAACCTACAGAAATCAGGTGGTTCGTAGTCCTCGAAAGAAAATTAAAGTCTCGGTCTAAAAGTCAGGAAATGCAATAAATCACTACGATCTCACTGAAGCCTTGATTACGGCGATGTAAATCTCGTTACAGCCTGGCATAAACCCGCAAATAATTAACTAGTAATACGAGAAAGGTTTGCTAACGGCCGGTTAGCTCGGTGCTTCCTGTACCGACTCTGCTGCTTTGATATCAGAGTTTGAAATTGGAGTACCCGTTGCCTCTCTCTCTTCCGTTTTCTGTACGCCTCGTCTTTGGATGAGGCACGCGAGGTGTCGTCGGTTAGGTACCCTCGCTCACCTCATTATACTAATTATTTAAATCCCCCAACGGCACATTATATTAAGCCCCGGTGCACTCGCTAACGTCCGGCAGGTATAAATCATCGTTACGTCGGTGTTTCTCGTTAAGGATGTAGGGAAAGTCTTGCTGACACACGGCTGGGATATCTTTTTGAGAACGAAGGATTTTACTGGAATTACGAGATAGAACATTCGGG
Source organism: Andrena bicolor (assembly GCA_960531205.1). NCBI lineage: Eukaryota > Metazoa > Arthropoda > Insecta > Hymenoptera > Andrenidae > Andrena > Andrena bicolor. The sequence goes on from OY482666.1 coordinate 188,654, forward strand.
GTTAAATTTAAAAAAGAATAGGTAACGGGTGGAATTTGGGAATGATCTTGGACGGAATCCAGAATTCTAGGGAATTGAGACTAGTCCGAAACTGATTTTGGACTTGTTTAAAATTGCTCGGAAATTAAGTTTCGACTGAATTATCTTTGGACATAGATTGTATTGGTTCTTTACATATCTTTAAACTAGAGTTGAGGATTTTTAATGCAGGGCACGATTTAAATTTTTTTCTGTTTCCGTACGTGAATAAAAAAGGTGGATGTAGTTTTAAAATGGAAATATTTATTTTCAGGAAGAATATTTAAGTGGAGAAACGACTGATACATTTTAAATTCGTACGTGCTTAACTTTCACTTTGAAGCATGATAGAAAGTCATTTCACCTATTTTACAATTAGATATAAAAAAATATTAGTAGTAAAATTATTAAAATTTAGAGAAAACACAGATCTGTAGATTGCCACCATTATATGCACGGTATGCTCGATGTTTTCTCGAGAAAAAGTTTGGACAAATCTTTTCTCCAGACTGTGCAAAGTAAGAAGTTTCCGATCCGAGGGCAGTATAATCCATTTACAATATGGAAGGCAAGAGTACTTTTATGTTCTCGTTGCTTATAACTTAAGCTCGACACTTTTCCAGCCTGCGAAACTTACAATTTCATCCCTCAGTATCAACGTGTAATGAATCGATCATTTCTTCCGTTCAGAAGAATTATTTTTCCCTAGCATAAATCGCCCCTCAAAATAAACTCAAAGATATTTTATTAGTATAAAGCGTTTCTACTGTGAATAAATCCAAATTTAATCGATAAATAAATACACTGGAATCGAATTGAAAAAATCGAGAGTATCATGACAAAAGTGAAGTTGATCAGTCTTCGTGATTATTATTTATTGGGCATGACAAAAAAATCTTCCACCCAACACTAGAAATCCCACAACCGAACGTATTCGATAAACAAGTACAAACATGCACAATTAGACTATCATCTCTTTCCGTTGCGGCCGAGTTGCAGCTGAGGAGAAACAGCAGAGTATTCTAATGTCTAAAGTCCCGAAGGAGAAACGAAACACCGCGTCGAACACGTTCCCTACAACATAAAATCCTGTTAGGAGACAAGCTGTCCCTGGATCCTCATCGTTTATGCCTCTAATACGGATGACGTAGTCGTAGGTAAAAGAGGGCCTTATTCGGTGGACTTTGAACGGCTGGAAGCTCGTAAGACACTGGAGGAGGTTTTCTCCGGAAAACGTGAGAAAGATACACGCCAAGGGGCCAGGGTCTCTGGAACCCCTTAGTTTCACATGCCCGGTGCATTTCGGAAAACTCCAGTTCAGCCAGGCTTATAGTTGAAGTTTGATACGACGCTGACGGTATGCGCGTTTAGTGAAACGGGCGAAGGCTCCGTATGCGACATGAATAAAACATTTTCGGCCTCGTAAAACCGTTTCCCTCACCCTTGCTTGGCCGTTTTTCCCTTATTTTTTCCAAGGGTTGCCCCACGATTCGGTCGCAGAGTCGCGAGAACATTAGTACGAGAACGTGGACCGAGGTCTGCCGTCAGCCAATACTTCTGGCGGAGACTTAAAACGGAAATAATGGAAATAATGGAAGCCCGTGCGCCTTACAGGCGGGAAAAGGGGATAATCGAGATTAGTACTCTAGGAGCACTTGCTTTCCCTCAGGATTTCGATGAATTTCCGTGTACTGTATATAAACTGTTTCAGAACTGTGGGTGAAAATTTCACTGATTAAGAAAACTCATGCACAAGAAACAAACTCTTCCCGAACTTACGCCCGATTGATTTATTCAATCTATCAATATCGTAACAGATTATTCATTCAATATTTCAGTTTTTTACTTCATAAGGAATTGAACTTGCAATGTATTTTCAATAATTAGATATATAATACTTCTTATAGATCATCCTTATTTGCAAGAAATAACTATACAATTACTATACAAATTCTCGGAATACTATTTTCTTCTTGTTAACAAACAGTTTTTGTTGTGTTTAGACCAGAGTTGGTGAAAATCTAATCTAATTACAAATTACTATTAAAATGTAATTGTGTAACACATTATTTTCTGTAATCGTTAATTTTGGGTACTTGACAAAATTCTGGCCAACTAGCTAAATTAACGATTACAGAAAATAATGCGTTTTAATCCTAATTTGTAATTTGTAATTAGATTACATTTTGCCCAACTCTGGTTTAGACAGACTTTTTAAAGAAGAATTCTCAATAAGGATGAAAACAGAAACGTCAATTATAAATTACGCCACCATCAATAATATCAGCCAGCAATATCACCCTTTATAATTTCCAAGCTGATAAATTAAAAGTTCAAAAGTAAGCAGCTTGCCTTATTGCGTATTCCTGGTTACTTAATGCCACCGCCACTACTGATTTATCGTTACCCATCTGTTACCCTTCGCTTGCAGAAATATAATAACAACTGTATTAAATACACACCAGCCATAAATGAATTTTATTTCTTATATCTCTATATTAACAACGTGACATCGATTTATATATGTAAAATATAAAAGCAGAAGTCCCGATTGACTCATCAGTCATCAACGCCCAGCTCGAACCATTTACCCTAGGAACGTGAAATTTGGAGGGTACATTGTTTCCATGACGTAGAGATCCGCTAAGGAAGGATTCTTGGAAGTTCCATATTCTGTGAATATCTTTTAGGACCGAAGCGAAGCAATTAATTACTAGAATTAATATGTAAACAATATATTGTATGAAAATGACTTTCAAAAGCCCTGTAGTATCGCCGATTGATAAGAAATCAACAAGACTACACGAATATAGTATAATCAGCAATGTGAAGGTAAAGCTGGTGAAATGCCGTACCTAAAGCGACGAATTAAGCGGTATAAAGGCAGACGATTCGGTTCAATCGTTCGTGTAATATTCGATAATGTCGCCCCGCAAATCCGATCGAAAGTTCCCGTAGGAAACTCGAAACGCGAAGTTACAATGGAAATTATGGCTGCCGCCGCAGCTGCAAGGGAAACACGGTGAATCAAACTTAATAATGCCGTCGAAACACCTGTTTGCCTGGTCTATACTTGCCTGGATTTTCGTTCGCCCTCGGAACTCGTAAAACATTATTAACTGGCTCGATTTTATTAAAAATCCGACACTTACGGCTTATCAGCCATAAAAGGACACCGCTCGCCTCTTTACTTCGCCGAGGCTCTACTAAAATCAATTTCCCTGCGTGTTTATGCCTCCATAGTCCATTACCAGTCGTAAGTGAATTAACTCACGCATTTCGTCTGGAAAATTACATTAAGACTTCTTTCACTCTTTCACTCTTAATTTCTTACCGTGCAATTTAATTTCCTGTATTTATAACTTAACTCGAATTTCCTCGATTACAATTTGCTCGTATTATCCATACATTTAACATTCACCGTAGGTAGGTACTATAGAAGCAAGATAGCCATTTCAATTGCATGTATTGTTTCAATTAATGGATAGAATTTACACGTAATAAAAAACTCGCCAGTTAGCGAAGAAATTCAAGATCGCTAACCTACCATCGCCACAAGCAATTATCGTCGCGATATCGTCTGGCGAATATTCGCGGTGTTTACTTTGCAAAATGGCTACGAGGTATCGCGCGAGAGGAGATTCAATTACGCCCGGCGGACCATCGAAATACTATCACGTGGTCTCGCCCCTCGAATCGACTCGGAAGTTTTCGAGGCGGGCAACCAGAGTTGGCTGAGAAATTATGGCGGTCGAACGATTCCGTTGGGTACAGCTGCCACTGAAGAAACGGGATCAAACTTAATTTCGCCCTCGGACACCCGACTGCCGCCGCGCCGCACCGCGCCACGCCGTAGGCCGTGCGGGTATCTCCTCCGACGTTCCACTTCCGGTCGAGAACCTTAGGAACACTGCCCTCCGCCCCCCGCTGCCGCCTAACTGGCCGTGAAATATCATTCCGCAATTTCGTTTAATTAAAATCTGATTCAAAGTTGCCGGATAATACTCGTTACGCCGGCTGCGGTTAATGCATCACCGGAAGAGTCCAACTTCTCCGGCATCTTTTTTCCACCTCTTGCCATTTCGCTATTCCCCGTTATTCTGCCAACCCCGCGTGCTTTCTTTTATCTCCACTTGGATCGTTTTCCGCTTTCTTTCGGTTACCCTCGTTTTCCTTTCCGCTTTCCAATCTCCCATTCCTTCTTCCACTGCTTTTGCTTCCGTCTTTTTCTTCCTTTTCTCGCCCGATTTCTATTATCGTAGTATCTCTTTCCTTCGCTCTTTTCCCTCCATTTCTATTATATTATTCATGTATCACTTTCAGTAGCTTTAATAAGAAAAATCCATCACTTCAATTGTTGGTGTAATTATTATAGAATCCGGAATTTTCATTGAATTTTCCAGGTTTAATGGAAGGTAGTTTCTCGCAGTTTTCTTTCAATTACTCACTGCATCGCGTGCAGCCGATACATTGATCCTCCATTCGATATCCCAGTGTGACTGCGGACTGGACTCCCTTAAGAGATGTCCTAAAAGTTTCCAGCAATAAAAGCCAGAGGACCCATAAAATATCGTCACCGTCGCTTCGCCCCCCTATCAGTTATCCATCCCCATGGTCCCTCGACGGACAGGACGCGGGTACATAAAGCGGATACTACGGCGGATTGAAATATAACCCTCGAATATTTCTTTGCGCACCGCCCGATGCCTATATATACATTATACGACACGATACTTTCTTGCGATTAAAGTTTCACGCTCGTCCTACCTTGTGCCATGTTTCATGTAAACATCATGTTGGCCATCGAGCCAATCTACCTCCTTTACAGTTATTAGAATATATATCTAATGTACGGCCAAACAGGGAAATAAAGTTTACGCGTCGATAGGTCGCGGTACCCTCCTTTGGAAATTAGGAATACTTTCCTCTCGAGTGTCTGGTAGTTCTGCAGTCTGCTTATAGAACCCTTCGAGTTCTTTCGGGATCATCCATAGGATATTTTCATCGTATCTATTCCAAGTGCTTTAATTCTGTTTCAAATGGCTGATGCGACTGTTTTATTCAACGCATTTGTAACTTTTTTACTTCTCAATTTCTATTCGAGTGATATAAAGAGTCCCGCAGACGACTCTATTACAGAGCTCCTAAAAGCACGAGGCGTAACTTAAAATATTAAATGGAATTCGTAGTAACTTTGTGAATAGCTCTCGTCAATCTAGATATCTTTTACTAGAAACAGTTTTTAGAATAACGCGCACGTGAAAAGTTACGACGGAATATGGCTGCAGTCATATCAGGTTGCGAAGTTGCATATGAGTCTGACCACAGACAGTCCGCTATCCCTTACACTCAGCCGTTTACTTTTTCCACCTTCTTTACTCGTACTTTCATCATGCCCACCCAACCACGTGTTATTTAAAACGTACACTACTATGGACATTACATATTCCGAGTAGAACTTACTAAAAATGTACTTTTATGTATCGATGAAGTTATTAAAACAAGATCGCACTGTAAATAAAATTTCAAATAGGAAAGGACCCTTCATATGATAGAGTTTGAAAAAATCAAATTATTCCAATGTTTAGAATACGTGTATAAACACCTTTTATAATAGATATAAATCCTGGAATTCTATGAAATAGAATAACAAATTTCAAAACTTCGAAACGACTGATCTGTCAAATTTGGAGTCGCAACTGAAGGGCTAACTATTCAATTGTTTTTATATCATTCTGCCTTGATGGTAAAAACAGACCAAAGAAATCGGAATGAGATGAAATAAAGGGAAATACCCAGGGTTCGAAAATGTTCTGGAATTCTCGTTTTTAAAAAAATTCTGTTAGAACTTGTATGTTTCATTTAAGAAAATATCTAAAAATATTCTTGTGGAATTTTTATTGAAAAAAAATGTTACGATTAGGAACTTCTTTAAAAAGTGTCCTCGTGGAACAGATATTTTGGAAGTTATATATAATAAAAGTTCCTATTAGGTAGGTGCGGAGGCGGCAACTGCTCATCGGCTGTCCGTTAAATGCGCCACTGGCCACTGTCCAATTTTCAAATTCGAGATAGTCAACATGCTCGCTTCCCAAAGTCGTAAGGAGGAAGTTTCCATCTCGATAAACCATTGAAATCCAGCAGGGGTTGCTTAAATATTTCATAAGGACTGAGTATTCGGCGAAGAAGATATTTTCCTCGAAACTGTCGATCGTTGTACGCCCCCAGGGCGCTATGTATTAAAATATTTTCGTTTCAGGCAGAAAGTATAATGCGTTCCAGGTACAAACACGATTTACTACGCGAAAGTACGCGAAAGGGGGGTGGATCGAGCTGGTGCTTACGGAGGGTGAAATTCAGCTGGGTATTAAGGCAATAATCGTATAACAAAGGGTCACCTGATGGTCCTTCCGGGTGGAATATGGTTACGCGCTTTGTTAGGAGAAAATTTGTTGGGTAGATCCAGAAAACGACACGAGCATCAAGATTAACCGATTCTCAGGCACAAGAGAATTTTCACAGCACACTGTGATCCTACCTAATATATAAATAACAAGATATTGAAGAAATAAAAAACACTGTCAAGAATTTACATTTCGTGGAAAATTCGAAACTCTGAATTGAGTAACCAACAACATAGGTGCCTACTTTTGTTTAAAATGAATTCATTCAGAAGGTATTGATTTAAATACTAAATAGACTTCTCCTTGTATGAAATTCCCGAGTATGAAAAATTATTCTAAAATAGTATCACTTAAATCACATAAATATCACTAAATGGTAGAATTTCCATAGTGTAATATACGGTTAATCAAATTTCGACAGAGTCGAATATGTGAACAGCTTTTTATATGCAGCTATAAATCGCAATGTTGATAAGTATTAAGAGATTAATGATGGATATTCAAATATAAATTCTCGTGAAGTTTCCTCATCGTTTTGGACACCCGGCATTCCGAAAATTTGTTCAATCTATGTTCTGAGGTAACTGTTCACAATGAAATAGAAGCCTACATATATAAGTCTTTATTGTTTTTTAATTTGCCTTCTACAGATTTGCTCCTCCTAAACTTTTGGAACACCCAATATATTGCATGAATCGATTAAGTACTGTAAACATCGAACCAGAATTACCTAATGAAAAAGTAATTATAATAGAATTGAGTAAACTAAATGCATCATGCCCAATAGAAACTTTCCAACTTCCACGATCGACCGCACGCGCCTCAAGGAAAAAAGGAAGAACCACGTTCCAACGATACCGCCAAATACAAACTTGATTTATTACCAGTACAGGATATTATTAAATCCGTTTACCTCGTTCTCCCGCTCAAACTAAGTTTAAATCTCTTTCCCGGGTTGCCCTTTCGTCGCTGATAAAAAAAAAGAGGTGGGTAGGGGAGAAGGGGATGGAAAACAGGGGCGGGTGAGGGCAGAGGGAGAGAGACGGCGGATAAAAGAGAAAACCGTTGGAAGAGTAAAGCAAGCCGACGAATTTATTAACTTTAAAAGCTGCCTGCAATGCCGCCTTGTTGGAGGCGCTTTCATGGCTTTACGACCTGGCTCCAACACTCCCCCAACCCTCCAGCTCACTCGCCTGCTACCCTCATCTAGCCAGCACCCCTATCCCGCGGATCCATGATGCTCAACTTATAATTTTCTTTGAAGCTTCGTGGCTTATCGATCGGCCTTTATGATTGGAATTTGTAATAACTTTCGACCCGGGTGCCGTTTCGCCGCGCGAACGTCCCCCGCCTGCACCAGAAGCGCCTGCACTTTCTGGATTTCATATCGGGTCACCTCCGCGGGGGTAGGGGAATCCAATAATGAAGTCGCAAAGATTTAGTTGCCTATCTAGGCGGTCTTTGTGCAGTTCAGCCGATACCGGGAAGAAAGAGCGGCAATTATCGCGATAGCTCTGCTCAAGGGAGTTTAACGCCAGGTGTCGTTACAACGTCTGTTTAACAATCCAGGCGAAAGTTATTCTCGGAATATAGCTGAACCAATGACGTCGAAAAATCTGATATCGGACGTACGTTGGAGGACATCGATGAGGAGGACGTCTTGCACTTCGCTAACCGAGTATTGTAGTTTCAAAAAAAAGGAGATCTCGATGGCCTGCATTACTTGAAGTCATTCAAGGTAGCTTTACAACGTGGAAGTCATTACAAAAAAAAATACTGTTTTTAAACAATTCGAGTTTGTGGCAAACTTTAAACAGTGCGGTGTTTTGTTCGATCACGCACCATTTTTACAAAAAACAGTGTTTTTTAATTTTCTCGCGTGCTTCCCGAGATAATATTATATGCATCTTAACAAATTTCGGTTTTTTGTTCTAGGTCAAAAATTGAAGGAGAAATCTTCCGGGTCCGCGGAACACTGTTTTTCAGTAGAAGCTTCTTTCGATGAGCTGTGCCACCACTATTTTGTATTAAAAAAATTTAAAAAAAAAAAATTGTGTTCATACTTCAAGGTATGTACAATAAAGGCCTCCAAACAGATTTCGTATTCCATTCACTATACTCGCACAGAAACTCCTGAAAATCAGGCTGCTTTTCCGGGCTCTACAGTGGCATCACCCCTTAAGTCGGTCAGTGAGATCGAAGAGTGAACCCCTTGCTTGGTTTGGTTTCGAAGTGAACATTCGGGGACTCTTGAGAGCAAGAGGGTGAATCCCAAATGTGGAGATCGACTGGTGTATATTTTCGATATATCTAACCACCTAGATTCAAATTGATCTATTTAAAGATACGACTTTAACCTATATCACGACCTATGTATAAGCAGAGTATGAACTGTACTTCGCCGACTAAGAACAGAGATTCAAGAAATCGTCCAATTACGTTTTTAATTTCCAAGGTGACTTGGCGAACAGTCTCGGAAATCCTATAACTGGCCACAATGCTAATTTAATTTTTTAAGGTGGTGGCAGGAGAGGGGCGTACTGTGAAAACCGTTGCAACCCCTATTTACACAAAGCAAACGACATTACCGCGAAGACAAGATATTCGAGCAAACAAGATTAGCATACATCAGAGGGATTTACGTGTCCCCCAACGTCTTCGAAGTAAATCCTTGCAGGGAAACAAAATGAACGACTGAGAAACTCTGGCGCACGACGGTTTCCACGGACACACCGCCATAGAGACAAACGACAAAGCAATTACAAACCTGGCCGTCACTGAAACGAACAGTTCTGAAGGAGGTGGATGCGTTAAGTGACAGTGGTTCGCGCAAGACGAATTGCAGCGGCCGGGGGATCCCGTGGAGGAGCAGGAACATGGTCAGCCACGCTCGAAAATGAATCCTTGAGGAAGATATTATATCCGCCTGATCCCGATCCATTCCGGAGGACAAGAGAATGATGTAAGGAGGCACAAGGGGTTGCCAACGGCTTCGAGGAGGCAAGCAGCTGTAGGAGAAGGAGGAGAAGGAGGAGAAGGAGGAGAAGGAGGAGGAGGAGGTTGGCTTTACGGGGAATACCGAGTAAATGCCCCATGAATGAACGATGAGCCCTGGGGCCGACGATCCTCTCCACCTACTCCTTCGTTTCTGCCTTCTTCTGCCATTGCAGCCGTTCTACCGCGAATTCGAATCGGATTTCAACTCGGCCTGGTGTCGTGACCCCGCTGGAATTACGATTAGACTACCACTATGGATTTGTGTTACGTTTTCATCGGAATGACACAATATGAGGACGAAAAGAACCAGGAGAGGAGCGAGTGGGAAGAAAGGGGCAGGGTTTCACACGACGTAGCATTACGTCTTGCGCGAACCCTTTCTCTTTACTCAAGCAACCAGATTTCGCGGATGCTTCCTGTCTCGGCAAATGGTTAACTACAGAAATTGATTAAGCTCCTCGCTTTCATATAAAGTGTTTTATGAAAAGCAAATATATTAATAAGAAATGAACCGTACGGAAGCATTATTGAGACTTTGAGCGCTTGCTCTACTCGTTTCGAGGCTGAAAGAAGGTTACAGGATTCTCGGTTCGAAAACACTCCTAGAAACAAGTAAATCCTCGAAACGAGGTTTTCAGTCTATGAAGCCAAAAGGATTCACCTCGACAACCGACCTTTGATGACAAAGTTCGTGAGCAAATCCGTGGCCGCGCGGATACGCCGAGGGAGTCGAGGGGTTCGGGAAAGAATGAGAAAACGGATCAGGAGGATCGACGGTGGGTATTATAGCAACGGTGGTGGCAGAACAGCCTGCTGGAATACGTTACCCCCAGCGATTGACAGATTCTGCTGACTGATAACTCGGAGCGTCGACTCGCTGGGATTTCTCAAAAGGGAGACCCTGTCAGAGAGGGGGCTGCGAGCAAGAGGGCCCGTAGAGGAGCGTAGAGGAGCGTAGAGGAGCGTAGAGGAGCACTGACGGGGGAGAGAGCGATTGACGCATGAAAGATTCATGGCCTGCACCGATGGCCACATCAGAAATGCCGTGGGGCGAGCCTCGACTCGATTCTCCTTTTCTCCGAGTCCCGAAAGGTATCTCGAATTACGATTGCTGCTTGCTGGCTGCTCCGGCCGTCTGCCTGCTGCTTGCTGTCTCGGTTCAACCGACCGGGCCAGTTAAGCCCGTTTCGGTAATCGTGCCGCGTCCTTTTTGCCTGATTAGCTGTCTGGGAACGAGAATCGCTGCGAAGGAGCTCGAAAATGAAGGAAAAAATAATAAAAAAGAACTTGGGCTGGCTGACTGGATTGGCTGCGACCGGCAAGCTATCCGAACAGGAGAGAAGAATTTGGCGAGTGGAATCAAGACGTACTTCCTTCGTACCTCGTAGCCTCTTATCATGGAAAACGATACACGTATATCGGTCTCTGGAGAGGCAACCACGCCAGTGTGTTCGCTTGCTCTCTGTGTGAGCTGGAACGTGCATCCCCGCTCTTCTCCTAGAGTTACGTGCGGGGCTTTGAAAATGGCCGACGCTCTTATGAATTGGTATTAGAGGATAATTACGACGGTGATCCCAAGACGGCGATATATTACGTCGTAACGCGAGGCTGCACCGAGGGAAGGGAAGCAATAACCTGCTCCAGCCAGTCGTAAGTCCTTCGAATTGGCTTAAGATCAATTTTAACCGCGAATTCTTTTAAACCCACTCTCGCCCATCAATCGAATGTAGCGAAGCGCGGAAGATCGATGGTGCACGCAGAGATTCGTTCTGTTTGCAAATTTTTAGGCCAAAATCATTTCTTCTGCCATAGAATGATGAGACGCAAAATTGGAATGGCATCGATGAACTTCATCTTCTCCTTTCTCCATAAAGTCACAACGTGTTTCCTACCAGCTTTAATGATCTCGACCTTCGATTATAGCATAATTTCCCCACAACTCTGCTGCAACAACTACCTAACGACAGCGTTAAGAACAGAACATGATTTTAACGACGCTTCTTGTGGTAAATACGGAACGACAACAGATAATAATGGGCTATCAAAAGGGTGATTAGGTTAAAGGGTTAATGGTTAAGCCTGATTGCTGCTATAATAGATTAACTGTTAACCTGTTTCTGAATGCAACTACGAGCATACTTTTTCCTGAATCCGATTTGGTGACAACTGGGTACCTAGTAAATATCTATGATAAGCAACTGGCTATTGGAAACTTGAGTATCCCCTAATTAAGCGGTGACTAACTTCTGACAAAAAGTCAATTGAAAACTAAGTGTGTCTTCTATGCTAAATAAAATTCCTTTCGCCTGTACTGACAATAAGGTAACTTCGAGACTTGCTCAGGCTTATAAAATACACAGTAATTTACACCGCATTTCTTTCAGCAGTGTGTGAAATCGTGGTGATCCTGATCCTAAGCATCCGAATGCGTCCTGCGTTCCTTCCGCCGAAGAATTTGCCAGCGCCAGTGAAAGGAGCATTCGCTGAGCAGCTCGAGGAGAGAGAGCGAGAGCAGCGTAATGGGTCGACGGTGATTTGTGGGGGACGCAAAGTTGATTCAGGGGTGAGAACGGCACAGCTTTCGGCCCACGAAAATGAGCTCTAAATCAGGGACGCCTGGGAGAACGGGCGGTAACAAAAAGACCTGCGGGAACGTGCCTCTCGGCTGATAGCGCGGGCGAAGAGGAAAAAGTATCGGTGGAAGTGGGAAAGTAGGATGAGTCCAAAGACGAAGGAGAAGGAGGAGGGCGAGGAGAAGAGGACGAAGAAGACGAAGAAGGAGAAGAAGAAGAAGAAGAAGAAGAAGAAGAAGAAGAAGAAGAAGAAGAAGAAGCCTGAAGATAGAATAGATGGCTGCTGCAGCCAACGAAATTCAGAGGAAGCCGCACACCCCAAGTTTTGAACAACCAAGGAGAGAGTTTAGAACTAGAGCAGAGAAGAAGAAGCTGAAGAGCGAAAAAAGACGAAGAGCAACGACGAAAGAGAGAAAAGGGGGGCCATTGTGGCGGCTCGTAATCCGCATCGAAGCGAAAAATACGGTTTTTATCTTTAGAGGGGGCTGGATAATTGCGTAATTAATTACAGCTTTTATCCCGCTGGTTCGTGAAAGCTAAGCTAAGGTACCTACTTTGCCGACCGAGCACCTGGGCGATCGTGATTTACGTTCACCTTGGTAATTAACATAGATAGAAACCGGCTGGCTGGTCTCAGCGAACTTTGCCTCTGCACGCTCTTCTTTCACCTCGCGCACGACCCCCGCCCCCGCCCCCGCCCCAACCCTCAGACCCTACCGCGGCCTTCTTATCGCGAACCGCGTCATCTAAACCCGGAGATCGCACCTTCCACTTCTTCGAACGGACCGGAAGAAATTCTGGGAACTGAGGATGGCCTATTGCTCCTGGACCACGGTGTATAAATCCACGATAGATGCCAGAATGGATGTAGAAATATTATCTTGCTCGAGGGAATTGGTGGAGAGAATGTTGGGCGATGTTTGAAAATTCTAAGCTGTGGGCTTCTTGTGAGGTATAGCGTGAACCCAGATAGTCTCGTTTCCTCCTCTTTGGTAAATCAGGGTAAAGAGTGTCAAGAGATGGGAATGATTTCCTTCACCCCGGAAAATGCAATATACAAGTAGAAATTAAGTGAAATTGTGTAGGAACAGTAGAATTAGGCGGTGGAGGTTGCTTAGTTGCCATTTACAGTTCGGAACGCCACCTGGCACCGATCACAAACCTCTGATCCACTCTCCAGCAGAGTTGGGCATTATTTAAATATCGCCACCTTTTATAGGAAGCTATTACTGAACGATAAAATAGTCCTTTGAGTATTTATTATATAGATAAATAAAAATACAAATTTACGACGTGAAGTTTTCTCCAAATCTTCACTTGCTCTTAGCACAGTGAAAAGTAATATTGAACTTGGTATCGATTTAAACGTCCTCGCCGTGGCAAGAACATTCCCGCTGCAACCACAAGGCTAGGCGAAACTTTAAAGATGACCTGACCGAAGGAAGAAAAAAATCCTCGAACAGAACTTGCCTCATACTCGCGAAGAAGCATACTGAAAAGCAAATTGCTTAATTAGCTTCAACGAACCAGCGAGCTTTAATAAACGCAAAGACAGTGATAAGAAAAAGTGTACAACGCAACAGAGCCGATATACTATGTGTATGTCGGACATATTTACCAAGTAATGGAATTACGAAGCAATACGCGTGAACGCTCGCGAGCGGGCTGACGCGGACGTTACGACGATCATGGCGTCGTAACCGTAGCACTAAAACAATTGCAATAAAACAAAATCCACTTAAGTTCACTGGCACACTTCGTAGACTTCTATCCGACGAATACAACTGAATATTCAAGGCAGAAAAACAGGATTAAGAAGAGGAAATCGACTCTGTTTTCGCCCCCTTTCTTTGACCCAATTCCAATCCCGGGAAAATAACAAACTCCAACTTCGCCTGCAAAACAGCTAGTTGATATTTATCATGTTGTTTACTGAAAGCCTTTTCAATGTTTCGGGCCGTCTAACTCTCAGCAAGAGCGTTTAAGTTACCTACTCAAGGTTGAGCGCAACATTAGGAAGAATAATTAAAAAATTTTCTGCATGGTTTGTGCGTGGATCTGATATGTGAAAGAATTGTATTACAATAGATACAATATTGCTACTAAGTAAATTTCGGAAAAAAATGTGGGTTAATCCGTTTTTGTGTGATTCATAAATGTGATAGGAATGTCTAGGTGGCCACCTACTAGGTGTAATATCCTGTATTTTTCATATGTCCCTCTTCCCTACTTCCCCATTCCACGTGACAGACACTTTTTCACAGCCGCTTGGGCAAGAAGGTGCTCGATACCCGAACATTCGGTAAAACTTTCATTGCTCCCCGCCAATCGCTGTTCATCATCCGGACTCCGGAGCCTGGTACCATCTACATTCTACGTGCATACGTATATGTCCTGGAAGATATGTAACGGGAAGGTCGATATGGACTAGTAAAGGAGAGCCTCGAAAGTTTGGCGGAAGAAAAACGGCAGGGCGGGAGTGGTACGTGTCCGAGGGAATATCCGAGAAGGAGTTGGATTTTTAATGGCATCGTCGGGGCACTTCATCTTCACTCGGTCAGTTTATACCAGGGTCTCTCGACTGGGAAGAAGTTCGCGTTGTTCGCGTTGTTCGAGCGTCGATAAGAAGTTGAGGTATCCTCCAAGACGGAAGGCCTTTGATTCGCCGGTTCCATTCTCGAACAAAGGGATCGATCGATGAAGACGAGCTGGGATAAAGCGTGTATGGAAATCGGTCGACAAACGGAAGAGGTTGGTGAAACCCTTCTGGAGCTAGGAGCTTCGAGATACTGTGGGTATCAATCGATCCTATCGATTCTATCCCGTCTACCCTGCAGATAGCTCAAATAGAACGGTATAAATAGAATTGAAATATTTCAAACTAGGAAAATATTGATACCGAATTTTTATGGATAATAAAATCAAATTGGGCCCAATATGCCTTTATTACATTTCTTGCTATTTCCAATTGGGTAAAGTTTCAAGTTTCAAACATCTTGACAGTGAGGGCAGTTTAATTTCATCTGAATATTTGATTCCAAGGATAAAATTCCAAGTTCAATCTGTATCACAGTTAGAATAAGAACGATAACAGCTATTTAACTTTTGTGCTTTTGTATTCCGTCAGCTTTCTTGGCGTCTTTTCCAAAGGTAAATACACGTTCTTCAGGAAAAATGCAACGAATTTTCGATCAAGTTCCACTTTCTTTCTATCTATTTCTTTCTATCTATATGCCACAGAACAGAACACATAAGGTTTCTTCAGCATCACAATCTGATTAATGGAGAACGTTGTAAGCATAAGAATTTAAACGAATACACATTCCTTGAAGAATACTATTCCGCGAACTCAACAATTCCCAAATAAATCATTAAAATGTCACAGGAATTACCAAAGTAATTATATATTTACAATGACAGGCAAAATCGTTTCTTTAAAAGTGGGATATGCATATGGTTGCCTAAAAAGTAAGCTTCTCCTAGACACCTGCATTCTAATTCTCCCACACATTCTTGTTTCCCATAACACCAACCCCTACAGTATAAATGTAGCTGGAAAAATTGATAAATCCGACAAGGATTAGCGACGCAGGATCGCTGGGTAAAGCCCATTTCACCGTTCCATATGAGGGGACAAAAGTTGAAGGGTCAAGTGGCTAGGAAAGGTGAAAAAATCACGCGAAACCCAAGTCCAATTGCATTGGATTTGCAAGCAAAGACTCCACTACGTAGGTCGATGCGACCCGGGAGAGAACTTGAAAGGACTTGGAAGGACCTTCTATATAGGGGTAGGGGCGTCCTCGCCGGGCGCTAGGGGACGAGATTCGATGAGGAGAAGAGATTTTGTGTTAAAAAACGCGGACGAGGCAGAGGTTAAGAAGAGCCAGCACGCGTCCGAAATCTTAAGCAGCCTCTATCGCCGACCGTAGCTACTTTCTTCTGCTTTTCTCCGCATCCCTTTCGCCCTCCCACCCCTTTGTTCCTTCGATTCATGGATTCATCCCTCTGATCCTCGATTTTAAGTTCATTCTTGCGGTCTCCTCTGGCCATGAGCCTTTATGTTGCTTCGACTCTTTACGAGCCTCCTCCTCTGGCTGGATACGGGATGCCGCGCCGCGCCGCGCCGCGCCGGTTTCTATTCGAAGAGGTCGCGGTATGGCCAGGATCATTCGCTTTCACAGCAGGGAACGTTTATATTGTCGGATTAAACGCGTACTCGCTTATCGACAAATGCCCCTTGCGATAAACGAATGGCTCTGTTTTATATTGTAAATACTGTAAAACGGTGGATTATCCGATCGTCG
This sequence comes from Andrena bicolor, assembly GCA_960531205.1. Taxonomy (NCBI): domain Eukaryota; kingdom Metazoa; phylum Arthropoda; class Insecta; order Hymenoptera; family Andrenidae; genus Andrena; species Andrena bicolor. The sequence goes on from OY482666.1 coordinate 204,950, forward strand.
TGGTGGTGCTCTTGTTTCAACGTCACGTCGCCGCGCCGGTTCTGTTAACGATGTATTTATTCGCATCTGAACAGAGTGTTTCAGGATTATAGATAGAGACTGCAGAACGTATATGCTGCACATATTGGATATGTTTAATATTTTGTAAAATAACGTGGCATATTGTTTAAGTAGCACAGCGTGACATCGTGACCATGGTCCCCTCATTCATCGAGTCTAGCCTCCATAAATATGGGACTTGATGGTGCAAAAATTTGCTGATCCGTGTACAACACAGTTTTCTACTTATATGTTTATGTTGGTATGTTCATTTTTAACTACCTAGTTTATGTCATTGTTATTTTGATTTAAGTTGTACATTTAAAAGAATGTATTAAATACGATTTCAAGTGTTTGTTATGTTAAAATATCCTATCTTACTTTCTTAACGAAGTTAAAATAACCTATCTGAAACATTTAATTAATTGCCACGTTAATAATACATTATATGCCGGTACACCTATGACAAAAGATTATATTAAGCTGCTACGAAATAATGACTACATTTTTTAAATTAAATGACGACAAACAAGGACGGCACAAAGGAAATTATTAAATTTCAGTTTGTTCGGATGTTTCGAAATGCTAGATAGGACGTTTTAACTAACGAGGGCAGAATCGAGAATAGAGATGCCAGTAGCTTTTGTTTTTAAACTGCCCAGACAAATAGAGGATTAATTTATTGAAACTGACCAATATTTTGAAAGTTATTCGTATTGCGAAACCAATTAGGTACCTATTAATGAATAATTTCACAGTATTCAACATGTTCGTTGCATAGATAATAGATATCTGATATTTGATTTATTTGAAATATCTATTTACCTGTACGCACTACGCAGAGAACTGGTACCCAGATTCATCCAATTACGCATAAATTCCAGCTATACAGGGGATAATTGGGAAATGCTTACCTGTAACAGAAAAAAGGAAAATTTACGTAAATACAATGTATAAATCATCTATAAACTATTTATAGATGATAAAAGCACATATTAATTTAATAAAGAATAAGATGTTAATTACTTTATCGGTCGAATCGGTGGTAGGATTTTTGTCCCCATACATTACAATTCATCTCCCATCCCCCCGCGAAACGAGAAGCAAAGACAGCCGTCACTCGAAGGTATACGTCGAGACAGAGAACTAGAGGCGCAATAAAAACTTCTATCGAAGGCGACTCTCGTGCTCAGTATCGCCAGACCACTCCCTTATCTCGGTCTGCAAACTTTGAACCTTATTAAAGTCGATTTGCCAAACGAGTATTCCATTTTATTCAATCGCCCGATGCCCCATTGAATTTAAGATAAGCCGGTCGATCGATCAGCCCGGTCTACCAGCTTCCAGCCTCCAGCCTCCAGCCTCCAGCCTCCTCTATACGGGCGCTCCTCGGAAAAGAGACGAGGTAAGAAGCTATAAGAAGCCCAAGTGCGCGTCACGTCGCCAACTGCAAACGTCCTGGCGATCCCGTGTAACGGAAAACTTATCGGGGAATAATAAATTCCGTGGCGGAGGGGATCGAGACAAAAGTGCAGGCAATCCGTCCGTCTCGAAACTTGGACTTTGGAAACGGTTTGCCGGAAGGGAGGGCGTCCCTGGGAATCGGGATAAAGCGAGGAGGACGCGATAAAGAGGCTGGCAGAAGAGCTGGCAAGAAATTATGCTGTTCTATTCTCTGAAAAGACTTTTGGCGGTTGCAGTCCACTTTTCTCGCGCGGCAGAATCGAATGGGAAGCAGGGCGAAAGAGACTGCAACTTCTTTTTTCTTTTTTTCTTTTTTTCTTTTTTTTTCGCGTATACCTTGGACGAGACATGAAAAATGCATCTGACAGGCCCCAAGGCACTTGGCCATTCAAGCCCATGGCTTTCCCCTGCCAACCTGCCGCTGCTTTTCAGATCAACAGTTAGCTCGACTAATTTTCACTGGCCACCTAGAGAGCCCTGAAAAAGTTTACGTCTGCCCGGTGCTTGACAAAGCTCGCCAGGGGTTCGTTGTGAAATGCTGATCGAGTATTGTTTGGAAAGTTAATGTTTCCGGTGGAAGCTTACGAAACTGTTAAAGTTTAGAAAAGAAGTTAGGTTGCCATAGTTAAGTACGAAGACAACAGTTGCGTGCTACATTCTTCAGGGTTGTGTTTCCTCTTCCTTTTCCTCTGCTCTATTTCGGAATCAAGCCAAAGAATCTAATGTCTTGAATATGCTTGGCACGCAGAAAAACCAAGAAAACTATTATGAAAGTTAGTAGCTGCTGTACACTGAATTCTGTTTAGCTTTTTCCTCCGTTCGCCGCGTTTCATTCTGTCATCTGGGATTAATGTTTCTCGGTGGGCCAGTTGGAAAAATTTTCAAAAACCAAGTTTGCAAGAACCGTAGTAATTAGGGTACGCTGCATATTTTATAACTTGAACGAATCGAGCGCGCGCACAATTTCTACTACGTTCAAATCAAACTACGTCGTTGCCTCTATAGGTGTTCCTGAAACACCAGCACAGGTAAGAGGAAAAGGGGAAAATTTTCTCAGTCGGTACCTATGTGTACGTTTTCACCCGTTTCTGAGTAAGCTATCGCTGCCTCGGCGTCTAATGAAATGCATGAAAATCGTGTTAAAGGACTTGAAGCACGCGGCGCGGCGCGGCGCCCTGTGCAAATAGCAAATAGCAAATATTACGCTCTTTGAAAGCTGTCTGTATGTTCCGTCGATGGCGCGCTGACACCGGGATGCGAGATTAGTTTCAAAGCGTCAATTTACATAACGTTTACTTCCATTTCAGGAAAATTAGAAATTTCTCGGCGGACCATTCAAAGATCCTCTCGAAGAAACGAGAATCGCGCAACGTTCGCGTCTCTATAGTGTGAAAAGTGTCGGACAAATTAAAGAGTATCAAGATGGCTCGAATGTATGGCACCTTTCAGGCCCGGGAGGAGTCTCTGCATTCGTGTTTCACCAATTCATATTCGAGTGGACTAGTGGTTGGCTATTAGCTATGAAGAAATTAAAACGGTATATTATGTTCATTCATTAGCCTTAAGTGTTAATTTATTTGTGCGTTTACCCTACGACATTTATTAATTTAAAACCCTCAAATGTAATGAAACTTTTGCAACAAAGAAAACGTTCAAATATGTACAGTGAGAAAGTAGTTGAATTCTACAAGAAAAAGTTAAGATTTTCATGAGTTGCTTGTAATATGAATAATGGTAAGAAAGAATAGAATATCATATCATTTTGATAACTAACAATTTATTTCATAATCATTAGGTATCACTGATTCTCAGAGTGTGTTTACATGTGTCTACGTGCACAACGGATTTCCAAAGCCAGTAAAAAAATTCAAAACTGCCCCCACTGCAATTTACACTTCATTCTTCCATTCGCTTTTCTATCTTTTTCATATTTCTTTCGCCTCTCCTTTTCTTTCCTCATAAATGTCCTATATCTTTTACCCCCATTTATTTCCTCTTCGTCTGTTTTTTCCCTACCTGCACTCTATTCTTCTATCCTTCTTCCACAGATTTCGCTATCTTCGTTCCATTTAATTCTTTATCGTCTTCCCCACTGTGCTTATTCTATCTGCATTCGAAATTAATCCTGGCCAGCGTAAAGACGACTGTTTATTGCACTCTCTGCGAGGGAACAGCAAACTACTCGGAAAAATTTGCTACCTGCAAGAAAATGATAGGCTGGCCGTAGAATTTCCAGCGAGCTAGCTGGAATTTTTCAAGCCGGCAGGCTAATTCCCGCGCGTCACAGATCCAGCCGCATGCATCACGGCTGGCGAGCCAGTCGTTACATATATCCCCCTCGACAATGGAACCGGAGCCAGTTATCACGGTTCTTTGTATTCAAATTGGCGCGGAAACACGGCGGGCAGATTACGCGGAATAGGCGTTTATCGCGGGATTATGAGAGCCGTATTGTAATAACAATACCGACCTTATTCGCCGCAGCTGTAATTACCTTTTTGCAATGTAATAGAGAATAGACAGTGAGTGATCATGTAAAAGGGAATCATTGACACGATTCCAGTTTTGTTTCGATGCACCTCCGCTTCGATTGTAGAGCAAAATATGCTGTGCACCGGCTGCTCTAATCCTTAACAATATGGTGAATAATATGAACAATTATAATGAATTGCAGGAAGTAGATATATTCTCAGGATAACTTTGGAACGACCTTTTGATATCTCAAAATTCTGCTACGTATCAACATTTTATTAACTGAAATCTGAATACCAATGAAAAGATGGTTTGTGATAAGTTAACTTTCGCTCCGCGCTGTATTAACAATTCCCAACATTTATATTTCGCTGTTTTATTTTCTACATAAATTGTTCGCTTTGCACGAAAAAGATTCGGGTGGCGAAATAAATGGACCAACTCGGTAATGTTCCATGCATTAGCAGCGTATGTTACGGGAGCTTTTTCCCCGAAAATTTAATTGCATCAATTTATGTCTTACGCGAACCACGACAGAAATTGCGAAGCACGTTTTCGAGCGCACACCCAACCCTCTCCCGATCAATTTCCCGCCCATCTAAACTTTCAGCCTTCCAACCAGAAGCTGTATCTCGACAGAGAAGGCAGAAGTGCTCTGCTGTAAGCTTGAAGGAGGGGCGAATACATAGTAGACCGACCTAATAACTAAATCATGAGGATATAAAAATGGCGGTGTGGCGCGGAGGCAACTCGAGACAATGGATGGTTCCATTAAATTACGTTCGTTCGGCCGCATTCCATGCAAGCAGCCGAATCATCTTATTTCTTCTTCCAATTTTCTTCCAATCTCAGTACTTTCACTTATCGTCCATAGACGCGGAAATTCAATTTTATTTCCTATATGTATTATATCTAAACACCGTTTACGGGATGGAAGCTAAAAATCTCTCCAATCATCGGAACAGTATAAACATTTAGTGGAGATGCAGACCAAGTAATTATAATTTTCAGCTTCGTCGCGTATTGGAGAAATATTAATACCTATGACTTTGTCTGTCATGTCATATTTTTCAGAATTCAGAAGTCAAACAGAGCTGGTAAAATCACAGCAGCATTGAAAGACGAATCAAATACAAGTCATATTACAATATTATTAATTTGATCTACCTACTATGCAAACGCAAATCTCGTATTAACCGTAAAACTAGCACTTTCCCTAAGTAACAGCAAACAGAAGACCTGTCAATTTAAGTCTACACCGTGTAAAAAATCTTAAAATTATTAAATAAAAGTAAAGCTGACGACAGTTGGTCGAGTGTTTGGACACTCATTTTTTATTTACTTAGTAATCCCCATTCTATTCGCCCCTTCGCCAAGTTCTCTTTCAGCCTAAAAACACGCCGAAAATCGTTGGAGAAGCCTGGAAAAAAAATTGGGCTGGGGGAGAGGACGCGTGATAGAACAGGAAGCAGGCGATTCAAGGGAACGGGGTCGCGACAACTCGGCGGTTAGCGGAAGCACGCTCGCTGCTATCTGATTAGCCCGAGTTTGCTAATTGGCAAATTGCGAGCGTGACTCATACAGCAGTCGGTGGTGGTTCGGTGACTCACCTCGTAACACTCCCTTTATGGTTCGAGCACGATTCCAAAGCGAAGCCGATTATTACGCCCGCGGTGCATTCGAAAACACCTAGGATGCATCGCGATGCAGCCTGATGGCATCCTCCGCAAAGTCTAACTTTCAGTTTCAACCCCGTGTCCCCTCCTCGACCCTTTCCGTTGGTCACTACGTTGCAAAGGAAATTTCTGGGATACGCGTTGCTTCCATTCGGTTGTTCGGATTTTATTTTACACAAGACTGAAAAGTCTTTTATGCTCGCACGATATGGAGTAGATGTCTTGTCTCGCGTTGTCAATGCAATCCTCTCTTATGGAATGTAGGCTAAATTTAGGAATGGAAAGAATCACTGCTTCCCCTTGGTTCTATTGCATAAGGGATGTTTCGAAGAACGTTGATAGTAAAGCAGAGATAGCGATGTTTGCCAATATCAATGAGATTCATTCGCATATGCTGTGTTTTAAAATTACTATTATTTTTATTATTCCTATACACGATTGATCTTTTTAACCGACTTCAAAAGGAGGAGGTTACTCAATTCATTAGGTATACACCTTTGAAGTTGGTTTTTTTTACTTTTTTTTAATGTATACCTACTGTTTTTTTTTTAAATAGACGACTTCTGAATAGTGTCATTTTCTGATTGCACAATGTTCTAACACTTCTATTTTTTTTAACCTTATCATTTGGAATAATACTATTTTTAACTGATACTATTTAAGTCATATTAATATTGAATATAGTTAATTTTAAACAATATTACTTTTAATTTTAGTGGCATCGTTTTTGAATAAAATTTGCATTTTGTATTAGCTGCTAGTACTTTCTAGTAATTTTACGTATTACTGCTTCGTAATGTTATTTCTAAATATTACCATCTTTCATATCATTACTTCTGAAATTTGAACGTTACCCCTCCTATTGTTATACATCAATGTTTTTACCTATTAGATGTGTTCCGTTTTAACACTAACAATTTAAGCATACTGTTATTATAAAATTAAACACGCCAATGTATCTGGATCCCGATTACCTACAATACAGTATTCATTGATCCTACAGTTTGTAACGATTGCAGAACAATTCAGTCGCATTCGATGGGCCGTATTTGCACCGGCTCTTGGTGGAGGAAATTTTCAAAATACGTGTCGAGGATCGTTGACGCTGTGTCACTTAATTTCCCGTTATACGCAGGAGCAAAAAACAGCGCGCGCTACAAGGTGTGCAAGTAACTACGGTAATTATTTTCGAAATGATTAGCAAAACCGAGTGTGTATACGTGCCCGGGACTAGCAAAGCAACTCTGTGTTTCCGTAATAATTAGCACGTTGTATGAGTTACCCTCGACACGTTCAAATTAGATTCGTGTTTACACTACCCCGCGACGAAGAGCCTCGCGTCACGACCAATCAGAAGGTACGTCTGATTAGAGGCTCGCTGAGCTCATTAATTAACACTGCCATAGGCCCCGCGAGTTGATCTTATGCCGGTTCACAGACATGAAAACGGTAATTATCTGGAATTAACGTTCAACTTCTTCGATGTACTCGATAGATTTATTTTAAAAACATTGTTTAAAGCTGTTCACCTAACTCTGATGTATGTACCTACATTATTATATGAAGAGCTTTTATAATAGAGCTTTTCACGTAAAAGATGGAAGGATCACTGTTTGCGATAAAGTGAATATTAAGTGGGGACTAAAATTTTTTCGTAGGATAGTAAACCTGCTCACCAGGCCCGCCACGACCCTGTATGCAAAATTAGACAGCTGCCTAGGGCTTAAAGTGGACAAGGGCGCGAAATAAAGTTCTTAGTGTTGGCATTTTTTTAACCAAATTTGGCAAATTTGTTTTGTGATATGTGGCTAGTCATCTAAATACTTTAATTCCTGTGGGATAAGCAATAATTATGCTAACTGAATTAAAATAAAGCTTTAAATGAAATGTTGCAAGTTCTACTATAAATGGTTTAAGACACTGTTCAAGAGTGTCTGAAGTCTCTGAACTCATTGAAGCCGAAATGGCTGTACGACTACCAGTTGTGTAGTGGAAATTTAAGAAGTTATTACGGCATAAAGCCGCGTTAAATTACTTCCACAGTTGTAACATCCCATAAATTACGCCTGAATTTAGCAAGCGGCTTACGTGCACGCCATTTAAACGCGCCCCGACGAATTTTTGAAAGTCAATTTTCTCCAAAGAGGAAGCTTCACCGGGCAACAGCGTATTCGGCGTTGTTTTTATGTACATTTGAACGAAGAATTGCTTCCTGCTCGGCCACATCGCGAATTACCCGCGCGCGATGAACGCCCCGTAAAAATTCCGTTTTCGTTAACCGAAACGCTGTTTCTCGTCGGCACATAGGCGACGCTTACGGGGAGCATTGTGCACGCTCAGAGCCGCGTGAAGGCATAAAAACGGCGACTCGCCCTTCTACTCCGTCCCGCCGACCCCGCCGTGCTCGCGAACGCATTTGTTATTTTAATAACCGCGCGCTTCATTCTTATTTATCATCCTTTTTTTTTTGTATTTTAACAAGTGCGCCGTAGTTAGGTCGAAAACGAGCCAACGGTCGTGGGGCAGGGGTGGAGGGGAGGGAAGAGGAGGAGGCAGTAAATACGTGGAAAAATGAGAGTCGTTGAGTTTCTGGTATATCGCGCAGTTAGGCGCCGGCCAGAACACCGCGAATCGTCGTAAATATTAATAATCCGAGTCGACGGCCTCGGCGTCGTCGTAATTAGTACTCCCTTCTTTTCGTGAATTCGTTACGAAAGTGTTCATTGCCTAGTGTTTTTTGCCGCCGGGGAAAGATATTACTGGCAACTGCGTACCAGCCACTTGATGGAATTTCCAATTTTTTTCGAGACTTAAAGCTGTCGGTAAGACTGTTTTCTGTGGTGGAAACGATTAAACGGAATATCGTAGACAGCACGCGATAGAAATTAGTGAAACGTTAAAGGATTTTCATGGGCTAATAATATACCAAGATTCTCGAATAACTTTCGATTTTATCGATTTTACCTGATTTTTTACAGTAATCTCGCCCCTTAATGAATTTCTGGCTATGTTTGTCACGAAATCGACTTTTGGTATGATTTTTGTTGAAAAGGTATTAGATAGGGGATATGCTTTTTGGCCAAAACATACTGTAAAAAATGTATAGAACCGTGCGCTTTCATTTTAATATACAGGTTTACAGACCGAAGTTAATATTTGGGTTTGTTTTTCGCAAGATGGCAATTTCCAGAACCTCTGACATTGTGTAGAAAGAAGTAATTGAAAGTCAACTAGAACCAAACAGGCCGAAGCGAACGGACCAGCTAAAGAATGAGAAGAAGAAGCTCGTTTTCGTTGGAGGCAAGCTTCTCAATCAGCAGCCTCCTCTGAATTCCGCAGAAAAATGCGAGTCCCGCCGCTTCCCTATCCGCGGGAGAATGAGGGACGTTGAACGATCTTCGCAGAAATTTCGAATCTGTCGATTAATCGTCCCGGTTCCAGGCAAGATTACCAGTCGGAACGAATGAAACTCGGGAATCGAAGCTAATCCAACGAGGGCTACAGAGAGAACGAAAAAGTCTGAGCAAGATTAAATATCGCGCTACGTGCTATCATCCGCGATTCGAATGAAAACTGTTACGGGCTTGGGACCTGAGTTTGCACCGGGTGTCCTGATTAATCCCACGAAGAACTATCCTTGCCGGTTGAATTGGGATATAGAACAATATGGGACACAGAGACGTTACTGAAATTTTATAGTATCGGTAACCTTGACCAATCGCAAGTATCGTACACAACGAGCTTTCAAGTGCTAAGTCTGCTAAGTCTGCTAAGTCTGCTAAGTGACGCCAAAGATGACTGTTGTGAAGCAAACGAACTGTTTAAAAGCAACTTGTGCTTACGGCAAATGGTGCTTGTACACAATCTGGGGTCCAAGAGCTGGTGACGCGAAGTCAAGTTCTTTTAGCAACTTCTTTTTAAAGTCCAAATTGTGTACGTTAATTCGCGTTAAGTTAATATCAATGTTTGTTAGATTCGTGTCACTAGTGTTATCCAAATGAGTTATTTAGGGGTTTGCGACACATTAGTTGCCACGGAAGGGACTGGAATGCTTCTCTAATGAATCAACTTTCAAAAAATTCTAACTTCACGGTGTACTTTTGCTTCAAGATGTCCCTGGATGTCCCTCCGTTTCTGTTTCAACTGAGCTTTCAAGAACTCCTAACACTACGTTCACAGAGGCATTAAGAATTCTAGCTCCACCTAAAGACAAATTGGCTAGCGAACTCCAGTCGCCAAGTTCCAGCCAAGATGGCGGGCCGGTGCAAAAAGAAAGGGATTCAGAGGGGCCAGAAGGACGGCCAAGCCAAAAGATACAGTTACAGCAGGACGTAATGAGGGAAGAGAAATAAAAACGTCGAAAAGGAAGAAAAATAGAGAGTTAAAGTTAAAGAGCGGAGGGAAGGGCGAATAAGACCAGAACCAGCATGAAAAGAAAAATGAAACAGAAAAGTGCAAGGGACATACAACAAGGAGGAGAGAGACGGATAAAGAGAGGGGTCGCAGGACGAAGGACGAAGGAAGAAGGAAGAAGGAAGAAACGTCCTTGCGCGCCGCTCAGCAGGAAACTTTTAATTCCGTAACTCCCGGATTAAATTATCACGCCGAGACGATTGTCTCAGGAAAGATTAAGAAAGGAGTCCTCCTAGCTCGGAGCAAGCACGCGCAATCGTTCCTCCCCGCGAGTAACAGAGAACGAAAGAGACAAAAGGGTGAGGCTGGGAATGAGAGGAGGAGAGAGAGAGAGAGAGAGAGAGAGAGAGTGAGAGAGGTACATCGACCAAATCCCTTTTTCGTCTGCAGCAGTGCCGGTTGTTGCGCTCGGTTTAACTCGGCTACGACTCACGGCTGGAGAAAGAAATAAGGAAACACCGATGGAGCAGAGGAACACGGAAAATCCACTCGACGGGAGGGGATAGAAGGAGGGCGTGATCGGGATACAGCGACACGGGACGGGACGGGACGGGACGGGACGGGACGAAGCAAAGAAACCGGGGTGAAACAAATGGACAGGGAATTCACTCTGCGGAGGTTGGCAGAGAGGAGGGGAATGCTTCCAGCGCCGAGAATTCGTTCCAGCGCGAGGAACAAAGGGGGAGAAGGCAAGAAAAAGTCCCGACAAGGACGCACAGAGGGAAGAGGGGAATCTGGTCTGGCTCCTTTGCTCTGGAGGGACAAAGAGACGCCAAGTTGCCTCTCCGCGTGCCTCTCCGCGTGCCTCTCCTCGGTGGGTTTGAGTTTTGATTAACTCGAAGGTCGACTTGAATTCGAGATCGAGTTCCGGTGGAAAACTCGTCGACACCAGGCACAGAACTTGAAAGCTAGACGGGGCAAGGAGCAACGGGAGAGAGCGAAGATGCGAACATGCGAACATGCGAGTTATCACGTTCCGTAGTCTGTTTGATTTGGATACGGTGACATGGCAGGTGGTTATGCGTTTGCACAGATTCCTCGCCCCTCTGTTCAGCATTATTATTAGGCGGAACGTGAACCGTGCAAAAGGTGTACTATATTACCGTCTATATCGAGATCAAACGAGATGGAAATTGCTTTCTGGCTGGGATACGTGATGTGGTTGATCGCGCGAGGAGAAAGGCAATTTTTCTTAAAGTTTCAGCCGGTCTTTCAAGGAGATACGATTATTCGCGGTTTCCTTCAGCTTTTTCTAATACTCCAACGTAATAACCCCAATAAATTCCTAATGATACCTAAACAACAGAAATGCAGGAATATAAGTAGAGTACCTAATTTTAAGAAAATACGAAAGAGATTGGTCCCTTATACCGCTTGGATAACCAGCTGGATATGATTCTATTACTCATGTATGAGCACAACACATCAATCATCGGATGCACTAGACTGAAACGGGAGAAGGAAAATGCAATGTTCTTGAGACTAAGTGTCTATACATTTTTTTCACCGCAGAAGAACGACTAGCATCGGCCTATCGAGTCATAGAGATTGTAGTCTGACTAAAAAATACAGAGGTGTATATCCTTTTTATTTGCTCTATAGATACGCCTGAGAGTTGAGAAATTGAATTCCTGTCAAGTGAAACTTCTTCCACGTTTCTATTTCACAATCCTACACGAATAATGTACAATACATTTATCTCACAAACCCCTACGGTCATGTAATCTTTTTGCATCGTTTTTGGTAGCTACATATAACAGATGTAATAAAACTTATTTCTCTTTAAGAGAAATCATACCAAAGTCCATTGGAATATTATTCAATTAATTTAATTCAATTTTATTAGTCTAATACTGACTAGGGTTTAGTACAATTCGTCGATATCAATATTAGAAACACTTCTGTAAGGTTGAAGGTGAATCTCGATTAAGATGCTACTTAAAAAATATTTCAACTTCTAGGACACTTACTTAAAATCTTGAAACTTTTTACACGAACACAATTCAAAGCCCTAACTGCTTCACAGCAGTATAGTTCAATAAAAGATTAAAGAGTTATTTTATAAGAATGATATTTTTAAATTTGTAACTAAAAAGTTATACACGTTTAAAGCACTGCCATATGTAAACTGCGAATGGAGATACAGAGCGCAATATGGAGAATATGGGGTGAAAAGGGTGTAATCTACACCACGGTAGGAAATTCTGTTTGTGTGCTTTGAATGAATAAAAATGAGAATATATTATAGCATAAAGCCTCGTAACTGTCGAAATTCAATAACAAAATCCCCTAAATAGAATTTTCTTCGTACAGAGGATAATTACCGCAACAGCTAATTACTGACGTAATAGGAAGTGAGATCGTTAACGAAATATCCTTTAATAAGCACCGCTAATGACGCCAATTATTATTTTTCTCGTAACACAACCGAATCGTTAATTAAAGATCCACCGATAGTTTTTTGTCATAACACGGTATCGTTGCATAATATTGTATAAAAAAAAATGCAATAATCGTCCCATTAAATTTATAATTCCACCGGTATATTTAGAATGCCCCAAGCTGTTTGATGATTGTACCTCAATTAAATTACGCCCCTTGATCTCTCTTTCATTTTTCCATCAAACATTAATCTCTTTGCGCACAGAACAGGAAATTTGAAATCTTTCTTAACACGACAAACATGACCTAAGAATTTTTAATCAGATTATCAATAAAGCTTCACACTTTTACTAAGCTCTTAATATTAATACCCAATCCGATCTATTTCGAAAGAATTCTGAAAATAGGCCAATACATATATAGGAGAATATATGATTCATCCGTAACATCAGAATGCAAGAGGCAGACTGCGAGGAAGCAAGGGAGTGAGGACAGTCTACAGTCAGACGCACTTTGCAAACCAATATGACTAGAGCTCTGTAAATTTTCATTCAAGAGTTATTTTGGAAATTGTTTCGAGTAAATATTCTAGAGATTGATTAGAACTTGCAAATCGTGCATAAATTTTGTAAGAATTTTATTCATCCGTCCTCGACATATGTACATTAGGGTGGAAAATTGAATGCTCCTTTAATATATTTTTAACAAAATTTCGATGCGGCTTAAAATTTTTGAGAAATTCGTTACAACCAAACCATTGACGAATCTAAACTTTAAGGCCCGGTCGGCACTCTTTCCTGTTGTCCGATTGCAATAATCTTTTCCTATTTTTAGGGACTACTTTTTTATGAAATGGAACCATATTAGGGGGTGAGCATGCTGAAAATAAGGGCTACTTGTTTAACATTTTGGGGGGCGCATAACAGTTACGATAACAGTCAGTCACACGTCTTATATTGGACCAAAGGTAAACTTTAGCAGGCATTTTATGCAACGTAGAGAGACCGGAGGCAGTAAACGCGAAGATGGGTCAGCGAAACAGGGTCTCCTAAAGTGTCAGAAAGATCGAACCGCGTGCATGACAATAAACGGGATCCTCGAGGAAAGTTTACGACCTGATATGACTCCATCGCATAAACCGACAATGCCGTCGAATTGGTCGGTCATGTGTTCCCTGGCAGAATGTAACCATGAACCTACGTCCGTTTACCCCTTTGCACGCGTTCAGATGCAGGGGCACTTAAGTTGCCGACAGTAAAGACAGTAAAGACAGTAAAGACAGTAAAGACAGTAAAAGACGCGAGTTGCGCCACTTACTGCTCGAAACGGGAGCATGTCAATAGCCAAGGAAGGAAAAGAATTTCGAGACAAATTCGCTGGCTGCGGAAAGAGATAAACGACCATAGGGGGTAAATATTTGTTTGAAGCTCGTAGGAAAGTTTGCAGGAAATTGTGCGATAAACAGCACCGAGAGAATAATATACTGACTTCGGCAAGCAGAGAATTTTGCCAACTCGTCCTTCCATTTCGATGTTGAGTTTGTTTTAATCGCTCCAAGACACGAACTATGCAACGATGAATAGTTCTGTCTAACTAAATGAATTACCTAAATACACAAGTTGAATGTATCTACTTGTGTTAATTCCAAACAATTTTCTGCATTCTCTGGCTCCACTTGAGACCTTGCGCAACGACCTAATTCTCAAGATTCATTTATTAATTATTCTACCTCGAGAGTAGGATGTATAGTTGTTAAGAAGCTACAGTGAAATGGTGAAAGGAGCAATTAGAATATGGGAAGCAATAACCCAGTGGCGTGTTCGAGAACACAATCGATGTGATCGAGCTGAACAGAGTCCAAGAAGTCTCCGTCAAAGCAACAATCGTTTCACGGTTCGCGTGACTTTTACGAGAATCCATATTACAAGGTGCCCGAGGGCGTGCTCCCGTCGCTTCCTCGGCTCTCGCTGCCAGGAGCGAGCACACAGCACACAGCACACACAGCACACACAGCACACACAGCGGAACACACGCAAGAAAACTCTTCTTGGCGGTTTACCCTCGATCATAGAGTCCTTTGAACGCTCTTCCGCGCGACTTGCTCGCGCCATTGTCTCGGTATCGCATCCACGAAAGCTCACGTGGAGAAACCGCGACACGCTGCGGCAATTCGTAATCCCCCGGAGCTGGTGAGGCCAAGAAAATGCCGTGTTCGCTGCCACCCCCTGCGACTAGGATAAGAAGAACTTCCTTCGACAACCTGCTCCCCTCGAATATGTACGCTAACGCTCAAAAGTTTCGATACGCGCGTCAATGGAACGGATCTCCCACTGATGAACATGTAATTCAAGTATAACATCGAGCGAGAGAGTCAGCAGAGTCAGCAGAGTCAGCGGAAAAGAAAGATTAGTAGAGCTCTGGGGTGGCTAAGAGAGTTGCTTACAGAGAGTTACACTGTAGGTGCTACAGTTTGAAAAACAATATTTTCTACCGATCCCATCTATGTATTCAACATTCCTACAGCGTTGGCAAACTTTCGAGCAACAGTGTACATCGTGAACCAGCGTACCAGCCAGGAAGTCTGATAGAACACGCAAGTCACCGGGCTGGAACGAACAGACGAATCGAAATTTCGAAGGGAAGGTGGAACTGTGGAAGAAACGAGGAATGGGTAACAGACGACGGCGGAGGCGAGAAGCGGGGGAAAGAGAGCAAACGCATCCAAAACAGGGATTTCGGGGGAATCCACGAGCACGGTTCACTGAGTAAAATATCCTTCATTGCCATTCCCGGAGTTTCCACGAGTCGACAGCCGAGAAGGGCGCGAGGAAGGGCGCGAGGAAGGGCTCGCGAGAATCCGAGGAGAAAGAGGGTGCTGCCAGGGCGCAGGGCGCAGGGGGGCGGTTGACCGAGAAAGAAGGGAAGCCACCAGGAAAGGTCCTGCATTGCGACAACTAATGAACCATCTTGGAACGGACCCCCAAAGTCCCGTGAGACGTGACGGCGCAATGCAGTCGGCCGACGGTGGCGACTAACGTCGTCGGCGACGGCGAAGGCGACGGCGACCACGACGGCGACGTCGCCGGTGGAACCGGTTGACTTTTTGCTCTCGTCATCCCGCACCACCCTTCCAATTTCTCTCCACAGACCGATCCTATCTCTCAATTCCTCCGCGATGTCCGTCTTCCTCTTTTATCCTCCCCTACCTTATTTCCTTAAGACGTCTTCTTTCTCTTATAAAATCGTATTTGAATTTTCTTCCTGGCTGACCAGCGAACGTCGCGCCCGGACCCACTTCCCCTCTCGTTCTTTTCCATCTTGCCACGCCTGACTGGAATTCCAACGAGATTTTTTCAGTCCTGGCAGAACAAAAGGGACTAGAGATTTTACGCTAAGAAGACCGCTGTACGGAACACAGCTGGCTGGTAGTTTTGTTGCCGGAGGAGGAAGAACTCGGGGGTAACGTTGGACAAACAAGATTTATTGAGATGAAATAGGATACATGTAAGTTATGTAAATTAACGTCTGAGGGCATCGAGACGAACTGCCACATTCTACGTTATGCCTTCATTTCGGTGGCCGTTGGGCGTCGATTTAGCATTTTATCATTTGGATGGCTACGACGACTTGTTATGTACATATTTGCCCCTAGGTACGTCCCGTCATTGACGCGATTGATGAAACGCTGACGGAAAGGGTGAACAGAGATTCGATTCCTTCGCCAACTAAGGTAACGAAGAATCTCGTCTCCTGCCTGCTTCCATCTGGCCCTCTCCTCCCTTCAGGAAACAGCGGCACGGTACAGCAGTAATTGCGTTAAAGTGGACGTGGGTTGCACAAGGGCTACGCTTTTCCGTACGCGGAATAATAAATTACCAACAGCGCGGCAACGAAAGTTAGGGTCCTCGCCTTGTTTCCCGGTCCGTTAACGGCGCGCTAGACCCAACCCCCGTTGCCCCACTTCGCCATTCTCCTTCCTTCCCTCTTCGTTACTGAAAAATCTACGGCACCAAGCGGGCACATAAATTTTCCAAATAATTTGAATATTATTTGTTACCTTGGGGCCGACACGAACGTCGTTCCCTTCCAAACGTACGACTCGCCAACAGGCCTGATAGCTTCAGTTATTTTTCCAGAGATGTGTGGTGTAGAACTACATATACGAAGCAGTGAATGTGACTAAGTAAGTAAATATTCAACGACTATTGGACTTTCAGAATGAATATGAACTAATTGTAAGCTGTGAGAGAATGAAATGTTAAATACTGTTATATATGTAGAAAGGGGAATTAAGATTTAATATTGATGGCAATGTATTATTTCTGAAACTTGATATAGGCACACTTGTACCTACTTAGGATAAGAAAACAATATAGGTAAGTGTTTTGTAAGTTCAGTGAAAATTTCAATAAAAAATTTCCATCCGTTCTCGAGTTACGATCTTCACCGTATTGAATCTGTTCCTTTTTGCGTTGTAACTCTCGCAATTTTTTGAATTTTTCAATGAAATCTTTTTTAAAATACTTCCAAGACTTGTGTCTGCCATAAAGAATTTAAAAAAGTTTTTCTCTTTTTTTTCACCCCGAAATATGTATGTATGTATGAAAAGTATAGCCGCGGAGGGATAGTCGGTGTTTGCAAGGAACATGGAAAATTGAAGAGGACAACCCCCTGGACAATGCGGAATATCGAATTTACCGGGAACTTAGTTGAGTATTGTCCGACTGGGGATTCGTGCTTGAACGAGCGCGGCCAACCTGCTCGCCACCTCTTTTCGCCTTAAACGGGCATCCAGCAGTTCACGAGACACGGAATAGTTAGAAGAGACGTGTGAAGAAATTCTGTAGCGCGAGAAGCCGAAACGAATGCTAAGAGGTTAAAGGAGAGGATCGTTCCATTAGAGGAAAATAGAAGGGAAAAGAAGAAGACGAGCATCACGTAGCGCTGCGAAAGCGAATAATGCCACGAAAAGCGCAGCCACCGAGACGGGAGGAAAGTCAAATAGAAGACAAAGGCGGACGGGAAATGATGGATACAGAGCAGATCGAATATATGAAAAGAGCACGTGGGACGTGGGACGGGGGAGAAGGAAGGGTAAATTCGACCACGTACGAGGACTAGGAGAGACGTAGGGAGCAATACGGGAAATGTATTTCACGAAAGACAGAGACTGTTCGCTGTACTGCTGCCGTTGCAGTCGGCTATATAGCGGGCAGGCCGTTTCACGCTACGTTTACCATTTTATTTTATTCCGAAAGATATATATCTTTAGATTTTATTGCTCGTCCCGGCTACGTACAACGGGTGTGCTCGAAATACCGACCCTCGGCGCGGTCGTTCACTACCAGAATTTATTAAAACTTCCTAACCCTCGATATTTACGATCCGGGTATCCAATTTAACTTTATCTCGGGCTGCTGAAAATATAACATTGGGTATAACTAATTTAATATAAGCAGTAATGAAACAGAAAGTAATGTAACTTTAAGCTGAAAGTTTGTTTTATTCGGAATAATTATTGACAACTCGGTATATTACATAGAGTGTAATAGTTTCAAGCTTCAAAAAAGTGAAGATTTAAAAAATGTTTAATTTGTGCCTGTAGATTTTTCGGTACCTCTTCTAATTCATTAATAAAGCCTATCCAGATGTACGGACTCATAGGAACATTTTACAAGGCATTTAAACGAGGCACACACTTTTCGAACATTCGGATATTTAAAACTTAAGCACGCTCTACGCTCTACGCTCTACGAATTACTTAACAAAATGAGTATAATTCATTGGAACGTTTATCCTTTCTGAATTTGTCACGCTTGCCTAACGGTGGGGGCTCGAAGCTCCAACTAATTTCAAGGAGTACCCGGAGAGGAAGTTGGCGTCTTACTTTTTCGTTAATATTAATATTTCGCAGAGACACCAGAATTCTTGATCGCAGTAACAAGTAATAAAGTAAATTCATTTTCATTTCTCTGCGGGAGAGCAGCAATGCGGCAGCCGAGTTCCATGGCAGCCAACCAACCCCCAGACAACGCCCTCTGCATCGCTTTATTATCTCGAAAGCTATTTCGCCGGCTGCCTACTCGCTAATAGGATTGTCACTCGCGTGCCTTTCGCCGGGCCAAGGGCGGATAGTTCCAATTCTCGGTATCGCTATCGTCGGTCGAAGATATTCCACCTCGAGCCGCGTTCGTGCCGCGTTCGTACCTCGTTACCCCTGCCCCTCTTCGCGCGTAGAAATAAAAGACGGAAGGGGGTGGAGGTGCAGGGAAGATAAGTGAAAAAGAGGGGGAATACAATTTACCTCGATTCGATGGTGAATTGACGCGAACGTAACGCGGTTTGCATAACTTGTTTCCCTTAAAAACCTGCGCTTCTCTGTTCGAGGCCCGAGGGGAATATTTCCCTTGGCGTACATGCTGGGCCAAATTTAGTTGCTTTCAGAGTTTCGCTTATTTTCCTGTAATTGCACTTTCGCTTTATTTTCATTCGAGTATCCGCGGTGATTTTGTAGTGACAAAAAGACTAGCGAGTCTACTGCTGCTCTTCGCAGTTAAAGTGATGCGAAAAATAGTGCTAACCACCGCTTCGCTTCTCAAGGAATTTGAGGCGTCCACACGCGTTCGTAAAGAGGTAGTGGAGAACGCGCGGGCATTTCGATAAGCTGCTACTATCCTCTAAGGGGAGGTTCCGGTCAAAAATTCGATTTTTTTCATTTCACTTTTCGAATGTTCAACCTTTTAGGAATACGTGTTTAAAAGGATCTTTTGAAATTCCTAAAATTCCCCAAGTTATAGGTATTTGAGAAGCGGCAAATGCATCGGTACACCCCGCCACTCGGCATCCACGTAAAACTTTAAACGCGTTTTTCTCGAAACAGTGTTCTCAAAATCGCTGGGATTTGTCCTGGGACCCGTATCTCCGAAAGTTATTATCCGATTCGACTGAAACTTTTTTTATTTTGAACGGGTCAAAATTAAAAAAAAAAGAAAATTTAGAATTTTCAAAGTCGTTGAAAGGATGAAAAATATAGGGGGAAAGTGATTTCAAACTTCAAGTGTCGTTATTTTCTAAAAAATTGTACATTTTCTAATTTTCTTCTGGTCTAGTCCACGAGCGAGTTTCGTGTCTTTTAATAATCTGGCGTTGCTTTTTATTTCAGACCAATGGTTTAAGTGCTTCACGTTTCACCGATTTAGATGAATTTTTTGACGCCTCGACTTTAACGACTCCCCAGTGCCATCTGCGATGATTAATTATAAAACAAAAAATATGTTTCTATAGCTCAAGCCATCCTTAATAGCGTGCAAAAAGTCCCATTAAATTATACGCAGTAGTTTTCCTTTAATTAATTCCTAAAGATCGCCTACTTTTATGGGCTCTAGACCGGAACAACCCCTTAATGCTTAGAAAATTCCATTTTCGGTACATTTTAAATTTCAACGGGATTCACACATTTATTGTGACTACAAAAATGACATTTAATACCTGACACTACAAAAGGCAGGACAGCTAGACTTTTTCAAGATTTAAATTTTATAGAAAACCTCACATTGGATT
Organism: Andrena bicolor; assembly: GCA_960531205.1. Taxonomy (NCBI): domain Eukaryota; kingdom Metazoa; phylum Arthropoda; class Insecta; order Hymenoptera; family Andrenidae; genus Andrena; species Andrena bicolor. The sequence continues at coordinate 224,956 of OY482666.1, forward strand.
AACAAATTTCTACGATCTTTTAATGTTCCTATCTTTAACTTCGGGCAGGATGAAATAATTTTCACCGAATCACACAACCGGAAGTTGGGGCGACTGTAATTTGAAGTTGTTGTTTCGTGGACAAGGTTCAGAAGGTGGCGGTAAAAACTATCCCGAGAACTTTATCAATTCCATCGAGCGTCCGTATCAGTTTTCCCCGAAACTCCCCGATACTCCGATGTCCCAGCAGTAATGGCGCGTCCTCACGGTGCCATATGGTGGCTGCAGTTCAGGGCAAAGAGAATCTAACCGTCCCTTAAGGTTTCAATATAGCGTCGATCGTGGTGTCATTTATCAGAAAAATCTTCTCCACACTGTCACTGCCCGCGTTTTTATAACTATTTCCGAGGAATTTCTTGATATCTGGATGCCAAGGATTAATCTAATTGTAAAAATACCGTAAGCTGTAAAGCTGCTTCGAGAAAAAATTGGTCATACTAACGTTGGAGCGATGGAATCTGGCCTGAATTGCTCAAGTGTCTAAATATATTTCCGATGCACTGTATCCGAGGATTAAATACGTATCGGATGACATCCGGATGTTTGATCAGCTATCCATTTTCAGACAAAGTGAAGTTATATTTATAGGAGAATTCTGAATGGTGAGTAGCTACCTAATTATTCCCCGGCGAAGGAAAACGCGACCAAGAAAGACGAGAAGGAAGACAGACACGGTCGATTTGTCGAATCCGAAAATCCCAAACAAACCGAACTCCGCGATTCCTCTCCGTTTGCTCCCTCTGCCCGCAATTTCCATGAACGTCTACGCGGGGATATTCGCAGTGAATTACGTCGCGGCCCGTTGAAAAGTCCCCGAACTCGGCTTGCCAGCGCTGCGAAGTTTCGCCAGGCGCGATAGGAAAAGCGAAGACGGAAAAAAGAAGCGACGGCGACGGGGTTGGGGTTGGGGTTGGGGTTGGGGTTGGGGCGGGAAGGGAGAGAGAGAGAGAGAGAGAGAGAGAGAGAGAGAGAGAGAGAGAACGTCGGCTATTAGACGGCACTAGCTGCCGCAAAACTTGGGAAAACTTATGAAAGTGGGATTGGGGTTCGAGTACTTTGGCGGGCGAACCACCCACTCCTCTTCCGCTTCCTTGTCTCCTTCTTCTCGGCGAAGCAGAAGGAACACGGCAAAGTGGGATACACGAAACATATTAGGGTCTACGGCACGTCCGCGAATCGTTGGGCAATTTTTTTTCAACTCGGTGACATTAACCCCGATCCTCGGCCAGGGGAAAGGTGAAAATAGAAAAGCGAACGAATAAGCAGAGAGAGAGGTTCCTCCCGCTGACGAAATTGAGCCATCGAAAAAGTTGCCCGGAATCGTGCGTCGAATTCAAGCCCGGCCTCATCGAAGATACTGTCCACGTGGCATTAATTTACGGCGGCCCGGAGAGAATTATTCGAGAGGTCGTTACGTCCTCTCGAACTTCGCCCTCTTCTCCGCCTTGCGTCGCCTTCAACTTTCTTCTTTCGTTCCTCTTGCGACGTTACGCGACCAACATTTCTCCTCTTCAAACGCCACCCTTCCGTATTTTCCTTTACCGACATCCGACTCGCTCCCCTTTGCCAATTTTCACGTGAGTTTTAAATCAACCCGACTTTCCTCAATATTTACATCATCTTTGATTCTGGGAGACCGGAGAACTTGCCTGATTCCACAAATCTCCAACTTTTCTAGCTAACAACTGTTAACAGTTAACTGATTTTGTTTTCGTTAACTATCAAACTATTTTCGCGTCCATGCCCTACTTCGAAATTGAAAAGTACCTACATGGGTAATCACGATTGTTTTCTCAATGGAAAATCAAAATGGCGTAACTAAACATGAAATTGCTACATAGCGTAATGTTTCAAGTTTTCCAGATTTCCAAGTTGACCGCAGAGAATTTATTTGTGGGCAGGGAAACTTCAAATTCTAATTAAATTCCAGCTAATCAAAGTTTCATTGTAATTCCTTTTTCTGCGTATCAGAAAGAAAAAACAACGTCAAACTGGTATGTAAAATATGTACGTTGCATACTTCCATGTCCCCGGGAGCGTGTCACGTCACACTGTCGATAAATTCCAAATGTCACGTCCAAACTTTAGAGAACAAGATATATACATACATGTTGCCTTGTACTACCTGACGAATTAGTACCCAAATATTAATAACCTACAAATAATAATCTGTTAGAAAAAAGTGAGTGCAAACTATCTTGAAATACAAAACAAAAGGAAATTGTTCATTTTCCTGAATTATTTATTGCATAAATAATTTTCTTTAGTGCATCGTCAAGCTGGAAATTGAAAGGTGGTCAAAGTTTGTACGATGACACACACCTATTGGAATTTCGGCGGATGCGAGCATTCTTCGAGAATGATACTTTCCTTCTTTCATCACTTCCAGAACAGTATGAATTTTCTACGATTCGGGTATTTCTAACGAGTTCCGGTTGAATTATTCACTATCCCTCCATATCGGAAACGACTAATCCACTCTAGAAATCGGTCGGGATGCGGAGGTTCATTTTTTATTATCCTCGATTAGCGCGTTTCCAGGATCCCGAAGGAAGCGCGGAGAAAGATGGGGGTGTCTATAGGGCGACATCGCGAGGAGAGACTTACAAACCGCGTTCAAGGCCACTTAATCTTCTTTAGTTGCTGATCGACGGCTTCATAATCCACTCTCAGCCCCAGAGTTTTTTGGACTTAGCAGTGGCAGAATGACTGGTCGATTTATCGCGTGCCTAATAGAAAGGTGATCGAGAAGAGCGAGGAAGAGGCTGAGAAAATGGCTCTGAGCTCGCTAGACCGTCTAGAGTCTAGACCGTCGGGACCGTGCTTTTAAAAAATGAACCGGATCCTCTCGATCAAAGGGCATAGCTGAAATGGCGACGATAGTGTCGATGATGAATCGACGATTATCGATTGTCTTTTACGAGAAATACTTGGCCGCTTATCTATTCGACAGAGAAATAGTTGATGTTTCGGTTCGTTTACTTTCATATAAAAACCTATTTTAGCGTTGGGAAAATAAAAGGTTTCGAATCCTACTAACGGAAATAATGACGGTGACACAAAGTGAACGTGCAATAGTGTAAGATATTTCAGTTGGTTCGTTAAATTTACAGTCGAGGCGAGGGAAAGTTTGTTGGGGGTGAAATAAACCGGGGATGAAACGGAGTTAACCGAAGTCCAATGACTTTAACTTTCCCTGCGTGTTTTAATCTAAATGAAACTAGTTTCTCCATTAGACCGAAAAGAAAAGAGCTAGTGGAGGGAAACAGTATCTTGAAAATATAAAAGGAAAAGAAAATGTACCGACTATTACTAATTATTCATACCTATCATTCAATAACATTTGTCACTACCAATACTGTCAAATATAAATTACGAGATTAATATTTTCTCAAGTTACTTGAACATCCCATCAAACTGCCTCAACGTCGATAAACCAGAATTTATCGCAAAATTCTGCATCTGCCAGACCAAACATGCCAAGAGAAAAAACATTTAACATAATTGCTTTAAAATGTTATTCCAGCGTAAATGATCAACTTAAAGAAGGTATGGTTGCAAAAAGGTTTACGAAGTGAACTAAAACAAAAATATATGATAAATTTAAAAAGAGATTAAACGATTCATGTTTATTCCTTTTACCTATCTACCTTTATATTATTTTAGTACAAGCTAGCGAACCACCACGGCAAGCAATGTTATTAAGCTAAAGTTATCTAAATAAATGTATATGTTTCCATACGAATCTTTTTTACATTTTCATAGGAAATATTGATACACGATTACGAATGACAACTACGAGCAAGACCGGGAAACAGAGGCAAGAAATTGCGCCCGTAATTACAGCGGGTTCCACCTCGACGCTCAAAGAGAAAGAAATCAAATGCCCGTGAAACGCGTGTTTGCCAGACACACGTACCGCGATATAAAGAGTTTTACACGGCAGTTTATTAAATTCGTTGGCGGGTGGGGGGTCGAGAAGCGAGAAAAGTTGGTTCGAACGAGTCGAAGGAGCAAACTCCGCGGGAGACACGTGAAATATGAATACGTTTCGGTTGATTTGTACCTCGCGTCTCCTATTTCGTCTTGTATTCGAGCGAAGGCGGTGCGGGCTCGTCACGTACCGCTGCAGCCGAAACGTGCTTCAATTCTCGCTCGCGAACAACGCGTCGCGCGTGCAACATCGTCGTCGTCGCCGCCACCGCCGCCGCCACCGCCGCCACCGCCGCTGCCCCAGCACACAACTACGTTTCTTCGACGAAACTCGCCCGGGGGAATGTTAACGCAACCGACTTCCAACGTCCTCCCGTGGAAATGAAAACGCCCCGACGCGTGCTTCACATTTTTCCTATCTGACTCCCTCCCCGAGTCCTTTCGGAACATTAACGAGCACGTTCGACGCGACTCGAACTGTATCTGAGTGGCCGAGAATCACGATCCAACCAGATCCAAGTTCCGATCAAAGTCAATTGTTTAGAGTTTGAAGCCTAGACTCCAGGCTTTATTAGACCTTAGAGGATAACTAATGCTAACTTAGCGATAGTTGGACGACTAAGTAGACGCCTGGTAGTCCTGAATTATTTCAGAGTCTAATGGCCGAGTTTCATACTCGTGCACTATATAGTTAATAGTATATGTAGTATTCAGCTTTCTTTTTAATCTAAATTCAGCTGTGGTTTGCTTCTCCCCATCTAATTATTACAGTTCCATTTGAAATTCATCAATAGGTTTATTCTTAACCCTATACTGTTTTGCTATACTGTTTTCTTCAAACGTAACTAGTATACCGGAGATGTGGCAGACCCGGTGTTCTCGTATTCAATCGTATTTTAGTCGATTGAAGCTCGAGAGCCTTTGATCGATGCCGTGCGAGGCCCGAGCCGAGCGACATTGTATCGTTCACCCCTCTAAACTGGCGGCTAGAGTTACTCGACGATGTGAATTTCTTTATTTTTCATCCTATCAATATGAAAGTAACATCAATTCCCAATTTTTTAAGGAAAAAATCGGCTTTAATCAGTTATAAAATGTTTGACAAAAATCCAATGTTGATGCGGTAATTTCACTGTGTAGAGGAAGGAATTCTACACGTCCAGTAAAAATTTCAAGTGAAAATATTCATTGGTTCAAGAGCTATAGTGTACACCGTGTTTGAAAATGGTGTGAAAACGATTTCAAAGTTAACGGTTAGGTACGAAATTTTTATTTCACACGTTGACTGCTACGCGAGTTTGTAAGAAAAACTCCGTCAGGCCACGCGCGATGCTATACCGCGCGCACTTAACACTGAAGTTCGAACGCTACAATGTCGGCAAGCTTCTTAAGATTATTGCCGGGGATAGCGGCTACTTTTATCCAGCGGCATGACTTTGATTCGGTAGCGCTTTGAAATGCGATACGAGGCGGCTTCAGTGCCCTGCGTTCGGTGTATCGCCGATGCTGAAATTTCGGTAAGTTGACAAAGAGCCTTACGCTTCTTTGTCGAGAGGAAGAGATCTGGCCACGGAATGGGAAAGACGTCAATCTTTTAGCGACAGTGCCTCCAGCACGTCGATCCGGTCGCGAACGGGAGGAACATTTGTAACAGGCGTTAGTTGAAAATATTTCTTCAAGAACCAAGTATCTAAGAAAGTGTGTGAGATGTGAAAGTTATTTCTTCGTTTTGAAATATATTTCAGTAGTGGTGAATAGTTAAAATTTTTGTGTGTTAAAATTATTGACAATTCAATAATCTGATATTTTGTGAAATAACTTTCGAAATGCCTACCAATTTACCTCGTAAGCGCTCAAAGATTTTTGCCGTCACCCGAATACAGGTGACACGGCGGTCAACGTGTTAAAACAATTTTTTGCCCATCTCTAAATGTTAAGTCCTCTATGCCAATACCGCTCTGCGAGTATAACTTCTAAAATTATTTAATTTCTTCATGAAATTTCGTTCAAAATCTTCATAAAGGATAAGACTTTCAGAATCAGTAAACAAATATAATCGATTTTTTAAGCTGAAGTAGTTCATTACCCCCTGAAGGGGATGTTTTTACTCGTAAGACCGTTTTATTTCCGAAACAATAAATGATTACGCTATTACTTATTAGTAGCACTTGAACTACATTTCTGTAGAGTTTCAAATTTTTCAAATTTTTCGAGTTGCCGAACGTCCCTTGCAAGCTAGATTAATCAAGGAAGAAGAATTTATAAAAATTTTCCAACTCTTGAAGTGAAGACTTACGAAATACATACGTCTAGATAAATCTACTACTCTCTCTGGCAGGCAAGACTTGAGGTGTTAGTAAATGTTTGAAGACAGATTTAGAAACTGTACCGTAGAAGTGCTCGGCTAATGATATTACCCTCTATCGGGAACTCTGCTCGTCAACGTCCCAAAAAAGTGATCCAAAGAGTCATCCAATCAAGGGTAATCACACAAACCTACGAAAACTGTTCCACCAACACACAGACCGTGCCACGGGATTGATTCACATGGAGAAAATGAGATTTTCGTCTGAACTTTAATCGAAACAGTTTTTCTACCCGATTCCGGATAATGTGCACGCGTTACAATCCTTTCCTTTGTGTCCAGCTGATCGTTTCCACCAATGCAGTGAATGATCAAAAGAATAATTCATAGTGGATCAAGTTTTCGACCGTCCCTACGCCTCTATGCGATCTGATGATCCGTTAAAACGTGAGTCACTTTTCTGTAATGGCAGCTAAAAAACAGCTTCACAGATTATTAAATTCAAGGCTACCGTTAACAATCAAGTGTATCAAATCGAACGCGAACAAATTAAATACTGAGTGACGGAACAAAAGTGTTTTTAGTGTAGTAATGTTCTATATAGTCTACATTCCGGTGTAGATTGACAAAAAGAAAACCGAAAAATCAGAAAAGTAGTGAAACAGTGTTATAGGTAGCATCGACAGGAATGACAGACGACATCATATGAGTAGAGCGTCTTCTGGGGCATCTTCTTCCTAATATCGAACCTTTCGCAGACTAAATTAATGTGTCCACATCAATGGTACGTAGTGCTCTACATATACTTTACATTTTCAAATTGAATCACTATCTACCATTAGTTTTTAGCCAGGAAGCCGAAAAAGCTGTGATTTTTGGGAATTTTTTTGCTTGAAAGGTACTATATTTAGCTGTGTTTTAGAATTTTCGCGTTAAAAAATATTTAGTAATAACAAAGTTATTTACAATCTCCTAAATGTCCTGTTCCAAAGAAGGAGTTTGCGGTGACCACGATTCCTCAGAAGTGGATTATCCAAAATTGAAAATTCAAAAAAATTTAGTTAATATATTAAATTATCTAGTCCTTGCAAAAAAAAAGGTATAGCGCAATGACGAACGGAAGTAGCTGTTCGAAATTCTAAACGTTTCCGATCGTTTTCTCCATCTGATATACCTACGCGGCAAGCTTCCGTATTTAGACGAACGAAGTCACGTAATATCGCAGCCGAAACGTGCTTCAATCTTCGACAGAAGCAAGTCGATTCTTCGCCCGACGTTCCCGGAACGACTGTAACAACCAGGTTTTACGAAGTTCTAAGTTTGCAAAATTTAATGCCGCGACCCGATCTCGCTGCTCTGCCAGCGCAGCGAGCGGCCAGTTTCCAGTTGAATAAAACGAAACGCGGATTTCGGGGGCAATTAACGATATCAGTAACTCTTTATCCCTGTTTTACGAGCGCGGGGCAAAAGTTGCAGTTGAATCGCGAATGGTTTTCCCGCGATGATTGCAATGGATCGCCGACGCAAACGGCCATTACAGTAATTCCCATCTACGCGAGCGACGTCGCGCTCTATGTTCCGCGCGTAATACGTTCGACTGAATGGGAAATACGAGTTCAGAGGGTGGAACGTGGTTGCGCCGCACCTCCCCCACCGAAAAATGAAAAAAAATGTAATTTCAATCCGATAATGGTTGACGCGAGCCTCTGAATGTAGCCGCGGCATTCAGGTCGCTGGCCCGCTTACTTTTAATAGAAATAACACCGCCAATTGATCAAACAGTGAGCGATCAGGCGTGATACGGCGCGCAGAGGCGGGAAGCAGAGATCATCGCTCATCGAGATATCGTTGACTGGGCTGTGGTCGCGACAGTGGGCCTCTAATGGAAAAGCACGGAACAAAACGCGAGCCCCGGACAATGCCTAGGGAAAAAGTGCTGTTCCGCGTTGGAACACGAGGAAGATCAATAGACGCGTCATGGAACGCAATGCTTCGTCACTTTCAAACGTTTCTTTGTCTCGTATCTTGGAATTTTACGCGGGGTATAATGATGCTGAAAGGAATAGATCTTTGCTACAGGTAGGTAATAGTGGTCGGGCTCGTTTCGTTCGGATCGGTTATTAAGAGGGGAATTCTATTCTTTCGGCTAAAAACATAGCGAAATTTTAGATTTATTTTTTAACAAATTGGCGATTCGAATAATCTGAAATTTAGACCATGTTCTTTAAGAACTAGCTTTTATTAAAATGAACTAAAAAGGAAAAAATATTTTTGATACCGGCCTAAATGATTTTGCCTCGATTATATACGTTTTAGAGTAACAGTTCGTTCGATTGAATAATTATTACGTTTTCCATATATAGGTAATACTGTGATTAACGGTTGGCCGTATCTAGAATTTTGCAAAACACGCATTACTGGAGCCAGAACAACGGTAATTAGAAACACTCGAGACACACCGGCTTGTGTCAAGTGTCAACCACAGTATACATTTAATGAAAATCCAGGCTTCTCGCCACCTTTGCATTTCCAGTCTCCTTTCTTTAACTCTTAAGAAACTTGTGAAAGTCAGCGGACACAATTTCTCGCCCCACCAACTGGCGATCAACACTGCAGCAATTAACATTCTAATATTGCAACAGTGAAACGCAAACTACCTACAGGAACTTGTTTCCCACAGAAATACAGTCTGAAGATCAGTGACGGCAGAAAACTGGGACGAATAGTAACGAAGGAGAAAGAAAACGGGAACAATCACTTCCATCGCGGGGTCGAATAAAAACCTCAGAAGGGGGATGTGATTCGCCGGGAGGGGAGGGGTGAAAAATAAAAGTCAAACCGTGAGGAATAGCGGATACGGGATGCGTGAAACATAAACAGAGGCGCCTTTTATAATGACGCGCCCGTGGCGGCGCAGCACGCGCGTGCGGTGAAACGCTGGCAAATTGGTGTCGACGGGGAGAAAAAAATCAACAGAGCACAGGAGAGAGGGGAGAGAAGGGAGAGAGGGGAGAAAGCGGAAACGAGGATGTTGGCATTCGAGGGGGTTGGATGTTCGCGGGTCGAGCGAAAAATCAACTTTCCCTCGTGCCGAATGAGCCGCTCGAATCGCTCACGCACGAATTTTCCGATCGACCGATGCTCTTCGGCCTGCTACGTTACGCAAACACGTAACTTGCCACCAATTCGCGTTAAACTGTGACAACGTGTAGCGTATTTTTTGGGGAATGAACGTGTCTCCTGCGAGAAACGTTGAATTTAAACGAATTCGACCCGTATATTCGCTGCTTTCAATCCGCACCAGCTTAACGCGCATGTGAGAAAGAAAGGCAACACGTTTGTTTGCGCAAGTACTTATGTAGGGATCTTGAGTTGTTATACTTTCGGCGAAACGCGAAGCAGACTATACGGGCTGTTTCACCCTAACTGTGTAACCAGAAACATTGCTGCTTTGTTTAAAATTTTATAGAAATGTTTTCTGTAATAATACTTTTATTGTATTGGGAGGGGTTAATGAGATACGAAGGTCAACTTTATCTTTTTAAATGGAATGTTATATTTTAATTGCCGGTGCCACTTTAAAGACAAGTCCTTCAAAGTCGCTAAAGGCTCGTTGAAAATCTTAAAAAAAAAGTTTTATCACATTAATCCCTTCTGACAGAATAAAACTATTGTTAAGACACATTTTTATAAAATTTTCAATATACAGAGGGTGGCCAAATTATTATACTCAAATCATTTTCGTCAATTTTTGGGATCATTTTAAAATGGATTTAATACGATTTAAAAAAAAAATCTTAAATTTGCAACTAAAGGTTCTCAAAGGAAACTTTCTTAGCTTTTCAAAACGATCATATTAAGTTGGCAAGTTATAGGTGTTCAAAGTGGAATGTACTTTTTTTGCTTTGATCGCTAATAACTCGGTCAATAAATATCATACAACAAAAGCAAGAAAACGAAATTAAAGAGAAATGTTTGCCGGAAAACTTGATTTACTGGAAAAAATTTTTTTTGGCCCCTGCATACGTTCGAACTAGTGAAAATTTTCTAAAACTTCGTTTCTTGCGCTTCATCTTGATTAAACAGTATCATAATGGCTGAAAAAAAATTTTTCTTGCACTTTATGGGGTCACACTTTGAGATTACTGAAGTAACTAGTCTCAGGTCATAAAAAGTAGAGAATTACCCATACTTGAGGTGTTCTTCAAACAAAGTAGGGTGCATGCTACTGGATACAGAAGCAGAGAACGAAGAGCCGAGAAGCAAGTATTCACTATTCAGCCATGGAAAAAGATGTCACCATTGGAGATTCAATTATCCAGAAACGAAGATGATTTATTGACTCCTCGTTTAACTTACAATTAGATGAGAATTGAAAGGAATTTTTTCTATTTATCCTCCGTCTCCTGTCTTACTCATCAGTGTCCTCGTATAAAGAGTCCAACTGGAGACAAAGACAAATACTGCTGCGGAGTGTTTCTAGGCCAGCAAACGATTCCGCCCCGGCTCTTAAACACGATAATCGATAGAAACGGCCGCGATACCGTCGAGATTCCCGGTTTAATTGATCCTGAGAGATCCCCTCGCGCGCCGGAGCCAGCGTCGCTCCATTAAATCCATCTGCATCGGTGGAAAGACTGTACACGTCGAAGTTCCGTAACGAGGACGATCCATCTATCTGTCCTCTCCTTGTCCCCGACTGTCTTTTCGTCCACCGTCGCGCGCGCGCCTCCGACCACACTTTCCCTCCCAACTCGGCGAATCCTCCCCCAACTCGTTCGGCTCCTACGTTCAATATTTACACACGGATCGATGGCTCGACGAGTAGACAATACCTTTTACCCGGCGTCATATCGGACTCCATGGACGTTGGCAGGAGGGACAGTGGGAGGGGGGCAAACAGAAAGGAGGAAGAGAAAAAAAGGAGAGAGGGTAGGAGACTGTACCGCCAATAGGTTTGCGCGATATTGATTCAATAACGGGCGAATTCTTGGCCGTTTTACCCATTTTACCGGCAACCAGCGGGCCTGGCAGACCTGGCAGACCTGGCAGACCTGGCCGCGGTGAAAGGAGAAGAATACAGGCTGGTAGAATGTGCGGTGCTCGAGGTTAAGGGGGCAGCGGGCAGAGATTGGCAGAGATACACCGCGATCTAGCCGACGTCGGCTAGGTGGCAGTGACAGCGCGGCGCGGCGCAGCGCGGCGCGGAGGATACAGGTGAAGGAGGTGGAGCGAGGCGTGGTATTTCGGCTTCATTTCATCCTTTATGCCGGCTAGAAGTTGGTTGGCCGGGTGGGAATGGAGAACGAGACGGGCTGAATTACAACCCCTTGCGAGATACCGCAGAATTCGCGTTCAAGATTAAACGGGCGTAAGTCGTTTTAGCCTGCAGCGTTTAACGAGCCAGCCCTTTGCGGTGTCGAGGTGCAGCAACAGCTATGTCTATGCTATTGCCCACACCAGAACGGATATTCTTTTCGTTTTATCGTGAACCGAGGGTGGGGGGAATACCTGGATCGATGTTCCGCTACATTTTTCGAGTGACACCAATTTTAGGGCAGGGTTTTGATTTAGAATTGATATAACTCCTTCGTTTCTAAGGGAGGTCTCACAGACTTCGATATTATCACTGAAGAATTCTCATAAACTGGCATTCTTGGCTTTATGATCCGTCGTTCCTGCCAGCCCTATTCGAACAGTCCTAGCGTAATTCTTAAGAGAGGAAACTGGAATTTGTTGTTCCACGGAAAACAAAAAACAGAACCTTAGGTAGTAAAGTGATTCTTATTTGAATAATTTTTACTTAATATTAATAGATTTATATAAAAAATCGCTGCCGGCAGATCGCTGATATTTCTTTTATTTATTTATATTACCGCCGAAAAAACTACCACGAGTAGTTTAAGATGTACACTTTTGAATACATAAAGGTTTGTCTAATTCCCGAATATACACGTTTCGTCAGACCTCGCAGGTAGGCATGACCCCATATAGGTAGAATCATCGATCACCCCTACTCGATGGAAGAAAAAAACTTGTTGCCTTTTTACATCTAACGCACTTAACGAAGATTCAAGGTTGAAAGATTCAAGTAAGTAAATCTAGCCGGGCCATCACGAGAAAATAATCCCCGTGGTAAGGGAGATAAACTCGACTAATTTATATATACCATCGTCTGATTCGGGTTCGGGAGGAGCTTCCATTGCGCGCGGGGCAACAGAGAAAATATGGGTGCGGGCGTAGGAGGGGGGTTGGGGGGTTGGGTGGGAGGCGTGCAGTTAATCTTCCCGGTCCACTAGACGGCACGAGAATCCGGCAATTAGTTCGTATCCACTGCATTGTCTTTCCGCCGGCTCTCATCCCTTCTAATACCTCATACAGCCTCTTCCGGTCGAAATCTCGCGACTGTATGTAACGCAGACGGCACGTAATGTCTTCCTAACTATATGTAATTAACAGGTAGCTTCCTATTGTCACTGTACCCTGGCGCTGGCTTTTTCGTTTGAGCAACTTTCCGGGGAAAAATTAGCAGAGATTATCCTACGAACGGGGAATGCATAATGCTACAGAACGAAACGTTTAACATGTTCAGCATCATGGGACTCTTGAGACCCTGCACGGTAGTAGAGAAAAACTGCAAAAATGTGTACGGCCACGCTCCGTCATGGGTACTCGGATCACTGGTGAGACTATCCAATTAAACATCCCAGAGAGAGAATTTTTGTCTCTGCAATTAAAGGCAGAAAAGGCGACTCATTTGGAAAGTGAATTTCCATAGTCAGCTATTATTTGGAAGGAATGGGCGAAGGTATCCGCGGGACCCAAGATTTCAGCGCAGCAGAGGCAAGTATATACCATAACCAGACCAATAGCCCATCGTTGTCCGTCCATTTGCTAATTCCTGTCGCGTGGAGCCATAATTAGATCGCGACGGTGGGATGGTGGGACGGCGGAAGCGGTGTCCTCTTTTCAGCGAATTTTCCATCCCGGGCGTGCAACGAAGGCGAAGGCGAAGGCGAAGGCGAAGGCGATGCCGGCTGACGGTAGATAAGGAGCGGCAAAAAGCAGAAATGAGAAATGCTAATGGCATTCCGTTCTCACCGCTATCATCTTTCACGGGCGGAGCACGGGGAAGAAGAGAGAGAAAGAGTGTTTGCACAGTCGTAAGAACGGCGCAGCAGCCGGGTATTGGGGGTACTTTATGCAAGGATTCGCGGTTGATACCGCTCATCTTGAATATTTTATGTGACGCGTCTGGAATAAAGTTCCTGCGGCTCGCCAACGTTGCCGCGTGCGCCTGCGCCTGCGCTCGCGGGCGCCCGAGAGAAATCGTATACTCTTTCGGAATGCAACGAACCTTGCGGAGCTCGCGATTATTCACAGATAAATGCTCTCGGGTCGAACCCTTGGGTAGCATTAAAGGGTTTAGAGATACGTACAGATTTTTGGCTTTCCGTATTTTCTAAAACTGGGGAGAAAACTTGGAAAACACAATTCTATTCCGCATAAATACTGAGGAGATGGAGTTTTGCTCTGTGCCCAGTAAGACAACTGTCAATAGAGCAGATCAAATTTCAAATTCTATTATGTTCTCTGAATACTTCCCCCTCCACTTTCTCATGATTTTGACGTTTTTAAAAAATCAAGAAATATGTTTCTCCTGTTGAATTGATATTTTGGGAACCATATTATGTATATCCAGTTAATTTGAAATATTCACAAAATATCCGGCGTAATTGTTGTAGCGTTAAGTATGCCTGATTTATTGTAAGTAGTTTCATTTCGTTCCAGCCGGAAATCCAATGAAAAACAACGTAAGAATATGTAAAAAAAAATTCAAGTTGAACACTTTTATTTAAAATGCACTAAAATCTAAAAAATAATTATTTTCTTGTAGATGTAGGCTGACTTCAAGTCGTTTGGATTTGTGCTTGTGGGTTATATTTATTGATGGCTAGGTCATTTTTAAACCACTCGGGGTTATTTTTTATAATTTTTTATAATTTTGTATTGTCATCCAAACTACGTACGCCTGCAACGTTTCAAGTCCAGTGGGTAGTTGCAAGTGAGTTAAAATTGAGTTTCTAGATTTGCACGAAACAAACATACATACAAGAAAGAAACAAACAAACAAACAAACAAACAACAAACAGCGGATGGAAGCTGAATAAAATCGTTTAAAAACAATAGGGGCGGTTTCAGGGATCGCTATTTTATTGGAACTAAAAAATTGACTCTTGGTGTACGTAGCTAGCCAACTATATCGTTGTGCTTCAAACATTCGTACAGAGTAACGAATTTCAATTGGAACACGCAAATATTCATTGAAAGCTTTCACTCGAAGTAATAAAGGCGGACTGTCACGATATGTTCAAATTTATCACTGTGTTTCGCCAAATAATGCCGAAATTCTAGCATCGAAGTCACCATACAAAGAAATGCGTGGGTGATTTTTTCTCCTGGGTACACCGGGGGGGGGGGGGGGGAAATCCTTGAAATTGATTTTTCCTTCGGTTCGAATCTAGTGATATTACCTAAAGGAAAACATTTCAGCAGAGAGTGAACGGTGAAAGAGAATAGGAGAATAGGAGAATAGGAAAAGAGACATATAGACATTGATAGAGATCCACCGCAATTTCCTGGAAGAAAAAATTAGAATTGACATTCCAACGAGGACAGACACGAATGCAGATTCGCTTTCAACGAGTTTCGGTTTCTGTATAACCGAAGTAGTTGACTACAAGACGAGTCTCTTTTAGAATTATTCATTACGCCCCGCGCCCCGCGCCCCTTCACCGTTTCATTCGCGGTACCTCCCATCCCATTCCCTTTCACCCCCATTTCGCGACGCTCACTCCTCAACTTCATCCCCGTACCCCAGTGGCTGCTGAAAGTTACATCGAGTCGGTGGCAAAAATTGAATAGTTAAAAATTCATTAAAAAATCCACGCCGGTGTTCGCTGGTCTCGCGGAGCCGAGTTTCCGTGAGTTTTTTAAAACAGACCATGGCTAAGTTAAGGCGAAAGCAACGGAGAGCAGGGATTTGGGCTGGTAAATATTGGGACGAGGGAAATTGCGCAGAAATCGTGTCCCGCTCGAGGAATGAACAATTCCCGTGTGCTTCGGTTAATCTTTTTTCTGCTTTCCGATGGCTAGGATTAATCGATAGCTGGCGCAGAGACGTGCCTCATTTGCTACGTACGCGAGCAAAATTGTTGTTCGAATTTAGAATAGTGGACGGGATTACGAATTCGTTGAAATTTCTTCGGAAATTAACAACATTATCACCACTCCGCTGAGAGTTATAAGTTACTATAATATTATAATATTATAATCGGTCAACTAAAAAATAAAAAATAAAAAATAAAAAGCCTGATCGGTGAGGTAGGTTTTTATGTAAGTACCTATATTAGACAATAGACAGTTACTCCAACCACAAGGAGAAATAACCACGCGACCATACTCCCTAAATCTAACTAGAAATTGTACTGTAGGGGTAGGGGTAGGGGTGATTGGCCTACACCAGCACCGTTCACCTCGGCTCTGATGGACGTCAATTGCCAAACTGAAAGCTCGCATTAATTAACTCCGAAATGGCAGATGACGGGCAGATACGCATCACGCAAGAAAGAGACGTCGACGACGGTGCCAAGGTCGGCACGGTGGAAGGCGTCTGAAACAACAGTGAATGTCGTCGACGCGACGTCCTAGGTATTATGGCAAGCAAACAAAATATCGTGGCGTAGCGGGACATGGGATACGGTGCTCAGGGTCCCAAACCAGGAAAACTCGACCGAGTGCTCGGGCAAACAATAACGGCCAGGCCAGTATTGTTCTCCAAGTAATTGAATCCATCCTACCATCCCTTCGGCCATCCGACGCTTGCCTGTCTCACTTGCTTCTCGTTTCTCTCTTCCCCTCCTCTGTTATCGACACCTCGCGCCCCCTTCTTCGCTTTTCGTTCCCCTTCAGGCTTCAGATTCGCGAAAATTTCATGAAATCTTCCTCTAAAATTTAGATGTTGTCTATTCTAGGCTACTTCTACTATCTTTCGAGGATAAAGACTCTTCTGAACTAAAGAACTTTTAGGCTTACAGTGTGAGTCACAAAATGATTCACGCTAGCAAGGTTCTTAGGGTTCAGCACTTGGAATGGTTTTCCCGAATATTGAATTTGAATAAGCTTTGATGTATACTTTTTTCACAAACACACTAGCCTTGTTGTATTCAGTTTGAGCGAGGCATACAGTTTCACAGGCAGTGGTTAGCAATTGGTGACGATTTATTCGAAAATATCAGCCAGGTATTTGAAGAGATTCTGAGACAGCTGAACACAACTCTTAATTAGTTAAATAATACCTACTACATAATTAGTTCCCACTTAATTGATTCTGAGTACCTACCACAGATATGAAGATCTTCAGGAACTTGATGGAGAACCGTTTGACACAGTCAACACACATACATGACGATGCTACTCGGTTCTACACTCTAGTCTAGCTATCTAGCGCGTTAACAGACACTGCTGAAGGTAATTAGAGGCTGTTACGAAGTAACGTTCTCAAGTAACGAAACCTATTATCTCAAACACAGAGCTGGACGTAGCCTAAAGCTGACTAAGAAGAAAGGAAGGAGTTTCCATGTAAGTACGTCACGTCTTGGCCAAGCCTTTATCAAGTCTGCAGAGAAGCATGAAAATGAGCAGTAGTGAAAACAAATTCTGTGTTTATAAAAGACATATAAAAGAAGGAATAGCGTTAGCAGATTAACCTCTAGAGGACTTACTCAAAGGCTCAGAAGGGGCATTGCCGGTCCTCTAAAGGTTAAAAGAGAATCGCAATATTAAGTTACAAGCTTCAAAAAATATTTTTTCTCACATTTCTTCATATCGGAAAAGTGTACCAGATGCTTTGAAACATTTAATATGACAAGAAAAATCTCTAAACAGTGCTTCGTTGATAGTCCAAGCTCGTTAGTCCCAAATCCTATAAGTCCTATAACTAAGTGAATCTGAACCCAATGAAAAATTGCTAATCTGATCACATAGTGTATAAAATTCTCGCTGAAATAGTACCGTCGAAAATTCGAGATCCCCTAAAAATCCTCCGAACACATCGTCGCGAAACACGAGCATTATCATCGAAATGAATTCATGGCGGTATATAATAAAATATTAGGAATACATTGCCTCGTGTTCCCGTAGTATTTCGAGGAACGGCCGAAACTGGAAGGAGAGGGTTGTTTCCATTTCCCATGGAAACACAAATGGAGAGCCTGTTCTTGACAAACGTGCTCAATACGCGGAAAAAGACGCGGCCGCGTTACCATACAGTATCCCATATAAAATAATGGCAGCGTATGGGGGAACGTTAACCCGGAACATTCCGCGTCGCGTCGTCCAATGTCGTAAACAGATATTGGTATTGAAGTGTCATATTTGCGCGGGCTGGATGTTTCCTCGGCACTGGGCGCTGACTGAATATGTCGTTGCGCGAGAGAGAACATTCGCGGAGTACTTTATCATGAACAGACGATCGGCCATTTCCCTGCTACGAGTGCGTAAAGGACGCATTAAAACGACCGGAGCCTGCAATTCCGGGGCAAGTGAAACTCGATATCGAATACAGAGGCAATACTCATTTTTGCTGAAATTTTACGAGCTCTGTAATTCGCGATGCTTTGCCATTACAATTTCGTGGGATCTTCTCTACTTGTAACAGAGATAGCACATATCTTATCAATTCTTTCACAGAACTTTGAAATTAATCTTTTCGTTGCGAAGAAGTTGTCACTTACTTATCGTTCAAATCAAACAATCTGTCGATCGTTTGTAAGCACCGATACGAAAGGATAATCGAACATGCCGAGAAGCTGTAGGTGCCGATAGCATTTCAAAGGTTACAAGTCTTCGGATGATGAAGCTAAGACGATACACAACTCGACGAATGTCACTCTGGGGTGCTCTGGGGTTACAAAGAAAGCCTCGGGGCAAAAGTGGTTGAAGCAGACAAGCCTACAGATAAAGAAACAATTTATTCATATTTACGACCATAAATCGAGTACACGGCATAGGCGATCGATACTATCGGGGCAGCTCGCATTGCCAGCCAGGTAACTGTCGTCATTGTTCTTCGTGACGTCACGGTGGCCACTCCTTTGTGTGCTGTCGATTAACAATCGCATATATACCTGACGAGCGAGCACACGGTGCACATCGAGTTCTTGCGCTCGTGTAACAGACCGCGACGAAGACCCAGCCCTACCCAAGGGTTGGATTATACGTGTCGAGGGTGCTCGCGTAGCCCTTTGCTTGCCAAGGGCGTGTATGACGTTCTTTTGTTTGAGAACGCGGCCCATGCAGAAAAGGAAGAGGAAGAGGAAGAGGAAGAGGGCGAGCGAGGTGTTCGGTTTGCATTCAACTATCGAATATCACTGTCCATTCCCCGACCACGGTTTTAACGATCTTTATAATTAGAAAGGAAGCGGTGTTGATTTCACCTGTACGTGGACATGCAAAATTTCATGAAATTTATATTTAAGCTATGGACAATTTGTAAAATGTTTTGGAAAGATTTTTAGACCAACAGTCGATTATTTTTTATTTCAAAGTATTCCCAAAATATTCCACTTTTGTCATCAGAGCCTGAGAGTCCGGAAATTTAACAATATTTGTTAAATCACTCGCGTTCACTTACCCTTAATCATAAAAATAATAGAGGATCAGCCCTTGCTACGGGTAAATGCCACAGCTTATCGCGGCTAAAATATCGAAGTTTGCCTCTTTTTACTTCTTGGTCGATCCGGAACACGCCATATTTATCGCGTTCATTTTAATTAGCTTGTTTGGTTACCCCCATCGAAATTACCCCTCTAGAAGCGCGCTGCGGGCCAAAGTCAACCCTCGGTGAGAGGTATCGTTAATAACAAGGCCAACGGTATCGCGTGGAAAAATTTTCTGTGCCGATCTGTCGCCGATTAGTCTGCTACGGGAGCCACGGTTCGCGAATTCGACCCTTTCCCATTGCATGTCTTATCGACTGGGAGATGCAAATTCAGAAATACGCGGCGACGTGGTGTCTGGTGGTCACGACGCACGCGACCCTTTTGCATGCGGGTACAAAGTAGTAGTGCTGGATAGATATTTTTCTAATTGAAAGTAATCGATCGCGATGTTTGCCACTTTTTAAAAATGTTTTTTTCTTTTGATTTTTAATTCAAATCAAATTCAAGCACGTTCACAAAACGTGTAGTTTCGCACCGGACCTACATTCGAGTTAATAAAACTTTTTTCCACTCATCCCTTAATACCTGGGACAAACATAGTCCATCGACAAAACTCGATATTTTTAGGTCTGGGTTAACTTTGAGTCCGAAAAGAAAAGAGAAAAGTCCTTCTCTTCGATCGATCGTGAAGTTCGTGTTCGAGTTCGATATCCTCTGGAAATTTGCATTTCAGGTATCATTTTAATTAATTAAGTTCCATTTACTCACGCGCGGATCGATGCACGACAAGGACACGGAAAATCCATTAGAATTTACATACCTGCAACAGAAAACAACGATGCGTCCGTTAATCATCCGTGAATTAACGAGCAAAATATGTGGCGTTGGTGATAATCGGGTGACAACACGTCCAGAAGAGTAAGGGTTAGGTTTCTGGCATAACATGCATCAATTAAGTAACTTTTACTGTGCGATGCTAGGAAATTTTCACCACGGGCAATAAATAATCTCTGTTGTTAAATAATCTCACACATGACGCATAAATATCTGTAGAATATCGTTGTAACTTTCTGCTTTTAACTCTGGAATGATATCTGCGATAGAGATCGAGCTCGTGCATTGCAATATCACTCGTAACTTATTTTTCTTCCTTCGATTATTGGCTGCCTCGCCAGCGTGTAAATTCTAATGTTATGCGAAAGACTTATAAAAATGTTGAATTTAAATACTACAACGTACTATATGACGGATCAGTGTATTCGGGTAACAATCAGCAGTAGTAAACCCTATTCTGGAGTGTCAAAAAGTGGGAATACATTTCCAAATAATTCTATTTCTTTTGGTTAGTCTTGCAAAAATTCTGTCCATTTCATTAACGTGCCATTAGTTAAGTAAAGTAGCCGATCACTTTTATTGCGTGGTCATTCCATCATTTCGACCCACACTTACAATAAAATTAGTGCCTCGTGTACCATAAACAAAAGATTCCATAATTTCTTTTTAATTTAGGTAGCGCTGGCTTTCTCTTGTACCTCGGGAAAAAAATTGAATCAAAATTATTAAAATAGCGACTAGGAGAAGGCGATTTTTACGATAAATGTCGATTTTCGGGGTGCACAGATGGCTGTTTTTTTTTAGCTCGGAAACTAGAGCTTTTGCACTTTAATGTTGGGGTTCCCTCCAACATGGAATATATTCTGAACAAGCTGTAAAAATTTCAAATCGATCCGAACCCCCGTTTTATTTGGAATCACTTCAAAATCACAGAAAAAACGCCTGCACATCAGATGACTGTACCGCCGTCATACATATGTATAGGTATATTATAATTTTTTTTCCAGTTTCTAGTACTAATAAACATTAGCCAAAAGTACTAGTCACAATTTGTATTCGTCTCCCTGTAATTAATTCGCAAAGGCATACTTGATCTTCGAGCGATTTGGCTGCCTAGTTCCCTAACACCTTCGTTCGAAGCTGGCAGAACAAGCAAGCAAAATTCTTAAGCGCATTTGAACGCGTTCCACAGTATAAACTAGCCGCGCTTGAATCGCGTATTTGGTTTCATAATAAGATTACAGTGCCACGCTAGCTACCGCTTCTAATATTGTTTTATGTCAGTCGTGGACCTAAATGTCACGGGTTACCGTCGAACGTAAAAAGAAGTTGTCGTGAAAGCAACACGCGCTGAACAATGCATAGGTATCGATTGGAATCACGAGCATAGAAAGTAAATTTGTCGGGACACCATCGACTCTCTACCCCGACACAACGTCGGCGATAAGAATTCTTGACGGAAAATAATGCATTGCTTCGGTCGACGATCAACGTTCCAGTCTACGTAGCATCTTGGCTGAGAGCATAAATCTTGATACGCGTCTTATCCAATTTATCTCGGCCGGTATATACATGGCGTTATTAAATACGTGACCTTACTGGTTGGCGTCGTAGGTTACAACGCAACCTTGTAATTCCATTCTATTATCTTGCTGGCGGTAAGTTTCCCCAAAAGCATGGACTCCTTATAAACGAAAAAGTACTAGGGGTATGGGGGCCAATTTTATGTAGTCAATTAGCGCAGGACCACTGTTTACTATATACGTCTAAAGTGTATGTACTTCCTGACAATTACTGGAACACATACACGGCTACATGTTGGAACCCGGGCGATGTGGTGGGAAGATGCGCTTAGAACAATGTCAAGTTAGTACACACTCTGAAGTATTAGTATGAAGAATTATGTGTACATCTCATACAAGATATGTAGATACATATATAAGCCGCAATTTCGCCCTGGTGAAAATCTACGCCCAAGTATACTGTTGTTTCCACCGTACGTCACTGAACTATTAAGATGGGTCTCCACCAACGTTCGCGAACTGTTCACGAACAGTATGGGAATTAAATTTTGTAGGTATCGTCTGTTTGCGAACTGTTTGCTAGTGAGGACAAACCTTCAGCGACCGTAGGTTAGCGCTTGACACTTTGTGCGTATCAGAACAACGCTTCCCGGCGGCAAAGTAATGGCGAGGGGAACATTGACTGGCTGAGAGAATTTAAAGAACGAGAGCTGGGAGACGAGTATGTTGGTCTCTCTGAACGAGAGACCCCGTAGTCCAGGCCCGTCCAACTTTTGTTCTTGCTTTCGAAGAGCAACCGCAAGTGGTTGCGAGCGAAGGCAAGTGCGACGGTTGTGTCCCACCATGAGGCGCGAGGGGCCTGGCTCAGTGCCGTCGAGGACCTCTGACCCATCATCGGGCCCAGCTAATTCTCATCACCAAAGCACAATAAGGCCTTTGAAATCAGACTCATGGCTCGGCACCAGGAAAACTGGCGCCTTCAAGTATAAACATACTTATCTAGAATGCCAGACTACATATTTCGTCCAAGAACGGAACAACTGTTTTTACCATTTTTACTATTCGGTGCGAAATCCCTTTCCACTTGTAATAAATCTTGCAGAAATTCCGGTTGCTCATAATCGGCAATTTGCCTGAGAATGGAGCCACGAAAGTGCATATCTTGCCAAAAAGCTCGAACACCTCTCGTGAAGCCCGAGGATCATGAGAGCAGCAGCGTCTGCAATCAACGACAGGCGTGCCTCAGGAAAGCGTCCTGCTGAGAATCCAACGTGCGCCACGAAGGCCTGAGTGCAGGGGCTTAGAGGCAGCACGTACTTGGTTATCAAAGGTTTACAAGGGAAACGGTATCCTAGCTGTAACGGGCTTCCTCCGAGGCCTTGAAGGTGTCCCGCGTGTTGCGCGAGAATTTCTCGAGTTATGATTTAGTATCCGGCCGGTGGCGGTGGTTTGAGTTGGGCGGGAGAGCGGGCTCGTAGATACGACGGAAGTGCTACTCTGACGTCGAAGGGACAGGAAAGGGTTAAGGGAGAGGTTGTTGTGAAACAGTGGAAGCTAGGTGAAACAGGTGGATCAAAGAGGGAATCATAGGTAGCTGAGCAGGAAAAACTGAACGCAGAAGGAACGGGAGGATAAATAATAATAATAAGGGGGAGAAAGCGGCAGGCCCGAGCAACAGGAGACGATGCGCGCCGAGAGTATCTGACATGCGATAAAAAGGGGACCCACGAAGGCAGAAATCCGTGGAAAAGGATTACTTGAAGGAGCGTGCACGCGGCACAGGGCGGCAAGCGTGCTGGAAGCGAGAGGCACGGGTAGATAGAGGAGAAAAATCATAAACGCGGCCGGAAACAAAGGGATAGCCTGGAAAAGGTATAAATCAAGGGACAAAGGTAATGAAAAAATCTAATATGCAGTAGAAAAGGAGCCCAGTACGGGGGACACATGCAGAAACACGCGATAAGGAAGAAAGCGATAGAACGAGGTGGACAGCGAGGAACAGAGGGAGAAAGCGGAAGGGGATGAGTAGCAGAGGATGAGGGAGGTCGAGAGCAGGAGTAACTTCCTAACAAGGCGGTTAGTTGCGGCTTAGCAACGCTATGAACGCGAAATATTGCTGGCCGACGCGCTTCTCTGCCTGCTTGCCCGCCTTCTCCTCTCGTTCCACTCTCCTCGCCTGTCCTACCCGTGTGATACAGTTGCCTGTGTGCACCATGAACGCTTAATATCGAAATATGCACTGTTGCCCGACGCTCGGCAACTTCGACATGCGTCACGAAAACGAATCATCATTTTCTAGAGTATAATAATGTTCTTCTTATCACGTGTGGCGGTGTGAATTCTGCATTTGGCAGACTAGGAGGACCCAAAAACTACTTTATTGCCGTCCACTTCCAGGGTAGGGGCTGTTGGGAAGAAAGTGCGCATAGCGCCTTGTGCATCCTTACTCTCTGTAGATGATGTCCAAGAATCTCAAAGAAAAATAAAACTCGGTGCTTTCTCAGCACACAGAAATATAGTATAAATCCATCCATTAAGGTGAACCAGGTTTAGGTTGAGCTACTGGGAGATCGGCAGTGGGGAAATGTCATTGTCAAACTGAATTATGCGAGGCAAAACTATGCTCTTGTGCAACAACGATAATTTGCTATTTTTTAGTAGGTTAACTTTTAATTTGGAGAAGTGCGAACTTTGGTCTGAACCTTGTAGAGGTTGATTACTCCCAGTCAATAGAGACCGCTGCGTTCTAAGCTCATCGCCAAAACATATGGATAAACTTATACTAGGACAACTTTAAGGGATTCAAATAGAATCAGCGGACTAGTAAACGTTTAGATAGTTTAATTAGAATCCTTTGGCCCCCTAAAGACACCAGCTTTCCCAGGGCGTATGCAAAACGTCAGAGGTTACCCGAAAATCCTAAATCCTAATTTGTAGGAGTGTATACATACATTCTCATTTGCAACTGTAACTTCTGGAAGTTATCACAGGGAAGGGGCAAATTAGTTGCTCAAGGTTCCAAATGGAAATTAAACAAATCACAATTTGTTGCATAAATTTTCAGCCTCTGCCTAGTTTATTGTCCACGAGCGATTAAATAAACATTAAAGTGTGCTTTGGGACCACAGTGTTGTCTGTTCAAGAAACGTATTTTGTTCTCGCGATCTCTCAAGACAGCGTCCTCGTAATTCTTGGTCCTAATTAAACAGTAATTTACGACGAGGGTAATGCTCAACCTGAGATCAGGATCAAAGAAAAACAACAGTGAGCATCGAGGGTGCCATTTCTTTTGAGGAACTTCTACGACTGATTCGACTAAATTTGACTGATACACATCCTTTGACTACCCGCTTCAATTATCTCTGACGCTCGTTCCAACCGTGCCGACAATTAAGAGTACGAAAAGTTATCTGTCTTTGGAACGTTTACTCGGTTCTTCGCCTTCCAGCCCCTTCCCTTTCCCCTTTTCCCTCTGTTTACCACATCACAAGGCTGCGCCAACAGTCTAAATCGACAATGTTAGTTGTCGCCCATTCTTTTCGCTTAGAATTCAATATTTTCCTAATTTCCTTGTCAAATATGAGTAGTAGTTCGAAGATACATTTTGAAAGATAATGTTTAATCAGCTGTGTTAGGAATTAGGCGACATAACTATTTTACCCGCTTTTCGCTAATTTCTAAGTGCATCAGATGGATGAGGAATCACACCATTATGGTTTTTATTTTAACAACTAAAATCTATAGTATAAATTTTTATACAAGAAATAAAGTTAGGAAATGACTCACCCCCTGTGAAGCCTAATTATGCTATATTATTTTGAGTGCCCGAGAAAAGGATAGAGAGGATTAAATTGTTTGAAATTTAGGCGCATCGAAGATTCTTCCACCTGGGGGAGGTCTGAAGGTAGCACGGGTTCGCGACCAGTTGCGCGCACGGTTCGGTTAGGATATAGTTTTTATTTATTTACACAAGGGTCGGGCACCCTTAGCCCCGACATAGGATCGCAATGCCGCGCCGGTTGGTTTATATTTTATTCATCCCTTATTGAATTCGAGCTCAATCTCATGAAAGTGTCTCTACACTCTCTACCGTGGCCCTCGGGTATTCGATTCTCTCTTCCTTTCTCCCTGCGCTGTCTGTTCTTCCTTGGATCGTTATCCTTCCTCCCTTTCTGTCTCTCCGGCTTCTTCCCTTAGATAAGTATTCCAATCTCCCTATGTTTCCGCCCCCGCCCCCGCCCTGCTGCCTCGTCCCTTCTTTTTCGCCAGTCCTTCCACTACCAGGTCCCCGCGATACTCCACGACGTCCTTCTCTTTAAATCTGTGCCCGACATCTTCGCTTTTTCGCCGACCGATTCTTTTCACGTTCGAAAGCTGGAACCTCTACCGACCGTACGGATCCATCGGCTCGAATCAGTTGCCCCAGCTTGGACGAGAATAAAATGGGAATGAAAGCTGGCAGATCCCCGGGCGAACCAATTAATTTGTACGCGGAGGAAATCTAATCTCCGTGGATCCCAGGGAAATACTGAAAGTTACCGCCTCAAACGTGCAAGTGGGAGTTTTTAAGCGAGGTAATACTGGAGATAAGTGGGCGAGCACTGTTACCTATAGTTTAATATTAATTCTGGGATAATGGGCTTCTGTGGGCTGCAGAAGCTTATATCAAGCTGTTTCTTAAAAAGGGCAAAGTTACTTTTTCGAACACTTGCAGAGCACGGCGAAAAAGAAATTGTTTAACGATGCGTCTATAAAATAATTATTAAAAAAACTCGAAGGTATGTTTGTAGAAAGGTGTTGTCGAGAATTTTGAAACGACAACTGGAACATTTGTTGTACATTCATCAATTGTTGATCTTCTCAGAATAATTGGAAAGATGAGAAAGTGGATCGCAATCGGAACAATCCTCTTCTACGTCGCATTATAATCCAGGATGAACGATGGATGTTGGGTGACAGCAGAAAACGATCTTCCAACCACTTTCTACAGCCAAGAACCCATCACAAGGAAGCTAATCTCACTATACAGTGGATTTCAACAGGAGATGAGCGCTGTAACTTCCTGAATCCTGGTGAAAGTAACACAGCAGAGAAGTACTGTTCAAAATTGTACAGACAGACAGAGCAACCTCTTCCATCATGAAGGCTTAATAATTCATCTCTCAAGACATTATTTAAAAATCGAACCACCTCGGTTATGAAACTTCTCTGACCTATCTGCTACTGACTATTGCTTTCTCCTTTTCACGAAGTTACTTGCTGAACATACTTTTAAGGAATTCGCCCTCCCCATAAAATTTGAAGTAGTTCGCGACTGGAATGGACAAGCTTGTGCCTCCTTGGTAAAAGGACGTTACTTGACGAAGAAAAACCTTCGCTTTAAATTAATCATTCAAGATTCATAATGAAAAAACTACATTTCTTCCGTAACCGCCTGATATTATTTCCTTCTGACGCACCTGCTTTTCTACGAATACTTCAAATAACCCCGACTCATTTATATTTCATCCGCGACGAACTGTTTCCTTCATTTTGACCAAGACGCGGCGCAATGCGATTTAATAGTAGTGGAAACTCGATGTCTCCACCTGAATATTTCATCGACCCACCCCCTCTGATCTTTAATTCCTCTATCCTCTCAATTCTCAAGACTTCTTAACTGTCGCGTGTCTAGCGATCGACTCGCCAAGATAACGCCGAATTCCCACCCTCTTCAACCCCCCCGCCATGCAATTTTACAAGTGTTGAGACAGCACTCGTAGCTAGAAGCTATTATTAAATATTGAGGAACGCTATCTACCCGGCCAAGTATCGACTGCGGCCTAGGGTCTCGTCTAACTGCGGATGTATCGCGAAAAAGTGGTAGGCCGGTCGCTTTAAAGACCGTTGTTTCGGCCAGCAGAAGCAGGACGCCTTCTGAAATTCTGGAGCCGGAACTTTCTGGACAGAAGTTGTTGGCTAGAACGTCAGAGAAGTTCGTGGCAATAAAAAGAGAGTGGAGATAAAGCAGATACTTGTTACAAGTAGAATATACGTGTCACGTAGTCCTCGGCTAAACCTTCTGCAGAGGTAGAACAAAGTGTTCGTGCGAGGCATTGAGATCAGGAACGTAATTGTCCTGTATCCTAGTTGGGTGTACAGAAGTAGATGGTAAATATATCCTTTTGCATATTTCTTGCATGTTTGCTTGTTGAAGCATACCGGGTTTCTCTTCAACCGAATTCTCTGAATTCGGGACTTTTAGCCCCACCCTACCCTACGTGTGTAGGATACCTAGGTATCATTAGTCCTCTATGAATCATCACCATAGAATTAAACTTGGTTAGAAGTTGCATTTATTACGTCAGATGACCTTATGTTATGATGCTTGAGCATAGAATTAAAAATTTACCGAAGACCCGGATATACGGAAGAGAAGGTGACGATGTCTGCTGGTATTAGAACAATGGCTCACACGAACACCTCCACATGGCAAACAAGTTCAATTACAAAACCACCTTATCTTCCCTATTATACAATATTTCTGGACCGTGTATTGTCGTCACAAAGAGTATTCCAAGAATTGTGCGCAGCGAACCAGGAATAACGATCCATAGCTAGGATAAAACGATGGACAGAAACTCGTAGATTCATAAGAGCACGCACGTGTTTCGTGTTACATCCGCGAAGGTGCGGACAATTTCTCTCTCTTCGTGCCAGGGACGACGGAAATAGTCGCTACAGAGAGCTGTGTCGCCCCGGAACAGAACGTGCGACCAGCCCATCTCGCCCATCTCGCCCATTCCCGAGTGAACCGTCGAACTGGTCCTCCTGCGTCAGTCTACTTTGCTCGCAGATCGTTTTACAGAGGAGAGCCTTGCAGAGAGAGGCCAAAAGCGCGTGCACGCGGACCGCCTCGCAATTAGGGAACAAGAGGATGCTCATCTGGGAATGAGAGGGCACGAAGACAGGCGGAAAGGGAAGACAGAAAGAGCAACAGAGCTCGGCGAGAGATTTGGATGCGGCGAATTCCGAAAGAGATGTGCTTTTAATTATAGTAACGCCCGGTGTCCGATTAAATGAACGGAGGAAGCAAACTCACCGAGCGCGGTGCAAATTTAATTATGGGGAAGAGGACAGCTGCTGTTGCTGTTGCTGTTGCTGTTGCTGTTGCTGATGTTGCTGTTGCTGTTGCCGTTGCCGTTTCCGTTGCCGTTGCTACTGGTATTGCTGGACCAGGTAGAAATCCAAGTATTTATATGACGGCAGTTTGTTTAGGCCGCTTATTAATGGGAGAGAAGGGCTGTTGTAATTAAGGGAACCCGGATTCCATCCAGTAACAGCACCCTTCGAGGATGCGCCTTAGAACATCGTCGTCCTACCGGGACCAGCGTGTTCTTACGTTCCCCTTTCTGTCTCCAATCTCACCCCACCTCTCCCTCTTCCTCTCTCTTTTCCTCGGACTCCTGTGCACTCGTTTTCCTCTATGACACTCTTTCCTCCCTCTGCGCGGCAGCTTCGGCTGGCCTGGGTTTAAATTCATCGTTCCGCCACTTCTACACTCGCATAGACGTCTGAATTGTCTTTTCAGACGAAAAACAAAGCGTATTCAACCGCCGAACCAGCCTTGCGTCTATATGCATACCGGCTACACCCTTCGCTGGGCCGTCGAGTGTCTCACCGCGCGGCATAAAACACTCTGATTGTCTCTGTCCACGCCTTTCCATGCTCCTTCCTCCGTTTTGATTTCATTGCGAGGGCGTCTGAAATTTATTTTCGCGGAGAAACAACAATTGCCTCACTACGCGGCACGGCGATATTTCGATGGAAGGATGTATCTCCTCTGTGCACTCGTTGTTCAGATTTATCATACGTGTTATGTAGAATTCAGTACTCGTTTAATGACGAAGATCTTCTTGCTGTTGTAAGATCGCATTTTAATCAGTAAAGAGAGAATGAAATGCAGAATGTGCTTTTTTGGCTCATTTTATTCTTCCTATTCGTATGCTTTTCTTATGTATTTTGATAAATTTACTCACAGTACGCCTCGAGAATATTTTTAGGAAGAGAGGCGAGGCGTAGCGTGAGTGGATGCAATGTCACCGCACAGGAAGGGGTTCTATTCTTACCAGAATTTCGCATTATTGCTAAGACAACGAACTCCTTTAATCAACTTCCATCGCGTATAATCACCGTTTCAGTGCTCTCGTTACTATTTTAATCCTTCTGTGACAATAAAGAATGGCAAGAATGACAGAACGGTAAAATATAAGCGGGGATAGTTGGTTGAATCGTCAACAAAGGCAAGGGTATCGCTAATTTTCCGCGAACAAGCCGCCGCTGGCTCTGGTGCAGCTATCGTTAACGAAATTTCCTTTCCACCGCGGGAAACAAAGCGTATTCAAAGCAACGACGGCCTGGTCCCCGTTCATTCCCCGTTCATATGCATACAGCTCCGCCGTTCCTCGTCTTTAAACGTCTCACGATGGAATAAAACACTCATAGCCCCCCCGGAGGGAGCCGGAGCCCGAGCCCGCTTCTGTTTCTCCCCAGCTCTTCGGCGGTTCGTGGAAACGGAATTCGTTTAGCCGGCATCGAATACATTTCTTTCGACGGTAGACGTCAATTAACCGTGCTCGATTGAAATTGACGTTAAACGAGATGGTAGGGAGAGAGAAAAGGGGCCGTGACGGGGGCGAGAGAGGCGCGGAGGGATGCGGAGGGATGCGGAGGGATGCGGAGGGTAGAGAGAGGAATCGAAACACACAGCATGAATTTACTCTCCATTCAATTATGCGAGTCAAGTGGATACGATGGTTCGGTCAACGTCACGTTTCGCCACCGTTATGCGGCTCTGTCCACGTTCTCGCTGAAAATTCCCTTGGCCCTTTTATCTCGCATCGTTTGATTAATTGGTCGCGCGTTATAAGCGCCTTTCGATCGATGGCGGCTCGGAAAGGGAATTGATTTCGGAGCAGACTAGCGCTTTTTTCCCCTATATTGCACCGATTCTATCGGTTTGTTTCTCTTTTGTTACTTCGCCGATGCAGACAATAAAGGAAGTAATTGGTTCTGTAGCACAATGCCTTTCTATGAATTTCTACGTTTAGTGTTTACCTACGTCTTGTGAGTCAACAATGAGCCACGGTAATCACTTCATAGCATATGCAACCTCTGCTGAACAAAAATTAAATTTCTACGCAATAGTGTCGAGGACCTTCATCGGAAGATACTACATTGTAACATGCGTGATAGGAAGTAAGAACAAGTCAGAAACCACACAGTAAATCGTACTAATTTATACTTTTTATTCGATCTTCTCGATCCACCGTACGAACAGACTGAGTTCCTCCATGTTCTCCCCCCTCGTCATACTTCTGGAGCGGGCATTGTTTACGTTAGCGACCTTCTTACAAAGTCACTCGGCCGTCCGTACGTGTTCGTTGGCTTCCGAGAATCTGCCACTCTTGCAAACCGTGTTTATTTTTCGATAAAATCCCCGATCCTCGACAGCTCGAACGCGCGCCGGCAAATTGTTCAACGACGAAGATGATTGAAGATTAAAGTTAAAGTTACAGTTACAGTTGGGGTTAAAAAATTTATTCGACGAAAAAAATTAACTTTATTCCTCGAATAAAAAAATATCTTTATTCGACAAATAAAATTGAACCGAATTAACTTATATTTTGCCTGCAATTAGTAGTGAAAAAATGCCTTGGAGAGCGGAGGAATTTGGCCGCGGAAAAAACGCCTTGGATCCGCAGTCGCAGCGAATATTCGCGTTGGTTTGGGGGAGCCTTTAAGTAGCCGTCGATCCGTGGGTATTTAGTGTTTCCTCGACTCCATAAAACAGCCATCGACCGTCGAATTAAATAACCATTAAATCCGCCCGATCGAGCCAGGCTGTACGAGCCGCGTATCTAATTCTATAAAACGATAAATCCCACGACCGTCCCGAGATTCGGACCGTGCAATTTCCGCCCGTTTCCGATTTACCCACTTCGTTACCACCGTTCGACTCGCTGGAACGCTTTAAAGAGGCGGCAGAAGGACGGCCGGCCGGGTGAGCGAGGTTCCAACTCGAAAACGCGATTCGTTATACGCGAGCAATTAGCGGAAGAATGGTGATTAGTCGACAACGATATCGGAGTCCGTGAGTCGCGTGGAAATCAAAGGATCTGTCAGGACTTCAACGACTATCTAATTGTAAGAAGAACTGTAATTAATGATGGGATCAAGTGCACTGTAATTAAGTAATAGCTAAACTTCAGGTAAAGTGTGTCGAAGTATGCAAGTGAAATGAGTCCACAGTAGAAATATCTATAATATGTGTATGTATGTATTTAGGAATATATCAATGTGTGCCAAAAATCTATAGGATATGCAGCAACTATATTAATCGGTGACGTTTATCGAATCACAAGATGTGATTGCAGTAAATTTGAATTTGAATTTGCTCCAAACATTTTAAGAAATTGTTTTGCTTTTTGCAGATGACTGTGACAAGTAGTTAATAAATAATTAGTAAGATCGACATAAAAAAAATATTTTCGGCAAGTTTAAAGATGCCTCCTTACATCCCCAGTTACTGTTGGGGCTGTTACACGACAATCCCCTCTCAACGTAGAAACAGTGGCGTTGGTTTGACGCGCGAATCTCCATCAACTTCGGCAAATTAAAAGTAGCCACACGAGAAATTCTTAAAGTTGGAGTTTCTCATTACGACTGTGTTTGAATATATAGTGAAAAACGTTTGTGTTGTAGGGTTAAACCAGTCAACGAAGCGTGCATCCGTGGGCACAGCACGGCGGCCACTCCTTCGCACACACGGCTCGAGAACTCGCCTAACCGTGAATGTCTGCGGCTGGTGCGCGGTCCCGCGCACGTTCCCGTCATTATTACGTCTTTCGAGATTACCGCAATTGCGTTGATAAACGGCCGAGCACGAATTCAACTCGGTGACTCTTCCCAAATTAAGGCTCCTCTTCCTACGCGAGATCGAGCCGGTTCTGCTGACCAAAATAATGCTTCTGGGATTCTGGGGTAGCTTTGAAGCTACAGTGGCTACTATGGAAGTGAGGCAGTTTTTGAAAAGTAAATTTTAGTCAATTATTTGAGAGGAAGGAGTCTTTTAAACAGTCCTTTGAGAGTTTTAAGAAATCGATCGTCTATACTCTATAGTCAGACGCGCTTCCGAACCCTTCACAACTGTTTCTACATTCATTATTTAAAAAACTATTTCCAGTAAAGTTTTTCAGATTAACGAGAACTTTCGAAAGAGATACAAATTTAGCGGTAATTCTATCTGATTGTCGCGTTACACCTTCCATTTTTTTAGACTATAAGATTATCTTTCCTATGTAATACGAGAAGCCCAGGCGTATCGCGAAGTTTAATAAAAAGAAACTGCGCAAATGTCATTAATATATTGCCGTCGAAAAGGATTTACATACAGTTTTATAAAGCCACCGGTTAAAAGAGGTGAATATCCTTCGAACGAGTAGCTTTCGAATACATTTATGTACATATATTATTTGGATCCTTTTGTATCTTTCTATGAGCTTCACTCCTTAAACGAGCTTGTACTTATAATCCTAAATTACCCTGTATTGATTCGCGTTACTATAATGAAACAGAATAGATTATGATTGAGCTTAGAATAAGTAGAGGAGTAGCAAATGAAATTAATTAATCAGTACCTTAAAAGCTACTCATGCTGTGCAAATCAAACAGTGATTAAGACTTCTGTAGTGCTCAATATTCGTCTTTGGTTTTTGATATTTCACTTACTTATTTTCCACGTAACCCTTAATTTCTTTCAACGGTATAGAGATTCAAAATCCGCAGTCGTTACTTGGAAAATGCTTACCTGCAACAGAAAATGAAAATTTGCATAAATACAATGCCTGAGTTCTCCCTATTATAAATAGAGCGTTCACATAATATGTGTAAGTAATAACTGATATGCATTTGTCACTTCATTCAAATTTATATTATACACCTACGCGCGAGTAAATCGAAGAAACAGGTTCAAGTAGATGGTTGATATTTTGAATTTTATGCAGCAATGTTAGAACTGTACTGAACTGTTGACTTCTGTGACAGATTGCACAAACTAGAACACGTAGAACGATTCGGAATCTTATCGGAAGGAATATATTCTATCGTGTTCTAAAAACTTGCGCGAACCAAGCTGTTCCCTCCTATCAGCGCCGAAGAACGCAGAAAGATAAGGACGAAACCTGCGTGTCGTATGAATATGCATAGGACATGGCGCGAAAACGTAGAAAAACAACGCGAACGATAAAATACACCGACGAATGCCACCCGGTGGAACACATTGTTACAAATGCAAACACTTTGGCTCGCTGGCGAAGAGGAAAATTACTGACCGCAACGCGTAGGTGTTCGCAGGAAACGCATATACAGGGTGGTAAAGGTAAAAAAAAAGATGGTTCAAACATTTGCAGGCTCGCGGCACTGAATACAAAATGCTCGAACAATGATTTTCTATTTCGATAATGTCAGTTACCTGTCCGCGTTTCTTCAATTACAATGCTTATTCAGGCCTTAATAAGTTCATAACTACAGGTCTCAGAATTTTTTAATCAACTTTTTCGAAAACCGTGCAAATGCGTAGCTCCCATCGACGTCTATTGATTCCGTCATTATTTGCTTTCTCAAAGGCAGGATATCACCCGTTAGCATCGTCAGAATTTAGTACTTATCCCGACACGCGTATTTCCCTGGAGGAACGGTTCTGGAGAGTCGGTGTCTGCGTTTGTAATCGAGCGAGCACGTTTCAAATGAATCCCTAATTGAAAAGCACACTTTTCTACTTGGTGAAGAAGAGTGTCGAATCCCCCGCGTTACTGGGGGAAAATATTCCCTTCGAAAGGGAATTTTCACGCAATCGAACGGGCAATTTTATATAACCGCTCAAACATTTGGAAACGCTAACTAGATTTGCAATTGCCAGGCAAATGTAAAATCTGGAGTTCAATATTTAACTGCAGTTTTGCATATTTTTACGGCGCTCTACTGGAAATAAGAGTATTTAATATACCTACTTCTAGCTGTAAGTAATAAAATTTTATGGCGCTTGAAATTGCTTATTGCCTTTTGTGACTTCGTGGTTCTGTAACTCTGGGATGTAATTTGTCCCCTTCAAAGTTGCTTTACGACCTTTCGTAAACTTTATATAATTGCCAAGCATTTAAACAGTTTTCACCATACACTATACAGTGTATACTACAGCAAAAGAAACGGTCGACAAAACTTTTTGGCCTTTATTTTCAATCTGCGATTTCTTTTGCTCTCAAATATGGTTCCATTTCATAAAAAAATAGTCCCTGAAAAAGATTATTGCAATCGCACTTTAGAATTCGTCGATGATTTGAATTTGAAGAATTTCTCAAACTCTTAAATCTTCAAAGGAACATGCTTCCCGTACCAAAGAGGACACGTCAAACCGCGAGAAGTAGAATATCCATATACATTTTTCGAGGTTTCTTAATTTTCTAGCAACGAGAGAAGCCGGCGCGGCGACTCGAAAGTTTCCCCGACGAGGGGAATCTTCTTCCCTAATCAGCGACAGAACGACGAGAGTCCCGCGGCAGGGAGGGGAGGGAGGGTAACTTTTAAAGGCGAACGCGAGAAAATTTAACTTCATTGACGGCAAAAACGCTCAAGGACGTGTTGCCAAAGTACTTAACGAAGAGGAGGAACTTTGACGACGACGAAGACGACGGCGACGACGGCGACGAAGACGACGGCGACGACGACAGGAACTTGCCAAAACCCTCTTGTAAGAGGGGCTATGTACACTGTTCCCCATTAAAACGAAACGCTGTTTCGCTATTCGCGGTGCACCATTAGGTGTATGGAAATGGCGCATAACCCGGACGATAAGTGCGGAAGGGGTTGAGAAATGAGGAAGTTCCCCCTCGCTAACCCGTCCCCGGTTCTTCGGGGCTTATCTTGGCCGACTCGTCGACATACATGTCGTCCTTATCTCCTTCGTACCATATTACACGCTATATACAGCCCCGGCTGGCTATCTTCAAGTGAGAAACCTAGCGCGAGCTCACAATGGAGGGAGCCGGTTAGGCATAAGGCGGCCTCTTGCCTAACTTTCCGAGAGATTAGACTCCATCTCTCCCTCTAAAAACCATATTCCCACGTTTTTCAATTTCACCAAGCGTTTAGGAGCTTGTTGTCCGAGGACCTTGGTCGATGTGCCGCGGATGATGAGAGCAAGGAATGCTTGGCACTCGATGAGAACATCATTAGTGTAGGCGTGGGATTTAGGTTTAGGTTTAGATTTAGGACACTTCGACGTTTACCCCGCGCTCGGGGCACGTTTTCTTCAGAGGACACCCCTGCTGTTGGGAAAATCCAATTCTGTTGCGTTCCACTGCGTTGAACGAGCAGCCTGTCCCACAGCGTTACGCTGGAAACATCTATTGGAAAATAGCTATGAATATCTCTGCAAGACGATCAGGTGTTTGCCTTTTATTTAAAGGACTTACAATTTTACGGGAGAAGAACAAGATCGCCGCGCGTGTAAAATACGAGTCTCTGCTAGCTGAACGCACTGTTCCTAGTCTAGTTTTTATAGCTAACAGTTATATTTTTAATGAAAACCTCTTTTGCACCAGCTGTAGGTATGTTGCGTTGCTCGAGCACTGCATCAGCCTAGCCTCTGTGCCACCAAGACACTAAAACCCATGTATCGCATACAGGGTGTCCCAGTATTCAAGAAAAATAAGTCGAAAG
Organism: Andrena bicolor; assembly: GCA_960531205.1. NCBI lineage: Eukaryota > Metazoa > Arthropoda > Insecta > Hymenoptera > Andrenidae > Andrena > Andrena bicolor. The sequence continues at coordinate 261,069 of OY482666.1, forward strand.
TATAGAATAAATGTTTTTCATTGCCACAGCGACGACGACGGACGTTCCTCGGCAACATCGCATTCTTCACAAGTGGTGCGCAAATGTAGAGACTTGAGGAAAGCGCGGGAAGATAGGACTATCTCCTGGCATTTTGGCGGGAAGCAGAGTTATCCCGGAAGGGTGGGGATCGATGTGGGTGACATCGATCCTTACACAACGGGATGCAAGGAGCATTCTCGAGCCAACTTTGCGAGTGAGGACACTGGGTTGCCACGGGCAAAGAGTTTTTGCAGTATCGCTATTGAATATTATTATGATTCGCGTGTAGATACAATCGCCTGCCATTAAAGAGCATTGAAAACAGAAAAACTACCTATCTTACACATTCTACGTAATCAGAAAATAATAGTTACTCTGTCGATATGACTTATCCATTATAAAAGACACGCTGGTGACAACCCACATAATCAGAAAATAATAGCTATTTAGTCGAAGTGTGTTTGTTCAATTATGGTGACACGCAGGTGCATACAGTGCGCGACAAAAAGCTAGCGTGCATAGTATTTGGAAATTAATTGCACTTTTCACATAATTTATACAGATTTTATTAACCTTTTAAGGAACATAAAAATTACACCCACTGCTTACAAAATACAAATACTGCGTTTATAATTACAACCGAAAATTGAACATTCGCTGCGACAAAATGATAACACATTATTTGCAGAGTTGTAAACTGTGATAAACTATTTTTAAAAACGGTGCCAAAAAACTAAATAACTGCTATTGTCTAATTGTATAGAAGAGTGATCGAGTAAGTCTCCATACATTAAATGATCTATGTACTATAACTTATAAATAAACTCTCACTGCCAAATTACGTTGTAAATGAAGATTTGTGCAAAGTTATTATCACTTATTACGCTCCGATACTTAATAAAGTTGCCATAAAGACTGATATCTGATCAGTGAGTTAAAGCTAATGCTACCTAAAGACATTAAGTCTGACTGTACACGTTATTTCGTCTTCCTAAGCCGGATTATTCAAGCAGAAACAATTACAGCAAACTTCGCCATTTACGGACCGCGCAATCCTATGTTATTATCCGACGAGTCAGCACACGTTAGATTAACCTCGGCATTATCTCCTTCAAACACGAATTTATTAGCTTCCCGCTGACGAAGCGTGGATCGAGAGCGGCAGAAACCGTCGGAATGCTCTGTTCATAAGCAACAAACACGTACATATCTATATGTATTCAGGTTGTCCTTTTAGGCGTTCGGAATATCCCTATTCTGTACTAAATTCATGAAAGCAGACACCGAGGCCTGAACGATCTTCCTTCACCATTATTCTTAAACTTAGAGATACCTTCTTCCTATACAGATATAATTTTCCACTTTTCCAATTTTCCAAGTCGTCAACGCGACCTTGGCGTAAAATCTCCCTTTACAGCAGCAGCTTGAGGTACGCGCGTCATCGATCACAACTCAAGGGATACGTTGTCAGTGTTCTCCGCCCAACCTGTGTGCTCAACCGTGAAATTACAATGACAATGCCAGAGTATCGGTTCGTATACCGCACACCCAGATCCCTCGTACATAAGTGTGTCACCTCGCTATCGCGTTAAACCGCCATATCTCCTTCCTATACGGACCCCAGAGCCTTCTCTAGAGAACTTTGAAAAAGCGAATCTTCTTCCTCCATCGTTTCTCAGAGCCCCCTCGAGCGAGTTACGGGAGTTGAAGGGTAGCCTCCGAAAGAAGGCGGAAGAAGAATTTCCTCTGTTTGATATAATTGGCGGTAATAATTCCGGGAACGAGCTAGGAAGAGCGAGAAACTTGGACTACCAGGGGGTAATTCGCGGGAAGTGTAGTAATTCAACGAAGAATCCTTAGATGAGCATGCTGAAGCAACGTTTTCTGCGTTTTCGCCTAGGAAGCTCTACTATGAGTGTACTATGGTTTCTATGGTTTCAGCGGAAGTAGGGACGTTGGAACTTGGAAGATGTTCCGACCAATGTTTCAGCGATTACCGTATCGAGTGACTCGGAACACATTCGAGTGATCTCGTTATTTGACTCTGATTAACACGCTGGATGGATCGATTGCGGTGGATTCGTAGAGCAAGCGAAACCGAAGGACCGCGATTGGTGGACATCCCGCGGACCAGAATTCGGATCACGGTGAACCGTGTACCCTGGAATGTGTTTAATTGAAATTACTGATATGCACTTGCATGTTGGTTTACACGGGGTGAATCACGTGACCTGTTACATGTTAATATCGTAACGACCAGAGCGATAACGTTGTCTTCTAGGATGAACAACGAAAAACATATTTGGGGGCTTATACCCTTAAGGATGTCATTAGATCACGACGTGGGCTTCAGTTCGATGTTCTTCCACGTAAATCTGCGTTTGCTATCGATTTTCTTCGTATGCAAACAAAAGTCACAAACTTTACGTACCTGCACTTTTTTAAGTTGCCCCATCTGCTTTTCGAGATGAAAATTTCATTCGAATCCTCTTAGGAAGAGCTTTCAAAGGCACTGTACGTTCTTTAGTCACAAATTGTTCTGGGGATTGCGGTTTAAAATAAGTTGTCACCGCATACTCTAAGTATCCCAGGACACTGGATACATCCATGGAAAAAACGATTTTTTTTTCAATCACAGTAACGAAAAATTTTACTCTACACTTTGAAGTTATTTCTAGATGAATAAGAAATTCTCTTTTGGTTGCATTATAAAATTATGAATTATGGCTCATTCTGTATAAGTTTTTCAAAGTGGTGCTCGTGTTGTACGCCTCGTAGTAATCTCCAGGTTTTTTTTATGAGGGAATAAGTTATATTATTTTGTATAATTGTACAATTCATGGGGATATTCAATAGAAAATTATGATATATAATTTAACATATCATACAAAGTAACGTACCATCGCGATCGCAAGACAGTGAAAACACAAAATAAATAACCCTACAAAGTTTGAATAGTTTGAATTCTTTATAATCTAAAGAATCTACATTTTAGTTGCATTGATAATCGAGAAATATTTAAGTTTTATTAAAGCGCAGAAGACACAAGTATCCAAAATGTCTGACTAACTATGATAATACAAGAGTTTAATTATACCTATATCCATCGTTTCTTACATTTGTAGCCTGTTCTCATTTACAATGCACTTCTACCGTGCTTATCGTTTTGTTAGTTAAAAATTAATTACATTTCGAAAGTGGAATTCGCGTTCTACTTTTCTAATGATTCTACTGTGCCGCACTCTTTGTGCTCGAATGCGTTTGCTTTCCATCCAGGCTGTATGAACCCATTCATGATTGTTAATCGGCGCCGTTTTGCGTTAATCATGGCTGCAATTACATGGCTCGATTACCGTCGGACGGTATTGCTTTGATTAATTAGGCGGACCCACATTGATCCGTGATGGATCGCGGCTGAATGTTACGGTAAACATATTTACACCGGTGCATTGATATTTGCCGTGACACTTGCTACCTTATGAATGCTGAGCCTGGCTACAGTTCACTCGAAACTGGATCGTTACCATAGAAAGGTGAAAGATATCGAAAAGTAGCTTACACAAAAGTTGCATCTTTTTTTACATCTACAAAACTTCGTATAAATAATTAGCAAAAATTCCACCACCACTTCTTAATTCGATAATTAATTGTACGCAGTTTTGTAGCTAAAAAAAGATACAAATTTTGTTTAAACATATTTTCAATTGGTGATTCCACCCCTCAAAACCGCACTATAGCACCGACAAAACATAGGCTTGCCTTACGGATGAACTTTACTTGCACATAAAGTTGCATAATTTTCGGGTTTACATATTTTCTATCACGTATACCAGATCCCCTGTCACACCGCGTTTTCTTTCGTCCATTCTTTACATATTTCGGCAAAATGCGACGAGTATCTACAACAGAGAAGTGAGAAAGTGAATATACTATAAAGAGTAACGAAGAAATGCAATTAGGTTCGAATGACGTCTTACCGGACACGTGAATAGAGGAAGGTTGCCTCACAGTATCAAACCCTGCTATCTATAAAGAAGAGTCCACGTAGATGGTACATAGTGACATTGTAAAAGAGAGGTCGCTGCTAACGTGACTTACGACATACAGTGTTCCTCGGATTATTGGAGAGACTGTAGGCTCGGATCATCCGGGAAGACCTACCCACCCCACTGTGTTGCTTCCTCGCTGCGAGCGAGACCCCGGGTAGACCTGCCGTTCACAGCCGAGAGCAATAAAACAGTTGGGTCAGATAAAATACCCAGTACAGAAAACTAAAATATTCATGTTGTTGAGAAATGTTCACGAAACTATTACCAATGGATTTTAGCAATTCGGTCCGTTTTTAATGACCGTAGTGTGGGGTACAGGTTGGCCACCAGGAGCTTTTCGCTTAATCTAAGAAATTCTAATCGTATATTCCTAGTGAAAAGTAGATCGAATTGCTTCGTGTTTGGACTCATTTTCGCCAACATAAACTCGCCAATCCATCAGCAATACTCTCATCAAGATATAACGAGAAATATGAAAATTTTCATACTCGGTACTGGATTGACTCAAGTCGCCCGAGGGTCTCTCGCTGGTGCGCTACTTCACTCACACTCGGTTTATCTGGTTCAGTCTTCTTGTCAGACGGTCCGAGCGAGGGCCCTGACAAGGGTCAATTTATTAGGTGCTAACTACTCCCCCTGCCTCGGATTATGGAGAATTTTCCGGTCCCGAATCTTTCTCCATAATCCGAGGAACACTGTGGAGGTACCCCAAGAGGGTCTAAATATTTTCCACCACTATTCTAGGAGTGTAACTAGTTTATAATTAAACACCGGGTTCCAAGTATCTTGCCGATCCCATCCTAGATGAAAGTACACGAGTTGACAATAAAAGGATCCGCGGTTTCTTCATGGGCACGCGGTAATTGCTCTGTTTGAGGATCAAGTGACGATCGACGATCGCCGATCGCCGAAACAGTAGGATCGTGGAGGAGATCGTGGCGGAGATCGTGGCGGAGATCGAGGGAAAACGCATTGGGCTTGAAGAGCTTGGAGCAGAATACGCCGGTGGTGTGCACGTACCGAATGAATCGCTCGGTTAAACGGTGTAATCACGAGGCACAACGATCACGAATCAAGACCTGTGATCCGCGGGACGCATGTAAACGCGCCCGATTACGTACGTGAGCCTGCTAGGTACACAGCGGTGGACGGGGAGGAAGACGGGGCGAGCGAACGAATGGCGACGTAGCACGAGGAAAGGGTGAAAAAGGGGAGCGACGAAGGGGTCAAGTAGCTTGACGTTGAATAAACCACGGGAACGGGGGACAAAGCCGCATAATCAACACAGCTAATTGTGAGAATTTAACTGCTTTGGATCTGCTTTGGATCTGCTTTGGATCTGCTTTGGCAATCCAGGATCGGGGATTTTTGTCTGTTGCGATTTCAAATTTCGGATCGGGGAAGTCGCGTGCGGGTTCGATATGTTCCCTTGTCAGTAAATATTCAGCTATTCAATAAATTTTAACATTATCAAGATGCACTAAAATACTTATCCTTCTCCTACACACAGTCGACGCATGTCAGGACTTACTTCGGCAGGTATTACGAGTGGCGATATTAAGTGCCACTTAGGCAATAATATTCCTAAGTAGGTTAAGGTTGTAAAAGACAAGTGGCTAGGTTTATGTTGTGGTCGAAGAAAAAAGTCTACATACAACGTATAAATTTATCAAGAATTTAGATACGTCGAGAAGATGACACCTAGCATTGCTTCCAACGCATTCCTAGGGCCTTTGTGCAACGCCTCCGCAGAATTTGCTTGTGGGGCATGTGGAGCATGTGGAGCATGTGGAGCATGTGCGTCATGGACGGTGCAAAATTAGAAAACAAACTGAAATGCGCTATTACGCTTTCTTATTCTCTGCATGCATACGCAGCCCTCCAAGATATTCTTGTAAGGAGATTCTAAGGTTACGATTGGGAGTTAGTCCACATTTTAAGGGCAGAATGGGCTTAACTTTGGTGCTTCAGCCACGGAATTAGCCGAACGATAGAATTAACCAGACCTTTTCATGTTGCGCCTGCAGAAGCTTTTGGATTATATTGAAGAGTTTAAACTTGTACTTTTCAGACATTTGCATTTTCGGCCTTGTACATTGTAAACTGTGGACTCTCGACATTATCTATTTTGTGAATTTCATATAAGGTATATGCTTGTGGGCCATTATTTACTGTTATGAAGGAAATAATATTTTTGTTTGTCCATAAAATAGGAGGAAAACTTACGAAAATGCAGAATAATGTGAATAGGCATTGAATATAGAATAAGTCTATTTTATTGATCCATAAAGCTTGTTGGGCGGTGAGAAACTTTTATCCAAAGATTCACAGACTTCGTACAAGTAACATCTGTAAGTCATCCGAATCAACGTCGCTCAGAATTGCAAGCAACTTTCCGTTCGAAGAATGCAAATGAACGTCACATTTAAACAACAAGAGACACATAGCAATGGAAACTCCGGCTGGCTGTAATCGTATGACAGTGCGTCAGTGTTAAAAGCTGGCAACTGCACGGCCACCAGTAATTGGATAAATTGTTCGTCACGAACAGTGCCAGTGCGTGCCACGCATTCATTCGCGGTAGCTTCTCGTTGCGATGTAATTAATTCGAAACGAACTAACTCCCCTCCCCCCTCCCCCTTTCCCTCCAGCATCCTCTTTTCCAGCGTCTGCATCGACTTTCGTAGGATAAACCTGATCACGGAAGGCCTCCGACCAAACAAGGGTTGCGAGAGCATCGTTTCAACTTACGCCCCCCTTGTTTCCTTCTAAACTTCCAGCAAACTTCAGGGCTTTAAGAATATGAAGGTGTTACAGGAAGATCGCGTGTTCCCCGCCGCCAATATCCTTGCTTACTTAGTTTCACCCTCGTGCTCTCCTCTGGCTGATTTGTTGCCCATTTCCATTTACGGATGTCGTGAATTCCAATATCCAATTCGTTATTATATATTTTATACTTTTATACTTTGCGATTTCACGAGTACCTACATATAATATATTTTATAGTGGACACTATGGGCGACTCTTGTCTAAGGTATGTACTTACTTTTAGGAAAACTTGAATAGAATTAGTAAATGCAGACATGATTACTCAAAAGCACACGATATCCGAAAGTTATTCATTTTATTGGTGGAGGTACGTATTAGAAAAAATTGGAGCATTTAATTGGTATGCAATTTGTTTGAGAACTATTTCTGTTGTGGATAAAAAAATATTTTTTACCTTCCTAACGACTGCGAAAAATAAATTTATTGTCGTATCTTCCTAATTGGAGTAATGAGCGATACCTATAGCCTATAGGCGGAATACTGTCCATGAAGTTATTTCGTTGCAATGTTTTTAAATTGAATAAATGGATTAAGCTTCTGCCCGGGCTGATAAACCACAGTTTTGACATAATTTGCGCCTGCGTCGGATGAAATCACGATAATTCATTTTTTAATTTGCTTGGGAATTGTAGGGAAACGAAAATGAAATGAAAATTGAAATAAACGAGTTTCATTTGTGAGGAGCGATCGTGGGTAACGAAATAGCCGCAATTATTATTGGCAGTAAAAGAGAATGATGTTGTAAAGCAGTGGGTGATTCGTGAAGACCAGCTTGGACAACAATACGACAAATGTGAGAAAATGTTCTCGAACAATAATAATGAATTTCTAAAAATGAAGTAGATCCACGCAGACCAAAGATATGAAATAGAATTTTATAGATAGGTGGAGAGTGAAAAGAAGCTAATAAAATAAAACCTATAATAAAAACGTACGAAATCGACATGTTTTGTTTATTTATATTATCTTTATCGTTTCATTATTTAGCACTCCCTGTTCTGCCCAATTCAACAACAAATATCTATACATACATCTAAAGACTGTATAGAATTTAATCCAATGTACATTGTACTTTGTGCAATAAGATATTGTTTAAGTAGATACCAAATGTGATATTTTGCTTTGATAAAGCAAATAATGCAAGAATTCCTATAGTAATCCAATAAAAACCAATATAAAAGTTCCACTATGCTGGTCGTTCTGCGGGAAACTCAATTCCCGTATTATCATATCATCCAGCATCGATGTGAAAATAAAAATGAGACTGAAACGAAGTAATATCGACGTGGATGTCCAACGAAATGTTCGATATAAATTACCCACCACAGTTTCCACGTAACATCGAATTCCCTCTATCCATTCCTACGTTTTCATAAATGCAGCTTCGGTCTGAAAGTTCTAGAACACGAAGAACCTCCAACTTCCAACATTCCAAGTTTCAAACTCTTCGCTGAATTGTTCTCTATTTCACATATCTTCAACCCATCAATATGGAAAGGAATTGATAATTACATCTGATTAACTACAAATTTTAATATGAAATTAAACTTAAAATATATAGGTACATCGTTAAAATGTTGGACATAGCTTATTCCAAAAGTAAATATGTACTCACTATTAACACATAAATATGAAACTTCTCGTTTCTAACGGTATATTTGCTAAAATAATTATTCCTTCGCCTAGTGCGATATTTCTTATAATATTCTTTAATAAAAGATTTAATAAAAGTTCTTGAGAATATAAGAAACTCGCCACCCACCACGATTCGCAGTCTAAAACAGCCATTTTTCCTGCGCTGAACCGTGCACGCGTTGGTTCATCGATAAAACTTACTGTATCCACAGGATGGCGACTACACTCGCCGTTGGTAACTGTAGCTCCATGGTCTCGGGAACCATGACAATATAAGAATTTAATACCGTGGGGGTGGGGGTGGGGGTGGGGGCGAAATAACGAGGTAATAACTGCCTTCAACGGCAAATAGAAGCTACCCCGACTACAAAGCTGGCTTCATCGATTTGAAACGTTGTTGCCGCGAATTCTACTAAATGAAATTTCGTTAATTCTGCCGCTATAACTGGGGATATGGCGGCGCAGAACCCCGAACGCACGTTTCTCAAGCAAATTGCCCGTATTATAACGTCCAGAACACTGTCTAACCATCGTTATCTTCGTGCTACGAGCGTGTCTCCTCTTTTTCCATTAGCGTATTGCGAAACAGTGTTCGAAAGTATCGACCATCGAGACTGATGAGGATTTACGAGGGTAATGAAGGTGTCTAGCCTTGCAGTTTCTGACGAAATGGCCCTTTTTGCGACATTTTGCTTTATTCGATTTGTATCTACGAAACAAAGTCTTGATAAATTGATTATTCAGAGTGATTCTGAGTAATTTTTCCATCCGAAGTTATCGTGATTTGTAATAAAAGAAATGCGATCCAAAGGTATTGCAAAGTATCACAAATATATGTACCTATATAAAATTTAGAAAATATCGCAAGTATTCGAAATATTGTGAATACTCTAAAGTCTAAACATTAAAAGTATTTTCAATAGCTCTTTTAGACACATTATAAATGCTTTCGGGGTTCTACAGAGAGAAAATTCGGACTATCGAAAAAGTATTAGGGCGTGCAAGTCCCCCGAATCTTTACGAGGGCCGGTTCCTGCAAAAGCCAGATGCGCGCCATCTTGAAGGAAATTTAATCAACTCAAGATGCATGAAATTTTTCCCTCCCATCGACGTGCTGCGCCGAGCAACAGTCTCTCTGTGGGTCGTTAAAGCGCAAATCATCCGAAATTTTAATATTACTCCTCTCCGTATACACGTGTTATTAACGATATTAATAAATACGCGCGGGCGCGGGCGCGGGTGCGGGCGCGGACCCGGGCGCGTGTACGGCGCGTGTACGGCGCGGCGCGGCGCGGCGGAAGCATGGCCGCGAGGGTATGGAAGGGGAGGAGTGGAAACTCGGAGATTGCGGTACTTATGGAAATTAAAACCGCTCCCCGACAAATATTGCCGCGGAACGACTTACGAAACTTCGAAGTTTAATCTTGAATTTGATTAAGCTTGCTGAAGTACATACGTTGCAATTCGCTCAGGCTTCACATTTAGGAATTAACTGACCGTGCTCGACATTCCTCCATAATAAGGCGAACCCTTGCCTTCTCATTTGCCGATTCAACGAATCACCGATGTATAAAATTCATTTCTTATATAACTTCAACTCTGCGTGAATTGAATTTTTCGCAAGTCGAGACACGCGAAACGTTTCCAGATTACGTGTATCTTTGGCCTAAATAAACTTAATAACACTGCCGCAACACTTTAAATATTGTCCTCCGTCATGTTTATTTGACAAAATCGACACCTGGTAACAAGTATAAAAAATCTTAATAGTCGTCCGCAGTGACGTAGGTCGGGCAGGGTTTCGATCCAGTGCCCACACACTCGACCGATGATGAATAGAAGAAAAGTAGGTCATGCATAAAAAGTCCTACACACTTAATTACCGAATATCAAGAATCCTCAATAGAAATTCACGGCACACGAGTACCAGTTACACGGGCTGCGAATGCCCAGAAAAAGGGGGCCACTATGGGCGTGCGCTATTAATCCCTGAGAGACGCGGGAGACGGGGGAGACGGGGGAGACGGGGGAGAGAGATGGGAGCGCAACAGTAGCTGAAATTATCCGAAATTTCGGTGCAATTGGGGACGGAAGTGTAGGGCAAAGGGTAGAGGGTAGAGGAGAGAGGAGAGAGGCAGTGGATAATTTCGGTTCTCGCGCGACAAAACATCGCGGTCGACCCTTTGCGTAATTGGCGTCACACTGGTGTTTATGGCGCCACAACGAACCGTGTGGCCGGCATTACGTACGCCCACACGGGAACACCGACGCGTGCCCTGATATACCGCCGTTTTCCGCTCCATCCGTTTATTTATGCGCGTGCAGACGTTTCTGCACGGCTGACGGAACAAACACGCGAACGGGACGCGAACGGGACGCGCACGCGGCTGTTCGCGCAGTTCACGCAAATACCACGGAGCTACGCGACACCGCAAAACTCAAACTCTGCTCTGTCTCCCTCCCTTCCCCTGTCCACGGCCAACCATCGCGTTACACGCCACGTGAAAATCTAACTTACGCTTTTCCCACAATTTTCTTCGTCCTTTTGTGCTTCTGGATAGTAAATTAATGGCAGGAGGTTTATTTACAGGGAAAGGAATTGTCAGCTGTGATCTTCGGCTTTGTAGCCCCTATTTAGACCATTTGGTCATGGACGCTTAGAGCGGTGGAAGTCATTACAAAAATTAAGCTAAAACAAGCTTATAATATCAACGATATAACGAACAAAAAATAAAACGAACGTACTTGGAAAATCTTTCAAGATTCATTCGTTCTTTTAACGCCCCCTCCATTCATATATTTTCAACATTTCCTCTGCCTTCGTACGTTACACATGCTGAATACGGATACTTGTGCAAGAAAATTCCACTTGACTTGGTGGAATTCATCGGAAAGCCAACACGAAGAGAAGAATAATGTTAACGCAATTCTAACACCTAACTTTCGCGTTTACCGCGTTTATCAGAACGAGTGGGAAAATACCTACTGCGTACATAATAGACTCCAGACCACTGCACTTCAACAACTAATAAACACAAATAAAGACGAGCGATCCTCTAGCAATAGAAGTTCTACCAATCCCAAGTTGCCCAAGGGCTGATCTCTGAGAAACGAGGGACTCGAGGGAGGTCCTGCCACCTGTCGAAACTTCACCACGCAGAGGGCCAAATAACGAACATCGAACTCTAATCTCATGCGACGCAATTATAAATCGCTGATCCAATTGCTGTAATTATATGTCATTTACCCTGGGGCCTGGACACGGTAGAGGACGAGTCGCCATGCCTCGCGGGTATGCTGGCGCGCGAGTAGTGAAGCGATTCGCGATGCAAGCAAGTCAAATGGACTGTCACAGAACGGGGGTGCGGGGGTGCGGGGGTTAGGGGGTAGAGGAGGAGATCGCGGAAAGCTGCGAGCGGGGCCGACGAGGCGGTCCTAGAAGCGAGAGGGCAGCGTTATCGAGAGTACCCGGTATTGGCAGACCGTTTCCCAGCAAATAATTGGAAATGCAAACGGAACGAGCCTCCCTGTGATAGTTCGATAATTGAGTCTCTTATCAGTGTTTGAATGCCCTCTCTCTTGCCCTTTCTTCGTCTCTCTGTCTCTCGAGCTGACTGCTCTCCCGGCCCATCCTTTTTCCCTCTTCCTCAGCGTGGGCGTCTATCTGCTTCCCTCTCTGCCCTTTTACTGTTGGCTCTCTGATTTTACATTCGCTTAACCTGGGCTGCCCGTCGGAAAACTAAACCGTCCACAGATGCAGCTGCGAGCAGCGGTTACGTGGCTGCACACGTGTTGCTTGCCAGGTGCGTGCAACTTCTGCGTGCGCTGTGATTATTCATATCTCGCGCCTGAATTCAGATTAACTGACTGCCATGCCGTCGAGTGCTTTGCGTCCGGGGCATGTTTAGTGCAGTGTTCTGCGTCGAATAACCTACATTGACGGCCGGCTACTTTATTGCCGCGTTTTGTTCGTGATTTACAGCCGGGGCGAGGAGCAAAAGAATTTCGCGAGCAATGGCTTCCAAGTTGAGTAGAGAAGGTGATTACATAAGGGCAATAATTCACTGAATTTTTCACGCGCGCAGTGAACGCTGACTGACAGAAGCCTGGATAAGCCGGGTGCTTCTGAGTCCTCAGCGGCAGTCGCATTATTGCTCCTGTCATTCACTAGTTTCACTACTGACTGTATCTTCTGTGGGTACTCAACTCCTAGGTATACATCCTGAGTGATAACTGAACTCTGACTAACAGGTTAACTAACAGGTTAACTAACTAGGTGTACAACACCTACACGATACCTATCTTCATCTCGAGGACTCACAGTTTTTAAGGAAGGAATCTCGGCTGCTTGTCTCCGCGCCTCTGTTCGAGATTAATCAGCCCCCACGATATTATGGGATTGCAATCCCCGCTGAACAGATTCATTGCGTAATCTCTGAGGAAATCTCGGTATCTCGTACGCTACCCGCAGCTGGTATAACTGGCGCGTGTATTTCGCAGTAGATTTTGGAACGCTGACAAGCGGCTCTATAGACCTGAGGGAAGGTATTTTCGAATCATGACGTTCGACACTGAGCGTTTAAATAATCACGGCTGGTTCGGGCGATGTTTACGCCGCGGCCGTCGACAGTGGGTATCTTCGAAAAGCAAACTCGACGGATGTTAAGAAAACAGAGACACTCTATCCACCGAAGGAGGCGAGGAGTAGTCTATAAGCTTCTCTCCTTTCGCTGGAGCAAGAATCGCAGCGATAAATAGAGTTATCGGTGCAGCAGACGATTTGTCGAATGCAACCGCCACAGAGGAGCAGACACAGAGAAAAGGGAAGAACGAGTCGAGGGGAGTGCCAGATCCCAGGGGTGCACGATGATCGATTGAAACGTTAACGAAATAAAGCGGGCGCATCAGTCGCCGCGAGATTCTCTTTCTCCTCTCGCTCTGTCGCGTGTCCCGCTCAGTGGTGATTAAAATTTGCGCAGGGGAAAGGCGGGAAGGCACGAAAGGCACGAAAGGCACGAAAGGCACGAAAGGCACGAGAGGCACGAAAGGCTTCGGACGAGAAGAGCCCAGCGTCGCCGTGTCTCTTTCCATCGGGGCCAGCGGGACATTAATCATGCGAACTGACGCGGAGTGACATCAAACGCGAATTTACAGCGCGACGGGGTCAGAGCCGTTCGATTTCATGGAGGGCGGCTGGCGCAGAATTTGTCAACCGATTCTTCCTGCCTCCGCGCGACAGGAGATTCGTTATTGCGTATTAAATTTGCGCGCCTTGTCATCGCGAATCCGCGGATCGATCTTCGCTAGTGGCCTCTCCAATAACGATCCCGAGTCATTCAGATCACTTTCGCCAACTTACACCACCATTAGATCATATTCGCATCACCATTCTTGCAACTACGCATGTGTTTGGAAAGCATTTCCACATGGCGTTACAAGGAACTGTATGTCAGGCTATCCTCTTGTCTGTATTGTCTGCCTAGTTTTTCCGGTAAGGAAAAACCTCATGGCGCCAAGTCTGGCGCCATGAGGATTAACCCTTTGAGAATTATAAGTTTGTAGATATTTTGAAAGTACATATTGGCGACAAGGAGTAAGTCGAAATGAGACAAACTACTTTCATAAGTTGTAGTAGTAGGTCCCATTGTTATAGGAACTCTGTATTTCTGACGTGTCTGCGTGCGACCTTACCTTTTCAATCGCTCATTCGGCTCATTCGGCTCATTCGGCTCATTCGGCTCATTTCGCTGCACATTATCAAGGAAAAATTGCTTACCGCGAAAGTTGATATGCGGCATATTACGGGCAGAAAGAATAAACCGTGCCATGCTCGACCGACTTTTGTATCGCGGCTTGATCTCTCGACCCTCCTTTAGAGCGTGTAAAGCTCGACCATAGGAGTTCGAGAGTCGACTTTTCACGACACTGTTACTAGCACGCGATCCGCCATACTGGAAGACAGAAAGACCTCTGGAATCTGTGATTGAGGATACCATTTTTCACCTTTTACGTTCCCCTATTACAAGACATTTTCTACTTGTGACCTGGTTTTCAGAGTAAATGGAAGATCCCAATCACACGTGGACATTTTCAAATTGCCAAAATCTCACTTCTCAATTGTAAAATGATATAAGCCATAAGGAACTATACTGGTATGATAAATGCGGAAGGATTTAATTGCATAATAAAGCTCGAGGATATATGTAGGGTGATTTACAACCGCCGATACTTGGACTGGAGAGTCTAGAATACAAAAGAAGAATAAAATGTTGTACGAGCATAGGATGCTCAGGCTATATTTTCTCAGCTATGGCGAGTTGAAGACGAGCGTTGGTGGCGCGCACAGCGCCGCAACTTAATCTAATAATAACTTGGAAAATAACACTTGAACGATATATATTCATAAAACATTTCCTCCATCCCTTGTGGACCAGATTCGGCACGCAAAATTGAGACATTGAGAGCAACAACAGACGGACCCTGGTACTCGGTAAACGAAGAAATAGGCGATTTCAAAAATTGGGTTTCAACAGCATGGCACGAAAATATCACCACAAAATTTCCCATTTTATATGAGTTTCCTATTTTACTAATTCAACTTCGCAAAGTTGCGAGCTATTTATTGTCGAATTTTAGCGAGTAGGTACTACGCGCCCGTACATTCTTCGACCTCTCTTCTACACCACTCTATACAGAACACAGAACTGTTAAGTGTGTGATAATTGAGTTTGCCTCGTCTCTATCAGGAAATTTATATCCATGGGAAGAAATTTGTCCGTACACGCAAACGCGATACTTCCACGAAAGTTTCCCTCTGGTTTACAATTCGCAAGTTGTACGCCAAAGGAAACGGTGCCAGCGCAGGGAAAGAGGGATTGAGGACGTGGTAAAGTGGATAGTAATAAGAGAGCGACTAATCCCAGTTAAGAAGAGTAAATAATCGAGCGGAGCGAATGACTGGCAATTTAATCAGCCGCGGCCCAAGATTTTGAATTAAACGGGGCAGCCCATTTAATCTCGATGGCAAATTCAAGCCCTCCTCGATTGCTAATTCCCCAGGAAAAAATTCCCGTTACATTTTTAATCCCTTACTTCGGCCCAACAAGCTCGCGTTCGCGCTTATGTATGTACCGCTTATACCATAGCGCTCGCCTTTTGTTCCCCGTTCCCTTTTATCAGCGAAGCATAATATTTTATCAACAGCGCCCGAGATTCACTTAGTTCACTTAGAATCTCAACTGCACTCTCTTCAAATCACCCAAGTCCTTGACTAATGCATTAGGATAGAAAAAAATAATTTAAAATAGTATAAAACAACACTTTCTTCTGTTCCTCTTATTTCTTATTCTATCGAAACATAGGATGATACTTTTGCTTTCACAAATTACATTTCCCAGTGAAATTGCTTCGCTATTCCTATTCACGTCAGGTTTACGTCTATCTAACGCGAAGCCGATAGAGGAATTGAGGCAGTGAGAGCAACAACGGACTATCCCACATTTTTTTTTGTAAATTGAGTTAGTAGTAATAATGTATTCCAATAGGCTCTACTACTCATAGAAAATAGGAAAAAAAATTTTCAATATGGGTTAGTCCATTGTTGCTTTGACTGCTTCAATTGCTCGTCGATATTACCCAGATAATACAGCCGAATCAAAGGACAAGGAGAGAATGACTATCGAATCATTATCAGCAATTTCCGTTACGTTGATCACCGCTTACCAATCATATCGCCCTAACCCCTCTGCCATTATCGTCGCGCAACGGACGACGGAATGCTCTAAGATCGTAAACAATCGAGGCTCGTTACTAGGACGGTAACTCGATAGCCAGGCTGCTTAACGAGCGTTTTCAAGCGCGCCCCGAAGAAGTATTTGTACAAAACTGCGCGGCTAATCGGGCCCTAATTAAATAACGAAGGGACGGGCTGCCGGGTAAGGATGAAAAACAAACGAGTAATCGGGTAAATAGCCGTTAACGAAGCGTTTGTTTGGATCCGCGTTACAAGGGGGGATCGATATTTCTATCCTGAAACGATTACAACGAAGCAATTAAACGTGGCGATTCCGCGGGGATCGAACAATCTCAAAAATTTATTACCGTGTAACTGAGTTTAGAACTGTAGCCAAAAGGAAGTTGGGAAGCAGTAAGAGGGATAAAGATCGATTTAAAGTAGGACAGGGGCTGTTAAACACTCCGAGCAATGGTCTGTACTCGAAGAAAACATTAGAGTTCTTTTAGAGGAGACTGAGGATACGTTACAAGTACCAGAGACGTTTCAACAGAAGTACCGAGCTTCTGGCTATCAGATGTTTGGTCATTTTGGGGATTTTATCTCTTCTTATATGCTGGGAACATGGAGCGTCTAATAATAAGGAGGAACATCCCAGACGCTAGGCTGTAACGAAGCTTCTACAAGTAGTGACAATAATAATAATGGATACATTTCGACATCGTGACATTCGTCAAATGGCCGGTAGGTTTCTTCCGAGGACTTTCCTAGAGAAATCTATCTGCCCGAAATGTGAGAAACCTCAGGCAACATCAGAGGTATGTCCTTTGAGGTAACTCCTGATGGAGTTGTTAATATTTTTGTTCCGACTCTTGCTTGGCGCAGAAGCAGTAGGAGGATTTAGCAAGGTTCGAGTCAGCCTCTCCTGGGATAGACTGTAAAAATTGAGGAGGAGGAACGAAGCCTCCTACCCTGCCGCCCGAGGATAATGACTGGAGGATTTTTAAGAAGGTCGTGGGAAGAGGAACGAGCCAGTATACGTGTTATCTCGCCCTATCGGTGAGCCAGAGCCGACCCTTCCAGCGAGGCCCTTAAAACGGACCTTCCCAAATTAGGCACCGAATTCTCACCCGGCTGCCACCTCCCCAGTGTCCTTTTCTACTCCCGTGCACGTGGAGCAGAGTCAACGGCCCGTTATCTTCGGCAGAAATCGAGGGGCAGACGTTGGGCCAAGACCACCTACACTTCCCACGCCTGGCACGATCGCCTTGCTTCTTTCGCCAGAGGAAACGAAGAAGCTGAGAAGGCTGCACACAGCACTGCTGGGACGATCGTAGCTCGCACGCGTGTCTTATGGTGGGATAATGGTGTACGCGATTTAATTAGAGTTGGAGTAATCGCTCCTGCAGGGGAAAAACCTGTAAGACTGTAAGACTGTAAGGCTGTAAGAGAGCTTGGCCGTTGTTCTTGCTTGATGATGCGTGCAAGGTTTTGTCCGCGTAACGGTCGACTGTGGAAGATGTCTGAAGTCGCTGATTCGTTCGGTCGAGGGTGTTTTCTGACGAACTGGCCAAGAATAAAATTCCTCAGAAATCGATTAATTTGGAAAAACCGTTGGATCTTTTATATTCGCCATAATTATCCACCTAGAATTAGCAAAATCATAAAACTCCTAAAAGGTCGATAAATTCCAAATGATCCTAATTTCGGGTTAAATCTGGCAGCAATTTCGAAATTTAATCTGCCACTCCTAATTTCATTCACAATTTCACACCGTTAATAACCGCCGTGCGACTAAACGCGCGATTATTCGACAAACGCGATAACTCATCGTCCGAAGTAATTTGCGCGCGCTCCGATCCGACCTTTCTTCAACGTGGCACATTTCTCGCGGCCCTCGGAACAGGAAGCACAGAAACTAGGGGTGAAAAGGGGGCTGCGGGAGAGGGCGGGGAGGCGGCGGAGGAGAACATTGAAAGTCAGGGCGCGGCATCGCGCGAAAAACGATCTTCGTGTATCGCAAGGTGACTCAGGCAGTCCCAGCACGCTCGTCCGTGTTCGCTCGAGAAATCACGAAGCCCACGCGGCAAGGGGTAAACAAAGGAAAGAAATAAGTTTATCGCGTGCCCCACACCGCCCGCACGTTCCGCTTTCCGTGCCCACGACCAGGGAAATATAATTCGACCTGACGCGGGATAACCATACGTTCGCCTGACACGTGAATAAAGTTAACTCAAGGCCTGTCCAACTCGAAAACACGGCTAAGACGGAACGAAGTTACCCAGCGACGAGCAGAACAGCGAACCGAATCGTTTCCAGTGTGCGAGCTGACCCTAGACGTGGTTGGAGAGGGCCAAATGCATGGCAAACTTTTAATAAAACTTCACTTTTTACTGCATGGCATTTGAATGCGGAAATTTTTTACGTCTAGTTTTACGTTTCAACGTACGTTATTATTATATTATTATATTATTATATGTAGGTATATCAAGAGCGTTCGGACGTAAAAGTGACAGACTTCGTAAGGAGAAATGACGAGACTTGGGAAAAGTTTCTTCCACGATCGTTGCTCGAGCAGCTGATCAATAATTGGAGAAACGTCAATGCTTGGTAGCATATCCATTTTTTTATTTCTGAAATTTGTATATTAAATAATAGTTTGTCGATTATTGTTATTAAGGAATATATATAGACAAAATGTCATGTTCGTTGCTTTATTTCAAATATGTTGGCTATAGGAGACTCCCAACAAAACTATGGCCATCTCCCCCGAAATTACCCTAGATATCTTGAGTAGATGTCATCAGACTCCTTACGAACTTACGTAAACATTTCCTGCGATGCAGGAAAGCTAAAAAATAGTGCTATGTCATTTGTTTCGATTGCAACTCTTTGCCAAATATACTAGCCAAGAAGATGTAGCGAGTCCCTGAAACTGAAAAAGCACCATTCACCTCGTCACGGATCTAGTAATAATTGCCTCGGCTCTAAGTAGCCAACGATTTAATAACTCGACAAAGCTAACCCAAGATGGAAGAGAAAATATTCCCACAAAACTCTTCAAACACAGAGGAGCGTTATGAAGGAATGTGTATGTGTAGTTCAACGGAGCCTAGTGACGTTTATTCTCCAATTATTTGAAATAATTGGGACAATGCATCTTTATCACGACCCAGCCGCAGTTGACCGGGCTAGGGATTCGAGTGAATGGCATGGCAACAGCATTACCACGGGGCGTTTTTATTGGAACGATGGTCAGAGGCGTGAGAGAGAGCAGCGGGCCAGGTCCTCTTCACCTGACGCTCTGTCGTGCATGCATGTGCATGCATGTGCGGGCGCGCGATGTGATTTGTGAGCGGGCGAGGCGCTTCGCCGCGAATCCCGTCATTCCGTGATGCATCGCTGCGGCACGCGTCTGATGACCCAGCTACCACGGGCTATTCGTGTGCCCGTGTGACTGCCAGGACATGTGCTAGCAACTTTACGTGACTGGGCGAACGTGCACTTCTCAGAAACGGCGGATCCGCGAAACGCTGATCGGACAGGACGAAATAAGCCGCCGGTTCGCCATGCGTCTAACAAGGGTGGCTGTCCAAAGGGAAAACGGTGGATGGGTGTTTTGCACGCGTTCACGAGTCTTGGAGCGGTTCGCCAGTTTGTTGCTAATTTCGGCCAACGATGTCGATACTTCCGATGGGAAGTTTACCAGCGGGGATTGTTGGATCGGAACCCGCATGCGACGCTTTCGGGACACCGGGCCCCCTTTCTAGCCCGGTTCTAGCGTTAAAACTTTCCTCAAACGAATTTAGAATTTGATCAGGGATAGCAGCACGTGGTTCTCGGTACACGTCTCCGATGGGGGTCAGTTGCCTGGCATGAAAGCAGAGGTCAGTTTTCTAGACATTCTTCTAAGCGTATGGGTGACCACCTAAGTGGACGAGGTCTTTCGAGGGATTCTGGAGACTTTTCAGACAGAAGAGCTCCGAGCTTCTAGGTCCCTTTATTGCCGACAAATTCGCAAGCAGAGATTTTTAGACGGCCGTGCATTGTCCGTAGAATAGTCTCTTGAACAGAGATCACTTTTATTGTTAGGTCTTGCAGCCAGTATCCAAATTCCAAACATTCATATCCAAAGAATACTTCAACGAATCTACTGCGACAATCTCACTTCCATTCCTTAATGATATTTAAAATACGTATTACGGTTCCATGAAGTCTACTTCTAAATCCTTCTCAATCTACAGCACCAGTACTGCTCCCTTATCGATTCAACCATTCTTAGAAATAGTCAAAGTGGAATAGTTGAATACTCCATTAATTCTAATCGAAAGAAACGTTAGACGTATGAATACCCACTAATTTTACGCTCAAGTGTAGCACCTACAAATCCAAAGATAGAATCGCTGAAAATACTGCATGCCGTTAAAGACTGGCCTAACTCTGTCGCATTGAGTATTGCGTGCACATAGGAATGCCAGGTGCGTGCGCTGAAACACGCACTGCTGTTCCGACTGTTCCTTCGTATTACAGCTAGCATTACAGCCGGCGCATACGCTTCCGCGATCTGCATAGCTCGAGCCGATGCGTTCCACATGACGCGTGTTTCTTCGACAACGTTGCGTCCGTTAGTCGAGTGAATCGCGGTATGCTCGACGACGCTGGAAATACTTGGAGCGAATTCGGGGTATCGATTGGCGAACGGGAGACATCGTGTATTTACATCGAGCTGGGAATTGTTGGCTAATGCGTCGCGTGTAAGAGGATTTCGATGGTCCCTGCAATCCCGCTGTTAATAGGAACCGAGAGCTTGCCTGTTCCTGGCATGCTATTCCTCCAGTTATCATGAAATTACGAATGTAATTATGCACAATCAGAGTATACAGGATTCTGAGATCGGCAGCACAAAAAAAAAATAAATTATAAGCAATTATTATTGCTGATAAAGACAGTTGTTTTCAAAGTTTCATAAAGTGCTTCAGGGGCAACATACATCTACGACTAGAAAAAGCAGGCTAAACTTTAACAATTTTCTTTTCTTTTCCCTGAAAATATTTTGTAATTTTTAAAATACATACTTTAATGTAACAATTTAAAATGAATATAAAGATTTATCAATTAAAAAATATTTTCAATGGAAAAATATTATCACAGTCCACCCTGATTTTTTTGGTCCTAGGTGTACCTATGTTGTGCCTTACAGGAAGCTTGGAAAATATGTTCTGTGAGGCTACCAAAGTGCTGGATCCAAGTTGCCTGAGAACTTCAGTACGAACATACTGACGCGACACGAAATAGATAATATGGTTACAAGTTTCGATGGCTTTTCGATAGCTTAAAGCAAGACAGCCTGTTAGCGTCATATTTTTGGTTGGCAATGCACGTAGCCCAATTATTAATTGCCCTTGAATGAACAAGAAAATTTGGAAAGGATATTAGTAATCAACACTTTTCAGATTTTAACTGTGAGAGGATTGCTATCAACAATTCGAGTGGCGAATATCGACGTAAATTTAACTTGCAGAGTAGAAAATTTAATTAAATACATGTACACAGAACCGACAGCAACCCAATCTCTGACGCTTTCAATTTAAATATGTGACAACACGGTAACGCGTTACAACTTTACAAGATAGGCAATCTGTGAGTATTTTGTGGATTTCAGAAAAAAATACGCGTCACTTCTTCTGTAAGAACTTTTAAAAGTATCGAAGTGACTGGCGACACTGTTATCCTGGTAAAGAATCATCTATATTTTTCCTACAAAGCAAACCACAATTTTTCATTTATGTATCTTAGATTCCGTTCTGATCAAAGCTTGCACAGCCAACTTCTCCATCGTTTTAACCGCTACACAATAGGATAAGAAAGAAACACAGTCGTTGTGATTACCCGCATGGGGCACGGGACTGCAAGAAACCACAATATTGCCCTGGGGCTATACACGAGTGCTCCAACATAGGCTTAATGGATGAAACGATATTGTTAGCTAGTCCAGTCTGTCCAGGACATATTTTTCGTCCAGCAACTCTGGCACATACTGCTTCCTTCCCAGTTGTTCACTTTCAACGCTCTTTCACTCGATTCTGATAAATATATCACGATAATTGCTCGTGTTGATTTTTAAAAGAGCGCGTTATGCTCGTAGTTCCTTTATCCTTTTCAGCACTACTGAAATCCCTCTTTAAAGTACCCTAAAATACTTTAGAAAAATAAAACCATTTCACGTTAACATTCCTTGCACCAGGTGGACTTAAATACTGACGAAAACCGAGCTAATGATGATTTAACTAAATTTCTTAACTTATTCTGACATTTTAGAATAATATACTGCTCCAAATAACCATCAACATACATTCTGACGTAGTGTACCTACCCAGTGTCAATAAATTGTAGGTACCTATACTTAGATAAGGTTTATGCGCTAATAGAACTCATTGAACAAAGAAGAACGACCTAATAGTGTCAGAGATATCCAATTTCTAAGTCAATAATTATTGGGGGGTTGTCTTTAATGTAACGACGGCTTGTTGATCTTGCCACGCTTCCCTATGTGTATTGTTGACTGTGTAATGACGTTTTAAAATGAAGAAAATAATCAACGGTGACGCCGGTTGTTAAATTCGGGCAGTGGTACGGTTTTTGAACGCTTAAAACGTGAGTCGTGAAGCCGACCGAAATTCATAGACAACTGGTTGCAGTGTACTGTGTTAATGTAATGAATGGAAGAAAATGGTGTGAAATGTTTCGGAAATGCAGGACCAACGTGCACGATGAAAAGCGTTCCGGGCGACCCTCCATCATCACCAACCACTTGAAGAAGCGCGTTGACGATGAAAGCAAAAAAGATCGCAGAGTCACCATCAGGGATCTGGTACTGGTTTTCTCGGATGTTTCTAGAGCGGGTCTTGGTCAAATCGTTCACCAACATATTTAGGATATATTTTACAATAAATGCCTCAATATTGGTGGCGATTATGGCCAGAAGTAGGCTAGTGTATGTTCTTAGTTTTAGCGAAGAAAAAACATTTTGGTAATATTTTCAGTATTCAAATTTCTTACAATCAGTTTACAATTAATGTGTTACAAAACACATTATTTTCCCACGAGAAATTCTAACACATTATAGTGGAGGATAAACGTACATTCTGTTAAAAAGCATTTGAACTGAACGTTTACGTTTCAGTTTTACCATATACCGGCAACGAAATCATCCAAACAACCGACTACTTTGACCAATGTACCGCCAAAATCCCATTGCGATCCGGCGAACCGGCGAACCGGCGAACCGGTGAGCGCGAGACCTCATTTGCAAAATCCTCGGAGCGTGGTGGCCGTATCGATTGGCGGAAAATACAGACGTCGCCGGGCACGATGTTTCGAGCGGTGAAGCTGTCTTCGGCCGACGCGAATGGTAACGGAGAAATTGCGCGCGTAGGAAAGCAGACGGATGAACGGACCGACATACTGACAAGTCCGGGCGTGATCATCGTATTGTTCGATACCTCAATTTTCCATACCGCGTGGCATTCACGCCGCGGTCTAATTACCCTCGAGGCTTACCCCGGCGCGGTTTAAACATCGATACCCGCGCGGCGTGCGCGTCGCGTCGCATCGCGTCGCGTCGGGGGTGCACGATACACGGGTCGAAGGAGGGGGAGGGGCAGAGGGAGAGGTGAACGAACACACGAGAGCGCGATGAGATAAGGTCAGGCGCAAATGGCAAATTTCACGGGAAATTTATGACGTTTCACGGGGGCGTGTAATTATCGTCAGATACGGGATCGTTAACGGTTTATGAACAGCCGAAAAGGGTCAATGCCGTCGGATGCTGGCCGATTTGTGGGCGCCAGTGACGAAGGAAAGCGGGGCTGGCGTCAACGGATGAGACAGGAGTTTTTTTCTTCGTAAAAAAAAGGATGTATTCTGATCTTTATTTTAGAAGAAAAGGTATGATGGTTGATACGGTTTTTACGCGACCATTGTTTAGATAATTAGTTGTCACGAGTAAGAATTATCTAGAACAGGGAGAAGTTCTGAAATGTGCAAACAGTTTCCACTCATTTTATTCAAGATTCTTAATTAAACTCTTCTTCTCTGCGTGACACGAAGTGCCTAATGAGCTGCTTAAAGTAAATTGGTTTAAACTATACTTTCATATGAAACTTGGTTACTGTATAATATATTTTTGAATGTGTTCAAATTGATTCTAAATCACTCTATAGTTCTAGTAATTTTTCTTAATCCAATCATACCACACATTCTCAAAGCCTTAAAGCCTCTTTCCTTCAGATGTACAGGTTCCGAAATCACATTTTAACATCCATCAATAGCAATTTTGAACGCTGAAGCTCACTATTCCCTGGAAAATTCGTTGGTTAAAAACATTTTCGATGCCGAAGAGGCAGGCGACCGTGTCACGCTTGCGCTGAATCACTCGGTTTTTCCCCGGGGGTGACGGTATTCGAGCAAGGAACAATTGTTGTAATTTATCGAACACGGGTAAAATTCATGGGAAATCGCGCGCACAACGGACCCAGCGGCATTTTTTCCAGCGTTTCTCGCGAAATCGGCGCTCCCCCCACCTAGCTATATTAATTCTTGCGTCACGTATCGATTCGCGTACATGGAAAGCCTCTCGGGGCAAAGACGATGATAACCCTTCTTGCGGGGTGGCGCAGGGAAGCGGATAATGCAGAGATTGAGTTCAACCTGACTTACGTCCGCTCGGAACTATTTGAAAACTACTTCCAACTGTCAGATTAACTGAAAGTATGTGGCGGTGGGATTTTAACGCCCAGCGAACGGTGCATTATTCATGGGAGCAAGCGTTGCGAGCCTTTCCTAGGAATAATGCAAAGACGTCTTCGCCAGTGGATTAACGGGAAACTTATTGCGTTACGAGTGAAAATGAACATTTTTGGTGCAACAGTGGCCCTTTTCAGCCATCTATTCCCAATCTGTCTGCCTTAGGGTTCACGATATACTTATTATATTGTAGCGTTACAAGTAGAGTTCAGAACCAGTAGAATCGAATTAATAAAAATAATTTGAAATGCGAGTTTTACGAGTAGAAATTGGGAATAGTGAGAATTTTGTACGGGAACATACAAGTACTTAAGGGATCATTCTACTTTGATCGGCCGAAAAATGAAGCTACTTGTACACTTTTTTCCTGAATAAATACAACATATAATGAAGTGAATCTTTTTGGTATTTATTAAACTACTCTTATATTATAACAAGAAGTTCCTTTTGTACATATTATTTATTTTTTAGTGTCGAGTTCTTCCCAGATTTGCCGTCATCTGTGTTCCCGATAATAGATACGAGTCACTTTCTACCCCGTTCATTTCGAACGATCGACACTCCGCTGTACCAATAACGCTGCTCTCATAGAAAAATAAATTCGACAGCCTAGGCGCGCTGAAAGAAAGAGAGGAATCGTTTCATCCCCGAGAAGCAGCCCGCAGAGTCATAAAGAGACGATTAATTTCCACCAGTGTCCCGGTTCACTCATCCAATTCATCTCGACGAATAGCTGTCGCTGTGTTACGCCTCTCCACAGCTTTTCATCGGCGAACAGAATGCGGAGGATTACGTGGGCGGCGCGAACAGGATCATACTTTCGAAGCTGATCGATACACCCTCGCGATGCACGCGAGAACAAACCCCCCAGCCGGAAAGATTGGAACAAGAGGCGAGAGGGGTACACCTGTCGACGACGCCTCGACAGGCCGAATTCTGTTTACGGACTCGAAAGGACAAAGGGACGAGACGATAGAAGAAAACCAACCCCAACTCCGGGCACAATGTTTTCCTCTGTTGCGGCGGAATTTGCCTCCGAAAATATCGTTCAGATATCGAGGGTTGCTGGGAGAGGAAACGACGAGATGGCGGAGACAGAGCATCCGTTCACGAGTGCTGGAACGAGAGAGAGAGAGAGAGCGTGTACGAGTGCTCTGCCTAAAGGGAGGAGCGGGTTGAGTCGGGGTGAAAGTGAGCGAGAGGGGAAAGCAGCCACCCTCGGGTCAGGTAACCCTGGATTGCCCATTCCCAGTTTACTGCTAATTCATTCAAATTGTATTTGTTCCCAAATATACATTCTATTCTTCCCCTCCCCATCCCTCCCCATCCCGCCCCTCCTGCACTCGCTCCCCGCGGGTCCTTGGTAGCTCCAAGTACACGGGGTGTCCTGTAAATCATAGCACAATAGGCCAGCAGGTGATTCTTCGCGAGGAAAACAAGTGAATTTCTTTTCACGAAACGATGATTCGGAATGTGAAATCACTGAAATCACTTTCTGTACGTTTCGCTGTGTGCACGACCTTGGTAGTCTCAAACGATTAAAAATAAAACTATTTTATTCGGCGAGTTCAAGAACTGAAACATGTTTGATTCGTTCAGAATAATTTAATAAAGTATTATTATTTTGTGTAACACTTTTGTATAACTACTACGTTTTGCTAAATTTATTTTAACCTGTAGTATCAGAGTTTCAAGCTCAAAGAAATATGTACATTGCAAATTTGTTACGTCTTTTCGTGAGACATCGCGCCTTCGAAGGTTGCACAGTGATTTATAATACAAGGGAAAAGGGATAGCCTATAGTCATACGCCAAATAGACACGAGAGTTAACACATCACTAAAAAAAAAAACATCATCTAGGCAACCACCCAAGACTCAAGAGATTAAGTACATAGAGCCCAACAGATTTCTGAGTGGAGAAAACCCGATAGAAAGTTCAGCACTGATATTACAAATTTTGCCCGAATATTTGGAGATTTAGTAGAATAAACTGGTCCCTGTTATTTGGAGGAACATTTACAAGGATCAGCCGTGTAATCTGTAGAGTCGCTGGAGGAAATAGCCTATGTAGATGTCCGAGCGTTGGCGAAGGAACTCGGCGAGCGTAATTGTTGGCCAAGACTGCAACGTTAATCCCGAAAGAGGCAGAGATCGCCGAGTTTACCACTTTCTTTGGTGTTCGCCCCCGCTTCGTGACGCGAATTTGGAATGCTGCTAAAATGTTGTCTTTCAACCAGGCCAGGGGGGAGTGTCAACGGATGGCTGCGAGGAGAGCCAGGGACACCTACTAATTTCTGCTCCGGGGGGGGGGGGGGAGGCTTAGGCCGCTGAAAGTTGGCGGAACCCGTGGCTGGGATAAATTATGTGAAGACCGAAATTGAAGGACGCGGCGAGCTCAACTTCCTCCCGGAACTTTGCTCGTGAAAATCGGCGTGGTTGCCCTGTGGTGAAATATCGCCAGCCAGGGCGACGGATATACCATCATTTTCGGGGATTTTTAGGATGCTCCGAAGGACCTGGAGGCGGGGAAACAGAGAAAAACGATTCTTCTTCCGAAGACACGTCGAACTGGGAAATGAAGTTTTTTTCGGGGGACATTTCGTTTCCGAGAAAACAGAGCTCGAAAGTACGTTGTATATGCTTCTCCGCAGAATTCATTAACCCCATTTCTGTGTTTCCGCTTCTAACCACCGATATCGATAACATTTGCTTTCTATCCGACGTAGAACTTTATCTAATCCTTGGCTCCTTAGCTCCTATCGGGTCACCGTAATGAAACTGCGCAAATCTGTACAACAGAGATCCAAAACGGCTGCTATCTAGGTAAAGGCGAGAACCGAAAATCTGCAAGTCTGCAAACGCGATTATTTTTCTAATTGCATCCAAAGTGTCCATAAGTTTGTCCTCTCGAAATATAAATTTGATCTGCTACTTGAAGCGGTATAATAAAGTCCAGAGCAGATTGTAGAGATGTTAAGAGAATGCAGAGGAAATTCGATAGGACGGGCCCATAGTATAAACTATAACGGAAACTAATAACGAGAAAGTTGGGGCAGGTAGGGTGGCGGGGGAGGCTGCAGAACGAAAGGATTCCTTCGAAAGGAAAGGGCAAAGAGTGAGCGATACAACGAAGCGGTGACCGGCCCGGAATGGAAAAATTCGCGATTCCCAAGCGCGTTCCGTATCGGTGAGCTCGATCGATGGGAAGTCATCGGGATTCAGTTAGCATAACAATACTCTCTCCTCGACACAATTCTATGTATGTGTGTCCGCTCTCTCTGGACGCCTTGGGTCTAGCTGGACGGCGTCGAATCAATCAAAGGCACGTTCGACGTCGCCGGAGAGCTCGGCCGCGAAACCACGTGACAATCGATATTTCATCCCACCCTCGCTCTCCTGGGGGTATATCTACTCTATGCGTGCATAGAACGCGCGTAACCCTGTCCGGGGGGTACGTGGAAGGTCATAAGGAGGCTTGCAGCGCGATAAGATTTCGGCTGGGTGGAGCAAGAAACGAAAGGTAGAGAGGCGAGTGGGAAGACGGCCGTGGCAGAGGGATCAGAAGGTGGGAGAGCGACTGTGGGCAACACAGAAGAGGAGAACGAACACACGGAACAATCCATGGATGCAGGTTCTTACGGATTTATGGATTTCATTATTGTCCGCCGCGGTTGGTTACACTGCATGACTAGGACCGCTCACCGACACACTCCAGAGAGTAGCTGAGAGGACTGACACGGGGAGGGGGTTGGTAGGAGGAGAGCAGGGGAGAGCTGTCTAAACTTAAACTTGCTGCCCGTTTGCATTTTATGAGCAAGCAGCAAGTTCCTACGGGCCCGGAGGAATCCCGCCGGCGCCCAAACCGAAGCCCATACATTCATCCCCCGTTCTCCCCTCGCCGCCGCCGCCTCCGCCGCCGCCGCCGCCGCCGCCCCGTCTCGACCAGCCCCCACCGACCGTTTTCCTAGCGGCGGCGACCTCCAACCGCCAACATACTCTTGCCACTGGCTGGCAGGAACCCGGCAACCCGGTCAAACCACCCATTACACTCGAGCGTGTAACCTGAATTACCTCTCTGTTCGGTTCAAACCCCCTGCCCCTTGAACACCAACCGGGTGGATCGTGGCGGGTGTAAAGTAATGACACCGCTGAATCTTGAGGCTTTCCGGCCTGAGCTGTGCCTTGAAATTTCTCCCTGCAAGAGAACGGTGCAGGAGTTTGCGTCTCGAGGCTTACTCGGGGGGATATGATGAAAGGGTTGATCCGTTATCCAGCTGGACTTTTAAGAATTCGGAAGAAAACGATCGAGGATAGATAGCGAGGATTCCTCGTGCAATACTATCTTTAAGGAGTCAGAGATGTCAAGTAAATACATACGAGCTGTAGTCGGAACGCTGGGATCTTCAGGTATTTGTCAATTGGCTCTAAAGCTAAGCGTTTGCTTCTTGTCAAACCATCCACGAAAACGCTCTGATTTCAAAGGCCCTTCGATATAATTCAGGGATATATTGTGTGCTCTAAACTCAAACGCGTCTTAATGTACCCAAAGGGCAGACTGCGCAGTTGGAGATTCGTCGATACGTTTAATGAGTACACCCTAGGTGCAGGAGGCCTTTGACTACATTTCAAGAGTATTACGTAAGAAAGAAAGTGTTAGCCATACTGTAAAGAGTACCTACACGTAGAAATTAAGTGGTCACTTTCATTAACAAGCCGCATTCTCTAAGTGTCAGCCACTCTACACTCCACCGGGGGATTATAGACCTCGAGACCTATAATATTCCTTTCAGAACTTTTATTAATTAGATAAGTGCATGCCTATAGTTGCAAATCGCTTATACGTGTTTAAATATGAGGAATATCATTTTATTCTTTCAATGCGTCCCGAATATCCCTAACCATTAACCTCTATTAACTAGAGGAAGGTATGGTAATACGTTTTAAATTTTTGCTTAAAATGTAGGTAAAGTAATAAGGTTATGTGTGATAAAAGGTGGAAGCAAAAGAGTGGCAATTTAATTGAATTTAACATATGGGTGAGGGTAATATGGCTCCTGCTAGCAGGTGCAGTAGACTAGCAACGCTGTTAGCCGCTAGATATTTTTGTTTATAATATGAAAATCACGAGGGGGCCGAATTACCAAGAGCAGGCTATAATACCATCTTTTCCTCTACTTTAACGTCGACAAATATTGCTGAGAACCTGAGAAGCCAAGAAACCAAGCAAACTCAACTCTATGCATAACAGTGTCCGATGTTTATACTTATTTCCATTTTCATACCGCAGGGTCGCGTGGGATGATGTATTGTCAAGGCTCGATGGAATCTCGAAGCAGCCGAGGAAGCATACGAGATCAGATGTGCCGTCGATAAAATATTAACCCGCGCACCGGGGCGTCGTGGAATTTCATTACGCAAATTCCGCGCGCGAATTTTTCCTAAAAAAAGAGTCGTGAAATAATTTACAGGGGACACGTCGCACGCAGAACCTCACGCGCTCACCCCATCACCCTCCCCCGCGTCTCCCACCTCCCCTATCGAGCCCTGCTGCTCCTTGAGACAATAATACCGGGAGAATTGAGTCGGTATAGATGGCAGAATATGCGAACGAGCTAAGGCAGAGTGCACTGTTCAATAATTCAGTAGAGATAGTAGATCTTCTCGCCTCTCCTGTCTCTCGCTCTCAATCTCCTTCTTATCAGTCACGCGCGACTACGAGCGTGTACGAATGATCCACGATGCAGCTGTGTATGCATAATATACCCACGAGCAGAAAAATGACTCCTCCAGGTAATTCTGTTGTATGTTGTATCGGCACGCCGCGCTGAGAAGTAAAGAACGATGTAGCGACGACAGTCGAATCAAGATATTCATGTACAGTTACTCACAAAAGTATCCGCCCACCTTGTATGTAACATATTTTTACATATTAAATCGACTTCGACGTAAGAATTCGTAATTCTAATTCACATTAATGTAAACCTTCGTTAAGGGGAAACCTTAGAATACTTCGTTATATGTTTACTGTATTCTCCTTAAACGCAGGTTAAAAAGATACGCGATCTAATTGGCTGAAACTTCAACAATTATCTCTTTCGATAAAACGGAACCCCTTCATCCAACAGGGTCAGCACAAATATAAAAGAATTCCAAATATAATTGAATTCCAAAATTAAAACGAATTTCGTGTTACATTCGCTTTTCAAAGAACCATCGCTCCTGGAAATACGTAGCTCAATCTGTGAAAGCCGCGACTGTTCCCTTTTTTTTTACATGCTACAAAAGTGAATTTTTCCAACACCCCGCGCTGGCACACGATGAAACACATTTTGCTACGCTAATCCGATGTAACACGCGTCGCGCGTCGCGCGTTGTCGCGAAAATTCGCTCGTGATTACGTGCATGCGTCACTTTGACAAAATTCTCTTTAAATAATTTTACGCGAGCAACCCTGCGCGTATTAATTGTTCGCTGAGAGTTTTGTCTTGCAACGTGCGGGTGGATTTCGAAGACCGGCGCGGCGCGGCGCGCGAAAGTGTAGGTGATAGAAGAGTAATAGGAATACGACGATGCCGTGACGACGCCGCACGCATTCGTATCTGTCAAACCTGAGTTACGGACCACGGGATAAAGGTATTCGGTGATATTTTGTCGTTGATGTACCGTTCCCCGGTAAATAAGAATGCCTCGCAGCCAAGGCACGACATTCGATATGGAGATGCTCGCTTACCTGAAACAAAGAAAGCCAATTTTATGGTGAGTGAATCTGGGAAATGGAGTATCGAATGAAGTTCCGATATAGGTATTCGTATATATGTAGACGTTCAGTAAAGTTTAGTCTGAGAGTATAGAAGAAACGTGTGTTTCGAGGACTATGCATACTGGACAATTAAAATTCCTCTGAGTTCTAGATTTGTTTTAATTATACTGGTGTATTTTTAAGGGATCATTCCGGTTAGACGGATTGAAAAAATCGATTTTTTTATAACATTTTTCAAAAGTACATGTCCTCAAGAATGTACCGTTAAATTTTCATGGAAGAATTCCGATTATTTTGCAGAGGGAGCGCAGAGACTCGGCCTCTGTAGATGAAAACATTGAACGCGTTCTTCTCGAAACGTCATTTGTCCACATCGTGCAAAATAAAATCTCAAAATTTATCGAACCGATTGCTGTATAAATTTTATTGCTAATTCTGCACACCTGTGACTCTCGCAGGGACTACAACCGAGTATTTCTATTGAGTCTAACCTACTTTTAAAATCGAAAATAGGAAAAGGAAAAAGCCGAAAAGACATTTTTCGTCCAAATAATTGACCACTACCGTTGGTTCGCCAGAGAACGAAATGGCACAATTCTTTCAGTTCCAGAAACTGTATCAAGACCGAGGAGCTTGATTAATGCGTGACGAAATTAGCCTTAATTAAAAAAGCGTCGCCAGTAAGTTTCCTCCGTGATCTAGCACTAACCGAGCCATGAATTAAAAAATTACTCGAAACTGTCCAGTTTTTGCCCTCGACCGCCCTAGAAGTTTGCCGAGGAACGAAAAAAGGAAAGGAGGGTGTCGCATCGACCCCGGGCGTGATCGATCCGCCGAGTTTCCATTTATTTCAACGACGCGAGAAGTTTAACGGGCAAAATCGATTCCCGTACGTGCCGCACATAAATAAGAAAGTTGCAAAAGTTAAAAACTTGAGAGCACCGAGCAGCGAGCACCGAGCACCGTGTACCGACCGGTGGATTTATCACCTCGACACGCTACGGAGGGGTGGCACGCCTGCAGGCTCTGCCTTCGCTTTCTTTCCCCGTTTTTGTTTATTGCTACCCCCCAGTAGCAAACTGTCACTCGACTTGGAGTTACGCGCTGATTTACAAAACCAATAAACCAGCGGCTGATGCGATTTCTATTCCTTAACTTTCGATCCGATTTATGTTGCAGCCTGTTTTCCGGTTCCGCCGGTGATCGTAATTGGGCGAAAAGTGGACGACTGGACACGACTGAGCTGCACGTGGATGATTAAGGTGACAATGCTTGGACTAGGTCCGATAAGGAACGCGCCAACCTGTACCTCGCCAATTTTTGTGAGCATTTGTTGATTTACAGAGTAGCTAAGAATAAGAGGCTTGTGCATTTTTATTGAAAAAGCATAATGACTTTTTATCAGTAAGAGAATTTGTTCCGCAAATTATCAACATTTTTCTGAAGCCAAAGTGATAAACAAATATTCAAAGCTGCGCCTAAGTTTA
This sequence comes from Andrena bicolor, assembly GCA_960531205.1. Lineage (NCBI taxonomy): Eukaryota > Metazoa > Arthropoda > Insecta > Hymenoptera > Andrenidae > Andrena > Andrena bicolor. The sequence continues at coordinate 294,388 of OY482666.1, forward strand.
CATTTAGAGGTTTCAGATAGCGTAAGGTTGCATTTCACAAGCTAGTAACACCACCCCCTCCTCTCAAATAAATAGGGTATTATGGTTAATATTAGTAGCCTGAGTTGCAACCTGGCGTTAGCTCATAGACTCAGTTTAGATTCAACATGTGAGGAATTAACTCGTGTCCTCGAGGATTCAGTTGAAACCTATGTTTAATTCCGACCGTCAGATACTTGGTTGAAACACTGTCGTTATCCCAGGTCCTCGTATGCCTAGCTCAGGCCTATCGTTCATGTCCTCGGAGACCCTGTTCAAACCGATCGTTAGCTCATGTCCTCAGAGACTGAATTCAATCCTATCGTTAGCTCATGTCCTTAGACACCTACTTCAGATCTATCCGTAACTCATATCGTCGGAGACTCAATTCAGATTCAGATCAGCCTCGGTTCACACGTCTAGCTAATATTTTGTATATCTAGAATTCTAGAGCGTCAATTAATCAATCGGTACCGTTGCACTTGCACTGCTTCGAAGAATCATGCAGAACTGCATCAATATGCAGAATCGATTAACATGGCGTGTTGATTCATAAGAAAACTGTAAATGAAAAAGCCTCAATCATTCCAGCTTTCTGGTCACCGAATTTGAATATTGTTATAGGTAACAGAACCGTCTACATCACACTTGGAACTCCTAGCCAAGTTTGACCCAATTCAAAGAAAATTGAATGGGCTGACCGATACTTTATGTAGAAATGTAGAAATACAACGCGCAGTATCAAGATTCCTATTTCTGAGCGCTTATCCTACGTCACGGTTGCCCAATGCTTTAAACGATTTAAACTCCAACCGGTGCTCTCGATACGAGTTGGGAAAGTGCGCCTGTGCAACGTAGATCACCGTTAGATAAAGAATCGAGGGAAATGGTATTGAAAACATGGCAATGAGGAGAAAGATACCGAAGATATAAAACGGAAGCAGATCCCGTAGGGAGCCGATGTGAAAAGTATTGTGCGTTCTATCCCCTATTTCAACGTCAAATTTTTGGTGGGGAGCTAAAGAGTAGCGGTGGATCGAAACGGGCAAAATAACAGAGCAAATAAACTTTAATACTCCTGATTGGAAATCGGGATCGTTGAATGGCCAGTCTACCCGGCCGATGATTTCTCTCTAAAACCATTCGGCCAGAATCCTGCTCGAATCTCGGTTTACCACCGTGAACGCTGAATATTATCTAGAGAAATCGGCGCTGCCGGGACAAATGTAGCTTACAAAATCCGTGGTTGCTGCACAGTTCTGTGCACCTGTCGCTTATAAATCATTGCACGGCAAACAGACGAGTTTTTATCATTCATTTCCCTGTCTTTTTTTTTATAACTCGACCAGGTCTGATAAACTACAATTGAAATTTTATTTCTCCCCTTTTGACGAAACGTTTCGGCTCGCTGCGATACGTACCCGACAGCCCAATCGGAAGAGGAGAAGAAGCTTTCTACTTTTCTCCGGCGGAGCAATGAGTCAGAAAGGTGAACGTTCTAAATAGTGCCAGCGCACGAGTAGTAAAACGTTGAACTTTCACCGATATTATGCTCCCATTAGAGAAGGAAATTTGCCTCCACGTGCTAGAAGACGGATCGTACGGTTTTTTATTAGCCTCGAGAAAGTTTCCTCCTAAATGAAGCTTTCTCGTCGTTCTAACTGCACAGAGTGTAGAATAGGTACTGTTCCTGATTTTCATAGATTAACACTTTGAGTGGCGCAAGCTTTTGAAAAATGACACGTTAGTCGATCAGGCCTTTCCCAGCGATCGATATTGTCTGTTAAATCTGCACGAGAATACTAACAACGGCTATGCAAGATTTCTCCTTTGAAAGATCATCGTTTTGGTTAACCTGAAGATGCCTAATCGAAACAGAAGCATTTCTGTCGAAGGAACACAGGCTCGTTCATCTCTGATGCCTGTCATAATTAGATATGTAGATGAAACATAATGCGGACAGAGGGATCGGAGAGAAAGAAATCAACTTGTCAGCTTGCCAAGAAATCAAGTGTCAACTGGTATCTTTAGATAGGTAAGCAAAAAGTGAGGGGGCCCAACGGCCCAATCGAGCTCTTTTCGACACCCCCATGTTCGCGATACCTGTACGTTCATTCCGCAATAAGGCAATATCAAGGAAGAAATTCATAAATCTAAATGTTCCTGAGGACCCGTTTTATGGTTCTTGATCGATGAATATGTCAACACATTCTATAATACTATTCATAAATCCTCCTGCGTGTCTCTGGCTCCACAAAAACCGTAACGCGTCCATCGCACCCTGGACCGATCGATTCGAATATCAATTTGGAATCGAAAGAGCGTGCACGAACGGGCAAAAGACAGAGGGGCAGTAAGAGAGAAACATAGAGAGAGAGAGAGAGGAGTGGCAGGTGTAGGGACGCGGAGGAGAACGCAGGTGGAGGAATGCAAGGGCGACTATCAACAGATGGCGTTTTAATCGTGACACTCTGCCTCCTGGCAGAGGAAAAAAGTGGGCAACTGGTGGAGGGGGTGGATAGATGGAGAAACATCGGATGGAGGGAGGAATCACGGGCGCTGGGGGTTGGGAAAAGGGTAGAAAAGAGTGCAACAGGACGGGAGAGCGAGAAAAAGAGGAGAGAGGGCTGGCGGGACACTGGTGCGCAGCCGGATAGTAAATGATTGTCGATTAAAGTGTCCCCCGTCCAGGGCTAGGCGGCTCGATTGACAAATGGTTTGCGAAATCTGCATTCGCTGCGAAGTATTCTCTTGCCAATTCGGCTGGAAGTCGCGCGCGTACACGTACGCCCGGCCATTTGTTCCTCGTCCGCTCTACCGTGAACGGACGGAAGAAATAAAAATCCTAAGTTTTCGCGTGTCGATTTCTGCTCGACCACTCGCGTCTGCCTCTCGATTCCCGATAAAACGATCCGAGGGGTGGCCCGATAGGTTGATGGGAAGTTGAGCTGACCGTGGATCATTCGGGGCGTCATCGCATTAGTAGAGTCATAGAGTTATCAGAGTCTCGACGTCTTCGTTCCCTGTGCAAGCCTTTCAAAATGATGATGAAAACTATGGATGCTTGGCGTGTATCCACGAAATTCAAATTGGAACATGTAAGAAGCACGTTCACGTATGGAGTTTCCTGAAGGCTAACCATAAATAAGACACCAAATGTATAGGAAGATATAAAACCTACTTCGTATCTGTGTCAAATCAAGGTCTAATTACTCTACATAGAAGCAGGGAAAGCTTCTGAAGATTATGACATACCTACTGACTCAAACCACATTAGATTCTGTAAGAGAAACTACGTTGACATTTCTCTAATTCTTTAGCAATTTATAGTAAATGAAAGAAGTATTTTATATTTCTATGACTAAATCTATCATGAAATTACTATCATTAAAATTTCCATCTTCTGTTAGTTGTGAAGCAATATTTACATCCACACTGTCGCGTTTGGATTTAAGCATGACTGCTGCAAGTATTTTTCGCTAGCCTCCTAAACAGTTAATTAATATTCCCAAGTTTACTGCGGATTCATACACCTCTGAAATGTGTGATAAATATATCATGCGTAATCTTTCCGAACACATTTTCTGAAATTCGAAGCTAATAAAGGAGTTGCTACATTTAACTAATATTATACGAATCTATGAGGAGCTGTGTATACACTAGGCCTGTAACGAATATTCGAATAATTAGGAGTATTTGAATATTTGAATATTTGAATATTTGAATATTTGAAGTGATCGAATTTCGGACTGAACATGAAATATTTTTTCACGCTTCATCGTGAAATTCTTTTCATATTGGCCTTTACAATTATTTGTTTTTCAAATGATCAATTTGGAACTTTATTGATCTGTGATAAATTTATAAATTTTGAAACGGAAACAATATTCGAATATTCCTAATTATTCGAATATTTACAGCTCTACACTAAGTTAAGAAAAATCGTGATTCATGTTAAGCCGGTATCGACGTTGAAAGCATAGATTGTACATATTTTTCAAAGAGGGAAAACAGAAAGGCCGATCATTTGTATCGGATAATAGTAGATATTTGATGTGCGGGGTGCAAATTAACTCCCGCGCCGCGGCACTCTATCGAAAGATAAATGTTTCGACGGGGAGAAGCTTGTCATCCGATAACAAATGTCAACTGTGGAACGGTGCAGTACTATTGCGGGTATTTATCGAGCTAGCCGGTTGCAGGTGTTAGTCATTTTTTCCGAGGCTTTTACATCGGGCTGTGAAAACGGTCGCAAAAGAAAGCACCTTCTAACTATTATTTGTCGTCGATAAAATAACACCTCCCCAAAAAATTTCAGTCGATCCCTCGTAACTATACAAAGTGTATAAATGAGCGATCGAAGGAAATAATACTTTCAACAAATGATACGAAAATGAAATGTACAAACGAAGGAATAGTTTTAAACCCTCGGAAAGAATACACAGATGGCAGTTCTGATTGGACAATTTACATGCTTCGCCATAAAGAATGCAACGAGTCACCTGTATGCACACTTTTCTCGTTCCAATGGGGTTGCGTACATTTCTTTTTTTAGTAAATCGTTTTCGTTAAACAGTCTGTGGATGACAGCACTACATTACAGGGTTTAAACTTCATGACTTATTTCCAATTTTTTAATAAAATAAACGAGATTTTTCAGGCACGTTTGGTTCGCTTGTATTGTTTGTCGGTGAATATAGATGCAAAAGCGACAGGTTTGAAAGGAACAGCTTGAAAACAAAATAATTTCATTATACATACACTCTCAAATTGTTTTTGGATAACAATTTTTGCTCCAATGCGTCACGAATCAAAAGTTTTTTTTTCAACTTTTAAAGAGAAAATATTATTTCATTGACGCTGAAACAATATGAAAATGCTAAATAAAATTTTAGGAATTGATAAATAGAAAGTAAATTGTCTGAAAGAAATAGGAATTATTATATTACGATTAACTAACGTTTAATTTAAATTTCTGATAAAAGGATAATGTATCTTCCCTTAACCAGCAACGGATAAAAATGTCTTGAGTTTTCATTCGGTACACAAAATGTTTATCCGAATGAAAAATTGTATCCGCCTCGTCGATAAGAAGAATTGAAGAGTCCTTGTAGAAAACACTTAAGTGCTAAAAATCAAATTTCACGTACACCATTTTCCTATAATTTTTTTTTTTAATTTTGGCACTTATACAGTGTTTTCTACAAGGACTCTTCAGTTAGCTACTTCAGTTCTAATTTAGAATCTCCATTGATATTATTTTATTTGTGCTCATCTCGAATGTTCCACTACCCGCAACGTTAATGTAACTCAGAACATCGTTCACGATGATTATTTAACGAGAAAGCGATATTGTGTTTGAAAGAAAAAAGGTAAAACCGCGAGCAGGAAACAGGCTAATGCGGTGACTCGACGAGAAAGTCGATACGATACGTCTTCCGTCAGTTTTCCACGCCGTCAGTCCGTTCCCAGGGAAATTTTTATCATAAAAACGACGATGGCTATCGTGCCGAGCTAAATTAACGACGGCCAGGATCGAACACACAGACCCTTGGCATCGACTTTTAAGTAAGATTTCTCTTAACGAAGCCGTATTTTCTCCAGTCTAAAGACAGGCAGATAGAAACCTATTCTTGATGAAAATAATAAAAATGGCATTTTAACTCCATTCTATTTCAATCTTATTTGAATCTATTTCGTCCAAAATAAGTATCATACACCTATTCATAGACACTAAATTTATGAAGAAACCGTTCTGAATATATTGTAGTTTCTAAAAATTTACCTAAATTTTGCAAAAAATTATTGCCCTAATTAGGGCGATAAAAAATGCATTTGACTTAGTAGACACAAAATAAAAACACATATTTACTACCAAAAAACCTATATTCACGAAGCGCAGTATTTCTTTCTAGGGGAATCATGCCAGCAATCGATATTAATCCAAAAGATGGAAAAATAAGGTAAGAAGACAGAATCAACGTGATAGAAAACACGATTTTCGAAAGTCGAATAGAGACTCCCTTGGCCGATCGGATAATAATAATAAGATAACACTGTCTCGTGATAGGAAAGACAAGAATACGTAAGACGTTCTCCGGGTGCAGTTTTCCGCGCCGTCAATCAGCTTCCACGAGAAACTCATCGCGAAGGAGCCGCAAGGATAATAACCTCTTCCCGAGAGACCAACCAGTAATAACCGAGTGGCGGCTGGAGATTGGGGGTTGGCGGTTCAGGGTTGAATTAGAGGGGGGAAGGTGACCGAGGAGGCTCGTGTAGAGGCAGCAGTACTAGCCTGAACCCTTCAGGAACACCTCGAACAATCCTAGAACACAGGATGTCCAGTAAACCGTGCTACTGTATTTCCGTAAATCGCTAATAAATTTCTGTGCAACTTAAAAGTTTTTCTTAATACGAAGAACTTTTTAAAAAACGCACGTATAAAAAGTTACATAAAGACGAAATTTTGATTTTGAAAAAGATGGAAATTTTCAGCAAACGGTTTGCGGATTCGTTTTCAGTGCAGAAAAATCTATAAGAGACGGTTATTAAATGTTACAGAACAGAAAAAAAAGTATAATAGTTGAATTTTCTTGAACGATGTAATACGAGTTGAAAGAGAAATATGCAGAAAGCCAGAAAAGAAAAAGTTTATTCGATATTTTTTACTGGTTCCTTGACGAGATTACAGAGAGATTTACTGCACACGCTGTATATCGCTTCTTCCTTAGAAGGCTGCCCCACGTGGAACGAGGAGACCGCTGGCTCGCGGAAGCAAACAGCCGCATATTGCCCTCGAAAACTACCACCCTACTAGCACGTTTTTAATAACGCCCTTACGTGACTCCACCTTCCGCCTATGCGCCACCAGGTTAACCCCCTCCCGTTATTTCCCCGTCCGCACTTTGCATACGCCGCCGCCCCGCGCCGCACCGCGGAGATATTCCACGGATAAGACCGAGTAAAATCTCGCTCTCCTCTCTGTTCCGCGCGGCGATTTACGTTTTAAGGCGCTGTATTTTCGTTATTTTCGTTATTTTCGTTATTTTCGTTATTTTCGTTATTTTCGCCAGGCGAGTTAACTCGCTCTTCGGATCGTAAAATCCCCATTTGAATTTCCTAACTTTCTTCTCTTTGAAGGGTATTAGAGTTCTTCAACGATTGCCAACGAATGTAAATCAAAGTGAAACGATTTCTCGTAACCCAGTTGGTATCGAAAACAAATTTTTCTTTAAATTTCTTACACCGATGATTTAATACTCGGAGAAACTTCTGTATCGTTCGTTTTCACGCTTTGGATTTATGCTGACATGAATTTTCATATCTCGTATTAGACTTTTGTGAGATTATTTCCGAAGGCTGAGCAAGGCTTTATCAATAAAAGTAAATCCAACGACACTTTAGAGGTTTTTAGAATCATTTCAATTCGTTCTGCGGATAAGAAACCTGCGTGTTAGGAAGGTGGTCAGTTCGAACACCTCACGTTCACAGCAAGAAGCCTCCTGTTCTGTAATTAATACCTCCTCCTGACATGATGTACCTAAAGTCTCGTGTTCCTCGATGCATGACACAAAATAGTGCTCGATTCGCCGAGTTATCGAACGAAACTTCCAAGAAACAGAGGAGAGGAGAGGAGAGGAGAAGAGGAAACATCGGCCATTTCCAGGAACTGTCTATTCCTGAGGACCACCCTCTTATCGAATTCCCAGCTCTCCTAACGCACGAAAAATTCGTACGAAATATCCTTTTAATGGTTCGATCCACGCACATTCGACCGACGAAAGAGAAATACGTGACCGGTCTCTGGCACATCTCGCCTTTCCTCTTTCCTCCCCTGTTCATTGCGTCGCGTCATCCCACCCCAGAAACTCGTAAAAGAGCCGTTCGTTTGACTTACGTCGTTGCCCGTTTGTTATTACAGCGCTCGTTACAGAGTCAATTCTGGCACTCGTATTCGCGTGTACCGGCCTTTATGGTCGTGTCCGTGGCGAAAGGGGTGCACGAGGAAGGTCAAAGGAAAATCGGAGGAGAAGGCGGCTCGGGCGAGTCGGGCGAGTCGGGCGTCGCGGAAGATGATCGTCGGTCGGGGACGTCAGTGCCGATGTTAAGTTTCTTTTAAAAGAGCTTTCGAGAGGTAAGTGTATTTGTCGAGCAGACACGGCCGCCAGGACGACAAATTCCTCCTCGAGAGCTGGGAGAAAAATTAGACTTCCGCCCTCTGTATTTTACGGCTAGGCCTTTTACGACGTGGCGCGGCGCGGCGAGTGTACCTGTTGGCCCTGCCAGCGGAATAGAATCACTGAAAGTAGGAGAATGCGTGGGAATTCATACCCATTTGTCGGGATCTATAGGTAATTTAATTTTCGGGAAGCAGTTCGTATCTGAGATTAATTGGGATTGTGTACGGAAATTAGAAAATCGAGATGGCAATAGAATGGTAATAGAATGCCACGTACCAATTCCATCTAATTGAATACTTTTTTCTCAAGCAAATCTTTCTACTCCGGAGCAAAACTTTCCCAGTGTCATGTGAACCCTGCTCCGTCCTAGATTCTGATTCGTACACATTGCGGAGCAATTTCCTAAGCTTTGCCCCGTACAATTTCCTCCTCAAGACAGTTCCAATTTTCAATTCGATTTAGTGGCAATTTTCAGTACAGCTCAGTTTCGACCCTAGTAAATGGAACAGCTCCTCTTACTTGCACCGGGGAATAAAATATTAAATTTCTTACACGTATTTAGTGACTGGTGAATTTTTAAACCAACAGAAATAATACAATAGAAAATGGTAGAGACCCTAATCGCAAATTAATGGAAATAATACCAAGTGTAAAATAGGATAAAGGAGAGGCATTATATATGGTAGAGTGTAGAGAATACCTTAGAAAGCCAGAGAAGGCACTATGCGATTAAATTTAACACAGAGGATACTTATCAATTGATCGAATCGACAGAATTAAGAAAAATAGGAATCACCAGACTTTGCACACTGGAGGTTCCGAAGCAACTATAATAAAAAGAGCCTTCTGTAACAACAGGACAGTAAAACAAGCATCCTGTCCTCCAAAAGTACTTCATACACCAAAGAGCAATGAAATTTTCCATTTACCAAACATCTCTTACATTGGAAACTATAAAGACATAAAGACATAAAGACATAAAGACACAAATATAGTCAGCAGTGTTCCCCAGCAACGTAGCCAGAAGAGTCAGGAAAAGAGCGTTGAAACGGTAGCCGGGTAGCTCGACAAACGATGCGGACGCATTTCCCGCCTGACATAATATCCATTATATTCCAGTACAATAGTCCAGATACGTCGCTTAATGTACAACGAACAGGTATACCCATTCCCATTGTACGTCACAAAGTAATTAGTTCATTGTTTCCACAAATGGCTCGTCGGTCAGCAAGCATTTCCTACGTTGATAATAATTAATTGGACGTGGCGATGGGAGGATCTCGGAATGTCAAAAGCAACTTTCAGCCAACCACTTCTCGTTCGTTTTCGCTGGAAATATTTAAAGGCATTTTTAAAACTGGCGAAAGGTATCCCACGTGATCACAAGAGCCTGGGCTCCAGATAAACCGTTGCCTCGATGCAAACGGCGCGCCGGAAGTTTCTCCAGCGCGCAAAGTTCAAAGCGGCATCATCAGCAGCCGAAGAGTTTTAACGGGCCATCGGCTGATTTTTCATCGTGATTCGCGGCGACAAAGTCCCGAAGCGAACCGCCATGGACCTTCCCTTAGAATCCAGACAGGGAGGGGGAGGGGGAGGGGGCGAATAAGGAGAGAAGGAGGAGGAGGATCGAGAAGATAGTTTTCTTTTGTCGCGGCTGGCCACACACTCCAGACGGTCCTCACGGCCGGAAATAAATTACCACTCGAAATCTCCGAAAGCCTTTTACCACCCCAGCCACCAGCCCCTTTCCGTCTCTCCTGCGGTCCCCGAGATCGAGAAGTCGCGGGAAACATTTTTATTGTGTCTCTAAGCCTTCGCCCCGGGGAAACGTGTTACCAGATGGACCAAAGAGAGTCCAGAAGGGGGAGAAAGGAAGTCGAGCAAGAGGAAACTGGAGTGGCGCGAGATATAAACCTATGACGCCGGCGGAAAGACGGTTCTAATGTGATTGTTGAGGTTAGAGTGGCCAATGACGACGGAGAGAGGGAATATTGGCAGGTGGAGATAGGAAACCGAGTTTCTCAGAGAATATGGGTAATTATCAAGTGTGCCATAACTTAAACAGAATCTAAATTACGCAAATTCATTCACGAACAAGACGCTAATAATAATTTCTTCTCTACTACATTTAGAATAATATAGTTAAAAGATGTATCTTTTAGTAGAAAAACATTGTGTATGATATTCACTTATACTTTGCCCCAAAAAATCCTGAAATTCCTGTTCTTCTTTATTTTTTATTATACCGCATTCCTTCTTTTGAATGACGGGACTCCTTCCTTCATCATCTTCCAATCGAGGGATTGTTTTGTATCTTCTTTCTGCAGCACGTTTTACGATTTTTTCTTAACGTGTTTTCAAATAATTTTATTATTAAGGAATTTTGGGTAATAATTTGCAGAAAAGATAGATAAAATGTTTCGACAATGGTGAGTTCTCAACGCAATAGCAAAACAGACGATACGAAGATAATGAAATAAAGGGCAATAAAACGTGAGAATATCACATATTGCACGGTCATTCCCACAGTAAAGCTATTACAATGGTCAATAAAAGGAAGCATATGGAATTTCGTTCCCACCATTTTGTTTCCGCGTCCCGCGTTGAAATGTCGGTGTTAATGAAACGACGAGCACAACACGCTAATTAACATTGGCCGTCACTGAAGAAAATATACTGAACAGCATTAATAAAGATATTAATAAATTTTCCAAGTGATATCCCGATAATAGAATCACGGGGATTTACTTTTAATATTATTACTGACGTCACAGTTGCTAATTTGCATCTTTTGGTGATTTCCATTTTTCATTTCAGGGTCTAAATTTGGAAAGAAATTACAAAGTTCGATCTATTGATCTGGCAACTAAGTTTGGGGGCTGTTAGACAAGAATCACCCCTTAAGTCGCTACCAAGTAATGAACGAAACCCAACGACACTATTAAAATACCTGACGAAAACAACATTGTGCAAATAAATCACACCTCGATACGTCTGAAAAATGGCCACTTTCCCAAGACACTGAATAGTGAATACCACAGAACACACACATAGGTATAACAGGAACATTAGGAACATTAGGAAGATTAGGAACATTACACCATCCGCGGTATCAGGCGATACGAAGTTATGAGGCTAATGTAATGGCGGTTCTAATGCGGTTACTCGAACCGATGTAATTTGCGAGGGGGAAGTGGGGGGAAAGAAAAGAAAGGGTGGAGGAATAAGAAAGAAAAGGAGCAGGACGAGGGAAAAGATTAAAACGAGCGTCGTGCTGGGACGGAAACTGGAAAGGGAGTTCAAGGCGCGCTTCCATTACTTCATTTCCAAGGCTGAAAGGTGCAGGACAATGGGGCGCCCCCGGAAGGTTGACATGACCGAAAGCCGCGGGATATCTCGATCGTTTCGAATGCCAGAAGCGGCAACGAGACGAGAAGTCGCCAGAACAAAGGCCATCAACTCGCGAGAAAATATCGCGGCTCGAGAACCATTCCCTTTAACTTTTATTTACCCAACTGGACCAATCCACTGCATTTATTGTCTTACGAGACGTAGCGTTTCCACGAAGAACGCATCGGCAACGCAAATTAATGGATCAATCTAACTTCTAAGTTAGATTGCGATTAATCGTGTCCTTGAAGAACTGTGGATTCTGGATTTTAAGTTTATTCAAGTAGAACCTATGGATGAACGAATGACTAATGAGTTCCTAGTTAACCATTTGCTGGCGGTTGAAATTTCGGACGAATGGATTATCGGAAATAAAAATAGCAAACGTACTTTTAATTATAAAAACCGTCACCGAAAAGTGGCCGAATTTTCGGCCGAGTCTGTAAAATATCCCCTTAAATCGAGGAGTCTTCGTTTGCCAATCTAATATTTCTGTTTCTGAATTGCTTGGTACACAGTTTCGTAAGAATTTAACAGTTCTAGAGAAATTCTTACTCGAGAAATCCTTCCTACTCACCCATCCTGCTATACCTTAATCTGATGGTTAAACATGCAAGCAACTCTCAAATCTTCGGTATGCTCTGTATTTTTCCACAGACCTCCTCTCACTTTTTGTCGCTTTTTCTTTCACACCTCTCACAGGTCAGGCTTAAAAACAGCTAAGCTGAGCGTGGTCTACGCCATTCATTTCCTTCTTCTGTACATTCCTTTTCTTCGTGCAATAAAGACGTTATATTATTATTATTCTTACTTAGTATTTCTTTCGTCGTGAGAGATTTCATTCAAACAATCCCTAATTCTCTCTTCTTTCGAAGCGTCTGAATTTTTCTACCAAAATACCGTGTCTGTTTCTATCATTTAATATTTCACGCCATTTTCTAGTAAATTTTTCGTTCAGGTGATCGTTCACTCAAAATTTTCTCTCAACACTGAAATAATGAAAACGTCGATTCCCACCCCACTTTTCCCATTCCCACTTTTCCTCGGGCTACGAACAAATACTTCTTTAAACGCGCTAAACGAAGTTGTGCCCGCAAATCGCGTTTTTTTGCGTCGGAAGACGGAAGGCCCGACAACGGGGACAAAAATAACAGGAAAATAATTACTTCTTTGGTCCTTAAATAACAGCCTTTTCGCGCTTAACACGTTCTGCCGCTTTATATTCTGCGCACAATGCGCCTCCGTAATAACAGATCGTTGAGATAACAACGTCTGACGATCGTTCGTACTCGTGAGTCGTGACACAGTAATTCCCGATGACAAGCACGAACCAACTATCACCGTGGATAATAAGTGCATCAGAAATGAATGGAAGACAAATGTTATTTGCATGAGTCAGGCGAATGTAAGGCGTATCGGGATTATTGATGTCTCGAGAAAAATACTTCATTGTCTTAACACCTTAATCGTCGCTCTAATGACTTGTAATGTTCCGTTGCTAACAGGGAGGAAGCTATTTTTAACGAACAGTACGACTTTCCTACCAGAGATGCTGAAGACTATTTATTAATCCCTACATTCGCGTGTTTTCCGTTCCAAGGAATACAGTTCTGTCACTTTGTTACGAGTAAAAAGTTCATCGAGTTCCAATCATAGTTTTTCCATTTTGGATGACTTGAACAGTTCCCACACTACCGCAGTCAACGTGTTAAGGTTATAGTTTCTGTTAAATAAATTCGCAAAAATGGTGTTGAAATACGGGCAGTTACACTAGTGACTAGAATACCCACTTAAGGGGGTAGTGGATTATTTCAGCTTTAGAAAATCGATTACTTTTTTTACTGATTTTGAAAGTCTTGTGGTTTATGAAAATTTTAAAGAAAACTTGATGAAGAAATTCAAATAATTGTCCAAGTTATAGCAGCGAACGTAATTGAGTGCACCGTGGAGTAACGAGTAACGAGTAACGAGTAACGACCTCGCAGAGCGGTATTGGCACAGGGCACTTAACTTCGAAGCCGGTTTTCTCGAAACACCATTTTCAGGTTAGGTGTACTTCATAACTCTTGATCCAACGGATATTTTCACTTAAAATTTTAATGGCAGATGTAGAATTGTATTCTCTATCGCGTAGAAATTCCGCATCAAACTTGGATATTTGTAAAAATGTGCATATCTTTCTGGATTTCAGCACTCATAACGGCTGAATGAAAGAACTTCTACCGAAGGATGGAAGAAAACGGGAGTTTTCATAGTTTCGGAAAAATTCGAGGGGCGTACGCCGGCATGATGGTAGCGTAAGGCGCATCCTCGCGCCAGAAACAGTATATCATTCGGTAAGTGAAAAATGTTCCTCCTCGATCCAAATTTCTCTACTTCACCGCTCGCGATAGGGGTATTACTGGATGATATATCGCGGCGCGTGTTTACACAGATATTAAAATTGTTTAATAAAAGCGAAACGAACGACACGCCGCGCCATCGCCGTTATTAATACAGGAATAAATAATAAATCGAGAGACAGACGCTCGTAAACGCAATTCTCTGTTTGCTCGCCATCACCGTGCGGCGTGCGCGACTATGCAACACCATGCGCGAGAACGCGGTCCATTTTATTCGCTACGTAAAAAATTAGCAATCATTCCCTTCGAAACTGGAGATATTCGCTCGATGTTTGCGAAACTTATCGAAAATGTCAAAAATATCAAAAATATCGTTCGTTTCACTCGTAGCACGAGAATGTAAATATATAAAAATCGATGCCACAGATAGATGGTCAAACGTTGGGACGTTATTCCACTTAATTTGTGTAATGTGGAAATTATTTTTCTTTTAATTGGTTTGATTCTAAAGGAAATACAAAACAGCATCTTCTAGGGATGGGAGATACAGTATCGATATTTAACGAAACTTCGATTCTTCGATTGATTAAAGCAAATGAACATTTTAAGATTTAAATTAGGTATATGTAAATTTTTCGTTTCCTCAATTTTATAAAAAAATGGACTTACACCAGTTTTAAAATAAATGGTCCATATCGTAAAGTAAAACTACTCGTATAATAAATGTACATATATAATAAAACAATCTAGTTAATAAAACCTTTAGTTTGTTATCGTTTTTAATTTTATTAATCGGAATGTATCGATATTAAGTGTTTCTCGTTGTACCTTTCTCCGCGAAATGCGTTTCTATTATCGCCAACTTATAAAAACAAATATAGTCCGTGAACTTTACACGTTTACATTGACTTTTCCCATTGCCCTAACGTCATCAACTATTCAGTTGGCAGAATCGAAATGCGCCATTCCTAGGAATGTTACTTGCTCCCGAACGGTATCCCGAAAATATAAACAACAGCGCGGAAGTAGGTGCTATCTGGTGCTCTCTGTTCCTGATGAAATAACTTCACCGTGGAATTAAAATCGCTCGTAACCGTGGAAGCCTCGATCCCCTTATCCCCAACGAGAACACGATCTCACGTTCGACGAGTCGAAATGAGTCGGGCCGGTAAAATCGCGGGTATTACGGTGCACCCTCGACGAGAAAATCACGCGGGACACATAATAGGAGCGCGGCTACCAGTGAAACCACTATCCGCGGAATTTTCAAACAAACATAAGTTCGGCCGAATACTGCCAACTGCCAGCACGCGGAGAGAGAAAGAAAGTGCTGAATGCGATTTCGTCATTATTTTATTTCCGGCAGCGGTGTTCGAGTACCCAGAGGGCGCTACAGCTCTCCTTCTCCATCGACCTCTGCCGGACAAATGGCCCATCGCTTTTATCGCTTCTACGCTTCTACGCTTCCACGCTTCGTATGTATTAACCTTAATTTCGCCTAGCTCTTGCTAGGAATCCAAACTGGCTGCTACGGACGATCGTTCCCCGTGATAATGTTGTGCCACTGCGGGCAAAATTCGGGTTAAAGCTCCACTGTGACCCGTAATGATCAAAGAAAGGTGGGGCTTCAAGTCTTTGTTGGTTTAAAATTTCTATGTAACAAATATTGGATACCAAATCAGAAATTCGAAATTAAATGTCAAATTTGATTGGCAAAATTTTGCCTAATGCAAACGCGACATTTCGTTTTCTCCTCGCAAATGCGTAAATCCTTAAACGCGTAAAATTACAGTGGATCGCGTCGGTGCTGTCGGATCACTTGGTCTCCAGATGAAAAATAAAATGAAGGAAGTAGGCGAGGGAATTCGAGCAGTACGCGTCGGTCTTTAACCGTCGGAAGGAGCGGAAGTGTTTTAAAAACTCCCAGGAAGTTTTATTCCCTCGGTGTTTCGAACTCTTGCCACAAAAGTTCCCGCGCACCTGCACCCTCGCCGAGAAAACTTCCTTATTGAAAACTATTTGTTGTGTTCTACTGTTCTCCAATTCGCCACTCGGCTGATTCGTAAATGAAAAATTATGCCCATCTAACGAACCGTAATTTCGAAAGCACGCGTGTGCTTGAACGGAACGTCGAATCTTTTAAGGCAAATCGAATGATTTATTCCCTTTGTTAATCTGTAAAGTTCAGAAAATACCAGCAAATCAGGGGGAACAAATTTTCCAAGTTAGAATATTCCTTAACTAACGAGCACGGATTATCACGGAGAACAAGATAGCATTAGACTACTTTTTCTGTTACAACAGTTACTAATAAGAATAACACTGTTCGACAGTCATCTGGACTTGTAGTATTCAATAGCCGTTTCTTATAGTTTTTCGTGCGCTGAAAACGAATCCGGAAACCGTTTGTCGCCATCACCCTCAATTTTTGAGAAATTCGATTTTAAACGTCTTTTGTGCCGAAACAGTAATAGTAATATTCGGTTGCTCGTTCCGTCAAATTATTCTATTTAACGTTGAAAATTTGCATTTTTTTTTCACAATCAAATTTCTCAAAAACTGAGGGTGACAGCGACAAACGCTATACCAAAAAAAAGTCTGCAATTGTAAACTACATTCACTGAAAGTGTCGAAAGTGCTCAAATCACCCAGTATACTATTAGTTTTGATAAAAGAGAAGCAGATGGCATGGATAAGAGCATCGTCAGCATTTTACTACAGTAATGTGGAACATAAACGGCAGGTTAGAGATTTCAATGCACGCCACATCGAACGATTAAGTTCTCTGACTAGCTGCCCCTCAAATGGCTGGCGCCAATCTATTTACTTCCCCTCGGCACTAACAAATATTTAATTAAAAACAACGGATCAAGTAGGAAGTAATTTACAGCCACCAGACACGATGGATAGAATCGTAAACAATTCACGTGAACCAGCACAGAGCGGTCTTTAAACTGTAAAATAAGTTACACGTGGCGTTCAAGCAACTTCGAAATAACAATAACGAAGTTAATTTTGCATGCTGGATCGTTAAAACTCGGCGAACTGTCGAGGGCAGCTTCAAGAGCTCGCCAGTTGTAATTGGGGAAAAATTTAAAAGCGAAATGTTACCGCCTCGCAGGGGATGACGATCGTGGAACACACTCGTCGACAAAATGGAGGGGAGCCCTCTAGACACGCGTTTGTTACGAACTATCGAAGTTTCAGCATTAAAGTCACTTTTTCCCCCACCTGTCTCGTTACCAAAATTCAAAATCCTAGCTGCACTGGATAAAAAGTTGAGCGAATAAACACTTTAATTTCTATTAAAATCTATTTTTGTTTTTCAGTCAATATTTTTAAAATAAAAGACTTAATCGGTACTCAAGATGTTTTATTAAAATTACCAGTATGCTTTCCGTGAGAAGGACTTTTCACACAAGAGACTAGATATTCAATTTCAGTTGAAATACTAAATCCACGCGGGAAATGTTTCAATTGTCACGTAAAACATGAAGACAAATCTGCCCCCACGAGTAACGCAGCATCCAAAATATTAATAACGATAATAATGTCTTCGTTACGCAGATGAAGCAGAAAGCAACTAACGAGAGAAAGCAAAAATCACGTAGCTATTTAAAGCCCCCAAAAAGAACGCAGCAAAATAGCGATTAGCTTTCCCGAGCAACGCCGCAATTTTCCTTAAAAAGTCGAGCCCCGCACCGAAGAACCTTTCGTTTGAATCGTGGACAAAAGTCGACCCGTTATTGGGGGGCGGCAGCGAACCGATTTTAACCCCCTCCCCCGAGTACTTTCACTCTATATTTCACCGTGCACCTTACACGCGTGGCGAAGCGGAAGCAAAGAAATCTATTACTGCTCGCGCGCGGACCGTACACACCAGATGCTTCTTAAGAAGCAAAGTGGAAGAAAATTGGATTTTTTTATTTATAGCGACAGCCATACACCAGCAGGCTGCCACTACGGTATTAGCTGGATATATATCGTTAAATAAAACAGCCATACGACCCGTCGTTCCTAGCTTAAACTGTCGTTAACGACTTTTCGCGAACCATCCGCCTGACATTACAAGAGTTACCCTTTGGTAAGCGTCTTATTGTTAGTAGCTTTTAACCGACCTCTTTACTGTAGACCATTGGAAGCTAGTCAGATGGATCTTTCACTTAACATCCCGTGGTGTACTGTTTCATGCTCCAGATATTGTTTGTAGGATGTGGTTGGTGGACTTACCTGAAACAGAAGAATAAAATTACACGTTAGACTGTGATATTGTAGCAACGTCAGATTAACGAATTTTCTAAGTCGGGTGCGTTTTCCCAGGAAACGAAGAGTATTTGGGAACAGCGAATAAGAATTTTCGCTCAAGGTTTTTCTAGATAATTCGGGAAGAAAATTTCGCTCAACTGTCGCAAGAAACTTCGATCCAAATATCCGAGGATAAAATTAAATATCAAAGTTACAGAAGGTAGATTCTCAGATACAGACCACTAACAAAGGTGCGCACTTGCATGCGAGAAATACAAGCTGTAAGTGTTTTAGACTAAGTAGACGAGTTCGTTGCGTAGCAAATTTCTGAAAATTGAGTTTCATTAAATCCACATGAAACCTGAGCTGAAATTAAACTCTTTACCTTATGTACCTACCACTAAATGGGCCAGGAAAATTCATGCACCAAGTAGCACACGAATCGTGTTGAATCGTGCAACATAAAGTACGGTACGTAGTACATTTCTAAGGAAAATTCATACTTCAATAACAGAGGATCAAAATTTACTACCTTTGTCCCCCTTTCCTTATTAAGTTCTCTCCCCTATTATGCTTTATTCCACTTGTACCTTTTGCCTCGACATCATTGCGCGCACGTCGCTTTCTTGTCGTCGTATTTTCTGTTTCCCCTGAAAAAGTTCACGGTCTAGAAGTCGGTCAACGCTGAGAATATCTTCCCGTTTCGAATCCGTACGACGAATTCGGAGTTATTAATGTCGCAGCGCGTTCTAATTTCAAAGGTAGGGCGAGACTCGCAGGGCACTCTACTCTCTAGATGAATTGCTGTACAAAAGAGACGAACCGAGAAAGCAAACGGGGCAAAAAAAAATACGAAACACAATATTTCAATTATTCGGTTGCACCTGGCTGTTTCGTCGGTTGATTACGTGGAAAACACTTTTACGAGTTCTTAGCAACAGGAAGATGGATGGAAGACCGTTTGCATATCGAGAATCCAGGTCGAGTGGAAAAAAATCACAGAAATTTTAACTGAAAAGATTTCTTAATAACAACTGTAATAGAACAGGTAAACAATATGCAAGTACTAGTTAGTGGGAATCTAAATCTACCAAAAGGCTGCCACCTGGGACGAACCATAAAAATAGACTTAGATTTAGTAAATAGTTTTCTTGGAATAACGACCAGGTAAGGTGGTCCATCAAAAGTTTTTAAAATGAAGAATATATAAATTGACAATCACCACGGAAGCCTGAAGATTTTACAAATCTTTAGAGAACACAAGCACCACTAAAATCACCTACATACTACCTCGTAAGTAGCTACTGCTAGTCGCGTAGCAGCCAGCTAAATAGTGGTAGCTGTCAGACAGTCACGAAAAAAACGGCAGTCTTTCAAAGGAAACGCCTCTACGCATTCGCAGTCTAATCATCTTCATGTTGGAATGCTGCTAGTAAATTGAAAAGGAGCAAGAGACTGTTGAAAATGAAGCGAACAGGTCCGAGAATCGAGGCAGCAAACGGTTCTCCTTCGATTCGTCGTTTTTGCTTGGAATTCCCTGGATAACTAGAACGATCGGGATAATTCCAGAGGTTGGGGACTCTCTTAATAGGAAACGGATGCTCATGCTCCGTTTGAGTTAAAAACACGCGAGAATTCCATCGGAGGAGGGAAGGTGGAGGGAAGGTGGAGGGAAGGTGGAGGCTAACAACGTCTTTTCTCCGGTTGCCGTGGCTGAGAAGAGGAACGATATTCTTTTCACCAGCCACTGTCGTCCCGTGGAAGCTGGCAAACGACGTCCTTACGCTGGTCGAAACCCTCGGAACGTTACGCTGCCGTGGGCAAATTTACTATGCAAATTAGAAGATGTATTCCCGCTCCTCGGTGAAAATACCGTCGAAAGATCGCGAGCAAAAAACTCCGGCTCCCCTGGCCGTGCGGAACGCGAAGAATAATTACGTAATCACGAATGAAACGGTGGCTCCTCCCGCGAGGACGGCGCAAAAACAGGTTAGGCCCTTCCTGGACTTAAATCCAAATGTTTTTCTGCGGTTTGCACAGGTATTCGAAGAAAGTGACGGGAGAGTAACGGAACAACATATAAAAATATCGTACCTCCCCGCGATCGAACCCCCTGCAACCTTCGTACATCTGCTAGACTCTATAGATGTAGCAGAGGAGAGCCTTGCCAAGTTGGTATGCCCGGTATTGCTGTATGTCATTGACAAGGAAACCGTTCGAAACTCTGTTGAATTTGTACGACATGTATTAATTGTTAAATCAAGCCCAGAAAATAATCTACCAGTCTTTTGCCTTAACAACAGGAGTCTGAAAGTGCCTGAACGTCAGTGCAAAACCAAAGACACTTTCTCTAAAATACTGTATAACCAACCTCGCTATAGATATGTAGACATACACATATCTTTTCACACTACGCGATAGTAATTAACATTGCATACAAAGAAAACTCTGTGCTTACTGTCGCCTGCTTGTAATTAAATCGCAAAAAATTACTTGATTTTCGAGCGAATTGACTGCCAAATCCCTTTAAAGCACTTTGTCCATCACTCGAACTCTGTATTACCCAAACATCCTGTTTTCTTAACACCTGCATCGTTTAAATATTGTAAATTACAACCTCCCGCCAGCTTATAGCGTAATACTGCGCGTTGATAGCGTCTGGAGGAGAACTGGAGTTAATGAGTAGCTTATAAACACTTCAAAGCTGTATTATACAGCATGTAATTTATTAGTGAAAAAGAATCTATCCCTGCTAAGTGCATATGTTAAGACATGCGCAACCCTATAAGCCTATAACGTATTCACCTCCTGAATCATTCTCACAGTTAAATTATAACAAACGTATCAATTTCGTATTGTTGGTAGGTATAATTCCTAACAAGGTGTCTTTAGAAAAAGTCCACGGAAAGACGATAAATTTTTATCTTCTGGAGCGACAGTTAGCTTCACACCTGACAAAAGGAAATATTGTTGTGATCTTGACGAATCAACCTGACAAACGGAATAATATCAGGCGGCAATAAAAAATTGAAACTACAGGCCGCCACGGCGCGGCGGCCAGAAACGCTGTGGATAATATGCAAAAGGGTAGCTTAAAAAGTAATTACCGGTGAAGAGGGCGAGGCTGGTTAAAAATTGGCGTGCATAAAAAGTTTTCTAATTTCAGACTTCGTGGGGAAACGCGAGGCACGCGGACGTGGAGGGGAACGGTAAGAAGAGGAGTATTCAGTATAGTTATGTGTTTCGTGTACGCGCACTAAGCACTTCACTGGAGATATCGAAACGAATTCGGGGTGAAATACGCAATTTCCAGCGAAACAAAACGCTAATCAACAGCAGATGTAGAAGCAGAACATTGGGGAGGAGTGAACTATACAGAGTGCTTCGCGATACTTGATAGAACAAACAACAAGCATTGTTCTACTCTCCAGTCTCCATGTGTGGTTCTACCCATTTTGTATTCCACTTTTCAATTAGATATCATATAGTTTTTGGGCTGATGAAAAGAAAGGTGACAAGGTGAACCATAGTAACTAAAAATACTCTTCACTATCACGAAAGAACAATACTTTCCACTTGATGTAGCAGATAATAAGTATCAATATTAATATTTCTTTACATAACCGGTCGATTGCCCAAAATAAGTCCGAGTGATGTTAACACTAAAGTCTAGTGTGTATTGAAATTACGAGTTCTTTCGATCACCACTAATAACTTTGCAATATTACTGCGCCTTAGTTTCAATAGTCCTTTCAAACAGAATAGAATAGAATAAAATAAAACAATAAATACTTGAAGCAATAGACTAAAAAATCTGTAATTCTAGTTAAAGAACGAAGAAGGTGCAATTGCAATGAATGCATAGCGGTGGGATATCCAAAGCAGAGAAGCTAAAGCTATTTAATTCTGGGCAGAAACAATTTTTCTATCTGAAACCGTTCCAGGCGGTCCGACGACCCAATTTTAACGTGGGCTCCGGTGCATGGTTCGTTTATAAATGACCATTTATGCAATTAAAGAACGAGGGGAAGCGAGAGCAGGCAATATAACGTTGAAAAGAACCCGGCAGACAGAAGTGGCGGCACGTTTTTGCCTCACGTTCTCGGCGAACGAAAAGCTGCGCACAAAAAATTCAAGTGGAATACGGAACCGTGGTCAGACATAAATTCCCTAGAATCTAGGGCTCGACGCGCGTTGGCGTCAGTCTGCCGGTGCATACGATCGCAATAGTTCTTATAGTATATAGCTAATTAGGTTAATGGAGCGATATCGTGCGTCGCACGTTTATTAAACGCGAGTTCTTGCATACGAGGTGTAATTTTCCTCTGGCCGAGAAATTCTTCAACCAAATGACACCCATTTCGCTAAAACTCGGTGTACTTTTTACTTTTTACTTGTAACAGAGTGACAGGACTGTATTCCTCGGAACGGAAAACACGCGAATGTGGGGATTAATAAATAGTCTTCGGCATCTCTGGTAGGAAAGTCGTACTGTTCGTTAAAAATAGCTCCCTCCATAAATACGTCGTGCATAAACAAGATGAATGCTTTTAATGAGAACCCCTGCGCTGAATTAAGTACACGCGTGCTGCTGCACATTTTCCAAGTTAATTTTCTCGAAAACGGAGCCACGTAGATAAAGCCTGCACTCTACGTTTCCGATTTACATTTCTAGAGAGATCAGCTGCAATATGTTCAAATGAAAATAGGCGAAAAGTATTCGTGATCAGTGATGGCGCGGAGCTGTCGTTCCCCGGGAACAAAGTTTCAAACGAAAAAATTTCATGCTAAAGTTCTCGTGAAATTTTTCTAGGAAACCAGCATAGACGGATCGCCGGATTTTTGGATTCGCGACGGTGATCTTGAAGCATTCCACGCGTGCATCGCTCCGTTCGAACCTGTCCGCTGGTCATCGGGCGAAAATCCGATTAACCGACGCTGAACGCTCGGAGGAGTGTATCGCGAAGTTTACATCAGCAAAACATCCCGGGATCCGGTAAAGTTTAACTGCAATTCCCGTCGGCGAACTCCGGAACGCGGCGTGATTCCATTAAGGCGGCTACGCGAGGCGCATTACCACAAATTTTCAAGACGCTGTTCGCGGCGCTTCGAGAGCATTCGAGGCGTATAAAGGTGCGACCCCACGGCGCGAGACTCGCCGAGCCACGCGTCGTTGGATTCCACCTTTAGGGTGTGTCCAGACCTCAGCCCACTTCATTCCTACCGATTTCCGCCAGATTAGACAATGGCTAACAACACTAGTGGCGTCCGTGCCATTCGAGGTTTCAAGTAGTTAGAAGAACCAAGACAAGCTGGTCCTAATCGTTGAGCGCCCCATAGACATTTCGAAGCGTGCGTTTCGAAATCCTGTAGAGTGTAGAGTGCCATCGAGGTGCAGATATGTAGACGTTCATCGTAAACTCAAATTCGGAACTCGGCTCAGATCTGGACGCAATCGGAAATCGCGGTACACTCGACTTATCGGTGCCATTCGCAACTGCCGACCTTAACGATAATTGGTGGTGCACGCTGGTATACATACACGTACACAAAACGGTGCAAGTTTCGAAGGAAATACTTGAATAGTTACTCCTGGAAATTGCCGAGAACCGAGATTATTGATAGGCAATTGGTAACCGAGTATTGGACGAGTGCAAAAGTCTCGCAGTATGTTACGGCCTGACTCATTCACGAGGATGTAGAAATTCGGGAAATATTCAATTAAAGTTTGTTAAAAGACTCTTGAAAAGGTCCCCGATTAAGGTAATAAGCTGGTTGGAGAGTCATAAATTGAAGAAGCAACAGCTTTCGAAGCTCTGCTAACAAGAACACCTCAAACACAGGAGGCTTCGTTGCAAGGTACATATACTGGCTGTTCCAGGCTACTCGCGATTGTAGTTTATTGCTATGGCCAAGCTGTTCTCCAGTTGTACGCGATTAAGTCGTAAGCCTCGTCAGAAACTTGAAGACAACATGTACCGCTTGCAGCCGCTTTCAGTAACGGCACATGAGGATTTTACGTAAACTGTTCAAATGCCGCTCTATATCCCTGACAAATTGACTGATTCTGCTCAGAATCATAGTAGCTTTCCACAGATTGCTACGAAAATATTTCGCATCTACCTAGATCTAGCTAAACCAGGCATGGAACTAAAGTGAACGCAGCGGCCGATTTTCGGAGGCAACGCCTCCTTTCTCCCGCCGCGCGTCTTTGTCCCCGCGGCGGGCCCAGGAGCTTCGAGCGCCTCAGACCCGTACCATATGAATCGCGCGTGGCGCATTGGGGCGACATTGTATCACTAGGTTTCCACATCGACCCAGAGAGCACGATTGTCGATGCGTTTTGTTTTGTCAACGCGCCACGCGCGGTTCACGTGGTACGGGCCTGAGGCGCTCCACGAACCTGGGCCGCCGCGGGGGCCAAGACGCGCGGCGGGAGAAAGGAGGCGTTGCGTCCGAAAAACGGCCGCTGCGTTCACTTTAGTTCCATGCCTGAGCTAAACCTAGGTAAACTCCGAATAAAATTCTTGGACATATTTAGAGCACTTTGCAACATTTACCAAGCGAAGAAACTGCAAACAAAGTTATGTTCTTTCTCAAGGCACATTCGAGGACATTCAATTTAGTGCACTTTTGTGATACAATACATATGTAAGTATCATTGTAACTTATCGAATACGAATAACTCCAATTAAAAAATTAACTAAATCAAGGCATGCTAGACTACATTCGTCAAGCTATTACCGTCTGAAAAGAGTTCACAGAAGAAACATTGCTTAACCAGCTGTTGGAAGAATATTTTTGAAAAGATATTTAGCAAGAAGTTGATACGTGTCGAGCTAAAATATTGCTCTCTCTTGAATCGACACGCACGGGCTTCACAAAAATTCGACACGTTCCACGTCCAAATCTGGCTGAACGCATTCTGTTCAGAAGTCTGAAGAAGAGCACGCGAAATATCGTGTCAAGCTTTTCCCAGTTGCACTCTTCGGCCTGATTCTACTGCAGAGAATTCTAGAGAGCAGAGGTCCTGTCCCTTTCCCTTCTTACCTTTCATATTTCTTCTTTCTGTCGCCCCTTGCGTTACATTTCTCAACTGTCTCTCTGCTGAAGTAAAAATCTGACGGGGTGAGGATCAAGCGATCTCGCGGCACCGAGCTATCCTACAAAATCCTCACGAGCGAGCCATCGGTTTAAGCATACGCCAGACGTGTCTTTAAACGTAGGCTACGAAATGACGCGGCCGTGCAGGTGCCTCATCATGCTCCCTTGAATACCCCATGTGCGCCCTGGAATACGTTCATGTGCGACCAACCACACATAGAGACTTAATCACACGTTCCACCGTAGAGTTAGCGAGCGATTCACTGTCACCGAGATTGTTATTAACACGTTTGCTGCAACCTTGTAATTGCAAAATCATCTAACGCAGACTGCGCTGCATTTTAAATAGCCTCATTGCATACAGTGTACATACATTTTGAATTTGGTCCACAAAATGTGTATCTCGCAGGGTAACAAATCACAAATTTCATGAAACAAAAAAAATTTAAATATCCCTAAGGATTTTAGGATAGAACGGATCAGTCTATTGAGTAGCTAAATTCAAATCAAGACAATGGCTCTATGCACTGAATTATTCAAGTTAATGACTTGAGTTTTAATAATTTGAGTTCCTTATAATAAATAGAATCTAGCGACGTATTTCCTCATTGCTGTAAATGTCAGTGGCCATCTTTCGACATTTTACCACTACACATGTAATAAAGCAGGCGGCACGTAGCATCTTAAGACACGACAACGGACTCTAAGCTGAAGTCGCGACAATGTAATAGGCACTTCATTTCCTGCTGAAAGCATCCCCTTCCCCGGCTGTTATTTAGATTCCAGCATTCTGTGCTTTCCTTCAGAATCAGCCCAGACAAGTTTATTGGTTCAATTAGTTTCCCATCTGCAACTAGAGATATTGCAACACATCGTTCTGTTTTAGCGAAGTATTCAAGGGTTTACTCGACGTGACCAGTCAACCGGAGACAGTCGCTTATTCTTTCAAACGAATGGATTCTTTTGTCCATGAAGCATCTTTGCAAACCAACCAGCGCAGCGATCAATCCTCAGCATCCAAACGCCATCAACAAAGATTTCATAAAAAATGCAAACGATTATACCACTTTACATCTCCCCTGAAAGATTGCATTATAAAGAACAAGTTCTCCAAGCCCGAGGAGAATATTAAAGCCCCTAACACAGTCTGCACGCCGATAAAAGCTTCTACTGGCAGGTTACCTCACTGTTCACCGTGTAACTTCCTCAGACCCGGCAACGTCGAACGTATCACGATGAATCTCCGGCGGTGAATAGGAAATTTTATATACCAATAAACCGCCGCGCCGGCACGATCAGCAGCTCCGCTAATAGATCAGGGATAAAGCGGGATCCCCTGGATGAATGGCTTTGTCTCGGTCCGCGCCGCCCGCGACCGATCCCATTAATTAAATCCTCGATGCTCTTTAAATCGATTCGATTAATATAAAAATCCCTTTCTGCGGACAGAACCCTCGCTACCCATCCTTCCCTCTCGCCCTCTCGCCCTGCCGCCGCGCCGTTCTGTTTCCACGCAATTTCAATTATCAGCGAACGAAACGAAGCCCGCACGAAGTGAAATTAAAGTTCGAAGCCAGGAAAGTGTGGGAGCGGAGGAGACGATGAATCGCGGGCGGAAAGGCCTTTTCAGCCTTTGGTCGCTTAATAAATTTCGAGAACAATCGAACCGAGGGATGGCTGGGTCCGTGACTGACTGGAAGGCACCGAGGAAGGATTACATTCAGGAGGAAAAACGCGGTTCGCTGGTCGCGGGAGGATCGTGACGAGCAAACGAGGTCCTTCTCGTGGGGTAGGCAGGGGCGGACAATAGGAAACGAGGAAACGAGGAAACGAGGAAACGAGGAAACGAGGAAACGAGGAAACGGGAAAATAAACGAGGGAACCGTAGAAAATTAGGAATGAGTATCTAATAACTGAAAAATGTGTCCCGGTGTCCTGAGGGAGCGGCGCGCCGCGGCGGACGGGGTGTGCGGGGCGTGCGGGGCGTGCGGGGCGTGCGGGGCGTGGGGAACGGAGGAAGAACGTGCGGGGAAAGTCGATGAGGGGTCGCCGCGAACGACGAGACCGGAATGAGAGCCGTGACGAGAGGAATGACAATGGTACAGGGGCTATGGAGAGGGTTTAAAGCTTCAACCCCTCGTGGAAAATTTACAGCGGGCTGGAACCGGCGCGTCATTAAACACGTTGTTTCATAATTCATGCTACGGATATGTCCTCGGCTCCCTTCGTCCGCGAATCCCTCTCCCTCTCCCTCTCTCGCGATTCCAAGTATCCCTTGCTCTTCTAGCTTTCTCATGGATATCGAAAGTGTTCATTCGCGTCTATCGAACTTGGGCTTTATATTGTTGGTAAAAGAACGTGAAAATCCGTAGATATAATTGAAGACAATGCGGCAACAAGGCGGCAGCTCCAAATGTATTTGCTTTTGGAGAATTAGTGAAAATAGTATTAACAAAATATTTTTAGACATATGGGTGCACCTGCAAGGAGTTGCGTCACATGAAAATTCACAGCTCTGTCGAGAAATTCATTCCTGTCCATCGATAGAGTCCCTCCTTTCTCAGAACTGATGAGTTTTCACTATAGGAATCATATGTCTCTGTTTTATCAGAGATTCATTAGAGCCAGTTCGCAGCCTGAAAGGAGTATCAACTTTGGGAAGGATGAAAGCATGTACACATACATGCTCCACGAACTCAGCCTCTCCTAATAGCCGGCTGAAGACCCAAAAGAGGGAAGACAGAGCGAAAGAGCGAAAGAGCGAAAGAGAGAGCGGCTACAAATTGCATCGATATCTCTGATAACCGTGACAAGCTACGTGCAACGTTTCAAGCTACCGTAGGACAGTCGCGCAGCTTTGCAAAGCCACTTTAAGGGCGATATCGGGGGACAGGGGAGTCCATTACGAAGAAGTTGCGGTTTACATTGCCTCATCAGGAAGTCGTTAGCCTGGCCCACCGACACCCCCACCCTACCCACAGACTATCCCCCTTTGATGCTGCCCTTACACCCTTCAGTTATTCCTAGTAAGAACTCCACAGGCTTGATAGACACCATCCAGTATCGTAGCCAGCGAACAGCCCCCATAAACTGACGAGGGAACTTTTAACAGACCCACGGCTGCGAAACTTCCATTTTTAGGCTACTACGTTTCATCTACCCCTCAATTTCACTGGTCTAATCTTCTCAAGTTTCTCAGTTGCCACGGAAACCTAGTCTGAGCTATTAACGACCAATAACTCTACTCTTTCGCCCCCAATTCCTGTTCGTTAAGTTGCAAAACGCCAATCTTCTACGCAGCTTAGTCTTTGCTTTGAAGCAATGAAACCTCGAAAACTCTGCTTTCGTTATCTTTCGGGGTCTTAAGTTTCCCGCGATGAATCACTGAAGTAGTAATTTTGAAATCTTGTATTTCTGTTAAAACACCTTCAATTTAATAGCCAAATTGAAGGCCACAGAGAATTTCTCTTTGAAATTTTCTAGTTTTTTTGCTATCAGCTTGTATAAAAGGATAGATTCTTTTAATTAAAATGTAACAAAAGGGAATTGAAAAGGAACCCAGAAACTCAACAAGCCTGTTTGTCAAGGGTTCTATTCATACAGATTCGTCAAATAGTGCAGGATAAAAGCTAAAAATAGTTAGTTTGTACTCGCTCGATCCTTCATTCAAAATAGACTCGGCATTCTATTTTTGTATAGGCAGCCTCGTGAAAGAGGACGAAATATTCGCCGAAATTAATGGCATTGAAAGAAAGCTTTCGAGCTTTGATCGGGGCCAGTTGAACTGACTCTGCCCGAGAATGAACCGCTGAAAGCAATTTATCGCGTTTATTGTAAGCAGTTCAACGAATTCTTCCGTTCTTTAATCCCCTCTCCGCCCGATTCACCATTTAGTGGCTGAAGATTCAATTGCCTTTCTGTTCTTTCAATGTGCAATTGGTCTTCGCGATTTCCTTATTTAACAGATTAGTAAATAATAAAACGTGCTTACATTGCGAAGTGACTAGGATGATGTTTAGTACCAAACGTATCACGTGAAAAAAATTCTACTATTTGCTTGGTCCAAATGTCTGTCCGCGGTGATATTCACATTTTATATTACGCTGTGAAAATGGATGACGATGAAAAAAGACGCTGTCGAAGATAAGAAAAAAGAAATATGGTTCATTCCCTTGGAGCGATTTTCAACGGAAAGCACTTCGAAGAGAAATTTCACGCCTGTCCACGCGCGCACAGGAAGTTCCGCGACGAAATCAACTGGAGTCAGCTCTCTCGGGGATGCGCGTCAAAGAAAACCAAATTTTCAGGCAAGTTTTATCGATGCAAATATTCTTTTTGATTTAGACGCCCCCGGAAACGTGTCACGTTCCTACGTGGTAGGAAACAACTGCCAACTGGCCCCTGAGCGTGTGCCCATGGGAGGACGCCTCGCAGATAACTGAATTCCAAAGTCGTGCCTCCCAACTTTCATATTTTCCTCCGTTATCGCGCTACGGGGGAAATATTGTGGCCCATGCTTCTGAACGATGTCGCGGGAGGACATAAAACCCCTTGGACAGGGAGGAATTTAGCGATACAAGAGCATGAGTAGCGACGATTCATCGCCCGAGGCAAGGTTATGACGATGTGAAACTGTTTCGCTGGACTGGCTTCCATTCACAGGCGATAATGCTGGATCATAGCTTTTCTGATATATTATCAGATCTGGATGTAGGTTGAAGCTGGGACTGGTCAATGTGCAAGACAGTCTTTAGCTCTAATACGACTACCTCTTGATAAATGTCAAGACATTAAAGGGAGTTGTTGCGTAATGCGCGCCTCCATGTGCTGAACACGATACCGATTCTGAATTTAAAATGACCTAGAATTAATCTTTATCCTGTTTTAACCTAGACCTAATTTGGATGTAATCCAAAACCTAACTAGCTTTCGAGAACTAAGTGTCGGACATGCTTTCAGGCCTTCAGCGTCGATGTTTATAGTATGAGTAGGTAAATGGATAATAAAGCACTTAACACGTTCTCTGTCGCGTGGATCACTAGTGACTCACTAAATTTATCGGAAAGGGAGCTGGCAGTAATTAGACAAGCGAAGAAAACGAAGACGAACCTACGACAAATTTAACGAAACTGCTACTTGAATGAGATATTTGACGCTTGTAATGCTGAGGGTGCTACTTCCTCAGGCTCACAGGCGTCAGCTTTGCTCTTCTGGCACAGTGCACTGTCCTTTCATTTAGCTTTTCAGCAGGCTTCATCTGCATTTAATGACATACTAACACTGTACCAGTAAGCAGCTAGCTAATGCACCGATGAAAGGTCCGAACACTTCTTCGCAATAAACATTGCTTACATCCAGAAGTCTTAATCAGTAGCAACCACCAATCCCTTAAACTTGAATACCACAATTCTACGCCTGTAATCAGTTTTTAAATTTAAATACCCGCTTTTAGATACTAGAATTAAATTTCCTGGTTATTTTTTAAATTGCTTTTGTACGGAGTATATTTTAATTTGTTATATTTTTATAATTCCATAAATATGAAATAACTGGAAAATATTAAAAGTACAAATATTTTTACTGTTTCCATTATATTTTTGTAAAAATCGAAAACCGGTTTAACCGATTTTTTATATATATATATAAAATCTGTTTTTGTGTAAACCCTAATTTTCAACATCCTACCAAGAACCCGAAGTTCCACAAGACGTTGAACACTTGGACGCACGCTATCTTAACAACGCATGTGCATCTCTCGAGGCACCGAAATATCGTTCCTCGGTTGAAACTCACTTTACAAGCAAACTGACAACCTAGAACATCACACTCTTATTTCTGAACTCCACCGCGTCTGTTGTCGCTCGATCGTAGTATCACCTGATGGCCCGGCAAGCTCCCCGTATTTCACTGTCGCGAATCAGAACTCGCGATGCGGTTGAAGCGAAATAATGCGCGTCCTAAGGTTATTTATGAGGACGCCAGGGAAGCAATGGTGTTGCCAGTACGTTCGGTGAATTATTGTGGAGGTACCGTCGTAGACGGAGAATTCGCTGTTACAGCGAAAAAAGAAGAGAAGAAGGACGGAGCGGAGGAAGAAGAGCAAGACGGTCGCGACGGTCGCGACGGTCGCGACGGCGACGAGCAAAAGTCCTTACGCTTTCGGAGCACGACTTTTTCACAGCTGAACGTTACAGTTTGCCGGTGCCAATTTCAACGGCTATTGGATGCCCTTCGTGACTCGAAAAACGCTCGGCCCGAGGAGTCCCCGCAACCGTATGTTATTTTCTCATTATTTCCCAACGGATCCGTTTTAATCGTTCGCGAGGCACGATCTGCGGAGTTCTATTGGTTCCACTTCGTTTGTTCAGGACGATATATTTGTGCCCCCACTGTGCGATTTACAGAGCTCTATTTACTTAGCGCCTTAACCTTCGCTTCCTTAAATTCGAAATGTTACTTATTCTACCTAAACCAAGTGCGGAATGATAATATTTGTTGGTAACTGCAGTCTCAATTCTATTTCCACGGCTATGCCAAGTACCAGCTACTGGCAATTGGCAAATAGCACGAAGTCTGACACTGCGCTACTGTTCTCAAACAAAAGGGGCCCTTATTCTTCGTATTATGTTCCGAAAATCTTGGGATGGCCTCGGGTCGTGTACCACGTGAGCTCACGCACACGGCAATGTCTATTTCAGCAACGGCGCCGGAACAATGTTTGCTAAATCTAGCTATTCGTATTCCACGCTGGCACATTAGCGAAGATACCGAGTGTGTGTGTGTGTGTGTGTGTGTGTGTGTGTGCCTCCTTCAGCACAATAGCGCCCCTGTCTCTTCTGGATTTCGAGGCGGATATTGAAAATAAACTGATGTAACGTTTTCGATTTGCAGCTGGGTAACGGTTACAAGCGAAGCGGGGCCACGTGATTGCGTCTGCGAGCAAAGATGGTTGCCGCACGAGTCAGAAGCGGTCGATCCAGATGATCCCTTTTCGCTCGCGATGCTATTGCCAAATATTGCCAAATCGGCTTAAGGTGCGATCCAACGACGCGTGGCTCGCTCACTCTAGCCGCGCCACGCAGTGGGACAGATCGACAATTAAGTAGGCATTCACTTCATTTTTTATATATTTCATCTTTTTTGTCTCGTAGCGGAGATATATAGGAAGTGAAGGAAAACGGAGATTAAATTATTATATTATATCGCCTGCAATCTTAGATTATAATCAATTAATGATGAAATATGTAAAAAATTAAGTGAATGAACAATCGCGAGTCTCCACGACTACGTTGTAACACGTAAATCACTTTGGAAAATGGATTAACAAAAGCGGGTGGATTAGCTTTCGATTGGGCTAGATTCAGAATAGATCTATATTCAGTGTAGATTAAGATTCTTCCAGAATTGAATCAGTTTTGCATTAGGCTTGGTTGGATGTTCCCCAGGATTAAATTAGGTCTGGATTATGGTCGAGGCAGGTTTTTGAATTACGTTTAGCTAGGGTAGATTTCGATCAGATGCAAATTAAGTCTGTGTTATCAGTAGAATTAAAATTGTTACAAAATTTTACGTTAGATTTAGTTGAGAACATGACCAATTCTGAGGTATATTTTCCGTTGAACATCAGTGAAAGCTATTACGTTAAATATCAGTCAGTAGCATCCGGACTTAATTGATATTTTAAGTGAATTTTCTGGAAAATGAAGCTTCGCACGACAAAAACTTTGACTTACTTGGAGACAGAGAGTCTACCTCATCTTACTTGTACCATGATTCACGGCCCACGGTGCATACAAAACTCGTTAGTCAAAACATCGTCTAAACATCGCATTCGCGACGCTTTCTGAAGACACTGCTACGGCATTGCGAAGAACAGCTCTTCCATCGTCGGATACAACTGTTCCTTGCAACAGACAGCGATGGGAATCGATAATTTCGTAATCAAAGACGCCATTACACACGACACGCACCACCCTGACCAGAATAATTAAAAAAAAAAAACAGTCACCCTCTCCAAGCACCGATAAATATTCCGACTGCAAAAACCCGCTTGATTTGTCGCCCTTTAGAACATACCGCAGCATTGATCTTCGCGACGAACAGAGACAGCGGAAAGCTCCAGCGAGGCAGTGGGACGCGTCGCGATGCATCGCGATTCTCCGAGCACATAAGAGAACACGGCTAGGTATTCTATCGATCGAAGGAACGCGACCAGGACGCAAGAAAAACTCGGTTCACGTAATCTGGCTGTAATCAGGCTGGTAACTGGAAATGTTTTCGCGGCAACTTATCCTTCGTACGTGGGAACGGGCGGGAAAGCGCGTAATCCGCGGCAGGGGCACTGTCTCACGTACAATGGACGCGGTGTGCGGCGTAACGCATACAAAATAAATAGCTGTCGATGCGAAATGAAGCGCGAGGGGGCCAGAGAATAAGCCAGCGGGTAAACTGCCGCGGGCGCGAGTCCAACGACGCCTGCTCCGCTCGATAAGAGACGTTTACATACGTCTTAGAATGTCACCGCTCCAACGCTGATCGCACTTACCGGCCTGGAACGCGCAACGATCTTTGACGTTTCCGCCTGACCACCATTTATCGAGAACCCCGACTTATGGCCGGGGGTAGTTTTATATCCAACGATAGGAGTCCTGGTAAACTTCCTTTCATTTCGTTTATTGGCTTGGTCTTGGGCTTGTTGCACTGGTACATAATGGAGAAGTAGGTATTATTCCGTCCTCAAACTTGAGTTTTTGCCTGGTGTCCTTCGAGGCGCCAGTCTTCGTAGCCTGAGCGTGACTTTTCTTAGCCAAGATACCGGTTTCATTGTACTCGGCTGACAAGGACCTGCTGGGGTCACTGATGGGGCAGAGGTCCTCGACGGACACCGGACTTTCCCTAATTACTAGGGGAGGGTTTCAGTTCGACGCCCTAGAGGGGGGTTCTGTTGGATTGCACGCTCTAACTTAACAAACTTAGCTGCACCCACGCAGATACGCGTTGTTGCGAGCTGATGCGTCGCATTTTTCTGAAGGTCGCAACACTCTGACGGCGCAACGTCACTTTCTCGAAAGGCGAACCTTTAAACGCGCAGAATAAATAAGCCCGGACCTAACCCCAGATCGGCAGGTCCTTTGCGCTATTGGCCAGTCGTCTTACCTCTACAAGTACCGAGACCAATGTGACGCCACCTATGTGCCAATCGCACCATAGGCCGTTCCCAAATGCCGAATGCCTAGATCTACAATAGCATTAGGAGATACTATGGCACAATTATCCCGCATTCCCCTAGTTGCCGTCCGGAAACGTGTCCTGATACGCACAAGAGTATCAGGCGCGCACATACATTATTGATTAAGAAACGTCGTACGGCGGAAACAAGTATCCTCCACACGAACAAACATTGTGAGCAAGAATATGAACCAATGTCTTCAAGATCTCTACTATGCGCAACCTTTACTGTACCACTCACATCTCTACTCCAATTTCCTATCTGTATCCGTAATCCAACGAAACGAGAAATTACAGCTAGAGGTCGTAATAGAAGTTAAGTTTCCCATCCAAGTTTACGGACCCTAGATGAAACTACTTAAGTACTTTCTTACCGCGATGCCATTCTTTAAGAAATTCGGAACCAATAATCGGTGCAACAACGAACATCGCTAACAAAATAATCCAGACATCTATTCACTAGAAAGCCACGCAAGTACTTTCGTTTATGCAACCGCTGTTGCGTACAATCAGGCCCCAGATCGACCCCCCTCCCTAATTCATCTCTTTCCACGCCGTCTGTGCCGGTAACGTCGCAAATGGGAAGCAGACGAAAAAAGGATCCGCCGTAGGCCGAGGGGAATGGAGATTGCACCGGTTGAAGGTGGTTGATTTTAATTTCACGGGACGCGAGTCTTCGGTTACGGCTACGAGCACGGCCGTCTAAGCGTCTGGCTTCGCGGTATATTACGTGGCACGGACGCCAGCGCGCACGTTCATGCGTATATATGTGTGTGTGTGTGTGTGTGTGTGTGTGGTAAGTCTGCCAGGTAGCCGTGTGTACACAGACAATATGTGTGGCACACACCCACGCGGCCATCTGCATATGCACGAGCGTGTACGGTCCGTGAAGCGTCGCGCAACAGCCCTTCCATGGCATCGATCTTGCATAATGGGCCATTATGTTGCCTGATTTGCACATTATCCGACGACTCGCGCGAACTTCGGGCCATGGCTGCTGATTTTCGCCCGGCGACAATTGCAGCGTGGGCGTAGGACAGCTGATCGCGCCGCGAACAGTCGATGGAGGAGAGCTGCGTCGCGATCTACGCGTGCTCAGTGGTTCGAGCGCTGCACACATGGCGCACGAAAATCGTAAGCTTATTTAACAATTTTTTTCTTTTAAATAATGAACTTGATAGAAAATCCGATTAATGGCATTTGTTATACATCCCTTGAAGATTAAAAAAGTTTGTAACCAAATTTTTAGCGTAAAAAATCACAGTTTTTTTCAAACACTCATCATTTCCATAAAAATGTTCATTTTGAAATATACGTAGGGAATTCTTTACTTCGTGTCATGTCGAAAATGTCCCCCCTCCCCGTAACCACGAAGGCTTAATCGGATTTTGTATTGATTTCATTATTTCAAAGAAGAAAATTGCTAAATAAACCAATGATTTTCGTGCGTCCATAGTAGCAGCCGCTCTAAACTGTGCTAACGTGTGCTATGCAATTGAAAGGAGGAAGCAAGTATTCGAAATAGTAAAGTTAATTATGAAATTCGTATTAGCCGCGTTTGTGAAAGTAGATAAATACGAGAGGTGTTATAACAGGTCGGTGCAAAATTAAATGATCAATCTGTGGTAATTTGTGCTATGAAAGTTGCAGGGCATAAAATTCATATTAATACTCTGTACACGTGCAAATGGGCGCGAGGTGGTTATATACAGGATCCTTTATTAACTCTGGTTTACAATTTTCACGAACATATTCCGATATACTGGAAGAGATTCCTTTAAAGTTTAAACCTTCGTCGTTTCACAAGAACAAAAAAATTTTAAATCGAGCATACCACAATAATGGTAAGTATAACTTGACAATCTTAAACGGTACCCAGGGTAGATTTGTATACAACTTACGAAGCTAGTCAGCTTTCGAAAAAGAACGCGATTTTCGGGAATTTTTTGTGGAATATCTGCTGTATATTTTTTTACAACTATTCGTAGAAGTTAAACCTCTCTGTCGCATTCAGTTTATGCATTATGTTAGAAATTGTTTCGAGTAAAAGATACAATATATCGAGAAACTTTTAAATAAATAAAAATTTAATAACTATTCCATTAAATTCTTTCGGTTAATATATAATCCCATGAGATATAAGGTTATCCTTTATACATAAAATGAAACATCTCCTCACACCACAAAAGTTGATCAAAAAGTTACGGCAATGTCATTAACACATTTCGCCGAACTTTTCGTATGAGAGTATTTTATAGTGAAGTGCCTTGCATAAATACAGTATAAACACCTGCGGTCAGACGCGTTTGTGAGTCTACGTACATACATACATATTATATCCGTCTGTAACTTTTCGTACATTTGTTATTTTAATAAATGTTGCCAGTAACAGCTATTCGAGTTAACAGAAACGTTCTAAGCACGCAAGTTACTTCCATTCGCCTCTTTACTAGGAGCGTAAATTTATTTTGACTGTGAAGTACGAAAGTTCTCTTCGTATCATGATGTGTGTACAATTAAAAACCACCAAAGTTATTATTTTGCACCAAATCTAATTAATACATATTCTTGATAAAATGATTAAAGTTTGAAACCCCATCATATCTTCCAGTGAACGATTCCGAACCCATGTTTATGTAAATCTTTTTCTTCAGTTTCGCTCGTAAAACGTATCACTTCAGGTTTGATCGTTTAATCCGGGGCACCCTGTGTTTTCGCAGAGCGAAAAAAATTGAGATTCCTGGGTTATTGCCTCGGAGAGGCAAATCGAGCTCGAGGACTGACGCGCGTCGCATCGAATTCTCCAACGAAATATCACGTAATTCCGATACCAGCTGTATACCGGTTTCTTTTAATCTTCCCGTCGTTTCTGTACAGTGTACACCAACAACAATGGTATTGTGCAAGCCAGACAATTTTCCAGGAATGAGAATCACTGAATTGTTCGGAAAGACTTGGCATAATCCTTGGAGAGTTTTTGCAGATAACAAATGCAGAGCGAGTAAAAAGCAGGTTTTGAAGTCGCAGAAAATTGAGAGAATTATAGTTAATATATATAAACTACCCTGGTTGATCGTGAGCTCGCAATAAAATACGTCATTTCGATAAATGCAACTGAATTGTTGCAAGATGCAGAATTCGTTTTCCACGCTGACTGCTCTTTCGTAATAGAATCGAGAGAGGAAGCTCAGACGCGAGCAGACAGGCTGTGTTTCAACGCTGAAGCATGGCAAGCAGCGGGATCCCGTCAATCAAACTTATAGAGGAGATATTTCAGCGTGGAATGCATCCACGCTGCCTTTTCGAACTTATCATCGCTCACCACGGCGAATTCAAACTTTTCGATTTGCATCGAACACATTGGGGCTTTTAGGAGCGAACTTTCACGACATTTAGACTGCAAGATGGAAAAAACGGATCCATCAGAAATCTAATTGAAAAAATTTAACTGCTTAAATGCTAATATGCTCTCAATAGTGTAAATAATTGTCGCCTACAATATGTTAACGGAAATAAAAAAAAACTTAAGTCCTGAAGTTGTATTAACGCAACAAGACAATCATTATCAAAGAATAATCGAGTTTCAAAGTTACCGTTTCGCAATAAAGTGTGAAAAAATATTTCATGATCAGATTCCTGTTCGGTACGATCCGAACTTGGATCACTCGGAATATTCGAATACTCCTAATTATT
Organism: Andrena bicolor; assembly: GCA_960531205.1. Taxonomy (NCBI): domain Eukaryota; kingdom Metazoa; phylum Arthropoda; class Insecta; order Hymenoptera; family Andrenidae; genus Andrena; species Andrena bicolor. The sequence continues at coordinate 332,588 of OY482666.1, forward strand.
CAAATACTTATATTATTCGAATTTTCGAATACTTAGATTATTCGAATATTCGTTACAAGCCTGGTCTACACTAGCGAACTGTTTCACTCTTCCGCCCAATATTAAATTCCACATGACTCCTGCTTCGGATACTCCCATAAAACATAATATGAAATTCGACAGCAGGTAAAAATTATCCAAAATAAAATATTCTGCACAAGTAACAATGAAAAAACATCTATGGAAAAAGAAATTCGTTTCGAGCAGAGAAACGATGAACGAGAGAATACTACGTACACTAGTTCCCGTTTATTCTAGACCTACATATGTAATCAGTGCGGAAGAAAGATTTGTAAAAACTTCATAAAGATAAAAGTCCCCATTAAAGGCGGAAGTATCAATGCTGAGCGAGCGAACTCGGCGAATAATTTTTGTTACGCGGCAACGTAACAGCATATTTCGCAAATTCCGCGCGCGATTGCACCGCGAAGAAAAACAATGCTCGGGGAATATTACGACGCGATTGCCGTCGGGACTCGGCCACCAAGTTAAAAATTAAATTCCGCCCATAAGTCACGGGACAAAGAGCAAAGTATCGCCATAGAGGAACGCTCAGGGGCGACAGTTCCAACTTAATATCGAGATCTCCCGACGCGATTTATCAGCGGCGGCGCGGCGGCGCGGCGGCGAGCGCGACGTTGTATTTTACGCGAGTTTTCATTCTACGACTCGGTCATACATTAGCCGGCTCGTAATTCACACGCGTGCGTACGTTTCCCCCGGCGCAATATCGTCCAGGACGCGCCGCGGCCAGGACGATAGCAGGATACTGGGCATTCGAGTAAATACGCCGGAAGTTATTCCCACCGGCGCGGGCGCGGCGACACGCTAAGAGGAAACGATAGCTTTTGGCACCCTCCAGCCTTTCGTCCGCGTCCTATGAACAGTCTGCCAATCTTTCGCTTCCATCTTTTCTTCTCTTCTTCACTCGATATCGCTCGTGGCTGGCCTCCAAGTCCTTCGGTATTAGGTAAAGGGCAATGGTAACTCTGTACATACGTACAGGGATTTGTCACCGGAGAGCATGTCACTGTACACCGTTGGGGGTTTGAAGATCATTCGAGAAATACCATTTTTAACTTGAAAATTCCATGTTGTGAAAGGGGACATTCTCATTAAAAATTTTAGAAAGTCGATTTTGCTTTGCATAATAATGGTATAGTGTCTGAAGAATACTCGGTAAAAGTTATAATTTTCCGACGATTTCACAACGACAGAAGTGATAGATATAAAAAAAAGATAACACTGTTGTTTAAACTTCTTTTCGATATGTCTCACCGTTCTCGAGTATTTTTTCCAAGGGTTGTTTTCACCTCTACGAATCGCACTATGGCACCAACAAAAAATACACTACTTGCACATAAGATAAAGTTGCATGGTTTTCTGAATTTTCGGGTCACCCAACTTCCCCTGCGAAACTCGTCCGCGTGCGTTAGTTAGGCGGTTACCTATGTCTACAGTCGATTAGATGCTCCTGTTGGCCAGTATGTCCCGAGGTGAGGCCACCGGTTGACGACCAGGCAAGAACTTGTCCTTTCCTTAGGTCCGCTAAGCTCATAAACCTAGATGGAGATTGTCTTTGAGGGCCGTAATAGCCTGAGCAAGGGAAAGTGTCCAGTTCTGATAAACAGCTGTCCTAGGACGTAAACATGCCCTGGCGGAGTTAAGATCGCGACAGTAAATTATTCGATTTAAGGACGAAAGAAGAAGTTACTGAAAAGTAGCCGTATTCGTCCATATGATAAAGTCAGCCAAGTCCCACCTAACGCGATGGAAAGTGCTTCTTGTTGTGCGCCCGCGCGCGTTTAACCCGTTCGCAGAAGGAACGGAAGGAACACAAGCCGGAGCAAGAGAAGGGTCACTAGAAGGGGACAGAGGGAGAAAGAGAGAGGGAGCCCGGAGGAGTGATCGATGGGGTGGCGTCCAAGCGTGTCTAAATAATTAGCTGTCTCTGTTCCAACCCCACACCGTTTGTAGTGGCCGCCCTATAGATAATACACACCGTACACGATGCGTGTATTCACTGACTGCATCCCTCGCAGAAGGATGGGGGAAGAGATAGAAAGAGAGAGAGAGAGAGAGAGAGAGAGAAACGTGGCGTGATTTGCTGATCCGCCAGGAACCGTGAATCATTCCCGTTGCATATGTAAAATTCACGGAGATTCACGGCGGCGATACAATTTCGAGCAGTTTTCGCGGCTTTATGGGGAAATTCGACGCGCGTATATCACGCCTACAGAGGGTGAACCCACGAGACTCGATCACCTTTCCAATAACTTTCCCAGCGAGCGTACCGGCGCGGCGACAGATGTGACCGATTCCAAATGTGCTTTTCCCACAATTTACGCAATCCTCCAGCTTAATTATCTGCCTCGACCGCGATTGTCTGAAACCACCTCGAGGTACCACCCAAAGAACAGTTTCAGACAATGTTGGCTCTCAGCTAGGTTTAACGTAACGATAAAGAATCATAAATTAGTAGGTTAGAAAAATCGCGAAAGAAATAAGGAGAAAATAAATGCTTCTGAGTTTGCTCCCCGACGGTTCTGAAACAAGACCTGCGCTTTCCCTCGTAGTCCTCTTATCGAAAAGCACCCCCGCCTTCAGAAACAATCTCCTTACTTTTAGTGCAACGCAATGCTAAGTTGCTTGCTATCCCCAAAGTCTCCCATCTTTGTGAGGTTTCAGTTCCTCTACAATTAGGTATTCAACAGCTATTTATTGTCTGCCAAGGTCGCCATTACGTCAAAATCTCCGCCATGAAAGCTTTGAAAGCGAGATAGCATTGAAGTCTGCATTTGCCTCCGCCAAAAAATAGATCGTCGCTGACAAGTGACCGAATTTGAGTCGACGGCCTAATTACTACTCTGCAACTAATTGGCTGGGAGCCTGAGTGCTTCTGATTCAAACTGACTAAGTTAAAAGCCTAATTGCTCTGCTCTGATTGATCGAGAAGCCTGATTGCTTCTGACTCTAACTAACTGATCTGGAGCCTGATTACTCTCAGTGTCCTCGCTAACACGTTGAGGGCTGAGGGCTGAGGGCTGAGGGCTGAACGTTAACTCGTGGCCTAATTGCCCTGGACTCTGACAGTACGGCGACTCATGCGAACTGACTTGAGAACGTGACCGCTCCTGATATTCAGTGGGAGCTTCGTGTCCAAGGAGACCTCATTAAATATTGACAAGTAGTTCTGTCTGAGCAGTGCGAAATTCTGTTAACTTAAATGGTTCATCGCTAACTGAACTTCCACCAGACTTACTCACTATAGGAAAGAGATTTTCATGGTCCAAATTTAACACGTTCTATGCATTTTACACTTATCTCAACAAGTCAATCGCGTTTAATTTTTCATAATTTTGTCATTTTTCTCCTTCTGTTTCACTTCAATATTATAGTAAAAAGGGTATACTGGGATTCCGTTACTTACGTTTAAGAAGTACTATAACTTATGGTCCAAGATCACTCACCTGCAACAGAAAATAAGAATTTTTTAGTTGGATTCTCACTCTATTTGAAATTTATGACGCGGAAAGTATGAATCGTTCGAAATCATATTATCGCAATATTTTTTAACCCACTTTAGTTCTGTACAAATCTCGAAACAAATGAAGAATACAAACAATAAAGGAAACAAGAATTGGCCTGACATGACAATCCGATTTCTGCAATCAAAATTTCATGAAACTACAGTGTAGGCAAAAAGTCAATTCAGGAGCATTGAATTGGTTCGCAATTTTTGTTGTCGACTGTAGTAACGTGTACAACTTGAAGTTAGTGTTACAAATTTATATAAAAAAAATTTTAAGTATAAATGATCTTAGGTCACGTTCAAAATAAACGGTTCAATTATTAATGTACTCTCATGACTTTTTCAAAAGGGTTACTATCCTAATGCACGTCACACAAGGGTAGCCTTCAAGAAATTGACGCGAGCTTGCAGGTGGCCCGAAAAAATGTAACCTCACGAAGACCGGCTGAGGGAAGCCGAGGGCGGAAGGTGGAAGGCGCTCGAAACTGAGAAAGAACGGGGAAGTAACGCTGAAAATGAGTTCGGATAGGGAGGAAAGGGGGCGGGGAGAACAGCAGAGAATACTACCGTGAATATTGCCCGCAGGGGCACGAACACGCAACCACGCGTGCCACGTCTCCGAATGTTTTTTAGGGGAGGCTCGAAACACTCGGAGTCACGGTCGTAAAACTATGGGGTAAAACACTTACAAACTATTGGCTGGTTGGCCATTAAATGCCGCTCACGTGCGATATAACCGTCCCGACCACGAGCTCTAGTAAATAACTATGTATTCCCGTTTATTTTGATGCAGACCGAGAGGTGAGAACGCGAGTGGAGTGCCTTCCGGATCGCGGAACCCCTCTGCGATGCGCGGCAAAGCTTTCGTTTATTACTGGAGAAACTTTGCTACGAAATACTTATTGCACTATTGGAAGGTGGGAAACAATTTCTCGTCAACTCGACGGAAGAAGGAAAATTTCCAAAGCAAACATATTCTTGCAAATTGTTGTAATTTTTGCCAACAAATAACACTGCCTGCAATCGAAATCAACGTCTGCACAGTATTAGAGTTTATCATCGGAAACAAAAGAAACGAGGCGTAGAAATTCGTGTCCCTTTTTTCCGCGACGAAATGACATTTATTCTGCTCGTAGCCTCGAACAGTACATCGTCTCGATCGCTGCGATCGCGATGCATTTTACATCCAAGGAACTCCTCCGCTTCTCTGTGAATTTCAGGTGCTAGGTTGTCGCGCAACTCTCCACGTTCTTCCGTATTTAAATTTAATTTTTCTACCGTGGAAGTAGAGTACGGCGAAGGCGGTACCGCCGTCTTTACCCAGGGAACCTTCACCCCTTTCCCTTCCTTTCTCCGCGAAGACTTACAAATTTTCGGTCCAGTGGATTCTGGCTTTCATCGCAGACACGAAATCGTCGAAGTAAAGACGATACACTTTACTCCATCGATGCCACGTAGAATTGTATCTAATGAAAAGGTACTTGGTTATTGGCGGTCGCCACAATGGCAGCCGCGAGTGGAAGCTTCTGTGTTTCGTTATTGGAGCCTGGTAGTGGAGGTACCGTTCGAAAGCTCGCTTGCTTGTTCAGTGAAATTAGACGGAAATATGGACGATCTATGGAATAATTCCCACCTAGCTACATTTTGGCACGAGCCTTTATTTCGTTGTTTTGAATAATATGTCAAAAAGACCCCATCGATCCGACAACCGCTAAAAATTTTATAGAGGGTTGAAAGTAAAAAAAACTTTTACGACAAAAATTGATATTATAACATTTGTAGCTTAGGAAACTCTGTATAAAAAAGGTTGTATGAGGTTTTTCGTAGGAGGAACCATTTTCATGGATGACCAGTAAATTTTTAGTCGTCATTCGTTCCTCGTTATTCGTTATCGAAGGACCTCCGTGGCGACTAAGCGTGACGAATAAAGATCGCCGATCACTTTCCAAAGTAACAAGTACCAATTCTCGCGAACGAACGAGCAAGCAAGAAAAGAAAAACATAAACACGCTGTTTAGTAATACAGTGGGTTGGTCGGGCTCATTAGAGTTTCCCGGAAGAAGCATCCTCTAATCCATCTTGCTGGGGAGCAGCGTAGAGGAGCAGACGAGAAGCAGAAAGGATATTGGTATTCCCGGAGAAAATATGTCGAGCCAACGAAATTCCGCCGAGCGGGGAGAGCCTTTAAAGTCGCGAAGTCGCTCGAAACAAATTATACCGGAGGAGACGAAACACGTGGACTGGCGTGCGCGCGTGTGTACGTGTAGCGTGCATTTCGAGGAGCAGGCAGCAGCGAATACTCCTCGCGGGCAGACCCCTCTTTTGTTATTTCCAACCGTGGCGGGGCGGGAGGGGGTGGAAGGCACGCACGTCGCACGCGAAGGGCGAAAAAGTAGGTGGAGACTGGAGACTGGAGACTGAAAGTGGATGGAAAACGCGGCACAGAGAAGCATATGCGCGCGAGTTTCGCCGGAGATACCGTATAAAATATACTTAATCTGTATTCGGGACACGATCCCTGCCCAGTCGGCCCGCCCAGCCGGTGGAATACAAAATTCCCGTATTCAGATGCTTCGCGCGACAGAAATTGACTTTATTGAGGTTTATTGATCCGCAATATTGTGTTCCGCCGACCTCCGCGTGTTTCCTCCTGCACGTGTGTCGAATGTCCTCTGTCCCTGTGTGCGCCAGCAAAACTGCCCGACCGTCGGGGACTTCCCTTTCTTTCCCGTCTCCCGGGACGCATTCTACTTCCTCGCGTTTGCCAAATTTCCAGGCCAGCATTCTCATAAGCACGAGGCCACGATTTCGAGGGATCACGGGATCACGGCAGGGGCCGCTCAACTATTCTAATTTCTGCTTTCTTTGATCCGTAGTCGCGCTACGGCCAACCAGCGCCATCTAGGCAACACGATCTCCGCGATCGGATGGCCCCTCTCCTTCCGCTAACAAGGTAACGCTCGCGACCATAAAATTCGGATTTTAATGAAACGTCGTGTGAATGTAGAGCATATTGGAGCAGGGTATGCAGGGAGCAATTTTCTTTTCTGCGGAAATTCACTCTGGAGAGGTGAACACAGCCCTTGAAGTTATCGCCCCTTTTGGTTTTTTTTTTTTTTTTTTTTTTTTAAATGTAGCCTTGTAATGCTGCGAGATAGAACAAAACTTTAAATACAAGAATTGCTCAGTTTTTTATGCTCTATTACAGTACCAGCAGGAAAATAAAGTTAAACGAGAGAAAAGGGAAAACCGAATAAATTTAAGGGCTGATTTTACCCCTTTCAGAGTGAATTTCCGCAGAACAAAGTATTGCTCCTTTCATACTCCAATATGCTCTACATTCATACGAAGCTTCGTTAAAATCAGAATTTTCGAGTCTCCATCTATTATTTTTCTGTTTTATGGTTTCTTATATGTATTTTTTTTTACTTATTTATTACAAAAAGAAAAAATCACAAAACGACATTAAAGATTTTTTATCTTCTTGTTACTTTCGTAATGTCTACTATTAAATATTTTCACTTCACCAGTGAAATAATTCACTCACAATATTTTAATTATTTTTCGGATATACATCTACGACCATATTACTTTTCCATCTATAATGCATGTTATCATTTTTGTGTAATTGCTATACACAAACCCGTGTGTTGCTGTTATAATAAGAATCGGTTCTTCAAGAGAAACATAGGAGAGACTCCATTGGGAGTTTTACAAAGTCATGCTCTGTTCGCATAGCAGTGGTTCGAGAATAAAGGTCCCACTGTATTGGAAGAAGAGCTTCTTTCTCGTAGCTCTACGAGACAATAGTTGCGAGCACATAATTCTAGCATAGCCTCCGCAGCCACCGCATCTCGATCTGACTAGAAGCTTGCACGATGAACTAAACAAAGAAGAAAGATGTAAATTTTCAAGACGAAAGGATGGGCCGTTGATAAAATTCGTTGTTAGACTGCCACGAATAATCTAAGCCAGAAGATTTTCGCAATGCCTGTCGCAGGGAATTCGATTTCGAATAAATACTCGTACAACTATTCGCGAAGTAACAGCTCACTAAAAGCCACAAGTTGTCACCTGACCTAATACCTAACCCTATGTACAAATCTCTGTGATTGAATTACAGTTCATCTAATAGACTAAGGAACTCCCGTTTCCGTGGATCAAACTCTCGATTGTTATTCCTCCGAGGACAGGAATGAATTAGCTTTGAGCGTAGGAAGATCTCGGAGACGAAGACCCACATCCGAAGACCTACTACAATGGCGGCGCGTACAGAAATGGCGATAGAAGGGCTAGAAAAACGAAGAAAAGAACGAAATCGATAACCTGGAGGAGTAATACCGAGAATGAAACGGCAGAGAAAAAAAAACTGTTTAATCGCCGTGCGAGGACAATGAAGAGGAGAACAAAGGAGACCGTCGTGCTTAGAGCCGCCAACTTGCAAAGCCTTCGGAGCACGCGGTTCCTGTCGACCGAACAGGTTTTAGTTCTCACAGCGCGTGGCCACGATGGCCAGAATTTCACGGTGATCGGGCCACGGGCTGTTAGAACGATCGAACGCTGTACCGGCCGATACATAATCCACCAACGCGGTTATTACGTGCGGTAAAATAATCGAACAACGAATCGCTCGACGGGCCACGACTGGCCATTCAGAAATCGGAATGCCTTCCAATGCCTGAGTTTCACTTCGCAGTGAACAAATGCTGTAGAAACTTAATTATTCCGGCTATTTTAATTTTTTTTTAGTAATAAATATACAGTTGTTTCGGATTAACTTGATTTCTTGTAAGGATTCCAAACTATTGGATCAATATTCGATTCTACTAGGAAGTACCAAATTCTATGTTCATTGTCAGCGTGGATTTTTCCATTTCACGGTGAAAAATGGGGCAAAAATATGTACACTTGTCTGTCCGTCACATGGCCGATCGCCAACAGAACGTAAAAATGTTAGAATTCCTCGTTATTGCCATAAATTCAAAAGGGATGTATGCGTATAGACATTGTTGGAGTTATGGCTGATTTATATCACTGAGCGCATCATCAAACGCCTTCACTCTGTCCTTGGGAGGTTCTCTATCCAAGTTGAAGGTTCTTCCTTTTTCGAAACCATTTCCAATGCTCTGAATTACACACAGCAATTCCGTGAAACGAATTTTATTCGAAATGACGCCAGATTCCCCTTTCTCCCCCTGCTATTTCGAAAAAAGGCACGCTGATTAATGAAAAATAAGAACCTTTATTCCTTACTTTGTCTTTAAAGAAATCGTACCTATCATATTTAATACTTTGAAATGATAATGGTATTAAACAAAGAAGCAAAAAAATGTTATTTCCAAACCACAGCAGATCCAGTAAAAATAACCCAGGAAAAAAACACAATTTGTACACACACCCCATATCCTCACCACGGAAACCACGAAGTAATTGTTTGTACGCGTTCAAACACGAGCAGAGCGATTGAAAAAAAGCAGGAAGAAAACGAATTTGTACAGCCGAATAAAATAAATGTATCAGGAAAAGCGACCGCGCTCAAATATTGACGCGCCGACCATAAATACAATTTTCGGTGGTCGTTATAAACGTCGAATTATCGGCCGCGGCTGGACGTACCAATAACATCGAATAAATTCCGTGCCGCGGTACGAGGGCATTTTCATTAATGCGATTATCGAACGGGCTCCGAGGTCGCCAGAGGCGGAGACGAACTGGCGACGGTGCTCGTGCAGACATAATTCATTCTGCTGGCAGTTTTTGGCGCGACCGCTCGAATTTCCTTCCCCCGATAATAAGAAGAAAGTCTGAGCTTTACTGGAACGAGACCAAGTGGCGCGTCCGAGGACGTGTGGCACGGGGAGAACGTAATTATCCACTTCGAGAACTCGTCGTTGCTTTAAATGCGCGAAGGAACGCCGTGCATCCTGCTCGAGGAAAGCCTCAACTTCTGGGCAGGACGATAAAACGGATTGTCCTTCAACGAATTTAGCAGGTTTACGTTTTCGTAGAACGTGGTACAGTCGAAATGCCAGTGATCCTACATGAAAATAGGAGGCTTCCTTTCCGAGGACATCGGTTTTCAACCTGATCCGATTGAAAATTAGCAAAATTTATCAGTCAATAATATTCATTGTAATAATAAATATGCTACAACGGCAATTGAAACGAATGCTTGTGCAAACGGAGGTGGAAATTGTGAAATAATTTTTTCTACGATTATTGATTAATCATCAGCCCCCGAAAATTGAACAAATCTATTTCCTACTGTGCTACTCGTTACTATAACTCCTGTTCTGGCATTTTCTTTTCCCTGTCCACGTAAAGATCCATGTAAGGCATTAAGGCAGCTACTACATTTTTCGCTTCTCATCACTCCACCGTATGATTCGATATAAGACACTGTTTCTCTCGGCAAATTTAATTACCATCACAGCATCCGACTGTACAGAAACGTCTCTACCGATTCCCGGCACAAAGTCTACTCTCAATCTCATTTTCCCTCCCCTTTATTCTGCACAGATACCTTACAATTTTATGTGTACCAACAGCGTTAAATAAATAATTCTTCCTGCTTTGCTGTGCTGATTTTCCCACTTTTTCTTAGAGTATTAGTTATCCCTTTTGTCCCTGTGCCAGTGCGAAGGTTTTATCCAAGCCCCCACAGAAAAGCATTGTACCAAACAGAATATTTCTCACAAACGAAAATATATTCTAAGAAAAGAAAACTAGAGGAACGAAGGAAAGATCATTCTCCGAGGATAAGTTCATCCAGCACTGACTCAAGTGCAAATAACATCATCCGTTTGAAAGATTTCTTGTTTTTAACTTCGGGCTTGATTAATGGATCTCCGGGTTCAAGGAGAAACCATTGCACAAAGTCGAGTAGAACATTACGCGGAAAGGAATGTGTACAAAGAGAATTAGTCGAAGGAACACCACTCTTTGAAGATATGTGCATCTCTGCCGAAGGATTCTCTTCTCCTTTTCAGAGTTATCTATTAACCTCCAAGCTGAAGGAAGAATCATTCTGCAAAACAGAATTTAACATTACGCTTACAGACACAAGTGAAAATCTCAAGAATTATTAATCATTCTGCAGGTTGAAGGAGAAAGCGTTTTAAACAAAAGCGAAGAGGGACAACGTAACGGTACACGTGCAAGCTCAAATGAATTGCGTGAGATCGCGGTCCGCGTTGAATAATCGGCCCCACTCGGCCCCACTCGGCCACCCTGAATTCGTCGAAACGTAGAAAAGTAGATGCCCCGACGTACGTCTATGTTCGAGGCATAAGCGGACTACAAGGGAGTTCTCGTGGCTTTTACGAGCGCTCCGTGTCGCCTCGTAAGTCGTACGCGCGCCTCGAGATACTTGAGTTTGTCGTTGCTCGTGTGGCGCCGTGAAGGGGGATCGAAAGGGCCACGAGTAATCCCACGGAGGCGTAAAACGGCGTAAAACGGCGAAATACGGGTGGAAAAACGCGGGGGTTATACCTTTTTCATGGTCCCTTAGCCGCGCGCCCCATCCCCGCCCGGCTGCAGGCATTCGCCGCTAAAATTTCCACCCCCTTGGCCCGCAGATATGTGGCGCGAGGTAATGGAGAAGCGTTTGCGTTAATAACTCGATGCTGCATGCTCCGAATCGCGAGTAGGCTTCGTTTCTTAACCGAGGCTCTTGTTCGCGTTATTTATTGCGCCGCGGCCGGAATTTAGAGAACACGAGCCGAGTCTACCAACAGCATGGATGGGGAGAGATTAGGGCAACGTTAAGTCTGGACGTACAGTGATTTATGATCGGAGACCGTGCCGCGATAGAAATCCATATAGAAACGAGATCGCCTTCAAAAATGAACTTACAGTGTCTGATTTTTAGCTCTGAGGAAAAGAAACCGACAGCAAAACTCGAGTATTGTCAGCGATACCCTTACAAGTTAAAGATGACAAAATTAACACTTGCATAAAAATACTAAGGTAGTACAAGGTTTAGGAAGTTGTTGTTCAGTACTTGACTTGGATTTAATGACGCAGGTGTTATAGTTGAAATAAAATGAACTGGCAACTCAAGGTCATTAAGTATACCAACTATCTCCACTATTCCCACTGTTCCATTTCTCATCCGTTTCCTCCATCCATTGTGTTCAGAAAAACAGGAAGTACAAATCGACGAATAAATAAGTTGAGGATTGGTATATTCCACTGTAATCGATTTCCCAGCTTGCTTGTCAAGATCATCCTCTGACATTTCTCAGCACAGGTGTTCTAGTGTGTGAATAAGTGACAGCGACCTATAACCACGCAAGGTTCAGTGTTGGAGTTGAAGCTTCGAGAGGATTCAACTGATAAGCAATTATCGTCGCAGGGTCTAAGATCTTACAGCAGCTCCTCTTCTACCAGGCTGAAAATGTTCTCCCTAACGAGAACACGAATTAACCGTAAATTATGCGCGTGTATCTACTTAGTTACTCCGGCCAAGAATGCGACCTTCCCTCCTGCTGGAATCAGCCAAGGGAGAGTTGCCAGCGCGAGATATCCTTTAGCTCCCTTAATTCCCGATATTTTTTCGAGACACACCCTTCGGAGAGCCGGAGCTGAACTTGTTGCGCTTTACGAGCACGTCACCGGCCCGCTGAAGTTCCTATTTGTTACGGCAGACGGGAAGAGAATGGCCAGATGAGCGAGCCTGGCGATGATGGAAGAAAAAATAAGAGCTGGGAGGGCGAGAGAAGAAAAACGATATGTATATATATGCAAACGCAAAGGAGAAAATAAAGGAAGGTGAAAGCGAGCGTCGAAGAGGAACGCCTGGAGCGGCTCCTATTGGACACCTCGAGACCGGTTTGCCGTCTCGGAAATCGAGTCTCAAGGGCGAATCAAGCGCCACTGGCTCGGAAGGAAGAGGAGAAATAATAAAGGCGGGGCCGCGAGGGAAAAGAGCGTTAACAAGAGAAAGAATCGCGGGACGACGAGGGAACGGAAAGCAGGCCGGGGTGGCAGGGGTGGCAGGGGTGGCAGGAAGAATGGCAGCGTGAAAGAAAGAAAAGCCAGGGCTCTAGTGCAGGCTGGTGGCAGTGTAAGAAACAAATTGCAAGGAAAGAGGATGAGGGGAGGGAGGGCCGCAGAGGGTCGGAGCGAATGGTGGGGACGTTTAATGACAGAGAATTGCAAGTAATGGCGGGTAACGCGGCCTATTTAACGCCTCCGTCTCGCCTTATCCTATCACACGAAATAACCCCTGCATCCCCGTTAATATTTTCTTATCGCTGGAGCGTGCATTACGCGCGTTACACGCCGACCCGCCGACCCGCTGCCGCTATCTTCGGCCTGCTTGCTGGTCCCGACCGAATTATTACGCTTCCAGGACACAATTTCGCCGCACCTGCTGGATAACATTTGTCCCTCCAGGTTCAGACAGGCCTGACGAACGCTGTTTCTAGCCCACAGACGATATTTCTGCCCAAATCTCACGGAATGTTCTGGCCAGGTTTGCGTTTCTAGGAGGACCGGATTCAGAAAAATGAACGGACGACTCCGGGACACAATTATGGGTTGCTTCGCGAGTAACGTTTGCCCTCGTTGCTTTATGTAAGTCTCTCTCTTAGGTTTCTCACGACGCGGCTAGTGACTATGAGGAATCCTATTCTTTCAGCTAAAACCATAGCAAAATGTTTTTTTTTTTTTCTTTTATTAATTTTTAACCATAAATTTGTAGTGTTTTATCTTCACAAAGTGCAATAGGAAACAATAGTACCATAGACTTAGGAGGAGTATTCGGGTTAAGATACAAAATTGGTGCTTTGTACACAGATTTATTCATCTTTTGGCTGTTTAAAATCATGAAAGCTGATTTAAAATGTTGACAACTTTCAGAGTTAAGCTTGATTTAGAGTTCCCTTGAATCGTTAACTCTGATAGAGGTAAAGTCCTCATAGCATTGTGAATACTATGTAAAAGCTAAAGCCCACAAAAGCAATGTACTTTTCTGTGTAACAAATGGAATAGTAAAAATTGAAAGATACCCAGGAAACTACCCGGTACGGAGAGCGGCTAGAATTCCTTCAACTCGATCCAATAATGCCGGATTCCCTATTCCAGCTACCTGCGGTTTTGTTTTTGCGAGATTAACGGAGCGAGTAATTAGTTTTACTTCGACGAACGCACAGTGGGGCGGTTGAAAACGTTGAAATTTTTCGTCCCAAAACTTCGTTCCTTCGTTCGTACGTTCTGCACGCTCGTTGCCATTATTCTTGTCGAATGATTGAGAACAAGACGATGATTGCCATTTGGCAACATCGAACAGTAAAATAGTCTATCATTTGGTGTTCGTGTAGTGTAATGCTTTATAACTATAAAAATTATCTGCATCGGACGTAAAAAACACAGTGTATTTCGCACTATGTCGCCACAGCACGACAAATCAGTAAAACATTGAAACATCAGTAATGCAGCATGAGAAAAAAATGAACGAAATGATTTTCGAACCGCTTCTACCGTTTAAACGTTTAAATTATTTTTTCCTTCTACGCGACACCCTTTGTATTTTCAAACGCAAGGCACACCGATATTTTATTGTACAGACTACCGATAGTACACGTGTCAAAGAAACACTTATTTTGATAACGGATCAGCATAAACCCACATATTGGAAAACATATTACCTTGTCAAGCATAAGAATTACTGTAAAAAGTACAAAACAAAGTAGAACAGTTCTCATCGAGAAGAATGCATACTTTTGGGAACAAAGAGTCGGCCAGCAGGATCGATGAATTCGCCGAAGGGGTCCACGAGCCGAGAACCTCTCGAGGAATCAAGATCTCGCGCCTCCTTTGCCAGGCATCCAGCGAAAATCGTTACGAGAGCTTGAAATCACATTAAGCGGCCGCCGCGCCGTAACGAAGCCGAATGCAAACTGGACACGAAAGAAGGCGCGTACAGCGAAAGGGAACTCGGGAATGGAAAGGAAGGGAGACGAAAAGATAAAAAAGAAAGGGCGGAGGAAAAAAGACGTCGGGGCTTCGATGTCGGCAGACGAGTGTACGAGTCAAGGCAAAATGATGTCTGGTCTCCGTGAACCCTCTATAAACCAATCTGATCTTCATCGTTAGACCTGGCCATCATTATCTCCATTCCTCTCCCTCTCTCTCTCTCTCTCTAGAAAGAAAGATACAGAATTCAGCTGCGTTCGCATGAAACGCATTTAACTTTCAAATTATGTTGCTTTTTTCGCTAGAATTTGTCGAAACTGATCGTTTCTGCAAGGCTCTGCGCCATCCTAGCCCTTTCAAGTTGCAACTTATCTGCATACCAAATAATGTTTCAATCATCCTTTATCTCTTATAAATTCAGCAAGAATAGCAATGAAACGAGAGAGAGTAATAAAATCTACCGTATTGATCATGAATTAATTGAATATATTGAAGGGGAGGTAAGATACTTGAACCTATTCCATGAAGCAGAACAGTGTACATAATTACACAAGTATTATATAGCAGAATCTATCATTTAATACTTAACGTGCCGCGAAAAAGAACATAGGTACCTGACAAGGGAACATATCGAAGTAGCAATCGCCGATTTTGATGGGAATTTAGTAGAGAGCAGTTCTTTCAAAAATATTTCACACGTGTTTTCAAACAATTCGGTTTGTTTACATAATACATTAAAAGAAAACTGACTGACATTGCGAGACTGCCACGTTCATTGAATTAGCGCAAACTTCCCCTCCCTCCACATTACTTGCTTCAAGAATGCAGCTGAAAAAATTCTAATAATATACCAACAACCAAGAAATTGCCTATTGATTCGACGACTCATCAGTAAACGCTTAAACAGTTGACGATTCGCTTACTTAGCTGGCCACAAGGCGAAACATCGAGCCAGGAAGCCAGCCGATAAGCAACACCATCGATCAGCCCATCGAAACGCGTGCAATCAGGGGAGATACCAGCATTTTTTCTTTCCCGGTCCTAGCCACGATAGAGAAAAGGGGGGGAAAACGTCGTTGAAAATATTCGATTTCCGCAGGAAGCAGCGTTCCTGTGAAAGTAGGCGAACCCCTTAAAGCGTTCTGCACGTAGCACCGAAGCTTCCAAGAGGGTTCGAAACGATCCTCAACTTTGCACGAGCCTGATCGAACTCACGAGAATCTTCGGCACCCCTGGCTGCCTTTATTCTCATTATACCTCAACAGCCATTCACGCCTCCCTCGTGTTTTTCATTTCGTGTCGATTCGAGAGCTACGGGACGATTTGCGACGCGAGGCTGGTGAATGTTAAAAATCTATCAAGACTCAAGATTCGGCTCAGATTTGGCTACATTCCCATCAAAGTACTGTGGAAGATACTTTTCTTTCTTCCATTTAAGTGCGATATTTAATATGGAGGCAAAGGGTGGCGGTACAGTTACTATATAACATAGTTGGGCATTAACTAGATAAAACATTATTTAAATAATTAAATAAAGTTATTTTTTATCTATCGAGCGTTTCTACTTCACCGTCGAATAATTTTTTCAACTTTAACTTTATTCGACGTCAAATAATTTTCTGGCCATTGGAGGGTAGTACGGTGAAACCTGAACCGACACTGAAGCTGAAACGTGCGACGAATTTGAAATGGGACATGATATTTTTGTCGCAGTTTTATAACTGTCGCGAAGAAGAATTCAATGACCTGTAATATTACAACCTCGAAAACTGTATTGCTTTAGTAATTTTTACCCCTGATATTCTATGTACTATATATGTATACGTTCGCAACACCGAACAAAAGCGATTCATTGCAAAATTTAATTCGTCGAGTGGATTGTTAAAGAACATCCTCGAATCTATTGGGTAAAAGTTTGAAGATCAAGAGATAAAGAAGAGACCGATTGTTGATCTGAAAGAAAGCCTCGATTAGTGAGACACGATCGGGCCCTGGTATTTCTTTGTTAAAATCTAGCCTCACTTTGCATTTCCTTCGCCTCGCCTCGATTCTCTCCACCTCTGTCCCTCATTCACGAAAATCGTGCTTTGCTCCGAGGCCTCCACCCTCGTTCGTCGGTTCTCATGGGTCCCTCCCCTTCTTTCTTCCGCCTCTCCTCTTCTCCCTCCCGCCGCTATCAATTTATTTTTCTCTCTTCGGAGCAGTGGACCGCGTAACGAGCAACGTAAATCAATCGGTTGGCATTGTGGCTTCGTTCTTACACCAGCGGTTCTCTGTCGCCATCTTTCGAGTCTGTATCAGTTTCTCACTGTATTTCCTGCCAGCTTCGAAGCAGCTCCTATCACCGCAACACATTGGTTGGGCTTATAAAATTTTGTAAGGAAATAATTAATTTTCATCCAGAAAAAAAAAACATTAGTGTGCCTACTCTATAACTCTTTCATGTGAAAATATAAAATGGTGAATAGAATGGTGTCCTTGTGTTCCTTTTGTGATTTAGATATGTGATACTGAAAGAGTATCACATAATTTTCACTCACTTTTCAAAACTCGCGTGCTTGAAATGAGATAGAGTTTTTAGATGGACCAAAGCAATTTGACCTTTAAGGGTTACAGGAAAGACCGAAAGTCATTGAAAATCACTCTGAGATTAGTAATTACTAATAAAAAGTCGTCTATATCGAAGGGGCATTTTTGGAAATGTTGCGCTACTCAAAACGTCGAATACTTCTACTCCAGCGAATGGTATTGCTTTGACCTGGCTTGGCTAGCCTAGTATAATATGTAAGAAAGGGTATTTTCATCGACAAGCCTCGGTCGATTCTCGTAAAATCACTTGCCAGTAGGTGGGTGTACAAGACTGGGTGTATCGACTGCATCTGCATTTACAATCAGGACCAGTCCCCGGGATCCATTAGTCACCTCAGGCCGGAGGTGGATCGGTTTCCAGGCGTGCAGGGAAGAAGTGAGTCAAGAAGAAGAACTGGCCGTATCTAATACTACCGGGGCTGGCAGTATTAGAGCGAACCGATCAGGACGCTAATGACTGGGATTACTCCCCGAAAGATATTGCCGCTTTCTTTTCTCTTTTATCTACTCGCTGCCTTCCCTTTTTTCATCCCCTCTGCCGGCTTCTCGGGCGTCTGCTTCGAATATCGATGAACCTGTCCAGGAATCCGTTTATTCGCCTATCGCCTTCCAGCGCTTGCTCAAAATCCAGAGCTGGCTTTCGCGTAGCGTCATTTTCAACGGACGTGGAACGAGTTCGAACCTACTGTTGCGGGGCAAATTCACCGTTTGAAGGGCCACCAAGGTAGCGAAGTTAATTTAACGTCGTCGATGTCATAAGCAGCAAGTCTTGAGCAATATGCCATACGTACCCAGGGCTAACCATGGGTCTAGTTTGCTGTTAGCTAACTTTCCCTATGTAGGGTAACTACTTAGGTGCGTCTTTGGTGCACCTGAAGCAACTAAACACGTTGGAAATGTCCGTTTCAGACGACTAGCAGCTACTTAACAGCTACACCGTTGAAAATGATCGATAAGAAACATTTTTTCCCAAGTTCAGTGGAAACGTTCCAGTATCCATTGGGCTGCTCGCGAGAATGCAAGACACAATTACAAAGCATTTCGAATAACCGCAGGAAAGTGATGCAAAACGTTTCTACCCCGAGGTTAACAAATGAATCCATATCAAATCTATCTTCACTGGCCCTCTGGTAAGTTTTAAACTCGGGAAATTCAGATACTGCTACCTATTTCGGTGAAATATGTCCTAAAATTCCGCGGCAGCTGACACCACTATTTTTAAGGGAATTTGCAGTTAATCAAAGAGTGAATGTCCTATAGGTTGATAAACAAAGGATTATCGGGCTCTATAGACTACGTGCCCTAGTAGCACCATGCTCCTTCGTTCTCAATAATGATTGACGTATCACCAACTGAACGCGATATAGTTGGTAGAGCAGGTACAGTGAACTGTTCCATCCCCATTCAGGTGGTCCTTACAGCGACATCCCTAAGGGTAGAAACTGCCATAGGTACTATGCGTTACGGACTACAGGCTCCTGTGGACCTGAATCGGCTATCAGGCTTGGTGCGCTTAGGGTCTGCGGCTATTGATGCCTAAAGGCTGTACTGATTGCATGCCTAGGTTACTGACGCCCAATAGTCAGGAGCGTAACTGTCCTCAACTCTCGTTGGTTTTCTAGACTTCCATCACTGATCTGTACATATTATACTGGATCTCAGCGTAGCAAGGCTCTTTGATGATTTGGACTGCGCCACTTTGAGAATAAACAAGGGGGTTATTCACACTATTATTTGCTAGCAGTAACAGTCTTATAATAAGCAACTCTACTGCAAAAACGAACACATGTATTTGCATTATTTTTGTGCAAACAATCAGAATCCAGCTCGCACACTGTGGGAGACAGTGTTGTAACCATCGAGCGTCCAACAACATGGTAAACTTCAAATGGATATCCGAATAGTGGGATGACGTATACACACTTTCACAGGAACCACAAGCCCGGGGCTCGTTAACTAGGTCCGAAATGACGATTTTGCGATGCATATTCGAATGAACGGTGACACGAACTGCATTACGAACATCACGCGTGGCGAAAGTAGACAAAAGCCGCGTGGAGCAGCATTCGGACAGGAAATTGAATGGAATTACGTGTCAAGTTTCAATAAAACGAGACGGGAAGGCAGGATAACCACGGATAACTACGGATAACCGTGACGATAGGATCTCTTTCCTCCGGCATCTTTGGAAAGGCCAAACAGCTATTAGTTGCGTTTACGGTCGGAGGGAGAATAAAAAGTAATGCCACGTAACGCCTAGAGGAAGTGTAAGAAGGCTGGTAAAGGGGAAGGAGGGAGGTGAAAACAGATGAGACGGCTCGTCGAGCAACAACCACTTTTACGACGGCAGCTCGTATCCGCGGATATGGTTTATCCGAGCGACTGGAAGGACAAAGCTCTGCGAGGGAGATCGAAGGACATCCTGGAGCGTCCTGGGGTCGTATACGTGCGAGTTAAGACTCCGGTGGTCCTTAATTCGCAGGGAAACGAGCGAAACAGCCCAGCGAGCCGAGAGGAAAGCTTTGTCTTCCGCGTGTTTTACGACGCAAGGATCTCCTCGCCATCGATGGTCGTCCACCCGCGGCGCTTTTTATCATCCATAAATTTAATCAAGACGCGATTCACGCCCGCAAGGGATAACAGTGAACGTCTTTAGACACGGAACAGCGAAGGTCTCGCAGGTCGAAGCTTTCGATCAATGTCTAGAGTCTAGACCGCCTCACTTGTCACGACAGCATCTCGCAACTAAATTAAAACAGACACAACTGGCCGAGCTGTGGAAACGCGGCAGTCGGTTAAAAAGTGGGCAAAATTGATAATACGCGTGCCTAGATTCCTTGAGAAAGAACGATAAGAAGCACGCCCTCGTCACCCCGCTTTCTACCTGCCTCCCATGCTGATAAAACACCCAGATATACATATGTGGGCGAAAAGTTCAACGTCCCCTTCGATTTTCCAACTTCCGTCGAGGAGAAGTGCCGCTACACCAGTGACAGTAAAGAATATCCATAGTTCTCGATATATGTATGTAAATATCAGCGCGGGGCAATTTCTTACTTGATCGTAGAGAAACGAATCGCTCTTCGTGTATTCCGTATTCCCAAGTACCTAATAAATCATTTATTTTCCGTGTAAGTAGTTTGATCTTCAAACTGTAACTGTAGTTATGTCCGATGGGCAGGGAAACCGTGTTCAGAGTAAACAAATACAGTGTGCTTGTTGAATTTAAGCGGGTTAATGGGGGGAACGAAGCAGATGAATGGACAGAAAGCACCTTTTCCAATAAAACAATACGAATAAATCAAATACCAAGTAAAAAATAAGAGGTAATCATTTATTCGATATTCTTGTTATTTTTCTCTCACAACATCCATGTATATAATATACATGCACGCACGAATCTCCTAAGTAGGATTTTTACATACCGGATGAAAACGAGTATGTAGCGTAAAATTACGATGACTTCGGTGTTTGTAAAAATAGAAGAAAAATTATATGCTTCATGTTTTTCAGCTATTATTCTCCGTGGCAAATACAGGGGAACCTAAATAGAAGTCATTTGATCACTTGTTCAGAAAACAGTCTATCTTCGTAGTTTTCTTTTTTATCAATAATTTGCAGGTTTCGAAACTCATAGCTGCGGTCATTAGGTATTCATTAAGCGTTTATTGGCAAATTCAAAATCAAGCTGGCGCAATAAAAAATGAAGTCTTTTTACCTTTTGTCGACGATTGAACACTGACTTTATCTCAAACCTTAATTAAGTTGAAAGCGATTGAAAAGTCGGTCTTACCTAGAACAGAAAGAATTTTTTGTATAAATATAACGTAATACGAAATTGCAAATTATGCCTAGAAATTAATTATTTTTTATATAAAAAATTTTCAATTGAACACACCCCAAAAAAGTATGTTAATCAAGATTCATATTAATGTAAATTAGAATTGCAAATTTTGATTCTGAAGTCGATTTAATATGTAAAATACGTTACACATATGGTGGACGGAAAGTTTTGTTAACAAATGAACACCTCAGTTTTAGAACACCCTGTAAACTACGAAGATCCCTAATCGCTAAGTTATCCCGAACGCAATATGTAGCCCACTAGAAGCACAGTTGCGGGTCTTCAGCCGCGATATGAAAGGGCTGCGCCCTTAGAAATGGATTCGAACGCACGAGAGGGTGAAATCGGTCCGTCAGAACCGCTGACCTCGATAAACTGCCGGGTTATATTGCGCTTAATTGTACAATACGCCCGTTGTGCAACAGACTTTCATCTATTCAGGTCTGGGTTAGGTCGACCTAAGTATTACTCGAGAATTTTATAAATGAATGCCAAGAAACATCTAGCTCGCCTATCTTAAGTGGTCGTCCAGTTGTTTGCGCGCTGTTCTGCCGTGATGCTATCAACACAGCTCAAAGGAGCTGTTATTCAATTAAACAGAGCGGCGTTAATAACGCTAACGCGACTGTCAGGGACGCTGCCGATTAATATAAACCGTTACTATTAGGCAAATATCCCGTTAACTGCCAATTGGTGGATCGAAATACATACTTGTTGTGCGACTGACACAAGATATCAGCACAACTGGCAAATACTGCGACTGATTTGACATTAAGAGAATTTTCAACTTTAAAGGTATAAAGTTGCTGTGACGAAGAAATTTGGTATAGGTAAGTTTTCATATTGGACTGAAGAGAGTTGAAAATAGCTTTCCCTGGAAAATACAACGCTTAATAGTGTCAGAGATCACAGATCACAGATCACAGATCACAGATCACATTCAAGACACTATGAAACGAGTATCCACGATTGAAGATTATCGCTGGACTTTGGCCTTGATTTGGAAACGGGACTGATCGCGGTGATAACAACATGGGACATATGTCGCTCCGTAGAATCTCCAGTTGGCGCAAGACGGAAATGTAATGGTAGAAAATCGATGGTAAAGCTCGTCCATGTCGCGAATCCCCCCTCCGTCTGGACCAATTTCGAACGGTCCGGGACCTCTAGTTTTCCCGTCGGGAAGTTTCGCGGCAAACGCCAAGCGCGAAACTGCAACGACGTGTTTGGACATTTGACTTACTATCTTATGAGCTTGTTTATTTATGTCCCGAAGTAAACCTGCTCGAGGAGAAATATACGGAAACTCTCGAACGGCAGCGGACGCGGCGGCGTGAAAACTTTTCCCCCTACCAGTTCAAAATCCTGGCTGCCTCAACCATTATCTTCTGCAACTTGTACATTTCTCTACACGCTACTCGACTCTTTGCACCACACTTTGATATATTTAATGACAGAATCTGAAAAAATTACGGCTGCCATCTGTAAAATCACTAATCTAGGACAAAGACCATTAACCCGGATAGTTTTAACTATTTCTTATATTATGTTCGATATCCCAAGACAAAAGTTTCTGTACATTATAGACTGTAATTGCAATCAAGAAATAAAAAAATAAACCACTGCAGGCAAATATGTATATCACTCCAAAGGAAAATGATTACATTTTTTCACCAAAATTTCCCTTAAAACGCAAACTCTGCCCACAAGTAGAATTAAGCTGAACACATGCAGGGGTCACTTTCTATATACATATATATTTGTATGAATTTCGTGTGATGATTCACATGAGCGTTAGTGTCAACGAACTATGTAACAGCAAAGCTACGCGAGCACGTTGTAACAGAAAGTAGAACGAGAAACCTGTACGCCAGTAAAGGAGAGTTAATTAAGCGCGAGGAGCGTCAATCTCTCTCTCTCTCTCTCTCCTCTTCCCGCGAGCGCTTATTTTGCTGTTCCGGGCGACGTGAAATTTATGCGGGGAGAGTAGCGCCGGTTAACTGGATTGAAGGGTGAATTATCTCGAGATTTTCCACGGGGAGACGATCTGGGGAAGGATCGATCAGCAACGATCACTATATAAGCGGCGTACGTCTTGAAAGTGACTATTCTTAACGGTACCGACAACTTTTTCCTTGTCGATAAGACGCTGATTTATTACCCGAAGCGGCAGAGTAAATAGTGCTCGTAACACAGAGCATTAATCTGTAGCCCATTAGGCGTGTCGACTTTTAATTAATCATTCGTCCCGCGCACTCTGAACCTACGTCGAAAGTGAAACAGCAACGACGGAAGTTCAATAGAAGCAAGAGCTCCCTTCAGGCTATTGACTTCCTCCTTTGTATTCTTTTCAGGCAGATCCATATTTTTCAAGACGTTCCCTTATTCGGAGTTTAGGACTGTCCCCCAAAGGGGCTATTAGACATTAGAATTTAAACACCCCATTCTATATCATTCTGTTATGTAAGAAGCCCAGCACAAGAAACGTCACATTTTATTAATCACCTTAACAAAAGAAGAATATTATATAACTGTTCCGATAAATGATTCGTATTCCTCGAATACGCATTCCCCCCCGTTGAAGTACTTCAAAATAGAAACGACCACGTCAGCTCCAATACCTATTAGAGACGCTCCGAAATTGGACTGAGCATAAAAATTTTAACACCGGCAAATGACGAGAAATGTCATCGCAGGTGCTCGGCAGGATGAGACCAGGGAACGAGGAAAATAACCCAGCAGAGAATGACAATAGGAATGTTGGGAACGCGGAAGAAACGCTATTGCGAATAGATGAGGAAGGAAAGGAAATATACATGGAGGTTTGAATAAAAATTGTGGCGCGCTTGTGCGGCCAGTATGCGGCGTAGTGGTGCGTTTTCGGAATAAACATTTAGATCTGCAACGCGAGGAGTCTGGTACAGTCGCACTTTTATGACAAGCAAAGAGGGAAAGAATAGTTGAACTCTATATATTCTTATATACTCCAATTTCATTGGAATATGGAGTAACCATACGAATTTGAGTCTTTAAAAAATCAAGCAAATCGAAAGATCGTAGAGATTATATTACTTCCGAAACTGGGCAAATTTGCATTTTGCGTATGGGCTTTAACGCGCTAAATAATAAAATGAAAAATGTCGGTACCAAATTCCACGTGGAACTATATCTCGTTGCATGCGTAAGATGTGAGAATTGTGCTCGCAAAAGTGGCTTAAAAATTCACCAAGCTGGCGCAGCAACGAATCCACGTAGGTATAATTTGAATGCCGGAGGACGCGGAATGCAGAATTTTTGACCAGGCAGAGATACCAGGGGAAAAAATTACGGGGTCACCTGTTTTCTCCCTCGCCGCTATTTTAACGCAAGCAAATTGGGAAATGGCGGTAGTATAACAAGGTTTCCGCACCTCGTGCTGGATCAGCAGATTCAGAACACCATTAAGTTTATCAGTATCAATGTTACTTTTAAGTTACTTTTAATCGACATAAAGGCGATTGTACGGAAAACGAACAAGTGTTTAATAAAATATAAAATTTTCTGTTTAACTGCATAGGGCCAGTTGGAGGTAGCCCGAAGTAGAGCGTAGAAATAAATGGCAGCCGAAAATCCTACGACGTCGATAACAGACTCCGAAATTAGCTGGCCGTACCGAATTCCCAATGGAGATTGAACGGGGTCTGGTTGCGCCTCTGCTATCGTGAATAACTACGTTTAGTACACCGCCAGTAAATGGGCTCGCTGCAAATGGGTAACGTATATACACGAGAGCCGGTAGAAAATCCCAGTAGCCTGCAACTGCAGGGAACACGTGATAATTAAAGTTACAAAAATACGACGATTAAAAGGGACGCGGAAGAGAGGCGGGAAGAAAAAAGCAGGGAAAGATAGACCTGTCCCTTGTCCAGGCAACCTTTATTGCAATTATCTTTCTAATTATTCTCGATCCACCCCAGGGAAGGGAAAATAAAGTTTTAAACTGTTTCTCTTACTGCGCCGGAACTTGGCCCCGACGAGCCATCCGACACCACAGTCTTTTTGCTGCCGCAGCCAAGGAATATATTTAACAGCGAGGAGTAACTCGCCCAAAAATCATATCGTGCGAATCGAAAAATTCTCGTTCTCCGGAAAAGTTGGGCAATTTTTCTGCACGGCAGTGGACCTAGTCATCCCCGATGCGATGATTCCGAAGATAAAACCAGAACTGGCTTTAACACCCGAATGGGGCCGGAATTAGCATTTTCAAAGCTGATAGGTACTATATACATATTTCGTGGAGTAGCTGTTAAACCGTCTTGACATTTATTTAACGCTACGGCGTATTCCCTTTCGCAAAGATGCCTGCCACCGATGAATACTGCTCTTTTGGGGGCGCATTTTACGATCCGCGTTGAAATAAAAATGCGAGCTGCAGCGATGTTTAATTTGAACGCGAATTATATGCGCGATGGCGAGACACGATGCTTAAAAGCAAATGGTCCCTGCTGCAACGCGCATTTTTTGTACGGAGGTCGTAAAGTATTGGGCAGTTTCGTGTGGGGAATTTCAATTCGACGATTAATCTCGAAATAAAATGCGATAAAAATTCTGTGGTATTGGACGGTGCTTCGTACGAGATGTAAATACAATTTACAAAAACCTGTCTTTGTGAAAGTGAATGTTTCTTATTGGGTGGTTCAGGGGATAAACTTGAGAGTAAGAATTTTAAATATGCTGTTCCGGAAAAATGAATTAATTTACATTCGTGACTACATGGCGAACTCGATTCATCCAGTGATACGAGGTCCTCGTCCTTTGACAAATTTATTTCACACTTCTGGGTCCAAATTATCTCGAATCTTTCGTTCCAACTAAACTATTTACGTTTAGCCATTAACCACGCATTTATAATAAATCCATATATTATCTTAACTAAATTTATAAAATAGAATGCTACCATTTATAGCCTGAATAATAAATAGAAACAGCCAGACAAATGGTGCTAGAGTTCGACAGAGTGAATCTATCTTTCCACGACTTTATTTTAAACAATACATTGGACAAAATTACTAAGTAAAATTTGTGGTGTATTACCTATGAAATGTAAAGGATTCTATTGCAAGCAAATATAAATTTCTAGAGAAAGTGTTGCCACAAATTGAGTATCGGCAGCTAGGTGGCGCCCGAACCGTTGGCAACAGTTAAGAGGCGCCACAGTAGGTGTTGATGAGAGTTATAGGTACAAAAGTACATACATAATTCGTCATCGGCCTAAATCGCTTAATTGGTTATCCATCAGCATGAAGAAACAGAATGTTCTATGACTGACCTATATCACCGAGTATGAAATATATAATTCGTAAGCCTTCACTTCCCTGTCCCACCCATTGCGA
Source organism: Andrena bicolor (assembly GCA_960531205.1). NCBI lineage: Eukaryota > Metazoa > Arthropoda > Insecta > Hymenoptera > Andrenidae > Andrena > Andrena bicolor. Next base: position 358,884 of record OY482666.1, read on the forward strand.
AATAATTCGCAAGCCTTCAGCACTAATCTCGAAGCAATGAATTGATTCGTGATCCGAGCTAATTGACGTCTGTACGTCGATATCATAAACGACACATAGTGCAATTAGATTACACATGCGAATGGATTGAGCAGTTGCCTGAAAGCTCTTTTCTTTTTATGCAGCCCACTCCGAGGGTGAAGTACACAGTGTTAAATTATTAATCGCTTTCGTACTCGCCGCGTGAATATCAAGACGGAGAGGAATCGAGAGCGACAAGGAAGACGCGACCCAAGAAGACAGCGCAGCAATCGCTAAGACACGATTTAGCAGAAACGTTCTGCGAGACGTGGGTGGCCAGACGCCGGTTATCGATTGGGAATGAGTTTCGCGCAAACGTGTCGGACGAGAAGCGCGATAAACGCGATAAGAAGTAAGAGCTCGGGAGGCTAAGGGAGGGAAAGGAGGATGAAAGAGCAGCAGGGGGTAGGGCCGTCGACGAAAAGCCGTGCGAATAGCTTCGCTTCAAAATTGCAGTCTTCTGCTCGCGGCAGCGATCGACGTTCCCCGATAAACTAGACGGAACGACGAGGTTCTCGGCCGAAAACGACGCTGCTACGCGCGTCGCGCAACCCGTTCGCAACCCGTTCGCAACCCGTTCGCAACCCGCCCCGCCGAAATCAGAAGCAGGGGGGAAACGGCTAAACTGGCTAAACTGAGAAAATAGAAACTGAAATGCTGAAAACCTGTTCTCCGAGATTCAAATCTGCAAGACCGTGCCAACGGCCGCACGGTGATAGCGTCAGGGATCTGAGAGTTTATGCTGCAGATGTTTGACGGAACGGCAATCCTTTGGCTGCGGCGGACCCAAAAGCCCGAGATGTTCCGCCGTTTTTAATCACTTGTAGTAACTTTAGCTTTACGGAGACCAATATTATAATGCTGACACAGACGTTGGATGAAATAATTGGGTTTGGATGTTCGGTTTTCTTTTCCTACTTAATTAGCCCCCTCAAAGTAATTGCGAGTTACGGTTTTGATAAAAATATGATGCCAAAGAATTTTAAAGAAGAAATAATTTTTTCACAATTTATCCCCCATATTCTTTTTGGACAATTCTTTGTCGTCATATTGTAGAATATCAAAAACCATAAAACTCCGAATTAAACTTTCTTCCCCAATGATACGAACACTCACAATTTCTTTGAAGGGAAGTTTCCATCCCTGCAGCCGTTTAGTGTCGCTTGAACTACATTTCCGCAAAATTTCAAGTTTTTTTTATCTTCGACTTGTCGAGCACCCCTTGTTAGTTCGCGTAGCACGCGGCAGAAGGAACGTCTACTTTCGATACTCTGGGTCGAAACATCTCAGACATAAAGACTCTCTTAATAATTCAATGATTTTTGGTAACCTCGACAGGGCAGTTCCCGAAGCCAGCGTCGGTAGCAAAGGATCAGAGAGGGCCAATCCTCAGCGGTCGTCGATACGAGTGCTCTTCATCTCGAAGATCGCAGTCCCGGAGAATCAACGATTCCCCCGGTTGAGAGGCCAACGGCGTCTCTCGATAAACTACGGAAAAACATCGGTTCTGTCCTCTGGAACGGTTACTCTTCCCCACGGCTCGTCCGGAGAAGAGACACGACAAGCGGAACGAGCGAGTGTGCTCGCTGTCGGCCACGAAATCCTTCAACGTGGTGGTTACAGGGTAGAATACATCGACGTAGACGCGGGGAAGAGGGGGAAGGGGGGAAGGGGGGAAAGGGGGCGGGGAAGATGGGAGAGGAAAAACGAGGGACGAGGAGACTGCGAAGACTCCGCCGGAAGATTTCTCTTTGCAATCAGGGACACACCGTTTTCCACGAGACGAGTGAAATCGGACCTGGCGGCGTTCCGCGGCAACAGAGGCGAACGGAAAATAACCGAGGAACCAAGCGCGGAGCCAAAAAGGGGGAAAAATGAGAGAAGACGGGCGAGCGCAAGCCAGGGGACAGAGGGAACATGTTTATTGCCTGTAACAATCTAGCTGTTGCGGGTCCTCTTGCAACTTACAGTTTAACGGCAAGCGGTGGTCACCGTTCCTCCTCCCAAGGATATTACTGAAAATCTCTGCCCCTCCTCCTGTCGGAGTTTTGGACAGGGGACGCTGAACCAGAGGGGAGAGTGACATTATTAACGTTCGAATTTAATTCGCCGCAATTCCTTCCGCGCGCGTGCTTGCACGAAAATAAAATTGCTTGTCGCGATTCGATGTGTATTTTTAACGACCATCGTGACGCCATTCAGCGAAATGACAGGGGTGGAGGGTGTTCAGGACGAGGAAGCTGCTAGTATGCCGAAGCATATGATTCACGGTAAATCGGTGATAACCCTTTGCAAAATATGCTAGCTATTAGTCCACTTCGATATCTTAGTACCTGAAAGCATTTATTCTGACAATGCAGAATCATTAGCAACTAACATTTTAGAATTCATTTTCCAAATTTCAATTTAACAAACTCAGTGCTCATCGACAACTAAAGTCTAGAAGGTCTTCACTGAGAAAAATACGCGAAGTACAGGAATCTCTTTCTGAAATTAGTGACTGACACGAAAAATGTCAAGTTTCAGAATGAGCTAACAGGGTGTGTTGTTTCCTGAAACAAAATAAGAATTACCGCTTTGAATATTGAAATTGTTATTCTTATTGGTCCACCCTATATATGTATTGTGAAAGCAAACTATTCCCTCGGTTGCTGGCGAAACAAACGGTTCGCCATTCAGAAATTCAAACGAATGAATCCGTGAATGGTTCTTTTCATCCCTAGGAACTTGTACGCTCCCTGAAACAGAGTTTCTTTTGGATTGTTTCAGCGGCGCCCGTCATTCGTGTGTCGATAATAAAATTTCCGATCGTCTGGCTCAATTGACTTCGTAAAACTCGAATCTAATTACCGCAGGCTGTGAATCGAACCAAAGGAAGAAGGAAGTCTTTTCACATGGTGTGTTGCGCTTCAACTTGATCGAATAAAAGCCCCGAAGTTTGGAGAACAAACGCACCGAAATCCAAAGAAATTCTATTTCATTATACTGGGTAAATTGTATAATTTGAAATAACTGGGTTATTTGAGTGCTACCAGTACCGATAGAAACGGTGGTGAGAAAAAGGGTTGAATGATTCAATTGTGTAGGTATCTATTTTTTTGTGACATTGCAAAGTGCAAATGCATTTTCCTTTTAGTCACAGATTTCCCCAGTTATTTTGCGTTTGAAAATGTTGGGCCTGAGTTGGAGTTCAATATTCGGAAAAAGAATCCTTTGAAAGATATTTTAAACATTTCCAGTAGGCATATGTCCTTCGTTAAATAAAACAATCCTTATCGACATCGAAAATACACAGTAAACTTCCAATTAACTCTTTCACAGACACGGTCACGCTCTTCCGTCACAAAGAACAAAACCATAATTACAAAACCTTGACCACACAATGCAGCCTGCATCCACAAACATTCAGAAGATCTGTGAAGCTGAACATGGAATAGCTACAGCATGGCACCACGTCCGCGCCAGTGAGCAGCTTAGCAACAGAAGTATAGAATTGTAGGATCACGGAAAAGGGAACCTCGGCACGGAACTCGAACCCGCGATCTCCTGATTCGTAGCGCGCTGGCCAGCCGCCTTAACCACCTCGGCTACCGCTGACTCCCCAGGACTTGATCTTCCCTCTTGTGTCTTTTGGACCGTGGGATCAGTCCCATAAATCTTTAATCAATCACGCTAATTATTACTCGATCAATCAAAAACCAGCAAACTAATATCCACGAAACAAAGTCCGAGAAACCAGGTAGAATCCTCAGATACAATGATTAAGGAATACAATTGCTAGGTTGAAGACGTCCAGCAGAGAACAGAACGCGAAGTTCAACACTGACCGAAAAAGCGCGGGAAAATTCGTAGAAAGCGGCAAGAAATGAGTCGAGGGGCGAGATACTGAAACGAGGATGTACAGGTGAGCGAGACACGCCAGCCGTGAGCCGCGATTACGCTTTTCGTGGTCGCTCGAAGTTAGGCGGAGCAAAGTGGCCGTGGGCTGTGAGCATTACTGCAATTAGACCCAATGAAGTCGTCCGTCCGGGGACTCTGCAAACATCCTACATATTTAACCTCCGCGGGGACGATTTCTCCCTGGAACATATACTTTGGCGGCTCGCGAAAAGCCCGTCCTTCTTCTTCTAGCGGCTTTAGAGCGCGTAGGGATCAGAGGAGGCCACCAGCCGCCCATCGATTTCAAAAGACGCCGCGGCCTGGATGGCGAAATGGAAATTAAAGGATCATGGAAAGCCTTGGCGTCTCATTGTTCCCGCCTTTTTTCGATTAAGTCGACATTGTTCTCGGTCGATACGCGGAGCACGCTTTGTGAATGACTTTGAAAGCGTGGCGCTCATAATCATGTGAAAAAAAAAATAGGTAAAAGGCTCTGAATTATATTGGACACTTGCTCACTTTTCAGACAAACGTCAATAGTAGGTAGTATTTATAAAAGTAACGATAGTATTATTAAATTCATTCTGTTCAAAATGCAATGTAAAACCCATAAAAATCGTAATCAATGGGAGGTCGCGATGTAACCTATTTCGAAATCAACCCTTTTATACACAGTACGGCTGATAGTTAATACCCTACACGTGGTTAACATCCTCCATTAGGGATGCAAGGGAACATGATAGTATCAGCGGTATATGCCAAACGCACTAACCAAATTAGTAATAACACAAACAATGGAAGATATTGCAAATGTATAAGTCTACTCCTTCATTTCGAGTCTTGGACTCGCTATTAAACAACTAAATGTTCCTTTCGTATTGCTCTGGTCGTTAAGCATACACCTAAAATGAAGCAGTCCTTTTGAAGTGAATACGATTGTAATCAGGAATAATGAAAATAAATGTAATACACCACGATTCTTCTATAATGTAAGGAATATTGCAATCTACTGATCTCAGTTGAATGGTAATAATCTTTTAACTCAAGTATTACCGAAGCAAAGGCCAAGTTAAAAAGTCCAGCACAGGAGACTGAAGCACATCAAGCCGTCTCTATAAGTGAAGTCTTCCCGAAGCAGCAACCCTGTTCGCTCCCCAATTACTTGCCCGCCACAAATTCGACGTGGCCCGTGCATTCCGGCGGATTCCTACGCGTCACGTGGTACACCGATATTAATGAACTGTAACCATCGTTCGAACAGCGAAGATCCAAATCGGTGCTAAATTCCTTCCAGAAGGAGAATCTCCATTCCAGCGATGCTCTCCAGCGAACAGCAACGAATCCACGCACCAGCCAACACTGGCGCATCCTGGGCCATCAGAAGATTATTAACTCTGCATTGGTGGAGCAGTTCTGTTTGAGAGTAACGAGACACTCGAACATGTAGGTAAACGGATGCTGGCCGTACAGAGCTCTACTTGCTGGGAGACAACTCGCGGCATCGAGAAGATGATAGACCCGGAGAGGCTGAGCTGGTAGAAGACGAAACGGAAGACCGAGGAACAAGACGGAAAGCATCGCGAGCACAAAGATAAGCACGGCTGACGGATTCTCGCGGGTAAAGGGGGCCTGGGGAAAAGAGCAGTTAGTACGACACGCTCCGCTGATTCCTCAGACGAAATGCCTTTCCTCGATCCTGCGTCTGCCAGCCGTCTTCGTTCCGCCTTGCTTCCTGTTCCTTCTTCATTCATCCTCGCGCGCTTCTCTCCCTCTTCCCTCTACGGCTTCATTGTTTCTGATCCCGTTGCCTTCTATATCGCGATAATTTCGTAATTCTTCTCTTTCTTCTTTGACGATGACCTCGTACAGCGTTCCTGGGCTTTGCTCCCTCGTTGCGTCTTCTATACTTCTTTTGTGCTGTCGTCGAGCAGAAGAAATTTACCGTTAAGTCCTCCATTCGATGCTGTTCAGGTATTGGACCTCGCGCAGAGGTGCCATCCGAGCCACTCGGGGGATCACTCAATTAGCTTGAGGTCAGATTTCATATTATCACTGTTTATTAGTCCGTAATGGCTAATAAGCAAAACTAAGTGGAAGTGTAATTGATTCTCTCGCTCACCCAATTTGGAGCCTGACTGTTACTGATTTTAGCTGAGAATACTAGCTAATCTCTGAGAAGATTGCCTTACTTATAATAAGCTCCTCGATTAAAAAACGGCCAAAATGTCACGAGAAAAGCCTTTCGATTTGCCATGTTACCTGCCTTCATTTGTATGCCCTTCACCCCCTCTTCGTAACTTTGATTCAGTGTTTTTCACAATTTATGGTATTATTGCTCCAAGTACCACATACACTGTGTTAACAGCTTATCGTGTCTCACCTTCGATTGGACTCTCTACTCTCCTGTATCCTTTGCTTCCACTTTCCTATCGAATTCGCATCTCCAATTGCGTGTCTAAATCTCTTTCCTCGAGCATCCCGCAGGTCTTCATTTCGCTTTCTCCGAATCGAATCGTCCCCAAAGCCATGGTTACACTCACCGTCAGTGCCAGCCACGCCGTTTCCCTCCCCGCGCGTCTCATGTTTCTGTCAGCAAAGGGATATCCGTCGCGGCCAGTGGCGAAGGCCTACTTCGATTCGCCGAGAGGCAACGAGTTCGATGCTTAAACGAGAACTTGAGAAACCGGCTGACGACGCCCTGCAGGACCGTCAGATGCATGCGACTCCCTGTTTGTTCTACCGCATTTACCTTCAATTTGCCTTGGATGAGACCAAAACGACTGACCTACGACTTGTTTCCACGTTTTTCACAGGGATTCGATTATAGGCTGCATAGAGTCTACCGGAATCTCAACTGCAGTTGTCACTTCAATCTATTTTCAGGATTCAAGGTTTCTATGCTCTATGGACTATCGGTGAGGTTGAGGTGTCTCCTTTGCCTCTCAGTCGGTATCGATGAAGGACAACGCCCCTGCATTGTACAGCTGTATGTTCTGTGCAACATATTGGAGCCACTAAAATCGTGATTGGGACTTGGAAAAATTGCAATTCAGACATGACTTCGAGTAGATCACACAGAATGGTAAACAATACTAGCATCCCAGGAGCTATTTTAACAAGAGTCCACGGTCGTTTTCATACTCTGGGATAACGTGATATGAAGTCTTAAGGTACCTACTTCTCCACAGTGACAAGCATTGTTCGGAATAAAATTAGGTCTGGCTAGAGAAGCATGTAAATTTGCAGACCGATTATTATCAAGATTAAGAGGATGTGCACCGTCCCTGCGCTGTGAAGTTGCACGTTATACCTATGCAACAGACTGGAGATACTAATCGAAGCAGGCATGGTGCCGCAACGACCGGCGTTAAATTCGATATTCATATATTCGCCCTGTCCGAAAGACCCGGCAATCTTGAGCAATACCTTACTTTCGTGAAACGAACGGATATACGCGCAACACATGCGACGAGACCCCGCTCTGAGACTATAAGAGCCGTGTCTAAAAGGACAGATATACCAGGGAACAGGACGCGGCTAGGTGTCTAGCAACGTCTGGCCCCAAACGACGCCCCGACGTGTAAACTCCCGAGTGCTCGAGTACGCAAAGTTCTTACGGGAGAAAATGGAATTCGTTTTCCCCCTGAACGATCCCGAGCGTCCATTGCAGCAGAAGGGGGCGAAGCAAAGGGGCGGTTTATACCGCGATATCCAAATGCGATCGAAAGCAGGGAGCAAGGGGCACTCGTGCAGGGAAGGCAGAGGAAGAAGGGCATTTGACCCGGGAGGAGAAGAAACAGCGATAGACACAACGCCGTCAGCCGCGCGTTTCCTCATAGGCTGTGGAGGAACAGGAGAGATGAAACGGGTGGAGAAGAGAAGACGACTGGTCATAACTTCCGATCCCCCAGCAATCTCGGTTTATAGGGAGCTGCTCGCATGACAATGCAGGAGGTTCGGCAGGTGGCGTGCTAGAAGCCTAATTCGACCGACGGCACATGCCGCTCGTAAACCAGCGCACGGAAGGACGGAAGGACGGAAGGAGATGCTGGAGCCTCTGTCATTTGTACACGTGCTCGACACTGCGAATCTAATTTCGACGAATTGCGAGGCTATAATGTCGGCTCGTGCTCGACACGGGAAAAGGTACGCCGTTTCTCGTCGGTTGGAAACCGAACGATCTGCGACGCCCATGATCTTGGATGGGGAATCCTGTGCAGCAACGGTGTGCGAACCCATTCCTCGTACACCTCGGAAAAGTCGTCCGTGTTTCAACACTTTGGAATCTCGTGCAGCGAGGGTATAGCGACTTCTTCATTTGGATACGAATTTATCCACATTTCTATCGCAGTGTCCAACGTCGATACTTTTCTCCGCGAAACAAGCCGTCCAATTTTAAAAATCGGCATTTCTCGAATGAAGTATTCTGTCGCTATAAACGATAAATATCCAATGATGTTGTACGAAGATGTGTAGGTATATTATAAAGTGATCTATGTATTAACCATTGCAAAAACAACAACCTGAAGAGTGGGGTTAAAGAAACCTGAAAGCGTAACAGGGGTCTATATTATCTAGCTATTATCTACGATATTCAGTGAAAACTTGGGGGAAAAAAAATGTTCCATGTGACCACGAGCCGCAAAACTTCAATTCCCCATAAACCCCTAGGTCCCTGTAACTTTATTATTGAGAAGATTGCTGACGAACGCTAGAAGCCAGCTAACCGAGAGGGAAGCGAGAGGGAAGCGAGAGGGACGAGGAGGAGGAAGGAAGCGGCAAAAAAGAAGAACCACCTCTAAAGATGGTGGTCTTTACAGTCACAGAGTCACCGAGGGGGTGTGAGTCGGTGAGACTGACTCGAAAATTCTGTCACGTGCGCGTCATAAGTCCTTCACGCCTCTAAGTAAGAAGTAACACCAGCGTCACTCGTCTCGTACTTAACTTGCTGGAGACCCTAAGTACTTTGGACTTGGTCTACAACGTGATAGCTGGTCTCCAAGAAATAGCGCAGGGTCTGTTGGATGGTTCGAGTCCGCGAAAGTTACGGGACATGTCGTGACAATAATTACTACAGCGCTACTCTGGAAATTTTGTCAAGTGGCGTTCAACAGTGCTCCCCATAGATTATACCATCGTAACGTTCTCCAGCCTTCGACAGTACAGAAGCCTTCGATCCTCTACTATCTTCCCCTACGAAGGAAAAACGAATGTCCATTCCACCGAAAAGCTTCTTTGGCCCTGTCCGACCGGCGCAGAAGCGGCACGGTCGAAAATTCTGTCACGTCCGCGTCGTAAGTCCTTGGCGCCTTTAAGTAAGAAGTAACGCAGCGGCCTCCTCACGTACGCCCGTGCGAGTACTCGAGTTCCCAAGTACTCTAGGCTCGATGGAACAGGGCCACCACCTCCGACGCTACAGCGATGGTGACGGTGACGGTGACGGTGACGACGAGTCTTAACGGCCGACGCGGCGCCCGAGGAGTCGCTCGATGGTGACCGGAGCAACGCCAGGGGGCTCCTGGAGGCCCGTGGAGGCCCGTGGAGGTTGCCAGAGGTCGAGGGAGGTGCCTTACGACGGAGTTCACTTGACGGGAGAGGTGGTGTGCGGCGGTCAGGCGTGGCCAGCATACCAAATCCACGAGGTATTCTGGTCATGTAGCAGGGGGTCCTAGCTTTCTGAGGGAGATGCTGCCCTCTCCCTCCAGCGGACCTGTTTTACTCGTTCGCGAGCTACCGCTCGCCAGGAGGCGGGGGAGTATTAATTGGCTTACGAGGCGACACTCATTAGCACTTTGAGTACGAGGGGTTGGAGACGAAAGGAGATGGGGACAGCCTCTGGAGGCGCTGCTGGTGACTGTCCTCGCGTTACGCACCTTCTCTCTGTCTATCTCTTCCTCCCTATAATCTTCCACCAAGGAAGCTGCCGATTTTTTTCGGCAACGACATACACGTGGGAATTTCGGTAACGCGATACACTACGAAATTTTAAGCGTCCTCCTTTTATGCGTTCTACTTAACAGTCTTTCGTCTGGTCCTGGTTATCCTGTGTTCCGCTTCCTTAATATGAAGCATAGCTTAAAAGTTGTCCTATTAGATTCGCAATGCTGTACCTTATCCATTCATTATTATACACGATGTAACATAGTTGATAGTATTATTATTCAATACCGTTTACGAACAGAGGAGCAATCACCGACTGAGTTCCACAGTCTCCTTTCAACGACTTCACTCGTCGCGTTCATTACTCGTCTATTTCGTTCCTATTGATGAAAAATAACTCTTCGAGCAGTATCTGGTGAGAGTGAAGGACATTGCAAACGCTAACGGCACTCGTCCTTTTTATTTCTGCGATGCGTTGTCCCTTCCTGTCGCGCAATCAAGCTACCCTTTTGCAGGTAGCAAGTAGATACACCACCGTTCATAACGTACTGGACACTTATTCATTTCTGAAAATTTGTGAACGATAGGAAAAACGTTTAGGCGAATATTTATCAATTTTCTTGTTCACAATAATATCGGAGTTCAATTGGAAAATAGGGCGATCAAACTTGTGACAGAAAATTCAGAACAATTTATAAACATTAATCATCAATGTTAAAATTTCATTGAAAGTTTCCGAGACAAGTCAGAAATAAATGTATAATATTTAATAGAGTTCAACTGTGACAAATGAATAATAGCACCCAACAAACTATCTACCACGCTTGATTATTGTAAAATTTGTAAATACCGTGATACAAGTGGTAGTAAGCAAGTTGAATCTCCCAAATTAGAACGAGTCGAAGAATTTACTATAAAACCGGTAAAGTATTAAACACTCTGTACTTCAACTCTGTCTATTATTTCTGCCTAAGTGAATAAGATGCCAGAAGTGGACTTAATAACAGAATGCATTTCGAAACTGAAGTAGTTAAGATGATTTGGATAATGCATATTCCCGGCCATTTTTCTCATTGATTGAGAAAACAAAGTACTGACCGGAAACGATTATACTCTCCAATCTCCATACTCTCTAATGGGCCATTTACCTTACATCCATGGTAACACGATCCTAGAACGTCGACACGCCGCGACTATGATCGATTCCCTGTGGATTAATCTTAATTAACCGCAACTTCGTCCATGCTCCGAATAGAATCCTCAACAGATATGTACAGGCCTGACGATCTGCATATTCAGCTATATCTGATCTAAATAAACCGCCTAAGTTTCCTCGGGACCAATTTCTCCCATCCCTAACCGCAACGTGTTCCTCCTTTTATTTTCACGTAGATCGGCCGTCCCTGGTCCGCGAAACTTCATTTCCATTTGCGGGCCAGCCACCGATATTATGTAAAGTATCCAGGCGTAATGTCGGTCGGCATTTCCCCGGAAAATACAGCGGCAGTCGGTTTGCGGGGGAACGAGACAGGATCGTGGGCAGGGAATATTTCGTGGTTCCCGTGGATTTGCGCTGCTGCGGTCCACCCGATACTACCGGAACTCTCAGTAGATCCAATTTGATCGGAAGACCGCAGCGTCTACGGGCGACCTTGCACAGAATCGGACAATGTGTGTACACTGCGCACGAGATTGCCCCCTCTTTCTCATCCCCAGACCCCGATTCGCTCGCCCCTGTTTCGTGAAATTTCGTTCTGCACGCTCCATCGCCTGGCTCGGATCTCCCTGGCTGCTTCTATAGACAATGTTGCCCGATAGGGTATTGTTCCCATCGCGGTATTCGGCCACACGAGGCCTCGCCTGGCTACATTACCGCCGTCCTCACTCCGCCCCGCCACCCTCTTCGACCCTCCGGCGTGTCTCTGTCTTCAGGTAATAGCTTTCGCAGGTGAACAAGTGTCCCTTCAACGTTTATCCTTGCACTCGACGATGATTCCGGACCGTTTGGTGGATCGGCGAGTCTTCGGTAGCTTTTCATGGCAGTTTGTGTGATGCGCGACTGGAGGTGTAATTTGTGTCGAGTCGTTGCGAGTGTTAGAGCGTGGATCACCCAGCACTGTATGTCTGTTGGATCCCTATCTCAGGGAGATAATGTTCAGCAAGAATATTTACTCAGGAGGGACAGGCTCGAATCGACAGTCGCTGATTTAGATGAAACTTCTTCGCACTTTGGTCTGTAGTTTACACGTGAAATGTTACACGAGTGACGAGAAAGAATCAACTTTTCTGAGTGAACTTGGCGGGAGTGTATTAATTGTAAACAGATTATTTAAACATACAACCTTCTCGAACTGCAGCTCGCGCAGCTGAATTGGTATTTTGGCAGATAAAGAAATGTATATTTGTGAAAGAGCACGTTCATACCAAAGTTTCATTAAAATCGATGGTTGGCACTTCAGGCTTGTTCGTTGCGAGTGCGTTTGTATTCTAACTGGACTAGTAAAGAGTGAGAGTGTGTTGAGATAACGATGTGTGATCACTGTACCATCATTTCCAAGATTCTACCATTTGGAGTATACCTATCAAATCTTATCTACCAGATACACATTTTTCACTGGGGAACACACCTCACATTTATCTCCACTCTGACTTGAGCCTCATGTTAACCCAGCTCCCACATCACCAAACCTGATATCCACTGTCAACTGTAAGAAATAGTCTTCTAAACCTCATTTTGCTTCATCCTTTCCAAAAGAAGATGAAAACTTAAGTAAAAAATCACATGATTGACTTTGAGTAGCTGCCATTTTTCAAACAATAATTTTTTTCAAAATCGCCTTGGACAAGTACTAGATTATAGTCTGAAGAATATTCATGCAAAAATTTTATTCGAATCGGACCACTAATCTCTCTGGATATATTTTCGGTATCGGAAAAGCTGTAACTATGAGGAGGCCTTGGCAGAAGTAACTGTTATGCTACCATTTCGTAAGATATCAAATTTCTTTTTCACAGCTATATAAATACAGCTTAATTTATACACGAAAAGGTGTATATGTTGATTTTTAATTATGACGTTTCTTTATATGAAAAGAAAATCATAAAAATGACGCTATTTTACCTGTCAAGAGTATGTAACTCCTTAGTAGCAAGTGGCAGACTTAAATTACTACAAACGCCAGGCTTGGACAAGGAAATTCCAAGATATAAGTGTCACTTTCCTTAAAATCAAAGATTTTCGCAACATTTTCCTTGTCGCACAGTAATCGCCACGCCCAACAGCATTTTAGCGCACTGAAACTCTAGGCAATTAGTGGATAAAACTTCACCGGTTACGTAGGAATGAGAAAATGTATTGGCTATAAGATAAAGCTCACCTATTAATTAACAGACGCCACCACAGACACACACACACATACAACCTCTTATCCTAAACGCATATACCTTCTTCGTTCCGTCGTGGATAATCAGATGTTTAGAAAAGTTTTAGGAAATTCCTAACTGACGAAGTTGTTAATGTACCTATATACTATATTATAATATTTTCACATAGGTAAAATGCATCCTTAAGGGTGAATACTGCGCGGTGAAATTGAGCTTTTTAGTCTAAACAGTTTTAAAAGAATACAGTAAATTTGCAGTGAGGAGAGAATTTCAGCGAACTCATACGTGTTTTATAATCTATAAAACACAAAAAGAATTAAACCAATCGGCCTAATAGTTTATCCCTGAATTACTCCTGAATGTTACCCCTTAATGTTAATTAGTACCGTAGCTTCAATACTACCCCAAGAGAAGTTAAAAGTTTCCCAGGAATATCACCAACAATCTTCGAATATTATTTTAAACCTTGAAAACAACAATTACTGCTTCGAAAGAGTGAGCATTCGCTTTTCCTCGAGTCTGAACTACTGTATTCTCCATTAACCACGGAAATTACGTTATTCGACACGCACACTTCGCTGGATCAAAACACTGCAAGCGATTGCAACATGGTTCCCGGATGCCTCCATTGATTCCCAGCGTCCATGGCAGATTTTACGACAACGTAGCCGGTAGCGCATGCCCTCGCAACTCTGCAATTCCCGGAGCTTCATAATATCGACAGGGCCGAAAATTCCGTCGGCCACGAGCGACAGGGTTTGGAAACGACAACGAACGAAGACGTCAAGTTGATGAAGCATTGTTCGTGCGATGACCGTTACGAGCAAGTGGTTCGTCAACTATCAATGCAGCTCCATCAGCGTCTATGTTTCTCTTATTTCTGCCCCGACTATGATTCATCGTTATTTTAAACGTACCCGAATAATACTCGAATAACGAACGCTGCGGCGCGGCGCACTGATTGACCCGCTCGGAGTCCATACTCATTCCCTCGTTGATCTGTCGTCCGCTGAACGTGTACGAAGATAATGCACGCGATCCAGGGACCGGCTGACCTTCGACGACGAGTTACGATCATCGATGACTCAAGGGACCACTTTCCGCCGCGCCTACTTGCAATTTTATCGGAAAGGAAAACCCGAGATGAAGTAGAGGCACTGTATCGATACGAATATACATCGGATACGAGAAGCCCAAAATGCGTAGAAGGCCGCAGTGGATTTGGAGATCTGCCGCCCCTAGGCTATCATGCGCATATTTTAATTTAAAATTAATTCAATACAGCAACTCACGTACCTATGAAAAATAAATCAATTGACTTTAAAGTTGTCTCCCGGCCCTAGAAGGCCGAGAAAAAGAGATGCAGTGCAATTATTCGTACTGTATTTCAGGGATCTTGGTGCATGATGAAGTGTCTAAAAACGATGATAATGGAATATATGTGTAGACCTTGAATCATTTATTCACTAGCTTGTTCTAAATTTACTAAGCCTGTACCACTGCAGTTCTGCAATAGAGAATAGGGGATTCAACTGCATGTAGGAATATTTCATTGCAATACTGAAACTGAAATGTATTTCAGTTACATTCGGCGTGGCACTATCGTTTACTAAAGATAGTCTTTCGAATGGTTTCCATTTCCGTTTCTTTTCATCGATCATCCGGATTACACACATTGGTAACATTAATTTTAAACCTTCTTCTGTGTCATCCGAATCGTGCCCAGTTCAAGGCCTGCTGTATTTTAATCTCTTTCTATCTGAACAGTGAATAATCCTATTTCTCCCGTGCCACGTTACACAAGCTTCCAAATTTTCTCGACTTCTAAATTCACTTTTTTTTTCCAGCAAAGAGAATTCTCAAAAAGCTGCACCATTCACTTCTCAAGATTCAGTGTCAGTGTCTGTTCACTCGAGTACAAGTACAATATCAATTTCAGTCTAATCCAATTTCAATTCTAAGCAGTTTCCGTCTAGCTCCAATTTATTACGATACCTAAAATCCATCCGCCTAATCACGTGTACTTTGCAATTCAATTCTTAATCCAGATCAGTCATACTTCCTTACTAGTTAAGTATCAAATTGGTACCAATTAAGATTCCATGTATGTATGCAGTGGGTACCAATTCTACTTCAATTATACTTCGTTACAAGGTCAGTACCAAGATGGTACCAGTTTCGGCTCCACAGAGTACCGCTTCTAAATCTTACACCTTCGCTACTAATTGAGGACTTTGCGATCCCATTTTTTACAGTTTTTAAATTATGGCGTATAATACACGTAAAAAAATTCTACATCATTTGCACCCATTTCTCTTTTATGCAATATTTCTTTTTGGGGAGCTCGAAATATAAAAAATTCACCAAAAATGGATATAAAAACATATCAGCTGAATAACGTGTTCTCTTTATAATGTTAAGTCAAAGGAATAATACCAGTTCTACTTCAATAAGATATTAAGACTCTATTTGTTAAATGCCGATTCACACGTATCTTTATGTCAGTGTCAGTAACTGACACGGTTAAGCGTGAACTGCTGCGTTTTAAAGCTGCTAAAGGAACTTTTTCACCACTGATACTGACGCCACAGAACCGTCACGGACCCGATACTTGTGAATCCGCTTTAAGCTCCTTTCATAATGCGATCACTGTGCGAACGAAACAAAGTCTTCTTCAGAATTTCTCCTGAATGGTGAGTTCTGCGACGACATCTTGCGTCCTTATTATTTCGGATAATCGGCATTCCATTGTACCGTGCATTTAAGACCCTCGTTTATCCCCGGCGCGGCGTCCGCTGGAATATACAACTATTGCGCAGCGCATCTTCCATTCCACGTAGAGTGGTACGACGAACACGTGGAGCAAGAGTTTCAAGCATTACGTATTGACGTGTCTGGTGGGTTTCGTAGGCGAGGAGGAAAGAAATAAGAAAGAAGAAAGAAGAAAGAAGACGAAGGAAAAGAGAAGAAAGTCGGTGGGTCGGAAAGAATCTTCCGTAGTGCAGCCACGTAGCCGCCGTTTGTCGATCGTACCGCAATAATTCCTTATTGCTCCTCCAACCCCTAACCTGACCCTAACCCTAACCCCCACCCCTTTCCACCCTTTCCACCCTTTCCACCCCACCCGTCGGCCTCTTTCGCTGGTCCACCTAGGTTCCGCCGTTTCCTCGAGCGTCGAGCGCTCGCTCCTTCCATCGTCCTCCACTTCCGGCAGGAATTTTCCGAAATTAATAGGGAACTATTAAATCCAGCGCGGGGGTCGGTCAAACAGACCGATAACCCGATCCCTATCGGCGCGTAACGAGCGAGTAATTGCCGCTGCGATGCCTTTTATCGGGCTATTTTGCGTTCTATTGTGTTTGCTGATCTTTTGTGCTCGCGGCAAGGGCGGGTGATCGGTTCTACATTCAAAAGCAACCATTTAACGCGCCTTTGAAACACTTGCAGTTTGTATAAGGGTGAGATGCGTGGGATGTCCTGGCTCAATCGACTACGGCAAGTGCAAATAAATTTCAACTTTTATATGTAGGTAATTTTTTTTTTCTGCCCAAATTCACTCTGAGGGGGTGAAATTGACCCCTGAAAATTTGGTTATTTAACTATAAGAACTGTAAGTTACCAAATGATAGTTATAATTAAAAAAAGTAACTTTTTCCTGAAAACTTTTTTCTATTACTCACAGTTCGCGAATAATAACACAAAAACAGAACATTTTGGAGTGAATTCCACCATTTGGAGTGAATATGGGCAGCAAAAAAAATTGTGCTGTACTCGGGAGGGCATTCCCTACATATTCACAAAGTTTCCTAATTTTTGGAATTTCCGGGTTCGGAATCTTCCCTTGTCAAAAGTATGAGGGTTGAAAGTTTGCAAGCCGTCAAAATGGTTATGAAGAAAAACTCGTAAAATTTTTTTGTAGAGAATTTACTGTGCTGCATATTTCAGAATAATTATTTTTGTCGTAGAACTGATAGATAACGAGGTATTCGCGAAAAACCGTTTTTTTTTTATTTTTGACCCTCTGTAAAATTTTTAGCGGCGGTCACATCAATGAGGGGACTTTCGACATACAAAAATTTATCTTGCTGGGAATTTTTCCGCGGACAGCTCCTAATTTCAGTGGACTATAGCGGCGATAATGTTAGATCTTTCGGATCAAGGTAATGAAATACTGACGCGCGCAGTGATCGACTGTTTCTGCAAAGTTCGCGGGACAATTTTATTCTACACGGAGGTTCGCGAGTGAAGGTTACAATCACGTAGCTGACCTTATCCGACGGGTCGCAGTGCCATTTTTCGCATCGTAATCGAATTATCCCGGCTCGTTAAAGGGCTCGTGATTATTCGTGGCGATCTAAGTGACTGAGAAATGACTCCAATTGACCGTAGGCGAAAATTCCCGTTAACCTCCCCCGCGCGTCGAGGCACGTCGCCAATGACGCTAAATACGGAGAACAGGTCGCCCGACATTGAATATAAATCGACCACTTAACATCGTACTCGACGGGTACCGTTTACGAGCACCATTCTCACGTTTTTCTTGTGCTTTGTAATATGTAGAGGATATATCCAGCCTGCAGTCATATATGACGCGACCAGTGTCACGTGACAGTACTCCATTCAGTACGTGCACCACACATGACGAACGACACGTCTGCGTGCGCAGCATACGGCGCACTGGTAGGAGAGACCGAGGCAAAATAGGCACGATAAGAATAAAATCTCATAACGTTGACATTATTAAGTAAAAAAGAAATTGCAACTGGGATTCACTGGGACAAACTCGTCAGTATGTCCGTACTGAAGTTCTCCGGCAACTTCGATCCAGCACTTTGGTAGCTTCACAGAACATATTTTCCAAGCATTTACAGATTCCAGTACAATTGAATTTTCAAAAGTTTCCTACCTATGAGTAGCTAACTTGAATGATGGCGTGTAATTCAGGTTCTAAATCTCAACATCGTCGAAGAGATTAACACGATTCCACAATAATTCCAACATAAAAAAATCTACAAGTTTGAAGATGCCTTCTTATATCCCAAAAGCGTTAGATACAATATTAACAATAATTTTTTAAAAAATCACAAATTTGCCCCCCTTAAGGTGAGGTAAAATATAGCTAACGACCAAAGTACTCGAAATCACCATATACCTACAATAAGAGATAAAAGTCTACATAGAGCCTGGAAATTTTGAATACCTTCTATATACATAAGTAGTTGGTGTATGTGAACCAAGATGCACTTATAATATGGTCCAGATTCTATAATAATTTTATACCCAGGAAAAGAGTGGAGTTATAACACTTACGTTTAAGGTGAAGGGATATTATACCATGCAGTTGAGGACTCACCTGTAACAGAAAAGGAAAGTTCTCGTTAGAAAATACGAATGGAGTATCTAATAAATGGTTTATTACTATTGCCTCGTGACGAGAAAAATATTGTTTCAATAAAATTTTCAGCTAGTCGAAACCATTGAATTTTCTCTGAAACTGTCATACATAAATAATCGAAAATATTATACGCTACACCCAGTATTAATATTATCGTTGAAATAGTGTAGGATGAAAGAGTTACAAATATGGTGTACGGAAACGTTTCGAAGCCACTGTTGGTTTATCATTGTGTCGCCGGTTAAAAGACACCCGGTATATACATTTCCAGCGAGTGTATTTCAGTCGTTGGAATTGTAGACAATAAAGTCGCGAATATTAGCAGTTGGAATTACTAGTTAGGATTACGGCGCATATAACGCAGCTCGTCGCGATGAAATAGATTTTCCTTGCTTCCCGCGGACCGCCCGTATTTTCGTAAAATAAATTTTCCCCTAATCCTGCCAGAGGTACGTCCGTGTTTCCTGACTTTTCCTTCTCCTCGGTTTCGCTTACCTCGGACTTACACGCCTCGCATAAACCAGAACGCCCGAGAAATTCTGCAACGACATACTAATATCTAAAAATATAATAAATAATTCGATACGGAGGTGTATCTGGCATCATAATTAGGAAAAGTCCTTTTTAAAACTCGGATTTCAGATAATATGAACGTTTTAGAAATAGTTATTATAAAATATTAAAAGGAAATGTCTACCTGCAAATTTAATTGTAAAAAAATTATTCTACATTGTCCGAATATTTTTGCAAGCCGAAAATGTGGCTTTATTTCCTTTAGCCATTGTTATTGTACATTACATGTGAATTTGTCAAATAAATTATATATCTTTATTATCGTTAATAAATAACTTATTGTTAGAAAAATAACCGAGGCGGTTGCTTTATACACAACTGAAATATCAAGTCACAAAGTTAGCGATAAGTCCTACTCTAGTGTTTGAATATTTTCGCGACTCGCTGTATGTCGAACAGCACAAATAGACAACACCTATGAAGTCCTATTGCAGAATATAATAGAATCACATATATATTGAAGTTGTATACGCTAAGTATTTGTTCTGCTCGGAACTTTTCACACACAAGTTTTGTTTCGAAAATTGTATTAACCTTCCGTTGTATACGTGATACACTTTAGCGCCGTTTCCACTTAATTGCTGTTGGAAATAGGACACAGTGTTATTTCTGACCTTCGATATATTGATCTACGGTTCCATGGCTTTTCAGAATTTCTCAAGCGCTACAATTAGAATCCTGATATTTTTGACAAACGATCTTACCGTAGCTACAACAGTATTCTAAAAGCATTGAAATATTGTATCGCAAGCTGCATGTTTCAATTGCTGATCGCAAGCTTTCGAATAATTTCGTGATTCATTGTACCTACGCCCCAACCCCGTTTCCCCTAAAAAAAAAGAAAAAAAGAAAAAGGGTTGCAGACTTCGATAGCGTTTCGTTGTTCGATACATTATCGGAGCAAGAGAGCACTTTTATACCAGGCGAAATTGCGCAGTGCACGCTGGACTTCGCCATAAGCTTCGCCGCGTAATCCTGAAACATTTTATTGCGCGTGGGGACGATGCACGTCATGTACCGCATTGGTTTTAACAAGGACAGCATCGCCGTGACTGTCCCCCCTCGCCCTGTCTTTCAGCGATCGATAAAAATGCCGGGCGATTTATCGAAAGCGCCAGAACGAAGGAAATTAGTGAAAGAATCATGAGTCACCGTTCAAAACAAATTCAGATGAAGTTCATCGAGGTTTTCACCTTCGAAGGTGGTGTAACTTCCTTCTTACGTTGTTTGTATAACTACATTTCAAGTAGAAGAGAGAGAATCAGTTTGATAAGACAACTGAGCAAAGTTTACATTATCTGTATCACGATGCCACGTATTCAGTCTTGAATCTTAATAACGAATCTTAAGCTAACAGCATCTGGATCTGTAAGAGAAGCTGGCACTTACTTTTACATTTAATCTCGTTTATTTATAAATTGATAGAAGGATTTCGTAGAAATATTAGCATTATAGCAGGTGTTCTAGATGAACTTAGGGACTAGTTGGCGAATTGTACATGCATGATTTAGGGCTAGGTGATTTCAAGACAGAATACTCCAACAGGAAGGTTTGAGTGTATAGGTAAGTACCGATTAGTACCTCCATCAATATTCGCAAACTGAAACTGGTGAAGCACCAAACTTCCGAAGCTGATCTTCAAACATTTTCATCGCAATTCAGAATTATTTCCGATGGCAGGAATTAATATTTATTTCCTCCGTAAAAGTGTGTACTCAAGAAAGAAGAAGCCTCATTTTGTGACCTGTGCAAAGTACAACTGTCAGTGGAACAAAGTCATTAGGTACCAACTTGTTGGATAAGAAACGAAGAATGCTGATTGAAACTCGAATTCCTCGGTTATCAAGCAACTACTCACTTTAGTCGCTGTAACTCTTACTCTCATCAGTCTCATCAGTCTCATCGAATCCCCTTCTAACCTCTTCCTACTCGAAAAGCTACCCCACACAGTCGCTACGCACAAAGTGTTAAGCGACACGGAGTGAAGCGTTCGGTGAACCCTCTGCAATTTGATTTTGCAACTTGGATTCGTCACAGCTCACGTGGAATTCTGAATCTATCCGCGTGGAAGCGTGCAAAAGAGTCGCGATGGAAACAGTACCCCAACGGCCGATCAAGGATTACGAGCAATCACTGTCAGACTTGCTTTGTAACGCATAAGTGCCTTTCCAGTCGCATTCCAGCAAGCGACGATGCAGCCACCATAAATATTCGAATCCTCGGTTGAACGTGTGGCCAAGGCAAACATATTAGTGCCACTTACATCACATTCGACCGTATTTATATTTTATCAGCTGTCGCCATCCGGTTGAGCCTCGCGGGTAACAGATAGTTTCCCGTGCTCACCACCGTAAACTCGCGTTAATTAGTCGGTTCGCCGGATTGACGGTCTACGCCAGGGGTTCTTAACCTTTTTCGTGCCACGTACCCCTTCTTCTCAGGATACGTATCTTCAAATGCGTGGAACAAAAGGCACACGATTACAGGGGCAGCTAATTACGCGGAGACAGAGCTCTATCGGAACATTAATGAAACTAATTTGTGATACCGTATTGCGTGTGATTCGAGAATGTTCTTGGCAATTAAAGTGAATTACCTTCTTACGAAACTTAAAATTCTTCAACTTCTAGAGGCTTTAATTTTCCTTGGGTGGCAACAGAAATTGGGTAGATTCGAGGTAACGAGGGAGTATTTTCATTTCAGATTAATGGTATCACCGATGCCAATATGAAAATATGTATCTTATGGTACTTCCGCTAGAGCTGGCAAGTATGTACTTACATGCTCTGCGAATTCTCGATTGATGCAGTAAATTATCTGGTTGTGTTAATTCCTGTCGTAATTTGTAATTTAATCGTTAAAACCTGGTTGTCGTAATTCTATAAGATAATGATTTTTAATTTGTAAAAGATAAACATTACCAGTTTTCGCGATCGGAGTATAGAAAAAATATAATACTATTTTAAACAGAGAATACACTTGCACTCTTCTACCAATTTCCCCTTATCTTTATGTATCCTCTTATCTTTTCCATTTATTTTTCCGGCACCAACGTGTTGCAATTCTCGCCCCATCTTCTTTCATAATCGCGGTACATCACTTGACAACTTATTTTCACGATTCTGTCGCAAATTCTCATTCCAAGATCCACGGGCTTTACTGTAGAAAAAGGCGATGAGGCCACTAAACAGACTGTAGGATAGCCACAAATATGTCGAGGCATTCTAGTCTACCACAAAGAAGCTACAAAAACTCTCCCTAAAGTCCTCGGACAAAAGTGGAGCAACAAAACAAGATGCATCTCGGGTAAAACCCACCGTATGAAAACTAATATCCTCGAAAGCTGTACAATACTATCATTTCGCATTAAACGAAAAATTCCAGTAATCCGAATAACAACTGGTCGTAGTAAGTACAGCATTTGAAGAGGGGAGGTCGACTCTTGAATTATTTAATTGCGCGCGATCGAGGTCTCAAAGAACTGATAACAGAAGGAAATTCTTATTCAAATTAACTATTACTTTTTAAGGTAACTTTAACTGCTTCAATCTAGGGACACTCTTCGTAAATAAATATGGATATTCTAACCTTGTGAAATAAATAATAATATTACAACAATTAAAACTCTATCGTATCTGTAGAAATCGTGGAAAAAACACTAAGAAAGTTTAACGCTTTACCACGAAGGATAAGATTCGCTCGAGTAGGAGAGAGAAAGGGCAAGGTGGGAGTAAAAAGAAGGGACAGAATGGTGGAGGGGGCTTGATACAGCGATAATGGCGCGGTACTCGAGTGCCGTCCCATTACAATTTGCAATTATTGCATTTCCCGGTAAATGGGTTGCGCTCGGGGCGTGCGCCGGTTCCTCCAGTTCCTGGAAAGGAAGAGCTACGAACGTGATTGCATTTGGAACTCCATCGAACGACTTTACAGCCCTGGCTATGATCGGTCGAAGGAAAAAAAGAAATACGCCCAATGGTGTTAAACGGGGCTTGAGTTTTCGCGGTCTTTTCGCTGCGCACGCGTTCGGCTCGAAACAAGTAAAGCCGAGCTCTTTTCGCGTATGCACTTCCCGCGCGCCAAAATAACCTTGCGCGACTGCTTAGGTTTCATGATAAAATTGATCGCCGCGTAACACTAATTTTCTCGAGTGCTCGAAGGCCAGAAATAGAATATACGGTTGTGTGGTTGGCATGAGCACGTGTAACGCTATGTAAAACGCGAGGTGTCCCTGCTGATCAGTTTCTGTAAATGAGGGTGACTATTTTTTACTTGATTAACCGATTCGCCGGGAATAAAGCTAGGTACGTAGATAGAGAAAGTTTGCTAACTTGCTCCGTGTGTAGTGTTCTGGGATTCTTGTGTCTCCCGCAGGTGGTAGCGATACGAATAACTCAGATTGCTTCAGGATGTATGTGGTGTGCGGTTGCCTAAAAATCCCTATGCGTGAGCTCGACTAATTGTATGATTACAATTTGACCGCTTACTTGTGTTTGATAAATGTACCAGAGACAGGAGATAACAGTGCTGGAATCTCTGTGCGTTGAGAAACGCGAACAATCAGCTGGAGAAGGGTGTCTTTTAGAGTGCATTAGAAAAGCTTTTTCTTTGCTGTACCGATTGCACGGATATCGATTAATCACTTATTGCCGGAGAATTTTACAAGCCAGGTCTGTATATCAGACGAGAAGTGAAATGAAAGCAGTTAAGTCTGCACTCTACGTTACTGAGAAATGAATACGACGGTGGGGTTGACAGCTCTGGAAGCCTATAAAAAGTTGTGATAATACTAAAAAATGTTTCATACATAATTTAAATACTCTTGAGAAACAGTTTTTACACTTTTTTCTTTTGTACGTTGTACTTGACATTAATATGAATTCAATCATTATAATAATATTTTAAGATTCCCAAATAG
This sequence comes from Andrena bicolor, assembly GCA_960531205.1. Lineage (NCBI taxonomy): Eukaryota > Metazoa > Arthropoda > Insecta > Hymenoptera > Andrenidae > Andrena > Andrena bicolor. Next base: position 382,973 of record OY482666.1, read on the forward strand.
TTGAAAATTTAATAATCTTTCTGTGGCTTTTAATTTTGTCTGTAAACACTTCCGTGAAATTGAATAACGCGATTGGCTGCCGTAACTTTCAAGGTTTCGACTGTTTTCAGGTTACCCAGGCAAAGATTTCAGTGCCTCCAAGAGAAAAATTCTGGCTATTCAGGTGACCGTGGTGATCACATTCCCAATTCCATTAATATTTCGCAAATACATTACAAAGTAACTGTAACCTTCCGCATTTACAGTTTAGAATTAAATATTCTTTAAAAAAAAAACGTGTAGGTTCCTTAACGAACTGCAATCCCGTTAGGCGTGCTTCGAATAAGTTTGTAAACATATGAATATTCTTACGATGGATTTCATAAACGAATAATGATAATGATAATTAGAAAAAGTTGCAAAAGTTGTTGAAAACTGTGAAATTCGGAGTGTACCTTCTAATATCATCGAAATATCTATCTCGCTATGAACTATTTCAATCGTGGTTCGTATCTTTCGCTACTTCAACTGCCAGTAAACTAGATTAGCGTGAATTAGCGAGCCGTATTCCACGCCGGCGGCTAAATTCCAGCGTCAGTCGCGTGAAGCAGAAAGGGGTGGCTTGGTTGCAAGCTACCTATTGCCACCAATGTTGCCGTTGCTATTGTTTCTGCCATTATTGAAGTGTGAGCACACTGTATCGAAATATGGTTTTAATTTTCGCACAGAAACGTCGCGGGAAGCTGCGTTTTGCACTGATAGGAAAAGAAATCGACCGGCATTGTCTGTGAACCACCGAGACAGGTGGTGGAGAAATTGGGGAGTAAATAGTAAAATTCCTCATATGCAGAGCACGGGGTTCCAGGGAAGTCTGAAGAAAGCGAGAATTGGAAGAGACGAAGAGACGAAGAGGGGTGAGAGAATAAATTGGAGTAGCAAAGAGAGAGAGAGAGAGAGAGAGGAAGGAAGTAAGCCAGGGAAGAGGTTCGTTTGGCAGAATCGGTTGATGGAACGCGCGGAAATGGAATGCAAGTAGGAAGCGCGACTCTTCCTACTAACGTTTCCACTGTTTTCAATGCGTTAAGTGGCCACCGCGGTGATTTTTATCGCGTGGGTGTTGCACTAATTGCGACCGTTGCGCATGCTATTTTTTCCTCCTCCCCTCTTCTTCTTTTCTTCGTTTCTTCGTTCACGCACGTTCCGTCTTCAACGCGCGTTAATCATTAACGGCGCGCGTGAGTCAGCCTTGCGAGGTCGACGCTTGTTGCTAACTCCGACAACCCGCTCCTCACCGATCGAACGAACCTATCATACTTTTCTGTAAACTAAATATTTCTTCTCCAAGCCATCATCCTGAAACCTCTTACCACCATTTCCACTCTAAAACCTTTAAAATCCCCGTGAAATTTGCTACCAAGCAAACAGACCCTTCATTTATGACTCGCCCATTCACGTCTTTTCTTTCCCACATTGCGACTTGAAAGAAATACTAAACGATAGTATTTGTGAACTGTGCAAGCCAACTGACCGTCAGAAGTTCAATCTCCCTATGCTAACTATCTTGCAGAAAAAAAAGGCTATAACTGCAATAATCTAGAAAGCCTAAAATCGAGTAGCACTTGACCCACATCCGATTCCGTCCGAATTCTGGCATATTGAAAGCTGCAGCATGCCCTCCAAAGCCACTACGCGGTTATACGAAAAGCCTACTTAATCCCCGAGGGGAGCGACGGCTTTTAATCAAGCAAACAAAAGTCTGTGTCAAGACACAGACGCAACGACATTGAAGGATCCCGACACGAGAGACACCGTGGTGCCGTTGATGGAATCACGGCGGCAAGAAGCGCAAGTACGCGGGATACACCCTTTCCGGCCACGGTACCAGGAGAACCGGCGAAAAGTGGAAAAAGAGCAAGGGGACAAAGACGGCGGGCTGCTCTCGGTTATCTTGCAAGTCACTTCGTGCCACGTATCCACCGACTACAAGGTATGTATATCCCTTTACGGGTTGGGAGTTGCCCGGAGGAGTCCGACGGCGACGCCGACGCCGACACCCACGACGACACCGACGACGGCGACGGGAGAGGTGTCATTTGTACACAAAAGAGGGTGGCGAAGCCGCGTTACGTGGCACGTGCATTTAGGGGTGAGAAAGGGAAAGCCAGACGCGAACGAAGAAAAGCGTGGAACGTACAGGGTGTCCCGTAACTGATGGTACTGCCGCGGCCGGCTCATTCGATTCCGTCCCGTCCCGTCCTCTTCTCTACCCCAATGCACGCCGGAGAATGGCTCCAACTTCACGCGGTTCGTGTGCAGCTGCGTCCGTTTTCACAACACATGTTCAGTCCAACTTATTCATTCAAATTATACAGTTATACATTCAAATGTATACAGAGAATCTAGCGTAGATACATAACCTTTATCGATCTACCTACACTGATTGTTAGTGGCGATTGTTTTGGCTTTCTGTTAATTAATTTCGTAATTGCATTTTCCTTGTTACATACTACTTTCATATTTCCCAACGAAAAAACTCTGATTGTAAGATTTAATCCAATTTTGCTGTTTTGGTGCTTTGCAAAAACCAACGAATCGGTGGCGGATTTAAGAAAAATGACTCAGCTGGCAAACGTTCTGAGGGGCCTATTTTTTTTGTTCGGATTGGTAAAATATTTTAAATATCAAACGGTAAATAAAACACGATGAAAGAATCCGGTTATATACACCTATTGTATTTTCAACCACAAGGATGGTATTACCTACTATTTTCACAAAATATATTTTTTAAAAAACGAAAGGAAAGATTTTGTGGAATAGAATTACCTTTCATTATGTAAAATGATTCGGCTTATTTACGATACGATTTTCCTAGAAGTGAAATTCTTGGGTTTTTTAATTTACCAATGTAAGATATACGATATAATAAAGAAATTACAAAATACTGTATAATGTAAATAATCACGTTAGAAAATACGTTTAGAATTCATTTTATAATATCTTAAATGTGAGAATCCCTAATTCCAATTGCACTGAACATTTAATTATCTATTCTCGAGGCCAGAAAAAGATGAGCGCGCCATAAATTTGAAAAAGCTGAGACAATTATGAAACCAGCCTCGTCATGTGCACACTCTCCTCCGCCGTTTCCCATATGGATGATCTCATTAGCAGTTAATGAAACGTTGCGAGCATCGCGCCCACGCGTGATGCAACGTCTGGAAATTAATGAGTCAATTATACGTTAGGCGGAATCAATCTCCTCCGATTCTCCGCAATTAATGTCAGTTAACCGCGCTCGTCCCTGTAATAATCTCGCAGCTTGACACAGAAACGAATAACACGGACCGTCGGAAGAAAAATGTTAATCAATACCCTGGTGTGCGCTCGTTGATAAACGCAAAGCAGAATTACCTTTAGGATCTCACTGACGTTCTGACACGCGAGCGTCGATAAATTAAGAGGAAGACACTCATCAGGAACGACCGACAAATAGTCCCCTCGTTACGAAACGTGTTATTAACGCCCCATTTCGCGGATCTCGGATTATGGAATTTTTAAGGGGAGGAAAATGATTCTTCGCTTGCCTGGTGTAATGCTGAGATAAAAAAATTTAAATTCAATTCGATTTACCGTTCGCCTGCTGATGAAGGAAATCGCGATAGATGTACAAGGTGTTTTAGAACTGAAAGTGCGAAATTGACCGAATAATAGAGCTTAATAATGGTAGATAATATGTACATTTAATTAATACATAATTATTTAGTACGAAAGCGTTTTTAAGTTTTGTGAATTTTTGTGTATTTAAGAAATAATTAATTGCAGTATTTATATCTTAGGTATTAGAAACTTTTTATTCATTTTCGCGAATTCTATTTGTCAAGTGAGTGCGTAAGTATATGTAGTTCTGAAACACCCTATATAACGATCGATACAGCACTGATTTGCGTCAATATTATTACCACCACAGAGAAACGGGTGAAATAAAAATTGCTTGGTTTCATCCGGATTGACCACAAAAAAATATTGATCGTTGCATCGGCAACAATGTGCATTGCAATTCTGCAATAAAAATATGTTTTCAATTTAAAGAAAACAAAGCGCATATACACAAATGAACTTGGAATAATTTCATTTAAAACACACGTAACTTTTATGTGTCCGATTCTCCTCCACAGATAATAGTACTGACAGAAATCAAAGTGGTACGATTCAATACATTAATTAATAAAATCGCGAACGTTGCATGAAATTGATATGCGGGGCTTATCAACCGAAACAACAACGCATACACGCAAAATGGCCAATATACGGCAATCTCCTCGCGCTGTATATAAAACTACCCCCAACGAATAATTCGGCGAGCAAATAATCGGCTAGAAAGTTACAGAAACAGACAAACAGTGGTGACTGGTAAATTCGAGAGGACATGATTTCGAAATTGAAGGCATAACAGTGGCGAGATATGCACGCGAAAGGGTGGGTATTTTCTGGCACGTTGTTACCCCGGATTATGGTACGCGTCTTCAACACGGAGAGGTTATACGACCGGAAGTTGAATGGTCTCCGCGAAAGTTTCACCCTCGCGAACCTCTATCCTCGTTAATTCCAAAGTTTCGTGAATCTCTTCCCTCTCCTGTCGCCCCTTTTTTATTTCCCCTTTTTTTTCTCAGGGAGAGAAACGCCACACCCTCGTGGTTACTCCCACTCGTGGCGGCTTCGCCCGCACAGGAACACTGGAGGAAAGGGGAAACCGTCATCGACGGTAATAAGATGATCGCCGAAAGCGGGAAAACCCGTTTCGCGTTAACGCGTTTGAATAATCGCGCGCTCGGGCTTTATTAGGAGGCTCGTAATTGTGCTTGCGTGATCGGTGTGTTTTCTGATTATGGAGGAACGTGTTTGCTGTAGTGAGATAAAGACATTGTGCGTAATTTGTAATCTTGCGGTTTCGCGAGCATCTTGATAGGTATAGGTAGGTTCATCCACGCAGCTCAGGCGAACATACGAGGTAGTGAATACCGGAGTTGGGCAAAATTTAATCTAATTACAAATTACTAATTGTGTAATTGATTACACGTTATTTTCTAGGATCGTTAATTTTGGGTGGTTGACACAATTTCAACTACCTAAATTAACGATTATAGAAAATAACATGCAATCAATTACACAATTACATTTTAATCGTAATTTGTAATTAGATTACATTTTGCCCAATTCTGGTTAATACTAACCTAGTTTTTGATATTTTGCTTTTTTATCGAGTGTTGAACGCTGAATAAAAAATCTATTAGAGTGTATGGGCCGAAAAATTAATAAGTACTGAGATGTTTTTTAAATGATTTTTAAATCTAAGTAATGCTCAAACTGCTGGCCACAATTACAACCAATACAAATGCGTAGTCGAATCTTTCTCGCCATCATAAGAATGTGACACGCAATTGCGAAGCAAAGATAAATGAACAAGCGAATAAAAAGGAAAAACTCTGGCTGACTGGTCAATTTTTAAGATGATTCTTGATACAAGTGAAAATGCGTTCCATGGATCTGTAGCAAAGCACTTGATTGCCAGTACTTCACCTCCATTGAATGAGCGGGGTGCAAGGAGATTCCGAAAGAAAGAGAAAAAAAAAATTGTTAACTCGCCAACACTCGTGAAACTAGTTATTAGTCACGGCAGCGTGGGGTTGGAGAGAGCAGACCGAAATGATGTGGCGCGGAACGTGCATCAGAGTGGAGTCGATGGAAAGGGAATCGCGGGCGGGAGTGAGGGGTCACGTTGGTTCGCAATTTGCGTAATTGAGCTCTGAATTATTTACACTGTCGGCTGCGTCATACTTCTGTTCGGTAATAACTGACGGTGCGGCGTAAACGCGAAATCCGTTGACACTTAACGCGATTCGAAATTACGAACACCGACCATTGTCTGGATTACGAGCGTGGAAACGCCAGCGGACCTCTGCCGGACGTTTTTATCACTCTCAAGCAGATCAACGACAGAAACGTTTCGAGCGAACAAGAATTGCCACTCTGGCACCCGAATCCTGAACCTTTCGTATGCTGACCAATTAAACAAAACTTTTGCATCTTAAAAAGAAAAAACTTTCAGCAAAAGTGAATTACTTCTTTGAATTAGCACTTTAGGAAATTTAGGAATTCCTACAGTTTTCGAGTTATGGCAGAAGATCCGAAAATAGCCGGATTTTCAGGCGCCAATAGAGTGGATTTGTTCAGCAAAAAAATTGCGTAATAAATACCTATAGGTATATCCTCTGAGATTAAAGTTCATGTTGGACCCGGTGGTTAAATATACGTTTCTTATTATACTATGAAAAGTATTCGCGCCTCCTACATTTCAGCTATGTTTATCCATCTTCCCATATGGAGGATAGAAGTCGTGAATCTACAGCTTGTGACACGGAGGCAAGAGGTGGCGTGGTAGGGGTAGCCAAACGCTATAGTGGGAGAGGCAGCCCGCCAGTGGCCTCGCGAGATCACTTCATTCCGTTCTGACTATAGTAATTTGTAATGCTTAAGGCTTAAGGCGTACTCACGCGTAACTGCCCGTTTTTCAACGCCATCTTCGGGAATTTATTTAACAAAAACTATATGTTGACATTATCTGTCGTTCTGCCTGCATATTAAGGTGTGTTCGAAGTAATACTCAGATTTTTTTTTTAACTTTTTTATCGCACATATCTGAAATCTCTGACTTTTCGAGTTCTCGAGCAATTCAAGCATATGAAGCTTCGAATACAATGAAATTCTGTTCGAAAGGAAGGATTCTTGAAGGTCGTGCCCTCAGACGATCACAATGAATCATGGTATTGATTTCCTATCGAAAATACGAAACCTCGTGGCGGACATTTGCGCAAGATTACGTTCGTGTGTTTGCAGAACAGGCATATTGTTTACACACGTCCTTGAACAAGCCCCGTTTACTTAGCGATTCACTTAACGACCCGGCGAGAAGCGACTTCGCCGCCCGCTAACCTGACTCTAGCCGCGTGAAATATAAGCTGGCGATAATGTGCTCGCTCCTGTCGCGAATCGAGATTTTCAAGCGACCTCGTGCTTTCTAAAGCGGTGAAGGAAATTGGACATTTAGCTCTGTGTCCTCGGTGACGGTGACTGGAGATTGAACTTTCTTTAAACAAGGAAATCATGAGAAATTATGCAAATAAATAATTCCACGGTATGGGGTAGAAACTTGAATACGTGATTAACACATTCGAATCGAAGGGCATAAAATCTTATGAAAAGCTCTGATCACGCATCTCGAAAGCCACAAACAATCTGCAATTAAACCATTACGGTTTTATACAATTTTGGATCAGTTTATGATAATTCAATTGAAATCCTCTTTTAATGGTACAGGATAATATTCCAATCGGATTTCTGTGGGTGGCATTTAAATATAATCTGAATGAATTAATGATGAATGTGGTCATACGAAATATTACGTAAACCATTTGCTGTCATTATCCCTTGTCGTTCACTACAGTTAAGTATATTTCACACGAGTGAAAAAAATAATGAAAATTTAGCTACCAATTTAGGAACGAGTTAGCGTACAAATTACAAGATACTTCTGCGGTCCTCTCGTAGTGCAAATTCGCAAAAACTTGCTCACAACTAAAAACAAAGTTTCCGCATAGACGGTTTTATTTTTAATCAGATGTGTCAGCTTTATACTACAATCTCAACTTATTTTTCGACACTGTGTACGCTGCTAGCTGTTGGGCTTTCGTTAAATCTTGCCAATATAATTCTGCCATGTTTTATTGCAGTTGCAACAACTCTCTAAAAACTTCAATTTGGCTTACACGCCTTGTCCATTAACGTTCTGAACTCGGCGTTCATATACTTCCGCGAGCTACTGTACATGCCCAATTTTGGAAGCAAACTCCGCGTCTAATCTCTGACAATCCTTTTCCCCGCTCGCGAGCTCCAGGGACGAATAAACAACAATTGAAGACGACGAGTAGATTCCACTTCCACTTCCACTTCCAAACGGGGAATATTCGCGAAATCTCGCGAACACAAGAGAAATGAATTTCCCGTCTAGCGCGAATATTCATCTCGCGATTCCCTTCGAGCCCCCCCCCCCCCCTCCCCCACCCACGAAACGCGCAACAATACTTTCGCGGGGATATTTCGAGAAATAAGGAGATATTTCGAGATACGAGGCAAATGAACGGGCGCGGCGCGGCGTGCCTACGGCCCAACACCAAGGGAAATCGAAGGGGGAAACAGAGAGAAAAACAACGCGGAGGGAAAGGAAACATTGGCGCGCAGAGCTATAGAACACCTCATTTGCCAGAACGATTCGAAACGAAGGAAGGGTGTGTTCGATCGGGGACGAGAAACAGTTTTCGGCGCGAGGAACGAAGGAAATCGCGTGGATTCCGTTATCGCCCGAAAAATTCGTTCTTCTCCTTCGAAATTCTCGACCAAATTGGACTGTTCTAGCACTTCTAGCGCTGCGTCGTGATTGAACACTGGATATTCCGCGGAAATAAATTAATATCGATGAAACTAGTTTCTGGATAGTGGATGATGCCAACGCGAATTCCCCGCGCGGACGTCACATGATATTGGCTATCATTCAGCTGAAGGATATCAGTTTGTAATTAACATGCATCTAGCAAAAGTAACAGACAGCCTGGCGAGAAGAATTACGACTGTTGTAGACAGTCTACAACCGAGATTACCAATATTATAAAATTATCTGCAAAATTGTATTCCTAATTAAGAAATTAGTACCACGATTGAAGGGAAAAAGACGGACATTTCTGTTTAACATCGGATCGGTTGGTAAAAAATTCATTTTAATGACGACGGCCATATTCTTACTGAATAATTTTTTCAGTAATCATTTGTTTCAGATGCCTACGAAAAAGGCATCTCAGATGTCTCAACAAAAGCCCACAATCTTCGTGTCTTTCTACGGACATCTGACAATTACTTTTTCACAAGAAAAAAATTTGTGAATACAGTTAAAAGGACGTTTAAGAGTTTAGGGACACACGTTGTATACTACGCTTACTTTGACTGCCCATAAAAACTTCTGATAATGCTAATGAAACTCTTAAGCATCCTCATTGGTCACAATAAATATAAAATGTAAGCAACTTGGCGTTGGAAATGTTGCAATGCCCCTCAGGAGTGAGAGGAAGAAAAGTGTGTTTCTGACAAGAGGGCTCTGAGGAACAACGCAAACCTGGCCGCAGAACCTTGGAACGGGAAACATATTCTCCACATAAAAGAACAAGAGTTTAAGAAACTGGAAACGCGGCCATTGTAGGCTCGCGTTGCGCGGCAAATACGATGCGCGCGCGCGCGCGCTTGATGCTCGTAAATTGAACTTCCTCCCCATAGTGGCTGTTGAACAGGGCATAGAAGCTCGCCGCGTGAAACACAGACGTATCAATTTGAGGAAAAGTGTCCCCCGGCCCGATTCAAACGTCAATCCGAATGCTGATGAAAACCACAGGTAGAAGCTGGTCCCGCGGACTGCAAATGGCGTAGGAAATTTGTTTCTGTTATCAGACGCGGGCATCGCGCGACGACGTCGCTCTCTTCGATGCATCGTCAAAACGAATCGCTGTCCGCGAGATCGATAACCCATTTCCTCGACGGGGCTTCCCGATTAACCGCCACACGAGTACAGTTTCAACAGCTTTTAATAGCTAACCAGAAGAAAAAACGACAGGCGGAATGTTAATCGATGACGGCACGTCCATCGAGGATCATTCCAATCCAACCAGAGAACCTTCGTGTTTACACAGATTCGCTGTAACAACAACGCTAATCGAGAGTTCCGTCAGGCCCTCTTTCGTTCATGTGGATCAAGCTGATTTATGTACAATCTTACTTGCTTGCAGCATTGGAAAACCAGCAATGCAGGGAAAATGGATAAACTCTTTTGCACCTGGGTACCGAGCAGTTTCACCAACTAAACACTCAAATTCATCTTGCACGTGTGAAATTTTAAGGAACCGGTCGAATCATGATATTTTCTGGAATATTTCGTGTCATTCCGCATTTTTATAAATGATTAATACTAATTATGTAGGTATTCATTTGAAAACAGAGCGATACTTCAACAGTTGACCAACCGATAACACGTCAATGGCCCATGAAACTCCCCCCAAATAAATGCTTCTGCACGTCGCGCGTCGCCTCGAAGGATCATTTCGAGTGTGGTAAAATTGTTTTGCCATTTTGAACTGGTGAATGCGATCCCTACAGTGGGCCCCACTTTATTCGAGGCCGGCCGCCGGCATCGGGGCAATCACGAGGCTACCAGGGCCGCCATGAATTTTCAAGCAGATTCTGCCAGCGTTTTCGCGACCAGCGTCAGAAAGCGTTGCATTGGGGAGTCAGTCAGCTGACAGACAGCACTGACGGCGAGGAGGGACGGCCAGAGAGGGTGCAGCGAGAGACAGGATTGTTAATGGAAAGCCATTGTTCTCTAATCAAATCATTTGCTCGGCGGCGGGAAGGGGAGAGTGAAACAGCGACGAAGGAAAATGGAGGAACGGGGTCGAAAGCAGGTGTTCGTGCGATCATCCCTTCCCTCTTTTCCCTTCTAATGGCCATGGGACCTTATTTTATGTTTGACGGATACGAACGCTACTTCAAGTTTTACGCGAACCTTCTAGGAATTTATGGAATGACTCGAGTAGGGAATAAACAGTGACCCGGCTGACATTGATATTTAAATGACCGTGAATAGAAATTAATTTTCCCTTGTGCCGTCGTCAATACCTTCATCAGGGATCGTTAACTCGTTACTTCAAGTCCGATTGTCTCCGCTGTATAACCTGTAGAAACTGACGCGGAGAATTAGGCAGATTGATCGGATACAATGGTGTGAGTTTTCGAGTAAGAAAGTTCGGGGTGTCGTGTATAGTAGGGGTAGTTTGTAAACGACGTTAAGCCTCGATTCCAAGTAATATGTAGTGCACACGCGTAGGTACGTGCTGGTAGTTACGGGCAACGATATCGGGGGTCAATAATCGTTAACGTTGGGTAACGGTAGTTACGAAGTTAGATAGCAGAGACCAGCGTTAACTAGATCTTCAGGAAAAGATGGAGAAACAGGAACAGCGAGGAAACATTTGTCCTACATTTACGATCAATTCTCTTTTTCATGATCCAGGATGATTACTGCTATTTATGTCCAAAGTAAACAATTTTTTTTCTTTTTCATATTTACGACAATGTTGTTAACAATAATAAATGATATAAAGCACACATTTTTAAAGATACAAGAGAACTTTTATGAGTCAAGAAGCAACCACCAACATTCACTGTAAATACTAAAAGAAACCAAATACATTATCTATCAAATTGCGATTAAAAAGCTCCTGAGAGAAAAAACTCAGATACATTATTTCCTCGAAAATGGGTAAGGCCACTACGTAAAAGTAAATACAACCCCTTGTAAATCGCGGATGCCGATATCAGAAGCAGCCAGTAATCGTTAAGCAGCGAGACTCCGATACGGTATCACGGAACGGGCCTCCATTACGTTTACACATAAAATCCGAAAGAATCTTCGGAACTGCCATTTCGCGATGACGCGATCGTAAACGCGTCCGATGTAACGCGAATGCACGGGCTCGTTAAAACTTAAGAATAACGTATTCCAGGAAACTGGTGGGACAGTAGCGCGATATTTAAAGGGCTGGGGTAATACAGCTTCCAGGAAAGAACGCGATATATCGTGCAAACAACAGAACTATAGGCAGCGAACTATGCCAGCGGCGGTATAGTAGGTACGAATTGCTGATATTGTAACAAGGCCACCGACATCGCCGAGTCGATAATCGTTAGACGACGCTATAACGGCGGCCAAAAGGGTAGTTGACGTCACTGACGAACCATTCCAACATGATCGAGGCGACGGAAAGGGACCTGGAGAAAGGGGGCACGAGGAGACGGGGTAGAAAATGATCGCGAAAAGGGAGATTCGGAACGAACAAGGTGGACGTATATTTAGAAATGCTTTTATAATCTACGGAGTGTTTCGTTGACATTTAGTGTGCTGTGATTCACACATCCTTGGTGCCTAAGACAAATGTTGTTCGTCAAATTAAATAAACAAACTATTCGACCAAGCAACTTCAAATTTTGCACACTTTTAGTTCATAATATTCCACCGAATCTCAACCACAATGTTTAACCAAATTATTAATTTAAATTACTTTCTTTAGTGTTCCTACTTCTCTTTTTATATAAATACCTTGAAGCTATCGGTGCTCGTCTTGATAATTGATATTCTGCATTTTATTAATTAAATATTGAAGTTTGTCAAAGTGGCAAGAATGTTCCTCAGCCCGGTTCGTAGCTGCGCTTTGCAAGCATACGTCCGTTGCAGTAGAAGGCAGGTATAAAAGTGATCGCGCGGAGGTGGACGTTGACGTTGTGATCGTCGACACTCGTTGTCGCCAGTGAGCTTAGCGTGGGAAGCCGAGCAAGCACTCTTTAACGATCGACACGCGCGCGCGCGCGCGCACGCACGCACCTCGACTCGCCTGTATGCCCATGCAAATGCAATAAAATGCACTGGGGGACACTGGGTGCCACTGGGTGCGCGGGTAGAATTGTTTCAGCGCCTGTATATGTATTTGGCGTGTACTCATACCGAGCTACCGCTGGTCAGTGACACGTACCAACCACCTCTGTCCAATAATCACATTTCGTCGTGGGACAATTATCATAGGGCCTCGTGACGGATGATGTAGATCGCGTTGATTGACCGCCCGGGTCAAGTGGTTTGAATATTTCACTTGATTTTCGTAACTGGGTCTCTGCGAAGCTTTTCTAAATACATTTTTTACTGTCCAGGGGATTTCTGGAATCCTTAATTTTCCTGGAAAAAAAATTCTGAATGTTTCGCGTAAAATGGCATAAAGGACCGAATTTTTAAAAATTCTTGGATCTAAAAATTTATATTTTTTCGATTATTAAATCCATTCCTAACAGCATACGTATGTTTTTTCCTAATTTTCGAACCTTCCCGTCACTTCATCATTTTCGAATTAGCGCGCGATTGACTTGTACAATTAGCTGCGTAAGCTTCTCTTTGATACAGGCACATGAATTGTTATGATGAAAAGCAACTATGATTTATAGTGATAGTAGAAGGTTTGCAGGGACAACGGTCCGTTTGGACAACGTGGATTCGGTTAACGGAGACCCCACTCTATCATCAAATGTAACGCTAACGAACCGCGCATAATAATCCACGCTGAGGGCATCGTTCGAAAGAACTGGAAACTCTTGCTACACAACATCAGTTAGCCCGAGCATTCGATAACTACGGCAATTATCGCGACTCATTGATCTCCATCCCCAAAACGCAACCCTCCGCATCGAACACAAAGAGATTTTCTTTTCGACTCGCCCCATGCGCGCTGCAAATCCACTTAACTCGAACCTGATGAAATCCATGTCCTTGGGGACCTCGCGTGACCCTAGGAGCGAAACGCAGCGGGAGTCGGCCTAGGGTTTAAACAGATCCCCAGATAAGGTGTCAGCGCGCAGCACGGTTGGAAAAAGTTGGGCCAACAGAGCAGACGGTGTGACTCGTTTGGATAATTCCGGAGGAGCGCTGTTTCACTCGCAATCGAATTCAGCCGCAGTGAAAATCGCCATGCGTCCGGTCTACATGCGTTTCGAGGACGCCATAACTCACCGCGGTGACTGATTAGATACCAATCCATCTGCCGCCACGGACCGCTAGCCGTATCGAGCCAGAGATTAATCGCGACGGATCTCCGTTGATAAACGACTCTGGAACCGACGCTAATGATATTACCGATCCCGAAGTTGATTTCACGAGGGCCAATCGCGGCGAAAAATCGGCGCTGAGGATCGCAGTTACGATCGTTACGATCGTTACGATCGTTTCGATCTTGGGGCCCCCCTTGGAGCATCAGAAACGGCTCGAGTTATCGAGTGGCAGCTGTCGGTTGCGTCATCGATTCGCTCGAAAAATTACGGTAAACTGTTCGTGCAACTGGACATGAATGGCTCCGTGTGGACCGAGCGCGCATATATTTAGCTGGGAGCAACATCGAGGCCATGATGCGCGCGGCCGGCCGCGGCGGGGAGGCCGTGCTCCGAAACGCTTCGTGGAATCTTATGTATGGGGACAGCAATTTCAATAGGAATATCTCGAGGAAAACCGGCGGTGCTCAAGCATTCGCGTGATATAAAGGGTGTTTGGAAGAAACCATTCAGCACTGCTTAAAAGAAAACTAACTTTTTTTATCGTCTAAAATATATAAATCTACTCAATAATAAAAGCTTTCACGAACGCTCAAAAAATGCCACTAATTGACTAATTGTTAATAACTTCGCACCGACGTATGTTCCATTGCGAAATGATTTGCTGTAGAAATAAGTCACTTCTACTATGTCATGCATTTATGTCCGGCCCCGCGATTGCATGTTTTTTTTTAACAGTTATCAGCGTTTGTCGAAAAACTGAATATGTAAGTAAATATTTTTTCTTAAAGATTTTATTTTTTCATGCCCTATATAGTTACAATGGAATAAATGTTAAGGGACTATTTTAAAGTTTGTTTATTAGACGATCTATTGACATAGTATTTTTGTTTGAGGGTTATATAGATTATTGAGGGTTATATAGATTATTGAAGTCAAAATGATCGGTCGGTTTAAAGTTTAAATTCTTATTTCGTCATCCAGAAAACGATTTTTATATTTTGTTTAAATATCACTATAAGTTTATCACGGTAAGTATTTGTAAATAACTATTAGTTTTTAAGTGTCATCCAACATCCCATTTGCTATAACCAATATAAAGTATAAATTTATTTAGGTTCAAGTACTCTGCATGCTGTTCCGTCGAACCAATCATTCGTGTTGCAAGCTTCCCTGGAAGCTCAAAGCGTCCGAATATCGTAACAGCACGGTACCTCGTCGTCTTTGCCTCAGACAGAATAGAAAGCACGGAGACTTGCCTTTAATTTTCCGGCCTGGCCTATATCTAATCGACAATACCTCGCTTCCGTATAGTCTCGGGCTGCGGCTCTGAAACGAAGCTCGGATTTCAGCGACGCGGTATCACGAAGCCGCGTGGAAACGAGCCATTGGGTCGTTGAACCCTCTAAAATTGGGAGCACGCCTCTGATATTTCGTACGCATGCGAATTTATACCCTGTAATTACTTTCCCGTGCTTTTATCCCCCTTTTTATCACGCGACTGCGCGTATTATGCGAGCCCTTCGGCGTTATAGGTAAGACAAAAACAAGCTGGAACCATGACTTTGCTTTTCTTGCGTAAAGACTAAAGATAGAAAGTGACTTGGTCGACACACAAATCTCGGAACTAAATTGTATCTCAGCGTGCGTTTTTCATTGCTCGTTGAATGTTTTTTCGACGGCGCAGCGGCACCAGCTTGTTCGGAGGATATACAAAAAAAAATATTAGTTTTGCCCAGCCTAACGTTCAAAGATTGCGGCTACTTGCGATTTGGCTAACCTACAATTTTCAGCCACGCATAAAACTCAAGATTAGAAATAATACGAAGGTGAAATCTAAATTCAGACGAAATCTGAAAACACCACGACGTTCCCAACGCGTAGTAACTTCAAAGGAGGAAAGATCGGTCAACTGAGATTCGAAATGGAATATTTTATTTGCTTGACGAGTGTTCATTCAACTGAGCGCTAAGTAGTCAAGATATCGAAGAATTCTTTCCAATACTATCAATAGTATTTAACTTTAAATAATTATAAATAAATACTTTTACACCAAAACAGACTATAATAACCTGTTAAAGTATTCCTCATCCGAATACAAAGACCTTTGCCTAAGAATATGCATATACTTTCTGAAATAAATTCCCATTGAATCGTTCTTTTTCTGATCTCACAGACCGCGGTAACCCCTGAAACACACTTACGATAATAATTCCAACAGTTAAAAAGGATCGTCCGATCGGTGGCCATGCCAAGAATAACCGTTCGCTGATGCATCCCTGACGCGCAAAGGAATATCCCCGATCTACCGACAATGTCTTAACACTCTTAACATTCCCCCGAAAAGCCGACACAAGAGATACTGGTTGACACATCGAAGAAAGCCGTGCATCGTTTCTCCGACAGGCAGATCGAAGAGGCTCGAGGGCCTCGAAAGGTCTCGAAAGGTCTCGACTCTCGGCCGTGACCTTTTCGGTTCAATCTCCGAGCGTATCCGTCGATTTAAATTCAACGCCCGCCACGGAAGAAATCCCTTTTCGCGGCTCATATTCTCCCAACTTAACGCCTCACAAAAGCGACCTCGTCATTCTTAGCAGACGGAGCGTGAGATCTCGCGATGTAACGCCAGTGTCCTCGAAACCCATTAACCCCCGCGCCTCCCGCCGCGATAACTCTCTAGCCTCCCACCCGAACCCATGCCTTCACCGTTCCCTCTTAATCCCCCTCGCCACCCCCTCGCCACCCCCTCGCCGCCCCTCGCCGCCCTTCGCGAAGCCATTTCGTTCGCGGAACAGCCGATCCTGCCAGCCTCTCTGAATAATATCCGAGAGAGAACGCTGGATGCAACCTTAAGGTCTGATCTTACTATCTCTAGAGGTCTCTAGACTCTCTGCTCTGCCTGGACTCGCGTCAAACGGCGCTATAAGCGAATAGGGATTAAAAACCATCGCCTTTGTTTCCATAACGAAATCAACACTCAACACGCTTTACAGCGAGGGGGTTGAAATATGACGCGTGAATTCTTTGTATCGCCCGCAGACCGATCACGCGTGACCCGCCTGCAGATCTGAAAATATGCAGGTGTCGTTGTTGCGTAGTAATTTTCTGGCGAAATAGACATGCAATCGAGTGCAGCAGGGTATTTCACTCGCTACTACCGATTCTAAAGCAATATCGTATATAACTGTTTTCTTCTCGTCTGTCGAGATCTACCGTTTGCAATTCTGACGAAATCAATTCTAGGATTTTGAAAGTTTAATGGTTACGGCCATATTTTATGGCAACGGTGATTCATGACGGTCGATATTCTAGGATTTATTTCGGGTCATCGATCCCCACATCGCAAACCAGAATTCGTCCAGGGGGTGAGTGCTATAACGCAAGTAGCTCATCCATCCCCGAAGTTCCAGTCACTTGCGTTCCAAGATGTTCCGAGGAAGGATAAAGAACCACTTGGAAGGACTGCATATGCTTGGCAAACCAACATCTTCCACGTGTGTATCGATCGTTCCATTCCAGCAGCTCGGCAAGAGGAGAATTATTATCCGCGATTCTCGTGGCGCAACGCTGCCACACCAATTTTCCAATTCGCAGGCGTCAAGTTTCTAACCATTGTCGCGCGTCCCCGTCCTCGTCGGCGACTTTTCGAGGCAGCGTTAAGGAGATTTACAATCGCCGTTTCGCCCACCGTAAACGAAGCATTTTCGGGAGCAAACGATCGCAGTTAAACCCTCCCTGGAACGCCGCCGGGGAACATTTAAGGGAACAACGTGGAAATTTTCGGGCGATCCAGTCGGATATGTTGCGCCAAGAGATATCGCCGAGGATAATAGCGCGTCGTTTTATACCCCTTCGCTGATATATCGCGGCTAACAATGTATTCAGACACTGTATTCGAGACGCTAAACACGAAATGGTGCGGCGGCTGGCATTTCTTTTTCCAGTCGCCATAGAGGGCGACGATTCCACCCTCGGCAACAAAGGGGGCAGTTGATTTGCAGTTTATTTAAGTGGGAATGCTGTCTGTCTAGTTTCAAGCATTATTTTCTTTGCTGTATAGGTGTTGCTATTCGATTAAAAAAACTTTAAAGTTGGTAAGAAGATTATTTTCAATGGGGAAACTCGTAACGACTTTTTATATTAGTGTGATAATAATTCTAATTGTAAGTGCGAATGCACGAAGAATGCAGCGGATATTATTTTATGATTAAATGGAATCGTATCTGATGAAGGAAGCGAAAGAAATTCTTGTTAATTTGTTTTAATTTTTGCATATGGAGGGCTGAGAATCGTAGTGATGTGAGTTCAAATTTTCATAAGTTCATTCTTGACTGCGATATAAGAACATATCTCTTTAGTACTTAACTGACAACAGCAGAGCGTTTCGAAACATACATACTGGCGTAAGCCCGACTAGGTGTCGTCGCTCTTATCAGCACAACACACGAACAGTATAATTTAATGTAACGAATGTGCTGATTCTGATTGGATGCTGTTCATGCGTTGCGCTAACGAGCGAAAAAAGAAAATTAAACTTAAATTTCTTTTAAAATTTTTAAGTACCTACACATATTTATTATGGAAATAGAAAAGATTAAAAATAAATTTAAGTTTCATTTTCTTTTTTCGCTCGTTAGCGCAACGCATGAACAGCATCCAATCAGAATCAGCACATTCGTTACATTAAATTATACTGTTGAGCCTTTAGATGCGTTCTCATTTTTTAACAAAACTTTGGAGGTGGTGACAAAATATTAATCTGCGACGATATTTACACGAAATGAAAGCAGAGAAGAAACATATGTTAAGTTAAGATGAAACTGGAGCGATGAAAATGAATAACTTTTACCTTCTCGACGGCCGCACGTTGTTTCCGCTAAGTGTTAATTAAGTCGAAAGCGATCGAAAGCATGGTCTTACCTGAAACAGAGCAAAATATTCCGTATAAGTATATAAAAAATTCGAAGGAGTGGAGAAAAGTATTAGAGTATTATTGAATTGCAAATGAAGCACTGAAAATGCAACGGCTTGAGCCAGACAGGTTCCAGGAAAAGAACAAGATCGCGAAGAAACTGTGAGATTTCTTACATTAATATCGCATCCCTGTGCAATGAATTCGTTAGTGGAGAAACTAAGAAGAACGTTCCATCGATTCGGTGAGATTTGTCCAGCGACGCCGAAAGTTGGACAAAACGATAGGAAAAGGATTGCAAGGGGTGGACTCGAAATAGGTTTTCTCCGATTTTACAATAACGGCAGAGCAGAGTTGCCCGGCCAGCTCCCCCACGCCGAAGTGAACCGCGGCCGAATCGATAATGAAAATGCATGACGGCGAAATTTCACTCGTAAAGCCTTCTTTTTCGCGGGGCATCGTCTGGCTGGACAATAGGTCGTTATCGAGAGGAGAGAAAAATTCCTCCTCTGGCGAGGCCTGGTCCCCGCCTTTCGCGATCTTTACGATGTAATAGTACACCCCGACCGAGTTCTATTTTTAGTGTAAACCGTCCTAGCCTCGTGGCTATGCTCGAACGCGGCCGCTGCGGCGCTCATCTATCTCGGGGAAAGGCGAAAGGGAGAAAAGACGACGACCGCGAAGAGGACGCGAGCGCGAGGCTCGTCCGTGAAAGCAAGCTTACAGAAGGCTTACGGCGCTGGCATAACAGGATTTAAGCCACTGTAAAACCGGTCCTCCCACTGGACAACGCTCAAGCGAGAGCAACGGCGGCCATCGCGAAAAATCTCGGCCGTTTCAGACCGTCCCGTGTCTCCGAACTTTGCTGCGCGAAAAGTTTCCAAGTTTTCTCCCCCTGCCCCCTCATTGTCATTATTATCATTTCGAGCAGGGCGGATCATATTCAGTCACTGTACTACGGCAGTAGTACAAACGCTGTGTACGGTAAGATTTGGAAGAAAAAAAAAATATAAATTTATATGTAGGTACAGTGGGGGAAGAAAAAACGTTTACAACTTTTAAAATCCCATAAGTTTTTTAGAATTATTGGTCTAAACGACATGAGTTTTTTTTAGAAGTTAGAAGCATTAGTTTGCTAATTGACGTGTTTCGTCGTTTCGACAAAAAATACAATTGGTCGGTAAACCAAAAAAGAAATAGATTTTTTTATACTTTTTTGTGAGTCTGTAATGTAAATTGCGCATAAAAGAAGGGACTCGTCTACCCAAAGCTATTTGTGTGTAAGTGTAAAATTGATTGCAGAATAATGTTGATTAATCAGCATACTCTGTGTTGACTTGTAATATGAAGCAACGCTTGTACAATGTTTGCTACTACTTGCCGTGTAGCAACACGAGAGCATAGCGGGGAATTATAGAAAATATCCACCTTGTGACAGAACAGTAAATGTATGGGTAGGTTCGGTGATAGTTGCGGAAACTGATTGTGAAAATCGTCGCAAATGACTGATTCTTCGAGAAATCTGAAATCAGTTACTCGCCTTCCATCAGGCAAGGCATCCAGGTATTCCGAACTGATGCATAATAACATTCTAATTGGAGGAAGCAACCAACAATGAAATCATTGTTGGTTGCTTGCTTTCTGCATAACTAGACTCAATTGTGGTTGTTGAAACTGATGTCAAATAAATTAGGGCAAGATTCTTCTTTGTGACAATTTTTGTGAGACAATATTCAATTAACGATGTCTCGGCTTATTTGCGAAGTCTTCTTCAAAAATAAAGAATAGACACAGCGGTGCATACTTAAAAATTGCGGCAAAATAAATAAAATGTTGAACTTTAACTTAAAATATTCCTATTTTTCTACAATTTAAAAACTATTTAAAACTACGTACAACGGACAGAATCCTACAAGATTGAACACGTGATAATATACAGGGTGTCCCAGCTAACACTGGACAGAGCTATATCTCCTAAAGTATTGTTATTAAAAATCTGAAAAAAATAGGGAATGCATGGTACGAGGGGACCATCTTTTTCGCCCGAACGAATTTTTTTTTCGATTATTATTTTAAAAGATACGATGGTCAAGTTCGGATTTTCAAATGGCACTAACTTTTTGGAAGTCCTGAGTTGATAGTGCGTTAAAAGACAAAATCAATAGGCTATAATGTATACACTTTATTTCCACTGGTTTTTAAGATATTTCGCTTGCAAATTTCCTGATTTTCAGTGGAAAAACCGTCCCTGGACTGGCAAGGACCGGGGTCAGTTTTACTGTCGTCACGGGTAGCACTGCCTTTTGAAATAGATACCTACCTGCCAATGGTCTACCCCGGCCCACGGGCTGGACAATTCTTTTCCGTCAGAAATGCCACTTAGGAAGGTACATCTGCAGTATCGAGAAGCGCACCGTTACTTTTATTTCGCACTTGCTTCTACGCTCGGATGACCGGTTCTTTTGGGAGGGATGCACGTTCGATTGATTAGGTTAGAAGGTGTGAAAGTTGCTAGACAAAATATCAACCATCGGAATATCAGAACCAATCGGATTTGCATCCCTCACAAACGGCTGCTCTCTTGAAGAGGCCTTCTTCACAGAAATACCTCCTCCCCAATGCCCGCCTTCTCTCGCACGGAATAAGTCAACGCATGCTTCTGTTTTAATATCGGAGCTCGTGTTTATACTCGAGAGGACCACGCGTGGACAGCGGGTTACCCCTTTTCTTCCTGTGTCTCTCCACGAGGAGTATTGACGGTGGATTGTAGGAGCGTAGATGTCTGGATGCCAGTTATTGAATTCAGGAGAGGATAGAAACATTTTATTACAAAACACACATGTACTATAATTAAAGTAAATCGTATTCCTCTCGGGCAGGAGTCGCCCGACGCTCGTCGAAGAGATGCGGCCTCTGGTACCCCGTGGCGGGGACAGTCCTTCGCAAGGCCTCACTCGATTTTTATGGCTTTTTCCGGAAAAAGGTACGAATCCTGGGTCGAGCGTAGCGAATTAGGGTCGAACCCCGGCAGTCGAGGGTCTAATATCCATTACAACGTATTAAGAAATTTTTTTCTTCATCGTATCGAAAGGGAAATGACGCTGATGGATTCCTTATGTTTTTCCGATGAAAATCATACCAAATATCATGCAGATCGGACTACTTTGACACAACCTATTTGTATTCTCTGTGTAAAAGTCGTCCGATTTACAAGATATTTGGTATGATTTTCATCAGAAAAACATAAGGAATCCATCGGCGGCACTGTCCTTTTGATACGACGAAGAAAATAATTTTTTAATATGCTGTAATGGATGTGACACCCTTGACTGCCGGGGTTCGACCCTAATTCGCTACGCTCGACCTAGGATTCGTACCTTTTTCCGGAAAAAGTCATAAAAATCTCACGTGTTAATGATATTCCAAACCCTCCGAGGACCGAAAGCCATAAAATTCGATGGGCACTGCGGGGTGTTGTCCTCGCCACGGGGTGACAGGCGTAGCGAGAGAATTACCTTGTATCTTTTTATAAAATAAAATAATTCTCTATTCTTTATCGTATGGATATGGAAGTGCCGCCGATGGATTCCTTATACTTTTCTGATGAAAATCATACAAAATTTCGCGTAAATCGGACAATTTTTACATAAGGTTGTGTCAAAGTAGCCCGATTTGCATGATATTTGGTATGATTTTCATCGGAAAAACATAAGGAATCCATCGGCGTCATTTCCCTTTCGATACGATGAAGAAAAAAATTTCTTAATACGTTGTAATGGATATTAGACCCTCGACTGCCGGGGTTCGACCCTAATTCGCTACGCTCGACCCAGGATTCGTACCTTTTTCCGGAAAAAGCCATAAAAATCGAGTGAGGCCTTGCGAAGGACTGTCCCCGCCACGGGGTACCAGAGGCCGCATCTCTTCGACGAGCGTCGGGCGACTCCTGCCCGAGAGGAATACGATTTACTTTAATTATAGTACATGTGTGTTTTGTAATAAAATGTTTCTATCCTCTCCTGAATTCAATAACTGGCATCGAGACATCTACGCTCCTACAATCCACCGTCAATACTCCTCGTGGAGAGACACAGGAAGAAAAGGGGTAACCCGCTGTCCACGCGTGGTCCTCTCGAGTATAAACACGAGCTCCGATATTAAAACAGAAGCATGCGTTGACGTATTCCGTGCGAGAGAAGGCGGGCATTGGGGAGGAGGTATTTCTGTGAAGAAGGCCTCTTCAAGAGAGCAGCCGTTTGTGAGGGATGCAAATCCGATTGGTTCTGATATTCCGATGGTTGATATTTTGTCTAGCAACTTTCACACCTTCTAACCTAATCAATCGAACGTGCATCCCTCCCAAAAGAACCGGTCATCCGAGCGTAGAAGCAAGTGCGAAATAAAAGTAACGGTGCGCTTCTCGATACTGCAGATGTACCTTCCTAAGTGGCATTTCTGACGGAAAAGAATTGTCCAGCCCGTGGGCCGGGGTAGACCTTTGGCAGGTAGGTATCTATTTCAAAAGGCAGTGCTACCCGTGACGACAGTAAAACTGACCCCGGTCCTTGCCAGTCCAAGAACGGTTTTTCCACTGAAAATCAGGAAATTTGCAAGCGAAATATCTTAAAAACCAGTGGAAATAAAGTGTATACATTATAGCTTATTGATTTTGTCTTTTAACGCACTATCAACTCAGGACTTCCAAAAAGTTAGTGCCATTTGAAAATCCGAACTTGACCATCGTATCTTTTAAAATAATAATCGAAAAAAAAATTCGTTCGGGCGAAAAAGATGGTCCCCTCGTACCATGCATTCCCTATTTTTTTCAGATTTTTAATAACAATACTTTAGGAGATATAGCTCTGTCCAGTGTTAGCTGGGACACCCTGTAGTAAAGGCTACTGAAAGTTAATGTTGCGTAAGGAAACACTAACTTACCTAACATTGAAAAATCATAACGAAGAGAGCTTTCACAATTACATAAGCCGTAACGTCCAAATTATTGAATACTATCTCGCGCTGTTATCAGAAAAGCCTCGTTCCAAAATCGTAACTGCAACGTTAAATGGCACTCGTTTGCCTGCAGCTACAATCGCACGAAACGTTTGAAACTATATTCGAGAACGGAAATGAAAATCTACCAGCGAAGATGAAGTCAGAGAAGTTCGCAAAAGCTTTCTGGTTTTCATATTTATAAGTAAATAGAAGCACTTGAAATTCGAATTGAAAGTTGTACCGAAGAAGAAGAAGCAGGAGCCCAAAGGAGCCGATATCCTCCGGGCCAAGGAAGAATTAAGAAATTATCTGATGAAAACAGCGAAGCGTAAGTTCCTCGACTACAAGGAGGATGCGTTTTCCCGGTGTAATTTCCGTGGTGGAGCAACGCGTGGCGTGCCGTAATCGAGCCCCCCCACCCAGTCCGATATACATTTCGAACTTGGAGAAGAAACTATCTCTCACGGCGCTGAACGTCTCGAGATAGCTCCGGCTAACTCCAGACGGACTTGGCCGGGCCGTAAAAGACGGGGCTTGCGGGCTGCTTCCAAGGGGGCAGCACGATATTGCTTGGTAACTGCATAGTGGTGCTCCGCGGCTTTGAAGGTCACGAGTCGACGACTTCAAGAGAGCCTCAAGACCGGTTTCCTCGCTGGCCCGCGTCTTCTACCTTCATACAGGGTGTTCGTGAAACTACATCATCATTTCGGTGATCAGTGAACCTTGTGTGACCGATCGATCGATCCACGCTCGAGCCTGACTTGCCACCAATTTTCCGAATATGCCAGAGCGAACGATGCTTAGCTCGGCGAGTCACGCAGAAGTGGAACTGATGGAGGAAATTCTAGCGTACAGGGTACTCCCAGTACTTCAGAGTAATTAAGGGGACGTGTATTAGGTTTCACGATTAAGTCTCACGAATGTGTAAATTTCAAAAAATACCGTGTGTAAATTCGAGCATATGGGACTTTAGAAAAGTCTAAGATCGGCAACGTTATGCGTCTTATATTTGTAATTAAGAGTATCGAGAAGATACTCGTCGCGACATTCTGTAAGAGTATAATCAGTACATGCTTCATCAGATTCAGAGTCAGTTCTAGGGAAAAAGTAATTTTTGCCGCCTTTTATATTTAATTGTAAATAATTATTTTGAAATTTAATTTTTGACAGTGAGTGAAATTTTGTGGAGGTATTGGTTAAATAACAAAAGCTTCTTGTTTTAAAAAAATTTAATATTTAAAAAAGTAATAACAAAAGAAAATGAAATATATAGGTAGGAGGTAGGCACTTATTTTTTGAATCGGAAAAAGTTATAAAATATTTAAAAGACAAAATAAAAAACAATGTATAAGTTTGACACTAAATTTAAACATATATTAGCTACTGTTTCACCGTTTTTTTTTCTCCCCAAAAAAGTTTTACTGTTTTAGTGATTTTTCAAAACTGATTTTCTCGTAAACGAGGCCTCATGGAGAAAAATGTTAACAACATTTTCGAAGTATGTTTTTCAGGTGTGACACCAATTCGGTTGCACTCTGTATTATTTCCGATCAAACAACCCGTATACTTGGTGACTTTTCCTCGGTTTAGAACTGCCCTATACGAGCCACGCGCCGTTGGAGTTCACCTTTATACTTTTGAAAATGCAAGTAGGTACCTACACTCATTTGAGTCTTGGAAAGACAACTGGGAGGGATAGGGGGTGGTCGAAATATTCAGACGGCTTCGAATCGTTACACGACGATTATTCGGTCGGCGCTCGCTGCCTGAATACTGCATCAGTTTAGGCCTGACGTAAGACTCTTCCGCCCGGCAGTAAACTCGGTCCATTCACGGGCGAGGAACGGTTCTGAACGAATTGTAACCGCGCGAAAGAGACGGAAACAATGATGGGGAGGGAATAGAGAAGGGCGCAAGAGGCAGCGCCGGAGGAGGATAAGAGAGTGAGAAAACAGTGGGACAGGGGTGGATTGGAAAGAGGGGCGATAGAGAAGCGTTTCGTCGGAAGGATTTCGGAGGTTTAGGTCGGACGAGAGGAGATCACGGGACTTCCGTGTTCCACCCTGCTCTCGAGGCTGTAAGCTTGTCTCGGGACATGCTTCGAGTTGCAGCTAAATCTACCAGCCTATTTTTAACCCGCCCCTTGATGACACTGTCGCACCCCTGCCTCGCGCCACGGATTTTCGAATGTATTATTATTATCATCGGAGTTGCCTCTCCCTTCTCTGCGCGAAGCAGCTTTCTTTTACGCTGCACCGCCTTCAAGGATGCTAGTCTCTTACAACAAAATATTACGTGCAAGTGTGGAGTAGCAACCACGCTGTCGCGGATAAATGCAGTGGAATCAGGATTGCTTATCCGGGCGAATGTCATACCGTCTGAAATATAATTCAGGATAATGGACCAACGCTTCCCCCGTCTAGAGCAGTTTTGTCAAATGCAGCTAAAAATGTAGGAATAATTTTTCTACTGGGTAGCGCAGCTTCGACTATACATGTAGCCAAACGAGCAGTCAATTAGGGAATTTACAACCTAGAACCTGCTACACTCATTTGTTAGTTGTTGACGGTAACGGCATCAGAGTCTTGCAATTATATAAAGAACTCATAATTGTTAGGAGGAGGATGAAAAGACATAACATTTTTACTAATACAATCATCAATTGGTCACATGGGCTTCACTGCACCCCAGCAACATTTTTCAGTTACCATTTTTGTGTTTTCTAATCTTTTAAGTTCCCTAACAGTCTTTTTCTAGAAATGTAAATTCTAATATGATACAAATTGTAGTTCAAGTCGAGCGATTTTCGAGCATTTCAATCAAACATTCCGACTACCATTTGCCATCATTCATGTCCTTGAAAGTACAATAGCTGAAACAGATTTATGTCTTACTTTGTTTCAGAGTTACGACTATTGTTGTGTTCCAATGCTTCTAGAGCTGGTGTAACTAACATGTACAGCTTGTTGACTTATCTAAAAGCATTACCTCATACTGTTCTATGCCTCTACGTTCTCTGGAAAATTCCCATGCTATTTATCTATAGTGGAGTCAACAACTCCCCTTGTAAATGTACAGTCCGGAGTTATCGACGATGATTTATTCAGACCCGTTTTCCTCTATGACAAGTTGACGAGAGAGTCTTATTTCAATCCCCTTGCTAATCAACTAGTGTGATATTAGAACCCACTAGACGCGACACCGTTTATCTCACCAGACAACAGTAGATACGTCTTAAATAAGTAATTACCTAGTAAACTTACTCGGTCAGCACGATATACAGACTTGAATACAACAATCAGAAAAAATTGTTTACAAAGTGAAATGGGTCGTCCATCGATACGGATTTTTTTATCGTTTTTCAATATCTAATTCATCCCTCGAGCAGATCCCTGTTTATTATGACGCAGTTTCTGTTTCAAAGCGACGTGTAAAATATCATAAAGGGAGCGAGCGTGATACAGAAAATTCAGGTCCATGATCACAGAGTTTTCACGAGATTCAGCGAGATTGGCGCGTACAAAGAGAGCGGTGTGACAACAATAATAATTCGAGTAACGAGCGAGAGAAAAGTGTAATTCTATGTGACTCAAGTTGCGATGAACTTATCGATTGCGACGCGAAGATTTGTTTATTTTAGAAACTCGATTGCAGCGTTACTCTGCCCACTCGAGAAGCATTATTTACGTTTACACTTGGTTGTCTTGTTGTGTAATTTTTAGCAATACCCGCCTCTCGGGGCTCTGAAAGGGTTTCACAAAGGCGCGCTCGCGTAACGAGCTCCCTTACAAATTTCTACTACGAAACACGCAAAAGGTTATCCAGGTCGGGCGCGCGGGTTGGTTTTCGAGAAAAATTCGTTGAAAATTTCATCGGCCCAGACACCGCGCCGCCTGTAGTCGTTGCAACACAGACTTGTGAGTCACAGCTGCAGTCCTGACTGCACCACGTTGCCAGACTCACTCTGCAACGAAACGTTCTCGCTCGTGGGGGATTTAGAGGGTTTACGCTTGCACGAAGGAGGTCGTAGGAGCCTCGTGTTCTGGCTTGTAAAACTTTCCGTTTATCGTCCAGCCTGGAATTTCGAAAGGAGGGCGGGATCGATCGCTCAAAGTGTTCCCTGAAAGCTTGATTGGCTTGGAGGATGATCATCGTCGCGGATAAAAATGGGAGAATGTTTTTTCGTGGAATTGGCACTCTGTGCTTAGCAAATTCTTCGGTTGACAGCGTTACACCTTCGACTCTCGATGGCCGATACTTTGCGGCTAGAGTCTTCTAGATACACTATAAAAAGGATGAGCTACAAACGTTTACTTCTTTCGCGAGATGTCGTTAAAAGCCAGGGTATAAGTTATCAGAGGAACGGGATCAACGTTACCATTCATCGAGAAGCTTGCCTGTATTCGTAGGTACGACAGTTCGCGGTCCACTTTTACGATCATTTAGCTGGCGAGTGAGGCTACGAGCCACGAGCTAGTCGCTTGGTATACAGTGGTTCCAACTTCAGGAGCACCGAGACGCTCGTAACGCGAATGGACGCCGAGTTTACCGCACACAAAACAAAAAAAATAGAAGGGAAAAAACCAACTGTTACGCCGGGTTTCGACTGATACAGTATTCACGTTGGCAACTGCAGCCCGGCGAACCAAGTCGCGGCTCAATAGCCGCCCTGCAACGGTTCCAACGCTCTTTGAAATTTTCATCGGCGTGGAAAAACGGTTTCAAACCCCGGACGAAACTCTGCGCGATCGGTGAAATAATTTCGCGGATATCAGGCTCACGAGAGCGTCCCTATCGCTGATGAATCGTCCCTGATAACGAGGACTTTCGAATTTCACGTTCGTTGACTTCTGAAAATATTTTTCGATTTTTTTTTTCGCAGTTTGCTTTGCCAGGTCATTCTGTCTCGGAAAGGTCATGCGCGGCATACTTCTATTTCTACTGGTTATGAAGATAGACGTTGCTTCGTCCTGATGTCAAGTGTCCAATCCACCGATGACGACCACAGGCTACCCTGTGATGTTCACATGTTTCTTACATTTACATTAGTGTGCTTCTGTCCGCATTCCACAATGTCCATTACATTTTTAAACATGGGATACATCGATATTGTGCACTTGTGTACGGTCTTTATAATGCAATAGTACAGCTGCCACAGCGCTGGCTATCAACAGTTCCGTTAATGGCTAGTGACATTTCGCGATAGGAGGAAATGCAGCTTATCTTGATAATTAGTGGAAATGTACCCAAGGTGTCCAAAACACGTTTTTACTGAAAATCAATTATCACTGCCACCGCAACTCTAAAGTGTCTTCTTATCAGCACGTACTATCTAGTTTCAAATTAATACATAGTTCACTGCTGGTTCGGTGTCTACCAGTTCGGTCTCAACCTATTACCACTGCCAATTCTTACTACTGCAGTAGCGCTTTCAATTCCCAGAACAGTTTTGATTCAGCGCAGTTCTAATTTAGTGTTTAGCTGGCTCAATTCCTATATTTATATAATTTTCCCACTTTACCATATAACATATACAGGCTGGTCAGCAATGGAATCTCTTGACCTGTTAATTGGGGAAGATGAGATAACTCGTCATTCAAATTTTAAAAGTTTCGAAATTTCTACTGTGGAATGATTACACAGTTCAACAGCCATCTGGACTGGTCACGTTAAATAGCCGTTTCTCATACGTTTTCGTGCGCTGAAAACGAATCTGCAGACCGTTTGTCGATTTTGAAAAAAAACTACAAATTTTCAAGTTTGAACATCTTTTGCGCCGACACGGTAAAAGTTATTCGGCGCACGAAAACCTGTAAGAAACGGCTATTAAATGTTGCAAGTTCGAAAAAAGTAAAATTTTGTCGAACTGGGTTATTAAACATAGAATTTGCAATACAGTGGAGACGTTTCTGATCGATGAATGACCCGGTTAGCAGGTTAAACCGACCAGATAGGGCCATTTTAACAAATTATATATCGTCGAAATGTTAAATACCGCTAGCCAACCAGTGAATGATTAGTTGCTCGATCCAGACACCAATCGTTTTCCAATTCTGTCGACGGCTAAAGCTAAATTTCGCCCAACCGACTTTCCAGATTAATTCCCTGACTCGGTAAAAGGGACACCAGGTTCAGTGAAATTGAAGAAGCACGTTCGTCGCGTCCGTGACGCCATTGTTCTCGCGCGCAAGATGGCTCAGCGTCGATTGTACGTTGGTAAGTAAACCCTTCGGGAAACAGCAGAGGACGACAAAAGAATCCGTCCTAAAACAAACCTTTCGAAACTGTCTGGCCTTTGTCCGCACCCCGCGGACAACTCGCTGGGAAATTTGATTCTGCCGAACTGTTCGTCCGCAGAAGCAAAGAATAATACGGCAAGCAGAAAAACTGTACCTTCGAGAGTAGGTACGTGCATCAACGATCAAAAAGTGGCACACACCGGAGGAAAGGCGGTTCCATTTGCCTCTGAAACCGTTTGTCCGTTTTTTTTTTGTTTTTTTTTCGGCTAGTGAAGGCAACTGCAGCAAACATTGAGCTCGTGATTGGAGGTGGACGAAAACGATCAGAGAAGGGTGTACAGAGGAGGAGTCTTCGGCGAGCCAGAAATCACAATTGTTTGAAAGTTGATGGAAGCTACGTTCTAGCGTAACAGAAGTCTTCGTCGGATACTCGGTGTACATAATTCATATCTTCCGAGACAGAGAAACACATTTTTGGTCCTTCTCGGCAAGAATTATGACGGCTCGACTAAATCCTGAGAAACTAATATCTGTGATACATCCTGAGATTTTATATTAGTGTTAAACTTAGAATAGCTACCTTGTTTCAGGCTAATATTGTATCCAGAGGAAAGGGTTTGATAAAAGAGGTAAGTGAAATTGGCTATTGAACGATTAGAACTACACCTTGATAAAACTAGTTTAGCGGATATTTTTATCACGATCAACTTCGTCTTTAAAAGAAAGTTGTATAAGGATTTAAACAGATGAAAATCTGACGATACTAAGAATGACACAACATTTCCCATCCAAGTTCAAAACAAACAGTTGCATCTTTTGTTACATCTGTCATTCCTTTAAGTAGACTATTTTAGATGGAAGTAGCGTAGAAGGGACATCTCGATGATGAAACATAAAAATTAACTTATGGACCGAAAGCGATAGAAGATGAAGAGGCGTCCCCCTTTCCTTTTGGCGAACGAATGACCCATTTATGCGATTCCTATCTATTCGAACGAGCTCGAGGCAAATGGCGTCGCCAGTTCCGAGCAGGGACACAGGGGAATGGTAAATTACCTTGCGGAAATCCTCGCCGAATGCCCAGACTTCCGCGGGCTCTGTTACAAAGCAAACGTTAAACAGAGAAAGCTCGACGGTGGTTTTTCGGCTTCGAACGGTCGCGAGCCCGTTTCTTCCTTTTCATCCCCCCCAACGGTCGTGGAAAACGCGGCGAGGACATATTTTTTTGCGACCCTGTGAAAACTTGTCCATCGATTGTCGAGTTTCCGGATCGTATAGGACTTCGATAGCCGTCCGACGAGCATCGGCAAATATTACCTTCCAGAAGTGATGTTCCATCGAGCTGGTAAACCGATTTCTGCGACTCGCGAAATCACGAGAAAAACCTTTCGCGTTTGTTCTGTGGCCGCTGACGGTTCGACTTTCCACTTCTTTTAGATTTTTTTTCTCCCGTTTGTCGGTGTTGGCGTACGTTGAGATGTTTAAATTTAATCACTGGACAGCACGTATCCTCGGGAATATTCGGATGTACCATTTAAGTTGTGCCCATAAGAAATTTCACATTTTTTGATTAATGGATATTGTTTTTTGGTTCCTTTATTTTATACATTACCTAAGAACAAAATATTCATAGAGGTTGATCTAATGTTACATTATTACAATTCAATACAAGTTATCGTGGGGGTAAATGAGAGTGAGTGACAGTGAATAAAAGTGTGTAGTGGAATGAATGACAAAAAAACTCGAATTTGTAAACCGAGCTGATTTCGTGGGTATGTACACATTTTTCGGATACTTCATTTTAAATGAGTAACGTAATCTGGTGTTTCTCTGTTGCTCGCAACAGGAATTCTGATGGACGAATGCATACATAGATTGCGATCAGCTGTGCATGTATCCATATTTCGGGGGAAAATCGGGCGTCGAAATGGCGGAATAGACCATTTGTTTGGAGAGGGGCGTCGTTGTGAGGAGCGACGAGCTCGATCCTCGGCTTTATGGGGCGAGCGTCGACGAATTTCGCCGGCCGCGACGCTCCCCGAGGGCTCGTTTAATTTTTAATTAAGCCCGTGGAGCCGCGCTGAAAATCTACTGGGTGTTTCGCATTTAAACAGAGGCGACCCTAAATTCCGCTTTGAATTGGCCTTAAACGCGAAGCGAATCGGCTCGTCGAGTGTCGCTGCTGGAAGACGTTTCACCAGCCGTTTCTCACCTTCGCTTCGCTCGCAAATCAGTCCACGAAAATAGATAATAATGTACACACAGGTAAGCTAAGCTTCATTCAAACTTATATATGTACCAAGATATGAGCAAGTAAACGTAACAATTTTTTACGATAAACAGAAGCAACTAAAATGAGAAATGAACACTTCCCTAGTCGCGATATGTCATCCTATCGATTAGTGAAACAGTTCATACAATATTTAGTTATCGAATTGGCTTGCATTTTGCATGTAGCATGTTTTGCATTATTTCAAATGCGGTGAAAATGTCGGGTTCGAAGTTGCGCTTAACTCGACACGGAATTTGATTGTTATCCAGACGAACGTGTCGTGAAAATCCTCGATCAAACTGTCGCCGCGATCGTGAAGTCGTGTAGCCAGTAGGTACATATAACGGGGGAAAGAAAGCGCGAAGGAAATTTAAGGGCAGTAAAATTCACACGGGCGAATATATCGGGGGAGTAGGGAGCACGCCTAATCGGCGAAATTAAGAATTATAGGACGCAAGGCCGCCATCCTTTCCTATTCTCGTCGGACCCTAAGATGCTCCGAGTAATAAAATACCCTCGGCTCCACCTCCAGCTACAACCTTTTTCTCGCTTGCATCGGAGGCTGCCGCGCGATGGAAACGAAGGAGAGGGAAAGAAAAGCGGAGAAGCACACGGTCCGCGCGCTTCTGCACTCCTCGGTGGCGGGCGGGCGAGGCGAAAGTGAGCGCGCCGGAAATTAAGGTCGCGAAGCAATACCACGCACCGACCTTCCGTTCATCCTCTATTCTATTTTGTCGTCGCTAATGAAATACTTATAGCTTCGCTGGTGTCTGTGAAAGAAAACACGAGAGAATCCGAATCACTGGGGGGAATATAGTGCTTTGCAGCCAAATGTGATAAAAAATATAGTATTTTTCACAGGAAAGTGGTAGAAAATAAAACTACACTAAAACATCTTGTTTTTCAAATCTTGTATTTCAATGGCTATCGCAGCACCCCATTGTTTGGGCAAAAAGAACTAAAACTACCATGTTTTTCCACATCTGAACGAAATAGTACAAAAAAGCAAGTAATTTTCCGCACAAATATAGAGATAAAAAAAATCGGGTTTCAAAAAATTGTATTGTACGGTGCTGCAATAGTGAGTCCAATTATGAAATACCTCTGGGTTTTTTTAATCGGTTCATTAGTTCTTCTGAAATCCTGGTTAACGTTTCGAAATTTCGTGTTTCGAGAAAAACATGTTGAATTAGTTATGTGAATGTAGAATCTATACCGTTGCGAATTTTGGTACGAAAATTTCACAGAATACTCTCGGGATGTCATACTACAAAAATATATACGTATATTAAAAAAGAAAACTAAGCTCGACGAACGAAGAAACGACACTCACGAGTCACGGAGTCGAAAGCGACCGAATAAACTGCAAGTTCTATAGTTTTCAACCGTACGTTAACCTTTTTCTGTCCAGTTATTTCTTACCGGAGAGATAAAACCGCAGAAAAGAAAGTATATGAATACTAAGTACAGAACAGAGCATAAAAACAACTTATAAAAAAAACAGAAGCCCAACTAATGCAGGTTCTCTGCTGTGATTCAGTCATAAACACACGGAAAAAGCGTGTTCAGCGACTTAGAGCGGGAGCGTTCCCGTTTGTCCCCCAAAGTTCCCCGCTTCCGTTCTATGTATAGCAATATCGACCTTCGCATCGCCTTAGAAGTTAATCGGATTTGGCATCATGGCTGCCGCGCAGACATGATCCATGGCCCAATAAAATATACTTTCGGGAAATATAGAAGACAAGTTTCGCGGGAGAAGCCGCGGCGGTATCGATCGCCAAGCGGTCGCGGCGCAGTTTCATGCTTCTTCGCCGCGCGGAATCCCCTTTTCTCCCTCGAGAAAAGACTCTACACGCGCCTAATTTCATTTAAGTTTCTCCCGCCATCCCGCCATCCCGCCGACCGAGCTGCCCCGGCAGATCGTTCCGAACAACGGAAAAACAAGCCGCGACGGCTCTCCTCGTTGATAACGCAAACGGAGGAACATTCTCCACTGTTGAAAAGACACGAGCGCTCCTCGGTTATCCGCGCGCGGAAACGCGGAAACGCGGAAACACGGCACAACTTCCGGCCGGTGTTGCGCGAACACCGGCAGCCGAATCCGCGGTTTAACCACTGAGAAATTTCTTTACGACGCGAATAAGTTCGCTGGCAATTACACCGCACCGTTATCCGCTCCAACACACTGATTTCGCGGCCGCACGCCTACAGAACTCGCGCTGTCAGCCAAGAAGGCGATATCCGTTACTCCATCCAGTAACGCTTTTTAATCTCTATTACGAAAGAATAGTGGCACAACGACTACAGATCGCGCGTTTCCTTGTTACAGTGATTAAAAATCCTACCTAATAAATATGTAGCGCGAGTCTAAGATTTTGCTTTTCACCGCTCCTCAGCTTGTTACGTAACAGTTAGTATCGTATCTGTAATAATTAATTCGCAGCTGTTTATGCAGGATAAAAGAGAGGAACGTAACACAAAAGTTGATTAATTGCAATGCTGATAGGTACTGGCGCCCCGGATCGCCTATTTTCATGTATCTTTACAAGAGGAAAACGCTAGCCGTGGAAGCAGCTCTAAATACATCCTCACGATTCTATTTTCATCGGTCCGCCGTGGGCTTGCACGCGTTTTGTGAAAGTTCCGCGATGGAAACGCGATATGCTTGATGTCCGCGTATTTCCTTCGGGAAAGCTTATTTTTTCACGAGCGAAACGCATGGCCTGCCGTTGACAAGCAACTGAGTAATTACACAGAAGCCAGATCTTTAATAGAGTCACGTGTCCCGCGAAGAAGGGTGGCAAAATGCGCAACACGATTAACACTTTGAGGGACGCAAGGTTTTACGGAAAACCGTTCCAAGGCGGGCGGGCAAGATTTGCCCAGCTCGTAATCCGCTTTCAACACATAGCGATGAGAATTTAAATTCTTACTTTACCGTATTCGAGATATTTTTAATTGCACCTGCAAAATTAAAGTAGACCAATTAGATTTAATCAACGTGTGTGATTTAGGGTTTAGAGTCATTTTCACTGGAAAAATCTCGCCAATCCACTGGTAGTGCTTTCGTGAAGATTTAAAGGAGAATATAGAAATTAAAATTTTTTTTAACAGCTCACCACTGAACCACGATCACAGAAATATTTCGCACGAAATCCAAGACGCTGAAAAGTTTTTTCAGTTTTAATTGCACTGACATAACACGATCGGTAATTCGGTAGCTATCCCCAAATTTTTACATTCGAAACAAAGTCACAACGATTCGAACGATTCTATGGTCGTCGTAAAAGTTCGATATTCTGTAAAAACGCTCCGAAACGGTTGAATCTCTCTGTTTGACGCGTGCTTGTTTAACGATTGCAAGTTAAATTGCACGGCATGCTATTATAACTTTATATCCTCGTTAGACTTTCTAAGAGAGCATCAGATGGAATGCGTACTTTTGAGAGGCGCCGATTTTACTGCTCAGAGAAACTTTCAGCACTGCGTAATATCGTTGACAATTTTCTGAGCGCTAGTAACTTTGACGTTACACGGTAAACAAATGTAGCTCTAAAGTACTCGAAGCTTTCTTTCTCTTTCCTCTCTGAACTCGAGCACTGGAAATAAATTGCTCGGTCATCAGGAATAATTGCACATGCTTGTGCAGTCCCGCTCTTGTCTGTTAATTAATTAAATTAGAGAAGCCCCGACTGCTTTTGCAGTTACAAAAATTAATGAAAACGGAAGTGGGCTGCCTGTTAAAAACAGATTTCCATTAAGTGATTAATGTTTCTCACTAACGATTCGCGATCTGGAACGCTGAATATTCTGGCAAGCAACGGCCGAACTCGCAAACGAGAAAAATTTCGATCAAATTTGTAGGTTAAGAATGAATTATTTTTATGAATTCCGTTGGCTGGTAACAATTCTTGATGGTAAATTAATTTTCGATTGCTTGTTTCACCTGTGCAGCTTAATCGAGGTGGAAAAATTGCAATTTCATTAAATATACAAATTTTAATCTATCTAATGACTATAAACATCAGCAAATGTACAATTATTTGACGAAGCATCGAGAGGAAAAACGGAGTAACCCACATTTCTGGGGAAATTAAGTTAGCAGTAATGTGTTCTAATAAGCTGTAACAATCATATAAAATAGAAAAAGTTATTTTTTTCAATATGAGTTAATTCGTTTTTGCTATGGATGAAGGACAAAATCCTACACCTTATTCCCCGATCAAGCAATGTACCTTGTTAGCCGTTCAAATTATACGACACTGAATTTCCCTGATAGTTATAATTATGTTATTAATGAACCTGTAGCTGAGCACGGTTTATTGCGTACCGAACGTGAAAAGGTTAGCTGGCGGCAATTGGGAGCTAATGCTAAAGACTTTCCTGCAAATCTGCTAGTTATTAGCCAGATGTTTTCAATTATTTTACAGCGCTTAGGAAAATGTCCTCAGCCATAAACCTGCAATAAAC
Source organism: Andrena bicolor (assembly GCA_960531205.1). NCBI lineage: Eukaryota > Metazoa > Arthropoda > Insecta > Hymenoptera > Andrenidae > Andrena > Andrena bicolor. The sequence continues at coordinate 419,580 of OY482666.1, forward strand.
CGTGGCCCATTAACGCTCCGTTTAGGGCCAGTGATGCCAGAACCGTGGGTTTTCGCCCACGGACCCTACCACCACTCCACGACCAAGCGTACCCCCTCCTAGCGCCTGTACCACACCACACAAGCATACCCGTCCCTCCATCCGTGTGCCGTACGCGCTGCCTGGCCGGCGCTCTCCGGCGAGAATTCGTTTTCCCGACATCGAAGCGCTTGGGTCGCAAGCAAAAAGTCATGAGTTCAAATCCCGGTGCGGATATTCTACTTTTTTTCTTTATTTATTCTCTAATTTCTCTTCCTATATTCTCAAAAGACTAAAGACTTGAAAACTGTTAATTTATAAACCATTTTCGAAGCTTGATTTGTTGCTAAAGATGCGATCTCCTTCTAGCTTGTACCGCACCATTTCAAGCGTACCCTACTTTCTGCCCGTGTGGCGCGCTGCCTGGCCGGCGCTCTTCGTCAAGAATTCATTTCACCAAAGTCCTAAAGCTTTATAAATTAACAGTTTTAATGTTTTTATTCTACTGAAAATATAGAAAGAGAAGTTAGAGAATAATTAATGAAAAAAGTAGAATATTCGCACCCGGAATTTGAACCTCGGACTTTCTGTTTGCGACCCAAGCTTTAGGACTTTGGTGAAATGAATTCTTGGCGAAGAGCGTCGGCCAGGCAGCGCGGCACACGGACAGAAGGTAGGGTACGCTTGAAATGGTACGGTACAAGCCAGAAGAAGATCGCATTTTTAGCAACAAATCAAGCTTCGAAAATGGTTTATAAATTAACAGTTTTCAAGTCTTTAGTCTTTTGAGAATATAGGAAGAGAAATTAGAGAATAAATAAAGACGAAAAGTAGAATATCCGCACCAGGATTTGAACTCATGACTTTTTGCTTGCGACCCAAGCGCTTCGATGTCGGGAAAACGAATTCTCGCCGGAGAGCGCCGGCCAGGCAGCGCGTACGGCACACGGATGGAGGGACGGTTATGCTTGTGTGGTGTGGTACAGGCGCTAGGAGGGGGTACGCTTGGTCGTGGAGTGGTGGTAGGGTCCGTGGGCGAAAACCCACGGTTCTGGCATCACTGGTTTAGGGCATCATGCAGATGGTTACATTGGGCACCCACGCCCGGGGAATACCAGAAGTCCCGTTGGATTTTTCGGGGCATATTTTCCTACCTCTGCGTCTACGATTCGCGAAGAAGTTTTATCGTGACCAATTATATTCAAGACTGTACACTTAAATATTCGAATAGTATTGGAATACTCAAATATTCGAATATTGAATTATTCGGATAGTCCCATATTCGGATAGTTCTATAATCGTAGAAATAAACGATTCAATTAAATCAAGCCCGCCGAATAAATTGCAAGAAAAGAAATTCAGTTGATCCTCGTAATTAAATAACGAGATTCTCTGGCTAGTCGAACCTCGTTGCCCCTTTTTGATCGGATGAGACCAGGGATCGAACGGCAATGATTCTAAAAACGCGGGTGCGCGCGGTCCGAGCGCAATGCCGAAATATTTTTGGCGGGGTCGAATTAGCTGATTAGTTTTCGCAGGGCAATTACCCGCGACGCGTTTGGAATTCGCGGCAAAGCGGCGGGACCGATCGATCTGGCCCCATTAAGGGTTACGGGAACGTAACCGGTCGGTTCTTTTGTCCGAGCCTTTTATCGTTAACGAATTTCAAACAAGCCAACGAAAGCGCGATTCTCGCAATGAGCGATTGCGGTGCCAAGCGATATAGGGGCACATCTCTATTGGCCATTTGCCAGTTCGGCGGTGTACAGTGGTCCCGGACTCGACTCCCGATAGTAAACAGCCAATAGGAAAGTTCCAGCGATTCACGGTGGAGGCTTTGAAAAGCTGCCCTCGGTGTGTAACCATTGTGCCGTGATTGAAGAGGCTAATTTAGATGGACGCGTGTATGCTGGCCGGAGGGAAGGAGCTCCTCTCCTCGAGGAGTGTTCTTCCCCGCCAGACAAATGACTGGCAACTGACCTCGCCCACGTTAAGAAGATTGAACGCCGAATCTCCACGAATCGAGCTTCCTAACGTCTCTTCCCTCGCCGACCACCTTAAAAACCGGGGCCGCAAGTTAAATCGGCGCCATGTGGAACGCGGAGCGATCTCCAAGCCTTTCAACCAACCTCCAAGATTCATAGCGGTGCCGCGTTGTTGCGCCGAGTGTAAAGGAAGTTAACGGTCATGCTGAATGAATAGGAATCCTGCACAGTGAATTACGAAAATATCGGCACACGCACCTCTCAAAATAAACTCTCGGTTCAGGGTTCCTTCGTAATTTAAATTTCCTATTTTAATTTTAATTTCCAACACCGAAGAATATTCATGACAAAGTTAACGCGTATCGAGGAGAAAGAGAGGTAGATATGCCCCAATTGAGATTCATTTTTTAGGAAGGTAGCAGCTCCATTGGTAGCCCAATTACCGCCAATTACGTTCGATTATCCAGCAGTTTCTCCATCCTTTCGATTCATGTCGGTTCGAACAATGGGAAGTTGAGTTTTCCTCAAAAGATTTTGACCGAAACGTCCGACTTGCCTGCTCTTAAACTATCCCCAGACACTTGGCCGAGCTATTTTGCTAAGTGATCCTCCAATTAATTTGAACAGACCAGTATTAGTGATAGCATGCTCGAGTGGATACGCCTCCGACTAAGAGTATTTGCATAATACGGTATATAATTGCGTGGCTGCGGAGAAAATACGTCTTAATACTATTACAACAGAAGCAATCTATTCGGGCAGGGCCAGCCGGTAACCTCAAAGCGGAATTGATCTTGCTACGGTGTTATCTCCTATTCCTAATGATCCACCATTGTAGCCTGTAGCCGCGGTTATAATGGAGGCTGGCTAATACTATTGATTACGTGCAACTGATACTGGCCCTTGCTGCTTTGAATGTATCCCTCGAACACCCTAGTCTCACCTGTTCAACCCTGTACGGCTAGGTACACTATCGCTCATAAGTATTTCCACCGAATAGTAGCACACTAACACAGCACAAGGTTCGTTCGTTAAGGGAATGTAGATAGAAAACGATTTAAAAAATGAAGATTCCAATTTAATTACTAATTGCTTAAGAAGAGTAACTGGCGATGACCTTTTGTATTGATGGAAATTTTGGCCACTGCATTATTATTTGAGAAGATGAAAAAATGAAGAGAAGACAAAATGAGGAAGCTATACTAACAATTAGAAATAAAACAGAGGTTAGGGTTCAGTGTATAAACATGCGTGACAGTGTACGAGAAATGAGAATGAGTGGAACGTAGAACGTGTTGGATGATAATGAGATAAATGTAAACATAGTATAATATAAGGGATGTAAAGGGCAGAATTAACGTGGCGGGATTGTAAACAGTAAAGGATAAAATAGAATTTATTATTACTATTATGCGAGTTCTAGTCCTCGTTTCGTTGACTCGAGCACGGGACAAATATTGAAAGTAACGAGAATGGGTTTTGGGAGGGAAAAAGGAAATGGAATGAAACTAAGATACGCGAAACGAAGGATTAAACTGCATACAGGTGGAAGCGGAACAAGACAGCAAAATAGAGGAGCGACGAAACGTATGTACAAAGGGGCAGAGAGGAGGAGAGGAAGAGAAGAGGAATAGTGGAGGAAAAGAAGGAATAATAACAATGCAACTATAATTCCCGAGAACAATGCTCTCATTATGCTTGGCTGGATGTGCACACGTTGCGAATGTGTACCCAGTAAAGTGTACCAAAACTGTACCAAAACGGTACCAAACCGTCGTATGTTTTGCGTCTTTTTCTCCCTACCTATGACGAAGAAATACTGTCACCGTACGTCTGACGTGTGCCATTTTTTAACCGTTCATCTTTCTTTCTCGAAACGATAAAAATTATTGCTCTACGGACTCGCCGATTTTTCGCGAAAAGGCAACTAATCGTAACCATTTTGCAATCTGGAGGAATGGACAACTGCGTTGATAAAAAACAGAAGCTCTGCGAACCATAGCCAACTCTGCCACTTTGGCCGAATGGTAATTTTACATTGTTCGCTTTCCTTTCAATTTTGTTGAATTAACCGCAACGTTCAACCAAAGTGGACCGTGTAAATTCGCCTTAAGCATCTCCTGTTTCCCTCTTCGTCAAAGCTTTCCCTCGAAACTCATTGTCAGCCACAATCCAGCTAAGTACTGGCTCCCGGAGAATATTCGGTATCACCGGCGACCACGCCGGGATTCCAGGCACAATAACGCGAACTTCACGTGATCGTCGGCGAAACCGGGGACAAAAGTGTGGACGGAGGAAAAATAGATCCAACTCGGGCAGAAGGAGCCTCGATCGACGCGTTTTTTTTTTCTTTTTTTATTTTTTTCAGACAGCCAAGACGGAGATGGAAAAGAACGAGGGGAGTCTTGCTCGGCTATCTGGTCTAGCAGAGATTTTGAGCCAACGAAGACACCCTCTTGTCCCAGAAAACAAAAGAGCAGCGGCTGTTGCTCTCCCTCGCCCTCTACTTCGCCCTTGTACTCCCCGCGCCTTTTTTTCTTCACCTCCCCTCATTGTTTCTTCTTGATTCCATCTCTGTCCGCCATTCGGAGCTCCCTCAACCGTCGTTCCACCGACTGCCTCCGCGATATCGATTCTTCTGCTTCCTCAGCGGCTGCACCCTCTCCCGAATCACTTTGATTCATGAATTTCAGCATTAAGGACGAAGCACGAAACAAAACCAGAAGTTCTCTTCCTTTCATCACCACTTGCCCCGCAATGATTATTAATTTCCTCCTATTTCCCTGGCGAATCGTCCATCACGTGATGTCCGACGGTTTGTTAGTCGTGCTATACCTCGGAAAGAATTCGAATAGACATAGAGCTGGAGGATCAAATAGGATCCGATTCGAAGGATCTTTCAACGGGATCTTGAGATCTCGAGTGCCAGATCACGGAACTATTGTAGACCGTAGCGTTATCTCGATCGTCGTTGAAACGCTTGCATATAGCGTTATTTCTTCTGCCACGGCTCAACGGCTCGTTGCAGTGGCGATTCTCAGGATGCTTCCACTTTTCTTGGTATTCCAAAGGATTAATAATTGTCTATTGCAATCCAGCTACCACTACAGCGTTGAGATCAGTGATAATTTAATTCGTTCTTTCAATTCAACAGTGGTGTAATCAGAAACATTTTTTTTTTAAAAATATGATTTTATCTAAACACTATTTTTTTCTGTACTACTTGGTCTGTTTTTAGTTTTAACCTCTTCTCTTTTCAAAAAAAAAAAAAAAGTCCTCTCAGAACGTTTGCCACCTGGGCCTTTTTCCTTAAATCCCCCATTCTGTGTAACATACTTTCTTATGAACATGAAAAATGTTAGAATAATCTTCCCAACATGTCCCAGAATTTTTTCGAATAAAAAACTTTCATTTTATCGTTGTATGCCATTGTGAGTATATATATGAACAACAACTTTCACTATTATGTCGCCCAAAGTGCTCATCGCCTATAATATTCTATAATGTTATACTTTTACGTGTTAAATCGAACTCCTACACAGACTCCAGTATTCCTAATGGAATGCTATTGACTTCTACAGTAAAAGATTACATTTTTTCGTGATCACAGGTTCAACCCTTTCGCAACATGCTCCAAAGTATATTCCTCGAATGTTTCACTTAAAATTCTTTCCACCTCCCCTAAGTTGGCCTCCTTCAACCCCCCTCCCTTCCTATTCGTCGTCACTCGATATCGCTGACCCGAATTATCGCGGTAAAAATTCGAAGCAGCCTGGAAGCCCGCCTCACAGGGATACAATAATCTTCGAGATAGGATATCTCCTTTTACTCTCTCCCTTCACACTCGACCAAGCTCTTTTTCACGTCCGTTTCCACCCTCTCGTTTCTCCGCTCAGTTGCAAGCGCAGTCAGCTTCGCCGCGAGTACCTCTAGCACGGGCTATCGACTCTCCCCCGCTTTTTCTTCCCCTTTTTCCTAGCTCCTGGCTCCTTCTAAATCTCCGCGGATTCTTCTTCGGCCCCTTTGCATCGTGGCCTCGCAACAATCGCGAACTACGGGGCTATCTCGAGGAGATTTCGCGGGATGAAATAATCCCGGGAACGCGGACCTTCCGTGGTCACCGTGAATCCCTCATCTTTATCGTTCCCTCTTTAACGCGAATCCAGCGGAGAATAACGGGTTCTTGAAAGGAAAATCGAGGTACCTATCGCGCCTCGCAGCGAGATGTCGATTAACCCAAGGCTCACTCGAGTGGTGTGTAAAAATTCTGTTTTTAGTGGGTCGCGAATTTCTTATGTTTTCTTATCTTACGTAATATTTTTCAACCTAATTTTCAATAAATACAAATTCTATGCCCCGAAACAAATTTAAATGAATTATATAAACCTTTAAAAGAATTTTAATAACTGAAAAATTCAATGTAAACAATATTACGCAAGAAGTGGGTTGCAAGGGAGGAAGGGGGTAAGAAATCGGCAAAATTACCCTTACGTAATTTAAGGGTTGCCCCGGGCATATGAAAAAAATGGAGCGGTGTGTCCCGATCATCAAAATCAGTACAAATAATACGATAAGGCGTAGGCCACTAAAATGTTGACGGTTGTTGGGCAACCAGGATACTCCGATACCAGATGCATTCTGCTTCGATAGATCTGCCTGTTCTCCACTGGGCCCCTCAATTTCTGGTAATATTTCTTAAACGATGGTCACCTTTTCTGTGGAAAAACTGGGTGTGGTAAGACAATGCTACTGTCTCTACAACTCGTGGTGTAACTTATCGCACGATAACTTGTCACGGACGTGGGCATTTCGATATCTACTCTATAACGAGGTCAGCTACAACAATGTAATTCTAAGAACGAATTTCTGCAGAGAAAATGATGAGAAAAAAATGAAATTCTACCACCAAAGTTACTCCGATACGTCGATGGCATCTATGCATAACTGGGTGTGGTTGGTTCGAGTTTTTGCAAGTCGAAGGTTCCTGCAAATTTCTTTACTCACGCGAGCGGTCAGCTTCTGTGGCTCGGATTTACCAAATCCAATGGTCTTTGAATGTCCCTGGACTAGCAAAGCGTATTATTTATTTGCAAGCGACTGCCCGAAAACTAAACGCTCTCTGCATGTCTGTTTCGTGACGCAATCGATGTAACCGTGAGCTGGATGGTCTTTGAAACGCACAAAGAAACGGGACAATGGTTTTGTGGCGAACTCAGTGCAGGGACAATTGCCGGGAAAATTGTGTAATGCTGCTATTTACCCCGGGCAAATTGACAATTTATGATACCGCCATTACGGGTCTAATCGTCTCCATCCACTGCGCGTTCCACGATCATTCTGCAATCGCGTTAGTTTCCTCTCGTTTTATAGTCGATTTAGGACACACTCGTCATTCTTTTCTCTCCCTTCCCTTTATTCATCCGACGTAAATTAAGGAAGGAAGATCATAAAAACTAAATAAAATTCCTTTCAATTACTCAAAACAGATTTATTTGGTTATTTCCAACGCAAATAGTATCTAAAAATAATGTTTTTAATAAACACAATAGTAAAACATTAGTGGACAATAATTGATAATTATAGCACTCTGGCTGTTTCAAAGTGTTGCTCGACAGACTTATTTACGTCGCTCTAAAAAAAATTGAAACAGTTAGTGGATTATAAAGACCGTGATTTCCTCTTGCATTTTGGTAACCACGAAAATGAACAAATGACGCCATGTTGGAACTTCTATGCAGGCTGGAATTTTGCAACATCTATTCGCGAATAATTTGGGAATTCAGACCACCACTGTTCCGAAACGCGAAACGTAATTAATGCATTGTTAATTTACCACCGCACACTGTACGGCGAATGAGTGTATGAAAGGGAACCAGAAATAAAACGCTCGAAAATCACCACCCGAGTTTTTAGAGCGTTCTATCTCCGTTTTCCCGCCCGTATCGATACAACCTGGATCAAAAATCGAACAATTCAGTCTCGGCCTACATTATATGAAATATGAATACATTGGTGAATTAAATAATACATTATTCATTGTTGTGTTTCCATTTAATTTGTTGCAAGTTTATATGTACTTATGAAATTTCAACACACCATTGCGTCATTTTTTAATGGGATTAGATCGGAATATGCGATTAAAGCAAAATATGTTAGCAAGATTCGCATCCGCGTAAAGATGGAAATTGTTTAAGGATGAGGTAGAAAATAAACGAAATAGCGGAAGCAGCACTGTGAAAGTTCGATATCTGCACAGACTCTTCAACTTCGTTCAACGTACGCAAATGCATTAAAAAGGAAAGAGCAAACAGGTGTCTGGTCGTCTCGTCGTTCATCAAATGGCTGCAATTAAATTTAACGACTTTCCATGTGCCTTTAACTTTAACTTTTCTCCCCGTGGACTTTCAAGTACCCACACTTCGCCATTACGCGAGCGCCGAGCTGCAGATCTGGCCATTTTAAACGTCAACGACATACATTCCTCCGCGATATCAGTTATTTTTTTTTTTTGAACTGCATAACAGAAATAGATAAATTGTACGATGTTGAATATTTTTTATAGAGGGGAAGCCATAAGTTCTTGCCCCCTGTACAGCATTCCCTTCCTTTTTTTAAGCTCAGGGCCTAAACAGTGGCAGAACAAATGGCCCTTATTTCGAAGACTAGAATGTATTGTACGAATCTTTATAAACCAACTAAATACAGTTAGCAGAGACCGGGTATGGTTGTCACAACCGCTATAAAACGGGCTTATAACGAGTGCCTGCTGTAGTAAAGAACTGCGAAGTATAATTTATGTACTCGTTGTCAGAAGTAAAGATACTAACAAGGGGTGTGCCGAAAAATTGAATCGTAATTTTCTCATAAAATTTTGCATAGTGCGCTACACGAACTAGCTGTAGCCGAAATTTTAGTCGAATCAGTGACACGATCTTTATACAGTATCTCTGTGAGGAGCAAATAATTTAGAAACGTTCCGATTCAGTTCTACTTGTACGTAGGTAGAATAAATGTTGTTTCATCTTTGAAGCTAGTTATACAAGTTCTCGACATATTCAATCACATTCCCACACCCACTACTTGCAATAAATATAGTTTACCCCATCGCTACTAGTAACAACTTAACTCCCCATCCAATACGACGTAAACGAAACGTCTTCAAACAAATTATTGGCAAACTTTATACCAGAACGACAAGTCATCAATTTCATTCCCTGGTTTTATTGCCTTCAACAAACCGTAAAATTATTACCAGCGTCCTTTCGATTCCCTTCCCAACCTTTTACCAGAACGATCACAAATAGCTTCTAACTCTCGTCGCCAGGGTCGAAACACACGTGTTCCTTCAAACGACAGACGATCGCGCAATAAATAAAACGTGAAGCCGAAATTGAAATACGAGTGGAGATCCAGTATGGTAGGTAGCTTTTAAAGAAATTGGCTGACACGGAGCAGACCTCGCTATGCCGTCGACTACATGCGATACGATACGTGCAAATGCGCTAAATGCGGATGTTTCGATACACGTACTCGGCGTCATTTCGGCTCCCAACGTTAAAACTTCCCCTCGTCTTTCGGTACACCAAAGTGTAAGGTTTCTACTTTTATTTCAACTTATCAATCATCCTTCCCTTTCTATCACTCTTACCATCTATCAAGATCAATGAAATCTACTTACAGTCGCCATCAGCGAAGCAGAAACTACGTTAGGACTCCGCGTACCTCCTCCAAACATAGAGGATCGTATAAAACCAAGTTTTATTCTACATTTTCAATTTATTATTCTATATAGAACCACCTAATTTTCAGTTGCATTACCCAAAACAGCGAGAATTTAACAAATTATCAAAGACTAGTCGCGAAATTAATACATGATGTATTTAGGGTGTTTTTACTTGAGAGAAGATAAAGTTTAATGGCGAGTAATACCAGTTGTTGGGAAGCTTCTAATTGCCGCATAATAGAGTTCTGCTGATCGTAAAAACTCGATTGCCAAGTTACTACATGAATACATTCATGAAAACGTCAGGCCCGAAAGGAGGCGCGTTCTGTTTAGCAAAAAACAGCTGGAGAAAAAAGAAAATATCGTTGCTAAAGGAATGTCGCTCGAAACGCCGAAAGCCATCGGGAACGGGTAGGAGAAAATTCTCCTGTCACTAGTAACACGCGCCTCTATCTATAGTACACGCATACATATGTACATATGCATGCGCGCAACAGAGAGTTTTTAGTAGAAACACGTTTTTGTACTCAAGCACCGTCTCAAGACCATTTTAGCATGAAATGATGTAACTACGCGGGGACCACACGCGGGAAATATGGTAAGTATTTTCTAGCAAGGGCGTGGTGGGACAGAGAGACGTGTGGCTGTACTATTATTAAACTGCGCCACATTCTCTCGGATGTGCGAGTCGTGTCTTTCTCCATCCTGAGTACAAGTGGCGTCCTCCGACAGGCGCGTCTTACACGAGCAATCACGGCATCTGCCAACCGAACTTTCCAACCTTCCTATCTCCGGCCCACACTTCGCGTTCAATCACGCGTTCGAGGAAGATTTTTTTTCCACGTAGAAGGTCAGTCAAGCAATTCGAACGTTTTGTAATTTCTGCGCCAACACAGAACAATTAAATACGATAAGATCTAACCACTGTTTAGGTTAATTCTTCGACTCATTCTCAGTCTGTGTACAGTAAGTATTAGGTTAGGAAGTTGGAGCGTTGAGTACTTCGCGAGATATGTACTTGAAATAATAGAATATGAGCTTTATTAACGACGACAGTCTGGAAGACATTTTAACCTCTATCGTGCAATTTTTTTCATATGGCCCTAAAGAGAAAAAAGAAGAGATGAGTAATCGAGGTTATAATCGATTAAAACGTAGCTCAAAAGGAGTATAAAACATAAACTGGACACAAATCTTCGAAATCGATTCGTTCAAAAACGAGACGTACGAAAAATTTGCATTATCCATTTTCGATTCGCTGCTATACGAAGCTGCACCTCCGCTTCAACGATACAGTGAATGAAGAGCAGCCGCCCTCCATTTCTATCGCAGTTGACGCGGCAATAGCGAAACGGGGGAGCATTTACGTTACTAAAGGCAGCATAAAATTTTTGAAAAAAGAAAGAGGCGAGGAAAAAACGGCTGTGATGCAGAATAACGGCTGGATCATTAAAACTCCTCCAGCAAGTCCGCGTTTCAACGTATTTTAACGCAGGGATGTACCTACGCGGCTATTGTCCAAGTACCAGTTCATCCGTTATCGCCGCCATATTTTTTCCCCCTTTTCTCGCATTTGATACGCGTTACGCCGGAAGGAGGCATACATTCCGCATTCGACGCGGAAATCATTCTCTCTGGGCCTTCAGAGGTGCCGTGGCTTCGAATTTTAACGGCGGAAACCGGCTTTACTGACTCCATGATTACGGATGACCTACAAACTCCTCGATGGTGGAACCTTTGCTGCACGTACTGCTCAGAAAATTTACAGATCTATGCGAAGAGTGGCATTGGACGTGACCGACGAAAATCCGAAGGAACTACATTACTTCCAGAGTTACAAAGACAGTTCGTGGGGATTTGAGTAACTCAACTGTTGCCAGTAGTGTTTAAAAAATGTCACTTTAAGTATGCTATTACGTTTTATTTTCGACGTAATAAGGTTCCTACTTCTAGATTCTAGAACAACAATTCTTCCATCTCTGAAAATTACAATCAGACAAAACTAAAGAAAAGTGTCCCTTAGATTTTTTATACTCATCAATATGCTTTAAATAATCTCCCACGTTAGAGAATTCTTGTTCTTCGTTCATTGCCAACATCTTCACACTACTTCAAAGCATCCCAAGGTCAAACACGAAGCATGTGGGTAGCATCGAAGGCGGCTTCATTGGAATCACGTACCACATGAGGATGGGTTATCAATCAGTTCTCGTTTTATCGAGCGTGATCGAAGCTGTTGTGTGGAAGAAAACGATGATGCACTCGAGGAAGTGTTTCCATTATACGAGAAAGCGTGTTACGAGCGAAACAAGATTGCGTTATAATAAAATATGTACATTAAGTTAAAAGTTGCAAGTTACGCGGTGAAAGCTGAAGTTACAAGATTTTCCGAATTTAGAGCATCCGCTCGTTGGGTGTTCGCTTTACTCTCGTATTTTCGCTAGCACGTGTATGGTCCCGTTGACCACGTGGGTCGTGGACTACGCACGAGGAAAGAAAGGAGTACGTGACTGGCATGCACGCATTTGCGTGACACCATACGTTACTCGATGTATATTCACCACTGTAACGCGTGTCCTCCATTTTTAAATAGAATAAAACAGAGACACCGGTGCGTACGTACAACGGGCAGTTAGGTAATGCTGTTGCGAAACTCGGCTGGGCCTATGGTTGATGGTGCATACACTGTCTCTTTGATATTCATCCGTGAGTCATCGCTTATGACACGTAGCGTAATACGTACTGTTGGTGTTTCAGTACTTTTACTTTCGCTGGTGCTCGGTGTTCCGTGTCACGAACACACGCGCCGCTACTGTCTCAGCGAGCACGATGCTTTGTACATTTTCTTACCACCCCTGAATCTCTACGCAGCTAGTAGTTAGTTTCGTCTTCTACTCAACCCTTTGGCTGCGGAGACTTTGAACGCTCAGCGGACACCGAGTTTCTTAACTATAGTTGTTAAACGCCAAACGGCATTCCTCGCACACACTGACCGCATTGAAGGCTCGCGGATTCAGGAGTATGCGCCCATAGTATCGAAAGGGTTAAATCTACTTTAAATACTGGTTGTGAAGGAATAGCCATAAATTTTAAGGAGTGACGTGCCCGCCTAAATCTACGAGGACGCGCACTTTGACCTTGCAAATCAAGGTGAGATTATGTATTTCGTTTCCACGTATTGTGTATTAGACAAGAGGGTGAAAAGTTCAAAGAATGCCATGCGCCGTAAACGAACAGAAAGAGTTTTCAGAAAGAAGAACTTCTTGTCAGTCAGCGGAAAACCTGGTGGTGAAGTAGACAGTCCAGCCGGAATCTTGACTTTTATAGGCACACACTTTGCGATAATATTGATTGCAAGGATAAATTTGAGAAACGGAACGTTTCTGAAGGACTTGTACTTTAAGGAAAATGTCTCTAGATTCTCATGAATCAGGTCAGAATTTTCCGAAACTGTTATCTTGTCTAAAGTAATTACCCGTTTACTACCGGAACCCGTTGCAATACCATCGCCTGATCCAGAATACTGAAACCCAAGTAGCTCTCATTTCCCAACGAAATTTACTGCGAAACCATCACCCGATCTAAAGTACTTATCAGCGAGTCAACAAAGTGCACGAGGAGACGAATGAAGCATCGCTCGCTCAAGTGTAGCCACATAGCAAACGTAAACGCAAACGCAAAGGTAAACGCAAAGGCAAACGCAAACGCAAATGCGAAGGGGATAGCAGAAGAAGAGGAAGAGGAAGAGGAAGATCGCGAGACGCGGGGGAAAAGGACGATATGGAGGTGGAGGAAAGGGTTTATCTGCCATAGCTGTGGACTATGGACGATTGTAGCGTGTCTGGTACGAGAGGAAGCAGGGCTCCAGGCCAGGAATCGATAGCACATGACGGCATATAGGCGCATACTGGACTGACCACAGAATGCCATCCGCGCGCCTCCCATCGCCCCTGTCCCTGGTCGCCCTCCTGGCCAGTTGCACCCCCCAACAACACGCACGGAAATGCACGCTCTCGTGCAGAGACCTGCACGGATAGGCACGGCCACCCCTCGATGCTCCACTCTTCCTTCCTTCGGTCAGAGTTGGGCTCCCTCGGTGCCAGCCGTTCCGACCGTTCCGACCGTTCCGACCGTTCCGACCGTTCTATTACGGGGACAGGCATTGCGGCTAATGCCGTTCGCCCGTAAATTACGTGAAAGCGATAGACGGTAGCTTACGTGGCACCGCACCTGCACGATTTTTAGGGTCAGCCTGCCGGCCTATCCGACGCTGGCCATGGCCCGAGAGCCGAGACGTATACACAAGCCGGTTTTCCGACCTTCCAAGGGTGTAAATAGCGATGGACTTCGAGACGCCTCCAACACGCAACGAAAAATTCAAACCGTTTCGAATATTATGGGAATCACGGAAGTTTCAGGCATTCTGAAGGATCTGGAAATTTTTAGTAGATCCTCCTAGCATATTTTGTTTCTTTAACAATGCGAATAGATATGCATAATATTTCCCAATGCCAACATGTCGTGAGTACAACAACGAACAACAAATGAAAGATTAAAAACTTTCAAAACGCCATTGCGACTGGATCTGCAGCACCGTTCGGCCTCCTGTGCGATTTCTGGGCAACAGAAGCAACTTCAGCAACGTTTAATTAACACACTAGAAATTATATTACAGCTTTTAAGAACGGATTTTTGGACCATGTAGAACCATCTACACTGACAAACGTATAAAACAGTCAAAGTGTTCCTTAAATCTACTAATCGATTAATAAATATCCCTATTTTCTAGCAATAGATTTCAGCAAAAACCTCTACAAGATCGTTGCCGTTGAAACAGTTCTCTTTCATCTGTTCTCGCCCCGCGGATTATCCTATGAAACTATGAAAAAGAAGATATAGCAGGGGCGGAAGCATATCCCTAATCGATAATCCACAGATACGTGCATGGGTACGTGAAAAGTGCAGCTCTCGAGGGACGAGTGAAGGGAGAGAGGAAAAAAAAGAGGCCCAAAGAGGCGGAGCAAGCAAGAGATACCCGGCCAAAGGGGGAGAAGAGCTCTTGATCTTTCGAGGCAATTAAATGAATTTCCACTCGGCTGGAATGGCAAACGTTTAGACGGCTCTACATAAGATATTCCGGCGAGCTCTCGCGGATATCAGAGAGGTAATATCGGGAAGGAGAAGAGGCGCAGTTTGTGGGCTAGAAGTAATACATGAGAACCTGCTAGTCTGGTTGCTTGCCCGCCCGTCTGTCTGTCTCTGCTAGCCGTATAACCTCGTCTCTCTGTCTCTCTGTCTATCTGGCTCTCTGTCCGTCTGCCTGCCTGTCTGCCGCATGTCGCCGACTCGAATCGATTCCCGAAGCTAACAATGCATGACTAATCGAGCCAACCCGCTTCCCCGAGGCGTCGATCGCCCTCCTTAACATATATCATCCGATCCTACGACTTTCCTCTATTCTACTCACCCCTGGGAAGCGCGTTTTGTCGGGTTTTGTCGCGTTAACGCGGACTCGCGAGCACGATCGGTGGCTGAGAAGAGCCAACCGGGAAGAACGGAGTAAATATAAATAGGACCCTCCGGCTCGGCTCGGCGCGACGCGACACGACGCGCCGCGTCCACGGGCACTGGCAACGGATGAACCGAATGAACCGAATGAACCGAATGAACCCGTGGCACGCTGGGGCCCGCGTGCCTCGCGGGAAAGAAGGTCAGGCACTCGAACGGCGTGGCCTTTTGCCCTCTGCCGAAAGACGAGACTAAAAAACGTTCACCTCGCTAACTAGGGACAACACGGTGACAAGTGTCTGGGTCGACAGAGGTGAAATAGATAAACTTGGCGGAACCTCAGACGTTCGGATCCTCAACGATCCACACTTCGCAACGTGTACAACACTTGAGAGGAACTCCTTCCTTTCTGTCACTAAATACAAGGCGATATGTTTGCTTCTGCAAATCGAGATATTATTATGCTTGCAGGAGATGATATTAAATGTTGTCACAGTCTTTTATCGGGCAAACGGCAATCGTAACGAAACGGTGCAACATGAGTTTCAGAATTAGTTTGCAATTGATACGTGGTCTGGAATGGTGAGTGGTTATCGTTTATTAATAGGTAGCATGTTTAACATGAAAAGGCTAAATAATGCGCCCCTCTCTCTCCATCTCTGACGAATGGAATACCTATCACTACCCAATAACCATACTCCGTATTCAATTATTGCACAGAAATTACATCACTACGGTATTGTTGTCGAGAATCCACTGGTTGTGTAACATCTCTGTTGCCAAAATCTAGTGTTTAATCGTTTAATGAATACAATATCGACGCGTTCTACGCCTGAGAACACAAAGGGTACTTTACACAGAGTAATCGAAATAGATTAATCGAAACGTAGAAGCAATCTGAGCATCGCAGACGTACTACGTGTCTTCGACAGCGACGAGGACATTCGATGTCAGGACCAAGGTACGCTTATCTCGATAACGAATGGGAATAAACCTACAGTGTAAATGGCCCTTTTACTTTTTCGACTCGGAATGACCTGGGGACGTGCTGGGGAAGCTCGTCGGTTATTTCGCGAGGCACTCTGTGTAACCGAGAGTTGGAGCAGCAAGGAAGATATTTCGCTCGGTCGACCAGTGTACAGTAACTTTAGATTCTTGCGGGATTCGCCGGGCAACGACAGCGGCGTATTTCCGTGACGGGATCAGAAAATCGTATTGGTGCATACGCGGCGACGAACAGAGCGAAAGGGAGCGTAGTGGGGCATACGTTTCACGGTAGTAGACACGAAAAACATAGTTAACAGCTGCTACCATCGTCACCACCGTCACCACCGTCACCGCCGCCGCCACCACCATCGTTGGCGTTAGCGTCGTGGTAGTTCTCGTTCTCTCTCTCTCTCTCTCTCTCTCTCTCTCTCTCTCCCTTTTTTCTGTTTTGCCTCTCTCACCCTCCCACCTTGCTGCACCTGTCGTGTCCGTTAACGCGAGACTAAAATACGAAACGACGTACTCGTGAGCGGAATCGTCCAACGGAACAAAACCTTCCGTTCCGTGTAGCACCGTCGCCGTGCGACCATCTCCATTTTCTTCAACGTTTTAAGGTCTTTCGGAATTTTCGTCGAACTGGGCGACTCTGATCTCATCATAGAAACCCGCTGAAATTGGATTTCCTTGTCCAACTAGGACATATGTACTTCGCCGATTGGTAAGCGTTTCCGTTGCAAGGAGCTTAATCATTCGATAATGAATCTTTAACGAACTAGTTGAATTATGTGTTTCAAGTATGTGAGAAAATCTTTCTCCACCCGTGAAGAAGCACGTCGGAGTGGGCCTGTTTTCTGTCACTTAGCTCGGGGACGGTTTTAACGGCTCGTGAAGATTTGGGCCTAAGCAGGAACTTGGACGAGCGGAGGTCACTTCTCGCGGACCTTCCAGCAAGAACAAACGTATTTTTGTAAAGCGGAACCTTCGACTATCGACCTTCAACTCCACCTTCTTTTCTTCCTTTTCTCACAAGCAACATATTCACGTAGTTTACACGTTTTCCCATATTTCTTCAAAGCATCGTTATGTCCACTTATACGACGTTAACACGTCAACTGCCAGACACAGGATGTCGTGTCTGAAGTAGGCTTGTGTTAAGGCAAAGTCCCATTCGTGCAACGGCGAGCCACGCACGATATTTTCGGGCACTTGGAACGGTCCATTTTATGAGGCCGCGTACATTCAAAACAGTTGATAGACGTTCTGTCGTTCTGTTCACTTTCTACTGATGTGTAAAAAGTAAAGAGCACATTTGTGTTGAAAAACACATTTGACTGAGTGTTTTGGACGCGCGCCTCGTCGGAAAAGTCGAGCCTTTCAAGTGCTGGAAAGTGGTCGAAACTCATAAAAATGACTGAATTGCAGCAGTGCGAACGCGCGTTCACAAGAAACGTGCGCAGCGCGGGGTTGCACCAATGGGATCTTGCCTTAAAAGCCATCCTAAGCTACACGTAAATCAGAAGACCGGACGTACGATAAATGTCTCGTAGCTCAACGGATCATAGAAATCGTTTTACTCCACCCTTTCCTTAATCCTTAAGCGGCGCGGCGGATAGCACGAGAGTGGATCGCATAGCAGATACAGGGTCCATTTTGACCCGTAACAGGTCGTCTGTTAGATTTTGAATTTCTGACGATGTAACATTCACATTTTCTTTAAGAGGTAATATTAATGCAAATAGCCGCCTGATGTATACGACGGGCCCAAATGGATCCTGTACCCTCTGAGCAAGCATTAAACAGCGTTACATCATCAAACACTAAATATCTCCTGTTAACACTTTGACTAGCGTAAGGTCTAGCGAAATACCATGTCAAGTCAATCATGCCTTTCCAAGCGATCGCGTCTGCAGGGAAAGTTTTGCCTAGCTTGCCGCGCGCTTCGAACTTGGACCATCAGTAATGAAAATACAAAATTCAATAGTTGCCATTAGAAAATGCATCTCCTTCGGACTGTTTTTAATTCTATGTAATTGTGCATTACACGTGAGCTCATAAATCTGTTGGTGATACTTTTACGAAGACTTGAGAGAAAATGTTGAATATAAAGTTTTCATTAGTATACAACTCGATGAGTGGTTGAAGCGGCAAAGTAGATCTCAAGCAATACTTTCGACCCTTTCCAGAAACTATCATCGAAAAAACACGTGGGACAAGATGGACATCCCTCAGCGTCGAAACACGCCAACCCCATTGAAAGTGTTGGCAGCAAGAAATAACTCGTAAAATCGCATCTTCGACGATCCTACTGGCAGAACGCGGCGTGAAAAGTTTAAGGGCCGCCGAGTTACGCCGTTTCACTCCGTGGTGGCGCGGCGAGCGAGTTATCAGCGTGGGAACGGGGCTCTATCGGTGGCACGTACTGGATGCATGCGAATTGGAAAACCGGTGGAACGAAAAGGATAAAACGCGTACGCGGTGGACTGTGTGCGCGTGTACGTGGATGTGTATCACCGGAGCCACGAATATCGCTACGAACGACAAAGGAAGAAAGAAAGTCGAATCGTCGGTGGGGCGTGACGAGCCGATAAAACGCCAGGACTTTTCGAACCGTAGAACCCGCGACATCTGCCACCGAGAAATGACTGGCCACCCGATGTCGTATTCTCCGGCGCGTAGAACGCCTGACAGTCGAATTAATTGAAAGTTTTAAGGTAATTGGAAATTGGAATCGATAACGCCGAAGTAAATGAAACCTGAAGGGCCCATCCGAAGGCTCGGGAGGCGGAAGAAGTCTCGAACCTGGTCGTATTGATATCCATACTTGTGTAAAAGCAAACGGACAAAAAACAAACAGGCGGAGGAGTAAATTTAAATAAAATCGTTTAAAAAAATGAACACCCTAAATACAGCTGCTACATTTACAGTGAAGCCAGTTTTTAATATCGCGCTTCGTTTTCGAGAAAATTGATTTTGAATTTCGGCCAGGTACGGGTGCAGTGAAGTATAGTTTTAGGCTCCCAAGGGGTAGTTGGTAGTTGGTACTACTGAGGTAGACTTCTCCTTTACTGTGGGTTCTCGCTTACAGTGGAGAGAAGCGTTCCTCTCGCCTCAGCGTGCCCCTCGGGAGCCGAAAGCTTACAGTGCGTACGTACCTGGTCGAAATTCAAAGTAAATTTTTCATGTATAATTACCAACCCTCCGCTTGTACTACTAAACACTCTGCAACTATGAAAATTCCCTAAACTCTATCCTTCGTATGATTTTCCTCCCATCCTCTAAAATGTTACTGAAAACTAATCGAAAGAAATTGGAAGTGGTAGGCTAATTAACGATGTACACTTTCGCATTTAAAGACGTACCCAAGACTAACTTTTTAAAGAATTTGTGTGTTCTTAGACGTATAACTATGAAAACAGACAAGACACGAAGCACTTTTAATATGATAATCCTTCAAAGGCCTACTTTAATATCCTACTGCCGTCCAATCGGCCTAATTGGAATCGAACGTACGAATTTGAGGGCGATGCGGGCTGCCAGATCGTAATATCTTCCCACAGACCCTATTATAACCGTTTAGAACCGTCTTAGATCTTCCCCGAAGTCATTCTAATTGTTCCCCCGGGCGGGCGCGAGCTACGGCGTTAATTGCAAATTGATTTAAAAGCAGGAATATCGTGAAATTCTAGTAATTCTAGTAATTCTAGTAATTCGCAGGCTCTTGCGAGAGCAGGATAATCTACGCCAGGACGGATCGTTACTCACGAGTCACGCGGCCTGAAGGACCCTCTTAGCCATTCCCTCGATAGAGCGAAAGAATTGCTACGATTTCGGGGCCACTGCTTTCTTCCTTCCAGCAAATTAATCTAGCTTCTGCTCGGGCGATACTGTAACGTTTAAACGGGAATGGTGGACGTACGAAACGGCAATAGCCCGTTCCCTTTTATTCCCCCGAGTCGAAAAATGAGCCCTTATTTCATCGGTGGAGCGTAAGAGCCGCGCTTCTGCCACCTAAACGGCGCAAGAAACGGGAGGCGGACTCTATGGAGAAGTCGGGATGGTGTTCCCCGAGCCTGGTGTACGTAATGCAATGGTTTATTGCTAATATTTCTTCGGTGTAATATCGGTTCGCGCCTCTCCAGCTGTACAAGTGGAGCCTAGCTATATTGGGGATGGCCTTCCTCGCATTCTCAGACTATTTCTACAGATGTACGCGTATCTCGTGGCGGCCGATGTAATTTCCAAGCGAATAAACGTTGGCCAAATGAAAATGGGGACTATTCTGTCCAAGTTTTAACAAGCTACGCGTCACACATCGTTATGGCTATCACTTGAAAACTGTCTGTGTTATTCTCTCGTAATTTTTTAATTAATTTAATTAATCACCATTATCATTTTAATTAATCAGTATTAGCAGCACGGACTTGTACACTACACCGCGCAAAAGCACGAGAAAATCAGAGGGCATCTCTGATCCTCCTCATCTGAGAACGCGCTTGCAGCAAGGAATCGGAAAAAATAACCGTGGATCGTCGAACAACGCGCCCTTTCATCCTGGATCCACGACCTTAATAACTTTCAGAATTAAACGACGACTCGCCTCGCGTGCCGACGAACATATACGTCATTATCGACGTTGACGTACACCATCGTACGCAACGTGCAGCTGTCTATTCTCGCAGCGACCTACCGTTCAATCATCAAACTGAACGCAATTTTCCGAACAAAGGGGATGATGCACAACTAGCTCCGAAAAATTCCTTCATTTGTGCCACCTATATTTTTTTTTGCATACCTATGTCTGATCTATGGGCCAGAGAATTTCCCAGACATGCTGGACATATAAAAAATATATTTCCTCAGAGCGAATATTAGTTTGAATCTACTAATTAACTTGCTAGGAAATTTGTCGTAGTTTCAAGAGTTGAAACGAAGTTTGTTTTTAAATTTATATATTCTGCTTAAGATGGTAACAAGTTGAAAAGAGAGTATAGGTCGCAAAGGAGTCGTTTATTCATGAAAGATTGTTAAAATTTTCGCCAATTTGATCACACCGCATTACCCCTGGGGCGAACTGACTCTCCCACTTTGTCTCCCGTCGTAGCACATAAAGAGGGACAAAGTTATCTTTAATAATCTTTGGCGAGAAAATTTTCCTTTCAGATGTTGCTCTTATTAAATTTGCTGTTAACCCCGATTTTCATAGTCGACATGAATTTTTTAAGTTATTTTCGTTAAACCTAATGTGTACAATGATCTATAGAAATGATGAATACATTTTTCTCTTGCTTTCAAAAGTAATAGTAGGTATACTGCGATGTACAAAATGTCCAATCCCACCTAATTGAACCTTTTTTTTTATGAAAAGAATATTCGTTGGACGATTTGAATGCTGTGTTAAATTATCCCTGCTGTATTTATGTAGTGGAACATAATTATCTAAATTTTGCTCAGTCATACCACTCTGATTCCTGGTCCAAAAAATTGACAACCAACTATTATATTTTGTACGAGTTCAGCTGCAGATCAGCCTAATAACCAGAATCAACCCAAGATCAGTTTTATATTCCTTCAACCCTGCCCTGTTCCAGATCCAAATATTTTATCGTTTAAAATTTGCATGTACTAAGAAAGATATTATTTGCCTAAAATCAAACCGAACATCAACTTGTGTGCACTTTTGCGTCTACTGTCTCGATTCAGGAAACATGCCAAAATTATACCCGTGGATGCCGTCTTTTGGCAAGCAATTGCCAACGAAAATGCAAATCTTGTGCTTTATATCAACCTCGAAAACGAGCGTGGTAGAACTGTGAGAAAGATTGGGAAAAGCCAAATTGCGAAGCTACGTAGCCACACATTATTAAAAAATCAGTTGCACCCAAAAACAATGTTTCTTGAATGTTCCGTCGAGACCTGCTATTTGATATATGCTCCTTCAAGGAACAGCAAAATTCAAAGTCTAGTTTAGGCTAAGAAAATAGGCACTTCTCTTCTAGTTATCATTTAGTTATCATTTAATTATCCTACATTACCCTTGCCCCAGCTTTGACGAGAATCTTTCAGTGTCGAAGGCAGGATCGATACAACGACAAGCCCTGAAAACGACTTGCAGAGGAAATATTAGCTTCCGATTATATCAGAGCGCCGCGCCCCGATCGTAACATTTTCTCCGGCCTTATCTAATCGCGCGAAATACGCGTAGGTACGTATAGGCGTGTACACGCGTAAAGTTCCTGGGAGCGCGCAGAGTCAGCGAAAGGTTCTACAATTTTTACGTAACACTCCTTCCCCGGAGGATTACGATTCATCAAACTCGTCGGCCAGTTTTTCATTTCCCCTGTCCCGTTGAGTAATTGTCGCTATTAATAACTGCAAATTCAATTCTCGAATTCAATATCTACCCGGCGGAGGCCGCGCCCTACTCGTATCTTTTTCCTTTCCTCCGCTTAATCGCGCCCCTCCCCACGTGTACACGAGCAAACGACTCGGAGGAATTTATACGCCGACGTCTTTATTACAGACGGACTGACGCTCCCTGCTCCCTATTCGTTACGCGGAATTGAAAGTGTCCTATGAGTTCTAATCAAACTCCCCCCCGATATCTGGCAGAAAGTTCAGCTTGGCCGTTAAAGGCAAGCAGAAGAAATTATGTATCTTCAATGGTAAAGTATTTCGGCGAATAACGGAAAACGTTATCGTCGATAATCGTTACGGAAATATTCAATAGTCGGGAGATTCGAGAACCGACAATATTATTCTGTAGGACTAAACGGTCTGTTCGTACAAATCTAATCTGCTCTTTCTTCAAAGTGAAAACCATCACGGTCCCACTAAATAAGTTTGTATATGGCACAAAGAATTGCAAAGAAGAGCAGTCAATAATCAAATTGAATTAATACGAAACTTATACCTAATTTAATACACCGGAATACTTCATGGTACCTAGCAGAGATCCAACATAACAGTTATTTAAAAAAAATTGGAAAAAGTCATTAAGTAGAAACTAATTTAAATGCAAACCAGTTGTCATTACTAAATCATTACGATACGAAAATATATGGGACAAAAAATTAACCTTTTTGCTTAATAAAGTACCTATGTAAGTTTTGTAATTAATTTTTTTTCATGACGTCAATGAATACTAAGTATCAGTAACATTAATAAGAATAATAATTGGCAATGATCGAATGTAACTAGAAAAAGAATTTGCCGTCGATAATGGTTATCGGTAAAAAAAATGCGGGTCATTGATAATGGTTACCGGTGACCAAAATTTTTTTAATCTTTAATAATGGTTAGTTGTAACCAAAATCATTTGATTAAACAAATGAAAATCTCTTACACCGTAACTTTTAAAATTTGTCTTATAACAGTGATGATATCTGGTACCTAAGTAGTTACCTGGTTAACGTAACTGTAAGAACTCTAATTCCAACCGGTGCGAAGCTAAGATACCGTCGTAAAAATATGCGTTATGCAATGTATCGTTAAAATATAATGGATCTACGCGTTTCGCGGCGCGGCTTCGAAACGAGCTGGATGTATACAATGGTGGTGATTACCTTGATACTGTCGTAGCAAGCAGTGACCCGTCCGTTCTGCACCTCGACGTTAGCTGGCGGATGAGCGAACTTGCACTCCGTGTCGGGCCTGGTGCACTTGTTGCGCTGGAACTCTCTGCAAACCTCTAGCTGCAACCACCGGGAGTCCTTGCCGTTCAGCAGGTTATTCATGTTGACCATTGCCATACTTCCAATCCTGGAAGACCACGGGACTCTTTCTTAGAGCACGGCTCCACGCGACGACTGTAATTTATCCTCTTCCTACGGCGCTCGGGCCTGTTCGCGGTGCAGCCTTCACAGTTTGCTCGCGTCCACTCGCACCGACTGATCTTTGCCAAGGATAGATAATCGTTTTTGGTTTATTCGGAACGGGCCCTCGACTATTCGCACTTTCAGGGATTTCGTTGAGCTAACACTTCCCCTAACGTAATAAACTGTCGTACCCGAGATTTTCACATGCTTCTTTTTACTGCAACACTATTAAAGATAGCTATATTATCTTTTGTAATTTTAAATATGGTAGCAAGACTAGACCCCTAGCCTAAGAGGAATGGTTATGTTTTTATAAAACTCATCACCCCTAGCAACATTTATCTAAAATACTTCTCTAGTTCTGCATAGTGAAAAATTGTAACGAAAATTAACTTTTGTAAGATAGAATTAAAAGCAAAGCCAAGAGATATTAAATTCAGCGTCGTGTAAATTGGAAATCAGTTTATTGATTCTTCAAAATTTTCTCTATTGACTGTTAAGCATGTATTACGTTTTTTTTAATATCATGTCAAGAAGCTGTCAGTGTCTGTGCAACCATCTATGCAACTACACCACTGAAGGTATCTATGAACTATTCATGTAAAAGTGATGAACTCTACATTTCTCTTGAAAAAATTATTTTTCGTCATAATTCTTTAACTGTGAAGATAAACGTTGCTAGAATTTAAGGTAGGTACTCTGCTTATCCACGTGGAAGAACCAAACCAATACTAATTGTGGGATGTTAAAAAAAAAATGTTGCCACTATCTTTAGTAATCTTGAAGCAAAATGGCTCGTACCACCTTAGGTGGGACACCTTGTAATTAGTGGACTAGATATAGTGATGTTGCAAAAGCAGTGGAGAAGCGAAAACACTCTGCATTGTTCGAGGACAACAACCCGTAGGCACATTCAATATAATTTTTAGACATTAATACATAAAGGTCTTGTGCCAAACCAAGATGAGAATACATTAAGTCTGTAAGACTCTGTAATATGTGATGAAAGATACGTCACACCATCTGTTCCACCAACTATACATCCCTTTCACCTGGAACCTTTCATTCGAACGCACGTGCTACTGGCTTGTGATTTATACAAAATTGTCTTCTAGGGCCAGTGAATTCTGAATTCTATCTGTTCACTTAAAACCTTTCTGCTGTACACACTAGTTATTATGTTGGAATATTTTCTATTTTTTCTAACTCGAATAATAGTTCTCCCTTAGAACCTCGCTATTCAAATGAAACAATAGCAGTTGATGTTAGATCCGAGGTTAAAGAACTAAGACAACTCTGCCGACCGCTGACAGTGGCCAAAGCCTGAATCTTTTAACTGAATATTAGAATTTCAAAAATTTCCTTAAAATGCAATCCTTGACGACACTACAAAGTACATGCTATTTAGTTTGGGGTGAATGGTTTGCACACTCGATGAAGCTCTCCCTGCTCATCGAAATCCCGCAAGTGCTTCTAGCTGATGCGAACTGTGATAAATACCTTTGGAAAGAAGAATTCTTAAGGCAGGGTGCGAACGTCTTATTGTTCCATGAACGCGTCCCGTGGCAAGCTGATGGTCTTCCAGAGGACTCGGATCTTCCGTGTAGACGAACCGTAGAACACTCGCGTAACCGAACAAAAGACGATTCACCCGAGATCCTCAACAACCGGTCCAGTTACTTTCTTTATTTCTTTTTCTTCTGTTTTATTTAACCGCTAGTTTCGTTGTTGCGTATTATCGAACACTGTAAAAGGCTCGCGATTGTCAGCACTGGCTCGCGCGATTCTATAACACTATTTTTAGACCGTGATCGCTTGGTTATCAGCTGGCCCGTTATCGATCGAACAGCGTTAGTCGTACGAGCGAGAGACAGCGCGGCAGTAGTGCCGTTTCCCAAGTTAGGCGACGGTTACACAACGAAGGAGAGAAACACGTTGACTGTTCGGGTGATCGCAGCTGGAAGAGGAACGCAGCGCGTATTCTGCGCGAGACAGCGAGGAGGAAAGAAAGCGAAGAGGTAAGGAGGCTGCGTATCGCCGGCCGATTAGCCTGTGGCTTCCGTCACGACCTGCGATTCTATCTAAACCGATACCGGACTCCTTGATCCTGCTTGTCTTGGCGTGACGTACTCGAGCAGCTGGTTTAGAAGGCGTGGTAGGCGACCAGAGCGTAGAGTAGTTGGGCAAAGCTTGAAAGCCTTCGAAGCTAAACGTCGACAGGCGCGGCTCGATTCCCGTTTTTATCGGCAATATAGCTGTTGCTGCTGCTGTTGCTGCGGCTGCTTGCTGCTGGGCTGCGTTGGAGTTTTATTACAGAGGTAGAGAGAGAGAGAAAGAGAGAGAAAGAGAGAGAGAGGCGTGTGTCTGTGTGTCTCAAAAAGCCGGTCGTGGTGTCCTTGAAGCCGGTACTGTCAAGCTAACGCGTGTCTCCGTGCGTAGAGAGTCTACTTTGGACGAGGAAGGTAAGGCCGCGTGGAGACGGAGCTGGGAAGGGACCGTTTTCGAGTCTAATGCCTGGTATCCTTGGACAGGGGGGACCAGCCACGGAACGGAGGGGACAGGATTGTTTTCCCTTTTCTCTCGCCGAGTAAGAAGCACGAGAAGGCGGTAGGCGACAAAGCGGGGCGAAGAGGCGAGGGCGAGGGCGAAGGTCCAGTCGGGGGTCGTGTATCGTTCGGGGGTCAGGCGTTGTCGGGTCGGACAAAGGGGTCGGGGTAGGACGTGGAAAGAGTGAAAGAGACAGAGAGAAGGGGGGAGGTTCGGTGGAGGAAGGGGGGCTGCGAGTTAGCGAGTGACGTTGCGTTTCCGTTCCTCGGATTTACGTCATTTATTCGGCGCACTCCTGGATCCTCCCGCGGTCGAACTCCGAATTCTGCTGTTCTGGAAACATACCAAAAGCGAAAACTCGCGTTACTGGCGGATGCAAAGGCTTAAAATGCTTCTTGTTTCTAGGGGGTAGAGGGGGGGGGGCGGGCGGGCGAGAGGGGCTGCTCTGCTGCTGCTTTGTCGGTATGCACGTGTAAGTGTGTGTTGGTTGGGGGGGAGATGGTTGGATGACCAGACGCCATGAAAGGTTCTAGCTATTCGACGGATAGCAGAAGAAAGAGGGAAGCTGGGCCGATTGTAAATGGATGATCAAGCAGAGGCCACAAACCGGCAGAAGTAAAGTAGAGAGAAAGCGCAGGACTACCAATGCAAGCACGCTTAACCCTAGGCTAACTGCGGCCGAGTTTGACCTCGGGGGCCATTCGGAGCCCCTCTCGAATAAATGAATTACATGAATTACATGAATTTGTAGAATCTATGGGAGAAATGTACGGTTAGAGGCAAAAAGTGGAGGCAATTAAGTGGACACCTGTATATTATGTTGAATGAGAAAGAAACTGTAGGGGGTACTTTTTCAGGATCGAGTCTATACATCAGGATGATGGAAAAGGTTTCTACTAGAAATGTACCGACTAGTGGTCGACTATCAGGTCACTTTTGTGGTCGGCGACTAGTCGGCAACTAGTCGCCTTCTTGGGGGCCGATTAATCGGCTAGTCGGCTAGTCGGCCAAAACTCTAATCGGTACATCTCTAGTTTCTATACACACTAGGGCGACCCTTATTTATACACGTCAATTTTTTTATTGTATTTCTTTGCTCTCGCCACCTAGAATGGCGCCATTTCATAAAAAAAATAGTCCCTGAGAAAGATTATTGCAATTGGGAAGCACGAATGGGTGCCGAACAGGCCTTAAAGTTTAGAATTCATCAATGGTTTGAATTTGAAGAATTTCTCAAAAATAGTAAGCCCCATTGAAATTTTCTACAAGTACTGTATAAACCCTTTTAATATTATTGGAACAAAATTTCGATAGGGCTTACCATTTTTGAGAAATTCTTCAAATTCAAATCATTGATGAATTCTAAATTTTAAGGCCTGTGTGGCACCCATTCGTACAGCCCAATTGCAATAATCTTTTTCAGGGGCTATTTTGTTATGAAATGGAACCATATTAGGGAGGGAGAGCAAAAGAAATCGCAGGCTGAAAAAAAGGGCCACCCTAATACACATGTGTCCAATAAACTTCTGACTTTTAGTTACAGACAATATTCTAAATATCAATTAAAACACCTACAGAACTGTAACCTCTGACTTATATCGTCTGACTTGGTGTACCCGTAAGTTTATAACATTATTAAAAACTTTAAACACGTTACATTGTATTTGGAGCTAAGATTTCTACGTGTAGGTCTTGATGATCGGTGTCTCTTTCGCAAACGACTTTTGTTAGATACATAAAAAAAATGATTAGACATGTACCGAGATTTTCTTTGTTATTTCAACCTGTAGAAGCGCTAGTGAACAACATTTTCCACGTCTTTTAATCACTTTACAGATAAGAGATTGTAGTTGTTAGTTCCTTATGTTTTATACAAATTATCATAATTTCCAGCTCACGTAAGCCAGTCAAACGATTTTCTAACCCATTTTGACAATCACACACGAAATGTTCTTTTTTCCACTTTGTGCCGCAAACGAGAGACGCTGTAAACGAGTAAGGCACGCGGTTACGAGCGTCGAACTCGTGCGATCTGTGCTGAAATAGCGAGAGAACTGTCAGACTAAATAAATCAACGGTACAGTGTTGAGAACGCGATTCTCTTATTACCTGGCAAGAATAATGGACTCTTTTCCTTTATCGTACTTTGACGATGCATTCACTAATTACTCGAGTAACAAAAATTGAAATATTTTCCTAGAAGTTGTTTCTTTAGACTTTGTTAGATTGTAATAATGGACTCTTTTCCTTTATCGTACTTTGGCGAGGTTCGAGTTAGACTGTGCATGAGAAACTGTATTCATACAATACTGCTTAACTGTTGTTAAACAGCTCGATAGGCAGACGATGTGTTAATTATTAAATGACGTCTGGGCAATGTTTGTGTTAGATCTAGGTCACCGCTAAATTCAGTCTACGTTAAGTCCAGGTCAAGTCGTTTTTACTTGACCGTAAAATAAATTATACGACTATATATGAAATCCTATTGGCGGGCTGTTGAAACGAATAGTTTGCCTTAACATCGAAAGACAATGGTTTTTCCCAATGCGCCACACAGAACACGCACCAATGATGAACAGTGGTCGTGGGCGATCGAGACGCGAGGCTAGCAAACTCAAGAACACAGTACCACTATTCAAGTATGTGCTTTATATGCGAGCCAGAGACAGTTAAGGCAAAGAAAAGAAGCGCCACTGAAGAGGAGGAACGGGGAGGAACGGGGAGGAATGGGGAGGCTAGAGCAGCGTAGAATTTTCCGACGCGCGAGTAAGCCGCTTACGAAAAGCGGGCCCAAGGCGCTCAACTCGTTTCTCATGTTACCCTGGCGAGAGTTATGGGGACGTATGGGCGCGTTCAACGCACTAGAAAATGCCGGAAGGAAAAACGCTCTCGGTCGAAACCGTTTGTTTTCGTGGGGATTTTACCCAGGCGCGACAAGAAATCGCTGTAACGCCGCGATACGTGCGTCGATCCGACGCTGGTCTTTTCACTCGCAGCGAACGCGGAGAAAGAAACAGAAAAAATAGGGCGCAACGTTGATCCTTTGGCGCGTTAACCGTTAAGGCGGATTCGCACGGTTCAGTGCCGTGTCGGTAACTGGCACGAACAAGTGTGTACTGTGTACTACTCCAAAACAGAGAAACGATATTAAAATTCTTACCACTCACTCCGGTGGCAGTGACCTGTCGCGGGAACTGATACGTGTGAATCAGCCTTGGTGATTAATACGTTTTCATAATTAATATTGAATTTTGTTATGACCTAAAATCCTGACTGTTCGGAGAACCCGTCACTAATAGGCAATAGGTAGCATAAATGCAGAAAAACAGCATCAGTGCGTGAACAGAGCCTCGGCGAATGGAGATGCAATGGTGACAAAACGTCGGAAGAATATATGTAGCGATAGGACGTGACAAAGAGCGGGGAGCCTCGAGTAGTTACGCACCTTGCGCAACAAAGACTTTACTGAATCGAATTGAACGGAATGCGCAGCACTCGGCGTGGGCAGAACGAGCGCGCACGCATTTCTAAATACAGCGGTGCGCTGCTAATAACGGCAGGGAGGGATAATCGGATTATTCGGCGGTGGTGCAGTGCTAAACTCGATGCGGAGACGTTGGCTGTGTCCTTCGAGAGCACGAGGAGTACGCGACGTCGGCGACGATCACGGAAAGTCTGTGCGGGGGATATTGATTCGGTCGTCCCTCTTTTTCTGCGGCAGTCACGTGAAAGAAGTGGACGAGGCTCGAAGCCGCATTCGTGCACGTGTATCGATTTGACCGAGAGAGCCGAACCGGCGTCTTTCCACCACGCGAAAAAGAAAACCGTCACGTCAAGATAATACGCGGACTCGCGGCGGTCTACCATAGACAAATTATTTTACACTTCACGAGTTATAACACAAAATTCCGTTGTAATCGGGAGGAAATTCCCTGGATATTCATAAAGTTTCAGAATTTTTTTAATTTCCCCAACGACTATTTCTGATATTCCAAGATTCTCTATCAACTCTGATTCAAGTAGCTGTGAAAAAAAGATCCTTCTACACACGCATTATTTTCAAGTGTCTCGCCTGTATGTCGAAACACCAAAAAGCAAAACTACTGTACCATCACTGGAAACATCTTCCATATG
Organism: Andrena bicolor; assembly: GCA_960531205.1. Classification (NCBI taxonomy): domain Eukaryota; kingdom Metazoa; phylum Arthropoda; class Insecta; order Hymenoptera; family Andrenidae; genus Andrena; species Andrena bicolor. The sequence goes on from OY482666.1 coordinate 450,296, forward strand.
GTTACCGTGTGCAGGTTGATTCTCAGTGAGAATTTCTCGTTATCCGTTTAGCCTCCATCGGCAATCCATTGAACCATTCTTCAGTTTTCCACGATAATCTCCACGCTACCCATCATCGTGCCATTAAAGGAACCGAGGAATGCGCGGACGAACGGTTGCATGCCAGTGACTAAATGGACAATGAGAATCCACTTTATTTCAAGCTGCATTCGTTACTTTCCGACGAAGCTTCGATCCATAACGCAAAGCGAAGAGAATTCATACTTCCGCAGACAGAATGTTCGATACTTTCTGCACCGTAATTATAATAATGCATATCATTCTGAAACTAAACGAATAATGAGTCACAGCCGCGTGTAGGTATGCACGGGGCTTCGAAATGAAGAATTCTATAAAGAAATATAGAGCTTTTCGTGAATACCAAGAAAGTCTTTTTCAAAATACGAACTACGTCTGAAGCGGAGCTCGGATTAAGCGAAATTCCAATTACCAAAGCTCCAATCTATCGGTGAGTGGAGGCAGAGGTTGGAATAAGACGAGAATAGGAGCAGAATAAATTAGAATCAGGTATGAGAGGTAGTATGTGATAGACGAATAGGAAGTAAAAGTTGCAGATAGAAAACACGAGTCGGACAATGTGCAAAGACAAAGAACGTAAATATGCAAATGAACGTATACTGGAAAGCAGATAAGACGGTAATGAAAGGCACGAATTATGATAAACATATTCCTTCGTTCATTCCTCCATTTAATTATAATTACGCGGGTGGGTACTCGTTAATAATGGAACGTAGTATGCGGTTGACAGAGAACGTACAAACGAGATACAAAGCAGAAGATCATTTGGCGGTAAAATTAGGCAATTAGCCATAGAGACTGCGGAGGGGCAAAGCGGAGCAAAGAGAAATTAGAGTCGACGAAGCAATCACACGATACAAAACAAACGGGAGATTATAACTCGGTTTTGTCATCTTCTATATCCCAACGTTAGCAAAATCCTTATTAAATATTGAAGAAAGTCTATACTCTGCAGCATTCGATTAACATAGAATATAGGTATGCACGTGTTACGAGCCGAGGCTGAGGGCAATGAGATTAGCGGCTGCGAAGCCGAGGATTTGTGATTGTTGTTTAGAGTTTGTTAGTAGCCGGCGAACCAGTGTCTGGTTATCACCCGGAGCCACTAGGAAGCTGAGCGTTCACGGACGAGCCTGCTTAACACCGGGAGCCACTAGGAGGTTGCCTGTCGTGGACGAACCGGTGTCTCGTATCACCGGGAGCCACTAGGAATATTAGTTTAGCCTCCTAACTTTATAATGTAATACACCTGCGTGCGGTAAAGATGTATCACTGTGGCTTTATCTCACACTGGCAATTCAAATAATCGAGGGGGTTCCCAGTAAAGAACTAACAAAGTATATCCGATTAATTCGATGTTTACGGTAGAAAAAGTGTAATTGTCGCGGTACCTAAATCCGCAACTCGATTTTAACGCATTGAGAAATACAGAGGTCTCAAAGAGGATCATAAATATGTAATGCCCAACAGTTAAGGCTCCAAAGGGAATCGAACCCTGATACCCTAAAGAAAAAGGAAAAAGGAGATTAATGTAACCGCGATTGAAGTGATTCAAGTGCTTCGTAAAAATAAAAAATCTGGATTATATTCTTTAAATAAATTTTTAGAATCACCTGATATATTTTATTGAATTTGCAGTCAAAATATGTTTATCCATTGAACTCGGCTTCCCCCAAGATTAAATCCTGAGCTTAATTGCTAAGCCTCTGTCTTCTAAACGTACTAAACTATAAAGTGAGCCCCCGAATCTGCATTCGTTGCCCTTTTTATACTACGAAATTGGTTTTAGCAAGTGGTGAGGACATGCATGCCTTCGAGAGAATATCAGTTTTCTTGCGAAACCTCGAATGCACTGCAGCACTGCAGGAAACGATGACCCTGCCGCGTCACGTGCATTCCAGACACCCGGAACGGTCAAAAGTCAAAATGTCAACAAACAGTGTCTGAACGTAACATATGTATGCGTTGAAGCGTCAAATCAAGCATATTGTTTCGGCATAAAACAGCTGAGTGCCAGATGCCGGGGCCCGAGCCTAGTCCCAAAATGTTTGGGTCCTTCGAGTGATGTGCGAGGTGATATTTGCCAGGCCCTCGGTTCCGGAGTAAGGACAACTTTCCCTCCGACAAGGTCATCTTCCCAGTACTGCCAGCTCTTTTAGGTTAGCCAGTAGGCGGGGTAATTATCCCTCGACTTTTTTCGAAGCAACCAATCGGGTACGCGTAGCCATTTCGTTAGAAGAAAAACGAGGAAAAACTCTCGTACGATCAGCTACGTATAACACTTCTGTAATCCTCAGTTTTCGTTCTTGTACGTCTAAATACACGGCCATAGTATAAGTTATCTACGAGTATATTCCTTTTTTTCCATACATCATTATAACAGTATGAAAAGCATCTCGTTACACAGCCACTTTGAAACATGAAAAAAGTGAGACCGAAGAACCAGCAATAGAATAATTAGGTGCTAATTCTCTTAAAGACTTTACGCAAGAAAACGGCAATCCAGAGTAAAGACAACAGCGCCGGATGTGTTCTTATCTAATCTATACATTCTTCGAAAGACAAATGAAACAAAGAAATTCAATTTTATGTGCTCGAATTTATTCAGAAAATAAATATAGTATCAATGAATCTAAGTGCGTTGAAAATCCTGTCCGTTTCACTTCCTTTCACTTCAACCTTCGGACCCTCGGTTGTTTAAAGCTCAACTTTGAAAAAGAATTCGTTGCCCACTGAGGAAAAATAACTAGTGCTGCTAAAGTCAGGTGATCACATTCCTAATGTCACAGAGCAGAACCTTCGCATTACTTTGCACTCTAAAATGAATGACTGTTGAAAAAGAGCTTGAAGCAAATAAGGATAGTGCGGAGCGACTTCGCTACCACCTCGTAGATCAAAGTCATGGACTCTCTAAGGCACATAAGGTGTGTCTAAGGCAGATGAGGTGTCCATTTCATCCCCGTATCCGCCCCATCTCTATGATACACATCACCAGACACCGATATTTCGTCTTGGACGCATCCAGCTTGCCCACGCAAGCATGTTTACTCCTACCACAGCCAGTATAGCTGAACGGATGGCTGGCTGGTCGATTGCGGTGGATTGTAAAAGTCCACTGATCCGAATAACCATGCTAATACGCGGTCAGCGTCATCCATCGGCGAGTGAACACGGGGAACAAAAGGGGAGGGTGACCGAGGGAAGATGATTTTTAACGTTTTCGATCGGCCGCGCTTCACCATCCAGGCTGAAACCGAGCTGAAAGTCGACTGGTTCGCTCAACGGTTTTCCCTTCGGTGAAAGTGAAATTAACGGAACAACCTCCGAGAGCTTACGGCTGGTCGTCGAGTCTACCTAATGCAATTAGAACCGGTTAAATTAGCTAAAAGGATTTTAGTATACCCAAGTATCGGTTTCGATGTTATTACCAGTGAAAATTGTTTTTTTCTTTTTTTCTTTTCTTCTTTTCTTAGTCGGGTGTCGTCGTAATCATGGCGACGGTAGCCACCGTAGTTTTTGAAAAAGAATTTAGGAAAAAATAAGCTAACTGTAACGAGGGGTTGAAAATTTGCAAATAGAAAATATGTTTGAAGCATGTAATACTATCTTCAGATGGTCGTCCGAGTTTAAAGTAAGATTCGACAGAAAGAAGTAACAATTATTTCAACTGGTTTTGAATTTATCATCTATTAATAGATACTAAGCTATAAGTTTAATTTTCAATATAATAATAGTAATATTATTAATATATATTATATTAACATTACTATATATTACAGTTACAATTAGTTAAATTCAGTTCGCAGTTGACAAAACTTGTTGCCTGGTATTAATGTTTCAAAACTAATTAGTGTATTAGACAACGGTGAACGGATACTAATATCCAGCAATAAGGTATTAATTTCAATGCATTAACCCAGCAACCATTCCCCTCGTTTCCAACGGTTTGGCAGCTATCAAGTTTCGCCATGCCCGAATACTACCTAATTATAATCCCCTTGAGATAAAGATTCCGTGCAAACTTAAGCGCAATTCCTTATACATATTCAAAGTAATATAGAAACACGATTAACAATAAGATGTGGTAATAAGTAATAACTATACTACCACCGAAAGTTTTCGGCGTCGAACAAGTTACTGCGAATTTTAACAAAATAAAGTCCATTTTAACGATGCTCAAGAACTTTGAAACGTCCTGTATAACATTTTTAGCGCTAAGATTCCGAAAGTCAAAGAGTTACTTGCAATGCTCGCGGGATGACAATACATATATCCAAGAATTTCCGGGGGGAAAAAAAGTTTTCCATTGCTATAGTAATATCGCAGGAACGGAGGGAATTCTTTAGAGGGATCTTAAAATTCGCCCAGTGAAGCAGCGAAGAGAAAAACGTTCCCTTCATTCACTGTGCGAATACGTGCATCTGTGCAGAGCCTAAATCTTCGTAGAAATTCCTGAGCGGTCTGATGTCTTCCTACCGACAAGAAGTATTTCTCCTGCTTCGTTTTTGCATATGCATCTTGGCATTCCGAGGCATCTGGTATACGACAACCGTCGTCCCGCGACGATCACGCTTCTTCTGCATCACTAAACTTCAAGAAAATTTCCCGGAGTGGTGCAGAGACACATGCACGTTGGCGCGCCAAGGAGAATTCACAACGATTCCTATGAAAATGCCGGTATTATCTGACTACGCGCAAGCGAATACGTAATTATATCAGTGAAATGGGAATTACTCTGGAACGGTGGATCCGTATCAAATGTACCAGATATTTAAATTACCTACTCGAGATATGTTGAATATATTAGATATCAAATATATTCGGAGTATTATAAATACAGTATCGGGCGAAGAACTTACCACCTTTTCGATCCACTCTACTTCTACTAACTGCAGCATGTGCCCAACATACATGCTCCGATGGAGAATTAAAAACTGTATAAAACCGGGATAAAGTTGAATTTATTTAAATAACAAACAAAAACCCTACCTATTATTAAACAAGACGCAACACAGTTTTAAAACCGACGAAAAGTTAGCACTTTTGAATAGTGATAAAAAACCTAATATTTTGCAGAAGCACATTTTGCTTTTAGGCCGGCGTATAAAAAGTTACCAAAAGTGGTAACTTCGTTATTGGACTTCAAAAACGCGTTGTCCCGTTCGGTGCCATTTAAGCTTTTATTTGTTAGTCAAATAAATTCAACTTGAACTGGGTTTTATACAGCTTTAAATTCTCCATTTGAATATCTATGTATATTAAATCTATAGGGTAGACCAAGTATATGTATATACACAATGGACATGTATAGTGATAAAATAACTTTTCGATCCCCTTTTTTTTAATCTGGCCATTTTTAAAGTAATATTGATCGTTACTTATCACTTTTAAGTGCCTCGTTAATCAAAATTTATAATTTAAGTTCATAACCGAATAGTGACAAAGAAGATGAATAATATTGTCTTGTTTGCATGGAATCATATAGCACAGCACAAGCAAATAAATGAAAAATGAAGAAGAATCCACCAGCCAAAAGTTTTCTATTTCTGCCACAATTCCGATACCGCATAATTGGTTATAAGTTTCATCTTTTTTCATTTATTATTATAATTAAAATCAATAAATATTTTAATCGTGTATAGTTAAATTTGTGCTACTACCGCCCCCCTCTCTCTACCCCACCCCAGTTCCAAGTTGGAGCTAAAAAATGACAAAAATAAAACCAACCGAGGAAGTGGTAAGTTTTTTGTCTTCTACTGTACACGAAACATCACAAATCCTCCAAATACTTTTTTCAAAAGCACTATCTCAAATACACTAGAAGTCCACAAATCTTCAAGGTAGCCTAAATACTTTAAATACTTCTAACTGTTGTACCAAATATTCTAGGTATCTCAAGTATTTGTACAGAAATACTCAAAGTACTCGAAATTCTCTGAATACCAAAAACCCCTCAAACATTCCAAACAACCCAGACACATATCGCTACTATATCAAGACACCCCAAATACCGCCAAGTACCCCAAATACACCGAATACAGTAGATAGGTACTTCAAATACCACAAATACTCCAAATATCCTTATTAATCTACATTTCCACTTCTTTCAAAAATCGGCGTTTTCTGCCATGTTTACCATAACTATGGAAATTATCGAGAAACGTCTATCATCAAAGGTATTAATTCTGAAGAGAAACATTTGGTGGCGCAAAGATATTCCTGCGTTCTATTTCTTAAAAAAGGATCAATCGACTGTTGACTTGGCTCTCCTAGAAAGAAGTTTGTCGACACCCCTATACAGTGTTGGAGAGAACAGGTTGCACCATAAGTATTTCAGACGACCCACCCTATATAATCCTGACGAATGACTGCGTAAGCCTCATTTGTAGGAACCTGTAAGTCATCACGTCTTCCCGCAGGTAATAAAATTCCATTCCCGACAGAGCACTATGAGCGAAACGCAACGCAACGCGCCGGGGATAATCGATTATTGTCTAGCACCTGTCACAACGCTTCACCCGTGAAATACGTGTCAACCGTGGCGAACGGGGATCGATGGGCGAAGGATCTAGGATGGGGAGGAAGGAGGGCCTCCTTCTATTGCTTCGCTAACAGAGGTTTTTCCCTGCGAGCTACATATACCTTCTACCTTCTACCTTCTACCTTCTTCCTTCTGTAGTCCTGCACAATGGAAGAGAATTCTGTGGAGGTATACCTGGCCCGGCAATCTCCTTAAAAGGCTAGCAAGAGTCAAACATCGTGAAAAGATAAAAAGCCGTCTCTCCGCTGGTTTTGATTTCATTGGGAAAACATTCGGGACGCCTCTATTGTGCGGCTGTCCTCCGTGTACCGTCGTCGCTGGCTATTCACGACTAGATTGACTGTAATCGATTGCACGCGTCGATTATGCTTCTGGGCGATTGAGTACCTGCAGCTTTTTGCGAGTGGCGAGGAATCCCCATTTCTCAACTTCGATTAAGTAGGTATTGTGGTTAGCAGGTAATGAGAGCGATAAATCAGGGGAGTTTAACGTTCTGGGTGTACAGGCTCCCTCAAGTTTTGCAGCAGTCTTTAAATTTCTTTTACTCATTTAACTGTGTTTTGACTACTCTTAATTTCAAGCCGAGTGCTGTACAATAGTGCCATTAAAGGGAAAATGTGTTACGATATAAACGAATTCAACAGTTAAGACTTTGTGACTTTACCAATGAAACATGATACCGTGATATTCCCATAAACCCTTATGGCCGTTAGTTAAAAAAATCCAGATTCTACGTCACCAGATATATTAGAGAAACTCGGATTTTTTGGAAACAAATTATTTAAACAATCACTTCGTCCTATTCTACTGATTTATGTTCTTGATACTTTCGCTTGTTTCTTTCTCTGAAATATAAACCGCTCAGTGTAAAAAGGAAATAAGAGACCCGTCATTGAAAATTTCCTTTATAAAATGGACAAAGAACGAAAGGCAAATGTAAAGTGCATAAAATCGAAAGAAATGAACGACTTTCCAAAATCATCAGGTTCTTGAATGACCCAAATTACGAAAGCGAGGCCTGCGTTTAATACACGCGCGCTTGGCAGCGATTAGAATTGCGAATGATCGATCGTAACGGGCGAAGGGAAAGTTGGTGAACTAAGTATAATGGCCCTGGGTTCTCTAAGTATTTAACGCGGGAACAACTAACTAAAATTTTACTTGGGCGAACTGAGGTGAACGAGCGAACTTCTACAATAAGACCGAACGCGCTGTATCCTCGATAGCCGGCCTATTATCAGCTGAATGGGAAAACAATAGAGATATTGATCGGCGATTCGCGGGCGTTGCTACGTGTGCACGTGGGGCACGTGCCTTTGTACTCTGTGCGCACGCTTTTCGGGATGTAACCCCTCAACTCCAAAATATCAAACAAATTTCCCTTCAACCAAACCCAGGAAACATCATTCGATAATTCTGGCAGTTGCAGTGAAAAATAACGAATGCTCCTTTAATACCAAAATAGATTCATATTTATCAGAACGAAGAAATTTGTTTTAAATTCCTGATACACTGGCGAAATGCGCGATGACTTTTGGAACACCCTGCACAGAACTAACAGATAACAAATATACAGTAGCGGACAAAGTTATCGAGACACCCTTTAAAACTGAATAAATTTTTAAAAATTGGTCCAAACAACTTGAGTTTTTTTTTAAAAGCTAGATGATTTTTACCACTTTGCTTAGGTAACGGGTTTCGTCGTTTTGAAATAAAATTGCAATTGGTTGGAATAACGCAGAAATTAGGTAGTAAAGATGGTTTCTTCAACTTTTTTAAAAATTTAAAAATGCCTTTTATAGATTTAAGCAAGTTCTATACACGCTGAAAGTTTCATGAAAATGGTTTTAAAGGGTGTCCCAATACTTTCGACCGGCACTGTAAAGAGTAATAATCTAAGCGATAAGATATGCGATAAGATAAGATTTGACACCCTCAAGCCTATTTTTCTTCTTATCGTAAACTGTCGTACAGCTGTAATGATTACGGCTTTCGCGGATGAATGTAAAAGGAATTACGTGAAAAGTTAATGTTAAAATGAATTTGAAATTCAAAGACAAATATTTCATTTTATTTCCGCGTATTTGACAAGGGAACGAAGAGTTTAAAATACACTATACGTGGCAAAGACGGCCATTTCTTGTAAAAACTTATTAATCCTTCGGTCAATAAACGCTAATGTGTGCAAGTGCAAGATCTCGCGTGGCTCTGCCCCACCTCGCACGCCGTAACGACAGACGGAGTGGGGCACACGCCCCGCCCTAACAGTTTAACTCTATAAAACCTAATTGGCCAAAACTTTAACAATCGTTTACGATGAAACGGTTCGTTTGCGGCACATGCTACCTTTTCAACTTTTTGTCGTCTTCTCGAGTAGCATTCGCAGAATTAAAAAAAAAAAAAAAACGCTCCATCTCGATTTTCCTATTTAAGATGGATTTTGCGGCAAGGCTTCTGTTAAGAAATGTGCACCGAAGGCCGTAACCATTACATTTGTTACATTCTACACAGCTACTAAACGAAATCATTGGCTCGCTAAATACTAAATTATTCTTCCACGACAAGTATAGACTTATCGATCGAGACGGGCGTTATAAATGTATTTTACCGGTCCACGTTAGATTCGGAAAAGCTATTCACATCGCGACGCAGTATCATTTTCACTGAACTTGAGAAACGGCACTGCGACGCGCCACAGTTTGCCTGCAAACGCCCGTGCGATTATACACATGGTGAATATTTTTCGAAGCCGAAACTCCAAAGTGCTACCCTTGAGCATCGAGGGGGAGAATGGGAAGAAATTACCGCGAGGCTTTCTCCTCTGTGCGCACAACGGCGGAAGCGAGAAGGAAGAAAACCATTGGCGCGAGCGAGAAAAATATTTTAATCTACTGGATATTGTGGGAAGGCAGAGAAACAGGGGGACCTACGTGGACGGCAGGTAGGGCGAAATATAATTAGATAAAACGTGAAACTGCCGCGATACCGAGCGGGCAGGATGTTAAAAAACCACTGGAAAGCAATTTTATGCCACAGAGTAGATGCATCGGAACGCTTTCAGGCCATAAATTTGTGGGGCAGGGGCGGGCCGCGACTACAGAGAGAGAGAGAGAGAGAGAGAGAGAGACGGCCCCGTCCGATCGCTCCAGCTCGCTCGTTCATGCATTTCAACGCTTGCAAATCATTCATTCCGACTCATTGTCGAGAGAAGTCCGCACACGCGCAGTGCTTGGACGAGAAATTTCATGGTGCCTCCGTGCTCGCGCGATTTCGAGCGCGCGCGCCCTTGAATATTTATCGTTTTCTGCGGAATCAAATTCTATCGCAATGAATGTACCATCAGCCCCGGCTAGCCCCGGCTGGCCCGCCTGGAAAAACAGAATCACGATCGGGCACTTTTAAATTAAAACAACTTGACCGTTTCTTTTTGCTTTTTGCTTTTGTTTGGGGAGCTAACTGACTCTTGCCTGTTAGAAAATTTTTATATCGGTGGAATAATGCTTCGCCACAAATAGGCTATTGCATTTATTATTTTGAAAAAGGTGAGAGGTGAGTCAGAGAGTTTTCATAGAAATATGTATGTTTTGCTTTCTCATGCTTGCAATAGTTCCTACAAAATGTAATTTAATCAACACTTGCGTGTTCGCCACAACAATTTAAGTTTACTCAACTTATCCTCTATTATATTATTAAAATATTTTCCTAACCGATTACATTCACTTTAGAATGGTCAGCAATGAGAGCTGAAACTATTACATCAGTTAATTTATTCGCGCTTCGATTTATCACAATAAACATCGAACCGTACGACTGTGTATTAAGAAAATTTTACCGGGTTATGAAAGAACCGATTGAAATCGATAGTAAAGAATACAACGGAGTAATTAATTGACAAGAACGTAAGGCAAGACTGATAAAAATATTTCATAAACATTCACGTGATACTCGAAAACTGCTTTAATGTGAAAGCTATAAAGAGGGTGGTGGTCTATCGGTGGAGCCGCAAGTGCCTCGTAATAGTGGCCAGAGCCCTGGAAAACACGAGAAAATAATTTCGGCTATATCCGTAAGTTCTCGAAGCGCACAGCTTGCAACGCTCTGCGTGTCCCACCCGGTATGAAAGCCCAGAAGAAAGGGGAAGAGAATGTCGTAAGACTATATGTTCTCTGAACCGTTGAAGAAAAAAAAGGGGAGAGAGTGGAGACGTTAAGAACACCCGTGGATTTTCGTGGTGTATCGCTCCAGGGAGGGAAAGAGGGCGGCCCTTGGAAGGAGAGGAAGGAGAGGAAGGAGAGGAAGGAGAGAAAGAAGAGAGAGAAATATTTGTAGGTTACGTTGGCGGGTCAACGCCACCCGCAGCAGCCTGTCGCGGGACTAAAATTAAAACGAGGCACACCCACTCCACCTACACGGCCGTACACACGATGCCCAAGAACGTTCAGGGACAGACGCGGAATCGACATTAAGGCTTCGAGCTTTCTCTCCCTTTCTCTCCCTTTCTCTCCCTTTCTCTTTCTTCCTCTTTCTTCCTCTCGTCGGTTGGCTGGATCGTTGGACGGAGAAGTTTCCGGGCCCGGAGCTTACGCATGTCTCGCGAATTGCGTGGTCGTTGGCAACCAGTGATTCGATTCACGACGATTCTTCGATAAGCTCCCATTGTAGGCAGCGGATCTGTTGGCTAGGAGGCCAATACTTCCCCTTGTCACCACTCCCACAATACAACGATTCAGCGCCGAGCACAAGTCCACGGGAAGGGAAAGTATCGCTCCCGGAATCGATAGATCTGCTTTATACTCGAGAGAGAATGAAACACTATCAAGGGAACATCCCCAAATGCTCCACCGAGATTCAAACGAGCTTTCGCACAATGATAGAGCTTCAACTGCCGAAGCTAATGATGTATCATCTATGCTTTTGGATTCAGACGGTGATAGTTAACGTTAAAGTTTTACGTGGCCTTATCTACCGGAACCTAAAGATATGCCTAAATTTCTTTTTAATTAAATTATCAAATCTAGATCTCTATTTATACACTGCTTTTACTTGAATATATTTTTACATTATTCGCGAGCGTCATAAATAGAATATATATCGGGCTAGTAAATATCATAAAAACATTTGAAACGAGAAAATAGCGTACACCAACTTCTCACGAAAGATATTATTAGAGACCAGGACGCACTTTTTAAACGTCAACGATGTAGATTTTCAAGCAGAATTAAACACCAGAAATATTTATTTGGTTACTACTTATAACGCTTGTAAATAATATAAGAATATATTTAAGTAGAACAAGTGTAGGCAAATCTTCAGCAGTGTGTAAAGAGAAACCTAAGTAGATTTGATAACTTAATTAAGAAAAAAGAAACAATCTGTAAAATGTCATTCAGCAGGACTTCACGTGCTGCGCTTTTAAGCCGTTTCTAATTCCTATGCAGTAGCATGCGGCCGCGTAAAACTTTAACATTAAATATCTCGTAAACTATTAACCGTCTGCACCCAAAACCATATATCATTAGCTTCGGTATTCGAAGCTCTATCGTTGTGCGAAAGCTCGTTTCAATCTCGATGGACATGTATGTACACGGCGCTCAAAAATATCGTGCCAACGACCGCAGATGCATAAAGGGCTTCCCCTTCCTAGATGCGCTTTCACTGCGTGCGATTGGCGCTGCGCAAGCTAGATGCGCATAAAATTATTATGCCATCAACTGCTCAATGGCGTGAATCAAAGTGAATAACACATGCGTTGCGGTATAACTATGATTGTACGTTCGTCATTTCTAAAGATGTTTTTCTTTCAGTGACACTGAAACAGTAACGGTTCAAGAACATTCGAGGAGTCTTGAAATTCCTCGCTTGCGAAATTCAGCAACGCAGAAACGTCGAATATAACTTAGTCTTTCCAGGTTAACTTGCGTATCTTAATACGCGTGCGAAGCAGAAAATTTATACGTTCGTGTGTTTGTCCGTCTCCTAAAAATACCAGATGAATGTGACTATTTTCGCAAAAAAAAAATTATAAAATCAGTTTCTAAATTCCGGGCGAAGCGAAATATTTCTCGCGGCGAGTTCAACTGTTTTCGAGACGAATACATTTGTTTCTCGTATTAAATAATACATGCCTTTACGCGTGACCTGTTTAAACTTGGCCCGTTCCGCAGAGGAAGCGTTTCTATTTACCGTAAAATGGGTTTTCGATGAAAATAAAGAGTTGGAAAGGCGGGTGGCCCTCTCGTGCCATCGATCGAGTTCCACAGCGACGATTATGTCGTGGAAGAGGAATACGACGAAAACAGAGGCGGAAATACCGCGATTAGAAGGGCGTATATCTCCGCCGTGGAACATCCGCGAAACGATTTACGGCCCCGAGATCTACGGCGCCTAGATCCCTCGGCGACCGAACCGACCGAACCGACCGAACCAACCGAACGGACGCGCTCGTCCCCGCGGATTGTAAATGAACGGCATTTGATATAAATGTGATTTAGCTGGCACACAGCCAAACGCGAAACGGTATAAATAGGATTTCTAGAGTTGTAACCCTACACGCGACTCCCTGCTGTTTTATTTTCGGGGATAGTTTCGCCGTAAAAGTGCGGGAAAAACGTGGAAACCGGCTGTTGAACGCGGGAAACTGGAACTTCTACGACGATGCCTCCACCGAGGAGATAAATTTCGACTCTGCCGTTACGTCACGCGGCACATAACGCATACCAGCGTCTCTCGCGTCTCTCGCGTCTCTCGCGTCTCTCGCGTCTTTCTCTCTCCGTCTGCTCGGTAATCGCGAGGATGATGTCATGGGATAATTCTTAACGATTACGGAGCGAGCGAACACGCTGATGTTTCCTAATTTAGCGCCCCGATCGAATAAATCATGGAACGAAAAGTGCCGCGGAGCGGCCAACTGCGGGATTAATTTCCAAGCTTGTTAACACGTTACCTACCACGTCTCGCGTACGCCTCATATTTTTCTCGTAAATAAATAAAGTCTACTTTCTTAATATCAAAAGCACGCGCGTCACTCAAGCTTCGGATCGCGCATAAAATTCTACTACAGTCGAACCTCGATAACTCGAAAACCTCTGTAGGTCAATCATTTTCTCTAGAACTCGAAATAAAACTTCCTTAACTCCAACTATATTTTGCATGTTGAATTATGTATTTCACCTCTACAAGTCGAATTTAGAAGAACTCCGACATCCGCAACACGAACTTTACTTCTACATATGTATTACGAAATTTCGTTGAAAGATCTGAAAATATTGAGAAAATATTTCCTCTGCATTATTCGCGATTAAAAGACTAGCATAAAGCAAAATCACAATTTTTTTTTAATATATAATATTACTTTTATATATGTAGTACATAGGTTGTAGATATATTTGATTATAGGTATAATTGACCTCTAGAACTTGAATTTGTCTTGCTCTACAGCTTCACAAGTCGGAAAATTAACAGTCGTGCAAAGCCTCTTTGTATCTAATAATATTATTAGCAACTTATGTAGAAAGAGTGAGGTACATCAGAGTAAAGAACACCTTGATCGCGTATGAGCTTAGAAAACAATGGGAACAGTACAAGTTGCCTCGGTTTAAAGGGGAAAACAATATTATCTATAGTTTATCTCCCTGAAGGCTATCGTTTCCCGGTTGTTATCAAATTCAGTGATATATAGAATGATCTGTTATGATTCTTAATAATAGCACAAATCGAAAGTGTAGAATAAAGTTCTACGTTTTTTAGGATAGAAACTTTGAAAATCCACCAAAATGATTGTAAAGTTCAAACTGTGTCTCTTTGTTTCTAGTTACAAATAGCACCGACGACAGCCGTGAACTGGCTTAAAAGATAAGACCTTTAGAAATGGCATTTATGTCGCGAATACACGCAAACAAAATATAGTCCCTAACAAGATTTGCCACGATAATTTTTAAACCGATGTAAAAATATTCAACAGCTCTTCAAAATCAATATTTTAAAAAACAAGCCTTCGTTTCTGAAACCTGCTTTCTGTATTTTTTTACTGAATTCTTTATGAAATATACACGCTTTACACAGCATTTTGCAATCTGCTTCTCTATTTTATTCATCCATGTCAATATGTTAGCATAATATATTATTAATATGTGATAATATTTATTTGGCAAAATATTTCAGAAGCCCGAGGTCTTATTGAATAAAAAATTGTGCTGGTATTGTATAGATTGATATGAATGAACTACAAAATATTTTCGAAGGTATAGTACCGAGAAATTTAAAATACACGATGGATTACTAGTTATAAAAAAAATAAAATCCCAATAAATCTTAAATAAGTCCGAATAAAGTTTAACAGACTAAAATATTGTGAAAGACGAAAATCAGGAATGCGTGACCACAGCTGTTAACATATAAACTATATGCATGAGAAGATGTGATCGATTCGCTGGCCTCTTCCAACGATCCTCTAGCATGCACGGCAGCGGCCCACGCGTCACCTTATAGGTGTGACTTCCTGTAATCGTCGTAAACAAGTGGAAACAAGGACACCCGTGGTTAAAAAAGGGTTCTAGGTGCCTCAATAGGATAAAAGACACCGAGGTCGGAATGTCAGTGGGGCACGCCCACGAAGGTGCTGTAATTCGATGCGTCTAGGTTCCATACAGAGTGTGTGGGATGCACTCGACACGTTTACGCGTGATTTCGTTTCGACTTCTTCGTATAACGTAAGAATTTGCCCTCTACCGCCACGTACAGTCACTCGCAAGAGTCCACGTGTATTCATTTCACACGATATACCCGCAGTGTGTCCAGATACTTGAGCTGCGAATTATGCACACGTCTGGAATTCATTAAAATAAAGGGAAAGCTAACTAAACGTCGATTCAAAATGTTTCGGTGCAGATTCTACAGACAATTTTGAGAAAAGAATATTAAACGTGGAAATTACGTAGAGACATATTTGTTTATGAATTTGCAAAGTCGCCCACAGAAGATGTTACGCCTCCAAAAGGAAGCTTAAAGATATATGTAGATAAGAAACGAAATAACTATTTTTCAATATAACGATGAAAAATCACCTATCGACTGCAAAGTATCGTCAAAGAAAGAACTTGTAGTCGGTGCCCTGCCACTCAGAATTTCTATCATAAAACAACTCCGCAATTGCTTGTTTGGTAGTCCATGCATAACATTCGCAACTCAAAATGCCACAATTGGGACGATGTTTAAATCAAGTCGTAAAAATTGGATAAGGACGCATTGCGATTAGGAGTGGAACTATATGTCGAATGTTGCTAGATTCAAATATTTGACGATTCATCGGGTGTGATCCGAATGCCTTTGTATTGGAATACCGATGACATAGCACTGAACCGAATACATCAAATTCACCATTCTTTTATCCGAGATGTTACACAATTTCCATTTTTCTTACGCCACTTATGGACCCTTACAACATGATACTTTTCTGGAATACACACATCTCTTCTGCTTTGATTGTATCGCCGACTCTAGAAAAAGAATGTCTCGACGAAAGACGACGTAGCTGGAATATTTTTCTTTAGAATACGTCTGCTACGAACGATACAGAAATTTCCTATTTGAATATTGCAGCTTGCCAAGGATGTTTCCAAAACTCTGCGCCTTATAAAATAATCCAGCATTATATTATCCGAATAGTCGCGGCTCTAGCTGCAATACGCGAACCGTGCGAAATGGTCGAAGCACTTTATCGTTCTCGAAGAGATAGGGAGCGACGATATCTATCAGTCGCGGCGGGCAGATATCTTTAAGTAACGAGTTTCGCGAGAGCTCTTCTCACGCATCGCATTATCCCGCTTCGGGAACGTGTCCGGCACAGACGATGCATCTGCATCAGCGATCCCGAGCCCGGGTGCATATCGAGCGTCAGAAGTGAGCATTTATGGCATGCCCTTGCCACAGAAGAAAATCTAACCGGCACTTCCGCGGCGTCAACCACTTTTACCCATCAATCGCGAACTTTACAGAGACAGAAAAACTGTTTGGTCTTTGCCTTACACTTACGTTTCTCCTTATGTACCATATAATATTGCATCATTTCATTTTATTATTATTATTAGAGTATTCTTCTGTCACGCGAAATGTATAAATTTAATTTACTCAGCTAGTGATGCAAATTGCTGGTATTTTCAACACAATTTCAATAAATGTTCGTTTTTAACATGATTCATTTCTTGACGACTGTAATATGAAGTGATAAGCTTCTGCGGTATGCTTGTACTAATTTTTCTGAACACTATCCTGACCAATAGCAGAGTGTACTTTTGAAAAAATTTGCTGCGGTACGTTTAAACGTGAATGTATTTACTTTAGTTGCAAAATTATTATTCTGTAATGTCATGCCGCTGTTCGAAACGCCTCCGCTAGATCGAAATCCTATGGAGTATATCAAGCATATATATGTAAATTCTATAGGGCCAGTCTGGGATAATTTCGATTAAAAATAATTTGGAAAATGTATGAATTCGAAAATAGAAAATCGGAGAAATAAAATAAACAGTAAGTTACGTCCAATGGTAAACGATACCAGACAGTTAATTATTATTTTACGCGTTAGCTTCTAAATGAATATATAATTGCACAAATTATTCTGCCCTACTAATTGTTGCAATTGATTGCGTTACTCGTTTTACATTTTGCAAACGCAGCTAATTTTTTTAGAAATTCACCTTTATGCTTCCTTTCGTTTAACAAACACAAAATAATTTATTGAAATGGAGCAAATGTGGTTTTTAGTTTCAAACCTGACGCAAACCTTACACCCTCAGTAAAATAATAGAGTAGTTCTATAAAGTACGATAAGGGAAACGTGTCAAACGTACGTTGCATTGGCAATTCAATTTTCGAGCTAATTCTTACATAAACAGTTCTCGTTTTAATTTTCTATCGTACGGAGAAAAGATGAAGAGACCACGGCATGTAGACACCATTTTCCATCACTGTACGTTTTTTTCGAAATATCAAATGAGCGATTGCAGTAAAAGTTACAATAATTCAGAAAATGGCAAGAAAGTATCGACATACGACTGGAAAAAAGGCGGCATAGAAAATGGGAATTCATCTACATACATATGTACATATGTAGATGTTACCGCGCTGCAGAGTCGTTGCTTCGGCAAACGAGCACGAATCGCGCGACGAAACGACAATTTAATGGCATCTGGCTAATCCGTCAGACATACGCGTGTATATTCGTAGCAATTGGCGTACGTGACCCGGCAATTTAAATTCTAATTATTTCGAGAATTTTCCAACGACTGTGAACGCACATACTTGTACTCACGCGAAGCTGAATGTCAATCAAGATGTCGATCGCCTCGTGTCCAGAAGCAAAAATCGGCGCAACGTGGTCGCACGCCTTTTATTTCGCGTCGCAATGGCAACGGCGGTAAGCAGCGATAACACGCAGCCGATTTCACTTGAAAGTTGAACGCATACTTGGATTCAAAGGTTAGGTTTCGAACGCTCCGAACGTCACTCGTTCGCGTATTGCAAGAGCAGCGGGTAAGTCGCGTTGAGGAACGCAACGAGGTCAACAACGAAAAAGCGCCAATAATTCGAATACGACTGGACGAGGCACGGATGAACCGTGAAGCGTGAAGAAATACCTACGACGAATTCGTGGGACGATCAAGAATTTACATTACTCCGTGCGAATCTATCGTCCGTCGTTTCCGTAACGGTGGAAAGAAACGGAATTACGGAAACGATGATCGGTATGACGGGCGAGATATACGCGAGATATACGCGACCGAGCGAACGCGAACGCAGCGGATCGCCCACGCGCGGGCAATGGCGTGAGCCGACTTTATCGCCCTATAGCTGCACGGAGCACGAAACACACGTAGAATGCAGCACGCGTGCCACGTACGAAACATAGGTATAAAATATATAGAGAGGTCTGTACTCGTACCTTGCGCCGGAACACGCGGAGGTATCAGCCACGATCTCGCCGTGATGTCGGTCAGCGTGACAGGTTAAGCGAGCCTCCGCTGACTTTCCTTCCGACCTGGCAATTCCTCACTGCGGTAACCACACACCAGAATATCTCAATTTGTCAGCACTTTTATACGGACGTCGATAACGTGTGACATACGGAGTTCCCTTCTATCGGGCACTGTGCTCTCTTTCTCACCAACGTGGAAAAAAAACAGCGGATATACGTTTCCCGTGGTCTCACTGGCGGGGGTTCCGGTCGAATGGACCGACGGATCGCGACACAAAACCCACGAAAACTCGTTTATCTCACTCCGACGACAACGCTGGCCCCGATGCTTGCTCGTCTGCCGCACTGTACCAACTCATAATCCGCTTTCTCTCTCTCGGCCGATTCACGAGGGCTCCCGGGGATTCTTCGATGTTCGCTCGCACTTTGGAACAGTGGAAAACCGCTGCTGAGAACCACGCGCGACTGACTGGGCGAGGATTGCGAGAGCAATAACGACGACGTACTGCGTGTGCGACGACGGCGGCAGCAGTAGCAGCGACGACGACGACGACGACGGGCGGTGGTGGCGGCAATGGCGACGACGAACGACGGTAGGCGACGTCGCAGGGACCGGCTGATGGAACGGGGGCGAATATATGCAACTGACGGAAGCCTCAATGCGATTTTGTAAGAGGGTGAAAAGGTAAGGCGAGCAATGCTGGTTAGGCGACGGGATTGCGACTGCTTACTGCTTGCTTGGCTAGCCGCTAGCGGGGGCCTGGCGCGACACTGACTGTCCGACGCCAGCGCCCCCTCTCCCCTCCCCTTTCGCCAACCCTCCGATGCCCTACCACTCCTCCATTCAGTGGGGCACCAAATATTCCAGGCTCCCCAGCAAATTCCAGACACAGATAAACTGAAATACATGAACCGGTAAACGCAACGTTTATTATTTTTTAATTTCATCAAAATTCACATATTCGCGTGATTACAGGGCGATGAGTGTCGTGCAACTAATAAACACGTATGTGAGCGGACTCGATTTTTGGAGTATTTCAACGTTTTGCTATATATTTTCGAATAAAATTCCTGGTAAAATGAAAGTTTTTATATTTCTTTGTGAATTAGCGAAAGGTTGAAAATAGATAATCTAGTATTTTTTTGCTTTTCGATGCCCGGGGCGCGCACCCGCGTGCCCGTCCGACGATCCGTCACTGCCTCCACTCCCCGCCCGCCTTTCCATACACTTTAACTGCCTCTCGCTCGCGCTCGCCGATGCAAACCTGTTTCTCGGACTTCTATTTCTCTCTTTCGATCTCCCCCCCTCGAAGCTTCTCGCTCCATTTCGTTCGTTCTCTCTCGCGTTCCCCTCCGTCTGTCTCGCTTAGTCACACCTACGATTCCCCCATCTCGTCCCCTCTGCGTCTAACATTTTATGCCCTATCGTCCTCCCTTCGACGCATCGGGGGTCTCCTGTTTTTCTCTTTCTGCTATTCGCTGCCCAACTATGCACCCTCTCACTAATTCCAACCGTATCTCGCTCTCTCCGTCGTTTCCCTATCATTTTATAGGATTCTCTCCCCCTCTATCTTGGTTGCTTCCGACCCGACTCTGTCCTCTCCGATCGCGCACACATACGGACCATCGTGACACACCAAATCTCTCTCTCTCTCTCCTCCATCCGCCGACTACGAGGAGCCACGATCCCCTCCCCCGCATAATATGAGGCGCCCGTCTCGCTCCCCACTGCATCCATGCGACCATATACCATGCCACGTCGCCGTCACCGCCGTCACCGCCGCCGACGATGAGGCACCAACCGCCCCTCTCCGTGGCTCAATAAGTCTCCGCGATGCGCATGCGCCGATCTGGCCCCCACCACCCACGCATCGTTCGCATCAGCCTCTCCTTGTTCCACTCGTGCCGCCTGGTGATCCAGCTCACCTTAGGTTAGGCTGGTCTCGCATTGCCCGCTATCACGCTCGCCACACACGGCTGGAACAGGGCTAGCCACTAGCCAGCCGTTCCTCCTTCTCGCTTCTCTCTTTTTCTTTTCGCTCGTCTCGGTCCTGCCTCTAGAAAACAGAACTTCCAACGCGTGTGCTGTACGTCCGCGTAATCTTGTTTCTCCGATGCGTTCCTACGGCGGAGGAAGAGAGATGGGAAAAGTAAGGGGAAGAGTAGCGAGATTCGAGGAGAATTCTTTATATTCGATCGGCCTCGCATGTGTTACGGCCGCGCACGGAGGACGGATACCAAAATACGCAATACGCAGAGCGGGACCGCTGCGTAACGTTTAGGCCTTAGGCGAATGTCCGGTGGCCGATTTTAATCCAGCGAATGTAGCTCAAACTGTTCATGGATCAATTTCAAGGTCCCTAGAATCTATAGCAATAGTTTTTTTTTTTATCGAAATTCCACCACATTTTTGTAAAAATCTAAAAATCATTTCGATTACTACATGTCGAGGAAAATAGAAGAAAATCTTTAAAAAATTGTAACTTTTACAAATTTCAATATTAGAAGCTAAAAATCTACAGAGTTGTTGTTCGGATATAATACTTTGAGAGAGAAAATAGTTTGTAAGTCGGCTTTGGAGAAAAAGTATTTATTTTGCATATAGAAGGTACGGGGCGTGAAAATCAGCTTATGGGTGATTCACACCCAGAGTGTCAACGAAGGGTTAAAAACGCGAGAGTGAGTAATAACTATTATCATTGAGTGTGTAGAAAACATCGTGAAATAGAAATTCTCGTTACTTGTTACTTGCTTAATTTTTACGGATAATTGATTCTATTAGGTCGTCGCTTAAAACTGCATTTTACTTACTATCTTTGTGTATCGAATAATAAAAGAAGCGTAAATTTTCTGTTACACGTGAATTTATTTCCACGTATTCGATACGGATGCTAATTTAAAATGCACTAAAAACTAAAAAAATAATTATTTTCTTGTACTACAATGTCGATGGTGTTTCGCTGAGTTAAATTGATTCGTATTCTATTATGAAATATCCCGCGCCCCGATTTTATTTAAAATGAGAAAACACAGTTATACAGTTTTAATTGTTATATTTTTTCTTCTCATTTTTTACTTTTTTTAAATAAAATATTGTATTCTCATCACACCCACGCTCGCCTACAATGTTTCAAGACAATTGCACTGGTGTAAGTTGGTGAAAATTGAGTTGCCAAATTTGAAGCATACGCCAAACACAGAGCCGATCGAGGCTAATATAAATCGTTTAAAAATACGTCACACACGCATTTTGAGTAATGGATGTAGAATGTATCCACATTGATAGGAGGTAGGTACATAATACAAATAAAAAGTGATCGGCAATTGGAAGATTAACGTTATCTAAAGGAAGCGAAACGGAGGTAGAGAAAAGGTGGAGGGACTTCTGGCGCGTACTGTACACCTGCTAATCTCGTTCCCTCTCCAGTATCAGAGGGAGGAGAGGGCGAAGAGGGCGAAGAGGGCGAAGAGGGCGAAGAGGGCGAAGTGACGGTGACAGTGCGCGAGGGAGGCAACGAACGAGATCCGTAGGAAATTCTTTAAACCGACGCCGATGGCCTCTGCGCGCCACGGTTCGCAGCGGGAAAAGATCCCCGGTCCCTGATACGGAAGGACCGGTGCATATCGTGTGCACGAATATCTCCGACCGTGCATTCTGCGCGTGCAAACTTATCACGGGCCATTGTTACCGTTCGTTCTTTGGCTTGCTTGCGTTTCGTATTTTCATCAAGTCACTTCGATACCGAAAAGCTAACCAACCACTATTTCAACCGTCTTTCCTTTTCCAATCGATAACTTCGATACGCTGATACGCGTCATATCATAATAATCAGGGGCTCATGACTATAATGCGATAACCGATGTTCTGGAACCTATCTACTCGTTCCGCAGGCATACAAAATTTAGGGAAAATTTTAGGCTTTCAAATGTACAATCGCTCTTTAATATTCGGTTATACGCTAGAATTTGATATTTAATTCATTATTTGATTTTGTACTGAGTGTTTTGGTAATATTAGCGTAATTATGAAAGAGTTAATTGTTTGCGAAAATAAAAATCCAAATGGAAAAATGAGACTCTTTAAAAATAACAGCGAAGGTAGATTTCTGTGAATATATTTATAGCAGGTTTACAGAAAACACATTTATAGCAGAAATATTATATTAATACTTATTAATGGGGAAATTCTGTGAAATTAACTATATAAGTATTAAATTACATTAAGTTATACGAAATATTAAATTTTGAAGAAGAAAATATAAAAGAAAGTATTTATTGAATTAAAAATCGGAATTTCAATGATACGTCTGTAAGTGTCGATTAACTCCACCAAACATTACAGGTACTTCCGCTTTGAGTAAAGCTCTTTCTTCAGGAATTCTCGATACCGACGGCGGAAGCGGAAGCACACCATTCTCGCCTCGCTGGCTTTGATAAGCGGTGTGACTGTTACCTACACACATAAATGTACTTTCCGTTTCCAAAATCGATGGAATCTATTGTATTAAAATCTAGAGGCCCGACTCAAAACAGTTATCACCAAAATGGAAATTTTGAATATAGAAAAACTATGCTTAATTAAAACTAAGCTTATTATTCGTGACTGAAAATAAAAGGGTCAACTATCGGTATACTGTCAACTACGAGTACAGTTACCCTAATTCGGTCTTTCATGAAAAGCTTTCAAAGGTCAAAGTCTGCACGAGCACACTTTGAAAATTATTAAAGACTGTAGGTATAAGGGTCATACATATGTAGTTCAAATAAGGTTCTGTCAGGGTATAGGCATTTTCAACGGCAAATCTTGGCGAATAGGAAATACTCTTACAAAGATCTAATTATAAACATTAATATAGGAAATTGAAACTTCATTGGTGAATCATTCATCTTACGTGATGTGATTATGAGGTGATGGAAATATACGCAGTGCGCAAAAAGAAGTGGTACGGTTAATCTCCATGCATACATGTATGTACTATTGCAGAATTGCATTTACGACGAGGAAATTCTATAATTCCTAAATATGATATCTAATATTACTATTTCTATATGTAGGTATTATCTATATTATCTATATCTCCCATTTAATGAGTAATAAAGTCTTAATAATAATAATAATAATAATCTTGAATTTGAATAAGTATTCTCATAACGTTTAGAGTGAAGCTGTTAATCTATGACTACACCACAAAATTACATATCTTAAAAGAAAAAGAACATTCTAACGGAGAAATTGCAAAAGTTTTGAGCACAAATAAATTTGTCGTCCAACTGTATGAATTTTAAATTACGGATTACGGTTTATACAAGTATAAAACACCCTGTAAAGATAGAACGAAAGATAGTTTCATTGGCAGAAGATAAGAGGAGGGTGCAAAACAAATCAACCATATTGAACTGTTACATGACTCACTCTACAATACCAGGATAGGTACATGTGCATGTGTCATCGCATTCCCTTGACGCCTGTGTTACGCTAGATAGATGTAACCGCAAGGAGCAAGAACAAATGTACCGTTGGGTGCAAGAAAGGCCGCAGTGCCAAAAGTCAATTTTCAGAAAAGGATCTGTAAACATTACCATATTTTTTATACATAGTGAAGTTGTTGTAAATGTGTCTATAATATTGATATTTGAAAAAATATAGAATATTGAAAAAGTATCGTCATAGAAATAGTCATAGAAATTGTCATGTACAGGTTAACGTACATATGTTTGACTTAAAATGAGATACGAGTTAAGGTCAGTAGTAAAAATGTGGCTTGGTGTGCCAGATTGAATTATCATAGATTACATTTCGAAAAAACTGTCACTGTATTTATAACGAAGAATCAGAAACTGCATAAGTTAGGTGTGGAGCATAAATCGTCGGTGAGTGGTGCCAAAGAACCTGAAGAACAAGGGGTCGAGTGGTTTGAATGAAGGGAGTGAAGGGAATGAAGGGAATGAAGGGAATGAAGGGACTGGCAGAGGTAGCAGTACGAGAAGAACAGTGATGACAAAGCGAGAAAGGAGTTGCAGCGAAGGAGGGAAGGACGCGACGGGGGAGAAAACCTGCTCGAAGACGGTGCATCGGGTCGCATTAACAGTACAATAAGATAAGAAGCGACAGGGAGAGCCCTAACCGTGCTAACCTGACTTTCCTGGATAAGTCAACGTGCTCCGCAGGCCTGTGAATACATTCCACACGCGATATTTTGCCACCCCCATCCCCACCCCCCTGAGTAGCTTAATCTTTGTGAGAATATGCCGCGCTCATAATACTCTCGTGGCGATAAAATTGCTCGTTATTCCACGCGTGATCGTCTCATTTCGCGGCTCTCGTGGGAGGAGTATTCACGCCAGTAAACCGTCACCTCAACATTAACTAAAAAATACTGAAGGAATCGTGCCGCTTCCTCTTCGAAAATCAACTCGAATTGTCGTTTCTTATAATCACAAATTATTATTTTTTCCAACCCTTTAACTTTAATACTCATACAATGATGTTCTAACAGTCTTTTCTAATTTTTTATATGATGAATATTCTTTTTTGTTAAAATTCACCAAATTTTTAAGTTTTAATATTCAGCTCTAAATTTACCTAAAATTTGCAGAAATATTGGCAGAGATAAAAACCTTGCCCACGAAGAGTTAAGTTAGCTTTTTCATAGGATTACTCGGTTCGTGTTTTATAGCGCTGTTTCTGAAACTGTGAATTTCAAAATTTATAAGAGCCTTATTTCTCGAAACTTTACTTTCTTCGTTATTCTTGTTATTTTTCTTACATATTCCAGTAATTTCTCCACCGTTTTCCAATCAATGACTACTTAAATTATTTAGTTATCATTAGAGACAGATTCGTCGGTAGATGATATTGTTCAGATATCGAATACAGATAATCGAACATTTGGTTGTACGGTGCTCGGGTAATCGAGGTTTTACTGTATTATGCAGGATTACAATTTTACGAGCATGCGATTAAAAAGCCCCTTCTATATTCTTCGTGTCGTAAATCACGCGAGCCCGAGTTCGATCGTGCAGATTCAAAAATAAGAAGGATTATCGCAAAGAAGTATTAAATAGCCCGCAATCTTTTACCCGACGAGCAGGGGAACGTCTCCATCTCTCTCCTCTCCCCAGTTCCCCCAATATTTGCACGATTTCCCTGGCGATTATTTACACTCTTCGTATATATCTTTGTAACAATGTTGTTACCGTGCTCTCTTACAAATGCAGCGTTAAAAAGAGCGACAGATGGACATACAGAGTGTCTCATATCATCTGGCCATTTTTTTAAAAAACTATCGTTAATATTGCATTAAACTCTTTTGGGATATAAGAAGGCATGTTTAAACGTGCAGAAAATATTTTGTTTTATGTCGATCCTTCGCATTATTTATTAATACCTGCCACAGTCATCTGATTGCAAAAAGAAGAAAATATTCTTAAAATTAAATAATTTACGCTGGTACTGGACCTACAATGTTAATTAGGGTTTTTATTTATAATACTTTTCCTCGATATAAAGAAAGGAAAAAACTTACTTTTTCTTTCAAACGCTATAACTCTTTGGAAGCGAAATGACGCTACTCATTCATCTGTTTGGCTTCTAGAGAAGCAATTGGTCTGCACTTTAACGCATTTTCACGTAGAGAGTCTGAAATATAGCGACTCGACCAAGGACCAACTCTCCCGGATTTATACCTGAAACTTTTTATTGTTTCTGCTTGCCTAATCGATCTCTGAAATTATGCCCACATGCCGTGAAACAGCTTGTATAAACAGATAGGAATAGAGGGAGAAGGCGCAGATTTGCGCGAGTGGATAGCTGCGTGCGCGTGTGTGCGTTCCCATAGCAGGCGATAGACATGGACACGCGTTGCCCAACAGCACGAGAAGAGACGAACTGTCTTCATTATGCTAATGCCGTGCAACTACAGCTGACCGTGGCCAAAAATAGATGTAGATATCGTGGGATGCTGACTCGAACCTCGAGGGGGTTTTTACCCGCCCCTCTCTCTCTCTCTCTCTCTCTCTATCTCTGCTCCCTTTTGGAATCCTGTCCCCCTCTTCCTTTCGTTTCTCTTCATTTCGCCAGGCGTTACGTTTGTGTCTCGATTCGGAAGATTCCCCGGCGCAGTCCTGGAATGAAATGGTTCTGAGGGCGAAGATCGAATCGCTCTTCCCCCATCCCTGCTTTGAGCCGCTGAAAAATTTCCCCTCCTCATCACCATCTCCTCTCTTTCCCTGTATTTTTTTCTCAATGTACGCGTGTTTGCGCCTGTGTCTGCGCGCGCGAACCACGCACTCATTAGCCTTACCTTTGCAGGGGAGCACAATGCTTGCGAGGGAAACTTTTCTTTTCAAAAACTGATGACTGGGTTACGGTAATTAAAGCTTGCTTTGCTGCAACGCTGACCAACGCTGTTAAACGGTTTACTTTTCAATTTGCGAATTTATACGGGGTTACAGAAATTCGTGCTGCGCGATTCTAATACTTTGAAAATTGAAGTGAAAAGAACACTGTCGTTTCTTATTTATTGGCAACCATTTTAAATTAGTTAGTAGTGACTATGTATGACAATAATAAGTGAATAAGTCACGTGCCCTTCGATTTGTATCCGTTGGATCACTGCTTATCGGGACAATTATTATTGAAAGGTATGATATACAGGATTGTTAACACGAAATAAGAGGGAAACGTAGTAGTTTTGAGTCTGTGTGGATTTCAATCAGCAGACCTGCCGAGTTATGCATTCAGAATCTGGATTCCACGCAAGCGGCAGAGATATTAAATACTTCCCACGATAGATGGAAGCATTTTTCTTTTAAAACTGCTTGCTAATGATAAACTATATGTACCACTTACTTCAAAATTCTATCTAGCATTCTTCTGTTTTTCAAGAACTGTTGAACTAATCCAAGTTCCACGCGACTTTTACTTTTAAGTAAAGTTAGAAAATTCTACGTGCTTCGTAGTGGTCTAGCAACAGTCTAATTCATTTATTTTGTTGGAAATGGACGCGTTACTTGAAATAAATAAATGGAACACGTTAAAACATTATTTAAAAATATTTCAACGCGGATTCAAAACATTACACGAGCCTTTCGTCCATGTGCAAACCATGTACACCTATCAACCTATTTATCACCAATAATAATGTGTGAACACTCACAAATTATTTATTACAATTGTAGAAGCAGAGGAATTCGATCGGAGAGAATATGATATAGTTTCGAAATAGGAATTTTAAACGTATGTAGGTTCCTAAAGCTTGGAATAAGGGAAAAAATCAAATCTTTTTCATGAATATCATGTTATTCACAGAATGGCTATTCTTTGCGTTGAAATGTAATCCTTCAATTATCCGAAGAGAGCGATGGTTTGCAGTTACATTCTGTTATGAAGTCATATTCTCTTGCGTGTCTATCTCCATACGAGAAAAATATTCAAAATTAAAACTCCTGCCGAAATGTTTAGCGCGATATTATTGGATAATAATAATCGTTTTTACGTATTAGCCCATTTAAAATTAACTGACATTGTATTTGCGGTGGACGTGGCCGCGTTTCATCCCGTTTTTGTGGTTTGCGGTCACGTTGATACCGTTGTTGCAAAGGAAACACACGTCTGTATCAACAATCTTCTTCGGTTATCTTTTCGTTGAGCTGCAAGTTGGCTAGATGTACGCGCCACACCGCAACGCAAGTGTTTCGTTACCACGTTTATGTCGTACACTCAGAAATCTGAGTATAAGCAGTACAGTAAGTGTAACATAATAAACTTGTCATTTACAAATGCGGTAAAGTGTCCTTCATTACCCGAATGTTCTACTTTCTAAACGCACAACTACTCGAACGTTGTGTTATTCGAACTGAGCGACCTCTTGTAAAATCAGCCTTCTCTTACAATTAGTGAAATTTCTTTTATACATGGCAGAATTTGAGGTAATGTAGACACTATTGAAAGAAATGTAGTTTTTCTTTTAAGTTATCTTATCATAATTACTATTCTTTCACTTTATTTTCTTACAATAAAGCTACATTCGGTCCTTAATTTTTTATAAAGCATTACACGAAAGTCCAATTTTCAGAATACTAAAAAAAGGGACTTAATTCAGTTGTCAACTAAAGGGCTCAGTTCTAACCGGTAGATAAAGTTAGGCAAAACGTTCCCATCCACAATTAAACACATTCCTTATGCAAGGCATTTAAATATATAACTGCGCAGACTAATTTTAATCATAATAATTTGAACAAAACATCACACAATTAAAAAGATGGGGAGTGTTAAAGGTGTCATAAAAAAAGCGCGAGTCTCATCTCGTGGGTGAAAGAAAAAAAAATAATGCTTACGTACTGCTCGGAGAATTCAAATAATATGCCATTGAAAGGGTGTCTCTGTGAAATAGGAAACAGCAGAGTTTGAAAGATTCGTGGGACTTTTATAAAACTAATTTTTAGTGACTTTACCCGTTTTTAGGGGGAGAATAAATAGTTTAATAGTATGAAAAACATGTTGTTATGAAATTCCTGATTGCAAATAAAATTTTGTTCATGCCGAATAGTTAGAAAATATAGCTCTGCTTGGCGAAAATATTCTCTTATTCGGACAGCCACGTGTCCCCATTAGTTGAGTTAATGAAGTGCCTACTGCATATAGATGCATCAAATTCTGATGAGGATGCAAAAAAACTACTTCCGCCCGATTTTTCCCGTAGAGCGTATAAGAGAAAATTCGCGAGACTTTAATGGCTCGGTCGTTCGGCGTTTCACTGCTCGGCTTTTCAATATTTCACGGATGTTATATACAATCGAGCATGCAAATAAATTTCTCCGCGGGACGGTCCTTTAGCACGAGCCTCGGAGTCGAAGGAAGAACCGACGGAAAGATGGCGGGCGTAAAGGAATAAGGAAAGAAGGAAGCGTAATACAGTGAGTCAGCAGTTTTTGTTAAAAATTTATTCGGTTCAGTTTCAGGAGAAATATCACCTCGTACCCCTCGACGTTCCGTATCACACCTCAGCGGCTGCTCCCACCATTATCTTCGCCCACCTTCTATTTTCCCTCTTCTACTTTTATATGCACGTAGGTAACAGACTAACTTTTACAGTTCACGAGTTATAACAGAAAATCGGAAAATAGCCGAATTTTCAGGGGTTAATCTCACCCCTTTCGAGTAGGGCTGGGACTATTTGTCGAATTTTTCGCTATTCGAGTATTCGAATACTTCAGTTGCTCAATTATTTGACGAATATAATTCGAATATCCAAGTATTCGAATATTTAAGTATTCAAATATTTAAGTATTCGAATATTTAAGTATTCGAATATAGTATGATGAGAATAATTATAAATCAAGTTCTTTAGATTCATTTGTTTACAAGCTTTTATTTAGTTTCAGTTGAGTTCGTTAGTTTGTCAGGGTGAAATCTTCTAAGCTAATAATATGATTTTAAATTCATACCATACCATTCGGATATATCAGTATATTCGAATACTATTCATAATCGAAGGTAATAATATCATGAGTTACAAGTAAGTTAAATAATACAATTGTTTCCTATCTAAGTACACCGGTCTCCGAATACCTGAGCCCCGGTTTTAATTGAAGAACACCCTGAAGTTTCTTATCCTTCACACTGCAATCGCCAAGCACTCCTGATGAAATTTCATCATGCTCGGTACAACATCTAAATATTTGTACACGGTGTTTATAGAAAGGTGGAAAGGGAAAGCCGGCCACGGACGTTGCATCATGTATCGCCGCTTTTATTACCTTTCCTATATTATTTCTTTCTCTTCGTTTTCTTGACGTTATTCCGAGCAAACAACATTTACCATCGCGAACACGCCCGGCTTCGAGACAAATTGATCTCGCTGCAGTCACGTACGGCCTCGTGTCGGAGCAACATAAAAATGTAATTACTCCTGTCATCGGAAACGAGCGCAGGAAGAAGACGAAGCAGAGAAAGACGAGGCTGGCAGAATCGAAGGTGGGACGTGATGTTTGCTTTGGCAATGAAACTTGGGAATTCCTGGTGGAAGGAAAATTTTCGGCAAATAAATCTGATATCCCCAAGGTGTTCTATTCTTTAGCTTTATTTAATAGTACATTGCATCGGTTTGGTAACTCTTGCTCTGCGCGTTATTACTTATTTTCCTTATTTCGGAGTAGATACTTCAGAATTATCTAGGTGCTTTCTTGACGTTGTAAATTTTCTTTTAAGTCAAAATACTAATTGAAAAAGGAAGTGAAGAGTATACACATGAAGGGGTTAGAAATTATTTTCGCGAGAAGTGTTAGGGATAGTAAGATATTCTTTTAATTTTTGCTGTCCGGTGGGGCCTCTTACACGATACATCGGCCACCGCCCTGAAGCCTCCCAGAGGACAGGGAGCCACGTCCGTCCCCTTTCTTTTTAAATGCCGCCTACGGTATACCACCACACCTGTTTTATATTTTGCCTTTATTTAAAATATCTATATTTAAGAGAAATATCTATCTCAATTTCCTTTAAAGTTCCGGGGACGAAATTTGGAATTCGCGCAGTTTCAATACGATGATCGCTCTAACAGACCACACGAGTGATTGCCATCAAAGTTGTCGAGTATAAGAAACTAGGAATTGAGAAATGCAGGGAGACATAATTTGCGCCCTTCACCCTACGTGTGAGCAAACGAGTACAGCCCTATAAGAAATAGCAAAAGGACATACTTGGCGGCTTGTGCCCTCAATGGTACTCATTGCACCCCACTTGAGTTTGTCTCCATTTATGTACGCGCTATACGCTATACGGCGTTCCAATTTAGGGTTTATTGTATCGTGCAATAGGATTGATGATAACATTGATAACTGAATCATCGTTGACACACTTCACAGTTCACACAACCCCGAGCGAAACTCAAGTCTTTATCTCGTTCCTCTAAACCGCTTCTCTCGACGCTCAATAGATGTTTAGTTCTACACCTCGCTGTTTTTGCGATTTCCAAAAAGGTTGTAGTCGCATCTCTGAAGGAGACTAAGTTTGCAAGTGACCGAGTATCGTCGACTAGATTATTGAAGTATGTTGCGTCTAAGAATGATCTGAAATTGAACTAATGATCCTTTGACGAGGGTGCCCGAAATGGAAAAGGTAAACGAAATCGAGGATACAGGGTTAATGCGGTTATTTGCGATAATTTGCGATAATTTGCGATAATTTGCTCTGGGTAGAATTAATTCTTGCGATCCTAGTCCCCCGCGGGGAGGGAGAAAAAGCTAAGGGGGTCGCAGTAGTTTCGATCGATGCGACGGACGTTCGTGTAAATATTCAGTAACCGCCCCCTCGCTTTATCATCGTTCCGGGAAAGGAAAGATTTAAACGAAGGCGACGCGAAATTCCCAAAGAATGTCCATCATTTTCCCTCAAGAAGATTCCTCGAAGACAACTTTCATTGTAGATGTTCGTTGGATAAAACATGAAAGATTCCGGTCAGATTGTTGACGAAAATTGATGAAAGATCAACTACGAATCGCAGTCCCCTGTCGGCGGGGTAGACGAGATTTCGACACACGATACGTATTCATCGAATCCACCGATATCGAGCCGCCTCAGGCGCGTGAAGAGAATTAATGTCGATGAACGTGATCGTTCAACTTACAGAGAACCTTGTAGAATGTAAACCCTTCTCATTCCCAAATACATATTCTTAATCGGTATTGTTCTCCCCAAAATAAGCTATTATACACTAAAATCTCAGAAGCATATCTCTTTTTATTTCAACTAAATTTCAAATTCAACCGGCTAAACAGCACCTTGGAAAGTGGAAATAATTTTGCAAATAATGGGAATAAAATCAAGGAATTATTATTAATTTTAGAATATTGGGAACTTCTACAGCACAGTGGAAGGGTTCGAAGGGGTTCCATGTGTAAAAAATATTTTATAATTATAAGGTAGTCATTAGTCATGAGAGAAATATTTTAATAAATGGGTGCTTGGACAATCAGCATGGTATCTGCTTTTTAATTCTCTCCGAACTAAAATTTCTACCGGAATTTACTGTTAAGTCACAAATATTTGAATTATTTCTTCGTGAAATTAACAATTACATACTCTTTTATCACATTAAGTATTTACAGTTATTATCATCTATCATGATGCACAATTACTGATATCACCGTGAAATGTCGTCAGTTTCTGGGAAATATTAATTGTAGATGTGCAGTACCTGTAAAAAGATTTATTTTTTTTGTAATCATTGCGTTCGAATTTTTTTAATGCAACGGGGTACGCGGCATTTAAAGGCAGCACGCGTGGTCGAAGATCGCAAGGATATAAAAGCTTCTTTGCTCGAAATCTTTCTTCGAAATCCGGTATTAACTATAAATAAGAGGTCTACCTGTCTCAGATTTGATCGCTTAACAGCACATCCCGGGAGAATAAAATCAATTCAGGCCTCTCGGGTAATCTTCCTTGAGTATATTTTGTGAAAAAAATCGGTGGAATTTCTCGCAACTGGACCGGTAGCCAACGGAATTTTCTCTGGAAAAATTTCATCCCCCGTTCACGTGTACAAAAGACTATCGACACTATCGTCTCGCAGAGGCTAACAAGATCAGCAGCCAGCGGGGGGGAGCACGTGGCGGGAATAAATTTCGACAAAGATGTTCCGTCATTCAGTGTCATCGGGGCCTTAAACGCATTTACGATAAGACTGACACGAGGAGGATTCCTAGCGGAACGACCGGGACGCGCGACCTTACTTCGTTTGTTCCGTTCCTGTTCGATCGATCGTAATTTCCGTCGGTGTGACTCACGAAAGAAGAGTGGACACGTACACACACACGTATATATACAGGGTGTTCCAGTTAACTTTATCACCTGAGACATTCCCACTACCTTTAATGTTCCGCGCAATGTTTTTTCTACGGGTTGTACGACTTCAACCAGAATGTCTGCTTGCTAGGAAGTTTGCATGACTTCGCGAGGCAAGTGTGTTTTCTACGAAAGTTCTACGGTTCCACGAAAGAATTAGCCAGAAAATTTTCGGTACAAAGCCTTTGCTGTACTAACGTCACTTCGGCCAGCCTTGAGTGATCTTGAATTGTAGATCCTCAGATTGATATCAGAGAATTACGAATATTCTGTATAAAATACTACATTGTGTGAAAGAAGTTAAGCTGACTTTTGATTTCTAGTTGATGCTTGCATCTGGAAGGAAGATACCCAGTTCCTTCGTACGATGCCTTTCAAGAATCTATGCAACTCGTCGAGAAAATATTCCCCTGAGACATTGGAAATAGAGTATAAAGTTACGCGGGATACTCTGTAGTGATTCAGCAGCAGTGTAAGAAAATGTGCAGTTGTAACTTGTAGCTAAGAATTAAAAAAAAATCCAAGAAATACTGTGCTTCAGAGCTTAATATCGCCGAGATACGGTCAGTGACTTTAATATAAGTTTTTTCTTTTATACTACAATCTGGTGAGGCTTTTCGAGGCTAATTTAGAGGGTGTACCTCCACCACACCTTTTGTCTACTTCGCCACTCTGTCTCTTATTTCTTCAAGATTCAGCGCTATTAAGGGGGGCTATACCTACTTCACACAACGTTAAAACAGACCTATCTCTAGGAATTTTTTCTGCAGAAATTATGAAACAAATACTTACATTTGAAGATAAGAAAACAATTGCTACACCTGACGCTAAAATCGTCCAAGTGGTTAACACTATTCCAAAATAATTAATAAATAATAAGAAGGGTCGACCGTTTTACATTTTCTGTAACGTAATTGTGCATACGTATTTTTCTTTCGTGTGCAATATTTCTGGAATACCTACATACCTTGAGATAATTCTTTTCTATGTTTATGATTCTTATTTCCTTGAAAGGAAATTCTTGTTTATATCTAATTTTGTAAATTTTAAAATGTAAAGGCGTTTCGGTGTATTCGGCTTGAACTGTCAATTGTTATAGTTGTATGTATCGAAGAATACGTATCTGTTGCAGTTGTAAAGCTGTCCCTTTAAATATGCATTTAATGTTTTTGTTCGGCCAGTGTAGTTTCCCCGCAATTATGAGATGGAGAGTACGCGTATAAATTTCTAGACCCCTCGATTGAGTCACCCTGTATAAATATTGCATGCAACGTAAGGGAAGAGACACGGGGTGTCTAGCAGGGGCTGACTAATCGTGAAGCTAAACTACCGACAACCCCCCTCTGATTACGAGCTCGCTTTCTTAGAATCGGCTACGCTCCTCGTCCTGAGTTTTATCCGCCATTTATGTAAGAATGCCAAATCGATGGCCACTAAAAGAAACTTCGGACGGTTATTATCCCAGTATTTTGCTACGTGGAACCGAATTGCCTTCGCGTCGATTCGATATACGGTGAGTAACGAAGCTATTCAAACATTCACCTTGTAAAAGATAGACGATTAATGAATAAAGTTCCTCATATATTATACATATAACAGGTATCCGTTTAAAAGAACCTGAATGTTATAAACGGAACATAGGCACCGATAAAAACATTCGGACACTGCATAATAAAAAAGTTGGTAGATGTTTCTAAATAATTAAAGAATTCAGTATTTACGAGGAAGTCTCGCAATTACTTAGAAGCACAGTGGATCACTTTTCGCGATCAATAATATCACCAGCGAATTTCTTTAACAATATCACAATCGTTTTGCGATAGAATTATATTTTTCACGAAGGCGGTATGAAATTTTTACTATTGCTTCACCGTAACGGAACAAGAGCATAAAGTTGCCTCGCGTGTCAAGGGAGTTCACGTATCAACACGTCAGCACGGGATGGAAGCAATTTTCAATTTCGAACTTTCGTTATTAGCGTCCGTCATCGTTACACGGGGAGAAACGTTCGGCTCCCGATGTTACTGGCATTCGTAAAACGTGAAACGCGAAACTCGGACGCGAGAGGATCTTCCCTAAACGACGGCTAGATACACCAAGAAATCAATGCAGAATAGCATTACACACATGCACGTCGCGCGGCTGGCGCTAAGCCAGATGCGTTTACCGATGAGACATTTTTCTGCATAAGGGAACAGCTGGATGCAAACGCGCGTAAACGTATGGAAGAACTATCGGACACTGTATGCATTTCATTTTACATACCGTAGGCATTGCAACAAATCAAACATTCTTACGTGATTCAGCAGAGAATTGGATTTTTCAACTGCTCGGACTCGCAAGTAGGCCAGCTGCCCCAATTCTTCCCTGAAATAAAAAAACCGAGGATTTTCTTATTTCTCGTATAATTACACTGTCGATGGACCTAAAACTTTGATAAATAAATTCAATCGAACAACACTTTTTCCATAAATACTACGAAATATCTTGGGGCAGAATCGAAAGTTTTTCCCAAGTCCCACCAATTTGTCAACATCTAACTTTTTTCGTTTCTTAGGTTCGTCGACAATGTAATTACACTAAAAATAAGAAAATCCTTGGTTTTTTTATTTCAGGGATGAAATGAGGCCTCCAACATAATCACAAGTTTGCAACTCTGCCGCTCGAGTGCTTCTACCGAAAAAATTAATTTTTATTGAAAGTTTGGAAAATGTCAGTTGAACAGTTTCTTAAAAAAAAATTCTCAAGAATCACCTTATTCCTAGCGTCCTAAATATGGCTACCCCTTAATTACCTAAAACTTAGATCCTAAGTAGTAACGCGTAAACTAGTGAAGATCGGTAGAAAAGGGCGCATTACATACTCAGAACTTTTAGTGGCACTCTGCTGGTCCCAAAGTTCAAATTTAAACGCACTCTCGTACCTGCGCCGGTGTCATTAGCGCGGTAGATACTTGAGTATGCCTCCAAAGTTCTGCCACCCACGTATGAGTTCGTTTAAAGGAAAATGGAAGAAGATTTTCTAAACTGATTGCACCCTGTCTGATAGGAAGCAGATAAATATAAATATAAAGATCAGTCACCGAAGAGGTTGCCGGGGCCATGTGACCCTAGGCCACGAAGAACACATCCGGTTCGCGCCCTTTGCTCGCCCTCGAATCGCTTCTTGTTCCAGTATGAATTGAAAGAGGAACCATGACCAGTCTCAATGTTGATTCTTTCGATCCGGTCGCTCGGGGACAGCCAAACGGCGTCTGGCCCTTTTATTTGCACGTCGGGTCGAGCGCGACCCCCGAAAATGCCCGCGCCACCTTTATTCATGCGCATAATTTCTTGCAGACAGGTTGCTGCAGAGTGCAGAGGCCTCCGCGCGGCATTTAATATAAATCGAAAGAAGGATCGCTCGGCGTCTCCTCGTTCCTCGCGATAAGACCGGTTTTGGCGCTACTCCAGCTGCGGGATCCATCTTATCTTTTTCCTAACGACGTTGACAAGATTCGTCCTCCCGCTTGGATGTATAAAGCCGCTTTCTTCGGGCATGGTACGAGGAAGACGACTCGGGGGCGTCCAGCGGATTCGCGGGCCCTCAATCTTGCCCCGCTAATCAAATGGATTGGCGATTTAACGGTTACTTGCCGAAGGGTATATTGCTGGTAAATCCGACTCGTAAATGTGCAGAGTGCTCCTGGATGATTCCAGAAGCGTAGCTTTACTGGTGACCCTTCAATTTTTCTAAGTTCTTCGCTGCTGGCAGACTGATATTTCGAATTTCTCAGATATACAGGGTGCTCCACATCAACGATTACGAGCTTTCAGGACTCGAGCTTTTACCCTCGTTTCAAGTTTCAAATTTACTGTGTTATTTTTGCAACAGGTGTTTTACATCATTCCCCCCCCCCCCCCCCATTCACAAGCAAGTTTCAGCACTCGAAGATATTAAATTAAATGTTTATTTATAGAGAATGGAAATAATTATAAAAATGAATATAAGTAATCAGGGAACCGTACAATGTGGAGATTTTATTTTTTCAATGAGATTTCAATGCCAATTGCAGCTTTTTCAACGAATCCCTGTAGCTGACAAGAAAACAAACTCATTCACGTGAAACACGTTGATTTTCAATTTTCATATGACTTTTGACCAGAAAAAAATTCACATTGACTGTTCTACCAGTGTAAGCGGATGGTGAAAGAGGGGGACAGACTAAAGACTAAGACTCGTTACTCTTTCTTTCTCGCAGTTGCAACCGATTGAATGTGGAATTTTCTTACCAAAGATCATTTGACAGTTAACATGTCAGAGATTTATGAATTTGTTTCTTTAATCTTTACGAAGTTATCCAAGTGGTACCAGTTGCGTGCCCCACCCTGTATGTTGCATGTTGTTAATGACACTTCCATTCCCGTCCATAGAAAACTAGCTAACCGCTTTTTAATTATTCTAGTTGCGTCACCTTTCGCTAAAAGATTATATCCTTACAGCTGACACAATCAATATAAACATTAGCTGCGTCTGTATCACAAACGCAGTGTTATATAATTCACAAGATGGATAAAATAAGTTGGAAGTCCCAAATGAACATAAAGTTGAAAACAAAGAATCAATCTGAAACATTTGATTCTCATAATATTCGTTATTATCGAAATCGTGGTGCAGCCAGAAAGGAGGCGATTCCTCGTGGAATAGAAAGTTGAGAATGTTAAATGAAATTTTTTCATACGCCTGACTGAAAATCAGCAGATTGATCAGTAAATAATAAATGTGCTGCAATCGCAAATAAAATGAATCCTCGTCTAAAAATAATTCGAAATTGTACAATAACTTTTGTCCATCCGGACTTCTATCAATTGGTTCCATTTTGAATTTTTTTTTTCAAAAACACAACCACTTTCGAGGAAAAGTTATTCTACAAGTTCGTCTCTTTTTTAGATAACCATACTTATTCCAGTATTCTGTCCAATTAGCAGCAATTTTATTGTTCGAATAAATTGTAAATAAAATATCTTATAATTTGTTACTTGTTTGAATTTTTCTTTGTCTGGCAAAAATATTCAGTCACCCTTGAAACTTGCTGCACCACGCTACGCACATACATGTATATACAGCTGTTCACATTCAGTAAAGCATGTGACCTGAAATTTACAGCCATGTCACCATTCATCCATTGTTCGATTTTTATTAGCTTGTCCTTGTATATGTGATATGTTTAATAAAATATGTAGTCGTGTCTAGGAGCATAAAGGTGAACCAGAATGCTGGTCACAGATGCAGGAGCAGACTGTTCTATCTGATCTACTAGATTTGCTAGACCTTTGCCAGGCTAGACGCCAGAAAGGTTACACAATTAGGAAATGGCTGGCGTCCAGCACTCTAGATACACTTCTAGTAATCACCTACGCCTCCTTTCACGTTGCGTTTCTCTTCTTACGACCTCTACACCGCGATCTTTCTTCACAGGAGGCTGCATTATGAAAGTCGAATTTTACAATCTAATTTTCACTTAGAAATCGATAAAACGGAGATGTTACGAGATCCATTGATTTGTTAAATTTTCATTTTCTTAAATCCTCTGATAAATTTTCAGCCAAAAATTTTGAAGGAACCTCGAATTTCCCTTCTATTGATGGTATCATTTATGATTTTGACTCGTTTTGGGTTGACAGACGCAGTAAGTTTTAACGCGATTTTTCGATAGAGGGTTTTAAATACGAAAGAGTAAATTACTGAAGTTATTATTTCGCTTAACAACGTAATTGTAGGTGGCAGCTTGTTAAAATTGAATTTTCGCTTGATCTTTGGCCAAACACGCCTTCCGAAGAAACGAACTGTCGCACAGCATCGATTACAAAATTCTAAAATTAACATCGTTCCAATGTTACAATGTAGATACACGTACATGGAACGTGTGTGGGTGTGCCGATAAAATCTTTGATCAAATTAGCAGTTGAGTGTCTTTTAAAAATAAATATTCGAGCACAGGTTTGCCTTGTTTTGTCGTTTTATTATGTGTATTTTTTTTTCTTATGCAGGAGCACTCGGGGGCAGATAAAATTTTTGCTTTTTGAACACCTATCGCGACACTGTGCGCCCCTGAGAAAAAGTCTTTGTAATCTCGGTGTATTCCACTTGCCGTTCTTCGTATAAATAGTTAACAATATTTGAATATAAACAGCGTTATAGGTATCGCTGGAAATTAAGGTCCTTCAACGTGCCATTCGGAACGTTAAACGAATCGCGCGGCTGTTTCAATGCGTTTTTCGATAACTCGGCTTTGGCATCGATCACAGTATAATTTGAGCGTTATTTAAATTCGTTGCTCGATTTGACACACGTGCCGAGTTTTATTTTCGAACGTGGAAGGGGCTGGACTCGCTTTAGATCGTTTTCCGTTCCAAGCGGCATTGTGTCTGGTTTAAATTACAGTGATGTATAACGGAGAAGGCACCATCCGTGATCATTCCAACAATTCTACATATTGGAAAAAATGAAAAGTATAGTTTCGATGGAAGGGTACTTACATATGTAGTTTTAGTTTTACCGCTCAGGGTTATAGAAATTACATTCTGAATTGCAAGTAATAATACATTGCTTATTGAGACAAAGGTATAAATAACATCTAACATTTAATTGCTGTGTGTATGGAAGCCACAAAATACATCAGAAAGGAATGTAGAAATTTTCTTAAAAGTGAAAGTAGTTATGAGGCTAACATAAGGAAAGAATATGTGGTCTCAACTCAAAATCAACAGAGATCAGTTTCAAACGTAATTCTGTTTCTTTGGGCTACTATAATTAAAATATTATATTAACATTTTCTGCATTATTATTACTGTTATTCGTTTCCATGCTTTAATCGAAAAAGCTGGCCAAAGCAGCCAAAGGGACACTACTTGTTTCGCAATTAATAGACTCAAATGGATTCCAAAATTAAACGTCGAACAGTAACATTATTCCGTATTAATTTCTTGCCATATCGGAAATAATAAACAGCGATAGTATAGCAGTGTTCCTGTTCTATCCGAACTCGTCTCCGTCCTAAAGCTCCGATCACTTTCGAAATTCCTTAGCTCCTCGAACGGTGACGTGCGTACACAGAAGTTTCGACAATCGTACAATCGTACGATCGTACAATCGCTCGGGGCGATTATTCGCATGTTCGCCAGCCAGTGAGCAGCGTCGCTCGCATAATCGCAAGGTTATGCACGTTAAGAAGGATGTGCGAGTTAACTTAGCTCGTTGCATTAGCGGAGATGAACTCATTCCGCCTATTTCTCTTCGTCTCTTTCTGCCTCGTCCTTCGCCACCTCTTCCTCCTCCTACAGGGTGTCCCGCGAGCTAAAAAACCTTTCCAATATCCACTGACGTATCCTACATCCAGCAGGTTATTCTAAAGCGAAAAGAGGGTCGATGGATCTCCTTCTATCTGTTTATATTATTCCCTTTTTATCACGTAACGAATTAACAATGACTCAGATGTAAGTTGCCATATTAAATTAATTTTGAAATTGTTTCAACGCTTTTAAAACCAAATATTTAAGGATATTTCGCGAAAAGGGCGACAAACGCTTGTTAGCCTAGGGAAGCAAAATCTTCAACTCCGCTCCAGTCCACAAGCGTGATTACAAAAAACCATTTACCTTGGAAAATATAGGAAACATCGTGGACGGTGGGTGAAAGCAATCTAATCGGAACGTAGAAGCGATCTAAGCACAGCGGATAGTCTATGTCAGTGGCTAGGACGCTTAACATCCGGGCGAAATGATGCTTATCGCGATAACGAATGGAAATAGATCCATAGTGTATATGTATGTACGACGTACGACCTTTTCGATTTAGAATAGCCTGGCAAACGTGCTGGAAACGTTTGCTACCTCGAGAGACACCCTGTACAACACGCGTCTTCACGAACACGTACACACATGTACGGGCGAGTTTTCCTGCTTCCTCCTCTTCTTCCGAAAGCATCTCTGTTTCTTCAAGAGCGCTCGTCGGTTCCTCGTTCCGTCGCCCACGCCCACAGCCTCGTCCTTCTCGCTTCGTCTATGACGGACTTAACGAACCTTGAAAATCACGTCTCGCGAGATGTTTACCAAAGTCTCGAGCAGCATGCCCGATATCCATGGCGCGGTCCACCCCCGCGGAGAAAACGTAGACGGTGGAAAGAGTACACTGACTCATCGGTGGATCGCATGAATCGACATCCAAACGAGATCAGAGCTTCCCTTTCACCGCTTTAATTATCGAATGCGCGAGTCACGCGCACGCCGGGAACGTTTAATTCGCTGATTTTCCAGCGAACCTGGACTCCACCGGCAGATTCCATATCTTTTTTCTTTTACGAAATAGTGTCGACTTAGTTGCTTCTTCTTGCTCGTGTTTGGTGGCTGGTGGAATTTCACAGGATTTCAAAAGCTTGTTTTACACCGCTCGCGTTGGAGTTGAACGTAACGGAGTGATT
The DNA here is from genome assembly GCA_960531205.1 of Andrena bicolor. Lineage (NCBI taxonomy): Eukaryota > Metazoa > Arthropoda > Insecta > Hymenoptera > Andrenidae > Andrena > Andrena bicolor. The sequence continues at coordinate 492,186 of OY482666.1, forward strand.
TGTGGTGGAATCCGGACGAGAAACGTGCGAGACCGAGTACAATTTACAGTGTATATATAGGTAAACGGAGCGAGTTGTAGACCGCTTACAATTAAATAGCTGGAGTCGAAAAGAAGGATCTCAGACAAAGAAATCCTGGAATATGTTTGGTTGTTAGCTATATACCAAATGATACCAAAGCGTTTGTCACGCGTGAGCTGGCGTGAGCTGGCGTGAGCCGAGCGCACGAGAAACAGTGAGACTGTCAACTTTCATCTAGATTTCTAGCTATTCGCAGTAAACTCTCGCTAGGCGGCTCGCGCTCGGCGCTGGCGGCGAACGCTCAACGCGTAGCAGAGACGATTCTGAGCCGACGATGACGCCAGAGAGAAACAGTCGTAGGACACGTAGGCGCGTGAAAGACGAAGCGAGACAAAGTATCATGCTTTCTCTCTTTTATAGCCAACGGTAAAGCTGGGTTTACATTAGTCCGCTCGAGTGATCGAGTGGTCGCTGGATAAAAGGGTTGTCGACGCTAATTGACCATGGTTGGTAGTGATCCTCTATTTAGTGATCGGAAAAGGTGTCCACTATTGTGGAGTCCAATTGGTAGATGTTATTGCTTCGCCAAATAGGAAAAATTACGCAGATTTACTCGTTCTCTCTATTTTAGATTTAGGTCAGTAATGGCGTCGACCAATAGAGAACGCGGAGGATCACTAGTCGATGGCTTGGCGTTGGCGTCGCGACACGCACTCATTACCACCACTCCTGTAGGTGTTCCCCCTCCGCGAAACATCCGGCGCATGGCGCGCTCTTGACCGAAAGATTCCAAGAAGTAGTGGGGCTCGCGACGCGCCTTCAACGCATAAGTAGTTGCAATGTGCTTATAGCGAGAGTTTAGGTAAAGCATTTCGATCGTTCAATGAATGTACATATGTAGGTACCTTTAAATACGACACCTCGAACCGAAATAGCGAAGAGGGAGGGGGCCTGACGGCCCAATAGAAGTCTTTTCGACACATCCTGTTTCCTCACTTAATAGGCCCCTATAATAGGTACCTGCAGTGGCGGCCATATATTGATGTACACCCTTTAAAGCAGATAACTTTTTAAAGTTAGACCAAACGACTTGAATTTTTTTGGCAAGCTAGAAGCTTTTTTCGGGATACTTTTGGATGGGCCCCCTTTGTCTCCTAGCAACCCATATATTTATATTCAGTCCGCCACTGGCCCTGATGCATTTTCGTTTTTCAAGCAAGCGATCTTTCCTGCTTCGTTCCATCGCGCGTCGCGTCATTGACAAAAGAAAATCGCCGCGGAATCCACATTTCGACGATACTGACGGGCCCGTTTCGAGGAAAATGTCAACGCAATAGACAAGCGGGCAGTACATACACGGCAGAGTCAACTTCGCAGCAAAGCAGACAGACGGAAGAGAAAACACGAAAAGGAATCCGCGCGCAAGAGGTTCGCGTTAATCGAATGGTGGCCGTCGTCCAAGATCGACTATAGAACTGACGAGCGACATTAATTTGCAGCTACGTTAAACGCATACCCGTGTTGGCTTTGTATCAAGCATTTTCGCGTTGTCACGCGCTCGTGCTACAGTCATTAAGCCATTAGGCACATATGTTTCATCTTCTGGTACACCTCTGGAAAACTTGTTTTCAAATAGGTAGGTAAACTTATAAAGAACAGTGCAGTCTAGCTTTCTTCTTCACATCTAAACACCTCGATACTTTTCGTTCCAACTTATTCGTCCGTTGATTCACGAATAGGGAAGACAATCCGGGAATCCCGCTTTGCTGTTTCTTCGTTCGCATTTCCAAAAATGTTCATAATGCTTTACTGATATTATCTATTTATTGAGACTTTATTATTCTTCATTGTTCTACTGTTTTTATTATTAAAAATGGGTTTAGTTTATCTTTCAGACTAATGATAGAAAGTAAGTTTGTTTACTTTAAATAGAGATTTAGAAATTTAACACATACCAAATCATTTTAATTACTGAAATGTTCTATTATCCAATCCCGGGGCAAGTCCCGCGATTCCGGGATAATAAATAATAACCGAATTTGTATTCCCTATTCGCAAAACAGAATTTTACTCGCTGTTGCGTTTCACGTGTAACTTCAAAATCAATATTTCACTTATTCCTGCAAATCATCAAGTACTTTCAACCTTGCAAGTTTTACCGACATCGGTGTGTAACGTTAATTTAAACTGCTGTTTGCGCGAGATGCATATTTGAAGTGCAAAGGAGTAAAATAAATTATAAATATTGGTATATTGACTGCCAATACTTGCCAAAGTACATTTGCATTGCTGTTTCAAATAACGAAACTTCACCTACTTCACAGGAATTCGATGCTGAACATTTATTCGACTAGTTACAGCTTTTACCTCGTTACATAAGTAAGTCATATTTATACTAATTCCTTCCACCATCACTATCGAGAAAAATTAAGGAAATTCGCCGAGCACTTGGAAATCGCCACGAAGCGGTGTAATCGCCGAAGCCTGTCGATGATCGCTCACCACTTTCGTTCCTTCCGCCGTCGCTACCGTTCCAACAAAATCAAATGGTCGCTCCAGACTGCTTCCCCCGTTCGAAATCGTGTGAAATGCGATCAGTACTTCTACACCATGCTGTGCTATTGTCGGGATTACCTTTGTAGGGGCATCATAGGCTATATACGTAATACATTCTCCCCACTACCACTTATCACCACGTGGCTGACTCTATCGCCATTTCACAGTGTTCCTCAATCAAATGTACATATTTTCTTTTTTTAAGAATACCCTGAAATATTTGTTCGCCACGTGCTTTCTATTATCTTATGAGTTGCTCAGGTTCACTTACCTAACCGTAAATTTATGATGATTGAAAGTAGTCTGACAAAGGGACCTTCAGGTTTGGCAATTTCAGAAAATTTTGATATTTAGTGTGCGCGAAAGTCTTCACTCGGGCATTAATTTCCCAAAGCAGCAAAACGCGCTTTCCAGCCAAATTTGAGAAAATCGAGTTTGAAAAATTCTGAGTATTTAGGTGAAATTGAAAGTCAATTTTCTCGAAAACAAAGCCTTTACCGCAATTTCTTCACTCTTGATTTTCGTTTTATTTTTCCTCTAAAATCACCTCCTAGAATATTGACCCTAGGTAGAGGAACACCCTGTATATAAGGGAACTCGGAATTTTTCAAAGTCGATTTTGTCGAATTTGGCTACAAAACGCGTCGTACTGATTTGGCAAATTATTTTCCGAGTGAAGACCTCCACGTACACTAAGTATGAAAATTTTCTGAAATTGCCAAACCCGAAGGTCCCCTTGGAATTAAGTTCGTAATTAGACTCGTCTTCGCCGGACAAAGTATGAAAAAGCGGAAGAGAGTGCAATCAACACTGTTAAAATACTTTAAAAAATAATAAACACATGTATGTCATTAGAATTTAATAAAATACGTATGAAAAGGTAGATGTATTTAAAAAAATTTATTGTATCAGTACCGATTCCTTCCTTTCAAGTATTCCAATAGTAGGTACGAATTCAAATACCGCAATAAATTTCTACAATTTATTACTCGCACTTATCAACCCCTACCTGTGTAAACAATTACTGTAGTAAGCACAATGCACTCTCTACAGCCCAAGTTCTTTTAAAACAACTTGTACATTATACATATTACGAGCCACCAAAAAAGAAAAGCTAAACCGTTGCAGGTAATTACATTTTGTAATAAACTTTCTATTTCTGGTGGGAAGAGGAAAGCTTGATGGAAAACAGTGAATATAATCCGTTGAAATGCAGCAAAACATTAAGGGAGGACGGCAGTAGACAGTAGACTTATTGGAGGGACTATTATTAGAGGGATTAATTCTTCGCAAAAATGCTAGAGGAGCTATAAATAAACACATTATGACGTAATATGTAGCATTTGCTTGGGCAACGCGAGTTATTTTCCGTTTAATCATTTTCAAGCATATAACGAGTGCATCTAGTTGAAAAGTGTCTGTGTTAATAAATAAAAGTACAGATAATTAAATGCAACGAAAATTCACGAAGTATGTAATGATTTGTCAACATACAATAGGTGGAGTAAAAGGATTATGGATGGCCATTGGATTTTGTCCCGACTATAGATGCGCATCGCCACTCATCGAAAGACGACGGAAAAGTAATTTTCTCTATTACCCCAGTAATCGAGCGAATTTCCCGCGATAATTTCGGTGAATGCGACCTCTCCTTGCCTTCTTGGCCCTTTTTCAGCTACCGTTCAAAGTTTAATGTAATGGTTAACTCGTGCACCGACGAGGTCAGATCCCAATCCTAGTCACGAATGAGTCACGAACTGAGTCCCCCAGTCACGAAACCAACGGACTCACCGTGTTCCTCGCGAAACCATTACATATAATGTATGTATTACCGTCTCCCTGATCTGCATACATATGTACACGCTGCCGTCTATAAGTCACAGGCATTCACTCATTTCTGGGAGAATGTAAAGAACTGCGCAACGAATATATATATATGATATTATTATTGAATAATAAAACTGATAGTTGCGTATTAATGAAATAAGTGAAGATGTAATCCCTACTAATATAAAAGTGGGACGTTGGTTGCTTGTTTGTTTGACCTTTCTTCGGGCCTAAGCGGCTGAACGGATTCCATTGAATTTTGGAATATTCATTAAATAGGCTTGTTTAGGTGCTTTTTATTTTGGAAACATCATAAATAATTCCAGGGGGTGAAACCGGGTATCAGGTCAGGTAGCAGATGATATAACTTTCTAATGTTCCCTTTTCTTGAATTTTAGTTTCCATGTCTTTACGCAACCGAAAGAATTGTTTCTGACAATGAAGCATAAAAGCACTCTCCCTGTTAATTGTTTAGATTTAAAATGCAAAATTGTGTGTTCCGCAGTGCTGTACATTAAAACCTCGATTACCTTCGTAAGGGACAGACACGATGTGCCGGACAATCGATTTCCTCTAAAAAAAAGTCTACCTACCTCTTCATAATTTCAGTAATCGTTAACACAGGACGAACTATTAGAACGTTAAAACGAATTGCTACATGAAGCGACGAATATGCGCATAGCATTACACTTTACAGGATACAATCTACCGTGCTGAAATGGAATTTCGTCTCGGGCTGCTCACGTGCCATCGATCTTTGGAATTTTTTATTCTCTTGCCTGTTTGGCGACGTTTGCCCGCTCGTAAAGACGAGGATGCGAGCTCCCGATGGTCGCGCGCAAAATTCGTTTAACCTGATTTAAAGCGGCGGGCGTTACTTAACCCTCTTGCTCTTTATAGGCCGTGAGAGATTTGTTTCGCCGTGCAACGAAGAACCAAGGGACGCGTAAGCAATAACGAGAACATGGATGCCGTGCAGTCGATTTGGCTAGCGCGGCGCGCTTAAGAAAGACTTTTATGTTCCTACGGACAATATCGAGGGAATTTATTCGCCCCGTGAATTGCAGCGCGCGGGGATCGATACGCACGCGTGTTCTACACGCGCTGCAAGTCCTGTGCGTCAAAGCTTCGGACGGGAAATGAGATTTCGCGAGCAAATCGAGCAAAGAAGTTTCCTCCTCGCCGCAACGAATTGGGGAACCGCCTCGACCGGTCGTCTTATCGGTTAGCTCTCCTCGATATTCTTTGGGATAGAGTAAATGCAAATGGAAAGCATTCAAATATGCTCGTAAAGCTACGTCCTAATTGGCGTCCTGAATGTCATAACATTAGCGAAAGTGAGATAAATGAATTATGAAAATTCGGATGTCTTTTTTTAGGTTCCTTTCGTTTACTCACCGATCAGTGGGTACTAATATATGTAGTTCATTAGTTCCATTATTTTTCTGTATTATTGTTTGTTTAAAAATTAATTTAATATGGCAACTCACATCTGTGCCATTGCTAATTCGCCACATGAACAAAGTGAATTTTTCTTAAAGCTGTCTCAAGCCTCTGTGTTTAAACCTTTCCCAATTTCTTTCGCCCAAAATTTGCCGCTCCTCCAAGTTTGCCGCCCCTCAAAATTTGCAACTTCCAAAAATTTGTCGCTCCCCAATATTTGTCGATTTGTCGCTCTTGAAAAATTGCCACTCCCTAGAATTTCTCGCCCTACTTATCCCACGCCAAAATTCGCCCCCGACCACTACATATACCGCAAAGAAAAAGAAAAAGAGACGTTGCCAAATCCATCGTTATGGTACCTCCTCTTCATCCTTGGGGCTGAGAAGAAATACTGTTCGAAAATTCGACCGGCAATCCTGAAACGCCCAGCATATTTTCCACGTTACACGTTCGGGAACGCAGGCTCGTGAACGGGCGATGAAGCTCTGGATACGAGAAGCACACCTCCCCGTCTGTTTTCATCGAAACCGTGGATAAGAGGGACGTGGAGGGTGAGGAGGGGGGTGGACGCGAAGCGATACGAGAGAGCGGATTCAACGTGTCCGTTAATCCGTTCCGCTTAATGCAAAGACGGGGAACGCATGATCCTGGTACACCGAAAGGGGGATGGAGCTCGGTTTCCCCGTTGGCACTGACCGCTGGGGGTAATTACCGGGGCTCGTGGAAACCTCTCACGCTGGCAAACCCTTCCGCTTCTCGCAAACGCTGCTGGCAGACGTCGATCCTGACCCTTAAGGTAGCCCCTGCGTCCATCGAGACGAGTAGAGTCTCCGGGCAGCAATAACCGGTAATTTTTCTGCAACGATCTGTGCAGCTTCGTTTCCCTCCCTTCCTCGGTCCAGGGGTGCTTCGTTCGAGGACACGCCGAACAAACAGGGCTCCGTTCCGAGGCGAACCATGCAACGGGGTCAACTGTGAAAGCAGGGTCACTCGCCGGTGCAGCCAGAGATCGATTTTTGTAACAACCATCCTTCTCGGTATTTCTACACACGTTTTAAGCATATCGAATCCCGGATAATTCATAAATCATAGTTTATCAATTGTATGTCACATTACAATCTGTATCCTGTAATTAAAACTTTTGTTTCATTAATGCGAATGAAAACTTTCTCACAACAAATTCATTTCGACGTTTCCTTCTGCATTAAAGTGGTTCCTATCCTCTTAGGAATTATCATGCCCCACGATTCTATTTAAAGTGAAAAAACACCATCGGAATTGTAGTACAAGAGAAGAATTATTTTTTAGTTCTTAGTGCATTTTTAATAGAATCGTTTAACATAAAAATTTTTGTTTTATAAATTTTTTTTGCAATCAGATGACTGTGACAGGTGCTACACGTACCACCAACAGAAGCTACAATGTTACATCGTCGAGAACACTGCTACACTCTGGATAAACTCACGTATGACTAAACGCACTGCACGTGTCGCACAGTGCCACGATTTCGATCTTTAACCCATTCGAGCGCGGTAATTACGGGGGGAGCCGAGGCTAGGAAATTATTTTCGAATACGCTTACGTTTCTATTCGTCTTTCTTTTGATTTACGATTGCAAAGAAATCGTTCTTCCTTGTAAGTATCGAAAAATTAAGATCAACACTTTAAGTGGTGCAAGGTTTTGAAAAACGCCCCTTCGAGTTAGTCGAGCCTTTTTCAGCCCTCGGTTCCGGCTGCCGACATTAATGAAAATGTATTCGGACTATTTTTAATTTTTGGGATTCCGTAAACAAATTATACATCATATGTTGAAATATATGGCTGAAAATTCGGCTATTTTCCGATTTTGTGTTATAACTCGCGAACTGTACGAGATAGAAAAAAGTTTCAAGACAAAAGTTACTTCTTGTAATTAGATCTATCATTTGATAAAAAAATTATTTTACATTTCACAAGTTATAACAGAAAATCGGAAAATAACCGAATTTTCAGGGATTAATTTCACACCCTTAGAGTGATTTTGGGCAGCAAAAAAAATTGCGTTGTAATCAGGACAAAATTCCCTACATATCCGCAAAATTTCAGAATTTTTTGAATTTCCGGCTTCGGGATCTTCCCTTGTCTGTTTCGGTGACACAAACTTCCACAAAGATGATGGGTCTGTCCTTACAGCCTCGTCTGTAGTAAGACTCTAATTAGTGGAAGGAAGACGGTAAGAATGTTTAAAATTCATGTGCCTATTGACCTCAGAGTCAGTTCAGAGGGCAGTAGCTACGTACAGTTATTACTTATGTCAAGAGCAGTCATGGAGGGAATACATAATACCGACACACGCAATAGACAAAGGCGCATGCCTGGGCATAATCACGCGCATGCATCCTTAACCATTTTAATTTATTTTCAGCAACTCACTTACTTCACTGGTTAAGATGTAATGCCTAAAAATACCATCGAAATCTCGACTATGGTAAACTGTAATAAGCACTACGTTTTCCACAGTTGTGTCTGACAACATGGTGTTTTCATTTTCCCTACACGTTTCAGCAAATAATTCAAACACAAAGAAGCTGTACCTCAATATTTTCAATTGGGATTAGCACTTTTTCTTGCCATGGCGAATGAACATTGCAGAATCGACGTGATTCAGAATTCTTACATTCGTATCTTGTAATTAATCTGACACTTTTATCCTCAGTCGATAAACCGCAAACTTGATCAGGTAACACGTAACTCCAGTATTGACGGTACAACCGAGGAAGGAGTGATTCTAATTTAAAAAATAATTCGAAAGTATATGATACATTTTTTTCATTTGAAGCTCTGTTTTCGAGAAAATCGACTTTGAATATTCTTCGAGTTCGGGTACACTTAATTAAGGGGTTAGGTAACTCTAGCGATGCGGAAAATTAGGATATTTAAAACCGATTAATACGAAACTTTGTACTTTATTTAAGTATAATAAGTATTAAAAAAAACGCTGCAATATTTAAAAAAAATTTATAACCAAGTCCGTACTACGCCATTTTCCGGAACACCTTCTTTTAACTGGTGTGCACTGTGCACGATAGCTCCAGTTCTATTTGATTAATCGGTTTGAAAACTTAGAGTTATCCTTGCTATTACATTTATTAAGCATATTACGGGAGAAACGATACGAGATTGAAACTTGTTAATTGGTATCGATAGTATCGATGCGGTATCAGTCCCAACACTACTTTTATGTTAAGAGAGAAAGGAAAATATGTTTCGAATAAATTACGCACAACCATACAAACAGATTCAATATGAATAAATTCATTCATTCGTCGTAAATAAATATAAACTGTTTTTTAAGTAATTATTTATTTGAATAACCTACTTATCTAAATAATGTTCAACTCTAACACCGGAAAACACATGATACGTGCAATAACTGAACAAAATTAAACATTTGCCCATGTGTAAAACTACATTTATTAAAACATTTACGAGGAAGGTAGATCTTATAAAGTATAAACTGAATATACTTTTTAATCAGTCAGTATTGCATAAAAATATAAACTAAATAACTAAACATTATCATCACAGAATATAAACAAAATCTTTCGAAACTGACCATTTTACATGAAATAAAATGCGTTAATTAAGCTTGTTGCGTTAAACAAGAAAGTTATAAATATGTACTACTAGCTTTACTACTCGGCTTCGCCCGAAATTTAGATTCTGATTTTATAAAAAAATTGTGAAAATGGTCACATTTATCTGGATTAATCAGACATAATGAGCAGAGACACATTTCGTGATCCCAGAGTTTATAGTTCGAAAATTTTAGGCGACAGACAAACACGTGGAGGCGAGGCTTAGATTTCAGCGCTGTGGTGGTAAGTTGACAAACTATTGCTAGTAGGCCCGGATCCCACCAAACATTCCGAATAAGTATTTATTAATCGAAGAAGTAAAAATTTAGTTAAAAAAAATTTAAAAACACTCGTTTTTCACGTATAAACACTGATAATCGTATGGACTTGGACGGATTTCGGCCTACTCACAGTAGTTTAAATTTCTGTCACTAGTTTGCGTATCGAAATTCTTGGTTTCCCAATAGAACAGTGGCAGATTTAACAGGGCGGCTGATGAGCAGTTGCCACCTGGGCCCCCGCCCAGAAGGCCCCCCAGGGTCCTATCTCCAAAAAAGATTACGATTAGGTACCTATAGATATCTAAACACTACATGTTCAACATTTTCTTTTTCCTACATTTCCCGAAGAAATGGGTGCCTCAAAACGTTTACCACCTGGGCCTTTTTTCGTAAATCCGCCATTGATATAGAAGCTTTCTGCTCTATACTTATATTAAAAGGGAGAAAAACTCATTCGAAAAAAGTATTCCCTTCTGGCCATATCGTGAGATTAACACTAGAGTACATATTTATACAAATTACCATATGAATAAATTGTCATCCTGGCAATAATTTTCATCAGCATGTATTTACTGCAATTATAAACGAATACTATACCTAAAATAAATACAACTATTCATTCCGATTTCTTAGAGGCGTCAGCGGTTTCTGCGGCGAAGGAACAGGCGACGATAGAACAATCTTTGACATTCCTAACGTATTTTCCTTCCCTTTGATGGAACGTTTTTCTTCTGTTTTGAACTTCTCGATGACTTTCTGCTGCTGCTCTATCGTTCTTAGCTTGACGCGCATGTCCTAAAAATATATAAAGCCTTATCAGGTCTGACTTAGAATATATATTAATACACAAGAATAAAATGAATACAATTTCTCGAAAGGACCAAGAAAGAAAGCTTCTACATATTCTCCCTTTATTTAAATTGTAAATCGATCGCGAGTGCAAAAAGAAAAACGAGACGCACCTGTTCCAGTTGGTTGATTTTATCTTTCAACTGGCTGACGTGCTTAATTCTTTGCCTATGATTCTGATGACCAACTAGTTCCGCATACTTCTCGCTCATTTCTTGATAATCTTTTCTGAGACGCTCGTTGTGCCCGGCAAGTTTTCTCACTTCCCTGAATAGATAAAAGCGGATTCGTTACAACGTTACCAAATGACTTTATGGTGAAGAAAACTTACTGTTCGGCTGCTTCTCGCCGGGATTTTTCTTCTTTAAGCAGCTCAGTCTTATCCTGTACAGAAACAACATTTTAATGGATGCTTTAATCTATTGCAAGCATATTAATTTATGTATCAATAAAATCTTTTTACCTCAACGCTACTCTCCTTCTCTTGAAGATATTTAATTTTATCAGAAAGTTCCTGGATTTTAGATTGCGCCTAAAAATATCACACAACGATACGTGATGTTACCTGTTTTACGTAGAACAGAGATAGCTAATGCAATACTTTTGAATATCTACCTCATGCAAAGAATGTTTATATTCGGATTGACCCTCTAACAATTTATTCGCCTCCTCCAAAGCAGCATTACTTTCTTTCAACTGTTCGTTCAGTTTACTGTTGAGTAATTCCACTCTAGAAATCTCGAGCTCTTGAGCGTCGTTCCTCTCCTCTAACTGAAGTAACATGGTTTGTGCTCCGTTTAGACGATTAGCCATCTTGTGAAGTTGGTTTTTCATCTAATATATCAAATTAAATAGCGATTAACAATTCCTTCTTACGAAATAGGCTATTATTTTATTGAAATTCTTTGTAATATCAAAGAAGCAAAGGCACCTCAACGCTTTGAGCATCTTTTGCGTCACAGTCCGCTTGCAATTTCGTTACTTCCTTCGTTGCTATTTCTTTAAGATCCTCGATTTTGGCTTCGAACACTAATTTCATTGACTCCACTTCGTTCAAACTGTCGACTTCCAATTGGTTAACTAACTCCTTCTTGGCCTCTAATTCTTCGATCAGAGCATTTACTTGTCCGTGCACCATCTCCGAGTTATTACGCATAATGTTCAATAAATCGCGATGCTCGTGTATGCAATCTTCACCGCGCTTTAGTTCATACTGCAGCCTCTCTACTTCAGCATTACTTTGCGCCAAACGGTTAGTTAAAGCAGCAACCGAAGATTGATTTTCAGCCGTTATAACTTCAAACCTAAAGCATATTTCAGCATTTCAAGTATATGGACATACATATATGTATAAATAAATAGATGTAAGTACCTCTTTCTCCTAGCCACCATTTCGGCTGCTTCCGACCGAATTTGATCTTTCAGAGCTCTCAATTCTTCCTTCTTCTCTGCTAGCTCAGTTTCTGCTCGATCCAGTTCCATTTGCAGGCTTTGCCCAAAGCTCTCCTAAAGTTTGCAAATCAAATCTTTTCAAATGATGATATAATATATAATTAACACTACAACAATAGATTAACAAGGATATCGTTCATACTTTTATCTGTTCTTTGTGATCTCAATTACCTGAGTTTCTGCAGAAGATTTTAACTCTTCAAGGGCAACAGAGAGTCGAGTAATCTCAGTGTCTTTTTGCACGAGTTTCTCGTCTAACACCACTCGTTCCAATTCTGCACGTGCTAAACAACTTTTATATCTTTCTGTGGTGAGTCGCATCTCCTCCTCCACGGCGGTTTTTGCTTCCATTATCATAACATTTATCTGCGTGAATAATTTTCCATTAAAAGTAGAACACTCGAGCACAGAATATTTAGCAAACATCACAGAAACTGGTAAATAATAACTCTAAAACTTCAACAGTAGAAATTCGGTTAGCATATTCTATTCTGATGTGTAAAAAACAACTTTTCATTAAAATTATCAGAAAAAAGCACACAGTCAGTGATGTTTTGCATTTTATGTTATACGTCCAACTTACTTTCTCGTTGCTCTCGGCGATCACTCTTTTTAATTTTTCCTCGCATTCGGCAAGCTTATCGGTTAAAGCTTTAACGCTAGAATCAAGTTCAAATTTTTCCTGTTCTAACGCATTCACTTCGTACTTGTGAGTCTCGATTAATTTCTCCAACTTCATTTTCAGTTCTTCGATTTGTATTTCGAGACTTCGAATCTATAAGTTAAAAATGCATTTTCCAAATCAATTTACAATTTTTCAGAAATTAATTTTGTCGAATCGGTAATTATTTACTTTCTCTTTGCTCGCATGACTTTCCTCGGCCAATTCAGACTCTAAGGCAATAATCTTCTTGGTGAAATCTACGATGTCACTTCTCAGATCGCCTTCTATTGCTTTTCCAGCCTCGATTTCGCGCTGTTTTTCCTCTGAAACCTCTAATAATTGACGACGAATCTTCTCCACTTCAGATTGATGCTTCTCATTATGACCATTCAAGATATCTTGTTGCAGTTTGGCCTACGAATGAAAATTCCAAGTTAAAGGTCCAAGAAAATGAAATGAAATTTTCAAGTAGAAAAAATATTCGCCAACCATTGTTTCTATGTCTCTTTTGTGCTGCTCCTCCACATCCATTTGCTTTTCACGCGATTCCTCCAACTGTAATTTTAATTTTCGTATTTCTTCCTTCACATTTTCTATGTGTTTCTCATGCTCCTGTATAGTCCTGCTTTTGTTTGCACATTCCACTTGCAGATCCGCTAGCTGATGCTCCGATTTATATTTAAATTTCTTATCGCTATTTGGAATAAGCGAACGTGGCTTCACTTTTGAACATGGCTTAGTAGGAAACTTCTTCCGTGGATGCTGTGCCTGAAAAATAATAGATTCGTTTACGTGAAGATATGCGGAAATCTTTTATAATTATCATGATTTTTCTTCAAATATATCTTAGTTCCTTACCATTCTTAAACTTCCAACCATGTTGCTCGTACTTTTGGTGGAAGCTGATAGACTGTATTCTGCGCTGATTATGCTTTTACCATCGTGAAATCTTTCTGATTTCTCGATAGCAAAACCTTTTACCTTAAGATCAAACTTTGGATCGTATGCGCCTGGTGGAGGTACGTCATCTGTAAATTTGGTTTTTTTAAATAAGAATACAGAAAAATTCAAAATTTCTTTTAAACTCCAAATAACTTGGAAACAAGCTTAAATAGAACATATATTTAAATAAACTTTCTTGATTATTTTCTAGTGCCAAATGCATCCCCTAAGTCTATCTAATGAAATATGATTGTTAGTTTTATCATGAATTTCACCTAGAAATTCATGAAAAGTATATCTAATGATTGTTCGAATGTGTATACTAAAATTATATTTTATAGCAGAATTATTATACGATACAAATTATACGTAACTTTAAGTAGACTAACTATAGATCAATGTATTTGCCATGCTTCGTGTTATCGTTATAAAACAAACATTTAATTGAGAAATCTCGAAATAAATAAATATTGCCAAAACAGACAGTTTTAATGATCCAATGAACTAAAGTAAAAACTGTTTTTGAAAGAAGTGTATCGCGACTATAATGACTTTCTCAAAGGTTGAAGTCTTATCGAACATCCGAGGAATTATTTAAAAGGCAATGTTCCTACAAATAATAGAAAGAATAAAATGACTTGTAGAAAGTTTTAGCTGAAGAGTGAGCCAATATTACACTGCAACTTATTAGTATATTAGTTTCCAGCATGTCAGAGCTTTGAATGTTGATATGAAGATAAAAGACATACATGCTATTAAATGAAGTTAAGTTAAATGTAAACTATACTATTCTTTACCATGCATTATGACGATGAAGTTACAGATTTTTTGTATTACAGTCTACCTGTGCAAAATTTGTGTCTAACATCCATTACATCGTCGTATAAATATATGCCGTAACACAAAATCAATCACTACAATTTGCTAAAGTTAACGAAGTAATGTATCTACTTACTTTCGCATTCATTAAATCTTTGGATTCTGGCTTTTGAAAAGGACATTCTAAAATGTTGATTAACGTGTCGAATGAAGAATACAGAAACGATAGGAACACCGTTGAGACTAATTTCCTGATCGCCACCTTCCACGGGACTTGATTTTCAGGCACACACGATCCGCGATATACGTTACGCGCCTTCGAACTCTACCGCTCGTATGCGAGGGAAAGCTTGTCCAGCCGTTCAACCCACCCTTCGCACAATCGCTTCCAAACGTTTCTTCATGCGGAATGCTGCACCGGTTTTTCCAATTTAAACTGACGGTTACACGAATTGAACATGGGTGCAACAGCGAATCAAAGGACACGAGTTGCGCAACCAACCAATCACGAGATAGGCACGTTTGCGTTGAAACCAGTAACGTAGTGACAGTCACCGTAGCCCCTTCCTAAATATACACATGCAATATTATACTATATATTTATACATGTATTTATGAGTTAAAATATTTTATTTAATAAACCAATTTTTATAATTTCTTTTCTATATATCGAAATTAAATATGTTCTACCACAACAATCTTACTTAAATGTCACATATAAATGCTTTGATACATTACTGTAAATTACAGCAGTACAGAAAATATAATACGTGATATTAGAATCTTATGACACTTTTGTTCCAAAAATGATGAATTTTATTTTATCCAAGGGTGCCAAAACATCGTATATATTAAATTATTACTTAATTTCTTATTAGTAACTCAGTATTTGTAAAATATTGTCAAATCAAAGTGTTTTTACCAGTGACGGATTTAACGGGCGACCGGTGAGCAGTCACCGCCCTGCGCCCCTGCCTAGACGACCTCCCCCCAGGGCCTCATATTCCCAAAAAGTATGGTTTTATCCAAACTCTACATTTTTATTTCCCATAATTTCCACACCACACGGGTGTAAATTTATTTGTAATTCTGTTATGTATACGGGGTGTCGCAGAACGTTTGCCAACTGGGTCTTTTCCCTGAAATCCGCCACTGGTATTTAGTAAAAACTTTATAACAATTAAATACTTAAATAAGTTCAAATGACTTGTTTATATGAATGCCTATGTATTGTATAGTAATGTATTTAGTGTGAAATAGTGTATTTTTTTATTCGTATAAGAATTGTCAGTTCTAAGAATATCATATATGAACAAGATATTGGGAGGACAACGAATGCATGATAGTAAAATTGGATCCTCTCGTTTCGATGGGTGTTACTTCGCATATTAACACATGAATCTGGCGCAAATGAGGGACAGCTGTTTCTAGATACAGACGAGACGTTTCTATGGGGTCAGGGGTGGATTTGTATATACGTTGCAGTCTGGGGTGGCAAATCTTGGTCGAAAGAAATTGTACAAGATTTAAACACACAGGTTTGAGATAACTTTAGAAACGATTCACTTTCTTCATGTAGCAAATTAGCATTGACTTATATGTGAGTTGTTATATTGAATTGATTTGATTTTAAAATTGTCTCAGTTTTTTTAAATTACGTTGTGTTAGCCTAGGGGCGCCAAATCTCTAAATTCGCCCCTGTATGGGGGTTACAGAATTACCCAGCTGTACCCTGTGACCAGTAACGTTCTAAATCGTTGCCCCTTCTTTCACAGTTCCATGACGAAATTGACTTCGTACCCCCCTTCTTTTAAAACCTCCGCCCTTCTTCTATTCTTTTATACATGCAAGATTTAAAGATTAAATGACCTTGTGTATTATTTATTTCCTTTATGTCAATTTCACTGTTGCTTCACTTGTAAATACGTTAGTTTAATTTCTTAACCTATTTTGCAACCCGAGAAATGATAGTATTATTTTATAATAATCAAAGAATGTAAATGACATTGAGTAGTAAATGATGAAAACATTCAGTCTGTTAAGTTATACTAAAAACTATATATACACGATAGAAACTTGTGGCTCTTTGCAGTTTATTCAAGATGCAGAAATTTTCTTATTTCCTGTAAGGCAATTTTCCAAAACTGTATTAGGATATTACTCACTCCTATTTGAAATTTTGGAAAAGATCTCCACAATGTTGCATAAATCACAATAAACCTTTTCGATCTACTTTTATATGTTTCAAAGATATTAATTCTTGATTTATGAAAATTATTTTACTTCGAAGTTCCAAATATAGAAAGAAGAGACTTTTCGTAAGTTTAATTGGTTAAATAAATGTGTATAATTTACAATTAATTCTGCGAATTTTGATATGTATGGCATTACCATAATATTTAATATTAACAACTAATTACATAATTCTTTTAAAAATACAAAAATCTTATTTTATTAAAAAATGTCTAAAAGATACATATAAAAACTTTTCGCCAAATAATGTACTTACCGTTGTTTCAATAATTTCAGAGAATTGTCAAATCAATGTGTTCACACGTCAAATGCCACGTTGTATCGAATAAACCAATGAATGAACTTCCCACACATATGTGCGATAACGTGTTTCTCAGTGCAAGAGTTCCCATAACGTCTTGCATTACAATTGTGCACCTACCATGGATTATAAAATATATATTACATTTTTGGGGCTGGTTTTGAGTTTAAACTATGTTTGCTGCCAATACAGAACGAAAAATGTACGAATCTATCGATATTTTCTGTGATTTCCGTGCGTGTTCCAAACACCGAATCAATTTTTCAAATCGTTTTACACGCACTTCTTCAAAGATATTCAACAAAACGTTATTAACAAATATGTTTTAATAATGTATACGAATATTTTTACACTTGCTTCGTAGTTTTTCCGTGTAATAAAAGAATTTGGTTTACATAACCAAGAAACATATTCGAACCGAGCAGATTCAAATCTCACATACTTCGTTAATTTCAGACTCAAAGCTCGTCTTTATCCGACCGTGTGCAACAATTAACGGAATTGACTCTTACGAGACCTGTAATAAAATTTAACGGTGCAAAATTTAAACAGTATGTCAGAACTACGCCCAGAAATTATTCCGTCGTGGTAATGTTTACCGCCATGGCACCCCAAAGGCAGTGTCAAATATGCAGGTAAATTTCATTTGTCTTTCAAATTTATTGGGCTCCGAATCATTTCTTTTATGTTCCTATGCTTCCAGGCATGCAAACGATGAATTCGTGATAGTAGCGAATTCATTCAGATACTCGCAGCCCCATTCGAAGAAGTTATTCTTCGCGTCCGTAGATTTCGACGAGGGCTCGGATGTTTTCCAATTGGTATGTAAATTGCTACACACTTGTAAATAATATGTATAAACGAAACACAAAATCTTTTATACCAGTGTGATTAAATGTTACGTAAATAAAACTCCGAATCTTCCGAGCAGATGCAGCTGAATACGGCGCCGGTATATATGCATTTCCCACCGAAAGGTAAACCAAAGATTGCGGATACTATGGATATTCAGCGAGTTGGATTTGGAGCAGAGGCAATTGCAAAATGGATTTCCGAACGTACCGACATTCAGGTAATCGCGGACATACATATATATATTTCAAATTACATGTAAAGGGCATTCTGTTTAATGCGATCACCTAAATTCACCTTAAGGGGGTATTTTAGTCTAGACACTCGTTTTTGAAGGTGATATTTGGAAGTTAATTCTGGAAAAGCATTTGGAGTCCTGCACACATATTTAGTAGTTTTTGAACTATCAACACAAATTTTTGGAATGCATTATATTGAAATTTGTATAAGTTACACGCCGAAGCGCAGGTGACGTCATCGACAATCGGGCACACGAATTGGAGCTCCTTTCCAAATCGTAACTTAAAACTACAGTCTCGTGTAAAAAAATTCGAACGACACCTTCCTGAAATGAATTTTCATATCATCGATAATAGCAGAAATATTTAGCGTGGTCACATTAAACGATGGATACCCGACAAATGTTAATTGAATATGAAGCAGAGAGGGTTAATAAGATTTTTAAACGTGTTATAGATTAGAGTATTCAGGCCACCAAATTATTCTGGGACAGTAGCAATTGTAATGTTATTGGTACTGATTGGAGGGGTCTTGTACTTGAGACGTAATAATTTAGACTTCATTTACAACAAGAATATTTGGGGACTCGGTGCACTGGTAATATCGTGTTTTACAAGTTTCATTATTTACAGACTACTTTACTTTCAAATGACTTTTCCGTATAGTTTTTCACCCTTATGATGATATCTGGACAAATGTGGAATCACATAAGGGGGCCACCATTTATACATAAATCATCTAGCGGAAATGTGGCTTATATTCATGCGTCTTCTCAAGGTCAATTTATTTTGGAGACATACATCGTCATGGTATTGAGTATCCTTTCTGTCTAGAAAATCAGAAATCATAAATCTATTCAGGGGCAGTTTGAAGATTTGGCGCCCTTAAGGTGGGTTTGCGCCTTGTTGGGCCGAAAAATAGGTAATTCTTTGTACAAAAACGGTTCGACAAATTAATTACCTATCACAATGAATTACCTATTTTTTGGCCCAACAAGGCGCAAACCCCCTTTAAGGTTGAGTTTACTAGCCGCAGCCGCCGATCCCGATCAGGCGTCAATTACACCTCCTTGAAGTGTATTTGGGCAGCAAACAAAAATTGCCTTGTAATCATAAGGAAATTCCCTACATATTCAAAAAGTTTCAGAATTTTTTGAATTTTTGGGTTCGGGATGTTTCCTTGTTAGCCTATACCTTTTGAATGTATTTGAGAATCTAAAAGAATCTGAATCTAATTATATAGCATTTCCCTTAACGAAATGTAACTAGATGGGGCCGTGGTATTAGGTATGATCTTAATGACCGAGGCTGCATCGCGTAAAGGTGATGTAAAAAAGCGACGAATATTTGCCGCGATAGGCGCAGGATTAGTCGCTATTTTCTTCAGCCTCCTGTTATCAATATTTAGGAACAAAGCGCAAGGTTATCCATACAGGTATGTTAATTTCAAATGAGATTTTCTTCTTAAATTACGAAATATTATTACTGTTGGAGTATATTAATATATTCATTAATTTCAATGAGTATAATAATATACTCTGTATTACAGTTTCTTAAGAGTCAGTATTACTTCGTGTCTCAGTGATGAATAAATAATCTGTTTCAGCTTATTGTTCAAGTAAATATAGGAAGTAATCATTTGTATATGTATATATGTATTGCAAAGAGAACTTTCTACTTGTGATGCATGTGAAAAAGATTCGAGCACACTACTTTAGCTCTGATTATTGTTAAAGAGTGTTGTACCATAAGCATAATATACGTAATTTGTACGTAATGTAAAATAAATTAATATTTAAAGTCACTGTTCTTCATCGCAAATTGTTTAGAATGTTGAAACATGTGTACATTACTAAAATAAAACTGGCAATTTTTACTTCAACTACCATCTCTACTTTTCTTTAAATTTTCAAGCGATTTTATTCAACCTCTGTTTCTTGCCACAAATCCAGTCGACTTAGATTCAACCACTCGCGTTCTTTACGAAAACGACAAAAAGCCGCTAGTCGGTATCGCGATTCCTGTCATGGAGCGAAATCGGTCGACAGAATATGTATATGGAGGTCGCGTACGAGGAAATATATGTGAACATGAACAATGTGGTATAAGTAATTAATACAATTACTCAGCACTCTGTATACACCGGTAAGAGATATTTTTAAAGAAGTCTGAGCTATGAAATGTAAATCCAGAAACACTAAAAACATGAAAATAAAAACATTTATGTTAAACGATGTTATTAAAAATGCACTAAAAACTAAAAAATAATTTTTATTTAAAGTGAAAAAACATAATCGAAATTATAGTACCACAAGATAATTATTCATTTTTATTACGTTTGTTTTATATTTGATATCGCCAGTCTTGTAAAAAATGTCGTAATTATAACTTACAAGTATATGCTCCATGACCATATGTAGGTAAAATTTATACAATTACATCTTAAAACATTTAGAAAATATAAGGAACTAAAATTTTCCGAGATTTTGGATAATTCTTGAAAGTTTGTATATACCATTGATGAGTTAACATCGCAGTAGATGTCTGAAAAAGGAAAAGTTAATTTGTTATTGGAATATAGAATTTACGTACTCGAAATAAGATAATACGATATTTATACCTGATTTACTAGGACCCAAATTGTAACATAATGAAATGTTGAACTTTGCCATAAAATTATAGAAGCTGTTAGATACATAAGTATTTCTGTAAATTGTAATGCTCCCGACACGTATTCGAAAAGACCAGTGTGTGGTATTTTATATACTTTGGAATTTATTTTGTCATCTTTATCCTTTCTTAAATTACTAAGAGTGTAATTTGCCTGTAGCTGAGTATAGGATGCCCATATAAAAATGACTGCACACAGTAACTGAATATACGTAATTTTATTCCAAGCAATGGTTCCATTAGAATCTGTATAAAAAATCCCAAAAGGTTTAAAATGCAATCGATATTCAGTCAAATAGTTTAAGAGTTTACCTCCACTAAATCCTTCAGATTCGCCTATAACGCACAGTAGAACTCCTATATAATGGAAAAAACCCAAGAAATAATGAACAAGATTCATCATTTTATCACTGAAGATATTTACACAAGTCGTTTCGTACAACCGTTTGCAGCACTGCAGACAGAAAAGTACACTAGCTAGAAATGTGCTTTCTGGTGACACTGAAAGAAAGCAAGATTATCAATTAGAAACTAAAAATTATGTATAAAACTTCTTGCAACTTTTATATACTCTACCCAGTGGTTGTCTATTTGTTCCTAAACTCATATCTAATATCCATGTAACAGTTTTAGGAATGTCGCCGTTTAATAAATATTTATAAACCACCAAATATAGTACGTAACTGGAAGCTGGTGCAGCAAACATGTAAAAATGTTTGAACCATCTAAAATGTTAAACATTGTTTCGTTTAATTATTTAATGATAGAACTTAGCGTATTACACTATTGCTGCTTACCTTTTAGGTACTTCTGTTTTTGCTACAATTGGTTGATATGTATTAGCAGAGAACTTGCCATAACGATAAGTAGAAGTGAGTGATGAAGGTAAATAAGGTTCCACATAGTTAATTAGCAATCCGAAAAAACCAGTAGATGCAGAAATAACAGTGAATAATATGCGTATCAAATTTGACTGCATATTGATGATCTTTACTGTGCAGATATGAATGTGTAACTAAAACTTTGTCTCTACTTAGAAAGTTCTTCCACCAGTTACCTGGTTATACTGTTCAGTGATTACTGTTCCACTTCAGAAACCAGGTTACTGCAACAGTTAAAAAAATATATAGTTTATATTCCTACTATGCGACTATATTACTGCCAAATGAATTTTTGGAAATATTCCACACACACGAAACCACGATATATCTATTCCTGTATCAAACAATAATTTGCATTGGCAAAACATAAATTAGTATAAATATTATGCGAATATCATTAACATGCAAAAAAATAAAAATTAACACCTTTAGCAGTTATGTAATCCGAAAATTACAAACATTTCTAGTTCAGATAGACTAAATATCTACGTAACTTCGAGCAGCAACGATGTATATGTAAGTTCATACAACTAGCAGTAAAAACAGTGGAATAACATTTTCCTTGTATATTTGAATTTATTTAATGTATATTAATTAATCATTTCATATCTTGGTATAGAAGATTTTAATGAAATTACAATATAATGCAATTCGCATGTGAAATCGGGAAAGAGGGGCTTCATCATTTTGCTTGTTTCGAATTTCTTTTAAAAAGTACAAGCTGCAAAAGCCTATTCTCGGGTCAGAAAAACAAGCGCCTTAGAAGAACCTCCTTCAGATTGATTGCCGAGAGGTAATCTCTCCTCAATCAACTTCTTCGCTATCGCGTTAAACAATCAAGGTTATAGTGATGGGATCGAGCATACTACGAGTACCTTTCACCAATTGAACCAATGTCCGTAAATACATATTGCACTTAATATAAATATAGAATGTGTACAATAGTTGTAGATGACAATGATAATTACAAAGAGAATATTAATAGCATTAATAAATACTGTTAGTGAAACTTATATGTACATAGGCTGCACATTGTTTTTAATACCTTGAACAAAAATTCATAAGCTGTTTTAATACTACGCTTGAAACATTTGGAACAGCGAGGCATTTGGAGAGAGTGGGCACTTCCGGTGCAAAGTGTTTTTATCGATAAGGCCCGTTACGCAATGCGATCAGTAGCCGGCAACTTGGTCGCCAAGTGATCAGACGCGATCGAACTCATATGCCCCCGCGTACCTGATGGTTGTCGGCAATTTCTCGCAAGTGCGTAACGGGGCTAAGGGACGTTCGGCAACCCGGAAATGCAAAAAATCATGAAACTTGATGTAGAAGTAGAGTACTTTTTTGTTGGTGCTACAGTGCAATTTTGGGGGATAAAATCACCCCTTGATAAAAATGCAGACTTTCGTTTCCATGGAATATCTTGAGAAGATAGATATCGAAAAGAAGATTAAACAAAAGTTACATCCTTTTGTTATATCTACAACTGCGTAAAAATAATTTCCGAAAATCCATATTTTTCAAGTTACCCCTACCACCGACCCTTAAAATTAAGTTTTTGTAGGTATTTTGTAAATATAGGTATGCTGAAATACCTCTGGATAATCTCTTTTCATACATATAAATAGTTTATGTGTTTTAATTTTTAATGTAAACAAATATAATTGTTAGTTCTTTTTCTTGTCAGAACATGGAAGTTATAAAGAAATTCTTCAGAAAGCGTTTATATAGGGGTAAAACGGAACGCTTAACTTTGGAGGGTGACAACATAAAATCGAAAGGAGAAAAGGACACGGGACTTCGACAGGAGTCTTCAGTGGATCTTAGACTATAAGAAAATCAAAGCCATTGTTATGAAAAATCTTTGGGAACGACGGAAAATGAAAAAGTGTTCCGTTTTGCCCCACATGCAGTCATTTAGTAAACATTTAATATTTACAGTTCAGCGTGAGGTAAATAACTTTAATACGTCAAAACGTAGCGTAAGGACTGTAGAATACAACGATGTACTTACTGTTATTAATTTTCGAAATCCAAGTGCCGAAAAGTGGTCGAAAGTACAACACAATATTGAAACATCGATACCGGAAATTTTTCCAACTCTCTTAACAAAAAAGTAACGTGTGCAGGGGTCCACGTACTTATAGTCTGTCACGAAATTTTGAGAGGACCTTTTGGACCCATGTCAAGCGATACCAACTCATTCGCAACTCTTATCTTGTAGGAGAAACATTGATGTTCTGTTTTACCCGCCCGTTTCGTTTTACCCCACTGTCCCCCAAATGAAAAAAAATAAACTTTCCTTACGACACCTAGATATAGGTAGCACGCGACGTCTTAAAGATGTACGAATCGGGACGTCGAACGGCCTACAAAAATTACGTCTTAAAAACGTCTTCAGAACGACTTTCGGACTTCTTTAAGACGTTATATGTATAGGCGTCTTGAATGTCTAGGATAGACGTCCTCCAGACGCCTGTATGCTATGTGGGACCCACATAGTGTCTTAAACACGTTCAATTGTACGTCCGTTTTAAGTCTGGGCGGTTTTAGGACGTCTTTTGGGAGCCTTAGACGTCTGTGTGCTATCGAGGGGCGGGGTGGGGGGGGGGGGGGGGGGGGTAACTATTGTTATAGTTTATATATAACCGTTTTAATCCGTTTTGAAATCGGTTAAAAAGACAGCATTTTATGACATGTAATATATGGTATTAAAGATTCTTTATTATAGTGTCTCTATTTATTACCTAAATGATACAATAAATTCTTTATCACAGGACAGAAGGACGGATTCTGTTACATTACATACTATATCGTGTGTAAATTGCGTATAGGACGGGCTAGAAATTGTAAAAATATAAATAGAAGACTTCTTATGAAACTAAATTGAAATCTATATCCTACATGTACTTTATGACGCATGTCAATTTTTTAAAATGCTCCTTTAGTCTTAGGAAACTGCGATTCAATAAGTAATGCGACTTAACAGGAAACGATTCTTGACTTATTTTTTCTCAGTGCCACTAATTTTAGTTTTTATACACGTATATGCAAAGCTTGTATTCTTTTTGAATTAATGAAACGACTAATACGATGAACATTATTACATTATATTGGCATTTTATACCGATCTTGGACACGAACTTCTATCCTGAAGATCAAACAATCGTTTTGCAAGAAATCTGATAAATTTCGTATTCGTACAAATTCCGTGTAACCAAAACTGCGTTTGTTTAGTTCGCACACCGGTTTCCTAAATGCTTCAAGATCCGGCCTCGATGACGTTATCTCTCGTATATCCTTCTCCCAATCATGTGGATGTACCAAAATAAAGTACATCATACCGTTAAATGGCCAATCCAAGCCGTCATCATTTTCTGATTTCATTATGTGCAGAAGTAACGACAGAAACTCCGGATCTTTGGATGATACGTTAATCCTGGCACACATCTTGTAACCGTTAGGGCTAGTGTAGAAACCAGGACTATAAAACATTTTCAACGGGTCGTTTATCATGCTTCCAAGCTTCTCATGGAATGTATGTAATCGCCAAATGTAAACGCCATTGCAACTACGCAGGAACATTTCTTCCTGATTAAATCGCAGGGAAGTTTGCAAGGTTGTAAGTTGAGTGCTTTGATTCGCAACAGTTATGGAAAGTTCTCTGTTTTGCTGCTCCAACACCACTATTCTTTCGTACAAATTCCTACAAGGAAACGATTACGTTCAGTGTTTCTAAAACGTGTCATAACAATATTTTGTACGCTAAACGATAACAGTTACTTTAACAATTGCTGCCATTCTGGCAATGGTTCATTTTTTTCCAAAGACGTCGCGCTTTTCGGAGGTGGATCCCACATTTTTGATTCGACAGCTACTGCACTAGCGTGAGTTTGCATAACAGATAATTGCGGTAATGTTTTTAAAACCATCTACAAAGAAAGGTGGGTAATAATTTTCTCCACTTCACGATTAAACTTAATCGTATCAAAGAAAACGAGACCAACCGTTAAATGAAGATTTGTGTTTGCTTCTAAGTGCGCGTGCAAATCTTCTTCTATACAAAAGGCTTCTACGCATCCAACACTTTTAAAATGACAGTAAATATTTTGTGAATTTGAAAGACTTTGCTTGTATACACATTGATTTATATGTGTTTCCATATCTACTGGCGACAACGTGATTTCACAACCGAAGCGTTGATAGGGGCAAGGTGTGCGTTGCTGTAATATCTCCCTACTGGTGTATAAATCTCTGAATAGATCGCTTTCGGATTTTAGCGGCCGACTGTCGACTGGACATCGAGCACCTTCCTTTCTACAAATAAGAATTATTGGACGAATAAAAATTACATATCTAAGGGGTCGTACGTTGTATGTATTTGTTAATCTGACACATGTAGTATAAAACTTACTGAAGCCAAGTGTATATACATTGCGAACAGAACTTATGGCCACAAGATGTTAAAACTGGGTCGCGTAGCCAAGTTAAACAAATAGGACACTCAAATCTAGGCTCAAGGTAATCTTCCATACCTTCGCTACACTGCATATGAGAGTTGAGTTATACCGGTACAAATGAAAAATAATTGTGTTAACACAAATTGTAAAGCGAAGCTTGGGCAAATATATTACAATATACGCAATGCAGGAAAATTCATTTTAATAATAAATAAGATGCAAAATGAGTATGCTAATGGCAACGTTAGCGATGTTAAACGTGATAAATTTTCACATACGTACGGGAACATTTTCTTCAGCAACTGTTATATCTTCTTTAATATTGCCCGACTTAGCCATTATCTAAGACAGGGCTCTCCAGCCCAGTCAAGCCCAGTCAAGCCCAGTCAAGCCCAGTCAAGCGCAGTGATGCCAGAATGAGGACGGGTCCTCTCGAGAATTTCCCCCACCACGCATGCACACAATGCCGGAGCTCCGATCCGTGAGCTCGGACACGCCACTCCGGCGTAGTGTGCATGCGTGGTGGGGGAAATTCTCGAGAGGACCCGTCCTCATTCTGGCATCACTGGTCAAGCGGCCAGTGATGCCAGTGGATGCCAGAATCATGGGACGCGGGGCAAATGCTTACCCCCACTATGACCTACCGTCATCCCCCACTTTCTCATTTAATGATTTTGTATGTTGAATATAATATATTTCATACATATTTAAGATATTTCAGCCGTTTGAAATCTTTTTGTATGTATGTAGTACATTTCATACTTATTTAAGATATTTCAGACGTTTGAAATCTTTAAAGGATTCTTCTAGAATAAACGAATATTTATTAAAAACGAAAAACATAGCTGTAAACAAGAGGAAATAAGAATTTGATCGATTTCAAATAAAATAAGTTGATCAAATTTATTGATTGGTTTCGATCTCGATATAAAAAATGTCGCTGCATCATACTTCCAACCTTCCAATCAGTTGTCGCTGGATCAATCTTCCGGTCAGATGTCGCTACAGTCTTTCAATCCGTACAGTGCGCATTCTCTCTGCGCATGAATCTGCTCGCCGCGCGAAGTGTATATTTAAATATTTAGATTTTCATCCTTCCATTGTAAATATTTTAGTTACTGATATTTGTTTAAAATATTCAATATAGACTTTTGAACCGAAGACATCGTTAATGAACTGAAGAATTTTAATTTCTATATGAATTATTTAAATAAAGTTTTATTAATAGTTACTTAAAATTGTATAATTTTTACATGGTAATGAATTTCTAATAATTTCTAATAAATATCTGCTATCATTCTCCTTGGCCTTTCTTAGTATCTATCTGTATTCATTTAAATTGACCCCTTCTACCTACTCAAATAACAAAAGTAACGATAATGTAATTACAAACCTATATTTACCTACATTTTATATTCGATTAATAAAAGTTCTGGAAGATCATATACTTTTGGACAGATATTAATTTAACAGTAAAATATAAAAGTTAGAAATATCTTTTTAATTGGTAGGTATTATTTAAGGATTTTAACGAATGGGAAGCCGGATAAATATCGAAGCGAAAGCACAATCTGATTTTTATAGAATTATTTTCACCGAACTGTTCAAGGTTTCGATTTCAGATCTAAATTTGCTTGTCACAGCTTTACCTTTTTTTTAGTTTCATATTTCCACAAAAATGTACGGAATAAATGTTCAGTTAATACCCTGCGTTTAACAGTTTTCTCGGAACAGAAAGTATATAATAGTCATGAAATCGCAGTTATTCCAGAATCAATTAAAAATTTTAACCCTTTCATTCGACCCTTGATTTCTATATCGCAAAAGAATCAAAGGCGTAGATTCATCCGCAAAAACCATAAAAAAATACACTTTTACACTCTGCATATAATTGACTACTGACTCCATAGCAATGAAATAACATCCAACAACGGAATCGATCAATTGTGATCTGGCTATCAGGCTCCATGTCCGTGTGTTGTTGATTGTCTGATAATGAAATTGATAATGTTGGGTTATCGGGTGCTGCCTACTTTTACGACAGTTACAATGGGCAAAGATATAGCGCAAGCAACTTAAAGACAGGCGTTCCATTGCTGTTAAGCCATGTGCGTCAATTTCAGTCATGTGATTATCGGTGGAAACTGAATCAACTCCCTAAAATCGAGTTCACTATTGTGAAAGTTAAAACAAAGCTAATCGCTTTCCAAAGATAAAGGTTAGTACTTAATGATCTGTACATAACAGAATCGTACAAATACGGTGAACACTAAGAAGTATTTCTAAACGATTCAACCATGTGCGCGCGAATCTGATTTCTTCTTTTGAAGTAATTATACAGAATGGGCGTCCGCAGGGGGGCAGTTGCCCCCTGGCTTTTGAGAAAAAATCGCTTATTTTTCAAAACTGATCTTTATTAAGTTTTATACTAAAAAAGTGAATATTTTTAAAATTCGGTTTTGAATTTTTAATTAAATTGGTACTATAAACTGGGTTAAAAAAGGCAAGAGGGGTATATTTTTCTTTACCATCGTCCCAAAGTTGCCCCCTGGAAAAAAGTCTTAAGTCCGCGGACGCGCCTGTACGGTATTCGAATCGACTTGTGGGTAAGAGAATTATTCAAGGCAGCAAGGCGCAAGACAAACACCGTAAAAACGTGTTTCCCTAAACGATCATTATTATGACAATTAATCAATCCGTGCAGTCGATAAGATAAAAGTGACTATAATTAGTTCTAATGGCGTTTTTAATCGCGGCCGTTCGGCTGCAAGACGGGAGCCGAGAGAACGACGTGTAATGTAACCATTTGGCTAACTTTGCGCGTTCGACGAAGTCGAATTAAAGACGACAATAACGATCGGTACCGCGGACATTTCAGAGTTCAAAAGCCATTACCGTGCACCGGATGTTCGCAACTAACTCTCTGATGGGCCCCCCTCACATTTAGTACACGCACTCGGGACGCGTTCATTCACATTTTAAACGTGTTGTGCACTCGTCACGAACACGTTCAATTTCAACGAGCTACGAATCGAGCGTTTGATTCACGGTGTGAATGTTTGTAACGTTCAACTGCACCTGTCGCTCTAAGATATCTGGTCTATAAATAAAGTTGGCCAAATTAATGGATAGACTTATCGCGCTACTTTGGATTTATAAGCTTTTTTATTCGCTTGACAAGAATATACTTCTACTTATACAGGGTTTCAAAAAAGCGGTTTGTAGACGCACTTGGGTACCTGTTTTAATAGAATCAATGGCTTACGTACGTCGAAAAGGATTTGTGTACTCACATTCACGACCAAGTTTCAATTTCGACTGCTCGAAGGGGCATCGGGGTTGTGCGGGAGCGGGGAAAGTGTTGTGCGGCATTAGCAGATGAATCAGCTTTATACAGCAACCTTTTATTATTATCTGCGTTAAAGTTTTTCATCGATTCGTTCATAAATGTCATTAGTTATCAGGTCGTTGGCTTCTATTAACAACGATGTTGCAAAATAGATAATGTTAGTAGTTCATTAGACACTTCGGTATTCCAAATTATCAACAGCATTCCAAATATGCTGCACTTCCTCTAAAATAAGGCAATACGACTATGAGCTGGGATTATGTGTCGAATTATTCGGTGTTCGAATACTTGAGTTGCTCAGTTACAATTGGCAAATATAATTCGAATATCCGAGTATCCAAATACTATTCGAATATTTCAGTATTCGAATAGTTATAAAAACTTGGAAAAAAATTAAACTAGGGAACTTGATTTCTAATTCACATCATACTATTCGAATAGTATTACTCAAATATTCAAATAGTTTATTCTGAATAAAATTTTGAAATTAAAATTTGAATAAACTAATCTAAGAATATTTTCCATAAAGCTAGTTTTGTTGTTAGCAATGTTTGTTCGATATCACACGACTATACAGCATCACATCACAACATGCTTAAGCATTTGCTTAAGAATAAGTAGCGACTATGAATACCGGCCATAGTAACGAAAATTAAGTAACGACAAGGAAATTGATAAAGAGTGGCACGGTGAGCAAGAAGAAAATGAAGCATGCTATTTCAGGTACTATGCCGATCCCAGTCGACGGTCGCGCAGGTATACAGAGACAGCGAATAATTTGACTAAGCGGGTTATGCAGATGGACACGTCAGGGCATAGTAGCCGAGAAATTATTATCTGGATGACTCGTGTCACCTGTGGGGCAAATGATCGTTAGAAGTTAAGTCAAAGGAATCGAAGTTTTGTTCACGGTGAATACGAGATATAGTTAAAGGTTTGATGAAATAAAAGCCAGATACAAGTGGAAGAGTCCTTGTAGAAAACACTGTGATGCCAAAATAAAAAAAAATTGTCGGAAAATGTTGCAGCTGCCAATGGTACCTAATACAGTCGAACCTCGATAACTCGAAAACCTCTACCTATAAGACGAAAATTTTCTTCATTCTTTACTAAATAAGTAAAATATGTTATACGTATGGGGTGGGCCGGTACTTTTATGAGTAACCGTATATCTCGTATTGAAAATTCCAACCAGGGAAAAATCTCGACTCGATTATGATCCGAGGAGTGAAAATAACACGCAATGCGATTAACAGAAATGAAGCTGCATTGATTCCAAAAGATTAACACAAGCGTCTGGAAAGTGTCATTAACTGGGGTATATAAATACATTCACTTTGACAGGCTGCCCAAATAATTCTGTCACGTGAAAGCATTACCACCACAGTCCACACAAGCCATCGAATATTTGAGTGGAATTTTATTAACCCCAAGAGATCCGGGGGCTGGCCACTGTAGTGGCCACCTAAGAATTTGGATGGTTTGTCGGTCATTTTGGTGGTATATATGCAAAAATTTACGGCCCTCTGAAGGATAAAGAAAACACAAAATTCGGAACTATATAAGACAGCGCAGTCCGGCGACGTAGTGACTGGTAGCCCGACGATTGTCTTGACACTAATGCGGGGTTTACACCAAGGCGAACACGAATAAAAACAGTGTTCGCGAATGTTTTCCTCTGTTCTTGTCGTGTTCACACCGTCGCAAACAGAACGAAACATTCACATACGATTCATACGCTGAGTTTTGTTCATGTTTGCGGTGGAGTGAACACGACTAGAACAGATGAAAACGTTCGCGAACACTGTTTTTGTTCGTGTTCGCCTTGGTGTAAACCCGGCATAAGAATCATCGAAAACTTTGGAGCGTGGTATTGTATTGCCCGTAGCGTAGACCAGCTATCACGACGATGACGAGCTCGCCGAGTTCAGTGTCTAAACACACAAGCAAGCCCGCCAGTAGGGATCACCATCCACCTCGTCAATATCGTTTTGCCCGTTGAACCGTTCCGTTCGTTAACCGCCGATCCGCCGCGTGTCCTCTTCGTCCTGTCTTTGCGGCCGCACGTCGACTAAAACTAGAAACAGTGCTTCTCTCCATTCGACGCCGTTATCGGCTGCTCGCGGCGTGCACGATGGATTGAAACGTGTCACCAGAGACATCCAGACGTTGTTCGTGAACGGTTCCGTAAAGTTTACTTGGTGAGCGCGTCTGTTAACGATCCGCCAACCCCGAGCCACCGACGCGAACGACCGTTCGCGTTTGTTCCGTCTATCGGCGTGCCTCCGATGATAATCAGCCAGCGCACATTGTTTTTCCTCCTATATCGTCCGAACGACGAGCACATCCGCCGCGCCGGCTGAATCGCGGCCGCCTGTTGCTCCAACAGACAGGAGCCTCTGCTGCCGAACGGTCAACGCGAGGTTCCACTGTGTTTCCGAAGTGTCCAGGGGCCATCACCTTCCGCGCCACTCTCGGGGATGTGTTATCAAGCAGACACGTGCGTACGTTAATCCCCTCGCGATTCCGCGCTACGCGCTGCTATTAATATCGTGGAAATTATGTATCTCGCGCGCTGGAGTCTTGGAGAGACTTGGAGCAGTGAATTTCTTCGCGAAGGAACTCTCCATTTTTAGTAACATTTGCCACGGAAATTTCGCTCGTTAATGAACATGGGTGTAATTTTCAAATGAAACTGAACGAATCGCAGGCCTTCGCGCTGCCTAATCGAGACTTCTCGCTTCGTAAGTACCATAGATCGCTTGGACGGTTCATATCGTTCATTTCAGCTTTAACGGAGATATGTAAATTAGCCCTTTGGATTTCTAAGTGGTTTTGTATTTCATTACTGCTGCTCATATCATATATAGAAATTCCTATAGCTCATATTATAAGATATCAACACAATCTCGTCGAACCATGACCAGAGCGGTTGTCACTCTACGCTGACAGCTCGGTGTGGCCTACACGCCAGAAGCTTGGCACTATCCCCACCACTTCTGGCTCACTCTTGTTCTGCGAAGGCGGGTGCGAGTCAGAAAACGTTGAGAAAAGAAGCAAAAGGCAAACTGTTACCTGGGAGAATACTCCTCGCGAAACTCACCGGCCAATATATCTGGCTCCGACCTTAGATAGGAGACCAAATAGGAGAAATAATTTGTTCCAAAATTTATATTCACAGTGTTTAATTCGCCATCGATAGTTACATAAACTTCTACTTACGCCGCAGATTAACATAATACAATTATTTTCTTACATTAGCAAAGGCAATTTTCCTTTATCGATGCAATTCAGTGCACGCTGTCACAGGTCACTCCCATTAGAAACGATAAAGTGGTATGCACCATTTCCTTTGGTTTAATTGAGCTTGAACAATGAGACCAGGATAACGTACGCTTATATAATACTTTTCGCTTGTTTTACAATGTAAAACCTCCAGAGGTATTGTCGTGTAATTAGAATTTCATTCATACACACCACGTAACGTTAGGTGTACGGAAATGTCTTCATTTACTAGGTACACCTACCTACTTGTACTTTTACCAGCAAAGTGGCGAAAGGTCATAGATAGCCAAGCAAAATACTTCAACTGAAAAGCATGTAATATATTATTACTTTTTATGTGAATCGTGTATTTTACCAAAATATAGCCGCGATAGAGCAATGGTAACCGATAGGTGTGCAGGTGGGCTAGGATAGAAGAAAAGCATTCGGCGCGTGGCTTTGCTGGAGTGTCATGGCTGTGAAAGAGTGGTTCAGAAGGCTGCAGCCAGTCCAGCTGTACTTGGTCCTCTTCTTCACCTCTGCCTTCTTCCTTGTGGAGATCGTCGCCAGCCATGTGACTCACTCGCTAACGTTGCTGCTCAACGCCTATCACATGCTCTGCAACATCATCGCCCTTGTCGGCTGTATAGCATCGATCAAGGTAAGTTTCATTGTGTTCTTCACGAAATTCTCCCTCCTTTTCTGTTACTTGCATTATCAGTATGCATTTTAATATGAGAAGTATTTAATTAAAAATATTCGGCTGATGAAGGCGCATAATAGGGTAAAGAAACCAGTAAATGACCGAATTGTTGAATGAGAAGCCCAGTAAATGACCGCATACTTTTATTAAGAATTCTACTTATTAATGTTTGTTTAATACGCAAAACAAAAAATATGGGATATTAAAAGTGCAACTACACTCTATTTATAAACAAATAGTACTTTTTAAATTTATAATTGACATTTCTTTGCCTACTGGTCATTCACTGGTATGCGGTCAATTACTGGTTGGTTTACCCTACGAGTAAAAACAAAAGTATAAACAAATCTTGTCCACTCGTAACGCATAATTGTTTCAAGTATCACTGGGTTCGTTTTTTGTAGTATAGTCATCGCCAAACAAGTAGCAGCCACACCGGCAACAGTACCAGCAGCTCGTTACAAAATTCCGTAATTTGTATAAACAATGAAGAACGAGGTTCCGTGGTATCCCTGTCGACGAAGACCAAGGTAGGCACTTGAACACTCAACACTGCTTTGTTTTCCCATCCCAATCTTTTTTAAGTACAGTCATTCGTCGTTATTGTCCCGTTTTTACCACGCGTAGTACGATCGGTGACTATCCCGACCATTTTTTGCTCACCAGCAATCACGATCGGACAGGAGGATGAAGAACACTTTCGGATGGGCAAGGATAGACATTGTTACCATGCTCGTCTGTTGCGTTTTTCTCGCTTCGTTCTGTTTTTCCCTGTTGATGGAAGCACTGCAGACCCTGGTGCATATCGACCACTTGGACGAAATGCATCATCCGATGCCTGTATTGGCGATCGGTGCATCCGGTATCCTCCTCAACGCCTTTTGTTACATACTAATAGGAGGATATACCTTCAATCAGGGTATCTTTCTTCACGTTACTACGAATGGTGACGTGATATTACGGAGGTAAGTTATTAGGCTTGAAAAATAATGTATTTTATCTCATTATGATACATGTTATAATTTGTATTAGTGGGTTGTAAGTTGTAATATCCACACAGGGGCGGATTTGAAGGTGTGTTCCCCTAGGCTAACAAGCGTCTGCTTCCCTCTCCGCAAAATATCATCAAATATTTTAATTTACAATATCATCAAATATTTTAATTTAAAATATTCTGAAATATTTTAATTTAAAATGTTCTCAAATATTTTAACTTAAAATATTCTCAAATATTTTAATTTATATATTCTCAAATATTTTAATTTAAAATGATCTCAAATATTTTAATTTAAAATGATCTCAAATATTTTAATTTAAAATGTTCTCAAATATTTTAATTTAAAATGTGCTCAAATATTTTAATTTAAAATGTGCTCAAATATTTTAATTTAAAATATTCTCAAATATTTGGATTTAAAATATTCTCAAAATAGTCCCCTTTGTTTTAAATTGAAAGTTTACGAGGAAACGAGAAAACCTTCCTTACATACGTATTATTATTCTAGCATCAGTACCCTGAACCGCAAAGTTGTTTAAGTAGACGGCCCTCCGACTATTTTAAAAAGTTTATCATGGCTTTACCACATTCTTCGCCCGAATCGTAACCATACGACGTTCGTAAGATTTTCAGTGCTAAGATACGCATTATCTGTTTCTAGAAACGTCAGTTCGCAGCAAACAGGGGAAGGTGAGCAACAGCTATCGTCGCAAACCAGGCGAAGTCCATTGGGAATACCAAAGAGCCAAGGTTTTCGGGAAACTTGCCGTGACGTGCTTGGCTGCGTTTTTGTAATGTTGGTGTCGACTTTGGTGTACTTCACTGACTCCGGTGTGGCCAAGTTCATTGATCCCCTTTTTGCCATCATTGCCGCCATTTCTCTTCTCGTTCTTAGTTACCGTTACAGTAAGTTTCAATGCACGAATACAAAAATATTGATATATCCCAATATTCTAATAAAACTTTCAACTTCGTCTTTTCTTTTACAGTGAAAGAATCAGGACTGATACTTCTTCAAACGATCCCAAATCACATAAACATCGACTCCCTTAAGAGGGAATTACTGGAAGCTTTTCCTGGTATCGTGAATGTTCACGATTTACACGTATGGCAACTGACGGGGCAGAAGATAATATCTACTGCTCATATTATATTTTTGGACCCAATGGTAAGTTCTCTTTCGACAAATATTTAGATTAATCAATGATTATTAAGCAATGATTATCTTTTATAGGTTTATGCCAGTATTACTAATCAAGTTACGGAATTCTTCATACAAATGGGCATCACGCAAGTGACGATACAACCAGAGTTCCACAAGATACCAAAAGTATGAAAACTATTCAGTAAATGCGGTAAAAGCAGAGTTGGGCAAAATGTAATTAGATTACATTTCTAGATTCTCGATTAGTAGATTCTCGATATAACCCATGAATTGTGTACTATTAGCTACTTGCACCTGCTAGTAATTGCTAGTTTCGCATTTCCCGTATATATAAATTCTGCCACAAAATTTTGACTCAAGGCTATCAGCTAACGACTAAAGTAATATCCCAAATTATATTCGATACATGTTCCTCGATCCTCTACTACCAAAAGCACAGAAATATTTCGTTACTACGTTTCTAATTAAATGACTACCTATAATTTAAGCAGATCAGGCCGAACATGGAAAAGACTGGCTGTCTGATTCGTTGCCACGGGGATCACTGCAGTGATTCGCAATGCTGCTCCAAAGAAAAGTTCGCAGAGGATTCGAGCACGGATGTATCGATGATGCAGGTGCAATCTTCAAACAAGAGGCTCGAGGAACAGGAAATAAGCCTGGCTGAACCAGCGGTCGATCTGAAGAGATTTACAATCCACGATGACGAGAATCTACGGTCCTATCAGCCTAGAGACAGGCCAACAGACGGAAGCGCGTGTCAGTCAAACGATGGAGAAAATAACAAAGATAACACTGTTGACAGTAGTTCCTATGCGATAAACGTAGACATTAACGACGAACCAGACGCAACCAGCCACAGTAATCTAGATCAAAATACCACATTTTAATTTTATTATATATATCTCTGCGTATCTCGACGGACCACAGGGACATTAAATAAAAAACCAAGTGGTTAGTTTTTTACAAATAGAAGACAAGCAAGAACGGGTGAACATTTGGATTGAAAACCTGACCTGTGAATATTAAATAATTATCTACTCTTCAATTTTATTGCGCATGAAGACGAGAATGTGGATATTTGCGAGTGGAAAGTTAATGTCTACTACTTAAAATTAGTTCCTAGAGACGATTATATTTCATCGATCTAGCGAAGGTAGAGCCGGAAGATTGTTCACGAGACATTTCCCATTTTTAGTCCAATCTACATCTACTTCTTACGATTTTATTCATATTTTATTTAAACCGACTGAGTACAGCGAAGAAAACCATAAACTCTTCGAGTAGAGCATATTTTGTTATGTTTCGGCGCACGCAATTTGCGCTGGAAATATTTTAAATCATCAAATCTTTATACACGAAGCTACGTTTTAAGCTAAGGACTGAAAGTTAGTGATAAATGTAACAGTAACTTGTACATGTATACCGTCTGTCTAAAAACTTCCCGGACCGGTGTAATAAAAAATCAAAAACTTAAGATAAAATTTTCTTATTAATGACATCTTCAAAATTACCAAAATGACGGGAAAAATGCCAGAAAAATGTTTTTATACTACTATAGATAAATAAATTCCTCGGATATCGTTTATTTAAACCTGGACTAGGCACGAATCAACTCACTTTCGAACCTTCAGCACTAACGATCTTGATTCATGCAGAACTAGATCGTGCTAATTGGCCTTAGTGTCACCTCAACCTCTAGATATGTACCACTTTCGAGTATATTTGCTCCCTTTAACAGATGTTTAAATAATTACAATAAACAAGGTACTTTGCAGAGAGAAAAAGTCAACAATGCAAAAAATGTAGTAAATACTGTAAATTACTGCTCGAAATTGAGAATTGCAAAATTACAAAAAAGTATAAATTATTGCACTGTCTAATTGTGAGATCAAGGCAACCATCAAGTTTGCCGAAACTAATAAATAATGCCATAGAGTTAAGAGCTTCAGTGATTTTCTCTCGCAGAATTAAAGATTCGAGGAAAATTAAACCGCGCAAGTGAACAATAATTTTATTAAAACGAAGATTCAATGGCCAATTTTTAGTTTAGTAACTACTTTTGAACTACAAAATAATATGAAACGAATATAATAGGCTAATCAACAAGAACACTAAATTGCCGATTAGAACGTTGTATAATACTTGAAGAAAGGGTAATGCTACATTCCGATTACCACTGACTCAAAATGATTTTGCCTCGCGACAAAGCAATCATCCAAAATGTGTTTCCAGCTCTTGCAGGGATAAGATAAAGGAGAAAGAAGCGGAAATAGTTCTGTCACCACTGATTTGGTTACCATAACAACTGGATCTTAATCACCGAATTGTTACAGGCTGAACTAAACTGTGGAATAACTGTTAAGAAGAATTAGAAAAATATTTTGCCTTACAAAAATTTATTTCGCAACTGGCTTTTAATTTAAGAAAATTAATGACGGCCCGCGCGATAGGCGCCTGAATGTGGATAGTTCTTACCGAAGGAATTTTGATTCCGTTTGCGAAGCAGTAAATACTCATTCAATTTATTTTACAAACTGATTGCGTTGCTATTTCAACTGCAGATTGTGTGTAGAACTCAGTTTTTATTGGCGACTAGGATTTGAGGATCCCTTACTTACTAGATTATGTACAGTGGCGGATTTAAGAAAAAAGGCCCAGGTGGCAAACGTTTTGAAGGGCCCACTTTTTCGGGAAAATGAGGAGGTAGTTTACTAAAAGGGGGTAAGTGTATAGAACAGTATAGAAAAAAAATAGTGCTTGGAAAGAATCATAATCTGTTTTTTAAGACGGGGCCTTAGAGGGGCCTTCCGAGTAAGGCCCCTTTTTCGGAAAAATAAAGCGGTAGTTTACTGAAAACGGACTCAGTGTAATAACACAGAAAAAAATATAGTTTGGATAAAATCATAATTTGTTTTAAGGATGGGACCCTGGGCGGGGGCCCAGATGGTAACTGCTCAGCGGCAACCCTGTTAAATCCGCCACTGATTATGTAGTAAACGTTTCACTAAACAACTCGTGCATCCAAACTTTTGAACGTTAGTGTACGTCGCGATATGTGAAGTGTGAATTGCCTGCCTCTGTCAAGAAGGCGATGGATTTGGGATGAATGGCAGTTTCGCGTTACAAACGTACGCAAAGTTCGCGAATATGGTTGTTTCGCGCCATGGGCACGTGGAAGTCAGCAAGTGTTTCCTTCCGAAAATATAAAGTTTGTTTTATTTCCCAAGAACCTTGCGCGATAGTATTAAACGATGACAGAGAGTGTTTCCACATTTGTTGTTTTATGCAAGTTATTTATAACGCCGGCACGCGTTAACATCCGTCTTCGAAGTGCAATAGAGGCTTGCGTAATCAAAGTAACTTAACTTTATGAACGCAGAAAATTTAATACGTTTATATACATTACAGTATCTGATGTATGATTTGTATATTAAATATTAAAAATTGAAAAGAAAATGTTCATTGGAGAGAAAGAGATTAACTTTATCCGTCGAGTAAATTTGTTTTGTATAAATCAGTTTAACGATATATTCGTCGAATGAAGACCTTCCGGATTGTTTTGTATAAATAATGTTAGGGTGCATAGTAGGTACTCACTACATTAACAATATGTAAAAAAATGCTTAGTAATCAACAATGTATTTAATAAAAAAAAATAATGTCCTTCCTACTGAGCATTTTGTTGATACCTACATATGTATAAGCGATAGATTGCTCATTTATGTATTTCATAATTTTACCGTCAGATGTCGCCCGTGTTCAATAATAGCAAAGAAATTAATGAAATACGATTTCGGCAACTCTCCCTTATATGTATATAGATATATTACTTACCTGCAAAAAATACTTTGCGTTTTATTGCTGAAGGCCGTGTAAGAAATTAATATTATTAATATAACATTTATTATTTCGACAATTCACAAAGAATCTTCATTAATAATATTAAGAGGTTCAAAGCTCGTTAATAAAATGTCTCGTCAGCCCGTTTTCTGATCCTCAATCAACGTTTGAAAAACTGCCCGGGGACTGTTTACCTACTGCTATCCAGCCGTGCCATAACCTATCGTCGTTCCTTGCGTTTCTGGTTACGCTTTAGCCTTATTTATTCTGTCTCGATCATAGAATTGTTTACACTAACCATATAGAAAATGTGTACGAAATCGGCGATTCGGGACACGTGTCATTCTCTTATGCAGAACTGCACCTGTAGTTCTGGAACACCCCTTAGTAGCGCTGAGAGTCGAAATTCTCACGATTTAAGTGTAGGTTCCGAGCACGAGGCAAATCAAGTGGAACGACGTTAAGATGACGTCGTCGCCGATAACTCGTTGTCGTTGGAACGTAGAGAACGGTCGGGGTGGGGCCTGCTCTTGGAATCGCGGCCGTAACCCGTTCGTTCAGTGTGAAAGTACGCATGAAACGGTCGTGATCGGTGCCGAGGAGCGTCACTTTGCTCGAGGCATTCCGCGTGGAATCGAGTCTCCTTTCTGTTTACCTCTGTCGAAAATGTGAAAAGTGAATAGACCCGCAACAGTGCAATAAAAGAGAACAACGATGTACCCAAGAGGAGGATTCATCTTAGCAATTGTCATTCTTCTACGCTGCCAAGGTAATTACAGTTCAGCGGTTAGCTGTCACCGACCCACCTGTAGCCTGCGAATGATGATCGTCGGTGTGTCGTCACGATCACGTGGTCATCATTGAGTCATAGAGGATCGTGAAACGGGTTTCTCTCTACTCTCTGACTTTTGCGTAGAATGAGTGTCACGTTGAAATCGGTATGGTACTCATGGAGATTTTTCCTCATTAAATGTTTTAATTGAACATTTAACATTTCGTCGACGGGTGAAGGACGGGCCATTTCATGTTATCTTGGCGCCGATAATTGTCGATAGTGTATTCAGTATTGCATTATGCTTTGCGATTAAATTGAACCACCAATTTCTACTGAATTCATCTCGATCGTATAATTACATTTTAAGTCGATTTTTTATTTCCAAAAGATGAATGTGAGTTTCAGTATCCCCGTGCCATTGAAATACAAAATGAAACAAAATCCATTCGAAGAACCTTCGCTTACATTATTCGGAACATACGAATTCATTGCTCGCCCGAAATTATTAGTGGAAGCGTTTTTATTACTCCCAAAATTCGGAAGGAACCTGCATTGTGATAAATAACGTTGTTGTTATAAATATTGAAATTAGACGTTTGAAGGTTTTATTGTACTGATATTTTTTTATGGCTTAAAGCTAAGTAGAACAAATTGAAAAATATTGTGTCAGTACGCGTATGAAAAGCTAAAAGTGACTTCCTCAGTGAGAGAGAGAGAGGGAGAGAGAGAGAGCTATTGGATAAACTAAAGAGAAGGGAATAGAACAGCAGCCTCCGAAAACTACCAGCAGAAGTGGTGAAACGCCATTTGTTTTCCGTACAGAAACGAAAGAGTTTGCAAAACGTGCGGCGCGGACAGTGGTACTTAGTCACGCGCGGCTGCCGTTCCAATGTGCGGCTGGCGTCTGCGGCTAGCGAACTGAGCGGTCCACGCGACACTGTTTTGCCAAACTCTTTCGTTTTTGTATTGAAAACCAAAGGTGTTTCACCACTTCTGCTGATGATTTCCGGGGGAAAAATGTCTGCTGCATCGCGCGGAGTGGTTAGATTTACTCCTGGAACCTTAGTTTTTTAAATATATGTATAGAAAGATATCTGCAAAAGTTGGTGCGTTACGGTGTGTTCTTTTCCCTTTGAACATTGTTTAAACATATTTAAACGTGCTTAATGCACTAATAAATTATATCGTTGTATTCGGGAGGGTTCATAGAATAATTTGACGGAACCAGCAACCGAATAATTATTACTCTTTGAACACAAAAGATGATGAAATTTGAAAGTTTGCAGTTTTCTTCAAAATCGAATTTCTCGAAAACTGAGGGTGCTGTTACAGACCAAAATGGCTGTTGGACAGTGTAATCCACCACAATGATTGTAAATTTACTACTTATTGCTGGGTACACCATCGTTTAGTACCAAGAACAAAACATGTAGGATAATTTCGAAAACATTAAGAAAATTCCTTTAACCTTCTGATCTTCTAAGAGAAACACAACTACATACTTGATAAGCGAATGTGAAATCAAATATAATGACCGAATTAAACATGACGTGAGATTAATAATCACTATCAACATTACCATGTGTTTGAACAGTAAAAAGATATGACTTATCAATTGAAAATGATTGAAATTTCAATTTAACGTCAACATTGCAAGCTACTACAATGTAATTCGTTTCCTCATAATATGATATAATATCAGTACGATGCAGCACACAATCGCCCCATTTTTCTTCGTAGATTCTGCGCTCCAATTATTTGCTTACAATAACACGGCTATTCGACATAAAATGACAGAATAATTCACTATAACCCACGTGGAGTTTTTCCAAGGAAACTGATTCATTTCTAAAAATACGTATTCTTTTGCGGATCAAGAATTTCGTATAAAGTGTGATGAAATAAATATACCAGTAGAATGCAGAAACTGAAAAGAGAAAAAAATTTAAACTGAGCACTGAAATTAAGTGAAATCCCTACTTGTATGGTGTTGTCTTTCATCTATAGAGGCTATTTAGTGCCAAAATAGAACATATATATATAAAAAAACAAACTAAATATACCTATATATAGAAAGAAAAATAAGCCACAGGAATGTATACATTTTCTGAACATTATACACATCGGAATATACTCGAATCGTTTAATTTCTCAAGTAGGATTTTATATAAAAAGTTTGATTAAAATCAAAATACTGCAATGTACCGTCAAGGACCTAGTTCCTGATCACTTAAGATGCAAAGGGAGCAGTTTCTGATGAACCTAAAACATTTTACTATGAGCTATCAAATTTAAAAATACTTCCTAATTATTTAATAATTTTTTGGACTAAATTTGTATCGTGATAAACTTATTATTTGGTATTTATATACTAAACTGATCAGGAATTGGGTTCTGATCAGGAACTGGGTCCTTCACAGTAGGTACCTACTTATAGATGCTTTTTGTCTGTCGCGGTAAGTGTTTGAAACGAATTTCGTGTGAATCATTCTTAGGAATGCAATATACTCGCGCGCACGTGTGCTGATTTCACGATATTCCCGCGTAGCTATGACACGAATAACATAGGTGTGTGCAGTTAACGCGCAGCGATTATATAATGTGCGGGAAACAATCGAACATTGGCTGCTTCTTAATGAGCCATCATCCAGTTACTATATTTCGTACAGTAAGTACTTACCTCGGTTATCCGAACACCCCACTGTCCTAACATTCTATTATAAGGGGACTACTTAGGCAGTCGAATGGCTCGAAAATCAAGCACTTTTTTGCGACTTAATTGCAAGCAGATGAACACAAATTCTGTCTGAAGTTTAAAGTGTTTAAACAGAGTATTTCATTCACTATTAAATACCCACAACACTTAGGAAATCTGTATTTCAATCCATTACTTAGTTATAAAGCGACAAAATATACGCACCTACCCCTTATAAAAATTTTAAGAAAACGCTTAAACCTCTGCCCTTTGTCCCACTTTGTGGTATTTCCAGATGTAAAATGTGTAGTTTAACTACTAGGCTTTGCAGTGTTGTAGTGAAAGAAAATTAAGAAATTGTAAAAAAGTACTTTCTAAGCTTCCAAAGCAGAGATAATTCATTTTTTGCAAAATGTGTTAATTATTTTTTTTATTTCTCGTTAAAACATTAGGCATCTAAAGAGTTATTAATAATTGCAGTTAAAACCAACTGTAGCTTTCAGTGAGCAATAGGTAATATGTTATAAAATTCATAGAGACTCATTCATTCATAGAATTCTTAGAAACGATTAATTAAGTAGGTCTTCGAATAAACTTAAATAGATTTTGCATAGTGTTATATTTCTATGACAGGAGCGTATACATTCGTCTACTAGCATACTAGAAAATATGCCCATCTTACGGGAATGAAGATGTTAATGAATAAAATTAATTCCACACTTCAGTTGAAGTCAGAGCACGGTGTTGTTTGAATAATTAGAACTGTCTAATGTGCATAAAGTATACGCGCTAGTGTTTATTACAACACTTTCTTCGAGGAGGACTAAATCGATTCCACGTGGATGCTGTCCTTTCTATTTGTATCGGACTTAAGTGGACGTAATAGTTGATCGTTTCACAGCGGTATATTAATAACGAAACTCGGCTAAAGTCTATCGATCCTAAATGGTTCTAATAAGAAACGATGAATTTATTAGGTTTATTTAATACACCGCTTTTAATCAAGTTGCCAGTTCCAAAGCGCGCTTACAACGTGCAACGGTGGAAAGTTCGACAAGGCGGGATCCCTTGACACAAATAGATGAAACAGTTTACGACCTTGCTTGTCGATGCAACGAGCCTTAGCGTATCAATTGCGATTCTTAAAACTTATTTGTTACAACGTTTATAAAATGTTTATAATTGGCATATGCGGTTACGTTAAAAAACTAACAATCAAGAGTGTGCACAGAAATGCAAAAATAAATAATAATGATTGCCCGTCGAGACTCTTTTATCCACTTTCCAGGGCCCAGGTATCCAAACAGACACTGCGGGTACAGTTTTTATATTATCGAATACACATTGGCGGCGAACCACTTATTTCTCTTTATTTGTTTAAACTTTCGAAATATATGTGGGGCACATGTATACAGAATTTAATTTGCATTAGGTTAAGTCAAATAATTCAATAGGCCTTTATATACCCCCCTCTTCTCCCCGTGCACACTTGTTCTTAAACTATTATCTGCTAGGGCTGAGACTACCCGAATAATTCAATATTCGAATATTTTACAAGTATTCGAAGGCTACGAATAAACTTCGAATATTTGAGTATTCGAATGTTATTATTCGAATATTTAAGTATTCGAATACTATTCGAATATTTCAGTACCTATTTGAATACTGAATTATAATACTGAATACTTGAATTATAAATGAAATTCTTTAAGTTCATTTTTTTACA
Organism: Andrena bicolor; assembly: GCA_960531205.1. NCBI lineage: Eukaryota > Metazoa > Arthropoda > Insecta > Hymenoptera > Andrenidae > Andrena > Andrena bicolor. Next base: position 536,830 of record OY482666.1, read on the forward strand.
AGCCTTTATTTAATTTCAGTTGTGAGTTCGTTAGTCTGTCAAGGTGAAATCTTGTCAGCCAATTCTGACCCAGTTCAACATATCCGATCGGCTTGAAACTTTCCACACATACCTACATACGTGGTTCCGATGACAATACAATATTTTCTCCCAGTAGTTCTTACATCAGTATTCGAATACTTAAATATTCGAATAGTATTTGGGTACTTGGATATTCGAATTATATTCGCCAAATAGTTGAGCAACTCAAGTATTCGAAAATTCAAATTCCGAAAAATTCGACAAATAATCCCAGCCCTATTATATGTATGGGTTGAAACGGTTCCAAAAATAACTGCTTCAAACTGTTATACAAAACTCGGTTCTGACTGAAACAGTCACGAAGAACTAATAATCTGAATAGGTGTTATAAGGAACCGGAATTTCTGACTTCATATGTTTATTTCGGTTACGGTTATCGTCACACGTTTCAAAATATTTACGAACAACGCCGCACATTTTTAATGGAACCTCGATTTGTTTGCAAGTTTCTTTTATCGCGGACCCCGCTATCTGGAGTCTCCCCTTTCAAAATTTCATTCGATGCACAAAACAAACAAAATGAAAGACACTATCTGCAAATTAAGTATTGAAAAGGAGAGGCTCCAGATAAAGAAGTTCAGCAATTTTGGAAGAACTTATAAACAAACGCGCAGAGTGACTCTTTGGGTCGGAGGGTTAAAGGGACTGTTCCGGTCTAGAGCCCATAAAAATAGGTGATAATTGAAATATATCTTTTACTCGAAACTACTTTTCAGAATCCATTTATTCTTTACAAATATATTATTTAATCATAGTTTAATGCGCTCGCAAAATATTATTAAAGAAAGATAAAAAAAACGCTTTTGCTAAGTTTCGTAGAACCGAAACCGATATCATAAACATTTGCAACCCCTATATGTAGGTAGTCAGTCATCTTTGAACCTGTAACGTTCGAACACATAGTATTTTTTCTGCAACGCAGTCGTTGCAACTATAATTTTTTAAACCTGCCGTTTATTTAACTCGTAGCAATCTGTTATCCACTATCCATGCGGCACGGAAGAACTATCTCCATGATATGCAATCCACAAGGGACCATTTCTTTATCATTGTACAGTAGGCAGTTCTTATCATAAATTCTCAATAGGGCTTATTGTTGGTTTGGTCAACGCACCATGCACTGCGAAAACTTGCACAATTTTTCTTGACGAAACGGTTCGTTTGCGACATATGATTATTTTTAAACGTTTTCTCCTTCAGCGAGCAGAATATATTGACGTAAAAAAAAATTCATTTTCAATGTTGTGAATAATTTTGCGACAGTTTCTTTTAGATCCAGAAATGTGGATTCACCCCTGAGAGCAGTGACCATCACTTTTTTATCACCTCATACATACACAGAGTGCACAAATCTTAAGAATTACCATGATTTTCCAAATACGTTGAGTGAATTTTCAAAACCTTGTATAAAAATGTTGATCGATTCCCAGTGAGGAATACGTGTGTACCTACAATTGTGCATTGCTGTCATCAATTCTTCGGAATTTTTTTTGCGCCAAAAAGGCCGGCTCATTTTATCAAAGTCGATATGACACACTGTTCAATTCGTTATTTTTCTAAGTGGAAATTGAAGAAGTTTTATTCTAAAAAACGACAAATCACTCGGAGGAGTGATGTATGATGGATGATTCTAGGCATATTTTAAAGGAAAACAGAGCTTCTAACCGCAATGTCCTGCGGATGATTGGTTTGATTCGACCCAATCCTTCGCTGCTGTTCTTTATAAAAACACAAACGCTCTATCCAAGCTCGTTTCTGCGCAAATATAACCGTTCCTATATAGGAAGGAAGTCCTTTCTTTCCTCTTCTGATAGTGCTGCCGCGTTATCAGTCAGCAAGCTCGTTTCAGGAGAGAGAAACAACTGGAATGATTTAAGAATGAACGCCGACCAGAACTACAATTTACGTTCGGCGCAAATGATTATCAGTATCATCGTGCGATCCGCATGCTTGCTTCTATATTTCCAATGTATCCATAAGTTTACTATGGAAATGAATTTAAGGAAAAACTTTTCACGACAGAATGCGAAACACAAATATAATGTTTGCTAATATTTTCAATTATTCACATGCTATTCAAATTGTCAACCTTCGCTTTCGGTGTTAGGGAAAATACATATTTTATTTCAGAACAGAAATCTATGCTACTATCGTCGATGAAAAAATAAAAAGTTGCGGGCCCAAACATTTCACTACTATTTTAAATTTCTTTCGCCGATAAATTACGCCCCCAAGCTTTTCCGCTCTGAGCTGCAGCCTACACACAAATTCGCTCCTATGCAGGGCGCTATAATTAATTTTCATCAATGGTGTAATTATGTTGCCCTGCACCCTAGAATTTTGTATATTAGACTCTGAATCTATTACGTTTGAAAATATCCCCCCCCCTCCCCCGCCCCTAAAAAATGTCATTATTAAATAAAAGGAAGGAAAAGTGTATTCGAAAATTACAAATAGATAACATTCGCGTATGTGATATGTTTTTGGTTTCTTTATCGATTCAATATTGCTCGGAATTAGGTGTATCTGAAGTATCTACTAATTTTTCAGTCACTAAGCTTCAATAGGTACCGTCTTCAACGCATTCAATTCCACAAATAATGAGAAATCCGTAAATGTGATATAATATTTGCATAAAAATATATTACTATTGCGATATGCCGAGTAGATTTTAATAAACGGGCATCCATTGGTTTTCGTGATAATAGACTCGACAACCCTGAGACCAGATATAACGGCGGAAGCTGACGAGATTATAAAAAACGAAGGGGACCCCTTGGAGATAATATGCTCTGGCACCAAAAAACTCTTCTTCTTCTATCCTAACGAGTCCGGGGAGCTAGTAAGTAGTCGATTGAAATAAGGAATGCGGAAAGTCTGCGGCTGCTGGATGCTATTGATAAATTTATACTTATTTTAACGACAGGTTAACACCTCTACGCCCAGAATAAACGAATACAAAGATGATGCGGGAACTTACAGATACGAGTTTCGACGACCGGAAACCGTCCACGGGGATACGGGGTGGTATGGTTGTGCCGACCACACCGTTGAAGTCACTCATGATTCATATTTTGACCCAGACATCAGCTGGGTTTACGTTTACGTTCAATGTAAGTGAATTTTCGTATGCAAATACAGATAGGTGGAAATCATTGCGAATAAGACGTTTAAAGCGGAACGGGAACCAGTGCAACTTGTTTCATAAGCAATTTTAGTATTGAAAAATGTTTTTTGAAGGCCACCCTTCACAGTTCGAATGAAATATCTGGCATCAACTATGGGATCAATTTGATTCGATTTAAAAATATCAAGAAAGATTAGATATATTCAATTCATTTGCTTTGGCAACTTTTTTAACACTCAGAAGAGCATAATTATTTATAGATTATTAAATAGATTTTTGTGATTTTGTAATTTTATGATCGTCATTATTGGGATCGTTTTGAGTTTTTATTAAATATTTCTTCAAATTTCGCTGCCAGAAAAAGTAATCTTTCAAATATTGGTCTCAGCCTATTTGCTAAATCGAAATTTTTTTAGGTAAAAGTTACTTTAGCTTTAAATATGAAATTATTAGAATAGCAACATTTCATTGTGAACAAAATTTCACTTTTCGAAACAAAATTTCCAGCTCTCTCTTATAACGATGAGAAAAGCTATATAAATACTAATTATATTTCCTTACTCTCAAGGAATATAAGATTCTTCAAATGTCATATTTTACCAAATTTACTTTATCTTGTAGATTCAATAGCCGTTTGTTACAGGTTTTCGTGCGCTGAAAACGAATCCGCAAACCGTTTGTCACCATCACCCTCACTCTTTGAGAAATTCGATTTTGCAAAAAAAACTGCAAATTTTCAAATTTGAACATCTCTTGTGTCGGAACAGTTAGGTATTCGGTTGCTTGTTGCATCAAATTATTCTACGAACTCTCTCGAATACAACGATATAAGTTATCACTGTTTTTTCAACATCGAATTTCTCAAAAACTGAGGGTGATGGCGACAAACGGTTTACGGATTTACTTTCAGCACACGAAAACCTATAATAAACGGCCTGCTGAATTTTACAAAACCGTAAAAAGTCATTTTTTTTCGAACTGTGTTATACACCAGCTGTTCTGTTTCAGCCAACACGAGCTTATTCGTCGAACAAGATAATTTCGTTTCGTTACGGGAAGCTATCGGTGGAACCGCTACAATACCGTGCAGACCAACGTCACCCAATTTGACCGTCCAAATTGCATCCGACGACACGGTAAATTTGACTTATTGACTCTTATCATGAACCTTCGTAGGAGAACTTTCGAAAATCCCATCTTGAAGTATTAATCATAAAAAAAAAAGATTCATTGTCCATGAATAAATTTACTTGCACTATATTTTATAGTCCAATTTATTGTGCAGTTCCTCGATCCTAGTGACCGACTCTCGTTCGATCCGAGATTCGGATTTACGCTGAGAAACCTCACGCTGAAGGACACTGGGTACCTGAAATGCGCGATAGAGCAGGACAGTACATATCGTGAGGTCAATTATCATTTATACGTGCTTCGTAAGTGTCAATTGAACTCCGTCGTCGAGACACTACTGTTGTAATATTTACATAGGAATGCTTAAATATCGTGTCTTATTCTAGGGAGGCAAATGTTGAACGAGCCAAAAATCCTCGAGGACACTTTGAGCCACGTGACTAGGGGCCAAACTCTGCGGGTCAAGTGCACCATAGACGTTGAGGCAGATATGCATTACGTTCTCTATTGGAAGACTCCACAAAACGTATTGACGCTATTTTTGTTTGTTCGCAGCGTTAATTGTAACGTGCAAAAGTTTCGGCGTGGTCGCATTCTTAGCTCTCTTGTGTAAAAGGAAAGCCAAGATTAATTTTAGATAATGTAGGATAAGGAGGACGACGAGTAAAAGAAAAATGTTTCAGGTATAAGTTTGCAAAGAAAACAGGCCCAACCTGAGCAAAATTCTGTGTTATCCGAAATTCATTTTAACTGTTCTACAAGGGGAGCTAAAAATTGATCTTTCTTGAACTTTTACATGGCACTGTATATACTTAGCTTGAATTTAACACGAATGAATTTAATACATGATTTCTAGGACAGCAGAATAAGTACTCATGAATCCAGTACAGAACATGGTGCAAACATTCGAAGAGCTACCAATGAATTAGTCATAGAAGGTGTGCTGGACAAGGACGAAGGCTTATACGAGTGCATCATTAAATCTTTTCATGCCAGTAAGAAAAGTGAAAAATACATCAAGGTTCATGGTTAGTCCGTTCACAATGATTCTTTAATAAATACAGAATCCCTGTAAAGGGACGTTAAAACACGCTAATTGATGTAGGCCGTAATTATTTCTCATCAGTGCGATAAATGTTTGGCGCTCTTCGCAACATAGCCAAAAATTATTGAAATCGGTCAGGAAACACCTGTTCTGCATAATTACCGAATCGTTTTACATTTTTTGTATAATATAAGAATAGCTTCCAAAATTGCAAAAATTTTTATTTCATTATATGTTGTATTTATTGAAAAAAAATGTTTAAAAATAGCTTCATTTTTTGGGTGTTCAAAGTAGAATGATATTATACTATACATAGGTACGTCGAAAGCTCTGAAAAAGATATCGACGTGAAAAACACGCCGATACCGTGCACAGTGTAGAAATACCTCGGCGTGAAAACACCCCTATGCCACTCAAAGTGTTACTTACTTTTCCCTTAGAATAATTTTCAACACAAATTTTCAGATCCAGAGAAGACATTCATCAATCTAGTACCTCAGGATAACAGCACACATTACAGACTCAGATACGGTGATAAAGTGCAATGGGTTGTAAATGTGGATGCCTATCCTACACCCCAACTTAAATGGTAAAATATTTAATATGTAACAAGATACATATATATACAGAGAGAGGCATAATTCGTGTACATTCAGATCTTTCTCAGGAAAGAGGCCATATGTCGTGTAAAAGTAAATCGCAAATATAGAATAGAATTTTGTTGTAAAAGGCTGCGTTTTCACGAAAATCGATATTGAAAATTTGTTGGGTACTCTGTATAATACTTTGAAATGTTATGGAGCTATCACTAAATGGACATTTTTATATGCTACAATAAAATATTCCCACAATATTACGCTGTAGGTTGAATCACAAAGGAGATGAAATTGTAGGAAGCTGGGAGTTCCGGGAGAAAGCAAAGTATGCAATCAACAAAACACTCCGTTCAACGAGTCTAAGAATTAATCGCTTAGACGTCAATGACATGGGAATGTATTCCCTTCAAGCTAGTAATCAGGACAGAATCGAAATGCTGAACTTCACATTGGAAGTGATAGGTATATAATTCTTATTCCATAGACACGAAATAATAGAATGAGAATACTTAATCGTTATTTCTTCCAGCTAAACCGATACCATGTTTAGTAAAAGTGGACTCATATTACACACCCAAGCAAACAGCGCAAGTATATTGCGACGTGGCAGCATTTCCAATGCCAAATGTTACGTGGAGTTACCTAAAGTGTCCTTATTATCCCTCGTGTGAAAATGCAACTATGGACATTTTAACGGTACGTAATGTCTTCCCCAATCCACCATCGATGTATTATGCATTTTCTCACGATGCGATGAGTGAAAAACTTTTAATATGATAAAGAAAAACTTTACATAGGATGTACACGAAGAAGATACGATGACTTCATTTCATTCCAAAGCAAATGCGACTATCGAGATGTCCGGCAAGCTTACTTGCACTGCTTGCAACAGTGCTGGTTGTGATTCTATGACGGAAAATATTTTGGTATCTGGTAAGGAGACCGCTTCTTCATATTTCTATTATAATTTTTTTAGAGTTTATCTTTTCTTCTGACTGTATATTAATTCATTACACCGGTACTATGAAAATGTTATAGATGGAAAGGGAGGATTTGGTTTAATTGAACCAAAAGGACTAGTGACAGAGGGCGACAATATTGAATTGATTTGTGCTGCATCTGTTTACAATTATTCAAATATCTTTAAATGGAGGAACATAGAAGATACTCCTATTCTAGAAAACAGTAACTATTCCTGTTTAATTACTGCTTAGGCAAAACGTAGTTTTATAAATTGAGATATACAAAAAATGTACTTCATTGGATGCTTTTTTTAAAATGTTAGATAGACTGACGATCCAAGAGACTAAAACTCAGTTCACTTATCGCTCCATTTTGAAGATAAAGAATGTAACAAAGGAGGATTCAAAATCGTATAGATGTAGTGTGACGGCCACGCATGAATATATGGCAGACGAATCTGTGTATTACTTTCTGCATGTATATGGTAATTATTGTAAAATTTTATGCCACGGATTTCTCTGCTTTTTTAGAAGATTACATGGCGAATTTTCTAATATTTCTTTGTTCTAGATGCACAGGCACCTATTTTTACAAAAACTAACATGGAAAATAATGAAGTGACAATCGATCTTAATGTAGAGAATAAAGCAGTGGTCCTTCAATGTTTTGCACATGGGATGCCTACACCGAAAATTACTTGGTACAAAGTAAGTGGAATAATTGATATCGTTGAGGCTGATATCTTTAGTGTAAATTCACATATTTATAATACTGTTAATAGGACGATGTAATGTTAATAAATAATAAACAATATGCGATCGTGAATGACAGTCAAGAACTTTGTATTAATTATTTACTGGAAAGTGATAATGGAAAGTATTTGTGTCGAGTGGAAAATCGTATAGGAAAATTAGAGGCCTATCAGCAAATAACCATAAAAGGTAATCTATTAAACTATGAAAATATCAAAGAATCGGTGGCTTTTCAAATATATGCTTCCTCTAATAATAATCTTGTGATATTATTACAACAGGAAAAGAGCTCCCTAAAGGATTGATCATATTAATCGTCATTTTAGTTATTATCGTTGTAATTTTGGTAGTTTACTTCACAATCAAGGTCCGTCGTGAAAAGGTAAATTTTAATTTCAGTATCGTCACCGGGTAGAAGACAATACTTTTCTATAGGGAATAATGACAAATTCTGAAAACTTTTCGGGCATTGCAGATCATGCGAAAGGAATTAATGGAAGCTGGGCTGATGCACTTTGAGGAAGGAGCGGTGGAATGCTTAAATCCAGACCTAACAGTGGATGATCAAGCTGAGTTGCTGCCTTACGATAGAAAATGGGAATTCCCGAGAGACAGATTAAACTTAGGTAAAGTTACTTTAATTAACTATGTATATTAAGTTGTCTTAGTTAATCTAAGTAAATATCCATGTAATTTCTTGTAACAGGAAAAAAATTAGGAAGCGGTGCTTTCGGTGTCGTTATGAAAGCAGAAGCTCAAGGAATTTGTGAAGATGAGCCATTTACTACCGTCGCCGTAAAAATGGTTCGTCGTACAGCCGATCCCACGTATGTTCGTGCTCTTGCCAGCGAATTAAAGATTATGGTGCACCTTAGAAAACATCTGAATGTTGTCAATCTTCTTGGTGCTTGCACAAAAAACATTTCAAAACGTACGTATCCTACTACTAACATATGTAGACTAGAGCTGTTCGAGGACTTGAATATTCGGGTATAGTACCCGCAAAGATATATAAGGAGGTCGTAAAAGTAGTAGCATACAAGTAGATTGTAGAAGTTGAGTTGAAAAATGTTTTCCCCCTAATTATAGTGAATGCTTAAAAGGACCTGCCAGGTTTCAGACAATACTTTCAATTTTTCGCTGGCAAGCAAACAGTTCTACTTTCTTTTCACCCCTACGTTATCTACTTTCTTTTCACCCCTATAATTATTTTGTAACGCGAAGAAAATGAATTTATTGTTATTCTTCATTTCAACAGGTGAACTATTAGTAATTGTTGAATATTGCCGATTTGGAAATTTACATAATTATTTGCTACGACACAGAGCTGATTTTATTAATCAAATCGATTCAACGACTGGCAAATTTGACCCCAGTATTGGCATGGACGTTTTAGCCAGGAGTGTCAGCATGAGCAGTAATAACAGGTTCGTGTTTAATATTTAATTTCCACACATTCTATGTTACTCGTTAAGAATTTACAAAATGAAATTATTCTGCCTTATGGAAATTCAACATCGGCTTTAAAGCATTATACGATTAAAAAACTGATTTGCACGTAACGTGATAACAATATTAGCACATGTATGGATAAAGGAAATTAACATTAAGATTCTCTTTATAACATTGAAAAGGAAAGGTTGCCCTCTGAAATAACAAATTTGTTAATACCAATTAAAATAAGCGAGTTCATGTGTGCTCCAGCATCTCGTTTCGTAATATAAAAATACTGACTGCTGTGCATGTAAGGGGTTGTGGTGTTAACATCCTTCTGTTCTCTTCTGTCTGCACGACAGGATAAAATATGCGGCATTGTCATTTTCCCGCAGTCTTAGCACAAATTCTGGCACCGATTCTGTGCATTATCAAGGTACAGCTACGGATTCTCAAGGTGTTAGCATGTCACCAGATGGTGGCGTTCTCAGCAACAATTCATCCCAGCCAGGATGGAGGTCCAATTATCGCGGTGACTACAAGGACCAAAACTTAAAACCCATTTGCACTCAGGACTTATTATCATGGGCATTCCAAGTTGCACGTGGAATGGAGTATCTTAGTCAGAGGAAGGTGGGTTTCAATAGTTTCTGCTATTTTTTCACTTCTCTTCTTATCAGAGATCTTGGAAAATATAACTAATAGAAATCTATATAGGAAGCAAACAATCATACATTTTTTCCCAGGTGTTGCACGGTGACCTGGCTGCAAGAAATATCTTGCTATCTGAAAATAACGTTGTAAAGATTTGCGACTTCGGGCTAGCAAAAACTATGTACAAAGATGATAATTATAAAAAGAAAGGCGATGGACCACTGCCCATAAAGTGGATGGCCATTGAATCGATTAGAGATCGGATTTTCTCCACGCAGTCGGACATTTGGTCATTCGGTATAGTTTTATGGGAATTTTTCACCCTGGCTGAAACACCGTATCCAGGGATGGAAGCTGAGAAACAGTATCAAAAACTGATCGAGGGTTATAGAATGGAACAGCCGGAATATGCTACGTTTGAAGTGTAAGTTTTTATATTATTATTATATGACACAGGCAATTCATAATACAACTGTACGGGAAATGATTTCTTGTCGAAGCGTGAGTCAAAGCTGTGGAATAAATTTTTTCATATGATTACTTAACTCTGATAATTTCTCCATGCGAGCTTCTGCCATGTTTTAATTCACTAGTTCATATTCTCTCATTCAATATTTGGATTTTATAGGTATGATATAATGCTTGAATGTTGGAAAACAAAACCCACTCTACGCCCAAGTTTCACGGAATTAGTTGACAGTATAGGTGATTTGTTGGAAGAAAGTGTAAGAGCGGTAAGTAATTATTCCTTGATTTAATAAACATTTTATGTGAATGAAATTTACGTTACCATAAAATTTAACATACAAATCCACATCATCAACCATAATTTTTAACATACGCTAAGTTAAACTCTAAAGAGAAGCATCTTTTTCTTGTTTCGGTGAAGCAATTTTTTATAAATACCATGTGTAAAATTATTGAAGTCACTACCTTATTCCATTAAAAACTTTAATTCAATTCCAGCACTACGTCAGTTTGAATGCTCCCTACATGGACATGAACACACTGATGCTAGAGGACGGTAAAAATGATTACTTGACAATGTTGTCTGCCCCGGATCACGCTATCCTTTCTTCGCCTGGCCACGAATACACGAATTCGCCCGGAAATCCAGCGGACTCGGCGTATCTGTGCATGAGTCCTACGAACCAGACAGTCGAGTCGGGGATATTCAGCCCAAGACCACATCAGGAACGTTCTCACTTTGAATTTCCATCACCTACGTCCGACTCGGAGGACGCAGTGGAAATGTCGCCGATGTTAAAGAAGGTGGAGGATGACGACCCTTATCTGAAACCGATCAACGTACAAGAACGCAGGGCGGAGTTCGCCCGGAATAGGCAAGCGGTGAAGGATCGAACGGTCGACCAGCCGGTTGACAGAGATTCTGGGTACTGTAACGCACCGCGAAATCTTCAACTGATAGACCTGAACGAAAAGAACAAAAACTCAAACGAGAGTAACAATAGCGATAAGGTGGATGGGACATCGAAGAAAGATTTCGTGCCATCCATCATCAGAACACAGGACAACTATGTGAACATGCCAAAGCAGAGAATTGATCTGAGGAAAGATGTGCCCGATGGATTCAGCAATCCCAGTTATGTGCTGATGGGCAATCGTGAAGTGGACCAAACGAGAGTTTGAAGTACTAGTGCCACGTAATGTTTGAAAGATTTTCTGGTGCTAGTCACTGAAACAGTAAGGACATCGAGAACAAATCTTTGTCATAAGTAAGTACGTGAGAATGTGTTGAGTGATGTATGGACACCAATGTGAACGTAATAAATCAGAGAAATCGAATTATGCAATTCCTTCTGTCGGAAGAAATTGCTCTTTATACCTCGGTTTTATCATCGATGTGTCAGTTGATATTTTGTGTCATTAGAGAAGTTTGTATGCATCGTCCGCAAGTACTACATGTTTCGTTCGTGCATGTTGGTTATTCTCAGAGTGCCATGACGAAATCCCGCGCTTAAACAATAATATACATGTGAAACTCACTTGAACGATGGAAAAATGATTGATGAAAAGTTTGTATAAAAAAAAAACAACGTGGTAATATGAAAAGTTTAGTTACTACACTGAAGCAACTAATCTCGTAGGGAACAAGGAGAGAAATTTGGAACAAGTATAGTTGCTTTTGAGTAAGTAACAGAGGAATATGAACAAAGTCATTAAAGTACAATTTAATTAAGATAACTTGTATATTTTCATATCTTTTAATAAATTTCTAAAAAGCTGGTAACAGATATGCACATTTCATTTTCTTTTGAAAGTATTAAGAGAAATTAGAATGAACTGGAAAAGTGCCTTGCTACTATGCATTTATTCATGCAATCTCATTTTTATATGTACGTCGCGGTTAAATTATACCTCAAGTGTTTTAAAAGCTTTAAGAACCGTTTCCTCAAAACGCAGACGAATGTTTAATACTGTTATTAAATAGCTAACAGTATTTATGGGCTGATTACCACTAATACTTATATTTCATACATTATGTTATCAGTTTTCTAAAAATGTAAGAATATAATTTTACAAAAGCATCTGAAAGAATCACGTATTATTGTGCGAAATGTACAAATGTATAAAAAAACATTGAGACCATACCATAGAAGTGGTAGAGTACAGGGTATTATATGTATAATGCTAAATGCTCTTACGTAATGTACTTATTACTTGTTAAAAGGAAAACTCGGTGAATGAGAATGAAAAGCCCAATTTAATTGCCATTGTTTTCAAACAGTTCGCACAAAAATATTTGACAATCTAATTGTTAATTTCCAGGTATATAATTCGCATAAATGTAAGGTATGAATAAAGTAAACTTATTCATCGGTACTTAATACTCAATATATTGCGGGTTTTATTACAGGGTTTAACACTACGAGATCGAGAAATGGAAATTTAAGAGAAATTATGTACAACTAAAGATGAGTACTGTTTCAATGTTGACAAAATAATTCTGTTAGATGTATGAGAGATTTTTCTAACACAGTGCCTCTATTAATTTAAGCTTCGTAATCATGGATTATGTGTGATTATGCATTGCAGTGATATAAGTATGTAAAAATGTGACCAAATATACAGTGCTGTCTCGAAAAGAACTCGTCGTAAATCACTGCTACTTCTTTTGTAGGGCCGCGGCGATCGAGAAGGGCTGAGAGACTTATTTCGTATTTTTTCGATAGATGACACCGCGGCAGTGGCGACCATAATTTAAGTAGCTCGGCTTTGTTCGCGCGGACCGACCGCCAACGTAAAGCCCGGTGCAGACTAGCGGTTAGCGGCAGTTTGCCGGTGCGTTCTTTAGTGGTGAAGCAATACGTGCGTTCGTCAAAACGATAGCCGCAAAACTTTGCGTCCCGTGTGAACTGCTTCATATAAATTTATGTTCTGCTAAAACGCGCACAGCAGATTGCCGCAAACCGCACGTCTGCACCGGGCCTAACACACAGAATCTTATGAGAGGTGTCACATTGGAGCCGTCGATCGGCGCGGCGGATTATTGACCTCGGCAAGCCGCAGCCTGTCGCGCGAACAAAGCGCAAATGTGGCGCCGGCCTATTGCTTATCCCTGTCGCATGCCCTCTCACTCACCGAGACAACTTCTTTTCGAGACAGTACTGCAAGTGCAAGCCCTATATTCGATGCCCGCGTAAACTTTTGCAGGGCCAAAAAACGCATTTATATATTCTTCTATATTTTACCATAATAAATATCTATGCATAGGGGCCCACAAAATTTACGAAGAGCTTTTCGTGGACCGAATAATATGAGCAATAAAAACCACATTTGGTGGTTTGTACCCTCAAGGATTTTGCTTTACCCACCACTTAAATGGGTTTTGGTTCATCATTATACGCCTGCAAGGCATTTATATTTTATAATGTAAGATTTTTACCTAAAAATATTTTCTTTTTATAGAAATTGAAGACCTTCCAGCAAGAAGGGTGCAACTCCACTTTTGACAATTTCTAAATTATGACGTAAAAAAAAAATCCACGCCGTTTGGTGCAAGTTTGATGCAAATCGGATAATAAATGAGCGATTTATTGCAAATTTTGAACATGCACCCATTTACTGTTTTGTACAAATAGAACTCGCAACTACGTCCTACCTTATAAACAGTTTTTTTAGAAGGCTTTCAAATGTGTGTTGACCGAGGATGAGGATATTTCCACAGATAATGATGACGAGTAGGCGCAAGAATAATATTATTCTCTTATGTCTACAAACAGTTCTCTCCAGTTTACTCGAACCTGGTCAACATGAAGTTGCACCTCTCTTGTTGCAAGGTCTTCAATTATGTAGCAAAGAATGTTTTTCATACTTTGTCATTTTACTGAGAAAATATATTTAAACACCTACATCATTAATGATCCTAATTGAATAAGGAACATCATGCGTTGTAACATTGCTACGAATACGCCGACCTCGTTTGTTTATCTCGTCAAGTAAGGTTTTTTTGTACTTCATCCACCTGAAAAACATAAAATTGCTATAACTAAAACTGTTCTAGAAATTACTTCTACCGTTTCGTCGGCATTGCAGTTTATTTTGACACAAGCATAAATAAACAAGTTATAAGCGTTTAAATCAGTATTGCAGTGGAGTAGCAAATTCATGAAATTAGTGAATGCAGCTATTCACACTTTGAAGATCAGAATTTATTTGCATGTTAATTAAGCTGGTTTAAATAAATTGTAAGTTTTAAAGATCACCTTGACGAAATAATATTTCCTTTATTAAAAAAACAAAACACTTGCATACCTGCGATTCCTAACGAATTCTTTAAACAATTGTTCTTCAGTTGGGTACTTAGAATCCATGAAGAGTTTCACACGTTCCCAAATATTAGCTCGATTGTGTTCAGTTAACCAGTATCGAGGAATCAGGAAACATCGTACGGGTGTAGTAGATACTATTCTTCGATTAAGCATGTTCTCTCCTACATTAAAAACACATCTTATTTAAAAATACATTTCATAAAACAGTAACGCACAATAAAAGTTTTTGTAATATATCACCTAATCCAAAACACGCCCCTCTATTAAACGTACAAATTTGCATAAATATCGTCCGTACGTCATTTGGATAACATTGCTGAGACGTAGACGACGGCTCTCTCATTAACATTTCAGCCACGTCCGTAATTTTGTGCCATTCGTTGATCTTTTAAATTTAAAGGTACTGAGCGGTGTCCATCAATTTTTATACATCCTGTACAACACTACTTTTATAGATTTCATACTTACCACATCCAAAAGCGTGGTTGTAATAATGCTTGCACGTTCAAAATCGGTAGCTCTGCCTATCGATTTTGATGGCCGTAGAAGGTCAGTATAGTCTATGGAAGCTTGATGATCAGGAATTACGTCGACAGTATCTGCCTGTGAAAAAAAATATCATTTTTACATATAATTATAGTGTTGCTAAGGGAATACCAAGAAGATGTCACAATTAACAGTTTCTAATCGTTCGATTGAAGTAAAGTAACAATATTCGATTGGAAACATCTCATTTACGGGGGCACTTAGGCACAAACGCACTTAGAAAATTTTCAAAGATGCGGTGCGCGAATAATAATAATAATTTTATTTCAAATGTGTGGAAAGGTGTTAAGTATTAATCAGTAGTGAAGTTAATTTTTCTTTCATTCTTAGTAGAATATTAAAGTTCATTCACGAAAAAGTTATTTATTGTTAGAATACAGAACCATACACGAGTAGCTTCATACTCGAATTCCAGTTCCTCCAGCTTCTTCTCAGCTGTTTCAGCTTTCCTTGATTTCTTTGTTTGCTCTGTTGGGTCAAAATCTTTGGGATCATATAACTCGTAGTGTACGCCATTAGCACCAAATTGCTCACGAACAATCATGTGTTGTATCAGACGGCATTCGCCATCCATTAGAAAGTGGACGTAATTAACCATTCCTTTGCCGTCACCTAATAAAACCTTAAATATTTATTTTTTAATTCAATTTGTTGGCTTACGTTTACTTTTTTACAATAATATATTTATAGAAACAATTACTAGTGAATTCTATTAGATTTTACACATGCATGGATTAAATATTTTCTGTGATAATCCCTGAAATGCTTGTAATTGAGTTAATTCGTTGAAGTCTATCGAGACACTTATGGAATATTTGTAAAATGGAACGCGTAAATTTTGTAAAGACTTGTATTCACAATTACATTGTTGACATATTCGTTTGAAATTCACACTATTTCACATCATTTTTACTCTATTCAAATTTTATACCTCGTCAGGTTGAAAATCCTTCATCCTGCTGAGGATACAACATTCTCGTATAGTTTGTTCATCCCAACATTTGAAATAATTAAAGTGGACCAATGCATCTTGCAATACATCCCACTCTTCCATCAAAGTATATCGTAAAATTTCATCGAACTCGTCGTCGGAAATCAGGAACAAATCCACAACGGCTAAGAATAAATCACACTTACAAAGAAACAAACACGAATGTTAAATGATGAAATAAGATGAAACATTAAACAAAATGATTTCAACGGCGTTAAAAAATATTTCAATAATGCATACTTTTTGAAACTACCGTTGCAGTTCTTGGTATTCTATGCAGTAACGCAATTTCGCCAAATATATCTCCTGGATTCAAAGTACCCAAATCAATTTCTTGCGATTCACCTAAATGCAAATGAAATATTTAGTCAAAAGTACTGTTAAGTACGAAAATACACAAATTTTGCTCCAAGAGATATTTTTTTGATATTTCAGAGCCATGGTAACATACATCTCTTTTAGCAGACTCATCTTACACACCAGTCCAAGGATCCGTAACGATCCTAGATAATGCGAGTTCTCCGTTTACAACGAAATAAAGATTTTCTGCTTCACGACCCTGCCGTACGATCACACGACCCGGTTGCAAGTATTGGTAGCGGCATACTTCTGCTAAACGTTCTGTTAAATGATCTGGATACTTCCTAAATGCACGAAATTTTTTGAATAATTCGAATATGTACGTTGTCTCAATTGACGTTCTGTCGTTTGGTTTCGTTAATAAATTGGAGCGATCCTTAAATACAAAGTATTTTTACATTATTTTTCATAGAGATTACAGTAATCCTAATAAAAGCAATGCTTCGATATTTGTTTGCATAAAAGTATTCTCAATGTATAATCTTTTATTAAGTACAGAATAGTTTACGAACCTCCAAGGTGAGCACTTGTTTCTCAACTTTCTTTTGCTGCGCCATTCTAATATTAACTGTAACATCGTCGCTAATTTCTTCAACAACAGGTTCTTCTGTTAGCCATTCTTTATATTCTAAGACGAGTCTGCATGCAGCTCGGAAAAGGTAAAGTCCTTTCAGCCTGTAGGTCTATACGTTAACATGAAGTATCAATAAAAACATCAAGCGCACAATTAACAAAAGTATGGTTTTAATGAATCTTTAATGCGATATACACGCAGTATTTTATTTTTAACATTCAACATTATCATTTTTATGCATTCTATAGCATTTTAAAACTTTCTTACCGAAGCTCAATTTTCGTCAATTTCCCTAATTACATAAATTATGAAAAATTATTTTCAGAAAGAATATCAAGAAATGCAAATATTGATTGTTTCGTTGATAATTAAGGAGAAACTTGTCCCCCCTCACCTCCAAGGGAAGGTCTTCGAGCAATACAATACCTACCTATGCCACCAAAAAATCCATCATTCTTTAAAATATAAAGACAGAATTGTCAATAAGTATTTCAATTAACTTTCCAGAAAATAATTTTTTGTAGGGCCACGAATTTCGCATTAAAATCTTCTACTATGTTAAATATACGAAAAATACTGTAATTTTACACTACTATAAATAATTCAAAGATTCTACTTTACAATATCCACGTAATAAATTTTTTAAATCTTAATGTAAAACATTTTTATATTATCAAAATATTAAATATATTTATTACGAAAGGTATGTAAAATTTACTTACTTTTATAAATAATAACGATCTTCTTGACAATATGTCCATAAAAGAGTCCCGGAGGGAGATTCTTCTGCCGTGTACATTCATTTTCTTTTTTCTTCTGTGTTAATTATAATTTTTTAACCAATTAATCGAACGTGTATAAGATTACTTTATACTTTTGTAAGACTTAAATTTAATTTGTAATTACAAACGACATGCCTGCACCAGCGTGCACGTCCCTTCGCAGCGTATAAATTGGCTGCGTTCAGCTGGAACAAACCGCTACGTAGCGGCTCAGTAGCTACTACCAGGGATTGGCGGAAATGTCGCCGGCACAATATTTCCACCAATCCCTGGTAGCCGCTACTGAGCGGCTACGTAGCGGCTACGTAGCGGTTTGTTCCGCTGAACGCAGCCATTGTTTTATCGATAAAGCAACATGAATAATAGCGAATTCGGGAGACCCGTACCGGCCGCACTGACAAGGGAAGGACAACATGAGGCACACATTCATTTTGACGAGCCTTGGCACGATGAATCTATGTCGAAAATAAGTAAATACGTGTCCGAGCGTTTCCGCCAATGGGCCTTAATAATAGAGATATTTACATGTAAATAAATTATCAAACATTTCATAGCACTCGTATAAAACATAGAAGCCATAACCTCTACTCAAAGATATGCCGTGGAGCGTTCGGTGTGACGTCGGCGTGGTGTTTGCTGCAGTCGTGAGTCCGATTACGCCAGTGTCTTATATATTTTTTCCTACTTTATATTTTCACACTTTATTTTTTCCACACTGTATGAACAGCAATTTATTTACATGTAAATACCTCTATTATTAAGGCCCATTGGCGGAAACGCTCGGACACGTATTTACTTATTTTGGACATAGATTCATCGTGCCAAGGCTCGTCAAAATCGATGTGTGCCTCTCATGGTGTCCCCCCCTTGCTAGTCTATGTCAGAATCGGTTCAAATGTATCGTTAGTCCTGATCATTTAGTAATCGTGCAACCTTTGTCGAGACAAGGTAATTTCTATATTTTTATCTATTTCACTGGTGTATCGTAAACTTAAGGACATCCGCCGGTCAAAAAATCGATTTTTTTCTTCATATTTTCATTCAACAACGTCTAAAAAAAGCCCAGTTAAAATTTTGGATCGTTACGGGAACCCTATCGTTTAAACATTTGGCAATCATCACCCAGTTGTTTCTTAACTGCCTGAGAGTAGCGCGATATAACGACACATGTGTAGTTATGGAGTATTTTTGGTTTTTTGAGTTTGGGGTAAGTAAAAATGAAATAAAAGAATTGTTTTATACTTAACATTTGTAGCAAAATAATGTAAAGTAAAGTCACATATGTTTTCACGCGGTTTGACCGGCGGATGCCCTTAACGTAGATATTACGGAGATGCTGACTCAACGTCCTAAATAGCTAACTATTTTATAATTTATCTTCCGGAAAAAGAATATTCGGTAGAAACTGCGGTTTTGCAACACGTTTATCAATGCATCTTATATATATATATAAGATAAATTATAAAATAGCTATTTAGGACGTTGAGTTATATATATATATATATATATATATGTGTCAATTGCTAAGAGAACGTTATTTATTATTCTGTTATTACTTATTATTCTGTTTGTTGAGGCCCCCGCCTACGTAACACGTTGTGCCGCGTCCGTAATTCCGGTACGTGATTTTTTCACGTTTCATTTAACAGTTCGATATATTATTCTTTATTGTAAAACTTGAAGCCCGATTTCTCTAACCGTTTCTCGTTTCTTCAGTTTAAACTTGTAACGGACACGTTTTGTTTTGATGATACATGCGGGATACACGCACAAGGGCAGCTCGCGGGATAGGAGACAGTGGGGTAAACAAAAACACGGGACAAGCGCGAACGCGAACACCGCGCCAAGTAGGTAGGGCTGTTCGAGTACTCGGAACAAGCGAGCCGGGATATACTCGGTTCGAATAACCGATCCGAGCCGAGCGCTCGAAAGAACCGAGCGGCTTGATTAAAAAGCGAGTACACTGCATAGTGAAGGTAGCGATAGACGAACGAAACATGTGGATTGTTCGAGCCAGACGATTGTTTCCAGGTGCTCGTTTCATTCGAGTACTCGGCTCGGCTCGGAGACCGAGTCCCGGCTCGACTCGAATTTCGAGCTACTCGAACAGCTCTACAAGTAGGGTAGAGTGAGGCTAACGTCATAAACATGACTCATGTATGAAAGAAGCTAATTCCTTAGAGCATATAAACATGGAGGAAGCATGCAATAGGCAAAAATGTAGACGGCGATAGAAAGAGAGACATATACAGGAGGGACACCCCCTCTCTTTCTAGCGCCAGCGGTTTTTTTCTATGTTAGAAAGAGAGGGGGTGTCCCTCCTGTATATGTCTCTCTTTCTATCGCCGTCTACATTTTTGCCTATTGCATGCTTCCTCCATGTTTATATGCTCTAAGGCTAATTCCCTGTAATTCACGAAAAAAGTTCGCACGCAAAGATTGTGAAATCATCTTTGCTAATTCCAATTCGCACGCAAAGATAATGAAATCAACTTTGCCAATTCCAATAATTGTATGCATTCTTGTTCTTTCGAACACTGATTCCTCTGTCACTTTTTATACTTGACATTCCTTTATTGGCCACAAATCAATTCAGTGCTCAGATTTTCAGCTTCGGTTTTAAGGAATTAGCGGGCGTGGCCTGTAGTTGGCCTCTAAACTTTTTTAAGAGGGACACCTTTTGCTAAAAGTGTTCTTTGAAAATCGTTTTACGATGGAAAAGAATTAAAACTTGGTAGAAACTAATTTAAACGAATGAAAGTCGGTAATAGATTACTAGCACATTCGGCAACCTGCACTATACTGCATTCCACATTAGAGCATACCGATTTCGCGCAGACACGACCGTCAGGAGGCGTTGCTACGCTCGACTCCTACGTTTTTCTTCGTCGCACGGCCCTCTACTTACACTCTCTGTTAACTTTTCGTGCACTGTTTACCTTGGCAACGGTCAGGTCCCGCGTTTGGGATTGTACCAGTTATACCTTGGAAATTACCACGACCAATCGCTTGCGGTTGAAACGGTGGGTAGTAGTCTGATAACTTCTGAACAGTCAGGGCTCGGATGCAATAAGCCTTATTGCTGTTCAGAAGTTATGAGTTTTGTCCCGAATGTCCATATACCCGAAATACTGTGGCGACGCCCCTACCGCTTTGCGACCGATCTGCGCAGCCCCCACTACTACCCACCGTTTCAACCGCAAGCGATTGGTCGTGGTAATTTCCAAGGAATAACTGGTAGGTAGGTACAATCTAGGGCTGTAGCTCTGGACCGGGTACCCGAGATACCCGGGACGAGGAAAATTCCCGGTAGTTACTACGCGGGAAAACTACCCGAGACTCTCGAGAATCTCGAGAACTTACAGAGTACAGAACGTAATCCTGAAGCGATGCCTGTCAGAGAGATGCAGGTCTGGCACCCTGTGGCGAGGTCAACCCCCTGCGGTACCTCACCGAATTTTATGGCTTTCGACCCTCCAAGGGTTTGGAATAACATTAAGAAGTGTGGCTCCAATTATGGAACGGTACTCTATGAGATCTCGAGACTCTCGAGTATCTCGGGTAGTTTACCCGGGAATTTTCCTTTTTCCCGGGTATCTCACGGGTACCCGGGTACCCGTACTCCCGGGTATCAACAGCTCTAGTACAATCCCAAACGCGGGACCTGACCGTTGTCAAGGTAAACAGTGCACGAAAAGTTAATAGAGAGAGTAAGTAATAGAGGGCCGTGCGACGGAGAAAAACATAGGAGTCGAGCGTAGCAACGCCTCCTGAGGGTCGTGCCTGCGCGAAATCGGTATGCTCTAATGTGGAATACAGTATAGGAGCCCAAGTGGCAGCGATCACTGGGGCCCCCAAGATTCCCAGTCATTCAAGCCTATCGTACGGGCATGAGGTTGCACCGCACACTACTACAGTTTTCCCTATTTTTTTTTTTTTTTTTTTTATAGAGGGGGAAAATGCTTTATGCATACCCCGGCGCGAGTTACCGGGGTTATGTGGGACTCCCCAGGATTTCGCTGGGCTACCCACTAAAAACCCCCTCTAGGTGCCGCCTTGCTACAACCCCTAAGCTGGGGGGGGGCTTAATATATTACTGCCCCCCCAGCCTACAGTTTTCCCTATCTGTGGCGCGCCCACGTTACCATTGGCTTCCAGTTCCCCTTCCACGCGGCTACGGTAAACGTAATGGAGACCTTACTCCCAGATTTAAAGGCTTTGGCATCGTTTCTTTATGCTTTGGTCATCTTATTATGAAAGCAAATAATAAAAAATATAATTTCATTTCAAACCGTACCTTGCTTATATAAAACAAAAATCATTTTCTTAGTATTATTTGATTATGAAATCAAATACTACCGTGTTTTATAATGGCGCATTCTAAAAAATAATAATAAATATAAATAGTTCTCTAATTTCAAGTGAAGAGGCCACAAGTTCTCATGCGAGGTAACAGTCCCAATAAGGGGCTTTTTGCCCCAATGGTACTTCTATAGTTTATGCGATATTTACGGTAGAAAATATTATCATTTACAAACAAACAATATCATGTACAGATTACTAAAGGAACATAGAATCTTAACGTACTTAGCTGATACGCTGATAAACTTTGGTTTACTTCGTACAAAACAATCAGGCGACGTATTTATTTCACTTTTTAACGCGTATAATACCAAAGACGTCGTGTAATCCGAACGAACGACCAGAAACGACTGGCGACTCTCTGGTTACCTCCGTTTCTTCTCGCCTTTTATATAATATACTGCGAAACTCGATATTTTCTTTAGGAACAGAGATTTTGCATTCGCGACTTTTTACCCCACCCTACCCTACTTTATAGATTTTGTTTTTGGTTTAGATGAGCGAATACATCGACACCGATGAGGTTGTTGTGGCGCTGCGGGCCCGCCTGCGCAATTTTAATGTGCAGGCGGCACAGCTGGAGCAGCAGCTCCAGCAAGTGCAGCAGCAGCTGCAGTTGCGAATGCTGCGGCTGCAAGATTTGGAGGTGGAGCGGCAACTGTTGCTCCAGGACATGGAGGTGGAGGCGGCCCCGGTGGCCCGCCGAAATGAGGTGATTATTTGCGACATAATATACATATAATCCTCTGTTTACAGGAAAGCCACGCCGTGGCCTAACAGCCGGGCACCTCGGGGCCGTCCACGGCGTGGGCGGTACCGGCGGTGCAAATTACCGCGCCGGAGCAAGTCACCGCCCCGGGGCAAGTCACCGCGCCGGCGTCCATCACCGCCCCGGCCCAGGTGCTGTTATATCTGCCTCGCGGGCGACACCGACGAGGCCGTTAGCTTCATGGGCGCCAGCGTGGGCCGAGGAGCACCAGCGCCTCGCAACCATTTTCGGTAATTGAAACACTTTGATTCGTTCGCAACGATCCACAATGGTTCGAATATACTACATGCTAGCTGGACAAAATTATTTTTTCGCGGTACTGGGTTTATATGGGGTTCAAATTGTTAGAAAACAAACCTGATTCATAAAAATATTAATAGAATAAAAATATACTGGCATGCAGTATACTGAAACCACTGTGCGATCGTAGGACCATAATCTCTTGAGTTCTCTTGCTTCTCTATGCTCATTGAATATTCGCGGCGATCGTTACAGAAGCCTATGGATTGACAGAGGAGGAGGCCACGGCCCGTGGGCTAAACAGAGCCGAGTACGGGGGGCCACGAAGAAGATGGATGCCGAGAATTATGACGGCGGCGCTTGACGCAATTCGGACGGGGAAGGTCCCGTCGTTAAGCGTCGCCGTACAGATTTTCGGCATCCCGAGAACGACGCTCCAGCGATTTTGTCAGCAGGACAATATCCAGGTGCGACGAAGGAGGTGATATTAAAGGTAAGCTGAAGTAATAAATATTTTTAGTACCTAACTACCTACTTGTCTGACTTTCCTAAAGAAATGGTAGAATAATTGTAATATTTTACGAGCCTGGAAGAAGCGCAAGTACATAAAGATGACACAACTATATATAAACAGTAGGGTGGAGTGAAAAAAAACTTTTTTTTGATAATCAAATTCTAATAGTGCGGAAAAGTTGCCTACTTGGCACAATAAAACGTGTAAAAAATTTCAGCTCGATCGGATAATTTATTCTGTGTGCACCAAAGGCCTTAACTTTCAAAATTTTAGTACAAAACTTAAGAAAGTTGAACTTTCTTCAGCTGGTGTATTCTACCTTTTTTTTTTTACCCAGGACTATATTTGCTTTGATCGATTGCTATAATCTATAATTGCTATAATCGATTTGTTAATTTCAACTCAATTTATTCAAATTCTGTTGATTTGATTTGAGAATTGTATTTTCTAGATTGTCCTGCGTCGAATTTTACTTGGAGAAGCTATATGATTTATCGTATGATAACCGGAAACCAATCCATTCTATTGATGGAGCAACTGGCCATATGTTTTCTAAAACGGATGTGGTTTTTAATATACTAGAGCAAATGAACGGGAGGAGGAAGATAACGCGCACTACTTTTAATAAGCACAGCAGCCGTGGCCACGCGATTTATAGAATTGTAAGTTCATGACAGCGCAAGACGCGAAAGGCCCGCCAACGTCCGCGACCGCTGTTCTCGACAATAATTGCGTCGCGTTCATGTTCGATGAGATTCGATACGAATTGAACGGTGTCGAGATCGATCGTTGTCGAAATCCAGGAATCACTACCACGTTGAAAAATTTCGTTTCGTTGTCAGCCGAGAGAAGCAAAGCGCTTGCGAATGCCGGTTGGAATTATGACATCGATTACGAAGAGGATACTTTTCATTCGGGCGCTTTTAATTTCTGCGTACCCCTGAACGTGTTATTAGGATTCTGCGAGGATTACAAACGCATCGTGATGAACGCGCGACACGAGCTAATTCTTATACGAGCGCGGGATGATTCGAACGCGATGCATTGCACCTCCGCCACTGCGATCCCGAAACTTGAGATACGCAAGGTGCAGTGGCGTATGCCCCACGTCGTTTTGGAGGAAGTGAATAAACTATCGATGCTTCGTATATTGGAAAGCGGACGACCGATCGCGATGAGTTTCCGATCTTGGAGCGTGCACGAGTATCCATTACTGCAAGCGACAACGAAACATACGTGGACCGTGAAAACTACGTCGCAAATCGAGAAACCACGATACGTGTTATTCGGCATGCAAACGGATCGAAAGAATCGTCCAAATAAACCCGCGTGGATATTCGACCCGAATAATCTTACAAACTTTCGACTCTACCTAAATTCCGAGACGTATCCGTACGATGACATGCAAATAGATTTTCCCAAGTATAAATTTGCGATCATGTACAATATGTACGCGAATTTCATCCGATCGTACTACGGTCACGGAGAACCGTTGCTGAGCGCGAACGAATTCCTTAAATACGCACCTATCGTGGTCATAGATTGTTCTAGGCAAAACGAATCGTTGAAGAGCGCTACGGTGGACGTGCGAATAGATTTCGAATGTAAAGAAAATATTCCCGCTAATACTTCAGCCGTCTGTTTGTTCATACACGATCGTATAGTCGAATACGGCCCTTTATCCAACATGGTACGCAAACTAATATAGCGTGCGTACGAGTTCGATTACTACTACTACTACTACTACTACTACTACTAATACTACTACTACGAATACTGCTACTGTTTTAAATCGTCGAAGTCGAAGACCTCAGTTGCTGTTCCGACATCGTCGTCCGCGGTGCTATCTAAAACGTATAATAATGTTCGCCATTGTCGATCTACAAGGATTCAATATCGAACGCGAGTTCGTCGTCAAAGAGATCGCGATTCGCGCAAACATCAACAACGATAAAACACCAACGATCAGTCATTGGATCTTCGAACCGCCATACTTCTGGGAACATCTGAATTCGCGGGATCACCATCAAGCATCCTGGCTCGCGAAGCATCGTCACGGGCTTCGCTGGTCTGACGGCTATGTTCCATACTCCAAACTTCCGGGGCTCCTCGCCAGCGTACTCGCGAACATTGACTTCGTCATCGTAAAGGGCACGGAAAAGAAAACGTGGATGCTGCAACTACTACCTGACATAATCGTTGAGGATGTATGTAATTTGTACGAACTGACGGGACGAAAGATCAACAACAACAACAACAACAACACTCGAACTGTCGAAGACGACGGCGGCTACGACGTTGACGATGATTATTGCGGGATCATGCCTGACATCGTGGACCCTGACGTTCCTAACCTGAGGTCTATGTCTTCATCGAATGCTCTTCGATGTGCATTTCACAAGAATTACGGTGTTTGCGCGCTGGAGAATGTCGGGAAAATATGGAATTATATACGCAGCGTTACCTAATGTAAGTCCTACACACGCATTGCATCTACTTTACGCGTCATATGCAGAGAAACGAATTGTAAGAATTATTTTTTTGTTTTCTATAGCGATGAACACAACGACGGCGGTGATGCGTGCAATGACAGCGACGGCTGCTTCCTTTACCCGCGAGCAAGAATATCCCTCCCATACGAACGTTATTTCCCACAAATACAGATTTTATAATTTAAGTACGCATGGATGGATATATATGAATAAACACACACACACACACACTGTTTTTGAAAAATATATACATTTATTGAAAAACTGTTGTCCATTTATTATTAAAACATATATATACATGTACTATAGTGGTACCGGGTTTACATCACGCAGCATGGATTGTAATCCTAACGCTAACAATTCACAATCAATCAAAGAATGCTGCTCAAAGGCCTCGCTTTCGGAAATTAATTTCACATAATTCGTTGGTACGGAAGCGGTACGTAGAACTTCCACGAATGCCGCATATTTACTGCTTACAGAGTACATATTTTCAGTCAACCAGGTGAACATATGATTGATGCAATGTTCATACGCGAACAGTTTACGCATCGTAACTTCCGTCATGTATAAGGTGACACGATTATCGGTGATTTTTATAAGTTGATCATCATGCATACGCGTGAATTCGAGTCGCAAATGATCAATTACGATGGGTGTTTGGGACGATGTTGCGTTGCTGCGTAATCGTTGGAGTATGTCCGCCTCGTTTTGCAGTAGGAGCTTCCACGTTGACATTGAAAAGCATACCTCGCTACCCTTGTTGTCGGCTATGGCGATCTCAACGCGGCACGAATCCATGCCAATGCGTATTCCAATAGTTAGACGTTTATAAGCTGTTGAGGTTAGTGGATAATAACGCCCCAGGATCCGTACGATCAATGGTTTTGGCGTTTTCAACGTCTTTGGCGTTGTTGATCCAGAACTGAAAGAAACATGTACACGAAATTAATGCATGGTTCGTTGGCGTTTACAGTGAAAGAAGTAAGTGAATGAAGTATGTGTAAAGTGTATATTAATGTATACATACCTCATATTGGACTGTTGATGATATTGTTGCCGTTGGCGTTTATTTGGAACCCCACCAGCGTTGTCGGATGTGCAGGATGAATCGTTTAAGCTTCGTTTGTACATTTTGATATGCAATACGTATGATTCTCATCGACGAAAAAATGACTCCGGCGATACTTCTTAGCACTTAAGCGTACGTGGTGAACTGATGCCTACAAGACTAATCCACGTCACTTTATACTGATTCACGCACACGTACACATCAATGTGTGAAAGTATATCACATTAGTGATGGTGATGGTCAATGCGTCTATGTATACCACACAAGGGATAGAGAATACGCGGTAAATTCAAATCAAATACGATTGACTTACAATCTCCTCCTCGATCATTAAAATGCTCGGAACTCTTCCCCGAATAATTATCGCTATATGTATACATCATTGCACGTGCGCTGCATCGGTCCCACGATTCAAATATTTCCTTATCTTTTCTCAGAAATCATGGTCCACCCTCTTTCTCAGAAATCATCATCGAAAACGCGATTTGAATTTCCACGAATCGGTCGCGGTCGCGCCTGCGCACCGATCCCCGCACACGTACGGAGATTGCGCGGCGGCGACGCGTGCCCAAATATACCTTCGAGACATGCAACAGGTGACGTCAGCACGAAACGTATGAAAACCTTGGAAAATTTACCATGGCGGGCCCAAAGTACCTTAAACGTACAATAGGTGGCGCCAACCCGAAATGTATGAAAAACCTGGAAAATTTACCAAGACGGGCCCAAATACCGACGCGGGCCCAAAGTACCTTAAACGTCCAGTAGGTGGCGCCAACACGAAATGTATGGAAAACCTGGAAAATTTATCAAGACGGGCCCAAATACCGACGCGGGCCCAAAGTACCTTAAACGTCCAGTAGGTGGCGCCAACAAGAAATGCGCGCGACGCCATTTTGAAAATTTGAAAATCCTCCCCCCCCCCTCCCCCGTGACGTCAACTCCCTCGCCCACGAACTCGACCTGCGCGCGCGACGCCATTTTGAAAATTTTGAAAATCCCCCTCCCCTGTGACGTCATCCCCCTCACCCACGAACTCGGTACCCCCCTCCCCGCCTCACCCCCTCGCCTCCACTTGAGCCAGAACTCTCATAGCCTAACTACTAACATTGACAAAGGAGTCGCTGTCTTCCCCAGACATCAAAGCTGGAGCAACATTCTGCTACGATTAACAAACTATATCCATGGTAAGGTGCATATGTGATATCAAACCACTGTGCGATCGTAGGACCATAATCTCTTGAGTTCTCTTGCTTCTCTATGCTCATTGAATATTCGCGGCGATCGTTACAGAAGCCTATGGATTGACAGAGGAGGAGGCCACGGCCCGTGGGCTAAACAGAGCCGAGTACGGGGGGCCACGAAGAAGATGGATGCCGAGAATTATGACGGCGGCGCTTGACGCAATTCGGACGGGGAAGGTCCCGTCGTTAAGCGTCGCCGTACAGATTTTCGGCATCCCGAGAACGACGCTCCAGCGATTTTGTCAGCAGGACAATATCCAGGTGCGACGAAGGAGGTGATATTAAAGGTAAGCTGAAGTAATAAATATTTTTAGTACCTAACTACCTACTTGTCTGACTTTCCTAAAGAAATGGTAGAATAATTGTAATATTTTGATGGTTACAGTATTGCCGCTGCGGCTATCGCCTCGGCCGCCCCGTCGTGGTGGTTTTTAGTGGGTACACTTGCAGGCTTGACACCTGCAAGGAGTCCCACACTACCCGGCACACAACATCTCGCCGGGTGTGCGTAACGCATTTTCCCCACGTTAAAAAAAAAAAAAAAAAAAAAAAAAGCAGTGCAGGCTGACTGTCGACGAATACGGACCCTAGCCGCCTCTCCCAATGAAGTGCGGTAAACATTCCGCAGTAAAGCACCTGAAAGCACCGTTCACGAGCCTGGAAGAAGCGCAACATTGACAGAGGAGTCGCTGTCTTCCCCAGACATCAAAGCTGGAGCAACATTCTGCTACGATCAACAAACTATATCCATGGTAAGGTGCATATGTGTATAAGTGGTAGGGGAGACCGGGGCAAAGTGACCCGAAAAAAGTTTGAAGTCGAATAAAATTTTTCCCGTTCAATAAAAATGTGTGGAAATAGATTTATAATATAATTTGAACATTACTATTGATAAATGCCGAATAGCAATAGTTAAAATAAACTCGAAGTATATTAAAATTCAATTTCAAAAGAAAATGCCAAACTGACCACTTTACCCCATATATGGGGTAAAGTGAGCTACTATCCGGGGTAAAGTGAGGTGCAACAAAATAAGAACTTTAATTAAGGATATAGGTAAATATTAACCCCTTGCGCTGGAATGACGCGTGTACCACGGCAGCTTCTGGCTTTTTTGCACCGTGGTTGTCAGAAACTGTGGCAGATTTTTCATTTTTTTCAGGTTAGATTCTCTTCCATCACGCCGCGTGGTTTTCTAGTCAGCTGACAGGTTAGGATATTGCGCGCATCACTTGCGCATTGGTTCTTAGCAGCCATTTGCAGCTCATTTTGCCCCGGTCACTTTACCCCGAATGTGTACTCAGTGGAAATTAATTATTTAATAATGTTAGGATTAATGTTTTCTCAAACGCGTGTATATGTATGTTGATAAGCTTGTTAGAAACACGCAGAAAAAAATTGGAGTTAAAATAACACATTTAAGACTCATTTATCCAAAAAGCAAAATTGAAAAGAAAACCAATTGGAAGTCTCTAAAACTTCATTTTTAATTTTTTAAATAAATTTCCATTTTTCGATATCTGAATGTGCATAATTATCATTGTGCTATTACACGCATTTATTACGTCACCCAAATTTGTAAATATATTCTATTGTTAAAGAATAAATTAAGGAAGCTCATTTTACCCCGAGGTTCACTTTGCCCCGGTCTCCCCTATAAGTATTTTATTAGCTATATATACTTATCTTTAAAAATAACCGAGATATTAGAGTTTAAGTGATGACGCGGCAGCTGATTTTGTTCCAATTTTTAAGACTTTAACTTTAAATATTTCAAAAACTATTTGACATAGGCCTTTAAAATTCAGTATACTTTGTTTTTGCAAGGTTATCGACAAATGCTGTAATTTTGAAAGGAATCGGTGAAACTAAATTTTCCCTCTATCCGTTTTCACGAGGAATATAGCTCGTAGGGTAATTCCGGGAGACGCAGTCGGGCTGGAGAGTTGGTCGAGTTGCTACATTCAGACTCTACATCTGTGTATATGTAAAAATCTTAGAGTATATGCTCTAAGGTAAAAATGTGTTAAAGTTCAAAATAATTAATTCTCTCGAAATCAACTGTTTCGACCAACTCTCCAGCCCGACTGCGTCTCCCGGAATTACCCTATATGGACATTCGGGACAAACCTCATAACTTCTGAACTAATCAGTTTTAGCCCTAAGTACCTTAATACTTTTTTAAAGAGAATATAAAAATGCATCGATTGGTGTATAAAAAAATATACAGTTCCATTAAAAAAATTAAGACGATCTTGATTATTCAGTGAATAAAAAGTTTTTTATTAATATTTACTCTTGCAATTTGTTGTCAACTGAATACTGACTAACTTTTGTTCGAAACATTTTTTTATCAAATTATTTTTATCACGTGTATCACGTGTATCACGTTTGACTGCTATTTTAAAACTGAAGAAAACATCCAGGATGGAAAAGTCATGGTAGATATCGTAAAAACAATTGGAAAAAGCATATCGGATGTGTAGATTCACATAAGTGTCTTATGCCCTCGCGGGACGCACGAGAGGATCTAGAGACCCTTTAAGTAGAGTCACGCAATCACATCCTCGATTTTGATTGGTGCCGCCATTTTTTGTCAAAAGTGTGAAAATACAAACTTATTCGTCGCAGAAAGGCTATATTATGGAAGTGTTTCCTCGTGATCCTCAAGGATCCTGAAAGAAGAACAAAATCGGCTCCTAATGTAGGATGAAATGATTGGAATCCAATCAATTCTTCGTTTCTCTGCGAGGTTAGCTTTGGCGCCTAGTCTTCATTTTTGACAAGAAATGGCGTCAAACCGACCTAACTTAGACGTGATTGCGTGACTCTACTTAAAGGGTCTCTAAGAGGATCCCAACGACTACGCTAAGGGCCAGAGCGGTGACCCTTTAACGTTTTAATAAAGATTTTGGCTATTTTTTCTGTTTCGTGCAAATTCGTGCAGTTGAAATTGACGTTAATATAAAGTTTAATGATCCCTAAATTAATATACAAAAAGTCACGGAGGTATTTTTTGATGTTTTTTTTTAAAGTCCCATCGAAGTTGATAAACATTTAACATAACTAATTAGTACAAATTCTTAGTATTATAAAAAACTGACTCGGCAGTTTTGAAGGTATGACAGTATTAAACACAACTTATAAAAATCAATTGAAAAGCATAAACATTCTGCCAATGGCACGTGTTTGAAAAAATGCACCGAAATTTGTAATGAATTTCTACTATCACTTTTGACAACAAATTAGTAAATGCAGCAGAAATTATGGGTAACATTGAAACCTACGTTCCTTTCTTAACATTTTAGGATACAAGAATCTGTGGATCGAACATTTCGGATTCTTGACTTTTGAGCATTACGCGGAACGCTGTGCAACGTAGCGAATTGGGGTAGAGCCCCGGCAGTAAGACCGTCCCCGGTCCTTGCTATTTCAGAGGGTTTTCTTCCAGTGAAAATCAGTATATTTGCGAGCGCAATATCTTAAAAACCAGTGGAAATAAAGTGTATACATTGAAGCTTATTGATTTTGTCTTGGAACGCACTATCAACTCAGGTCTTCAGAAAAAATAGTTTTATTTGAAAAACCGAACTTGACCATCGTATCTTTTAAAATATTAATCGAAAAAAAATTCGTTCGGGCTAATAAGTTGGCCCTCTCGAACCATGCATTCCCTATTTTTTTCATATTTTTAGCGACAATACTTTAGGAGATATCCAGCTGTACACTCTTCCCGCGGACACTACCCTAGTAGCATTTATTTGCTGGGAGTTTGTTGGGCCCATGACGTGTTATCCGTTGGCCAACTGTTGAAGTGTCGCGCTATTTTTAAATGGGCCAAGGATTCTAACCAACGCAGGCCCAACTGAAGATTTCTTTCAATAGGCCCAACTGAAGGTTTCTTTCCATAAACCCAACAGTTTATTTCCAAAATACGTCTTAAAAACGTCCAGAAGACGTCTTGAAGAACTTCAAAAGACGTTGTAAACACGTCTTTTTCAGGTCTGATTTAAGAAAAGAAAAAAAAAATATTGCGGAGAGGAGAGAATCGAACCGAAACTTCGCACTTACCCAATACATTTTCTTGTAAACACTTCTAATTTCTTAGTACATATCGAGTATTAATTGTTTATAAAAAGTGCACAGTGACGCGAAATGTTCTACAAAATATTATCATTCGACCTTTAGACTCATTCCTTAAAATTTCACATTCGTCTCAAGACGAATAAGAAAAGAAAAATCACAATTTGGAATATAATAACAGATTTTTGGATGTAGCAAATTTTCTGATGTTTGTAAGACAACATTTAATCATCGTTGTAAATTTTTTGTTAATTAACCAACCATAGTAATTGTAGGCCCAACATTGAATATTCGTTGGCAAACTGTCGTAAGTTTTTTGCCGTAGGCCCTATGTTGGGAATTTGTAGGCAAAACTCTAACTATTTCCCAACTAATTCCCAACTGTTGGCTACCGTTGGCCAACCAAAAATGCTACTAGGTTATATGGGGTAAAGTGGTCAGTTTTGGCATTTTCTTTTATAATTGAATTTTAATATACTTCAAGTTTATTTTAAGTTTTGCTATTCGGCATTTATCAATAGTAATGTTAAAATTATATTATAAATCTATTTCCACACATTTTTGTTGGTCGGGAAAAATTTTATTCGACTTCAAACTTTTTTCGTCTCACTTTGCCCCGGTGTCCCCTATGTTTGTAAACACTGTAAGCACTCTCGCGTTCACGAACAGAAATCAACTGTTGCGGCAGCCTGGTTTGATTTGGAATCTTTGTAACCAAAAGCATGCACGCAATAATTCGAAGCCTGTTTTAAAGCAAGGAGGTTTATTAACTCTAAGCAAAAAAATACGTTCACTGTTTATGGGATAGCAAGATTAACACAATTACGCGTC
The DNA here is from genome assembly GCA_960531205.1 of Andrena bicolor. Lineage (NCBI taxonomy): Eukaryota > Metazoa > Arthropoda > Insecta > Hymenoptera > Andrenidae > Andrena > Andrena bicolor. Next base: position 570,266 of record OY482666.1, read on the forward strand.
GGACGTTGAGCATTAGCACATGACATTTATATAAATGGTAATTAATCACAATATAAGAATATGAATATGAAGCACATGGAAATAAGCCAATGAAATTATATAAAAGCAATAAGCGTTGATAATACAATTAATATACATATATGATCGCAATAAGCTTTAGAATGCAAAGTAATATGAAATACAATAAGAATAATAATGCAAAATATATAAACGCACTAACAAGGGGAGGACACCATGAGGCACACATCGATTTTGATGAGCCTTGGCACGATGAATCTATGTCGAAAATAAGTAAATACGTGTCCGAGCGTTTCTGCCAATGGGCCTTAATAATAGAGATATTTACACGTAAATTATTAAACATTTCATAGCACACGTATAAAACATAAAAGCCATAACATCCACTTAAAGATATGCCGTGGAGCATTCGGTATGACGTCAGCGTGGTGTTGTTGCAGTCGTGAGTTCGATTCCGCCTGTGTCTTATATATTTTTTCATACTTTATTTTTTCACACTTTATTTTTTCCACACTGTATAAACAGTGAGAAAAAAGCTAACGGTAGTAACGTTCATTATTAATTCTTTTAAATGAATAATTAAAATTAAAGTTTTTTTTAACATGGGGAAATCTTCAAAAGACACACCAACACCTCCAGAGGGGAGTCCACCGAGGGCGCCGAGGTAGTGTGGGATTTCGGGGGTATCCCGTTTGGAGGTGTCGGGGTGTCTTTTGAAGATTTCCCCATTGTAAAAAAAAACTTTAATTTTAATTATTCATTTAAAAGAATTAATAATGAACGTTACTACCGTTAGCTTTTTTCTCACTGTTCATACAGTGTGGAAAAAATAAAGTGTGAAAAAATAAAGTAATATGAAAAAACAAGACGCAGGCGGAATCGAACTCACGACTGCAACAACACCACGCCGACGTCATACCGAACGCTCCACGGCATATCTTTAAGTGCAGGTTATGGCTTTTATGTTTTATAGGAGTGGTATGAAATGTTTAATAATTTACATGTAAATATCTCTATTATTAAGGCCCATTGGCAGAAACGCTCGGACACGTGTTTACTTATTTTCGACATAGATTCATCGTGCCAAGGCTCATCAAAATCGATGTGTGCCTCATGGTGTCCTCCCCTTGTAAGCGTTGATAATACAAAATATAAATGATCACAATAAGCTTTAGAATGCGAAATGAATAATAATAGAAAATATATGAACGACAATAATGAATAAGGATAATAATGCAAAATATAGAAACGCACTAAGCGTTGATAATACAAATAATATATGAAAAACAATAAAAATGATAATACAAAATATAAATGATGATGGTGATATGCAATGTTATAGTAATTGTAATCGCTTACAATGATTGATGACGATGTTTGTTTCACACAGTTTAAACAATACTTTGTACGTTCTTTGCCGAAAAGAGTTCTCTAGAAGAGATGCCGGAGAAAGAGAGCTCCGGCGTCTCGGGACCTCGTATTTATGTAATTTTACAGCAATGTTGCGGGGGTACGCGCGGTATGGTAAGGGAGAGTGGGGGAATTGCGAACACCTAAGCGGGAAAGCAAACGGAACGGAAACTATGTGAAATACGAATTGGTTTTTTATTTATAAACATACTTAAACTAGTCCTCTATAAACTGCTCTAACGAATTTTACAAAAATTTTAATAAAACTTAATTTTATAATGAAAAAACCAAACCCAGACTGCTAAATATCCCAAAAGTCGCAGAGAAAGCACGATTTCAATGGTCAACCCATAAAAAACGTTGCTACAACCTATACCTAATGTATTTTTCAAACTCCACTTCTTGTGCATTAGAAAATAAGTGTAATTGGTCGGAATATCGAAAAAAAATAGTAAAGGCCGTTTTTTAAACTTTTTTTATCTGACCCTGTAATGAAAATTAAAAAATCCCTTTTGTAGATTTAAGTAAGTTTTATATATGCTGAAAATTTCATCAAAATCGGTTATTGTTGCTAATCTCAATGGTTCGAGATTACCCCATCCGAGTTGTTCGTCATTGTCCCACGACATCAAAAAATAGAAAAGAATTTATTTCAGAGGTTAGAATCATAATTCAAGCCACGCCTTAGTCCCAAAATGTTGGTAAAAAAGTGCTTTATTTGAACTTAAAATATCCCTATTGAATCCTTAATTCAACAGTCATTACGTGTAATAGAAAATGAACAAAATATTACTTGAAACATGATGAAAATAATAAATTGTGTTTATCTTGACTAGCATGAGCATTCTGTATTTATTACTTTCTGCCCGGCGTTGGATACGACCTAAACTATTAGCTAGTGGAGAAGGAGCATCGATTTTATTTATTAAAGCGCCGTAACATCGCATTCGCGATTACCTCGCGTTCGTAATTCCCCCACTCTCCCTTATCTAGTCTATGTTAGAATCGGTTCAAATGTATCGGTTGGTCCTGATCATTTAGTAATCGTGCAACCTTGATCGAAACAAGGTAAGTGCTGTCCTGTTCTTTCTATATTGGTGTATCGTAAACTTAAGGACACCCGCCGGTCAAAAAATCGATTTTTTTCTTCATATTTTCATTGAACAACGTCTGAAAAAGGCCCAGTTAAAATTTTGGATCGTTACGGGAACGCTATCGGTTAAACATTTGGCAATTATCACCCAGTTGTTTCTTAACTGCCTGAGAGTAGCGCGATATAACGACACATGTGTAGTTATGGAGTATTTTTTGTTTTTTGAGTTTGGGGTAAGTAAAAATGAAATAAAAGAATTGTTTATACTTTACATTTGTAGCAAAATAAAGTGAAGTAAAGTCACATATGTTTTCACGCGATTTGACCGGCGGATGCCCTTAACGTAGATATTACGGAGATGCTGACTCAACGTCCTAAGTAGCTAACTATTTTATAATTTATCTTCCGGAAAAAGAATATTCGGTAGAAACTGCGGTTTTGCAACACGTTTATCAATGCATCCTATATATATAATATAAATTATAAAATAGTTAGCTGTTTAGGACGTTGAGTTATATATGTCAATTGCTAAGAGAACGTTATTTATTATTCTCTTATTAGGGTAAGTCAGGGTAAGATGGTCATAGTTTCGTTTAGAGTCTGCTACAGCCAACCTATTTGAAATAAAGCAACGAAAATGATGTAGAACAAAACTTCAATCCTTTGTCTACATGTCCGTTAATATCAATAAACGAAAAATTATTATTTAATATACAAATTTTGCAAATGAAAAAAAAAGTGTCATTGCCCATATCTCACTTAATGTCCGGGGAAGATGGTCATATGTACCTTTCAGGCTAACAAGTTGTGGTCCTTAACTGGTTATCTCAGATTCTTTCTAGTTTTCGTCCACCTTCGTTTTTGCCCACTCAAAACTTCTTTCGGCTCTTGCTGTGACTCTTTTAATCCGCATGTATGACACACAGTGTCAAACTCTGTGCAATTTTCATGGGCCCACTAACCACATGAGTTACATCTAACCAATCTTGTTTTTTTATGGTTTCGAAATAATTTCCTCCGAATTTCACCAAAATATCTGAAATTACATCAAATATAGCTGTGGCCAGCTCTCCTGGACAACAATTGACCATCTTTCCCTCAAAGCCCTGATAAGATAGCCATTCCTCTTTCACTTAGACTAACAAACGTAACCCCGAATACCTTAAGGTTAAAAACACTGTAAACAGTGCACTATCGAAAATACATATTGAGAATTAAAAATATTCAGCATAAATAACACAAACAAGATGACCAAAATATTGATCAAACATTTTGAAGCACTAGCTTAAATTTCACAATGTATTTACAAATCTTTAAAAACGTACTATTCCAACACTTTGAACTAGGAATGTTACTTTTCTAGGACACTTTGTACCCACGTCGAGGCAGCGAAATCAGGCGTTTCCTTCTAAAAAATACTGTCACTGCCCATCTCTTCCGTATGACCATCTCACCCTGACTTACCCTACTTATTATTCTGTTTGTTGAGGCCCCGCGTCCGTAATTCCGGTACGTGATTTTTTCACGTTTCATTTAACAGTTCGATTTATTATTCTTTATTGTAAAACTTCAAGCCCGATTTCTCTAACCGTTTCTCGCATCTTCAGTTTAAACTTGTAACCGACACGTTTCGTTTGGATGATACATGCGGGATAGACGCACAAGGGCAGCTCGCGGGATAGGAGACAGTGGGGTAAACAGAAACGCGGGACAAACGCGAACGCGAACACCGCGCCAAGTAGGGTAGAGTGAGGCTAACGTCATAGAATCTTAACGTACTTAGCTGATACGCTGATAAACTTTGGTTTACTTCGTACAAAACAATCAGGCGACGTATTTATTTCACTTTTTAACGCGTATAATACCAAAGACGTCGTGTAATCCGAACGAACGACCAGAAATGACTGGCGACTCTCTGGTTACCTCCGTTTCTTCTCGCCTTTTATATAATATACTGCGAAACTCGATATTTTCTTTAGGAACAGAGATTTTGCATTCGCGACTTTTTACCCCACCCTACCCTACTTTATAGATTTTGTTTTTGGTTTAGATGAGCGAATACATCGACACCGATGAGGTTGTTGTGGCGCTGCGGGCCCGCCTGCGCAACTTGAATGTGCAGGCGGCACAGCTGGAGCAGCAGCTGCAGCACGTGAGGCAGCAGCAGCAGCAAGTGCAGCAGCAGCAGCAGCAAACGCAGCAGCAGCTGCAGTTGCGAATGCTGCGGCTGCAAGATTTGGAGCTGGAGCGGCAATTGTTGCTCCAGGACATGGAGGTGGAGGCGGCCCCGGTGGCCCGCCGAAATGAGGTGATTATTTGCGACATAATAAGCGATTATCAACGCGGTAATGGTATAGATAGAGGGCAACCTCACGGATTTTGATGCCCTTGAAATATGTTGTCAAGCCCACCATTCTGAACAACTTTTTCCTCTAAACTTTTTGGCGGTCGACCTTACTTTCCGAGATAATTGCAAAAATCTTTGGTAAATATTCACATTAGAGGAACCATCCCCAATTTCAATGGCCTTGAAATATGGTGCCAACTGCCAAGGACATCATTTTCAACAACTTTTCTCTATATATGTTACTGCCGCCTAGCCTTAGGTTTCGAGATATTTGCAAACAAAATAGATAAATGTTGATTTTAGGGTCCTTTGAATTCACGGTGGACTCGAGGTGGTCGGTCGCCGGAGGTTTTTATTATAGATTTGGCCGTCTCACGGCGCGAGCGCCGTGAGAAGGCGGACGGCACATTCGAGTTTATCACTTAATAGAATATTTCTTTCTTAATAATTGAACTTGAGACGGCCAAATCTATAATAAAAACCTCCGGCGACCGACCACCTCGAGTCCACCGTGGATTCAAAGGACCCTAAAATCAACATTTATCTACTTTTTTTTGCAAATATCTCGAAACCTACGGCTAAGCGACAGTAACATATATAGAGATAATTTTGTGAATATCTCGAAAACGAAGGTCGACCGCCAAAAAGTTTAGAGGAAAAAGTTGTTCAGAATGACGTCCTTGACAACATATTTAAAGGGCATCAAAATCCGTGAGGTTGCCCTCTATCTACAGGGTCATCGTTTAATCCTGCAACCCGCGCGCGCGCGAACTTGTAAAATGGCAACACCGCCTCACGGACGCATTCCACTACAACCATGCACCGGCCCAGCGGAGGGCTGCCAGCGACCGCTGGACAAGAGTGATGCCCGAGCTTCGAAAATTTTAGCGTCGCAAAGAGCTAGGTATTGGGAATATCCCGGCCCAGGTAATCGAGCCGCGCGCTCCGCTTTTATGATCGGTTTACCACTCGCACCCCAGATTACTGAAATGAGGTTTGAAAATAATGTCAACTGATCTCGTACCAATCTCAATTTCAAACTTTTAGCTACCACAGGTATGACCGCGGCGCAATACCCTTGTACGGAGTGATTATTCGCCACCTGCTTGTGAAAGCCACAATAATGGCAAATCCGTCCAAAAAATGACATTAACGGAAACCGGTATAGGCGTGGCGTTGAGTAGCTAAAACATTCAAACACAAAAATTCTAGAAAAAAAATTCAAACACCGCTACAATCAAAGACACGTCCCATTAGTTACCCCTTACGTCTGATCTAGGTATGCACCGCATTAAGGATAAAATCATTAAAAAGAAAAATAGAACAATAGATTCTGAGGTCTGCAGAACTAAAACATAATTGAATAAAAATTTAATTTCTCAATTTATGAAAGTAATGATACAGAAACAACTAGCCTATTGTTTATCAACACCACGAATTTTAAAAACAGCGTTAAATACATTATGAAATAAAGAGTTTGCAAAAGCTTATTAAACAATTATGGTTAAAAAATTGATAAAAGACAAATGAAGTAAACGTAAAATATGTTAAATTATCCATCATTAATAGGGAATAATTTTTCCTCATTTTTCGGCGCAAATTGCATTCCGATATCTCTTATAGTTAAAAAAAAGGCCCCCAATTTTTCAATCCGGGCCGGAAAATTCTGAATAGTACTTTGCAAAGTTAATTTGAAAGAGACCAGCCCAAATTCTCGAAGCTCGGGCATCACTACTGTCCAGCGGTCGCTGGCAGCTCTCCGAACACCGGGACGGTGCATGGTTGTGGTGGAATGCGTCCGTGAGGCGGTGTTGCCATTTTACAAGTTCGCGCGCGCGCGGGTTGCAGGATTAAACGATGACCCTGTATACCATTACCATCAACGCATATGTATGTACTTAATATACATATAATCCTCTGTTTACAGGAAAGCCACGCCGTGGCCCAACAGCCGGGCACCTCGGGGCCGTCCACGGCGTGGGCGGTACCGGCGGTGGAAGTCACCGCCCCGCAGCAAGCCACGGAGCCGGCGTACCTCACCACCCCGGCCCAGGTGCTGCTACCGCAGGCACTCAAGGACTCCGGCGTGGGACATGGTGGGGCAACACACGTACAGGAGAGGTGGTAATGTGTGCGTGAATTGACGCCAGCGCGAAGCCAGCCAAGTGGCGACAACGCGAATGAATGTGACGTCACAGACGAGCCAACGTCAGCGCCAAGCCAAATCAAATGCGCCACGGACGCGAATAGGTACTACGCACGATTGGATATGATTGGAGACGAATCGACGCCAGCGCCAAGCGAGTAACGCCGCGGCCAACCACCGCTCTCTGTAGGTGTTTCCTTCTGACCAATAGCAGCCGTGGCCGGTGGACTCTGCCTGAAATTTAGAGGGGCCACGCCGGGTTCCAGAGAAGGCGCTTTTTACGTGGCTCAGAGTCCACCTGTGACGTCACATTAGTTTCGCGTTGCCACCGCGTGGCTGGCTTCGCGCTGGCGTCAATTCACGCACACATTACCACCTCTCCTGTACGTGTGTTGCCCCACCATGTCCCACGCCGGAGTCCTTGAGTGCCTGTGCTACCGTCCCCCTTGCGGGCCGCACCGCCGGTGCGGTCTGCCTCGCGTGCGACACCGCCGGTGCGGCCTGCCTCGCGGGCGACACCGCCGGAGCCCTTAGCTTCGTGGGCGCCAGTGTGGGCCGAGGAGCTGCAGCGCCTCGCAACCATTTTCGGTAATTGAAACACTTTGATTCGTTCGCAACGATCCACAATGGTTCGAATATACTACATGCTAGCTGGACAAAATTATTTTTTCGCGGTATTGGGTTTATATGGGGTTGAAATTATTAGAAAACAAACCTGATTCATAAAAATATTAATAGAATAAAAATATACTGGCATGTAGTATACTCAAACCACTGTGCGATCGTAGAACCATAATCTCTTGAGTTCTCTTGCTTCTCTATGCTCATTGAATATTCGCGGCGATCGTTACAGAAGCCCATGGATTCACCGAGGAGGTGGCGACGGCCCGTGGGCTAAACAGAGCCGAGTACGGGGGGCCACCCAGAAGATGGGTGCCGAGAATTATGACGGCGGCGCTTAACGCAATTCGGACGGGGAAGGTCCCGTCGTTAAGCGTCGCCGTACGGATTTTCGGCATCCCAAGAACGACGCTGCAGCGATTTTGTCAGCAGGACAATATCCAGGTGCGACGAAGGAGGTGATATTAAAGGTAAGCTGAAGTAATAAATATTTTTAGTACCTAACTACCTACGTGTCTGACTTTCCTAAAGAAATGGTAGAATAATTGTAATATTTTGATGGTTACAGTATTGCCGCTGCGGCTATCGCCACCGACCGCCCCGTCGTGGTGGTTTTTAGTGGGTACACTTGCAGGCTTGACACCTGCAAGGAGTCCCACACTACCCGGCACACAACATCTCGCCGGGTGTGCGTAACGCATTTTCCCCACGTTAAAAAAAAAAAAAAAAAAAAAAAAAGCAGTGCAGGCTGACTGTCGACGAATACGGACCCTAGCCGCCTCTCCCAATGAAGTGCGGTAAACATTCCGCAGTAAAGCACCTGAAAGCACGGTTCACGAGCCTGGAAGAAGCGCAACATTGACAGAGGAGTCGCTGTCTTCCCCAGACATCAAAGCTGGAGCAACATTCTGCTACGATCAACAAACTATATCCATGGTAAGGTGCATATGTGTATAAGTGATATAAGTATTTTATTAGCTATATACATAGGGTAAATCCGGGAGACGCGGTCGGGCCGGAGAGTTGGTCGAGTCGCCATATTTCAAACTCTCTACGTAAAAATGCGTTAAAGTGCAGACCAATTACTTCTCTAGAAGCCAAACTGTAATATTCTGATGGTTACAGAGTTGCGCAATAGGGTAAACTCGGATAAATTGGTGATAGTTTTAGAATTTCTTTAATAACTGCTAATATTTACATAAATGTCTATGTAGAATACTGTAGAATACGTCGGTCACGTCGAAAACTACGATAATCGCCACTTTCTTAACCCCAAAAAAGTATTTAAAAGCGTAGTGTTAATTATTGTTTTGTACTTGTTTAAATAATAAAGAATAAAAAATGAATCGTGAAAGGTAAAGTTAAGGCTGCCGTCTCAGTGGACCTTGAATGTGTGTGTACTTACAGGCGGGTCTGGTGCGTTTGAATGCTAATAACCACCGTACGTTGAAATAATAATGAATTTATGATTCGAAAAGTGACAGTTATTCGGTTACTCGCTGCATCAAATTATTCTACAAACCCTCCCGAATACAACGATATAAGTTATCATGGCATTATGAACAATTAAATATGTTTAAACAACGAAACAAATCGAAGGGCCACCCGAAATTCACAAATTTTTCAGAAATCTTTCAATATATTTAAAAAATTAAGAGACTAGGAGAAAATCTGACTACACCACGCGATGCAGCGGACATTTTTCCTCCGGAAAAACATCAACAGCAATCGTAAGTCGCGTTTTGTTTTCAATACAGAAACGAAATAGTTTGGCAAAACCTGGATTTGTCGACTTTTACGCTGTCTGGCAATAGGTACAGAAACGAAGTGGTACTCAACTGCGGCGAGCGCACCCATTGCCGCCGTTGAGTACCACTGCCTAGTCGTTTCTGTACCCATTGCCAGACAGCGTAAAACTCGGCAAATGCAGGTTTTGCCAAACTATTTCGTTTCTGTATTGAAAACAAAACGTGACTTACGATTGCTATTGACGTTTTTCCGAATGAAAAATGTCCGCTGCATCGCGTGGTGTAGTCAGATTTTCTCCTAGTCTCTTAATTTTTGAAATATATTGAAAGATTTCTGAAAAAATTCTGAATTTCGGGTGGTCCTTCGATTTGTTTCGTTGTTTAAACATATTTAATTGTTCATAATGCCATGATAACTTATATCGTTGTATTCGGGCGGGTTCGTAGAATAATTTGATGCAACGAGCAACCGAATAACTGTTACTGTTTCAAAGCAAAATATGTTCAAAGTTCACCTTCAGCCAAAACGAAACTAACGCATGTTTCGTGCTTCGTTCGTTGACTCTCGGGATTATTCGGCAGGGATCGTCGTCCGTCATTGTATATATCTATTTTTTAAATACACCATTGAACTTTATAATCTACCAATCTTAACCTTCCAAGTGTCAAATAATATAAGTTGTCCAAATTTGAAATGTCTGGAGTTTTTACATTAAATGAGTAAATGAAGAAATTTGTCAAATAAGGTAAATCGACAAAATTTGTCAAAAGACATAGCATTAAGAATTATTAAGAAAATAAATTATGGTGGACTGCTTGCAATGTATTCAGAGCAAGTCACATTAGTGAAGAAAGTACGATGAAAACACATCTCCCTTGATGCTTTGCAATCTTTTGTGAAATACATTCGTAGTACTTTAATAAAATCCACAGTAGTTGCCACGCTATTTTTTAATTCATTAATTTTTTAGATTCCCATTAACAATATTTCAATTCACAAAATAAACAAACTAAATTAATTTTATTCCAGCACCAATACATTGTGCATTAAAAATATTGGATCTCTTCGTTCATTTTCGCTGAATTACCATTAGCATTTAAATTTTCTGCAACAAGACTTTCTGTCATACGCTCTCACCTCCTTCGGACACATTTTGTAGTCTCTACACTCACTATGGCAAAATGCCACTCTATTTCTATATATGTTCTGCGTTAAGTTGTAACTAAAATAACTAAAATGTGGATTTTATTTATTTACAGATAATCGAAGCAGAAGATGATGCAGTGTGATCTACGTCAGAGAAAAAAATTGGCCCTGCTCCCCGAATTGGTGTTGCGAAACTGAATAAATATGTATAAATTGCATTAATCTTTTTCTTTCTTTCTTGTACGTGCGTTCGTGAATGTGTGTATACATTGTAAGCGAGTTGTTGCAAATTATTAATACTAAACCAATTAACATATTTTCGGTTTCGCAGCGCCAAGTATTTTGAATAAAATATTTATTCCTATTAAAATATTATTTGTATAAAAATATATCTGCTTAATATTGTTTAATACATTTTTTCTTTGTATAAAAATAAAATATTATTTCTATAAAAATATATCTGCTTAATATTGTTTAAGACATTTTTTTCTTTGTATAAATAACCATTATAATTCGCGCAATTTTGGTATATCATTAATTTTGTAAAGCTATTAATTTACGACAATGTTTTTAAATGGGATTCTTTTATTCTGATGGGTTAATTAAAATGTCCGCGATATGAGTAATAGAATGTACGAACACAGAATTTTAGCTGTGTATTTGTAGTTGTGTCATCTTAAGCGCTGTTGGAAAGCACCTTTATGTACTTGCAGCTCATTTTGATTTCACATATTTTTTTATATAGATTTTTGTGCCCTCAAAACGAATCCGTAAACCGTTTCTCGCCATCACCTTCCGTTTTTGAGAAATTCGATTTTGAAAGGAAAAATGCAAATTTTCAACTTTGAACATGTTTTGTTTTGTAACAGTAACAGTTATTCGGTTACTCGCTGCATCAAATTATTCTACGAACCCTCCCGAATACAACGATATAAGTTATCATGGCATTATGAACAATTAAATATGTTTAAACAACGAAACAAATCGAAGGGCCACCCGAAATTCACAAATTTTTCAGAAATCTTTCAATATATTTAAAAAATTAAGAGACTAGGAGAAAATCTGACTACACCACGCGATGCAGCGGACATTTTTCCTCCGGAAAAACATCAACAGCAATCGTAAGTCGGGTTTTGTTTTCAATACGGAAACGAAATAGTTTGGCAAAACCTGCATTTGCCGAGTTTTACGCTGTCTGGCAATGGGTACAGAAACGACTAGGCAGTGGTACTCAACGGCGGCAATGGGTGCGCTCGCCGCAGTTGAGTACCACTTCGTTTCTGTACCTATTGCCAGACAGCGTAAAAGTTGACAAATGCAGGTTTTGCCAAACTATTTCGTTTCTGTATTGAAAACAAAACGCGACTTACGATTGCTGTTGATGTTTTTCCGGAGGAAAAATGTCCGCTGCATCGCGTGGTGTAGTCAGATTTTCTCCTAGTCTCTTAATTTTTTAAATATATTGAAAGATTTCTGAAAAATTTGTGAATTTCGGGTGGCCCTTCGATTTGTTTCGTTGTTTAAACATATTTAATTGTTCATAATGCCATGATAACTTATATCGTTGTATTCGGGAGGGTTCGTAGAATAATTTGATGCAGCGAGTAACCGAATAACTGTTACTGTTACAAAACAAAACATGTTCAAAGTTGAAAATTTGCATTTTTCTTTTGTAAAATCGAATTTCTCAAAAACGGAAGGTGATGGCGACAAACGGTTTGCGGATTCGTTTTCAGCGCACAAAAATCTATAAGAAACTGCTATTGAACAGGGAATTATCGGCAAAAAAATATGTCGCTTTGAATAGTCACTTGGTTACTCATTCTTAAATTTGAAACAATACGCCATCTTCTTCTAACTAATAACTGATAATTTTCAACAATGCTATCTATGTATCATTTTGTTTTATATAAATCTTTTTTACAAATTTCACGTATTCATTAAGGGAAATTAATAATACTAATAAGGGAAATTAATAATAATAATAATGTTTATTTGTTCTACAGGCTCACAGCCTATTACAAAGGAGTTTGTTTGGTTCTCACATTTATCTACAGCCTTACTTTTATCTGTGTTATATTATACTTAAGCCTAATATCTATACTTTATATATTATTTATCCTCTTATTACATTTCAATTAGTGCTAGTTTACTTTTTTTTACTGTTTATACAAAATAAAACATATTCTTTGCTTCCTCGATGTTCCTAATATTTAATACTTCAGGGAACTCTTTTTCCCTAACTTTTTGTGTATGCCTTTGTTGATATTGGGGACATACAGACAGAACATGCTTTAGAGTCTCCCTTCTTCTCATGTTGCATAGTTGACATTCCTCTGAATCGCTTATTTTTACTCTTTCTTCCTTTTCTTCTACCATACTGAATTCATGTCTTCCTACCAAGAATTGCAAGGGAAATTATAAGGGTACTGTAAAAGATAATTATAATTCTATATTTTTATTCCTCAAAGATGAGGAATTACCGTAAAAATAAATGGTTGCTATACCTTGTAAAAATTGGACACCAACAAAATATTCTTCCGGTTGTAGATGGTTCCATTTAAATTGTGGATGATAACGGTAAAACTGTAGGCGATGTATATTTTAATCACTTACAAAAAGGGGTCGTTTCTGTTCCCACTGAAGCAGTCAGAACCTCATTTATTCAAGTATATGCAATAATGTAAGCCATAATAGGTCATGGTGATTTGGAATTTCCACATTTGCAATCTGAAAATCATAAACATATTTTATGTAAGTTAACCCATTATAATAAAAAAAAAGGTAACACACCATGGTAAATCCACAATTGTAATACTGCCCTCTAATAGCGCTTTCGGGCAGCAGTGATGCCAGAATGAGGACGGGTACTCTCGAGAATTTCCCCCACCACGCATGCACACTACGCCGGAGCGGCGTGTCCGAGCTCACGGACGCCGCTCCGGCGTAGTGTGCATGCGTGGTGGGGGAAATTCTCGAGAGTACCCGTCCTCATTCTGGCATCACTGTCGGGCAGTCGCACTGGGGCGCACTGAGTGCGACTTTCAGCCAATCGGAAGCGAGGACTGTGGCTAAAATTCGCACTCAGTGCGCCCCAGTGCGAGTGCCCGAAAGCGCCATAACACGATCTTATATTTAACTGCATAATTGTTCCTTTGAATAGCTAATTATGCTAACCTCTTTTCTACGGGCACTTAACCTGTTTGGCTTCGTACCAATAATTTTGTCTATACATATTTCACGTCTCTATTAACTTATACATACCTTTATTAATTTGTAAATCCTTCAATGTGGTTCAAAGATGGTTTTAACTTGTTTCACATTCCTATTTTCTTGAAATCTCTGTAAAATATTTCAAATATAATGCATCACAACACCAAACTATTCCGAGAGTCCACATAACATATACCACATTTATGAATATTAATACACTCCTGTATTACATCTACTTACTATAGTTATGATATTTATGTATTCCTTATACATAATTAATCAAAAATACTGTATATTAGTATAATTTTATATCGCAAAATAACGATAATTGTAATGCTGACTACAAAACTCCACTATTGAAAATAGGACTCCCGATCCGCACATGAGCGGTGTTGCCACGTTGTATACACGGCTAGTAGTAGAGTCAGTGATGCCAGAATGAGGACGGGTACTCTCGAGAATTTCCCCCACCACGCATGCACACTACGCCGGAGCGGCGTCCGTGAGCTCGGACACGCCGCTCCGGCGTAGTGTGCATGCGTGGTGGGGGAAATTCTCGAGAGTACCCGTCCTCATTCTGGCATCACTGAGTAGAGTCGGCTGTGCTAGTGGCCTCAAGTTGAAGCCAATCATGGCTGATCATGGCCAACCAGCGTCGTCGGGAAACAGATTCTCGACGCTGAATTTATAACATCGTAAACTATTCTAATATTTTCCCTTTAAGATTATATGTCGATAAAAATGGCTACATTTATTTATTTACGTATAATACATGTACTTATTAGATTGGTTATTTGAAGCAATATGAAATACAAATTATAAATATAAAATAACTTAAATTGTAGTAATAGAATTTAAATACGTAATTTTGAAAGTTGATATGTTTAAAGTAAAATTCATGTAGGTATTCTTTCGGTGAAATTGCTAAATATCTAATAAATATAATAACAAAATGAAAGTTATAATCGAGTATCGATTACTATCGATTTCTGTTACATGAACAGTGAACTAGTATTCGGGTTGGCAATCTTAAGTTCTCTTTTTCATCGACCTGAGTGGCCGTGCCTGCTGCTTGTACGTTCGATAACATTTATAAAGAATTCTAAAATATATGAGTAATATTGAGGGTATATTTCTCTTGATACGTATTAAAAAGCTTAATCTTTGATCGACTTGGAGTATTCCAGTTACTTTTTCGAGTTGAGAATAGTAGAATCCCCCGAAATTGTTTTCGTAAACGAATGCACGTGTTACTCCATTCGTACGTACTAATACTTCGTGTCAAGTTGCTGTAACTTTATTAATTGTACTCATCTAGCCTGTTGAATTTCGGTATTAATATATTTCAGTATTAACATACAGTTGTGTAAGAAACACTTGACGGTGTAACCTAACCAAACCCACATACTCTCGATATCGTTACCAGTAACATCCGTGCAATTCTATTTCAATTGAATACCATTTAACTGTAATTTACAGATTGAGGTACCACTATGACGAATTCTAAGGGATACCGCAGAGGAACCAGGGACTTGTTCTCCCGCAAGTTCCGCAAACATGGAACGATACCATTGTCGACGTATATGAAAGTATACAAAGTTGGAGACATCGTTGATATCAAAGGGAACGGAGCTGTTCAAAAGGGAATGCCTTACAAAGTCTATCATGGAAAGACCGGACGTGTATTCAATGTAACGCCCCACGCTCTCGGCGTCATCGTCAATAAAAGAGTACGCGGACGCATCATCGCCAAAAGGATCAATGTCCGCATCGAGCATTTGACCCACTCGAAATGCAGAGAGGATTTCTTGAAGCGCGTGAAGGAGAACGAGAGGCTCAGGAAGGACGCCAAGGACAAGAACATTAGAGTTCAATTGAAAAGGCAACCCGCGGAACCGATGCAAGCACACATCGTGTCGGGACGTGAGAAGCCAGTCTTACTCGCTCCCATTTCATACGAATTTATCGCTTAAAATTTAAATAAATATGTTTTGACGTAATCAGCGTTGTTACTCCCAACTATATACCACCGCCTCCTAAAAGAAAACCTAAATGCACACCATTCGCGTCTGCGTATAATAAATTTAGTTAAATTCTGATAACAATTTATTTTCAGTCATACCTTTTTACATACATATAGAATCTGTTAGTGCTTTCAACGTTTTTAAGTTGCTAGAGAAGTTGTTCTAAAAATAAGATAAATGATTTTGTTTTTAACACAGGCAGACTAGTTTCTCATTAGAATTAATATAAATAATTCTTACATTCTTACATAAAGCATGATTGACTTCATCCAGGCTTTACATCGATAAATAGCCATGAAGTTCGCGTAATATTCTCAATATTTTATAAACAAAATATAATCGAACCTATTTATATATACTTTGATTTTATAAATAATCTAATATATAACACTTCTAATCTTATATACTGTACTTTGATAAAATACGAAATTACTATGTAGGATTTATTTAATTTAATTACTATATATTTATATTAAATTCTAACTACAATCTCTTGATTGGTAGAATAAGATATAGCCAGTTTCAGAACTTTTCTGAATGTCTGATGTGAGCCCATAAAAGTCTTCTATCGTAGATGCTTCAATTTTCTGTAAATAAACATCCAATATATACGGATAGCTTTGTAACATTGCGTTCCTTCGATAACGCAAATAATTATAAATCTTACATCAACCATATCATCGTCGAAGAGCAACCAAAACCCATGGCTTTTTACTATGGAAATGTAGTGTCCTCGATTAGGCCCACTTCCACAATGTATCACAACTGCAACCAAATCGTACAATCGATCCGGATTCACCGCGTCGTCACTCTGAAAATAAATTAGCAAAATTATTTCGATGCGGTCCGGCGCATTCCGAAACCATATAATAAATAAATTCTGCAAAATACTTACGGTATTGAAGAGCCGCAGCTCCAAAGGAAATACTACCCTGTGAGAAACTTTGATGTGACGGTTATATTGTTCCACGTATTTAAATCTCTTTAGGTGTAATGCCAATATCATTGGTAATTTCTTGAGTCTCATTCGTTTCTGCAATAAAGGAAACTGTACCGTTTAATATCACCTGTCGCGCTTCAATTACAGAATTTCGGAAATTCCCTCGGGATATATACCTGAGCCTCCTGATAGCTACTACAGTGATCGCATTTAAATTTGTTATCACTACAGAGAGTCTCGGTATTAGAGAAACATCTGAGGCAGTATGTGATTGAGGTATTCTGATCTACATCAACTTGTAGGTCAAAAAAGTCCTCGTCTTTGCTAGATACAGTCTCACAATTAAGGCAGCGTGTTTCTGATGTCAGGATCCCCTGAAATATTTCGTGAACCCACGTAGGCTCTGGTGGCGAGCCAGCATCTCCCGCTCCGCATTTCCCACCAGCTGGCTTAGTCTGGCTTCTCTCCGCTAAAGTAAAAAATAATAGACATCGCTTTCAAAGCATCCATTGTACATTCAGGGTAAATCCGGCAGTTGATTTGTTCATTTGAGAAACAGTTGATTCGTCTGAATATAGCGACTCGACCGCGTCTCCCGGATTTACCCTACACACATATACCTATCCATATGCTCACCCAAAATGATCTCATTTATATGATTGATTAAGAAGTTCAGAAACTCGTGTGCATCTTGCTGCATAAAATTATCAAATTCCTCTGTAACAAATTGTGTATATGTCGTACAACAATGAAACCTGATTTGAATCGTATAAAGTTTGAAAGCTATTCGCCAGAAAATACGTTCGCACAGACCTTTCTCTTTTCTTAATCTGGTAATGAACTTTTTCGGAGCTATAGATCCAACTTTCTTCTTCTGAGTCGCGATACTGTAGAATAAATCTGCTAAACATGTTAATAATGTTTCCTTGGTTCGCTTGTTCCTGGCCTTGTACTCCAGAACTTTCTCTCTAAATGGTCGACAGAAGTACAAAGCTTGAAGTACGGAATTACTGTAACAGGTGTTCCCGAACTGCAATAACAGGCGCGTATTAATATTAGAAACGGAGAAGCAGTTCCCGCACATTGTATTATCCAGGCTAGAAATATTATATTCCTTTACTTACATTAGTTAACCCAAAATAGTGCTCGTTAGGTGGAAATTGATCTGAGCCAATGTCTCTTTCTAGTTGTGATATATTTGCACCCTGAATAAAAACAAATAATTTTACTACGACAAATGCACAGTGCCCTTCATAGTTTCTTAACTCCTTCGCTATAGAATTTCATTTATTCTAATTACTTTACCAACGCAAGTAAAAAAAATAATTATACAAGAGTAACTGACGACGCTCCAATACCAAGAAACCATTTCGTAATACACAATTACAGTAGCAAAAAGGGTAATAAATTTCAAACAGGCATAAAAAGAACGTTCCGCTATGAAAAATTTTCACAATCATAGAAAATCAGCTTTCTTGATATTTACGTTCATACGCTTATTCAATTTCATCGCTCTACGAATACATACACGAGCACTTAATCATACAGATTTATGAATAAACATAGAATGTATTTGTGTACTCCGGATCTCTGATAACCAAAGTGTGTTTCTACTCGTACAATGTTATTCTTAAAAAGACACTGCATGATAAGCGAAGATTTTATAAAGGATAAGAATATAATTGGAAATGTTCAGCAATCGTAGAATTCGATTGCCCTTACCATTTTATGATTTAATAGTTGAAACTGACCACTGACAAGCACACAGAATGGATTTTGGTAACAACAGAACCTCCATGGTATCCTCGCTTACAGATTTATCGGTTAAACTGTTTATCGCATTATCTGGTTTAATCGCGTACTTCTATGTAATCATAATGATAGAAACGAAGATAATTAATCGAGAAAGTTAATGTACACGATCCTCGCCAGACGGTGGTCACGCGTGATGTATAACGCATTCATTACATTGCATTACATTCAGCTTTAAAATGGGGATTGATGGGGATGGGATCTATGCGCCTGACTGAATTACTTATTAGTATTTTGTGAAATAACCAGAAACTATCGCTGCGTTCTTAAATGCATTAAAAAAAGTATCGACATCGAGTCAACGTATGCAGCTTCGCAACAAAAGATGTCTCTGGGGCAGTGGCCTAGTTTTCTGGACCTTTTCTGGACGTTTTTAATACGTTTTTTGCTATCTGGGTGTTCATGCCAGTGCCCCGTAGAAGATTTTCAAGTGTTACGTCACACAGCGACGCGAAGCAGACGCGAATGGTGATTCTGATTCTGAAGGGCGCAAGCAAAAGGAAACAAGAATTAATTACTTGTAAAAATGTTTTGTATATTTTATTAAAGCATGGATATACGAAATGAATAATATTTTTAAGTTTACATATTTATGTATTTTCTACACTTCTTACAATATCCACGAATCACGGCCGATTTCTTCACCTGCAGATATCTTCCAGTTAGAGTTATCTGGCAGATATGTGGCACATGATAGCATCCAATTGGCCGACGAGTGCCATATGATAGCATCCAATTGGTCGTTCACTGACCGGAACTTTAGTCGGAGGTGAAGAAATCGGGAATCATCAGTGTGGCGATCACAATTTTACAACTATGTTTGAATTTGATGCCTTTGCGATCACAGTTTACGTTCTCCGGTAAATTTTCTCCCGCCAATATTCTTGTGTACGTTAATATCGAATGTTGAAATATAAACAACTTAATGCTACTGTCAATACGGTGAAAAAATTCGAAGATTTCCTTCCGAAATGTATAAAAAATTGTGTGTATGAAAAATTATACAAATGACGTGTTATTATGTTTGTGATTTTTCAGGTTCGTTGTAAAGTTTGGTATCGTTTTATGTGGTTATTAAAACGTTTGCTGCGAAATATACCATAAAGAAGTAATTTTGCATTGTAAATATATTGCGTGGCAGTTACCCTGGACAGTCTTCGTCGAGTGTAACTTAATAGTCTATCGCAGCAGAGCTTGCACAAGTGAAGCGTTATCGTTAATGCATACCGTATCCATATAAAATTATTTGCAATTGTGATTTGCAAGACACATATTTGTTCAAACATGTTCAAGTATCGGCGCTTTACAATGCACATTATCAAGAGAAGAGAATTTATTAACAGCATAAACTGTTTATTGACATAATTATATGGAAATAACGGAGGTAACGTACAAATGATTAATATTTATATTCGGTATTACAATTGTCTATCGAGTTACTAAGATATTGAAACTATCCTGTTTCAACACATGTTAACAATGATAAGTTGTAATTTTATTAGGGATCTATATTAATGTAAAGAATTTCTTTCAGAGACATAGATAACAAAACTTGGGATATAGTTTTTAAAGAAAGCTATAAAATGGCGACTCGTAAAAGTATGGCCAATATATTGGCGGATGCTGCTATCTATACGCCTCCAACTTCTTCGCCGTTACGACGAAAATCGATGCTTCCGCAGATTTCAGTTTCTTCCGCTATATCGGAGAATGACGACGATGCGGAGCGTCGGAATCTTCGCCGTGATATTAATATTACGTCCACACCGGAGTCTAGTTTGAACAGAAATGATGGTCCCAGAAGACGCTCCTTGGGGCTGAGCATTTTAGGGCAAATGCCAGCCGCTCAAATGGCGGACCGTATATCTCAGTGTATAAAGCTTGGTACAGAGAACAAAATTAATCTAAAGAACGCGTTCAGTTTGGAGATGATTGATTTCATGACGTATATGATCAAGAAGAAAGATGCCAACATGTCTAATTTACAAGTGGCCAGTACGTCTTTAGACGTAAGCACTAAAATTTATGGATTTCGCGTCGACGGCGTTCACATGGAAATACTCAAAATGATCGGCGGGCTGAACAAACAAGACGCGAACAGTCAGAATGAGAATAGCGCGGAGCAAATGGATGTTGAAGGAGGGCGCAATGAACAGCAATCGGGAAACCAAGCAAGGAAAAGGAGGAAAAAGAATAAACATCAAATATTCAGTACACCGGAAGCTTTGAGAACGAACGTGGCAACTGAAAAACCTTCTCTAATAACTATGGAAGCCGATTCACAAACCACGGATATGTTGTATCAAGCGACTTTACCGAACCATGCAAATTCTAGATTTTACCAACACCAATATAACGATGTGTTGGTAGACACGATAGAATGCGAAGATAATGAAAATGAAGATGCGGGCTGCTTCGTTCCATTGGTTGGAGAGTTTTCGCAGATGCAAATTTGTCCGCCTGTATTTTATTTTGATTTTCAAAGCTCGATCGAAGATTACGTAGCCGAAGTTGAGCCGGAAAATAATGTGGAGAGCGGATTTCAATTTGATCTTGATGCGAGTATACCAGGCGATGACGAACCTGCGCCTAATAGAATGTGCTCCTTTAATATTGAGAATGTCGAGGACGAACACGAACACGTTAATAGATTCGTTAACGCGCCCAATCGGGTGGAAAACATTGTAGATTTTTGTAATGTTCTAGCCACCTCCGTGCCACAAAGGGTTTCCGAATACTCGTTTATCCAAAAGAATTTAAACATACATTGGGCGGGCCCATCTCATTGGAAAGCTAACAACTTGAAGAAAGCTTTAAGCACCAGCAGAGTGGTTGAAACGTGTCGTCAAACAGCAGCGAAAAAGAAAAAGAAAGTGGAACTATGTTTCAACGATGAAACGATCGAAAGCCTGGATGCGAAATTTTTGCCGAGTAGAGCAGTGAAATTGCATGCCAGAACTGCTAAAGTAGAGTGGAACGAAGAGATGCTGACATTACCGCCTGACGAGCATTACGATATTACAATAGCGAGTACATTGTATCGTCATCCGACAAAATTAAATCATCACGCGAACGACATGAACGCCACGCATTTGTCCGACATCGGAGAGGATTATAATTATGAGAATGATAATGACACGTCCAACTATTGCCCTGCCACGAATAACGTCGAGTGCCCAGAAAATGCCGCAAATAATAATAATAATGGAGCTAGGTGCGAAGATGAAGGTGTTACGGTGGTAGAGTCACAGATGCCTTTCACGGGCGATAATCTAGTTGCGGTACCCAAGCTGACGATGAAGCTGCCTATCGCATATGCTGTGCGTGCAAAGAAGATTGACATGAGGCAATTGAAGAAATCTATTTGGAAGTGCTTGACTACAGTCGACGACGAAAGAACTGAAAGTGTACAAAGTGCAGCGATAGAAACAGGGCAGCAGAATGTAAATACTAAGATGAATGGCAGTAAACGCTTTAGCGACGTTTATAAAGCGCTGCCAGCTATATTAACAAAAACGAACGCTGAAGCATTAAGCTTTCCAATTTCATTTGTATCTCTATTACATTTAGCAAACGAGAAGACATTGAAAGTAACTTCCCCTTCTGACATGTCTAATCTTATTGTAGAGCAAGGGTAAATGTGATAAAAGAAGAACGTATTTTAAATAAAACTTTGCTGCAATGTAACAAAAGTATATTTAAAAGATATTTGTTATATTTCTGAAACCAGTGTAATATTATTGTAACATACATATATTAAATTAATTACTTTTCTAACGAATCCCTTTATTAACCATGTTTCAAATTTTCTACAACCTCGATATTACGATCTAATTGTAAGATCTGTTTACTTGACGAACGAGTTGCAGAGAATGAAAATTTAAACTGGCCAATTTCGCGCAAAATTCAAAGAACAGTGCTGCCCGTTTCCGACTGAAACGCCGAGCGCACGCTCGCAGCTCGGATTTTCGTTGGCGAGCATGGGATCGTACCTATTGAATGAAAAATTGATGAGCTGTTGTGAGCTGTTAGCCGTGAGCAAGTGTGCAAAGTGAGCATCTGCAGTGCGCGTCGTCGTGGTGCGTCGTGTTGCGAATCATTGCGAATGCTGTTGCTACGAACGGCTTTCGACGGGAAGTTTGCTGTTCGGCCTATGATCTGCGTCCGCGAAAACACGCGAAAATGTTGACGCGTGACACTTAATACGGCTGGCGTGCACGCGTCGCGATCTCGTGTCAGGCATAAATGAGAGAGAACGCTGCTTTTTAATAGAGGACGAACCGACGAAACCTTCGCGACGATATAGGAATAGGATATAGCTGTGTTGCTCGCAGAGCGGGAACCGTCGAACATCAAGAATGGCAGATTTCGACGCGATCTACGAGGAAGAGGAAGAGAACGAGCAGAATTTAGAGGAGCGCTACGTGACCATGGTGCCTGATCCTATAGTTATTCGCGGGGCTGGCAACATGACCGTGTAAGCGGAACACACTGTCATCCTGATCCCACCTGATCCTTTCAACTCGTGTTGCCCCGAGAGAACAAAGAGACGAACACCGTAGACACTGGATACCTCTGCTTTTTTCCCTTTATCTCTCCGGGCGAGATTTGTCCTCTGAACTAAAAATACACACGTACTTTCAACGTGACTAAATTACGTAAAGAAGATTGATGTTTTTATAATTTCTTTACGACTGCACGTGCACGGGTAGATTCTTATTCGACGCGATACATATTTGTAAATGTACCGCTCTTTGTTTCAGATTCGGACTTAGCAATCGTTTTGAATCAGAGTTTCCGAATGGCCTGATGTCGCGCGTTGCTCCAGAGGAATTCAAAGCGACCGTTCTGAGAATAAACAGCGTGCTGAAGAAAACATTGCCGGTTAATGTTAAGTGGTTGTTCTGCGGCTGTGTATGTTGCTGTTGTACGTTAGGTTGTTCCCTTTGGCCGGTGATTTGTTTGAGTAAAAGGGTAAATACTTGATCTTTATAGAACACATGGATTTTCATCGAGAACGGTTTTAGCGTAACTAATTAGCCTCTATTTCTGTTTCTGTGCAGACACAGCATTCGTTAAATAAATTACTAGAATGGGAGAATAGTAGGCTTTATCACAAACTCGGATTGCACTGGAGATTGGCAAAACAGAGATGCGATACTTCGTCCATGATGGAATACGTAAGTAAAAATACAGAGATAATGAATTTCTGTCCATTCGCTATTCGTTGTACACGATCGGATGGTTATGTAAAAGTATGGAGGAAACTAAAGAAAAGTTATCATTTATTTACACGAATCTGGTAATATCGAGACATTTCGTCCGGTCGTTTCTATGAGAAAGGCAAGTTCGCGTATTTTGCCTATTGATATAAATAGTTGAAACCTTACTAGTACCAACGAGCTAATACCTTCTACTTACATCATTATCCGAGCCGTCCTTATTTCTTGGCCTCTGTTTACATATAAGCGTACACTTATTTGTTTTCACCTTTCGCATTACAGGTTCTTTTAATCGAATTTATTCCAAAAATACCCTTATACAAACCCGACTAAAGCCAAGACCCGGCTTCTCGTGTAAATCGCGCGCACAGTCCTATCGGCGCAAGTTCGAGAGGCGCGAAAAGTGACCTGGCGTTGCTTGAAACGAAAGAAAATGCGAGGCGTCATAGTTGACATTTACAGGAGGCATATTTTTTGTAAATATACGTAGGATTGCACGGTACAATAATGAGATATGAATGTGGAATAATTATCGCGTATTAGTTTTATCCCGCAAAGTCTACTTGACCAGCTGTAAAAAATTACCTTTTTGTTTTCTGTTTTTTTTTTAACTTTCAGCTGATTGGAAACAGAAGGGTTTTGCGAAGTGGGATTAGATAACAGATTTAAAAGTACACGCTACTTGATGTCTAGTTGGCTAGTCATTAAAACGTAATCGAATAGGTTTTAATTTTTGCAGTAATGACTTTTCGAAATGTACACCCTTTGATTAGTCGTTAAGCTTTCAGGTAAGAAATCAATCTGATACAGTACAACGAATGGATTGAGATATTTTGTGACGCAAAGGCGGAAGCTAACTATTGAACAGTCTTTGTATAACTGCAGAATACAAAATATACACACGCCCGTTTGTACATACTTGTGTATACAATATAGAAAGTTATTTTGTCTATAGGTTGATTTATTCGTTATTCCCACGGTGATATTAGAAAGTACGACGCATACAGATATACATATGTTTTACTTTCTCACGTATACTTGACATTAGAGTTTAAGGTATTAAAGCGTAGGCGATGCGAAAACTATCTCCGCGCCCATCGAAAGAAATTAATCTAATTAATTTTCCGGCAGTAAGAGAAACGAAGTTCGCGTAAACTTTTAGCAGATTTTTCTTTATAGTACAATATTCCACATCACATCGTACGGTTCTGCACAGGCACTTCTCTACAAGGAATTGTCTTTTTTACGAATGAAAGTTTCAGTTAGTATATAGATATTAAGATCAACACACAATGAAGTTAGAGATGAGAAAAAAATTTGTAGGAATCTTTTCGTTGCTATTCAGTGGCTGTGATCGAGAATATAAGACTAGCTTTCAATTCGAGTATATGTAACAATTTATGTGTTTAAAGACGCGTTGCATGTATATCCTATTATCGAGTTTCTAGTTTTTATGCGTAAACTCGGTAGTATCTTTCGGGTTTTCTCAGCACGTACTTAACTAACGGCGATTCACACAAATAATCGTCCGTCGAAATATGATTTTATACGAGACACTGCAAATTCTGGGTGTTTAAAACTAGAGTGATAGTCCATACGCAATGGGTCGTTTTAAGTGTTTAAGTAGAAATTAATTAACAGAGGACATATTTTCAGATCTACCGTGCAATGGAGCTGCTATAAGTGTGACAGAACATTGATCTTTTGTCTGTTTAAAAGTTACAATTATTACGATAGAACTGTGCAGAATTGATGAATGTAAACGTCAACACATTTGCACACGTAATCACGGTTTATTCACTTTTTACCACAAGAGCAACGCGTTGTTATTCACATTTATTAATTCAGACAGGATCGCGCTACTTCCTGCCGTTTGCAACTGTATAAATGTGAATGTTTTAAACGTTAGCAAGCCAGTGGTAAACAATAGAATCGATTGTTAGTTAATTCAGAGATGCGGATTCATGTTCTAATTGATTTATCGATAAAGAAAAAAATTCTTCATTTTCATTAGCTGTACGTTAGCATTATATATAGTTAACTTCTTGTATGATTTTAATAAGCGTCTTGCACATTTTCATGAGTGCCACTGTAAATATGTTAAAAACTTTTCGTTTACATTTAAATATTAAAAGGAAAAAGCTGGCAAGTGAATGAGTATGTAGCGGCTGTACCAGATTTGGGATCCTCAAAATTAACAAACTCTGGAATTCTTCAAAAGGGTATATTCGATCTGACGAATTTACTAGTAGCTCGATAAACAAATGCCGTTGCTAAAGGAGAATTTATTTTTTCGAAAATAGGCAGATTTATTTATATATTGGAATTGTAACAGAGAAGATCTGCGCGCAGAAAATTGCGAGAATGGGAGACACGTTGACTCGACTTTTATAGTATTCGTCAGCAGATACAAAATTTATGAAACGAGAGGGATATATTTTTGATAGACGGAACGCCGAACGAGTGATGGCAAACATTTGTCCCTAGAAATGTATCGTCGCTTTTGTTCACTTTCGTTCGGTGAGAATGTAGTAAAGGAGAGTTTGTCGAGAAATGCTTAAAAGTGAAGTAGGTGCCGTTTTATTAATCTTGATCGAAGACCCGACAAAACAAATCTGATATGTAG
Organism: Andrena bicolor; assembly: GCA_960531205.1. Classification (NCBI taxonomy): domain Eukaryota; kingdom Metazoa; phylum Arthropoda; class Insecta; order Hymenoptera; family Andrenidae; genus Andrena; species Andrena bicolor. The sequence continues at coordinate 596,633 of OY482666.1, forward strand.
AAATTGGTCTATTGTTAATATTGAAAATAAAAGGAAAAAAAAACAGTATTCGATAACATAATGAGAATAAAGATTAGGCTATCATGGTTTTAATGTGTGCCTTTCACTCGTGGATTTGTGTGAATTGTATATGTATATATTATATGTTGGAAATATATTGCAAACTATATTTGTATGAAGTGATAATGATTTCTTTATAATATGTATAATTAAAACGAGAATTCTTATAGCCAGAAACTTGTCGCATAGCATTATATAAATTCAAATTTTCCATCTTTTGTTACGTTCATTTTATGTTCATTTGGTGCTTATACTAACAACAGATTGTTTAATATCGCTTGGAAATCATGTAACTTCGTGTAATTGCACTAGTTATATTTTAGTTTAGGACTAATGATTAATTAAAATAAATTTCATTGAGAAAAGAAACAGCAGCTTTGTAATTGAACAAATTGACGCTTTTCGTTTTTATTATAATTATTCCCTTCTTTGTAATAACTTTATTTGGCAGAAGGAGCAATCCAATTGTTCTGTATAATAAAAATATGTTTGCGATGGAACTTAATAACATTAACGGAATAAATTACTTCTCATTCTTCTTCTAACGTTATTAGACAGTGGGCCTAATCAATAATGTAACTTAGAATATAGCCATCCTCTACGTCGATACAAGTTTCAGAAGAATATTATGCGTGTGTGTGTGTGTATTCTAAAAGCTTTTATCATTCGGAGTGCTAATCTGCATTTAAGTGTACGCAGCATGCAAGTCTGCTACTAGTCTTATACACACGTCGCGTAAGCTGTCATCTGCATTGAAATGATATTTGCCAGCAATAATTCTGTGTTATGATAATTGACAACAGGTGCCTTCGCAGCTCTTAATAAGAAGTAATACATCATTATCAGTCATGGTGGCGAAAAGGTGCCTGACAGAAGGAGGCACACACAGTTCAAGCGGATACTTTTTCTTTACGATCTATTAACTGTTCCGAAAGTTTCATTATTATATAAATTTTTCATATATATAACAAATGGCTTCGTTGAAGAGCGCAAATGTGCAAATACTTGTGTTTATTTTGAACGTGCTACTGCAATCTGTAGAATCTGGTCAATCATTCATAAACAATGACATCAGGTGAAAAAAGAAATTTCGAAATTGGAAACACAAACATGATTAACGAGAAGTTCATATTCTTCGAGCGACATAATTCTATATATTTTAATGGACACCGCCCCTGTACTTTTCTTCATACATATATGTATATACTTAGTTTTGCTTTTTATTAGAGAAAACTTGACCTGTGCACTGCCTCTCTCAACTCTGGACTTCATTTATAATCTTACGCAGCCCGACTTAGAAATTATATGGCCCTGCGAAGCGCGTTACTACTGGGTATCGTTACAACCATTTGTGAGATCTGTGCGCTTTCTGCTTGGCTACGTGACGCCATTTATTATAATACTTGGTAAGCAGAGAAATTAGTTCGATCCTGGAGCCTGCGATCCTGGATCTCACACTTTCGTTAGTCGTCGAGTTTCAATGTCTCGTCGTATCGCTTTATTCAAGTTAAAAAACTGTTCGCGCAGGTGTGTTGCTAAATACAGTTTCTTTTGGAATGCTGAGCACTCCGATACTCTGCGAGTCGAACCTGTCGCTTTACTTGAAGGCGCTTGCGTTATCCGACAATGGAGCGCTAGTCTTTAATTACGCTGTGGGCATTGCGAAGTCTCATTTCACATTTATTAATAATCTTTTTATGGTAAGCAATCGATTAATCAGCCAACTATTTTCATACACGTATAACCGAAGATCTAAATTTACTATTTTCTTAGAATAGCAGGTTTCTGTGCAGCCTAAATTCCGTGACGATGGAGTTCTTTCAATTCACTCCTACTTGGCTCGTCGTAGCCCTCACATGGACACGAGTTTTTGCTATTATATTTCCATTCGGAATACATGGTCGTTGCGACAATTGCTCTGAAATAATAATCCTTACGATCCTGATATGTACCAGCTTTATAATATCGCTGACAAAACTGTATTCGGGAGGTAAATACTGTAAATACTCTTAGCCGTTGCTTCCTGTTGCAACGACTCAAAATAATGGTGAAAATGAATCCGCTGAAATTCTAGGATACGAGACGGACAGTGTTTTTGAATTTATACCTTGTCAGAAGAAGATTAAGCCGTGGGGCAGCGCCATGTATCTTTACATCGCTTTGTCGACATGGCTACCGTTGCTCTTTATATTCATCGGCAACATCTTGCTAATTTTACACATGAAGAAAACTGAAAAGATTCGTTGTCAGCTGACCCGTAAGTGAATCACACGATTGGAGTTCTGCGATCCAAGTACTACGAGTACATTCAATGATATTGTCCCTTAGAAAATTTCAGACACAAAACAAACAGAATACATCACACTTCTAGGATACTGTTCGTAGTGTCGACCGTTTATTTAGTTCTGCTGTTACCCCTCGGCATAGTCGAGACTCTGGAACTTTACTGGGACGTTATTCTAATCAAGTTTCCTGCTGCCGAGGCGAGGAAGAAAGCAGAATATATACACTGGTACGCGGCGGGTTATTAATTAAGAAACAAAAATGTATTCTTCGTAGCTGAAATCGCGGGACTATTTAAATATTTTTTCCCACCGTGTTATGCTGTTGTTTTTCAGGTTGAAGGAGAAAATGCTGCTAAAATGGTGCCGCGGTTTATGTTTCCATGTGTATCATTGGAATTTTGCAATTAACTTCTTCTTATATTACCTGACGGGTGAGAAATTTCGAAACGTTGTGATACAGGCATTAAAGCGATACAAGACTGCGATGTCCTCGGTATTTACCAAACATTTTATCAACTGTATGCCTTGCTCCAAGTATCCCGCGCAATTGAAGCCTGCGCAGTCTTCAAATGTCCTACTGATAAGAGCTATCACGCTCAGCGAGCAATCTATCACTGGCAGAGTTGTTGGGCAAACCAACCGAGGCGCTATTATAGATACCTAACACAATCGAAAAGAAATATCGAAGAACTCCTTAAAGACTGTTAGTATTAAACATCACGAAATAATCTTTTCTCGCATGCACATCTTTTTATTGCGTACATTGTTAATTATACCTCATGGCAAATTTTAGTAATTACTTCGGTCTCTTCTATACACACAAATGTTTCTCCCAAATACTCATCTCGGCATTGTTTCCCTCCGAGTTACAACAATTGAGATTTCTCTTATACAATTACAGGGCATCTCTCCCCCACCTCCTCTCTCTCTCTTTCGTGTCACATCGATACTGTATAACACATTAAATAATTTATTCCTCGTAGGTATATGACAGGATCGATTGTTAACACAGTCGGGCATCGTACCAGACGTTTTAAAATAAACGTAATTACATCGCGATTCTAACTTCACCTTCCCTCCTAATTTAATATTATTTCATTTTACAAGTTAGACATCTGGTCCCAATGCGTGGAATCGATTGATATATTGCTGGATAATACTGCGGCTCAAGTTCCGCCGTCGGGGAATCCTTTTGGCAATTTCGTAATAATTTAGTGCACATTACAATTCAGGAAATTTTATGTACACGCACACACGCACACACAACAGACTTGCATATATACATACCTTCAGAAATTAGATTTGTAAATATGCTTCACCGTGATAAACGCGTAAATAATTATTTACATTAAACTACACGATTTTTAAATGTAAAGAGAATTTCATTTTTACAAGCTCGGAATTGCGTATTTATGTATTATATATTAATTACAGCAGTGCTTTTGTAATGGTAACTTGTTCCATATACGTTTTACTTATTACGGAACGAAATACGAAATATTCGAAATAAAATATACATGTATCTCCTTATTACCCTGACTGTTTATTATTCAGTTAATTTTGGTCCTGGAACCGTAATATAAGACAAGTTACGCAAAACGTTTAACTTTTGCTGGATCCCCCGTATATATAAAAATACGGCGTTAACATGTGTTACATAAAAAAAAGTCTTACATGTCTAGTAACAGTTCTGTACCAAGCCTACTAATAAGCTTGAAACAGTTTATGTACATATGGAAAAATACAATTGCGTTACCTGTACATAGTATGTTTTACAAAATTATATTTACTTGAGGTGACTGTCTGCCAAACAAACACCGACTTGTTATGTACTTGCTAATAACTCTGGCGTTTACCTACCCCAATTAATCGAGTAAAGATAGTTATCTAATAAATTTAAAACGTGAAAAATCTACTACTTTAAAATCGGAGAATTATCTATATATAGCAACATATTATTACCCTTTTTTTATGCAAGAGACAACTTAAGTAGTAAATATGATTTGTCAGGGCTTGAAATTACGATTAAAAACTAAGCGGATTAAATGTAAACATTTAAACATGCATTTTTCCATATTATCTCGCACTCGTGCGCACTTTATCAAACGGAAATACACAGTATGTAGTCGAAGGTTACTTTCAATGTTTGATAATTGACTATCTTTTACGATAGTAAGAAACATCGTTTCATTGATTTTACTCCTTAGAAAACGGGAATCGATATAAATATTCGAATCTCACGATTTCATCATCGGAAATATTGATGTAAGAATTAGATGCTATGAGAATATTTCGCTCGGAGATTGTGAGACAGCTACTCTCAGCTTACCCTTTTAATATTACAAGTCTCAAAATGTGAAGACTCTCTTTGTAAAAAGATTTCTTTCAAAAATCGGTAAAAATATCGTTCCCTTGAAAATTGCAAGGCGATGCATACTTGCACGTAATTCAGTCTTCTCGTGAATACAATTTTACGACACGTATCTCTAGTCACTGGACGCGACTAAAGAGACACGATTCGAGTAATGGACCTTAACATTTAATTTCTTTTTCTTTTTCTTTCGCTTCCGTACCACATCGTTGCGATAATATTCATCGGGTACAAAGAGTAAGGAGTAAGAATGAAATTCGCGGCAGAGAAAGTACCAAGATAATATATATATATATATGTGTGTGTATATATAATATAGCGCAACGTGCAAATTAACACGATCTTGCAATATTACATGGGACTCTGTTCACAAAATTTGTTGGAAACTGCCCCCTCCGACCTTTACACTCACCGTATAACCAATCCTGCGATATCCTCGAGAGAACTGTGATCTTCGCGCCTTCCTGCAATTGCGCGTAAGTAAGAGGTAAGAGAGGCTGGAGATATTGCATCGCGAAGAAGATGATACAATCGTAACTTACATCGAATGACAGATCCTCAGCTGTTTCGCCTTTAAAGGAATAAATAGCAGTAACTACATCGTCTGGAACACCAGGCAGTGGTACTTTGATATCGATAAAATTCGCAGGGAATATTCCTTGTCGATTTCCTATTCTACCCTCCATCCAATCGTCGTTCACTTTTCTTATTAAATACACAGCGTCGCCTTCTTTGAAAGGCAAATCCTCTGCGTGCGTTAATGGGAAGTCGTACAGCGCGATGCCATAAGGTTGTTCGCTTTTAGCCTGGGAGCGGGAAGAATACGTAAATACAGCACATACTCCTGTAGTATAGATACGAATGTGTAGATCGCATTGCGATTACTTACTGCAAAAGCGGTGTTCACTTTTGTTAAATACTCTACTGGCGGGCCAGGTGCTGGTATCGTGGGCATGGGTGGCGAAGGACTATCTTTACAATCGCTTGGCCACGTATTTGTTAAATCTAATCCCACCGGCTTCATAAACGGCGCAGCCGTTTTACTGAAACGCGTCGACTCGGTTTCGATGTGATTCATTTTCTGTTCCAGTTTCCTTTGCAGAATCTTTGGCGGTGCCGGTTTTGGTGGTTTCGCTCGTATAATGGTTGGCATCGATTGAGTGGTTTTCAAACACGCCTGGTTGGAAGGCGCTTGGCTGTCGGTACGACTGTTTGTATCGAAAGCGAAGAAACACGCATCTCCTACGTGCTTTACAGTTTGTGCTGCATTGTGATCGGTTACTGTTAACGGGCCGAATGGATCTGGCATTGGATTAGCTTGCCAAGGATCATTCTGCGGTATCTTTTTAGTGGATATTCCAAAGAAGTCAAAATCATCTTCGAAGGCGCTCTCTGTTTGAGATGTATTTCCACTACTCGTGAAGGCAGATGGATTTGAGTTACCGTCGCTGCCGAAACTATCCACACTCACACCGTCGCTGCTCGAGCGAGTTGTGAATGTCGGAGATCCGGGTGGACTGAGATCTATCAAACATACCGATCCATTTGTATGCTCCGACTGAAATATCGCACTGTGCATCTGAGTATTCAAATGCGTTGTACTCGAATGATCGTTTCTCTTCCGTCCGAAAAGATTGGTCAACAGTTCTGTTGGCCTTGCCTATGAAGATGTCATGTAAACAATGTTACATAACGTTCGCAAGTTAGAATAATTCCAGCTTAATAATACATAATTTAGTATCTAACAATAAAAGCTCGATTCTTTACTCACAGCTTTCTTTAGTTTCTCTTTCTGCGTCTGTGCATAATTCTGATTAAACCTTGGAGGTGGCGGTCGAGGAGGGGGTTTCTTCTTTTGAACAGGCTGTTGCATTAATGTAGATCCAAAGACATCGTTTCTATAAACATTACAAAGAATATGGTTAACCAGATGATAATAACGCATCGTGTACATTTACAGTTGTAAATAGTGGATAAGATTTTTAACTACTTCGGGTAATTTAATAAGCACGTTCAACTCGTAACGAATCGCAAGAATAAACATAATGTATATACATATTTTTCTCTACGAGATATCAAGGTCAACGTGATTCTGGAACTGTACATGTTTTTTAATATTAACGTAGAGGACACCCGATAAATCGTCTAAAACACTAAATGAAATATACATATTACTGGCAATTAATAAGTGCGAAAGAAACACGCGCAAAGCTACGCTCTCTTATGCAGACCGACGCTCAAAGACGGTACCGCCCCTTACGATTGGCTTTAACGATTCTGCTTGAAGCAACCAAAGGTGACCTTGATTTCATTTAAAAGAAAAACAATATCCAGGAAACTATAACTACTGAAATTCCCCGCTAGCCGAACGTACTCATTATCCTGAACGATTCCGTTCGTCGCGACTGTCGGAAATAGCTTGAAACCGACTGCGACTATGCCAACACAGGCATCCTGCGTACAAAGGAAAACATTGACCACGCGCGCGACAGAAGCGAGGACGAAGGAATTGCGTTTTTAAAGCAACATGACACTTACGTGCTGCTCCAAAGAACGCTTCTTTGTGCCGTTGCAGTGACAGGTGGACGAGGAGCCGAGCGCGTAGGAATGCGCATTTCTACGAGCAAACGAGAAACGAGATGATTAGTTGGGAAGCGATTTGGTCGGGGCACGCTCTCCTATACACTCGTGGTGCACGCGCAGCGCGGATGCAGATGCGTAGGAAGAGAAGGTGCTTGGAAGCATCTGCGAGATGGAACGAGCCGTGCTTACGGGAATGGAGGATCTGCGCCACGGTTATACGCCCACCGTGGAACGTCAGATATCTTTCGACGCGATCCGCAGGCGCGGCGATAACGGCAGAGATTTCGCGAATCGCGATACACTCGGCCGTTTGACGTGCGAGCCCCGAGAGCCGTGACGTAGCAATGAATATTCGCCCGCAATCTCAGCCACGCGAGCAACAGGCGACGATATTTGAATGCACGTAGCACCGGATTCTCCGAGCTGGACGAGCCATTCAATTACGCTCGAATGACGGCGATGCGATGCACACTGACAGCTCCTCACTCCTGCACATACACCACTCACCTGTTCTCACGTTCGCGGCCATTTTTCACATTCGAGCACATTCGAGTTTCGACACGGTCGCACTCGCGGCTGTTAGGTGTACGCTGCCGCTGCGTTACGGCGGGACAATGGTTTAAAATAAGTCGATCGGACGGCGATCGAACAGCAACGGTCCGATTAGGGAACCAATGTCTATTTCCGTTCCAATCTTGATCATCGATCAAATACCCTACACTTGGCGGAAAGCAACGGAGAGCCGTTACGATCGCGGTTTCATGTTTGTAAACGATTTCACTTGTTAAGGAAAGCGAGTAATTGCATCACTCTTCCCCGACATATGTAATTGCAACCTACATTGTCTGTTTATTTTTTATGATTTGTAATTAAGTTGCTTCGTATTAGTGTGTATACTTTCTTTTTCGTGCGTAATGCAGGGATTGGTTTAGAAGTACCGTGGACTTTATGTTACCGTATTATTCGATTGTAATATTTTTAATTGAGTAAATATTTGAATTTTCAATACCTATGGAAGACTAAATACTTTCCTTCGATATAAAAATTTGTTCGTTTATGCGGCTACTTGCGATTCGCGTAAGAGATTCGCTATAAGTAAATTATCGCGTAATGATATCGGAGAATAATTTATTTTATTCGAAATCCCCGCTTTTGTACACTTTTATGAAAATAAATTTAGAATATTGTGTTCAAGATTATCGCATGATTTACCTATATTGTGTTTCTTAAGCAACGTAAATGCGCAGAATGTAAATAAATATATAAATAAACAAATTGTTTTACATTTGTGATTTGCATATATTGAATGGGGCGTCTTAGTTCGCAGGCGTTGCCGCCAGGTGGACAATCATTTCTCGGTCGCTAAATTGAATAAATATGTCAAATGCGTTTTGTACCAATAAATAAAGAATTCTGTTATTGAGAATGTTTGCACAATGAACTGCAATGCCTCTAGAAGTGGCATAAGACCTCAGATTATAAGTAAATAAAGGAACAAAGATACTCTTTGTTCTTCGATATACATAACCTCCTTTCCATTGAACGGTCACAGAAAATGAATGAATTTTCCCATTTTCTAAAAATAATTTATCTACTTTCGTAATTGTATCTCAAACGTAGACTCTTAACTACTTTCCCATTTGATATTTATTACTATTCTATTGATAATTAATTAGGTAGTTACTAAAAGTTAACGAGCGCGGTTGAAACAGACGCGTTTTCTACCAAATATTTAAATTTTGCAGTTCAATCTAAAATATAGGCTTTCGACTACTTGTCCATACCTATAACTGATTATAGTGAATTACCTAGTTACCAAATATTCTTGGACACTATTAGAATACCTGTCACATATTCCACAACACATTCGAAGGATAATAATGATTTACAATAATGATTCCAATAATGATTTACGTACTTTTGCAGATGTACCTCAATGTATCATAGACCCCTAGCTATTCCCTGGAGCACATTTTGCAAGCAATCTTTCTTATTTAAAATTCAACACGTCTTAGGCCGGTATTCTCAGTCGTTGCTTATTCCTAAGATCGTTTTAAGCACGCGGCATCCTCTACTAACCTCGTAGACTAGTAAAGGATGCCAAATGCTTAAGACTATCTTAAGTCTGAAGTAACTACTGAGAATACCTGAGAATACCGCCCTTAACCTAAAATATACATTTTCCAACTACCACAGCACTCACTCGGTCAGGTACAGACTGTAGCCTACACTGCCTACAGAACACAGAGAATCAGAATCTATCTCGTTCTCTATATCTTTGTCTTTTTCTAAGCATCGCCTTTCACTCTAATCGTTACCTCCTCGGGTGATGCGCTCCTGCTACCAGGGGCACGAAACTATCAGGCGCGCTAACCAAAGTTAATGGCACAAACTACCCTTCTCTCTCCTTCGTTCCACCTTCTTTAACATCATGCATCTCTGTCACCATCTCTCAATTTTTGCTCCTATTCGGACGATCAGCGCTCGCGTCCAACAAGAATATTACGGATAGGGAAAACGTTTAATAATTATTAGGTACCGACTTTTAGGTAGCATATGAGGGAACAGAGGTGCTCAGGGATGTTCGTTAAGGATCTTCGCGAATGAAATTCAGCAACTGTGTAAATTGGATTATGCTTTGCGACGAGATTGTGAAAGTACGTAAATTATTAGTGGAAAATCTATAATTCATTGAAAATCCTGAGTGTATTGATGGCTCTGTCCAGAAGGCCCTCAGGGCCCCCCTTTCCAAAAAAAAATTAGGGTTTTATCCAAACACTATATTTTTTTTTGTTTCCCGTAATTTTCATATCATACGCGCGTAAATTTATTCGTAATTCTGTCATGTATACAGTGGGTCCAAGAACGTTTGCCACCTGGGCTCTTTAACTTAAATGCTCTTTAATTAATTTGTTAATTTTTTGAGACTGTGTAATGTCCTCGATGCTGATTGGCTGATGCCGAATATCTCTATCCTTGTCGCACGTACTTGCGCTCTCTCTCTCTTTCTCTCTCTCTCTCTGACAACGAGCTATCTCGAACTCCTTTAGCATTCTGTGTTCCTGTTAACTCGAGAGAATTTCCTGATCCGAACGTACTTACGTGAAGCTGTCGTCGGTATACGTCACACGTTTCGTAACTCGTGGACATCTGAATCGAACAGTTTTGGTATTTTTTTGAAAATATCAAGTTGATAATATTTAATAATTATTGCTATCGCATTACCTATACGATATAATAAATCCGTACACGTCTCATTTTATTATGTATTCTTTCCTGTTTGAGATTATTAGTTACGACGAACGTGGCAATAAAAGTAATTGCTTCTTCGCATATTTTTTTAGTTATTACATATGCCGTGCAAGTTAAGTATTAGAAACTGAAGAATATTGCATTTACTCTTTTACTGAAGAGAACATTTACTTTGTTCTCTTCAGTCGTGGCAAGTGATTTATTCTCCTTTAGCTGTTCCGTTATTTATATTTTTATGTGTAAGTTGTACTTACCAAACTGAGGATGCAAACTCTTCGAAGGCTCTGCCAATAATTATTGTAATTCTTTTGTAAGAGATTCTTCTGCATAGTATAGTCTGCTGTGAGGCTTTTACTTTATTTTCACTGCGTAGTATTAAAGCTCGACTAGTTCCTCCTAAGATTCCGTAACGTAACCTTCCTCAGAGCAGAACACACCTTCGAAGCAAGACGATGTATCGTAAACGCCACTTTATTTGTTTTATGTACATAACGTTTCATTAATGTTTCTATCCTTTACGATTTATTAGGACTTAGTGGACTGAACTTATATACATTTTAGCGTCAGCGAACGCTCTCACCATTGTACCCTGACTCAAACGATACGAGGAAACGTGCACCGAAACGATCGCATTCGGCGCACAGAGAATCGCATTAGAAAATATAAAAGGAAAAAGAGTCTCTTACACTCATGTCCAACACACGCATTCGTTAATCTTCCACTTAACTTAACTTTACGCCCGCAGAAGTTAGAAAATAAATTTGTATAGATATCAAATACAAGAACACTTGGTACTTTCCTCATCAAACCAAACCGTCAGCGAAGATCAGGGGTTCAACCATGGGTTCTCCATTGATAGCGACATCCGATGATCCGGCAACGTTACGAGAATTTTGAAAACGCAAATTCTACAAACCAAGGCACAATTAATTGCAATCGCTCATCCTCCAGAACCATTATAATTTACTCAACGCCGACACGTGGAGTAATAGGTAATAATAAATATGTGTTTTATACCTTGACTCGTAGAAATTTTTGAAACGGCTCAAACAGTGAAATGGAATTACCGTACGCTTTCAGAATGAATGGGCAAAGGTGTGCTCTTTAACAAATTAATTTCATAGCATCGACACTCATTTTCTTTAATAAAAGCATACTTTTTCAACGAGTTCCATACGCGATAGTATAAACTATAAAGACACACGAGATTTTTTAACAAGGAAAAGAAAAACGATGTCCGAAAATTCAAGGTGCAGATTTAAAAAAATAGAGAAACCAATCAGCTCGCGAGTCTTTGTTAACGAACGATTCATGTAACGATCAAGTCCCATTAGACCTTCTCTAGCTTGTTACAACGAAATCTATCCTGATCCTAGGCCTTCTCCATTCGTCGCGTGGACGAGATGAAAGAAAAAAAGATTTAGGACCCAGGGATCCCTCGATGCGACAGATATAACATTTAACCCTTTATTTGGTATCCTTTCGATTATATACACATGGCTTTTACGCACAGCCGGCGCACGAAAGCATATAGACGAGTTTTCTATCCGATTCATGTTATTACGTAACATCACATGCGAAGGAACATCGCGCTTTTAAAAACGCCTGGGGCGTAGGATGTTCTTGGGTGACACGCGATTTAAGCGAAGAGAAGGGATGATGCGTCGTACAAAAGTGGGCCGAAAATGTAGAGCGAAATTTTTATCCGAACGAGCTCGGTTTTGAATGCCGATTATAAAGATTCTTGACTGAGGAACTTCGACTGAAAGAACTTTGGTACAGATCACCGCAGTTTTTGTGTGTTTCTGAACAGGAGGTGAGGTCACAAGGTGTAATAATAATATAAAAGCATTGTGGTCGTAACACTCTTGTGTACTAAGCTGACTTTTATATGGCGTGATAAAGGGTGTAAAGTTTTGGTTCATTAGCTATAAGTTGAATCCCAAGTATTGGAGGATTTGGTACAATTGGGGACCTTGCAGCAAGGAGAGGGGGTGCAGTTTCATATTTACACGATAAGTTTTTATTTCTATTTATCGCGAAAAAATATTCTATGAGAAAAATATTAATATTTCTATTTTTATTTATTTGCAATAAATCGCTCATTTGTTATCGGATTTTCATCAAACGTGCACCAAACGATGTAGAATTTTTTTTCACGCAATTATATCACACGTTATAATTCAGAAACTGCTAAATATAGAGTTGCATCCCTCTTGCTGCAAGGTCCCAAATATTTCATCGTATATAGCTTGAACTACAATTTTTAACGTGACCCACTAAGATACCCACTTGATAAAAATCAAGCGAAGCGAGGATTTTCTCTGTACCAACGTTAGTTTAGTCTCGTTTAGCTTAAATTAGGAGGTATTATTGCTACGATGCCTGAATCTCCCGAACGCCGGTGATACGCCAGGACATCCATATCTCAAGCAATTGGCATTATACGAGTATCGATTCTAACGGACAGGATAACACTCTACTCCCCAACACTGCTGAACCCAAAGTATCAGCGTATAAAGTGTACACACAGTTACATAGTTCAGCATTACATTTATCGCACAATCCTGTTAATCCTCGGCCATCGAAGCTTCATAAGATCTCCTACACGCATCAAACCACTCTTCACACAGGAGTCAATCACCAAACCCAAACGAACCACCTCGATCCGTAACGTCCACCATCACCGTTTATACAGTCATCGCGTAAAAAGTCTTCAAAAACGGCACTCCGCATCTTCGGCCCCAATAATCCCAGCCTTTCCTTCACCGCGAATCCGAGAACATCCTACCTACCCTACCTACAGAATAGAATTTGGCAACTCCCAGTGTGTGCATCATGAATCGTCATAGCGAAGAGACTAAAGCCATGCCACAACCTCCCAGGCGTCTCCCCCCCTCCTCTCCCCCTCCCCCAAGCCAAATAGAGGATTATGACGGAAAGCTGGCTTCAGCGAGCGCGGAATATAGTATCTTCTCCTGGAAGAGTCAGTCTTGAGGATTGTTAGGTAGCTCTGGTACGACTTGATCCTGGCACGAGGACCGGCTGGACGCCGTGCAGACGCGGAGGGGCTTGGAGAGCCACGGGTGCCGTGGCACGTCCTCGGCGTAGGGCCGCTCGGACGGCTCCTTTCGCAGCAGCGAGCGTATCAGGCATCGCGCGCGCGGACTCAGGCCCTCGGGGACCGCGAACTGGCCCCGCGAGATCTTGGCGAACAGGGATGCGTGCTCGGCGTCATTGAACGGGTAACGACCCACCAGCATCGTGTACAGCAGCACTCCCAGGGACCAGATGTCAGCTGCCTTCCCGGAGTACGCCCGGCCGGAGCGCAGCACTTCCGGCGCCACGTACGCGGGGCAGCCCCTCCGGTCGGTCAGCTTGTCGTCCTCGTCCTCCACGATCACGGCGTCCTCCAGGCTCTCCAGGCGGAGCCGTGTCCTGTAAGCAGAGCGGAGTTCCGTGGTTAGAGGTGATTGTAATCGGCAAGGATGGGCTTTGTGGATTTTTACCGTTTAAGGGTCTCTAAGTAGGCAGTCATGTTTTTTTTTTTGGCGAAAATGAAACTTTCTTTTTCGATTAAGTGGAAATATAGTGGAGGTTGGTAATGTGTAATTAATAAAGGAATTTTTAAATGATTCTTCTGTGGCTCGAAAGTGGTATTTCATGCGACAGAGAGGGTACTTAGTTTAGGAGATATGGTACACCTCGTGTATAAATCCTCTAAATGGAAGTTAAATGCTTGGTACTTATAAGTCAGTAAGCTCAGTTTTACTTGATATCTGTAACACAGAGATCCGAATCTTATTTGTAAGATGCAGTTAAACGAACAGTTGAGAAATTAGGTCCCTTAGACAGGGACTGATAGGAAAGCTTTAAGGTTTCAGCAACGATACGTACATAAAAATTCAATGAAAGACGATCCTATTTGGTAGCGAATGGGTAGCAGAAATTAAAGATGAGACATCCATTGCTATCGATCGTATCGCCATTCACCGGCGAAATAATTTATAATCGACTCGACGGTTGCGCGAGGCGTGATCGAATAGAAAAATGATGACTCCACCGACACCGCGCAGCAACCTTTTACGTAGCGCCCGAAGGCGAAGCAGATATTTTCAATTCAGCAATCAATCCATCGCGGTGGCGTCCAACAGCGACGAGATACCCGGCAGATTACCGTGAAACAACAGGCGAAACGGGGAGTCTGGTGAAATAAAGGAGAGTGCTGGACTTGCCAGCCGACAGTTGATCAACCTGCAAAACGCGGAAGTCGAAGAGCGATGCGCGTACGTAATATTCCCGGTTCTTGGGTAACATCAAGCTTTCCACGATGCTCCTTCTCACACCGATTACGATAGCCGATCGATACGCAACTGGCGTAATGCTTCCTTCGAGCTTTCTTCACGGGCGAGTAAAGGGGACTTTTGCAAGGTGAATGGAGAGCTACGGGGAGGATGAATGGTGTGCAACCGTTCGCTCGGGAAAGATGGATTCTTAAACGATGTCCATCATCTGTTCACGTACATAGGTGAGAGTACGTGAAGGCGATTCTAGAAATTGGGCTGTGGCTAATGATACCTAATTTTTGGTAAGTATTCGTAGTTGCGTGTAGGGCCAGGTTAAGACCTTGAGAGGCCCTAAGCACTTGAAAGATTTTCAGGCCCCTAATGTACGACTTCTTAGGCATTTTTGAGAATTTCACTAGAAAGTGTTTCTAATAAAAGTTGGACTTTAAAATTCAGAAAATCTCTATGGTGCCCTCCTTTCTCCTGATGCCCTAAGCTTATTTTGTTTGCTGGTTAATCCAGCACTGCGTGTATTGTGATTCTACCAATTGAGTGGGTTTAATGTAAACTAATGTTTACTGTCAATTGGTTACGTTGTTAGTTATGGATCTTTTCTAAAGGAGTTAGTAGAGAATCTAGGGTATTGTGCGTAAAAGTTGGGGATTACCAATATTAGAGAAGAGCTACTGCATGGTCTAGTTTCTAGATTCTCTGCTAACTAATATGATTTATCTCGGTACACATTTAAATTACAAATAAAGTTTGATTCTCTGATCCTAGAGTAAGGCACTCGTTTTTCATAAGAATTTCAAATGTAATTACCAAGTTATTAAGCCAGTGACCAAACTATTTGAAATTGGAGCTCACTGTGCCAACAGTGACGTTCTCAGAATACATTTAATACGGACTGTCGAGAGTGGGTGCGTATACGCAATATTCTCGGGTCTTGAGCAACTTTAAGCCCTCCACGATGCTCGTTCTTAATCGAGACACTTGGTCGATGTACTGACGTAATCGTTCGTTAACTGTTATTCGCCATTCACTGCTGGGCCCTACAGACCCAACATGCCTATTCACAACCTTCGCGTGCCTAGACCCTGAATGTATGTACTAGTGCTTGAACTCTGCACGGAATGTGTCCCTGGGTTACCTAAGAATCGATATCGTTACCATTTCGATGGTGGGTACCCCCGAATAGAGGGTTTATGCTATACAGTTATAGGTACGTCCTAATTGTATAGATACGTGGGTACTTGTTATCAAATCTGAGTTACTATTTTTAAAAGTGAACCATCTCCAGATCTCTTGAGATTTTCAGATTTGTAGATCCCAAAATCTCCGGATTCTCAGGTATTTGGACTTCAAGATCTCAAAGTTTCTCGGATTCCTAGATCCCCAAATGCCCAGATTCTCAGATCTGGATGCTCCACAGATCCTTAGATGCCCAGATCTTCAGATCCCTTTGGATCGCCAGAACTCCAGGCTTTCATCGAGTCCCAGCGCCAACGAGAAGAGGAAATGGGAGAGAGCTTAGCTGTCGCGTCGCACGATCTTGAAAATCGGTGGAGCGCGTGTCAATGGCCCCGAGGTACATAGGCATCGTTCCCGAGAAGAAACCGGGTTTCGCCCGCTTGGGATGCGCGAGTCACGCGCCAGGGATAGCGGGCCGCAGCTTTCTTCGCAAAACTTTCACTCGCGCCAGTGACTGACTCCTACACGACACGCGGTGGGTTCAAGAACCCCGACGGACGGTAGGTAAATTCTAGCGCAGCGATTTCCTCGAGAGGCTCGTGTATGTATTCGAGAGCGTGCTTGAGAAACCACCGAGTCTCGGCAGTGCTGCCCGGCCACTCACTTATTCTTTCTTCCCGCCCCCATTACTTCTTTTTTCTTTCTTCCGCATCTCGACTCTCTTAAAAACATTCCCACTCACTCCCTTCCCCGATGCCAGGGGCTAACGTAAAATGGAGCGCATGGAAGCTGGCGAAATAAAGAAAAACTGATCAAATTCTTCACTCTCAGCAGCTCTATAAGCTCCAAAACTCGGTAATTAACTCTCTATATAGCCCTCAGCTGTTTACGTACACTTCCCCCAATATTTTCAGTTCTGTACCTTCATAACCATACAGCCTACAATACGTTCCACGCCGTGATCTCGCGAACTACGCAAATGCGCTCTAATTTCCAATCTACTACCCCCTACCTTCCTCGATACACAAACTCCTCAAAGAAGAAACGTCACGCGGATCATAGAACTCCAGCGAAATCGTATTCTACATCGAATTCATCGAACCCCCTGAACGGAATTCAATGCCACAGTTCACCGCGGCTGGCCCAAGACTTCCGGCCGAGGGAAACGATTTCCCTGCTCCGTATATATGCGTGCCGCTTCGCGCATTATCAGCCAGTTCAACCGAGACACTTGAACTCCATAAAAAGGCACATCCGGGAAACCGCTGATTCGATCGACCGATCGATCGATCGGTTGCTCGTCGGCCCCGATGAACGGAAGGTGGTGTAACGAAAGCGCCAAGGACTCGAATGGAAATGAAACGCTGATCCGATCCTCCGTTATCGGGCCCCCCGATCGGGATTGGGCCCAGGGTCGAGGCGGAGAGCATAGACCGGGCGAGAGGAAAGCCGGAGTGTCAAGAACCTTGATGCCAATGAATCCTATGATGCTGTACGCCAGAATTAGTCGCGCGAGACGGGAGGAGGTACGATCGTGCGAGGTCTCCTCGCCGCGGAGACAAAGATCGCCGGCTAGCAAGGATATTGCCACGTATTTGATCGCGTCATCGCCAGCTCTGTGTCACTCGCCTCTGTTACAAGGCGACGCGATCTCGGACGATACAGTTCTTACTTTTTTAACGCTTTCAGCGATGCAGACTTTGGGGGAAATGACCCTTTAAATTGCTCAGACGTTTCTAACTAGTCGCCCCCACTTGGCAAAGTTTTGTCCAGCTGGGTAAAAATGTTAACTTCTGTATCGGTTATTGAATCTTCGCGAGAGTGTTACCAATGGACAAGCGAGGTTTTCTTCCCGTGGAAATGAGTCCAAACATGACATTACTCCGGTCAATTTTAATTATACGAATTTTGGGCATCAAATTTGGATTTTGATTAAAAATAGTCAGAATAGGGTCGTGTTTGGACTCATTTTCATTGGGAGGATCTCGCCGATGCATTGGCGATAGTTGCGCCAGGATCTAATAGAGATTGTGGGAATTGAAATTTTAATTGCTAGTTGCCTCGTCGATGAAGTATATACAAAGCGCATTTCGAGCTATCTTATGAAATAAATATTCGAAACTATCAGCAGGAAAGCACGCTGTAATCCCTCGCCGCGGAAACACGTTCACGTGGTGCTAAAGAGGAACACGCAGTTAGCTTGACACGTTGAATCATGTGCCCTCGAGACGAACAAGAGGAAAACAAGGAAAATGATAATTCTACTCCGTTGAATGGGCACGTTATTCACCATATCCTGCTAGATTATTCGTAGTTGAAGCAAAGTAGCGCCTCCGCTGTGACAGCCTGCGAGTGCCCTGGAAATGTTTCAAGAGCAAGGATCGTTGGATAGAATTCGCGAAGAATGGCTGGTTGGTGTCTCACACTGTGTCAACTCGTGCCAGCGAACAGCAAATATGTTTGAACTTACTCGAAGCTGTCTCTGCTTCATCCTAGTCTTTGTAACACGGACTCTGACTCGCGTTTCCTTATCACCATCGGCATTACAAAAATTCCTCAAAAGATTCTGTAGAATTTGCTTAACGCAGTCTACTTTTACCAGTGGCGGAAGTCGAGAGGAAGGGGTGGGTTTTAGTCTTTAAATAAATAAATTTTTATAATCATCCTAATGAATTTTATTGAATTTCCATTAAGAACATTTTTATTCTTTCAACTAGACTCCCCCCCAAAATGAAATTCTGAGCAGAAACAATTTCTAAGCGAAGAATTCAGAAGATTTAAAAGCCCCCGACGCGTATGAATAAAGAAGCGAATGTAAATATGTCTGCAAGTCATGCGACACCGCGACACAGGCAGATCGCTGATTAAACCAAGGTAAAGTCGAGAGCGTAAGATAGAGGGGAGAAGCGTGACGTTTGATAAAATTTCAAAAGATTCGAGTTCGATTAAATTGTGATTAAAGCAGGTAAGTATCGATCGGCAGAATTGAACGCGCGTGTGCGAGAAGATTTAAAAATGGTATCCATTACAACGAGCAAAAAGCCTGATGCCCTGATGCTAATCTCAGCCAGAGAAAACACTGGTGTATTTGCATAAGCACGATTGCTGCAAGACAGCGGGATAGTTACGTGTATCGTATTGCGCACTGCCAACTATCGTAATCATATTTGTAGCAAACGGTTAATACGAAACCGATTCGTTCCTTCAGGAACCTTCGGACACCTTCTGCCATTCGTTTCCAGCGGGGATCTTTAAAAGTCCAATCCCTCTACCGCGAGTAACGTGTTTCGGCCGCCAAAAAAGTGGCAGACTTTTCAAATATTTTTTTTAAAATCGCCTTCGCTATCGTACTGGTTATTTCTAGACAGCCCGAAGGACAGCCGGTCTTTCTCGCGATTTACCAATGAAACCAGCAGCCGCCTGATATTTTCGGAGTTCAATGGCCGAGCATTCGGTGACGCCGACATACAGGAGGAAACGGTGATTTGCTACAGCGATTTAAAAAAAGAATCGAGCTTAAACCTTGTAGAACAAATGCGGGGCCATTTTGTTCCAACTGTGACAAAGTCTGCAGTAAATCCTACAGGAGATACACTTATTTGACGTATCAAATCAACATAAATCATTATTTTTATGTATGTATAATTTTAATTAATTAATTCATTTTATATTCAATTCCTTCGCGAAACCCGTGTACGATAGAAATGTCACATGTCCACCATTCGTCGTCTTCCGAGGGTTAGAGTGTAGAAACTCATGGGCATCAATGATTCATAGAGCATCGTTTTGTAATAGTTAACTGTTTTGTACAGATTGTGTATTTCTTACATAAACAACTTTTTACAATCTTCTTATACAATTTGAACTTTGATCCTGCAGGTTAATCAGTGGAGTGTCTTGCTACGCTTCCTGAGAACCACTTAACTCCAATGTTTATCTATGTACACGAAAAAGAAGCTAATCATCCTAGACTTCCGTTATTCCGCGCATCGATATCCATCGAAAAAGCCCTCTCCAACAACGTCGACGCCGAAGCACTCCTAAGCGCGGAAGGAGCACTAGACTGTTATCGGAGCCTTAGGCGAACGAGAAATGCCCCGCGCGCCTAACGCAATATCCTAGATAAAAGAGAGGCTTACACGCGCGCCTGGACTCGGGAGTTCTGGGAGGTGGAATGAACCACGCGTTTCCTAATTATACCAGCGTTTCAAAATCCCTGCAGCCGATGAACCAATATGCTTTTCTGGCTTGCAACATTCCCCGTCCTCCTCTCCCGCCCTGGCGCCCCTCTCTCCCCCGGCCCTATCACTCGCTGATCTTTCCTTCTCGCTTCTCGCTTCTCGCTTCTCGTTATTCTACGCGCGGGAGCAGCTCGCCGAGCGGCAGGAATGCGAGCGCAAGGCGCGATTGGCCAACGCCGCGCCGACACACACAACGCACACAACACACGGCGGGCGCGCAACTCGCAAGAACCCGTGGCTTTTAATCGGCGCCTGGTGTGCGCGCGAAACCCGCGAGACACCGCCGGCCGCGCCGGTACACGCCCGGTCGAGTCTCACCCGTTTGACTTTCGTGGTGGTTGCTGCGCGTGCGCGGTTGCTCCCGAGAGTCTGCACGCTGCGACTGTGGGTGTGGGTTTGGGTGTGGGTGCGTCGTATTGCGCTCGCCGCCGTCACGTTCAGCCCGCGCGGCGAACACGCCTAGCGAATAACTGAACGTGGTGTGGTCTCGCGTGCCGCGATCCGCTCGTTCCTCCGATTCATTCCGCTCGCCCGTTGGCCAACGCCGCGCGCTTCCTGGGAGGATTCTGATACGAGAAATCGGACCTTGCGTAGCGGAGAACCTTGGGGGGGTAGAAGAACTGCTTTGGTCACATTCCTTTCCATAACCCAGGGGCTTTGAATTTCTTAAATCGTTAATGAGACTGTCGGTTGGAATTAACAGCTGATAATAGAACGGAATTCATTGAGCGTGGGCGGGTGACTATTCTGCTCGGTTGAGTGAAGGGGAAGTTAATTTATGTAGGTGCAAGAGTAGCTCTTTTCCAGGGGGTACTTCTTTTCTATGCGCGAACGCGCGAGAGAATTACAGGCGAATATGGAAATGTAAACGAATATGAACTGGTTTTCCATGGCTCTGTAACCGCGTGGTCCTCTCACTCGCTCGGGGAATGCCACAAACGATACGTGGGCGTAGCGTATCGTTAACAGTCGCGTCGAATTAGCAGCTAGTTTGTCACCTCGAGTGCTCCCCGACGTTCCGTGCGCTAGACGAGCACGCTGCGCCTCTATCGCGATACCTTGCCCCCGTTCTTACAGAGAAATGCAAATAAATCAATAAGCCGCTAGCCTTTCATCTGGGAATTATGAAACCTGAGCGAGAACTGTCTGCTTTGCCTCCAACACCTTAGCGACGGGTGTAACTTGCGCAAAACTTGCGACACGAAACACTTCTTCTCCATGCAAATTTACTAATCTTTGCGAAATTCTTCAAGGATCGCGCGCTACCAAAAGATCTCTGTAGCTAGATGGGTTATTTCATATTAATCAATGGCTAACGAAATAGAGTAATTAAAAGAAATCAGGTACCCTTTTATCTGTTTCTTTTTAAAAATAAATTTTTCTAAAGTAACCTTTGTTTAACTAACATTTATGTATGTACTTTTGGGCTTTTGGCATTTGTGTGGGTAACCTTGATAAGTAAAAACCAAGTTGATATCTAATCGGGCCTAAGGGATACCTATTGAGGAGTCCGAGATAATATGATACCTTTATTTACCCCGTTGGGAATGGAGTTTCAAAAAGTCCCTTCTTATCGGGCACCTACGTCGTAAAAGGAATATGCTCTATGAAAGAAGATAAACCCGTATCAGTGAAATATTTATTCTATGTTCCAGAATCAATGAGTAATTGAGAAATTTCGAAGAGATCAGAAGTAAGAGTAGATTTTCATGAAAAGGAGGGACTACGTAATTATGAAACTCTAAAATAACGATTACTACGAACTCTTCGGTGCAATGTAGGTGTTTTCCAATGTGCGAAATTTGAATCTATTTATCAGAATTGAAAATACAGAATAATCCATGATACATGGCGGATACAGGGTAAACAGATTTGGACGTGAAAAATGATTTCATATAATATCTACAGGGATCCGCTTTAACTTTTTTTTTTATCGGTGCGTCCGCAACATAAGGTTCCACTTAACAAGCAAAATGTGTTGAAAAAAAAATTCAATATTGCAAACAAGTACCTATTTTCTACAAATGTCCACCGATTCTAGATTCACCCGTGAAAGCAGTGAGCGATCATTTTTTCAACACCCTGTAGACGCGGCTCTTT
Organism: Andrena bicolor; assembly: GCA_960531205.1. Lineage (NCBI taxonomy): Eukaryota > Metazoa > Arthropoda > Insecta > Hymenoptera > Andrenidae > Andrena > Andrena bicolor. The sequence goes on from OY482666.1 coordinate 619,002, forward strand.
AGTGCGCACTCAAGACCATGACGTTTAATTGGAATAATTTTGAGCGAACAGAAGGCATGGGAATTTTTGCGTTAATATTACCCGCTGATAATGGCAGTGGCGGATTTAGGAAAAAAGGCCCAGATGGCAAACGTGCTGAGGGGCCCATTTTTTCGGGAAAATGAAGAGCTACTTTATTAAAAGCGGGCAAGTGTACAGAAAAGTATAGAAAGAAAAATATAGTTCTTGGATCAAATTATAATGTATATTTGAAGGTAGGGCCTTAGGGGGCCCTCTGAGCATGGGCCCATTTTCGGGAAAATAAAGCGGTAGTTTACTAAACCGGGCTCAGTGTGATAATACAGAAAAAAAAAGTTTGGATGAAATCATAATTTTTTTTAAGTATGGGGCCCTGGGGGCCTTCAAGGTAGGGGCCCAGGTGGCAATTGCTCATCGGCCGCCCTGTTAAATCCGCCACTGGATAATGGGTATGGAACCGACGATCTGATCAACGTTCTTACCTTGCTTCGTCAGCGAAGACGAACTTCCTGAGCTTCAGGTCTCTGAGCACGACCCCGTACTCGTGGCACGTAGCCACAGCCCTGGCCGCCTGCCGGAAGAGACGCCTGGCCTCCGGTTCCCGCAGCCTCCTGCGCGCCCTTACGTAGGCGTGCAGGTCACCGTGGTGGCCCTCCAGCAGGAGGTACCGCCGACCTCCAGATGCCTCCACCACGCCCGCGACCCCGCTCGCCGCTCCGGTGCCGCCTAATCGGAGGTGGGCCTGTAGCAGCGCCTCGCAACCTTTGTCGCCCACGGTCAACGCCTGAAATTCAGGAAAACGGTTGCGTCACTATACAACGCTATCCGTACACCGTAGCCAGGGGGGATTAGGAAACATGTAACCGCCGTGGAAGGAGATCTCGTGCCTCGCGCGTGACAAAGGCTACCGATTATATTCCGGGCGAACGATCACCATGGTCTACACTCTACGTCTAGCCTTCCTTCTGCATTTCAACCGTAGAACGACGCGGACTCTGTTACACTTTGGAAGTGTGTCTGACGGTCTGAATTGAAATTCCGTTATTTCTCCGGATAATTCACTTAACGCTTTTGAACAATTCTTTCGCAATTCTCTTTGGGCATGTTTAGAGAAGCTTTCGTTTACACTGTTTAAGAAAATTGAAACTTGGGAGTGAATAGCGCGTATTCGTTCAGTGGCGCACCCAGAGGGGGTTGTTTAAATAAATTTTTATAATCACTCGATGAATTTGACTGAATTTGCATTAGAAATATTTTTATTAGTTCAACTCGGCTGCTCCCAAAATTAAATACTTACTTAGTGCGCTAGTGGACATGAAAAGTTTCTGAAACCACCCCACACGGTGCCGTTCTGGCGTTAAAACGACAGTTACGTACCAGCGTGTATTTAGAGAAGGGATTATCACAGATTATGTTACATTTTCAGTGGCTGTATTCGCGGTCTTCTACGGATCCTAGGCATCGGGCTACTTGTGCTGCTAATTGACTATTAGCTACCACTTGTGCGGGGTCTTCTATGTAGGTATATATAGCACGCGTGAGAGTATGTGACGGGTGAATATGGATCCTGTGCTCGTACGGTCGATTGGTAACCGATTGGAAGTGCAAGGGTTAATTAGGTACACCAGGAATGTAGTAAAGTGATAAAGTGTAAAATGAATGTTAATGCCTCTATCACTCGCTATCTGAGTCATTGCCTCACGTCCTACTATGTCTTTCACAACATATGTAGGTATTAGGGGGCATTCTTAAACCAGGCATTCAGAGCAAAAACAGACTAACCCATATTTTTTTGCGAAAATCAGTTAGTTTTGTATTCCAATAGACTGCGCCTACTAATCATATAAAAAAAAAAAAAAATTATTTTCTCCAATATGGGTTAGTCCGTTTTTGCTCTCAATGTCTCAACTTACTTAAGGGGAATTTTGACGATTTCTTACCTCCTCCCTGCTCAGTATAAGACCCGTCAGATTTTATATTCCAACCCTGTCCCCCCTTCCTTACCTAATATTTCTTTATTTCAGTCATTAAAACTCTTTAAAGGCTTATATACCTAATTCATTTACCTACATTTTGCGTGTGCGGTGAAATGCCACGTTTTAGGTTATTCATATACCAAATTGGGTGAAGAAAATATTACGTAAAACGCTACCCTCCTCCCCAAAAATGGTTACACAATTTAAGAACGACCCCTTACGCATTCAATGACCACTCTAACTCATCTTTTCGAATGAAATTTACCCACGGATTGGTCGAAAGTTCTAAAGGGTCGTTGCTTGTAGACTCGTGGAACTAAGTACCTAGCTGTTGCAGAGGTCCCTAAGGAACGTAGGTCGATTTGGACGGTGCGCGCACGACGTACTCAATAACGCGGACAATATCTGCCATTGTGCTAGATAATTGTACGTTAGCATTGACCGGCTAATACGGATATCCGCGGCGAGCAGACAATACAAGATGTATCCGGATCCCTCGAATGAGCGCTTTATGATCCCGCTCGCACATTCCCGTTTCCGTTCCGATCACAAGCGTGCGCCCCCCTTTTTCGATACTCTTGCAATCGTTGGCTCGTGAATTCTTCCCAGCTGATAAATTCTACTGGTGACAGATGCTGCAACCGCGTTGCAAAACGTGTCTCCCACGGTTCCCCGAGCGACCGTGCTTTTAATTGGCGTTTATCGAGAGGCGCGAGCAAATCAGAAGCCGATAGATAATGGAAACTCTGTTCGTTGGTCCCTGTTTTAGCAGTGATTTTTTCTAACATACTCGAGGATGTTCGGCTAGTTTCGTTTCTAGTAAAACAGTGTTCTGGTCTTCGGTGGCTCAAGAAAATCATCTAACAAGTTCAACCTAGATCAGCCGAAATGTGTATTAACAAACGATAATCGCAATTACGCTATAGAATCCCTAAAATTGCTTTTCAGGCCATTTATTATTTTTAAACCGCTATAATTCTCCTTCCTTATCTTCCTCCTTTACTCCCACATCTTAACCATTTATACAACAATAAATCGCTACCTGGAAATGGCTGGATTAATAAGAGTTCAGCAAACAGTTGAAAGTGTAACAAGTTGAGTTTGATACCAAGTATTCGAAGCAGAAAGGAAGGGAATTAAAATGAATCGACTCGATAATAAAGAATTGCCCACTATCCAACGGAAGCAACGATTGCAAGGCCACACATCCTCGCCTCCTTGTAGGTATGCTGATCACGGTCAACGTTCAAGGTCCGCACAACCGCATGTCCGGCTACTGGATACTCGAGGAACCGGGTTTTTTTTTCTCCCAGGGGCAAGCTTAATTACACTAATTAGCGACTAAACCTCGCGGCTGATCGATCAACCACCACAAAACACTGCTAAGCTCGCACACACATACCTACGAGTTTATCTTCCAAGCATGTTACAATAATTCGTTTCATTAACACTTCATACTCAAGAAATATTGTATGGTGCAAGTGTTAACTAATGGATACAGAATATTAGATTCAATGTAAAATTGTGTATAGCATAAAATGACTTATCACTATTTAGCATCTTTCTTCAAGACCATAAGAATTTAGATAACAATAGGATTGGAGCAGAACGTTAGACCACAGAAGCTCGTTATTTTTACTATCCTCTGCCCGGCCAAAAATATTTCGAGAACCATAAAGGCAATCGGTTCTTACCCCAGAAGGGTGCATCAGTACTACCTTAGCGACTGGAACTTTTCCCGAGGGGGTGTGCTACCCCCGATTTTACTCCCTTTTAGAATTATTTTCTTTTATTTCTAAAAAAGCCACTGCAGGTTTGAATGTTATTGAATAATAATATCCGAAAGGATTGATACGATATCCTGCAGCGTTGCATTTTTCAACGAACTATAAGCTAAGTAGTTTGTAATATAAACTCTGTAGTAGTTTGAAAAATAAAACTCTGGGGACACTGGTGAATTTTACGAACATTTACGTTAGAAGAATAGTGAATTGGGATTCGTGTCCCAGGCTAAAGATGAAAGCTTACTTTCAGGTGAATATGAATGGGGATTGTGGGTTAGGTCAACTTGCATCCATTGTGTAATCGAATTAACCACCGTGGAAGCTCTGCGTTTGCAGCAGTTGGACAGATATTTTTTAGCCCAGCGTACAAAGCGGGTCGATAAGGGGGCACACGAAATCTTGGCTACTTTTGAAACTTTGTTCGTCCGGTCGTTCATCTCGCGTGTCGAAACCTGACACGGTTTCGAAAGCCTCGAGTCCCATTAGTTTAATAAGGGCACAGTGCGTTCTTTACGAAACCGAGCACCCGTGCCGATCGATCGCTACTTTTCAAATGCCCCAACATCTACCAGAGACGAGTAACTGCGTTTTCTATGAAGACTAGAAATACTAATACTAAGATATTTTAAATATATCCACCACCACCACCACTTTCGGGGATATTAAAAATAATCGTCGATAAAAATCGCCACATGGAATTCTAATTTCTTTTTAAATAATAATATTTTTTAAAGGGCACTAGCTTTTGGTAGAGAAATAAATAATTACATTGCGGTACAAAGTGTAGAATTAAGAAAAGCATAATATAGAATAAATATATTTCTAAAATTTTTATTTTGCAGTTTTCCTTGAGTAACACGATTCTTATCGATTGTTTTTTTTCTCTTGTTATGGTGTCGAAAGGGAAATGATATGTATATGTTTCAAAATATGTGTAATGATATTTCTGTTGCCTCAGCCGCGGAAAAGTCCAAGTTTTAATCGCTTCGCGCTGTTTCGTCAGTCCACTAACGCAACCAGTATTTTCACAAGGTCTTTCAAATTTGCCTTTCGGTTGCCTCACGCGCCTTCCGTTAGACTGACACATCGAGTAATTTATGGTTTTCGTTGCACGGAGGGGAGGCGAAGATCTTAGGACCCCTGAGCGAATCATAAACGCAACCGAAATTACATTTCTCTTCACACCTCGGAGCGCGAGCCTCTGGCTTTTAAATATGATCTCAAAAAGGCAAACACGGTCGCGTGCTTTTCAAACGTGTCTGAACAAAGCGGTTGCCACACAGTTTCCAGCGAACCTTTCCCATCGGAATCGACGATGCTTTCTTTACAAAATTCTTTGCACAATTATTGTTTTCGGTTACGTCACTTGGTCTGAGCGTGCTCGGAGCTGGTTGGGCATTTGGGCGGTTCAAATGCTCGAAGGCTACTGTAATGGAATTCGATCGAAGTGAATTTAATCAAATTTGAACTTCAAGGGAAGTGATTACGAATCGAATTCAAATTCCAAGCTATTGACAATGCAAAAGTAATTCAAACTCCAAGGAATTGACTTGGAAAAGTAATTCGAATTCCAAGGAATTGACTTGGAAAAGTAATTCGAATTCCAAGGAATTGACTTGGAAAAGTAATTCGAATTTCAAGGAATTGACTTGGAAAAGTAATTCGAATTCCAAGGAATTGACTTGGAAAAGTAATTCGAATTCCAAGGAATTGACTTGGAAAAGTAATTCGAATTCCAAGGAATTGACTTGGAAAAGTAATTCAAATTCCAAGGAATTGACTTGGAAAAGTAATTCGAATTCCAAGGAATTGACTTGGAAAAGTAATTCAAATTCCAAGGAATTGACTTGCAAAAGTAATTCAAATTCCAAGGAATTGACTTGGAAAAGTAATTCGAATTCCAAGGAATTGACTTGGAAAAGTAATTCGAATTCCAAGGAATTGACTTGGAAAAGTAATTCGAATTCCAAGGAATTGACTTGGAAAAGTAATTCAAATTCCAAGGAATTGACTTGGAAAAGTAATTCGAATTCCAAGGAATTGACTTGGAAAAGTAATTCAAATTCCAAGGAATTGACTTGGAAAAGTAATTCGATTTCCAAGGAATTGACTTGGAAAAGTAATTCAAATTCCAAGGAATTGACTTGGAAAAGTAATTCGAATTCCAAGGAATTGACTTGGAAAAGTAATTCAAATTCCAAGGAATTGACTTGGAAAAGTAATTCGAATTCCAAGGAATTGACTTGGAAAAGTAATTCAAATTCCAAGGAATTGACTTGGAAAAGTAATTAGAATTCCAAGGAATTGACTTGGAAAAGTAATTCGAATTCCAAGGAATTGACTTGGAAAAGTAATTCGAATTCCAAGGAATTGACTTGGAAAAGTAATTCAAATTCCAAGGAATTGACTTGGAAAAGTAATTCGAATTCCAAGGAATTGACTTGGAAAAGTAATTCGAATTCCAAGGAATTGACTTGGAAAAGTAATTCGAATTCCAAGGAATTGACTTGGAAAAGTAATTCAAATTCCAAGGAATTGACTTGGAAAAGTAATTCAAATTCCAGGGAATTGACTTGCAAAAGCAGGTAAAATTGAAACTCCAAGATGACTGAATTGCAATCGAATCCAAGCTCCAATCAAATAAAAAGGGAGGCAAATTCGAACTTGAACCGAATCGAAAGAATTATACTCTAGCTCCAATAAAAAATAAATATCAAATATAAACAAACTTCAAACTCTAACGAAACAAAGCTCAATCTCCTCAAACAGAACTCAAGCTCAAACTCGAATCGCAGAAAAATCGAACTCGCATTTAAATAGTACCCAAAATCAAATCAAAAGCCAATGAAAACACCAATTCCACATGTTCCCAACACCCTTGCTACTTCGATGAAAACACCCGCAGCATCAGCATACACGAAAACCGCTGCAAGCTGAACTTGCGAAATGGTGGACATGGTCGTGAATTAAATAAAAGCCCCGGCCCTAGCTCCGCGAGCGATTATCAATAACGGGCAGGCAGCGGCGATATGACGAAGTGAAGGCGAGGTGAGGCAAGGTGCAGCCTTGTATTTGTTCGCCAGCCGGTGATGTAAGCGGCGCATTGTATAACGTGACGATTGTAAAATGTTAATGGAAACGCGGCGGCGTAGCAGCTGCCACGGTGAGAACGCGTGGCGCGGCGCATACACGCGCGACATTCACGTGCAGGACTCTCCGCCTGTGTGCGGGCAAAGGGTTACGTGGCCCCTTCGGGTCTGTCGAATCGCGATATTAAATTATTCGCGGTACGGGACTCGCGTGAGATTTCCGGAAAAGGCGATAACGCTAGGAAAACTTACGACGCGGCGGTCGCGAGTTATTTATGGTGATACGTTTCCTCTGTTGCGCACATCCCAATTCCGGAGGCAGGAGGCAGGGAATTATAGGTTGAGGGACGTTTTAGTAAATGGTAAGAGGGTGGGAGATTGATGATGGTTAATTAGCATTCGTCCTGGGAACATCAATTTTAATGTTTAAGTAGTATGTACTTTGTTTTTATCGTGGATGGACATTTAAAAATGAGATTCATCTGCTGTGTGGTATGAGAGCAAAAACGATTAACCCACATTTTTTGCGAAATTGAGTTAGTAGCAGTGATTTATTCTAATTGTGCTGTGGTAATCATATAAAATAGGAAAATTTATGTTTTTTCAGTATGGGTTAGTCCGTTTTTGCTCTTAGTGCGTCAAATGCAAAGATCAGAAATAAAATTGTACGATATATATTTTATCTTACCCACATTGTACTATTGTGATTTTGAATTTTACGATTAGATTCTTATGAGATTTTTAGTGGTACGTTAAGCGAAGAAGCAGGAACCCTCGAAATTGCTATTATACTTTTTTTTAGCATAGAAATTTGCACGGATCAGATATATGCAAATTTGCCATAAAATGACTGAGAAAAAAGGCACTTGGAAGCAGCTCGATTGTATTTAAACAAATACCATAAATAATTTTTTTCCTCAACTAAAATACTGCCAGAGATAAATCCAGTTAGGTACGTGGACAAATCTCGCGGTGAGTCTGCCAGTGGAAGCCTCGATCGAGTTTAAACGTATCAGCGAACCGTTACGTCGCGTCGCAACGTTTCATTGTATAACTGCCGTTCTAGTGGAAACCGTGCGCAGCTGCAGCGGGCAACGTATGCACCGTTGCAGTAGGTGCAATTATGTCAACGCTTTGCTCGCGGGTGAATTCTTATATCGTGCTGTTTACACGCCTGCGGCTCTTGCGCGGTTAATTATTCACCATCCATTCGAGACAACACTAGCTATCTAACCCTTCGAAGATTAATAAATTAATAACCAACATCTGCGGCAATTTAAATCTACTTAATCTACTTAATCCTCTCGGTTGCATGAATCTAGTATCCTTCTCTAAAGCCAGTTAACATATCCCCAAAAATAGACTCTGAGACATTAATTTAAGAAAATTAAAAATACCAGATCCAAGGTCCCTTCAGTAATTACTGGCTTTTTCCCTTGGTCCGAGGAAAAAGGACGCGATCGAGACGGGGCACAGTAATTTCCAGACGCAAGTGGAGTAGATGAACACTTTGCAGTTAATTGGAGAATTGAATCAGCTCGTGGATGCGAGTTGACGGTCGTGTGCTATCCAGAGCGCAAGAAACGCTCGTAAATCTGTCAACGAAGTGGACGACAGGGTATTCGAAAGCAGAGGGGGACAGCGGAAAGGAAGAGCGCGCGTGCGACGCGACGGTGTCGTTATGCAGAAGCACGAACGTGATAGGTGTAAGGTAGAAAACCGTGACGAATTGCAGGTGAATTAATATTGCAGCGATTCCCGTGAAATCTGAATAAACGAGAGACTTTCTAATTGCGGGGACATGTGACTCGGTTGAAATTTCTGGAACGCCGTTCGCCGATGGTTTTTTGCTGCACTCACACCCGGAAGATCGGTGGCACAAGTGCGCGAAAACCTCAAATAAATTGCCACGAATTATACCGGCCAGATGTTACGTCAACAGCCTAGAAGAAGGTTTAGTATAGCGGAAGCGACGACTGCACGATCGGTTACGACGGTGCAACGTCTTGTATAAAAGCAGGGGTACTCAAAGGGGAGCGGCGGAGGCACACAGTGTCTTCGCACTTAAGTAACCAGACACCGCTAACGGGAAATCAAAATGTACAGGGAAAGTTTAAATGAAAAATGCTTCCCGCTACAAATTTTAAACGATTTAATCGAGCATAGAAAACCGTTCGATTTTCATTGCAACAAGTTTTTATATCTTGTTTAATTCCACCTTGAAAAAAAAAAGAAGCTAAAAGATCAATTCCCCGTAATTCCCATGCTCTGTATTTTGAATTTGATCGGAAGGAAAGTAAAAGTCAGAGAAGAGAATTTTATGGTAGCGAGAGAAAATAATGGTGTGTAAGAAATCACGGAAAGAAGGTAGACGAGTTGAGAGTCGCTGGCTCGATTCGCATTTCTGCATGGTGCAAGCACGCTGGTAGGTAGAAGGACAAGAAAAGAATTCTTTTACTAGCGCGAGCTTGGTCCGACGCTTTACGATCCTGAAATGTTAATGCCACGATGACTATAAGGAGATACTATAAAGACCATTGTGCGCGACTACCTACATCCACTCGAGATACGAGGGGCTTAAAGGATTAACGAAATACAAGTTGGGGCTGCGCGGAAACCGTTGATGCTGATCCATCATTCTCTTGTTTGTAACTCCGCCTCTTGCAAACTTTTTCCCTGAACAGCTTTATCTTTTCCAAGAGAAATTTGCATAATTATCCGAGATACTACACATTTAACCCTTTGCATTCCGACTTATTAGCTCATCAATCTTCCACAGATCAGCTGCTCGATGCTGAACTTATGAAATACACTTTCCTCGGAACATGAAAAACCGACGACTCGTTTAATTCTATTTTTAAAATGTTATACGGTGTGCGTGATTTATTGAAAAACTCTGCACGTAAAGGTGTAGTTGAATGTGCTGTTTGATTTAATATTGGGATACGTTCGGGTTTCAACTAGGGGTGACCGTTGCCCCGTGAGAATCAGTTTGTGAAAAAGGATGCATGGAAGTAGTGCAAGAACGAGACATCTGTCGCTGTACACTTGTCCCTAACCGTAAAAGAAACGCTACCACAAACCGCCACACCTTTAAAATGTACGTTGATAATAGACAAATGATGGCCCATCCCTTCGCAGGGCCAGTTTGTACTCGAGGGTTGCTGCTTTACGGAGGGAAAATGGTTACCTATGAAATCATCCCTTACACGCTTATTTCTTTTGCAGTTATTAGAGCGTAAAAATGCTTTAATAACTTAGGCATTTAATCGGTTATTCTGTGCTTCGTTCATTCACCTTGGAATTTTTAATAACGGCAAAGTGGTAGGGATCTAAAAATGGAAGAAACGAAGGAGGGTTTAAATTCCGTTAGTTCTATATTAAGAATAGACAATGTCGTTTTACAATAGTTTGTGGCGCTGCGACAAATCCACGAATCAGAAGAAGAATGATTCGATTTGGGAGCTTAATAACAATATCTCGCATTCGAAGGCGAACGCCGTTGCGACATTCAAGGTCCGCGGTCTTAAAACAGCAGCGGTCATTAGAAATGCAACAACCACGGGATTTAATTGCGAGAAATGCGGTGAAGGTTGGCGCAGGCACGTTCTGGGGAACTTTTCTCAAGAATGACACGCACAGACCGTACCAATGACAATGGAATTAGCAGTCACCAGTAGCACAAGAAGAAACACCGAATCAGATTTTTATTCCTGACTAATACGAATATAATAATCTTGAAAACAATCAACGCGAGTCGTCTCAGTCGTCTCCGAAACCACCATTCACAAATCCCAGCTTCCTACAATGATAACCACCAATCCTGCGCAGATACATTCAGTTGCAGAGATAATTTTGTTATTATTACTTCCATATCGTCGTATATTAAATAATCCCCAAGATTGTTAATCGCTAACTCCTTTTAGACCGAAGCTTACAGTAACAATATCTCCAGCGGAAGAATCGCTTCCGATTTTAAATGGCCCCGCCGATCTGTCCGTCAAGCATCGCTAAAAATGTTTACGTACGTTTGCGACTATCGCGGGTGTAACGAAGCGCCGAGCTGCTGGCAGAACACGTGAGCTGAAATAAGGCGAACCGATTTCCGCCACGTCCGGGGTTACGAATCGGTGTCGTCGACCGATAACGCCTGGATCGTTCGCGTTCGACCTAGATACGGACGTAAGGAGCCTGCGGGCGACAGTTTAGAAAGGTGATTTTCATCGATTTCAAGCGACACGTTTTATCGGACGCGTTGCTTGCGCGCCTGCCTTCGAGTGATCTTACGCGACACATATCCTGCAGGCAGGATGCGTCTGCTCTACGCGCTCTACCCCAAGGATAATCGCGAGAGGCCTTTCGAAATCATCGGTTTGCCATATTTCTTGCTTGCCAGCGAGCTATCTCGAGTTCTGTGGACTGTTTCTACAAACCTAATCGTACTGTGATTTCTCTGAGACGCGTATGGGGGTTCACCGCACAGCTCTCTAGTTGCCGTAACTTCAAAACTGTTGTCTAATTGTGAGATGTGTATTCTGCTTTGCGCAGACTACGTAGGGGAAAGTGGGGTAAAACGTAACGGGTGGGTAAAACGGAACACCAATGTTTCTGTTAGATAACAGCTGCGAATGAGTTGGTACCGCAGGGACCTATGGTCTATCATAAGATGCTACGAGGACGCTTTGGTTCCATGTGACGCGTTACCAACTAATTCGCAACTCTTACCTAACAGAAACATGATGGTGTTCTGTTTTACCCACCCGTTCCGTTTTACCCTACTCCCCCCTATCCTGAATCTAATGGAAGCCGCAGGAAGCTCTCCCATGTGCCCTGCCGCCCGGTTTAAATCGATAGCAGCGGCCAGAAGGTGGACACACGAGGTGGCGGCTCGTAGAGCGTTACTCACCTTTGCGACGAGTTGCTGGCCAGTGTGCACGTCGACGCAGCGGTAGAGAGCGCTCCCCTCGGCCGGGCCGAGCAACAGATACCGATCCCCGAGTATGGCGGGACCATGGTGATCGGCGGGCAGCGGCTCGTAACTGGGGAAGACGACCGGCGGTGGTACTGGGTTCGACTCGTCGCTAGTCGGCTGCTGACTGATCTCCTGATTATTCGGACTGACCAGGAACTTTCCATTATTGGTTCGAGTCACTTGGAGATGAAGAGGATGCTGCCTGGCGGCGGCCGTCACTCTCATATTGCGCCGTTTCCGCACACGCGACCACCGTTTTACACCCGCGACACTATCGTCCCCCACCCTAGTGCCCTCACCGAGTTTCTTGCGTTCTGTTTTCCGTATTCGCTCTTAGGCAACGAACGACGCGCTGCCCCCTTTTTTTTTACCAACAGAGTTCTACGACATGTGTGTTTATATATATAAGTCCGCGGGGGTATTGTCGATCGACCGTTATTACGAAAACGATAAAGGCCTGAACACACTTCACGTCACAAGATTACCGAAACGCGCGGTAGCTGCGACGGTTATAACGATTGGTTGAACGGGGCCGTTCTTATCGCCTCTTTAAGCTCTACGGTTATACGAACGCGTTACTATAGGTAAGAATTAATTGGTAGTTAAGAGTATCACTTGTGCTAGAGCCCACGCAGCGTTTCTACCGCTGGGTCCTTGGACGGAGGTCTTCGTGGGTGACAGTATGCCACTCTTACGAAAAAGCTCTGCAACACACAAACATACCACTGAACGTTAATAAAATCCTGTACGAAGCGATGCATTGTTTATAAAGTCTCGCAGAACGGCTCTATACGACAACGATAGTTGAGAATAATTATTATAACTAAAATATATTGCAACTATACAGGGTGCAACGGTGGAAATAAGGGATAAATTTTTCTAATATAAATTTGCTAAGAAAAGGGCTATCGTGTGGTCAGAACGATTTTTCTTTCATTTCCATGATTTGCATCCTGCATAATGAATCTCAAGATACTGTGGATTTGAAAATTGAAATTTCGTGAAATATTTTTTAAACACCGTGTACCGTAATGTGTAGCATTAATGAGTAAGATTGCACGTGTGCGAATGATACGACCACCACACCATACTACAGCAACATTTCCGTTCATTAACTCTGTGTGATTCACGGACGACAATTTCAAAAGGCGACGATCGTTTCGACATTCGTCCTGCCTTGTGCGCAATTTCTATAGAGAAGGGGACCACCGTAAGGTCAGGGATATCGCTGTAAGGCGGTCGTTGCGCTACCAACGTGTTCCATACCCAGAGCCGGGGAAGTCGAGTTGCAAAAAAAGATAGAAAAGAAAAAAAATTGTAAAACGTGACGCAAGAGAATCATCCTCGGGCGACTATTAATGCCGCTAATGGTACACGGGATTTTTATCGGTGGTTCCCTCCGAGTTTATTTATATGTACCTATCTAGTTGCCCACGCGATTAACGATAACTCGCGCACAACACTTTCGCATCTTCCTCGAGATATAATTCATATACGTGTTGATGCGCAATAAATATTTTGATTCTGTAACAACAATCGTGGGATTCGAATTTTATGAATTGTATTTTAGGTTAAGAAGCTTGCTCGCCTCATTCTTTGCCCGAAGCGTAATATTTCGATAATTATTCGGTGTCTACGAAAAGATGCTGAATATTGAGGTTGCATGAAAATTGTAACTTCAAGAAAAAACGAACATAACCACATCTCAGATAAATAGATCGCTTCTCGGCTACGGTTATGGAAACTCGAAGGTATGTAAATAAATTTCGAGTCCTTGACCGTATGAGACGCGAGATTCGATCGTAGATCGAACAGAGAAATTACAGTTGCAGTCACGTTTGTATAGAATTGCCATTCGTGACAGGCGATATTGCTGGGGACGAAATCGAGAGGCTAACCTTGGAGAGTTGAAAGAAAAGATCTATCTCATAATCGGAAATCTGAATTACACACAGCTGACTTGTCCAGGCCGGCGACTGTTATCTTTCGCGCGAGTCGTCGACTATCGAGATATTCGCGAAATCGCGCCATTACGATATCTACGCACTTGCGCAAAGCTCCTGCCGTTCCAAAGATCAGGGATGTATGGCGATCAGCGTTCGCCCACCCACCCTAGCTCCCTCCTCCGCCAGAAGATAATAGCAGTCAAATATATCCGACTGGGATTCCAATTCGATCGGTTTATCGCGAAGGAACAGAAAAGGAATAGCAGTAGGAGCCCGCGGTTTACATCTACCCGCGGCACGACGTACGAGCAGGCACGGATGTTTAAGGTTAGCGGCGTACCGACGGGCGTCGGTGCCCCGGGCAAGCTGGCGGATCGTTTCTCTATCCTCGTTCATTGAATGAATCTAGAAGCTGACGAAACAGCGAGCCCCGGAATTAGTAAAGCGTCGCGTCCCCACACGGTAGCGCGTGTCGAAACGACGCCTGCTCGACACGCACACACCACCACATAGAAAGATAGCAGATATCCTTCGGTAAGGTCAAAATGGCGGAGGTTTCACAGTTGTCACGGCGATATTGCGGGCACCGGTTGCATTAATAGCGCACGCGCGCGCGCGCGCGCGAATGTGATGCAATACCGCGAAATAAATTGCCTAATACGTCCGGCTCGAGCAGATCATGGCTTCGCCTACGACGGGCGATAAATGAAATTCCCGATTTAATCACTTAGAGCAGAGACAGTCACATCATCGAGCGACGTTCGTATCTGGATGCATGCATATCGGGAAATCTGAGAATCGGTCTGCCCCGTGCGCCACGAGACCGTCAGACACGGAAAGCAAATGACCCGATGGGGAACGGTATCGACCGGCTGGGGTGGCATCGATATCAGGGCAAGCGCGCCGAAGTAAATATACGATACAGCGAGAAGCCTGACATCGATCCGGTACGCGTCGGTGATAATCACACTGCACTTTGCACTGTACTCGCGCGAGGCCGATACGCAAAATACGCGTACACACGCGCACAGAAATTCGTGGGGCTTCCTTCCGGCCGACGGATTTACCTTGTTCAATGTTCCTGTTGTCGCCGTACGTTCCTGAACGGGAGGCTGGGATGGAGAGACGGTCGAACGTGGCCGAGTTCCCCCCAAATACGTTGTTGACAAACCGCCGTCTGCTCGAAAAGCGAAAACCCCGGCTCCTACCGGGCGTGTTGGTTTTTCGAATAGCGCGCGCAGCCGGATCAAACCTGGCCTACTGTCGTTGGCCTCTACCGGGGATGATGGTGTGCTGGTAGGTGGTGGTGTCCTTCTCTTCGCGGCTCTCGGGATTCGTCTTCCGGTCAGCCGTCGTTGGTAGATCTTTCTCTCTCGATGGATGGTATCGTTAGAGAAATGTGGAAAAGCTGAGCGGTCTACGAACGAGGGAGACCTGTGCGGAGAGAGATTTGTATCCCGCGCAACGGACGGTCCAACGTTTTGGGCCGACCCTCCGCTCAGAAACGACGGCGGCAGCAGACCGAACAAACACAGACCGATCGCGCCATTGTGCAGCAAACGACTAAAGCCACGGTCGCTGCCTCGAATTAACCCGACAGCCGACAGGGAATCGTTGAGTACGTGGCGTGGAGGGGAGACGCGCGTGCGCGCCGAGCACCGTCTCTACGTACAGTGTCGGCGCAAGAGCGTCGCGTGGATCGGTAGCCCTGCGTGCCTTTCTGCTCAAAACGTGACTAAAATTCTCCGCTCAAGAATCCTCCGGAACTACAAACCGTTTCGTTTCGAAATTTCCTGTGGTAAGGTACCTCCTGTTTCTTAAATCCTCCGATAACCAATTAACCAGAAGCCGTTAAATATTCATCGGCGCGCGATAAAACCGAAAGAACGATTTCTTTTAGCGCTGTTTACGCTTCGTCGAGGGAAGCGTATTCTATCGGCGTGACCGTGAAGCGTCGAACGTAACGTGGACACCGAGCTCTTTCGTTATCGTCGGTCACGTTTCTAAGTCACTATTTCTGTTTCTAGCATTTACGTGTCTCGCGGCACGCTCCCCATTTACGTACATTTATTTATTCTGCGGCGCGATGATGCAACGCGCGATAACATTACAGGAGTTGGTAGAACGATGGTGGAAAACTGTAGAAGCGACGCGAAACAGGATGGAGGGGGGTTTCGCGAGATAACGATGCGCCACTGGCCACATCAGTGCGTACGTGGGCATCCTAACCGCGACAGGCGGTCGTACATGCAAATCTTTTTGCACGCTTACAACACGTTTGCCTGTAACGTTAATTGTTTCTTTTACATCGCTCGAATGTTGAGGATTTCTCGTAGGTCCGATCGGTGGCGATATCTCGCTGAAATTTTCCGCGCTTACACAGCAATTGCACTTTGCAATAGAAACGTGTACGAGCAGGCGTGAGCTGCCGTGTTTATTTTGCAAAAGATCCCCGAGATTGACGATCGGCCATGGGAATTCAGAGCATTCGGACTTGTTCGACCGACAAGCGGTAGTCACGTGAGGGCAGAATCTCTCGTGATATTCGTTTCGCGTAAACGACGCGCCCTTGACCAACCTTAACGTTCCTTAGCGATCGCGGGTGGCGCGCTTTAAACAATCATCGGCAAGGGCACGCAATCTAGACGTGAGAACAAGTACCGATCCTTGAAAGAATATTTACGGACTCCTGCAGCTTTATTCCTCATCGGGGAATCAGGAAACCATGAAGCGCAAGGCTATTAAACGCTGAAGAGTTCGAAAGAATCGATAACATTGTCCGATATGCGTTTCGATATAATACGCAGGGCCGTCTTTGGGCCGCGCAAACCTTGGGTGCACGCTTGGGGCCCCTCGCGTAAATAAAAATTCAGGCAAATTATAAATAAAAAATTCAAGGATAACAAATTTCGGTAAACAGAATCTTCACATATTTAAAGAGATTAATTTTTTTTCTTTTTTACCAAGCATGATTATCACGAGTCTGACTCGTGGCATTAAATTCCGGCCAAACATGAAGGTTCTTTTCACGAACGCGAAGGATTCCTGTTCACAAAGTATTCGATTTATGTGGTCCCAAACCAGTGTGGCCCGGATTTTCTCCTGCTAATTGGTACGGCAAGGGGTTAATATACATAGTTATATTCAGTGCTGGATTTACCCCTAAGGCTAAAGGCTGAAGCCTAGGGCCCCGTTTAGCTGGGGGCCCCTGATTCTAAATTTTTTCTTCGAAAAATTGATCAAACCTAAAAATTTAGTTTTGATATTCAATGTTAATTTTGAAATTAAATTCTTATTTAGATTACACGAGTATTATGATAAAAAAAAAGAAATCAGCGTTATTTTATTTTTTATATTTAACCGAGGGCCCCCCGAATATTCAACCCAGGGCCCCTGAAAAGGTAAATCCGGCTCTGGTTATATTGTAGTGATCGTTTAATTATTATAGTCGGAATTTCGAGGATACGAGAATAATGGTTGTGTAAGCGTTCAAGAGCACCGCGATGATTTCCCCCGTAAAGCACCCAGCCGCGATGTAGACGCGTCTGCGAAATCGTCTGATTTTATTGTAACGCGTGCCGTATATGTATAGTCCCGTGTATATTCGTCCGAAGAGATAGGTACGGCTGATTGCGTGGCGTTTGGATCACGGTCGGCTCAGGCCAGGCCTTCGAATTTCCAAACCAGCCCGGCCCCACACCGGATATTGGTCAACTTGGTGCCTTTTTTTTAACACACTTGATTCTCTTACTTACGTGGGTGCTGGTCGGATCGTTTCGCGGGCTGACGATTCAAGCGACCGGCTGCACTTGAACGAAAGCGACGATCAGATGGCTCGATAAGGCGATAGATTTTCGTGGAATTGATAATTACTGGAGAAATTGAATGAACGATTAGAGCTGTCAACTGTATTCAAAGGAAACTCGTTTTTGTCCCATAATGTTGTATAAATAGAGCGTTAAGTAAATGTCAACACCGATCTGTCTTTGTCGAATGAAATATGATTTTGGATCGTCTTAATAATTCTACGTTAACAAAGAAGATATATTTTTATTCGTATCCAAATTTTTATTTACTCTACAACGCCTATAATAAATAATAATTAGTCTTCTTTCCCTTTGTTATTTTCACATTTCTCTGGATCGTGGGAATTTTTTATTTTCAACTGGGACGATTCAAAAATCGCGCGTGATTTTCGCCGGATATTGCTATCGAAAATTTCGTCACACGGTCTGAAGTGGCTCCAAGGCTGAGCAGCATTTATCACGGCTGAAGCTCTGATAACGCGTTCCACCCAAAATCTTTTTGGGCCTTGCCTCGATGGATCAAGCATCCTCGGCCAACCGTCGCGCTCGGTCCCCGAATAGATTTCCGCGATCGATTTTTCGCGAACTTCCTTTCGATCGCCGTCTCGTTTCTAGGCGCGAAATTCATCGTGATACTATGTGACCTTATCTTTTGTCGCTTTGATCGTGGGATTTCCGTAAAACGATCTCGTCATCCTGCGTTGGTTTATCGATCCAATAAAAATTATAGGTGGCTATATGCGAGTGTTCTTTACGCCGATTATTGCTATAGAAAAGTTGATGGTAGGAACGTTGTAAAGTGTTGTTTATATAATAGGGGATGTGTTGAAGATATTCTTCGTTTAGGAAAAATGTTAGAAAAATATATTTTTTTCTTCACAACGTTCGCGGAAAATTCATCACTACTGGTGGGGCACCCTTCAAAAAAGAGGGAAAAGAAGATTATTGTAATCACGATTGAAGTAATCCAAGAACTTTGTAAAAATAAAGGAAAACTGGATTTTATTTTCATTTATTCTTTAAATAAATTTCTATAGGCAATCACCTAATGAATTTTGTTGCATTTGCATTAAAAACATGTGTATTCAAGCAACTTGACGCACCTGAAATTTAAATTCTGACTGCGCTACCGAACAGTGCCATATAATTTTTTGAAACTTGTCAGCTACAGTTGAAAGTTTAAACACCGACGTCCGGGTGGAAATTACCAAAACGTCAGGGTCCAACGATCCAGGCGTCAGAAGCGACGGATTATGAAGTGTTCGAGATAGACGACGAGGTCACCGAGCACTGGCATTGATAATTCCTCTAGAAACGGACGCAAGTGAGAAAAACATTGACGAGCGAATACGTGACGCGCGTCATGCTGCCACCGATTTCCTGGCGGCGTTCTTACCTTTGCTCCAGCCTCGTTACGCGCGTGCACGCGCGCCGAAAAGATTCCGTCACTCGTCGAGGAGCATGCACCGACGGTTAAACAACAATGGGACACGCGACGCCCGTGCCGGGACACTCTGGTACTTAAGCTGGGTTTACATTAGTCCAGTCGCTGGATCCAGTGAGTGGTTTGACTGGAAATCACGTGGACGTCTACGTTATTCCAGTCGCTGGATCCAGCGAGTGGTTCGACTGGAAATCAGTCGATATCTTGATTATTCCAGTGGTTTCTGAACCGTTGAAAGTGGTAGAGTGTAATAATAATAGATTCACGCAAAAGAAGGATAAAAAAACATAAATGTAGACTTTCGATCCAGTGGAAATCTGCTGGAATGACAGCACTGTACTGGAATCAACACGCTGTTTACATTATTCCAGTTCTAATCCAGTGCTGTACTGGATCACTGGACTGGGCTAATGTAAACCCAGCTTTACACCCGCCGATCTTGCGAAGCTGAGGAGAATTTTAGGCTGATACGCGTCTGAAGGAATTGTGCTGATGCATCCTGATGATTGGCTTCTTCTTTGAACGCGACGCGAGATTTTGGGGGATTGGAGGCGGGGGAAGTGATTTTGGGTTGTCTTCACTCTGGAAATTTTATTGGGACGAGGATTGAAAATATGGGGTTTGTAGATTATGTGAAAATTATTGCAATGTGGGTATTCGACGAAGGTAAAGATTAGTGGTGGATAACTATCTATGGTACTTACGATAGTTATCGATGGTTCTCACTATCGAAAACTATAGATGGCTTATTTTCACTATCGATAATTATCGGTATTAGTCAATTGAAAAATAATAACAGCTGAAATTCAGAATCCCAAATTTAATTTCTAATATTATTACAAATTTCGATAGTGAGAACTATAGATGGCTTATTTTCACTATCGATAATTATTGGTATTGAAAATCGTAGGTTAGTCAATTGAAAAATAATAACAGCTGCAATTCAGAATCCCAAATTTAATTTGTAATATATTACAAATTTCGATAGTGAGAACTATAGATGGCTTATTTTCACTATCGATAATTATCGGTATTGAAAATAAAAAAGTCAAATAAAAAATAATAACAGCTGAAATTCAAAATCCCAAATTTAATTTGTAATATTATTACAAATTTCGATAGTGAGAACCATCGATAACTATCGTAAGTACCATCGATAGTTCTCCACCACTAGTGAAGAAGCTTTGAGAGTATAAGGAAGAGAGTGAAATTTGTTGCATTTTGTAAATTGTAGTAGAATTTACTACAGTCCGTTTCACGGATCTCGTCGAGTATTTTGCAAGAATTTGCATGAACACTCCGTAGGTCGTGAAATTTTACGATGCAGTCCCAAAGGGGCATTCTCGTGGTAAGCGGACCAGACGCGCGCACGATTATGGTCGAAACTATTTTTGCGGGCGCCCGCGGCAGAGGAAAAAGTAATGACGTAGGCGATCGTTCAGAAAAATGGTACCTTCCGGTGGCTTTAAGCTCGCGAGTTTTTGTCAGCAAACGCCAGCATTATAAATAACGCGCGGCTGATATAAATACGCTGGAAGCATTAAATAGAACCTCGAATCCTACACAACGAACTTCAAGATTAACTTTTCATCTGTATATTTTTTTTTCTAATGGTTCTGTATATTTCTAGTTTTACTATTATGTATATTTCTGTCTGAAGCGGTTCGAATTTGAATAGTGCTTATTTGAGAAAGGATATACGGACCGGTGTTCATGGAATTACAAAACTACAAAGATTTTTGTAGTTGCTTAGAAAGCAATAGAAATGTAAGACTTAATGTACTTCGCTAATTTTTCACGTTCCTCTTGGAAGCATCCGAGCAGGTTTCATTAGTGAAGCGAAATATCTGTCGGAATCGAGAGAAGTGCAATTAAGGCGAGTGAACCGGATGAACCGTCTGACAATCTGACGCAACCGGGGACAATACATGTCATCTCACCTCGCAAATTTGTAAATCATTTGGCAGAGGAAAGAGTCGCCAATATTGCGAGGAATTGCGTCATCGGCAGTTATCAGTAAACAACAAACGCGGTTGTAAAAGAAGAAAATAATGATGCAATTGTGAATCTAAAAAATACGCTACAAACATATTCTATTTAGAACTAACGTACGAGATGATAAAATTTTAGAGCCGAGGTCAGTGAAATCTTTATGCAAATTATAAATCGAATGAAATTTTATTCCAGCTTAGAACTACTCGTCGTTCACGTTATTATTACATTATCTACGCTGTTTAAAACGAACAGAAAAAACAAACGTCGGATGATAATTCATTAATAATATTTTTCTTTCTATAATCATTTATTTATATGCAAATGGTTAAAGCAACCCTTCGCTTAAATAGAATAAAATTCTCTATAGAATAAAATAGAATAATCTATTTCTATTTAATGCTTCCAATTCGGAAGATATCTGCTTTTTCACTCAAGTTTAGACAATTATTTAGGGAAAAATTGATCCCAGTTATCGTACAAATAAAATTCACTTCTTTAGTTTTCATTCAAACAAAATTTCCTTCTTTATTCTCGATTAAATAAATTTTCGACAACTTTTATTCGCAGAATTTTGCGCGTCTAATCGCGAGGTGTGTGTTATTACGAACACAGATACCACGAATACCATGAAATGGATATTGAAATTGCATAAGAGAGCAAGCTATAACAGGCAGATTTACAGCATGTATGCTAGTTAGAAAGCAAAGTTGGTTCAACTACCTACCTACTTAGTTGTGTACGTGCAGCATGACATGTTGCTGGTGTCTTTAATCTTTCAGTACCATGTCTTGACCTTAACTTCACACCGATAGAGTTGGCCACCGATCACATCACACACCGTTCAAGCTCCGCCAATCTCCCATCGAACGTAGAGGGTCGGCTCATCAATCATGACTGCCCTATTCTGAAAACACAGGGCATAGATATACCCACCAATACGTGCGAGTGGTAAAAGCACTTGTTAGTCATGTCGATGTACATATATACACGCGTAGAGTATCACACAGATATAAAACATGCAGAGTCAATGATCCAAACTATGGGTAACATTCCTCGAATTGATGAAAGAAATTAAATGATATTCCTATTCGTGATAGTTTCATGAAGGTACCTATAATATAAGTACGAGAAAAGGGAAAAGCCTCGCATTTATTTTTAGGGCGTTGATTTTTAAGAAATGTTACGTGTAACTTTTTAATTTGTATTGTTAATTAATACTGGAACTGTTAATAATGGAGCGATTTTCTTTAACAAAGATAAGCCGAGATTCTAGAATAATTTTTTCTCTGGATGAGGTTTCAGTTTTGAGACTGAAATAATAGGAAATCTGTGAAACTCTGTACCATTTTTTCTTTGGATGAGGTTTCAGTTTTGAGACTGAAATAATAGGAAATCTGTGAAAATCTGTACCATTTTTTCTCTGGATGAGGTTTCAGTTTTGAGACTGAAATAATAGGAAATCTGTGAAAATCAGCGGATTCATTGTTTATAACTTTCTTCCTACTTCTATTTCTTAATGTAAACGCATACTTTCTCATTCTCTCTCACTACCTCGTTATTTGCACAGTGTTATGCAATGCACATCTTTGAGTGTCCTTACGAAATACAGATTCTCCTAATCAAACTTTTTTCTAACTCCTCAACTTCCCTCGGACCACCACCATTATCGTATACAGTCACTCACAAGTTTGTTTATATAAATTTAATAAAATTGCGTTGCATTTGCTGTCGCAAGCTACGTCACCTTAAGTTTCTATACGCACTTATAAACATACAATCATGTTTTTATACATAAAAACATGCAGCAGTTTCGCAAAATTCCACAATCTTGGCCCATTTCGTCGACCAACGAACGATCTGCCCCTGGTTCTAGCGAATATCGATTCGCCAGTCCGTTGCATCACAAGTGACATCGCGCGCATCGCTGCACCGTTGCAGGGAGTTGCACTTTTCGTAAGAGAACCACCGTGGTGCAACGTCTCGTTTAATCAATTCGGATTGCGCCCGATTACAAAAACCGGCCTCCTAGATATCCGATCCCGGCTGAACTCGTATCATTCGCCGTTTTCGCAACCCAGGACACTGCAGCAACATTCCCCGAATAAACTGGGCCTGTGAGCGAACGTAAACAACAATCATGCTAGGCTGCTAGCAGTTGGCGGGATTTCAAAAAATTGCAGAAATTCTTGCAATCGGTGATTAGAAATTTCCATGCCACCTGTTTCGTTTCATTTTTTCCTCTCGCGTTTCCATGGAAACAGCTGATTTCATGCGAGGGGTAAAGTGTTGCCTCATCTTTCTTAATACGCTGTTGCATTAAATCTAAAAAATATGACGCTTCATTTACCGCGAGGGCGATAATGCGTGCCGCGATAACGAGTTTAGTCATGTTGGGTTGCACCCGATCGTCCACTGAGATTTATCAACGGGTATCCGCGATTTATCGAGTAAAGACGGGAATAACGAACGGTGCGTCCGTTATTCTAAGATCGAAAGTGGAGTACACGTAGGTAATGAGATAGTCGGTTGATTTACTGGGCGCGTTTACGGTTCTGGTGGCGTCATTTCTTGCACCTTGTTGCATTTAGTAAGTGGTATATATGTATATATGAGTATAAAAGAGCATGTATTACGCTCATCATTGAAATATGTACCTATTTCATAAAAAAGAGAACTTTCCAATTTTTACTGCCGACTGTGTGTCTATACGAGCATATTATTATTACTTAACCTTTCGTGGTCACACCTTCTTATAATCACAAATTGGTCACACGGGGTTCACTGTACCCCAGGGTCATTTTTTGAGTTACCATTTCCGTATTTTTTAATCTCTTAACTTTTTAGTGATAATTCTACATTCGTAATACTCATACAGTCATGGTCTAATACTCTTTTTCTAGAAATGTAAATTTTGATATGCTAAAATTTGTAGTTGAAAATGAGGGATTTTCCATCGTTGTGGTCAAATACAGATTTTTTAAAAATTTTTTTATTTTTTTTTTGCAATTAATCCGCTTTGGAAGATGTAAAGGTGCAGCATTTCAAATAAAAAATTGTTCTTGGGGTACAATACACCCCGTGTGACCACGAATGGTTAATACGATCACTTGAAAAAAGTGCTACCAACGAAAATGGCACGAAATTAAGGGGGATATCATCAAGATCAGCATAGTCTTCTCAAATCGAATATCCAATCTGTGCCCTAATTTAATTTTATAAACTTAAAAAGGCTCGAGCCTCTTTTGCACCTCAAGCGAACTGGCCAAATTGCGCCCTTTAATTTATTTAATCTTTTTCATGACCTTACTACGAATTTTCATTCGTAGCTTAAATGCTTATTTATACTTTATAATGGAACTTGTAATATTTCATTTAGAACTTTATTTTAAAAAAATACCAGCAACAAAAGAAGACCATTTTGCGCCATAATTTGCGTCCAAAAGAAAATCCAATCTCCTCCAAATAAATGGCTATTCACGAGCAGGAAACAAAACAATACCAGCGGGTGAAGTTCTAAAATCTAAAACGTTCCCTGAGAATTACCTACTTGTGTTTTCATAAGAAGGATTGACACGACATACCGATCCGCGGATCGATCGCGAGCATTCTGTTCCCGATGGAAACGTTGACCAATGTAGATCAAACATGCTGTCACGCTTTTTCCGATGCTGGTTGCACGACGTAATGCAACTTTCCACGGGAACGAGGTTCGCTGACACGGCTGGCTGATCGATTCGCTGTTAGTGTTACCACCAATCGTGGAAAATCCTGGCATTTCACGCGGTTGACCGTGAAACCTACCATTCCCCCAAACCACTCGACCCCCGTTAAAATAATGTACTTGTCACGCAGGAAGGGTATTTTCGTTCGCGTGTATCAAGACGCTTTATTTAATAAGAAATTTTCTCTCGAATTCAGCGAAATGGAAACTATTTAATTTGGGAAGAGTAAAAGATGTCGGTCTTTGGTTTGGAGTTATTAAAAAACTATGAAATAAATTTTTTCCACTTCATTAATTGGATATTGAACGTAAGACTACGTTGCGTTTATTTGACTGCGAGGTAAATGTTAATTATACTTACTGGGCTACGTTAACCCTTCGTGGTCACACGGGGTGTTTTGTACCCCAAGAGCCATTTTTGATTTGAAATGCCGCACATTTACATCTTCCAAAGGGGATTTATCGCAAAAAAAAAAATAAAAAATATTTTGAAAAATCTGGATTTTACCACGACGATGGAAAATCGCTCATTTTCAACTACAAATTTTAGCATGTCAAAATTTACATTTCTAGAAAAAGACTATTAGACCATGACTGTATAAGTATTACGAATGTAGAATTATCACTGAAAAGTTAAAAGGTTCAAAAATACGAAAATGGTAACAAAAAATGACGCTGGGGTACAGTGAACCCCGTGTGACCAACTTGTGATTATAAGAAGGTGTGACCACGAAGGGTTAAGAGTGGAACTCGAAATTGTTAGATTTCTTTGATTTTTTCAAAGATCTTTTTTATTCGAATTTCTTTGAAACTTTCAGTACATATTTAAAAAAATTAAAAAATACTTTTCCGTATGAGGCAATAGCCACAGAGCAATCAACTTACGAGTACATAATTTGAAGTCGTGAAATTAGGTGCCTCGCCCTGTATAAGTGTACATAAGATATATCTGATTGAAACCCGAGAAAAAGGAAATTAAGAAACGTCATGCCGATGGCTGAATGTCGAAGCCACTTAGTACCGATTATGTTACAACATAACGGTTTATGAAACACGACTCCACCTTTTGGAGGCTTATTATCACCGCAGAAATGGCCAGTCGACGTGTCGATTTGAATATTGCTCTCTTAGACTGGAGGCCCACGGTTGCATCACGTTGTGGGTATAATGTGTTTGTGTAACTTGGGTCACATGGGTAGGCCTGAATATAAATTGGGATTATAATTATAACGACGATTGGGAAATGGTAATCGCTCTGTCGAATCCGACACTGGGAGTCGTTAGCCCGAAGTAACAGATCGCCGGGTAGGGCAGTCGGAACTTCCCAAGCGTCTAATTTGCCAGGGCGTCAAGATTTGTCGGAATTTGGATATGGATTAATGCCCTTGCCGTCTTTAGACTCGCCCTAATTCTGTGAAATAGGACACTGAAATTTCCTGAATTGGAACATCTGTCTCGCTCAGCACTGCGGAGTGTGTTATCAAAAATAGATTTAACTGTTACCAGATATACCTATACTGCCGTTCATAAGTATAGGACGCCTACTCTGTGTGGAATAATTGCGAGGAACGCTGTGAATTTTTTCCAACAACTTTAAATTAAAAGCGGTGGAAAGTGTTCGATCTTTATCCGTGATACCCAGCCAGGGTTATTTTTAGTTGGCGATTTTTAGCCTCTGTTTAAGTAACAATTATATTCTGAAACACCTATGTATTTTTCATGTGTTTTCTTTACCTTATTAAATTTATCTTACATTATATGTGATGGGGAGTCCTAGTCCTAATACTTATGAACGACAATGTATGTAATTTCGTTGGAAGTAATACAACGTGTTTACTGTACTGTACGTGTCCAAATTGAAGGGACTGTGCGCGAAAGCAATGCGGCAGTTTTCACGATTAATTCGTTGAAAATCTGGAGGAAACCCCGTGACTGACTGCGCTTCCCAAACCGACATCACCACCGACAAAAAACAAAAGGGACAACGATTCTTCCTAACATATGTATAATTAACAGGAAGCCCAGCAAGTTTCCCGAAACCTCGATTCCCAAAGCGTCATTAGAAACTCCACAGCAATGAGATCCTCGGCCAGTGCTTTCCTTAATTACTCAAATGGTGACGAAGCCCGGCCTCGCCGTTCGGAGCGACAGCCGCGGATAAAAGTGCGCGCACACGATCTGTGGATGTCGACCTCCATCCTCGACGCGAGTCCCCGGCCTCGAGACGCGTCTTTGGCGAGAACGACCGCAAGTCATGGACTTGGAAATGGTCACGTTTCTTCGATTAAGCTACTAGCCACTACATAGCTGGCGGAGCGGCAACGAGGCTCGAAGGCGCACGCACAACGACTTCCGGTGCGAGTTTGTCTTCCTTGAAAGGGATTACGAGCATAATGGAGACTAAGCGGCCGATGGAGCTCTGCCTCGACTCTCCAGGCCCCTCCACCACGGGGACGGGCTTGTGTGCGTGCACAGGACTGTTATCTGTTCCCGATAGCGACCCCCCTTGTGCCAGGAACAGGAACGCGACACGCGGAAGTCCCTGGCTGGCTGGCCCGGCGACTCCGTTTCCGGTGATAGCTGCCCTTTATCGGTCGCTCACGGAACGGGTGAAGGAATAGTGGTTGTTATTGATGGGCTGAGGGAGATGTTGTTGGTGCATTGTAGGTACATATTTAGTGTGGTGTTTGGGTACTTTGAAGATTCATATGTTTTAGTCACTATTGGGAATATTCTGACGCATTATGGAAAATATTATCTACTGTGTTCTTGAAGCTTCCTCTTCAAGATATCTGCTTTGGGAAATCGAACGATCTCGAGAGCATTTGAGAAAGGATTAGGTAACCTTGCAGCTTGTGTAGTCCAAGCGCTAGGGGTCACTAATTTTCCAGTTCAATTTTTTTTAATCGTTGCTTCGAATTTTTTACTACCTAATTTTCCAGTTCAATTTTTTTTAATCGTTGCTTCGAATTTTTTACTACCTAATTTTCCAGTTCAATTTTTTTTAATCGTTGCTTCGAATTTTTTACTACCTAATTTTCCAGTTCAATTTTTTTTAATCGTTGCTTCGAATTTTTCACTACCTAATTTTCCAGTTCAATTTTTTTTATTCGTTGCTTCGAATTTTTTACTACCTAATTTTCCAGTTCAATTTTTTTTAATCGTTGCTTCGAATTTTTTACTACCTAATTTTCCAGTTCAATTTTTTTTAATCGTTGCTTCGAATTTTTTACTACCTAATTTTCCAGTTCAATTTTTTTTAATCGTTGCTTCGAATTTTTTACTACCTAATTTTCCAGTTCAATTTTTTTTAATCGTTGCTTCGAATTTTTTACTATCTACTTTGAGCAAAAGATCTCGCAGAAGTCTTATCCACGATCAGATTCAGGCACCTTTGTACGCGCTTAGGAGGTCCCTCGATCGTCTATATAATTTCACGTAACAAGATCAGAATTTACGTGGAGAGACAAAGGAAATCTCGTCCAGTGAAGTGCAAACATTTAATCATCGATAGTTTTCATGACCAAGCGCTGAAACGTCGTGAGTCAGAAATACGCAGGCTGTCGATGAGTCGATGATAAAAGCAAGGAAATCGTTTAATAACACGTTACAGGTAGCGCGGCGGTGATAAATTGTAAGACTGCGGAGCGGCGTGATCCGCTATCGGTTAGCCCATAAAGAAAACGGTTTTATATTTCGTTCAAAAAACGCGACCACTTAATCTTCCATTGACATCGCGCTGCAACGACAGACGCAGACGTTTTAGGGAAAAAAGTCGCCGATAAGCTGATAGCTTTCCGTTGGGAACAACGGGAGATAGGTTGTAGTGTAAACGAAAATATTTTACACCTTATCTCTTCATCCTTCGAAGATTCGGGACTGAGGAGTCGAGGCGAAAAGAAGGAGGATGCCACTATTCCTGCTAGTCAGACCTAAATTATTTACATACCACCGTCCGGAATGTACATTCTACTTTTATGAAAAAATATATTTATTATTATTTTTTGAAAATAGTCACATTCATCTGGATTAGTCAGGCATAATGTTTTTAGGCGATAGACGGACGCACAATCATACATTTTCTGTTTTATACTATATTAACTCTTAACCAGTGAAATGGAGTCTGCGAGACTCCTGCAGAATTATTTTTCCTATATTTTCCCTTCTTTTCATTCCACATTGTTTTACATTATTTACAATACCTATGCCGTGTCGCGAAGACAACTTTCAGTGGCTCTTAACGTTTGAACAAAACATTAAAAGTATCTTTTCAAACATCTCACAATGTTAGACTCCACGTCACCGTTTAAGGTTTAAGGGTTCAGATTAACACATCTCCCACGTGCAAATACCAAAAAATTATATCCTTCGCTAGCACAACTATGGCCAATCCAATCCCTTCGCGTCAACACCCCCTAATCAAGCGAAGCCAGTAGAAAGCTTGCAAGGAACACCCCCTCATCAATTCAAAATAACTCACGAATTACACAAAACGCCTATTGCTCTTCAGAAATAAATTCTTAGGCCCAATTAGATACCGCTTGCCGTGTCCTCCATGTCCCCCAGTCACCGCAAAATTTACCCAAACCTGTCTAAAGCGTCTGACAAACCTGAAGCTCCATGCTAGAAGACTGGTCTTTGTCGGTCCACCAGCTCAGGGCTCGTGAACGCTGAGGAACGGTGGCTGGGGATTTCGGAAATCCGATCAGCGCGCAGATCAAAGGAAAGCCTGTAGATAGACGCGATTATGCGCGGGTGGCGGCCCCACCGCAGCTGCATCTTTGTCGAGCGAATGAAAGGAAGGTCGGGCCTCGAAACCTCGGCGACGACCTGGCTCGAGGTGGATGGCGACATTCGACAATGACAAGACGATGTCCATTCACCGCGACATCCGTGAACATCGAACAGGCGACACTTATGGCGGACACCAGCGCCACGTTGCCCCGGTTGCTCGCCCGGGGCTTAACCCTCCGTGGGCGAGGGTGAATATCACAACAGGACAGGAGCTCTCGTTCTTCTGGCCCTCGTTTCCCGTGTTTCCTGGTTAACTGGGCTTAACGGTGCTGCACAAATACAGGGCGAAAAACAGGATTACTCTTTGGGAGGAAACAAGGAGGAGGGGCCGTCCAATTTCGGGGATCGATTCCTCACGGTTTACATTCTGGGAGGAGTAGCGGGAGAAGGAAACGATTCTATTTTCGAAGCTGCTTTTCAGGGTGTATCGGTGTGTCGGGTACCTACACCTTCGAGTGGGAAGTGGCTTTGGCTGTCAGTGACTTAATTTCGCTTATGTAGCATGCTATATTATTAGGGCGTTGTTCTCGATATGCTGTTGGCTTTAGATTTAGGTTTTTTGTTTGATGGTAATAGTGTTTTTAATGAGATTTGGGTGGTTTATACTTACTTCAAATTTTACAAATTTGTTAGACTAGTTCTTCTTATTTCATGTTCCAACTAAAATTCTATTATTCACTCTTGTTTGCTGTTAAACAGCACACGGCACGTGCACGTGCGCGCGCGCGCGCCGACACGGTGACACACATCTATTCTACCAGGATCGATGAAAAAGTATCGCTATAGAGTCTGCATTGCGCAAAATGCACCTGTGTAATAGAGTCCTCCCCTCAACTCCCGAAAAAGGCGCATCTAAGTGTAGGTAATAGTAAATATTTTTTATATCTTCCTTGGCTTGGCGGACGTCGTAAACAAATACCACAGTTACAAATTCCGTTATCAAATACTCCACTGATATTACTATCAGCGTTAATAGTGTAACACTGGAATAACCATTGAAGATACGTTGGGAAACTATTCCAGAGAGAAATAGGTACATGTCGTAATGCAGAAGATTTTCGAAGATTTTCCACTTGAAATTGGAACACTTAGACTTAGACCGCTCGCGCAAGTTTGATAGGTATTGGTTGCTTTCACTTCACAAGCAAGGTGCTGAAATATTCGTTGAAATCTGCAAAGAAATACTCGTGTCTTCTTTCGCAATGGGTTTACCTTAATACAAAACTCAAGTGTCACAGTGTTAATTAACTCTCCAGATGATGGAGAGGCTGTGCGAAAGAACAAACGTCTGATTGAGCTGCTGGCAGAGCATTTACCATTTGGTTGAGATCATCGGCCACAGACACTGCTCCAAAAAGGTTGAGAGAGCAACGAGTTATATGTATACGCTTCGAGTACGCAGCTGATAAAGGCTCGGCGTTCCAAGAACGATTGTTGGACGGATATTCCTTACTTTGACTGTAGATAAGGATTGCAACGTACTCGGCTTACGAAAGATTCCAATTGGAAGGTCTCTTGCGAAACAGTTCCTGTGATATAACGAGAAGCTACATCGCGAAACGGGGAGCTTTGGACGCCAACTTTATGGAGCCAAATTCAAGATCAAACTAATCGAGCATCGATCCTATTGTTCCATAAAGTATAGTCTTAATTTTACCTAATATTTATTAAAAACTACATCGTTTGCACGTGTGTGGAATATCGTATATTATATGCAAATGGAATTATGTAGTAAAAATTGAACTATGAATATTAAGATCGGTATTGAATATATCGTAGGCTTGAAAATTTAGGATTAATAGGTGAAAATGAATGGGATCACCAGTACTCCTCAATTGCATCACGCGCATAAAGTATTTTCCTATTCTACATACCCCTACAGCAAATTACGTTGCTGAAAGGTTGCAGAAATGGTGCAGAAAGGTTGCAGTTACGTTGCAGGTAATATTTCTGAGATGTTGCAGAAATGTTCCTAAGTCCGCCCCTGTGCAACATTACACCGAAACGTAACTGCAACTTTTCAGCAAGGTTTCTGCAAGGTTTCTGCAACCAACTGTGCTGTATGGGTATGTATACGTATAAGGATAAAAAATTCAACCAAAGTAATGGACCAGATCATATTATCTGATAAAAGTTCACAAGTGCTAAAGAATTATTCCCCTATTCCATACACAGGAGAGTCAAAAACTGTACCAAACTCATATCTTTAGGTACCTGCCTATTGTATTATGAATAGGTGGTAAAAAATAATTCCACATAGACACCTAAGAAGCAAAAATTGAAGCAGATCAACAACCCCGGTAGTCCAACGATTGCAGACGCCTGTCTCAGAGAAAATCGACATGAAAGTAAGCACACCAAAGGGGACTACTTTGGAAAAATTGAGTCCCCCGTTGCTGGCCCAGGCACGAGGCGGATGCGAGTGACGTACCTACTTACTTAGGTATTCGTGACGCGAATGTGGTGCGAATTCGCGTATCCGGAATGAATGTCGATTCGCGAAATCCACCAGAAAACAGCCTACGCATCCTGCAACGTGGAGGGATACCGGTCTAAAGTCCGGGACGAGAGACCGAAAAATTCTGGAACCGGTTCGTCAGCATTTTCGCTCGTGTCCTGGCCACACGACTCGAGAAAGGATACTTAAATAGTCGAAGGGAGAAGCTCGATGGAAAAGGAAGAGGAGGTCGCGAGCGCTTTCCGATTACAATAATTATAATGGAATTTTCACAGTCAACAGGGATACAACTTCGCTTTTCCTTAATAATGCAGGAAATAAAGAAAATCAAACGGGGTTGCAGCGTGTTTCCACGTTCATGTTTTCCGTGAAGAGTAGGTAAAGCGTCGAAACCTACCTATTGTACCGTTCCAGCGTCCCCGAGTGTTTGTTCAGGACAAGTGAAGCGAAACTTTCTGGGCAGAACCGATCGATTTGAAAGGCCCAGGGAAATTTGAAGGAGCATTTTTCAAAAGCTTCCTCCACTCGAGGTGTTAGTTCTCCAAATACATACGTATCTGTACCAAGACCAATGCACGAATCGAATATAAAAGTTTCTCAAAACTTGAGTAGGTACCTAATTCTGAATACCTAATTCCCGCGTTACGCGAAGCTTTGAGAAGAGAATATACCTAAAAGAATTGAGAAGCTACATTAATTGAAATTTTAATTTGGCAATTAGCAGATTTTAAAGCTTCTCCGACCCTAGTGCCGCTTCGCGATGGCGCGTGCCCTTTTATCTTGCCATCAGGAAATACCAAATTGTGGAACGACTAATAAGCGACTGGAGAGTGGAGACCCCGGAGCGTTCGTTAGTCGCGTCGATCGACCTTCGTCCTGGGAAGGAAGACAACCTCGTGGAAAGACCTCGACCACGGAGGGCAGGGACGAGGGGCCTCTGGGAAGGATACGCGGATCCTCCCACGCGCAAGTGGCGTTCAGGAACGACGGAAAGGCGGCGCTGATGATGAGATAAAACCCAAAGATACCGGCTGTCCGTATTGCAATGGATGCGCCGCGGTTTCTTCTATCGATCCAGGAACTCGTGCCGCACGGTACCTGGACTTTCGGGAAAAGCTGATCGGCACGAATCGTCTACTACTTAGCCAGATCTGCGACCTTTCTGCAACTCAACATCTGCTTTCTACTGTGGAATCAACTGGCGAACACGATACTTGGACAATCGAGGTTTCAATATTATTCACAGGCTCGAAGGATAATGCAACATTTGACTTCCTCGTTATATGATTTAGTGTAAGATATGTTGGTCCCTTGTTTTAATCATCTAATTCGTATTTTTTGAATTTAGTGACACGTTGGATCTATTGAAAGTCGTACTTAACTTTCTCTTAATTGCAATATTGTACTTTAAAACAGGCTTCGCTTAAAATTGCGTATAACTGTCGTGTTACTGAGATAAATGGAGGCTTTACGATTGTGAATGACTTTTACAAGCCTCCTTAATTTAATCACCTCGCCACGATCTCCACTTAATTGCAACGGAGAGTCGATGAAGAAGAAGCTGAGATGATTTTCGAGTAGAACAGGTCCAAGAATTATAAACTGCATAACATTCCTATCACATAAGAGTCCTATCTTGTTTTGCAGAATAAAAAAAATATCCCATCTTAAAATTCTGTTTACTTTCGTGAACTGGGATAAACAATACAATATATACGTGAATTTATATTTTTAATAGCATCGTGATAATCAAATATTAGCCAATACAACAGAATAAAATAAACTGAATAACACATAGAAACAGCTACTACTGATACCAAGAGGCTGGGGCAGATGGGCTGCCCCAATTTCTTTACAAAACCGAAAATAATGTGTCACGTGTAGCGGTGCGTCTTTCCACGTGGCACCACTGCCACCACTCGCACACGTTTCCAGAGGGTTGCGGTCAAATTAAAGCGAAACGAGTCGGATCCCTTGTGTCCGCCTTTCTCCAGTCCTCAGCATCCTCTTCCTCGTCCGGTTTCCTATACATATAGCAGCTGCTCACGGCTGCGTGCATGCACTAACGGAAAATAGAGCCTACAATCGAGCAGGATGCGCGTATCCTTTCGAGAAATCAGTTTCATGAAAAACTCTCTGGCTCGGAGGCCCGCGATTTTACAATGTCAGGTATGTAGACAATCTTTTCATGAGGAGACTGTCGACGAGCTCGGTGCCACCTTGTCCAAGCTTCCTTGTTTTCCAGCGTTTCAACACATTATAATACTCGAACCCGTTCACTTTGCTTAGAATTAGACACTCCTCTCTGAACGATTTTGCGAATAAAAATCGGCAACTTTGCTTTATAGAGATTTGTGTGTTCCAATTCACAGTTGGCTATTAACTGAATAAAAAATTCTTTAAATAACGGATCGAATGAAACTTTATCTATAGATTTGTCAACGAATAAAGTTAATTTTAAACCTCGGACAACTTTATTCGAAACTTGAATAATTTTTTTTACTTTTGCCTATTTCTATTTCAATTACCTTCCCCGGTGTTCTATATACATATGTGTGTTTTATAGAATCAAGTGAGTTTCTATTGTGAACTATAAGGCCGTACTAAAAATTTGTTAATATTGTATAAGTGCCTACTAACTTGCAAATCTAGTCACATCGTCAACCTTTTAATATCTAAACACTGATCGATCATTTTCAACGTGATCAATTTTAAAATTCATTCCCCACAATTTCTTACTTGCCCCATCTTAATGTTGCGATTAGCTTGGAAGGCGCAATTCGAATATTGCAAAAGGCGATTTTCTGCGCAAACGTGTCATGGTAACGGAACCGTGTGTTCAGATTGTTTCAGCGATAATGACTGTGGCGATTCCGTGCGCGGAGCGTTGCACCGCGGCTCGCGTAAATATGGCACCGGAATGCGCCAACTGATTCATAGACAACAATAAACACCATTCCGCGGAGCATGCGAGCCGATGGTTGTACCGATGATAATCATCGCGAACAGATTGACAACCGGTCACGTGTTTGCCTGGGGATGATTGGTAATCAATAATCATCGATTACGTGTGCGGATACACGCGGTGAATACCGGCCGATCACACGATTCGATCGTCGAGATAATCGGTAATCCTTCGCGATTCTGGGGTTTTTCTACGATGCTTGGGAGGATTGGGGATTATTTGTGCAGATGGTGTAGCAGTCGGTAGCCAACCAGGGGAATTATTGATGGGAGTATTGGGAAACCAAGAATTTCGATACGCCAACTAGTGGCAGAAAATTAAACTACTGTAAGTAGGCCGAAATCCGTCCAAGTCCATAGGATTATCAGTGTTTATATAGACATTTTGTGGAAAACGAGTGTTTTTAAATTTTTTTGAACAATAAATTTTTACTTCTTCGATTAATAAATACTTATTCGGAATGTTTGGTGGGGTCCGGGCCTACTTGCAATAGTTTGCCAACTTACCACCGCAGCGCTGAAATCTAAGCCACGCCTCCACTTGGTTTCCCAATACTACTTAGTATTAATTGGCGCATCCTAAGTTTGGAATATTGTAGAAATGTAGAATGAAGTGAAAAGCGGAGAAAAATATTTTCTCTAAAATTATTGTGGTAAGACTTTAAAAGGCGTTCGGATACTACTTAGAAGTTCAATTGTTATTTAAAATCCTAAATAAGAAGGTAGAGACATTTAAGCGTTAATTCATTGAATCCTGAGACCCACTCTTTGAAAATTGAATTCTAATTAAATGAACGTGTAACGCTAATTGAGGCTTCAATGTATTATACACCTGGGAGGTAAAATTCAAGTGCAAAGAGTTAAGGAGCAGGCGCCTGAATGTTGAATGGCGGAGTTGTCAGCGAGGACAGAGACGACCAGTGACACACGTTTCAAAGCCGTCTGGCTGCCACTGCCGACAATGAACGCTGGATTCGTTGATTTTCGAGGACAATTCGCGGGGAACGAGAGAATGTCGACCTCGGCTCGAGGCTCGCGTTCCCGCGTTCCCGCGTTTCGTGGTCTCCACCAGACCAGATCGGGCCAGACGATGTTGAGCGCTTGCTTCAGGAACAGTTTGGTCGATGCAAGGACTGGTTAAATATACGCCCATCGGATCGGCAGCACTTTTCACACCTACGCGCGTGGTAGGTGCCGCAGGTGACGCAACGGGGGTGCACGCTTTGCGCAACGGCGAAACGATCTGGTAGCAGCCGTAGGGCACGGGGAGTGGTATTTCGCTTTTATGTATGTACCTCTGAATTTCCAGAGCACGTGCTGATGTGTGTTACTCGTGGAGTGTATAGAATTATGTGGGGTTCTGTGTAATATTATAGAATTCAATAGGTATAAAATAAAGCAGAGTCTAGAATTTTATGGATATAGAAAAATATAGATTTCTATGGACACAGAATAATATAAAATACAGACTATATTATAATATAGAATTCTATATCATATACATATATTATATTATATCAACTTTATAGTATAAACTAGAATTCTCTTGTTTAATTCTAAAATAAATGTTTAGGATAATTGGCGGAAATGTCCACACTTTTCATTACCAATTGCTATGAAAACTTATTAAACCTATATTGAAAGGTATGAACCGACGAAGTTACCTGATCTGTGATGGGAAATGCGATACCTATTTAAATAGATTTTTTCTACTTGGAATTAGTATACATTGTTATTGCAACGATCTTGTTAATTCTTAGATGACATAGTTAGACACGTAAAATACACATGCTTGATGTTGAAAGGAGAGAGTAAAGTCGCGATTGGTTCGTTATCAACTGAAAAACGGTTAAATGCTCAGTGTCGGCCGTAAATCAGTCTTAATCAGGTGACCCACAATTTGCTTCGAATTAAACCATTAAATCAAACTGCTGCGCTGCTCGAGCGATATTGCGGCACTCTATTGCACATACACTTCTACCTTTTAGGATTCTAACTGCCAGCTACGCAGACTATGTAGCAAAGCCCAGTATGGCAAACCTATATGGCGTGCCTACGCTATTTAGTATGGGGATATTTACTGCGACGTTCTTGTTTTTAATTTCTGATTTCATTACTCAAACCAGAATCGACTTAACCTAAGCCGATTTAGTACGGATCAGGCTTGCGCATTATTTGAGTACTTACAACATTCCAGAATGATTTTTCAATTAATACGTTACCTTATTTGATGCAAAGTTACTTTCAAATAGACGTGTGTTATTTTATTTCAACAAGCAAATAATTTTCTCCTCAATTTCTATCTTATTTTCTACTTGAATTTCACCAACACACGTATACATTTATCAACACACTCTTCATCGAATAAGTCTAATAACGGCAGCATCTCCACCACAAAGTCGACGGTCGTTGAAACGACATTTCCTCGCTGCTCGTACTTTTTGCATACCTGGTCCCATCGCTAGCGATTATCGAAAACGATGAACCGTGCTTGATGCTGGCGGTAAGAGTTACGACTCTGTGGGCCAAAAATACACCAGTTTGAAAGTCTGATAAACCGTTGTCGAGCTCCCAAAATGTCTATTATAGTGCGGCGGTAGTCCCTCCTCTTCGTGTGGACGGTGAAACTTTGCGACACCTTGCTGCGTGGCCGCAGCAACGCGTCGAGAGCTGCTCTAACGCAACCGCGAGCGAGTAATTGCGACGCTTCGTAACACCTTTCGGCCAGCGCGCACGTGTACGGAAAAGCGTCAAGCTCTTCGGCGACGGCGGCGCCAATTACGATTCAGCGTAAGAAACAGGCTCATGCCTACATATTTAGCCCATCGCGAGAAAAATGCTCGGTTCGTTAAACTTGGTGGAGGATCGATTGGGTGGTAAGTAGTTGAAGTGGCGCGGGACTGTTGGAGCGCTTTGAATAGATAGGGTGCGAGTTGAACGTGAGGTTGGATTTATTTCAGCTAAGTACTTAAGGTCGGGGCCAGATATGTTGGCCGGTGAATTCGTTTTCGCAGCTAACGCACACCTATTCTGTTGTATGTATTTCTACGCTAAGAACTCGGTTTGGCCTACACGTTAAGAGCTCGGCGCTATCCCCACCACTTCTGGCGCACTCTTTTTCTGGCAAGGCGAGAGCGAGTCAGAAAACGTTGAGAATAGAAGAATACTCCTCACAACGCACACCTATTCTGATGTATGTATCTCTACGCTAAGAACTCGGTTTGGCCTACACGTTAAGAGCTTGGCGCTATCCCCACCACTTCTGGCGCACTCTTTTTCTGGCAAGGCGAGAGCGAGTCAGAAAACGTTGAGAATAGAAGAATACTCCTCACAACGCACACCTATTCTGATGTATGTATCTCTACGCTAAGAACTCGGTTTGGCCTACACGTTAAGAGCTTGGCGTTATCCCCACCACTTCTGGCGCACTCCTTTTCTGGCAAGGCGAGAGCGAGTCAGAAAACGTTGAGAATAGAAGAATACTCCTCACAACGCACACCTATTCTGATGTATGTATCTCTACGCTAAGAACTCGGTTTGGCCTACACGTTAAGAGCTTGGCGCTATCCCCACCACTTCTGGCGCACTCTTTTTCTGGCAAGGCGAGAGCGAGTCAGAAAACGTTGAGAATAGAAGAATACTCCTCACGAAACTCACCGGCCAATATATCTGACCCCGACCTTAGGATTCGGTGAGTATTTAATTGAATTGCAATACGTGAGCCGAGAAAAATTGTACAGTTCAAGTGGCCGGAAAAAGTTCAAGTAATTTCAGTTGAGTGGATGTAAATTAAACGTGACTCGCAGTTACTCGAGCCTTCCCCACTCATTTCAATGATTCCTGTCACACATACACGCGAACTTTATTTTATACCACGAACTTGCGAAGGCTCCCTATATGATCCCTCACACAAATAAGTAAATAGATAACTCCCCAATACGTGACGCAAAATTCCCCTTATGGCATTGAAACACACACCGGAAACGCGATGGTGCAATCGTCGCAAGGAAGTATCCTACCTCGCGCTGCTAGGCGAGCCTAGCAGGTTTTACCTCTCGCAATCAGAATACATAACTGCCAGAGAACAAGAAGCTCGAACGAGGCGAGAGCTTGAAGCAGCGCGAAAGACAGAGAGACAACCGGAGGATTGCTAAATCGGGTGTCATTGAAGACACTCGATCCTCCGATTATCCTCGGCTAGGCAACTCCACGTCAGAATCCAGATCAAACGTGCTCGTGATCTCGCTCAAGATTTTTCCATCGCTGCAGAATAATGCAAAGCGTCCGGCATCTACTTGACTCCGTTTTTGTTCCGACGCCGGGCTCACCTTGAGGATCACTAATTTCACGGGGAACGGAGAAGTACGATGCGTTCATTGAGGAAAAGAAGCAAAGAGACGGGAGTCTGATCGATCCCCCCACGCCTGACGCCGGGGCTCTGTTGCAACGCGGTGATGCAACAACACGGGCAGGACAAAAATATGAATAACCGTTATCGCGATATGTATGTTTCATTGAATGTTGCGAAACACGTGCTAGCGAACATTGTGTTCGCAACGGCTCGTATTATCTAACGTTATCTCTCTTCTCTTTTCCCTCGAGTTTCGTTCCTTTCCTTGGTCAATTAAATGACGAAATGCTTTCAGCGAAGATTAACGGAGAAAGCAAGCAATGCCACGGTTTTTACGCTTCTTGAACCGATTGCCCCGTGGGTCAGATCGCGCCAACAATGTTGCGAGGCAGATAAGCGAGTTGCGCTTTGCGAGCGCGAAAGAAAAATATGGATCCGTCGAAAACAAATTCCCAACCGCAGCTGTTTACGCTTCGTCGGCTGGCGATTACATTTTAAATACCAAAATGCGATTCTGTTGCAAAGTTGCTGATGCTGCGGAGTTCTCAATCCTCGAGGGACTCTTCTGTCCCCCATAATTGAAACTGACTGTAACTAAAAAAGTAGCTACTTCGCGGAAGAATATTTTCCTCGGGACAGGTA
The DNA here is from genome assembly GCA_960531205.1 of Andrena bicolor. Classification (NCBI taxonomy): domain Eukaryota; kingdom Metazoa; phylum Arthropoda; class Insecta; order Hymenoptera; family Andrenidae; genus Andrena; species Andrena bicolor. The sequence goes on from OY482666.1 coordinate 658,962, forward strand.
TAGAACATAGGTATTTGAGAATATAATTCTGACTTAATCATTAAAATAAATAATTGCTAGAAAATCGCCAACTAAAAATAACCGTGACGGCTCCCCAGAGAACACTTTGCGATCCACGGGTTGGGAATCACCGCTATAGGAGTAATCTGATTTATAGCGCTTCAAAGTTTATTTGCATTCTCCTGCGGATTTCGAATTTTCCACTCCGTGGGTTTACCCTTAAATCCGTCGTGTACAAACAGCAGAGGCCCAGCTTTGAATACGTATAAGCTACCACGCGTCCAGCAATGAGACCTAAGGCCCCTTTCTCACGCGACACTTCTTGCAACTGGTGCATCGAACACATTCACACAGTTTCTCTCCACCTCCGCCGTTTTCCCCGCCACGGGCAGATATAGAGCTCGAAAGATGACTGGTTTAAAAAAACGTGTTTGAAAAATACGTGCTTGAATATAGTATCGAATTTATAAATTGTGTTTAAATCACCCATATAATTACTATTATAGGAACTAAGGAAAATGTGTGTAGGGGAAAGGTAGGATAGTTTATATGACAACTCAAATAATTAAATACAAACAAAGCAAACCATTATTATTATTTTAATAAAAAAGAAAAACTGTCATCAACTATCCCACCTTTCCCCTATACCTATATTAAAGATTTTTTTTATAAAATAAGCGGCTTTTGTTATTCAACAGATTCCTACAAAAAATGGCAATCACTGCTAAAAATTATATTCTAAAATAATTATCTATAAAGGGCGGGAGAAAATTATTTCTGCCCAGAGCGGCGCGGCGGATGAGCTAGATCGGGCCCAAGTGAAGCAGGTCGGCGTAGGCCGTAGAGAATCGAATTTCCAAATGTCGAAGTGGAACGAACGATCTAGGGCGAGGGGGAATGGCGGATTTTATGGATCTCGTTATCAGGGCCGTTTCTCAATCGAGCCGCGGTAGGTAGTGGCACGTGAGCGAACCGAGCCAATCCCCTTGTGATCGTGAACGAGGCAGCGCGTCGCGGTTTCGCAACGACCAGGCCACGGATCGGTCCCTCCATTCCGCACGATAAACCATCGTACCCGTCCCACCTTCTGTCTGCTTCCCCTTTTTTTCCTCTCCTCGACACCGACCTTCGCGGCGACTACCCAGACACGTTGGGTTCGATCCAGCCAGGACCACGTCACGCGTGCTCTTTGCAATATCGATTTTCGAGGCCGAGCTGATCTTACGTTTCTAATCCGAGTTAACGAACCGTTGCCCCATCGCGCGGGCCACAGGGTCACGTTCATCGTTCTCATTGGCGACTCGAATGGTCGGAGGTGATTGCGGGGGATGCGGGGGATGTGGGGATAGTGAGAAAGAATCCCTGCAATTGTGTTTATTAACCCAAAACGACCGCGGTGAGTAGCTTGGTGTAGGGGATTGGACACTGTGTCCATTTTGGGGCAGAGTTTCGTTTATGTGCATCTTCAGTAGGAGCGGGTTTGTGTATAGCTTAAGGAGGCTGGAGAAATTGGGAAAGCTTCAAACACAGAGGCTTGAGATAACTTTAAAAACAATTCACTTCGTTTTCATATAGCGAATTTGTAGGAGTAAATCATACGTGAGTTCTCACAATGAATTAATTCGACAATTGGCTTGACTCTTTCAAATTGAAATATTTAATGATATTTCACGGAAGGGGCGGCAGAGCTGTCCACAGATCCTGGAGCAACTGGGGCGGGGCCCGTTAACGAAACAGCTAAGAGGTAGTACCAGGATTTTTTCAAAAAAAGAAAGGAAATTAAAGTGGAAATCATAATGGTTGAGATTAGTGTACACATATTCTGAACGATTAAAAAATTTAAAAACAAATTAAAACCGACTTCAAAAAAATTAAAGTTTTTTATTCCCCCTCCTAGAAAAATCTTCGGACGCCATTGGTGTTGATGATTTTGTCGATTGTGGTATTCTTGGTAGGCAAGTCACGGGAAACTTTTGCGCTCACCTTCGCATGGCTTATTACTAATTCTTTAACGAGAAAAAAGAGTGATATCATTCATTGTTCTGAAAGGTCGAGCTTAAACGAGTCCCGCGCGTTCGTTAAAACGACATCTACCGTGAGTCGGGGCGGTTTTTAACAAAGAGCCCAGAAAGTTCGAAGGAAGCTGAGTAATGGGACTTCGATAGCGTTCGAGTGTCTTGCATACATCACTCGCGGGATTATTTTTAATGCGGAGGAGAATCGATACAGTTTATTCGGTACATCTTTTTTCGAAAATGTGAAGTGGGAACTGTGCGATATAACGGAGATAACATGGGCTTGACCCCCAACTGCTAATTATACGTAAGCTCTAAGTGTTTTATCTACAAGACGTGATTACCTAATTTGTAAAGAACACGCTGTGTAATTTTGCGAATTTGATTCGAATCTGAAGATGAGTTTGATATGTTAGTCCTTACCTAAATTCCCACTTAAATATTCAAACGAAGTTTCTAATATCTCGAAGGTTACAAAATAAAGATTAAAATATAATATAATTTTTGATACGGTGGCAATAATTATTTTCTTTTAATTTTTAAAATTCAGGGTTCACTTTCTAGACCAGCGCCGCACAAGGAGGCTTTTTCAGCGCCTAGCGCCAAGCAACCAACTATAACCGGCTACTAAGGGTAAAATCAGTGAGCAGAACTGCAGTAGTGTCAGTGTGGGCTCGTAGGCGCGTAGCTTAAGTATATATGGCTGGGTTCCTTGTGGGGCTCCAGTGCAGAGCAGGTCCCGCAATATAATTCGGTGGGGTCAGTGGGGCCCCACAAGGAACCCAACATATGTACATATATACTTACGATACGCGCCTACGAGGCGCTAGGCGCTGAAAAAGGCCCCTTGTTCAGCGCTACTCTAGGCCTAGACAGAAGATTCCGTGATGGTTTGGATCGATATAAAAATTACCCATCATTCTCAACTTAGGATTGCAATGAGGAAACATGTACGAGAATAGTGTTTAGCAGTGGCGGATTTAACAGGGTGGCTGATGAGCAGTTGCCGCCTAGGCCCCTGCGCACAAGGCCCCGGTAGGGCCCCATAACCAACTACAGTTATGATTAGGTATAGGAGTCCAAACACTACATCTTTTCGTACTACTACACTTGAACCGTTTTCATTAAACTACCTCTTCATTTTCCCGAAAAATGGGCCCCTGCCCAGAAGGCCCCCAACGGCCCCAACATAAAAAAATTGCGATTTTAACCAAACACTATATTTCTTTTCTGTGCTACTATACTTATCCCGTTTTTAGTAAATTGTCTCTTCATTTTTCCCAAAAAATGGGCCTCTCGGAACGTTTGCCACCTGGGCCTTTTTCCTTAAATCTGCCACTGGTGTTTAGGTAATTTTCTCATTGAAATTCTGTGCATAATGGTCGTTGAGTTGCTAGTTCAGCATTTAGAAGGATGGAGAGTCGAACTTGACATCGCACGAGGCTTTCCTCGTTGGTTCGGCGTACTCGATAAATCGTTTCGCGACGTATCCTTGCTGGGATGACCCAGTTACACGGCTGAACCCCTTGAAATCGCATGTATGAGAATTTATCGAGTGTGGCTGAAGGCCACCGAGGAGAATCTTTTCTGTCGACGAGCAGATAGTAGTTGACATACCTTGTTCAACAGAATCGAATGTTCGTTCAAGTGTTTTTCTTCGGAAATAATAAGGACGCCCAAGATTACAATGTTTGCTGTGTTCAAGTGTGATCTGCGATCGAGATTTATTTCGACAACTATATATAAATACAATTGAGATATAGCAATTAACTGTGAAAGAAATAAGGAAAAGGAAGAAAGATTAATTTATGTTTTTGTTGATAAATTGATCCTTTAGAGCCAATTTTATTAAGAAATATGTGAAAATAAAGACGTTATGCTTATGAAAAGGTGGCACATGTGTGAAATCAACAGATCATTAAATTTTGCTATGATTCCTTTGAGTTAATTGAGAAGAAGCTTGAATTAACTTTTAGGAAGTTAAATCAAGTGTTTTTCTTAAAATAATGATAATTCCATTATTTTTCTTTCATGAATATTCGAAAAAAAAAATTCTTAAATTTTTGTTTGGTGTATGGGCGCGCTTCAGTGAGATTTACATATTAATGAAGAATTATTAACCGGAACTGACACAGCGAATAGGAGAATGAAGGTCTGGATTTTTCCTGTACATATATTGTACTTCCTACACAAGAAAAGTCTACGTGCAGCAACATTTTAACCGTTGCAACATTCCGTCACACCGTGTAGTAATTAAACGGTCTCGTTCTTTGGTAACTTCGTTTTTAACCGCTGCAGGAGAAATTAGAAGGGACAACGCGTGGAGCAAAATGCAGTGTAAAATGTAAAGAATTTCCCTCTGTGCAGGATGCAAGTGAGACTAGAGATTGCACAGGCTTATGAATTTCATTGACTGTAAATACTTTTAACGTTAATCTTTAACAATTCTGAAAAGCTGCTTCAACGCAAGTAGAGGTGTTCCACGATTATTTGTAAAGATTTTTTTGGACTAAATACAACATATAATGAAATAAATCTTTTTGGTATTTATTACGCTACTCTTATATTATTCAAAAAATTTTACAGTGTCAATATGGCATTTTTTGTTACGGATAAGCCTGAGCCGGGAAATCGTACCTCCTTTTTGTGGGGTTCCTTATTCAGCCATATTGACAGTTGTAAACAAACAATTAAAAGAAATTGAAAAAATTCATCTTAATTTTTTGCTAGTATCTTAAGAGTATCTGAATAAATACCAAAAAGATATATTTTATTATACGTTGCATTTACTCAGAAAAATATCTTTAGAAATAGCTTAATTTTTCGGCGGTTCAAAGTAGAATGACCCCTTAATTATTCCTTTAAATTTATGCGAACGAATCTGCGACTAACTGCAAGTATATTAACGATCCACTCTAACATTATTAAAGCTAAAGAAAAAATGAGAGAATTCGTAATTCATAGAATATAATAAATTGAAGAGTCCTTATAGAAAGCACTGTAAGTGTCAAAATTAAAAAAAAAATTACCAAAAAGTGGTTAACGTGCCAATGGTAATAGTACAGCATAGAATTTGATTTTTGCCACTTACAGTGTTTTTTACAAGGATCCTTCAGTTATTGATCTTGAAGTCATTATGCCGAATTTTTTCCTATTCCGAAGTTTCTTATTTAAAATAAGTACAGCACCGATCAATATGTTATGCAGAGGGTTTAATTTTAATTATCATCGCGTTGATCCGACAATATGATATTTGTGGTTCTCAAAGGAAAAAGCGACCAGCCTAAATCAGTTACCGAGAACATGTAGGTATTCTTTCCCCTCGTGAAGAACTTAATGTGTCTTCATCCGCGATCCAGTTTTACTCGTTCTTCCTGTGGACCGTGGGACTTTTAACGACAAATTAGAGACGAACCGGATGCAACGTATGTTTCACTGGCGCGCTTGTGCCCGCGGAAATTGCAATTGTGTGCGGGCGCGCGCGAAAGTTCTGCTTCTGACATCACCTTCTAGAATCTAGACGTTGCGCGCCGCCGCGGTATTCAAGCGGCTCTCTTAACTTCCGCGTTTTCTACGTTTTTCGTAGGTATATAATCGCCCGTAACGAAGTTTTGTCGCTAACTTTTCGTGCAACGTAGAATTAACGATGTACGAGAAACTGCTTTCTTGCTTGCGTTTCAGCTCTGTGCTCCGTTCTGTACGTCGACGAAGGGATTCGAAAGGAATTGCTTCAGTAGGCACCGTCCTTAAATTAGGTGAGGGTAATTTTAGCGATTTCTCACCCCATCCCTCTCCGGTATAAGAATTCGTATATAAGATTTTATATTTATCAATATTTTTCACGTTGCATTCTTTTCAGTTATTAATTTTTTTAAAATATTTTAAATATATTAATTTTCTGGAACACTGATGATAGAATTTGTAGATTAAATATATATTACCCCTCCCTCTGTAAGAAACCGTAAGAAATTCGTGACCTCCCCCAACCTAACGTAATTTAAGGACGAAATGAGAAATAAAAGACACAAGAAGATTTCTAAGACTCATGAAAACTCCCAACACCTCTCAGGATTTATAAAATTATTGTCGATACTCGAATAGTACATAGGTATTAGAATTAATTCACGTCGACTGTCTTCCGATATTATCTATACAAATGACTCGAAGCGTCTGGAAGTCCCCTTTTTTATTAATACACTATTACACACAATGCGCACGAACTCTACACGCGTACACTTGATGAATGAAATCGAAGAGTGAAATACCATGCACCAGTCTTCGTCGGAGGAAACTTAAGACCACCGAAAATTCGAATCGAAAGGAAACGTTCATGAAAACAGCTATCCGATGGCTGGTCGCGACGGGAAGTCGACTACTCGTCTTGTAAGCGACGTCGTCATATCCGGAATAAGAGCCGAGGCATTCTAATTCATTCGGGGCCCAGGGTATCGTTGAAATCTATTTGTTCAGCCGCTTCCACGATCCTTATGCTCATTGTTGCCTGCTAATCCGACGCACATATATCCGCGTGCCCTCCCCTCCCGCTTTCGCCACTGGTTAATTACGAATGTCTCTATCGGAAACGTGGGAATGTTCTCGCACGGTCGCGCACGCGTGCACGCCGCTTATCATATCCGCGACACGAGCCGCTCCGTAAGCCTGACGCAATTTCCCGCAAAATTGATAACGCCTGGCAGTTTCGAGTTTATACTTTATTGCACGACGTTCGCGCGTCATTTCGAGGAAGGCCAATAGTTTAGTGCAGTAAAGAATTTGGTGTTGGATGGGGAACGCCGTGTGAATTGTTAGGTGGCGTGTAACTCTGCGGACGATGAAGATTAGTGGGTATTCTTGGTAATTTGAGGCGAATTAATTGTAGTTTTATTGGAAGTTAAAGTAATTCCTGTGAGCGCTGGGAGAATGCACTGAGGTCTTCTTAACATTAGAATTACAAAATTAATGTAAAATATTTTTACCAGATGAGTGAAAAGGACTGGATATTTATAAAATACGTTATGCAAGGAGCATAATTCATAGTTTTTTAATTTTAATATTGTTGAAAAATATGTAGATAATATTATAGATATTTATGGGATTAAAAATCATTGAGACTTTTTTCAGACCTCGCAAGTAGGTTTCGCATGAAAATATGAATTACATACTTTTGCAATAATATTTTCTTAGTACCTACTAGATAATGATAAGAGAAGTTTAAGTGCAATAAAATATAAGTAATATTGGAAATTTGATTTCCTGGAGCGACAATGGTCCCCCAGAGGAAGGGTAAATATTTTTCTACGCATCTAGCCCTTCAATACCACGAACACAGCTGGCCCAGCCAATTCTCCCTTCGATCCTTTCCCTCCTCCATCCGCAGCCTCGTCATCCCCGTGAAACTAACATAGGTCTGGGCCAGGTAAAGTAAAATGCTCCCGGAAGTCGGCCGTAAAGCGATCCTCTCGCATCCGGCGCATTCAACGCAGTAGGCTTTCTACACTGGGAAATCCGCTTTTTCCGGATTTTCGTATCCCCACAAAGCGAGCTTCTGTTGATCTCGCGATCGGCGACGAATCACCCCGACGAAGGGTCGGCGTTTTTAAGTCGCTCCGTAGGAAGTACGGTGGAACGCAGACACACCGTGTACACTGTACACGCTTCTCGCCGTCAATGGACGCGCATTATGCCGGGGTAAGTACCTACCCACCTACAAAAGTGCGGACACTACACGCGCGTGTCCGAGCCGAGTTCCGAGGGATCGATGCTCGAATGCGTTCCGCAAACACGACTTCATTCGTGACCGATTCCTTCCTCTTCGGAGTCTGCTCCAGAATTTCGAACTCCGGGATCTCTGTTACGGGGCTTGGGGATTAACGTAATCCCCCTGTCGCCTACAGTGGATGGCTTCTTTAGGTTGAATGTAAGGTGCAAGCTAGATTAGTGTTGGTACTCACCAGGGAAATTCTGATTTTCGTGAAGCTTCGTGTGAATATTGGCATTTATTTTCTGCGGGCACTTAGGTACCTTGAAGGGGTGAAATCAAGGCCAAAGGTGCGAATACGCGATGAGTTTTTGCACGAGACTTTTCTATCATGAGGCAAAAGTGTCAGCAACAACTAAATGTAAATAATGGAGACTGTCGCGAGAGTTGAGATTTTTGAGAGTAGGTGTGTCGTGAAACGTCCCTAGTAGCACAAAATATTGGTTAAATATTTTTTCTGAATATTAAAAAAATATTTTTTTAGCCACACTTTTTAATGTGAAAAATATGTTAATTCCAAATATTATATACACATACTGAAAATGTGAAATAAATGTTTAGAAAATATGAACTAAATATTCGTGGAATATATAAAAGAAATGTTTAGAAAATGTAAAGCAAATATTCTGGAAACGTGAAATTAATATTCAGAATTCCAAAATAATTAATCAGGAAATGTAAAATATACTTTATATTTGAAATAATATTTTTTTTTTTACAATATAAAATGAATATTTCCAGTATATTTGGAAAAAATATTTGCTTCTTGATCCAGAATAAATATTGTATGTATATTTAAATATCAAAAAGAGATTGAACCTCTTTTTAATATTGGATCTATATGCATTCAATATTTTGTGCTACTAGGGGTGTCACGCGAGAGTCTAGTTTCACGAAAAAAGTAAAATTTGTCCGTTAGTGGAAACAGATCGTGAATTAATTGTCTCGTGAGCTTAAAGTCCTAAGTGAAACACGAGACTTTTTCGTCTCGTCGTGGATTTTCAACTTTAATTGGAGTAACGATAAACACAGAAAATATACGCAAGGTGGGAGATGTAGTGCTTAAACCTTAAACAATTATTTCTAGCTGCTGTGATTAGCAAGCTTAAGCTGCACCGACACTGGGTGCAATGACGCGATTCAAAGAGCACAAGCCAAAGGGTGTCGCAACGCATTAGATCGCCTTCAGGCGTTGCACGTTTTAGAGTGAAAGATGACGATACACCGATGACTAACACGGCCATGTATCATCGAACAGTAACCGTGTATAATGGGAGTTCGTTGTCCGTTCCCAAAATGCATCACTGCCTGGCATTCCGGAAGTTACGCATACCGAAAAAATTCAATTGTCTCGGGCTTACGTGGCCAAGTTCCAAGTATTCGTGATAAGATGCTTACTAAATAGAGATAGGTGTGATTGTGACTGTGAGCGTCCGCAATGTTTCAACATCAATAACGAATAATAATAAATTCGTATAACATAAAATTATTGTACCATTCATTCAATAATATACTTTAGAGACTTAAGGAGAGCATTACCTACAAATTACTTACAAATCCGTTTCCATTTGAATAATTTAAAACCTATGCTCTTTGCAATTAAACTATTTTCTTGCCTTCTTAAGAATTTGCTCCGGGATACACTTTAGGGACAATTAAAATTGGGATATTGTGAAGAATATTTCGCAATCAGTGGATGGCTACCGAAATTGGGAAAACAGAGTATCCCACAGTTCCCAGATGAAATATTAATATCAGATACTTCATCCACCGCGTAACGAAGAATAGCAGAAAAACGTGATTGAAGAGAATTGCACGAAGAATTATGTCAACGAGTTTCTTTCAAGGATACCATACTTGCCGTACCGACATCTCGGTCCCGTCCTTGTAATCACTAGGTAACATCTTCAAAGATGCATGCGAAATTCACGAAGAGCCCCATCTGTTTCCATTTTGCTGGTGTGAATTTTTCATTCACCTATTTAGGCGAAGTTCATTATGTAGATTCTTTTTCACGGCCGTGAATGTACCGCGACGCATTTGGCAAACGTAGATGGAAATAATATCGAGCTTTCATCTGCCAACCGCGATTATTACGCCGCTTTGGAGTATAAAGCTGGGTTTCTAGATCGACCCGGCTGTTCGACCAAGGTTATTAGGCTAATTATGCCGTGGTATGCAATCTGTCCGCGATTCCCCGAGGCCTCCCGTAATTAGGCAAACCATTGCAGCGTGTGTCGCAACACCGCACGGCGAGGCGGCTTTATTCGTGAATTTACTTATGTATATCAACTCTTCCAAATGTCAACTTCACCTGGATTATGCGCAGGGGCTATGTATCATTATTGGCGCACCGACGTCTCTTGATTTGCAAAATTTTCGGATTTCCGTATTTACGTTGGCAGTCAGCGGTACGGCAGAAGCTATATTTGCAAAAAATTTGAGCTTCGCTCTTTTAGTTTGTCGCAAATGGGCATCTCGCCCGTGAGACAAACAAATAAACAATTGAACAAATATTTAATAATTATATATGCCTAATATGTGTATTAATGATAGAAAATAAATTGGGATTAATCGGGGTGTTGATTAAATTAATAATACATAGCTACTAATTAATAATTAGTTATAGAATTTTCATTTAAAAAATAAACAATTAATTACGTATGATTGATTTAATTTCATGAAAAATATGTAAATTAATATTAATTAATTTAATTAACACGTCTGAATATTTTTAAGAGTACCTAAATGAATTCGTTTCCTTCTTTCCTTTTTTTAAATTGGTACCACTTGTATTTCAGCAAGAAACTTTTTAAGACACTGTGCCGCGTTGTGCACACTTCGTTTTAAGAGGAATCGTCAGGATACCCAAAGAAGGGTATTAGCAAATATTGAATCCCGTATGCCACGACGACGTTTGACTTTTGGGTCTGTTTGTATTGCCAAATCGCTACGAGCCAGGTATACGTGTATTGCCAAATCCCCTTGAATTTTGTATCGCAGTGCTACGAAGGAGCGGGAGGTATTTGGATACTGAATGATATTTAAATAACTTACCAGGCTATTACAGCTCCACTGTAATGAGGACTTCTAAAGACAAAAATTCAATGTTTCTCTGATTCCCTTCGCAAATTACCTATAGAAAAATGAATTTACTCGTCAACGGAATTATTCTTTGAGACCTAACAAACTGTGATGAGAAAATACGTATCGCGGTGGGATTTGAATCTGATAAATTATGCAGTCTCGAGTCTCGATTCTAGATCCTAGTTATTGAGTCATCGTCTGGTTTCAGAGAAGTCTGAAGCGATAACTTGGCGAACCAGGAAGCGGAATAGGTACTATCTCTATGGTTATATATCTCATTAACTATTCGATGTCCATAAAAACGATTAAATCAAGCTTCGAATGCTCTTCGATTCTCCAGCTCCAAGTATACAAAATTTTATTATAATTGATTATTGGGAAACCAAGGGGAGGCGTGGCTTAGATTTCAGCGCTGCGGTGGTAAGTTGGCAAACTATTGCAAGTAGGCCCGGATCCCACCAAACATTCCGAATAAGTATTTCTTAATCGAAGAAGTAAAATTTTAGTGTTCAAAAAAATTTAAAAACACCGTTTTCTCACAAAATGTCTATATAAACACTGATAATTGTATGGACTACGACGGATTTTAGCCTACTCACAGTAGTTTAATTTTCTGCCACTAGTTGGCGTATCGAAATTCTTGGTTTCCCAATACCTAATACAGATTTAAAAAAACGGGTTTTCCATGTCGAACCCTTGTTGAAAGTTGCACGACTCACTCGCAGCCTGCACAATTCACAGGCAGATTGGACAATTCACACGCTGCTCGCTGGAGAACCGCGGATGATGAGTCCGCGAAGAATGCGAGACACGATACTCGCTACCACCTTGCCACCTCTAAGGTATCCTTCGGTTATCTCGAGCCGCGTGTCCCTGCACATGGCGGCAAGGCGGGCCAAGAATAAACGGGATGAATAAGGAAACTGCAAAACTCTCCCAGAGGGAAGTGGTCTTAGTGCCGCGTGTGTTATGTAAAAAACGAATATCAAGAAGGCGTATTTTTAACCTGTTTCCTTGCAATATGCATACGAAGCAACACCTGCACAGTGCACAGACAGAGTGGCCTTGATATTAGTGCAAACAGAGGTGCTTTATTATTTGTTCTCTGCATTATCTGTGTGTGGATACGCGCGTGGCCTTGGAATATTTTGGAACGTACGCGAAATGTGCAAAGTATGAGGAGTGCGATCTTGGCGTCTTATCTCCAAAATCTTGCTTTAACGTTTTTAATACCCATGTTATCTTTGTATATTGATTCTGCCTATCTCGCTGCATGCTCTTTGGGCACGTGCGCAAATTCAGCTGAGAAAATACGGCGAGGGGGGGTGAACAGAGTAGTCGTATGGTTTTGGATTTCCTAAACCAATCGGACTCTTTTCGAGGTGTGTCTTGAGTTTCGGTGGTTCTTGAGTGCTTGGGTAGATATCAATTTCGTTGCAGTCTATCCGATGGCGGGGAGTTGCTAATAAGAGAAGCTATCTTCTGTTCCAAATAAAATCACGATTTCATCCAAACACTATACCTAGCTGATGTTTTTAGTTCCCCATACTTTTCCTACCACACGCGCGTAGATTTATTTGAAATTCTGTTACGTATACAGGGTGTCCCGGAACGTTTGCCACCTGGGCCTTCACGGCATATCAAAGAAACTGCATTCAAATCCAGGCCCACCAAAAAGACCAATTTTTTACACCCCTGATGCTGATGATAAGGTAGTTGACCCAGTCGTCGATCATTTGAATTAATATTGAGATTTTATAAGGTTTTTGAACAATATTGTGTAAAGGACAAAATTGCAAGTTAATATTTAAGAGTCTTTACCTACATATATCATCACAATATTGTTCAAAAACCTTATAAAATCTCAATATTTAAGTGATCGACGACTAGGCCTAAACCGATCGACGACTGGATCAACTACCTTAGGTGCGGACACGAATAACGTCACGTCACGTTCCCCGAGGTGCCATTTTGCCATTCATTAGTCCCGAGCCCTTGAAACTTGAAACTCTACCCCGATCACCGCGTGGAATACTTTGGATACACCGAGCCCGTCCACTCACGGACCGAGAAAAAAAGAGCACGCCGCCTGTACAGAGCCCACGGGACATCGATAGTCCCTGGCAGCTTGCCTGCTCCAAGGTATCCCCCCTAAATCCCGGTTATCTCGTGCTGCGTGCCTCCGCAGTCTGCACCGGCCTGCAGGCACATCTGCCGCTGGCGAAGAAAGAAGGAATTGCCGCTGGAAGACCCGTGGAGAATGGACGTTGTGTTCTTGGACCGGTGCGCGTACACACCTAACACCTGCCACCTGCCCCGCAAGCTATTCGGTTCCTGGTCCCTTTCCCTCACCCTGATTACCTTCTGGCATCGACCAGAGCGAAATAAAAAGGGGACGCGGTCGAAGAAGAAGCGAGCGGGGCTCGTGCTGCCCGTCCGCCGATCTTGCCTGGAAATTTCCGGAAACTGGCCAGTCCCAGCCTCTGTCGGGCACCTCTGCCCTGGATATGTACATTGTTCGGGCACGTTCTGGAGGCTCGAGAGGTACACACCTGACGTGACGAAACTCCGCGCAGAGTATGACCGGTTTCACCTGAAGGGTGCAAAAAATCTTGGACACGTGCACGGGTAAAAACGGCGCTCCGAGGGGGGAGGTTTCGCAAGGCGTATAGGTGGAACGGTTGCCAAATTATTGTGACACAGGTCGGACGTCTCGCGGAGAAATGGATGCGCTATTACTTTGGTCAGGCGTCCCATCTTATCGCGATAGCGTTTGCTTAAATATTGCGTGTGCTTCTTGAATACCGAGTGTTGCGAGACTATTCGAATTCTGGGTGGGAACATCGAAGGTCTGTCTGTTCCACCTGAGATTCTGGTAATGTTCATCGGTGTCCTACTTAACGCGAGGCTGCGTCTAACAGGGAAACCCAATTTTCTCTCGCAGAAACACACGGGTGAACGGGTGTGAAGCAACCCTTAAACTTATCGCGTTCTCTTCTTTTAAAAAACCTAACTTTATGACGGTGTCAGTTTTTTATCCTCTAGGTATCACGCTACGGAAAGAAGAATAAAGTTATAGGTACCTAGGTATTAGGAAAAGTAAAAAACGCGATAACTTTAACGGCAGATTTCACCCCTTCAAAAATGTTTCATTAAAAACAGAATTCTCAGGCTGGGAAGGTTTCCTTGTAGGAAACCTAGGTGTGCAATGGGAAGATTTGGGAGACGAAGCCCACTGCTGGGAATATTGCAAGGAACGTGTTGAAAACGAGTTTCACCGCGACTAGCAAGACAATGCATCATCGATTTCTCAGGCCTTCCTCGTGTCCAACCACGAGCGCCGATCGAAGGCTGCGTTTATTTGGGTCGCGGACACCAGCGAATTATCTCTTCGATCCATCCGCTGTTACCAAGCCTCCGACTCCCTCGTTTCTCTCTGGTTATCAGTCTTTATCGTTTCGCGACTACCTAAGCAGCAGGCATTGTTTTCTCCGGCGATTCTCTCGCTGGAGAATTTATGAACGCCGCAGAAACGCAAAAACTCTTATCGCGAACGAACTAGCTGTCCTGCGACTTTCTTATTGACTGATCTAATCGTGGAATAGACCAACATTCAGTAGGTAATTTATTGATATGCCTATTGTTATGTAACGGCGGAAGGATTGGCGAGAAATTTCACGAGTAATATCAAATTTACTGCCATTTAATTAGCTGATGTAAATGTGTTTCAAATCGTTTAATTTTCTTGAAAACAAAATCTCTAAACTGTATAAAAAGGATGATGTACCTACATTTAGAAATAGTTGTTATTAACTTTGATCATTCCGAAGATAAACTTCTTTGTTCCCCGAATAACTCACAATTTATATTATAAACACGTAACTATTTACGTGTAGGCAATATTGATCATCTTTTTTTAGCTACAATCGCCTACGTACAGTTTCTAGTTCAGCATTTCCCTATATGTACAGTAGAACCTCCATTATCCCAACTAATAGGCAACAGGAAGACACAGCTGTTTGAATAATAAAACAGTTCGTCTTTGAATATTTCAAATAAAATGATACAAATACCAAAAGTGAAAATATCATTATATTACATAGGAACAGGAACGTCATTAAGTAGTTCCATATTGGACTGGTAGAATTACAATTAATTTTAACTACATTACCTGAAATATCAATAGGAAAAGAGATACTCTAGAACTCCCTTGCAATAGATACTATGTTGCGATATTAAAACACTCGAATGATAGGGACTTGGAATAATACTACAGCATTCAGATAACAAAGGACCTAATAACGAAAATTCTGTTCGAAAACAAACCCCTGCAAAAATCTTTTTACCAAAACACAATTTTCTGTCTGCAGCCCGCAAACATTATTTCGTGTTCCAATCCAATCCCCGAAGTGTTAAAGGCCAGTTTGTACGATGGTTAATTATTTATCAATTAACTCGCCTGAGTCACCACGTTGCAGATCTTCTGGAAAATGTCTGACGACGGATCGAAGACGCTATCTAAGGAAAGGCAGGAGGAAAAGACGGATCCGGGCGCGAGTAGGCACGGGAACTTCATGAATTATTACCAATTCCATCCTGCGGAAGAGCGCGTGCGACAACTTCCGCGTGGCGTGTGGCGGTCGACCCATCCGGACCGGAAATACGTAGGCCTAGACGTCGGCTGTAACGCGGGGGTGAGACTGAAACAGCTGTCAGACGAAATAGGATGAGTCGGCCGTGATCCGAAATTACAAACGGCAAACGGTCTAAATTTAAACCGGCGCTAGCCCTTTTCAAGAAACGCAAGCAACTAAACCGCTTCCGGAAATTCCTACGCTTTTGTTACAAACATCCCATCGCGGGTCGCCGATTTCCTTCAAATTTCTCGTGCATTTTGTGTATTCTGATTTCTGATATATAACAATTTATTAAATGCATGGACTGCGTGGTTAAAAAATTTCAGGGAATAGAGTTGAAAATTATCGTTGTTTTCTCAGGTTTCTCCAAATTATTTCTTTGATTAGATACTTAAGTTGGTCTTCCCTTTACGAAACAACAATAAATTCGACCTGATTTCTTCCTACAATTTTAAGTAGTACCCCCTATGTGCTTAAGGTTTAAAATATTCTTGCATAAGAATCGAGAATTACGCGACTGCTTTCAGGATTTAACGTTCGTGTTGCATGGCTTCCTCGAGACCGCCTTATCGGCTGATCAGCCGGAGATCTCTCTGCTCGGCGTGGATCTCGATCCGATCTTAATCGAACGGGCACGGGAGCGCAACCCACGACCAGATCGGATTATTTTCGGGTGCCTGGATTTTCTGGCCGACGATCGCGAGCGGACGCTGGAGCGTTACCTCGGCCAGTTCGAGAAGTCACGGTTCGACGTGGTGTTCTGTTTCTCCGTCACGATGTGGATCCACCTGAACCGCGGTGACGACGGTCTGGTGGAATTCCTGAAGAAAGCTTGCTCGCTCGCGGAGAGGATCGTGATCGAACCGCAGCCATGGAGATGCTACAGGAACGCGTCCAGGCGGCTCAGGCGATCCAAGGGGGACGATTTCCCGCTGCTGAAAACGCTCAAGCTCACGGGCGATCCCGCGGCTCACATCGAGCATATATTAACGGAGTCGTGTAATTTCCGAAGAGTGACGGTCACCGCGGACAACGAGTGGAAGCGGAGACTATTAATTTACGAGAGGACGTGAGCAACCGCTGCCCTCAAGATTCATGCAATGATGCGTCTCCGTACGGCCGCGGCGTACGTTAATCGACGTCAAACGAATGAATGGAGACTTTTTATGCGACTGCCGCCAGGAATGTTAATGGGATTGTTAGGAGGAATAGAAGGAATAGTCACCGAAACATTCAGATGGCTACGCATTTTCCTTTTGGTCTCATGGCTGGAGATTATCTTAATTTTGGGATAATGGGAGAGGAAGAAGAATCTGACGTTTTGTAAGTCTGAAATAAAACTCATTTTTATTATTAATTCAACGATTTTATTCAGCTTCGATCCTCTGTTTGTATGTATGGTTCAAATCTGGCGACTTAAAGTTAATCCCCTCCCCTCCCCAAAATAACCCCGAGGATGTAAATAAATTACCCAGTCATCAATAACCACAAATCCAAACGACTTGAAATTAGTCACTTCCGTTCTTTAGAAAAACGACAAAAAGTCGTTGCGTTCGAGTCGCATCGCGATTTGAAATTAAATAAAAGATATTTGTAAAGGAGTCTGATTGTGAGCTGCGAAAGGTAAATAATAAAATCGTTTAACATAAATTTTTTTTATTTATTTTTTCCTATTCCTTTATACATATCTATGTGTATGTATTAATTGTAATTATAAGTGCAAGCGGACTCTTAATTTCACCAGGGGTGTAATGTGGTCTTCTCGATCTTGATCTGCTCGGCGATCCCATGGTGCGTCTCCTTCACAGTGCGTAACTGCCGCGGACTTGCGGGTCTGAACATTCTGGCGATCTCCACCAGCTTGTCCCTGTTAGCGGCCAGCCTCGGCACCTTGATGTGCACGGAGGCGTGCACCGCGGTGCCCAGATTCGTCGGGCACAAGGTGAGGAAACCGAGAGGGTCGTTGTGGGAGAACGGAACCCGTACCCGCGACGGTACACCTGTCCAAGGTCACCGCCCATCTGCATCGAGATAATACGGACCCCTAAGGTGTTGGCGTTCTTCTGATGGATACCTCGACCAGTGTCCATGCCGGACACCTTCTCCTCCATCTCTTTGCACCGAGCTTTCGTCAGGCAGCGGTTGAACGGGTAGGTAGCCTCCCATTCGACGTCCGCATCTCACGCGAGTGGGAATAACATTGTATCGGAAGATCAATATTGTTCGGTTTAATAAAGACTCGGGTGGGGAACAATCCTCCAAACATTGTTGAAAATCAATTCTTTCTACCCTGGGGTTCTTTTATGTTACAAATCGAGTGACTTTTGTATCAAACATTTTCCGATTCGACGAATGCTTCGAAATTAATTATCGAAAGTCTATTTCGGTCGGCAAAGTTTGAAAGAGTGCACGCCTCTCAAACCTTTCATTAGCAACTATATACAAGCGAATAAAACTGTTTATTAGCAAAAATAAAGAAATAAATACCTCAACTGCATGTACATATTCTACAGTAGTTGACCGTGAACGTATTCTCTTTAACTTCTTACTGCGCACTCCTATAATTTATTGCCTCTGCCGATGATTTTGGCACACTGCAAATCAACTGGGTAAAACAAGGCACTTTGAGACGGATGGCGGGAAAAAACGCGACGAGAAGAAGTAGAGGTTAGAATTGCTTGAAGGGGAATAATTGTGAGAGCGACGCGAGATGGCAGTAGCGTACGAACGTTTTGCTCGGCTGAATGGCGAAGCACAAGCACAACACAAACTGACATGAACTCTGCGAGCAAGGTAAGCGGAAAGGTGGCAGTTGTCGCCGATTTTAGGCAGTTTCCCGCCATATAACAGTTAACGGTCGTTCTCCCCCACCCGTTCGTCTTCCTTTTTCTACGAGAGTCACGTGCTTTTACCCTCGAGTACCTACTCTAGCAATGGAGTCTGTAAGCGGTCAGAAGGTTAGGTTATGGTCACATCTGACCAATATAAATTTTACCACTTTTTCTCTCTTTCGATCGGGTTACTTGTTGTGTATATCGCGGCGAGCTGCGCGCATTCGATCGCTCGACGAACAGTGGTGACGGAAGCACCATTCATAAAACAAACATTCGTGTGTTTTAGGTTGGTGAGATCTTCACCGCGGCTGGGGCAGCATTCAACAAGCTCGGAGAATTAACGATGCAGCTGCATCCTACGACGGACTCACCGGCAGGGTAATTCATTGAAAAACAGATTTAACATAACTTTCGCCGCGAGCGTCAAATGCTTCCGCTTAGTGCGCTAGAGAAACGCGGGAGACTGTCACGTGGTTGTGCGTGCCGACCAATGGGAAGCGCGAGGCAAAAGCTTTATGCAAACATCTCGAATATGAAATGATTGGGCGCGAATAAATTGTAGTTGCTATTAAAAGCTACCCGACATCATTGTGCCTCTCGTTTTCTTCGTAAATATGTAATTTGAAATGATTTATCTTAATTTAAGAATGGTTAAGGTAAATATCATTTACATTCATTCGTGAAATCAGTGCTCTTGTGTAATTATTAATAATGAATGTAGATGAAACATTATCTCGCCAAGTTCCCGTCATGTTTTAATGGCATTTATGATTTGAAAGCTGCTTCAATTGCTTTACCGGAAGAAAGAAACAATATGCTGGCTGTATTTAACCCAGACCTAATTCCTCCTGTTGCTTAACCTATAGTAAGTGGACTGACGAGGAAATTGAGATGCTCCGTCACTCGGTAAAGACCTTCAGCGAAGACTTGAACAAAATAAGTGAGCACATCAAGGGACGAACGGTGTAAGTTGGCAAGGCTGAATCGAGCCCACGGCTGTCCCTCAATTTCTTTGCGTCAGTCACGATCCAACGTTAACCGGTTCGAATCGGATTTTCCAGCTCCCAGATCCGCACGACGCTGAAGAAGAAAGCGTTCGAGGAGGCAGGGGTGCCTATGAGGCAGCAGTTGCTGTCGCAACAGTCGGCGCAACAGTCGGCGGTCGTCCAGCAGCAAGTGTCGAAGCAGCAAGGCGGGAACCAAGGATTAATGGGGAAATCGGCGGAAGTAACGTTAAATATGTTAAACGCGCCGGAGTCGGAGGTAGACGTTGAAGGACTACCAGAGGAGTGTCAAGTGAAGCTCGAGTTTGAGGGCGCGACGGAGGAAGTCGCCTCCTAAGTCCAGAATGAGCCTCGTTCGCATCTCGATCTCTAAGCTTAAGATAATTCTCGCGTAAGCTGCGCCTAGTATTTTAAGTATCAGTAATGTACATTCGATAAGTTATGTTTCTCAATAAACCGCGCAAAAATCACGTGCCGCGGGCATTTGGATTTCGAACCGCGTTCGTTTTACCGACTACCTAGTGGTCGGTAATCTCCACTAGGGTTCCCAATGGTGGCGCCACGGACTGGAAAATCGTAATGTCCCTAGAAAATCAGAGCCCACATGCCCACATTGCTGTTGGCAACGATTCTGTCTGATCATCCTTCCGTCATAGTGACTTTTCCGCTGATCGTTTGGTAATCTGTTAATTCGTGGCGTACGTTAGGCCACTCGCATGACTTATACGGTATACAGAGGATTGACAGATTAGTGATGACACGAGTCTGGTCGTGGCTAACTCGCTCGACTAGCTAATCGGCATTGTCCACGGGCTGATCTTCTCCAGCGCAATACTCTATTTCTATTAATCGGGTTGCAGCTGCTCCGTTTTTTTGAACAGTGTTCTATCAATGTGTGATGATCAGTACGGCGAACCCGAGTGAACGTCTGAGAACCGAGGCACCTGTGGCTGTGGCTGTGCCTGTCACTTGTAAACACTAATATTATCGACGCGAGCTGGTCATGGAAGGAGGCGTATTGGAAAGTCCAGAGACCACTCTGGACAGATCCGACGATGAGGTCGCCCTGCAAGGATTCTGCAGCCCCAAAAAGCCACCGTACAGATTCCTTGGACTCGCACTGATGTGCCTATTAGGCTTTGGTACGACTGCCACTGTAACGTTATCTTTAAAACATAACCGAATGGTCACTGTTTACGCGATACATTTCGTTTTTGTTTCGCTACATCGCAACCTCATTAAACGCGCGGCATCCGACTTATCACGGGTTTATTAGAGTATTTAATTTTACGCCTAAGCATATTATGATAAAGAAATTTCAAATTGGAATATCAAAATCAAAAGAGTTTATAATTGTCGTGAATATAGGAAAATCGTCTCTTTTCTAGTGCAATTGAATTAGTTTTGATTTTTAATTTAATACTACATCTTATATTTAGTATTAGCATCCAAGGAAAAAGACGATGACTCTATAGGTATAGTTTCTTACGATATTTACATTTTTTACTATGTGTGTTTACTAAATATGTATGTTCTTTATATTTTTGGCTCACATAGTAAACATCTGAATTATTACATTGTTTTATAATTCCTGATTCATAACACATGTGTATTATTCGGAAAACACATCTTTATTTGTTTCGCGTAATCCGTCGGAACAAAGAAAAGTTTCCGGATGCGTCGAGGAATAAAGCGCACTTTGTAGTTTCGATAAACGTATTATTCATCCTCAAGTTTTGTGTAAGCAAATGTAATTTTAGTAACTGCCTTGGAGAAACTTTACATATCTGGGGTATCTTCAATTTAATCGAGCCTTAGTTTTTCCCAGCTTCGTCAAGTAGGGCAGAACACACACGCGGAAATATCAGCGGTTCTATGTATGTACACCGTAGACCCGTACCATACATACGTGAAGAGTATCCTCCTAGATATTAGTAGTTTGCATATAACATTCCTTTGGCTTCGCATCTTCCCGAGATAAGGCGTATCGGCGTTCCAGCTCTCTTTCATCCGCGAAATTTTATTTTTCTTCTCTTCCGTTCGCCTTCCGATATCGAAATGATGTTTGGATTCATCTGGAAAAATAATGCCACCCCACCGCGCGCCTTCCGCCTTCAAGCCGCTGCAAACTATCAATCACGATTTTCGAGTATCCTTCCAAGTTCCAAGCTGGGACAATCGGGTCATCGACCCACCCGATCACGATCCGTTTATCTCCAACAATGCACTCTTGTCCCTTGCGTCGGTCGATGTAATTCAATACTCGCTTCTTTTCCAGGCTCTTACTTTTGCTTCGACAATCCTGGTGCGTTGCAAGACAATTTCAAGACCGACCTGGCGATGTCGACCAGTAAATTTGTTTTACTTTATTCGATTTACTCCTGGCCAAATGTGATTCTTTGTTTTATTGGAGGATTTTTATTGGACAGTGTCTTCGGCATTCGCTTAGGGACAGTTATTTACATGGGACTCACTTTAATTGGCCAAGTAATATTTGCAACAGGAGCTATAGTTAACACATTCTGGCTTATGATGCTTGGCCGATTTGTTTTCGGGTACGTCACCTGCCACGCGTTAATGGCGAATATTAATGTTATTACGATTAGTTAGTATGAATCATAATATGGATGTCTCTTGCAGCATTGGTGCAGAATCGTTGGCGGTGGCCCAGAATAGTTACGCTGTTCTGTGGTTCAAGGGGAAAGAGCTGAACATGGTGTTCGGTTTGCAACTGAGCTTCGCGCGAGTCGGATCGACGGTGAATTTTTTGGTGATGGAGCCAATTTATAATTACGTATCTCAGTATTACAAAGGACCGCAGTGCATTGGTATAGTTCTTTTCCTCGCTGCCCTTACTTGCGTGGGCTCCATGATCTGTGCATGTGTACTGGGTCTTATGGATAAACGTGCGGAGAAATTACTGAGGCGAGGAGAGGGGCAAGAAACCGAGGTTGTTAGCCTAACAGACGTTAAGGACTTTAGGCCAATATTCTGGCTGGTGGCCCTCATCTGCATTGCTTATTATGTCGCGATATTCCCGTTCATCGCCTTGGGAAAGTAAGTATGAATTAGACGTAACATTCGCAATCATACTCCATACTCTTTTTGTTCCCAGGGTGTTCTTCGAACGGAAGTATGCGTACGAGCCATCGAACGCGAACACAGTGAACTCCCTTGTATATTCTATATCAGCCATTGCGTCTCCCATTTTGGGGTATATGGTTGATAGGACTGGGAAGAACGTTTCATGGGTATTTATCAGTATTCTCGCAACCATAGTTGCTCATGGACTACTCGCGTTCACATATGTGAATCCCTACGTGTGCATGATTCTTATGGGATTAGCGTACGCCATGCTTGCCAGTAGTTTATGGCCATTAATTGCTCTGATTATCCCAGAATATCAGCTTGGTACTGCTTACGGGATGTAAGTAGAGCGAAATCCCTATCTCTTAAGAATAAGCTTCCACTTTAGTGTATTCTAGGTACGCCGCGAATTGATAAATGTTTCGATACCTTCTATTTCCAGTGCGCAGTCTGTGCAAAATCTGGGCTTGGCCATAGTTTCGATCTTAGCTGGTATGATCGTGGACCGTGCAGGATACTTTATGCTTGAAATGTTCTTTCTGGGTTGGTTATGGGGTACGTCGTCCTCTCCTTCCCATGCCACTTAATTACTGTTGCCCAGACGTTTGTGCAAAATTTGAGCGGTTAATGTGTTCTCAACAGTTTCTCTGATAACCGCCGTCATGATTTGGGTGTCCGACATGGCAACGAGCGGTGGTTACCTTAATATGACGCCAGGTCAGAGAGAGAAATACGAGGAGATTCGACGTACGCCCGAGAGCCTCGAGAGGGAGAAATTACTATCACCAGAATCTACTTCGGATTTGTCGGCCGATGATCTGCTGCAACCACAATCCGACATTAGCATCAGAAATCGTTATTTATCTCGTATTGGAGCAATGGTACCATCTTGATAAAATTACCAAATACTTTCTCTCTAAATCATACAGCAACGTGATAATATAATTGTCTATCGTTTCAGGTGCCCCCTTGCGCCAGAGTGCCGATCCACAGGCCTTTACGATGATGCATTCCATTTAGATAAAAATTCGGACTATAAATAGCTAATCTCGTTTAAAATCTCGTTAAAGGATTTGCTCACTGTGTCTTCCTCTTACGCAGCGTTAATCTGTGATAATTTGTAATCGATACGTTCGAAACTAACTAACAATTCACTTTTAACAAGTCGACGAGCAGACGCTATTCTATTAAATAGATCGACGTGTCGGCTAACAAATGACAGAGAGATATACCTATTATTTGTTTTTCCTCATTAATCATAGCAATTGTAAAGTGTAACGATAACGCGACTTTACCGATCGTCGTGGAGTAACGTGTTTGTAATGTGAATAAATCAATTATTTTCTACCTCTTGTTTCAACAGATAACCAACACGCGACGATAAATTACTTATTATTGTGTAAGGTCTCTAATACGTTGTAACATGTCTGTGTATCTTAAAATGTACATTTAATGTGTGGTTGAATCAAAAGAAGAACTGTACCATTTATTTTGCACTGTTCGCATTTACACCCGCAAATATGAACTTGGAACACAGTAGCATGTTAACTTTAAATTAAACAGTTCATTTCGCAAATGCCCCTTTATCGTGTCAAGTATACGAAGAATGTGAAATTTAAACGATTCAAATTACTTTCCTGTACAGATATAATTTGACATGTATACAATATTATACTAAGTTTCACTTGAAATACTATGGTAAACAGGAAATTATCTCTCACTCTGCAATCTAGCTGCTTATTCCCAGATTGCCTTTTTCAAAATGTAAGGTGGGTAATTTCGAGATTTAAATTACCGATGCTACGCCATTGGCTCGCAGCTTCTGTCAGGGCACGTATTTTTCTACACAGCTGTAGTGCGCAACACGTGCGTGCCCGTGGACGCACGGCGACCGATCGCGATCTCGGTGTTTCTTCTACTATTCTCTCGGCGAGATGGGGGTTCACGACAACGCGGATTCCAAGTACAACGTTCTGGGCACGTCGAGTTTCTCGAAACTGGCACCGAAACGTCCCACTACCGTCTTATTCAACGACAGTCCGAGCAAGATCCAGAAACACGAGGATGGTCAAACCGTTCAGGCCGAGAATGCGGATAAAGGAAACGTTAGTATACAACAACAAAGGAAATCGTTACCAGTCTACAGGCTTCGTAAGCGGTAAGCTCTGCAATATTCTCTTTCATTTTTTCCGCTGATTTACTCTGCTGTCCCCTCTCTGCAACGATATCCTGAATCCTGAATCCTGATTCCTGATTCCTGCACGACCGTATTACATATGCGTGTATTGTAAAACAAAAAACAAAATGGAAGATCCGTTGGTTCGCTTAGTTCGTTGCATAGGTGGCAGCACTAGGCTGTTTAGAAAGAGCGCTTATTGGAAATATTTGAAATAGTGCCTCATTAGTCCAGGTGTCCCTATAAGTTAAGGAGTGAGGTGTGGATTGTGTTAATAGTTAAATATAATGTGTAATATGTAATTGTTTGTGTTAATTATGTGGCAGAGAAGAGGTGTGACTTAAAGAACGTCGCCAGAGTATTAGATAACCGTTCTTCGATAAGATTTATTTCGATTTTTAATGAGATATTATAGTTAAGAATTTTTTTCAACGCTCTAATTTTTACCCTCTTTTAATCTCACTTTTAACTTCGTTTTCGTTTAAAGCTTCTGCCTATTTACCACGAGCTGTTTGAAATATTATACCGTCGTCCTATTTAACCCACCCTTCGTAAACATTTCTCTCGTCGATAATATAGAAACCTGTATCACAGAAATTTATTTGTCTATAGCAAAAAGTATTCATCCACTAAACTTCATAATCTTCCGTGGTATGTACTAAATATATAATAACCCTGCCCCTACCCCCAAAAATACAAGCTTCAGTGCCCAAATATACGCAATTACTTAAATAAAGTGACCCCAATATACAAACGAATAATCGATACCCACATTAAACAATATCGTGTTAAGGGGGGAGGCCTACCTAGAAATTTTCGATTTTTCGATTCTTATATTTTCTTCAAGTACAATATCTTGAGAATATTCCCCGTAAATGTCAAAGAAGAATGTTGCTTTGACTGTTCTAGGTAGGCCTCACCCTTAACATTTGAAAACAAACTTTCTTAAAAACTTTGCATAATGATCCATCTATACTCTCAACAATAGCGTCATCGTTAATCCATATTCTTGACTAAATTGTCAAAGAACAAATCTCGGCTTGAATTTCTTTTTTTGCAATTAATTGTAAAAGAAATGCTTGATTTTCGACAGAAATGAATGGGCATTCCTCAGGATCTTCCCCCACTCATTGTCGGAGTGTTAATCTCCGTTCCGTTAATTGCAGATTGCTCGAGGAGATCCGCCGGAACTGCACCCTGATCGTGATCGGCGAGACGGGCAGCGGGAAGACGACGCAGATCCCTCAGCTGTTGCTGACTTCCGGCATAGCCGGGACGTCCGGTTGCATCGGTATCACGCAGCCCCGGAGGGTGGCCGCGGTGAGCGTGGCGCGGAGGGTGGCGCAAGAGCAGGGCGTGGAGACGGGGAAATTGGTCGGTTATTGCGTGCGCTTCGAGGACGTCACCTCCTCTCAGACGAGGATCAAGTATCTGACCGACGGGATGATGGTGCGGGAGGCGATGACCGACGAGATACTGTCGGATTACTCGGTGGTGATTCTCGACGAGGCTCACGAGAGATCGGTCCAGACGGACGTGCTGGTCGGGGTGGCGCGGCGGGCGCAAAATTTGCGAAAGCTTAAGAACCTGCCAGCGCTGAAGCTGCTGGTGATGTCGGCGACGATGGACGTCGATAAGTTCGCCAAGTATTTCCAAGCGCCGGCGGTATACTTAGAGGGTCGTCAGCATCCCGTGAAGATTTATCACGCCGTCAAGTCGCAGGAGGATTATGCGTTCTCCGCCCTTGTTACCGCTTTTCAGATTCATCGCGATAATCCTGCCAAGTAAGCGAGACCTTTATCCACCCACCACCCTGCTCCGTCCCCCAATTGTTTCGAATCCTGTCCGTCTCTAATCTTCAACGCGTTCGCGCCGTTTCTTCTCTAATACTTCACTCTAATCATTACTCCTTTGGAAGGGTGTAGGAGGGAAATTAAAAATTTATCCGCGACAGGTCTATAATTCAATGTTCATGAAATACTTATGTGGAGGTCGTCTATTATACAGTAGCTTGCGACCCGAACAACTGAACATTTGACAAAAGAATTTAATTATCAAACAGCCTGCACACATTCATTTCTATCGTGCTTACATTGCTGCCACTTTTATGCGAAATTCATTCACAATAGGAAGAACAAGTCGATATTGTCTAATAATGTAATAAAAATTAGAGCTATTTTTTAGCCATCCAAGCTCGTGACAAGGTCCAGGATTTTTGATATCTGTTAATTTTGAACTAGGTGCAAGGGAAACGGACGATCTCCTAATATCTCCTCTTTTCATTCCCCAGCGAAGATGTTTTGGTGTTCTTAACTGGCCAGGAGGAAATAGAAGCCGCGGTCGCGAGCGCAAGACAAGTGGCTAAACAATTGGACGGGCAGGGATATCCACCATTGAAGGTCTTTCCATTGTATTCAGCTTTGCCCACACACCAGCAATTGGAAGCCTTTAAACCATCCCCTCCTGGAATGCGAAAGCTCGTCGTCTCTACCAACGTGGCCGAGACCTCTGTTACCATCGGTGGTGAGTAAGAGTTAACGAACGTATTTGGATGCCTTCCTTTAACTTACGATTTCACGAACTCCTGGTCTTTTTGGTGAATTTTAATAACAGTCTCTAGCTATTAATTTCATTGTCTTGAATTATCGGTACTATACATCTTCAATGGTGTACCATGAAAATTGTTCAGTTTAATATTCCATCGATGTGAACACAATTTTTGTCTAAAGTATATCGTAGTGACGAATAGATCTCCATTTTCACCTCTTTATCTGACGATTGCAGTGTAGCGTGTAATCTTTACCTCTACCTCCTTTATTTGGCTCGTGTATAATTTTCAGTGGATGCTTCCATTTTCCTTGGAAATGACGAATATGATAGTTTCCATTTAATTCCTTAGCCTATTAAATAGCGGAATAAAATTTAAGTATCGTATCAAATGAGAATCCTATTTTCAGTGTTTAACAATTTCGCGAGTAGTGTACGAGAGGCTAGAAGTGTGTTAGTGAAGAGCAGGGATATCCCGATATCGCCTGGTACAGGAAAAGTCCATTGACGAAAATATCTTGAAATCCACGCCTAAAGGGGTAACACGTCGTATAGAAAGCGATAGGTGCCCTAGAACAAAACCTACCTCCATCCCTTCAATATTTCTCCACAATCTGTGCTTGCTTCAACATACTTTTATATACAATAGCTACTATCCAAAAACAATCGAGACACAAAGAAACTCTTGCACGATCCCACACACATTAAGAATCCAAGAATACCTTTATTAAAGTGGAGAACACTGCGCAAATATATTCCGAATTATATTCCTCACGCTGCACCAGATATCATCGCGCAGTGAACTTGAACGAAGTTGCTAGAAAGCACTCATTTACCAACTCTCCAGAATCACTCGATCCGCTCCTTTCATTTAACCCGTCATGGGTCGAAAGTTTCCCCAAAACAATTTTCCCTCCCTCTACTTGAACGAGGTATGAATGGGTGGGAATGTGGGTGTCTGTACTGTCTATCGAGGAGGCGAGAAAAAATCAGGGCCGGGTGCAGGTCGCGGTATGGTCCTGGAACGGGTTAATTCGTCGGATCGTCCCGTCAGAGGGGCCAATTTCATTTTCCGCGAGCGCCGCAATCTGCTAATATCACGGCCGGGGCTCCCGTTGGCGGGCGGTACTCGTTCGTCGTGACAGACTTGATTACTCGCCGCGCTCTCGTGATTACATTCGCGAGGGGGAATTGTGGCATCGGAGTACACAGAGATCTCTCTCTTCCCCCCCCCAAACTCCCCCCACCACCGCCATCACCCGATGAAATTACACAGGAATTCGACATGTGATCGACACCGGGGCGGTCAAAGCGAGAACTCATCACCCGACGACCGGATTGGATGTGCTCAGGGTGGAGAAAGTCTCAAAGGCACAGGCCTGGCAGAGGACGGGCAGGGCCGGCCGGGAGGCGCCCGGGAAATGTTACAGAACCTACACGAAAGAAGAGTTCGAGAGGATGAAGGAGATGCCGGTTCCGGAGATACAAAGGTGCTCCCTGGCGGGCGTGGCGCTGCAGCTCCTCGCCATCGGGGTTGATATCACTACCTTTGATTTTATGGACAAACCGCCGAAGGAGGCCGTCAACGTGGCTGTGGCCTGTTTGGAGAACCTCGCCGCTGTTAAGGGTGAGTCTGATTATGCCGGCCAGGGTGGCGCTCTAGCGAGGGAGTCGCGGGG
This sequence comes from Andrena bicolor, assembly GCA_960531205.1. NCBI lineage: Eukaryota > Metazoa > Arthropoda > Insecta > Hymenoptera > Andrenidae > Andrena > Andrena bicolor. The sequence continues at coordinate 687,786 of OY482666.1, forward strand.
CTTGGGACTCGAGTTTGAAAGGAATAGGTAGGCACGTCGAAGGGTTGTCTTTATCTAGACCCGCAAGCCGGAGATTCAAATAAAAATTTATGAAACTTTGGGGATATGTAGAGGATACATAGATATCTATTACTAATATAATTTTTTTGCTGCCCAAACTCACTCTAACGGGGTGAAATTGGGCCTGAAAATCTTTCACTTTTATCAAATGATAGCCCTAATTAAAAGAAGTAACTTTTGTCCGAAAACTTTTTTCCTATACCTTGGAGTTCGCGAGTTTGAACGTATATAGTGATATAAGGAATAGGTAGCCACTGAAGGAGTGAAAAATAGCCATTTGTGGTTTATTATATCTTGGCAAAGGTATGGTATCTGAAAATGAATTGTATAATTTATTTTATGCTGGCACGTGTTATCCAGCTCACGGAGCTGGACGAAGGGTCTAACTGTTAAGTAGCGTAAAACCATTCCTTATCGATCTAGAGCTTTCAGGCGGTCTAGAATCTGTATGACTTCAAGTAGCTGCTCTTAATCTCATTTTCTTCGTACCGTGTTTCGTCATCGACTTAAAATGCAATACTTGTGGCACGCTCCCTAGGAAGTTGGCCTTTTCATTAGAACCAGGCGCAAACTTTTCCATTTCTGCGAAGCTTTATCGTTCAACTTTCCGAGTCCATCAATACCACTCCGTAAACCTGACAGTCACAGAAATTCATAGAATATATGTAAGTACTCGGTGGAAAGACAGATTTTTCGTTCAGTTCTTAAATCTAGCTAATTAAATCTCAGTGCTATCGAGGACATTTCTAGAATCAATTTCTATCGCGTGGTGGATGAAAGCAGAGTTTTGCTCGCGTTTTAACGCAGGGTCTCGTTTAAATAAAGTAGATACCTACAGAGTTGCGCCACTGCAGACGACCGAATTATTAGCTCCGCGAACTCGGAAGAGTTATAAAGCTTCTAAGATGACTCTGAAATTCAAATAAGCGACTTCTGAAAAACAATACGTTTCCACGCTGTGTTTCTTTGGGGAGCAGCGATATTTCATGTCTCATATGTTGCTTGTTATCGCAACCGCATCGCGTTTGTCTGAAACGAAAGCTGCTGCAATGCTGTCCGACGGTGTTAAGGCTGATAGCGAGGAGGTTATTTCTCAATGATTGATAACAGGGTTCTATACTGATTATGAGTTATATATCCATTATTGAACGTAGGGGAAACTTTCGGAATTAGGAAAAGTAGGGAGTTGGGTAGGAGTTGAGAAACTTACTAAGGATACTTGGAATGATATTAAGAGGCACGTGAAATAAACTTTTAAAGCAGTGTTGGAAATATTTTTTTTCAGACTCCCGAAAGAATGAAGCAGAATTTTTTTAGTTATCGACTGATAATTAGTGGCACACTTAGACAGTGTAAGCTACTTAAGTTTTTCTGTATACACTATAGTTTATAATTTAAAAAACCGAGTTCTAGCCAACGATGAAAATGACCAAAGGGTTAAATTTGTAAAATATTATATTTTTTTAGGCAATCATCTCTTTAATCCTCAATAATTTTTAATTGTTCAATGTACTGATCAATTTAATAACACAGTCGTTTCATTTTATTGATATTACTAAAATCCTCCCCAACTCACTTACTTGGGTCCCATTCAAAGAAACCAGCATTATCAGTGACTTCCATGGAACGGCAAAAAACAGAAGTGAAATATCATTGCTCGTCAATAAAACTGAGAAACGACCTCAGTTGGAGGCATCGAATAAAAGTGATAGAAACTCAATCATGTCGTGGAGCAAGAATGATTGGGGTCAATCGACCATCGCTTATTTTCCCTCGATTCTCAGCCCATCAGCTCGTCGCTGCACGACATTACCATATCAGATAAAACTTTCTCGTTCGATTTTCACGCGAATAGGTTCTCCGCCGCAGCTGACTACACTCGGCAGGACGATGTCCTTATTCCCATTGGACCCACGGTTCACCAAGGTGATCCTTGCGTCCGTAGAGCATCAGTGCCTCGAAGAGGCGCTTACAGTAATTTCTGTATTATCTGGGGAATCCATCTTCACCGATCCACCGGCAAAAAGACAGCAGGCTTACGTTACCAGATCGAGGTAAACACTTATTTCCAAGGAATTCCCGGTGGAATCCTCTTTCACTCGATATTCTGCCGCACTGATAATTTTCCTGCATTGCGTCTCTGTTCCTCTCTCCACCTCCAAATTTTCTTTTAATAGAATAATAGCGTATGTTGTCTTTTTAAATAAAAAGAGAGAAGTGATTGTTATCGTAGCTCAGATATTTAACTCTTGATATCGAAAATTCGTAGGACATTAGTAATTATCAAGGACCACGTGTGAATTAGCAGCTACATTTTAATTTCACTTGAAAATGGAACTTTTGTGAACTAGCACTTGCAATATAAACCGCAAAATGACGTAATAGAGGGTTAACTGGGTTTGCTTAATTATTTCTCAATTACCTTCGGAGATCAAAGAGCTTAATAGCCCTTCTTCAGACAATTCTGTGAGAGTTAATCCAGAATAGTAAATCCAGATCAGAATTCTTCCAAGTATTCGAAAAGAAAGTTCGGAAATCAGTTCGTAGCGTTATCAACAAACTGCCCTTGTGAATTAATTTAGCTCTCAATTGTCTTCGATGTCGCGCCGTTTAAAAATCCACGGATCTAGGGCAGACGGGCAGAGAGAGAGAGAGAGAGAGAGAGAGAGAGAGAGTGATGAGGGGAGAAAGTGTGTATCTGGGTATTCTTTTTACACGTCAAATAGTCCGAAGCGTGATCGATACTTGTAGCTTGTTACGTGGCAGGTTGCCTGGTGTTTCGTTCGTTCCAGATTCGCTTCACCCGAGGGAGACCATGTCACGTTGCTGAACGTTTTTCGCGCATACGTGAACACGAAGCAGAAGAAGGTCTGGTGTCACGAGAACTTTCTGCATCATAGAAATCTGGAGTACGCCGCCGAGGTGCGACAGCAGCTCGCCGCATTGGCGAAACGTGCGAATTTGGAGAGGGCGAGCTGCGGAACGAATACAGAGCATCTGAGGAAAGCGCTTCTCGAGGGCCTCTACGATAATCTCGCCGAATTGCAGAGGGACCAGACTTACGTTACCGTGAGCAATCCACTTGCTATTCACCGTTCCGCTTCCTTTTTCCAAACGGGTCGATGTTTCTCAGGCGAATTAAAAATTCCAAGTAGTCGTTCCCGCGGATTTGGGGATTTAGCTACATGTTGCAGTTAGTGGTGGGATCAAGTTTAGTATCTGCTCAAGAATATCGTTCAGATCAATATTTTTTGGGGGACAACCGCGATGTATTCGAGGTAAATAAAAGATTTTAACCATTTTCGTGAATTTGTGTGGTAAATGTTGTGGTTTCAATGTGCTTGGAAACTTATTTATTACAGTTAAGGATAGATTCAAATTTAATATATGTATGTTCGTGGATGTCAATTGGACTAATACTGTGATTTATTAATTACTTACCTCTGAATACTCAAAAACTCAGCCTCTGCACAACATTACAAAATACACCCGCAGCAGGTAGACACAAAACAGTAGCTATCGTAATCGATCAGCGAGGGGTTGGACTCCGAGAAGCGCGGCATTTTCTCGTGTCTGCCGTTAATTGAAAGACCTCGACTTCGAGGGAGTCAATCGTCTATCGTTGCACGAAGAACACCGGTCCGGTTCGTTGACGAAAGGAAGCGTCGACGCTTCGGGAAGTTGGCAAAAAGTTTACTGTGCCAGATTAAGGGAAGTTCTCGATGGGGTGGGGGGCGTTATTTTGTTGTCATGACGGGAATTCGAAGCTTAAACGAAGTTTGCCGTGTATAGGGCGCAGTTTAAGTAAGTTTTCTCTCGGCGAGCGGCCGGGGGTAACGAGAATTTAGGAGTAATTGGATTGTACGTCTGTGTAGGTGAGCTCGAAGCAGCCGGTGGCTATACATCCTTCCTCGACGTTACACGGTACCAAGCCACCGCTAATATTGTTCACGGAGGTCGTAGCCACCGGAAGATGTTATCTCCGCGGTTTGTCTGTCATCGAGTCCTCCTGGCTGACCGAAAAAGGACTCAACATCGGCAAACACGGCTAAGGACGGCTTTCAACGGGTCCGCTGCTTCCATGGCGAACGGGTTCTTGCAAAAACTCAAGGCGGAGGGCAGCTTTGCGCTGTTGCTTTTTATCAGCCCGCTGAAATTTCGAGGGATCGACGCGGCTCGGCTCTGTACCCCGTACAGGTCGTTGAATAAAAGTTTCTATTGCCTCGTTGGAGATGATGCCTCTAATTCGTTTCCTCCCGCTGCGAACTTTTCCCCCATTCCGTTTCCAAGAACGATCTTGCCGCGGTTCCTTTAGGTCCCTCTACCTGGATAGAGAAGCTGGAACCCGGAATCAGTCGCGCTTTCAACTGAAGTGCTCCCACTCTTGCGTTATAAATCTTGGAGCTTGGCAAATTTACATGATAATTCCGGAACTTGGTAACTGTAGTCTGTACTTCAAACTGCTTCGGAAGCCTGCATCTTTCAAGTGTTTTAACTCGCAGACGGTGATCGAATTTGTCGAGCTCTTGAATCTACTATTGCATTCGTCCAAGTCGCCAAACTGTACATCAAACGTCATTAAATCTTCAAACTGTGACAATTCCTCATCAACAGTTGAAAATGTCGAGTGCTCGCGGAAGATACGTGTTCGGTGTGCTCTGCTGAGTGGGAATTACGTGGCATAGTATCTGCGCGCGTTTCACCTGTCCCGGGAAGAGTTAAAGCGAAGCCAGTGACTTGGCCAGGCTCCGACTTCGTTAGCGGAGCGCGTCGATTAATCATAACTCCAGCGCCGCGGCTGTCTTCGGCGCTGTTCGCGGCTCGTGTAGCGAGCAGGAGACAACGGGTATCCGTAACGATCCCAGGAAATATACAAATATACAAATTGGCCTGTTCGGCGGCTTCCTGGATCGATCAATTACGAAGGCAAACAGCTCGTCTGCCCCGCTGCCAGCCGACGTGGCAGTTTTTCAAGGGTAATCGTGTTTTCATCGCGCGCGACGCAGACGATCGCGGGGTCCGCGGGCGACCGGCGAAACGGTTAATTAACGGTGTGCAAACGGTTTGTTTGACGAGAACGAACAAATAGGGCACGGCCGTCGCGTCGTTTGGTTCGACGCGTGTCACCACAACAGGTGGCTACCTCGAGAGGACGTCATCGCCACGCCATGTAAATAACCCTAGCGTTTTCGGGTGGTCGCATGATTTTCGCGCTGCGACTGGACGAAACAGCTGTCGAAATTGCCGATCGCGCGCGCCAGTAATTGGGCCGCCGCGGAAATACAGGACCCAGGTTCTCTTGGCGCGGAGGACCAGCCACGCTGTTTGGTCGCTGGCAGAGATGAGCAAGATTTTTATTTAAATAAAATTCCGAATATCGAATGAAAGAAGAAAAGTACCGCGAATCGAAAATCTTCCATTAACTGTGTTCCAGGGACCTGGCCATCGATTTTTGCAGGCTTCTCGATTCTGCAATGGGTTTTCAAGCTGTACACATGGCGTGCACTTCGTTGCATTACAATTCGACGCAAGCTCGAATCGAAATTGCGGGTAGCTTCAACGACGGGATGAAATTATTTAGCGGTCGTTGCAGCTGTTGCGAGCATAGGTGCTCACTTGCTGGTATTAACACGTTATACCCTACATAACGGCATTCTATAGAGTTGCATTAATTACCGCTTTACTGAGGGGGAATATTGAATTTTGCAGCGTGTAAGCCGATCGTCGTCCGACGAGCAAGGAACGGCATTACGCGTAATTACGTGCTCTGAATATTCCTTATCATCCAGATGGAATTTTTTATTATATCCTCTGGTATACCGAGCATTCCACGGTCCACTCATATTACCTCGCTTGGAGATTCTTCATAGATTATCCTTGTATGAATCGACGTTTCAGCCTATTATCCCGACGAGCGAAAAGATGACTTTCATACTGAAATTATACGGTACAGATAATTACTAGCAATAAGAGTTCCGTGTGTATACTTGTGAGTTTTGTTGGCTTCTGCTCTGAGTGGGAGACCGACTTCGCTCAGGAAAACTGTGGAGTCTCATTGGGGGGTGCGACTTGTAAAAAAGGTGGTAGAAACTATTCAGAGATGGGCAGAATTTTTATTTAAAATAAAATTTCAAATACGAATAAAAGTTAAAAAAGAAAAGTCAAGCGTGTTAACCTTATTTGCCAAATTAATTCTCGTCTAATAAGAAAATGAATTTTATTCGTCGATATAATCCGAAGTGAAAGTAGCTTTTACTCGATCCGTTATTTAAATAATTGTTTATTTAATTAAAAATCCCTTATCAACCACCTGAAACCAAGATAACTAATCAGGGTGTGAGCGCCGCCTAATCGAAGAATAAAAATCTCACTGCTCTATCTTCGCAATGATTCTCGCGATTAAGCGCCCCTCGAGGGAGAACGGTGCGCTTATAAAGCCGAGGAGTAAAACGCAAGGTCGCGTGACAATTACGCGGATTAAATCGTCGTCGAATTATTCGCGCAGCCCGTCGCCGGGGCGCATTCACCGTGTCCCCGTTTCATCGAGTTATCGAGTTATCGAGTTATCGAGTTCGTTCTCTCCGTCGTCGTTCGTAGATGGGCTGTTTCTCGGGGGCTTCTCGTCTCGGGGAAAATCGCATTCCTGGATGTCGCACGGTATTAACCGTATCAGCAAGCTTCATCGTGTAAGATCCTCCCTCCCCCCTCCCCCAGCCCACTCCCCCGTTTCCACCCTGCGCTACGATTTTGCACGGCGTATTACGCCTCGTCGTCTACTCGTCACCCCATTTACCGAGAAACATCCCCTTTGTTCTGAGACACGTTCCGCCTATAAGATCCTCCTCCCGCGGCTCGACGAGCTGCACGCGACGCTCATCGTCCGTTCCAGATCCACGGTATGCCCCGATAACCATATTATTATTATTTCCCGCCATTCTTCAATCGGGGCCGATCCTCATAACCGTTGCTCCCACCTCTGATCGTTTCCCATGGACGAGGCCTCCGTGTTCCACGGTATTAAATTCCGCGGCTCCTCTTGGTTAATCGAGGAACGCTCGATGGACGGGGGGATTTTTTAATTTATTTAGTTGCACGGCGAATCCACGAGTTTTACTCGCCCCGGCGCACAGTGGGGCGAAGTGACGAAGTTTGTGTAAAAATGAAAGAACTTTTGATAGAAATGAGATAGAGCGCTGTTTTTTTTTTTAAATTAAAGCTGAAAGATCGCAGAATAAGGAAAAATTAAAGAAATTATGGTACGATCGTTTTTTAAAGTTGAAAATCTGTGTTAAACTTGAAATCGATTTTTTCCAAAATCATGAGGTAGTAGCCAAATTTTGCGAACGGATTTGAAATCAGCGTGACAAAATCTACAGGAAGTGATGTACAACATGTCAAGAAAAAATCTAACCGTACATGGTATTGGATAAATCAGAATTTTGTTGTAATATTTAATAATAATAATAATAATAATAATAAATCGTCTTTATTCAACAAAAGTTACATGATATTTCAAGTTTATCACAGATTTTCAATGTTAAAAAACGTTCGTACCATAATTTCTTTAATTTTCCCTTATTCTACAATCTTTCAGCTTTAATTTTAAAAAAAATCATCTCTCTATCTCGTTTCTATCAAAAGTTCTTTAATTTTGACACAAACTTTGTCACTTTGCTCCACTGTGCGCCGGGGCGAGGCTTTGTTTTCCTCTTCTCCCCCTTACTGTAATTCCAAGGTATTTTCCAACCTATCACTGTTACAATCAATTTTATTATCCACAACTTTTTCGCCGAAGAATCTCAAAATTCATGAAACAAAACGAAATTGATTATTTATTGCGTACAAAAGTGTCTTTTTCACTGTAACCCCCTAAAAATTACCCTTGTTTCGAATTATTATTTACAAAACAAATGTGATCACTAAATCGAAGTTTTTTGTATTTATTAACACGTGGTTTAATATGCGCTGTAAAATTAAAGACGCCTCGATTTCGCTGTCGATTTTGGAGGAACTGTGTTACAGCGAAGAAACTCCTTAATAGAGGACAGTTACATGCTCCCTCCAGATTTGCGAGTAATTTGATTCTACGTATCGAAATTGAAGGGACTAAGTGTTTGCTTAGCGGTTGTTACAGAAACAACGAAGCAATTTCCACGATTAATTAAGCGTTTAAATTTATTCGAGCAAGCCCGTGACTAACTCTACAAAGCCGCGTCAACGACAGACGCGAAGTGCCAAGTAGAATGAAATGTGCCCATTACGAAGTGAGCATCGTCCAATATAAAATGATAGAATCTACAAACTACGTTTTACCGGCACCTATAATTTAAGCTTCGATTTAGGTGTCGCGTTGTTTGTCACGGCGATCTCGCGTCGCGACGTGAAGTATGGCGGGTGTAATTTCGCAAAGTTGCCCCTCTAATGTCTGCAGCCCGCTCGCTTCTCGCCTTAAACGTCGAACAAAGGGTCTGATATTCAAACAACGATACATTCTGCGTCAGGCGGCGTAGCCCCTTTTGTTAGCGGATGATGAATCGGCCACCATAATCTATACGCCGTAATTTCCCCACCGCTGGAAACTTTCGTCGCATCGATCTTTCGGCCACTCGTAGTCGGCGAAACGAACTCGTAATTATTTCCACGCTGCCGTGGCATGCGCGATACAATGAATCCTTTCGAGACACACGGTATTGTAACGGTTCACCCCGGAAAGTAATAAGTGCACGAATGTTTTCCGAGAGTAGCGTGGAAAAACGAAATACGCTGCGTTGTCGTATCAAAAATGGTCAAATTTAGTCGAATTTTAAGGATTGCATATACGAACCTCGGTGAGTTTTGACTTTAGGTTTTTTAGCATTGTGACAGTGCATCAAGCGCGGATTTCCAGGTTTGGCGCCTAAACTTTGTCGTCCCTCAAAATTTGACGAATAAAGTTAATTTTTTAATTTCAACTTCAATTTTAACTTCGACTTCGACTTCGACTTCAACTTCAACCTTCACTTTATTTGACGTCGAATAAAGTTAAAGTTATTCGCTCGACGAATAAAAAATTCACTTTATTTGTCAAATATGTAATCTAAAGTTAAAGTAACCTTTATTCGACCCGTTATTTATTTATTTAAATAAATTTTTATTTATTTAATGCCCAACTATGACCAGAACCGACTATGTATCGTACACCGTCGGTATTATTTCACGCTCGTACTACTTAAGAGGCAGCCACAAATACATGTCGGCTAATATCGCGCTCTCCTCTACTTGCGGCTTCCATTCAGTTGCAACTGGATTTTCATTACCATTGTTCATTGATCTACTCCTAACGCCCGCTTTCATTGATTAACGTTCGTCAGTGGAATCGAAGTATCCGAATAATAAACATTACAATGTTGCCCGTGGGAACGGGTCTCATTAACAGTAAACCGCTAGGAACCAGGTGGCGAGCAGCAATCTCGATTTCAACGATTTCGTGCTAACCCTCTGAATCGAAATCAAAGCGGCACGGTTTGCTGGTAATTAAGCGAATTTAAATCAAACAGCCGGAACATTATCGATTTAGTACTTGATACGGCTCCCCTGTGAGATTCTAACAGCGTTTCGGGGAAAGAGGGTGGAGGACGGGGCGGCTGTGTGGATGCCAGTTCAATTACAAGATTAATTCTCGATATCGAAATACTCTGGCTTGAATGCGGAAACGTCGATCCGGAGGACAGATGCTCCGTCATCGAGATATTCAATATCAGATATTACATATTGAATGGAGGTATGATCAAAGTTTGCTATCAGCGAGTGGTGAGGGGGGGGGGGTGAGCAAGGGGGTTGCTTATCGACGGGGTTCTGTGACTTTCTGGTGTTTACACGAAATCCCGATTGCGTCGCGCCGCGGGTGGTGATAGAGACATTTCGAGCAGGGCTCCTGAAATTTGTCGAATTTTAATTGCGGTGGTTCTGGGGCAGGTGAAGAAAGGGGTTGCGGCGATTCGGAATGTTGGATATTAAATATCGAATTCGTCGGATCTTGATTAACATTTTAATTAACGAGTTTTAATTACGACCAATAGCCTATTAATGACCGAACCGGGTGCATTGGAAGGGTCCGATTGGCAAATTTGCGAGGAGTGTTAATTGGCCAGAGAAAGTGGTGATTTGGATTTTTGGAAATTTGGGTTACTCGTTTGCTTTCTTCGGGATTTTATTTGAATGTTAATTGTACTGATGTGTTACTGACGTTGTATCGAATTTGGTAATGTTTGTAGTCAATATTTGTTTCGTTTCTGGAAACTGGGGTCTAATGCGGAGGAGGGTTTTTGCGGAAAATTTTGTGGTCTTAAAATTGTTTTACGAGATAAGGTAGATTTTTGATTTAATAAAAATCAGTTGGATAATACAATTTCATTGATTTTTATATTTGGAATGACTGCACGAGCTTTACATTATTTTCTTTTTTAAAAGTATCGAGAGGCATCTTCGTGTCCTTTTCTCCTTTTTTGTTTAAACAGAGTGGTATATTTTATTTGCCAACAAAATCGTAGAATTGGGATGGACGTGTCTATTATTCAGAATGCTTTCAATTGCGCTGCAAAATGTAGTGCTTCAAGCAAATATAACTTTGTACATAGGTATGTATGAAAACCATATAAAAATCTTTTTGGGCTTTCGAAGCATTATATGTTCCAAATATGAATGTAAAATTCGTACGCATTAATGCAGACAATACGCAATAATACTCGCAAAATGCAACGCTGCGGATGGTTTCACGATCCGCTATAAAAATGAACATAATAATTCTTAAAAATCTTGAATTCAAGTTTTTAAAACTTCACATACAGATATAGATAGTTTCTCATCATTTTACATATGATTTTTATAAAAGATTTTCCTGTTTAACCATCAAAGTCCCCCGCGTCTGACAAATACATGACTTATACTACTGAAATCGGTTCAACTTCTTTTTTCCGAGTATGTATTCCCAAAAGGAAACTGGCTTTCTTATTCCACAGCAGCGTACAAAATGTTCACTATGCAACGTCTGTGCTAACATATCGACATTTCATTTATTATTTTATTAAATCGAATAATATTCACTCGTATTAACCACACTTTTTTTCTTCACTTTTCTTTAGTAACAAATATGGCGGTCGAGAGTACAGCTGGGCATGTATGGTTTTTTAAAGAAAATTTTAACAATAGAATATTAAATAAAACTCAGTATGTATGTTGTTTATCGGCCGAAGTTTGATTGGTTGAAAAATAACAAAATACCTACACTTCGAAGCAAAAAGCTCAGTTTCGTGTGCAAGGAAATCAGTAATCAAAGTCAAGTAAAAATTAAAATATCGATTTTTTTATATATTATTCAAAGACGTTTCTATCTCCATTGACAAATTTTAATAAAAAAAAATTTCCTTCTCACTTAGAAATAAATTCCCGAAGATGCGGTATTTCTTGACCTGGCCAAGGGGCTCTAACCCCCTAACAGCCACTCCTCGACCACAAACGTTCTGAATTAAAATTCCTCCATCAATTCCCCAGGCAATACTCAAAAAACCCTCCTCATCAACGGTATAAAAACCCTTCATACAAAACTGCCGCAAACCTACCCCCTCAAACTTCAATCCTCATCCGCCCAAGATCCTCCGTGGTCTCGATAAACGCCAGCGGAGCATAAGATGGGAGGGATGACTAATTACACCTACCCTCAAAAGAGTCCAAGAGCCTATCGGATAGTTAGAGGACCATTCATCCGACCCGTGGGCTAGTTACGTGCACAATGCGTACAACAGGCGGCGTTATAAGCCCAGAGAGAGAGATACAGGGGTTGATACAGCTCCCCTGTCCCTGGAATGGAGACCCGGAGTAATCAGGTGGCTACGTGGACCGAATGCGAAGGGGTCGCGTGGACACAGAGGCGTCGCTTCTCTCTACACCTCTCCTTTCTCCAAGCCCCATACTCGGTCGGTGTATGGCGTGATTAAGAATTAAATATTTACGGGTGGATCGTGGCTGGACCGCCCTGGCGGGGATTCCAGCCGCGTTCACGGCGTCGTTCGTCTTGAATAGGAACGCCCGGGGGTATGAAAGAAAGCCGGAGCGGAAATAGGTGCGGTTCACCGTACGTCGCGCGAAAGCGTCGGCGTGTCTTTCGTCTCTGGGTTCTTTCTATAGACCTCGTTGCCGTGGGATGATGCTCCGACTGTCTTCTGTAAGATGATCCTTAAGAGATCTTTAATAATGAATCCTCCTCTGAATGCTATCGCGCCACCCTCTTACCTGCCCTCGCGCCGCCCTTCTTCACCTCTTGGGTCCCGGATTCAATGTGCCGCGCGACCGCGGATATGAGTGCAGACGACTTCCGGTGAATGATGGACTTCTTGGTGTCTGCGACCTAACTTCTTGTCGCTTCGTCTTCGCTTTCCCTTCGGCTCGCCCGTTCTCGGCTTGTTTCGAGGCATCTGTGCCGCCTTTGGAACCGGCATTGATGAATCTGTGATTTTTTGGCGGGCAGTTTCGCTCCGGTTGAGGATTAATGGTGATCGATTTGAAGTTGCAGGCTGGAGGGAAGGGTGTGGTTTCTTTTCGCTTATGAAACTTAGGGTATAGGCTACTTTTGCGAGTGAATTCTTATTGATTTGGGATCAGTGTTATTTAATATTGGGGTTTTCAGGTCAGTTGGGTCTTTGCTCTTCTTGGTGGTGATCTGTTTTGACCTTCTGTGATCTATGCTATGTAGTATCCTTATTTTTTTTTTTTTTTTTGTTACCTCTTTCAGTTTTTTATTTTTTTTAGCTTCTGTGTCAAGAGCAGAATCGCGTATTAGTTAATTGAACTATATAGTACTATAATAAAATTTAAGTTCTCGTAATAACAACAGTGAACGATTTAGCGCGTTGCTACCAATATCTCCAGTACATAAATGAAAAAATCCAACCACCCAAAAGAAATAAAAAAAAAAAATTGACCACGAAAAACTCGTCTAAACTTCTCCCCCAATATACTTCCCCACTTGCAGAATATTTTGATCGCCCTTTAGGATCAGCCGACATCCGTTAATTGCTGGCCCGCGTTTACACGCGATCTCTTAGGAGAGAGAGGAGAATTCATCGGGCACCAGAAATTCATCAGGTTCGTGGCTCGTGTGTGCCCCTCTGTGCCTGTGCAAACGCGGCCGCGCAAACAAAAATCTAAGATCAAGGGTGAATACGAAGGTGAGCGGTGAGCGGTGAGACGGAGGGACACCGACGAAATAAACGCGTTCCTTGTGCAGCCCTGCTCATAGAGACAGGGAGTTTCCGCTGCGTTTAATCAACACATCACTTCGGCCACCACCCTATGCGAGGGACAATGTCAACAAGTCGTCCGAGGAGAGAAAAGGGGTTGGGTTAGGTTGCGAGGTCCTCGTTTCACGCGCCACCCCGGCCGTCTACATAAATGATCGCTCCTATTTCCTTGCCCCCTATCATTCCGCCTTTCATCGTCTACCTTGCCCCTTTGACGCCCTACCCGCGCTGTTTCATCTTTCTGCTGCTCTTCATGCGAGCCCATTCACGACTTTTAATCCTTTCATGAGCATCCGCCGCCACCCGCCCGCGTCTCCCGCCCCCTGGTCTATTCACGGACGGGTAAAAGAGTGGCGGTATCCAGCGTCGTCGAATCTGGCGAATCAAAGGAATCCGCTTAAACATCGAGTATTTATTTATACCCTGGCGAGGGCGGCGAGGGCGGCGAGGGCGGCTTCGACTTCTCTGGCTGCTCATTCTTGTCTGGGGCTCTTCGGGAAGCTGCTTTCTTTCTTTGTCGCTTCGCGTCGGGGCATCTGCGCGGAGGCTTTGTCCCGAGGTAATTATTCATACGACGATAATTGCTTGGAACTGTTGCTTGTAGTCAGCAGAAGGGTGGTCCTGAGCGGATCTTTTCTTGCTGGCGCTATCAGCGATGGTGTCTTTGATTCAGAATTTTTTGGCTTTTGATTTACGCTTTGCGATGGGTATTTGGTGCTGGAAATATTTATTGCATCACGCTGATAGAGTAGCCCAAAAAGAGAGAGATGTTTTCGCCTGTTTTAGTTCCAAATATTCAGGTTTCTTCTTTTTCTTTGCGTAATAAAGACGTTTAATAATAATAATAATAATAACCGGTTTATACTGTGCCAGAGCTTAATCCAGGCCTGTATTGAAACTTGCGGTGGACTAAGGTAGAATCGAATTAAGCTTGAGAATTGGAATTTGATTGAACTGATCCAGGACAAGATTGCAATTGAATTACTAGTGGATTAGGGAAATGCACAGTGTTTTGGGGATCATTGAATTATAAGTTGGAGATGGTAGGACAATTAATTAGAATTAAGTTCGACGACCGAAAGCTTAGGATGATTTAGGATCTAAACCACCCTCGGGCTTTATAATCCTAGGAAAGTTTCGAATTTCATCAGAAATATTAGTTGAAGTGGACTATCTCCTTTTCTCAGCGTCCTAAACCAGCATCTCCTCTTAATTACACAATAAAATCCGTCTATCCCAGAGAAGCAATATCCACACGGACCGCAACTGTCAAAGTCACTCTGCCCTCCAATAGATACCCACAACAAAACTTTGCATCCTATCCCACGTTAATCGGCATCCCCGGAATCCTCAGCCCCACGCACAGAAGCGCCTCACCGCCAGGAAATCTCGCGCCGAATTCATCCAAAGAATCCAGACAATTCCCTGGAACTCCTAGCGACGGTATCGATGCTGTTTCGCTGCCGCGGTTGTCGATATCCCCTGGGTGGAGAACTCGAGGAGCAGCGGCGAGGACAGAGCGAGAGAAAGGGGATAGCTGACTCCCGAGAAAGAGACAGCCGTGGTGGCAGCAACAGGTGGCATCAAAAATTCATTCTCGATGCCCGCTATCGACTACGACGGACACCTGTTCCTGCCGATCGATCGGCGCTCTTAATTGTAACCCCGAAACGTCCGCGTCGCCGGTACACCCGTGAACGGTGCCCCCGCGCTGTCCAAGTCGTCAGCCGTCCTCCTATCCTCCTCGAGGAACCTGGCCGTCGAGGGCCGATCGATAGCGTCATCCACGTGTCTCGAGGCACGAAACACCCGGCCGGGGCCGGCGAGCAGCGAGGATTAACGATCATCGTCGTCTTCCGGCCCAGTTCATCGATAAATCACTGGCGTGTATTAGTAGCAAGGGGCCCCTTGCTCTTCGTCCGACGCTCATTAACGCGGCAACGTTTTAATGGGCCAACGCTTTGGAGGGGGTTAATGGCCAGAGGGCAACTAATCCTTTTACAGCCGCCTTTACGAGTGACTTCGAACTCTTTGCGAGATAGTCGGGTACATCGCGCGACACCAGGCACTTCCATTGGTGCATGGGTCGTCGTTGGTCGGTGGAGCGGTATCATTCGGCGATCAGTACCTAGTATTTAACGAGCGAAACGAGGGTTTGTACGGGATCCTGGAGGGAGAGGGTTCCGAGGGTGTAGGTAATGTCTTGGGAGCTGTTGGAGGTATAATTGTGAGTTACTTGGTGCGTTTTATTTATTAGATCGTCCCAGATATAAGACGCTTTTTTTTGGTGCATTGTTCGTATGTACTCTTAAAAAATATGAAGGAAGTTTAAAAATTTCGAGTTGAAAAATTCCAGTGTGATCTTTCTTTACTAGATAAATTAAAAAAAAAAAAAAAAACATACATAGGGGTCGAATACATAACCTCCTCCTTTTTGAAGTCGGTTAAAAATGAATTTATGTCATAGTTAATATTTATTAAAATAACTTTCTTTATAATAGGAATGAAGGTTTTATAACTATATTATATCTTCCGCGTTTTTTAATAGATACCCCACACTTATAGGGTAAACCCGGGTAGGTACTTGCATACTCCGGAGAAATCTCGTTTTCTTGTTAGCCAAATAGTTTTTTTCAAAGAAGAACTCTCATTTTCTGATTCTGCAAGGACGAATACAAATTTCTAGCCGCGTCCAAAGTGTATTTCGCCATCTGATTTTTTGCTACCAGGAAAATTACATTAGACAACCGGTCTTGGCCCCCTTTCCCCTACAGTAGACTTTTGAAAACGCTAATGGACCAACTATGTGTATTCTTACATTTACCTCAAAGATGTCTTCTTCATCATTTATCTATTTATCCTACCTTCCCATACAAATTGCACAATACATTTTTCTCGAATTCAAGCCTCTACCCACTGAAGAGCCTTGCTCCACAAATAATCCCTAGTACAAGTAAGGGCAGGATTAGAGTCCACGTAGTCCATGATTTGCCTGCCCACTTGCACGAGGAAGCCCAGTGCCTTGAAGATCCCCGTGAGCGCAGCTCGGAAATCAAAGACCCACGTCCTGCCAGCGCCACGTGCCTCCACCTCGCCACCCAAGGACCATTCACCTTGATCCTTGGCCCTCGACGATCGACTCGGTCTCGAATTGCGACTTGTTCCGCTCGTCGGGCTCCCATAATCCCCCATAAATCGTGGGTAGCTGTCGGGGAGTAACGAGGTCCCTCCCACGGGATACCGATCGGGCTCCATTTCCTCCGCTTCCCCAGCAACTGACTTTTCGCGAAGGAACGAGCCTTTGGTCCTCTGATACAGATTATCCCCCGCGATCCTTAATTGTTTCCAACTATCCCCCTTCCGTTCACCTGTCCCCTCCCAACCACCCTCTGTTGGATTTGTCCAAGATACATAATTAAACAACGGGTCATTAAACGAAGACAGAATATCGTAGAATCCTTTGACACCGGGTGCCATTTTAGCATTGGTGTATGAAAACGATCGTGACTTGTGCGGTCTAATATTCGCGTAGTAATTCGAGCAGATCATTGCAGGTCTTTCTGCGAATGATCGTCTGATATATTTAAGCCTCCTCCTTTCTCCTCCAAGCCCTGCACCACTGTTGTCCCTAGGCTCCAACGACCGCGATCCAATCTTCCTTCCCCGAACGCTGCTCCCCGACTCTGCGTACACCGACGACGGGGGATATCTAAGAAATTTATCGAAGTACGTCGACGACCGGGCGAGTGCCTCGGTTTTTGATAGAGGCCTAAGGAAAGCACCCCTTGTTCCATCATTTGCCTCACGTCTGCGACGTAAACTCCTCCGCTGGCTCCCTTTGAACACCCCGGAGCGTCGCGGCGCCCTCGGGAATCCCGAATTCGGCGAGTTGAAGTTCGTATCGCGATGAAAATCGGCCGGCTCCGCGTTATCGTCGGGCTCGTTGATCGTGTCGTGGCTTTTAAATGGCGAGACGAAGGGCGCGATCCAGCGAGGAGGAGCGCGGAAGCCGAGCGGCTTCTGGCCCTCCGGCTGGAAAAGCTGCGGCGGGGAGGCGCCTCGCGAGGAGCTCCTCGGGTATAAAACTTTACGACGCGTATCCACTTCAAGGGTCTTCGATTTTCCGCTAACTTCCCGCTCGCCTTCTGCTCGACTCCCCTTAAATTTCAGATCGAACGGGCTACGCGCGATCCCGGCGCTATCCCGGAGCGGCGAACGACCGTTTCCGGGGGAGACGCTCGACGATGACGGGAGGTAAGATCCTCCGACATCGACCATGGAAGAGTCCTCTGTTGATTTTAAATCCAGCCATGGTACGTCCATGGATGCTGAATCTTCAGCAGGAAGTTCGGAGATCTCTTGGAAATTATTGGAGAAAAATAGAGAGGAGCTGGATCGCTCGAGCGAATCTGGACTGAAATATTCATGATTTCTCTGTCTTTGGAAACGACGGAAGCCGTGCTGGCCAAGGTTTATCCGTTTCAACTTGTATTTGAAATGTTGCTTGTTGTTTGAAATGCCTGGACTTGAGGAAGAACCTTTCGTTTTGTTCCCTATGAAAATCTTCGAATTTCCTTCCGGGCAGCCTTTCAACCAAGATGTAAGAAAATGGGAAAAAGTAAGACCACCCTCTTGTTGAATATACTTAGGCACCTGATCCTGGCAGCCTATCGATTTCAAATCACCCCCACCCTTTAAGTACATTCTAAAAATCGCTGATTCTGGGGTACAAGCTTTTGTTTCCTCGTAATCCTTTGAAGATTCTCCTCGAGGCAGGTGGAACAACAACGGAGGAAAAGACGTGACATTATCAGACCCTGAAAGCTCGGAATTTTTGTTCGTCCCTAAATGAAACATCCCGTCCCCATACTTTAGCCATCTAAAATCCCCCTTTTTCCTCAAGTATACCTTTGAAATATCATCGTTCCTTTCCGCACTGTTCCCAGGGACTATCGATATTTCGCGCACGTCCTCGTTGCTGGGGTTCGATATCCCTGAATAGCGTTTGTTTCGAACGTGTTGTCCTCCGTCCACTGAAGCACCCCAAACTTCTCGCTTCCCCCTGGAAAGTGTGTCTCCTTTCTTGCACCCCTCGTCCTTCGTGCATTCAGAGTGCTGGGCTCCCTGACTCGCGTCACGGGACATGGGCACGGTCTCCATGCTCTCCCCCAGCTGCAAAAAGTACTCCGCCCAGCAGTAGCCGAGCGTCACCTCCTCGTGGTACATGTTGTAGATCCTGCGCCAATATTTGAGCGTCTGTCGTACCAGGGCGAAGGGATCCATCAGATCCTCGGCTCGCGTCGTGGGCGGGAGCAGCAGGATCGACAGCACGAGGACTCGTGGGATCGTCGGCGACATTGATCCTTACGTAAATTCACCGTCGATGGAAATAAACGTCCGGGTCCAGCCTTGTCAGCGTTCCTCCACAGTTCTTTTATTTCGTCGCTCGATTCAAGGATCCTTAACATTCAACCAGCTCGTCCCCTCATTCTAGCCACGGGCTTCTGCCTTCCTCCCGACTGATTCGATTCACTGCTACCTACTGTGGCGAATTTAAGCGGGATTACGAAGAGGAATCTCTCGGAGTGTTTTCATCTCGATTTTTTTAATTATTAGGCCGATGTGTGGCGAGCGATCGAAATCATGAAGTCACGTTTAAGTGTTAACTCTGGTTTCCTTGATGTCGGTTGCTCGTTTTTCGAAATTGTTTCTTCGATTTCCTGCGCGACACGGTTACGCTCCTTTTCGTTCATATTTTCCTTGCTTTTCTGCCGCCGCTTTCCATGTGCCTCGTCACTGTCGAGAGAATAATCGATGAAAGGTTTATACGCTGGTGGTTTCTAGAATTTTTTATTTTATCGGGAGAAAAGGGAGACAGCCACGCGTGCTGGATAGCTATGTTGTTTTAGTGGAGGTACTTGGATGCATTTTGTTTTTATTCGGAGGAAGGATAGGATGTATTCTTAGGTTTTGAATATTTCGACATTGTTTTGAGATATGTACACTCACCATCTTGCCAGGGGCACGGTTTTTATCGGATTTCTTTGCTCATCTGTAACTTGCGGTCTTTTCTTCACTGTGAACATAGAGCAATTCAGTTTTGATGGGTTGTTAAATCAAGGAAAAAGAAAATAAAATGGCTTTAGTCTGGCGTTTCGATTCGCCAGTAGAATTCTTTTGTTCTGACATAAACATTTGTGACATTAGGAGAATTGTGTGTAATTTAATTCGCTATAGCAAGCAGGAAATAGGTTTCCAAAACTAAGTAACTACTTAGTACTGGGAAACTTGTTCAGCAAAAAGTCTACAGTAGAGATTACAACAAACATGTAATTCTACTGTACTCGAAGCCCTAAAAATTGATTTTTTAGAAAGAAAATTTCCCACATCATAAATCACTACTCACATAAAAATAAAGTCTTTCGAAACACTGTAATAAAAAGCCTCTAGCCTCTTCCAAAATTCTTCATTTCTAAAGTAATAACGTTAAAAACACTCCGATTTTAAAATGACACTTTATAGGTCGCAAGTGACAGTATTGTCAGTATTCATATTTATTCATATTCAATTTTTTCAAACCACACATTTCATACAAGACGCAGGGAATAGTGTGATATCTTTTAACTAACTTGATACAAGAAACCACAATTAAGGAAGGTAATTAAAATTTACTACCAAGCGAATTTGACACTCCACTCCACCTCAGAGAGCCCACTCCCAACTTCTATTCAGTGTCCAGCATTCTGAAAATCCCACCATCACACGACCTGTCAGGCAATTTTCACACGGTCCACTCGCCCCGCGCTTTTTATCGTATTTCATTCCACTATTCATCCATTCTGAACGCCACTAAAGTGTCCTCAACGACTGCTCGACGGGCCACTCGCCACGAAAATGACTGGACGACGATTCCCGCGGAGGTTGCACGCTCCGCCGAAGGCACAAGGCGAAGTCGTGCAAGGTATCGCCGGCGAAGATGCCACCGTCACTCTGGAAACGGGCCGAGTAACCGTCTTCGTTCAACTGCTCGCCCAGAGAGCTGAGAGGAGGGTGTATTTCCAGAGGATTTTACTCTCGTAAGGCTCAACGACGGACTGAGACTTGCTTTTACGAGACGACTCCCGTATAACCGTGACGGCAATTAGTGTCCGCGCCAAAAGCGCGGAAAGTGCATAACCCGCCTCGTAGAATTCCCTCTGTTCTACCTGCCGTCTATCCAGCCGTGGCAAATGTAACGGGACATCTTCGCCAGAGACGAGAATCAGAGGCGCGTGATGCGCATTCCTTTCTCAAACTCTGGGATCGCGAACGGCGACACGGATTTCATTTTGGGAAGACGGATGTCTTCGTTACTGGACGAAAAAGTATTTAGAAACTCGTAGGCACACTTGTGTCAGTGATATTGAACTAACATTGGTCATACTGAATTTTAATACTATTTTCTTAGAGTCTCAAATAGGGTGCGTCAGGCTACCTAGAAGTAGCTCAAGCTTTTAGGTACTTGAAGGTGTAAATTTGAAATCAGAAGTGAATCCTTCCTCGAATTGATTTTCTTAACATCAAGGAGGGTAAAGATATTTAAGGCGGTCACGTCGAAACATTCGCCAAGCAGATTCCACCAGAATCCTTCTCTTTAAAATTCGTACGAACTACCAAGAATCTCCAAAGACTCTTTCTCTTCACAGAAAGCCGTCCCCGAGGAATCAAGCACGACAAAGCTCGCACGTGTTTTCCACCCCGCTCGCCGCAATCGCATCCCCCAATCGCATCTAACCCTTATCGAGGCTCATTAATCAACGAACGATTCCTTCAAGATCGTCACGCCAGATCCTCATCCTGCGCCCCTAAAACCCAGAGACCGTCTTCGTGATTCATCGCCCATCAGGCGTTTCACTGTTCGAAAAGTCTGCCACCCCCGTCGAGTGAGTTTACGACGACCAATCTCCAAGCTTGTGGAGCTCAGCCTGCCAGCCAGGGTACACTTGCCCGTTTTTTCTCCCTTCCGCGCTCGCGGGACGAACGGAGAAGATCGAGAAAACCGGGCTGAGAGCGTAACCGCACTTGCCCCGATCCTGGACACCCCTTTAACCCCACGGAGCGCTGTTGAAAACGATAGCTCCCCCTTCTTCTTTATCGCCCGGCTCGCTCCCTGCGCTTTTCCTCGCGCCTTTCTGCACTTTGTCTTCGGCCGGACAGCTACACCGACACCCACTCGTCGGGGGTTGGAGGTTGAGGCGGACTACGGCGATCCCAGCCCCAGGCCTCGGAGAAATAGGGGACTCTTTGCCCGTTTCCACTGCGAGGCCCACCCACTGGTCAACAAACCGATTGGTCGAGCTCGGTTATTAAGGGGCGAGGAGGAGGGGGAGGGAGGGGGGATAAAATTGCAGTGTTCACGAGGGTGGAATGGGAGAGGACACAGAGGGATGCGATCGTGTCTTGTCTTGGCAATCGATTGGCCCCGAATCTACGATTAGGAGGGGCATTATTGGCGGCGGAATCTGATTGGAACGCGTTTTACGTAGGCGATCACTTGCCTGGATAAGCTGTTAACAGGGCCCGCGATAATGGGCTAACGGGGAACTGTATTTGCGATAACGCGCCACTCGGATGTGATCTGAGGGGTGATTTATTCGGGCGCTGATGCTTCAGGGGGTTGTTTTGCAAATTGTTGTCTCTGTCATCGAAACTATACTTGCTTCACAGTTTGCAGTTTGGGTACAGTTTTTCTGGCGAAGTTACACTTGATTTATAGTTTGTGGTTGCTATGATGAAATTACATTTGGTTTGCAGTTTGTAGTTTGTAGTCGTATGGAGGGATGAAACTAGTTGCATCGATGGTTTCGGCTGGGGGGAGGTGGTTGGGGTGGGTTTTGTAATAGTATGGGATTTGTGGCGAGATAAGAGAATGTGATTAAGAGATATTTATTTTATAATAATATTTTTAACACACCCTTTGCTAACATCATAGTTACATATCACCAACAATTTGGCCCTTTACGTCGGTAAAGCAAATAAGGTCCCCTTTTTGTGGACGTTAAAGTCCAAGTACGGTCTAGCGATATTTTTAATAAACCGACTGGACCTCTTCGTTACATTCTACCTGCATATAATTAGTAATGTGTGTGCAGCGAATGGAATAGGACCATTAAAAATGTAGCATAATTTGTTGGAGGAATGAAATTGATAGGCTGCAATGTTTTTCTCATCCGAGACATTGGCATCCTAAATGCATACTATTAATTATAATAGTAGGTAAAATGCTCCCCCATTGGAGGTTTCCATAAGATAAGTTAACTCATTAATATATTTATCGAAAGTGGTGCAGATTCCTTTGCAAATTTTTTTTTATTTATCACTGGCCAAGTAGCGTTTAAGTGCCACGAAGAGATGACAGTTGCTCGATAGAATTTGCAAAGAGTAGAACGGACGTGGCATAATTCCGAAGGGCAATTCTCCGTTTTTTGCCACCGCGATTTTTGCTAGGCGCAGTGTAACATTATCAGCTCGTTGTAAACCTGTTCCTCATTTTTCCCCATAGGTGTCGATTATTTTTTCTTCCCTCTATCATTATTCGATGACACTTGTAGGTCAGCTATGCTAACGACTGGGATATGCGTGTTGCCTATCGACCAACTAAACCACCTAACTAGTCTTAGATTATACTTGTTTTACAACTTCTAGGGAAGTGGTAGTTGTTTGAACTGGTGTGACAACGCGGGGACTAATCATCTAATTAATCAGACTTTTTGAATCCATAAACAGGATTGGATCTTCAAACGTTTAATAGCACAAGAAACAGAATTTTATTTTATACCTGAGTTTAAAGTTCAGTGTGCTGGGTCCCACATAATAATCTTCACTACGTAATATTACAATAAATTTCTGAAAAGGGTTTGTCAGAAAAGATAGAAATTTAATCTGGTTAAATAATGAATCGAATTAATATTATGAATTAGAATGTATCGTTAATATATAAAAAATTCTGACGTCTGCGTTTGCGAAAATTGATCGCATAGTATTTATTCGATGGGATGTCTTTTATTTTTTTGTTCGAAAAGGTATGTTAGAGGCAGTCGTACGAAGAATAGAGTACTGGTAGAATTCGATTTAGGAAGTTTCAAGGATCGACGAAGAACACTTGCAAATTTTAAATTCATCAACTCCACTTTTTACAAATTTCTTAATTTTATTCGTCGAATTCATCGGTGTGGCTACTGAAAGGTCCAATTAATCCTCTCAAAATTACCTTTTTCAAAAAAAGGTACAAAAAAGAGCGCCAAGTATATAATCCCATCAAAAAGGATCCCATTTAAAAACATTGTCGTAAATTAATAGCTTTACAAAACTAATGATATACACCAATTGCGCCAATTATCGCAATGACTATTTATACAAACAAAAAGATGTATCAAATAATAGTAAACAGATATATTTTTATACAAATAAATATTTTAATACGAATAAATATTTTATTCAAAATAGTTGGCGCTGCTCTCTGAAAAAAAATGTTAAGTGTCTTGGTTAATAAATAAAACAAGGCCAGACTTATTGATTCAGACATATTTATTCAGTTTAGCAACACCAATTCCGAGAGCAGCGCCAACTATTTTGAATAAAATATTTATTCGTATTAAAATATTTATTTGTATAAAAATATATCTGTTTACTATTATTTGATACATCTTTTTGTTTGTATAAATAGTCATTGCGATAATTGGCGCAATTGGTGTATATCATTAGTTTTGTAAAGCTATTAATTTACGACAATGTTTTTAAATGGGATCCTTTTTGATGGGATTATATACTTGGCGCTCTTTTTTGTACCTTTTTTTGAAAAAGGTAATTTTGAGAGGATTTCACACATTTTGTAGTGTTATTGATGATTGGATAATTTTTTCACCCAGTCGAGGTTATTTTTTTTAATTAACAATATATTATATCGTCGTCCAAACTACGCACACCTGCAAAGCTACAAGACAATTGAATTGGTGGAATTGGTTTAAATTTGAGTTTTCAAATATGAAGCAAACATACAAGAAGCACACAGAGGATCGAAGCTGAATAAAAGTTTAATTAAAGTTTAATTAATATTATACTATATTACAATAAATTTTTTTTCTAACGTAGATCACACTGCATCATCTTGTGCTTCAGTTATCTGTAAATAAATATATAAAATCCACATTTTAGTTACAATATAACTTAGAAGTTTTAGAAGAGGGGTGGAATTTTCCTATAGTAAGCGTGGAGACTACATAATGTGTCCGAAGGAGGTGAGAGCGTATGGCAGAAACTCTTGTTGAAGGAAATTTAAATGCTAATGGTAATTTATCAAAATGAACGAAGAGCTCCAATATATTTAACGCACAATTTATTGGTGTTGGAATAAAATTAATTTAATATGTTCATTAGTGAATTTAAATATTGGTAATGTGAAACTAATAAAATTAATGATTAGCGTGGGAACTACTGTAGATTTTAATAAAGTATTACGAATATCTTTCATAAAAGATTAGGAAGTATCGAGGGAGATGCATTTTCAGCGTACTTTTTTTACTAATGTAACTTACTTTACACTGCAAGCACTACGCCATAATTTTCTTAATTCTTAATGCTACGCTAATATGAAAAATTTTGTCAATTTACCTTATTTGGCAAATTTCCAGAAACTTGTGCGAAACAAGATGCTTCTCTGTCTATCTAACTAAATGTAAAAATAGTTTGCTGGTATAAAAACAATATATTATTTTGTCGAAACTTCTGGGAAAGAAGATGCTTTACTGTCAAACCTCCTCCGGACAACTTCCAAGTCTGTGCGTTCCCTCCGTTTCTATATGCTCTACGTAAATAGTCTATTGAAAAATTTTGGCGACTTACCTTGTTAATTGAGACAATAATTCAGTGTCCTCTGTGGTGTAAAAACTCCTGTCACTTAAAAATTTTTAACTAGTGTCCTTATTTCACACTTGACAGGTTATAATTGTTTGACACTAGCTACTTAGGTTACGTTTACCTCGACAGTTCTGCTCTCTGCTAGCAGTGCTAGCTGTCACGTGACAACGATTTGTTACGCGATTGGCCGAAAGTGCTGAAACCTTCAGCGAATCAGCGACGTGGATATTGGAGACATTTCCTCTCCCTTTCATGTTCCCCTCTTGCCTAGAAGCGTAGGACGATGACTATGAAAGATCTTAACATGAAATTCAGCAAATTGCAACTTTACATCAAAATATCTCAGCTCCTAAGGCACGTAGGAACAAAACGAAGACACTTTTCTTATGTAAATCAAACCCAATCTATCCATTAAGACCATTCAAAGTCTAATCGGATCAGCCGTTATTGAGATTCGATAATCTCAGGGTACGTAACAGCGCGGCGTGCCGTAATAGATACACTCTGTGTCTCGCGCTGCGCATATATCTATATATATACTTGGCGCGAGACACTACCGTGTCTCTTGATACTTGTCACAATTATATCAATATTTATCCAAGCTCCATTTCAAACCTTTTCCATTTCCAATTTCAATTTCCATTCCCAGGAAGTTTAACATGAATCTTTTTATGCAAAATAGCAGTCAATAATTCATCATAGCGCACCACTGAAAAGCAAACTTAGTCACGAAGCTGCCCCACAAAAAGGGGCAACGAGCAGAATGGGAGCAAGGAGATGGAAAGAAGACGCCGAGGGTAATGAATAGTAATAGTCGAGCTTAATATAATAATTTTCGCATGCCTGCCCGGACGTTCAGAGGCTTCTTTGCTATTTCCATCGTATTGTGCTTCTTGTTTCGACAGCTACGTCGACGTTCGCACATCCAGGACGAGTTTGACCGGCTTCGTGAGGTCTCGAATCCTCTAAATATAGATTCGGCTTACTGTTTCATCTTTCTGCTTAGCAAACACCTGTGCGACGGAAGGTCCCTTAGGATTTAATCTTAGGGGGTGCCGAATTGAACGGTTAAAAATATTTTCAATGCAAATTCAATATTCATTAGGTGATTATACAAATTTATTTAAAGAGTAAAACCCAGTTTCCTTTTCTTTTTACAAAGCTCTTGAATTACTTAAGTCCCTTGCATTAAGCTCCTTTTTTTATTTTTCTTCTGCGGAGTGCGCCACTGTCTTATTTAACAAAAACATGTCTGAACACTCGATCATAAAAATATCTCGCGTGAAAGCATCCCAATACATGCAGGTAAGAGGAAACATTAAACATATTGCTTTGAAAAGTAAAGCCTGCAATTTGGAAATTCATTTTGAATATCGGTAAATCTATTTATTTGCCGAAGAATTTATTCAATATACACCTTGTTATCTATTCAAATATCTATTCAAGTTCTATTATTTTCTGTCGGATCGTTCTCTATGACACAGACTTCTCGAAGATATATTTGGGCGAAGGGCGAGGGAGTTGCAGGCACCTTGCGCAGAATTCTGAAATTCCACGCGGAGCCTTGCTCGCGATTAAGCCCTCGGCGAGGGCTGTCAGCGATCACCTATGTTTGTCGAAACGGTGTCGATACGTCCCGAAACTATATCGAGCGGATAACGATCCATGGCTTATCGCTGGTGTTACGAGCACCTGCGAATACCCATGGATCGATGTGGTACCAGTTGCTGTTACAAGTGTCTGCAGATCCCAATTTGTCAGACACCTATATGTGATTCTATTAACAGTCCATGCAGTGGCTCACGCAATCACTGGCGGAGATGGATTTCTTTGGTTTATTGGGTGCAGCGTGGATGGCTATTAGATTTAGGTGACTTTAATGTGTGGCGAAGAAGGGCCATTGTTTAGCCAGGAAACACTTTTGCCATTTGTGCAGATATATAGAAATTTTCATACTCAAAATGTTTAATTTCAATATTGAAAATTTGGGGTGCAAAGGGGTGCAGTAGGGGTGACTATTTTGTAAATATTAACTGACAAGGGAGGTTTTTGTGTATTATAAATCGTCCAAGTTCAAAGTTCTTGAAGAGCACCTTTATCGTCTTTAATTTTAGTTGATAATGTGTGAATTAGATTTTTAATTGGAATTCTTTCCGACTTTCTAGGTTCATCAAGCAAATATTAAAAGACAACACAGAACTTTGCAACAAGTGTGTCCTCCACTTTTCCCTCGAAACAATCCAGCTCCCAATGTAATCCAACCCTCATCCCCTAGCGTGGCTGATTCTCAGTGCAACTTACCCTTAACTCACCAAAAACGTAACCGTCGGGCAAAATGGCGGCGGAGGAGAGGGTGCGAGGATCTGAAAGGTCGAATGCTAGGCAATTTCGTGAAGTCGCGGCTTCGTTCACGAATCGATGAGTGCTTTCCTCCTTCACCTGCGGGACGGTCTCGCAGATAAGAGCAGCCAGCAATGCGTCAATAGAGAGGAGACGCTCCTTCGAGCCGTTTCGAAAGCAATCTGCATCGATCCCACCGCTACCTTTATGCGGCTTCTCGAGTGTGCTTGGTAAACGTTGCTTCTTGGATAGACGTTAAACTGACAATCAGAGTTACTATTACCTTATTCAGATAGAACCACCTCTACGTACGATGATAATTATTTATTTAGTTAATTAACGGGGAGAGGCCTTTAGTTACGATCGTAATCACAAGATAAAGAAGCAGTACCAAATTTTAATTAAGCTTAGGTATACAGTGCTGTATTTTTCACTGCTGTGAATTTAACTCTTTAGAAATACTAACTCTTTAGTATTTTTTTTTCTTGGCCAATATTTCGGCAAATTTTCAGACCTTATGTTAAAATATGAAAATTTAAAAATTTAGAGAATTTTTTCAACTATAAATTTCATCGTATCAAAATTTACAGTTCTAGGTAAAGACGATTGCAGCAAGTAAAATACGAAAATACAGTGAACCCCATGTGACCACGAAGGGTTAAAATACCAATATAAAATTTGTTGCAGTTCTTCGATAAACTGACGTTTTTTTCAGAATTATTTCACACAGCGTGGGTGTTCTAGTACTTACGAGCAGCAGTGTAGTTTGCGTTTTAAGGCTTGGGAGGGATTCAGTAAACAGGTTTAGTGTAGGGAATAATGAATTGGCAGTTGCGCAGCATCCGCGTGTAGAGTTCCGAGTGTCAAAGTAGGACTTCATACATCTAGTCCTGAAATAGGAATAACGACGAATGTTCCTCGAGCCTGTACATATCTAAGTAATATCTAAATTGCGTCGAGCAAAGTACCACAGCCAATTTGGTTGTACATAATTCTGGAGGAGAAGCAAATATCAGTCAATTTGAACTGATCAGACAGGTTTCGCATCCCAAGGTATGTAGCTGCGTATGAAACCATAATTACGCGATGTTTGTGTCAATTGGAGTTCCAGTTTTGAATGCAACAAAACCTAAAAAATGTCGAATGCAAAAATTAACTTTAATAGCTGAATAAAAAATTAACCAGATCGCCAAATAATCTAAAGTGAAAGTAATTTTTATTCGATTCGTTATTTATAATAATTTTTATTTAGTTAATGCCCAACTCTGCAATTGAAGTGCACTAAAAAATTAACTAGATCGCCAAATAATCTAAAGTGAAAGTAATTTTTATTCGATTCGTTATTTAAAATAATTTATATTTAGTTAATGCCCAACTCTGCGATTGAAGTGCACTAAAAATTAATTAGATCGCCAAATAATCTAAAGTGAAAGTAATTTTTATTCGATTCGTTATTTAAAATAATTTATATTTAGTTAATGCCCAACTCTGCAATCGAAGTGCATTAAAAAATTGTAATTTTCCCTACTTTTATTTCATTCAAATAAAACTCGAAAGCTATTTCGAAATATGTCTATTTTTATTTCTATATGTACTAACATTTGTCGCGCACTTACTTGTTTTTCCAGCATTCATTCTGTATCTTTTAACTTTATTTTGAAACTGCTGCTCATTTCTGTGATCGTTTGTCTTCCCGGTTATATCGGTTTCGTTGCTGCATTTCTCGCGGCGAGAATGGCCGAAAACAACTGTCAACTACAGACGACCCAGAAAATGACGATCGTCGTGGTTCTATCTCTGCGGGGTGAAATTTTATCGCGGGATCTTGCAACGGTGCGGTGGATCTTGCCTCGTAACAATTTATAATTGCAGTTCTAAAGGTATCGTTTAATTGTTCCTGGCGGGAGCCTGTCCCACTCAACGTTCCTCGTAAGTATCAGAATCTGCGCATAATTCTGTCATAACTGTTGATAAATTTGTTAGCAAGAAATTTATTAAGTATCTCTGAAATATAATTAGACGGTAAAAAGTTATTTGAATGTGGAGCAATGAATCGGTAGGAATATAGAAAATATAGAAATTAAGATTCTTGTTTCACGATTTAGATTTCTAATTAGCAAAAATAAAGTAACGCTAATCGTAAATTTAATTATCGAGATAAATTTGTAATTAAGAATATTTGTTATAATTAGACGATAAAAAGTTATTTGAATGTGGAGCAATGAATCGGTAGGAATATAGAAAATATAGAAATTAAGATTCTTGTTTCACGATTTAGATTTCTAATTAGCAAAAATAAAGTAACGCTAATCGTAAATTTAGTTATCGAGATAAATTTGTAATTAAGAATATTTGTGAGAAGATAATATTTTTCCCCTCTTCAATTTCGCTATATTGCAAAACTAGAGGTGAATAAAAATTCTGCGTGCAAAAGGGAAAATGTTTTTTTTTTAATATAATGAATTTCAACTGAAAAATAATTTTACATCGTAGAATTGTTAATTAATACGAAGCCGAAATGTAATAGACTGTAAGTTGATCCACCGCAAAACAATGGCGCGCTAATAAAACGAAAGCCAGTGGAATACATGCATTCTATTTGTTTCGTTACTTTCATCGAATCATATTTCCGATACCGTTCATATTTCGTGGCTCCTTTTATTTTTGTCAGGACACGTCCTCGACACCCCGGTTGACGTATCGAATCCAGACGAAAGGCATACACGCGGTTAGAAATAAATCTCGATTTACCGTGGCTGACCATTTCCCAACCGAACCAGAGTTGTCCATAACGTGTAGCACACACCTCGTCAGGGAAACGTGCATTTACCCTCCACTCTGGCAAATTCTAATTTAAAACCGTATGACTAAGGGATGAAATCAGTTTTCATTTCTCACGCCTTGATTAAGCCTATTAGCCTGGTCTAAAATAAATTTGAAGGGACGTTAATTGATGTGCCTCCGTGATTTATCGCGGTGCCAAGTCGAGGGAGGGAAATTTTATTCCTGCCATCTCAATTGTGGTACGGGGATAGCAATTTTTTTGAAGGGAAATACTTCTGGAATTCATGGAAATTCAAGACCTGAAGAAATAGCTGTAATACTAGAAATTTTAATATTTCAATATTTTAATCGACATCTGTTTTGAAAATATTCAACTCTTAAAATTCTCTTCCTTTTATACTGACACACCCCTTGTCACCCCTAAATAGTCGATAAAAGGAAAAAAAAGAAAAAGAAAGCTTAAAAGTTTAGATAATTTCTAACAGTTGTTCAACTGAATGAAATTCTATTATTTTCTGTCACTCGATACACGGGTCTGTGTCTTCAAGCTTTTTATGGAATTATTTATGTGTTTGAACGCACGCAGAGGAATGCAAATATGTATGCTTAAACAGAAGCCCCTTTAGGAAGCTCGGTTTGAGCAATTAAGGACTGGAAACGGTTATTTTCCCCTCGTAGCTGGAAGAGTTTGAACTTCACGTGGCATATGCGGTTCAAAGGAGCACCGGACCCGCGAGATATTGATTTTGCGCTTACCGTGTTTTCCGTTCAAACACGGTCTTGGCGAGGCGAGCGGAGAATAGATCGCGATTTCGTTAAATCGGATCGTACAAGATGCAGCGTCCACTCGTTCGAAACGTGTTCCGCGCTCCTCTCGTGTCGACTTGATTAAATTCCCATCACCAGGTCCATCGATCTTTTGTGCTCGACGCTACAAAACTTTTGAAGCCGCAAATTATCACCAAATAGAATTACAGATTCTTCGAATCCTGAAAATTTTGTCGGGGATATTGAAAATTGATTATTTTCAAAAGTTAAATTTAAATTTAGAGTTGAAAATTGATTGTTCAATTTTGAAAAGTTTAACTGAGAAATTTGTGTAATATTTCTTTGTTAAAAAAAAAAACGATTTGTTTAAAGTCGATCTACTTGTGTAAGGATTGATTAGCGTTATGATTTCAAGAGATTCTATTAAAGTTTCTGAATATTTGAATAGCTCGTGGAAGGATATTGCGAGAAATGTTCGATGGCGTACTCCGCGGCGATTTGAATGTTGGCGCCAAGCGCGAACTTTCAAACTGAGGCACTCGCGCGTTTGAAAAGCATCAGTCCGTAAGCGGGCATCGCGTGGGTAAGATGGTCTCGCGAGTGTCTTTCATTTTTTTTTTTTTTCATTTCTGTATTAAGTAAGTGTTAAAGCGGTGAAAGAAGGTAATCGGAGCATTCGCGTAAGGAAGGATTAAGATATATTTTTGGTCAACTAGCGTTAGTTTAAAAAGGTAACGTAACAGTATACTGTGGGTTAAACGCATTACGATCGAGTTTAGGGTTGACGATATTACACTTTGCTGAAGAATGTACAAGTTTAGAATTTGGTATATATTGAGAAAATATAAGTTCTTAGTAGAGATTTGGAAAAATGCTACAATAGTAAGCTACACCGAGGAGTTTTATCACATTAATGTTATTTTTTACCATAAACCTTCCCCTATTTTACGAATAAATTTCTATTTATTTATTACTCCAAGTATTGCATCCAATAGAAATTTTAGTGTGAATTCTCGTGTTAACGTGGACATATTTTCTGAAAAAATCAGTCGTAAGGAGGATAATCGAACAAAAATTCAATATCGAGTGTTATCAAGGATTCTTTTTACAACAAGGATTCTTTTTAAAACTGCAAACTCATATGCTTTCAATAATTCAAAGAATACATTACGTTCTCCTAGAAGCAATAAAAAATACCATCTATTACAGGGAATTAATTTACAATTAATTTACAATTAATTTAATTAATTAATTAATTAATTTCCAAAAGCAATATAACATCAAATGTAATGTTAGACCAAAATAGCAAGCCACAAAACATATCACTCGGCTTTTAGCGCCGAATGCCATTTAAATTGAATTTCGTACCTCCGTTCAATTTTCTCTATTCTCTGATGGCAATGTAATGTTGGATTTTGAGAATGTCCTTCCCCGAAAGTTACACAATTCCAAGGGGTATTCGTTCTCTTGGATTTCTTGGGAATTTCTGTTGTTTATACCGCAGCTGTAAACGCGAACTGTGCCCTTAAACGCGGGGAACGATCAGTGTTTCGACCACATCGTCGCGCGTTCGTCGAACTTGGCTCGTGAAATTTTACTATATTCTGAGAGAAACCTTCTCTCTCCTTTTTTATCGAATATTCTAGAAGCTTTCGCGAACGGTCCATGGACTGCAATATATTTGTTTGTTTGTTACGTTTCACTCGACCGGGATTTTAAGCGACATTATTATATTCATCAGGGTGTTTCGTCATAGTTTTGGCGATTTGTGGAATGGTCAACATTGGGGACAATAGTCTGAACTATGCAACGAATGGTGAGTTTAAAATGGAAATGTATTACATACATATATTAGTGGTGCACCGAGGACCTTTAGCGTAAACAGTTTATGCATAATTCAATTGTAAACGGAGAATAATTTCAATAGAATAAACAAAGAATTGCTATCATTAACAGTTCATTCGTAATTGAATCGTAAATGAGGAATCAGTTATTTTTCAACGAATTTAAATTTATTTAAAAACGTAAATTATTATTATTATTATTATTATTACGCGTAATCTTTGTAGCCTATTTTCTCGCGTTGTATAATTCATTATCTAAGGATTCGAGCAGTGGTAGCAATATTAATTATTACTTGAAACGTCGACCCCATTGGGAATGCTTCCTTGTAACACAAGCACCCCCCAATTCCACTCACCCTTTCCGACCGAAACTTCCGATCAGCGCGGGCATCGAAGCTCCACGTGACCACTAAAAAATATCTGTACCCAGCAAGTACTCGAGGCGCTGTTACCCGAACAGTGGCATCTTCGGGGCGCTATTAAACTAATGAAATGTAAATTAAACAGTCGTGTCCTGGCGTCGTGTTCCCTCTCCCTAAATTTCCCATCCGATAACTGCGACCCGGGTGCAAGCTGCTTAATTAACGGACCGCTTCCTTGGCAGGCAAATAAGGAGCAGCCGATCTCCCGTTTCCCGCATTCGCTCCCTCTTTTTCGCCCGCAGCCTCGGTCGCCGGGACGGTTGCTTCATAAGTTACGGTTACCCCTGTGTCGGCTGGAAAATTCGATCGATTTGACCGCGGGAGGAGGATCCGCGCTCTGCTCTGGATTGCAAAGGATCGAGGGGATCTAATTGACTGCGACGGGAATCGATCGATCGCTCGCCTCGAGGCCAAGGGATTTTTTAAATCCTCTCCTCAAAACCCGCCCCTTCTGCTGACATTTGTTTGTTCGGACTGATGGAGACGAATCGACGTCCACGGAAGGGATCTCCCTCCCTTCGGTTTTATTTTCTTCTTTCCCTGAAAGCACTTTCGAAATCCGCTGGATGCTTGTGCACCGCGCTGAAGATTAGCGCGGGAAAGCTTGGTCAGTTCTGTTCACAAGTTGCTTTGGCTCCTGTGGTAGCCAAAGTTTCGTAGACGAAACTGCCCGAAATACGTTTACAATCGTTCAGCAGTGGTGTTTGTGAAAGTAGACAGCAAGTAGGGGTGTCCGAGTACCCGGAATTTATGGGGTTTATGAATTTTCCGAGCTGCTTGAAATTCAGGAACTCTTTGAAAAGAAAAATTCGAATATATTCGAACTTTCGAGTTACTCGAATATTTATGGATTTCACGTGGAATACTAAGTAGTCTAACTGTATAAGACGCCTAGTGGCTCGACGTAATTCGAGTAATTCGAAAATTTTCGAGCTGGAAATTTATCTGCCAGTAACTACAAGTCTTAGGAGGGTTCGAATATCCGATCCGTTTGAGTTTTTCAAGTAGCTTGCATTTTTTTTCAAACAGTTCGTCGATTTCAGGCACCGAATAAATCGAGTACTCACACCCCTAGCAGTAGTGGTGGAGAACTATCGATGGTGGTTACGATAGTTATCGATGGTTCTCACTATCGAAATTTTTAATAATATTACAAATTAAATTTGGGATTCTGAATTTTTGAATTGACTAACCTACGATTTTCAATACCGATAGTTATCGATAGTGAAAATAAGCCATCTATAGTTTTCGATAGAGCAAAAATAAGCCATCTATAGTTTTCGATAGTGAAAATAAGGCATCTATAGTTTTCGATAGTGAAAATAAGCCATCTATAGTTTTCGATAGAGCAAAAATAAGCCATCTATAGTTTTCGATAGAGCAAAAATAAGCCATCTATAGTTTTCGATAGTGAAAATAAGCCATCTATAGTTTTCGATAGTGAAAATAAGCCATCTATAGTTTTCGATAGTGAAAATAAGCCATCTATAGTTTTTGATAGTGAAACTAAGCCATCTATAGTTTTCGATAGTGAAAATAAGCCATCTATAGTTTTCGATAGTGAGGACCATCGATAACTATCGTAAGTACCATCGATAGTTCTCCACCACTACCTAGCAGCATGTAGGTATCGAAGGAATCTTCTTCAACAAAGTGAATCTCTCTCGCAGAAACTTGATCCTAAAACAAAATTGTCTGTTTGTAAAATATTCCGTTCTTAAGAAACTCACCCTCTTTACGATTCTACCGCAACCAACAGACCATCCCCACCCAGACAGAACACCAAGTAACCGATAGTGTGTTCGCTTACAACCAACGCGTATAAAATGAAGCGGCAGCTCTCGAATAATGAAGGCTCGAGCTCGCGGGGAGTTTGGTAAATTAATTTTATTGGCACTCGCGCAACAAATGGGGCCAATCGGGCTCCATTTTATTCGCGATTCAGAGGGGTGGGTTGGACGGGCAGCGAGGCGGTCGACGCGAGAAAATCGGAAATAGAATAATCGGCGTAAAAACATGGGGCGGCCGGGGGTGCGGGGTGTGAAAATCGGGGGTGTCGGTGTAATTAGCGGGGGGATGGAAAAAATGGTGACGGTACATGAATACCAATTAACGGCTCGACAATTAAGAGGGGTCGCGTTAATTATGCCGGGGGTAGAATGTCGATATTGAATGCAGGCGAATGGGATTTCATTTGTACGGTGTGGAAGTTAATTGGAAACTGAACGACGCGTCCTGTGGACAAAAAAAAGGAAGGAAAAATCTGACACTATGACGGAACGATGGCGGGGGAGATCGAAGTTGAATTTAACGGACGCGCTTGGAAATGGAGCGGTAGGGGGGAGGTAAATAGAAAAGTAATTTAAAAGGGACCCGCGATATCTGTTTGCAGATACGCGTGAACGGCGCGAAAAAAATGTTCAACAAATTGGAGACACCGTGAATGGACCGGCGGTGTGGCGAGGAAACGGTTGCTTCGTGGGCTGAACCGTGAAAGCTATGCATGGAGCAATTTAGGGAAAACTCATTGCGTATGGAGGTGGGTACTGGTGACGTTTTATCTGTTGCTTTTACTCGCGATTTTACGATTTTCCTGTATTGTTGTGGGGGATTATAATAGGGTAAAGGACACAATTACTGACATCTGACCAATTACTGTCACCTTAAGCTATTTTACTTAAAATAACAAATAAAATAAAATAAAATTCAACCTATAATCTATGCCATAAATTATATTCTATAGTTTATTTATTCGTTATTTTAAGTAAAATAGCTTAAGGTGACAGTAATTGGTCAGGTGTCAGTAATTGGGTCCTTTACCCTAGCTTCCTAGTATTTCATACTTCATACGTTATTGATAGGATTGCATGTATATATGTATTGCATAGTATATATATAATCCTAATTACAATTTCTCCTCGAGTACAATTTCGTATAAAATAATCTTAGAGGTCTTCTAAGGAACAGGAAAGGAGGTAGAGGTTTAAAATGAGCGGAGGAAAACGTGGAAAGGAAGCTCTCCACGAGAGCGAGATGAAAGGAGAAAGCGTGAGCTTTCGCTCGTTAAGATTCGTAAATAACGTCGACGTCGGGGACAACGAGGCAATTTCCGTTTGTGCTCGCGTTGCCCTGCTCCTGTTTTCGATGACGATCATTTAAATATTCCACCGATTGTTACTGGCCTCGTAGTTCAGCACACTGTAACTTATGAATTATCAGCGTTGCCCATTTGTCTCGAATTTTTAATTGGAGTTCAACACTTGAACAATCAATATACCTGCTAAGTAATATTAAAGGGGGTTCAATGAAGAGTTCATTTTTGCAGGACCCATAATTTCATTCCTATAGATTTCGAGATAAGCTTCTGAATTAGGTTCTCACGTTGATATCATCTAAAATGTCCATCTTTTCCAAGAAGTGATACAAATACAAGTAACACACGGAGTTTCGTGTATAGGATCGGTCTAAATGGGCCCTGTATCCGCCATGGGATGGCTAAACGCAATCTAGCAAAGGATACGAGCAGATTTCGCCTCAACACGTATCGCGTAATGCACTCGGCTGAGCAGGGATTCTCGTTAGGATTTCTTCGCAGAGCGCTGAGAGACGTTGCTGATCATTTAGTGAATTAGGGTAAGTCGGGGAGAGATGGTCCACTTTTTAAAAAAATCAGCACACCGTAAATTTAGTGGTTTTATAAAGGACAAAAATATATTTGCAAAAGGAGCGTGATCGAGCCATCTCACCCGGAATTACCCTATTATTTAATAGGCCCCCGTGGAGTGATTTGTGTTGCGCGGTTGGTAGGGTTTACAACAGGTCGTGATCGTTAGTTTTACAAAGGGCAGTGGATGTTATAAATCAGCTGAATAGGTTTGGAAAGTTTGTCCATAAAGTGAGAGGGGAGGATTTTTAGTCTTTACGGGATCATTCATCAGAGTCGACAGGAATGGTTCTTTCTTGCGAGGCCTGTTTCCTTTTTATTCGTTGCTGACGGAGAGAAAGTTATTCGTTGCTCGTCGTAAATTGTGTGAAGTGTCGGTGGGGCGATTGATATGGGAAACGGACTAACCCACATTGAAAAAAAATTAATTTTTCCTTTTTTATATGATTAGTAGAGCCTATTGGAAGACATTGTTGCTACTAACTCAATTTCGCAGGAAGTGTGGGTTAGTCCGTTTTTGCTCTCGATGCCTCAAGTAATCTTGGAATGTGTTTCTAGTTTCTATTCTTTGTTCTTTTTATGCAACTTATTGTTAGTCTAGTTTCTCCAATTTTAGCGCGCAAAATAAGGTTGCATGCTTTGCTTGAACGAGAAAATGCAAAAGTCTTTTGTATGCAAAGGTGTGCTTAAGACTTCAGCTACTACTGTGCGTTTGGAGACCCATTTGCCGCAGATGACGTTACATCCTATGTGGTCTTAGTTAATACAGCGTGTACATTCTTAGTTCAGTGGGCAATAACTGTGATAAAGAAGTGAATTTGGTGGCGTAATTATCTTCCGGAGTATTTCATGCAAAATTCAAGAGTTGACACCAGTTCGTTTCACCGATGTGAAATGCAAAATTACAGGCGATGTTGGCCTGTAATGGGAAACCAAGATAAACACGCAATTCTGCATCAAGCATCAGAGAAATCACGCCTCGACCCCTTCTTTCTCTAAAGTTACTTGGAGTTGAGCTACCTAAGTCCTCCTCGATTCATTCCAACAGTTTCTCCGACGATTACTGATTCCCGTCACTCATTTACCAAAGTAATACACTCAAAAGCAATCTCTGTGGTTGAAGTAGAGTTAAAGATCAGCGAGCCTTTTGCAACCCAAAATGATCGACGGCATTTTCCGCAAACATCTTTGTGTTAACACCTAAGCACACGATTACTATCTAACTCATCTTTTTTTTCTCTACTTCTTATTGGGCGGGGTTGAAGCTATTTTTAGGAAAACGACTACTTATCTCTCCTGACAAATACCACTTCGAAAGCCTGCCACTAAGCA
Organism: Andrena bicolor; assembly: GCA_960531205.1. NCBI lineage: Eukaryota > Metazoa > Arthropoda > Insecta > Hymenoptera > Andrenidae > Andrena > Andrena bicolor. The sequence goes on from OY482666.1 coordinate 726,169, forward strand.
CGAAAATCAGTACAATCTTAATCCCAGAGGGATGGAAAGATTCCTCTCCCTAACTCATCCCGATGGACCCAATGGTTCCTCCGGTGTTTACTAATCCGCGTGGCCGTTTATCGATGCGACAGAGCCAAAAACAATCGCGTGCACGCGTGCCAGCCGTGAGCGGTGGTGGTGGGCTTTGAAGGTGCAATTGATCGCGAGGCAAGCTCAGACAGTGCAGCCGGCACGGACCTAAGGCGTACGTCGCGGACCGTCCCTCCCATTCCAGCCGGAGGGCTGTCTGTTGCTGCCAACTTGGACAAAGAGGACGTCTCTGGCATCTCTCTCCCCCGTCCATCGTTCCGGCCCCCTCCGTCGGCGGCGCGTCGCGGAGCAGGCGAGGGGTGCAGCAACAGCGAGCGAGCGCAACGGGGAGGATGCGGAGGACGCGGAGGACGCGGAGGAGCGGAGCGGAGCGGCACGGGGCTCTGGAGGAGATTCCGCGGAGCAGGCAGTAGGAGGAATCGTAGGTGGAGACGTCGGAGGGGGTGGACAAGGAAGTCGAGCGGGAGAAGTCGTGCAGGACGGGGCAGGGGGAGGGGAGGGAGAGAGGATCGACGCGGAAGACGAAGGTGGAGGAGCCGTCGGAGAGGGACGGGATCGTGGAAGAAGCAGAAAAGGAGGTCCAGGGTAGCGGGAGGGAGGCAGGGAGATGGACGAGGGAGAAAGTCGCCGTGGAGCGACGGCGGAAGGTGAAAGAGGGTGAAAAGCGTGGAGGGAGAGGCGGAGGAGAGCCGGAACGACCCGGGGGTTGCCGTGGCGTTATCGACCGGACTGGTGGTCGGTACGAAACCAGGCGTCGGCGCCGTGGATGCCCCGGCTTCGTCGAGTGCCGGACCATCCTCCACCACCACCACCATCGCCGCCGCCTCCACCACCATCGACGGCGGCAGCAACCAGCATCGCCACCTCCATGGAGGTCGCGCGGCTGGCCGTCAGTAGAGCCCGGGACAGACAGCCGATCGCGCACACGGAGGGTGCGGGTCGTCCCTGGGATTGGAACGGGTTTGGTCGGTCGGTCGGTCGGTTCGCTCGGTTCGCTCGGTTCGCTCGGTTGGTTGCGCGACTGCGGGATCGTTTATAGAGTCGGTCGACACGCTCCTCGCCGCTGCTGCGACCCCTCGAATGTTGCCGCGTATCCACGGACTCTGGGCCGCTGCGCTGCTAGTTACCGCGACGCGGGCCACGCCGCTCTCTCGCGAGAGTAGGTAATCGTCGAAAGGGGGGCGGCGATCCAGACATGAAGACACCTCGTGGCTAGTGGTGGTGAGGGTGCAGGTGGTGGAGTGGGTGGACGAGTTTGTTCGCGAGCCGCTAGCATGGAGCTGAGCTGCACGAGTGCCGTGTGAACTGGGGCCCGGATGTGTGTCCGACGGCGACCTGCCGTTCATCCGATCTGGTCGGCGCGTCCCCATGGATTTCCATCCCGCGGCTCCACGAACGACAGCCTCGATGAGACCCGCGCGGAGGTCCACGGAGTTTTGAAGAGCAAACGAGGGAAACGGTACGTCGACGGGGCTCCTGGAGGAGTAGGATGCTTCGCTAGTTACTCGGCGTGATGTTAACCACCGGTTCGCGCGACGGTGCATTATTGCCGGCTGATCATGTAAATTGCGAGCAACTTGCTCCCCCCTGGCTTATGGTTTAATGCTAAACTACTTAGCCAAGTGTTAAACTTCGGTCCCCTCCTTCAAGCCGTTCAAGTTCCAAGGTATGCAAATACGCGGTGGATGTGGAACTTTTAGTTAGCTTACGGTTTAATCACGGCTGAAAAGGCTCTGCAACTTTCCTGGCTTTCCCGACCCGTGAACCTGGGTAACAGCTAATAGAATGGAGCCTCACTTCCGCGGTCTAGTTCCTTCCTACTCCAACAGACCGTTCAAGCTTCTTCACCCTCCACACCTCCTAGCCTCTAAAAATCTACCTTCCCTCGTTATGAAAAGTACATCACCACCCTCCGTTATTCGAATCACACCACGGACATCTCGCCACGTACAAGCCTCCGATCTCTCACTACCAGCTATTCGCAGATTCTAATTCCGATCGGGGGGCAATCCGACGGAATTAATTCCGCCGGAGGAATCGGACGCGAGCTCCGTGTTGCCAGTTCGCCCGCGCTGGGTATAGATCGAGTGTCAGCGATTCGAGGATACCGCGGCCGAAAAGTTCATAGATCCCACCCTGTCCCGACTGTCGCGTCCGTATCACTCGATAATTCTCCACCCCTCCCCCCGGAGGATCGATCGACGGGCGGCTTGGAAGTTGGAGCGGGCAAGCTGGCTCGGCGAATTATTAATCGTCCCCGTTCGTCCCCTGCAATTAGCGCGGGCTAGGAATTTAATTTCGCTGCGAACAACTCTCCTCGTTCCCCGTCCGCCCTATCCTCGTCCACCTACCTATCGCGATTACGGCCTTGGTTATCGATGTCTCAATGACGCCGGAGAACAGAGGCTCGCGCAGAGGAATGACGGACTATGGAAGGGGATGACGGTGATGGGTGGGGGGCGGATGTTCATCGCCTGGAATCTAACGCGTAATCCGTTGACACTTTGATCCTCTTTTCAAGTCGCAAAGCCTCACCGACACCGGCCAACTTTCACGATGGAAGCCTCTGATAGGCGACGAATCAGCAAGTAGTTAGACTCTTGCCTGTCGCTTTTACAGTTTGATCCAACTTGGCGATTTCGAGGGCGAGGGGGAGTTTTCCTGTACATTCACAAGCAGGGGGTGGGGGGTGGGGGGTGGAATACGGAACGAGAGCGAGGAAACTGCGGGCGTCGTTTACTGCCCGTAGACTCGATCTCACTATAAATGTTCGCCCGTGCCGCGGTTTAAACGCCCTCCCACCCCCACCCCCACCCCCACCCCCCATCTCTGTTAAGTTTTATTCGCCGCGGCGACACCGCGTCGAGTATTAGCCGTATAAATTTTTATTGAAACGGTCGTTCGTAATTTTAACGGTCGGACAGTTGTTCGGGCAACAATCGCGTTCTTTATAGCCGCCGTTTGTTATCCCCTCGTTTCCTACGCGCGCTGGAACGTCGACGAACGTGGAAAGATCGCGCGGTATGTGGATTTAGGGGGTTGAATTTCGAGGGACTCTGGATACTTTGGCAGTTTTATTGAGTAGGCTGTTGCGCGTGTGTGGCGTGCTTGGTTGACAAGATGGCTGCTGCGTTATTAGAATGCATGTTGGGGTGACACTGGTTCTGCGAGGGATTCGAGGGCCGGGGTTGGGAAGCTTTGGAGAAGAAGAAGGGTCTGATGAATATGGAAAGCAGTTATCATATCAACTGTAGTTTTGAAACATCCGAAAGAAATTCAAGAGTCCTTGTAGAAAACACTGTGAGAGCCAAAATTAAAAAAATTCTTTTATCGGAAAATATTCTGTGTCTCAATGGTAACGTTATAGTATAGAATTTGATTTTTTTTATTGGAGAACAGTACAATGGGAATGTCTTTAATTTCGGATAATCCAAATACGAACATCCCTACAGAAAGACTAAAATCAAATCTCCCTGCCAGAAATTTTCCACAGATGAATTCCACGTATCCTTACACCTCTTCCCCCACATCGTTTCCAACCCACTTAAATCGTGCCGAAGCATTCGTCAGGATTCGATTCACCTGACCTGTCGTTATTTATTCTTAATTACTCGTTCGTGTAACTCGAGCGGCGCGTCGAGTCCGCCGTAAACGCCGATTCGTATGACGAGCCTCGTTTAACAACGGCCGGACGCGGGAAGCAATTATTAATTGTTTTCGTATCGGTACGGTGACGGTGTAATTGCATCCACCGAAACTGGCGTTTGGTAATTCCTGCTCGATTCCCTTTGGAGGACGCAGAGTTGTCGAACTGAACTCTCGGGTTACACGATGAACCAAAGGATCGCGTTTAAAGCGGCCTCTCCACTCCAACCCCCCCCCCTCCCCACCCCCGCCCTTCTACTTGGAAATTGGAAATTCTCGCGTCGCCCTGGCGTACCTGGTATTATTGGGTTTCGTGTCATTTGCGGCCTCTGAACGGGGCACGTTACAAATTGAGTTGTCCGACGTAATTCCCGCTGGACCGAAAAAGCCCGCTAAATGTCTGCAGAAACGCGAAACAATAGCAACCCCACTTGCTTTTCGGAGCCCGGGTGTCGCTGGGGGTGGAGTGGAGGTATTAGATTAATGTTATTATTCCATTATTTTCTCACGTTCCCGCGCGTAATTTACGTGGAATGAAATTCGAGCTGGCGACTAATAATTCGTTTAGAAGTTCACGTATCCGTATCTGGAAATTGGGAGAAGGGGTGACGGTGGCGTGTTTATTAATGGGACGAATAAATTCCTATGGGGCACAGTTGTACGCTAGGAAAGATAGGATTAGTATCGATGTTTGTGCGGATTAAGAAAGTTTGAAGAACCGATGTGTTTTACAATTTTTTTACCTGTTTTCTTTGTTTCCTGTTTACGTCTATTAGTAATTAGAGGAACAGATTCATTTTTGTGGGGCATATCGTTATTTGTGGAAATTGGAGAGCTTTGAAGTATTGAGATGTTTTGCAAACATTTTTGGTACATATCGATTGACCCCGTTTTGTGTCTCATTGTTTTGGAGATGCTTCGACGTTGGAGCTTTAGGTTTCTGGGGAAAGGGGAGGTATTGGTAGTTTCTGGATTTGAGTCAGTGATTGATTTTCAAATATATTTAATTTCCTCTCTTCGTACACGTTGCTGTATTTATTCCGTTCATTCTCTTTTGATGCGAATGTTATCTGGTTGCAGATAATATGCTCTAAAAAGGTATCTATTTTACGAGCTGCACAAAGTTATTAGCAGAAACAGTTAAACTCTTCGTCCGGTTTCCTCGCGATTTTCACATAATTCTCTGACCGTCAGACATTTTTGCTTCCACTGCAAAATGTAATATTGCACCAGGAAGATACCATGAATTTTTTAGCGAATTATAAACGTTTTCATTTATTTCGATGCACATAGCTCCTCTCTGCAAAAGGACCATTGTTGAAGTGACTACAAGGCACCACTCGTGTTTTGTCAACGCACAGATTTTTTAACAAAAACGTTGGTGATTGAATTGAACGTAGCAGTGTCGATCCTAGGATTCTTTCATTTTTTCGAATCGAAGATCGGCTTTCCGTGCAGTTAATGCTTTTTCTGTGATACAGCTGCATGTTTCCTACAGCTTCTTTTTTATTCTCTTTACAATTTCTGTACTTTACAATATTTTCAACAGTCACCAATGTTTTTCATTGAATAACGAGGTGTCTCTGTTAACATTTTACTACAAGCTTTCCTATCAAGTTCTCGACCATGCCAATAATATTCTAATGCGCTGCCCTAAAAGAGGCGTGCAGATTAACACGGGCACATATGCAACAGCGAATAATGAAGTGCCCATAAAATAATTCAATGCAACTCAAGTGCCCCAAAATATCAAAACAGGAAGCAAACGGTAGCCTTCATTTCTCTTTACCTTCCTCAGGATTGATATGCAAATCTGCAGTCTCTATATATAAGCAAGTTCCAGGGCCAGTGTATAACTGCCAAATTTGTTAATTTGTTAACTTCTCTGATACAAAAAATCCGCCTCATCTAACCACTATTCTGATTCTTGTTACAGAGAGCTGACGAGCGAAGCAAGAAGCAAAGAAACTAGAATCGCAGTACCAGAGTGAAGGAATTGATTAATACCTTATAATTAAAAAGAAAAAACTGCCACTCCGTGGACGTTGCACCGCGCTCCGCCCCGAATCCCAGCAGAGCTGCCCCTCCTCGAGCTGTAACAGGAGTGAGTGTTAGCTGCCGCACAGATCACGGAGAATCTCGTTGACTTTTCCTTTCCGAGAGGGCGAAAATACACGCGCTCGTATCCTGGCGTCGCCGATGGTTCCCCAAAACTCGCACGCTGGGATCGACTGGAGCTCGCGGTTGATTGCTGGCACAACGGTGACGACGGGTGCTCGGGCATCACGGAACGACGAGTTGCTGTCGGCGCGGAAGCTCGTTGCCGGGAATACACGTCCTCGAGGATGGAACTGAGAGGATCGCGGGCAATCAGCGCGTTAGACACGAGTTTTCGCGAGTTCGCGGTGAACGGATTGAGCGTCGCGGGGATAGTCAGGAAGCAACAGAGGGAAGGAAGTGGGCTGCGCGCGTACTGGCAGCGGGCCTTGGACGACGAGGGTAGGGGAGCGAAGATCGTGCAAGGTAGGGAAGAGGAATATTGGGGATCGACAGTGGTAGGGAGCGAAGGTAGTAGCGGGAAGGGGGACTTGGATCAAGGAACGATAATAAATCGTCGGGGCAGAGGAGCCTCCAGGCAGACTTACAAGAAAGAGGAATCGCGGAGGAAGTGCCCCGAAGAAGGGAGAGCCAAAGAGGGACATAAATCGAGTGGAGAGGATCGCGAGGATAGAAAGGGTACCGAAAAGGAACGGAGTGAAAAGGAAGAGGGTCGTCCGTTAGAAGGAGGGCCCCACAGATGCGGGGCCCGGAGGGGCCAGTCCGCGGCGGCGTGACGCGATGCGGACGTCCTCCTCCTCGTCTCCGAGGAAGAGGAAGAGGAAAGACCTCTCGCCTCTCGACCCTGTCCGAAGTCTGCCTCCCTTGGACGATAGTTCCGGCGGGTCGTTTATCTCGCGCGATGCTGGCCAGCATCTCGCCATTGCGGCCACTAAACGTAGCTGTCGCGCGTACGTCGAGGAGGCCGCGTGTGATTTCTGCCTGGCGAGGAACAGGGCGGAAAGCTACGGAGGGTGGCAACGACGCCGCGAGAGCAGAGCCGATAGTTCGCGGAAGTGTCTGGCGACGATCGTCGTGTTCGTCGGGCTTCTGTGCGGACATTGGTGTTCCGGGGGAGCGGAGGCTCTGGCTGGTAGTCAGAAGTACAGCACCAGGACGGTCAGGACCAGGTACGGGACATTGCGCGGGGTCGAGGCTCGCTCGTCGACCTCCGTCGAGACGTACTACGGCGTCCCATACGCCACGCCGCCCGTTGGAGCGTTGCGGTACATGCCACCCGTCACGCCGACGCCTTGGCGTGGCACCAAACTGGCGGACACCATGCCGCCAGCCTGCCCCCAGAAGCCACCGGAACCGGACTCGAGTCAGCCGCGGCACAGGCGCGCCTACCTCGAGAGGCTAGCACCCATGCTCGCCAACCAGAGCGAAGACTGCCTCTACTTGAACCTCTACGTGCCCAAACCTCCGCATGGTGAGTTCTTCTTCTGCTCTTTTTTTTTTTTGTTACGCAGTAGTGGTGGGGGGGGGGGGCAGTTTAAGGGATGGGATGTTATGGAGATTAATGTTCATGTTTCCAGGGACATGTTTAAGTAAGTTAACTTCTCTCCTCGATTATGATGTTAAGTTGTAATATAGTTGTGGGGAGTAGATTATTCATACTGGTTGGGCTTGACTACTTCTGTTATACCTAGCACGCTGGTAAATTTTCATGAAATTGTAGGGGTGGAGCAAATTATTCGCTGCACTTGAAATCAAATTTTCTGATATTGAACATTAATTTCCTCAAATTATCTACATTTTAGTACAAGTCACTATGAACAGTATCAATTCTAGCTATCTAATTCGACTCCATCTTCATCGTTAAATGTACTCCGAGTTCCTTAATGTCGTTAGTATTCCATGCATCAAGAGGGAACCCTGAATATCTTCATGAAATACAATGTTCACTTTGCCCAAGTCTCATGACGAAAGATAGACCATTTAAAACGAAATTAAAACTGAACTTTCCAATTTCCAAAAACACATTCCTCTCACCATGAATGGACCAGCAAATAATCTTCATCGAAATCTGAAATATCTTCCATTACAAAAGCAGATCATCCATCAATCTCCCGAGTAACATCTTTCGCATTCGACAAGTGGTGAATTCATTTCACCATAAAACAGAAATCTAAGATCTTTAGACTCGAGCTTTCACGCGAATACGCCGCGTACAATTTTCTCCCCATTACGATTTAGTTATGGGCATTAGAGAAAGCTCGTTTAGACAAGAATCTCGTTCCCAAGCATGCTCATATCGGCCCTGAACTTGACCGTTCAACACCGACTACACGCTACGCCTGAATAATTTCACGCCATAAATAAACTACCCGTTCGCACGCGACACGCGAGGCGGAATTTTACGAGCCGCGGAATCGTCTTTCTAAAATCGATTACGGCCACCACCGCGTCCGTTTCACGCCCTTTCTCGTGGCCAGTCCATCTTGCTGACACGACAACCTGTTCGACCCTCCCGACTCGCATAACGCTCCTGGCACAGTTGGCAACTTGGCTTCAACGAGCACACGCGACGAAAAAAACCGTTCCGAGATCGCGACGCGGCAGATTCGCGGAATTGAACGAACGACGTCCAATTGGGCGCAGAGATTAGACGAAAATGGGAAACGAAACGAGGGGAACGAGGTGAGGAGGATTGGCCTCGCAAAATACGTGGAAATTCGATTTCATGTTCGCATTGCTCGCGCCACTGAATCTTCTCAGCGTTCGGAAACTGCTAGATCCTCCTCGCTACTTTGTTGCCGGAGGACGTTGAAAAAAGAACGAGTTTGGAACAACTAGGGCTGGGACTATTCGAATAATTTAATATTCGAATATTTTACAAGTATTCGAATAATACGAATAAACTTCGAATATTTCAGTATTCGAATGTTATTATTCGAATACTATTCGAATACTGCTATATTCGAATACTATTCGAATAGTATGGTGTGAAGTGGGTCAAAATTAGCGTACAAGATTTCACCCTGACAAATGAACCTAAAGAACTTGATTTATAATTCACACCATACTATTCGAATATATCAGTATTCGAATACTTTAATATTCGAATGGTATTCGAATACTTAGATATTCGAATTATATTCGCCAAATAATTGAGCAACTGAAGTATTCGAATATTCGAATACCGAAAAATTCGACAAATAGTCCCAGTTGGATATTGTTGATATTGTTGGCGTGTGGTATTGACAGAATTGAACGAGCATTAGTTAATTCAGTTAGGGTAGATGCCCCATTTGTGGCCACATTAAGGTATTGTACCAGTTTTGGCAACTTGTTAAAAAATATAATATTTTTCCGTGTAAATAATAATTATAACCTTATATTTCGGGCGGTATACTAAACAAAATATTTATCATGTGAAATTCTCCACATAATAATGATCTGCAAGCAATTTAAAAATAAGATAATTATGCACACGGCCAAAAACAGTGCAATGGCCACAAACGGTACTTCTACCCTGACTTAGATTGGAAAATTGGGGATCTCAGAGTGAGAGCTGTTTAAGTTAAGGAAATGGGTTCATTTCTGAAAGAAATAGCATGGCATTCATCTTCGAGTTGTATCGCGTTGAATCGGGATTTACTTTGATACCCGTATTTATTAATACCACAACAGGCTGTGTTAATTATCGTGTTGTTATATCTGAATAAAGTACCCACAATGACGGTTGTTTTCCGTATAGAACAGGTATTAATTGGTCACTTTCAATCCAGTCAGATTGTCCCAGATTTAAGGTTTAACAATTGACTCGTGTGTCCGAATTCGTTAGAGTTGCACCGCAGCGTTCGAAATAGAACGTGAAATGATAAATCGGCTGGAAAAAGGCGCACTCGTAACGAAAATAAGGCTCACTGAATTGAAAAGCGAACAATGAATAACGCGAAAGTAATCGGTTGGTCATCTATGATAAAACGTGCCAAAATTATCAAACTTTCATCTATTGCAAGTCCAATATCGTTAATATTATACTCATTAACCCTCTTGAACGCAGACTCACTGTAAAGTAACAACATATTATTCACAAAAATTCATGGGGATCACAGATTTTTACTACACAGTACAATATTTATAAAATGAAATTGAAATGTAGATTTGAATTTGTCAAATTGAAAAAAAAACAAAAAAAATGTACCAGTTAATTAATCTATCTATATATGTTCTAGAAATTTCGGTTATAATTTTATAAAGAGTTAACTTGTAATGCGAATCAATTCGATTTCTCTTTTTAAAATACGATCCTTCGTGCCTTTCGACCAGTTTCGATAGTCGTCGCTCCACCATAAATCTCCGTTTCGAAATCCAAGTATTCGACAGTTGCCGAAGTTCACAGTTGAAACGTCTTCCCGAAATCGCCGAATTCTTCGTCCGCTTCGTTGGGCGAAGTTTCTCCACGTTCGGTGGCTCGGTCGACGCGGAAAGTATATTTCTCTTTCACTTGGAATGTTGTGCGAGGATTGAAAAATAGAGAGAGAAAGAGATGGGAATCGCCAAGTCTGCAATTGACGTCGCAGCCTCTTGCAGAAAGCACTTCATCGTCGTTCGGTAGTCGTTGCACTTTCCGTTGACTGTGCAGAAAATTCGGTGGATGTTACAGCAGCGCGCGAGTGATCGAAAAATTTCCTCGCAAGTTGTGGCACCATTGATACATGACGAACGCGAGCTGATTAAACGTTATGTGTGTTGTAATTCAAGAAACTTAGACCACAACTTACTGCGGACGCTTGTGAGAACTTAAACCGACACAGGCAGAAGTATAGAAACAAATTAATTATTACTTTGCAAAATTAATTATTTTTTCATGAGTAGGTGAATCAAGTTTGTTAGTAGTGGTGGAGAACTATCGATGGTTCTCACTATCGAAAACTATAGATGGCTTATTTTCACTATCGATAATTATTGGTATTAGTCATTTGAAAAATAATAACTGCTGAAATTCAGAATCCCAAATTTAATTTCTAATATTATTACAAATTTCGATAGTGCGAACCATCGATAACTATCGTAAGTACCATCGATAGTTCTCCACCACTAGTTGTTAGTGACACAAAATTTCAGCCCCATCTCTTGTGCAGCTCTTATTAAATAAAATGATGTTCTCTGACAAGGGAATATAGATCCCATACACGTCGATTTTGATGAGACTCCGCAGATTTGCAGAATATTGAAAAATAGTTATCACAGGATTTTTATTATCCATGTTGAGGGGATGAAAAGAGCCCCTAAATTCGGGGGTGGAAAACATATTTTCTGAAACTTTCTAAAAACTGAACAGCAGGTTTGACCCGTTTTTAAAAAACTCACATTTCAAGAAGAAAAAAAATTCTCATACGTCTAATAGTTCTCGAGATATTCCAGAAAATATGTTTCCGACACCCAACTTTAGGGTCTGTTTTCCCTCCCTCGGCGTGGTCGATTGGCAATTCTGCAAATCTATAGATTCTCATGAAAATCCGCCTGCGCGGGTTCGATACGTTCCCTTGTGAGTTATGAAAAATCATGGTGCCCCGGCGTTCCAACCTCTCCTTTTCATCCAGCCTCGTTCGTGTCACCAGTTTCTCACTTTGATTTTCTTGCGTTTGGGAGCGGAGGTTGGGGGACGCGACGCGCAGCGGGAAAAAGGAGTGGGCGAGTGAAAGAAAGCGGAAGAAAGGAGAGGAGCGCGAACGACAAAAGGACGCATCGATCGGTCCGTCTCGTCGCGACGCGGCGCGACGCGACGCTTTTCTGATTGCGAGCCAAGCGAAAGGAGGGGGCGAGGCGAGGATCTAGACTGCCATATCCGCCGTTAGGCTGGAGGCTGGTCTTTAAGCGACTCAAGGAAGAGCAGCCCTCGCGGATAGGACATTCTTGCGTCTGCTGGAATACCGAGCCCCCTTTTGTTCTAAACGCTTCGTAACGTTTTACGTAACGCCGCGCGTAGGTTGTTGCATAACGGGGATGAAATTGATTTTCCCATTGGGGAGATTCTGTTCGCTGTTTATTATAAGCGGGGGTATTTTTAGTGTCGCCTGGGAAGAGGAAGCTGTTATTCTAAAATTAGTGGCAAGGGCAGTGTCAGCGAAAGGGCAGGGTTGCCTGATCAAATGGGGTGGATTATTATTTCTCTGTTGTTTATTATTTACCATGTTTGTTTACGAGGATTTGTATCTAGAAATTAGAACCGCCGGTGAGCCGTGATATTTGATGGAGGTGGAAATTTCCTTTCAATTTATAGGAAGAAAAATATTTCTCGAAAAAGATGCTGTGCTCTTAGTTTTTTATGTATCGATTTTAATTTATTAATGCTGGAAGATAGCAGTTCGATAAATAATTGAAATTAGTACAGCGAAAGTTAGTGAGGGGATGAAGATGTAACTTTAAATCGAAGTAGACGGAACGTTACGCTCCGTCTGACCAATGCCGTCACGTACTACTTGCAGCGAACTCGTGTTCGCCTATTATCTGACAATTATTAGAGGAAAAACTACTTAGTGTATATATTTAGTTCAGGGATTGAATTGAATGCAAAAAGTGAAATCGTGCCATTAATTTACTAAAACACGCATAAAAGGGACTTCGCAAAGATTCATATAAAGTTTATCAATTTGCTGAGAAATAATTTTGTTTCTTCTACAATCTACATCCTCCATATTTCGCGTATTTCATACTCCTTTTTTTCTTCAAATGCATATAATATTAATGTGATAAGTTGAATAATTCGACCTAATTTAAAGATCTTTGTTTAGAGGCACAGTGGATAAATAATTGCAGTAGAAACTACAAACTACAAGGTTTACCACTGTCAATTATTCGATTGAAAATTCTTGAGCAAAAGAAAAATTCGATATGAACACCTAATATATCATACAAATTTCAGTTTACACGTTAAAAAGCAACATTTTATTCCAATGCTTTCTCGTGGATTTATGCCAGTCACCCAGTGAACAATTTCACAGTTCCGATAGTGCACGCATCTTCCGAACGTGACTAATGAAAGAGGACCACGCACATAAATCCGTATTTTATTACTATTTGAAAATCGAGTTCGCACATTGTTCCCGCGAAATGAAATTGGCCACCGGCCAATATCTGACTCTCCGCGGTGAGTGGGAGGCAGCAGCGAAAAATAATGCATATTTCATGGCCGTTGGAAAATCAAAATAACGTATTATCGAGGGCTATCGAAGAAAGGATCGAGGGGATCGGGGTCGGCGGGGAAATTTATTCGGGGAACGCGCGAGTGAATTCAGCTTGTCGTTCGCACGAAAACCAAGTAATTTAAACGTTCCGTGATGTCAAGGCTTCAAAAGCGCAACCGAACGTATAACTTCCATTAATTATCTTAACAATTTTGTATTTCAGGTTTATACGAGTTTTATGAGGGAGGCACTGAATGGAGATATTTAAATGATAATGGAATATAACGTTTCAATAGAAATTTTTCTATATTTTTATCGTGTTGGAGACATCCTAAATGATCCTTGAGTATAGTATTTTGAAAACTTAACTCATAAAAAGAAACCCAAAAACAGAGAATAGTATGTAAAACTTCATAAAGATTTGTAAAATATTTATTTTGTGTCATATTTATGAAGCAGAGAGAGTCGATTAATTTCCATTGAATTTTATTCACCAGCGATGGAAAGTTTCAGCGAGAAGGAAACTCGGGATAGTTCCGTGTAATGCGTGGAATAATAGTGGATCAGTACTGCTGTTGCAGTTTCGCATGCTTTTCACCGCAGACTATTTCTTCCAACGATGTTCCCCACTTGCATTACCGATGCATCGGAGCACCTCGCATCCACCTCGCCGCAGTGCAGGCTATCTGAAGAGATTTCAAAGAACATTCGAAAGAATCTAGCAGTAAGGAAATTGCAATGCTAATTTCCATTCCAGCGAACACTCGGAATCTGTATGCTCCTTACTATCAACGTTCGATACACGAAACTGCTAGCTAAACACAACAAGTTATAAAACAGTACCTATCTTGTACGTTATGATTCGTAGAATCATCCTGAAAAATGGTCAAGTTACTTAAAAGTCAGTTGAGTTCAATTTGAAATTACGAAATCTACAGTGAAAATTGAACAAAGACGTAGAACAGCTTCCATATTAACACTGCATAAATAGAAAAGTTTAAAATCTCACGTATTCACATTTTCCTTAAATAAAAAGGTTCCAAAGCTCCAACGTAGTATTTTTCAACACACAGTTCCGTTTCCATTTAATAAAATTCTATGTTCCAAGTGCACCCCTACTCGAATTGCAAGCCAATCACACAAAGTTGCATACCGTTAAGGAACTAGTTCTTGATCAGGCACTAATTTTTTATCAGTTCATGAAATAAATCGTTCTTTTGAGTTTATGTCAATAAATAATTGCTTGAAATAATTACTAACATAAAAACTGATAATTGAAAAATATAGGTGTTGTCTGTGAAAGCAGTTAGTATTGTTAATTTTAGATGATCAAAAACTAGTTCCTGGTCACCTTATTATTTCATACCTTATAAATAATTAAATTATATACCTATTTTCAACTTTTTAAAATTTTTCCTTGAAGTTTAAACATTAATTCAACTTTTAGTATAAAAAAAGTCTATGGTTTAATGTTTTATTAGGTTAAAAATAAATATTAAAGCGGGAAACCCTCTAAACTGATCAGAAACTAGTTCCTTAACGGTAACATCTGCAAAACGCTCATCGGCTTTGCAACGCTGTTTCGTACTTCGACACGCCTTACCCCGAGTCGAACAAAATTCTTGGCCATCCGGGGTCTGCTTAGGCAATGCAGATAAGCACGGCGCGGCGCGTCGCGCTTTATCCACGGGGATTCTCCACTCAAGAACTCATGGCACAGTTTTTCCGCGCGATATTTCAGCCCGGTCTTAGGCGTGCACGGTTGCTCGCCGCCCGAAACGAGCGTTGCGTCGGTTCTCCTGGGTCGTCATCGCCTAAGAGGCTTACCCTGCTGCGTTCCCTTCGCCGATATAACCGTGGAAAAACCAGTCGGCCGGGGAGATTCCGGGCTCTACACTTCCGCCCGAGATAGCTCCATTTCTACCCTCGGCCGAGACGGGATATTTAAATGAGATTCGCTGGTCGAAACGTGTTTGAGTTAACGTCCTGGAATCTTTCTTTTGGATTGCTAGTGCCATCGGCATGATGGATGTGCCTGGGAACGCGATTCAATGACGATAATTAACGGAATGCTAATTGCGTTGCAATTTTGTTTATAGTAATGTGTGGTGCGTTAGATATAATTGTTTGAAGAAATTCAGTTCGAGGGTTTGTTTTTAAATCGCTTTGGTACATGTACCAAACTAATTGCGTAGTCTTATCCTTGTTGGCTTGATTATTATAACTATTTGTATACTATGTATTAATTTTTGTTAATTTTGTGCTCAGACTCTCCGTATATTTTACTAGTTTTGTCTTTCTTTCTTGTATACCATGGGGCTTCCCGTATAATAAATAAATAAATAAATCATGTTGTTTTTTTCAATGGTGGATAAAATGAAAGAAATTTGCGTTTTGTAAAGTTGAAAAATAACAAAATTGTTGACATTTATTTGAATGTGTGGCCACTTCTTAAAAAATATAATATTCTTCCGTGTAACACTGTAACCAATAAATGTAACCTTATATTTCTGTCGATATAGGTACTAAAAAAAGTATTTATGATGTGAAATTCTCCACATAATAAAATAAAATAATAATGATCCGCAAGCAGTTTAATAATAAGATAGATAATTATGCACATAGAAAAAAACGACTTACGATTTTCATTTCCTCGGTTCTCTGCGTGGAATAATTGTGGAGAACGTTGAAAATTTATTGGAGGACACTGAGAAATTCTACTTTATATGGTATTTTAAATTAAAAGCAGTGAGAAGTATTTTCTGCAAATACATGTGTCCTAATGCTTAGAAAATGCAGTATTTTCTGATTAGCTGTTTCATATAGTTCCGGTTTTACGTGCAGATCAAGCGGAAGAGGGAAACTTTTGAGCCGAATTTTCAGAACTTGGTACATTACAGACGACGTGCACTAACCGTATGCAAAATTTAAAGCAAAACGGTGAGCCGAAGTTTGTGCACTTTCCTCGTCACTTTTGATCTTAAACCTCACGATTTCACACCGCGAAATAAGTGAAAATTATAGACTCGAGTCTTTTCATAAGACGCCTTCACATTTTCGAGAAAATTCACATATATAGAGCTCCGAGACTTCTTATTCAGTTCAACGAGCACGAATAACACACGAAACTCCCCCGAACGAGATATCAAATACTCTTCGCGCGAAGTACCTAAGCAGCCACGAATGAACACCGTTTTAACGGGAACACCTCGACTGGGATATCCTGTTTGCCTAATTTCGAGGAACAGAGGCCCGTGATTCGTGAACCGAGTCCGCGGGAATGATTTAATTGGGACGTTGAATTAGAACACATCAGCGGCCCCGCTGGGGATCGCCCCCCTTATTTCCTTCGCTTTTCCGTCTGGCGGAGTGCGAGTAATCGTTCCGCCAGCGACGAAAGATCTCGGTAAACCGCGGACAGGATGCGCCAGATATCGCGGGATTACGCGTGACAGTGATTTTCATGAAATATTGAATATCTCCGTCCGACCGGCCGATTAACGCATTGCCACGGGGACGCGGAAAATTACGTAATACCCGACATTAGCGGTAATACGTTCCACCGTGCCGGTGCTTTTCAGCTGCTGCGGTTGCGGACCAATCGTTCCCCTCTGTGCTAACGAGTGTAACGACCCTTTCGCACCGGACACTTGCGTGGGTCGTAGTCGGTGTTTTGGCGTGGATGGAAAGCTGCAGAGAGCTGTGGGAAATATTAGTCTGGTATGAAGGGGTCCTAATAATGGAAACTTGAACGTGGATATTAGCAGTTTGGGTGGCGCAAGCTTTCGAAAACTGCTCCTTGAAGTAGGCTAGGCCTTTCGGAGCGATCGGCTCTGCGGAGGAAGTTGGGGAAGTTTAATCCTACATTGTTCGTTAAATAATGCACATGAAAACGCGCCGACGCGACGCCACTCACAATCGGAGTGTCAACTGTCAATGCATTTATAGAGGATTCCGTGAAGGACCCAGTTCCTGATCACTTAAGATGCAAAGGGAGCAATTTCTGATCAACCTAAAACACTTTACTATGAGCTATCAAATTTAAAAATACTTCATAATTATTTCATAACTGATCAGGAATTGGGTCCTTCACGGTATTCCTTTCGCTGGCCGTGGTGCGAAAATTTCTGTTTCATTTTCAGCTGCATTTAGAAAAGGTATATTTTATTTAGGGTACTCTTCAAAATTTGCCAAAATTGCAGCATTAAATTCCATTCGCGGGATGTATTTATTCCTCCCATATCCCGGTAATTTGCGAACCAATCGGAATCTCTGTCGCGTGACTCTCTGGGGCATCTGGCTAGCAAATCGTCTACAGGACAGTACACGAAGCTAATAAAACGCGAGAGATGACGGCTGGTCGATTCGAAAAGTTGGGCGCGGTGGCCGATTTTCGCGTGAAAAGCATCGATAAAAGTTATACTACATGTTTTCGAGTGTCTGCCGAGGATTTTTATAATCCTGCTTCCTATTGGCCGCGATACGCGACGACGATGTAAATTCGCCAACGCCAGCGACGCTTCTGGCTCGAATTGCCACTTTAAAATGATACTCAGAAACCATAATCGTCTATCACGTGTATCTTTATACGCGCGATGCATCACACGTGATAGAGCTATCTTTGACCTTCTCGCCCCACCTTCGCCTGTCTTCGCCTAGGTACGCGGCGTGCCATTTTTCTCGATAAAAGTTGCTGGAAATACGAGCGCAATAACGGCAGAGATAAACTGGTCGCAGATAATAGCGGCGACGTTAATAAATAACGGGAGTATTCGTGGCGCGAGCAGAAACGCTCGGTCTGATTGTGAGTTTGGCGGTTCGTTAGCGAGCAGGTTCTGCCAAAAAAAATTTCGAAGATGGGATGGTGGGGAATTTTATTATTCCAATTTGCGGTGATCGATGTTTGGTGTTTTATGGGGTTTGAGTGTTTAGCTTTTCAGAGTTTGCAGGTCGAATTGTGTTTTATTGTAGTTACTTTCGGTTTCGAGTTTAGCCGCGGAAGAGTGAATATTTTCCATCGATGAGGGAAATTGTGTGGCGAAGTTAATGCACTTTCTGGTTTTTAAATTCCTGGGATTACAGAAGTTTCACTTGCCTCTGGGAAGATTATAATTTGCCCTGCTTTTCACTACCAATTTTTATTCATCTACTTAATAGGGTGGTCCTTATTTTTCAACCTTAAAATTTGTATGTTATGATTCATAGAATCATCCTGAAAAATGGTCAAGTTACTTAAAAGTCAGTTGAGTTCAATTTGAAATTACGAAATCTACAGTGAAAATTGAATAAAGACGTTGAACAGCTCCCATATCAACACTGCATAAATAAAAAAGTTTAAAGTCTCTTAAAATCTTCTATTTGACAAAACAAAATATCTTCGTGTTTTTTATTTGTATATTTTGATATTTAAAGGTTGCTCAAGGATTTTATATTTCGCATGTACATTTTCAATGCCACTGAGCGACCTTTTATCCTTAATATACTTTAACAAAATTTTAGCTCAAATTCTTTTAAACTATTTGGAAGCTTCTGCGAGGGTCAGAAGAAATTTTTAATAACTTTGAAAACCCTAATTTCAATGCCACTGAGCGACCTTTAATCCTTAATATACTTTAACAAAATTTTAGGCGAAATTCTTTTAAACTATTTGGAAGCTTCTGCGAGGGTCAGAAGAAATTTTTAATAACTTTGAAAACCCTAATTTCAATGCCACTGAGCGACCTTTAATCCTTAATATACTTTAAAAAAATTTTAGGCGAAATTCTTTTAAACTATTTGGAAGTTTCTGCGAGGGTCAGAAGAAATTTTTAAAAACTTAGATTTTTACCATACATATAAGGACCACCCTACTACTGAAATATTATCATTATCTTTTCTTTCCACTGCTTTCATTAACCTTCCCAAAGATAATAATTCCCCACATTTCACGCTACAGCTCCGCACATCCCCAAAGATTATAACTTCCCCCGGTTTACGCTACCGCCCCGCGCCACTGTGCACCCCGAACACCCCTTATCGTTGGCAAATCGCACAGGAACGCGAGACCAATTACAATGAGCTCGGATAACGAGCACGAGACAAGAACAATTCCACCCGTTTCATTGTAGGTGCAGCTAAAACGCGCACTCACAGACACATATACGCCCCTCCATCGTAAAACTGCAGCGGGGCCGTAGTAACGGGACAACAATCGTGACAATTATTATGAAGATCGCACGGGTTAGCCCCCTTAATCCTTGGAAGAGATCGCTTGGCATCGGGGAGCCCGCTGCAGCTTCCGTTTCGAAGTTAGTTTCGAAGTTTCGGTCATTGGGGGATTAAGTTTTCGCGCTGTCTGGATTATCGTGCCTTCGTTGCGCTGCGCGCTGCGCGCTGCTTCCCCCGTGCACGGGCATTTGTTGCTGGGAACAGGGTAATTGGCACGATTGCCGTGCTACGCGTATCGAATCCCGAAAGTTAGTTTACGGGGGGCACGGGGGCGGCGAGATTTAAAACGGGCCCAGGCAAACAGAGCTTCAACCGGGGGACGAGCTCGCCTGTTTCTGGCGAGAATTCGGTAACACGAATTCCACCAGGTTGGTGCAGAGAATTTTCGGCAACGGTAACAAGGGAACGAATGAATTTTTTGTGAACACTGATGGAAACAGTGCTGCTGGGTAATGTGAAGGGGCATTTTTAGTGGTGCTGGGGAGTATCAATAAACAGATCTATTAATCTATGGTGTTTGAAATTGAAATTCTAAATGTTTTAGCTATTATAATAGTTCCTTCACAGTTTGTGTGAGAAGAAAACAGTAGGGGAAAGGTGGGATAGTTCACATCAGTTTATATCACGACTCAAATAATTAAATACAAACAAAGCAAACCATTATTATTATTTTAATAAAAAAGAAAGACTGTCATCAACTATCCCACCTTTCCCCTAATTTGTTAATTTGGATCTTAGGGAACTAATACTACTCAAAGCGCCTGAATGTAATTATTAAAAATTTGTCAACTTTAAACCTGTCAACAACTAAATCCATTTTCCAATCAATATCTCCGCGAATTTTGTCGAGTGACTTTTCAGTCGATTCGTAGTGCATAGCTTGTTCTTTGGCTAGAATCTAGAATCTAGCCGATGGTTGCCCTCGAAAATATCAATTCCAGACCCGCCGCTTTCGCTTGGTTCACTTCCAATGCCCCCTTCGTTTGAAGTGTCGAGGTCGTTAAGCGTGAATGGCTGGAATTGAAAGGGTTAATTCACTGTTATGATTCACGAAATCGGTCTGCCATGAACTGGCTTCATATTCGAGACGCTCCGCGAGAGATAATGCCGGATTCTGAAGGTACTGTGCGGTAAGGCCACATAATAGATGGGATTCAGAGCTACCAGCTGGTGAACTTCAACCATAGCACTTAACAGTTTTGCGTGATATTCTCGTCAATTACTATTCGAACGAATTTCCACGTCTGATAGACCATCGATAACAATTTCACTTGGAAGATTCTCTTTTTAAGACATAATTATTTACTTAGGTATTTTGCAAAATAAATATACTTTGATTTGGGCAAGAATTAGGTGGAACCGCTTTGCCCCTTTATTTGAATCTACTTTGTCACATGTGTCTAAAAAATATCTTGGAAAAAGTGAGCTTATTTTATGGGAGCGTTAAAAAAATTGTTTCAGAATGATTTTTTATTGTTAATGAGTGGCACAGTGTAATTAAGGTTTTAGTAGGAAGAACACAAAGAATCCGAATGAAATATTTTTCTGTTTACGTTTGTCTTTGACTACTACGAGTTATAAAATAAAATCCGAATAATTTCAAGAATTTAAAATAAAATAACGCACGTATTTGGTTAGTATCCAACTAATAAAATAATTAAAAAAAAAACTCAGTTGGTCGTTTGAATAAAATAACCCACGAATATTGAAAAATATCATTCATTTTATTTAAACAATGCCCAACTGTGCACCCATTAAACCTAACTATAAGACTTTCCGAACGAACGCTTGCGAAACTGATTGCATGTCGCCTGAAAAGATGTTCCATTGTAGCGTGAATGTTTGAAAGCTACAGCCATGGTGGAACGGGCGGGGTGGTTCGCAGACCCGCGGTAAAGGGTGGAAAGTTGTTATCGCTGAAAAGTTGGCTGAAAACGAGTAATTAAAAGTGATAACGCTTTGTACGCTGGCTGCTCGAAATAACGCTCTTTTTACAGGGTGGAATTAAGCGGGGTAGGTAGTGCGCCAAAGTGAAACCGCGCAGAAGTTGAACGGCCGGGGGTTTACGCGCTTAAATATGATGCTGGAAAAAACCGAGAACGTCTGAAATTTTGTAAACGAACGGAGTGACTGCGGCAACATGGCGCCGTTGGCAGTGAAACAAACACGGTAAATAGAACGAGAACGCTGCGAGCCACGGCTATCGTGCAAACGTAATTGCGTTAAATTTATAGTAATTACATAAACGCAGCTTGGTCGTGTAATTGTCGCCGGCGCGAGAACACAGTCGCATGAATACGTTAAAGTAGACTTCGAGGCGGGAAATACTTGCAGGAAGAGCGAGTGTCTTTTTCGTTTTCCTCGGGGTGCATTCGCTTTTTCGATTAATTCCGCGTGCAGGCAGGGATAAATTTTAATTAAAGCGGTTGTCTACGGGCGCTTTCTTAATTGGAACTCTTATCTGGCAAAAAATGAGTATTCGAGCCACGTGTCGAGTGGTTTTCTTTGCGTCGTTCGGAGGAAGGAAGGGGAGGATTTTGCAGGTTTGTGGGGGATTGTATTATTATGTGTGGCAAGTGTTTTGGAGTTTTTGAGTGGAGGGAAATTTGCGTTGGTTTATCGAAACGACGTGGGGAATTTTTCTTCCTCTGTTGCTGAACAGGTTTAACCCTTAGGCTGCCGCTATTTTTTCGTAAAAATAGGGGTCCTTTTTGTAAAAAATTTTTATGTATGAGTAGTCAATAAGTCCCATAGAGTCGAGGGGGTAGAACCGTGCCAATATAGTGGCTATAGCGGCAGCCTAAGGGTTAAAGAAAGAGAAGTGGAATCGTTAGGAAGTTTTATTAAAATTGTTGTTATACTACACAATATCGTGGCATGAAATTAATGGAAAAAAGTATTTACCCGACTGAATATCCGAATTGAATTCATTTAAGAAGAAATATGTATACCTAAGGTGTCTGAATGATCTTTTAAACCTGTAAGTACCTACACATTGTTTCTTAGAAAATTCATTAGACTGTAAATATTATATTGCAGAAGAATTATTTGTATCATCGTGAATTGAAATTAGTATTCTCGTATAATATTTGGTGAAGAGAGCGCGAGGATTGTGCAAAACGAGCGATTGTAGCTATTCATTCCATTTAACATATTTATATAGAACTCGCAATATTCCAAACGACAAACTCACCGCCACATCAACATGGACCCCAAAATATCTCAATTCCACGTTCCGTACACCAAAACACCCCCAAATTTTCACCTCCACTAATTACCAAAAAAAAACCCAAAATTGTCAATCAACGATATCCCCGATGTCCAACTCCACCCAACACGTCGTAACACTTCTACTTCTCCCTTTCCAAGCGGCCTTTGTGTCCGCCATTATATTTGAGTTCGCCAGCCGCGGTGCCACGTGACATTTGCCCAGCGCAAACTGGCGTACGAAATTTGCGTAAAATTTCCGTCCCGCGAAACTTTGCGCTTAACGACTGGCGCTATTTGACTATGAACACCACCTTGCCAGGCGTGGATATCGTTGAGCGGCATCAAAGGGACACGGCGAAGAAAGCAGGGAAAGAATGAAAGCCGGACGAGAGGTCGGGTTTATCCGTGGAACCTGGGAAAATTACTGCTCTCCTCTCTCTTGCTCCATTTATTACGTGAGAATTGAACGTCACCGAGCGAGAATGCCGCGGGCCGCGGGCATGAAAGGCGAGGCTAAACATAGTGATAAGAAGAGGAAGTGCCGAGGTGCATGCAGTCCGGGCCAGGCCACGGGAGGAATGGGAGGAAGACGCGTGTGCACGCGGGTGTTTTGTGGTCGCGTTGCTTCTTCAATTCCGTAGTGCATTGCAGTCGATTATTCGATTAACGAGAGAGAACCTGCAAGCACCGCGGGAGTGAGGTGGCCTCGCGTCGATGTCGACTTACCCCCTGGGGCCCCTGGACCAGCCACCACGCGGCAACATGGAGTATTGTGCCGAGGACAAAGGGGGATGACTGAGCTTCTCTTGGGACGCTGATGCGACGTGGTCGAAGAACGTGTTCCTGTCACAAGTATAATAAGTCACTCGCGTAACACTTACACTGCGATCGACACTAATCATGCGCAATGAATTAGGATATTTTTTCCGATTACAGTAAATCCTCGTTAGGAGCCCGTTTCTACCAAGCGTTAGGAGCCCGGCGACTATCCCCACCATTGCTTAGAATCCTTCGTACGAGAGTGGGGGAACCCGGGAACGAGCGAGAGGCTCTTCCGTTTCCTCTCGCTCGCTCATTGGGTTTTCTCTCTCGCGCCAATGTCCGCGCGGAATAGTGCCCAGTCGCGTTAAGAGCCCGTCGCCAGTCCCGTTCGTCGGGCTCTTAACGAGTACTTACTGTAGTAGATTCAGAGATGCGGGGTATAAGGGGACTTTTGGGTAAGTTTGTCGGTGGTGATGAAGCACGAGACGTGGCGGAAAACGTGGGACTGAATTTTAACCGGTTAACTGGCACGGTCCTTTTCATTATTCGGGCCCAAACTGCAATGGTACCATCGAGAAATTAAGTGAATCACACAAAATTTGGTATACAGGGGATTTTTGAGTCGCTGAATGATTCCGGGGGTAATTTTTTTCATCTGACACCCTCAACTCCTAAAAAAATAGAATTTAGGGGTGAGTTTGTCAATTGGCGGCTATGTTGGTTCGTCATTTTGAGTCTGTTATATTGAAATTTAAAATTCCAATGTCAAATTCAGATTCAGCGACCCCAAAAACCCCTATATACAATTTTTCTATATCCCGATAGTATTTTAATGTTTGTCAGCCAATTTGTTTCGGCCACTTCAGCGGATGGATTGCGTTTGAATCTGGTTTAATGGCCACTGCGTGTCGAGGGTGCGATCGAACCGTAGATACATATTTCGAGTGAATAATAAAATTTCTGAAGGGAACGGACAGTGATAAAACGTGGCTTCGGCTAATCGTTCTTTAGATAGTATTTTCTAATGACAAAGATTTTTGGAGCTTTACGATATAGGTGCCTAATTCAACTGCTAATTTCGAATTACCGATTGTACGTAGGATTTTCTAAAAGTATCAATCGTTTTAATTTAAATCACTACTATAAAACCTGAATCACAGGACCGATTATTTGTGAAACCACGTTTAATACAACTTTGAACCTTATTAGAGGTAAAATTACTTAGAAAATGTTGCAATTGAAGAGGCAAAGAACAGATTTATTTTCGTGGCATCGTGAGCTACTTTCATGTACCAGATAAGAAGAGCCAGTAGAAACGCCCAATATTCGATCAGACGCCGACCAGTAGTTCAGGTCGCGGATATCTGTAGCGCTACATTTCAAATTCTGACATACACATATACTATGTCGCAAACGTTGATATCAACGATATATAAATAACTCTTCTGTGATTAGAATAGTTCTGTGTCTAAAAAATTTAAAAAAAAAAAAAAACAATGTGTAGTTGATGTGCCACAAGTTCATCTTTCGTATTTATAATAAGTAATTGAAATAGGAAAAACAGCAACACGACGGAGTGATCTTACTTTTCAATTGATAAACTTTCCTTCGTGTGATATTTTATAGGGTAAGTCCGGGTGAGATGATCATAGTTTCGTTCAGAGTCTGCTACTGCCAACTTATTTGGAATAAAGCGACGAAAATGATGTAGAACAAAACTTCAATCCTTTGTCTACATGTCCGTTAATATCGATAAACGAAAGATTATTATTTAATATACAAATTTTAGAAATGAAAAAAAAGGGTCATTGCCCATATCTCCCTTAATGTCCGGAAAAGATAGCCATTCCCCGTTCGCTTAGACTAACAAACGTAACCCCGATTACTTTAAGGTTAAAAACACTGTAAACAATGCACTATCGAAAATACATCTTGAGAATTAAAAATTTTCAGCATAGATAACACAAACAAGATGACCAAAATATTGATCAAACATTTTGAAGCGTAAGTTTAAATTTTACAGTGGTTTTACAAACCTTTAAAAACGTTCTATTCCAACACTTTGAACTAAGTAAGTATGTTAATTTTCTATGATTTTCCTTCTGAAAAATACTGTCACTGCCCATCTCACCCTGACTTACCCTACGTCCAATGGCGTTGAACGGTGTCTTCAGCGACGTTGAAACTGATTTTACGAACTGTTCAGATCTGTGAATTTTCGAACAAGGGTAGAGACCGACGAAAGTTTGATTATAACGTTACAGCTGTCGGTCCATAAAAAATTTAGTGACCGCGTAATTGTATTAGGGTCCCTTTGACATTTTTAATCGAAGGGTCCTCGATTTGGGTCACCCCGCACAGACACGTAGTAGCACGCCTGTGTGACCTGATTCGAGCAATAAGATGGCAAGGAGTAACGAAGTGGTGTTCTCAAATTTGTAAATACTGAAATTTAATTGACCTCGATACTTCATTGCAGTAATATTAATCTAAAAATTCCATAAATTCTGTTCCCACTTTCTGAAGTTTTAAATGATTTATGTACCCAAGTATTTATTCACAATATTCACAGGTAATATTAT
Source organism: Andrena bicolor (assembly GCA_960531205.1). Taxonomy (NCBI): domain Eukaryota; kingdom Metazoa; phylum Arthropoda; class Insecta; order Hymenoptera; family Andrenidae; genus Andrena; species Andrena bicolor. The sequence goes on from OY482666.1 coordinate 751,892, forward strand.
TACATATCGCAGCGTTGAAAACGGTAATCTCTCCTCAAACAAAAATTCACGAAATAATTTTAAAGCCGAGTCTGAAGCAAACAACCCTTCGAAAAAACTAGATGAACCACGCCCGAATAATTAGAATTTCTGCCGAGAGAAAAACCTGTAGCACTCGTTTCATTTTCGTTGGTAGAATGTCGCCTTTCCCAAGGATTTCTGCATGTCTGGGAGCATGCAGCTCGATAAAATCGGGCAGACGTGTGTAAAAGAGGTCAGGGGTCGAGAGGATTAATTCTTCTTGAAAAGTTCTCTCTCTCTCTCTCCCACACCCTCCGGTCCTCTCCTAGCCTTTTTTTTTCGCATAATACCTCGTGAAAGGTAATTAAGGGAGACGAAGGTGACGTACGTTTTCCCTGTGCGAACGACCCGGCTCCTTTTCCTTTGGAATATTTTTAAATTCGAGCTGCGCCTCCTCTGCCTCGCTAACGACCTCGAGATCCCTCGTTAAGATCTCGAGATGGTGAACTTGCCTGGGTTGAAGTTTCGTTCACTTCGTCGATGTCCATCGATCACCGAACCCTCGCACTCTGCACGCTCCCTAACGAATTCCTTGCACACAGTGGAAAGTGAGATATTATATCACTTCAGTTTAGGATGGCAAGGTTCTAGTACTTGTAGAATTTTTTGATGAATCGTAGTGCTTCACCAGGTGTTCTAATTAACTATTCCATTATGTTATGAAAGTTTCTGCTTTATGTTTCATTGGTGGTAGAATTGACGATTCTTTTAAAAACTTGGTTTTGTAGTTTGATAGAACAAATCCACTAGTGACAATTCATAGTATTTGTACGTAAATGAACTGTGCATAATAATTGATATTCCAGAATCAGGTAAAGAAGTTTTTATTATTGCAATAAAGGAATTTGTACTTATCCTAAATTCTTCTATAAGGGAAAGGTGGGATAGTTGATCACAGTTTTTCCTTTTTATTGAAATAATAATAATGGTTTCCTTTGTTTGTATTTAATTATTTGAGTTGTCATATAAACTGATGTGATCATGTATCCCCTCTGATCAACTACCCCACCCTTCCCCTACTGCCATTTATTTTATTGGCTCCTAGGTAGCTTCCAATCTTCAATCTTTCCATATTATCATTCCATGTCAAATATTTCCCACACAAGTTAACAATAAATATATCCACTGTCCACCTTTCTTTCTCGATCACTTACTAACGTTATCCTTTCCTTACAGCCATTCATATTTAGAATTCTAAACACCATATTTTACATTGCAAACGTGGGTCAAAATAGACCCAGACACAAATCGAAAATTCCCCCACTGTTTACACTACGCCACCAACTCCAGACCACCCACATTCACCCTCCCTTCACAGTAATCACCCATTCAAAAATGCTAACCTTCCACAAAATCGGTCGTAAAAGAACTGAATCGTGACAACTCTGTTCCACGCTGCTCCACCCCATCTACGATCAGGGATCCTAACCCGCCGGGAGCGGGTTACTAGTAGCATAAGACAGTCTAGTCTAGACAGCCACTTAACGTACTCTGGTCATCCGGCCGAAAAATTGTGCAATTTTTATGAATTTTTTACTCAATGAATTACAAATATAATCATGCGAAACTTTTTATACATTATTTATCTACTTGTGCCTTGCTCAATTTTTCGGCCAGATAACCATAGTACCCCCTTAGGTGGCTGTCTAGACTAGACTGTCTTATGCTACTAGTAACCCGCTCCCGGCGGGTTAGGATCCCTGTCTACGATTCGACGCAGCCTGTGTATGTACCTGGAATCAGACATGGGTCGCGATAAGCCAGGGCCAGGTGACCCAGGCGTCGCAGCTAACGCAAAATACTGTATCAATCGTAAATTTGCCAGAACTAGGATGTCCGGATCGCGGTGGTCCTTGATGGAGAGCCGAGACGTGGCCAGGCAGATAGCAGCCGGCCTTCGTTCGCCTATCTGCCCGTGCTGGTACGATAGCGTGCCGTGTCGTGTCAAAATTCGCAACAGGTGGACGTCTCGTGCCCGTCTCGTCTGCCTTTGCTTACAGCTGCACCGCTGTGGCTCCTGCTCGCGGACGATTGCGATTTCATGAATCGCGGCCATACCAATGGGTCCGCCGGGAAAATAACTTGGACGGCAGCAACGCTCTGTAATAATTTAGCGTTAAAGCTCCCTCGGCGATTCCTTTCACGACTTCCATGTCGACGGGTGCGGAAAGTGGGCTGAGCGGCAGCTGAAGTGTACAGCGAGTTCTCAAAGGTCCTTCGTGGTATGAGTTTCCGGTTGTTTGTATTCCGAGGTGTTCTGTTTAGACGGTGAAAATTCTTAGTCGTGTTTCGAATCAATCCTGTCGAGTTGAGTTGATGGTGTAGGTATACATGTGTGGGAGGTATTGCTATTGGTATTGGAACTTGTTGATAATTTGTCTTTTGGTGCTAATAGACGTACAGAGGGCCGGGGCCCTTTTTTCTCAATAAAAAAAAAAATTGTCTTTTGGGAGAGGTTGCAATTCGAGTGACGGATCCGACGAAATTCTTAAATATAATACGTAAATAATATCTAAATTATTAACCTTTAGGAAACCGGTAAAGCCCCTTTTCGGGCTTTGAGTAAGCACACTATTTAAAAATGATTTAAAGTTTTTGTTTAATTTCTGTTCAAAAGAACGCACAAATAAAATACGACAAAATAAAATAATTTCTGAAACAACACAGAAATACCAAAAATAATAAATAAAAACATGGAAAAATGGGAGAAAACAACAAAAAAAAAAAGAAAAGATGATACAAACAAAGTCGGCCCCTAAAGGTTAGGTTTCATGGTTTCTGGAATATTGGAATATTCAGTGCCTCATCGTGATAATTTCCTTCAAAGGTTTCTAGCTACTTCCTTTCATACCGCCCACTTTCTTAATACAAACAGATCTCCCTAAAATCTCCGATATCAAACTTCAATCAACCTAAAAATTTTGAAATAGGAATCCCTCCAGAGGTACAATATCCCTGAAAGCTACCCTAACCATAAAGTGCTCTCCGATTTCAAATTTCCTAAAATCGACCCTATCCAATATAAATACCATTAAATCCTGAAAATATTAAATCTCGAAATTCCTGCAATTCCTGGAATGTCAGATCGATTGGCCTGTTCGGAAGACGAGTCGAGCTTTCGTTGAAAGGATATCGGTAAATGGGTTACGGGTCTGAGTGCTTTGCAAACAAAAACGGATTATTCTTGGATTTGGAAAACGGGATGGGGTTTAGTGGGATTTTATTCCAGTGGATGTGTAACTAATATTCTGGATGCATCGGATCGGCATTCGATAGCGATTCGCAGAGTGTGCGACAATGTAGCGGATACATAAGGTGCGCGTACATATCGTTGAATAACAGGCTTCTTGCAGCGTCCATTTATAAATTGGACGAGCGGGACAATATTTGGATGCTCGTGATACGTTACAGCGGCGCAGAGTTGCGCGGGTTATTCGCAATTGGAGCTGAGTGGTCGGTTTGCTTTTAAGTTAATTGCGGAACCGTGTTTCCTAAATTAAAGTTGTTGCTGCACTTTTACACGAACAGCCATTAAGGGCGAAACTGTCGCGCGGCGGAACGTATTTCTTTTCCGTTTCGTTAATTTCTAATTTCTGCTTGGGCTCCTTCGTCTCGTTATGCTCTTCGCGGTTTTCTGCTTGTATGGAGCGCTGAAATGCGCGGCTTTATTTTTACTTTTATCCAACATTTGCCGGGAAATAAGAAGAGCGCATATCTGGGTCACGATAGCTATATTTTACTAATGAATTAATAAATAATTCATGCGATGAATCATTTACCGCACAAATTGCAGATTTTCAGTGATTTTTGCGACATTGGTTTGCGATTGGAAAAATTCTGTTTTGAGTAAGGAAGTCTGGCACGCATTGTGCACTTTTTTCGTTGTTGTTCTGCGTTGATTTTTCCAAAATAATCTGAGCCCTGTTAGACCTTCGTCCAATTTGAGAAATATAGGAAACAAACAGATGGAATATACCGAGCATTCATTTTCCAAAGTTATTCGCAGCAGTAGTGTCTAATAAAATTCTCGTATCTGTACAAATATCGAATAAAGTCGGTTGAGCAGATTTCGATGTATTATCTGGTGGCAGTAATTGGGCGTGTATTGAAATCCATTTACGTTATTATTGGAAAAATACGGATTTCGTTAATACATATCGATTTCGTACGGACACATTTTAATTAAGACCGATAAATTAAACTAACGAGCCTGGTGAATATTGACGGTCCAAATAATTCAGGATTTTGAACAAGATGAAATTAAAATTCTATTATTTCGTACCCTACTTCTTATTTGCATAACTATTGTTTAAAATAAATTCATGACTAATTCCGAATGCTCTTGTTCTAACATAATAAATTACTCTACCATAATGAAAAACCATGAGGATAAAAGCGGTTAAAGTTTGAAATAAAGATGATAATTAGAAATACTAAATTTATGTATAATAATATTTAGAATAATCAGTAATAATTATTTAATGTTTCAGGTAGTACCCCAGACTTGTTACCAGCTGTTCTTCTTATTCACGGTGACTCTTATTCGTGGGGCGCTGGAAATTCCTTCGACGGAACAGCGTTGGCTGCTTATGGACGTCTTATCGTCGTTTCCATTAATTTTCGCCTCGGCGTGCTCGGTGAGTTAAGAAAATATATTCTCCTTCCTTTGCACAGTATTTCTTTCCACTGTCTACGTCGATTCTGGCGTCCCCTCTTCGATAGAACAGCCACGACATGTTTATGTTAAGAGAGTCAACAATTGTATTCGTAATTTTCTTTTCAGCTGGGAATTGATCGCAAAAATAGTGAATTTTGTATAGAAATATGTAAACAAATGATAAACATTAGTTTCATAATTTAATCTTAGTAGCATAGGTGTTGTATATTTTATACTTTTATAGTGTACGAGAAATTTTAACTTTCAATTTCTGTTTCCACAATTCAGTCATCATACTAAACAAGAATAAATATTAAATACACGAACACGATGGTATTTAATTATAAATATTAAATACACGAACACGATGGTATTTAATTATAAATATTAAATACACGAACACGATGGTATTTAATTATAAACATTTTATACACAGTAAATGCTGTTGCGCTTCAATTTACTCTACGAATTGCGGTGAATATTTGTATAGTAACACAATTACCTTCTTCTCGGACGAACATTTCCCTTAACCACTCGAATTTCGAATTCTACAATAAACATAATTGAACACGATAATATTTTCCCGCACTTTAAGATTTTCTCACAGAAGTTCAAACTACAAAATCCTTGAACTCCTTCGAGTTAAACTTAACCTTAAAATTTGCTGGCATTTGGAAAGCTCGAAAATGTACAGAAATGGAGACGAAGTTGCACGCAGGCAGCTCCGGAAGGAAATTCCAAAAGTTCCCGCTCGTTACGTTCGATTTTCTTGCACTCCATTCGCTGAAACTATGACGTTCCTGTTTATCTTATTCCCTCTTCCCCCTCTTCCCTCGACAATCGGCCTTCTTCTTCAACTTATATTAAATCCGTAACAATGGTTTCAAGTTGGAAGTCGGTCAGCGGCCGCTACGGTTCTTCCAGGGAAGAAATCGCTAATCGATGCAGAATAAGTTCTGCGCTCCTTTACACACACACACACACAGAGAAAGGCGGAGGGAGATAGAGAAAGGAAAGAGGGAGGGGTGCAAAAAAAAAAAAACGAGAAAGAAAGGAGCAGCCGTCTGAGTTCCTTCGCAAGAAGAATAGCCTTTTTCAAACTTCTCCCCTCGATTTGGATCACGCTTATTGCAACATTGTCTTCCTGTCGCGTTTACCTCTGCCTAAATGATGCTCAATACAGGACGCCTCAAAACTAGCTGCCCAACTAGAAAGCAGGCAATTCTACGCGAAAAACTGAGACGCAAGTGTGAAGTAACATTTTTTCCATATGAAGCTTCATTTTTGAGGAAATCAAATTTGGAGGGTCATCCAGTACTTATCCTTAGATCTAATAAATATCAGTTCAAACTGACTGTAACGCTGTTCGTATTTAGCACATTAGATAATGAACGATGAACGATAAAACAAAAGAGTTTTTTATACAAGAATTATTCCCTTCTTGAATCGTGATATTGGTAGCGATTAGAAATACGAAAGCAATCAGAGCTGGATTGGATTTATAGCGAAATCCATTAACACTTTAACTTTCATATAAAATACATTTTCATAAATTCAATTACACTCCCATAATTCAGTTGATCAAAATATTTTTACTAAATCATCAAATCGTACGTTTAATCTTCAATTCATATCTCCAAGTCGGTCACGCGAAGAAATTTTTACTCAACAACGCTTTCGATGCTTTCCAGAATACATCAACGCAAAATGACGGCAAGACGACTCATTGTTTCATGCGCAGTCACCTCCTTCGGAATTTCTGCTCTTCTTTGCAGGGAGTTTTTTTGAAGCGAGGTGCACGTAACAGAAATGTGATGATTCTGTTCTCCACGCGGTATCTTGTTCGTGGGAGAAAAGTGGAAGGAAGCAGAAAAGCTGAAGGGAGCAGAAAAAGACGGTATTGTTCGGCTGGATCCACTTCTTGCTTGGAGGGGAGCTTTTGTTTTGAATTTGCGTCGGTCGTTTACGAGCGGGACGAGGATTCTTTTCCTACCCTGTACGAGATTAAACTTTTAATTATCCACGGTCAGTACATCCTAAGTGGTTTTCACGGACCAATTCAGAAGTTTCAGGTTCGTTCTTGAGAGACAAGAGGATGGGAATTAGGAGGGCGAGCTTTCTGTCCGTTAACGAGCGCAGCGCGCATTAGAAAAAGGAGGATTTAGATAGCTCGCTTCTGCTGCGGTTCTGGTTATTGGGGCATGCGAATGTCTGTAATTGGAGGCCTTAAAGAAAGTCATTATTTACAATGAGCAACACTTTGTTACTCGTGAATCCCTCCTCCCAAAGGAATTTTTAGTTTCCTGTTCCGCCTTTTTCCTCTAAATACTGTGCTTTCGTATTACTTGGACTTTTCTGTTTTCCCCTTTCTTGCTAACTTTCTCAGCTCTCTGTTCTCCTTGCCACCCTGCTTGCAATTTTCCCCTTTCCTTTTATTATTCTTCTAGATTTGCACTTCTCTGTTTCTTGCGCGTTTCAATTCTTTATGTTCGAAAGCAGTTGGGTTAATTAGAAGAATTAGGGAATCTTGAGATCCGAAGTGTTTGGAATATCAAAGTGTACTTTCGATACTTTCAAATATCGAAGTTGCTCAAGTTTCATCACTTTTTCGCTCGCGTTGTAAACTTCTATTTGGAAACAGAAGCAAGTTGATTCGTTAATATTGACTCTCCTACCTAACCCTTATTATTCTAAAGTCCGTTTATACCCACCAACCCCTACGTTCTAAACAAAATCTATTTAAAAAAATGTATCGTGACTTCATCTGTTACTGAAATTTCTCAGTCAGTATCATCAGCATTAATCTTCAAAAAGGAATTCCCAGAGTCTCGATTTTTAAAAACAAACCCTGAAAACACCCAAGTTCAAAAGGGAATTCTCAAAGCACTTACCTTCGAAAAGGAATCCTGAAAATGCCGGTGCTCAGAAAGGGCTTCTCAAAGTACCTGCCTGCAAAGAGCAATCCTCGGAGTATCTATCTCGAGAAAAGAAGCTCCAGACTCGCTATTTTCAGAAAGGAATCCTCAGAGTTCGCATCTTAAAAGGGAATCACCCTAAACACCCGACCCTCCGAAGTAAATCCTCAAAGCATCTATCTCGAAAAAGAGACGCCCGAAAAAGGTTCGTCAAGTCTCCTTCGGAACTTCACCGCGCCACGTCGAAGCAAATTTCCATTAAAAAGCGTCGTGATTGCCGAAATCTAGGTCTCGTAGAAGCCTAGCGCGCAGACGTCTGCATCCTCAGCCGGTGCGACTTAACCGTCGGTTAATCGCCGCGTGAATATTTCACCGAGCAATTTTCCCGTTGAATAACAGCCAAAGAGAGGCTGAACGGGAGCTGTTACCATTTATCAGCGAACGCCCCCTTTTCACTCTTCAGCGTCTTAATCAAAAGCATCGTGGAGCGAGGACCGCCTCAGAAGTGGCTCCCTCTATCGTTGCCAGGTAATAAGTTCCCAGGTGTACGCGAGCGTTTGGGCACGGAGGCAACGATACGTACCCTCGGTATCGAGGAGGGGCCATTGAAGTTTCAGGGAAAGATAAAAACGGAGAGATTGGTCTGGCTTTGTGAGGAAGAGGCAGTGGAGATAAAGGACGAGTCGAGCGCCACTTGTGCGGGCATTCAACGCTCGCGAATGAACCTTGGAATAGGGAATTAGATACCAGCAGATGGGAGTAGCTCGCGGGGATATCTGGCGGACGTTTGGATTTAATTCCGTGGTGATTTTGGTGATCGTGTCAAGCGAGCCTCAACAGTCAGCGATCAAGTTGGGAAGTTTGGTAAAGAGTCTTTGGTGGATAGGAGTTTGAGAGGGTAGGTCGAAAGGGGAGGCCGTAACGAGGACAGATCTTAGGGATAATGTAAGTGTATTTAGTGTTATTTAGTAGAGGAAACTGTGTTGGGGAGTTTGAGTGTCTTTTTAACACGTTTCGTGGCACGGTGGGAATTCAGTCTTGGCGAAGCTATGTAAAAATTGATGGGGAAAGTAGATGGTGTTATTGTAGGGTCACGGAAAAAAGGAAAGTCGCCTCAACGGGACTCGAACCCGCGAACTCTAGATTTGCGCGCTGGCCAGCCGCCTTAACCACCTCGGCTACCGCCGACTTCCCCCATCGTCGCTGTTCCGTGCCCTCTCTTATGGTATGGGGGTTCCTGATCCCACATTATTCAATTCTAGAAAAATAGTTGTGTTATGCAATTTCTTTTACCTATTTTGAGCTCGACACCGAATCGAGAAATACACTTTCGATAAATATGCCCCGTTAATACAAACGCGAACTCGCAGCATCTCCCCTAAAATTCCCTCAAACATCCCTTAAAAGCAAAAACAAAACTCCTTGTTTCTCGAATAACTTCCCTCTGATAAGTATCCATAATATAATGCCTGATCCCACATTATTCAATTGTAGAAAAATAGTTGTTATGCAATTTCTTTTACCGATTTTGAGCTCGACACCGAATCGAGAAATACACTTTCGATAAATATGCCCCGTTAATACAAAGGCGAATTCGCAGCATCTCCCCTAAAATTCCCGCAAACATCCCTTAAAAGCAAAAACAAAACTCCTTGTTTCTCGAATAACTTCCCTCTGATAATTATCCATAATGCTTCGAAACATTCAACCCTAATTTATCCGAAGGGCACTTAAATTAATCTTGTAACTGCGACGTTTCCTCGATTAATCTCTTGCCCCTTGGAGATCACATACTCCAGTGTCACGATCGAGAACAGTTTGCCAGTGTTCGTGATATTCCACCCTCCCGAGCCCTTCCACTGTCTCGTCTCTTTTTTATCCCGCTTATATTCCTTGCCTCGAGTCGCGCTACCGCAAAAAAAATGAGCACACTTTGGATCGAGAACTATAATTCCTCCGCCCCCGTCGCACCCACCCCCTGCGGTCGACGTTGGTGGTTTTTGTTTTAAACGCGAAGTTGCCGGGATAAAAGAGTAATCAGCGGCCCCGGGGTTTGAATAGGGCCGCTATCGGTATCGGGTTGCCAGAGGACACAGAACAAGGGCCGAGGGGGATGGGATCGTCACTTGTCTCCGCTCCGCTGAAACATTCCGCGCGCGGAATTGCGCTCAGGCTCGATTTCATCTGCAGCTCGGGATCCCCGCTGCCGCGGCCTCTGCCAGTCAACTGATCGGTGATTGCTATTGTGACTTCTTGTCCAGCCTCGTAAACGCGAACGGGGCTTCCTTTCCATCGGACGTGTACGCGCAACGACTTTGCGATAAATTATTGCCGCGCAAAAGGCAATTACCAGGGCGCGCAACCGAGCGGAAGAAGGAGGATGGTAATTATAACTCTTACGCGGGGTTGTTAATTGATAGTGGTAGTTTTTCGACAGTTTTTCGAGCGTAGTCGAACGAGCGATATCAATTAACGGGTTGCTTGGAAATTGATGGAGTGCCGTTGGGGGAATATATGATTTATCGTGTTACACTGACGTCACTCACTAATTTACTTAGTTTTTCGATGTTTGTAACAGTTTGATTGAAGCAAGGTTTTGAAAAGTCCCACTACAGTTTGATCAGGCATCTTTGAGAATAATTTTTTCAAACTCATGGCGACGTTAGTGAAAATTTAAACTTCTATATTGTCTGTTAAGTCTTCGTAGGAGTGCTAGCAATGGATAGTTAAGCTATTTTTAATTATACCTATGTGATTTAATTTGTTCTCAAATTCTGTAGGTAAATCAATAATATACCCAGGAATACAGTAAATATGCGGGGACCCTCGGTGAATCATTTAAACGCTTGTATAGTATCGATTTAAATTCGACAGTCTTCTCAATTCTCATATCGTCTTCGAGCTGGCAATGATATTTAGTTCCTACACTGTACACCTAAGTAAGTAGTTTCTCGAATTCTAAACCTTAAAATATCTCGTTCACTACGAATCTGAGCATTGTATCGCTGAATACATATATCCTTCTCTTTCACTATATTCCCAATCACAATCATACCGTAAACTGGGGTGACTTTCCCGCCGGGGTGACATTGCCCACTTTTTTACTCTGACTGAAAAATTACCATATGGTTAAATTCGCTATTTTTTTTTCGTTTTACCTTGGAGAAATTATTGCTATTGATTACAAAACATCATATGTTCTAATTACTTCACAATAAAATAAAATAAAGTCTTTCCGAAAAGTGGGCAAAGTCACCCCAGTTTATCTATTATATCTTCATCAAAACTGAATTCTTTCTCTCGTGCTTCAAATTCCACTAACCACCACTTAAATCAGAACCTTTCACGTCAAACACTTGTATCGTTCTCTGAACCACTATTTCAACCCTATTTTCCACGTTCCCTCCTTAACTAAAAATTGATTTGAATAAAAAATTATTCCTTATTCTCGAATAACTTTATTTAATTCGAAATTTGTCTTCCAACTTATTAATAGAGACCGGATGGAAAACGGCGTACATAGAGTCGAATTGAAAAGGCCAGCCCCCACCCCTAACCCCTGTTCGCTGTTACTTCTTTGCCGCCGTTGGAACGTAATTGACCTATCGCGGCCATCCGATATCTGGCATTAACGCGACGTAGATAGGCGCGCTATAAATTCAGGGTAAATCGAGCGGCAACGTTCGCCGGCGTTCCTCCATTCAGGGCAACCCGTCCCCGCGACACAATGCGTTGTTTCGCTGGCACGTATGCACGCGCACAATCCGGTCGAGGCAACGCGTCCCCGGGGCGAGATCGTTGGAGGAATTTAAATATTCCGCTGTCGCGGTTTCGAGGAAAAGAGCGGCCGAACGCGCACCGCTCAAGGGTGGCAGAGGGTGGCAGAGGGTGGCTGGCAAAATAACGCCTTTCTTCCCTTTGACAAGCAGCCTTGTTCGCCTTTTTTTTCAGAAAGGACACGGTAATTTTCGCCAGCCAGAACTATTTCTCGGGGGATTCTGCGTGCCGTCGCGTTTTTTTACTGGCTTGCAGCGCGACGGGACGATTAATTGCGCGGGAGAGTGAAGTAGGTCTTTGGAGGTTGGCTTTTGATTATGGAGGGCGCTTGCTGCTTGGCTTCGGAGGAATTGATTTTTCTGGTATTGTTCGAGGGCAAGTAGGTGAGTGGCGGTCGGCTGGGAGTGTGTTGATAGAGTTTATGGAATGATTCGTGAAGAATGGTAACGACTAACGTTTGCTAGTTTCAATTTAGGGAAATAAATTATATATATATAAGATCAACTCTAATAATTAGGAATTTTTTTGACGAAATAACCAATGTTGTGTTGCTCTGTAAAACAAAGCTGAGTTTATTTAACACTTCAAAATAATATTTACACTATTTACAAACATAAAACCCTACCTGTAAAACAAAGATTAAACAAAAATTAAAGTTTTTTATTAGATTGTCAATTTCCTTATTATCTGTCTTTTACAATTACGATTTTTATTTAACTTTACGCCGTACGTAAGTTTCTTAGGTCAGTGGTCTTCCGTCGGAGCGCGGCAAATTTAAATTGAGAAAGTATACTTTTCTTACATACAATTATAAATGTAACTTGGAATTCAACATATTATTGAACTTACCTACCTATTCCTCGCAGGAAGTATCGCAAAACAGTTTCCTCCCTCGCTCGATTACAAGAAAAACTTTTACATTATTCCATTGTTCCTGTTATCGCGGCGATAAGAGGGAGCGCGGGAGCGTCGTAGAAAAATTGAGGCGCACGGGGCGGGAAGTTGGAGAAGGATCGAGATATGATTTCTGAGCTTCTCTGGGCGGTGTGCTGCCGAGTGTAACAGAGTTCTCGAGTGCGGAGAGGGCTTGTTTCGTCGCTACCTTTTGTTAGAATGGAAGCCGTCCCGTGCGTTTCGGTTGCCGTCGAAGCGAAACAATGCACCCGCGGCGTTATCCGATACACCAGCACGGTCTGTCGATTCGATTTCTTCCTGTTCCTCTCGCAACCCCTTTTCCACCCTTCTGTTCGCAAGGCGCGCTGAATTTCGAGGCACTGCGCTGCCACTGTCGTTCTGTTAGTGGCCGAGCTTTGTCCACTGTGTGCCCTTCGACCTCTTAACTGGCTCATTGTTTCGGTTAAGCACGCGTCCTGTATATTTAATCTCGACCCTCGCTACGCTGAGCCTCGGCGCCACTTCTATTTAAAGAAAAAGTTTTTATTTAAATAAAAATGTCGAAATCAATTATTTCTCATTTCAACTTGAGTGTCGAATACATTTTTCAACTTTAACTTTAATTTTATTTAAAGCGTAATGATTGAGCTTTGGTGGCAGAATATGCAGAAGCTTTCGCAAGTGACAGGTCGAGGACGAAGGTGGACAAGCAGTCTTGGACCCACTCGAGTACCGTGCCAGGCGATATCCCTGAGGGTGCAAATCGTCAGATGAGTTCTTCGTCACGTATTACTGGGCTGCACTTGTATAACTAACTGTGTGGTTACAGTGGCCAATATTCTAGGGTCTTAAAGTCCCAGTTTCCAGGAATGCTAATGTCTGAATTCAGCACCTGGTTTTTTACGTAAATAAAGACACTTGAGGGCGGTGAAAAATTTATCCCCTTGTTGCTTTCTCGTCACTATATTTCCGTAAGATGTTACACAGTTTCATTGACTTTTCTAACTGATTGTGTTTCCCAAACTGTTAATAGTATTCTGTTTCTTATCTGCAGAATTGCAAAATTTTCAGAGCTTCGTGTGAATATTGCGAGGGAAAATTAAATTTTATTTATGCTCTAGCATTCGTCAGTGATTAAAATTCTGTCAAGTAAGAATTATGTATTAAAGTGTTATTTGCCAGTAGAAGTTCTGAAACGTTCGTCGAAATTCGATACGTTTGAAGTATCTTCAGTAGTTCTGAAGGTAGATTGCTTTGCTCCAGAGTTACTTAACTCTAATCTGCTTGGAGCTTGCTTCCCGCCAAACTACAGCATACTACTTGCAGTTAAACAATTGTCAACTTATGTCGAAGTGGTACTCTGAACTAGAACCGTGAAAGACTAAACTACTGTGCTTCAAGGGGACTCGAATTGGTTGCCCAGTCAAATCGTAAATCACAGTTAGTAGTAAATCTGGACCGGAACTTGTTCTTGCTGAAGGGAAAATTCGAACAATCGACTGTGTAGCTTCTCGGTGGTGGAATCCCGTTTTCTTGTCACGTCCGACCGTGCTGGTATCGAACTTTAGAAGCAGGACTGACGTAATTGAACAGATGAGGCGTTGAAAAGACGAATGGCTGCGAAGTCGCCGTAATAAATCGATACGTAAAATGTTTCAGGTTTCTGTTCGAAGTATAAGTGAAAGAGCTTTAGAATCTTTAATGGCGATTAAAGTTTTATAAATAATTACATTCTGTCGTTTAAACGAAGAATAAATGGTGTTGGTTCCTCTACTTGTACGCGGTGGAAGTAGTATAGGACTATATTAGTCGGACATGGCATAGTTGAGAACTAAGATATTATGAAATTCTACTGTATTATTAATTTATGTTAGATCTCATAACTTGTTGCATTTGATATCTAGATTCTCCTGAAATAAGAACTTAAAACATATATTTTTGGAGTTGAAATTCAAAATCGGAATACCGTATTATAATTATTCTTCAATTAAGCTTAAAAGGGGGCCGATGTTTGTTTTCCATTTCGCGACTGAAACAACAAGTTCTCCATTTCATTGCCAAATTTAAAAAATATATCTTTTTCGAGGACGGTATCTGGTAAGATTTGAAAAACTCATAAATATTTTATTACATCTGTGCCAGAATCCAAAAACAATAGTCTTGAACAAAATAATATCCTTTTTATCAAGAATCTTACTTCACATATTTCTGTCAAATCAAATATATAATTTGAAGATTTGAATAAAAATTAGACGAGTGCTCAAGTAGGCTACGATATTAATATAATCTACCAACTACTCTATGCAAAGAGGAGACCAAACAACGACGATATGAACGTGGATGTGACGAAAATTTACATTTTCATTGGGAAGTTCCATGTCAGCAATTAGTTCTGGAATTCGACCGCGAAGTACACGGACCAATATCCTCGCGCAACTTGTGCTTCAAAGTTTCTGATTGCTCTCTGTGAATAACCTTGACTGAGAAGCTTCGACGTGCCGAACTCGGGTTAAATTTAATGAAACGAGCGATAAGCTTTGAGTAATTACGGGGCACGGTGATGTAACATTGTTGGGGTAAATAATAGAAGTAATCATACCACGGTTTCTGCTGTGCTGGTAATTAGAATAGCGATGCCTTAGTATTTCGTGGCATTTGCATAAGAAGCCAAGAAACGACTGGACGGAAGGGTTGTTACGTTATCCCTTGAAATAGAATTCTTCTTTCAAAAATAAAAACGTACCCTTCTGTCTGTTTCTTTACATTCTTACTTAAATACTTATATTAGTTCAATGTATTATTAATCAGTATTATAATATTACATTGGTTTACTGATATTCTAAAAAACATATCGGTGCTATAAAATCTGTCCCTCTTTATTTTATATTACAGCGAAGGTTAGAACAAACTTTTTCCTCTCAAATTTCCTCAAATATCAATGTCATTCAGCAAACATAAGGATTTAGTGTTAGAACTAACTATCGTTTGTCATCATTTTCTTTTGAGATACAAAATTTATAGTACAGCTATGCAAAGACTTTGATAGTAAATTCTGGAGACAAAATTTGAAATATTTTTCACTTAAAGTCCGATCTAAAATCCATTCATCTAGTACTTGTGCATTAAGTATTTTTGCTCATTGAAAATATATAAGTAATTGCAAAAATTGCCCTTTGGTCGCATGACACTAGTAATGTTTCCGTTACCGACAGCTTGTAGCACGAAGCGGGGTTTGTTTCTGTTAGATATATGGAGCTGGATGTAACTTAATTACAACTGATATAGAGACTAACGAAGCGCGGGTTAACAAAGAGCGCGGTAGAAAGGTTGAGAATTCGTCTTCGTCAAAGCAAGAAGGCAATCGTATCACGGTAAATTCGCTCGTCCAGAAACGGTCCTTTTGCTCTGTACAAGTTTCCTCGCTGTAACACCAAGAGACACGAACTAGGACTGAGGAGCCACGAAGAATTGAGCCTTTAAACCCCTTAGGTAGCGAGAATACAGTGTGCAGCTTGTCGTAAAATGTCTATTGCCTGTAAGCTGTAATTTCTTACCGAAACACAGCTTTGTCTTGATTAAGGAACTATACAAACATTACGATCCTAAATCTTAAATGCCATTGTAAATTCAAGTTTTAGTGGAACAGAAGTTGGAAGTAGTATAGGTCATTGGTGGTCAGACATGAAGACTTGAGCAAGAATTACATGTTTGAAATATAAAACACAAAATATTATTTCAATTTTTATTTCGGAAGTAAGAAAAAAAATAAGAAAATAACTCTACTTTGTGCCAAGACCAAATGGATAAATTTTAATTCAATTAGCGGTCTGAAATAAAATAATAGTTGGTCATGAGGTTGAAAACCGTGTTTAGAATATGTTTAAAACAAAAGCGTAATATGCTCTCAGGACTATTCTGATTTCAAATATTTCATTTGAAAAACAGTCGTATTGGAAATTATTTGTGACACGAGATAAGTTAAGTAATCGTTTAATTAGTAACCAAATCACGAAATAGTTCAGAAGAAAATTATTTGCTCAATTGAATAATAATTTCAACAATATTTTATTCGAATAATGCCCAAGCCTGTTCCCATCTTTAATTAATTTCGATTCCTTGGCCTAAGCAGCAGAAACAATATATCTCCGTGACGAAAAACTTGAAGCTCGAGATTCATTCTTTAACCGTCGCATCGTAACAGTTTGAAGGAGAATCTTGCGAACGAAGAACTACGGGGGTTATTCGGAGCCACTCGTAAAAGATTCGCCTGGCCGCGAGAAAAAGCATAAAGGATCACTTTATGCTCGCAATAAGAAAGTTCGTGCGCTTCGAGTTTAGGATTAATCGCTTCTCCGTCGCGCTCGAATTAAACCGCCGGCCGTCTACTCTTCGTGAAATTTTAAAGCAACTTCCAGAGCGACGCGTTACTCGCCACAAGATACTGTAATTTATTCAAACGACGCACAAATTTTCTTCGATAAGAGAGCTTCACATTTGAGGATGCAAATTACGATTTCTCCACCGTCGATTTAAGTGTCGTTTTGAGTATCTAATGGGGTGAAAGAATGAAGGAACTATCACTCTTTTTATGTGAATTAAATCTGCTGACGTAGGTGTATCTGAACTTGAAGGGAATTCATAAAAATTGAAAGTAGTCTGAGTTCCACGGAATATTAAATTTGGAATAAATTGAGGGTAAAATAGAGTACAGTATTTTTCAGGATTTTGAAAGTAGAGAAAGTAAATAGCTTTTCTGAAGAGGGCCTAAGGGATTTCTGAAATAAAGTGAAGTATCTTTTAAACGGGGATAAGGAAGTTTTGAAGTAGCAATGAGGATAATATTCTAGGCCAGGGGTTATATCAAAAGTGAGTTTCACTTGGAATTCAATTAGGAATGAAGGGTAGAGATGTGGAATTATTGGTGTAGGAGTGAAGATAATAGACTAAATCTCGAATTAGGGTTTACTGAATAAATAAATTCGAATATGGTATAAAATATATTATTATTTTATTAGGATAAGACGGTAGATGCATTGCAAATATCCCATAATCGAGAATATTTATAGGGTTCCTACGTGCTGAATTTTACTTGGAGGAAGGAGATTTCTCACAGCTCTTTAATTCCCATTTCAAGACTTTAAGAGGATGCGCATTTATTCATCGTAAATTGCTTACAGGCTTTCTTAAAACCGGCCCAAAGGGCAGTGCACAAGGAAATTACGGCCTGATGGACCTGGTGGCAGGGCTTCACTGGTTGCACGAGAATCTGGGTGCTTTTGGCGGCGACCCCGATCGACTGACGCTCTTTGGCCACGGGACTGGATCTGCGCTTGCCAATTTTTTAGCCGTCTCGCCCATGGCAAAAGGTGAGAAGAATTATATTTCACGCGAAAATCGATATTCCATTTTGTGAAAGTCGTCGAACCAGAGCGCAGAATGGACAAGCACTAGCAATTATTCCCAATAACTCTTTAACTCCACCTAACGAATCATAACAACGCACTAATATGCCAACAATTTTGTTCTTCAAACTAAATCTCCAAATCTAAACAACCACGTATGAAAACTCAGGAGTAGAAATTTTTCGGAATTCACTTGAACCCTTTGAGTACAATGAACACGTATATACACTTAGCTGTACGGGCAACGCCTATAGGCGTTCAGTGAATTTCAATTTTTGCAAAAATTGACAATATGGCCGATGTTTGAAAAATAATGATCAAATTTCGACAGAACTGTCGACATCTTTCTGTTTATATTTTGCACAATAATTAAAAAATTTTAAATGTTGGATCGTCAATGCGTAGGAAATATATTATAGTTTATGACATTTTGGGGGTTTTTGATTCAGTTCATCCGATTTCCCGGAATCCGGCCGACCAGAAAAAAAGGACATTTTAAATAGAAACATTGCACGGCATACAATTGCTATTTTGTAAATATCATAAGCTTTTCTTATAGTTCATAATATAGTAAACTAAAACACAAAACCTTATTTATATTAATCAATCGTTTACTTTTCTTATTATCGTCGTCTAAAAATCGTCAGCTTTTTTGGCCCCTTACTGTGTCCTAACCCCTTAAAGAAATCGATTCTCGCCGTTCGCCGAGAACACGCTGCTAAAGAATGCGGAAATAATTCGATTGTCAGTGGATCTGACGAGGCGTTCTGAAATACCGACACCACCTGCAGATATTGGACTCGTCTCGCCCCGTGTTTCAGGGGCCACAAATTTCTAGTATTCCAATTTCTCCGGCCGCCTCGCGCGTCGCGTTCCACGAGTATCTACGCGGTCGCCGGCGTTAAAGGCGCCAGGACATGTGCGTGGGAGCAGTCGAGGGGGGATATTCCTCGAGGACAACGGTGTCATCAGCGTCTCCGTTGTCGACGGCCACTAGAGACCTTAACAAGCTTCCTCGAGTGTAGCCTTCTCTAACCTGCCCCCTCCGCTCGTCGGGAAGTAAGGGTAACAGAGGCGCCAGGGGAGGGATGAACGCAGCGCGAGGGCGAAGGGTGGAGTCGCGGCTCGCACGGCGCGTTTCTAGATTGCACCTCCATTCCGCTAACGAACCCAACCCCGTGTCTGTCCTTAATGCCCTTCCACAATGCATTTTAGCCCCCCTTCACCCTTCCGGTCGGGTTCGCCCCTAACGGCGGCTCTCCCGGCAGCGAGTGTACTTGTCGCAAGGTGACGAGTCGAAAATTCACGCGCACCCGTGCATTAACTTTCCTGGAACGATATTTTCAACCCTTGCGGGCCAATTGGTGCAACTGGGGGATGGATTCTTTGGGAATCGAAGCGTGTGAAGGTGCGTTTAGACTATGAAACGAACGAATGCTCGTTCGCCCCACATTTCGAAAAATTTTTTGCTTATTTAGTGTAAACGACAATCTTCACTTGCAACTTTTATTACTTCGATTTTGTCAAAGTGGGGGGGGGGGGCGAATGAGCATTCGTTCGTTTGGTTTAACAGCACCTTTATACGTGGTTGGAGGAATGTTTCAGTAGGAGAAGCTTCTACTGTAACGAATTATTTTAGATGGGAGGTCTGTGGTGTAAGATTTTAGAAGAGGCGGAAGGTTCTCTTGGAAATCTGTTTCATTTATCAAAATGGTGCTTCAAGATACAGGAAGCATTGGGCAAGTTTTTCAGGGAGAACCTTAAAAATGATCTCCGCTTAACGAATGTGTATCCTGCAATTAATTTTTGGAGAAAGTGTACATCGATATCATAGTGCACCAATATTGTAGGTCCACTTACAGCGTTTTCGAAAAAAAAAAACAGGTTTAAACATGCAATGGTACATAAAATTTGGGGACACAAAATGAACAAAAATATTATTTTTCACAAATTTATGAAGTCGATACAAATGTGATTCTTGTACAGGTAAACTGTAAAGAAACAGTTGAGAACTGTTTGTTGGATATAAAAACTGGAATTCCACAAAAAGTGAACGTACAATATTTTTGCACTTAACTATTGACATGTTACACAAAGAAATGAGCCTATAAGCATTGTCATAATTCCAAAGACTATAATATTTTGAATAATATTTTGAATTAAAATAACTTTATTAAAAAAAAACTTACAGTGAAAAAAACGTTTATAATGCTTATCAGTGTCTCGCAAGCCTGTTTTCTTTTCGCGTTACAGAGCTAGTCGAGAGGGTGGTTTTACTCGGTGGTTCAGCCCTGTCACCGTGGGCGATCCAGCGGGATCCGTTGCTGGTGAAGCGTCGTGTCGCCGAGCAGACCGCATGTCCCAGTGACGTCGAGGCCGACGATATCGCACCGTGCCTTCGTTTGAGGAGTCTGGAAGAACTTCTCGCTGTTAAGCTGGATCCGCCGAGATTCACCTCTGGGTTTGCTCCGTTTATGGATGGAGCGGTCATGCCACCGCCGACGAATCAGGTACTTTCCTTCATTTTTCATGAAAATCTGTATCGGGGTCGAGAACATAAAGTATTTGAATTTCTAACTGGGTTGAAGCTACAACATAATTGTGATAATTGATTTTTTTTATCGAGTCAATGATACGATGCACAAATTTTCTAATTTTTTAATGTTTCCCAGATCCCAGATAAGAACGAAAATTAACTTTAGTCTTTGGTAATAAATGGTTCTCTGTTCAAAATTCAATGACAAGTTTCTCAAAAATACGCGAAAAAAAGACGTGAAAAATGGAGAGAGTTCACTTCGAAAGTCTTTTATCCCTCTCCACTACCAAAATCCTGTATAACTAAAATTACAAAAAGGTGCGAATACACTTGCAGACCTAAAAAGATCCCTTCCACAACAATAAACTGCGTACAGAGGGAGAAAGTACCCCTTGTCTTCCAAATTAATAAACGCTCCCTCATTAGACACAGAAATCCCTCAACTCCATTATTCTGTCGATCGCGAATAGCGTAAAAGTTGGTTTATTAATAGCAGAGATACAATAATAACCGCGAATTTCCCCGAAATTTAAAAAAATAAAATACACGAAACAGTTAAAAAGCAAAAAAACCTTTCTATTCAAACTTCTCTACGCGAAACAGCAATCTCATTTGCACCAAATGAATATTATAAATCCCAACCTGGGTGCATCATGATCAACAAATAACTAATTACACACACCCCTACTTCACAATTATTGCACCGATGTTTTCAAAGAAATTGTGCCTCCATAAATCCACGACTTGTCACATGGCAAGTGTACAGGCACCAGAGAATCGTTGAATACTCGGACTTCGCGGAACAGTGGACGGGTAAGCGATGAGGTTGCTAATTGGGCCGACAACCGACTGACAGATGTCGAGCTGAGGGAATGGTCGCGAAGTCTGTCCCCCGAAGCTGGTATTAAGTCCTCGAGCTTCTGCTCGCGGTTGTCGTTAATCGCGCCTCCCCGTCGCCGATCGAACACGTCTTTTTTCCCCCGCCAGCCGATCGATAGTATCGAGGAGCAGAATTGCTCGTCGGCGAACTTTTAATTAAAAGCCATAAAGTACACGGTGTAATTGCAATTACTGCAAGTTTCGCAATCGGAGTCGGCTGTGAATCGATAGTTGCCCGCAACTTCTTCCTGCCTCCGAGCGGATGGCCGGGGATCGCGGAGAAGTCGACCCGTTACGGTGTCCACGCTCCGTATCAACACGCTTCCCCTTTCGTTTCGTCTAGAATTTCCAGCCCACCGCCTCCTCCTCGGGAGTGATGCCCCTCGTCCCAGGACCGGGCACAGAATTCGCGGGTTTCGGCGACCGGGACCTGCTGCTTGGCCTCACGTCCGAGGAAGCCTGGGTCAATCTCACCGACGATGATATACAGGTGAGGGGATGTTCTTTTTAAATGCAGTGAAACATGCAACTTGGTTTATTAAACCTTGTTCCGTTCGACTGCTTACAACAGTGGCGCACTCAGGGGGGGGGGGCCAGGGGGCCAGGGGCCCCCCCCCCCCAAAGAAAATGAGAAAAAAGGAAAAAGTTTCCTTAGGAGAAACCTAACTACTTTAAGAGAAATTAAAAAACTGAAGTGATTCAAGAGCTTTGTAAAACGAAAAGAAAACTAGATTTTATACTTTAAATAAATGTTTATAACCACCTAATGAATTTTATTGAATTTGTATTAAGAATATGTTTAGCCGTTCAACTCGGCCCCCCCCAAAATTAAATCCTGAGTGCGCCACTGGCTTACAATTCTGCCCTCCTTAGTTAAACTGTCGTATCTAGCATTTTTTCATTTTTTGAAATATGTTGAAATATTTGAAGTTCCGCGTGTCTTTTATTTTTTAAGTATAGTTAGAAACCTCTACGTGCTTCATAAAGATTTATAAACAGTCTAATGTATTTAAAATAACTTCTTTCAAAATGGTTAAAATATCTTATCTGAAAGAATTAATTAATTGGTACGTTAATAATAAATTCCCTACCGGTACAACTATTATAAAAAATTATATTAGGCTATTACGAAATAAAGACAACATGTTTTAATTTGAAAGAAGGAAAATAAGTATGGTGCAATGTAAATGATAAAACTTCAGCTTTCTCGGTTGTTTTAAAATGCTAGATAGGACATTTTAACTAAAGAGGGCAGAATTAGTGGTGGGAAATATGTGGAGGGTACACTGTTCTCTGCGTGCGAACAGAAGTGTCTCGTGCAATTATACTGCCCCCCTTAGTTAAAATGTAGCATTTTTCCATTTTTCAAGAAATTTTGAAATATTTCAAATTTCATACGTGTTTTACCTTCTCTTATAAAACTTCAGTTTTCTCGAATTTTTCGCAGTGCCAGATAGGACATTTTAAATAAACAGGGCAGTATAATCGACACATAATGGTTAGTGTGTACATAGTTTAATAATTTTGAAGTAGTCCTCCGTTTCTATTAATCATTTGATTTCTTCAGAGATTCAGCTACCAATAATTCCGTGCAATTTTCCATAAATCTGCGGTTTGTGCGTTGCGAAATTGATACAGATTAGTGCAAGTGAACGAAATGGAAGCCGTTTGTTGTTTGGATTTCGAGTTGAATTGTTTTCAATCGTGCGCGCAATTTAGCGGGGCAAGAAGTGTGTGCGCGCAGGCTGACGCACTGATAATTGACACGAACCCAATAAATTAGTAATTACTAGGCGCAGTGCTGCAAAACGTGCCCACCGATCGGGCATTATCGACAATCCGATGGTCACGGTAGGCGAACACCTTGTAAAGCGTATTTCCGCAGTTCCTTGACAATTTGATAGGGATCGGACGTTTCGCGGCACAGTTTCAATTGTCCGTTTACAGGAATTGCGTAGTTATGGCTCGAAACGGGACTAATTCCGCTTGGACCACTAATTAGCGGTCGTCAAAAGATGTTCGATCGTCAGTGTCCAATCGCTGGATCCACCTATCGGTGATTCATTGTGGTTTGGATCGAGCACTCTTGATTTTAAATTATAAAAACAATTAAACATGCGGGTGATATAAAGTAGGTATACTTAGAAATTGATTGAAATTGGTACTGATGTCACAGAGAGATTAATTATTAAATGGGAATGTATCGCAAACGAAACTCGGTCGAGGTGGCGCTGCGATCGGAGTGCCCAAGATGGCGTCTGAGCATGCGCGTGATGACGCCGTGACGTCAAACCAAACAACGCCAAGATGAGTTTGGCTTAATAAACACTATAAACGAATCGACGCAAGCGCAAAGCCAAGCTCATCTTGGCGCTGATTGATTTGACGTCACGGCGTCATCACGCGCATGCTCAGACGCCATCTTGGGCACTGCGATCGGAGCGCCACCTCGACCGAGTTTCGTTTGCGATACATTCCCATTAGAATAACAGTTTTCTCCAATTTACTCGAAGTTGGTGAAGATGGAGCTGCACCCTTCTTGTCGCGAGGTCCTCAATTACCATCCGGCAATTGTTACTCGGACGAAATTTATTATGATAACCGCGCGAATTTATTGCTCTGTGAAGACCCATCCAAACCGGAATCTCCCGCTAACGAGGAAGGGGGTGCGTGCCACGCCACTCTGTTCGCAGAACGGCTTGAACGAGACCAGGAGGGACCGTATTCTGCGCACCTACGTGCGTAACACCTACCGTTACCACCTGCACGAGATCTACTCGACCCTCCGTAACGAGTACACGGACTGGGAGAGAGGCGAGCTGAGCCCGCCGGTAATTTGCGAGGGCCTCCTGTCCCTTCTGGGCGACGGCCAAGTCGCGGCGCCCCTCTTGAGGCTGGCGCTGCTGCACTCCGCGGCCGGCGGACGGGGCTACTTCCTGCACTTCCAGCTTGGCGATCGACCGAGCCAGAGGGGCGAGGAGGTCCCCTACCTCCTGGGGATACCTCTCCTCCGCGGAGAGGTCGTGCCCGTTTTCTTCAACCCGACCAACTACACCATGGCCGACGAGAACCTGTCGAAGTTGCTGGTCCACTACTTGGCGAACTTCATCAGGCGCGGGTGAGTCCCGCCGACCTGCCTCCGCATCCACCCTGCTATCTCACCCCGCGGCTTCCAATCCCCCACCCCCATCCCCCCACCTCCACCAACCGTTGCGTTACTCGTTGTTCCGCCCCGAGTGGATGTCGAGGCTCGAGTTTCCGCGCGGAGATTGGATTTGCCAGGGGAACAGTCCCTCGTCGTTTCGAGCGCGATATCGAGCGAACGTTCGGCGAGACCCGGTTTCTTTGAAAACTCCGGCAGGATGATATTTAAGTCCCTGGCCGCGTGGGCTTTATTGTGTTCCGTTCGAAAGGGCAACAGGGAGGATTCACGAGTGCTTCGAGGAATAGGGTGGATGTATCGCGTAGTCGAGAGTACAAACGGGGCAAATGAATCGTCGTGTTTCTAAGGGGGGGTGACGGGAGTAGTGTTTTCACGCCGGTAGGCTCGTTCGTCAGGGGTGGCTCAGACCCTGGGCTAGATTTACGAAGCGTTTGCGTAAAGACTCCCTTGGAATTGAATGTATGGCTGTGCATTTTTGCGGAAGGGCAGGTATGATTAGTTCAATTTTGCATGTAGATTTCGATTCTCAAGGATCCAATTGTGTTCATTTGATAAGCTTCGAATGGTCAGATGTTCGAGTAGTATGTTATTAAATTTCCACGAGGGTCCACGATTGGTCTGAGTCTGCCGACCATTTGTTGCAAATTAGTTGTATATACAGATGACACATTGTCGAGTCGAAATTATCAGCTAAACATCTTTCTGCCAAACCAGCCTCACGATTGCAGAACAATCAAATTCAGTTTTTACGCTTGTGGATCATGAATAACGCATTTAATTGGGCTAACAGTGGAGATGATTAGTTTCCCCGGCCAGTGCAGAACGCAATTATCATGCAAATACATTTCGTCGGTGGCAAGCATCGTCCTGAGCAATGGAGCCACCAGCTAAATTACTTTTATTGTGCCTGAAATTATCAGAAACTTTGCGCTTCTCTTCCATCGAATGTTCGTCTAACGATTTAAAAAATGAACCAATTTGATGGAAAAATGGGGACCAAAATTCCACTAAAATCGCAAATTTATAATTTACGAAACGCAATTTCACAAGCGCGCGTAACATTCTGAAATGTTGCAGAAAAAAGTCGCCACTCACTGCGGCAAAAATGATTACTGTTGGCTGCACGATCGATTCACTCGCAGAACGTTAATCCATCAAGCTTCCAATTATTCCAAGTTTCAGGAGGTTCAGAGGAAATCGCAAAGTCGGGTCACAAAAGGAAATAGACGATTTAAAAAACTGCGTGGCTCGGTTGTTCGATAACAAAGGTGAAAAGCTTTCACTCTAATGGAATGCCCCGATGGTCCGAAAGATGGAAACAAATTTCCGAACAGGGACACTGCGCGCATCGTTCCGTAAACATTATTCACGCGATTTCGGCTGAAACCCCGGAAAATAGTCGGGCAGAATCTGAACGAATGCGTTACCCGATCCAGCAAGCTACATTTAATTAGCAAACGATCGAACGACTAAATCGTGATTTACTTTAATCAGAGAATGGACGTTCTATCTCCGAGAATCGCGTCGCCCTAGATTTCCTTTCCCCCCCATTCGAGTCAGTGAAATCGATGTTACGAGTCTTTCTTCTCTCTTTTCCTCGTATATTTTCCGATTCTTATAACCAGCGGCGCGGTCAGTCGTTTTTCACGAAGGGAAAATCCTGACTGAGCCGTGCACCGAGAGCCAGAAAACACACGATGCAATTGCATTCGTAGCCGTGCGATATCGCAGGACACCTGCTGTTTCAGGGAAAGCCGGTCGCTCGGCCAACTCAATTTCAAAACGCAATTTCCGTCCAAGTCTCTCGTTCTTCGTTCACTATACAAATCGAACAATGGAAACGATATCGTCGAGCGTGAAAAATAATTAAAAGGGAAAGAATCCGCGGAAGCGCGAAGCATTCGCGATGGTTTCGCGATAAAAACACTACAATGGCTCCATAATTTAACGATTCGTTTGTGTCGTTGGAATAGGTATTTAACCTGTTAACCGGACAAGGAGAGAGTTAACTAGTCGTTTGAAGATGCCTGTAAAAATTTACATTCGTTCTGAAAGGGTTGATGTAGGTGTCATATATTTTTTATTTCCACTACAAAAGTGCTGGTTTTCGAGTTTTCGTTTTAACTATTTTTATTTATTTATTTTATTTATATTTCGCTTTTTTATTTTTTAGTACAATGACAAACAACTTTATCTTTTTAATTTCGTTCTGTTTGTAACATTATTGTCGTGCACAGTGAAATAATAATTTTACCTGGGTAGTTTTTTGTCTAAGAATTTTCTGTAGATAAAACGAGTTGACTCGTCTTTACTCATTTGTCATGGCACGTTTTGGTTGAGAAATTCCACGATTAACAGGTTCTATGAAATTTTCTAAAATTTAGAAGCTCGATCTGATTAATTTAAATGATACAAAATTCAGACAAATTGAACACAAATATAAAATCCACGTGTATACTTTATCTTATTTATCTAACCTTGAGTCATCTCTAAAATCTGCAGTACTTGATTTGTCGTGATCAGCTGAAATTACACAATGAATCACGAGTTTTTGAGTAAAGATTCATTTGAAATTCCCATTTCTTTCAACAGATTTAAAATTCAATAGCTGCTCTTCCGATCGATAGTTCGCAATACATCGTAGCCTTAGTGCCCTATTGTACAGGAGAAGAAGTCTCGGACAAGAATGTGTAGTTTGCCTCGGGACATCGTTATGTAACTTTCGTTTCACGTTTTTAGTAATTACTTTGTCCAAGAATAGTTTGACTTGACAAATGAACCCGTCGTCCCAACGTGAACAAGTAAAAGACATTAATAAAAGCTTCATATTTCTCAAGAAGATTCTCCCAGCCCCAACTCCCTATCAGAACCCCAAAAAGAATCACCACTAATTCTTCCACCACCACATCCCTCGACCACCTATACAAATTACGCACTCACCCCCCAAATCCCGCGCGACCAAAAACGCCGAATATGCCGCAAAGATTTACAATACGGTCATTCCCCGACTTGTGCCGCTCCTGTGTCTGAATCGATCAGACCGAAACACAATTTCCACTTGCCCCTCCCGCATCCGTATCGTATCCAGAATCCAGACGCGTACAGCGTCCGTGCACCGGGATGTTTCAGGGATCCGAACGGCGCCAGCCCGCTGACATCAGGCTCGGACGGGCTTCCGACCAGCCCGCCGTTCTGGGACTCGTACGATTCGATAAATCAGCTGTACCTGGAGGCCGGTCGTAGCACGGAAATGCGGTCGCACTACAGGGGCCACAAGATGTCCCTGTGGCTGAATCTGTTGCCCCAGCTGCACCGACCCGGCTACGAGATCAACATGCGCCACCACCACCTGGCCGAAAGTCCCAGCCTCTACGAAGGGGCCGTGCGCCCCCAACCGATGGCGCAACCGCTTCCCGCGCCGCCGTTGCCGGCCCCGTCGCCCACCGAGCCGTCGTCAGTGTCCAGCGTGATATCGACCACCGAATGTACGCCGAACGCGACGGTCGCCACCACGGTGGCTACCACGTCCAGGACGTTGCAGCACTCCAACTTAGGTCCCGGCCCCAACAACCTATTGAGGAAGCTGGCCTCCAGCCACTACCAGAGCTACACCACTGCTCTGACGGTCACCATAGCGGTCGGCGTCTTCCTGTTGCTGCTCAACATCCTCATCTTCGCCGGGATCTACCACCAGAGGGACAGGAGCGTGACCAGCGCCGGGGGCGGCCTGTCCTCTGCCTTCGGCGACAAGAAGAAGGAGGAGCTGTTAGAGGCCGGTTGCTCCGGCATCGAGGTGCCATCCGGGAAGCAGAGGCTGTCCTCGCTGAACTTGATGGACTCGCCGTCGTCGAGTCCGCCGTCCCACAAGGTGAAGCTGGCGCAAGAGCTGGAGCTTCAGCTTCAGGAGTTCCAGTGCTCCCCGCCGCCAGGCGGTGGCAAGAGGATCCTGGAGCCGCCGTTGTACAGCAGAAGCCCCTGCGTGCAGAGGACCCGGACACCGTCGCCCTGCGTCGACGCCACCACCGCCAGGATGGACGACGACGACGATGACGACGACGACGACGACGACGGGGACAGCAGCGACGACGACAACGACGATGATAATCTACCCGAACCACCGCCACCGCCCAAGGTCCCAGCGCCCAACGTGGGCCTCTCTTGCCCGGGGATCCTCAGGCAGCCGGGGACCCCAGGCAGCGCCAAGAAACGTGTTCAGATTCAAGAGATCTCGGTGTGAAGGTCGTTCCAAGGTTGTTTTTGCGGGTCTGCTTGTCACTCGTCAGGGTCGCTCGCGAGCTTCTCCAGCGACCTTGGCTGTCGCTACTGCTGGCAGTAGTGGACTGGGATAGAGGAGCTCCGGGAAGCTTCGATTAGAAAGTACCGGGAAGGGGATTAGTGTCATCCAGCTGTTCCCGAAGCCGCGTGCCATGGATTTGAAAGATTCGGTGAATCGTCGAGACGCTCCTCCGCGGAGACTGAAGGGACAGAGTTTGATTCGCGGGTACAGGCTCCGGTGGATCGAGCAAGTGTCGCGGGCGAAGCCTGTACTTATGGTTTCTTAGAGTCTTGTTCGGAAGAATTCGTAGCTGAAGATTATACCATTAGCAAACGACGTCGCGTAGAGCGGTTTCAGGCTCGACGTCCGCCGCGATTTAATCGAGAGGATTCGAGCGGCGCGGGGAACGCCCGCGAGAACGACAGCGAATGAAAGCACAAATATCGACGGCCTTAACGAGAATTCGCTACTTCGAAGCGCTCGATGTATCGATAGGCGGACTGTCTACGCGGGCGCGTTACACTGTTACACCATTCCGAGTCGCAGACGGGGATCAGCGGATGTTCGATGAAAATATTTTCCAGTATTTCTTACAGCGTGAAGAGGATAAGACTCAGACACGGAGTGGGCGACTCCTTGGATTTTTCTCAACGATTTTATTCATTGTTAATCGCGCACAAGTGTTTCGCACGTTCAGCGTTATCGGTAGATGCGGGACGCGCCTAATTCGAAGGTCCTTAGCTGCTCGCTCGAGTTCTTCGGAATTAATGATATCGGTGGGAGGGGGGGATGGGGATTTTATCGGTCTATCGAGATCCTTGGAGTCTTTGCCGGAAGCTCCTCTGAGGGGGTGGAGGCGGAGGTTTCGAGGAACCTCGATAGGGGAATCGGTTCTTTGCCTTCGTTGGAAGGCGAGCTTCCGTGTAAGCAGGTGGATGAGGAATAGGGGGAGGAGGAGTGTTTAGCGGGGAGGAAGAGGCAGGATGGCGAGGAGAATTCCATTGAAAGGGGGATATCGGGAACGCGAGTTTGACTCGTCGAGCATCCGTACAAGAAGTTGAATCGTCGGCGGAGGTCGTTGCGACGTTCGACGCCGTGAAACGAGGGGATTGATATAATCTCAGGAACCCAAAAGACAACGCGCACGAAGCCCGTGGAAGCGCGTGCTCCCACGGGCTTCCTATATCCGGATTTGTCGGAGCACTAAGTGGAATTATACTCGAGGAATTGGAAGGTCTGACCCCGACTTTTTCGGATCCCGTGGCGGGAGACGGGAGTCGAACGGGGCTGCTGGACCTGATCAAGCTGAAGAGACTGCAGGTGAACGAAGACGGAGCCTGCTAGCTAATGAATTGGTGAATCGTCGAAGTTCTTGTCAGTGTAATCGCGTGTGTCCTTAGTTCTGCGCGAGAATGGAGAGAAAGAGCGTGCGTGCGTGCGTGTGTGTGTGTGAGAGAGAGAGAGAGAGGGGGGGGGGAGGAAGGACCCGAGTATGCGTGGGAGAGAACGAGAGATCGACAGTGTGACGGGGCATGGAAGAGAGCAATGGGCTAAATAAAATTGTAAATTGTATTCGATGTGGAAAACGCTTGGATCGCGAACAGTGGACTGGCCAAACCTGATTCTAGCTTTCTTTCCTTCTTAAGGGTGCTTACGAGGATGATTCCCTTAGATGTTCGGTGAGTTGATTATAATATTCATGCTGTTACGTTTCCACTTTGTTTCCTTGCGTTTTTAATGGCACAAGTGGTGCCTTCAAAAGGAATTCCACAGGCTGTTTCAGAAATGGAGATACAAACGAGATTGGTTAATGAAGTTCATGAAAGTTCATGCATTGTGTAATGGTAACCATTTTCGCGCGGATGGGTTTCAAAGCAGTCGACGGTTTTGATATCGAAGATGAGTAATTATAAATGTGGGGCTGGAAAATTAAACCGGGAAGATATTTTCTTGTGAATTAGACTTGTATATATTTTTGTATTAGTTCAAGTTTATTGAAAATTTCAATCTCAATAATTGCAGCTTTTTTAAATCATTTCTGTGTGTGTTTTTTCTTTAAATTCAGAACACAGCTGGTTCTTTTAGTTCTATCTATTTAATCCGAGTAGAAATTTTTTCTAGAACGACTGAATTCGCGAACTTGTGTTTATCAAGACTTTTTCGTGTATCTTTATAAGTTCTGTTACTCAGTTAAGTTTCCATCTGTAACTCTGAAATACGGGAAGCTTATCACCGCGACTTTTTATATTTTTGATAAATATTTCTTTAATCAGACTTAAAAGTCGAACTCATAATTTAAGTAGTTGAGTGGGAGTTTAAATGTGAGTTTCGGATCCTAATTCCCCTCTCGCGACTATTTGAATCCAGGCTATAGAGTGTGAAAAGACAATTGAATTGTGAAATTAATTCTCGAACGTAACTGGAATTTTCAATCAGTAATTTTCGAGGTGCTGCTGCTTAAGTGAATTATTCCTCTTTGTCCTCCTGCCTCATGAACAATTTACCCTTGATTACGTTCCACCGAATGCAGGAACCTTCTTCAGTCTACTACACTATATCACCCAAATAAAGCAACAAATTCGTCACTCTAAATTCCCCTCTGAAAATTCGTGATTTCCAGAAATGTCCAATCACATTAGAAATATGCATTTAAATTCTAATTATCACACTTGACAACAATATAACTTGAGGCTTACAATGGACATAATTGACAGTATGTTAATTTAAAATTGACACCAAAACCTGTCACTGCTTTCTACTCAATTCACGCGTTCGCCTTATTCTTTGCGCAAGTAGTATGAAACAGCGATAGTCAGACACGCATCACGACGTTTCTAAAGTCCGCAAAAATAATTCAGTAACTTACCAAAATTAACAGCATGCATAATCACACTAACTCCAATTCAAATCCAATCTCAAAATATCAAAATTTCCTTTAGACGAAAACCACCCCACTTCGAATTCCACCACGTCTTCACCGCCATTATTCATTCAGCTTCGCTACCCAAGTTCCCCCAAAAGATCCATTTCTCCAATTATCCCAAATCCATCGACGAAGCGGAAGACGAAGAGAGCTGGGGACAATTTTCTTTTCCTGGGGGAGGGTAAAAAGTGAGTCGTTGTAAGCATCCGTGCGAGCATTCCGAGCGAGTGAAAGAAAGAACCGGCACGAGGGGCCAGACGTTGTATGTAACCTTACTACTAATTTAGTTTAGTCGAGGAATGCCGCCGTAAAAGATTTCGTGCGTGTTAACGCGCAAGAATGGCGAGGCTCAATGGTCGCGAGACATTTGTCAGGCCGCGACATTGGCTTGAAATTTTCCACGAGCGCAAGGAAGAAGGGGATGATGGGAAAAAGCGCGCGAAAGTGTGTGAGAGAGAGAACGAGACCGAGTGAGAGTGGTTCGAAAGTGCTGTCGTTGGAAACTCGTCAATTCATCGACGGATCCTTGATTAGTAAGACAAGACGCGTCTCCTTGTTTCGTTTTGACCGACGGTTAATGATTTCGAAAAGGCAGGTTCTTCGGTTCCGAACGGCCTCCCGTAGATCTGGGATTCTCGATGAATTAGCGCGCGGAACAGCGACATCTTCAGCGTCATTTACACATACAGAATTAAAAATGGAACATACACATACACGTGCACATATGCATACACAACTATCAATGTTTGGAATGTTGGGATTTGTTTAAATAAATAATTAAAGCATTTAAAGCGTACGCATTGGTGCTTGGATTGCAACCCTTGTTCCATGGGATCCTTCTACCGGTGGTTGCTCCTCTTCCGGGGTTTCTTTGCCTTTTAATATCGTCCTGCGGCAAACGCGCAACGTTACGTTTCTCAATTGTTATTCGATTTTTTGTTTAGTTTATTAATTGATTCGCCTGATTTTAGAGGTTTCATTTGATTGGTTTCATTTAATTCTACAGTTTCGGCGATCGTCCTTTGCTCGCAACCCCTTTGGACGCAGCGTCGGAGGATTCTGCGTTATTCATCGATCAGCAGAATATGTAAGTAGGAATTTTATTTATTGCAGCTAATTAGTATGATTCTGTGGGAATATTGTTAAATTTAAAATTCGGATAATAGGTACGAAACATATTCGTGATTAGCCGATGCCTATCGAAATTGAAAATATGAAATGTTGGGTCACCCACATATAGCGTGCTTATTATTAATTATTATTCTTTCGTGTTTCTTGAATAATGTGTGAACTCTTATTCTTCATTTCTTGCGCTTCAGAATTAACTACCCAATCAAAGTTGTAAAACACTTGACTAATATATAGTAATTCGGTGTAGAGAAATTTGTTGCTTTGATCCTAAATTCTCTCCTTTTTATTTTCAACCGAATGATACCTACCTGATTAATAGAAATCTAAAATCTATTAATTTCATAGTCCTCGCGGACGAAAAATATTATACCAGCTGTAGGGAGAAAAGTGTTCCCTAGATGTTTGGCTGGTCATTTCTCCTTCGCTAAATCGCCCGCCATTCGTATGAGGAATGGGATCTCGATAACGTTACGTCACAGAATGGGAACGGTGAGTTCGGGGCGAATTTCTTATATTCTACAGCGAGCGTCGCGGTGGAAAGTACTTTAAGCAGATATATCAGCTTAAAGTAAGATATCACTCTTGCAGGGATCACCAGTTACACGTAGAAGCTGCATATCATCCCCGATGATGGATACCCGCAGCAGTTACACTCGCTGTAGGAACTTTTGTGCGCGACAAATGGATACATTCAGCATTTTCTGGGCAAAATTGTTATGTACAAGGAAATATATTTTATAGGACCGCCTATATCGTAGAGAGCTTCTAAGAGTTTCCAGAGTTCAAAGAATTAAAATATTATTCATTCTCAGCAGTCACCGAAAATTTACTCTCCATAGGGTAAACGCACCAGTAAATGAACAGTTAAGGCTAATGAACGAACACTATTATAAAATTATGTTTGCAGCGCGATTGATTCCACGTGCTTCAAAAATTGTTTGGATGTGAAGCAAGAAATGAAAAGAAGTCTCTAATTAATTAGTCGCTTACTTTAATAACGTATTTTACTCATTTTAATAAAAAATGTTCATTCACTGGTACGTGTTCATTTACTGGTACATACACCCTACAGCGTGTAGATTGCTACAGTTCCTTCAAAAAAAAATTTCCAAATCGTTCTCCTTTATTTCATCTTTCACTTTCAAAGCTTCTAGAAAATAGAATGATTTGCATTAAAAAAAAAAAAAAAACTACCATCTAAAGGTAACCAATACAAAATTCCCTTAGTACATTTACAGTTTTCTCTACACCAAAAAATCCCTTTGCCACTAATCCAATCGCACCATCTATGCTCCTCGCACACAAACGCGAAAAAATCTAAAAAGAACTCCTTCATTTCTCCTCCCCATAAACTATACTTACACAGTGGAATTCCATTCCCGTCTCTCGCCTGCTGAAACTAGAGAATTTTCTGGAAGCTTCTCTTTTCCCCTTACTCGCAAACGCTACACCCTCCCAGTCCGGGCAGCTCCAGTCGTCGGTGGCATTGTTGGCATTAGCGGCGCAAAACCGACGAGCCCTGAATTATCACATGACGCGTGGGTTCCAGCTACCCACGCGGCACATCCCGGCTCCGTCTGCGCGCAAAGTGACGCCACCTCCCAAAGGGAATCACAGATAACAACCGAAGAGAGGGGGAGGGAGGTGAAGAGGGTGTGGTGGAATACCGTGTAGCCGGTGTAAAAGGCGCGCAAAACGGGGCGCGGAGGATCCTATCCCGAGGCGGTGCTCCGCTTCCCCGAGGACAGCACGCTCTGTTTCGATCACAGGGAAGCGGAGCATCCCTTGTTGAGGATCTGCCAGCGTCGAGGACGCCAGCTGCCGTGAAAACCACGGAGACACTCGATGTTTTAGGGTAATGGAAATTCCGGTCCCCTCGCGGCTCCTCGAGAACGAGCAATCTCGAGGATCGTTTCTGGCTCAGCTATATACATACCACACCTCCTTGGCCTGCCAAAGTGGCACGTGCGACAAACTTGTGTACGTGTGAACGTACGGGAGCGCGCGGGCGCGCCCCCCGCCGCCCGTATTCCTCCATCCACGGGGTGCGTCAAGGATCAGATTCATCTGTCACGTTCAATGCCCGAGCGGGGGAGCTCGAGCCATGCCCGGGGGTGGGTTTGATGAGGGAATAGGGTGGTTCGTCGAATTGCGATGGATTTTGTTGATGCGCGTTCACATGGGTTGCACGGTGCCTGTAATTTGAAATCAGCTAATGTGGAATGGTTAGGAAAGCGTGGCATTAATCTCCGAACAAGTGGTTCTAGTAGTAACCTAGTACCTACACCTTGTTATGCAAGTTTGCTCAGCTCCTGGTAATATATGATAGCAAGTGGCTGGATTAGAGGCTATGCGATCAACCGGCACTAAGAATTTCACTCGTGGAATTAGAACGGCAATGAGATCAGCAGGGGCGGATTTTGAGATTTCGCGCCCCTAGGAAAATAAGCGTCTGCCGCCTTTTCCGTGAAATAGCATCAAGTATTTTAATTCGAAAGAGTCCAGACAATTTCAAAATTAATTCAGTGTGGCTACTCACATGTGAATTTTTCCTAATTCGGTACATGAAAAAAGGAAATTGATTTTAAAGGCCTGTGTTTAATCTGAAACCTTGTGTTTAATCCTTTCGCTACGACGTACGTTTTCGCAAAAGTTTTTTTTTTTTTTTTAAACTGTCGGAGGTGCCGATTAAAGTCGACGCCAGGAGCGACGGCTCGTTCCGTGCCGCCGGATATATCCGGCACTCGGCCACACAGGTCATCAGATGGATGCCGGATATATCCGGCGCTCGTGGCGAAAGGGTTAATAAAGATTTTCCAGCGTACTTAACCCTCACATCTAACACTCACATAAATAAAAAATTCAAGTACTACGCGTCTCGCCCACAGTTAATCTGAAAATAAGACGAGCCACGGGGGCGAAGGTAGCAGGGATCGTGTATGAAGGTAGTTGAGCACGTAGCCAGGTAGCGAGGTTGGAAGAAAAAGAATAACGTATGTACGTTGGCGGCCTCCATCAGTTCCATCTTAACAGGTCTTCCGCGTTCCATCGCCCTCGCTTCTGGCTCGTCGTCCTCGTATCGGCGTCTGGTGGTCTTCCTCGCGTAGGGTGGCCGAAGCTCGAGCTTTAATGGGGTGCTTCCCGCCTCTTGAGGGCCGAGCCAACGAGATCCGCCGCGGGCTGAAGTATAATTAGTCATGCCATACAGTCCGTGGCATAGACCGAGTGTACCGGCAGATATGTATATACCCCGGCTATATTGCTGCTATAACACCGGTGACTCGAATGTAAATGAGGGCAGCGTGTGCTGGCTGGAAATGTTGCCCCTTGCACCGACCCTGGCTCTATCGAAGCCGCCATGGCGAAGAACAGGGCTCTATTACGCTTCCCGGCCAGTTGAATAGAGTCATGTGATTTCGAATGGATCGAGGAAATGAATGAGGAATGAACGAGGAAAGCTCCGGAGAAGCGTTAGGAAGTGGAGGTTATTTAGTTTGACCAGAGGACAGCTGTGCTCCAAATGGGTGGATGTGTGATTCCGTTTGTGAATGTGATCGTTGGTACCTAAGGTCGGGGCCAGATATATTGGCCGGTGAATTCGTTTTCGCAGCTAACGCACACCTATTCTGATGTATGTATCTCTACGCTAAGAGCTCGGTTTGCCCTACACGTTAAGAGCTCGGCGCTATCCCCACCACTTCTGGCGCACTCTTTTTCTGGCAAGGTGAGAGCGAGTCAGAAAACGTTGAGAATAGGAGAATACTCCTCACGAAACTCACCGGCCAATATATCTGGTCCCGACCTTAGTAGGGGTGAAAGTGGTAGTTGGTCTTGGAGAACGAAGAAGTGTGCTGTGGGAAGTGTGTGATGGTATTCTTCTCAGTTTTATTTAACTTCAGGGTATAAAGTCTTTTTTCGGGGGTTGAATTTTGATGTTGAGGAGCTTCGTTATTTGAGATTTTATCTTATAAAGTACTTGGAAGGGAGGGGGTTTTTAAAAAAATTTCTTAGCAAGCATCTAGTAAATTTCATGTCATAGGATCAGTAGTTCCAGAGAAATCGTGATGAGTCAGTCAGTCAGTGAGTATTTGGATTAATTTTCTGAGTTCGTCCGAACTTCTTTTCATATGTTTCTATTGGGAAACCAAGAATTTCGATACGCCAACTAGTGACAGAAAATCAAACTACTGTGAGTAGGCCGAAATCCGTCGAAGTCCATACGATTATCAGTGTTTATATAGACATTTTGTGGAAAACGAGTGTTTTTAAATTTTTTTGAACAATAAATTTTACTTCTTCGATTAATAAATACTTATTCGGAATGTTTGGAGGAACCCGGGCCTACTTGCAATAGTTTGCCAACTTACCACCGCAGCGCTGGAATCTAAGCCACGCCTCCACTTGCTTTCCCAATAGAAAGTATTAATTGTCGTCGACAGCTTCAAATTTTCGTCACCTTCTTCCATTTTGAGATGTACTGTTGTATCCCAGAGAATCCACTTCTGTTCCTTTGCTTCATTTCGATTCGAGAGCCGCGGCACAGTTGCGCGTTTACAAAATCCAAAGCAGGATCCTCGAGTTGCACAGGGGCTGACTGATGACCTCGTTTGTACTAATTAATTGCTGACGTTAAGTAGCGTTGCAAGATAAACGACGAATAAACGACTCGCGTGCTGGTGATAAAGCGCTTTCGATTAGGAATGCCTTTCATTATCGACACACGAATACCATTAGCGCGAAAAACTACGAACAATGCTGCGTAATGTTGTTTCTCGGTGAAATATCGCCCTAGCATTAATATTATCAATCAGTGTCGAAAATCTCCACTAATTCAACGTATCAAAACATTTTACCAAATTTCCAAAATCTTCTCTTACGCACCGGGGAAATTCGCGTGAAACTTCCGCTGATTAAATAACACGCGGTATGAGACTGAAAAATATTTAGTTATTTTATTTACCACGCTAGAATGAATCGAGTACCGTGTGAATTAGCCCAACATTCGAAAGTAAAACGCACGATATTCCATATCATCACTTCAAATTTTACCTTCAGGGATTTATATAAACGTTTATCGTAAAAGAAATTCACGGGTGTCAATCCGCTTAAAACATTATTATCGTGTAAATTAAATTCTCTATCCACTTGTAACAGATGTGACATTTTATTTTATACCTTTCTCCTCGCGTGCTCACTGATGTAAAAGTGTGCGAGAATTCAGGGGATTCCAGTTTTCATCGAAATCCAGCTCAAGTAATTAAGGAAATAATTAGTGGGAACGTGTTGGAAACACGAGTATCGCCTCGCGCACGAAACGGAAGTCCACCTTTTTCCTCGCAAAGTGCTCGCGACTCGCACGTGCATCGATTAGAATGGATCGAGGTTTGGATCGTTAATATCAATTAGCAATCTTGTTGGCATTTGCTGTAAGATAATAATGTGTTCCACTGAACGCAATGAATCGTTCCATCAGATAATAGCAACGAACTGCTTCTACTGCTCGTTTTCAACAGTGTCAAACGAAGCTCGATATTAGGACGATTAATACGTCGTATCTTCGCATTAATAACAACAAATATTTCAGTCGTCTTATATGTAAATGAAGGGTGAGGAGAAAAACAGGGAATGTCAATTTTTATCCACGAAATTGTCCAACCACGAAGGTTTATAAAATTCAAATACTCCCGTAGAATAACGATAAACATTTGGTATTCTTTTTAAAAACGGGAACTCCCCACTCTTTCTCCGAGCACAAGTTTTTGCCGTCAAGGTAAAAGAAGAGAATTAAATTCATTGAACCTTGTTTCTTTATTGATGGACTAAAGTATTAAAATTTAATGTTCTCGAGAAAATTTTTTTGTGACATTCCGGCTACTATAATTGTTTCTGTGTCATTCAATTGTTCAGCTCCTAACAACTTATATTCAATCTTTCGCTCCAAAATAAGTAGTTTATTAATATTTGAAAAAGTATCCAAATTGGTGCAGAGAAGTGAGGGAAAGCGTTCTACTTTCTCTGTTATACCCACCGTATGGTAAACGCACCAGTAAATGAACAGTTAAGGCTAATGAATGAACACTATTATAAATTTATGGTTGCAACGCGATTGATTCCACGTGCTGCAAAAAATTGTTTCTAATTAATTAGTTGCTTACTTTAATAACTTATTTTACTCATTTTAATAAAAAATGTTCATTCACTGGTACGTGTTCATTTACTGGTACATCCGCCCTATTTTGTCTGCTGAAAGTGTTACTCGTAAGAGACCAGCGCGATTTATCTGGAATATTTTTTCTCCTTTGAAAGGACGAATCACGATACAGTGATTCTCATCGGAATTCACGCGTGTTTCGCTTCCATTAAGAAAGAAAAAAAAACAGAAAATGGCGTGTTTGAAAAAGGCAGCAACGCGGAGAAAAGCGTTCCCGCGAAAGTATTTGTTTCGCATACAGGCGCACATCGGTTGAAGTATTTGACGGCCGTTTACGAGCGACATACTGCGAGTGCAGCGATAACGCCCCCGCTATGGATATCATCCCATTTTATGGTCGTATGAAAGGCATTTTTGAAATAAAATCCTCGCGCTTTACGACCGCTAAAGACTACATTGTGATTTTTATGCGCTCACTTCGTTTGGCAGTGTTTCGGATGGAATTTCGTTCCCTTGGTAACGAATGGGGGGCGGGGGGTGAATTAAATGGGGGGGAGATACATTATCATTTTCAATTTCCTCGTTCTTTAATTTGTGAAAAAAATATTGCAACTTTTTTATAAATTTTCTATCGAGGTACGCCTTTCTTTAAATGGTTTTAGAACATTTTCTCGGTATTGGAGAGTTGATTTTGTGAATGCCTGGTAAACGTTTGTCTCCAGTTACGTTTAATGACGACTCGAATGTGGGAAAAGATTTTGCAGACGAATGTCGATGAGGTTTGTTGCTTGTACTTTAGCAGCTTGAGTATATATTTCCTTGAGAGTAGCTCCCTTATCTTTATGAACTGTCGAGGGGTAGCGAGAGGAAGCGAGAGGGAGCTGAGAAGCTATAACGTTCCGCTAAGACTGCACCCTCTTTTTATGATGGTGTAAAAAACACTTTTGACACGAACTTTTTATACCTTACGATTATGAGGCAGTAGAATATTGTACGCGGAAGTTCATTTTATTTAAGGTTTTAAAGAAACTTGAAGTCCACTTCTCGACGGGGGTTGTCGCGCGTTGAAAAGAAAGGGTGAAGGGATGTTGGATTGGTTCTTAAAATAATTAGGCGCTGTTAGGGTGGCATGAAGATAACACTGATTTTCAAAATCCAAAAAAATATTTTTCATCCAGACTCCACAATGAATTTCTTACGTAAGGTGATTTACCTAAACTCAAAAATCGACATCAGACGAAATCCTATGGACACGTTTTTTGACATATCGCCCGATGAATATTTTTGAAATTTTTTAAAAACACGACCCGACGTTTTTGACCGTATCTCGCGTTGGAGTGGACCGATTTGATCGCGGCGACTCTTAAATTAAAGGTAGTTAAATTGCATACAATTCTTTTCTATAATGTTTTTCAATCGGATCGATAGTTTAGGCGGAATCGAGTGATACTTAAGAAAAATGTAAAGTTTTGGGGCCAAAGTTGAAATCGAAAATTCACTACATAGCCTGGAAGACATAGAAATTCTCATGTGACGTCCATTTTCTTATTTTTTTTTTTTAAGCAGAGTGCGCACTGGCACTAAAGCGAAAAGGGAGAAAGCACTAAAGTAAAAAGAAAAAAAAAATTATATTCTTTAAATAAATTTTATAATCACTTAATGAATTTTATTGAATTTGCCTGAAAGATATTTTCATCCGTTCAACTCGGCTCCCCCCACAATTAAATCAATTTGTACCGTAATTAAAATAGTTATTGACAAAACCAGAGACTTAAGAATTACATCGGCCATATATTCTCATGAAATATTTCTTCCCACCGCAACCGATTTGATAATAATTTTAATTCGAAAACTATCCTTGTATCAGACTGTGACGCTGCTCCAGCCTCTGTGCGAGTCGTATTTTGGATACGATAGGAGGGGTTTCGATAACGCTGAGAAAATACCCGTGTAAGTTTATGTGAGAGGGGAGATGGTCGGTATCGATGCCCGAAACACGTTTAATTCGTAAATTGTGGTTTCCTGTCGGTCGATTTTGCAATTCGGGAGAGTTATGCTTGGTGGATCGATTGTACAGCCGGCCATTAGTAGCGCAGTTGGGGAATAATTAGATAATACGTATACATACCTCATATTACAGGACATTAACGGATTTACGTTCCGTTACGGTGGTTGGGAGCCTAAATAATGGTACACCCTCATTATCCTTCCAAGATCTAACCCAGACCTGAGTCAGTACAATTCAAGGGTAAGTGCAATTATTACACTCACGGTGAACTTTAGAGCAAGCAAATCACATTTTCATTTTTATTCTTTTCTCTTAAATCTCCAAGTTTCAGGACACAAATCGTCACAAATTCACGAGTTCCATTTTTCATCGTGCGTGAGTTTAAAAATAAAATCTCTTTTAATATTCATCATCGACAAGACAATATCATTGAAAGATTTCTGTTGCATTTACAAAATGTAGATGAGCAAGAATTAATGAATAGTTGAGTTAAGTTGGAAGTTAGTAAGAAGAGTTAAAGTTAGTCGCAAATATATCCCTATGAAACTATGAATTATAAATAATTTCTGGTCGTTCGTACCGTGGATTCGTGATGATGTAACGATTCTTCTGGGTCGACGAAATAACTAGGTAATCGCCAAGTGCTTGGTGAACGCGAAGGAGGCTCATTGGCGGTGCTTGGGCGATTCGATAAAAGCTGAGGGTATAAACCACGCCCGTCGTTAGCGCTAACAAAGTGGATTAACGCGGCCAGTAGGGCTCGGCCTGCTCCATTCAGCCTGCTCCGTCCTCTACGAAGCTTCGCAATGTCTTTAAGCCTTCATTTCACATTAACACGTGGCAGGACAAACTTCTTGAAACGTTGTCGTCGATCTTTCACCCTCTCCGTTCAATTTGCCCTATTTAACGAAGTGCGAAGAGTTACAAAAGTGCAGTGAGTCTTCTTCATCTTCGAGGACCAAAATTCACGTGTTCCTCGTGTGGACGAACAACATACATGTGCATATTTGCAAAACTCCATCACCAATTAATTATACCTTTGTAGGGTGGATGTACCAGTAAATGAACACGTACCAGTGAATGAACATTTTTTACTAAAATGAGTAAAATAAGTTATTAAAGTAAGCGACTAATTAATT
The DNA here is from genome assembly GCA_960531205.1 of Andrena bicolor. Taxonomy (NCBI): domain Eukaryota; kingdom Metazoa; phylum Arthropoda; class Insecta; order Hymenoptera; family Andrenidae; genus Andrena; species Andrena bicolor. The sequence continues at coordinate 793,803 of OY482666.1, forward strand.
ACAGACTTCTTTTCATTTCTTGCTTCATATCCAAACAATTTTTGCAGCACGTGGAATCAATCGCGCTGCAAACATAATTTTATAATAGTGTTCATTCATTAGCCTTAACTGTTCATTTACTGGTGCGTTTACCCTACAACCTCTTCTGTCCACTTATACGTTGCCAAAGTATGTACAGAGGTGGTGAAAAGAAATTTTAAAACTCATATTTTCACACGTCCTCGTGACTAAATAAGATCGTACAAAGCTTGAAGTATTATATTGGTATCACTAGAAATCCCTACTAACCTGTGCTATAAAATATAAATTTTAATATGTATTATTCAATATTGAGTGAACAAAGGAAAGTTGCAAGTCAACCCAGAAATTAGTCCAAAATAATCAACCTTCAGCAAAAATCGATTCGAATAAAGGTAAAAATAATCTCGCAGGTAAAAATAAAAAATTCGTCGATGCCAATGGTTATTTTTTTCGATCGATAGTTGAGTGAGTAAGCGATACTATCAATTAAACAGCTACACCTGTCCAGGAATAGTTTCTGCCATCGATAAAATAACTCCATACGCCCAGAAACAGTTTCTGCCGTGGATTGCGATAAAATGGAAAAATCGCGGTAGGGAGCCAGAAACTTCAGCGCTTCCGCCCATTTTGCAGGCTGAATGACAGGGGCTCGATCGAGCCGGAACGACGTCGATATTTCCCGGCGATTTATATCACGCGAAAATGAAAATCCTCTTTTTGGTTAGGTTCTTGCATAGGCCGTCGAGCCGAATTCCGCGATGGCCATTTATCGCTTGGCGAATGTCGAACCGGGCTCCCAAGCATGGGAGAAAATGAGTGATTACTGGGAATATATCAGGTGGGGCGAGTGTCTCCGGAATGGAATGTTTCATTTGTCAACCGTGGACAATATTGTTCTCAATCCGAAGTACTCGTGCGCTCCTTTTTCCCACATTCAGCAATGGAACCTGAAATACGACCGTCGCCTCTTCTTCTACAGTGGCGGTGAAAAGGAAATTTAAAACTCGTATTTTTACGTGTCCGCATAGCGGATTTAATATTAGACTCTGCGTATTATTTATTTAAATGCACGGGTAGAATGACCATTCGGTATAAAATGATAAATTAACGCTGCTGGTTTAAGACACGGATGATGGATATTTAGAATTTTGAAATGAGTTAGCGAAAAAGTCAGTTATTTTATTCTGCGCAGTTTCGCAATTTTTGAACGAAGTATCTCATTTCCGTTACTATTCGCTGTGTAAACCATTTTCGTATTTTGTTATCCACACTCATTGTTTCTTTAAAATATGTCTGTCGAAGGAGGAAATTCGGAGATTCGAATCCAAGACGTCTTCATTAATTTTTTTTTTAAGTATTTCAATTTTTGTAGGAAGGAAATTCTTCCCTCCAGAATATTCTGCTACCTTGACGAAATAATAAATTAAAGTTCTCAGATTGAAGTTTACATTTCATTTTAATATTCGTTTGCTGATTTCCTTTTGAATGTTAATCGTAAAGAATGAACCCAGGTCGATGAGAAAAAGTGTATATCTGTACATTGGAAAAGGGCTCCTCCTTTTTCAAATTCCCTCCTGAGAGGATGCTACTGGAAGCTAGTCCTGGCGATCGATTTTAGTTTACCACAGAATTCACGAGTCATCGGTGCTGATAAAACTCCCAGCAACTTAGCCGTTTTACGAGAAATCGCTGCTCGTCTCCATTCTTACCCCATTTCCCTTCGTTCCTATTTTATCGACCCGCCTTCGAAAACAATAGGTGGGTACATAAATTCACTCACTTGCCACCATCTAAACCTTAAACTATAGGCACACCAACGCCATAAAATAAATTCGCATCTCTAGAAATTAAAAAATAAAAATGTTTCCAGACTCTAACATCGGATCTCTGTTAATCAATCGACTCCCACAATTCGAATGAATGGAAGCAGTGTTGCCGAGTTACTTTACCCAATCATCAAAGCCTTTCCCACAAATAGGTGCTTTATTCACTGCCGACGTTCGGCAACATCCACGGAAATTTATTCCGAGCGAACTCTGTCGTTCCTCTCCCTCGCGGAATGGAGGGCGCTTTCTTTCTTCCTCGACGATCGAATATCCGAGCAGTGCATCTTCTCGGGCTGACATCGCCCTCAGCTATCTCGCCACCGTATCGGGTCGGGCACCGACGGAATTTCGCGAACATCGCCGCGGATCTTATCGGTTTTCCTGGCCGTTGGCAGCGGTACGATTGCCAGAAATTCGCGTCGAACGCAGAATGGCCTGCATCTTCGGCATTCCCGCACCTGTTGAATTAGGACATCGATCCGGGCTCCTTACGAGCGGCCGAATGCCAGCCAAGAAAGGCGGGTCGACTTGCTTCGATTCGGAGCCACTGAATAAAGTGATAAATTTCACGGAATGCGAACCACGCGACAGTTTTATCTACTTCTTTCGTTGCTTTTTTCCCCGGGGATGATAGAGTTAATAAAGACGATATTTTGCGCGCGGGGCCTGGGTGGGTGTGGTATATTAGATTAGGAAACGATTCTCGAGGTGGACGTGAATTTTCTGAAGCTTCCATTTCGTTCACAGGCGAATTAAAAGGATTCTGGTACTTTAAGATTATGGTAATTTGCTGGTCACAGTGTATTTTCTTGATCGAGTTGGTTGTCTGGATTGTATATTTTAAGGGAGGTTTCTACCTTGTTGGGTGAACAATGTTCGATTTTTCATCAATTTTTTATGCGAAAAGTATTAAATATAGAATGTTGACTAAGCGGTCTTTATTGAGCATAAAAATATTTTGAAAGTTTGACGAAACATGGTAGTTGGAGTGGGAGGAACCACATATGTCGGTGCGCGGGCGATGACATTCTTCGCTTGCGGAAGTCCTAAGGTCCCTCACTACCATGTTTTGTCAAAGTTTCAAAAATATTTTTATGTTCAATAAAGACCGCTTAGTCAACATACCAAATACCAACATTTTATATTTAATACTTTTCGCATAAAAAATTGGTGAAGAATCGAACATTTTTTGGCCCAACAAGGCAGAAACCTCCCTTAAGAGGGGTAGTAATTAATCGCGAGGGTGGATCCTGAAAGTCACAAGAGAATAAAATTGTTGATATTACTTTCAGATTTTTGAGAAGCCTTTAATGCGGATGAGGCTTTCTAATACATTTCCGAAATTCATGAATATTATATCGCTGTACGTATGGGGTTGGCGGATAATGTATAAACGCCCCTTAACCCGTTCGCTCGGTATTTAAATTTCCGGGCGATTCTTGAAAAGTATCAATTTTACATGAATAAAAAAAGTTCTTGATCTTCAACTATTTTTGCGCTTCGCATGTTTATCACAGTACACTAAGTACTCGTTAAGAGCCCGACGAACGGGGCTGGCGGCGGGCTCTTAACGCGACTGGACACTATTCCGCGCGGCCACTGGCGCGAGAGAGAAAACCCAATGAGCGAGCGAGAGGAAACGGAAGAGCCTCTCGCTCGTTCCCGGGTTCCCCCACTTTCGTACGAAGGATTCTAAGCAATGGTGGGGATAGTCGCCGGGCTCTTAACGCGTGATAGAAACGGGCTCCTAACGAGGATTTACTGTACAAGAGAATACATTTTTTTAATGCGTTGACTATCGTCGAAAAACGCAGCGAAATGGTTAAGGGGCAACATACCTACACCTAGGACTAGAAAAATCAGGGCGAACTTTGAGAATTTCTTTTGGATCGAAACTATCGTTTAACTTAGCGTGCGCATTGCGCGAGAAGAAAAGTTGGTGATTGACAGGAGCGATGCGTATCTACCTATCGATTGGCGAGTCTGGTTTGAATCTCTGTTAGCGCGAAGAAATATTTCATTGGTCAAGGGGATCGATACACGCCATACGCTATAAGGTAGCCTGGCGTACGGGGGTCAGGTACGCGAGCACCCGCATCAGTATAAATCGCAGCAGCATGTCGTTCGCCCGCGTTCCGGCCCTCGCCTCCCAAGCACAGAAGTGTTTAGCTCGGCTCCCCGTTATTCGCACGCGGTCCAAGTAATGCGTGACGGTTTCTGTGCACAGATCTCGGTACTCGTGCTCTGGAAATCCGTGGAGAAACGCGGGGGATCTCGACCAGGTCAGCTGAAGGAAGGGCATGGTCTTCGTTTGGACAACGGAAAAGTGAGTAAATAACATTTTCTGTGAATAATTGAAGAGTCCTTGTAGCAAACACTGTGAGTGGAATAAAAAAATATTTTATGTTAAACGATTTTATTAAAAATGCACTGGTGTTTTTTCACTTTAAATAAAATCGTAGGCACCGTGTGCAACCAGAAGTTGAATTCATCCGTTGGCAAGTGGAACATCACCAATTACAATCTGTATCCTGTAATCAGGGACTTAATACCGGTATGATTTGGATACCGGTATTACGCCAGGGACTTCGTACCGGTATGGTTCGGATACCGGTATTACGGCCAGGGAGTTCATACCGGTATAACTTAGATACCGGTATTACACTATACCGAAACCGATATATTACCGAAAACCGAAATAAATACCGGTATTTTTCCGGTTTTCCTCTTATAGAAATGGTAGGTTAAGATTAAGACAGGTTTTTCTTTTTCAATAAAACAATAAAATATTAAAAACAATCAGACAAATTGTAACGTAATGGTGACAGGACATATTTTAATGAAGAAAATAATATTTCGACACTAACTTGGGTTGGCGGCACTGCTAACGCTCCACGTTCTCGTCATCGATCTCGAGAACAAATCTTCATTTGTTTATATTCCGCCTCCACTTCATTGCTGAGCCTCTCTGCTATCCCTTTCTCACATGAGGGACGTAAGGGATACGATATATAAGACGGCATCAAACGACGTCGCTATACTTGGCGTTTGAAATCGACATTCCCACGAATGTAACATTGTAACATCTTATTCTCTTTCACTCGCGATCACACTATACATATTACCAGAAAAATGCTGGTAATTCCTTTGGTTTCGGTATTACAGCGATTTCGGTACTATATCGGTTTAGATATAATTTTGGTAACATAATAGCAGTAATCAAATAATACCGGTTTTAAATCTCTGCTTACAAATATCTTGAAAATTGTAATAGAATAAGAAAACCGAAAAAATTACCGGTAAATATAGGTAAATATACCGGTATTTTCATATACCGGTATGATCTCATACCGGTATTTTTGTATTTCGGTTTCTATAAGGGTTACGATGGTACAACCGAAAAATACCGGTATAATACCGGTATTTTACGTACCGGTAGGAGTCCCTGCCTGTAATTAAAACATTTCGTGTTATTAATGCGAATGAAAACTTTCTCACAACAAATTCATCTCGGCGTTTGCATCTGTATTAAAGTGATTCGTATCCTGTTATGGAATGTATCATGCCCCACGATTGTATTTAACGTGAAAAAACACCATCGAGATTGTAGTAAAAGAAAAAAATTCTTTCTTAGCTTTTACTGCATTTTAATGTAGTTTTTAGTGCATTTTTAATAAAATCGTTTAATATAAATTTTTTTTATATATTTTTTCTTTTCCAGTTTTTGGTGTTTGTGGATTTACATTTCACAGTTCAGACTTCTTTTCAAATATATTTTATTGCTGTATACTTAATTAGTCTTAGTCAGCAAAGTGCCTCGTTTTTCATGTGTTTGTTTCTAATGTTTCTATAGCTCGTGACGTCCATCCATCCGCTAACTTTAGCAACGAAGCTATAACGATTGATCGTTAGTACAAAGCACCTGTAAATCTAGGATAAAATTCAGATTCTCAATATCTGAATGGAAAGCAAAGATTCTAGGAAATTTAAAATTTTAATTAAGTAGCCAGAGAGGATTAGAATTTTTCTTTTGTATTAAAACATACGTTTTCAATATTATTTCGTAAGTATGTTCGATATTCGTTATTGCGTTATTATTTACTTTTTTACAAGTTGCTCTTAGTATTTGATTTCCAAACTGTTCGGTCAGTGAATAATAATGTCGCAAATTCTAGGAGCGTTCAATCAAATTACACCGTCAGGGACCCAGTTCCTGATCACTTAAGATGCAAAGGGAGCAGTTTCTGATGAACCTAAAACACTTTACTATGAGCTATCAAATTTAAAAATACTTCATAATTATTTAATAATTTTTTCGAATACATTTGTATCGTGATAAACTTATTATTTGGTATTTATATACTAAACTGATCAGGAATTGGGTTCTGATCAGGAACTGGGTCCTCCACGGTATTGGAAAGGAAATTTTTGAAAGAAATATTATCAACCGAGAAATTGTACGATGGTAGTCGCAGGGTTTCGGTGGATTGTCACGTGATTCGTGTAGAATTTCCAAAGAGACTGGGGAATCTGCTCCACGTGCTCGGGCCAGGGTATATCTTACGAGAGCTTACTATCTCAATCGCGTCACGTCTCGAGTTCTAGAAGCGATACTCTCAAGTTCGTGTTATATCGACTACCACTTTGCTTCCAATAAATTCCACTTGCTTCGAACCTTCTCGCCTATCAATGTAACACGAACTCGGTACGTATAGACGAATCGAATTATACAACTTGCATGGAGTTTTGTTTTCACCATATTTTCACTCCTTCGTCAACTCTTCGCTGACAACTTGCATTCTTATTTCTATCTAACGAACACGATTTGTGAGATTTCATGGTGGACACAAATTCTGTGGCATAATTACTCGAGGAACATGAATGAATCGTGCTTCCTGTTGATCATCATCTGTTACTCAAAAAGGGGTGCATATTATTGTATTAATTACGTTGTATTAATTACATAACTTTTAAAATTTTTATGTTATAAAAATTTTTGAATTATTTTCCAAAATCCAATAACTGCATTAGTAGTTGACCATGCTTGAAAACGACGTTGAATTTATCCAATATAAAACACTGTGAGAGTTTAACATGTGTTAATACGAATTTTCTCACCTAAATCGTACACCTGTACGTGACAAAATCGTTAAGGAAATAACTAGAAGAGGGTATATGAACACACTACTTACCTTGATGGAAATATACGTTCACCGATTCACCGATTCACTCTTCATAGGTAATTCAGTTCACACCTGAGTGTTTCAAAGTTTATTCGGTAGATGGTTTGACACGTGAACTGTGCTTTTTTCAAGAGATCGTCGCTCTTAAAAACTTTATTTTTCACGTGTTACTGGTACCTTTACCTTAACCATTTACCAAAAATAATGGAAAGTCCCTTTAGTGTTACTATCTCATTTTAACCGGTTAACTGTCAATGTATCATATATGATGAAATAAAAATCTGGCCAAAATATGATGAAATGGAATAACTTTTTTGTTTTTCAAAGTATTTGAATGAAACTTGGTATGTAATGAATTTGGGGTCGCTGAATCTGAATTTCGCATCGGAATTGTAAAATTCAATATGGCAGACTCGAAATGGCCGAACCAAATTGGCTGACAAGCATTAAAATACTATCGGAATATAGAAAAATTGTATATAGGGGTTTTTGAGGTCGCTGAATCTGAATTTGGCATTGGAATTTTAAATTTCAATATAGCAGACTCAAAATGGCGAACCAAAATGGTCGCCAATTCACAAACTCACGCCTAAATTCTATTTTTTAGGGGTTGGAGGTGTCAGATGAAAAAAACTACCCCGGCATCGGTTCAGCGACTCAAAAAACCCCTGTATACAAAATTTTGTGTGATTCACTTAATTTCTCGATGGTCCCAGTTTGGGCCCGAATAATGAAAAGGACCGTGCCAGTTAACCGGTTAAAATTCAGTCCCACGTTTTCGGCCACGTCTCGTGCCTCATCACCACCGACAAACTCACCCAAAAGTCCCCTTCCACCCCGCATCTCTGAACCAACTAATAATTCCTCGCGAGACACCAAGAGCAATCGAGTTCCCCGCACAGAATCTGAATGGCTGGTTCCTCTTACATACCGGGATGGAGTGCAGCTTTCTCCTCCATGGTAAAAGTCCCTGGAACAAGTGAGCTCCTCCTGGAAGGAGTTCGCCCTTCACCGGCCACCACTTGGCTTACTATAATTCTGTTTACCCGTGGCCCCGAACGCTTCTTCCCCATGGCGAACGATTGCGCCACGTCGCTGGAGGAGCAGCGAGACTCGGGGTCGAGGCTCCACTCGAGGGAGCAGAAAAGAGTGGAGGGCGGACGAACGGGGATGGAAGTCGCGATAGAGAGAAACGCCGCGGAATATTGCGATGGGAAATCCGACGTTAGATATCGAGAAGCTGATAAAATGGAAATACCGTAGACGACGACAGTGCGCGGCTATAGGCTGAGACTGGCGCAGACCTTTTGCTTCTCCGGCGCGGGGGTTCTGCAGGCTCCTCTCGAAATTTTCTAGCTAAAAGGGATATTTGCCTGTGAATGCCTCGCCCATACGCGCGGCCTGGTATCGAGGCGATAATGGGGCCGCTGTCGAATCGAATATTAAGTGTTACTTATCCCGCAAAGCGGCCAATCTCGGGGCGCGCGATCGTTTGCCAGGGAATCGCCTGCGGTTTTGTTCACGGTCGATGAGCGTTTGGAAAAGTGAGCGGTTAAAGAACTGCTAGTGGTCGGAGTGCCGTGAATTTTGGGGTATACGGGCGGGTTTGCTGAAAATGCTGGATATTGGGCGTGGAGATCGCGGGGGTGTTTCTTTGTGTAGGTGCTTCGCGAGGGAGGAGATTCGGTTGGATGGGGGTTTCAGAACGGGTGGAGTTAAATGGACTTATTAGCAGGCTTGGGTGAGAATTCTTTGAAATGTAAAAAAAGAAGTTACTACTTTGATTTCGAAAATAACTTGAAACTGAATGAACTGTTTACTTCGATTAAAACGAGAATAACTTTGCTTTCGGGGTGGCTAAAAGAAAAGTGTAATATTGAGAACAAATACCGCACTATACAGCATTATAGTAAGTTGTAAAATAATGAGTTTATTTTAAGATTCAATTTTTTGGAGAAAATTGTTCTCACTTCGGAACAGAAATATTCTAATCGATTAAAATTTATAATTCCTTTATTCAGAATTCCATGCTCCTTATGTGTTATATTTTCGTTTAGAGAAGTGTTTTAATTTTACGTGTAAGGAATTCAATACAACTAAGAAATTAGTTACCTATATCTAATCTCTAATTAAAGGGTATTAATTATTAAAATATTATTGCTCGCATCGATGTACCTACCTAATTTATAATCCGAAATCCTTAAATCAAATTTCAACGGTGCATTAATGTTCGTCAAGCAATTGACAACATATAATTCACGAGTGCCACTGTGTTTCCGGGTATTTAATCCGCCAACAGTTTCGCTTATTTATTTCAGCTTTCACGCAGATCTCCACGCATTTCTCTTTCGCGCTGAACGAATTTCAACCTCCAATTTGATCGGATCTAGGTACCGACGACGTTACAAAATGGAAAGTACAAAGAATTTCCATGAAAATAACGATAATCCACAGTGGCTGCACGTGAATTTAAAGTCCAGAAGCTAAAACACGTGTCTCTGATATCGATGAATACTTAAAAAGCGTAGAAAATAATCGTAGATACCTACGTCGTGGCAGAAACAGTGGGATTGAATTTTCGAGTCGAAACAGACGGAATTTTTCGAATACGGTAGATTCGATGGCGATGCTGCGCGCTGGGGTGTTAAAATCGATAATTGTTTGACAACCGTGTAAACCGTGGCGTTTTAGAATTCGATTTCCACGAATTTACGCGTTATCGATTGTACGTGCGCGGATTTCCCCCCGAATCGTGCCAATAAAGCCGACTGGAAAAAGAGGAAAGTCGGAATTTTTTAACTTGAATGGATGAAATGTTTGAAGCGTTCAACGTTTCCGCGAGATTGTTGTGAATAATGCGGTTATTGTGGGTGAACGCGAATGGAATAATTTATTGTATTTGTCTCTTTAATTGTGCAGACTGTAGTTAAAGAACGCAGGGGATTTCTATAAAATCGAGTGAAAATTAGAAAGTGATTTGAAAATTGTAAATTCAATTTTGCAAATCTTAGTTTTCTAATTTTTCTTACTCTTGAAATTATATTTCTTCAATTTTAAAGAGATTAAATATTCCCGCCTTCTGCATTTTATAACAATTCACTAGTCCTTAGTGCAAAGTTCTCCAAATTATTTTTTACACATACCTATTTCTGAATTTTTAAATCCAAAAAAGATAGCTTAATTTGGACCTTAAATTAGGGCTTTATTATTACACAGTAACGAATTCTATCGTTGCTTAATACAATTAAGACGGCCATATTGATTCCTTGGGAGTTACGAGCAAGTTATCAACGGTCTTTCAAACGAGAAATTCTATTAAACTTTATGCAGGTCAGATATCTGAACAAAAGCATGCTTCCATCAGCCACATTTCGCGTTTCCACTTTGCCTTCTACGAGCTTTCAACTGCTGAACAAATTCTGTCTTCCTAAACAATTCTTGTCAGTGGTATATTAATATAAATTTCCTGTGTGTATATAATATTGACGTGGCAGGAATTATTAATATAATATTCAAACACCATCTATCCTCCTTCTGAAGTGAAGTAGGGAACACTTCTTTATTTTAATCATCGTCCTAATCAGTTTCAATTCACGCTTAATATTTAAATAATTCCTATTCAAATAGGCAGTCTGTTTCTTGATTGATTAGAATTGATTTCACTGGTCTAATTTATTCAACTTTACTCTGCCAATGTTGATCAGACTTAGCATGACATTCTTTGACGAAGAAGTTTGTCATTTTGAATACTCCCTTGTTAATTAATTCGTAAATTTGAAAGAATAATTACTTCCCTAATTATCAACACCCCTTCATTAATTTTCCCGATTTCCATTACTGAATTCAATCTCCCACCAACGATTCTGAAACGCCCTGTATAATAATCTTCTTAACCAATGCTGAAGTCTTCTACAAATCGATTCCCTCGGCAGTACAATCTGCTAAGCACATTCTCCACGACTCGTCACAGGAACATTCTAACTGAGAACATCTGTTCACCCTAATCCACCCCCTAATACTTTTATCACCGAAAACCACGACGAATGCCTTCCCAAGTCTCCGCCACACCACTGTCTTCATACCCCTTTCACAGTCTCGCCTAAGTCTCTTCCACCACCACCCCCTCAGCCCTGTAAGTGTGTAACACGGCGGATGATCGCGTAACCCGCAGCGCGCGAACTTGAAATTCCTCGAGAATTCGAGTGTTGCCGCGAGTACGTGGATCGAGTGCCGATATTGGCGAAGATCGGCGTTGGTACAGAGAAGAGAGGCAGTCGGGAGGGTAACTTGCCATTTGTCACCCTAATACTCACTGGACAGCCACTCGAAAGGGTGGTGGCTCGAAACCTGTCGCGAGGGCATTTCAATCGGATATATCCCCGTTTCCGATATGGGTCTGTGGGAGGTCGGGCCGCGTTAACACGTTGCGTCCGGCACCAAAAATAGTTGACCTTCACCTAAATACAAGAAACAGCTGCACTATGGTGAAAAACGTTGCAAATTTGAAACGAAATGCACACACTGATGAACACGTTCGTACTGAATGCGTATGCAAAAGGAAAATTCGGTACCTGAAAAATTCTTCTTCACCTTCCACATTTATTGGGACCGGGCCCAAGAGTTCCATGACGTGACCGTACACGTCACCCGTACGCAACGTGTTAAGGGGAGGTTCCGGTCTAGAGCCCCAAAAAATAGGTGATATTTAGGAATTAATTGAAGGAAAACTACTATATATAATTTAATGGGACTTTCTGCATTGTATTAAGGATGTCTTAAATTATAGAAATATATTTTTTGTTTTGTAATTAATCATTGCACACGGCCCTGGGCAGCTGTTAAAGTCAAGGCGTTAAAAAATTCATCCAAACCGGGTGGGCGCTGTATCTCCAAAAGTTATTATTCAATTCCACTGAAACCTTTTTTATTTTGAAGATTATTCTTCTATCTAGAGGTGTGGGGACTAGAAAAAATTACAAAAATGACATTTTTTTAGAAAATAACGACACTTCAAGTTTGAAATCACTTTTCCCTATATTTTTCGTCCTTTCAACGCCTTTGAAAATTATAAATTTTTAATTTTTTGTATTTTTTCTAGTTCCTCCCCTAGTCAGAAGTATATTCTTCCAAATAAAAAACGTTTCAGTCGAATCGGATAATAATTTTTGGAGATACAGCGCCCACCGTTTTGAGAACACTGTTTCGAGAAAAACGCGTTTGAAGTTTTACGTGAGCGCCGAGTGGCCGGTTGTTGCACATGCATTTGCCGCTACTTAAATGCCTATAACCCCGTGAATTTTACGAATTTCAACAAATCCTTTTAAACACGTTTTCGTAAAAGATTGAACATTCGAAAAATGAAATAAAAAGAAATAGATTTTCAGACGGGAACCTCCCCTTAACTTCTCAACCCCTGTGTACAAGCTGGCTATCTTGGTGGTAGGTTCCTTACAGTGGTCCACGTGTCAAAGATACAGTGGCGAGCAAAAACTTCGGGTGGACTGTCGAAATATGTTTACTTACTTCGTGGTGGGGAGGATTTTTGGAAAGGTTCGTGGTGATAATTGTGATGCAAATTGATTTTGTGTGTTCCAGACGAGATGGGTACTTTCTGGTTTAATATTCTAATAACATCGCGGTACAGAATTTTAATAAGCCATTGCAATTATCTGACTTCAGTTTCTATTCAGTAAAGATATATACAGTTAAATGAAAGTGAATAATTACCTCTAGAATGTAATCTCTTGATTAATTAAATTACACAGTCGTTCCATTTACCATTTATTATTTAACCCTTTGACTACTGTTGACGCCTATTGGCGTCCGACACATGTTGTCTTCCCGGTACTGTTGACGCCTATTGGCGTCCGACACATGTTGACGTCCCGGTATTGTTGACGCCTATTGGCGTCCGACACATGTTGACTTCCCGGTACTGTTGACGCCTATTGGCGTCCGACACATGTTGGCTTCCCGTTACTGTTGACGCCTATTGGCGTCCAAATCAAATTTCGCTTGTTTTATAATTTATTGGTCTTATGGTAATGTAGACCGTGTTTTGAAATATATCATACGTTATTATATTATTAAATTTTATTATTAAACATTGTTATTTAAAAAAATAAAATATTGTTATCTAAAAAAAGCTTAAAAATAAAGTTCACTTCATGTAATATTCGTTTAATGTAATAAATTTCAGTATTTTGAATATTTTAATATACTTCCTCAGAAATGCATGTCTAACGAAAAATTTCGCCGTACCCAGTGGACGTCACGAGTGAATTCCTACCGTACCGTACGGCCGGTGCGTGCCAAAGTCTTCCGTAGTCAAAGGGTTGACTACTGTTGACGCCTATTGGCGTCCGACACATGATGGCTTGCCGGTACTGTTGACGCCTATTGGCGTCCAAATCAAATTTCGATTTTTTTTTCTTTTTAATCTTACATTTTCAGTATTTTGAATATTTTAATATACTTTCTCAGAAATGCATGTCTAACGAAAAATTTCGCCGTACCCAGGGGACGTCGCGAGTAAATTCGTACCGTACCGTACGGCCAGTGCGTGCCAAAGTCTTCCGTAGTCAAAGGGTTAAATCTAGAAGCTTGCACGCATAGCAATCAGCTCTTCACAACTAAATACAATGTCCCTTGACTATACCTTCCCCCTTTTTTTTCTTCGTCACACATTGCTCGCATATCCCACAAAATTTTTCACAACTCCGCGCGAAACGGGACTAAAAAAGAAACCCTGGGAAATTTCGCATGCCACTGTATCCTGCGAAATATTATAGCAATCATAGGTAGTTGGTTAGCGTGTTCCTTTGAAGGGTAAAAATTGAATGTCATATTACGATTGGTCAGCTCGCTCTGTCCCCATTTTTTGTTGCCCAAGAGCGTTGATAAATTGATCTGCCATGCCTTGGAGGGATGTTTGGCGATTCAATATTTTTCTGTATCCATGGCAGAATGATACCGAACTCTCTCGCTTGTTTTTCTCGCCTTTATATTTTTCCCGACGAATTAGAAACGCCCCGCGCTGAAGTATCCCGGATGCATTGTTTATTTGTTCATTACAAAAGTTGCACTGTCGTGTTGGACTTGTTGCGCGAATTCTCTCCGGGCGGATGCGAAAATTCCATTGACGCCTGAGTGCCGGAGGAATTGGTCGCATCGAATACAAGTCCCTAGAATTTTTCTAAACACGTAATATCAAGTGTTTCGGATCGATGGACGGCGAACAGTCGAAATGCGTTGGATTCTGTGACAGGTTGCTGCTTTTTCGGGGAGGAAAGTGATACGGTGCGGAATAAAATTGGCAGAAATATTAGTGGTGTGTTAATTAAAAGTTCGTGGGTTTTAACGTGGATCTCCTTGACTTTTAAACTTCTAAAATATTTGTCTCTTAGTCAGTCTTATTAATTAGAATTCGAATAAGTTTGTTTTAATTGGAAACTCAATCTTCTTGATATAAAAAAAGCATCCAATGCATTTTACCCCAAAAATACTTCTCCCTAAATTACATTCGATTATTAACTTACAAAAGTCTAGCAGTTTCACTAAACCTTTCATAATTTCATCTTCTTTGGCTCTGCTTCATATAACCATACCACTGACAGGTATAAACAATTCCAAGCACAACTTTTCATTCGCATAAATTCACAAATATTTAAATGTACCTCACCCCTGAAACATCCACTTGCCAAAAATTTTCAGGTGCACATGTTTCTTTATTCTTTCCCCTAGAATTCATAAAGCGGTCATTTTAATTACGGCTCAAGACACATAGCTGCTGCCAATAGCCTAACAAATTAATTTTCTCCACCATTTCTAAAATAACGTGGTTCTGACTTCTTCACCTGAAGATTCAGCGTCATTCTTTCTCAACAGGATTCTGAAACTGCCTCCCCGAATACTTTTCGTTTCCCGTTGAAGGCAGAGTTCTCCATGTATCGTTAGCAGACTAGCAGAATCGAATCTGCCTGCTTTTCTCAGTTCTCTCACATTTCCCTCGCGGAACTTGAAGTTTTCTTTATGCTTCTCCCCATCCACCCCCTCCCCACTCCCCCTCCGATTTACCCGTACTGTTACTTTAAAGTGGATTCTACTTTCCGCGAGGATATCGGAAATACTTCTATTAATACTCGAACATTCTTCGACACGCGTTTCACGCGGCGCAACTGCGTTGCACGCAGTGAGATGCAATTTACGGAAGGACCTGGCAAGTTTAATTGACCGACTGGTCTGACGCGTTTCGTACTTTTGCCGAGTTTAACAAGACTCGGCTGGCAAGTAGATATCGAGAGAGTTTCGGTGTAGCACCTTTCTCGCTCAGAAAATTTGGTAAATCCTGTAAGAAACTGAGTGGAATTCAGGTATGTTGAATTGATTATTAAATTTTATTCATTAAAATTAATAAATCTGGCGGCTCTATAATTGATTTAGAGGAATTTGTGTATTAATCGATGAACCGCGATAGGAATTACTATAATTAATTTGATGTATCGCTGTTTGAAGAATTTATTTATATATAAAAAAATTCAAGTAAAAATCTAGATTATTGTAGACTCTACGAATTACAATAAATTAAATCGAATTACGATTAAATATAGAAGAATTCATTGAGAAACTTCTTAAACCTTCGAGATGTTGAATTATTCTCAAAGTGTAATTCCACACGGACGACTGAAGTGAAACTCAGAATTAATAAAAGGGACCAAATAAGAGAGACAACGGGATTACAAAGGGTTAAACGTATCTAATATTATGACTGTCAATATTTATTAGACAAGACGTAAAATATGACCGTAGCAACTCGTATCCTCGTCGAAATGCCATCAGGTAGTCGGAAATGTCCGGTGAAAAACATGGAACGGTGCAGGTGGACGTAGGGGTCGGTAACATGAAATATCTCGATTTCGTTTGCGTTAAATTCGCTGTATCTGCATCCCCGGCAGAAGTGTTTCGCCAGCGGCGGATGATTGAAATGTTATTTCAAGCAATGGCTTGTATTTCTGCTATAACCGCATTTTCACCGTGACAGGGCCAGAAGGGAAGGGTTGCGCAGGCCGCAGCGGTAAACGGAAAATTGCTGTCTGGTTGAATAAACTGGAAAGGATTTCCAAGTCCGCGCCTAGAATATATTTTACGTCTTGAAACGAATCGTGAATAATATTTAAATGAGAGTCTTGATTCGCAGTAAATCCAACGCTTTTTCCTTTTCACTTGTAGCTTTACTTTGTTCGTCTAACGCGTCTCGTGCTACGCGAGCCATCGTTGGCTCGCGATATTTATCGGTAGTGAAGCTTTCGTTTAAACGAGGAAGATATTTCTCACTTCAGTGTGGAAATTAAAAGGCAAGAAAAAAAAAATTGGTGGGATGGAGATCTATGGAGGTCCTTGTATTGTATGAGGCTTTTTTTCTTTAACTTTTTTAATGGATTGTACCTAAGTGGACACGGGAGAAATTTTCGAAGCCTATTTTCTATCAAGCTTAAGGGTAAGGTGGAATTTTTTTCTGGAGAATTATGAAGCAAATCATTTTGAACCTTTTTATGGCTTTGTATTTCATCGATGAACCTGAAAAATAATAAAATAAAACGAGAATTTACAAAATTGTAGAGCTTAGGAGAAAAAGTACGATTTTTGAGAAAATTTTTGATCGAACTTTTCCTCCTAAACTCTACAATTTGGTAAATTGGCGAGTTATTTTACTGTTTTTAAGGTTCCTCGAGGATATAATTTTTAATTTTAATTCTTCACATTCGCCAAGTTAATTTCTTTCACAACTAGGCTGTGCTATTACCCCGGAACAATGCATGACCCCTGAGCTCGTCTCCTCCAAACAAATCCCCTTCATAACAGAAACCCTATCCCGAAAAACTGCCAGCGGAACATTACGCACAAAAGCTGGCGTCTCCCGCAAGGAGCCAATAATTCTCCGTACACTTTTTAGTTGCCCCGTGCGCCATGCGAAATACGCTTGCCGCGGGATTAAGTTACGCGCAAAGAGCAAAGTTGAGCTGCGCTTAAAAACTTAAATTACGAATTTAGCCCGGTGCCGTGGCGGGAATTTTGCGTAAACTTAATTTGCTTGAGAGGCGAGCAGAAGCTGGCGAAGAAGGGGCAGAGGAAAAAGGTGTAAAATAAAGAAAGCGTGCTCGAGCGCGGAGCAATTATGCAGCCTGTTAATGAACGCTCGCGACTGTACTTTATCCCCGATAAAAACGCGAAGGGGCTGACGATCGTGATCCCGTATTGGGAAAGGAAATTTGTATAGCGGCCGATCGAGGCGTGTTATATCACTCAGCCTGGCTCCAAGCGGCGAGATACGGCCGCGAAACGCCCCGCGGAATTTTTATCAACCCCCGAGAGAAGAACGCGTCCGCTTCGCTGCGATGATTTAGTAGATGGTATTCAATGGGACCGTGTTGTAACTAGACACTGTACGCGAGCCAGGAACCACTTGAAGCGTTTTAAATAAATTACCACAGCGACGAGAATTCGTCGGCGCAATCGTGCCATCGCAGTTTAGCTGGACGTCTTTTATGGAGTTTTTAAGAAGCATCTTTCTTGGTCACATTTTTATAATCGAAATTTCTTCACAGTTCATAGGTTCGTAATTCCTGTGTTATTGTAACAGGTGGCGAGAAATTTTTTTTAGTTCCAGGTTGAGTAAACGCAGCACTTAATAAACACTTTTCTGGCAAAGAGAGTATTTTAGATGTCCGCTTCCGATGCTTTTGATTTTTGGATATGTTATAGAGGACCGAAAAATAAGAAATACGCGTTTTTTTATTTTTCCCCGTTTTCATATTTGGGGGGTGAAAAGTGGGTTCAAAGTTAGGGTGGAAAAATCATTTTTGTGGAATATCTCGAGAACTATTAGAGATAAAGGAATAGTGTGAATGGACGAATTTTGTGTCTTAGAATGCGAAATATCACTGACTCACCAGATTTTCAAAAAGTCCACAAAATGATTTTTCAACCCTAACTTTGAACGCAGTTTTCACCCCCCAAAAATAAAAAAACACGTATTTCTTATTTTTCGGTTCTCTATAACATATCCAAAAATCAAAATCATCCAAGGCGGACACCTAAAATACTCTCCTTGCCAGAAAAGTGTTTATTAATTGCTGCGTTTACCCAACCTGGAACTAAAAAAATTTTCTCGTCACCTGTTACAATAACACAGGAATTACGAACCTATGAACTGTGAAGAAATTTCGATTATAAAGGGTTTTGATATCACTCTCCTTGTGAGACACAACTTCCAGAGAAGTTAAGTCCCTATAAAAATAAAACAATAAACATTAGATTACCCATTGTTCACTGTACCTAAAATGATCCGAAAAATTCACCCTCGGAAGAACCCTTGAAACAAACTAACCACTCAAAATTTTCTGCCATACCTCGTTCAATCTACACGTGGCAAAGAGAGGTCCGAAAATCGCGAGCGTTTAAAATATCCGAATCGCGTTAGCTGGCGAAAATATTACGACAGGTGTAATGAATAGCCGGTAGCAAGGATTCAATTGGCGTGCATGAAAATATACGGTGAATAAATTTAGAGGATAAACGAAATAACGCGTGCTGCCATTATCGTTCGCAAATATAGCCCCGATATATCGACGGGAGCCTGGCTCTAATACAGGGGCCTGGCGAATCGATGATTTATCACTGACCTATTTCAAGTTTATAATCATGGTGCGGGCGGTCGCAAACGATGTGTTGCACTTTAATTCAAACACGTTATCAGGTGCAACGTCAGCGACGCGGATGATGCCATACAGTTCGATGTTTTGAATATATCTTGCGGCTCATCCCATAATATCGGAATCACGTTTCCAGGCAGCTCCAGGTGCCTCCGCGAGCCAAGGGAAATCCATAGCTTGCCTGGCTTCGATGTAATTGGATGCTTTTCGGGTTTAGGCTGCCCACTGGGTATAAGCTAAATCGAACATAGCCTATATTTCCCGTAGACCCGATCGCCGGAAAAGTATCTGCGAGCAGGTCGGAAATGGCGGAAAAAGAATTAAATAAGGTAGAACATTAACTTTTAGAGGGGCGGGATTTTTTCATTGAAATTGTAAATTTTATTTATTTAAAATTTATGCATATGTACAGCACCAAAATGTCCGGCAAAGTATCCAAATTTTTAAGTCTCAGCCCGGCCCTCTAAAGGTTAAAGGATGATGCAGGATTTTGGTGTTTAATTGGGAATTTCGTTGTAGTTTTTTTGGGTGACATTTTCAACAGATTTAAATTTTAAATATCACTGGGGAATTTCGAGGGGTAGAGATGCAAACAGACTCCTAATAAGCTTGTTTTATGCTTTCAGGAGTCTAGATACCTGTGCGATTTTATTATGTGACAGTTTTTATAAACATTGCGTGAGTACACTAATGGTTATAAAAATAATATTCAATTAATTCATAAGCTCGACTTAGTCTTCTTTATATTGATTCTCCTGTTAAAGTTAATCACTACAATATCCTTATGAATTTATTAAATATTATTTTTGTGATCATTAGTTTCCTCAGGCAATGCTTATAAAAATTGTCACATAATAAAATTACAAATGTCCAGAATCTTAAAAACATGAAACAAGCTTATTAGAAGTTATTTCGAAACAAGAAAAATACCACAGGACTTATACCACTTTAAAAAAAATAAAAAACGGCTCATAGGTTGCCTAAGCAGCGTTGATGTTTCGCTAACAATCTCACTGGTCGAAACTTGGAAATGTTACTGGTACATTACGCGCGGTAATTATTCATTTTGGTTTCACCTTCGCCGGGGTGTAAATCTCAATGAAAGTGCGTGGGGGATAATCCGAAAATTAAAATTAATGGGGCCGTATTTACATTTTCACGCCGGTGGGGAAGTTTAGCCGCGATAGTGGAAGGCAAGCCGAAGGAAGCTTCGAAAGGTTTATCAATTTTTTGCACCCGCTACCTAATTTATAACGGTTCGCGTGGAGGCAGCAGGATTTCGAAGTATACCGCAGCAGCCGTTAGGATCGCCATGAATCTCTAATGGCCGAATAAATTAAAGATCAATATAATCTTTCGTCGCTCCAAAGGCGAATAAAATTTAAACGAACCTCCCAGTAGTCGACGATATACAAAAATCATTACACATATACTAATTTCTATTTTATTAATTTGTAGTTTCTATAAATTACTAGCGACTCGTAAATATATTTCTCTTTAAAAATTACGCTGATTTAATGATTCTACCAGTTGCTGTAATTAAATAAATGAAATAATTTATACGGAAAGCTTTATTCACAGTCGATTTAATTGGGAGGAATTATTTCTTTAGCGTCGCAGTTATAATGATCTAATTATTTTAATTTGGCGGGGAAATATTTTTACAATCGAGTGATGATCTAAGAAATTCCGGTCCGCGGAGAACGGTGATGCGTTCGGCTTCAGAGATTTCGTACGATCTCGGCTTGGCTGGCAAGCAGCCTCCGCCAGTGTCAATTAGCCGTCATTATCGTGGTTTCAGCGTAACTCGCAGGAAGGAGAGAACTCGAGACACGCATTGACGAAGGAAGGAAGGAAGGGATAACGTCGAGGCGAGTGTAACCGAGATTCTCTTCGCCACGAACATCTCTGCTCGGTATTACAGGAAGCTCGTAGTTTAAAGCTTGAAAATTAGCGAACGATAATTGGC
Source organism: Andrena bicolor (assembly GCA_960531205.1). NCBI lineage: Eukaryota > Metazoa > Arthropoda > Insecta > Hymenoptera > Andrenidae > Andrena > Andrena bicolor. The sequence goes on from OY482666.1 coordinate 814,513, forward strand.
CTTTCGATCCACTGACGCGAAGCATTTCCCGCGTTACCGTCGCGCAATAGTGTTACTCCAAAGCGTTAGAAATATAAGAAGAAATAACCGTAAAATTACAGATAAAATTTTCATCTTCGATTCCTTATTTTCACCTCCTTCAATAGATTTTCATTTCTTTTGAAAAATTATCTTTCATAGCACAGGGTTCTATGCTATTTTTTTATAATTCATTTAAAAATCTTTTGAGTTTCTATACTATTCGATTTCATGGGTAATTTTCACTGCTTCACCAAATCCACTTCCTGCAAGTACCTACAACCTTCTTAAAATCAATAATTAAAACACTTCAACTTGAAGAATGTCATCCTTCACATTTTGTTTCCTGAAATTTAAATTGCAGACCTCTACCTACTAGAAAATATCAAGGTAATAGGTATCGCATGATACTGCCTCCATTTTACCTTTTTTTAATCACGAGCATGTGACATTTGAAAAACTGGGACGTTTAAATGAAAAAACCCGAATATCTCCGCATTTTTCCTCGATGTTTTCGAATCATTGTTGTTTCTCGCTGTTTTCGTGGACGCATATTATTTCTTGCTTTGAAAAGAAAGGTATAAATAACGAACCACCGAAGGATCGTTTACGTAAAGAACTCTAAATGCCACGTTTCGAAATGCTTGAAATATTTAGCTTCCCACGGGGTTCGAAAAATCGTCGAAAATGGCTGCAGGTAATATTTACGCTGTACTGAAACCACGCGATAATTGACCCGTGGACATTTTCCAGTCCAAGCTATGTAATTGGGACACACGCCTCGGTGATGCGTTGCTTCCTATCGCTCTGTGCAACGTTGGGGAAATTACCTATTACCCAGCGTTGCACCTGCACTTCTGGAATAAGTCTGAAGTAAAAGGTGGAAATTGTCAGTTTGCATTCCGAGTGCTTAATGGAATGTTATCCAGGAGTCTGCCAAGCGTTTTGCTTCACAAATTCTGCATGCTTCCCTCAACAAATGTTTCTCTCCTTCGCATTAAAAAATGCCACTTTGGTGGATTCAACTAATTCCCGGGGAGCAAAGGTGGTAATTTAAATATTTATCAGTGAAGTACTCTACGCAAATTTTAAGGTTGAAAATGTATTTATAACATAACATATTATTCTAATCGTCTCTTTCACCCGTGCTTTCATATTCTTGTACTGCGAAAATATTTCATTCCGAAACTTTTGACACCTAAGAGTAAAATGTAACGCAATATATAATACATAATATTCACAAAATATATTTCCACGGGAAAAACTATTAAAAAAAAAAAAAAAAAGTTATGGCAGTCGCAGGGGGACTTGAACCCCGGACCACCCGCATGACAATCTGACGCATTACCGTTGTGGCCACGGAATCTTCTTGGGTATAGATGCCATGTATCTGGATTACTAAGTACGTTAAAAACTTTAAGTCAAAATATCTCCAAAACGAAGGCCCATCATGCAAAAAGCCGAAATGGTATTTTCATACTACATGAGTACTACGACCCCCATGTATTGTCGTTCGAAAAGCGATGTCCACAACTGTAAGGTCCCCTTGTAAGTTAACAATTTTGTCCAAATACCGAGTTACCTCACCTTGCCCAGCCATCAAATTCGAGGATCCTTCTTACCTTCCATTCTTCCTTTACCCTTTCAAATTGCAAGTACACAGTTTTCTCCATTTCCATTTCCATTTTGTAGCAGGTACACAGAAGTAGATTGAGCTGTTACAGAATGAGTGCCCACGGCAGAACACGCAGCTGCAAATTATGCTTCCCTCTTAAAGTGTTTAGAGTAACTATTTCTCTAGGTTAAAGAAAAAAATTAAGGGTCGGGGGAAACCGGAAGAAAAAAAGTGAACGGGCGAGTGGAGGAAGGTATGCACGGAGCTTCTCGGTGCGCATAATTTCTCGCTTAAGAGGTTAATAAACGGGTTTCCCGTTTAATGAAGAATTCGTTAACTGCGCCTCGCATATTTAAGAAAAATTCATGATTATGCAGCTTATCCCTGTGTGTCCCAGGCGAGGCACATAACCCGGGCAAATGAATATCTCCGAAACTACTGGTGATACAAAAGAATGTTGCTCGGAAAAGTTTCCATGTTTTAAAAGACACACGTTTCAGCCAAGTTTATTCTTGTTCACACGAACGCGTCAGGGAGTTTCGTGTGTACATTAATAATTGCTGTTTTCAAACGAGCGTTACGTTTTTCGGTACACAGAATTCTGATGGAAAGCTGCTAATTGTAAGTGTCATTATTAGTGCCCTGAGCACGAAACATGTAGTTTTTATTCGTTTCTCGTTGGAATTTATTTACTTTCTCGTATTTAAGAAAAGAAAAATAATTAAATAAAAGAAAAGAAAATTTCTAATTTTGTCTAGTAAAGTTATTATTGAGAAATCAGTCCTCTCTAAAAAACTCTCTTCTCTCTTTAGTAATCTAAATTCTAAAAAAATAATTAACTCCACACCTGTGAATGCATAGAAAACGCTAAAAAGTGGAATGGTACCTTTTTAGTCGGACACAGTTGAAGTCGCAACTGCCGACTAAACGGGTTTTTTGAGAAGCGGTTGCTTTTTAAACATACCTAATTGGCAACTTGTCCTTCAAGAAGATAAAATTTTATTCAGCCCCAGGAGCGCGGAGGTAATTTAAATATCAAAAGGAGTAATCGTTCTCATTGGTCTAATAGGATACGAAAACGTTTTCCCATTTTCCCATCAGGAGGATTTAATTTTGTGAGTGAGAATTTTCACGCAAGGCTACGCGTAACGTGCGCGAAAGGATTATTGCAAAGAAGCTGGAAAGTAGAACAACATTACGCTTGGAAAGCTAAAATCCCACCTTCCCAGGGGAGAATTCTCTGTTTCTCTTCTCGCTGAGTTTCGTCGTGTGGCAAAAAACTGCCTCCTCGTTTACAAAAAGCCGTATTCGAACGGAGTGCCTTCTCGAAATTACTTGGGTGATTGAATTTACTGTTAATTGAAGTTACTGTCTTCTATCTAATTGTCGCGACGCTATGTTACCTTGAAATTGCTTCCCTGCGCTTCGATAACGGTGGGCGTGCAATACGTGAATTTAAACACGAATTTTGCTGTGAAAATAGAGGGGTCCTACAGTTTTCGAAATTCTACAATACTTTCTACAATTTCTCTCATCAGATGCTACGTTTCTTAGCATTTGTCACGCGAAATTACCTTACCAAATCCATTTCACAATTCTTCAATCCCCTCGAAGTAATATCTACTATTTGTGAATTCCACTCAATTAAAATCTATCAAAATTCAAAATCACGAGCCGTTCATATAAATCGCATCATATAAAATTTGACTCAATTCAATATTCCCATTCAGAAAATTCGTACAAAATGGCGGCGCTAGAGCCTCGATATGCAGCATCTAGCTGTGTGACGTTTTCCACGGTGTTTAATTATTTATTCCACATAAAAAATAATTTAAAGTTAGCTCTTTTAATTTCAAGATTAATAAAAATTATATTAATTAATTAATAACCCCTGACACAAAAGGTAAAAAAAATTTACTTAAAAAAATAGAACAATAATCTTTCACAATACATTTATATATATAAATAAATTTATTCAAAAATAATACTAAAACAAATTAAAAAATTCTAAAACAAAAAGTTTTATTTTCCACATGCCTAAACCTAAGGAAGTACAATGGATATCCATGAACATTAATCTGTGTCCAAATAGTGAAGGTTTGTTTATATAAAAGTGTCAATTGCAAAGAATATGTTCAAGATATCGCAAAATCGGTATGCAGGTACTTATTTAGTCTTAGGCATGTAGAAATTAAATCTATTTGGTTTTTTGTTCTAGGTCAGATGGAATAGCCGTGAGGTTGCGAAAAAAAAATAAGACCTTTCCGTCTTGAGTTGTAGAATAATAGGTTCACATTGAATTTTCCATTTATTTAATTATCTCCATAAAAGAATTGTCGAAAATAACTATAACTTTGCTTGGTCAGAGGTGGTCTAACCACCGAAGACCATCAATCCCACATCAATGATAACACTAACAGCTCCATCTCGCCATCAACGATCTTCACCCACAAAAATCACATCTTCAAACAACGCCACGAGAAATGACTCTAAAACAATAAGTAGCTACACGGCGCGTGACCACTCGTGACTACTTATTTACCTTCGAACATAAGAAACTCAAACACACAGAAGGGTGTGCATCTTCATCCAGGATACCTCGTGAATCTGCATAATCAGTTCCATCAACTATTCCAAGCATAGTTTTTCCAATTCTCATGCTCGCCCAATGATTCGTTAATTCCTTGAACAAAGAGGGAAGAGCGGATTTTCGCGCGCCATTTATCGCGCCACGGAGATGTAAGAAGGCCCTTCTGCCTCGTAATATTTCGCCATCGCCCTGGCGGTTCGGCAAACAAATCGCCGGCATATTTTTTCGTCGCATTATCGCGAGAAAAATATAGGTTATTACGGGCGAGGAGCGCGCGGTGTTGCAGGCATCCGCCAACGGTGAAAAACAGTTGCCGCCGGGGCAATTTTCGTAGCCGCGATAATGAGAGCTAATAATTGGTAGTAGTCGTTAGCGGAAGTCTGCGACAGAACGATCGCGAGGAGGAGTAATTCTCTGCCGTGATTATTGGTGGGCTGCGGCGGAACTGTTTCGCTCGTTAAATCGCTCGGCTCGCTCCGCGACAGCGTCGAACGGAGATTGACGGCGAGGACGACGATGCCACGCTGCGCGTCGTTTCTTCCACGTACGTTCCCATTGTAGTAGAAGCTGCAAGGGTTTCGGCCGGTATTTGCCTTGCTCGGTAAATTCATCGTTTGGCTATTTGTGGTCGAGGCAGTTCGTTGTGGATGGCACTTTAGTGGCTACTTGGATTTCAATAGCTTTGATTTTGTACTTATATGTATGTTATTACTTATTAATATCCACTTGCTCTCGATATCACGGGCATAGTATTATACCATAATTACTGTATAAATAGTCAAATATCATTCTAAAATCAATTTGATTAAGAAACTAGAGACTTCAAAAAATACAATGATCCATACTTTATTCAAACATTGTCCTATACAGTAAATCCTCGTTAGGAGCCCGTTTCTACCACGCGTTAGGAGCTCGGCGACTATCCCCACCATTGCTTAGAATCCTTCGTACGAGAGTGGGGGAACCCGGGAACGAGCGAGAGGCTCTTCCGTTTCCTCTCGCTCGCTCATTGGGTTTTCTCTCTCGCGCCAGTGGCCGCGCGGAATAGTGTCCAGTCGCGTTAAGAGCCCGTCGCCAGTCCCGTTCGTCGAGCTCTTAACGAGTACATACTGTCTTAGTAAAAAAATTACTATTTCGAACCAGTCGCACTCTTAAACGGTCGCTAATGGGGACATTTGCCTTAGTTAATTGAAACAAAGATGAGAAAAATTCAAAACTAAAAAACCTATCAACTTGGCGCGGTGTCCCCTGCTTATACATTCCCGTCCAACGTCAATGAGATAACATAAAAATCTTTTTCCTTCAAATTTCAAGCATTCAGTAATCCCGAGCCACTCGAATCGATGTACATAAATAGTCACAGTCATAAATTACCCATAAATTAGATAACGCCCCGTCAGTGTCGAATTTTATCCCTCTTATTTCGCCCCAATTCCATCGAAATTTATCGGCCCACCTCTCTGCAGTGGCGTTTTAAATAACACGGTGCAAATTGCATCCCCGTTGGCGCGCAGTCGAACAGACCGGAAGTGTAAGTTTCCCCGCCGGATCCGCGGAGCATCGCGCGAGCAGCATTAAAGATTACTTTATCGAGAACACGTTGAGCTAACGTCGTTGCCAGCGGGCGAAAAGTTCTTTACGATAAATAATAACTTCTCTAATAACGAGGAAACTTACGAGCCCCGGAAGGGGGGATGGATCTGACGAGCGGGCGGAGCAGCCACCCCCGTCGGCGAGGCGCTAACAACGAAGAATGCTGGTCGTTGAATTTCGAAAAGCGTAAACTACGGGGCCGGCTCGCGGCGGAGTTTCGTAAAAATTTCTCTCCGACTGCACGCGAACCTCCAGCTGGGAGCGCGATCCGGGGGATCGTAGCTTTTCTTCTCAAGGAAAACGACACAGCAACGGCCAAGTCGCGTAAAGATAGGAATAAACTCGAGTGCTCCGGGTTGGGGGGAACGTTCAGGAAATTTCGAATGCTCCTGCTGGCAGTGGGCGAACATGGGAACGAGAGTTCGAGTGAAATTTCTGAGTTTCTAACGTCCGTTCAATTGATTGTGTTAAATGTAACGAGATGGGGATGGCCACTGATAAGGGCTTCTGATGAAATTTTCGCGAGGAGTAGTTTTTAGAATAATATTCGGGCCAAAGCAACCCTCAAAGTTGGGGGAAAAAATTTATTTTTTCGATGACTTTAGAAATTAAGTATTCGATGTAGAATTTTTTTTTTTTAATTTACTAACAATACAAACTTTGCACGGAGGTGTGTGTGGCAAAGAATGATTCAAGTGGTGAAGGATTTGATTTTCGTTTTGGTTTATCATGAAAAGTTGTCAGTAATAATGAAAGTGTTGTGAAAGTGATTTCGAATAGTTTAATGTTTGAAGAGTACCGGGACTATGCAGATGTCTATTGAATCGCGTTTTACTATTATCGCGCTTTGTGGTAGAGAATATTCCTTTAGAGAAATAGTGGAGGACGTTGAAAGCCTGTAGAAAATTGGGTATTTATGAAACCGAAGGGGGAAGATGAAAGGGAGCTTTAATTAATAGAAGAAAAATACTGAGGCTGCGGGAAGCTCTCGTAAAGAAACGGAAGAAGATCGCATCCTTGCAGTCTCCTTAGAAAGTGCTCGTTGAATGAATTTTTTATGCATAATAGCAAAGGAATGCCTACTCTTTAATAGATCTATATTTATTCCATTATGTATGTATAATTTAAAGCGCAAAACTCAGAAACTACTGGTCCCATTTCCATGAACCATATACCGGAATAATCTTTGTTTTAATGGGACTGCTACTGTAAGCTGTAGAATACCTCCAAAATCCACGTGCAGGGGGCGCTACACTTACTTTTAAAATTAAATGAGAACGGAAAGAGAATTTTGGTATTTTGCTACTTCATTATATAATCTATTGGCATGCACAGAAATATGTATTTCGCAAAGTTTCCGACGATCATAAATATAACTACATATTTTATCAGTGCACGGGAATATTCGATAAATTATACATATATTCTCGTTCTAATATAAAATATAATATATAACTTACGATTATTTAGTCGTGTTAAGCGCTTGTCTCTTTCAGAATGAATAAAATATTATAATGCTGTATTTTATAATGCAACACTTGTATCATATCTAACACTCCTTGTAATATAATTAATCGCATTGTCCCTTCTGCTTGTGCAACGATTCTTCACATTTATTTTTCGAGTCATTAGCATTCTTCAAGTATAATTTCCATAGACCACTCAAGTTGAGAATGAATAATTAATAACACAATTACCACACACGTATAAATGGACGAAATCCCATTAATGAAATATGTAAATAGAATGGTAATCCTGATCAAGTTCAAGTATTAATGAATCTGCTAAGTTCAAGTGCTGCTTGAAGTAGGTGTAAGGGATGAATGAAGCCAATTAAACTAGTAGGTACTTGAATCTAATAGATTCTAGAATTAATAAACATTTTTTAACTACCACTTGAACCTGGTAATAGTTTCAAGTTATAACTATAAACCTACTTTAAACACTTTATAAGCGGTCGTTCTGAAGCACATGTCGACAGGTGTCCAAGAATTACATAATTTCGTTTTTCGCTTTGCAATAAAACTGGAAGATCCAGGGATATCTCTCGTCCCAGCTTCCCTCTCTGCAGAATAACTACGGGGCGCAACAGCTGCAACGCGAAACACCTTCCAGCAACGCTGTATCTGCGTAAAGTTATAATATTACACCCGAATCGTCGCCATGAATGTTACGAAACTAATTAACGATGTTGCGCAGGATACCGACTCGCGTTGACTTGTCACTTGATTTCGAAGCGTTCACTCGATGGGAAGGAGAATTTGAAAGTCTAAGGGGAAATTTAATTAACGTGCGGGAGATGAGCCGCTTAACGTTGAACCTTTTATCTCTTAAATTCTGGCAAACGACCGGCAAGCGGTGTTGGCCCTGTCCACGGTGAATCTCGCGTAGAAAAAAAATTCTTTCCGCCTCAGCGCGATAAAACAATTGAGGGATAAACCCTTGGGTAATTGTTTTCCATTTTCAGTGAACGAACGGTTAGATTTTACGTTGCAACGTGATTGTTGCATTCGTTACACTAGGTTTTACATTAGTCCAGTCCAGTGATCCAGTAGAGCACTGGATTATAACTGGAATAATGTAAACAGTGTGTTGATTCCAGTACAGTGCTGTCATTCCAGCAGATTTCCACTGGATCGAAAGTCTACTTTTCGATGCTACTTTTATGTCTTTTTATCCTTCTTTTGCGTGAATCCATTATTATTACACTCTACCACTTTCAACGGTTCAGAAACCACTGGAGTAATCAAGACATCGCCTGATTTCCAGTCGAACCACTCGCTGGATCCAGCGACTGGAATAATGTAGACGTCCACGTGATTTTCAGTCAAACCACTCACTGGATCCAGCGACTGGACTAATGTAAACCCAGCTTTAGTGGACGTGTGTACTTTCATTGAAATCGTGGATGAAAATCACCTACAGAAAAATCTTTGTACAAAATTTATTCACCTGTTTCTGGTACAATTTAGTGAACAGGAAAAGGTGCTTATTAAAACGATCTTGACAATGCTACATTATTTCTAGCAAAGTACATTGAATTTTCCTACCATTTCCACTAAAACTACGTAAATTTATGCAATACCAATTACCTCCCCGTAACACAAAATTGCCCTTCTATGCATGAAGTTCCATAGACTTTCCAACTGCTGATAATATGGACGAAAAAGAGTCTTCCACCAAGCTACTTAGTTACCGTTTCTTATAAAGAGTCCATTATAAATTTACTATATCAGTGGCACAATATTTCACTCCATATTTCACTGTCTAATTCGCCTAAGTTACAAGATTTTCCCTCGCTCGGAAAAGAACCTACACCGTCAGATATACTGTGTCTTACCGTTCTGGAAAATATAAATTTCCAGACACTTTGCTAGCAAGTTCCTCGGCCACCCCGAAACACTTGGCCCGGCATCTCCGCGAGAAGAGGAAGCATTTCGCGAGTGGTATGTGGGCCACCTCCAAGGTAGCCTCTGGACGACCCCGCGTGATATTTCTGCGGCCTGCGAGCGGACTGAAGGTTGTCGCCGAAACCACTATACTTTCGGTCTGGCAGCCCTTTATCTCCCGTGATGTACGAGAGCCAGGGCAGCGCTTTTCTCCGCGCTCCCAGTGCCCGTTGCCCCTGGGCTTTTAAGCTAATTCGAGGCGCACCAGCTGCAACTGCGCCGACCGCGGACCTTCTCTCGTCACCTTGCGTTCTCGGGTACCAGTGTTTTAAGGGTGGTGTGCGAGAATCTGGTAATCGATTCGTGTCGTCAAGTAGAATCTCGGGATGGTGTGCTCGCTTCAGGGATTGATTGAATTGCCTTTCCTTGGCACAGTTTCTTGTGTTATGGAGGTATCGGGATCGGAAAGTATATGGAGGTTATGGATTTAACCCTTCGTGGTCACACGGGGTGTATTGTACCCCAAGAGCAATTTTTGATTTGAAATTCCGCACCTTTACATCTTCCAAAGGGGATTTATCGCAAAAAAAAAATAAAAAACTTTTTAAAAAATCTGTATTTTACCACGACGATGGAAAATCGCTCGTTTTCAACTACAAATTTTAGCATATCAAAATTTACATTTCTAGAAAAAGACTATTAGACCATGACTGTATAAGTATTACGAACGTAGAATTATCACTGAAAAGTTAAAAGATTCAAAAATACGAAAATGGTAACTCAAAAAATGACGCTGGGGTACAGTGAACCCCGTGTGACCAACTTGTGATTATAAGAAGGTGTGACCACGAAGGGTTAAGAAAGCGAGGAGAGAAATATGGAATTTTCAAATTCCTTGCTTTTGTAATCTATTTTATTCTCAATTTCAACGACTGGTTAGGGAATTTTAGAATTCTGTATTTAAGGGGAAATCACTTCAGAGGTTTCGTGTTCTCCGGATTCCATTAAGCTAAACAGTGTTTCTAACTGTAAGCAGAGATGGGCCAAATTTTTATTTAAATAAAATTTCGACTAACGAATGAAAGTTAAAAAAAAAACGCCATTCATTCGTTAACCGGAGTTAAATTTTTCCACGCATGACGAATAATGTTTTTGACTCTTAAAAATTTTGCACATCTCTGATTTGAAGTGATAAGACGACGGGTGACTGAATTCCATTCAAGTTTCATAAAAGTAATATTTATCTGCCCTGCATTGGCTCGGCTTCTTTTGAAATTCCAAGTTCTTTGGAACACGCGAGTCTACGTTCTGGTGAAGGATGAGTTGCATCGTCCGTCGCTGAAGGGTCGATCCAGTGATGGCGAGGCAATCGAGAAATTTAAATAAGCATTCCGCATTCTTTCCTCCCGGCTGTTATAAAACGTATGCACCCAGATTCGTGGAGCAAGCTTCCCCCATAAATCAGCCGCGATTTGACAGGGCCATCGCATTTTTCAAAGCATCCTGATCCATCAGGATTCATCACCCCAGGCATCTCGGTCCTTGGAGATAATCTCCGCGCCGTAACTCTTGAATACAAGATTCGAGGAGGTCGTACGAATTATTTCAATTTAACTGGCTTCTGCTGTAAGGCTCGCTACGTGACGGGACTTTCTTGATCTTATTCCAACGGAGAGGAGCTCGTTCGATCTTCTTTGGGAACAGGGACAAGCGACTGGCTAACAATAAGTCAGAAGATGTTCCTATAGGTGCACGTGACGGAGCACGATAACTGCTCCCTTTGAATATATTCTCGCCAACCCCTTGGGACAGCGAGCGTCGCTCCCCTCGAAAATAAGTGTTAAACGCACGCTTTACCTCGCGGGGGATAATGAATGTGATCCACAAATCAAGTTTACGTGGCATACTTACGGCGGAACTTCTATTCTGGAGAGACTAAAGTTATTTATTCGGAACAGGAATCCGTGTAACATGCAGACGAAGGAAGTATTCAGTGCTTCTGAAGGTGTTGGGTGTTCCTAGGTGATTCGGGGTGGAAGTTCAAGACGGATAGTTTTTATTATGTATTTGAATGATTGAAGATATTGTAGGGGAGACCGGGGCTAGCTGATACATGTTTCAGTTTTCAATTTTTGTCAATTTTTGTCTACAAAAGGTGACGGGGAAAAGTACATTGCGATATTCAATTCCAGGTTTTTCTTGCTCTATTACCTAAGTAGGGGAAAGTGGGGTAAAACGGAACACCAATGTTTCTGTTAGATAAGAGCTGCGAATGAGTTGGTACCGCAGGGATCTATGGTCTATCATAAACTGCTATGAGGACCCTTTGGTTCCATGTGACGCGGTACCAACTCATTCGCAGCTCTTATCTAACAGAAACATTGGTGTTCCGTTTTACCCCACATTCCCCTACTTGTAACTACCTATATTTCGATCTGGACACCGAATTGAGGAATTGAATTGGTTTCCCTCGAACGATAGCTTCACCTCCAACAAAGTACAGTGGGCCACCGGTAGTAAGGGTCAGCGCGAGGCAGCTGTGCGATGGGCAGAGGGATATTTGCAATTCCAATGGCATCTTCGACCTCGTCCCTCTGTGCTGATTCGTTGGGCCGCGTGTGCGGTTCTCGCGGACGATTCTCGCGTGACTGCGGGCGGCTGCGGAATGCTGGATGAAGGACGGAAATTCGCGTGGCCGCCGCGCCGCCCGTAGCGTAACGCGGAAGATCACGGACAGCCTCTTACGAACTCCGTTTCTTTGCTAGCCTCTGGCAGAGAATTCGGAACTTTGCTGCTCACGTTCCGCGAGTCGGAGCTCGCGCACGCTCGTACGTGGCTGACGTTCGAACGGCCCACGAACTCGAGCTACAACTTCACGGAGACTCCTGCTCTCGAGGATCGTCCTTCGGGAGCTATCAGTTTGTTCCTCTCTTTTATGACGCGGGATACAGGGGGATTCAGGAGTGGTAGCTTGAAAGTGAAGTGGTTACTGGAACTTGTAAAGGGACGCGAAGAGGTCTCGGTGCACGCGGGCTCGCAAAGTGAGCGCTACTTTATTCTCCATTACTTCATTTGTACTAGAGCTGTTGATACCCGGGAGTACGGGTACCCGGGTACCCGTGAGATACCCGGGAAAAACGAAAATTCCCGGGTAGTTACTACCCGGGTAAACTACCCGAGATACTCGAGAGTCTCGAGATCTCATAGAGTACCGTTCCATAATTGGAGCCACACTTCTTAATGTTATTCCAAACCCTTCGAGGGTCGAAAGCCATAAAATTCGGTGAGGTACCGCAGGGGGTTGACCTCGCCACAGGGTGCCAGACCTGCATCTCTCTGACAGGCATCGCTTCAGGATTACGTTCTGTACTCTGTAAGTTCTCGAGATTCTCGAGAGTCTCGGGTAGTTTTCCCGGGTAGTAACTATCCGGGAATTTTCCTCGTCCCGGGTATCTCACGGGTACCCGGTCCAGAGCTACAGCCCTAATTTGTACACATCTTGGAGAGGCGATAGTGGCGCTCTCGCGCGTCTGCGCCCCCTATGTAAGCCACAGTTTCTTCGCGCGGCGTGTGCGTGAACTAAAGAAGTTAAGTTCAGTTGCTAGGGTAACGGACCCAATTACTGGGACCCAATCAACTACTGTCACCTTAAGCTATTTTACTTAAACGTTTATTTATTCGTTATTTTAAGTAAAATAGCTTAAGGTGACAGTAATTGGTTGGGTGTCAGTAATTGGGTCCTTTACCCTACTTAGAGATGGGAAAATTTTTTATTTACATTCAAATTTCGAATAACGGATAAAAGTTAAAAAAATATTTGTCGAGCGTTTCAACTTCAGCGTCGAATAGATTTTTCAACTTTAAAGTTGTAGTTGAAAGGCTCGACGCATAAAAAAATTAACTTTATTTGCCAAATAATCTAAAGTTAGGTACAGTAACTTTCACTTGATCCGTTAGTTAAATAATTTTTTATTTAATTAATGCCCAACTCTGCTCAAGAGTTCGCCTACGGAGGAAAACGTCTCTGCCTTGGAATAAGCTGTTGCATTAGACTTTTCTGTAAAAAGTGATACCTACTGATTGTAAGTGAAAATTTCCCTACGTACCTAGCTTGGTACACAGACTGGATACAAGTAAACTCTGCATTGGCTAATAAGTGCGAGTTAATAGCAGGTTTAATAGCTACAGTTGTCTCCAGCTCGGTTTCGCATCCTGGACAGTGCAAAGTGTTATTATAAAATCCCATTCCGTGCCCGATCTTGCCCTGCTTTCGCGTCGATATTCTCTAAAAATTTTAATATTTTATTTTAATTTAAAGGTTCGATATAAAGGGTTAATATTTTACTGTGAAAACGCTTTATACAAAACCTTTTTGGGGGACATTTTTCAAAGCGCTACGCCTGTCAAATCGTTAACGTCCACCAGCAACGTCCTGCAGTCCTTAAAACATGCCGCTCCGTCACAAAGCATCGGTTATGCGGCAACAAGACGTTCGGAGGCGCGCCCTAAACGAATCGAGGGCGAGCGAAAGAGCGCGGAGCGGCTGGCAATTTTTCATTCCGCGGGAAACTCATTAAACGTCCGACCAGCGAGCGACGCGCGTTTAAACTGTCGCTGATTAATTAAAAATCGCCAGGCAACCATGACGGAGGTTGCGCGAGCCAATTGGCCCTCGGTGTGTGGGTGCCAGGGACGCCGTGAATATTTCAACGACGAGTGCAGGAAATTTCCCGCGGAAATTCGCCGCGGTAAATAGGTCCGGCGCGGCGGCGTCGGAGGCGTCTGAAATATTCGATCGGCCGGGAAAATGCGCCGCGACCGGCGGGAATTCACCGGCTAATCACGAATGAAGAATGAAGATTCGCGACTTCCGCGGGCTCGGGCAGCGCGTGCATGCAAAATCATGATTAGCAGAATGGGGAATCGCGTCGCTCGTCACGATCAAACAAGCCTGGTCGCCTGGTCGCGTCGTCACGGCGATAGGGAAATATGATTCGAGAAGTCAGAGATATCAGGGAAAGCCGAAAAAATTGTGCAAATGCGCGCGGATAGTTGAGCTGAAACGGGGATCGCGAGAAATTTTGCTGGTCTTGGGTAATGATCGAGTGTTTTCTAGTACCCGTTGGGTTTACTTTTCTTGCGTGGAAGCTGTAAGTATTGGGAACGTGTGTAAGTACTGTGTGTTGGGATTATTTGATATGAGAATTTTCATGCGACGACACTTCTGTGGATCAGAATTGGTATTCGAGGTATGTTCGATTGATGGTGATAACGGTGTTTGGGAAAGACAGAAAGAGATTAGGTGTGCGAGCGGGTTTAAAATAGTTGGCGCAATTCAAAAAAGAGTTTGGTGAAAATTTCTAAGGGCTTTAAAATCGTATTTAGTTAAAGTTGCTGAGAAATGGGGAATTCTAAATGTTTAGGAAATTTTATAAGCGGCCTGTTTTCATATTTAGGAGGTGAAACCACCCCCCAACGTTCATGCGGGATACAAAATTATTTTGAGTAAAACTAAAAAATGTTCTTGTCATCAGTCACCGTTATTGGGGGGTAACTATGAGGGGTGATTTCACCGCTTGAACATGCAAATGAGCCAAAATAGAAAAATATGCATTTCCTATCTTTCGGCCCTCTAAAACATATCCAAAAACCAAAGCAATCGGAGACAAACACTTGAAAATCTTATAACTTTTGGGGGTGGTATCACCCCCTAAACATTCAAGCAAGCCGAAATAAAAAGACACGCATTTCTTATTTTTCGGTTCACTAAAACATATGCAAAATTCAAAGCAATCGAAAGCGGACACCTGGGAACCCCTCGTTGTAAGTATCTAACATAAGTAATATTAATATTCCAAATCGACTTGTTTATAATCGCTACAGCTTCGACGATTTCCTTCAATTCTACGAAGATTAGAACTTGTATTCTCTAATCCATAAACCTGTCAGGATTGCGTAACTCGATTCATTAATATCGATAACACTTGACTACGTTTACACATCGACAATATAATCTA
This sequence comes from Andrena bicolor, assembly GCA_960531205.1. Taxonomy (NCBI): domain Eukaryota; kingdom Metazoa; phylum Arthropoda; class Insecta; order Hymenoptera; family Andrenidae; genus Andrena; species Andrena bicolor. The sequence goes on from OY482666.1 coordinate 829,735, forward strand.
CACGATTATGACTGTACTTGAGTTTGCATGAGCGGTATTAGATATCTTGAGACGCGTGACTAAGCCGATAAATAAATGATTATTGTGATTGTGGTCATATGACTCCGGTTATCTGGTTTCACTATCTGTACTCTAGACAGAGTGCTCGATGCAACATGTTCCAAAACACGTCGTCGCAAGAGTGATATTAAATCGGCTGTTTTATATACCTATATGTAGGGGAGGGTTGACTTTGTCGTACCACTTAAGACATTGTACGTTATATTTCACACGTTTTTTAGCCTGTCTTCGCCAGGTATTACTATCATGTATAATAAGACGCGTAAGATATACACAATTTTTCTTGGAAACTGCCCTATAAACAATTTCCGCTGCGAAATATGAAGTTTTACAACTTTTGCATACCAGAAGGGTACCTGTCTAAATGGTCTGCTGTAGGGCATTTCGAGGGGCCTAAGTTGGATGCGTTCCAGTTGGGCCCAGACTCACTGCCCAGCGACATCTGAGTCAACTAATGATTATTATTATTATTATTATTATTATATAGTTATATGGATCACACACAGGCCGCACTGACCTTTGCACATGATATATGTACATAACCTATAAAACATACAAGTTGTCAAATCCTACTGGTTCGATTTCGGAAACATGATCAATTTACTTATAAATATCCATTTAAACTTTATAATGAATATATTATGGAGTTAAAATGAATGTGAAACCTGCTTTTAGAAAAACACAAAAATACATGAGAAAATTGCATTGTTTTATTAATTATTACAAGCTAAAATAAACTGGTAAAACGTTACATCAATCATACCTGATTTTTTTAAATGTTTATAGCACGCACAAAATAGGGTGTAAGCTCGAAAGGTTTTGTTTCTATTTCTTATTTCGCGTTTACTTGATATTTTTATTATCAGATGTCGTTTACATTCATTAATTACTGAGAAATTGATGAGGTACGATTTAGGTGATCAATATGATATTGGCAACTCTCCCCTAAATGGAACTAAAAAGTTTCTTCTCTTTTTCATCTATATGTATAATGCTAAACAAATAACAATATAATTTTAAGGGAAATAAGCTACCTCTGCAAACTTTCACGATTCCCTGTATTTTCTGCAAAAATTCGCCTCGAGACGTATTTGCTTTATTTTAATGCCCCGCAGTGTCAGTTAGCTGGTAGGAGAATAAAATTATCGAAAATACTCTACTCCCAAATATTCATAAATATTCTTATATACCTTTCTTATAATTTCACTTTAAAATATCCACCAGTCACAAATTCATTCTAGAATGAATTCTTTGCGTCAACCTTCTGCCCAGCTCCACATCTATTTATTCTACTGCATCCTCTGAAGGCATTCTGTGCCGTAATATAAATCTGCTTCACAACCAGATTTGTCTCTTGAAACACCAACTCACCATACATCAAGCTATATTCCATCATAGAGTTTCTCTCCAAATATCATTCCACTTTAGAAATCTTTCCACAAACGAAATCCAGCCATATTATTATGACTATTATAATTATTAGTAACGTCTTTATTGCACAAGAGAATAGTAAAATACAAGTTCAACAAACTTAAAGAAGAAAATGTAGCTTTTTACCTAACCTTAAAATTAAAACTAACACCGAAACTGGCAATAAATCCAAAAAGATATTAAAGGCTACGGCTAAAGTACGAAAATAAAGTAAAATAAAACAGTGCATAAAACAGGTGATCACTAAATATATCCATACAACATCCCGCATCATCGAAAATTCCCTGAACTACCTTTCTTACTATCCCGAAAGCTTCATAATCCAACCACACGTCCAGCATGTGCACATCAGCGAACGAGATTCTCGGAAAGTACACAGAGGTCCCGTCCAGACGATATCACAGGACGCGGATGTAATAGAATTATCCCGCATTGTAGGATACTGGATTCGAGACGGTAGGGTTCTAAAGCGAGCCGTTTGACCACGCTATGCGGCCGGCGTGCACGGTGAAATTGGACGTGGAGGCGGGGCAGGTATGAAGTTTTAATTGCGAACGTTCGCGAATACTTTCGTGACCGGTGGCAGGGACTCAGGCACGGCAGACGAGTAATTAATTCTCAACACTGACCGTAATACCCGTGCAATCGAGCCGCGAACATGCATCGCGTTCCATAGTGGCAGGAAGATGAATCGCGTCGGCGGATTAGAGCAGACGCGACCGCCCACGAGCACTTTCAGCCGCTCCCCCTTATCGTTTCGTGTCACCTAACAGCCAAGCGATATCGATTAGAAGCAATTAGACACGGAATTTCGGCAATGTTACACTTCAATCGCGTGGGTAATGTGTATACCTATGGTCCGCGCTTTAGTCGAGTATCACTTTTGGATGGACGCGGTCCAACGGTGGAACAGTCGCGGCCAAACATCCAGGCATATTATTATTATTATTATTAAGCGTCTTTATTGCAAACACAGAAAATAACAACGAACGAAAGTAAACAAAGACACAAGCACAGGCGAAGTTCAGTCACGACTGATTTTCAACTTAACCTAAAACGAAAACTTAACCTAGACTTAAATTAGATTAGTATAAGCTACTCTTATTGAATAATAATTATTGAAGAAGAGAAGAAGACAGGGTACACTGGCCAGACCACAAAGTAATATAAGTATCATTATTATAACGGATGAAGCAGCAGGAAAGATTTACAAGAACATCTGAAAGAGGAGAGAGTGGGAAGCGCGCGGATTTCAGATGGAAGGGAATGAGAATGTATCGCAAATGAAACTCGGTCGAGGTGGCGCTCTGATCGTAGTGCTCTGAGCATGCGCGTGATGATGCCGTGACGTTGAACCAATCAACGCCAGCGCAGAGCCAAGCTCATCTTGGCGTTGATTGGTTTGACGTCACGGCGCCATCACGCGCATGCTCAGAGCACTACGATCAGTGCGCCACCTTGACCGAGTTTCATTTGCGATACATTCTCGACATATCGCTGCTCGGTACGATTTCTCCCACGAACTTATCGGGGTTAGTTATCAATTATCAAGAGTTTTATTCCGGGCAGACCGACGCCAACGTTTTTATAAGTTCACAGTGATGCCAATTTTATATACTACGAACGAGCCATTCGATAAATTCTGGAATTTTGTAATTCGATGTAAAATGTAATCAGCCATGCGTACTTACGATTTGCCGATTCTGCAGCTTGCAAACTCGTATTATTCAAGCTATGGCCCTCCTTTCATCAGTTATCACGGCCATGGGAGGGCAAGTTTTCATCCTGTTCCGTTTTATTGCATTGTAATCAGGGGGACGTCGATTAATTGTACAGCCGTTTCATCGTCGTAAAAACTGGGAGATTAATCGCGCGAAAAGTACGATCGTTCGCAGTTTCTCGAGTTTCTTGCCGCGGTTCCGTTCGCGCCGCATCATTTCTGCTGAAACGTCTGCGGAAACAAGCAATTAACCGCAAAGCTCAGGTGACGCGATGGAATGTAATTTGCGCGCAACTTTCTCATAATCGCTTTACGAACTCTCGCTGTCCTTCGGCTTGGTACTCCTTCCGCCAACCGCGCACGCGAGTGTTTAATTGTTAAATGTTAGTCGGGATTAGGAGAATAGTTAATGTGCAGCTCTGTGTCCATGAAATTGTTTTTTAGTCTTTCGTTACTGAAAGATGTTTAAGGGGGATTCTACCTTGTTGGGCCGAAAGATCGGTAATTCTTTGTGAATTTTTTGTACAAAAACGGTTTGACAAATTAATTTGAGGTTTGACAGGCTGTTTTATTGTATCTTGAGCTATTGTTGTGAATTTTTATGTGACAGTAGAAAAAAAAATGTGGCTGATATAGAGCGCTGACTTGAGGCGTTGAAAAAAAATCGGGTGATCCAAGTCAGCGCTCTGTATCAGCCACATTTTTCTTTCTACTGTCACATAAAAATTCACAACAATAGCTCAAGATACAATAAAACAGCCTGTCAAACCTCAAATTAATTTGTCAAACCGTTTTTGTACAAAAAATTCACAAAGAATTACCGATTTTTCGGCCCAACAAGGTAGAATCGCCCCTTAAATGTTTTTAGAACAACTTACTCATTAATATTCCACATCTCTGAGGAGATACTTGCTATGGTCCCTTTCTGAAATTAATCTGCTTGTAAACCGATCTGCGTTTTCGTGATTAGAGAAGATTTGAGCACCCAGTTCAGTGATCCGTTGGACGGAAGCAAATGACAGTCCGCTAGAATGTCATGACTAATTCACACGCGACAGCATGCCTAAGATTCCGCGTCTCAATAATTATCCCCCCGTAATCGGCGCAATTAATCTACCCGACGTGGGAAATGCCTCCCCCTGGAGATACGTTATCGTTGACTTGTTACGATACCCGTTGAAATCACATCGACCCATCTCCGATACGATCGTAACAACGACTCGTGACATGCTTCGAGTGGCTAGTTTGTTCGGTTGCTCGCCGCGGAGTCAACAATTCGTACATTTTTGTCTTTGGGAAGATAAACAGTCAAAAATAGAAACCAAGCCCAAAGTCTATCGACCTGTTTCGTTCGAATTCGGCAAAGTGCTTGTTTATTTTTTACATTTTGTGGTTGGTATTGACATAATATTCTGTAGGGATTTGCGCAGAGAATTCAGGTGATTTGAACTTTTCGAAAACTTCCTATTTCGACAGAGCATGGAAATTTAAATTCGCTTGAAATTTTTCTTAGGTTTTCTTCCATTCTCTTTTAAATTTTTCAACGATTCATTGATTTCTTAAATGATTCGTAACAGTAATTTGGGAATAATATCGTGACAATAATAAATATAAAATAGCATTAAATTCTTGAGCCGAAAAGTGATAATACATAGCTCGAAGTCGTATAGTCATGCATATATGAGAGCGATAATTATCGATGAAATGCTAATTCTCTACAGTTTATTGTTTTCGCGGGATTGGGATTCAAATAATAATCATAACAACGTTCCAAACAACTCAGTCAGTTATTATTGGACTGTACTAGCGCTCAATGTATTGGTAATTATAACGAGCAATTATTATAACATACAGTGGCAGCAAATATCAGTAATTATAAATGTAACGAATTTCTGAATTTCATGCTAAGTTCTATTGAATAAAATTTGTGAAAATTGCGCCTAGAAACAGTTTAACACTTGTAAGGATATGTAGAATAATACATTTACAAATATAAACGTAAAGATTTCTATTTAAATATAATTTTCAAATAACAAATCAAACCTACAATATCTTCATGCATCACTATTTATTTCAATACAACTGGGTAATTTAAAACGTTCAAGAAGAGGATAAGAATAATGATCTTTCAGTCGATTTTACTCAAACAACTCTTATTTATACAAGGTATTGCCGAACTGGTGCGAATGTCCATGAAAATATAGAACACCTTGTTTTCGAAATACTCGATTTTAATTCCCACTGCATTAATCATCAACGTTTGAAAAAAATCAAATTATTTTCGCACAAGGATTTATTCGATCTTTCCATTTGCAAGATATTTTCTATTCCAGTCCCAGTTGAACACATTTCAAACAAATTTTCAGAATTGATTCTCTCAAACCAAGGTCTCACAAGGAAAAATATTATTCCATACATTCTACTTGTTTGTTCACATATTACACCGCCACTTCAATGACACCCTGTATAATCCCTATTCCCACTCTTCAAAGCCCATCATCATCGAAAAAGGACCATTTCCAAGCCTTCGAGTGCGAATATAAGAAATTGTATCTTGAAACCCTCCACCTGGAAAGTGGAGAAATGGCAGTCCCAAAATGAAAACGAAGCGCACGAAATCGCTCGGAACGTAAGTAAACAGCTGACAATGAGTCGATACACGTCTGCGCCGTTTACAATACAACAGGTGCCATGATCAACCTCGATAGATGAATCAGGGTCCGGCGCGATGTAAACACGTCGCGGTGCTGCCAACGGGAACACCGTCGACAATGAATCCGGGTTATGGGCGTCGGACGATTCTATTGACACGGGATTCGTAGTATGAGCGCGGACGTGCCGCGGAAAAGATCGAAACGCCATTACGCGGCGGGTAGCAGCAATTAATTAACGCGTTAGATTGGAGCGCGTGCGATCGTGCGAGTATTTACAGTCACTCGCAGCCTCGTTCGTGTAAACACCAAAGAGTAATTAATTTTGTAAACTAGTACGTTGCTTCTGCCTTTTCGCCCGCGTCGCATTAAGTTTTCATAAGTTTCCACGGCGAACCGTGGTGCAAGTTTCTCCGCTTACAACACAAGGGATAAAACTGTCGGCGTAACCTGGATACGCGTGTGTAATAGTAAGTCGCGAAGCAAATGAGTCGGTGTGTGTTCGAATCTTGTGGGAAACACTTATCCACTTGAGCGAACTTCGTTGTGCCATTGGTGGGGAGAAAACGGGCCTTTTGCCTTTTTATTAATTTGCTATGATTCTCGGTGGAATCGCGATCGAGGTTGGTGCTAAGTGGGAAACGAAGTTTGTCCATTCCAGCGTGGAAGATTGTTTGGTGTTTGGATTGTGATAATATTCACTCTGGCATCGTTAAAGGACGTTCGTGTGTGTCTCGCGAAGTAAACAATCTGCTTGTGGGGTAAATGGAAACGAGGAGTGTTGAGTTCAACTGGCGTTGAGGCAGAATTTTAAATTGTTTTATTTACATTTGTTAAGTGGCAATTTCTCTTGCTTGAATACCTGAATTCTTTCTCGTTCACCATATTGTTTCGAGCGAATAAAATTGAAGTAACTATACAGTGGCGATGCGATACAAAGTTTGACCGAGAAGAATCTTTCAAGAGGCAGAAGAGTGATAACGTATCGACAGATACGGTACTAGGAAAGGTTCATTGACGCCTGGAAAAAAACGCACTTTTCTGTGTCTATCAATGTTTCAATGACATAATAGCTGTGTTATACAATAACCAATGTCTTGAACAAGTCTCGGACAATTATACTGTGTTGAAAACAGGAAAAACTGCACGACTGTTCGTGCTCTAAAAATTTCCATTCGCCAACGAATGCGTCAAATTGGAGCTTGTTCCACGGTGACCAAACAATCGATCCAAAGATTACCTTCCTATCGAAACGTCAGCATAGTTCCCGACGCGTAACAACGAACAACAATTCACACTTTAAAGTAGCAACTGCACCCTCGCAAAAAGCATCGCGTTATCAAACTCCAAAGGCACCTTCGTTCCTCCAATCACCTAACGATAACCAAAGGGGTCACCAAGTTACCCTGTTGACCCTCGCGTGACGAACCAAACCTTCGTACAATAGTACGTTTATCATTGCAATAAGGCAGGCAGTACTGACTTTCCAGTAAAGAATCAAACCTACGACCCACGCAGGGACGAATTTCGCGATCTGGCGCTCCTAGGCTATCAAGCGTCTGCCACCTCTTCCGTGAAATATCACTAAATATTTTAATTTAAAAGGTTCGAGACAACTTCAAAATTAATTCAATGCGACAATAAAATTCATGCGTGAGTTGTGAATTGTTTTTAAAGTTATCCCGAGCCTCTGTGTTTCAAGCTTTCTCAATATCTTTCGCCAAAAATTTGCCACCCTAAGCTGCAACTGGCCCCTGGACCTAGGAACTGAGAAACAGGGAAAACACCTATCCGCGCGATAAAGAAGCTCATGGCCGTGGCGGTGGTTCCTCGCGGATTTTGCTGAACGAGCGCGCCGTCCTACAGCCGCGGCGACGACGATGAGGGGCACGTCAGGTCGGTGGGTTTGGTCCGAATAGACTGGCAACGAGGTGTCCAGCTGTGCCCATCCTGTGCAACGCGGTAACAATTATTACCAGCGGCCCGTAACAGCGGCCGTCCCTGCTAGCCCGTGTCCCGGCACTTTTTACCAGCCCCACCATTCGCATAAACGCACGGAGGAGCGAGCCGAGCGTCGTCACACACGGCTTGGCGAGTTTAGTCGCTGGTAACACGGTGCTCGTTGGAGATCGCCCATTTCCAGGGCCGTCTGGCGTCCACGTCTGCGGATGTTCCGCCCGACGAAGGCGGCGGACTCGTTGGCCGAGTGGCGAGGTCCCGCTCGATGATACCTACAAGAATGAGCACGCCTCGTCGAGCTTGCATCCGCTGGGACGCCGCTTGTTTCGCCAGTGCCAGTGGTCAGCGACGTGTGATCGATTGAGGTACAACGTCGGAAGACGGCTCGCGGATCGTCAGCACCGGTGGGAGGCGGGGGTGGGGGAGGGGGATGGGGGAAGGGCGGCAATGGGTGGAGGAAAGACGATGAATGCTAAACAAAGGGAAGTGAGTTGGAACCAGTAACATCGACCTTCAGGCTAACGCTAACGAGGCGAATAAAGCTCTCGCGTCGGTGGAGAGGATCCGTCCGCGGTAAAAGCGGGTCAAGGTGTCAAAGACGTCAGGCAGTCGTCAAGATATATCGGCGGAAGGTGTTAGCGAGCCGGTTCCCATTGGAAAAACAGAGCGTCACGCGACGCTGTTAACGATCTCGACGTGGCCGGGCCCCCGTATCAACCGCGTGATCGCCGATCAACGATCGGGGGGATCATCGTGTTTGGACTTTCACGGAGTCATCGTCACGCGACTCCACTGTCAACGATCGGCAGGGCGCCCGTCGAGCCGTGATCGTGAACGGTGCCCGACTCCCATCGGCAGTCAATCGCGGAAAGCCGCGGCTCGCTCGTTACGCTCGTCCGCTCCCCATCGACGTGCCTCGACACCATTCGGAACGGACGTCTCAGTCGGATGCGCGAGTTTTAGATTTTTTTTTTAATTTTCTTTTTTTTCTCTAATTTATCGTTACCCCGCGAGGAGTTGGCTGATCGATTCGGAGGATATTCGGAAGGGAGAGTTAGAATTCACGATATGTGGTGGCTGCTGTGAGGGACGACCGCTGGAGTCTTGAGACGAGGAGACTTGGAGCTCTGGAGTTTGGATTCTCCGAGGGTTTTCGAGAGACTGGACTTTGGATGTTGAATGTACGGTGTTCGGGGTTCGAGAGGGGCACTGTGTTTCAAGGAGTAATTAGATAATTCGGATCTTCTGTGAAGAATCATCTGTAAGAAGAAAGTATACTGCTCTGAGACTATATCAGCAACCACTTGATCGCCTTTTAATTACTTGGATCGGATCGAATCCTGTGCAACACGTCGAGCAGGTTCGCCAGTCGTGAATCGAGGATCGTTTATGCGATCGAGGGGCAACGTTCCCCCAGAAAGCGTCGTTCACCCGCGGCAGGTAAGGGGCCTCGAAATGGAGATCGATATGAGCGGCAGAGCAAACAAATCGACGGAGGAATTAGCCAAAAGGCGCGTCTCCATTAGCGATCAGATCCTCGGGATGGATAATCCGAGCTTTGATCATCGACGCATAAGCGCCAGCTCGGAGCACAATTCCGATCAGGGTCGGGGGAAATCGATACTGGCCCATGGGGGCAGCAACTACGGCAGCTCTGAGAATATTCCCCAGCACAAGTTCGATCTGGAGAACGGCAGGATCAATGGGAACAGAAAGAAGTCGGCGTTCAGCCTGACGAGCTCCATCAGGGACAAGATCGAATACTCGGAGGAGCTTGAACGGTGAGACTGCTTTTACGGGATCGGGGATGGATTGATCTTGGTATGTCAGGGGAAGTTATGAGGGCTGAATCCGCGGGAATATTTTTATTCGTCTGTCTACTGGTTTCTAAGCAATCAATTCAGTGTGTGGTTTAAGTAACTCTTTGGGATTGGTAATCATAGGTGTAATTTCCAGTTAACGAGTAGTGGTACGGTTTGAGGGAGAGAGTTGAATGTGAATAGTTCTGGTTTCGGGAAATTAGGGATTCGAGTGTCTACAAGAAATTATTGGTGAAATTAGTACTATTAGATTTTGGGATACCCAATAAGATGGGCGTTATAAAAATATATGAAACTCTTGTGACTAATAATTTCAGAGAAAATTCAGGTGTAATATTATATTTCTCCCTTTAAATTGAATAGGTGTCTATTTGTTTCCTATCTCGAGGAGATTCTTTCATAATTGCGTGTGTACACTTACCTAATCATATCTTTGTACTACAAAGTGATTCATAATTACGTGGCAGTACATATTATTATTTCAAAGCATAAATAGAGGGACAAGGAACCATCATACCTTGCAAACTGTAAACACATTCTTCAATTTTTAATTCTTTCAATCATCAAAATTCTACCTTCATGGATTCTCTCACTTCTTCATTTTACCAAGGCTACATATATAAATATTCTTCATTTAAAGAATCAAAGCTCTCCCCAGAAGAATCTACTTTCTCCGCAATTCCCAGTTCTGTTACAACGTTCCCATTGTGTTCCCACAGCCACAACAACCTGAAACCACTGTCCCCTCGAATCGACGCATCCTTAAGCACAATGAATGAGAACTATTGGAGGTAGGCGATTCTAATGAAATTGATTCTAACGGATCTAGGAAGCGTTTCACGGTTCGTGATGTAACGGTCGCAGTTACAAAGCCTGTCATTTCCAATCGCCTTGATAAGATCATAAAGTCTAATGAGATTAAATCGAGCGCGGCGCTGAGTTTCCTATGGATTTCAATGCCCGGGTCCGGGCAAGTATGCGTCGTCCCATTTTCTCACTCTTCATCGAGGTTTTCCTACTGTCTGCCTGGCGCACAAACAGCTCCTCATAGGTAAATCATTCGATGGGAAAAGCGAAGTGGAAAATATCACGGCGGGAATGGCTGAAAAAGAAAGAACAATGGCAGAAGGTTGTGTCAATTTTCGTGTCGCTAGCCAATTTATTACTTTAAAAGCCTCCGAAGCACAGGATGCCCAATAATTCATAGCACAGATAAATCCAGATAAACTAACTGAAAATATTCAAAAACTTCTAAATGTCAAGCTTCTATTTCGCGAAAATCGATTTCGAACGATTACGTTTGAGTTTCGATGGAATCGATCTCGGATTTACGAAGCATCGGTGTTTTAATTTCAAATTGAAATAAATATTACATTAGGCGGGGTTTCCCCATACAATAGAATGAAACTATGTGGTAAACACTAGAACGATTGCAATTCCAAGTGAACGGAACTGGGTGGATTTCTTGGGTGGATAAAAACTATTTTCTTGCTTCGCAAATCGAATCGCAAAGTGGACTTGTAAAGTGGGAATGAATATTGACGTTTGTTCAGTTCTCCGCGAAGGTTTGCTAAGTAGGTACACCTACGTAGGAATAGCATTGCCACTGTGTGTGGAGGCAGACATTTTTCAAAGTTCCTAGCAAGTTTGCCGGGAAATGTTAGTGGCGATGTTGATAATCAACGCACGGTACAAGTACGATTTGCTGGAGGATTTCGTTCTAAAACTTCTCATCCCGCTCGCTGCGCCAGGTGTATTGACTTTGCTTCTTTCCCGCCTTGCGTTTCGTTTTTCCGTCTTCTTCCCTCGCGCCATGCCTTACATACAACTTTGAAATCAGCAGCTCCTATTTCACACTGTCTATTTGTATTTCGTATTCCCAGCTCCTTCGTGTGCCGTTCTGATCTCGCGTCTTACGATCTCCAGGCAGTTTGGTCTCGAGGTACCGAAAAATTTCAACACAAATAAGTACACATGTATACCTCGCGAAGTACACCTCAACTGTTTACGAGTTTTCCTGCGTATTATCGTACCGTTAATTTAGTTTTACTTCTGAGCACTTGGAATGTCAGTGACTGAGTACTGTCTTCTTCTTAAAACAAAACTTGCCAGTTCAAAATTAAAATAGAAACACGGGAACACTTTTCCAAAATCCTCACTTCAAGAATATACTGTGGCAAGTAGGTACACTTAATTTGCAACCTGATTCCGAGTACCGATAATTTATTACTCCTAATACCCTCCAGCGTTGGTACATTCAACACTCGACATTGCAAATTCCACTACCCAAATATCTTCAAAACCAACACCAACCAGGAAAACAACATATAGTGGAATCTCCAGTTTCCAAACATTTGTGATTCAAACGTTCTAGTGTGTTCTCTCTCTCTCTCTCTCTCTCTCTCTCTCTCTCGAACGTTGTATTATCCGAACAGTATACTCTTCATCATTAAATACGTATTATGTGCCTGTGTCCTCTACTATCTAAACAAATACGAACTTAGTACTCGCACTTTTTTGGAACCATCAAAATAAGTAGGTACAATTCAGATTCCATAGAATGAATTTGACACTAGGGAGGTTGCAGTACTAATAGCTTCGAAACTTAGAAACTAAGTAGTAAAAGTACTTTAACCTTATCAAGAACATACAATATTCAAACATTTCTAATAGAACATTCACGTTACTTTCCATTTTCAGTATTGCTACTTCTATCTCCCTCTCTGAAAGTAAGTTCCTCATCCGAGCCGATTAAACTAGTTTAGAAAATCCAAAAAATTATTTTTCATCCAGACTCCACTATGAAATTCTCATGTAAGGTAGTCTCCTAAACTCAAAAATCAACACGAGACAAAATGCTACGGATACGTTATAAGATATCGCCCGATGAATACAAATTTTGGTAATTTTTTAAGAAGACGACCTTACGTGTTTGGCCATATCTCGCGTTAGCGTTGACCGATTTGATCGCGACGATTCATAAATTAGAGGTAATTAAATTGCATACAATTCTTCCATACGTCATGACTGTAAACTATTGTTATTATCCTCCATTAAGGGGTCATGCTCAGTCAGGAGGCCGAAAAAAGGGTGGTCTTTGGAAATTTTCTTACTCAAAAACTATAACACATTTCTCAAAAAATCTTTTTTCCTGTTAAGTATTGCATCTAGTACCGTGCATCGTAATTTTTTTATTTAAAAATATTTATCAATAACTAAGTTATTGTCCATCACTCGAAGGTTCTCTCAAATAAGAGGCTTCTGCGGTGACCAAAATATTTAAAAAACCATTCAACCGATTTACTTCAAATTTTACAAGCTTACTATAGGAACAATAAACTAGTCTTTGAACGAAGGATTTTTTGAAATATTGATTTGGGAAAAAATGGCTGATGTTTAAAGTAAAAGTTTCAATTTTTATCATAAATCGTACCTGATTTTCGTCAATTAAAAGAAAACTAAGCATCGGAAAAAAAAATCCTTCGTTCAAAGACTAGTTTATTGTTCCTATAGTAAGCTTGTAAAATTTGAAGTAAGTCGGTTGAATGGTTTTTTAAATATTTTGGTCACCGCAGAAGCCTTTTATTTGAGAGAACCTTCGAGTGATGGACAATAACTTAGTTATTGATAAATATTTGTAAATAAAAAAATTACGATGCACGGTACTAGATGCAATCCTTAACAGGAAAAAAGATTTTTTGAGAAATGTGTTATAGTTTTTGAGTAAGAAAATTTCCAAAGACCACCCTTTTTTCGGTCTCCTGACTGAGCATGACCCCTTAATATGACTATTTATTCAAAACTTTACTATAACATCAACATTTTAACGCTCACCGTGTCCCCGCCACCGAAAACATCCCCCGTGACTCGCGAAGTACACAGAAGAAAGGTCGAGAGAGCATCGGCTGAGAGGAGAAAAGAAAGACCACCCCGCTAACCGTACTTTCCTTTTAATGTGCCTTTCAGGTCGTGGTTGTATCTATTTTGCGCGCGATGCCACGGCCGCGACGACACGCCGTCCTGGGAGCCCCCCGGTTGGAGAAGAGCCTGTCCGCAGCCATTCTGCCCGAGCTACAGAAAATTCGCCCGGCTATTGTGTCTGTTCCTGTTAGGGCTGCTACTCTGGGGCATCGTCTACTCCATCCTCGGCGAGGACGCGGCCCCTGGCGGCCAGCTCTTCGGTCTCGCCGCCCTTTGTATAGCGGCGCACTTCGGGGGATGGCTGTTCTCCTTGACCACCCTTCCTGCCCTAATCGGCATGCTAATCACGGGGATTATACTGCAGAACGTCGGCCTGGTTAGCATTCAGGGCAACTACAGCGTCGTCGTCTCCAATCTACGGTGAGTCCACGTTTCTTTTTACCATCCTTCCTCCCACTATCTAAATCCGCTCGCGGAAGGGGATGGGGGAGGACGAGCTACCCTAGAGAGTGCTTCCGATGGCAATCTTTGCGGGGAATCTTGTTTGCTACTTAGTGCTTTGGGGGTGAGAAGGTTTAGTAATTGTGGGATTGTTAAATGGGTAGTAATTTGGGAAGGTGTTTATATTTTAGTAGTAACTATCTTTTTATAATTTCATTGCAAAAATTGCTGAACTTTGACCCCAGCTTGCCTGTTTTATGGAGTGTTTAATAGGCCATTGCTGGTAGTAGGTATTATGATCAGAGGAGCTCTGTTCTTAGAAACTTTTAGTAACGGAGACTTCGAGGAGCAGTAAAGGTAGGAAAAAGTGAAAAGAAGGAAATTCTCCTGGGTTGAACCTTTAGCGATGAAACTTTAATAACGTTATTACAATAATCCCAATCCCATTTCTATTCTTCTCTGTCAATTTACCTCTTAATTAATCCCTCCGTAAATAACTGAAACACCACTGGCGACGTCGTAAACGATGAGATTCGATGTAGCCGCTGCGTCGAAGAAGTTTCAGCAAGCAGATCTAGTCCCAGTTGGAACGAAGAGAAGTGGCAGGGCGTAGCCTCGGTAGAAATAGTGGAAATGGAAGATTTGCCGGTACGGTTGTGGGGGTTAGAATTCACAAGTGTGAAACATTGAAACGGAATGCCTCTACTTGGTTGAACGACACTGTTGACCCATGCGGTCCAAAGGGTTAATTATTATGCTGTTGCGCGTGACTACAGTTAAACTTTAAGTGGGCACGTGATTAAAATCATGCGCCGTTACGCACACATTACACATCTTCGGCTGAATTTGTACATGGAACTTCATCATATCGTAATTGAAATTTATTCCAACGCGTCATGTGATAACATTTAGTCCTCGTCATGTCACGCGCCCGTTTCGCCGGAATCGATTATCAGCTCCGTTTCCGTCCCACTGGGTTATTAGCATCTACATTTTATTGCAGCGATTCGCGTTCCAATGCACTCGGTACATCGCGCGGTGTGTTTGCTAGCGGTAAGTCCACCTAAACGGAGGAACGGAGTGCAAGATGGTGGAACGAGAGGAGCGAGGAAATAGGAAGGATAGGAAATAGGAGGAGTAGAATACGTATGAAATTTTATGAAACAAGGTCGTGGATAACATGACAGATAATTAGTGGAAGTTAAAGTGGGAATTCTATAGCTATGTATTTTTCTGCAAACTTCGAAGCATGTGACTTTCCTACAGCTTCATATATACACATACATATAAATGTACATCGAATTTAAAATAGTTGCTTTATATATTTGCACAAAGTGTTATAAAAACGGTACTTATTATTATTAATGAGAAACGTCACATGAAATCCTTTGAGATCACTACAATAGGGTAAAGGATCTAATTACTGTCACCTTAAGCTATTTTACTTAAATTAACGAATAAATAAACTACAGTATATAATTTATAGCATAGATTATAGGTTGAATTACATAATTCTTTTTGTGTATGACTTTACAACGTTTATTTATTTGTTATTTTAAGTAAAATAGCTTAAGGTGACAGTAATTGGTCAGGTGTCAATAATTGGGTCCTTTACCCTATCCTGTACGACTTACAATCTTGCTAATCCCTTCTGTTCATTTAATATTGTACGAAGGAAATGAATTACTTCTAATCGCGTGTACCCCCGCAATTAATTTATTCACATCCCCACCTACATTTTTATCGTTTGTTCGCGATGTCATTCGACTGTGATAGGTACTGCTGCCAGTATTCCAAGCACTCCACTGCCCCCACTGTTCATCATTTCTACGTTATTTATATACAATACCCTACATTCTTTAAAATTCCACTGCAACTATTCATTACCATCAGCCTGGAAGACGTTCGCTCCTGCCCAACGATTTTCACTCGCAGAACTGGGGCAGAGAATTGTATTTTAATTGGACCAGAATGATTTTCAGCGCCCACGTTTCTGCAACATCTTCCTCGTCGTTTCGACTGGTATTACATGCTTGTAAGCCCCTGAACGATTCCCGTTCAGTACCCTCCGTAACAACGTTTCCCCGGGATCGGCATTACCCGTGCCATTTTTCTCCTTTTATTACCGCGCACGCGAACAAAGCCCCGTTCCGATGAAGTTAAGGGATACGTTTTACGAACGACAATAAGAAATTCCGCGGCGAACTTGAAGATTGACCCATCCAACGGATTGATGGATGAAAAGGGACAAACTGGCGGGTAAGAACACGACGGGAACTGAACAAAACTCGCCGATATACGATACCTATAATAGAGAGAGATTTCTCGCTCGTCAGCTATTTCGTTCGGATTGATAGATCGCGCGGGAACGATATCGGAGGTTTAAATCACAGACTGGCGCGCATCGCTTGGCCTTTTTTTTCACGTAGGAGAGAAAGAAACAAAATTACTCCTACATCTCACGAAGCTAAATAACTATTCAAAATTTCACCCTTAAAAAAATTCAAATTCTATCACAAAAAATAATTTTCAAGTCTATTCCAAGAAGAAAAATTACTTTCAAGTCTATTCCAAGAAGAAAAATTATTTTCAAGTCTATTCCAAGAAGAAACATTATTTTCAAGTCTATTCCAAGAAGAAAAATTATTTTCAAGTCTATTCCAAGAAGAAAAATTATTTTCAAGTCTATACCAAGAAGAAAAATTATTTTCAAGTCTATTCCAAGAAGAAAAATTATTTTCAAGTCTATTCCAAGAAGAAAAATTATTTTCATTTCTATTCCTCAACTTCTCACAGAGCGACGCAAAATTTCCTTCAATTTTCCATAAAATGCTTTCACTTTCAGTGTTTTGGAACGTAATTGGGGAATGAATTTTCGACGTGGACCAGATTATGCCATTTCCGTTTACGATTGTGCGGCGGGTGATTATCGTTTCCGCTCACGTATAGAAAGTATCGACGACCGGCGTTGGAAGGCTCCTAGAAAGTCCTCGAAGCAACGTTCGGCTCGTCGCGATCATAAGGTGGCCGTTTTTTTTTTAATGTCGAGGTCGGGCAATAGCGATTCGTCGTAAGCACACGTGACAATACTCGCGGAGAATAGTAATCGCGGCTCGGCGAGTAGAAAATTCAAGTTGCATCCTCGCTGGCAATCGGGTTTAATTGAGCTGTTTATCAAAAAGTTCTGCTTTTCCTCGAAAGGTCGGACGTTTCGCGGAATCTCTGTGTCAGTCCCTGGCACAGTTCCTCCAGCTGCAAGTATCTTTAAAGCCCCCCCCCCCCAAGTCTCTTTCATAAATCTTGACATTTGGAAACTCACGAACTTCTAGTGTCTTAAAATCCACGCGGTGGTTAAGAAATTCCACTTAGAACCAGTGTAGGAAATTTATCAGAAGCTTCTTTGGCGGAGCTCTGAAGGGCTTACAGGGGAAAAGGCGTGAAATATGGGTGTAAAGGACTTCCAAAGAATTCTTTACAAATGTCTATATCCTCTAGCTTCTTCTTTTTCAGTAGCTTTCATTTTCCTTTCCGTCCAAAGAACGAAGGTCAAACTTTTCGACCGATTGCAAGTGTCTATCGTTGAAAATTCTCGGCGAAAAGTATCAGCTTGCAATTAGTTAATTAATCACCTGGTTTAGTTAGTTCGTGCTTCTAAATTCACCTGTTCCTTCGAACCGACCGCGTCTCGATTTTCTTCGGAAAATCTTTTTACTAAAATGCGTACTTTTTCGTTGCACATCCTTCGTTCACTGTACCTCTAGCCGTGACCTTTTACAAGAGAGGTACACACTGCATCACTCGTCACCTTTACGAAACGACAAGATTTTTCATCTTCACTGTCGCCTTTGGCATCCGTAGCAAATGAGGAACAATTATGAAACCGTACTACGCAACACACGTTTCTCATTACACGTAGAGAACAATTGACCTTGGCAGGAAGCGCGAGTGTCATTTACGTGGCCGGTATGCGCGATCGAAATGACGAAAATCAACGTCCACTTACGACCCGGTGGCTTTTGTCACTTCGAGTTTCGGGCAGACAAACCGCCACCACAAAACGTTCCACTTGAATATAAAGCTCCATACACTTGAATATAAAGCTCCTGAAAGCTCCCGAGGAACTCGTCAGGGAATCCGGGAGAGCCCTGACTCAAAATATATACATTCACTCACGGAGAATAATTAATTGTGGGAACTGCAACGGTGCTTCTTCACCTGCGTCAGCTTAAGTTCTCGTACCCAACTGTCGTCTAGAGTCGTGAAGAAATTTGTGAATCACTGCAGACAGGAATGCAATTGGAGAATTCGTGTTTACTTGCAACGTGCCGGAATGTGTGTAGATAGTTTTTGAATAACGCTGCACACTGACCAAACTGCCAGCACAATCCGTCGAGCTTGACAATTCGCTGGAGGAGTCGCGTGTTAGCCTCGATGTAATAACGGCGCGTCGTCACGCGCCGTCATTAAACCTACTCTAATAATGCATGATACGTGGTGCAGCGAGACTGTGTGCATTCTATCGCGCGCATTAGCATGGAAGAAGCCTCACGCTTTTTCAGAGGTGAATATCATTCAGATTCGTAGGAAGTTGGGGGTCTGGCCGTTTTTTTTTCACTAAATGACGGGTAGATTGATGTGGGGTGTTGGATGGAGGGTTTATTTTGGGATAAGGTTTTAAATTAGGTTTTCATCTGGGGGTACCAAAGGATCTCGTCATTTTCGAGAAGTAATATCAGTGATAAGTAATACATTTGTAGATTTTGATATAGATATGTATATTTATTATAGACTCTGTATCCGCTAAGCGAGGGACGAGAGGGGCATTATTTAACCCTTCGTTGACACACCTCCTTTTTCCATCAAGTTTGACACACCTGGGTGGCTCACACCCAGAACAATTTTTGAACGTCTGCTACTCTCATCTAAAGAATCTAAATTTTTTGTTATGAAAAAAATCATGGGTCAATTTCAGAGTCTCTAGAATGTATTCCAATAGTTTTTTGATTGACATTTTATCACAGTTTTTGCAAAAAAAATGTAGTTTACCATATGTCCAGAAAACACGAAGGAAATGTTCGAAAGCTTGTAACTTTTATAAATTTCAGAATTAGACGTTAAAAATCTACCGAGTTGTTGTTCGGATATAATATTTTGAGGAAAAAAATAGTTTGTAAGTCAGCTTTGGAAAGCGGTATTTACTTTGCATATGGAAGGTACAGGGTGTCAAAATCAGTTGATGGGTGGCTCACACCCGGAGTGTCAACGAAGGGTTAAATAACAAATTATACAAATGACGTGTCAAATAAAAGAGACTTTAGTCTTATTCGTCACGAATAAGACTAACTCGAGTCAATCGTGGGGATTCAATTTAGTAGAATCAAATTTTTTATTTGAAATAATTGTTTGCCCATCTCTGGCGAGGGTTAATCAAATGATATATTAATTATTATCAATTATTTTTTATAGTCAAATTCATTGTCTCGTGAGGTGAAGTTTTCTGAGTCATTTATTTGAATTATTAATCTTGTCGAATGATTTCTTTGACGTCTCTTCATCCTCAGAAGGCGCTAGTACTTTTGAACATGTTTTGAGGAATGAGTAATTATGATATAGATGGTTGTGTTTACTTGAAGGATGTGACGTAATTGGCGAAACATTCTTGTGCGAAGGCGGGATAAGAATGTAGAATAAATTGTTTTTCATCAGTGTAAATCATTCGCGTATGTCGCTTCACGCTCCAAGTGTAGTGTCTTAAAGGTAGACGTAAATTCTGTGGATTGTCTCTTTTGAAGTATGGCGCGTCACGTGAAAGGATTTATGCCCTTCGTGTGATTTCGGGATTGTAAATCATCGTTTACGCGCATTTTGGATATTGAATTATGCGCTGCCTGCATGTGTGCACAGCTGGGCTCCGTCTAGTCCCATACAGAAACTGTAATGCTGTCGGAGTTCGTAACAGGTGATCGATAAACTCTGTAATAAAAGCAGCATTTTAGAAAATCACTTGTCTCGGGGTGTGACAGTTTAAAATCTTAAATTAGTGACCTACTCAAAAATATATTCATATTCTACGTGTACCTATATCTTTAACTCCCCCTAAAAAATCATTTAGCCATCCATTTCCGTGAATATCGAAAGAGAATTGAATATTTGAAAAATTTCAAAGCAGAAAAGAATTCACTTCAAGGATAAGTAGCGCCTCCCCAGTTGCCACTTCACTGTCTATAAATTTTCTACAAAATTACATCAATTTCATCTCCTATTCATCACTGAAAAATATCCTCCATTCAATGTTAACTTACAATTAGTCTTAATAGTGTTCAAAAACCACAGAATTCCTGGGAAATTCGACAAAAATCCACAGTTTTCTATCTTTGCTCCAAACGGTGGTGCCGTCAAAGGGTTGAAATATATATGGAATGCCAAAGTAATTGAAAAAAGATCATAGCTATGAACACACATTCAAAAATAATCCATCAACAAATTACAAGGAAGCAAAAATTCTCAGGTATCCACTTATTCAAATTGTACAATTCTATTTCCTGGCTGGCAATCAGCTGAAAGTACTAATTACCAACTAAATAGCTGTCATCATTGTCAGTTATTATTTACATACTCCTAAATACACTTTAACAATTCGCCAATCATTTTATCCTCAGTTACGAAATGACACATGGTCTTACAATCAGACGTGTTAGAGCGCAGGAGCATCAGTCACCGATACAGTAAATCATCAAGGGACAGGTTGCAGGCGAGAAGGAATGGGACAGGAAATATTGTGCTTCGCGCATTTTAATGTACAAATATGACGATGCTCGCGTCCCGCGATCCGCGAAATATTGGCCGTCAAGAGCCAGGAGAATTTATGCCTTTAACGCATGGTATTCGTATATCACTTGCCATTGCTGTATCGCTGCGCAAGTGTTGCATTACGCGTTTATGTATGCTGCCACCGAGCTATATCCGATTCTCCAGCAATGATATTCGCATCGATATTCGCGTAACTATTCTCCGAACCCTTTCCACCTCCCCGCCTCCATTGAAAGTTGCGAGATGGTTGGAAACGCA
This sequence comes from Andrena bicolor, assembly GCA_960531205.1. NCBI lineage: Eukaryota > Metazoa > Arthropoda > Insecta > Hymenoptera > Andrenidae > Andrena > Andrena bicolor. The sequence continues at coordinate 850,806 of OY482666.1, forward strand.
ACGAGAATCCCTAGTATCAATGATGGGGGAGGAAAAATGGAAATCATCCGTACCAGATGAAATTGAATTGAAACGAAGGATGGAAAGACTGTGCATTGTTTTGGAGGGGGGTCTTGAGATGGTTCTATATTTTAAATCGTGGATTCAGAGGCGATGTGCAGGATGAATTCGTGATTTGTTGAATAATTTCAAAGGGAAGCTTGCCATCTGGAAATTACTTAGTTTTTCGCAGTTCAGAGGGGGTAGTTAGTTGTTGAGATGTGAGTTGAAAGTGGCAGATGAATTTCAATGTTTCGTGAAGATTCTTGAAAAATTCGTGGCGCAGTGAAGAACGGCTGATTTTTTTGTTTAAAAGTAGATGTAGATAGTGTAGGAAAATTTTGAGTTTTTCGTTGAAAATCAGTTAAATGTGTAAGTAGGACTGATTTTGCTCTAAGGCTCGGTTTCCTATCAAGTGGTTTGTAATTGGTGGTGCAAGTAAGAAGAAGGTAATTGTTCATTGACAAGTTTTCATTAAAAAATAAGTCCAAAGTGTAGAATAAATTTTCCTGCACTCGTTGCAGTGTTTCTGAGTAAATTATTTGAACTTGAGAAGCCTATCTAAAAGGATTTGAGCGTGGAAATTCGTGAAGACTCTCATATTCAGTGGGAAGAATTTCTTTCGTGTTGGCGCAGAATCGTCGGAAAATGTTCTTCAACGGATCGAGATTCCCATTGACTAACTCGATTACGCGTAATTAGTACACCACAAGAGCGATTTAATTCGATTCGTCACATACCTCCGCCGAGTATCGGCATCCGATCTTGTCTGCAAATACTGATAGAATTACGAGGAATACCTTATCTCCCTTGACACGAATAATTGATTAGCTTGTTTGAACACTCGTCATCCATCTTCATTCCTTATTTGTGTGGAACTGCGCTCGATCAACTAGCACGGCCTTTGAATCAATAAAACGTTGACCAACTAGCATAGTAGTCGAATCATTAGGGAGATATTGATACCTTTTAGTATGAATCACATAGCAACGGATTAGTAAATGATAAAAATTAATTTCAGAATTAATTATTAGATCAGAAGATCTTCCGCTGAAGTGCAGTGAACCGTCACTGAAAATTGGAGTAGATATAAAGTATTTCTCAAAGTAGGAAATATGTGAATACCGAGAAATGAAATGTGGAAGAATAGAAAGCTTCAAATAGAATAAATAGTAAATAGAAACGTGAGAAATTAATTTAAGAAACCCCTAAATACGAAACACAGGAACAGAAAAATAGAATTCGTACAAAGAGTTGAAACTCGTATTAAAAGAAATACTACCATTAGTAAGATCGAAAGTAGTTTTCAAAAATAATATTTATCTAATTTCTTTTAAATATAATATATCATGAATTATTCATATGACTCATAAATTATGTACAACATTGAACAGAAAAATTATTTAAAAACCTTTGCACGGTCGAGTTCGTTCGAACACAGTTTCACCAAAGACCATCAAGAAATTTGTTCTGAATACTACCCCAGCTAGTTTTTTTCGAAACTCGATTCGGGGTCTTAATTTCCGCGAGTATTAGGAAATTTGCGAGCGCGTACGGTCGTTAAACCCGAGCCAAGCGACGCAAGGAGATCGACCTAAAAACTCGGGATCCACGGCGTTGGCTTTATCGTCGTCGTGCATAAAAGTGTCTCTGCGACGTGCAAGGGGCTGGCAGTTTGGCACGATGTTTCATATTCGCGATCCTACGCCGCTTACGTCGTGCCGGAACGACGTAAAACAGAATTTCTTGCGAGGCACACCCCCCAATGGTTTCATTTAATTCACCAATTCTTCCTTCCTGCGCGGCAGGGTGCAATAAAGTCTTCGTTTTTCGCTGATTTTGGCCCAAAACTTTTCTGTTCGAGGATTCACGATGAGTTCCTTTATACACCGCGAATACTTTTTTAAGCTTAAATTGTAACAGAAATTTTAATAAGGCATTTTAATGATGAGTTTGATTGGTCGAAAGCTACGTAGCATCCAAATTTAATTTCAGAAGTAGATATTTATGAGGGCTTTGAAAATTACAGGCTTAAATCTATGTAATCCATGGAAATTTGGGATCTATTTATTTTAGGAAATCTTGAGAAACTTCTGTTCAATCTTAAGATTAATAGCGTTCCATTTATCCTTTCTTCAAAATTTCCATTAGCACCCCTTTACACATGATGCTTGTGTAACTCTCGTTTGGTATTTCACAAAGTAAGATGGCGCAGTTCACATTTCATTCTGTCGCAGTTTTGGCACCGTTCGCCCAAACTGCGATGCTATTGGAGATTTAACGCAAGACTTGATCCCCGAAAGACGTGGTCCGCGCGTTGTTTCCAAGCAGAGCCGCGAAGCAGTGTATTACTCGAAGGAACACGGTGTGTCATATCAGGGCAATCTTGGGGTGGTATTTTACATTCACGTCTCATCCAGTGTCTTTCGAGGATGTTCTGCAAGAAAAATTCCCCGTGGGTCCCGTGGCATTTCTAACAGTTGCCTGAGAAGCGCTGAGAAAAACATTGAACTTTCCCGTCGAGGGGTCTCTCGTAAGATTAATATTGGGAAACGGGCGATGCAATAGGCGGGGGCTCTCTCTTTCCCATTGAAAGACACGTCAAAGCGAGTAGCATAGCCATCAAAATATCCTAAGAAGTTATAAATCTTGTGTTGCATTAACACAAAATATCGAAAACATTGAGCGAGGGTCCTGGAGTGTCTACTTTGAAGATAAACCGAGATTGCAGTTTGCTTAGTTTTCCAATCCTTCGCTAATAAAAATTTTAATTTCGTTATTTGCAATTGGATCTTCGTGAAAGTATCACTAATCGATTGTCGAGATTCTCCCGATGAAAATGAGTACCAACTCGACCTCAGTCGGACTTTTACGCGACAGATGATTTTTGATTGGTCTACGGAATTTTGAAGAAATTTGAATTATGTGTAATTAAAAGTAATTTGAACAAGGTCGTGTTTGGACTCATTTTAATCGGAAGAATCTCGCCTATCTATTGATGGTACTATCACGAAGATTTAATAGACACTACAGAAGTGAAAGTTTGCGTTTGCGTTTGTGTTAGTACGAAGGATTATTTTTCAAAAATGTTGTATGGTTTACCTAGTAATTTTTTCCCTCGAGAACTGTTGCTTTCTACCCGTTTGTCTTGATAAAATGATAAATTCGATGATACCGAAGTTGCGTTAGGTACTGAGGAGAACAATGCGATCTCATGGTAGGTTCGTAATTTCATAATTGCTAATAATTCCTTCTGAATGAAAGCACAAGGGAAATTACAATGTTGGAAATGCAAATGGAAATTACGAACTCAGATTCAGTTGGATTCTAACTTCGTTTGCTCTCTCTACAACGACGGATGTTAGTACAGCATCGAGATGCGCTGTTTAAAGATCGTGAGTTAATGGTCTTTGCAGCAATTTTAAATACATTTATGTAATAGGGTACGTAATTATAGCAGCTCTTTATTCAAGGTGTTTCAAGATGTACAATCTTTAAGATTCTGCGGTGTTGTAATGGATGCTCCATAATAAAATAGTCTATTTTCTAAAGACTCTACTGTAGGTATTTCTTTACTCATTAGACTTCATAATTTGACTGCGATCAAATTTAATAATATATTCCACAGAATTATGAATTTCCAAAATCCAATAAGAAACTTTTTAGTGACTCTTAGTTTCTTATACTGAATAAAAATTTCAATTTTCGATTAGTCGAGTGTGCAAACAGCAAACAGGAGATTGTTTATAGTTTATACGCGTCTAAAGCCTGAATCTTTCGGAGCTGACTGTAACCAATTAAGCTATCCAGGCCGTCCGCGACTTCTTTTCTCCTAATTCTCATAACACAATCGTCATAGCTGCCGCCTGCAGTACCAAGGAATTCTAATTAACCCTTTAATAGCCGCGTGATATTTAGTGTCACAATTAGCCTCAAGAATGACGATATCCTCTATTTCAGTTGTTGCTTACACTTGGTGTATATTTTTCTTGGAAGCTAGAGTTTAAAGATTTCTAGACTTGAAGACACATTGGTAATAAAGATCACTAATAAACGGCAACTGTCATCCATAGGTCACTGCAGGGTTAAAAGAGCTTTTATTCTTTTACTTTTTTCGGAAATTCAAAAAAAAATTCGACAGGGTATGAGTGCACAGTTGAGGCACATATAGCTGGATATTCTCAAAGCTATTCGAATTTAAGTAAATTTTCAAATTAACCCAATTTGCAGACTTCATCACCGCATCAAAATTAAATTCAACTGAAATCACAGTAACCACTTGCTATCTCCCTTAAAAATCTTCGATTCAACCCGAATCCCTAGGCTACCCTAATTTCTCCACAATCTGGCTACAGCTGCCACTGAAGATACTTACCACTAATTATTTATTCATCGTTCTGCAAGTGTCCCAAAGGAGCCTCAAATAGCTACTTGCCACACCCATTAAAAATATTCAAATCAAGCCGAATCTCAACAGTCGAGCAACCCATGCATCCTCCGCGAAAAAAAAATCCTCGGAGACACGTGGAATGCGGTTTCACGTAGACACGTACCTATGCACAGAGGTCGCTGATAGGTAACAGAGCGGACAAAATGCGACATCCGGGAGCAGTCTATAAAATTCCTTCAGGAGCGCACCCAGGAGACGCCCATCTGCGCCGTTCCGTCGTGAACTTTACATGGGGCAGAGGGCTGCGACGACAACTCGTTGCAGACGACAAAGGAAGAGCCGCCGAACACCGACTTTCGGTCTGGCTTCTCGCGATTTTATTCGCCCGCGCATCCACAAGTGACAAGACACTCTGTCGTCGAGCTTTATTGAATCATTTGCACGGTGTTACGGATCCCGTGACCCCTTTCCATCTTTCTTTCTACATATTTCTGTTTCGAAGAGTCGCTCGTCGGTTGTCGCACCACAAATTTCTGGACGCATAGTTGGTTTCATGATTTCATTGTGACGTCATATGATTGAGGAACGTTGGTGTAAGTTAATTCGCAATGGTGTGGGAAATTTATATTTATGATTGGTATTTTGAAGAAGATGGTTGGGGTGAGGATATCAGGATTGTATTAGGTACCCACTGTTTTGTGAGACTGAATTTTGATAGTTATTAAAGGGTTATGGGATTTTTGAGTATCTTTTATTTAATGAATAACATCAAAGTGATCCCCTCTGTAAACGATTTTGCGAGATGTCGAGGATTTTTAATAACGAAGGCCTGCCGCGTGTGTTTCGAAAGGTCCTCTGCATCAAAATATTCTCAGTCGTAAAACTGTGCTGGGTAGGCATTACTTTTTAGTGTTCGAATCAATGCGTACTCGTGTTTCAACGATCACCTCGTTAGGGAACTTGAAAGAAATATACGATAAATTTCCAAGCGGGGCGCTTTTCAGCTCCGGAAGTCTCCCTTCTGCCCCATCGAAATACTCCCAAGAGATCTCGAAACGTTGAAAGCATTTAAAACTTTCTGGATAATTAAGTCCATGATCTGCAACTTGTCATGGAGCATTTAATTGCTTGCTCCCTTCACTGACGTGTATTTAAATCTTCAGGTGTTCCATTCGTTAACGATTCGTGTTTATTGAAAGGGAAATAAGTTTGTAAATTTCTTCATTGAAATATCTCGTGTGATTAGAACTGGAATAATGTAAACAGTGTGTTGATTCCAGTACAGTGCTGTCATTCCAGCAGATTTCCACTGGATCGAAAGTCTACTTTTATGTTTTTTTTGTCCTTCGTTTGCGCGAATCTATTATTATTACACTCTACCACTTTCAACGGTTCAGAAACGACTGGAATAATCAAGACATCGCTTGATTTCCAGTCGAACCACTCGCTGGATCCAGCGACTGGAATAATGTAGACGTCGACGTGATTTCCAGTCAAACCACTCACTGGATCCAACGACTGGACTAACGTAAACCCAGCTTTATTGCATATTTGTCATAACTAGTGTACAGGAGTCCCAATGCACCCCCGCGCTCCACTGGTGGTTGTAATAGCTAACACCCTCCATTTAGAGTGTTCCGTGGGACTACTTCCGTTCCATAGCTCCTCGACGAAGAATCAGGCACGGTACACCGCTCCGCATCCGTAAATGCTCCAAGTTGAACGCTTGAGTCAATAAGTGTTCGGTCACGGTTCGACCACTTTGTTAGATTTGCCATCCCGTGTTTACGCAGCTATACACCACGGCTTGGTCTACCTAAGCGAGCATGCTAGGGAATCGCTTACGACGGCACCGTGTCGGCCGTGTTTGGCCAGGTTTGGCCGCCTACCTATCCTCTATCCGGCGTAAACACCCGGTTAAAGCCTGTATTATGCTTAAAGAGGAAAAGCCAGAATGCTCCCGGTCTTCTGGGGACGGCCTACTTCGGCCGGCGTGTGTGCGCGCATATGTACACACCCTCCCATGCGAAATGGATTCGCTGGCCAGCAACACCAGCGCCGCGCGCAACCCTGCTAGAGAAGACGACCCGTTCTGGGCGCCATCCAACGTCCAGCCGATTCATAATCTGCAAACTGCAAACACGTAACTTCCCTGACCAATGGTAATTCACGGGATCCGGAGCTGCTCGTTGAAAAGTTCCACTCTGTTTTTTTTTTTTTAATCGAACGGTCAAGAAGGGGTTGCATTTGGGGGATTCGAGGTGGGAGAGCATTGGGCAAGTTTCTGGCTCCTTGGGGGATTGGCAGGGATGGTGGAGCGTGCTTGAGTGGTCGCGAATTAAAATAGAAGAAAATTCAGAGGACTAGGTTAATAGGGAGGAATTTATTTAACTCTTTTGGTGCTATCTTTTAAATTTGCGAGGATATGGGGTGATTCAAGGTTCTATATTTTTTTTTAAATAATAAACAATAAATAAGTCTGTCATTTGTTCTTCCAATTGGCACGTTTTTACATTTGAATTTGGGGCGGGGGTTGGAATATTTTTTGTTAGTGTTTGTTGATTGTCAAAACAGGCAAATTAAACTGTTATTATTTTAGTAGATTTATTAAGGTTTTGTATAATTTAATTGACAAATTGTACTTCTACTTTGCATTTATTTTTTAAGAAAGAGATGTGCATTAATTGTCGCTTAGTTTCGGTTGAAAACGCCTGATTTAAACTCATAAAGAACGGTAGAACAAGGAAGGATTAAACTTGCTTATCCTAGTAGTACATACAGTGTTGTAAGGGACGTCTGTGGATGTTCCTCACGCTTTAGCACAAACTTTGTCCCAAAATGCATGCAGCATACGTGTTTAGTGGGACTACTCCGCAGAATAGGCGTGCATTTTGCGTGTAATTTCTGTGCAACTTTAATGGAAAATTATTACACGCCCCCGAGGAAATGAAATTAAGAATAGATTACTTGGGCTCGTAGTTCTTGGCGGTAATTTTGCAACGGTAGAATAATTGTTTTGAAGGAATTAAATTTTAGCTTTTAAGGGCTTCGTTTAATACTAATGGTTGAAATTCAAAAACCATCAAGATTACATCTGGAATATATATCTGCACAGGAAGTTCTATAAAGTTACCATTAGGTATCGCACCCCAGGATAAGTTTTCGCCAGTATTTCTGTAAATTTTTACAATAAAATTTTAGTAAATTTTTTAATAATAAAATTATACAATTTGGCGAATTTTAACAAAAAGCATCGCTTTTATCCATAACTATTTTTCCAACCACAAATTTCAACATATGAAAATTCACATTTCTAGGAAAAGATTATTAGATCATTACGAATGTAAAATTATCACTGAAAAGACAAAAGATTGAAAAATACAAAAATGGTAGCTGGGGCGCAGTGAACCCCGTGTGACCAATTTTTGATTATACGAAGGTGTGACCACGGAGAATTAATTTCCCATTTTCCACGATAGAATTCAGGATATTTTTCTTTTCCACAGAATTATAAATTTAATTTTCTATCTCCAGAACCGTGTGGTTTCAGTTTCCAATTTTTTTTTTCTAATATAGTAAAAAATTTCCCATTTTCGAATGCGAAAGGGAAGGTTCTCCGCGGCGGAAACTTACTGCTGGTATCGCTGATACAAGTAACAGGGTCAAGCATCCACTAGAACATTGTCGTTACTTTTCGTCATATCAAAGGTTCGTCTATCTACTCGAGCAGGGGCACGTGTACGGGCCAGTTCGATGTGTCACAGAATACTTGTCCTCATTAACGACCGCGTATTAATCCATTTAAAAAATTCAAGCACTTAATCTGTGCATACAGCGTGATGTGTATACTCACTTGCTCGACGCACGGACGCTCGAGGGTCTCTTTATCTCTGTCGACCTCGTCACGAGTTACTCTTCAGAATGCATTTCGTAAAGCTTCGGGGGTGGCACGTTTGAGACAACAATGGAACCTGCTTGCACGTCACGGCGGTTAAAATCAATTTTAAGATCGAGAATACGTGTAATTGGCTTCTAGAGGATGTATCTTATGGGGTGGCTGAAAGCCTCGCCTAAATTTTCAACACGAAATAAGTCAATTCGAGTGACTGACATTTAGAATATTATGAAGTTGGAACTAAAAATGTAGTATTTCTTGTGAAAAGTATTTTTTATTTTATTAACCCCTGTTTCTGTGAAGTTCATTCATTCACTCATTTATGTAACCAGAATAAACCGAATTAACTCTACGATATGAAGAGTGTGAAAATAGAAGTAATATTCCGTAATGCATCATAAAATTTTGAAAAATATGAATATAATCTCTGAAAAGCAGTGGTCACTTCTCGCATTTATACATTGTGATTTGTGAACAGTAGGGCAAGAAAAATTTGCAGTTACTTTGCCACAGAATAGTGCCGTTTAGTTTCCCGAGCAAACTAATGCAAAAAAAAATACAATTATACGCTATTTTGATTATCGACAAAATTCCGACATCATTAGTTCCGATCGATGGAATTCATCAAAGTTTGAAGAAAAAATTTTATTCGGCCACTTTGGTCTCGTTTTCTCGGGGAAACCTTTTACCCACATTTTGGGATATTAAACAGTAGTTTTTCAATTTTCTCAGCTCGCCGCACCTACCGTTTAACGGTTCCGCTCATTCGTATGAAAATTTGTTAACGACGTGTCGAAACAATCGATCCAACGTTGCCATTCTCCACGCTCCAAATACTTCAGCTAACGGATTGCCTTCCCTCCTGACTTTAGCAAAATTTCCCTGCGGACCACTCTACGTTTTTTCACGATCTACTCCATTTCAGCCGCCGAGCACTGCTTTCTACTGAAGTTGTTACACCTCGGAATTTAGAGCCTCCAGGAGTTAACATTCAGATGTCGTTCGCTGGCAGATTACGTGATACGTCATTTTACAACAATTTCCACCAGTAACCTCAAATTCCTTAAATCTCACAACAGCACACATTGTCAAATCAGTTCTTCTAACATGTATTTACCTTGAAAAGAATATATTAATGCTGCAACTGTGGAAGGAAAATGCAGTATTCCGTATCCTAAAATGGCACCTGACTAACAGAAATATTATGCTGGTTGAGTAGCCTCTGGTTATTCTTGAATTCACTAAAGGATTTATTAATTTAGGTACTCATCATCATGCTATCAGTTGGAGGAGAAAGTCTGCCTCCTCTATCATCCTCTATCCACCAAATATGTACTTATCATTAAAATCTAAGCTTGCATTTTGATGCATTTCTCTCTGGAGAAGAATCTTCTCTGACTTCAGATCCTTTGCATCGAATACCTATTTTATGATTATTAATCTCCTCTACTGCAGTGAACGGACTGCTACTCAAGGATCTCATAAGTTACACTACACAGAAATCGTCATCAAAATACATAGAATAAAAATAAATAATATATAATTCAGATAAAAGAAGGTGATTCCACAGGAAGCTTAATTTTCAGTCGAAGCAAAGCTGAAGATTACAATCCACCAATTAATATCACTAACACACCCCGTAACGGTCACTGCATTCCCAATAAACCCGAGAGCGATCCACTGAAAAAGACAAAAGGGCGCTCGTATTTAACCAGGAATAATAATGGACGACAGAAAAAGGAGCCCTGGAGGACAGGGTCGCCGAGTCGTAAGGGCGGCTTGAATCGGGGCAATTAGAGAAATGGAGTCGAATGAAGCGCGGCTCTCGATATCATTATCATTCCCCCGTTTTCCACGTGATTTCATTAAAAGGCTATCGATAGATCGCTTCAGCGCGGGCTCTCAAGGCAATAAACCGAATGGATAGATGGAGAAGTGGCCTCAGCCTCGCAAGAAGTGTGCCGATCCGGTCCGGCTCGGTGATTTTCAGTTTATCATCGATAAACAGGCTGGTGGACGAGGTTGAATGGCGTTGAGGGGAAAAGGGGGTGGGGCCGGTAGCGATGATCCTCGACGTCGGCGTCGCTCTTTCAGCCGTGGGATACGGCTCCTCTGACGGTGAACTCGATCGTTGCCGCGCTGCACCGGGCCTAGGCAGGCTATTACCGCCTACGCGAATGTTCCCTCGGCGCAAATTTCACGGAGAATACCTCGCCACGAAATTGTACACCTCGGCCCTGGGAACGATACCGCAACTCATTAGCCAGTCACGCATATCGGACACAAATCTCGCGGGGAGGACGATCGCCGATTTGTTGGTTATTTCGGGAAGAATGTGTTAGGCTGGCGCATAGGTTTGTCGTGTTTCGTAAAGAAGGTTGGCAAAGAGGTGACAGTAAATCCTCGTTAGGAGCCCGTTTCTACCACGCGTTAGGAGCCCGGCGACTATCCCCACCATTTCTTAGAATCCTTCGGACGAGAGTGGGGGAACCCGGGAACGAGCGAGAGGCTCTTCCGTTTCCTCTCGCTCGCTCATTGGGTTTTCTCACTCGCGCCAGTGGCCGCGCGGAATAGTGTCCAGTCGCGTTAGGAGCCCGTCGCCAGCCCCGTTCGTCGGGCTCTTAACGAGTATTTACTGTACAGTATTGTCTCCCTGAGAACTCGGTGGTCGGGACCGGCGTTGAGCCCACATCGTGAGCAGAACCCTAATTCCGAGTGTTCGTTTCTCGCTTCTTTCTGGCCGAAGGGGGAGCGAGATGGAACGCTTTGCGTGCGCCGGAGTGACACGGCGTCCGAAAGACGAAGCGAGACCAGTGGCTTTCGCTCGCTCTCGCCTTCGCCGAACAAGAGTGAGACAGAAGTGGTGGGGATAGCGAAAAGCCCACGGCGTGTGCACCGAATCGAGCACTCAGAGAGACATTACTGTAATCGCTGAGAATCAAAGTGCATAGGTAGGTACTCAACAGTAGGTTCGATATACTTTTTGTATTTAGGGGATGAACTTTTTAATTTCTATCCTTTCGATCTCAATTGTTATATGTACACTTTGACAGTTACTTGAATAAATGATTGAATTATGTAACGACGAATTAGGGGAATAATTATTTAATAGTTAGATAAACGTGTATTTGAATGAATTTGAATGATGTTTAACCATAGCGGAGATTGGGTTCGATCGATTGATCGTTTTGGAAAGGTTGGTGTAGGCGGTTTTGAATGGGCAGGCTTCCTATCAGCTTCGAGTCAATGGAGGTGCATAACTGATAGACCTCGTCAATCATTTTTCAAACTGGTCACTATAATCGCCATGCTCGTTCTTCCTTTTTGCATCTCTGTACCCTGTATGATGCTTGTTCTGGGCTAGTTGCTGAGGGCTAATAATTATTCGACTAATATTCTAACTTTCAAAATATTCTGATAGGTACTCTTCCAGATGATAATTTCTTAAACTTACTGTTTTTGGATTACACCCATACCTAGTAATTTTTAGTTTCTCGTTACTGGTTGTCTTAGAAGACACTTTTTCTAAATTTTTAAATTTTAGCTTTACTCATCTACTCTCTCTATTCTCGGTTCACCAGAGGCTTCAGTAATTGTGAGCATTGAAATATGCGGATGCTTGATCGTTGAGGAAGTCTTCCAATAGGAGCGTTGAACTGTTAAGGAAAACTTGGAATATTAAAATTCAAATTACATAACATTCCTGCCTCTAAATAATTATGAAATAATAATTGTTTCTGTATTGCTCACACGATAGCAATTTTACTACCGCCATATGGAGAGATAAATGGGTATACATATAGTTTTATCCAAAAAATTGGATCTCTCGAAACATTCAACACTTTCAACACTTCATTGCTCTGACAAACAATTTTCCACTTCTACGACGTAAATTTATAAATCCTAAATCGATTTCGGTGGCCCTTAAGTGCAAAGAAGAATTCCTTGAAGTGATTATACGCGCGCAGCCAGGCAGTAATGAAACGGGAGCAGATCTCAAGAACGTGAATTACGAAATCCTAGAAGCCATCCTTCCATCTCCCCCCGCGACAGGATTCCTTTGATCCTTCGAGACCCATCCACGCATCGCGAATGCTCGTTAAAGGAGCCCCCCGCTCCTCCCTCGATCGACGTTCCCGCGAGCAGAGGGATCGTAAATCAGATGGTATCTCAGCCGCGAAGGCTTAACTTTGCCTCCGATCAGCGATGAAAAGGGGAAAGTAGATTCTAAATCCTACACCGATGGCAATGCTTGAATTTGCAATTGATTTATCTATTCCTGGCAAATCCCTCGACGCCGATAAAATACAAACGCAGACGTAGGAATTTCAGTGCACAGAATGAGCGGAGGAAAACGAGAAAAGGAACAAAATTAAAACAGGGTACATATGAATAATTTGAAAATGTAGATTTTTGAACTTAAAATTCAACTTGAAGTGATTCTCTTCTGATTCGTTCGCGGCTCTTACGAACGTCTGACAAGGGAAGATCCCGAAGCCGGAAATTCAAAAAATTCTGAAACTTTGTGGATATATAGGGAATTTCCTCCTGATTACAACGCAATTTTTTTTTGCTGCCCAAAATCACTCTAATGGGGTGAAACTTAACCCCTGAAAATTCGGCTATTTTCCGATTTTCTGTTATAACTCGCGAACTGTACGAGATAGAAAAAAAGTTTCAAGACAAAAGTTACTTTTTTTAATTAGATCTATCATTTGATTAAAAAATTATTTTTCATTTCACGAATTACAACACAAAATCGGAAAATAACCGGATATTGAGGGGTCAATTACACCCCTTGAGAGTGATTTTGGGCAGCAAAAAAAATTGCGTTGTAATCAGGAGGAAATTCCCTACATATCCACAAAGTTTCAGAATTTTTTGAATTTCCGGCTTCGGGATCTTCCCTTGTGAGTTTTATTTGGGGGAATGATACGAACATCTTCGATTGCACGGTTGTAAAGTGATGTACGACGTGGCAATGGGACGGGGGTGTTGAGAGGAAAGGGATGAAACTGAGCGAAAGGGAATTCAGTATTTGATCGGAGCCATTTTTATCGACCACTTGTTTCTAACTCCAATGATATTCTGGAGGATAGGTTGTCTTGATTGAGGGTAAGCGAGCGAGCGTGCATGGCGCAGAGGAACGAAATGGCTGAGAACATCCCCTCATGGTGGAGGAATAATTTTCAAGATGATACACGTTACACGGCGAATGAAAGAAGCCATGAAATCTTCCAATGGAGGTTTTATTCTTATCTCTTGTTCCGCGATAGGTCAGCGGTGGATTTGCAAGCGGGCTTTAAAATGGAGCTGCATTGTAAAACTGGATGTGTAGCTCCTTGTAATTTTGCTCTCGATAACATCGCGGAGCTTCGGTTTAAGTATTTCTTCAGCCGACTATGTGAAAGTACTCTAAGAAATATAGTAAAATGGAGATTCTTATTTTCGAATTTAATTTATTCTGTATTTTAGTAACACTCGAGGAAAATTTCGAAGAATTTTATTCTTAATTTAATAGATCAGGGACATGTTCAGTAAACTTTACACTTGGAATTGAATTTTTTTAATTTACTTAACTTCTCAGATAAAGGAACAAGTTTATTTTATCTTTATGCCACGTTATCATTTAAATACTGTTCAAGGGGGCGCTACGTAATGGAAAATTATGCGATAATATTCTTTCGGTTGTCCAGACTCCAGATTGGAAGTGTAAAACGATCGATGAAAAGTCATATGATTTTTAAGATTATGTGGGTAGAAATTTTTTATTAAGAAGTCCCGGTAGAAACGTGAGATTACCTTATCTGGAATGCGGATACATTTAACTTATTTTGACCTGATAGCACGTACGTAACGTATTACAGTAAGTTGTGGGTGCATAAATACCGAAACAAGAAAGGTGTAGTTTTTTTCGTTACTCTCTAAAGCTCTGTTGGAATTATAGTTTCGACTGATTCGAGATATATAGAGTAAGTAAAGGGGAAAATTTGAAGATTGAGAGACTGAAACATTTGAATTGTGGAAGGTTTGAGGATTCAATACTGAATAGCTTGTCAGATTGAAAACTTACAGATTTGTGGATTCATTCTTCGCGATTTTCAATTCAAACAATTTAGAAACATAGGGGCAGACTGGCAGTTCGTTGGGCAGTATAAGACTGAGCCTTGAAGCGCCATCTTTTGTAATAGAAAGAGAACAATAAACCTAACCTAACCTAGAAACATAGGCATTGCAAAACGTCACCTCGGATCAAATATGGATAGGTACTCACTGTACTGAATTCCCCTTAACAGTATACCTATACTCGTTCCACGCAACTATGACTCTGAGGAGGCTGTTGATTGGTAGGAAACTGGCAGAGAAATCTCTACGACCAATCGTGTGCGCGAGCAGTAGTTGGAGGTGTGCAGATCGATTTGCAAATCGGTTGGATCTCTCTCTCGCGGTAGATAAAACCCAAAACTTTAATGCCTGCACGTTACTAGAGACGCAATTCCTAATATGTTGGGACTTCGGGGGCAAGATAAAAGGTTTTGGAAAAAGCGATAAGAGGATCGTGATCAGAAAGTTTTACTCTATGAAGTTTTACTCTCATGCTTGCTATCGTCATGTTTAGTGAACAGCTTTCGGAAAACTGTAGGGAAGAGCGCATGTCGCCCATTTCCTTTTCGCACTAGATTAGATTGAACTGGCATCTAGACCCGAGGTTATAGACAGACTAATTGTAAGTGTTTGGACATAAATTTCGAGGAAACGTCGCTAGTAACTGTGCTAACGTTCGCACGTAACCAGCGTGAATGGCCAACTAATCATTCACATCAACTGGCCATAGTTTGCAGATAAAGAACGAAAATGTGTCAGTGGTCATTACGCAATAAATAATGGGTTTACAATGTTGCATAATAAATTAGGTCCTATTTGGCGTGTGTGCATCAACACATAACGGGCGTTTACTATTTGCGCAAATGAGAACAGTCATCTAGAAATGTGCGAAGATGATGGTTCAGAAGGTTTGCTGTATTGCAAATTTTCGAATTTATCAATTGCCGTGAGTTTTTGGATATTCAAGTTTTGAAGTATCCAAGTCTCCAAGTCGAATCTTCCAGAACTCCGAATCCCCAAATTCACATTTCCCACGTTCCCAAATCGTCAAGCTTCTAGGTCCCAAAGTCTCCGAATCCTCAACTTCAGAAAACCCCAAGTTTCTAGGTCCCCAAGTTCCTAGATCCTCGAGTCTTTAAGTCCCTAAGCTGCTAGATCCCTAAATCCCCAAGAACTCAAGCGTCCGAAGTCTCAAGCCTCCAAACACCCGAATCCCCAACTTATCAAATTTTAAATCTCCCAACCCTTCAGTATCGAACTCACCAACTTTACCTTCACTCGGCAAATGCCAGAAATCCTTTGCGCCCAACAACTAAATCCGTAATAATTATCAAATTAATTTCGTATAGGCAGTGTGGAACGATTGCAATTCATAGCCACATCGCATCGTCTACGCACGTCCGCGATTAAGTACCTTGGCTAGAAGATAAGTGCAGAGGCTCGCGGGACAGACGCGGAAAACGCGCGCAGAAGTTGCAGGCACAGATCGAGCTTATCGAGGGACGCGGAGGCATGCCAGGAATCCCAGCGTTTCTGGGTTAGAGGCATTAAGCCCGATCCGTACGGGTGTAGAAGGAGCGGGGAACCTCTTCTTCGATCGATAATGCCTCCGGCAGTCCCTGTAGACTCCATTCAGACTGAATTTAGAGTCCAACCTGGCCTCTGGCTTCGAATATCGATGGAAATTCTGGGCCAGCTGCACAGTCATCTCTCATCCCGGTTGTATTAGAATTTCACAAAATGGTGATCTTGAAATATAATAAGAATAGGTTGAATGATATGCATAACACGCTATGTTACAGTCACTATCACATAAATATACATTGCATAAAAAATCTAGGGTGTTACATCATCAGCAATAAACCAATATATTTTAATGTAGGTAGGTACCTATAAATATATTCCAAATTCGAACGTGAATCTGTAAACACGTCTCATCCAAAGAGAATACCTCAATTCTGTAACAATAACGAAATAAATGTAACGAATCAATTAATAAATCAAATTTGTCACATTTAATTGTAATAAATTAATAATTCCCTTTTTAAAAACTGCCGGACCCATTTAGCAGCTACTTTTCTTAGAAGCACACATCCTTCCGCGCTGTTATTCCGACTTGAAATTAGAGTGGAGAAAATTTAATTATGCGGCGACACAGTCGAACAGGCGGGCTAAAAGCTGTTCACCGAAATGGAGAACAGGTTGGTAATTCTTTGCGGTGAACGAGGTCGGGGCCAATCGCGATCGAAGGTCGAACGATTAAAATCAGCGGTGTGTGAACTTCGCCGAGGGTTGTCGTCGTTGTTTTGTGCACGTTGCAGCGAGCCATTAATTCAAATTAGAGCACATTTGGCTGGTCTAATCGCGGTCTGACCAACATGTAGGTCAAGCGTCTTTCCTGCGACACGTTTCGGCGCGGGGGACAGTAGACTGGTCAACGAATGCCCGCCAAAAGACAATTCCGTCTCGAGGAGCTTTTATGCAAACGTCATTGTGTCCTGGCAGGAATTGCAGCCTCCGTTTTACCTGTATTGCGCGACTAAACGGCGCTTAATCCTCCGAAACAGTTATTCAGGGGGAATTATTGCGATTCAGAAGCTCTGTCGTAATACCACCGAATAAATTCTGCGATACTTATTTATAAAATATGCTTCACCATTGTTACGAACATCCTTGTATGCAGAATAGAGGCTTGGGACAGTTTCTTATGTTATTGGGGCTATCAAAGTCTGGTGTTTTTATTGAAAGATGCAACTCATTAGTGAATTGCTCTCAAATACCTCGAGTTTATTTAGTTCAGCTAAATGAAAGCAGGTCGATTCTGCTTTTTAGGTGAACTAAATGAACTCTGTGAAAGAAACTTTTACGCAGAAATATGTTGAGGCTTAGGCAAATTAATAGATTAGTGCTCTCAACCGTTTGTTCATATAAGTCCTAAAGCTGGGTTTACATTAGTCCAGTCCAGTGATCCAGTACAGCACTGGATTAGAACTGGAATAATGAAAACAGTGTGTTGATTCCAGTACAGTGCTGTCATTCCAGCAGATTTCCACTGGATCGAAAGTCTACTTTTCGATGCTACTTTTATGTTTTTTTATCCTTCACTCTGCACTGGAGCAAAATGTCCCCATTCTTCGTCTAACCTCCAAGCTTCTCTCGTCAAGGTAAAAGAAGAAATTATTTAAGAAGAAAATTAAATTTGTTCAACCGTGCTTCTCTACTGGCGGACTAAAATATTAAAATTTCAGTTTTCTGACATTTCCTGTTTTCCCCTTACCTTTCATTTACGCTAAATAGTGTATCGGTAAAATCGACCCGCTTTCACATCGAGTTCAATAATTCACTTCCAATTTCATATCTCCACCAATAAAACTTCCCTGCTTCGAATTATTTCGAGAATATTTCCGAAATATTGATTCACTAAATACGCGTGCTTTCGCGCACTACGGTCGAATTGAATTTCCCAGTTAAGCAGAGAATATTACCGGGGCGAAAGGAGCCTAGCGGAATAGAATTGCAAATTCGTGATATTCTTTCCGCGCACGTGTCTAAGTCACCGACTCGCGACCTCTTGAAAAGAAAAATACGTCCCGGGGGAGTGGAATTTGAATTATTTAAATAATCGCCTGGCCAACAGCTAGAATGGACATTTTCCAGCCAGCGCGGCTTTTAAATAACTTACTTCCGTGCCGCTGTGGAAATCCAATACGGTTTTTGCATTTACAGCCGAGGACTGTACTCCTATGGGTATGGGAAAGCCCGTTTGTGAAAATAAATCAGCAGAGCGTGCTTATTATCCTCGGCATTGGTCAGTTGAGTTTTCCCACTACATTTTTAATGATCCACTCGGGGCTACAAACTTCACGGTAGACGCACCGTCGCATCAGCTGTCATTCTCGTCGATTTTATTCCTGCGGCCGGTGTGAATTGTGATACAAACCGAAAGGAATTTGTATTTGTATTTGTATATTGTTTCCCCTGTTAAACAGGATGGCGTTTCAAGCTTAACCGCTTATATTGCCCAACGAACTATAAGTCATATATGTATTCTTTTTCCTCTCCTCTCGCTCCTTCGGGTCCCAGCAGCAACGGTGCACCGGGAGAAAGGTGGTCACCCATCTTTCCCCAGTACCCGCCCCGCGATGCTTAACTTCGGTGATCTAACGATAACCGGTGTTTTTCATCACGGCTACGGCCGCTGGTAACCGAAAGGAAAGTATTGCAATTAGGTATAGGTACTAACACTATATTCCCACATCAGACTTGTTATCAATTACGCGACCCGCGATAAGATCGACTTTACATCGTAGATCGATCGTAACTTCTCATACGCTAGATCGGTTACTACGTATCTCGAATGAAATCTCGATGTGTACTTATAGAAGCCTTAAGACCACGGTGTGCCGATTTATCGATAAACCGATAGGGCAGTCACGAGGCGTTGTTGTATCGTCTCCGATCACTGATTACAGTCGTGGGCACTTTCCAAGAGTAAATATTTTTAGAGATACACATTATTTATAGGTATTAGCAATTATCGGCCAACGGTATTTTTATATTTCATTAGCGTCTCAGCTATTTTCTTTTATTACAGCGAATTAAGGGAAATTGGCGAGTAACGCTGCTAAATCGTATAGCGTTGCGGGCTCGAGGCATTATGATGGTCCAAATTGGATAAGATCGTGCAGGTCTGTTGCTCGCGCGCTTTAAAATATAAATCGACGAAGCAGTTGAAGCGTAGTTCCTTTCATTTAACCCATTGTCGTGCGATAACAAAGTTCCCATTTATCGAACTTCCGCGTGCGTTGCGGCCCAACTTCCTCCAACTTCGCCGTGGAAACGATATTATTCTTCAATCAGCGTCGAGGCAACGGGATCCAAATTTCTGGCCGGATTCCGCCGATTTGCTGTAAGGGAGAGCGGGACTAAGGGAAAAAGACGATGGATTTCAATTTCGAGCGGGCGAACACCGCGAAACTTCTTCGGGAAGTAGACACCCTTGCAAATATTGGCCCTGGGATCGTTGGAGTCGCTCGTTGCGAGTGGAAGGATCAAATTAAATGCTGAAACTAGTTTATGGCGGCGTGGGCATAAGGATTCAAATTCGTGGACGTGGTGGAAATTAGGGAAGGGCTGGTGATGACGGGAATAGCTTTTATTTAGTTATGGCCCTTCGATATGGCTGTGCAAAAATGGAAAATTTTCAGCTCAACTGAGTGTTGGTTGTGGTTTGTGGAAAAGTTTGAATTTTCGGTGAAATAGGGTGGGTAGGCACAGTATTTTATGGGCCAATAAAATATACTAAAATATACTGGGCTGACGAATGTAGGTAATTGTAGAAACTGTTGGATGCGAAAAGGGCTCGGTGCCCAAGTGAGTTTCGAGAAAAGTATCTATAAATATTACGAAGGTAGATATTTTTTGCACATAGTGTAGTTAAGTGTAAAACTACCTGGAATACTTAAAATTTTGGTACAGGTATTTCTTTTGTAGTTGCATCATTACAATCTCAGGCTCTTTTTGTGCCTACATCCCTATGCGACATAATCATTCTATTTTTATCATTTTAAAATCACTTTGACGCCGAGGAGAACTTCCGTAGTGTTCTTAGCGAGGCCCCAACATTGCGACTTAAATCCTCAGTTAAATTCAGTTTGCCAACTGGGCAGTTTTCTTTAAATCTGCCACTGGTTACCGAGGAGTCCACTATCAGGCCCAGGACAAAACTTGTTTCTTTCCAAATACAGATTTATTCTAATTTCTCTGCATTTCCCCTTTCCTCCTTTTCTGCCCTGCCTTCAACGCCACATCACCCACCCTACCTCCTCAACCCCAATTAAAATCAAGCCCAACCACTCTCCTCCCGCAAGTCACACCCTCGACTACCGAAACTCTGCCCCCTCCTCCCATCGAGAACAAGTCCCAATCAATCCACCCCGACGAGCTCGATCGCCTCTATCCGTCCATGTAAATGAAAGTCGCCGACTTGTGGGGGGGGGGAGAGGGCAGTTCGGATCTGAAAAACGTGTGTAACGCGCGCCCGATGAAAACTCGGGGGTGGGGGGGGGGGGGGCGCGGATCGTTAAAGACGACCGCGAGTGGAACTTTGCGGGACCGGCTCTTGGAGGCAGGCCGCCCGAAACTTATCCTATTACGAGTTTCCCATGGAAGAGGGTACGTCTCGGTCGGCTAACCGAGTGCTCCTGCAAGGCATCGGCAATCTTGAGGGGGTGCAACCGGGGGCGAGGGGGTTGGAGCCGGTCGAATTTACATCGAGAGACGCAAACTCGAGCGATAACCTGCGCTTGCAACGCGAGTACAGAACAGAGGTACGCGTCCTCAAAGTGAGACCCGGGGCGCAACTGACCCACCCCACGCCTCCGTCCGTGGCTGATCTACTTGTCGAGGCTTTGACCACAATGGGAATTCCACTTGCGATCAAGTCGAACGCCTTGGACGAACTCCGAGGTGTATTTCTATTGACGACAAGCGGTTTCGCGACGATTCTAATGCGTTGGAAAGTGTCGACGCAACGCGAACCTCGGGGATGATGAAGGTGGATGATTTTGTGTTGGACGTTTAAAATTACGGTTTTTGTGGTCGTGGAAGGGGATGGGTCGGTGGATCCTGTTTCGAACGGAGAACGTTATTAATTTATTTGTAAGTTAAGTACAGTAGAACCTACAGTAGGTATAAAAAATGATCAAATTTTATTATATTTATCGTGCATTCCCAGTGCTGGATTTACCCTTTAGGCTAACAAGGCTGAAGCCTAGGGCCCCGTTTAGCTGAGGGCCCCTCATTTTAAATTTTTTCTTCGAAAAATTTATCAAAAAATCTTGCCGAGGGTTAATGTCATATTTAGTTTTGATATTCAATGTTAATTTTGAAATTAAATTCTTATTTAGATTGTACGAGTATTGTAATAAAAAAAAAATCAAATCTGCGTTATTTTACTTTTTATATTTAACCGAGGGCCCCCCGAATATTCAGCCTAGGGCCCCCGAAAAGGTAAATCCGGCTCTGTGTCATTCTTTCTTGATAAATAGTAGTGATATATTTGCGATAAATTCTGTTGAATATTTTCTCAAGAAGAATTTTACGACTAACAATAATTGAAGAGTCCCAGTAAAGAACACTGTAAGTGCTGAAAAGAAAATTCTATAGGTATAGTATTATCATTGGCACGAAAAAAATTTTTTGATAATTTTTTTTTTAATTTTAGCACTTACAGTGTTTTCTACAAAAACCCTTCTATTGTGTGATTAGAATGATGTAACAATTATACGTTGCAAGTAAGTAAATAAGTAGTTCCTTGTTCGTGTTTTTTATATCACGATTTATCTCTTACAGAGATACGTTTATTGATAATATTTTCGAGGGCAAGCATTACGACTGAATCGCAATTAATGTTTTTTCACGATTTCTTACGACATCATGTGACTATACTTTTATTAGCCACTTGTCTATCGTTTGGAGACTGATAACGGGTTGTTTATATTTTATAGTGTGGGTTTATGATACAAGAGTATCTTCACGATAAAGACCATGTTTTTAAGTTTCTGGAAATCTTCCTCCGTGTAACTTAATTTCAACTTCTTTTGAGTATTAACACTCTTCTGCATATATATACAAATACACAAATGTGTATTTTGCATTAAGCAACTTTTAAACTGCAATTGCAGGATTTACGAACAATCCATTTTAATAGCATTGTAATAGCTCAAATCTAATCAGTTTTATAACATGGAATATTCTTTCGAAACATTAAACATAAATCTCTATTCTATAACCACTAAAATCTGGCAAATTCTTTTCCAAACCCTTAGAAACATTTTTCTAAAACCTTAAAAATTGATTTCTAAAAGGTTAAAAATTTATTCCTAAAACCCTACAAATTCTACAAATTCATACCAAACCCTGATTTAAGAAAAAAAGTGATAGTACCCAACCACAATCCTTGATTCGAAATCTGAAAGGTCGAAGATAAAGCAAGATGTTCAGATTTCAGCAGAACTCCTTTCGACCTACTCGAATATAATTCAGTATCTCAATACTCTAGGAATGAGTCGGTGATCTTGCTGTTTTCTGTTGCAGAAAAGTGGCTCTAGTCATTATCCTCACCAGAGCCGGCCTGGATCTGGATCCGAACGCCCTGAAAAGGTTGAAAGTCACCGTGCCGAAGCTGGGACTAATTCCATGGGCCGTCGAGGCGATTGTGGTCGCCACGCTGACAAAATATCTGCTCGGTCTGCCCTGGGTGTGGGGTTTCCTCCTCGGCAGCGTAATAGCCGCCGTTTCACCGGCTGTCGTGGTGCCCTGTCTCTTCAGGCTACGCGCAAAGGGCTACGGAGTTGCCAAGGTAAGATTAAACGATCATTTTAAACATTTCCAACGGTCGTGTGTTTTCTCGCGCGACCAGCCAACCCCTCAACTGCTGGCACAGCTCTTGTTAACGAAGGTAAGCTTCCACTTCGGTACAATTCGTCCGTGATATTCGAAAAGACCACAGCTACAGTCCTGAATTTCTGACGTGGAACACTGGGATTTCGAAGATAGTATTTTATTCCGTTGCACTGAATTTTCGGCAACGAAACTTCGCCTTGGTTTGGAATCTGTGCTAAGAATTGAACCCTTGCGTTGAGTTTTCTCTGTGGGGCTGAAGTGGTAGGGTAGATCTTTGCGAAGCGTTAGAAATTATTTTATTGATTTAGATCTAGATCTATTTATAAATTGACAAAGTTTCATCACATCCAGAAGAAAAGGAATTATTTTCACTTTCACTAATTTCCTTATTAGCGAATACTCAATAACATAAAATTTACTACCGCATCTGAATTCTAAAGAAACTCCATGCACACCTAAAACCATCGGTGCATCTAAAAGAATTAAGAATAATTCATAAATTACTCCACACTGCAAAATCGCGTAACTTCCTTTTAATCGATCGAATTAAGCAGAAAGTCGAGGAATTATCTCTGAAACGACGCGATGGAGATTACATACCCTTTCAAGCTCGAACTCGTTGCATTTACCTACTGCTGGCGGTCGAGTTAATAAGCCGCGTGACATCGCGACGCTCGCAAAGAAGCAGGCCCTCCCCTCCCCTTCAACTTTGTTGCGAATTTTTAGTCCGCACGCAATTGCATCCCGAGCGAGCGCGAAATTACAGGGACGAGACGGAGGGGACCGGTGTTCGAAAGAAATTTAATTAGCGTCGAGCCGCTTTCGGCAACTTTCGGACGGTTTGCTCCGCTAGTCGCGCCGACGGCAAACAGATGCACCGTCGCGACGCGTCGTTGAATTACGTACTTGCTCGTGCATCCCCCGAAAGCCGCGGGATCGCGTTCTTCACGGGCCAACTTCGACGCGTGACATTCTGCGTGACGCGACGCAACTTCAGTTCTTGCGTCCAACGGCACGCTCCAACTGTTTGGAATTCCTGATAGTCGCTCGACACACTATCCGTGGAATCTTTCCGGGACCCTGCAGGAAGTTGCGCCGCAAAATATGCTCGGGAACATTTCAGAGCTTGAAATGGCAAACGATGTACCCAAGTGCCAAAGAAGTCAATTATCTTTTTGTGTGCAAGAATAAAAAAGAATTATGTTGCTGTGACGCTTAAATTGTAATCTACAAAGTAACTGCATACGTGGGATTACAGTTTTATTAATTTTTTCATTAGGTATTCCACTGTTTAGTTGCTTAAATCTATTTAATAGATAAGAGATAAACTTTGAATTTGATTTTCTAAAAGAATTTTCAATATCAAACCTTATAAATTCAACGCGTCACTACACAAAGAGATGTGTTAACTATACAGAAAATTTTAATCAAAGCGGTGGCACGTATCTCGATCACTTGCCTCTCTAAAAAAAATATTATTCTCCCCTTGCAAAACAATAATCCAGCAAGCGTTTGCTGTACGTATCAATACACATTTCAGATCGCACAATAACGTCCGCGAGTCGACAACATTTACTTTGAAACCCACTTCCACGAAAACAAAGCGCAAAAACCTGTACCCTTCGTCAAGCGCGAAAATATATTGACCACGCGGAGCTCGCGTTTCGAAACAAGGAAAGACAGAACTTTCGCTCGACTTTAAATCCGTGAGACGTAAATCGAAGTGGGCCTAAAATGTCATTCGTCATTCAGGATTAAATAATCGCAAAGGGAACCCCGAATGATGAACGTTTCTCGAAGATCCGAGTCTCCGAGGGAAAACACGTGGTACCTAGCCTGTGAAAAATTAGCTTCGATACTCTGTCCAGATGGTCTGATCTGTATACCTTCGACACGGTTCGTCGCGTCTCGATAATCGATGCGGGAAACGAACGTAGCCGAAGTATGGCCAGCTTTAAAGGCCCCTCCAAACCGACGCGAATATTCGCGGCGCGGAGCGGCAACGGAATAATTCGCAGTGGCAGCGGTAGCGGAATCCGCGTGTGTGGTCGCACCGGAGCGAATATTTCGCTGCCGCTGTGAATATTTCAGGTTGATCTGTAGCATTCAGTTTCGTTCCAAGTGTTGTGCCGAGGACCGTCACCGGAAGATACTACATTGTAACATGCGTGATAGGAACAAGTCAGAAACGACACAGTAAATCGAACTAATCTATACTTTTTATTCGATATTCTCGATCCACCGTACCGAACAGACTGAGTACTGACTCCTCGCGAGCGTTCCCCCACGTTCTCCCCCCTCGTCGTACTTCTGGAGCGGGCATTGTTTACGTTAGCGACCTTCGTACAAAGTCACTCGGCCGTCCGTACGTGTTCGTTGACTTCCGAGAATCTGTCACTCCGGAAACCGTGTTTATTTTTCGATAAAATCCAATGCCGCTCAACACGCGAGTCAGGCCTGAATCCCCGATCTTCGACAGCTCGAACGCGTGCCGGGAAATTGTTCAAAGACGAAGAAGATTAAAGTTAAAGTTACAGTTACAGTTGGGGTTGAAAAGTTTATTTGAAACGTTCGGCGAATAAAAAAATTAACTTTATTCCTCGAATAAGAAAAATAACTTTATTGGACAAATAAAATTGACCCGGATTAACTTATATTTTGCCTACAATTCGTAGTGAAAAAACGCCTTGGAGAGCGAATCGATATCGCCGCGGAAAAAATGTTTCGCGCTGGTCTGAACAGCCCCATAAGCCGCCACGCATAGTAAACTGCCGCGGATCCAACGCGGTAAAATATTCGCTGCCGCCGCGAATATTCGCGTTGGTTTGGAGGAGCCTTTATTCCGCCTGGACGGACGAAATAAGAGGATCGTCTGCGGTTTGTCCGCGCGGTCGAGCCCGCTAAAATACGAAAACCGCGGGAGGGGTGACCGTGCGCCCCTGGGGATGGCTGCTTCAAACCGATCGCGATAAATTCCACGAGGGGGGTACACTACCAAATTAGAGAGGATCATTGTTTGAACAACGCTTTGTAATTGCGGCCAAGTACAGCGGTTTCTGGATCCGCTGCAATCTCCATGGACGAAGACCACTGCGCTCGATTCGGGGGCCGTTGGGAAGAGTAGATTCGAGTGGGAGGGATTGTGAAAATGTTAACATTATTAGCAGGTGCGAGGACCCCGCGAAGAGTGAAACATTTAATTAATTATAGCGCTATGAAGAAAATTCGACGAATATTTTAAAAGTTGTCAACATTTTGTATTGTCAAGGAGTTGATTGGCCATTCTATTATCTACTTTTCTAGAAATTTTCTACGCCTTCCTGTCGAATTATTTTCTTCAACATTCTAATCCTCAACGTGTCAAAGTGGAAGAAACTAATTTTGTAAGATTACCGGTGTTTGATCGAATTAAAAGATTAATTTGTATAACGCAGCTTTTAACTGGACTGGTCTAAAATTATTCAAAGGGTCTCCGTCCATTTTCCTCGAATTAGATAGGATTAAGGTTCAAACAACGTTTCGTAATTGCGGAAGATTGCAGCGGTGGCTGGATTTAACCAGATCTTTATCGATGAAGTTTACTGTACAGCGACATTGTACCTAGCTATTAGGCGCGTTCCTGCGACGATTGCTTCCTTTTAAAGACACGGAATTAGGAAAGAGAAATTATTCGCAAGGCTAGCACTAGTACTACTTAGACTTTATCATGATTTCGTGATCAGTTGGCTTAATATTCCGACTTTATTCTATCTTTATCGGGGTATCAATTTTAATACACCCGAAAGTGTGATTCACTACTTATATAATATACTAGTATTAGTATGATAATAGTAACATAGATAATAAGCTTCTTTGGTATTCAAATTGAACTTTAAAGTTGATAGTCTATTTTTCAGAATAAATACAACATACAATGAAATAAATCTTTTTTGAGGTGCCATATTGATGCTCTAAAAAAACCATTTAAATCAAATTAGAAAATTCTTTTTGGACAATATAAGAGTAGCTTAATAAATACCGAAAACATTTATTTCATTTTATGTTGTATTTACAGGGGGAAAAAAAATTTTCGGCCGATCAAAGTAGAATGACCCATTAAATCCAAAGTGTTATAACAATATCCTAATTAAACTATTCTCAATTATCATAAAATTTTCGAATCGTGCATTCCTTTACACTGAATCCATCCATGTGCTTCCATTAAATTAGACAGCTTCGTGAGAATTGAAGGTGCATCATTCGTAGTCGAGTTTTACTTATTAATTAGAACTTTGCCAGTGAAATTTTCACCTCGATCTCGTCGACCGTTTTTTTCTTTTTTTTTTTATTTCCCGTCGCACAAGGAGCCAGGAACGCGATCAGATAATCACGAACGGCAATCCTTCACGTGGATCGGATCGTTCATCCTTTAAACCCTGTTGCATGAAGGCTGTCGAAAGTATCCTTTGTCGGGACGGACTTAATAGATATTCAGGCGGCGTCCTTCATTCACAAAGCGTATCCTTGGCTACTGGGTGGCCTGTCAGCAACAGTTCTCATTGACAAATCGGCGTATTCATCAAATTCTCGGGCGGGGCAAGGAAATTTCCATGAATGGCTAATTCAATACCGCTCAGCTTCTGGCCATAACGATCCGCAACTACTTGCCGCAAGCTCAGACGTCGGTTTGACGTATTTACAAATCGGGACAAAATCGATTGGCTCCTCAAGGCCACGGCAGATCCATCCCTGACGTGTAATCTACCTAACTGTCCCGTCGATCTGTATCTCATATCTTTGTGAAAAAGTTGTAAATAGCATTTTGCCTCTGACAAGAGGGGGCCATTATCTGCGCGAGCGAGTTTTAAGTGAGATTAGGGTTAAAATGTGGGGGTTGATGAGTGTAATCGTACTCCAGATTATTAGCTTTTTAATCATGCTGCTGGGGAAATGAGTTTGAGGATGTAAATATATATCGTGCTAAACTGGGGAAGGGTATTTTAATTATAAATGGATTATTAGTAGTTCCCTGGTACAGGGATTATTTGCATGTTGCGGTAGCTTTTAATGAGGGTGCTCCATTAACGTGTCATCTACATTGCATTTCTTAGTAATTACGAGGGCAAACCGAGTAAAAATAAATTTGTCCAGGAATATTCATGATTTCACCAATATTTCATATTTCTTGCAAATTCTGAACGAAAGCTGGCAAGTTCATGCTTCATTGGCATGGCAATTAAAAACTTATATCCTCGTGAATACTTTATTTCACTGATTCATCGAACTAATTGAAATCAATTATTACAATATGTTCAGATAGAAATATCAAAATCTAACGCGAAGAAAATAAAAGAAAATGCAGGAAAGGTAAAGATGAACGGGCTGTAATTAGAGACCCCTTTTTATTCTCGCA
The DNA here is from genome assembly GCA_960531205.1 of Andrena bicolor. NCBI lineage: Eukaryota > Metazoa > Arthropoda > Insecta > Hymenoptera > Andrenidae > Andrena > Andrena bicolor. The sequence goes on from OY482666.1 coordinate 879,033, forward strand.
AAATCTTTCGACTTCAGAGTTTATCACTCTCCGTAAACTTCCCCGAGAAGTATTGACTGAAGGGGTAAATGCACTGACTGGATCCTTGAGTTTACGTGACACAGTAAAGAAAGACCCTTTACCGAACGGGAAAGCCATTCTGCGAAGGAGTCACACCATCTGCCGCGCTGGTAGAGAATAGGCCACTCAATCTTTGGGGAATCAAAGTACACAGTACACACACCCTTCTCCCATGCAAGCTGCAAAAAAAATTTCGCACGGTTTCTTTTTCAAACTCTCAATTCTATAATTAAGGCAATTCTATCCTTCCTATAACAATTGAGTCAACTCAGAAAGGATAATTCAAGACTCAAGAGAGCGAGGCAGAAATTTTCACGATTGACTATCGCTTTAAATTTCCCACGAGTGACTGTGTCAACATTTACTTACCTCCAACATTCAAGAGAAAAAGAAATACAAGCAACTGGTCGATAAAGGCAACATGGCCGCCGACAGGGACACTCGCCCTTCCTCTAGCATTTCGACAAATTGCCCGCAGCGTTTCATTATCCGCTAACGACTCGCGAGCTCCCGAATTAGAACGCGACACCGTCGTGACGTTGCTCGGAACGTCGGGGCCTCGTCGCTCAGCCGAGGAGCTTGGGAAAAATTAATGAGTGTATCCGCGCCGATTGGGTGTCTTCGACCCTCGTCGGGGACTGACAAGGATGCTCGTCACAGTGCACCGATGCGTTACCTCGCTTAAAATGATAATGTCAGAAATAGCAGCGAGAATAGGCGAAGCACGGGGCGGAGAGAGCGGAGGACTTAAATAATTCAGTTTAGAAAATGGAGTGGAAGCTGTTTGAAGAGTGCAAAGGCCATTCCCGTGAATGTGATATTCATGAGACGAAACATCTAGACGGAGCTTTTTGTTTATTCCTCGGCTGGCGGTGGAACAAGCCACGGTGCGGAAGGAATTCGATGCCCTGACGCGAGGGTGTCGGATAATTCGCATTATTCGTCAGATGAAGGGGATTTTTTTCATACAACCCTTTGTTTCGAGAGTCGAAACGAATCGCGTCGGAGCTTCTTCCCCAGCGGAATCTCCACGGGGGATGCGTGGAACTCTTTCATTTTGCTTTCTCATCTTGCGGGGGGCGCGGCGGCTTCCGTTTGTCCTGTAAATAAACGCATTCCTTCGGCAAATATCTACTCGCGTGGCCGGACCGAGGTGCCTTGGGAACTGTTTCCTCGCTCGCTCGCTCGCTCGTCTTCGCAACGGGCATGAGGAGGCGGTTTTAATAACCTTCGCGCGGTGTGTGCTTCGATCGAGTGGTACTAGGTTTCAGATTGATTTCAAACACCGAATGTATCGATATGAGTGGCGGAACCGATGGAAAATAAATAGGAAAACCAGAGAGAAATTTGCTCGTAGGAGGGTTCGTGTTTGGCGAGGTTTAATTTCGAATTTAGATTGTAGCGAAGATGTTGCTTTGAATAATATGTTTTAGAAATGGTTTCTTACCTTATTTGGGTTGTTTTTAAATACTCGTATGTTGGATTATTTGGACAAGTAAATGTTTCTCCTCTATGTATTTTGTTATTTAAGAAAAATATTATTTAACCCTTTAGCGCCCGCACCTAGATGGCGTTGAAGGAAAAATATCCTGTTTTGTTTTTATCGTTAAAAATGGTCTGAATTTATATATTTTTATGCAAAAAAAATTAATTTTTTTTTAATTTATTTTTTTCAGAGGTCAAAATACGTAAAACCGAGGAATTCAGGGTTCAGATAGGTCCAACTTTCTTCAGTGAATAAAACAATACATAACATGTTTCACTTAAACTATTGCAAACAGCGAAATGCGAGCAAACGGCGAAATGGCAAAAAAAAAAGGATGTATCATATATGATACGTTTGGCGCTAAAGGGTTAAGCTTAATGCTCCACTTAGGGACCTCAGGAGATTTCTGCTTTTTCATCAGTCACACCACACTTCCGTTTTCAATGAGAATAACACCATCGACCGCCTGTGTAACTTAGCCAATAAGTTCTATCATGTTGTTGATTTTTTCTCGAACACCAATATGTTTTTTTAAGAACAAGCTCATAATGCTAATGCGTAGCAACTCTGTCTAATTAATTTTTGTCTTTCAGCTCATGTACATTTTATTTTTTACCAAAGGGTGCCCACCCGTATATAGCAATAAATAAATAAATAAATAAATATTCTTTAATACCTCGAAACGTAACAGTCTAAACATCTGGAAACAAAAAAATCATGACTTTGGTACGCCACTTTCATAATTACCGGCACAAAAAAGAATTCAAATACCGTCAAAGACCCAGTTCCTGATCACTTAAGATGCAAAGGGAGTAGTTTCTGATCAACCTAGAACATTTTAGTATAAGCTATCAAATGTTTGCGTATAAATTTAAAAATACTTCATAATTATTTAATAATTTTTTGGAATAAATTTCTATCGTGATAAACTTATTAGTATTTGGTATTTATATACTAAACTGATTAGGAATTGGGTTCTGATCAGGAATTGGGTCCTTCACGGTAACATTCTTCACTTTCATCTATCATCTATCCTACTTTCAATTCCCCATCCAAGACACTGGCAACCTACAAATCCCCGTTCCTCATTCCTCATTCCGTCGATTGCCAGTGGTAGCGCCACTTTCGACACACCCCCGCATTTACAGAATGCGAATCTCCAGCACTCAGCGAGCGATCCTCCGAACCGCCGCGCTGGCCGAGGCGAGTTAAATCAGAAAAGTAGCCGGGAAAGCGGAGGGTCGCCGATACGAGGAACGTACGGCGAAACAAAGCGTCGCACGAACCGCTGACCGAATCGAACGTTTGCCCAGGGACCTCTTCCTCGAGCCCGACTTCGAGCAGACTGTCCCTGGAATCACGATAGTCCGCGGACTTAAATCCCGCACGGGCCATCCTATCTTCCTCCCCTCGGATGGCTTTTCGAAGCCCGTGGAATCTGCGCGAGTGCCGTCGACCGGTCTCGTTAGCTCCTTCCCGTCATAATTCTCTTTCCCTTCGGATCTGCCGAACGATTTCCCCGGTCTGCCTCCGTCTGGCAGATTATTTTCACTGGCCGCGGGAACGTTCCAGGCAAAGTTCCTTAATGGACGGGGAAGTTACCACGAAAGAATCTGATTGCGCCCGATAACGAAGTTTCCGCCGGCGAGTCGCGGATGTTGTGGCCGCCGCTTGGAAATAAGGGAAGTTGGGGCGCACCATCGATTCGCGTCGGAAAAATCGGAGATTGCCCCATCGCGAAAGGTTTAATAACTCTTTGCTGGAAGTTCGCTAACCCGACGCGAGTCTCGCGCCTCTGGCACGTGATTTTATTTCAAGGGTTTCAGTGTTCCTACAGTCTGGGAGAGTCTGCAGCACCTCTGGAGCTTTAGTTAAGAGTGGGCGAAGGGAACATGTTTCTTTCAGTGTGTGGAGGAATTTTGATTGCTGTAGAAATATGTGGGAAAGATTGGTGCTTGACATTAGATATGGATTGCTGAGTATGTTTAATTTGACGTGGTTGAGGGGTAGTGGGGGGTTGTGAAGTAGGTTTGTGAGTTCCCTTAGTCATCAGTGTCAAGTGTCGAGTTCGATGCGAGGAATTCAAGGGGTTAATATAAGGGAACTTTAAAGAGATATCTGATAATTGAGGGTAGCTTATACAACTTTGCTCCGCAATGGAGACACATGATGGGTTTAGATAATTTCAATGGGCCTACGGTGGGTGTTTTTCAATTGTAAGTCAGTTACCTAAAAATTCTATAGACGGGTTATGATTTTCTGAAGTATTAATAAACACATTATCACACGTCTTTCTGTACCCCTATTTTATTTTTCTTTATTCAAATAAAAATTTCGAAGAACGAATAGAAGTTAAAAAATTATTCGTCACGTGTCGAATGAGGTTGAAGTTGAAGTTAAAAATTTATTGGACGCTGAAGTTGAAACGCTGATCGAATAAAAAATTAACTTTATTCGTCAAATAATCTAAAGTGAAAGTAATTTTTGTTTGATCCGTTATTTAAATAATTGTTTGTTTAGTTAATATTATACTAAGACTTAAATATATATATATACCTACCATCCATCAATTTATCACTCAGTTTTCTATCAAAGGATTTCCCACTAACTTTCCAACTCACCCTACTAACTTCTGGGTGATTGTTACAGGGCATACCAACTTTAATTATCGCCGTGTCTGGAATCGATGACGCAGCGTCGGTGGCGATTCACGGAATCGTGAAGAGCATCATGTTCTCCCACGACGCGCTATGGTATCAAATCCTCCAGGGTCCAATCGCCATCGTCGGAGGTCTTGGATTCGGCGTCCTATGGGGTTGGCTGGCCAAATACGTTCCAGAGAAGGGTGATGTAAGTGCTCTCTATTCCCTACCAAATGCTCTTCAAACGCTGAACTTCTTCCACCATTAGCATTCGCGGGGAATCAAAGTCAGTGTTGGAATTTCTAAACTTATGGCATGGAAATTATTTGTCAGACTTTTAATTAGGAATCATACTTTCAAGTTTCTATTATCTTTTTGTTAGTACAATTCATACTGTGCACAATTAATAATTCTGAATGGTAAAATTCATAACAAAAAAAATTGACTTAATTAACCGGTTGAGGTTTCTGGTACCTTGTAACGTTAAAAAAGTCGTTCACTGGGTCATATCGACTGCATATCGATTCTAAAGCCCGATTACGACAACGGGGTCCGTTGCCAAGTACTCAAAAGTGTCTCGTCACCCGCTAGCCAATCTAATAGGTCTTTTAATGCTGTTGGCCTTGTTCGTTGGGGTGTTAAACTCACTCGACAGAGCGTGTGATTCCTATTGTTTCTGATTTACGGGCTCAGGCATTATTCCAGTGAAATATCTTAGAAATGGTTACTCAATCAATACATGGTGCCTTATTTATCTAGAAATTCTTTTCAAACACTCGTATGCTATTTTAGCTACTGAACGGGAGCAAAATCACCAATTTCAGACGTACTCGTGTTTTCTACTTTCCTCCCAAGGGAAAAAGACTTTACGCGGTCGCCGAGAGACCAAAATTCGGGCAAGCAAACGAAGCGACCAAAAAAGTGTCCATCAATCCTATCAATGCTCATTCACATTAGTATAAAACTTTATTACAATAAATTAATGTTATGTTTAATATCCTTTCGATATTATTACAATTTTTCAAAAGAACACCCTAAGAAAAGAATATTTACTGGTTTTCTCATTCCCAAGTAAATGGACCATTGTTTCTTATTGTTTTTTTAATGTCACGATTGGAGTCTTCATTATATGTCAAGTCCCAAATTACCCAAATTTCGAGATTCAATTTGGAAAATATATTTGTGGTCGCCAACAAAGTTGCTGGTCATGTAAACGCCTGCTAATACACCTTCATGTACCTTAATATAACTTTAAGTGCGCAATACTTCCGAGATTCAATCCTTATACAGCACTTCAAGTCCATTCTATACCATATAATGCACGTGCAGAAGCGTGGCTTTAGATTCACTAGCGCGCAAGTCGTAGCGACCAACGCATGGTCAGAAGTCGCACAAAGGCACACTGTATAATGTATATGGAGGTATCTGACATACAAAATCTAGCTAGCACAGTATTCTCGAACCTATTTTTAGTCGCGAGCCCGTTTTACAATATTCAAATAATCTGCAACCCCCTCCCCCAAGGTAAGGTAAATTTATACATCAATAATAGAATACGGCAATGAAACAATTTAACAATGTGACCCGTTTGGGAGTCGCGAAAATTCCATCTAATTTATAAAAGCTGTATCTACTTGCAATAAACATGTCTTCTCGTTTAAAGCAAAGGAAATACAGAAAATATCCATTTCTATGATAAAATTAAATTCGTTAGCCATCGCAAAATACAATCTTCCACTTCCATTTACACACCACTGTGAGTCACTAAAAGCGCCATCCGAGTAGAATAAATAATTCAAATTCCACCCTCGTGTGCGGCCCAGTATCGTTCCCGTCGTAAAGCAGAGTGTTATATGTATCAATAACGACCCGACTTTTCCAAACAGTATTGGCCATTTTTCCCAAGTTTTAAGTGCCCTGTAAAATCCAGTAGTCTCGCGAACGGTACAACCAAACGCTCCTCGTTCTATTCCATTGGCCGGTGTCGAACATTGGATTGGAAAGGCCGCGCGCGCGGCCCCGCTGCAGTTGCTTCTCCATTCGTCATCCACCGAATGCCGGGCCGTTTCGCCATGATTCACGGTGTCATAACGCTTGACCCGATCCGCCGGCAATAAAAGATAACGCTTTGGCACGCAGCCCCCGCGGTTCCGTTCTTTAACGCCGCCGGTGTCCCCTCGAAACAACCGCCCGCGCGAACGGTTTTCATACAATACGGCTGGCAATTGTCCGTTAGAAGCTGGTTACGCCGGGAACGCGGCTCGTTTCTCCTTTCCTCGGACGGCGGAGGGCTTTGGAATAGCTTCGCGACGAAAATTGCGACGTGGTTTATTGTGCTCTTTCAGCTTCGCGATTCCAGTCGGGTGAGAAGGGAGGCGGCCGTTGGGACGCTCGAAAATCCTGCTGCGAGGTGATTGAAATCGTGGCGGTGGTTATTTCTAAGAATGTAAATGTTGACATTTATTTCAGGATTGCAGGTGTGTTTTTTTTTTAAATGTAGAAATTTTTTGGGGAATTCTGCGTTTTTTCGGCAATCCACAGATCCCTTTGAGAATCGTAGATTTTTTTAAAAAATTTAGGAATTTCTTTGAGAATTGTAGATTTTTTTTAATAATCTAGGAATTTCTTTGAGAATTGTAGATTTTTTTTAATAATCTAGGAGTTTCTTTGGGAATTGTAGATTTTTCGTAATAATCTAGGAATTTCTTTGAGGATTGTAGATTTTTCGTAATAATCCAAGAATTTCTTTGAGAATTGTAGATTTTTCGTAATAATCCAAGAATTTCTTTGAGGATTGTAGATTTTTTGTAAGAATCTAGGAATTTCTTTGGGAATTGTAGATTTTTTTTTATAATCTAGGAATTTCTTTGAGAATTGTAGATTTTTTGTAATAATCTAGGAATTTCTTTGGGAATTGTAGATTTTTTGTAATAATCTAGGAATTTCTTTGAGGATTGTAGATTTTTCGTAATAATCCAAGAATTTCTTTGAGAATTGTAGATTTTTTGTAAGAATCTAGGAATTTATTTGAGAATTGTAGATTTTTTGTAAGAATCTAGGAATTTATTTGAGAATTGTAGATTTTTTGTAAGAATCTAGGAATTTATTTGAGAATTGTAGATTTTTTGTAATAATCTAGGAATTTCTTTGAGAATTGTAGATTTTTTGTAATAATCTAGGAATTTCTTTGAGAATTGTAGATTTTTTGTTAATAATCTAGGAATTTCTTTGGGCATTATTGGTTTAGCACGAATTGCAATAGAATTTTTCAACAAACACTGTTATCTGTAATTAGTCAAGTCACCGCGAAATGTAGAGTTTTATTTCTCACAGATTTATTTGCCTTTCCTCTTTGCATTGTGATTTATTGAGAGAGATTAACTCCGCTGTCTCGCTGGAATGTTTGTATTATCGTTGAAGAAGAGACGTCAAGGGGAACGTTTAACTTTAATGCAAATTCCAGTAACAGATAGCTGTGTTGTTTTAAGTAAGAAGAAACTCTTGTTCGGCGGAAGATTTCAAATTTTCTAGAATTACTGCTCCCCGAAGTTTCTTATTTCAGGAAACGCGTACATTTTCTATAATCTTGCCAGAACTTGAGGGCTATTTGGCGCGGCACTGTGATAGAACGAAACTTTAGCATAAATAAACGGCGCTCTTTTAAAGGAGCGAAGAGAGATTTATTAAAACAACGCTTTCGTTAAGCGAAACTTTCATGGTTAACGTCCTAGAAAAAAAATACATCTCGGGTGCGAATTTAATTATATTGGAAGTTTAAAACAGTGCACCGTAAGCTGCAATCTTTTCACTAGCTAGTTCATTGTGGTAAAACTTAAACAGAAGGTTAAAAAAAATCATAATTTCAATTACTCAAATTATAATCATCTTTTATTCTCACATTATTAATAGAAAATCATATATTTGTGCGTATATTATTCAGTACAGCTATTAATATCATCCTCATAATTCGTTCAATATTTTAATCTCCCACTCAGAAGGTAATCAGATTTTAGTTAAAATCGCAAAATCTGATCCAAAGTCAATGAATGTAATTGCAACTAAAGTGCAACGTGGTAAAATCAGTATCCCACATACTCTGTGCATACATAATACCCAGCAGAAGTAGCAGTGAATTTATTATCATCGGACACATCAACAGAAAATAGTTGGGGCTAGGTTAGGGTTAGGTGAATGCAGGAAAAATGACACGATTTATCCAAATGGTTAATCAAAGCTGGGTAAATATGTTGAGGGGGTGTAGTTGCGATATTTTCAAAGACCTCTGACAGTTCACCCCCCTTACTTTTTCCAAGCCGGCAATTCACAAAGGCCACCAGAAACGCATTCCTCGAGTTCAATCAATCCCAAGCACCGATACATTTCGCGGAAGCCCACCGTTTAGGAATAATCACTCGAAAGCTTCACGCTCTTGCAAACACTTGTCACTCACCACCACACAGCCATCCACGTGTACAGGCTGACCTACTTTCATCCAGAAATGGATTTATCTCCGAAAGCACGTGCGATTAACCTCTGGGCGAGTTGAAAAATAACAGTTTTTCTACCCGCCACGAGTCGCTTCTTCGTTTCTTCAAAAATCCTCGATTAACCTCTTCGGGGATACTTCTGACAGAAGAGCACGAAAATCTGTTGGCTACAGAGTTCATTATGCAGTAATAATATGCGTAAACTAGGTAGCAGGAAACAAAAGTTGAACAACTCTCTTTTCATTGAAGCATTCAGTTAGAAAGAATTTTATTTAACATTCCAATCTACGTGTACGTAATACGAGTGTGGACTGTAAAATTCAGAGTGTCAGAGGATGGATGCTGCAAACAAACACTTTTTATTAACATTGTTAATCATTTAGACCTAAAAATCTACTAATTTAACAGTCGGTCGGTACTGGACGACAATTTTTCGTTTCCTAGAAATTACAACTTTTTTACTTTTGCCAATTATCTATTCCTACTATTAAATCTCACAAAAATAATTTCCCCCCTTTACTAAATTCTATCTATACTACAAACACGTTTTTGAATTTTTGATTTTTATCGACTCTACTCTAAAATATAAGAAAAAAACCTGGAGCAGTCGGTACTGCACGACTCTCACCTACTCCTCCCCAGACCCATCGAACTTAATGGGAATGTATCGCAAACGAAACTCGGTCGAGGTGGCGCTCTGATCGGAGTGCCCAAGATGGCGTGTGAGCATGCGCGTGATAACGCCGTGCCGTCCGATTTGAAATGATGCACGCACAAATCATGATATTTGGTTTGAAATAAAAAGGTTATAATAATAAACACTATAAACGAATCGACGCAAGCGCAAAGCCAAGCTCATCTTGGCGTTGATTCATTTGACGTCACGGCGTCATCACGCGCATGCTCAGACGCCATCTTGGGCACTCCGATCAGAGCGCCACCTCGACCGAGTTTCGTTTGCGATACATGGGGGAAGATGACGCAAAGCTCGGCGCAGATGGCGCCACTAGCGCATGTACTGCGGTTTTGCATGAGCGCGCATGTGTGAATGATTTGCGCGCGACTTTTTAATTTGTGGAATGTATGAAATATGTAACAAGGTTTTGTATCGAAACATCGAAATTGTTCTTCTTTTACAAATTCAAAATAAATCATCCACATACAAAATTAAAAACTTTATACCTCGAGTTTACATTACTTTACGCTTCGTAAGATGGCGTTGCATAAAATAATTTAAACAGGTTTAAATTCAAATAAAACACCCGATAACTGGTGACACGTGCGCTGGTAGCGACACAGGTGGGAAAAAGTTGCAGTCATCTTCCCCATTCCCATAACTTGAATCAACTGATTAACCCTCAAACGGTCCTCTTAGGCCACTAAACTAACTCCCAGGAACAGTCAGAAAAGTTTCGTGTGATCGGAACCCTGGGACACCCTGTATATCCCGCGGCAGGTGAGGGGCCAGTGGGATGGAATCGAGAGCGTGCGTTATCACGGCGGGTGGATCGATCGCGGCCGATCGAGGGATCGCCGCAGCCGCGGAAAAAGCCTCGCAAACGGTCGCTGGCGCTGGCGCGGCTCGACGAAACCGTTTTTCATCGGAACGTAGCATCCCCATCTTGGCAGTTCCCTGCAGGCCGCAAGATACTGGCCGAGCCACCGAGAGGCAACCACCGCCTGACAGAATTTATTATTCGCCTCGTGTTTCAACGTAATTTACACCCGTTGGCTCTCGCGTCCGCTCTTATCCCGCGGCTTGACGCAAATTGTATGTTATCCGTCTTAGCCGCCCCGTCCGTGCGGGGGTGAGTTATCAATTTTCCAGGCGGAGACTAGCTGCCTTGTTTCCTCATAATTATCGCCTGCAATCGGTCGTAATCAGTTTCGCTCTGTGATAACTACTCTATATTACATAGGTATAACGGAGATGAGCAAAATTTTTATTTAAATAGAATTTCAAATAACGAATAAAAGTTAAAAAAAAAATACTCGTCATGTGTCGAGTAATCTTAACCCTTCGTGGTCACACGGGGTGTATTGTACCCCAAGAGCAATTTTTGATTTGAAATTCCGCACCTTTACATCTTCCAAAGGGGATTTATCGCAAAAAAAAAAAATAAAAAACTTTTTAAAAAATCTGTATTTTACCACGACGATGGAAAATCGCTCGTTTTCAACTACAAATTTTAGCATATCAAAATTTACATTTCTAGAAAAAGACTATTAGACCATGACTGTATAAGTATTACGAATGTAGAATTATCACTGAAAAGTTAAAAGATTCAAAAATACGAAAATGGTAACTCAAAAAATGACGCTGGGGTACAGTGAACCCCGTGTGACCAACTTGTGATTATAAGAAGGTGTGACCACGAAGGGTTAAGTTAAGGTAACTTTCATTCGATTCTATATTTAAATACTTGTTTATCTATCACCCAAGAATTACTCCATCATTTCGCGCGTCAAGTCACAACCACTCAAACTCAAAACACCAAATACAGCCATACTTTGCAGCACCCAACTCGCGGTAAAAAATATCTTCAGATAAGTCCGCGAACGATGCCAATTAAGAAGAGCCGTAGCAGCTTTGAGGTCCATCAGCGGAACTGGCGGAGCATCCCCCAGGGTCGACAAACCCAATGACAAACTTTTCCGCGTTGTTCGAAGGCGCGGGTGAGGGAATCGGGGTGGAAGGGCCAGAACCGCCTGGGGAGAGACGGTGTTGAAATCGATTTCGCCAACAATCGTTGAAATTCGCTTCCCTTGCCGTCCAAGTGGCTCGTCCACCGCGAGCCAAGGTGTGCTGCAGGGCGCGAAACAGACCGTGGGGGTTGAACGGGAAGGGGGCCAGTGGGTCGATCGTCGAGCTCGCAGAAATTTTCGAGGCTAGGTGATCTCGCCTCTTTTTCAGGCGTAACGACGTCTCGCGTCGACGTGCTCGCCTGTGCCGACTGCCGACTCTATCGCGCAACCGATCCTCTGAGAACGGAGCCTTCTCGGTGTTTATTCGACGCGGATAACTCGATCGTCCCGGGTCGCATTGGAATTTCTCTGGAAAGCCCGGGTTCGTTAAGGAGAAACTGGGCCCCGTCGTTTCTTTTCATCCGCGATAGCTGGGATTGTGGATTCTTCTGGTTTTATGCTCGGCGGCGCGTGTTCTAATTTCCAACCTGATTTCGGCGGAGACTCGAAAGGAGACAGTCGGGGAATTGAATCTGTAAGGGGAATTATTGTTCTGCTTGGTGGAAATGGCGGGTTGATTTTTTTCACGACTGATTTTTAGGGGGTGTTGAAAAGTTTTGGGAGATAAATTTTTACTCGTTATTCGAGAATAACTTCATTTTATTCGATATCTTATTCGAATAAAAAGTTATTCGATATTTCAGACGAATAAAAAGTTATTCGATATTTCAGAAGAATAAAGATTTATTCGATATTTCAGACGAATATAAATTTATTCGATATTTCGGACGAATAAGAATTTATTCGATATTTCGGACGAATAAAAATTTATTCGATATTTTAGACGAATAAAAATTTATTCTATATTTCAGACGAATAAAAATTTATTCGATATTTCAGACGAATATCAATTTATTCGATATTTCAGACGAATAAAAATTTATTCGATATTTCAGACGAATAAATATTTATACGATATGTCAGACGAATAAAAATTTATCCGAATAACACCCAACTGTGGTTGATGGGTGGGAAACGTGTGCTGCAATTCGAACCCTGATTTTGGTTAAATTTGAAAGGGAGAGGTTGAAAGCATTGGTAACACGAGTGTGCCGTGGTTTCGTAATTCTAATTCTCTTTTCAATATCGTGATAATAATACATGATCCAATTGGATGTAATGGAGTGAATGAGAATGTAATAAATAATAATCTTCTGATGTGAAACAAGTCTTTGTAAGTATAATAACAGAGGTGAAAGGGAATGTGCAAGCTTATTGTTAATTTTAAACAAAGCCAAACAATACACGTATAATATTTTACAAACGCAAGTGTAGGTAGGTACTTAAAAATTCTTTAGTTTTGATCCTTGCCATGTCGACACAAATTCAACCTGTAATCGATTGGACTAACATTATTTTCATTTCTCTGTAAATTATTTGTAAATCCACCCCATTATTTATTATTCTATTTTAAACGTAATTTATTAACCTTCTCTTGGGCTTCATTTTAGCATTCATTTCAAAATGTTGGATTAAAATCAGCGACGCGAATATTTGTTCGATGAAAAATTCCAGTTTACAAAGTTGGTAATTACACTGCAATTAATCATTCCACCATAAGCACGTTTAAGGTGATGCAAAAATAATTTCATCCCTTTTTAACAAAGTTTATAGTTCCAATTTCCTAACGCAATTAATCACCGCCCGAATAAAACGCACACAGCCACTTCCGATTACTTTTCAAAATTCTACATTTTTCTCTGCAATCGTGAAAACGCATTTCCACCTGCAAACAAGAAATCCGTTTTGCATATCGGTGAAAAAAACTTAGAACTGTAGCTAATATGTTTTATTTAGGAAACAACGGTATTTAATAGTTTTATTTGAAAAATATCGTTCTTGAAACGTAGTTAACACAGTTCATCCAATTGTTATAAAAATGTTATAAAAATATTCAACATTATTCTACGTAAAACCACTATAAATAGTAATACTAAAATAAATAATTAATAACAGTTCTACTAGTAAATGTGGAATATACTAAATTTCATATAAAGATTTTTCGATGCAGTACGATTTCAATTCAAACAACTATTCGCATTGAGAAAAATCGATAATCAACTGGATCCCCTATAATTTCAAGATAATAATCAAGTACATGAAAAATCGTTATTAATTAAATCCCGTCAATTAATATTTGCCAAAATTAAATAGATTAATTCTGTCACACGTGCAATGCGGATCCAATATCGTGGCTCGAAACAACTGTCTGTGGCCGCCTGAAATATTCGCGGTTTGTTATTCCGGTTATTCGGTCCTCAATGACGTTGACATGTTACCGTATCGAATTGGAAAAGTTTGTGGTATTTACAAGTTGCGCGGAATCGACAGTCGAGTGGAGAAACATTTCATTGGAGGGCGCAGTGGGGAAAAAAGGGGGCGCCGGATTTTCGTAACATTATTCGATCACGAGGGAATTGTTCAAAGCCCTTCAAACTCCGAAAAAAAATTGCAATTCCTGCAACTTTCGCTCGGCGCTCGACGAATCGTCGTTTACGAGATGCTCGCGCTGCAAAGTTTATTCGTTGCAGTTAGCAGCGCAGACCGCGGTTGACAAGCTTGTTTTATGGAAGCCACGAAACAGAGTACAGTTTTTGGACACATGAAAACAGAATGAATACTGATATCCAGAATATTCGTAGCTTTATTACGATCTATACCTACTATTATTATTATTATTATGTATAAATTTGAAGTTGCATACTTTGAAATGCGCTTTCGCAATAAATATTAACTGTAACTCACAAGTGTGTTACAGCATTTTGTTCGTCTTGGCAAGAGGAAGGTTTCAACGTTTTAATTTTTTTAAATAAACTATATATAGGGTAAAGGACCCAATTACTGTCACCTTAAGCTATTTTACTTAAAATAACAAATAAATAAACGTTGTAAAGTCATACACAAAAAGAATTATGTAATTCAACCTGTAATCGATGCTATAAATTATATACTATAGTTTATTTATTCGTTATTTTGAGTAAAATAGCTTAAGGTGACAGTAATTGGTCAGGTGTCAGTAATTGGGTCCTTTAGCCTATATATATAAAATACAAATGCCACTGACTCACTCACTGACTGATTCTATGACCATGAAATTCCTCTTAGCCCCTTATAGGTGCTCATAAAGAAATCTTTTTAATAACTCCATCCCCTTGACCCAACAAGATATATAACCCAGTCAAATTGATTTTAACATGGAGGTAATAGAAAGCAGTATTTCAACCCTTGATCCTTGATTAACCTGAATTTCCATTTTATTTTACATACATCGTTAAAAAGAAACTTTCATTAATTGCTTCCTAATCCACACACACACACATATATCACAATTTACATTACCTCACTCCACCATTTCTATACATCCATGGCTTAGTGCACAAATATTGTGTCCACTTTTCGCGAAATTTGAGAAGTTACGCAATAAGTAATTCTTCACTGTTCCTTTACGCCTTTATAAAAATCACATTTATATCTCCTCCATAAATTTGTAAAAAAATATTTTTCTTCGTTGCATGTTTAAACTGATTTTTCTCGAAACAGGTACGCTAAAAGTGGACAAACAATATTCGTCATAATACCTAACTCTTCCACTCTCACCTCTCATACATCAACAATAAAAATACCAACCCCTCCCCCCACGCATTCAAATCCAAATCTCCCAAACGATTAAGCTCCACCTGCCAAATATCCCAAGCAATTCAAATTTTCCGCCACAACGTCTCACCTGAAAACCAAAATCTCCTCCCCACGTGCCAAACAATTGAAACTCCTCGTCGCATTTTCGAGTTAGTCCACCCTCCCCCGAATCTCGTTAACCCTTACCATCTACCTGAACCTAACCGCGATCCTTTGTCGGCTAATCGACAAGTGGATGGGCGAGGTGGGTGGGCAGAGGGGCTCGCGTGAGCAAACAGTTTTACAGGGTACGCGAAAATCGCGAGACAGTGGTACCCGGAACGTCGGGGCCGGAGGAGGGGGGAGGGGGGGCAGTAGAGTCGGATATGCGGCGTAGCGGGTCAACCAGGAAGGGGTCGTTCATCCCTGCGCGTGGTGGATTGCGCGGTCGTCGCATTTACGAATGCGCCCCTCGCCGCTGGGACCAGATGAATCCACTTTCCCGAGATAAATCTACCTTTATCGTGGCCTTCTACCCGCCGACGAGCGACGAGCGGAGAAAGGGAGGAACAGAGGGCTAGGATCTCGCGAGCCGATCGTAAATTGCACGTCGCCGAGGAAGAGGGTGCGGCGGGGGTCGCCACGCGGACGTCCGAATATCAAAATGTATTTCCGATCTGGCTGGCACCAGCGAGTTCGAGTTGGCGCGGGGGCAGACGGACGATCCCAGCCGCGCGTCTTAGCGATTCATCGAAAGGTCTACGTGAGGAACATACTTGGCTAATAATTCCAAGGGGGGAGGTGTGGGGGAGGTGTGGGGGGAGGGTAGAATTTAGCGAACGGTAAATTGCACGTGTTGGGAATCGCGATGCCAATCTCGGCTTAGGAAAGTTTCTTGGGAATCTGTCAATGGTTTATTATAGGGGGTAGGTAGGGGTAAGGTTATACTTGGGGGGGAGGGGGTTGTTAGGCTGCCATTTGGGACTTACAGGGGAACGCATACCTACACGGCAAATTCGGGAGATAATTATATTTGCATTGTGTGCTTCTAAAGGAAATTCAATTGCCCGAATAATTTTTAGAACGATTCATTTGTTCGTACTTAGATATTGAAATTGGGAGATTTACTTTTACGTTGGGTAGGGTAGATGCACCATTTGTGGCCATTTTAAGGTTTTCAGTGACTTTCAGCGTAATTATCTTTAAAATTGTACTTCAAACCAGGAAACTAAAAGCTTTACTAAATTTTACACTATCTTTACTATTAATGTGTAAGTTACCATTAACTAGAGAAATCATTAAAGAATTAATATAGTTAAAAAATATAAGAAATCCATTTTTCACCGTTTCTGGCCACTTGCCACTTTTCGCGTAAGCAATAAATGTAACCTTATATCTATAAAAAAACGCGATAATTATGCACATGGCCAAAAACGCTATAATGGCCACAAACGGTACATCTACCCTACTTTTGAATGAAATTCGGTTGCCTGAATGACTTGTAGAACGATTCATTTGTTGATAAATATTAAAATTGTGAGATTCAGGTTCTTTCGATTTTCGTGGATTTCGTTGATGTTTAATTCTAAAATCTAAAGGTATCTATTAAAATTTCTGATTGGTAGAAAAGAGAAATTTTATTCTTGAATGGTGGGCCGGATTGAAATCACCCTTTAATTTGATCGCAATTTTGCTATCGCGTGTAAACGATACTATAATTTTTTCGGTGATATTATTGGCCAGACCGTGTATTTATAGTGCCAAGCGCTGAATAGGGGATATTTGAGAGATGTGTATAAACGTATTGAGAGCTGGGTGCGCAGAGTACCTATGTTGAAATTTCTCGTTTGGTGGTCTAAGTGCACTTTCAAACGAATCACTCAGTGGCACGATGTCGAGGGACGTGTCACTGAAGATACATCGTCATCGATGCGTTAGAATCGATTCCCTGGCGAGGTGAATTTTATGGAAAGAATACGTTTCAGCTCCAAGATTGTGGAGTAAGTGCCATGCAATTTCTCACGGTCCTCTTACCGGAAAGCACTCTCGATCTTCTCCATTCCGCGGTTAGATCATTCAAGAACCAAGCCTCTGGTCTTTAATGACTCATCTATCGTGTTTCAAAATTCTTTCTTACCTATATAAACAAAATATCGTTTTACATCCGATAACTCTACTATTTCCAACCACTGAGCTGAAATATTTAACTCCAAGTCATGAATTCTATGAATTTTATTCCATGAATTTTAGTTGTAACGTGTCTCTATGAGGTTCATTGTATTTTTTTTTTCTCTTTTTTGCTCAAAATGGGTTTGCCCGTACAAGTGAAATGAATAAATAAATAAATAATATTTCAAAGAATCCTCAATCCTCTCGTTTCCACTAAAAACTCCATTAACACTATCTAATAACTAAAATCACCCTCATCAGTAGCTGTCAAAATTCAAAAGCACTCATGCTTCCAATTATCCAGAAATTATAAACTAGCAACACACAAGTTTCTCAAAGAACTGCCACTCGCAGACATACCTAAAAGGAATTCTGAAAAATTTTCAATTTACATCCTCAAACGATTTAGAATCTACTCAATAAAATCTATCACAGCCCACTCTGTTGGACATCGCAACAGTTAAAAATCCACGGTTCACAAGCCGACTTGTCAGGAATTCGAATCGAGCTGGCATAAATTTGACGGCTGGGTCCAAGGGGATCGCCTGGCAAGAACCGCGTCCCCCGAGTCGTAGTCTCGAGCCCGAGGCAAGAAGTTCAGCTGGGGAAACGCGGGAATCGTGCCAGTGGGTCGATCGACTGGAGACTCGCGCGCGATTATCTATCCCAGTATTCCCAGTGCGTTTACGCGGCGCGACGACGCGCTGTGCAACGGACGCAACCGATAAAGGCTCCCCCAAACCAACGTAGTGTTTTCTATCCTGTTTTTGGTTTCTTTATTTTGTATCAGGTCTTAGTGACAGTATTACTAATAGATTGGCGACATTCTCCTGATTAATACGAGTACAAACTCGACTGCATTTGGACGATTTTTAATTATCAGATTTATTTTTTTTTTTTTATTATTTGTAATTCATAATCTTCCGATCGAGGTCGTGTTTGGATTCATATTCATCGGAAAACTTACCCCTACCCATTGGTAATTTTTTTCAAAACCTTTGCCACCTTGCGCCAATAAAAGCTTTAATAAAGATGAGGAACCTCGTGAGTTGTCACTTAGATAAAAAATTAAAATTTAGTTGCGCCGCAGGATACTAAATCAGATGTTTTAAAGGAAATTGAGAACATAAGTAGGGAAACGAAAGTGGTGGTGGGAAATCGAGGCGCGCCTGCATGAAAAGCGACAGTTTAAAGTCGCGTGCATAGGTTTAATGAAAATTGACGGCGGCGACGGGAATATTTATCACGGTGAAACCATGGCCGCGTTAAAGTAACATTTGTCGTTAAATCCGGTGTCAATAATGTCGGTGACAAAGTTTATGAAAATCCGCGCCAACGGCACCTGTCACCGACAGGATACGAGATTGGAATCTGTCGAAGTGAGTTCCTGTTCGCGCCTTGAAAAGGAATTAAAGGCTGATACGGCGGGAAGACGAACGAGATTTTAATGCAACCAAGGAACGTAACGTTTTAACTGATTTAGAAACGAGAGTCCCCTGTTAACAGTTCAACGACGTTGTGGGAAGTGTTTGTATTAACTTCCAAATCATAAAAAAATAGAGAAAATCAACTTCTTCGTGGTTAAAATAATCCACTCATTATTAATGGATTATTACGAATTGATTATATTGGAAATTACGAAGCAATGAATTTTCAATCCACCCCTGAATATTCACCTTCTATTTTTTCTAGTTGTATTAAATAAATTATGTGAAATATAATGAATAGAACTGACTTACTGGTTTCTCTGCGTTATTTTGCACGGTGCCATGTGTCATATCAGCGACGACGAATTCGTAAAATATGTCTATAAAGCTTCTGACAGGGGAGGAAGACTTTAGGTTGTGTTATATAAAATTTCATCCTCTCCAAACATCTCCTCGTTCCTCCGAATGAAACGTATTGACGTCTCTCCAGATTTGCTGCGTCTTGAAAGGTATTTGACGGTGTATTCTGTGTGGAAAGGGGACACAGGAAGAAGAAAATACCTATTTCTTTTTTAGTAGCATAGACGCTACACCAGAAAATTAAGAACAGAATTTTTTCAGTTACAATTGGATGCTTAGTGTTTCGGAAATACCAATCGTGGGTCACAAAAGTGTAGTCCTTACTATTTAGTTTCCTCCATTATTCTTTTATACGTCCCATGTATTTTCATCGTTATTTCCTTCATTCCTTTTTCTCTTATAATTAAACATAAAAATTTTCATCTCTTGCTTGATTTACAGTAAAAGAATTCCCAATTTGTTATCACACCTACCAATATTTATTCTTTATTTATTTAAGGACTTTATTACGCATATAGTGCAGTAGAGAAAATTTTCACCCTCTTATCGCAGCATTTATATGCCGTCTGTTATCTCAAAATTTATTCTATGAATTCCTTAACGTCTAAAGACTTTCAATATACCTTATTATACACCAAAAGGCGATATATTTTTACATGTTCCGAGATTCACTATCCCGTTTCCTAGTCTAAATCCCCCCCGAGCCTCGTTTCATGCAATCACAGTGGTGCCGAGCAAAAAATGTTGTCTTTGATTTGCCAAGGAATTGACACGATACTCCATTCGAGCCACGTTGCGCAGACACGGGGCGAAAAAGCGTCGCGTGCATCACTTAATCCTTAACTGGTTAGGTGGAAACTTTATTACCAAACATTTTTTATTTCTATTTGCACAGTAGAATTTTGACTTTATCTTCGCAACAAAGCATCCACGCCTGTTCAATAAATATTAGGTCGGTGCAAAAGTTCGTTTCTTCACTATTAGGTGCACGGAAATATCTTTTTTTACTACACCTACTTGTACTTTTACCAGAAAAGTATTAAAGGTCATGAATATTCAAGGAAAATACATGTAATATATTTTAATATACAACTATATAATATTTGTAATATATGCAGGGTACTCCAGCAGTGATTCTAAATGAAAAAATAATTCAAAAATATAGAATAAATCTTTTCGACACGTGTTAAGTGCACACAAAGCCTCAAACAAGAAAAACCCATTCCATATTTTTGACTCACGTTTTTTATATAGAATCAGCCCTCCCCGATTATACTCTGTGTTAATACAAGTGATCCCAATAAAATCTGATTTGTAAAGAATATAAAACCACAATTTGTTTTGTATCCTCACCCGAAAGAACGTCGAAATAAACAAGCATCTCGAGCATCATCGCGGTGTCCACGAGTCCCCGGCGCAGCAGTTAAGGGTTAAAAGTCAGCACCGTTTGCTGTCGCCGTCGTGGCCCGAGCAATTTCGGTGGAGGGTGGAAAAAGCTGCGTCTTTAAAACCCGTTCAAAGGGGCCGGCAGGGAAAACGTCGATCTCTTTGTGGCACACTGGTACGCGCGACGGTGGCTGCGTTACTTCGAATGCAATATCGCTGTTTGCAAAGTGCATCCCGCGAAAACGAAGCCAGCCGGCGTCGTTCGTTCTGAATAAGATGTTACGCGGCTGTAAACGCGAATACCAGCCCTGCCGCCCGGTTATCTGGCTTTTTACGAGCTCGTGAACTTTCGCGTGGGAGTACCGCGACCCGGGCACGGTGTACTTTCACGGGGGTGGCGAAATTTTCGGTCCCTTTTGTTCGTGGCGCGTTGAAAAATTAGGGGGAGAAGTCCGCTACAGTCTATTAATTTATATTGCCGTGAATATATGGCAGCTTTGGTGATTGTTGTGAGTGCGTAGAAGTCGTGGACTCATTGTGTACTTAGCTATCGAAAATGTGGATTTTACATTTTGAAATTAATGTTCATATCCCTGGGAGTATTGAAAGGAATATTTCATATTTTTGAAAATGGAATTTTATGTAACGAATGAAGCTAACAAGGGAACATATGAACCTGCACACGTCGATTTTGATGAGACTCTGCAGATTTGCAGAATAGTGAAAAATATTTGGCAAATATTTTTTGTTATCGGCAATCATCCATGTCGAAGGGGTCAATGAGCCCCTAAATTTGGGGGTCGGGAGCATATTTCCTGAAATGGTATGTGTTCATTCGTTTAGGTGAGTAAAACTGCCATGTCAAACATTTGTTACTCCCAGACATAATGTGTTTTTAAAATTAAAAAATGTTCCGGACCGGCAAAGCCCCTATTTCTGCACAAATTATACGTTACATATTTATATAAATTGTTGAAAACTGAAAACCACTATTTCTTTGAAAAAAAAGAACCGGTCCTCTAAAGGTTAAGGACGCTGATCCCTTTTGAATAGCCGAATATCCGACGTCTCCATCGAATTATTTCCATAACATGTACTGGGAAGATAGATCGAATTCTTTTTACCATCCACCACACTTCATTCCCCCAACCCAGCCATAACTCAAAGCTTACTTCCCCTCGTACTCACACACCGCAATCAATACACCATCAGAATCTAATTCGCGACACCGTCACGCCTGCCTTCCACCAAAACGCATTACAATGGCCTCACGAGGGAATTTTCCAAATTAACGTTCTCACCTGACCCATCTTACCACTGAATATCCACCGCAATCTCGATTCGCGCGAATTACGGTTGAATAAATCAGATTGGGAGCAGAGGAACAATGAACGTGAACAAAATTAAATCACAGCTGGGATCCGAACCTAGCAATGGACTTCCGCGGCAGGCATTCGCAACACAGGGCTCACCAGCCGTCCCAAGAATAACGACAACCGATGACCCAGTGGACCCCTAGATCACAGCGCCGAGGATGATGATTCAGGGTGCCTGGAACAATGCCGCGGCTCGAGAGAGATCCGCGCGGTTAAATAGAGGGAGGAGGACGGCAACAGAGCCTGACCTACGCGCAGACAAGCAGGCATGGTCGTCGACATGGCGGTGAAACGCGTTGTGGTCACAGAAAAGAAAAGCGGGGACAATACGCTTTTCTGCGGGATCTTTCCGCAGTCGGGATCCTGAATGCGTGGCTCGCGGATTCAGCTTCGCTCGTGGGTAAGGAGAGATGAAAGGGTGGCGGAAGCATCGACTTGCTCGTGAATTGAAGGTTGTGAGGGTGGTGCTTCTCACTGAAACCGAGAGGCAACGACTGTCCGCGGGAACCGCCTTGTTTCGCCACGCGGCAGGGGCTGTAATTTTCCGTCCATCCAGGGTAGCAGTGTTTCTGATCATTCTTAAAGCTGAGTTTACATTTGTCCAGTCCAGTGATCCAGTACAGCACTGGATTGGAACTGGAATAATGTAAACAGTGTGTTGATTCCAGTACTGTGATCCAGTACAGCACTGGATTGGAACTGGAATAATGTAAACAGTGTGTTGATTCCAGTCCAGTGATCCAGTACAGCACTGGATTAGAACTGGAATAATGTAAACAGTGTGTTCATTCCATTCCAGTGATCCAGTACAGCACTGGATTGGAACTGGAATAATGTAAACAGTGTGTTCATTCCAGTACAGTGTTGTCATTCCAGCAGATTTCCACTGGATCGAAAGTCTACTTTTCGATGCTACTTTTATGTTTTTTTATCCTTCTTTTGTGTGAATCTATTATTATTACTAGAGACACTATAATAAGAGTCTGGACACGAGGAGGCCACTTTTTGATTGGTCCGCCATATTTGATCGAAATCCCACGAGAGAGAAAGAGATATTCACCATTTCACTCTTAATAACTCTTACGTTTATGGCGATATTTTACTATCTATTAATCTGAAAATGTGCATTTGGGTTTTTCATTGGCCCGCCTTTTTTCATTTATTCCCGCTGATTTTTAAATCTGTCAATTATACCAAGATAATGAAGATATAAAGTAAAAAATCAAATTTTGTGTCCTATTTGATATATATTTTTTTATTATACTTATTTAAATGCGTAATGCATTGCGATAGAGTTACCGCCATAAACGTAAGAGTGGTCAAGAGTGAAATTGTGAATATCTCTTTCTCTCTCGTCGGATTTCGATCAAACATGGCGGACTGTCACTCGTGTCCAGACTCTTATTACAGTGTCTCTAATTATTACCACTCTACCACTTTCAACGGTTCAGAAACGACTGGAATAATCAAGACATCGTCTGATTTCCAGTCGAACCACTCACTGGATCCAACGACTGGACTAATGTAAACCCAGCTTTACGTTTTGGACTGGAATCGGTGTTGTAATCGATGTCTTAATATTGTAAGGGTTGGTGGTGGAGGAGAGTTGAAGAGTCCTCGTAGAAAACACTGCAAATGCCAAAATTAAAAATGAATTTTTTAACGAAAAATGTTGTACGTGCCAATGCTAATACTATTAACTATATGGTAACACTTATGGTAAGTAATACTTCATATTACGTTTCTGTGAGTGATGGCGAATTTGCTGATGGACTCGTAAAACGATGCCAAATATGGAACACCATACCTACACACTAATTAACAGAGAGGAACATATAAGCTTGGAAACTGAAACGAAACAAAGTTTCTATGAAACATTCCCTCCCCCGCAATTCCAAAAATGATGAGAATATTCGGAAGCATCACAGCGAACGTTACATGCAGTGTAACGGAACGTATTTCCAAAAATGAAGCAAACATCGGAATTCCGCGTAGAATTACCACGCGGCAGTGCTCTCGATCGTGCCACGAGAGGAATCCCGTTTCTTTTTTTTCAAAGCTGAACGAGCTTCCGTTCTATTTCCCAGATTCCCATTGCTCTCGCGTCATTTCTGCCCGCGCGAATCGGAAATAGTTTACGTAAGCGGTCAGTTATGCAATTCATACTTTATGTACTCAGTGGATGTAGTTTAGATCCTTAAGAGGCGACTCTCCGCAAAGCTATCCAGAGCGGTCCAGTGGAACGTGCTTAAACCTAAGCAAACTTTGATCCTTGATTAAATTTGTACGTTTTCCGAGGCTCCCGAGGCTTAACCAAACGTTTGCCAGGATGTGTAATTATATTTGCCACTGCGAGGGGCCGTGATTAACATTCCAGTGGTGAAAAAATTCTACGTATGTACATTTACAGTGGATTAGGAATGATAGAAATGTAGTTATACGAAAACTACGTATCACACACGATTAATGGGTGATAAGTGAGCCAATTTGAATAGAATTTTGCACGAATATTCTCAAGACTATAATCTACTACTTGTCGACGCGATTTTTCGATTAGTCTTGTTTTTTTATAAATAAAAGTAGATGAAAACTTGGGTCGAAAATCATATGCTCGGCTTTGAGTAGCTGCCATTTTTCAAGAAATAATTTTTGTTAGAATCGGTGTCTACAAGTACTACTTAGATTATAGTCTTAAAATCGGTTCAGTAATCCCTGAGATATTTTTGGTACTGCAACTTCAATGGCATCATTTCTTAAGCTATCAAATTTCTTTTTGTAGAAAATACAGCTTAATTTATACACAATACGGTATATATCTTAATTTTTGAAAATGAAGTTTCTTTATATGAAAAAAAATCATCAAAATGTCCATATTTTCCGACAAGTGTATGTAACTCCTCAACCAATTAATCGACTGGTTTATGGTAGATTGGTAGAAGATATTCTCACAGAGCAAGTGTGTCTTTTCTCAGACTTCTGTCGTTTCTCTGTTATAATTCAAACAATAATAATAATAATAATAATGTGCTCACTGCTAAATGTAATTAGAGGACAACATATGACAGTTGAAATTGAACATTCTTTGGGGAGCTAGCGAAGAAAATATTCACTCTTCGGTATCTACAAATAATAATAATAATAAATCGTCTTTATTTATCACTTACAGAAAAAAAAAACTTATGTGATAAATAGGCGAGGTTCAGCATATATGCCGTTTTGCAACCTAACCCAGTAATCAACCACACATGGGTCACGTATATTTCTACCCACCATTCGCCTACAAACTTTCATGAAAATCGACGCGCAACTGTTCGCGTGATCTTCTTACGACGTTCCCCAGGCAGCAAGCATGTGACTCGAGGAGAACTGCGCGAAAAGGGTTACAAGGGGATGAGCTGAGGGGTCGTGGGAGGCAGAGCACGAGAGGCAATGCAGGTGCCGATGCGGCAACCAAGTGCTGGCCGGCTTTCCGACCGAATCCGTACACAAACATTTAATTCGCGCAAATCAATAAACGCCGCTAGTAGCTCGTAGCCCGGCCCCTCCGAAATTCAGTTCCATTGAATTTCAAATCTTTCGCAATCGATATCTCGCGGACAGCCCCGCCGTACGCATCACGCTTGATAAATTGAATATTGTTCCATTGCCGAGGGTGTGTTGCAACCGTCCGACCCTCCTCTCGAACTTCGCGGTGGAAAATTCGTTTGGAACTGCGTCGATACTTATTTATCTCCCTCGAATGACCATCCATGTCGCTCTGCTGAGTTTCGAAGGTGTTTGTCGATGAATCTTTTAATTTAAAAATTATTGGGAAAATTTGAGCGAGGGGTCTTACTTTGTAAAGTGATAATAGAGCTTGTAGTCCTATTAACATGGAAGAATAATTGGTAATTATTTTATTAGGTAATATTTTATTTAGCTAATATTTGTTAGGTAATTAACAGAGTATGTATTTAAGAATTCCTTCCAGTTGGGCGGAATCTTTTCATAAAAAACAAAGTGAATCTTCCCTTATCGAATTATAAAAAGTATAGGTAATCAATTTATTTAAATTATTCCAAACAGTTGCTTTAAGGTTCGTGAAAACTTCTCCCTTCGCGAAAGTAATGTTTTCACTTTCTCATAATGTGCTAATATCGTCGAAATATTTTTCTTCCTCCAACTACATTTCCCTAAAGTGAATGCTGCACAATAACATCGAACGTGCGCAGCAGGCGATCCAGAAAGAGCGCGATATCTCGTTCCTTGGTTCTGTTCCCGCGCTTCGCACCGACTCGCCAATTTAGACCACGTTTGCGGAGCTTTTCAAATTCGAGCGAATTCCTACTTTGCAGTTCTCGGCCAAGGTACGCCGCGCCACTCGTCAGGAACGCATTTCGAAAATGTACACGGGGAAACGTCGAATCGGCGAGCTGAAGGCAAATATAAAATACCCGCTCTCCCGCGCGATGAATATGCAAATTTTTCGAAACAAATTCCTCCGTTCCACGCCCGGGAATTTCCCGCTGCATATGCTCGCGAAGCTTGCGATTAAATAACAATTGGGAACGTCTCGGTGGAAGATAATTAAAAATAAAAATTGGAGAATATTAGTGGATAGAAAGGTGTGAAAGTTAGTTAATTCTGAAAAGAGAGATTTGGAAAATTGGGGATGCGATGATTATCGTAAGTGGACGAATATTTAATGAAGATTTGAGTAGTCAGAGAAAAGTTAAGTTAGACTTGAACCATCATTTGTTTTTAAAAAAGTGGTTTATATAGGAAAAAGAACGTTAGAAAATGTTTGCCATGGTATGGGAAATGCAAAGTCGTTGTCTGGTGACGGAACACACTGGCTCCTTTCGATAGAAGCGCGTCCCTCAAACGCGGCATCGGCAAGAAAATTCGAT
Organism: Andrena bicolor; assembly: GCA_960531205.1. Lineage (NCBI taxonomy): Eukaryota > Metazoa > Arthropoda > Insecta > Hymenoptera > Andrenidae > Andrena > Andrena bicolor. The sequence goes on from OY482666.1 coordinate 905,675, forward strand.
TTCACCCTTCCGAACGATTGCAAACGAAATTTAACCGTATTTTCGAAGACGTTTATTGTATTTGTTCGAGATACTCGTCTTGCAAACGATTTCTCTTCCGTGTTCTTGCCTGGGTGTCTTGGGCTCCCCCGTCTGCCGGATATCGAAAGCTCTTCGATAGATTTGGTCGGGGGAGAAAGAAAACGTCGAGCTCGAAACGGCTCGCTTTCTGTCTTTCCCGCGGATCTCGTACGGCGAAAGGACGAGCAGGAAACGAAATATCGTTTCGTGAGCGATTGCAATGCGTTTTTGCATCGCCCGGAGGAACGTCTCTTTCCTCGTTTCTCTCTAACCTGCAGGGAAGTTGAAACGAAAAACGTTAGATATACGTTTAATAATTAATTCCCCCGTACAGAGAAAGTATTCTATTTCTATTTCTATTTCGTGCTGTCTGCTTTCCTCTCTTAAAGCTGGGTTTACATTAGTCCAGTCGCTGGATCCAGTGAGTGGTTTGACTGGAAATCACGTCGACGTCTACATTATTCCAGTTGCTGGATCCAGCGAGTGGTTATGAGATAGTAGACTGTCGATCCAGTGGAAATCTGCTGGAATGACAGCACTGTACTGGAATCAACACGCTGTTTACATTATTCCAGTTCTAATCCAGTGCTGTACTGGATCACTGGACTAGACTAATGTAAACCCAGCTGAAGAGATTTGTTCATTGCAGGAGACAAAAGGAGCCCACTCACAACTATGAGGCTATCATTTAATTTTCATAATAAATAACTCCAATTTTGAAAAAATACATAAATGACAAAAAAAAAGTACAATTACAATTTTCGGATCCAAACCGGCCCACGGGGGACATAAGATTCTCTCACTCCCGGAAGAATCGATAAAAGAATAATGGCCCCATGGAGAAATAAGCAAGATATAAATCAACTTCTTATTCTATATTTTGGACTCGAACATGTTTCGGTCAAAACTGACATCGCGCGCACCACCGACTATCAAACTACCCATCGACCAAGGGTTAATCGCGTCTAGCTGAAGGGAAGTATCTACGTCGTCGCGAGGAGAACTCGCGCCAGCCTCGTAGCCGCTCTGAATTTATTCCCGACTGAACAGACATTCCCGGCCGGGTGTATCGATTCCAGGCACGCGTGTCCTCTTCCGTCTACGTGCATCTTCCTTTCGAGGAGTCGAAGGCGTGCCACCGAGCTTCCGTCACGACAATAAGGGGAAAAAGGGGTATCTCTACACACATGGGGAAACGTTGAGGCGAGGTAGCGTTTCTTCGCGATGTAGCAGCGAGTTTTCGCGTCGTACCTGCCATCTGGAGCTCGCCGGGAACAGCGGAGGATTAACGAGGAACGGATATCCACTCGGCATAAGGAACTACATATCCACGTGGTTGTTCCCATCTCGTTCCTGGCCCGCGACAGTCTCGAGTCGACCGGGAAGCTCTGTGATCCTCAGATCGATCGATCGAGCTTCGCTTGAAGCGCGGTTCTTGGTGGCACGACTGCTGATGGACATCGCGAGGACGGAGGAAAGTACTTGTTGAGTTTCACTGACTGATTTAGAGAGAAATTGGAGTCTTGAAAGTCACCCCAAAATTACAGAGGGGTGAAATCATTTTAAATTTGGAGCAGGTATCTACAGATCTGCAGAGTTAATCCTTAACTATTAACTTCTCCTTACCGAGGTCGCCTCTAGATTTCTATAGAATCTTTTTAGCCGGCCATTAATTGCGAAGCTACGCCCGAAACTTGCTGCCGCGCTTCGAAATGCATGTTGGGAAACGAAACGGAATACATTTCCTCGAGCTGGATGCACCAATAAATTCTCCCCGCTGCACTGGTGGACCGACAACGATGGCGCAAAAACAGCGCAGAATCGTATGCATAGAGGAGACGCACGGGATAAAAACCGAGGCGATAGTTCGTAGATATTGGAATCGAATCCTTCCGGCTGCGTTTCTTCCCGGGGATCGATTACGAATGGGAAAAACGGGAAGGAAAAAAAAACCAAGACGACCTCGGCGCCGTAAAACTCATCCACGCGGTAGTGATGGAGATAAAAGAACTGGAATTCTACGGAGCCCCGAGATACCGACCTACGAGATGGAGGTTTTCCATGGAATCTCGAAACTTCGGAAAAATTTTAATAGTCTTCGAATCGTGGGAACTTGCAAAGGCTCCTGCGTATTAGCAGAGATTGGACTCCTTTCGTCATAGTTCGAACGTCGACCGCTTATTGAGGACTCCAGGAAAACTGTATGGTTAATTATGCGGTTTCATATTCTGAAGGCTTTCGATTCTTGGAATCTCTTGTACGTTGGGTGAGGAGGGAGCAATCTAGCTTCAAAACTCTGGGTACACCAAAGTGGAAAAGGTATGACAGGTCAAAGGTGTGCTTTACAAACCACTCGAGTGGACTTGAACCTCTAGTTGGACCCACCCTATGCTTAAATCACTTACTTCACTTCAGGCATCACTAGAAAAAAATGAAAAATGTGTCTTCACGTGTTTTAATTTTAATTGCAATAAGATCAGAAGCTAATACAGAAGTTCAAGCTGACAAATTTGAAGGATATTGTGATATCCGTCAAAATGGTCCCTGGACAAGCTATCCGCCCTCCAAGAGTTAAAGCTCTAGGACGTGTAGAAATAACTACTTAGATAAATGAAGCTATAATCCACGAAGAACACATTTAAAAGCTTGCACTTCCCGAAGCTTTCAAGTTCAGAATTAAGCTGGGTTTACATTAGTCCAGTCCAGTGATCCAGTACAGCACTGGATTAGAACTGGAATAATGTAAACAGTGTGTTGATTCCAGTACAGTGCTGTCATTTCAGTACAGTGCTGTCATTCCAGTACAGTGCTGTCATTGAGTACAGTGCTGTCATTCCAGTACAGTGCTGTCATTCCAGTACAGTGCTGTCATTTCAGTACAGTGTTGTCATTGAGTACAGTGCTGTCATTCCAGTACAGTGCTGTCATTTCAGTACAGTGCTGTCATTCCAGTACAGTGCTGTCATTGAGTACAGTGCTGTCATTCCAGTACAGTGCTGTCATTCCAGTACAGTGCTGTCATTTCAGTACAGTGTTGTCATTGAGTACAGTGCTGTCATTCCAGTACAGTGCTGTCATTCCAGTACAGTGCTGTCATTCCAGCAGATTTCCACTGGATCGAAAGTCTACTTTTCGATGCTAGGGTAAACCAACCAGTAATTGACCGCATACCAGTGAATGACCATTAGGCAAAGAAATGTCAATTATAAATTTAAAAATTACTATTTGTTTATAAATAGAGTGTAGTTGCACTTTTAATATTCCCATATTTTTAGTTTTGCGTATTAAACAAACATTAATAAGTACAATTCTTAATAAAAGTATGCGGTCATTTACTGGGCTTCTCATTCAACAATTCGGTCATTTACTGGTTTCTTTACCCTACTTTTATGTTTTTTTATCCTTCTTTTGCGTGAATCTATTATTATTACACTCTACCACTTTCAACGGTTCAGAAACGACTGGAATAATCAAGATATCGCCTGATTTCCAGTCGAACCACTCGCTGGATCCAGCGACTGGAATAACGTAGACGTCGACGTGATTTCCAGTCAAACCACTCACTGGATCCAGCGACTGGACTAATGTAAACCCAGCTTTATACTTCTGCGAGGCAGTATATTCATGCTCGTTTCCTGAGCCACCCCTCTATCCAAGGGGGTGCGTGCTTCAGATGGCACGCAGCCTTCTCTGGAAAGTCTCCGCCAGGGCGTTCACTTATTCACACGTGACACTCATATACGGTGGTATATACGGTCGCCACGGGAACGCAATATTCAGCGACTTATGGCAATATTGCGACGCATTTAGGAGAGGCCGCAGGATCACGTGTAACCGCACCGCGACTGATCGCCGTGAAACACGTGCAGGTTACGTGCACACGTCCACGCGTGATTTGTGTGTGCACGAAAATTTCATAACAGCGTCCAGCGGGACGGGGTTGGGGGTGGTGGGACCGCAGAGAGGGTAGATTTCCATCCCCTTGCGGTGGTAGAATTTCACGCGTGTCCCTTCTTCTTAACGACTGCTTCGTTGTTTTATGAAATATCCGGAAGAAGATAATTTATTATCCGCAGGAAGTGGCGCGAGGATGTCGGAATCGATTGCAACGTGTCGGATACTGATCGGTTTGTTTCTTCTTTCCTTGATACCGCGAGCTTCTTGCGGGCAGTTCTTGTTAATCTGTTTGGAGAGGAAATGTTGGTAAATGGGAAGTTTCTTTGCTTAAGGTACTTGTGAACTTGTAAACAGGAAATCAGGAAGTAGAGTGTCGATGCTCCGTATAAAATTGAATGTTCCCTAGGTTCTTTCTTCTTTTATCTTCTTCTACTCTTGCAGGAATCTCTTAATGCCTAATGAGAATAGTAGCACAAAATGCAATCTTCTCGATCAGGGAGCCCCTAACTGAGAACTATCAAAGTAACGTCTAATATATTTCTCCTTCACTCAACATTGAATTCTGCCAGCAATTCACATCGAATGTCTCCTCCATTAAAACACAGAGAAACACTTAAAATAATACTTACTTATCTAAATCAAACACAAGCGTCAGACAGCTAAAATTCATTATCAAATGAACTCATTAGAACCCAGTACAGTGTTCAATCACACCCCCGGATACAATTTTTACGGTGCAAGGCTAGTAGACCTTAAGAAAGCTTCATCGTCGTCAGGCCGGAGATTAATACCAACCCCCTCGCACCTAAGCTCCCGAAGAATCAACAAGCCCGCGGTTTACAACGATCGGAATGGGAAATGGGGCAGGCCAGACTACCGCCGAAACGTTATTGAATTAAACGTCGAACGGAAGTGGAAGCTCGCTAGGATCCTCGGCCCCTTTGTAACAGCGAAAAATGGTGGCGCGGGTGGGCGGGGGTGGCGTCTTATTCCGTGCAGTTTCACAAAGTGTGGCTTACCCTTAACGACTTGCTCGTTAAAAGCGAGCGGATTTACCGTGGTCGCCGACGAAATTGCCCGGAGATGGGGCGGGGAACAAGGGCTGGGGAGGAAAAGAATTCAAAAGGGAGAAGAAAGGTGGGTGGTTGCGAGGAAGGGAAGCACTTTGGGGGAGGTCAAGGTGAATAATCTAATTGTCGGTGGGGACGGGGCCGCGTCTCCGCGATCTCTTTCAGGCACGATTAATCGATCCTCGATTCGACCGCAACTGGTCCGAATCCCTCTCCGGGGGTTGCGAGCGCGATTAAGTAAACGAGTTCGTCGCTTCTGGCATCCGCAATGGAGGGAATTTGGCGGTGCTTGCACCAACGTTCAAACAGTCCAAATGGTTTGGAGTGTGGTATAGAAGGATTTGAGAAAATTGAGGCTGACTGAGCGGTAATATGTTTGATGGTGGGGGGGGGATTAAATTAATATTGTAAGGGTTGAGGGCAAGGGTGAAATTACGCGAGGTATTGTGGAAGAGAAAAGGAGAGGAAAAAGTATTGTATCTGTAAACGGTGATCTCCTAATTTTAATTTTAATTAATCTTCGAAATGAAAAGTTTAAGTTGAATGTAATTTAAACAGTAGAATTAGAGAACAAATCTTCATTTATTATTTCGAATAATACTTTGTCTCTTGACACCGTGTAGTATTAAAATACAATACATGAAAAATATATACTGCACGCAATAGTGTACCTATAATCATACAATTTGAATCCTCCTTTCGTGATCCATTTAAGGATAAACATTTATCCGTACGACAGTTTGCAAGTTACTAAATTTTAATTGGAACCAGGGTATGCGTTACCTACCGTCGAAGCCTGACTGTCGCGCACATCATACATAGCAGTGACATTACTCGATCGTATTTCACGGCACTCGGAGGAATTGTTAGCGAATGAAGGATTCAATGAGGATTAAACTGCGTTGAAGCGATCGTCCCCGAAGAGCGATCTAATAGATCTTTCGGCTCGTTTACGTTTCAGCCGTTCATGGTGCCCCTGAGAGTGCTGATGTTATTAGGAGGAGGATTGCTAGCAGTGTTTGGAAGCGAGGCGATCGAGCTAGGCGGCGCTGGACCCTTGGCAGTGGTTGCGGCCGCCTTCGTCAGCTGCTACTTCTGGCAGAAACAGGGCTGGGAAGTCGACGACGTGAGTACACTTGCGCATTCCCAACGATAGGTTTAATAAAACCCTCTAATCCCCGGATGCTATGACCTGCTGCAGTGCATAGACGTTACTGATAAATTATTTCAATTTCAGTTTGGAAGCGCGAGGCTAGTGGGTAGGTATAGAATAATACCAGGGGGTGAGATTTATTCAATGATACTGAAAGTTAAAAAGAAAAGATTATCATAATGGGTCCATATGCAGAGGAATTATGCGAGGACAAACATAAAAAAAATACATACTGGTCGAATCTATAATCGCCTCCTTTTCAAGTCGGTTAAAAATTAAGCAGAGGTCGAAAATGTGCATAAATGCTTTCCATTCGAGGCTTCATTATCGTGAAAGCCTATTTGACGGAGAATTACCTGACCACAAGTGTGGACGGAGGAATTGAATCCTTATGTAAAACCTGAACCACTCAGAAATGAGACTATATTTTCAATTCTATGAAATAGACAGTCGGGAATATTGATAAGCTTAGCATTAATCATATCCTCGAGTAATAGACTTGAGAATCATTTTTCTCTTGCATGCTATCTCATTGTCAGGCAGTATGCTTTCGACGAGTGAGGCCTATGAAAATGGATTCTCCCGAAAACAAAGCCTCTAGCAACACCCTTCGCACAGTTAAAAAAATCTGAAATAGTCAAACAACAAGTACTGTGAAGGACCCAGTTCCTGATCAGAACCCAGTTCCTGATCAGTTTAGTATATAAATACCAAATAATAAGTTTATCACGATACAAATTTAGTCCAAAAAATTATTAAATAATTATGAAGTATTTTTAAATTTGATAGCTCATAGTAAAATGTTTTAGATTGATCAGAAACTGCTCCCTTTGCATCTTAAGTGATCAGGAACTGGGTCCTTGACGGTATAACATTGAAAACATTACCCAAGAATCGTTGAACCATTTTACGACACCGGGAAGGACCATTAATCCCAGTCTATGCCAAATGAGAGTTAGCCTCCCGAAGACCAAAACCCAAGTACATATTCTCGAGCTCATTTTAGAAGGAACTTGCCACCGACGAGTTTAGATCAGTTCTGCGCATGTTGGCGCTAATTGGTGCCGAAAGAAGCTACTATTGGCTATACCTCAAACAAATAATCCCTTGGAGCCAATGAGCTCATTCTACATGCGCGAAAGAAGTTCCTTCTAAAATGAGCTCGAGAATAGGTATAATACAATATGACGAACGCGAGAGCGTGGTGGAAATCGTGGAAAGTCGCCGTCCACGAGCCTGTATCGCACAGGTCGATGTGCTGGCGTGAAATATTCAAGCCCACGTTCGTTCTCGAATTCCGTGGGTCCCAGGCACGTAGCTATCGGCATGTTGCGTTTGCAGTCCAACACGTATCTACCGTTGCTCCCCGCGACGCGATTCTGTCGGACAGTTGTCGATACCGCTAGCATATTATGGAACCGCGTGCCTCGCGTCCGTCCCCGTAATTCGCCCGGTAATTAGCCCGGCCCGCTGAGTCGTGATGCGCGCCGGACACGCGGGGAAAAGTCGATGATTCCTTGCGTAATTAATCAGTTTGACGCGGCGAACGTATTACGCGGGTGTATCAGGCTCCGCCGTAGCTTTGATCGCCGATTGCTGAACCGAACGTGGCCCTGTTTCGTTGAGCCTGATATAATGGACGATTATCGGGAGGCGGTTTCTTTCTTCCGCGCAAGGCTTTGCGGGGTCAGTGTCCTGATGTCTATGATGCCTCGTTTAATTCAGCGAATGTCGATTACCGATTACGAATCGACGGTGATGTAATGACTTGTCGTTGCTGGGAGACTGTTGATTGGTGGTCCTGAGATGTGTGATGAAGAGGTAGGTATTCAAGGTAAATAGGGTAAAGGTGGACTTTATTTTAAATGAAAGTTGGAAATGGTGAAATCATAAAGTTCTTTCACTGGTTTTCTGTTGGTATACTGGCGGGAGAGTTGGTCCAAATAATTCTTTAAGCTGGGTTTACATTAGTCCAGTCCAGTGATCCAGTACAGGACTGGATTAGAACTGGAATGATGTAAACAGTGTGTTGATTCCAGTACAGTGCTGTCAGTCCAGCAGATTTCCACTGGATCGAAAGTCTACTTTTATGTTTTTTTTTATCCTTCTTTTGCGTGAATCCATTATTATCACACTCTACCATTTTCAACGGTTCAGAAACGACTGTAATAATCAAGACATCGACTGATTTCCAGTCGAACCACTCGCTGGATCCAGCGACTGGAATAATGTAGACGTCCACGTGATTTCCAGTCAAACCACTCACTGGATCCAGCGACTGGACTAATGTAGACCCAGCTTTACATCATGAATTCTTCTGTCGTTCAGTAACACTCTGATTAAACAAACACCCATCTTCGTACTTACCTTATCACAATTCAGATCACATAAAGACCTCTATTTTTCTCTCCACTTTCTCCAACACAGTATCTTCCCAAATCCCTCGACCACTTTCTTAATTCACCCCATACGAAACCATCGAATTTCTTTCACGAAGATTTCTTCCTCTTATTTATCGCCTCGCGAGACATTCTGCAGCGTGGCAAACCCCCCAGCCACTTTCTTCGAGCGTTTTACTTTCAATAAACTAACGCATGGCTAGGGAAAAGCCCCGCTGTCGCTTATCGTTGACCCCCATAACTCGAACGAAAAGTCGGTCGTCGCTCGCCGCTCGCCAGCCACCCCCATAACACCGAGCGTGTTAATATTTCCCGCAGTTTACTCATAAATCCTTCGACTCCGAGGCTCAGCACGTATTCCCCGTCGCCTCAGCAGCCAGTATCGGAATACGATTCTGCTTTCATACACCAGTTACGTCTCCGTTCTGTCAGCATTGATCTTTCGGCCTGCAGGGTCGAGCTTCACGCTTGGATTCCGCGGCGAACTTAAGGACTGCCTCTGCAGTCTGCGCGAAATGACAAATGGCCACTCGGTGTTACAAGTGTTTGGCGTAAAGAAGGAAACAATGCATCGTATAATTAATTTCATTACTTTCACTGTATTTACCTACGTCAAATTTACCAACCCCTCTCCACCTGTGAAATCATACTTCCGCCCTCTTATCTCCATCAACAGGTGCGAACTGCACGGTCATTTGCATTGCAACCCTGTTAGGTCACGCAGGCTGAGTTTTAGGACAAGACTAGACTTTTATTATTCACGTGGCGCGTCACAGAGAGAATTCTATTTACATGTAGGCTACACTTCGGTTAGTTCTTCTTCCTGTAGGGCTATGAATCGCGGAAATCCAGTAGAGATGGGTCCCTCTTTTTCTTGCCAACGTAACGTACCCCAAGATTCCCCGTTTGGAATCACATACCCCGAAAAATGTAAAATTGTAGCGTCAAACACGATGATTCTAACCAAACTCGACAATATTCTCCGTTGAAAGTCAACAGCTACTATAAAACGTGACGACTACTTACAGTAGAATTGGAACAAAGTTTCGCCGACCAGTTTAAGTGGCAGCATTTCCATTTACAACCCCTAAAGTTCAGTACTCCAGCTCTAGAAGTTACTAAGTACTTAGCTGTACAAATTACTATCCTCTTTTCTACATTCATTTCACGTATATATCTAGATTAAAATCTCACGCACCCCTTCGATGTCCAAGCGAAAAAAATATCGCGAGCGATATAAAAATATTCATCTGGCATTGTGACCATCGATTCGCCCCTATCGTTCGAGTGCAGTGGCGCGCACAGGATTTAATCTTCGGAGGAGCTGAGTTGAAAGGATAAAAATATTTTTAATGCAAATTCGATAAAATTCACTAGGTGGTTATAAAAATTTATTTAAAGAATAAAATGAAGTTTTCTTTATTTTTACAAAGCTCTTAAATTACTTCAGTCGTGGTTACATTTATCTTCTTTTCCCTTTTTCTTCGTGAGGTACCGGGGTGACTAACCCCCACCCCCACCCCTCCCTGCCCCCCCCTGGGTTCGCTAATTATCTCCCGATCGCTTATTAATACCAGCGCTTGACGGATCGCGTTTAACGACTCGGGACTGGCGAGCGCGACATCCGCAGGATTATCTAGCAATGATCACGTGGCTCGTGATAAGTGAATCGTGAATCGTGATGAGGTTTGTCGAAAAATTGACTACGTAAGTAAATGTTTTCTTAAAGATTTTATTTTTCACGCTCCATATAGTTACAATAGAATAAATGTTAAGGGACTATTTTAAAGTCTGTTTATTAGACGATCTATCGACTTAGTATTTTTGTTTATACATAAATAATTGAAGGTTATATAGATTATTAAAGTGAAAATGATCGGTCGAGGCTGGTTGACTAATAAGGTTTAAATTGTTATTTTGTTATTCATAAAGCGATTTTTATTTTTTGTTTAAATTTTACTATGCTAAAAATACAGTATAATTGACAAAATTTTCAGCTTATTAATAACATATGAATGAAAGAAATTAATAATCAAATAATTTTATAATGTAACAACTCTTGTGACATTGTTTTATTTTATTACCACTCAGATAAGTTACTAATAACATTTTCTTAACAAATTGTACCTATAGTCAACCTACCCCATACTGTAAGTAAACTAACCCCGATCAAGGGGGTGGTTGACCAGCATGGAAGTTGTTAGAAATACATTAAAATACCCCAATTGTTGTCACATTGAGACAACATTAATAATTTAATCAGATAGCCAAATGTATGCCCTGTAAAATATACTAACCGGTTTATTGATATTTCGCCCACATAACGTATTAAAAATCAAAAACTGAAAAACTGACCTACCCTACGCTGCCTAATTTGGATCGCAGACAAGCCAGCGTGGCAAACAGGGGTTGCACGCGAGCGGCAGCGAGAAATATTCCCGTATCTCGACAACGCGTGACGCGGAATCGTCAGCGACGAGTAAGCGTGTCCCAGGGGTTGCGGTTTACATGAAAACTGCAGTCACGTCGGCCCTGCGAGTCGCTTTCGGTGGGAATTTCGATGGGTTTCTATTTCCACTCGTGCGCCGTAAAGCTCGCGGGCCCGCGGATAAAACGGAAGCGAATCGCGGCGATAAAGGCGACAGGAACCACCGGCGGTGTTCTGCGTCGAGGTTTTGTAAACAGAAGCTGCGCGTGCGGTGATCAGTGGTCTCTTGTGTGAAATATAAGGCTCGGTAGTTGGATTTCTGGGGTGCATCCAATTGATTTCCAGCTTCTTCAATTATTTTTCGTACGTAAGGGTTGTAAGAGCTAGTTGAAGATTCAAAATTCTCTTTTTGCGAACAAACTTGTCGAAGGAGAAACTTTTTTCATAAAATAATTAGAATGAAGATGGACCATTAAGAGGTGACTTTAGAGTAACTTTGGCAGTTATTTAACACGTATTAAGGGGTTATACCTGTGAGGTCTGAAGAAACATGTATATTCTGGAATTTTGGGGGGAAAAACTTGAAGGTTTTTTTAAAACTCTTGTGTGAAATATAAGGCTCGGTAGTTGGATTTCTGGGGTGCATCCAATTGGTTTCCAGCTTCTTCAATTATTTCTCGTACGTAAGGGTTGTAAGAGCTAGTTGAAGATTCAAAATTCTCTATTTGCGACCAATATTGTCGAAGGAGGAACTTTTTTTATAAAATAATTAGAATGAAGATGGACCATTAAGAGGTGACTTTAGAGTAACTTTGGCAGTTATTTAACACGTATTAAGGGGTTATACCTGTGAGGTCTGAAGAAACATGTATATTCTGGAATTTGGGGGGGAAAAACTTGAAGGTTTTTTTAATCACTGGAAGCTCGGCAAGCTATCGAAACTCGGATGGCAGTGAATAACGCGAATGTTTAATAAGCGTATAGAATACGCGACTCCCTTGCCTGGCGAGGATTCGCCCTCGAATCGAATATTTCCAGTATTCGATACTGCGGTCGAAGTGGAACGAGAGTGGCTGCCGAAATTGAGCCGCGGAGAGTCCCGAAATTCCGCGGCCGCGTGGCTCGCGATACCGGGTCGATTAAAAATAAGCTCGTTCCCACAGAAAGTGGCAGGAATTTTCGGGAGTTTTCTCGCCCCATCCGTTTCCGCGGGTTCCCGCGTTAATTGCAGCTTGTCAACGCGGAATCCCACTGGAGCACCGCGACTTGTCGTATTTAATTAGAGTCTGCTGCACAGATCAAAGAACCCTCGCTTCTCCACGCTTTTACCCTCCCCCGTAACGTGGCGAGTGTACTGAGTGCTCGTAAATTACAGGTGCAAAGTTTGCGGGCCAACAGATTCCTGCGAGGGCAGCTGAAAAATGTAGGCAGGCATACAGTGGCTCGCATGTTTGCCTACGGAGCTCTACTTCATTCACGCGTTCAGATTATATCGAGAGATTTACTCCTTGTTCTGCCATTTCAGAGGCCAAACGGCAGTTGCTTATAGAAACTTAACACTAAACCTATCAGAGCGGTCAAATGACCGCTTTGGAGACTTTAATCAAAATTATTAAATTCCAGGTTTTCATTTTTCTTGAACTTACTGCATGACTTTTTCTATAATATATAGCTATTAATTTTTCAATATCTATCTCTCTTTTTCTTTCGTTTTTCCTTATAATAATATGTACTATACCGTTAAAAAAAAAATATAACGTTTATTTGAAAAGCGGTCATTCGACCGCCATCGGTAGAAACAGATATATATAAAATGTCGGTAGGTTTAGTGTTAAGGTAACGCGGTAGAAGCATAGGTACCGTAAACTGGGGTGACATTGCCCACTTTTCGGAAGGACTTTATTTTATTTTATTGTGAAGTAATTAGAACATATGATGTTTTGTAATCAATAGCAATAATTTCTCCAAGGTAAAACGAAAAAAAAAATAGCGAATTCAACCATATGGTAATTTTTCAGTTAGAGTAAAAAAGTGGGCAATGTCATCCCAGTTTACGGTATAAGCAATTTTCGCAATTAATTATTCTGTTATATTTACATAAAGCAACCCGCGAGCGATTGTGCCTGATAGTTTATAGTTGGATGGATGGTGAAAGCGTGGTAGAGTAGCGGAAGTATGGACAAATTTTATGATCCTTGTAGATATTGAAAAAGAAATTTATTGGAAACTGTTCTACGTGCCAATGGTAAAATACCATAGTATAGAATTTGATTTTTGGCATTTACAGCCGTGGCACGGGAATTTCAGAGAGAGAGAGAGAGAGAGAGTGCCTACTTGGACCGATAAATAAATAAATAGCTTCTGTACTAACGCGGCAGCGAACAGACGTAATGTTAAAATGAAGTTTAAAATAGTTCATAGAGTACCTACTAACAATAAGAGTTTAAATTCCTACATACAGTATTTTCTACAGAGACTTCTCAATGGGAATGTATCGCAAATGAAACTCGGTCGAGGTGGCGCACTGATCGTAGTGTTCTGCGCATGCGCGTGACGACGCCGTGACGTTGAACCAATCAACGCCAGCGCAAAGCCAAGCTCATCTTGGCGTTGATTGGTTCAACGTCACGGCGTCATCACGCGCATGCTCAGAGCACAACGATCAGAGCGCCACCTCGACCGAGTTTCATTTGCGATACATTCCCATTGTATTTAAACGACGGTAGGGTAAAGAAACCAGTAAATGACCGAATTGTTGAATGAGAAGCCCAGTAAATGACCGCATACTTTTATTAAGAATAGTACTTATTAATGTTTGTTTAATACGCAAAACTAAAAATATGGGATATTAAAAGCGCAACTACACTCTATTTATAAACAAATAGTAATTTTTAAATTTATAATTGACATTTCTTTGCCTAATGGTCATTCACTGGTATGCGGTCAATTACTGGTTGGTTTACCCTACTCCTTAAAAAAGAAATTTACAAATTGCTACTCGTGATTGGACACAAACGTATATACCACAAACGCTACTCATTGCCAGTCACTTACAAGCACAACCATCTCCACCTATTTACCCGTGGCGCGCTCCTCGCCAAACCGCCGCCCCAGGAGCAGGGTATTAAAAATCTTAACTCCGTAGGCAAATTTTCCCACAGTAAAGGAAACGAACACGCGAAGCTTTGCAAATAGCCTCGCAAAAAGTGTCTCACCCGCGGCTACCTGGTTGCCGGAGCCGGGGTTGTCTCCTCTCCAAACAAGCCACCGCGTTAAACGCCCGACTCCGCGCGAGCAAGCCCCAAAGAAATCCGCAGGAAAAACAGAGCGTCGACGTCGCGCGAAATCCGCGGAGAGCAACCGTCGCGGATGAATCATCTATTTGCGTGGCAAAAATAAGTCCCGCTGGTCGGGCAAGCCTTGCCGAACGCCGGGGCCAGGAGTGGCGGAAGGAAGTGCGCTGGTCGTTGCAGTTTCCGTTCCCAGTTACGGCCCCTTTGCTTCCCTTAGCACAAACTCGCCGAGGAACTGGCGGCAAGCGAGTTTACCTTCATTTACGCGGCCGCTAAAATCAAGTGGCAGAGGGCCATCGGTCGGCGCATCCACCGTCGACGCGGGGAACGCGCACAGACGGGGCTGCATTCAAATGCCAGCCCCTTTATACGGCGAACACCCGCTTTCCCAGTAAGACGAATTCCCCGAGCATCGCTTCCCATTCGACCCGCGTCACCCTGGATATGTTAATCTCGCGGATGTTGGCGTGGGAAATTTTTAGGCGGGATGATCTGCGCTTAGTGCTGCTAAGTATACGTTTGTTCCAGTTAAGGATGAACTTCGGTAACATTCAAAATGAGCGAAAATCTTTGAAAATGTCAGGAATGAAACTTTATGCAATGGTAAACCCCCTCGTAAAATTTTAGAAAAGTCGATTCGGTAGTTTTTGAATTATTTAACTTTCAATTTAACATGTATTCTTATGGGAAAATGCAATATTGAGAATATAACTACAAAGTTAAGAGTGAAATGATAGGCCAAATTTTTTTATATCTTGGAAATGGATTAACTTTTGGGTAAGATTGTCACTGAAGTTCTACTTTAAGGGACCTTCCCACTGCAACGACCTAAAAACTTACCGTTGTTTGAAACTCTTTTTGGTCACAAAACTGTTCTTTATTAAATTGAATATGTGTTTTGAGAATATATTTTTTTTCTCATACTTTGTGGGAATATTCCACCCTTTAATTTTTTGGTCCGGGAACGGAGATTTAGGTTGTCTTGGATGCATGTGTCACGATCATCTGATCGTAAAAAGAAGAAACTCTACTTAAAGTTAGATACTTAACGCTGGGGCTGAACGTAAAAATTTAATTTTTGGTAGGAATACCTATAAATTATTCAATTTTTCATTTTTTTCCTTTAAATTAGGGCCATACTTAGTGTTTTATGATCGGATAGAAACGAATTGGGTAAACATTTTGGTGAAGTTTTAAACGAACGCAAAGAAGATTTCAAAGAAATATGTGAAGTTTGAAATTTTAGGTGCGCTAGTTTTCGGCGAGTGGTCCCATGTTCCTTTTAGCGTTAGTAAATTTTGATTGGTCGAAATCCCGAGGGAGCGAGATTTTTGGTCACATCTAGGCGGAAGTGGTTCCCATCGTAAATGTTGGTAGAGCAAATATACTGGTCCTACGTTGATATTTGAAATTTTAATTCAGACAAATTGCAGCGAGTGAGCTTCCATTTCACGGGGACCTGCGAAATGCACTCGGCCAGAATTTTGAAGCAGCTGAATTTTTAGATTACTCGACTGGAACCAATTAATGTCGCACACATTGGTGCGATCCATACATCAACCACTGCTCCTGTACAGCGATGTTTGAATCCCCCCACCACCACCACCAAAAGACTATTCCACAGCTCGAGCAGTCTTTAAAATTTAAATCCTCCGATCTGATCGTCGTATTGAAACACCGCAATATTATCGAGCCGCGATTAATGCGAATAACTTACAATTTCGACTAATTAATATTTCGAATACCAATACAATCCATTGTAATCCTTACCTATGTTTCTCCAGCAAAATGGCAATGAGGAATTAATAATGCCGGCAGTAATTCATTTCAACAAATTAAAAATTCTAATTCCAATGAATTCCCCACAGTCGATCCTACTAGATTTATTTTCTCCGGCTCCATTCAATTTGTCGAATTATTGGATATTCGGTGAAAAGCAATTAGCACTTCGAATATTAAGAGAGTAGGTACACTTGTCCAACACGATCTCGCACAGTTGTCTGAGAATACCTGGCATTTTCACTCAACATCATCTCCACGGGAATAAGGGCCTTGGGGCCGTTTATTTAATTAACAGTAATTTTGGAGACTTTTTATCCCCTCCCTCCTCAAGATTTTATTTTCCAACCCGCTCCCGTTTTCTTAGGTAGGGTGGATGCACCGTTTGTGGCCACATGAAGATATTGTACCAGTTTTGGCCCCTTCTTAAAAAATATAATATTTTTCCGTGTAAACAATAATTATAACCTTATATTTCGGGCAGTATACTAGGTAAACAAAATATTTATGATGTGAAATTCTCCACATAATAGGGGAAAGGTGGGATAGTTGATCACAGTTTTTCTTTTTTATTAAAATTGTTGTGTATTCATCAGTTCACCATGAACCAAAGAAGCGTGAAGTTCGAACTGAACACTGTATTCTTGTTGCCTCGCCATGGTGTGAACATAGCCTAGTTTTTAATTCGGAGGGAAATTTAAATTAAGGAAAAGGGGGGAAGCTCATGAAGTTGTCGGTTTTCTTAATGAGATTAAATATAGTCATGGCCAGGTAATTAAACGCTCGTCGACATTGTAACTTTTATTTATTATCACCGTAGTCATGTAAACGCTCCTTAGAAACAAATGTAATTTATTATTTATGTTAACAACCAGAAAACTGAAGACTTCACTTCTGCTTTGAGAGTTGACTCTGAAAAGACGTGTTTGCCAAACCCTACAAAATATATATAATACATTCAATATCGAACATAAAGTTTCTTATTTAAATCCTTCAAATTCACGAATCCAAATCTGAACGCGTCCTCCGAGCAGAGTGCTTTTGCATTCCACGGGCATCGACCCCAATTCCCTGGAAGTCAGCACAAGTTCCCGAAGATCCACGCAACAAAATAATAATAATGGTTTGCTTTGTTTGTATTTAATTATTTGAGTTGTCATATAAACTGATGTCATCATGTATCCCCGCTGATCAACTATCCCACATTCCCCTAATGATCTGCAAGCAATTTAAAAATAAGATAATTATGCACATGGCCACAAACGAGTACTTCTACCCTAATATTTTTTACAAGACGCTATTCAAAATTAAATCCCCCAAACGAAACAAGCACGATCACACACAGATTCTCCATGCACCAAGCTGCAACAGTAGAAGAGAGAACGAAATCATACTAGCAATCGGGTTATCTTGGACACGCGTCGCGTTGTCGGGCAGGTAATTACCGAGGAGCGGGCGCCGGAGGGAGGGAGGTCCCTTTTCTCCCCGAAGATCGGTAAATAAGCGACTTTACACGATAATGCAGCTGCGCATAAGGGTGGAAAGCGCGGGGGGGCGGCTGGAGGGAGAGGGAGAGGGAGCGAGCGACGCGATCGACGGAGAATGGGAGCGGTTCCGTAATTAAGTACTGGAGGTTATATAATGAAGTTCGCCTTCCTCGAACGACGATCGATTTCATTAATTATGCGAAATACCGGGGGTTGCTCTGGTTACAGGTCGCACTGAAAGCCCCTCTCGCGGAAGTGCTCCTGGTAAGAAGACGAAGGAGGGAGGAAGGGTAGGGAAAGGAAAAAAAGAAAAGGAGAGAGGGGAGGGGGAAGCGAATGAAACGGTCGATGGAAAGAAGCTCGGCGATTCGGCGGGAATGAAAAGAACTGGCAACCCCCTAATTACTAACTTATTCGATCGGGCCGCGTTAATTAATGCATGCCGGCCGTACAAGCGATGCAATTCAATTACTCGAAATCAACCGGCGCTTGCGATTGTGTCCCTAGATTCCTGGGAACACCGGATGTGGCGTGGAGAAAGAAATGTATTTCGATTTTGGGGATGGTGTTCCGTTGTGGTGACTATTTTGAGGCATTGAGAGGGGAGGATGGTGGTTATTATTTGGGCGGAGGGACATTTTGTGAGCCCAGCGAGGTGCCATTTGTAGTCACTTTGAAAAATTTATTCTTCTTGTTCCGGGGCAATTTTTGACAGAGTGATCAGGTAGTTGTGAGGAACAGATTGGTGAATTAAGAGGGTTGTTTTGTTAGGATAGCTACTAGTGATGGGATGAAAGTAGTCGGAGAAACTTGGAAATCATGTTAGTTTTAATGAGGCCAACTGGACTTTTCTGTTGAAAGAAATTTATTCAGGTAGGGCAAATTTGAAACCAGCAAAATTATGACTAAGCCCCTCCCAATTTCATGTGGAGTATCTACATCATATTTCAATGTCATCGAAATCGTTTTGGCGAAGGATGGTTCAGATATAATAATTAGAGGTTCACGTAAAAATGTGAAAAAATTGAATAATATTTAGTTTTAGAATTTGCAAGTTAACAGTAGCACAAAGGATGTATAAAAATAAACAGAAATCCTAGATAACAATAATTGTTTTACACATCGAGTTTCTTTCTATAAACAATTGTTAGTATTTAACAAACTATTTTACGTTATGATAATCCAATTTTTGTATTATCTTCGCCGGTGTTCCTACAGCCTAACTTTACACGTGCAATCGATAATGCTTAATTAAGATTTAAATCGTTCAACTAGAGGCAAAATATGAATACATGGCCTAAAGCAGTAATTACAGTACAGTAATTATGATGTATCAATGGCAATATTTATGAGCACGTTATTGTTCAGCTGTATGAGATTTTACAACAATAGATCCAATTATCAGGTAGTTACTGCGAACGTTACTATCTCAGCAATATTAAATTTTTTCCTATCATTAACAGCAAATTTAGAATTTACCATAAAATTCTGGTGAACTGCTCAAATATCTCTATCCAATCCAATCACTTGCTTCCTTATTACACATCTACGTACTATACTACCTTAATTAACTAATAATAATCAAGAGACACGGTAGTGTCTCGCGCCAAGTATATTGGCGCACCGCAAAGAAAACTGAAAAAGGAGATTAATGTAACCACGACTGAAATAATTCAAGAGCTTTGTAAAAAGAAAAGGAAACAAGATTCTTATTCTTTAAATAAATTTTTATAATCACCTAATGAGTTCTATTGAATTTGCATTGAAAATATTTTTCTCCCTTCAACGCGGCTGTCCCCAAAAAACAAAAAGCACTGTAAACTGAAATCACCAGCAAAGTATATCAAACAATTCAGTGACGAAATTCTTCAACAAGCTTCTTTACATACGTCGATACTCCAAAACGCTTCACCACCTCGCGCAAATGATATAATTATAATCAGAGAATAATCGCGTCAGAGAAAGCGACCGATTAAAACAGTTTCGTTGATATGAATGTCACGATGATAAAACACACTGGCCATAAATGTCATTCATTGCCCATCCTCATCGTGGATACTTAATACGAGGGAATTATTTACACGCTTTAATGATTCGTGGCGAGACCGCTGCGCCCGTGGCAGTATTTTTAATGGTGTTGATTTACAACGAGAAAGAGTGGGATCGTTAAGTCGGGGTTATTAAGTAAGGCAATATCTGCGGTGAAATATTAATGATATTGACGATCTCTCACGGCTGGCTAAGGGGCGTCTGTGGACAGGGGATGAAGAATAACGACGCCACCCTCGGTAATTGTATCGCGTGACACGGGGAGAAATGACAGTCGTGACAGATTCGAAAGCAATTTCAGTCTGTAGGCAAGGCAACTTTCTTTTTAAAGCATTAAATCCTGATATACCTACCTGAGTACATTCACCTTCTTATGTTTGCTAATCAACGATTTAACCCTTCGTTGACACACCTCCTTTTTCGATCAAGTCTGACACACCTGGGTGGCTCACACCCAGAACAATTTTTCAACGTCTGCCACTCTCATCTGAAGAATCCAATTGTTATGAAAAAAATCATGGGTCAATTTCAGGGTCTCTAGAATGTATTTCAATAGTTTTTTAATTGACATTATATCAGTTTTTGCAAAAAAAATCTAGATTACCATATGTCCAGTAAACACCAAGAAAATGTTGAAAAACTTGTTACTTTTACAAATTTCAAAATTAGAAGTTAAAAATCTACCGAGTTATTGTTCAGATATAATATTTTCAGGAAAAAAATAGTTTGTAAGTCAGTTTTGGAAAGAGGTACTTATTTTGCATATAGATGGTACAGAGTGTCAAAATCAGTTTATGGGTGGCTCACACTCAGAGTGTCAACGAAGGGTTAAGGGGGTGAATGCCACTTTTCTAACCTTTAGAGGGCCGGGCTGAGCACCATAGTCGCCACCTAAGAATTTGAATACTTTACCGGCCATTTTGGTGGTATATATATACAAATTTTAAGTAAATAAAATTTACAATTTCAATGAAAAAATCCTGGCCCCCTAAACGTTAAACATCTCTAACCTACTAATCTTTTTAAGCATTCACATCATAGAAGCCATCTATTTTTACGGTGGAGCGATAATTTTGGGAATACAAGCAAAGATAGAAACGGATTTTGACGGAAGTTGCAGGAACGTCGGGGGTCTCGATGGCAATTCCGTAAACGGATATCTCTATAAGCTCTCAGCGTTCCATTGCGAACTTTTGTTTCCCCATTTTTCACGGCGCGATCATTGAACGCTGGGACCATGTATGCGACCGGTATGCAGCGATGCTACCGCATAAGAGGATTAGTCCCCGGTGTACTGTTCATGTATTTGTCTGTGAGCAAAATGGCGCAGCATAGTCGATCGAATAACGAACACTCGAAAACCGGGTGAGATCCCGAGCTCGCGACAAGCTCGAAGCCAAAGCGGCTACTCCGGTGCATTTGGGTCGTTCTGTTGAAACTTTTCTCCGACAGATCGCGAATAACTATTCATGCGATTGAACAAGAGACGAGGGTCGCTATCCTCACCTTTTTAGGTGAACAGGAATGTACGTCAGTGTGGAACTAACCCTGAATTTTATTCGATGATGCTGGAATTTGGAAAATTATGAACTGCGCAAATACTGTCAGCGCCATCTTCTATGTTTCTTAAGGTGTTTTTGTTGTTGAAAATGAAGCATTTCTTTGTCAATTAATTACAAAGAAATAAATTGAATATGAGACTCGTGTTTTGACATTACTGAATTTATTTCTTTGTAATTAACTGAAAATAAAATGCTTTATTTTCGACAAAAGCGACAGCCAGAGATGAGACCCTCAATTCACGAGTTCACCAGTCTGTGATTGATGATCAATTATTCAGTAGCATCGCTACGTAATCAGACACAGATGAAGCTACACAGTTGCGATACTATTTAACCCAGAGATAGTTCTCTAACTGACCCGTACTGTAGAAGTTAAGGTTAATAAGTACACTTTTATTACCCTGATAGGACCATGACCAAGCCTTTTACGATCGATCGGTTCCTCAGGGAAAGTTTTCTACCCAACTAACTCCAAGCTCCGTTTCTCCTCAAACTGAGCATCCTAGAACTCTGAAACAGTACTTTCGATGCTTCCCAAGGAGCATCGCCGTGAAAGCACGTCACTCGCAACATCAACATTCGTCCTAAAAGCGGCCAACTCTCTCTGCTAAGCAGATATTGCCTATATAAAAAAGCAAGCCCCTAACCGCAACCACCCGTTTGTTCCAGAACCCAGTGGCAACGGCCTTCGAGATCTTCTGGATGATCTTCGAGCCGATCCTGTTCGCCGTGACAGGTACCCAGATCAGGATCGACGAGCTGGACGGCAGAACCGTGTACCTGGGTCTGGCCTGCCTGATATCCGGCATCGTGATCCGTATCATCGCAACGGTCCTCGTCGGGATCGGCTCCAAGCTGAACCTCAAAGAGAAAGTGTTCATCGCGCTCTCCTGGATGGCGAAGGCGACCGTCCAGGCTGCCCTGGGCCCGACCACTCTGGACAAGGTCGATCCAACCGACCCGGTGCAGGTGTCCTACGCTGAAACGGTGGTGACCATGTGCGTCCTTTCGATACTCCTCACCGCACCGGCCGGGGCCATTCTCATCTCTCTCTCGGGACCCAAGCTCCTCACGAAGACCACGGCACCGGTGGCGCCACCCGAGGGCTGGAAGGCACGCAGACCCTCGATCCGAGACATCTCCATCATCAACGAGGACCCAGACCTCGAGGAGACCGCCAACGAGAGGAAACCTTGAAGCGCCGTCGCGCTCCCGTCGAACGTGACCGTTTTTCCCTATTCCCTCTCGAGGTCCAAGGCGCGCCGAGCAGGATCCTCGTGGAATTTCCATCGTCTCGTTTGCATCTCGTTCCCTTATTCCCGAATATTCTGCCGCCGGGCTCCAGGCTTCGTTAACCCCGCCGCTGATCGGACTGGATAGTGGCACGAATTTTTCTGAACGTACCCGTCGAACTGGCAGCCTCGTTAGAACTTTCAACGACCAATGTTCCTAGTTGTGGTCGAGGGCTCTGCGTGGCACGTGGCTGCGGTGTCTTTGGTAGCGTGGATAGTGTTGGGGAATGGAAATGGTACTTCTAGATCATTGATTTGTACCTTCTTTCTGAGCGGGGCTAATTGGTCAGGGTGATTAGCGGAAGAGTAGGAAGGGGTTTGTCAGTGATCCGGAAGGGGGATGGTAGTGAAGGGTGGGAAAATTATTTGGCCACTGTGCCTTTGAATTTGAGTTGTACTCATTATGGAGGAAGAGGGTAATGTGTGGTGTCTTGAGTAATGATTGAAGAATTTGTTTGTATCGATTGAATGGGATTCTTGCCTCGATTAAAGATTTTTAAACACGTTTTAGAGGGTTTATTTGTAATTTGTTACTTGCTAAGTTGGATGGATAAATGAAAAGAGGAAGATTATATTGTTTTTTAGAAAATCATGGTCAAGTAGGATTTTAATAGTCGAGGTTTGTGTCTATTTGTATCGAGCAGAGTGCTTATTTTTTTATCGTTTAACGTAGCTGCGAAAGCAAATTCAATTGAATCTGATAATGAAACGAAGTAAGTCAAGTGGAAGTAATTTTAATGAATGAAGAAAATAAAAAGACTGTCACGATTTGATACAAAACTTTCTGATAATTGAAAATGAATCGCCTGCAACGGAGAATTTATTCTGAAGTATAGAAATCTTTGCGGTCGAGTTTGAAACAGAAATTAATTTCCAAATATCCCTTGCTTGCGAATCTTTTCTACGTCCACGTTTAAAAATTATTCCGAGGCTCTTCGTTGTAATCGTCAAACGGGATGGACGAGTGAGTGTGAATATATGTACATATTCTCTATAATTAACCTCGAACTAGAGAGTGAAAGAGTAACGCAGTGGAGCCGAGGAATTGATTAATCGATTGGTCGAAACTTCAAATGAGGAACATTTAAGCGCAAATTAATCGATTAATTGATTGGCTCGAGAGCATTGTTGGAATAATTTGCACATATTGAGAGGATGACTGTGTGCGAGCAGAGTTTTACTGTTAGAGATTACATTTTACTGTATAAGTATTAAAGATAATAATAAGTTACTAATTGCTGTTTTCTTTTCAATTTTCCAGTGGCCACTGTAGCATCGCTGCAATCCTCTGAGAAACATTTCTGTTTATGTATCTTTCCTCGAATTACCACGAAGAGACTCCTTCTGCGTTGACGTTCCATTACATTAAGAATAATTAATTTAAAATCGACGAGCATAAAATTTGCAGCAGAAAATTTATTTCATCGAAAGGTGAACGGGTGAAAGGGTATTGAGGGCTGGCGCGAGGTGGTGGGCCGAAGAAATAAATCCCCTCTGCTTCGGATGGATGGAAAATAACAACATAGCGGCGCACCGAAGGCGGCGAAAAATGAAGCCGCGGAGAGACAGGAAAATTAGTGAGGGAGAAACGACTTTTCGAAACTGCAAATCTTCAAACCGGTAACTACTGCGGAATCCTTTGGATATACGTCGGAGAACGAAGGTAATAAAAATAACAGCAGAAATAATATCGATCATCGGTGCCGAATTTAAAGCGAGCTATAATAACGTCTATATAAAACAGAGATTGCATAAACGTAAATTAAGTAATTGCTCCTCGCTACTTCCGGATGACTGTTTCAGTACAGCAGAGAATTAACAAAATATACCTACTTGCTTCGAGATTAATTCAACCGCGTTGCAGATCAACGTTTAACCCATTAATTAACAATTCGTATAATTATGTATGCGGTAGAGCTGTTCGAGTACTCGAAACATTCGAGTAGCTTGAAATGCGAACCGAGCGGGACTCGAACGGATCCGAGTAACCCGAATGTTTCGAGTAGCTCGATTCTTTCGGGTAGCTCGATTTTTTTCAAAGATGTTTTAAATGGAGGAGATTATATCTTTCTTTGGTTGAGTTTTCTTTCAAAATTTCGTCAAAAACGACGTAGGACCAGCCGTTTAGGAGATACGCAGCCTCAAAGTGTCAAAAAGTGAACTCTGAATTCCATCTTCTAAACGGTAAGGCTGTTCGAGTTCTCGGTTTTTCGAGCCGAGTCGAGTCGAGTACCCGTAAAAACCAAGTAGCTCGAAAGAACCGAGTAGCTCGAATTATTTCAAGCGGCCCGAAAGGAACCGAGAAGCTCGAATTTACTTCGAGCAGATCGAAATTTTCGAGCAAATCGACTGTGTCGAGTAGCTTGAAGCTTGATTGCATATTTACAGAACTACACGCGAGGCTGCAAACAATAGGGGAAGTTTGATTAAACTTAATTTAATCATTTTGCAAGCGACGCAAGTTTTTATGTTCGCGTGCAAGCATAGAAAAATTCTTTTAAAAAAAACCCCAAGCTCTCCTCGCAATTACTTTTTCGTTTTCCTCAGCCGAGGGTTTTCGCGAGAAGTAAAATCTCCAATCGAGGGGGAACATCGATAGCCTGCCTGTTATGTTAACCTTTGGGGGGAAATCGGATCAATCATTCCTTGGCGTGTAATTAGCGAGACTTGACTTCCAGCTTCTCCTCTGTCGCGAGCCCCTCTTTGCCCTCGACTTGGTCGTGGAACGTCAGCCGTCGACACACGTGAAATCGAGCGAACCCTGACGACAAAAAGTGTCTCCCCGTGTCGATTACAAAGGCCCCCTGTTCGTAATAAGCTTACGGACCCGAGCGACGGTATCGTCAGCTTACACGCGCCAACGGAAGCCTGCGAGCTCTCGATTTTCTCATCGCGAGATCCGAAGGGGACGCGGCTGAAGTCTCGTGGACTTCGGGAAAGGAGCACCACTCTTGAAGCCCCTCGTCGAAAGGAGAGGAAGATGCTTGCAGGGGGGGAAGTAAGGGTTGCAAGTAGATGACATATTTGTTGTTTGGAGATAATTGGGAGGCTAGAAGTTAGAATTTGTTGTCAGGTGAATGGCGATGTAGTTTTAATGTTTCTTGGAAATCTATGGTTCCTTTTAAGGGGTTAGACCACCTTGGCCAGGTCACGAAATACTGCATCTGGGTATGGGAATTTATTTCTAAGTAACAAAAACACTTTTTTCGATTCAAACTTTTTAATAACACAGAGACATCTTTGAATAATATATATAATTTTTTTTCTTCGTGTTTTCTTTAAATAAATATGGCGGTCGCGCGCGAGAGAGAGAGAGAGAAAGTTGGTTTAAAGAAAATGGTTAATATGTTAAGCATTTATGTTGACACAAGAAGCGAGAAATCTTTTATTCGAATCCTTCGTGTATCTAATTTTTGGGACTTTCGTAGACAAAAGTTATATGGTATATAAATAGACGGGTGCGTTTCGACCTGATTTCACAAAGACTTTGTCGTAAAATAAAAGTTTGTCATTGCAATGTTAAAATATTTGAATATGGTAGTTTAGGGAATCGGCATCTGCAATATAAAAGGCAGATATACTTTAAAGGGTCAGCAATTTACACTGATTCGATAAACCTACTTGAAATATAGCATCGTTAGTGGTTGTTCAATGTATGTAAAATACTAAATACTGAGGAATCACCAAAAATCCCGTTGCACATAAATTTCGAATAGCTTTCCTTCCCCCTTGGACGAAATAGTTGCCGAGCAACTTCAAAGGAAGCTCGAAGTTGTCTTACGGCGTGCTTCCCACATCTGTTTCCCATCGCGCCAACGGCTGTGCCACGTAAAAAAGCCCCGGTTCCCGTTAGTACAGCGAAGTTGCGCTGCGTGGGGCACGGTGGGTTCTTCGGCGAGTAAGATGATCGAGGAACTTCCGTGTGTTGTTGGCGCAGGGGTGGTTGGAGTCTACCTAAAGCCTCAGGACCCCAACTAGGGCGATAATCAATAAAGGTGGATGTTGCTTACCGCCAGAAGACAAACAGACTTCCTTTGGCAGACATCATTTCACACGTCCAAACAGTGCCTGCTTGTATTCCATCCTCCCAGCACTCGCGTCGAGTTCAGTGAGGAAGGTTAGGCCTGCTTGTTTAATTCCCCGTGTACCTCTATTACACATCATCGCCATTAATTTGTTGATAAAAGGGAGATAGATATTTTTTATTATTGTTATTAAACGTCTCTATTAATCGAATAAAAGTCGAGGTGCAGCTAGTATGATGTGACTATAACTGACCTTAATAATAAATAAATAAAAAAACAACAAGAAAGAAAGAAGCATAATACGTAAACAAAAAAAGAAGATTACAGCCATCTAGAATTAGACTTGTACTTTGTGACGGAAATCTAATGAGCAACGTTTGAAGCTTTTGCACTAAGGAATATATTACGTTTTTGCCAAACTCCAGTTATTCTTATTTGTTTCCACATCAAAATAACGGATCGAATAGAAGTTCCTTTAACTTGTAATTATTCGAGGTCCAATAAAGCTGAAGTTGAAGTTGAAATTGAAAATTTTATTCGACGCTCTGATGCAATATTCCCTGTTGCACGGCATGTGGAGCTCAAGTGAAAATTATAATTTACTAAATAGCAATAATCAACATCTAAATGGCGAATCAATATCATCTGCGAATTAACCACCATGGGGAGCCATAGCCCTTTACACTTTCGTCTCGACAGAGCTGCCAATATTAGCCAGAACGGTGATTTATTAATAATCCAATAAATTGCCAGTAATGTAGGTATATTAATTCGCGAGAACGCCGACGCCGATACTCCCGAGTACCAATATTTATTTTCACCTCAAAGCAATTAAACCACAGCGACTTATGCTGCGCACACACGTTTCCATTTATAACTTGGAGCGTCTCTCTCGCGAACGGTCTGTCTCGATTACGTCAATGAAGATATAGTAGCTGTTCAGGTAATATTTCGTCGACTTGGGCGTCGCTTGAAAATAACAACAGTTAAGTTGTGGACGCAGTTCTGGAAACTATACACTTTGAACTTCAAATGCTTTAATCCAGATTAATACCTAATATAAAAATATTCCGAGAACATCCGACAAATGATAGCAATTATGGTGATCTTAGTAATTAAAGTCTATTAATTAAATCAAGGATACCTTGGACGCTTCTACACCTTTTTTATTTTATTTTACTTTCATTTTCAATTCAGGTAACTTATTTTTTCAGGAAGATTAACGTGGAACTGTTTAATAACTAAAGTGCAAGCGAGTAGGAAAGAGAAGCATTGCTCGTTGCGTCGATTTTGTAGCAGAGAGAAGGAAAAATACATAAGTAAATCGTTGGGAGGCAGCAAATCCACGGATCAGTACCTTTCATGATAGACCTGTACTTTAGTTCAGCATTTTCTAACGTTCCTCTTAAAATACGGTTTTTTGTATCCCAAGAGGCCCTTTAGTTATGAGAACACGCGTGGGCCCGGAAAATTTTATAGCTGCGCCGAAACTATGGCAGTGAATTTTAAAAATGCATGGAGATTGCCACGGTATCGAACGTTAAAACGAAACCTCGTACCATACTCGAAGGTATTTGATTTTTCGCGAGGATTCCCTTGCAAATTTTCATTCTGCTTTCTCTTTCAAACACAATTCACATAGAAGTCACTGAGACACTAGAAAATCCAATATTGAACCCAACATTTTTCAACTATAATTTACAGTTCATTCATTTATGACTATTAAAACGATTGTAGGTCGCGGAAAACTTAGAAAATTTGTCGTCAGCGATGTTTCAAAGCTTACGTTACTTAGTCCGAAGCCTGTAAATTATTGTGCGCATATTTTCGCGAACTCTGCAAGTTTCCCAAAGAACGTTGCATTGTATTCCAGCGGAGCATGGAATTATCGCAAAATCTCGCGATTCGCAGAGCTTCCGCTCGTTCCCCGTCCCGTTTGCAAAACGTCGACTGTCGTCGTTTGCGATTATTTTCCTTCCAAGTGCAAATAATCGACGCACCGCTTCCCCGGATGCCGAGGGACGGATATAAAGCTTTCGAAAAACCGTTTATCGTGCTTCTACGTGATTTAAAGCCGGCTTTAAAAACTGCGACCGTTTTTCTCAGCCGGCACGCCTGCTTTTTTCTTGAGATTTAGAAGAATAAGTACGCGGCATCTTGAACTTGTGGCGCAGGTTCTTAACCTTTTCCCTTCGGCATATAAAATATTAAATTGCAAATGATATCAGCACGATGCACTTCGAAATATCTATTTACTATTAGTTTAGTATACAGTGCCCTGGAGGAAGTGATTTTCAAAAAGATACTCAAAGAGAACACAGTGGATCTGAATACAAAGCTATTCAGTTACTAATTAATTAACGACTAATTTTCAATCGTGAATCACGTTGAATTTAAAAAGAATTCTTTTCGCGTAATATAAGAATAGCTCAATAAATTCTAATAAGATTTCTTTCATTATATGTTCTATTTAGTGAGAAAAAGAATATGTATTTAAGAATAGCTTAATTTTTCCACCTATCAAAGTAGAATGACCCGTTCAAGATGTTACACGATTCTGTTCTGTGCAGTCTGACTAGTATTGGCCTACTCCACTGATATTTCAGGCAGACGGCAGACCTCTCATTATGTACGTAAAAGAACACGAAAGGCAGCCTTTCCCAACTTCCTCCGCTACCAAAAATTTCCTTCCCCTTATTCACCACTTATTCACCACTTCAGCCATTCTCACCTATTTCGGGCGGGAATTCCCAAAACGCTCAGCCGGAGAAGCAATAAGCGTGTCTTTCAGAATTTCCTGATGAGGGAAACGAGGTAAAGGAAATCTACGATAATACTCCCGCACTCGTTGCATCATCGTGAAACATTTATTACATCGTCGCAAGTATACAAAGTGCAAGGTACAAAAAAAAGGGCAGACAGCCCGCGGTAACGCTACAAAAGAGGGAGAAATAATACGCTAAAAATATACAAAAGATGGTCGCTAGCCTTTCAGTGGTATTTATTCGCGATGAAGCGTGAACAGCTGGAGGAACTGTTCCCTGCGAACGGTGTACCGTGGTAGCCGTGGTACTGGCTGATTGGATCAGGGCGTCGCGCTAACAGCGAAGCTGGACGTCAGCGTGCTGTTGCTGCCGCTCTTCTTTACTTTGAACGGATCCTGAGGCGTGGAGGTGCCTTGGCTGGAGCACTTTTTTTTCTCGTTGAAGCCCAGTCGCATCCTCAGTGCTTGGTAGACGCGGGGCTTCAGCGCGAACAGTATGAATATCAGCAGACCCTGAAGGCAGTTGAACACGTCGCTGCCGTAGAACACTATTTCCTTCCACGACACGTCTGTGTACTCGTTCACGAACGAGGACACTATCTCAGCGATCCAAGTAATCCCCATGACCACGAATAATTTCACGTTCATCACCAACCTGGTTTCACGAAATTAACCGTTAATGGCTATTAACGAAACATATTTAGATAAAGCGAAGAGTTCTTGTAGAAAACACTGTAAGTGCCAGAATTATAAAAGAAGAATGAACAATGAAGAATGAAGAATGAGGAATGAGGAATGAGGAATGAGGAATGAGGAATGAGGAATGAGGAATGGAGAATGAGGAATGAGGAATGAGGTTTGGGGAATGAGGAATGAGGTATGGGGAATGAAGAATGAGGAATGAGGTATGGGGAATGAGGTATGGGGAATGAGGAATGGAGAATGAGGAATGAAGAATGAGGAATGAAGAATGAGGAATGAAGAATGAGGAATGAGGTATGGGGAATGAGGTATGGGGAATGAGGAATGGAGAATGAGGAATGAAGAATGAGGAATGAAGAATGAGGAATGGAGAATGAGGAATGAAGAATGAGGAGTGAGGAATACAGTAATGCCTCGTTAGAATCACGACGATCGGGGCTGGCAGCGTGATACTAACGCGATGCGGATACTATTTCGTGCCGACGACAACTTCGCGTCGTCTCTTTTGTTCTGTCTCGCATATATCGGATTCTCTCACTCTCGACTGAAGGATGCCATGAAATGGTGGGGATAGTGAGCGTGATTATAACGCATGGTAAAAACGTGACACTAACGACGAATTACTGTAAATGAAGATTGTTAACTATAGATAATATTTCGATTCTGGTAGTTCACCGAATTGTCTATTATTTTGACTGAATGCAGGTAACTCGAACTTGTTTGGATGATTTCTATAGACATCGATCTGAAAGCTTCATTTCTTTGATTTCATTTCCACTCAAATCAGTGGCGCACCCCCCAAGAAGGGGCTTTGTAAAAAGAAAAGACAACTGGATTATCTTATTAAAATAACTTTTTATAATCACTTAATGAATTAAAATAAATTGACATAAAAAATATTTTTAGGTCCCTTCAACTCGGCTCCCCCTAAGATTAAATCCTGGGTGCGCCGCTGGTCCCAATAAATGAAATAAAAGTGTCAGAGAGTAACAACGAAAAAAAAAGTAGTCTCAGATATGAATATTCAGATAGGATACGAAAACAAGACAAAGATTTTAAGCACTATGAAAGCAGTTGTTAATGTCAACTAAGCGAGAATCATCGGCACATGTGCCTCTCGCGATAGTACGCCCGCGTTTGCGTCGAGCTCGTCAGATTTCACTTTTGCCCAGTGTTTAAGGGTGATCCGATAAACTCACTTAGTCTTGTCAGCGTGAAATCGTTTGCTCCTGGGATCAGATGGGTCTGCGACCCTTCTTATCTCGGCTTTCACCTTGCTACAGTGCTCCGACGTGATAATGAAGAACACCACGTTGGCGATCAGTTGGATCGAGATCGGCACCCTGAAGAAGATCAGCTCGGCGTACATCGACTGTGTGTCTGTAACATAAACGCAACGAACTGACGCAAGCGAAATCGATACCGCGAGACTAGCAGCTTGCACTATTTATGCGGCAGGTGCGACAGAGAACTCTTTAAGGGGGTAGTTGACTATTGGATACGTAAAATCCTTAGTTTCTTTGACGCTAAATTTCTTTGGTATTTTGGGCTGCCCTATGCATAGATATTTATTATTATTAAATCTTGAAGTATATATAATTGCGGTTTTTCTTTTTTGACCCCGTACCATTTTGGAACCCGGCCCCGCAAAAATTCACGCGAAGTGGATTTATTAGTCCTTCTATTGCTAATCGGTGATAGATAAATCTGAAGCAATCGAATTTTCTGTGTAGTCCATTGCTGTTGAGTATTTCGTTGTTGGAATTAGTGGTAGTTTGATCAGTTGAATTCACGGTGAGATGCGTTCGCTGTTTGTGATATCAAGCAACACGTTCAGAAAGAGTAAAAGAACACTCGGGAAGCTCGATCACGCTGGCAGTTACAATAAAATCTCGCCCCGCAGCTCAGACAGGCAGAGCGAAAAAGGAGGACAGAAATGCCCGCGACACGTTCGTATTATAAAAAGCTTGCGCCCCAGTCGTCTTTAACGAGCTAACTCTTGAAGCTGAATTTCGTGCAAAAACATCGTCTACCAACACGAACTAATTAGTGTAATTAGTTGAATGGCCGGCACTCGTTTAGCGAAACAGCGAAGAAACGTTGCGTGACGCGACGTGCGAAGCTTAGGGGGAATTTCCGCGTTGTGGCCGAAATATGCTTGTCAGGCTTCTGTTGCATTCTGCTCGTATTCTCCTGCATTTTGCGAATAAATTTGTGCTGTTCGAAAAAGAAGTCAATCAACAGAAATAAATATTATACGAAATTTAGCTGATAGAACAATCGAAACTATAGTGACTCTACGTGAAAAAATAAGCAAACTTTTTCTACAAGTTCTAGACCAGTTCTTTGCGATTAAAATAAAAAAAGAACAAACCCCTTAAAATAAAAAGAATGAACTTAATTCATGAAGCCTACTTTCGCGAACAGGACGAAAATGGCAAAGATTGACGGCCTGTATATTTTACAGAAATTCGATACGAGGAAAATGATGACTTAAACTCGCCCTGATTTCACGCGAACTATATCATATTTCGATTTCGATAGTAGATACCATTTCACGTCAAATAGTCCATCCTGAAATGAGTGTCACGAAATTCCACGGCATCCTTTATGCGCAAAACAACGAAATTTCCACCGTGGAAATCCCGCGAAAGCGCTCGCGTTAATTCAATATTTGATCTGGTACAGCGAGAAATGCGCGGTCGCAATTTCTACCCCCCGACGAACGGAAATCCTGAGGGAGCATCCAGCATGTTCTTTTAGCGGGATTCTCGCATTTTATTGCTTTAATTCCGAGAGGTTAAGGACAGCGAAGTTCCAGGGTAGACAGGGACCTAGTGAATCTTGAGGTAAATATTTGTGGACTCAACACACTGCGCCTGTTGTAATTACAACACATGAGAAACCGTCCAACCTTTGAGGCACTTTTTTACTAGAAATAGTAGTCTGCGCTCACAATTATTATTAATATTTTAAATAGGACAAATGTTGTTAACCGGCCTGCAGACCTATATGTATTATAGTGCCAGAATTCCGTATCGAAATGGGCTAATTTTTCGTGTAGAGGAAAGCATTAACAACCTCCAGGTGTAGAATCACGGAAAAAAGGGAGCTTCGGCGCGGGATTCGAACCCGCGATCTTCACATTCGTAACGCGCGGTGACCAGCCGCCTTAAGCTGGGTTTACATTAGTCCAGTCCAGTGATCCAGTACAGCACTGGATTAGAACTGGAATAATGCAAACAGTGTGTTGATTCCAGTACAGTGCTGTCATTCCAGCAGATTTCCACTGGATCGAAAGTCTACTTTTCGATCCAGTGTTTACCCCCTCCATCGAGAAACACAACATTCCAGCGTTGCTGGACTGGTCTAGACGACTCAGTCCAGTGCCGCCTGAAGCGTAGTACAGCGTCTACGTGTTTGCTTATCCAGTTTCGCATCCAAATTCGATTTTTTCCTTCATTTCTTCATCAACTGTATCAATAACTTCTTCACAAATTAAGATTAAAGCAAGTTTCATATGTTTTTTATCCTTCTTTTGCGTGAATCCTTGTTATTACAGTCTACCACTTTCAACGGTCCAGAAACGACTGGAATAATGTAGACAGATTAATTTTACTGAATAGTGTAGTTCTTTAGCTTTAATTTCCACTTTGGCAAAACGTCACCCCGAGTCTGACTTTTGTTAATCCTCTTTGGCTAATAATCCGCTACCTATTAGTATTTACATGGAAAGTTTTTATAGATATCAACCTGGGAGCTCCAAATAATTAAGTGAAATATATATTGTGCGTTGCAAAATTTCTACCGTATTATAACACAAATGGCGATATGGAGGTGTCTAGTTAAACAAGAAATTAATTACGAGAAACATGGCCCCACTCGTTACACGAACTCGAAAGCCACAAACTTCTGCATCACTCGATTCCTCAGAAATCAACGGTAGTTCTTTGTTTAATTTCCGTCCCATTGAGCTCCTTAGGCCGTGATTTTCTCTTCGGCCCTTGATTTCCAGTGAAACGTGACAGCGAGAAACTTTTTAATTGGTCCTTGATTATCGATGACCATTCGAGTACAAATGATTGGAAGCTGGCCTCGTGTGCGAAATAGTTGGTGTGTCACAGCTAGCCCTAATGGTTACTAGATATTTTTCTAACTATTTAGAGACGATCTTTTTAAATTATAAAGGCCACGTATAATTTTAAATCCTAATACAATTCCTAGTAATAATATTGGTAATTCGTCCATTATTCAAGCCCCTTTTACTAAAATCCTTGGAAATGAAAGTTTCAACGTATCCAATCGATTATGTACTGGGACGCGGAGGTCGATCGAGAAGACACTAAAGTTTTCTGAAATGCGAGAGGAGCCTGCAAGATCTGATTATAACTATAATAGATGGTTTTCAAATTACTTAGGGAAGGTATTTAATTATGGAATCTTGAATCCGACACTTGAGATCGCTGTCTTAGATTGAACTCGAAGCTCCTTGTGTCATTAGGGCACCTTGAGTTGACGATAATGAACGAGCTTAATTGATTACCATAAAATGTACGAAACTGGGGACACGAATTGCTTCACACTGGAATTTCACTTGGAATCCATTGACACGAAACACTTGTGTGGCTGGCGATGCCTCTTTTTCATGTATTTAAAGCTAGTTCAATTTAAATTTTTATGTATTCAGAGCTACTTTTACCAAATACCAGTCATGAGTATATTTATCAGATCTTTCTCTAGATTTTTTAAACCTGCTCTCCCAAGAGTACCTATATAGTATCTAAAATACCCATCTTAAGCCACAAAAATGTCTCATCTAAAATGGTCCCAAGGATTGTCACTTGCATTCGATGACTTACTTTTGAACCAGCATCTCATTACACCAAAGTTGGGCCTCAAATTCTCTGGTAGAAAGGGCAGTTTGTCGGTCAAAATGACGAACACTGTCGCGAACATCGCTAATCCCCATGCGTACAGGGAGTACATCAGAAACCTTTTGCCATGTGATCGTCCCCTGCCAACGTTCCCACGTAGACTCCTGGAAAAAGCAAATACCCGTTACTTATAAACAGTACCGAGCAGTTTGTAACATTTAATACTCTTTCGAAATCATTACATTCGTTATCTTCTTCTACAAAATGTGCCCTTCTTTTTAACAGGTTAGTATTTTTTAGGGTGCAACTTGTAAGCACTATTT
This sequence comes from Andrena bicolor, assembly GCA_960531205.1. Classification (NCBI taxonomy): domain Eukaryota; kingdom Metazoa; phylum Arthropoda; class Insecta; order Hymenoptera; family Andrenidae; genus Andrena; species Andrena bicolor. The sequence goes on from OY482666.1 coordinate 940,832, forward strand.
TCTCTGGCTGGCCTTGAAACTGTTGCTTCTCTTTGCAATGCAAAATTTGCAGAAGAAGGTTTGAGGAGTAGAGCGATATTTTTCATTAATGATTGCTTTATTAAGTAAGTGAAAAATTTTCAGTAGAAGAAGGGGACTACTTTCCTATGTGACAGAAATCGTGCTTCTTATTAATTCAGCGGTCATGCAATTTTGCCAAAACAAGACGTTCGTAATTAATACACGTACCATAAAAAATTTACTACTATGTACAAATATATAAAAAACAATAATTGGCACAATTTTGCCAAGTTCTCTTGAACACGTCTTATCTTTTCCTTGAAAAAAAAAAAAAAAATACTCTATACACCGTTATAAATAATTAAAAGCTCGGATGATAATTAAAACTCCGGACGTTACTTTATCACACCTATATCTACGCATCGTCGATATTTACTCGAAGCCTTGAAATCACCGCGATTCGTTGCACAATAATAATTATAAACGCAGTCCCATTCACCTTACCTCATTCCTCACCGAGGAAATTCCCGGCGGCTGTTGTTTACTGCAGCTCGATTACCATCAAAATTTATAATGGACGAAGCCATAGTGGCCTTCGAAGTGTTAAAGCGTGTTCTGAACCGCGTGTCATATACGTGGCACACAAGTTTCCTTTTTTTTCCCTCAATACTTCCGTAGTCACTCCATGCGTTGTGGAGTATAAATTTCGCAGAGGAAGGCCCAGTGTATACGATACAATTTTTCATCGGGAAACAACAGTTAGTTAATCGATATAGGATGGTAAAGTACAGTGTATCACTGTGCAGATATACATAACTCAAGGAATTATTAAGTCTCGTCCTTCACTGTGTTGGCAACTCATTTGGAAAATAATTACATACCGTCAGAAATAACAGTCTTACATTTATTTGTATTTTTAGAATTTTACCATCATGTGGTGAGTAATAAATGACTACAAGAGATACTCAATTTGCCATTTTCTACCATTTTTCCTTTGCTCCTCTGCAATTATTTCGCCTCTACCTAGCCTAAGTTAAGCGTTTAACTTTTATTTTTCTCATAGAAGAATCTTTGACTCACAGAGGTTACCAAAAAAAAAATTCCACAAATATAGGGTAAAGGCAGGTAATATGGAACATCTGATTCCAAAAGCTTGTCAAAAGTAGGGTTTTTTATTTTATAAAACTGACATGAGGGGACGAAGGAACTAATGCATAATCATATTTACATAGTCAAATGTAAAAATAACAAATTGTTTTGCAATTATAGTAAAAAAAAAATGAATAGAGTGAACATCGGCCGTTCAACAAATGGGTTCTAATATGGAACACCTAGGAAATTTGTAAAGAAAACTGCAAAACCTTTACTTTTTTTTACTAATAATGAAAATTTATTAATTTTTTTTGCTGCCCAAAATCACTCTAAGGGAGTGAAATAAACCCCCGAAAATTCGGTTATTTTTCGATTTTGTGTTATAACTTATGAAATGTAAAATAATTATTTTACCAATTGATAGATCTAATTAAAAGAAGGAACTTTTGTCTTGAAACTTTTTTCTATCTCGTACAGTTCGCGAGTTATGACACAAAATCGGAAAATAGCCGAATTTTCAGGGGTTACTTTCACCCCCTTAGAGTGATTTTGGGTAGCAAAAAAAATTGCGTTGTAATCAGGAGGAAATTCCCTACATATCCACAAAGTTTCAGAATTTTTTGAATTTCCGGCTTCGGGATCTTCCTTTTAAGAAGAAAGTAACTTTATTGGGAAACTATTGTTGAATAATCAAGGACACACCTATTTAATGATAAATTATCTGAAAGTAATAGTTTGTAACATAGCTTCACTCCAATATTTAACTGTTTGATGCACTTTTCAGAAACTTTTACACCCCACGAAAAATACAAACGTTTCTCTTTCAATGATGGATGCCCGACTGACGCTCAATTGTCAGTATCATCGCCTATTGTGTCTAAGGATCTATGATAGTATACACGATTGTCTGAAGAGTTCGTATTATCTGCCTTTACCCTACACCTTTCTACAGATTCGAACAATTCCCCAGATACAATTTTTCCTGGGAGAGAAAAGATGAATTGATGACGAATTCTCAGAAACGCAGGAGGAACAGGAAAGTGTTTATTCACGAGGAACTTGTTTGAATAATAGCTATATGCACGAGGAGTCCGAAGGACCGATGTTGCATTCGAATGTCGATTGCAACGATCCTGAGAAAACTGATCGAATAATCGGTTTTCCCGGCATTTTCGTTCCACGATCGAACAGTTGCAACGTGTCAGTGTCGAGGAACCGTTCTTCAAAATTCAAAATCGTAACGACGAAGTCCCTGGAATAATTGGCACGGTTCTTGGGGCCAACAGCTGCGCGAGATCGAAATGATGTTGTATCCATATTTTGGGTTGTTCAGCAGATTTTCCGACTCACCAGATTTTCAAAAAATCCACAAAAATGATTTTTCAACCCTCACTTTGAACGCAGTTTTCACCCCCAAATATGAAAACGGGGAAAAATAAAAAAACACGTGTTTCTTATTTTTCGGTCCTCTATAACATTTCCAAAAATCAAAATCATCGGAGGCGGACACCTAAAATACTCTCCTTGTGAGTTATTACTAATAACATTTCCTTCATCCAACACTTATATCTGCTTAGTACATACCCCAGTAGCACAAAATATTGATTAAATATTTTTTTCGAATATTAAAAAAATATTTTTTTAGCCACACTTTTTAATATGAAAAACAAGTTGATTCCAAATATTATATACACATACTGAAAATGTGAAATAAATGTTTAAAAAATATGAACTAAATATTCGTGGAATATAAAAGAAATGTTTAGAAAATGTAAAGCAAATATTCTAGAAACGTCAAATTAATATTCAGACTTCCAATATAAATATTCAGGAAATGTAAAATATACTTTATATTTGAAATGATTTTTTTTACATTATAAAATGAATATTTCCAGTATATTTGGAAAAAATATTTGCTTCGTGATATAGAATAAATATTGTATGTATATTTAAATATCCAAAAGAGATTGAACCTCTTTTTAATATTGGATTTATGTGCATTCAATATTTTGTGCTACTAGGGTACTTTCTATAATGAAGTTTCTATTGCATATAAAAAATGAATTTAGAAAAGTACCCATGTGACTTTAATCTTAGAAACTGGACAAAAATAACAAACTACCACAGTCTGTGGTTATGATGACCTATGCTGAATTCGTATTAACAGTTAAATTTTCAAAACACATTAATAATTCTAAAAGGACAGCTTCCAAATCAATAAACAATACCTACTGACTTCACACCCGATTTAATTAACCCAAGTAGTCACTTTTCTCGTTTTGTATTCCAAGTTCAATATAATATAATCTCCAAATACAAATGAAATTTTGATTCTAGCAAACATTTAAATTCAATGAAACATTGGTCAGGCAACCACACCTACACAAATACGCTTTCGATTGAAAAATAAGAGGAAAACCTTTCGCGTGCATTATTCGCTTCATTAATCCGGAAATGCTGTATTAATTATTAATCATTCGCGTATTCCGTGCGAGCCCAATTATTGTCGATCGCCGCTTTGAGCCCGAAACAATTTGCGTTCCACGCGCTCCTCGCACATACCTGTCCCGGTTAAATTGGCCAAACAAACGACAGGTCGCAGTTGTCGACGTTTCAATTTCTGATCGATAATTAAAAGTAATCTGTTATAAATCACTGGAGGAGGGGGATTTAGAAGAATTTTCGACAGTTACATACGAGGCGTCCCGGATTTTCCAGCCACCTCGTATTAAACACCATAAATCTACATATATTGGCCACTAGACGAATGCTTCAAATTCAATCTAGAAAACAAATTACTCTCGCACAAAGCTATCACGAGGGCTCTATGCGTGTATGAGATTTAATCATGACACACTGCTAGAAATTCGAATATCGAAACCCTACAAAAATGTCAGCTCGAAAAATTGACTCGATTTTCAAAATATCCCACAGCTTTAAACTACTCGTACAGCAAAAAAAAAGATTATTGGAAAACGTAAAATAAAATATCTCAAATTAGTTTTGGTTTAAAAAAAAAAAAAAAGTACCTCGAAAATTCGTCGAATTGAATTCAGAAGTAGACACAACGCTAAAAAATACGAAATTCCACCACTAACTCACTATCTTGTATTCATTACAATATCAAACCTCCAGAATAACCCACATTAAAATTAGCCATTAACTTTTAACTAACCGCAGAAACCTGACGTCCACCCTTGACGGATCGATTTTTCAAAGGCAGACAAGAAAAGCAAAGAGCGTCATCGCAATGGTTCCCCGTTCCCGTGGATCTATTTTCTCCGCATATTTACAAATTCACCAGCTAGAATAGCGCCTTAGAAACACAAACTGTCACGGCGCATTGGGAATGAGAGGCATAGCCCGCGGAATGCCACTGAAAACGCTCTCGAGACAATGAAAAATCGATCGCACAAAAGGGATCATTGAATTCTCGTTTCTGCTTCAAGCTTTTCTAAAAACTGGACGAGGTCACTCCGTAAAATAAAACCATTCACTTAATCACCAAACACCGCCTCGATCAGATTGATTTCTAATTAAACGTCCCCACAAAGCGCGCATTGTAGAAGCAAAAATGGCACCACGTAAATGCCAGCGGAAGAAAGCTCTGGAAGTTGGAAGCTCTTAAACTCCCCGCTGTATTCTGAATTCGTCGCGTGCGCGTTTCTCGTATGTAGAATATCAATTCAGTCGATTCAAGGGGCTGCGAATAAATAATTAAACTTCGGGCACCCTATGCATCCGGGGCTCGATGTGGACGAAGGAACGAAGAAACTTCTGACCCACATTGGCACGCGACGAATTTAAAGATCTCTTGTTTCATTCACACTGCAGTGTCCGTAATCGAAGGATATTTGTGAGAGGAACAAGTGGTGCAAGAATTAAGTCAGACTGATATGCAAGAGCTCGTCCTTAAATTACGTAAGACTTCGGGGTGAGAGGGATCGCAATATAGGTAATAGTTTTTTTAATATGAGGAGCCTCAAAAACGTATGGTAATGAAATATATTTATAAAGCTTTAAAACAGTTTTAATAACTAAAAAAGTCTGCTAACGAAATATATTTATAAAGCTTTAAAACAGTTTTAATAACTAAAAAAGTCTGCTAACGAAATATATTTTTTAGCTTTAGAAATATATTTATAAAGCTTTAAAACAGTTTTTATAACTAAAAACGTCTGCTAACGAAATATATTTATAAAGCTTTAAAACAGTTTTAATAACTAAAAAAGTCTGCTAACGAAATATATTTATAAAGCTTTAAAACAGTTTTAATAACTAAAAACGTCTGCTAACGAAATATATTTATAAAGCTTTAAAACAGTTTTAATAACTAAAAACGTCTGCTAACGAAATATATGTATAAAGCTTTAAAACAGTTTTAATAACTAAGTGCAATGTAAAAAGGTATGTAAGGTAGAGTGATTCCGGGTGAGATGGCCCTGCGGGTGAGATGGCTCGATCACGCTCCTTTTGCAAATATATTTTTGTCCTTCATAAAACCACTAAATTTACGGTGTGCTGATTTTTTTAAAAAGTGGGCCATCTCTCCCCGACTTACCCTATTCTTATACTGAATAAAAAATCGCCGATTATCCTTACGTAATTTAAACACGGCGCCTAACAGCTTACGTTATAATAGTAAAAGTCGGTTTTAAGAATTGAATTCTCTGAAAATTCTTTCAATCGGAAATGAAAAATAGTTTCACTTAGCAGATATTTAGAGGTTTAAATTGACTATTTTGTTTGAGCTAAATTTTGGTCCACTCCCCGTGGAAGTCGTCCCCCGTTGGAGACTTCCTAGGCGACTAAATTAAGTTCGAAAAAAATTAACCTTACGGGTCTCCGTCATCCTGGTAATCTATTTCGCCGGCGACACTTGAAAAATTCCAACGTGTAAAGTACTTCTCGCATAATTGCTCGGGAAACTTTTAGATAAAGATCCTCCCCGATCCCGTGGCTCAATGAGGGGCACGGTGGATTTTCCTTGCGTTAGTCACCGTCTGCTTAAAGTCACTTTGCAGCTAATTTCCTTTCTATTTCGGTTTAGGGACGACCTTGCACCGTGGCCCTTTGGTAAGGCTGTTCGAGTAGGTACTCGGAAAAAGCGAGCCGAGCCGGACTCGGTTTTTCGAGCCGAGCCGAGCCGAGTACCCGTAAAAATCGAGTAGCTCGATAAATCCGAGTAGCTCGAATTTTTTCGAGTAGCTTGAATTTTTTTGAGCGGCCATTATTTACGTTCCAGTAGATAAACGTAACCTAAAATATTCGAAACATTCGCATTGGCCGAAACGTTCAAACTTCCAGCTTGAAGTTGCTCGAAGTACATTCGAGCTACTCGAAAAAATTCGAGCTACTCGGATTTATCGAGCTACTCGGTTTTTGCGGGTACTCGGCCCGGCTCGGAAACCGAGTCTCGGCTCGGTCCGAACTTCAAGCTTGTCGAATATTCGAGTACTCGAACAGCCTTACCCTTTAGTTAGTCTGACGACCGAAGTTTCTTTTGCGAGAATTTGAGGCGAGATGTATGAATGGTTTTCGGGGGAGAGAAAATTTAAATATCTGGAAATATCTTACCCGAAGGTCCGCCATATATCGAAGCACATGACGTTCAGCCACGAAAAAGCGGACAGGAAGGCGAAGAACATCGTGTACGCTGAAAAACAAAGGCAAATGGTTTCACGTATCGCTGGAAAACTTTCGTCGAGAATGGAATTCTGTCGCTTCCATCGTGTTCCTTGGATTTTTATCAGTTTCCCTAGTGTCCGTCGCTTTTTGTCCAATGAAAGGGCTTTGAAAGGCAGGGTACAGATGAGGGAACGGTAAAAAAAAAAAATTCTGGAATTCTGTAGAGAATTTTATAGAAAGATGGGTAGCGGGGATAAAAAAAATGATTTAAAAATTATATTTATCTGTGTAAATAAGTTTGGACGACACTAGTAGTCTATAGGTTAACCTTGCGATTTCTAGAATGTAATGCTTTTGCTTGTTCCTTATTCTGCTTTATTTATTGTATCTTACCTTCTATCATTGCTTCTATATTTCTAACTACTTTTCTAAAATATTTATGTTCCGTTTCATCTATGTAACAAAGGGTTTTAACCCGTTGATATATATATAAATAAATAATAATAATAATAATAATAGTCACTCGCAGGTTTCTTCGCATAAATATAAAAGAATAATTGGACCGTTTATTTTAGAAGTGGTGCATTCCATTTTTAAAAAAAAAATGAGATATCACGTAATTCATGTTTAATTTAATGTAAATTTTTTTTTTCTTGAAACAAGAGAAAATGGACTTACACCACTTTCAAAATAAACGGTCCAATTAATTGTAAAACTTGCGGCGTTGCTTGATTTCTTTGATTTCTATAACCCAGTGGCATTTAGTCTTTGAAATTCCAAAATAAGATAGATCGCGAAACGCAGCGTCTCCTCGTTGAATCATAGTATTCTTTGCTAGTGTTTACATCTCAAGCTTTCTTCTCAGCGTCACGGTATACAATGACTAATATTTGAACGGGAAACGCGTCGGCAGTACACCGAATTTCACGTACGTACCTAGTTTCTGTCTCAACGTCGATTTCAAATAAATAGAACGCTGTGTCGTGGGCGATGTCTAGAGATTCTATAAAACAGGAGAATTCTGAAAATAACTCGTGGAACGATACGTTAGCCGCGTTGTATATTTATATTTGCAAAGCTTGAATTTTATTCCCCTTCGATATTTATGCAAGTTTGCAATTTATGTAACTAGTGACTTATGCCATGGATACTTCTCTTGAAAAAATTACCGGAGATGTATGAAAATATGAATAAATTATTGTCAGAGTTGCGAAAATTTTCGTTTATTTTCGCAATAAAAAAGAATAAAAGAAATCATCTAATTTTCGGTCTCCTAAAGTGGTTGCCCCCCTTAAAGTTGTGTATCAAGTGATGTGAATCTAGGCAAAGGCAACGCAGAAGTCTTTCAGAATTAGTTTCAGAATTATTTTCTTTAATTTATGTAAATAAACCAGTGAGCCACTGTCTATACATATGTCTCCTTTTCACCACAAGTGTGCAATATATTCGAACGAATGTTGTAAGGTATTATACATTCAAAATGGGAATACAGGTTTCAAGTAATCTCGAAGCCCCGATATTGCAGGCCATTATATTCCTTTTTTGCATCAGCCGCTGTTATGTAAAAAAAGAATACAGTGTTCCACTTAGAAAACCCAAGATGACCTTGTCTGTCCGCTGCGCGAATTTTTCGTAGGAGTCGAATTTATTATGTGATAAATGACACAGAAATTCTTGAGAACTACTCTCTACTTACTTGTTACTATTTATGTAGACGTGCGATAAATCCTGAATTTCTAAAAACTGCGAGACACTCGAAATTCATTTCACAGGCAGCCATGAAATGTCAAACTTCTAAAAACCACGACACATTTAAAATTCGTTTCGTTCGGAACCAAGGAATCTTGTATTCTTACAAATTTAAAATTAATCAAATTTATTTTTTGCGGAAGAAATTCTTGTTTGGGTGAAATTGCTGGATGAAATGATTCTAGGATTTCTGATCCCTAGCAATGAAACAGGAACGTACCCAGAGCAGCACAAAATGCGGTGGCGTAGTTGTCGTCCGGTTCCCTGTTCGGCGTCACCCAGGGCATGATGGCGAGACAAGTGTAAGCCAGCAAGAGACTCGCCGAATGGCACATCAAGGTTTTACCATGAAGATTTTGCAGAACAGGTAGACATATGTAGACCAGCAACGTTAACAGCAGAAAGACGCAGCTTATTGACTGGAGGATGCTGTTCACCGTAAATCTGAAATCAGTGGGAAAAGAATTGGGGGATTTTAGTTGAGCTCCCATTTAAGGATACTATTTCACTAGGCACTTCAGTAGAAGCTACATTCGAATAGTTTAATTGAATGTCAGATCGTTAAGGAAAATTTGCTTCTGAGATTCGTTGTGGAAAAACATTATAGTTTCATGAAAAGTAATTATTCGTTAATAGGTAAATAGACTTTGCAAGTTTATGAATAATCAGGGATCGAATGAACCTGTCAATTTTCTTTTAAGCTTTTATAAACAATAGTTATTTAAATAATTTCTTTTCTGTTTTAAGTTAACTTTGTGCATTAACACTTTCAATCTGTTATAAGAGTCCAGTTTTAGCTGTTGTTTTATGTTCGATTAATAAAAGTTCTGTAATTGTTATTGTAATAATTAGTATTATTCTTTAGAATTGGAAGTGGGATAAATATAGAAGAGAAAGCACGTTGTGATTTTAATATAATAATTTTCACCAAACAGTTCAAGCTTTCATCGTCACTGCTTGTCAGAACTTAAACTTTTCCAGAGCTTAATAAATGTTTCTGCTTAACTAGAACTTTTTTCTACTTCCAAGAAAATAAAAGTTTCTTCTTTACAACGAAATGTATGAAATAAAAGTTTCAGTTGATACACTACATTTTATAGGTAACAGTTTTCTCAGGACAGAACAGATAATAGTCATAAAATTGCAGTTATTTCGTAATTGATTTAAAAATTTTAATAATTCCATTCGACCCCAGTTACCTAATAATTCATAATTCACAATTAAGATTCATAAAATTCACACGAAACTTTCATCGTATATTTTTCGCTAAAGATATAAATTTACAATTATAAATAACTAACTCAGTCTGCTCTGAGCCTTGGATCATGAATAGGGAACCCAGTATTTCATAATCTACCGTATTATTCTCAACATACCATCCATTAACTTAAAAAACTAAAGAAAAACCTAAAATTCGTGGATACTCGATTCCACAGCTTCGTTCAGTCTCGTTACGGTGCGCTAATTAAGATGGACCTGCAGCGTTATTTCGCGCTTCTTTCATAAATCTCGACGCTCGGTGTCGAGTGTACGTGGTTTTGAGGAGAATGCCAGGGGCCCTGATAAAACGGATTACTTCGACTTCCCAGTGGAACGTTAGGAACGCGGAATGAACTTTATCTCGCCTCTCCTAAGTAGCGTTGAACACCAAGAAACGTTCTCGTTACATACAAAGGGACTCATGTCCTCGCGTAAGTGTTCTCATTATCACGAACACTGAATATAAATCGACTCGTTCCGTCTATTCCTCTGTCTCCTCGACACTAACAGCCCCCTTAACATCGCTTCATCTTTATTTATGCCAAAGCAAACGTACTCCCCCGCGAAATCTGCTAAACAGGATTGAAACGAAAGTTTGTAAAATATTTCCACCCCCTAAAGTTTATCGAGTGACTTTCTATTTTCCAATATATGTGTCTTGAAAACTATAGTAGATATAAAAAAATTATTACCATGAAAACATGACATCTATTCAGGACTTGAATAAAACTGTCTACTGAAATTGTTTAAAATTTTTAATTTCCACAGTAAAAGGTTTAAATTTTACTACGAATTTTAAACAATTCCATTACATAGTTTTATGCAGGATAAAGAACCACTACAAACCTGCAGGCTTTCAAATATGTAAATCGAGATGTTCGATGCTAAGAGAATAGTACAATGACCGAGTAATGTCTTGGATCGAAACACCAGGATATGTGGATGCGGGGACCAATGTGCAACCATTTTGTTATAACTCCTCCCGGTCAGTGGCTTCTCCTGGACTCATCAGACAAATGGACTTGCACCATTGTTACATTTATTCTTCTACTTGAAGATGTACGGGTGGACACATTGTCCGCGTCGTTGGCAAACCGCTCGGTCATCTGGCAGTGATGCGGGAGCAGTGTGCATCATCGTGATATGATGGCTTCGTTGAAAAAATTCCATCCCACTTGTTAATGAATCGTAGAAAGAAAACTTAGGGAAAGGTCGAGGAAACCAGTTCGTGCTAAACTTATATACCTCGAGTTCTGAATATCATTCCAGTATGGGATCATTTCATTATACGAGGCATTGGATAGTCCATTTGTGCTCTCAGTGCCTCAAACCTATTATCTGGCGTTAAAATTAAAAAATAAAAAAAAATCATTGCCATTTTCCTCGGCCTTAAGCTGGGTTTACATTAGTCCAGTCCAGTGATCCAGTACAGCACTGGATTGGAACTGGAATAATGTAAACAGTGTGTTGATTCCAGTACAGTGCTGTCATTCCAGCAGAATTCCACTGGATCGAAAGTCTACTTTTCGATGCTACTTTTATGTTTTTTTATCCTTCTTTTGCAAATCATATCTTTCTTCAGAAACTACTGGAATAATCAAGATATCGCCTGATTTCCAGTCGAACCACTCGCTGGATCCAGCGACTGGAATAATGTAGACGTCCACGTGATTTCCAGTCAAACCACTCACTGGATCCAGCGACTGGACTAATGTAAACCCAGCTTTACCTCCACTGCTGTCACAACGAACAGAAACTCATTTTTCACAACAAACTAACCCTGAAACTGTGGTAGAGAAGTGAGTCTCTGGACTCTAGAATTATCCATTCAAAGTGATACACTATCTGTTTCATCAGTGTCAGATGACACACAGATAAAACGGCGCAGACAATGCAGCTCTTCTTCAATGTCCCGGTGGAAAGTTAATTTCAGTCAGCTGTTAATCGATCCCGTGGGCTTCGAGAAGAACGAAAAATTGGATATGCGCTCATGTTGCAAAACGGAGGTCGACGAATACGAAAGTTTCGGAGCCGAGCTCCCGTCGGATCTCCCGGATCTCCGACTGGCTTTACTTGTTTGAACTTCGCGGAGTCAAACAAACGGGTTCGTGCAATAAATGGCGGCAATTCATCGGCTTAAAAGTTTCGAACGCGCGAATTGACGCAACGCGGAAGACGGGGCATCGAATTCGACACGATCCCTGTTCCATTTCCATTTTTCTTTTTGCGCCGGGCTTCTGACAGGAAACGCGGCTAATGATCGATCGAATTTTTGTACCGCGGATGTAAGTTCGACGGGCTGGCTGCCGTGGAACAGTGCTCGAGCACCCTCCGCGCCATTTTTTGCGAAATAGAAAGAGGTTTGTTAGGCAAAAATTGTACAATCTTTTCTGCGAGGGATGGTAAAAAGTGCGACGGATAAAATGGTAAAAAGTGCAGGAGCACACTTCTCATTATTCTCTTCGCTGTTGGAACCTATGTGGCAATGAAAAGATACTTGTACTGCAAGTTTTAAATTTAGAAACTGTTCGTTTAAGGTGACATTCGCATTCAAATTTTTCTAAAAATCCATTTTTTTTTTGCAATACATATTTATAATTCCTTGAATAACAAATAAATAGAAGCCATAAAGTATTTTTATTGCAAGCTGTATACTAAAAAAAAAAAAAGATTTGATGAGAATGGCCCCTTAATGGTAAATTTATGTACCTATTTCGAAAAGTTTCATAGTTTAATAATTTCACTTTTTCTTCGCTATGCTAACGTGGCTTTGATTGCTGTTTTTAAACAACCGCGTTTAGGGAAGCTTGAATCGTACATTTGGCGCTACTGGTCCATGGCAATAATGGCTGGGGCGAGGAGATTAACGACGATCATTTTTAACCCTGCGTAGCGAATGTATCGCACTTTTCTTAACGGCGAACTAAAGTTAATGGAATGTGAAGCGTTTACAGCCCTCGAAAAAAAGAAATAAATACGGGGGATATTTATAGCGCGGCGTTTACAGCTCCGCGATTTTGGGGAGGAACGAAACGATCGCGTTTCTCTTTTTAATGACGTAGGCTGAAAAATCTTCTGGGGCTAAGACAACGTTACGTTCGTGTCGTATTAAAAAAATTATTATTAAAGAAGCGAATCTCAAAAATTTTCACTCTGACTCATAGTTTAGCTTAGAATAATCTTGAATCGTATAAAAAAAACATAGAATAGCAAATAATTTTATAATTTCGTAACAGCGACAACATTTATCGTTTACCCAAAATTCACCCAAGATCGTGGCGCAGTCAACATTGGGCGTTAATTTCAAGCAAAAACACTTTGAAAGTGCAGAGGAAAGTTTCTCCACTCGAAGTTTCGTTTCCGAGGAAATCGACTTCGAGAAGATCTTCGACTCTGTATAGATATAGAGTTTGAAGGGAGTAGACTCACCTGGTTGTTGAGTACTCTTGCGCGACCAACGTTTTGGGGAAACACAGCAGGGGAATTAGGGTTTCGTTCCACTCTGTCGTGTTGTAGAACACGTCCAGGCAGGATTGGTCGTGTGGCACCGGCTTGTTATTACCGACATCTTGGATGAAGCCTTCTGCTGTCAGGCCTTTGAATTCGGACGAATGTAACGCGTACATACTGTTCTGGCACTGTAGCTTGACCATCAAGCCGAACCCTGTGGGAGAAAATCGTGAACGTGAGAGGGTTGGAAAGTTAAGCCTTCGAGGTGTTTAATTAATTTCAAAGTGTATTTGAAAAGAACTTGTACGAGAAATTGTAATTGGAACGATATTATTAGATACCATTCCCTTAATGGAAAAAATAACAAATATACCGGAGTTGCAAGCACAAAGTCACTCGAATTTGCAACAGTGACTACGTGTTCTGACTTAATTTTCTTTTTTTCCTTTGGTGCGGTGGTATAAATATTCAAATTTTAATAAATTCGAGCTGTGAGTGCCACAGTGGGACTTGGCAAACAAAATAGTAGATAGTAGACTTGTTCGGGTACTCGAAATATTCGAGTAGCTTGAAATGCGAACCGAGCGGGACTCGATTTTTCGAGCCGAGTCGGGACCCGAACGGATCCGAGTAACCCGAATGTTTCGGGTAGCTCGATTTTTTTCAAGGATGTTTTAAAAGGAGGAGATTATATCTTTCTTTGGTTGAGTTTTCTTTCAAAATTTCGTCAAAAACGACGTAGGACCAGCCGTTTAGAAGATACGCAGCCTCAAAGTGTCAAAAAGTGACTCTGAATTCCATCTTCTAAACGGTACCGTCGTTGTCGCCGTCGACTTACAGAATGTTCAGATCGCTTCGTTTTTTAGCTACTCGAAATAATCGAGCTGTCCGAAAAAATCGAGCTACCCGAAAAAATCGAGCTACCCGAAAGAGTCGAGCTACCCGAAACATTCGGGTTACTAGTATCCGTTCGGGTTCCGGCTCGGCTCGAAAAACCGAGCCGAGCTAAGTTCGACTTAATTCTTTCGAGTACCCGAACAGCTCTACTATATACTTTAATATTCTTTATAATGCCTAATCACAGAAACACTGTTCAGAAGTCTACTAATCTAAAGTTTTATTCCTTGCAATCTCCAAAAAAATTGCGACTTGGAAGCCCCGTTCGCCAAGAACTTCCCTACACTCAACTAGTGGTGGAGAACTATCGATGGTACTTACGATAGTTATCGATGGTCCTCACTATCGAAATTTTTAATAATATTAAAAATTAAATTAGGAATTCTGAATTTCAGCTATTATTATTTTTGAACGGACTAACCTACGATTTTCATACCGATAATTGTCGATAGTGAAATTAAGCCATCTGTAGTTTTCGATAGTGAGAACCATCGATAACCTACACTCAACCCTTATATTTTTCATCTGGAAACTGACCGGTATCGCTCCACGTCTCGTTGGTCACAGCCGAAAGCTTCTCGTAGAAGATCATGGGGGCATTTCCAGCGTCAAGTGTCGTGCATCTTGAACCCGCCACATAAGATTGATTCTCCGGGCAGCACTTCCTTATGCATCTGTTGTGCTGGCACGTGTCCATGCTCCTGCAAACGCGAGCCACTAGCTGGCGATTCCGCGGGAAATCCGTCGTCAATCCCAAGCAGGTGTTCTCCGCTGTCATCGCGAACATCTCGCGCGCCCCTCCAGTCGACGATGAAGGCAGCATCGCCTGCGAAATTACGGGAAAATCATGGAACCACTGCGAGCACTCGGTCGACACTGGGGGGAGATTCCAAGTCCCCGGGAAATTTCGAGTAACGTTCGAGGGTGCCTTGACTCTATGAATTCGTCGACAGATCTACGCAAGCTCGATTTGCTCGGTACCGTGCCTGCTCCCAATGCAAATACTGCGTCTCAAGGTCTTCGCAAGATAAAGTATCGCGGGGGAATGAACTCTTTGCGAGATGTCGGTAAATGTTGGAGAAATAGTAGGATTTTTACTATTCGAGATATTATGGAGACGTGAAGTCGAGTGTTGGAGCGAAGGAACCATTTATTATCAGCGCACTCAGAAGGGAAGGCAAAATTACGGACTTTTGTTAGCAAGTAGAGTAGAACTATTGTTTGTTGGTGCTATAGTGCGGTTTTTTTGGAGAGATTTCTTTTTCGTGGAATATCTTGAGAACAGTTAGATATATCGAAAAGAAATACAAAAATAATTATGTATAGTATAGTCTTCCTATAATTTATTGGACGCAGAAGTTGAAACGCTCGTCGATTAAGAAAATTAACTTTATTCGTCAAGTAATCTAAAGTGAAAGTATCTTTTAGGTATTTGATCCGTTATTTAAATAATTTTTTATTTAGTTAATAAAAAACTCTGGTCTTCTTTACTTCATTTTATTAATTCTATTTTCTCCTTCTAAACAGAATAAGCTTTGTTCTCCCGGTGGGTGGTAAAAAAGCGTGCTTATCTTAGAAATTACTAGGAAGGAAGTAGAAGCACACTCTCGTACTCCTAATATATTTGCAGGCAGCTTCCCCCTCTCTGTGACAAAACATTCTTTTATACCTATCATTGTCTTGCAAAAGAAACTGCTCCCAAGGAGGAATTAGCCTCGTCAGAATTCTCCGCCATCAACGAGGAAACGTCCGCGTGACCATGAAATTTCTTTCACTTTTACCTGTCGATGAGCTCGACTCCGAGCTCCATTATCCAGCTGCCGGGGCCGGCGAGACGACGCGACGCGTATTTCTTCGTCCCTGTTTCGCAAGCCTCGAAGGTGAACGATCGAGGAGAAGCCTGAAATCCGAGGGACGACGTCGCGACGTCTATTGAAAACGAGATAACGAGCGGAAGACCATATCCCGCGGAAATAAGATTTGTCTGTTAGCAGAGAGGGCACGGGGAAGCTCTGGCGTCGTGCGAATGACACCAGGGATTTGTCAGATTTGTCAAACACCGGGGGACAGCCTATAAAATCGCGGTCGGTTCCTTTTTCATCGCTCTGCTCGCGAGTTGCCCCGACAACTTCCTTCGTTCGCCGCACTCGCTTCCGTTTTAACGAGGTACTTGTTTCCCACGCGTCTAATTACCAATTCCGTCGCTCCTCGCGTCGTGTTCTCCGCTAACGAATCGATCTTCTTAAGGGCTTTAGGCCAAAAATCGTATGTAAATTTCAAAATTTTTTTGGCGTTAAATTAGAAAAGAAATGAAAACACTTTTTTAAAGGCTTTGTTTTATATGCCTTATGGTATATTAAAAAAAATTGTATATACATTTCAGCTACCAACACACACGCGAAAGATTAAGGCAAATGGTTCCAAACGAACGCTTCGAGAGCAAGCAATTGCCACCGTAAGGGATGTTGAATTTTCGCTTCGCCTCGTAAGACGGAACGCACGCGCGGCTTCTACCGTATTACTCTGCATATCCAAATATAGTTATGTCGTGCACTCGCGTGTGATTATTATCTATCCTTTGCGTCGGGTTATCGACGATGGAAACACCCCGGCGCAACGATATTTATTTTTCTGAGTATGGTGGACATTTAGTAGTGAAATTTTAAGCCTAGGTTGTGTCTAAAATTGTTTTTAAGAAAAGTTTTTAATGAATCTGTACGTACTTCTGTAGATAATGAATGACAGAAAATAGTATTAAAATTTCAAGTGAATCGAATAAAAATTGTCCAAGTTATACTGCTAAACAATTTGAAAAAGTGATTCCGAGGAGCTTCACGGGATAACACATAAGATATTCAATAATACATGCCCTAGGTAAACATAAGAAGCATAGAAATAATTTTCGAACACCTAGTATCATAAAAAAATCTTCCAATTTGGTACGTTTTGAGCGTCTCAGGGTGGCGTGACTCCTTAAATTCTCTTGTCCCTCGTCCTTCGTTTCGCAAGTCGTTTCTCCACACTCCTAACATCTCAATTCAGAAATCCCCCACCGAGAAATGGCAACGCAACATTTCCAAAGCTCGAAATATGGAAAGCGACCGAAACATACCAAGAATTTGGTGAACCGAAGAATTATCGAGAAACCTGAATTGAACGTCACGCAACTCCCTACAGAGGTGGAACGCGAAGATCCGTCCGCGACAGAGGGAAGCAATCGACCAAGGGGGAAGAGGGAATTATTAGAATGCCGCGTTACAGCGATCCCTCGCAAAGGCACGCTCGATTCAAAACCGAGGACCAGGTCTCTACCCGACACCCTCCGCAATGCGGTCCTCGGTTTCACCGACGGCGCATCCTTTCCTACGCCACGCCCCGCAGATTCGCCAGCGATGAGTTGGATTTATTTACCATGCCGCATCCTTTCGCCGGCCGGGAGAGAGCCTGCACCCGCGAGAGCCAACCCCAGCTGTGTACAGCGCCGAAAAAGGAGCCGCCGATATTTATTACAACTGGCGCCGATAAAACATGATCGTGGCAGGGAAACGCGACGAACGCGATGGGTACAGCGGCCGTATTGTTGTCGCGATACTCCTGTAATATCGATGGGAGTGTGAGAAGTGGATAGCGGGAATGTTTAACTAGAGGGAGCTGGTGGATGTTACCGGAGGCGGAGGGGTTGATTGGGGCGCTAGTTTCTTTGGGCAATAGGTATAGTGCCTATCCGAGATATAGTGACTTAGGTGTGAAGTCCCTCAGCGGGGCCTTACCCGACACCCTGCTGGGTACTGGCCGCTAGACGTGCCCTCCTACTACCTCTTGCAGGACTGTATTTAGAGAAGATCAGGAAAAAACTGGGGCCTTAGGGCCTTAGGGCGTTAGGGAAGACCAGGACAAAATCGGGGCCCTAAGACCCTAAGGCCCCAGTTTTGTATTTAGAGAAGACCAGGACAAAACTGGGGCCTTAGGGCCTTACGGAAGACCAGGACAAAATCGGGGCCTTAGGGCCTTAGGGAAGACCAGGACGAAATCGGGACCCTAAGGCCCTAAGGCCCCAGTTTTGTCCTGGTCTTCCCTAAACACAGCCCTGCAAGAGACAGTAGGGGGGCACGTCTAGCGGCCAGTACCCAGCAGGGTGTCGGGTAAGGCCCCGCTGAGGGACTTCACACCTAAGTCACTATATCTCGGAGAGGCACTATACATACCGCTTGGTTGCATGCGCGTTCGAGTGACTCGGGATCGCGAATCGCGATACGACGCCTCGATGCCACGGGAAACGGCACCTGGCGAAAGATTGGGAATTGCTTTTTGTCGGGGACTGGTCGATGGTGAGCGACATTGAACGCGCTGACCGACCTCTGCTTTACTTTCAAGAGAATAGTTTGGGGGGAGCTTGTTTGTGAGCTGATTTTTATGGGGGGAGGGGTGTAGATTGTGGAGGTCAGTTCTGAGAGGTGTATGGGAGTCAGATTGGGGAATTTTAGTAACGGAACCTTTCAGGGAGAGTTTGTAGTTTTCAGAAATGGATTTAATAGGCTTCATTTTTATTCTGTCTTTAATCTTCGTTATTTTAATGTTCATGAATATCATGGTAAGTTTTTCAGTAGGATGATGGGAATTGGACTTCAAAGGACGCTTTTTAATTCGAGAACAGTGAGACAGGCGGTCTTTAGCTTGTAGAAGTGTTTTTGTGGAAGGATTGACTGCTGCAGTTAAAGCGAGTCAAGCACCACTGTTTCATGAACTTTTGCAAGCTTTGTTTATTCACTGTAGCACGCACAGTTGAATGTGTAGCACAGCAAATATATATGCAAATAGCAGATTCAACGGCGCTCGAGCTTGATGCATATAAACGAGAATAATCGAATATTCGTAAAAACGAAACCATAGAGTTTATACACAGGGTGTTTAAAAAAAAAGTCCAGGATATTTACGCTGAATTAACATTGCTTAGTGAACACACGTCGAAAAACAAACATTGCCTGTGTTGGGAGAAATTTTTTATTCTAGTAACGCAACTGAATTGCTTTCCATTGTTTTTCCATTGTGACATCCCCTACATATTCACAAAGTTTCATCTTATTTTGGAATTTCGGGTGCGGGATCTTCGATTGTCAAAAATACGAGGATTGAACCTTTGTAAGTCATTATACATGAAAATGGTTACTTTTACGAAAAAATCATAGGATCTGTTATGTAAAAAATTTACTAAGCTACAAATTTTATAGCAACTATTTTTGTCGCAAAACTGATAGATAACAAGCTATTCCCGAAAAACTATTTTGTTACCTTTCACCTTCTGTAAAATTTTTAGCGGCGGTCACTTTGATGGGGACTTTTGACATTTAGTTTAAAACATTAGAACATTAGTGTCTGCATCGTAACTCCTCAATTCTGTTTTATAAACATTCCGTGACTGCAAATCGAATAAAATATCGTAGAAGTCTGGCAGTAAGGGCGTTAAGAGTAAAGCACCCGAATTTCCTAGTAATCTTCGGCTATCTTTCTGTCGCGAAACTCGCTAGGGGGTAAGTACCTTCGAAACAAAGAACTGATTTCTTTATCGTGCTCGCTGCCAAACCACCAAGTTATGAACCACGAGCCATAAAGTTCGAATATCAAATCCCGAATCGTTCCCTCCCTATTCTAGATACCGAGCAAAGATAGCGAAGCGTATATTGCAAAATGGCTGAGCAAGCATCGCTTCCCATGGCCCCGAATGAAAAACGAAATTTACTCCTCCGAAAGTACCGTGTAAAATTTCACCCAACCGATTTCTCCCGTTCCCCAATTCAGCGCTCTATCCTTCAGTTAACTTCCGTAAAGCTGCTTTCCAACGACAATTTAATGTGGCTGCTCTGACAGGACTGTGGATCGATCATCGCATTAAATTTCTCGATGGAGGATTTCCCTTTAACAGGAACATTGTGTCTAATTTTCTTGAATCCCTGAAATCATATTTGCCCCTTAAAATTCTAGACATCTACCGGACACGCGCAGATGTGGTATTCAAATTTTATTTTGTAATCAGTAGTTAAGTAATTTATAATTCAATTAAATTAAGTTAATAGATATTTTTTAGCTTCCACTAGTATTTCCAAAGGAGCACCTATTAATTGCAACACCTCCAAAATAATAGCTTACAAATTTTTCTATCAAATTTTCCTAAAATCTACCACCATTTTGGGAATAGGGCAAATACGTGTGCGAGCAAATATTTATAAGCGTCACTGCAATTTCACCATGCAAACACCCGTCCAACTATCCCAAAGTATTTTTTCATAGAACTGTGACGTTTTGAAAGATCACGATATCGGCTCGATAAGTTCCAGGGTTTGCGAATCCTGTCGTGTTCGGTGTGATCGCGAGGCAGCGCCGTTGTAAAAGCGAATCGACTGAAAATGGTGCAGGCACTTGAACACGTTCGATGCCATGGGGTGAGCGGGTGATCAGGCACGTAGCCAGGATTTTATTTTGGGAACGAAAGAAGTTGGTACGAGGCCCTAAAGGGCGAAGCGAAACGATGCAGTGCTCTGTTTTAATCTAAAACTAAACGAACGACTGAAAGAAATTCACCAACTCTCCCGGTAGATGAAACAGTTTGCTGAACCCTTGCTGAAAGTATCGAAAGGCACTGCTTGATTAGTCATCGAAAAGAAGTCCAGGGCACAATACCATCATTACGAAATACAGTAAATACTCGTTAAGAGCCCGACGAACGGGGCTGGCGGCGGGCTCCTAACGCGACTGGACACTATTCCGCGCGGACATTAGCGCGAGAGAGAAAACCCAATGAGCGAGCGAGAGGAAACAGAAGAGCCTCTCGCTCGTTCCCGGGTTCCCCCACTCTCGTACGAAGGATTCTAAGCAATGGTGGGGATAGTCGCTCCCCACGCTACGATAGGGGCTCCTAACGCGTGGTAGAAACGGGCTCCTAACGAGCATATACTGTAGCTTGCAATATGTTGGAAACTATGAGACCTGCTTCAAGTGTTGCTTTAAAATTTCCAAACTTAGGATTTTTTTATTACACCTAGATTTCTGTTTCTCGCCTACTTGGAACTCGAGGGAGAAATTGTGGGGACATTTTTCTTAAAGTTCACGGAAGAGTGTCCCATAAATTGGCTTCAAAATTGAGATACGTAATGGATCTGTTTTTTATGTAATTCTTATTAAATCAAATTCTATTTTAATTATAATCCCTAATTAAAAAAAATAAAAAATTAAAAAATAATATATATACTAGAAATAAAATCAAAACTAATAAAAATAAAACATAATTTAAAAATATTAGATTTAAATCGGCTACACTAATAGTTTATTTAGCACATAAATGTAAATTTGAATTAAATTTTTTATTTTATAGCTAATATTAAATTTACAAAAAATTAATTTTGAATATCTTTAAATTCCAAAGTTTACGTTTTTATGTCATGTTATGCTAAATAATGTTTTTTATAGATTAAACCAAAAAATACAGGATTTACCGCAGCCCTCCGCAATTGCTGAGCCCTTTACGAGTATTTAAAAAAAAAATATTGAAATCGGTCAAGATTTGCGCTGTCTACCGATTTTTGTCCAAAATCGCACACTGTGCGCAGTCGCCAGTCACGGAGTTAGAAACGCTCGCGCAGAAGGGAGCAGGCCAATTGCAACGTCCATCAGAACTTCCGGATCGTAGCCGTTCCGTGGCACGTTTCTCTAGCCCTGTATGAGGACGGGGGCTGTAAAACGGGAGAAGGAGTACACAAACGTTTCCAGCGGAATAAAACTCCACTGTTACCGGCCAACTAGGGTCGTCGTGCGAGCAGCAGACACGCGAGAAAGCGGGACGTGGGCCACTGGAATAGCCTGTTTAGAAGAAAAAAGGGTAACGATACGGTGGCTGGGGGCCTCGTGTTAATCTTGAACGCGAGTGGGGGCAACGCATGGAAGATTAACACCGCTCGTCGTAGCTTTGTTTACGATAAACTATCGCAGGAGGTCACCGCCGCGCCGGCATGATCTCACCGACTGTTGGCGCACTGCAACAGGAAATCCCCCGCATGTCTCGAATAAGCGTGTCACGAGTGCACCGTGTCGACTCGTTGTATGGTAATAGAAACCATGTGAATAGGCGAACGCGATAACCAGTTTTCCTGCTAACCGTGCGTACGGGGAGTGAAGAAAGAAAATTTCCGACGGTCCCGCGGTTTACAAATCAATCTGCGCACTTGGATCGAGGAAAATTGGTTGGGGAGTCTGTTGGAAAAGTTGTTTTGCATTCGGAAGCTCGGTGGCAGACTTTTTCCTCCGTTTTGCGCATTCTACTGGAGGAGAGGATGGGACCTCTGTTCAGCTAACTGTGGGTTGAAGTTTTCTTCGAACTTCTGATCATTATACCGGTAGCTTTCATGTGGATAATTGAAGGGGCATTTTAGAAAATATTGAGTGCCAAAATTAAAAAAAATCTTGGAAAATCTTCTAGGTGTCAATGGTAATATTATAATACAGAATTTTACTGCAATTTCCCTTTGTAACTATAGATTACCAATGGTGCTAAAAAATGGTACCCCTGGGTACCATTTGATTGAACGTCACTTTTGGTGAAAACAATGTAAGAGCTAATTAGGTATAAATAGGTATAAATAGTATTGGAGTGTAGGTATTTTAACAGACTATTAATAAGTAACAGTATTACACTGCTATATTAATGGAAAAAATAGAAACTTTTGTGATGTATTTGGGTAATTGTATACTTAAGTACACATATATATATTTAGCAATAAAATAATCTAAAATCAGAGAAGTTTATTTCCCGAAAAATTGATTTTTGGCACTTGCAGCGTTTTCTACAAGGAATCTTCACTTACGTACAATATTATTGTGATACTGACTTAAAATGTTATTGCAAGGGAAGACGAAATGTCTTCAAATTTTAAAACAAATATCACGCGCCAATTCGGTCGTATAAAATTTACCACGGTTTTAACTATTAACTCCAAATAAGTACCATCGAGACTGGTGTACGGCACAGAATTTTCCCGTGGTGTTAACGAAAATATTTGCCTTCCCCGTGCAGCTTTTCGTGTTCGGAAAATATACTTACCGGGCATTCCATAAAAAGCTCGCCGTGCAGTTGTAAACACTGTAGGCAACATATACGTTGCATTGACAACGTACGCGGGAGACCACAAAGCAAAGAAACACCCGTTACAAAACCTGTTTCCCCAGTCCACGCATCTTTAGCATGAACGTTTGTTTTATTTTTATTATCGCGCAGGTGGATTCGCGTTATGTATATGCTATTTCCAGTATTTCATCGTCTTAAACTCCTTGGAAAATTCCTCGCAGGATGTATCCAATGAGAGATGGTTAAACAAGGCGAAATTATTTTAGCAACGAGATGTACACTGTCACTCTGAAGCTTAAGTGTACGTGCTATTTAGGAGTGTCGAATGATTTTGGAGTTATTAGGTTTTTACTGTGTGCCAAGTTTTCGAGAAATTGGAAAAATAACCACACAAAGATATGAGAAACTGTAAAAATGTAAATGTGGTCACCTGATTGTTTGAATATGAAATATTCAAATTTTTAATTTTCCTGAATTTTGTACAATTCAGTTTTGCAGCTGAAAATTTTGAAAAAAACCAGACATGTACACTAGGGTGTCCATTAAAATTCGACTTTTTAATTGACTGCGTGAGGTTTTTTTCAATTTGTTCCTTTTCACATGTAGAAGACTCATTCAAAATTTTTTGAATTTTCGGGTTCCGGATCTTCCCTTGTCAGCTAAAAAATGTGTATGACGAATGGAGATCACTTGAAAAAACAGCGAAGCGACGTGATTCTACTCAAATAACAAGAGAAGCTGCTTTCCAAAACACGTTTGATGGTTTGTTCGACATTGCTCCTGTGGACGCAATGAGTCGAATCAAGAATCAAGAGGACAGGCAGTTTCTAATGTCACAACGAGAGAATATGAAACTTCATAAAAAAGAGAAAAGAGAAGATCTTTGAAAAAAAAAAATTTCACCTATATCGAAATATATAATTTAAATCATAGATACCATTTTTCCAAAGCTTCTTTTCGTAGCTTCAATATTTCTCATAAGTATTCAATATTCCTATTTAATTAATAATATCGAATTGCGTGTGGTGTTCTTCTATCTATTTTGTTAAAACGTCCCAAGTTGCCACCCCGAGCCCCCCTGAAAATAATTCTTGCAAACGCGCAGTTGTTTGTCAAAACTGTGAAAAGCTGTCGAACTCTTGGGAATTTTATTCCACGGAATTCTATTCCATTAAATTCTCATTTATCCTAATCATTCCGTGACTCACTTGGTGGAAGATCGCGTGAAAGCCCAGACACGTCCACACCTTCCAACGACGGTGTCCGAAGTTTTTTGCGTCGACCGAGAAACTGCATAAGTGAAACGAGACGCGAGGAAAAGTTGGCGAACAATACCTATATATCGCGCAAAAGTATTACGAGCTGACATTCCGCTGATTACTTCGAACAAGCATGTTGCTTAACCTGGTAGTTACACGCGGGCTTGCAATCGGCAACGCAGCCGTGTTCTCGCATGAGCAACGCGTGGAGCAACACATAATTATTAACAGTGTAGAACTAGCGACGATTGACGTAGGTCAGGTCAAAATGACTTGTTTTTAAAAAGAACAAGACATGCATTTTTATATATTTTTCTGCTTTATTTAACTTGCACTAGTTTTACTTGTTTCATGTAAATGACGAAAGCCTTATCTTCACCGTCAGTATCCGATGCCTCATTTTTGCTTCCGTTTCCTGATTGGCGATATTCTTATTCGCGGCCAAATGCGTCACTTTCATGACAGTCGATGTCAGAACATTTTTCGTCTAAATTATTTATTTTTTTACACATCACGATAGAAAATACAAGTCTGAATTTCAATACTTCTCATCCTTTGTATGATACAATCATCATCTGCTTGTCATTTTTTGTACAACGTATATATGCCAAAATGTATTTAATTTTCAAAAAAAAAATATTTGAACTATACGGAAATATTGTGAGAAAGAAGAAAACTATTTTACAGAATTATCAGTTATATATTTCAATAAAAGTCAGGACAAATTTGATCAAATTGAAACTTTCACACAATTCTTTTGAGATGTGGTACTTTGAGAAAATGTCAAAACCCCCAAATCCATTTTTCCGAATTTTACAGGTAGGCATAACCCCTTAAGATGTACTGAGAACGAATTCCTGCGAACTTGAAAAATCAATTTCATTTTCTATTTATCACCAGAAAAAATTACCATTTTACAATTTACCATGATTATATCATTCAGAGACTAAAAAAGAAAATAAAAAAAAAATTCGTGTTCCTTGTACCGCACATGGCGCATGAGAGCGTAAAACCTAACTCAGACCAGAAAAAAAGTCGATTTGCAGTAACGACTGAATTCGTTGAAAAAACGTTAAAAACCAATGACCAGGGCGACCCGGCCGAACGCTATCCAATATCGCTGATGAACACGAGTGTGATGCCTGACACGCCAGCCCTCCCCAACTGATAAGGATAACGTTTCTCATGAATGAAGACGACCGAAATTGATTCAGCGGAAGATAACGTAGTTACGCAAAAGGGCGTGTCGAGTGCACGAACGTGCAAACGATAAATTACCTCGTCATCGCCATGGTTTGTTTCTACTTTCGTGTGCAAACAAGTTGCCTTTTTGTTTAGCAAACCCTCTCCACGATGAATTTGCTTTTACGCCGCATGCCGTCGTCAGAAATAGCTTCCATAAATTCATTAAGCAGATGAGAATGCAGAGCGGTCCTTTTATCCAGCCGAACACGCTTTTTTGTGACACATGTGACGAGTGTTGATAATTGTCGAAAAGCGACCCTTAAATGACATAGGTGTGGCAGCAGTGGCGCAACCAGGAGGAGGGTCCAAGGCAGTGGCTCACTCAGGATTTAATACTGGAGGGAGCCGAGTTAAAATGCGGTCAAAAGTATTTTTAAGAAGAATTTATTTAATGCAATTTAATTTAAAACTGGACTTTATTCTTTAAATAAATTTTTATAATCACCTAGTGAATTTGTTTGATCGAATTTGCATTGAAAATATTCTTATCCCTTCAACTCGCCCTCCTCCCCCTAAGATTAAATTCTGAGTGCACTACTGCGCGGCAGGGTTGTAGGGTAATTCCGGGTGAGATGGCCTTCCGCATAGACTGCAATTTTATTTTATTTTATTTCAAATGTATGATTATTTTTTTAATTCAATTTTATATTATTTATCTAAATGTATTTCCCTTTGCAAATATATTTCTATCCTTTATAAAACCACTAAATTTACGGTGTACTGATTGTTTTAAAAAAAGTGGGCCATCTCTCCCTGACTCACCCTATATGGATGTCACCGAACTTGATACGAACTTGGGTGAAAGCGGGCACACCTCGACCCGCAATGTCCGCTGCAGAAAATGCAAATGGGGTGGATGCCTCGAGTTTTAACTGTTCGGCATCACGAAACCCAAAGCTAGATAACGTCCTGCTCTTCGGGGAAATTAAGTATGGAGAACAACATCGAAATTGATCGCCCTCGAATCCACTCGCTCGTCAGCCATTCGTTCCAACTATGTAGTCACGTTTATTTCACAACGAACCGTGAAACATGAGACGGCGATTCTCCGTGGAACCGCACCTTCAGCCTCGCTTCAGGAATATTCAAATTACCGGGGAAAAAGAGTTTTCGTGGGAAACAGAGTGTCGTTCGCGGAAATGGGGCAATGTAACACAATATTTCAGCACGAACTCGCTATCTTCCCTCGGGAACGATAATTGACGTTCGGAATTGTTCGTCTCGGCACCTTTCACTCTGCAGGAACATCAGCAAGTGGGAATAAAATTTTCCTTAGCGGAAGTTCCAGGAAATTTTTGAGACTTTAAGGCTTTCAGGAATTCTCGATAAAAAGTCACAGAAAATCTCCGCTTAAAGAGTCTCTTAAAACGTGGAACTTCTGCTTTCGAATCCTTCAATGTTCACAGAGCTTCCATTTAGTTTAGGAAACTTCAAAAGACTCGTCTTTTTAATCCCGAAGAACTTTCGCTTCACCGGGTTCGTAGAATTAGTAGAGGCAAGTTTGTACTCACTTGTAAGACTCCATTTTCAAATGTGATGTCTTCTTCGGAGATTGTGTACGTGAACATCGCCTCTGTGCAGTTAGGCATGCCTGTGGCGACTTTCAGGAAATCCACCGCGGCGAACTTGCTCTCGAGGAATGATAGAAACTCGTCGGTGTCCGAGTAATTTCCGTTTGGATTGATGTAAGTGTCGATGTCGAACACCGATACGCAGCTTTTTGATCGCAAGTGGAGGAGCTTGTTCTTTGGGCAGCATCGCCGTATGTTGAATAGTCGTGGCAGAGGCACGTTCTGTGTCTCTTGATCCTTGTCCCTGTCTTTGTTTGATCGGCAGTGGGCAACTATGGGGACGCTCTCGTTCCCTTGGACGTGCAGAATTTCGAGACACAGAGGTAACTGTGAATGAAATTCAGTGGAAATTACTTTTGCTCATCCCGTCTCCTTCGTCAGATGAAAAAGAAGTTTCGTAACTTTGTAAGTAAGGATTTTAAGAGAAATTGGTTGGAAGGGATACCACATAATTCAAAGAGGGCTTCTTTGTTCCTTGTGGTTTTGCAATTTTCAACGCTATCGAGTTTGTTTTAATTGTTTTGGTCGAAAGTGTCGCGAAAATTAAATACGCCAATATTTTCTGCAGATTATAAAATGATTGAAACTTGAGTGATATTTTTTTAGTTTAGTTATTAATAATTTAGATATTATTTTCTTATTTTTATAAGAAGTCATTGTTTGAAAAATAGGTATAATTCGTAAAGAGAAATCTATAGGTACACACAATATAGCGATAGAATTATCAATGAGTGCAAAGCATCTTTCTTGGTCAAAGTTAAAAAGTGTGTTGAATGAAGTAATTAATTAGAAGTTTCTAAATCTCAGTGCCACAACCATCTTGCTGCAACACTTAATGCGTCGTTGATAGCAGATATTTTATACTATTCCTTCCTTTTTATTTATGAGCATGTAAAGATAGCTGCCTATCCTTGATAAAGATAGCAGCCGTCCTTGGTTTTTCAATTAAGAATTGAACAAATAATCAAAGATCATAATTATCTGCAACATTCGAGAATACTCGCTTTCATTAAACCAAAACAACAGAAGCCTGGAACTCTAAAGGCTCTAAGCATAAAACAGGAATTTTTGTCAAACTCTGTGTTCACAGATGTTCAATAGCTGAGGGTGGTACAGCAATTTTACTCGCGGATTCGTGTTGAGGGCGAAAAACTCTACAAGGGTCATCCAGTGGATATTGCGGAACAGAAAAAGAGTTTCATTTTGTTGTACTGTTTAATCAATGGGACGTGTCAGCGTTAAAAATCACTAGGAAAACTAGCCCCAGTTTACTCTGCGCGTTTCGAGTTCAGGATCGCCAGTAAATTTACGACTGGCAAAGGGTTTAATGGCGAAATGGCGAAATGGCCGATCGGCTCTGTACCTGCAGGAGATCGGTGGAGGCGATCTCGAAGAGCGGCGTCGTCGTGACGTCGTCCACTAGCTCGCAGACCGGGAATCCGTTCTCGTGGACGAGGTCGCCATCGTAATGGAGGCTGTGGAGCTCTATGGCGCGCGGGGGCGTCGGGACGCAAGCCACATTCGATTGACCGGAGAAAATTTCCCCCGCGGGGCAACACTTCCTCAGCCGCGGGTTCGAGGTTTCTGCCACAGCTGCTGACAGCCAGACGAGCCCCAGCAGAGCCAGTCTTCCTATGACGCTCGTCATTTTCAAGCGCAATCGCTCCAGCAGCTGGATGAATGGCGCTTCGATAATGGACCTCGAAGAGAAATGTCTCTTTCCTCTGTTTAGGTGGACGTAGCTCTGCCCACCTTCGTTCTTTCTAGACACAGAGTCGTCGGCTGTTAATTCATGATTGATAGGGTTGAGTTGAAAATGTGCTGCGAATATTTGCGGCCTTAGGGGGTAATTCCATATAGTTTGAAGGGGAGATTGAACTGTGAAAGGAATAATAATTGTAAGTAATGTGTGGGTTTGTTGTCTTGTGAGGATTTTATTTTAGGAGTATTGGTGGACGCTTGTTTTGTTTATAGTAGTGGGGGCTTATTGTGGAACTTGGGGACGGGGTGTAAAAGTTTGGATGATTTTTTTATTCAGAGTGTGAGTGACAGTGTAATTAGGGGTAGTTTTATGTTTCTGTAGAAGATGCTATTGTTCTTGAAAACAGCTTTGTAACATTGTTTAGGGTGTTCCATGAATCTTCGTTATCTTTCATAGTGTTCTTGGATTCTATCTTGAGTGTAGCATATTTTTGATACGATGACATCATCGATGCACTTTCAGACGGCTTGCGCGATTCGGAAGTGTCTCCCGGAAAGATTGCACTGCATCGACTGAAATATATTATGAGCAACTAGGTGGGAGCTTGGGAAATAAGATGGATGAGGTAAAAGTTCTCTTTGAGGTTCCTTAAAATTCTGATACAGTAAGATCTCCGCACCTTTTCATTATGGGATCATTCTACTTTGATCGGTCGAGATGTGAAGTTATTTTTAAACATTTTTCATGAAATCACCAGCTCTAGAAATTAAAAAAATTATTTTTTAATTTTCTCCTATAATGTAGTAGTTACTTACTAACTACCAAGAAGATTTATATCTTTCATTATATGTTGTATACACTCAGAAAAAATCTTTAAAAATAGCTCAACTTTTCGGTCGATCAAGTAGAACGATCCCTTAAAAGCTAAATGCCCTTTCTTAATTGAAACACTCAAGTAAAATACTATCTCTAAATTTCTTCTTACAGCCCTCCACAATTTCAATCTACCTCCTCCATCAAGAATAATATCCAAACAACATACCCCCTCAAGGAGCTCCCACTTCGTCGTCCAGTAAAAAACAAAAGGTGCCATTTTCTAAACTTTTTAAAATCTAGCCCCCAAAGAATTACAAACCCATCACCCTAAACACGCAGCTGTTCAACAACCATTACTAACCACAACCTCTCTATACGTTCACAGTATCGTTGCTAATTAATTGGCACTCGTAAACCCGGAAGAAGCTCCATTTCAAACGAGTACTCACCACTCGACGAACAATCGAACTACCGCCACCGTGCTGCACAGTTGAAATCACCTGGGGCACTAATATATTTGCACAAAGGACAAACTGAACACTGGTGTCCGGTCTTTGACGTTCCGGGCGGCGGCGATCTACCCTCCCCGAGGTAGCGAAAAATCTAGTGGGTCGGTCGATAGGATCCCCGTAACAGGATCGCTGCTCCCGAAGACCCGAACCCTGCAACGATACCTGGTCGATGTCCGAGAGCCGGCTCCCACACTTTCCTGGCTCTCGAGCGTCTCTAGAAGCAGCTGCTCAAGCCCGAATCATTTCAGTCCCCGACCCCCGTCCGGCCGCGTGGACTTTCCGAGAATAGGTAACTGAAATTGCTCAGGGCGGTCTACGCTCAACCAATTACCAAACTGTTCCTCTTTTTTCTATTTCCGTATCGCTTTACGAGACCCCCGCGGAAATCAGCGGAATCCGGGACTTTGATCTGTCGTCGATCGGCGAGTATCGTCAACACAGTCGCGAGTCAGACGGTCGATGAGGCTGACTTTATTGCGGGCATAAGTGCCAGGACGATTGACTGGCGGTGACGTCGAGCGCGAAGGGAAAGCAGCGGTTTAAAGGAACCTGCCTGCCGGTTGAATGCGTCCGATAAATCGGGAGGTGTTACGGGAGCGATCCGTGGGTACGCGCGATCGATATCGCCGGTAGACGCTGCGCGGTGGTATTCTTCGCCGAGTCCGGCTGAATCCCAGCGGTAATCTTGAAGTGATTCAGTGGAGGCGCTGGTCGATTAAATCGTCGCCTCCGTTGCATAATGCACGCACGGCAGCTGCATCCCGGTAATCTCAAGAGAGGACCTGGCGCAATTATGAAGGAGCTATTACTCGAAATTAGCTGGCACGTACCGCGCAGAGTAATCCGTGTCCGTTGGGTCCTGGACCGCGAGCTCGAAGGGAACTTTGCGATCCCTTCTCGGTTCGCTGGCCAAAAGACGCTTTTGGATGCTCCGCGGAAATTATTATTACTCTCACACCTCCCAGTCGCTCCTCTGATTGATTCCAAACTCCGCGGTGGCCGTTCTTTGTCCCATCGATCACGTGCCCTGCAGTTTCTTCTTCCCTCAACTCTTCACTGAGATTTCTTATTCTCACGGCGTTGCTCCCTGCTTCGGTGATTATTCCTCACCGTCCCTAGGATACCCAATCGCGCACTGTGCCTTCTATCCAGTCGCTAGTTTCCTTCAGATTTTTTGCTTGTCTTTCATCCACTGTCCACTTTCACCATACTCGTTTCCCTTTTTTAAGTGCACCGTGTCTTTGGCAGCTCGTCCGGTTCTCCATCGATTTCACTGGTTGCCTTTAGACACAAGCTTCTCCCGCACAGATTCAATATGTCCACGTAACCGCGCACCGAGTGTTCTTTATTTATTTAACTAGCTCCGCGCAGAAAGCACTTGATTCTTTTGATCGTCCGTTTAGCCTGGTTTCCTGGCTCAATCTCAGTAGATCATTTGTTCCGTTGATCGTGCACGAGTGATTCCCTTGGTTTAAGACCTAGGTCCCCTCTGCAAACGTAACCTGGTTCTTACATCCTCGCCCCCCCCCCAATCCCACCCCCCCCCTTCTCTAGATTGATCTCACAATCTCTGCCGCCCTCGTCTGAAATTTATCACCCCTTTACAACCTCCTTTTCGTCTCGCGTTCTTCGCCCCTAATTATGATTATTCCTCTGGCATCCCTTGCCAAGCGACTTTGCAACGCGAATCAATCGCTTCCCTTCATTGTACGAGGCGTAATTATCCCAACGACGTCTTCTCAAACTTCCCTTATACATACTTCTCGCCAATCCCAACACTTCTTTTTTATAATCCTTTAGGACGCTTAAACCTCTGCTGCGACCAGCAATGGGTATTGGAGATCAGTTCAGTAGGAATCTCCTTCGGCAGTTACTCCCTCGCAATACTCTTTGATTAGCCTTACCAATCCTCCTTCCCTCTGCTCAATAGCCCCGAATCTACCATCGAAATCATTACCAAGTTCCCTCCGACCCTTCCTCCCCCACAGAATCAATCCTGCCTCGTTCGCAGCTCATTCGAATTCACCTTCGACAGCCCTATGTGCGCGATCTCCGGCTCGATCTTCCTCTTCCGTCGAGCGCCCGCCTCACTCTCGTCCCCGGTGCATTCTTCCGCGCGTGCAATTCGTGATTGCAATTCTTGAAAGGATGGCGGGAAATCCCGGGCGTTTCGAGCCAGGTCGACTAGAGCTAGTGGCTATAGCGTTTAACGTGTGACTCGGTCCGCTTTCGCGAGGCAGGATCCTCTTTGTGGGCCACTTTATCTTTGGTCGGAGTTTGCCCGTGCTCGCGGCGATCCCCGCGGACGTGTCTGCATACCCGGGACACGCAACGACGCGGCGAATGCGAACGCAGAAACGCGACTGATCGCTGCCACTAGCCGGCAGCGGAGATCAGACAGAAGAGAAGTTCGGCCAGGCCTGGTGGACGAGACCGACGAGGACGCGCCTCTTTCCGTTGGCGCCACGGCCTCCCTCTACTCGCCAGGACTCCCCTCTACGGGAGCGTCGACTTCTTCGCTCCTCTTTTATGCGACTTGTTTCCGCGGTGAACATAGATGCGGCGCTTAATCGCCAGGCGGCACGCGGTGGATTGGTGAGGGGCGAAGAGTGAAGGTTCTTGGTGAGTGAAGGAGGTTCTCGAAGGGGTCGGTTTGGAGGACTGAGGTACGGAGAGATGTTCTGTTGATGCAGTTTTAGATGGAGCTGATAGTGGTTGTAGAGTTGATTTTGAGGGAAGTGAAGTATGTATGCCGGAGTATGAGGAAACCAGTTCTCTTTATTTTAATCGATATGGTGGTTTAATGAATTTCTACGTTTACTAGTGTAAGTTTATTTGTAGGAACAGGTTTTGCAATTCAAACGTGTTTCGGGAGCCACGGAGAAAAGTATCCCGGGCGATGGGACTCGATCGATGGGACCCACGATCTTCGGGTCCACTGCATTACTAGCTTTTTTTATCATGATATTTATTGATGAAGAGCAGTGCATTTGTGATTAACAATGAGCTCAATAAACAAAAGAAAAAAGCTCATTAGCCGGAGTAATTTACAGTTATCTCTAGATGGCTCGAGGGGCCAGCGTGGTACGAGGGAATAACCCCTGCGGCGTTCATAGTGGGGACTTATCGCATAATACTTACAAATCGAACTTAATGACTACTTAGGAATATATACAAGGGTACCCAGGAGGGTCTTTGTAGTTAGGCAGCGCGGCCTATTACGTGGCATAGGAATGTGCCTAAAGGCTGCCGTTCCAATGAGCGGCTGGCGACTGCGGCTGGCGACGTGACGCTCCCACTAGTGCAAGGGAGACGTAAGTTAGTTGATCCAGTCGTCGATCGGTTTAGGCCTAGTCGTCGATCACTTAAATATTGAGATTTTATAAGGTTTTTGAACAATATTGTGATGATATATGTAGGTAAAAACTCTTAAATATAAACTTGCAATTTTGTCCTTTACACAATATTGTTCAAAAACCTTATAAAATCTCAATATTAATTCAAATGATCGACGACTGGGTACCGATCGACGACTGGGTCAACTACCTTATGCATCTAACGCTATGTGAAGCCAAGTAATGTCCCTCGGTGGGCGAACAGAGAATTGTCGATGGTCACTCAAACTTAAGGGGGGCTAGATAGAGCGATACCCTCAAATCATCTTCCAG
This sequence comes from Andrena bicolor, assembly GCA_960531205.1. Lineage (NCBI taxonomy): Eukaryota > Metazoa > Arthropoda > Insecta > Hymenoptera > Andrenidae > Andrena > Andrena bicolor. The sequence continues at coordinate 974,793 of OY482666.1, forward strand.
TATTCCCGAAATCTTCTAGGTTGCTCATCTTTCACCCAACTTTCCATTTCCTCTAAAATGTCACAAGATTCCTTTCTTCCTCCAAAGTCCCATGAAAAGAGTCTCGCCCAGGTGAAACTGGTAATTCTATTGCAGAAGAATACGAATTACTTTCTGTCCGCCAACGTCGTGTTTACTACTCTGATTAATCGCGTCCGTTCTAGGAACATTGTCCTCTCCCCTCCCCCACCGCTCTGCGTCTTGGATTCGTGTTCCCTTTCGCCCAGGGGATGGAACAATTTTTTAAACTCGTTGGCTCATTTGTTAGTCGCGGCAGCGACGGTGCACGCCTCGAGAAACGTGGATAAAACTGAATTCATAGCTGGTACATAACCCCTTAGTCAGGATGAGCCTGAGACTTCTAATTAATTTCCAAAAGATCTTCATCCAGCGCGCTCCCCACCTCCTCCACCCACCTGTAAAATATTACGCGAGTGTTCGCAGCACCGCGCTACAAGCTTCAGACTCGCCTCTCTACGATTTCCCCCGCCTTGCCCCTCCGCTTCCCTTCCTACTTGTCTTCCTTCAAACCCCTGTTTGCCTTTTTATCGCCCCTTTCTACCCCCACCCGCCCGATCTTCTTTTTACACTTCACACCGGCCCATCTTCTCTTCCATTCCAGCTATCTCAGCGCGACCTCGTCCTTCCTTCCGTTTCTCGGCTTTCACCACGATGGCATTACCTTGCCTCCCTCCCACCCGCTGGTATTTTTAATTTAAATAATGATTGCGAACCTTCCCGCGGCACACCTTTCTTCGCGAATTCCATGGTGCTTGCCCGGACCTCTTTGCTCGACGCTGGGCACACCGCGTTGCCCCTGTCGTTCCTCCTTCCTCCTTCCTCTCCCTTTAGTCGCTTTGTGCTCCTCTTTTATCACCTTTCGGTCTTCACGCCTGCTCAATTTCGTCGATTCTCCTTGTACTCTGACCCGCCATTTTTGCTTCCACTCATCTCTTTGGAATATTCCAATACCATTCAGGCCCGGGTTAAGATTTTTGGGGCCCGGGGCTATGAAAATTTAAACAACAACGAGTTTAAATTATCTGTACCTAATTACATGCGAAATTTCAAATGGGATACCGTGTACCTATATGTCTAAAAATATGTAATGCTCAAAAATTGTAAAAATTTAAATAGATATCATAAAGGAGTTTTATACAATGAAATATTAAAACAAAAACATCGTGTTAATCGCTTAGAACCGCGGGCTTAGAACGGGGCCCACTTTCCAGCCCTGCCCCTAGCCTTCCTTTAATCCGGGCCTGATTCCATCCCTTCTCTTTGTCCTGCAGCTTCTTCGAACCGAGGTCGGGATCGCGTGAAAAGGAATATCGGCAGGTACGAGAGTCTGCCGTAGACGGGAAGCGGTGGAGTTATTTTGTGTATTGTTGGCCACTCCTCGAAACAGTAAATCCTCGGCTAAATAGCCGTGGAAATGGATGCTGGTTAGCAGGAAAGATGAAGGGAACCCCGACGCCGGTGAAAGTTGCCGAGAAGACCTGACCCTTCTCACGCGCGTAATTTTTATACGTCCGGTGTGTAAGTCCAGTTCCTCCGTTCGACGCTCCGGAGGAAATATCGAAACAAGGATGGCTTTACGCTGTGTTAGAAAGTTGGGATATTTCACGTCTCGCCAGAATGGCCTGGTCGAACGAAATGAAGGATGAACTTTCACTGGCTTGTATTGAAATTGTAGGTATTTCACATGTTCTTATGGTTATTATATAACTGATTATATAACAGTTCCTAGTCCTGCTTCACCTTTACCAGAATTCTACTGTCTTTATCTGTATGTAGATATTATATCTTCCATTTAATGAGTAATAAAATTTAAATAAACGCAGTCCCTCCTGACAATCGGTGAGTAGATCAATTTCCTCCACTCGCGTTTGGATTTTTTCCCACCAAATCTTGGTGTTGTAAGCGATAAACATGACGAGAGATTTCATTAGCAGATGAAATGTATTGAGAGACGCTACCAAGGATTCTGGGACGAATCAATGATGGGTGAATACGACTGGTTCCTTGTAAATTGTAAGAGGAACGGATCTCAATGCGGGCAAAAGAAAAAAGAGTCACAATTGCTTTTCAAACAGAAAATAAAATACATTTAAATTTGTTTTCATTCAAGAGTAGTGTTAAGTAAGTGTTTAAGTAGTGTTTCCGTAATTGGAAATGTGTTGAAATTTATGTCATCTTTATTAACAGCCCCTCCCCCGCCTCTACTCAAAACAGATCCCCTACGTAAAAAAGAAGCCAAGAGAATTACAGACCTGAAAACTCCGCTTCATTTAAAATATAATAGCCCCTCCCCTATAATTTTAACAAATTCACTTTGTTCCCGAAATTGCCATCTCTTCGCCAAGTCATAAAACCGCGCTCAAAATGGCCCGCGCGAGAGGATGTAAAAATTCCCGCAAAATTTAAAAAACCCGTTACGCTTCCTTGAGAATCCACTTTCGCCTGTTCTCAAATTTATTCGTTAGCCTAATCCTCGTTTTAAGCTGCTGCAACGCAGATCGACATAAATAAATTTCACGTAGATAAGGGAAAAGAAATTGTATGTACATTACATAGTTTTGCTTATAGTTTCAGGGTCCTGTAGGAATATTACCTCGTTCGGGAATTCGAAAGGCTTTTTACAATTATTTATTTTTTGTTTCGTTACTACTGCTTCTTAGGCAATCTAAAATAACAAAATAGTGGACCTCCGCAGAAAATTGTGAAATTTTGTTAGACGATTAACCTCTTTCGTTGAAACGGAATTAAAAGAAAACGAGTAATCAAAAAAATCTGCTTCAAGCTGTATATTAGTCTCAACGTTAAGGTTTAGCTTATCAAAATGTAGACGTTATATTTATATGCTTCGATGTTGTCAGAATTAGCCAAACCTTGATCGTCATGAAAAAAGTTTGAATGTCCTTGATGAACTGTAAACGCTGCTATAGGTATGTGTATATATATCTTAAATTAGTCATCCATTTCGACTTATAAAAACTTATTGAGCAGATTTCTCTGAGACCAGTCTATCGTGGTTAGCATTAATTAAATAACATTTATTCGACGAATCGGAAACGAAAATAAAGGAAGGTCGATTGACTGTAAATTGCGTGACAAAATTAAAAACTTGTGGAAATGAAATGTTGCTTACAGTGAATATTATTCCCGAAAGAAATGGAATAATTAATTCTAAAAAGTTCTTAATTTACATTGAGCTCATTTCAATTAAACATCTTCGTTCTGACCAGAATTATATTTAGGCCAAGTTATGCAGAAAGCTACCAACCCTCAATGATCTGAAATTAAGTTAAAGAAAAGTTACTTTATTTCCAATTCCAAATACAGTGAAACGAAAAAGTATTCGGACACCCTTTACAACAGAATACCTTTTTTAAGATTTGCGACATGAGTTTTATTTCAAAAGCTAGAAGGATTACATTACCAGGTGACATGTTTCTTCGTTTAGAAAAAAGTAACAATTCTTCGGAATAGCGGAGAAAATAGTGAAGGCTATATTTTCAACATTTTTATCCGAGCCTGTAATGAAAATTTACAACATGGCAAAGTGTATAAAACTGTAAATCCATACAAGCACTCCATATCTTCGATTGTACATATTAATTATCCCAAGTGGAGGAGCTGCAATTACCTCGGTGCAAGTTTACGGACACTTGGATTCCTCCCTTGGATTCTCCGTCGCGTCGTCCCTGCCAGCGAATCGACGCCCGCTCCCCCATATTCGCATTATAAAATTTTATTACGAATAAAATTTCCATCCCGTTCGATTATAACTGCTGGTCGTACGGTATATTGGCATGCCGTCCCGTTTCTTCTTGCGTCGCCGCGCCGACTTGCGCCGTTTTCGTGGTCCGCCGACCGTGAAACGGACGATAGAGACGTGTCAGAAAAACATGCTGGATTTCCCGGAATCTCATTACCGCTTCCAGTAACTTCGTTCCATCTCCTTCGACTCGTCCATACACGCTCGTCGTTCAGCTTCTCGATGGTCACACCGAAAAATTTCAAAATGCCGCGTGGCCGCGCCAACATAATCGGTCCAGTCGAATGGCGTCTGAGTCCTTCCTGAAGAACTAACAAGGGGGGTCCACTAATACTAATACTATTATTATTATTCTCATTCTCATTCTCATTCTCATTCTCATTCTCATTCTCATTCTCATTCTCATTCTCATTCTCATTCTCATTCTCATTCTCATTCTCATTCTCATTCTCATTCTCATTCTCATTCTCATTCTCATTCTCATTCTCATTCTCATTCTCATTCTCATTCTCATTCTCATTCTCATTCTCATTCTCATTCTCATTCTCATTCTCATTCTCATTCTCATTCTCATTCTCATTCTCATTCTCATTCTCATTCTCATTCTCATTCTCATTCTCATTCTCATTCTCATTCTCATTCTCATTCTCATTCTCATTCTCATTCTCATTCTCATTCTCATTCTCATTCTCATTCTCATTCTCATTCTCATTCTCATTCTCATTCTCATTCTCATTCTCATTCTCATTCTCATTCTCATTCTCATTCCCATTCTCATTCTCATTGTTATTGTTAGTAGCAGAGGCAGTAATATCATTGATAGTACCTAGTGCATGTACAGATTTCTAATTATTTCCACGATTGGATATTTGAGTTGGATAGGTTCATCTGTCGTAAAAATGAGTTCAGATGGCCACTTCAAATCGTTCATCGATCATGGCTTCGATCTTCTCACAACAGCCACCGTATATATATCGAATAGGAGGGGTGAACCCAGTCGTGAAACGGAGAAAAGAGTTTAAGCCGGCCCTCAGGAGCGTCGCAAGCTCAAGGCTCGCTGCCAGAAATTCGTCCCCCAGCAATGGTTCCCAGATTTCTCGGCAATAAAAGCGTTTCGAGAACTTCTCCTTTGAACTTATTGAACAACGCCGCATTTGAAAATTAAGTATTGGATCATCCGACGGAAAGGGACTGAAAGCTCCATATTACGAGCCCCGCATTTTCATATCGCAACGAAAAAGTACCGCACGCGCTTTTATACGCTGGCAGAAATTTCATTTAAACTGACCGGAATCGAGTAAAGTTTTCTAGCAACGCAAACTTGACATAAAATCGTCTCCTTCGATTTAACGGGGTAGTGGACTATTGGATACGTAAAATCGTTTGTTTCTTTGACGCTAAATTACTTTCATACCAAACAATCGTTATAGTCGTGCTTTTGACAATCGATTGTGGGCACGTTTGCGAGTATTTACAAAAAACAAAATCGTCGGAATGTATTAAATTGTCGAAGTTATTAATCGTTGAAGATAGTCCTTGTATACACAATATCTACAATGTGGAAACTTGCCGATGAATTTGAACAAAAATTGTAGAAGTTACACACGAAACAATTTTTTCCACATTTTTACTGGAAAGAAAATCGACTATAATCAGTTATAAAATGTTTTCCAAATATCTGAAAACTGAAACTTGCAAGTAAATCTAACAAAGCTAGTGGCAAAAGTTGGTTCAGGAATAACAGAGCTACGTGTTAACGAAGTTAGTGAAGCAAAAAGCCTAAAAGTGAATTTTTGAAGCAACTTGAAGCAACGTTGTGAGTTAATAACAATCATTCTGCTGTCATTCTATGATTGCTCATTAATTAATAACGAAGGATGTACTCGTTGTTCGTAACCTCGCCCAAACTCTGAGAAGCATTAATGAGCCACAGGAATATCGCAGGAAATTAGACGAGCTCTGGAAGAACCCTTCAACCATCCTTATTCATCCCCCATCCGTGGCTTGTTCTTTCAGCATACTATCCGTTGAAGGTTGATTAATAAGACGCTCGTCCTTATTGTTCCAGTTTTCCGTCGGTCGCGCATTGGCCATGAAACGGAGCACAAAGCTGATGACAACGTGCCCCCGAAACGAGCAATCTCCCCCGCCCCTCTCTTCCTCTACAGTTTCTTCCACGGCACAATAAAACGATAGCGGTTTATTTAATATCCCGATTGCCTTTCCACTCATCTTCGCAGAGGAACTTCTTCGGCGCGGTGCTCGTTGGCCGCGTTTTATGCGCCGGGAAAGAAGCATTTCGGTGGAACGGACAGAACAGCACAAAAGGACGAGAGCGCTCGCTCCGACCCGTCGATTCTTCGGTATCTATTTTTGACTCGTGATCAAAGCTCGTTTATGCCCCTTCCTTTGTGTGATGATTGTTTGAGTGAAAATGGAGGGGAAGTGTGGGATGAGGCTTTGAAATTATTGGTAATGATGGAATAGTATATTGCGCGACACGGGGGAGAAGTAAGCGGTTCCGACTAGCGTGAAGTTTGCTGCCCGAGCGTACAGTGGGTCTAGGGAGTAGGGACAGTGTGGCCAATGAGCCGGAAGCCGCTATTTTCAGTTCCAGCCAGGCTAAGCGCTCGCGATATCTAATTTCGCAATGTCAGAATCCAAATTAATTGCTCTTCTTGAAATGATATTTTTCAAAATCGTTGATAATTTTAAATTTCCTCCTGGATCGATTTAAATTATATTCTGTCCTTTTTTTCACCATGAATTGTTTCACTTAAGGAGTTAAATGTAACTTTTAATATTATTATTACGACGTGTTGTGTATTTCGATAAGGTAGATGTTTCAAAACCTCGAATTACTCTGGTCAGATTTATGGGTGCAGGTAGTCGAGGAGACGTAAGGTAAATATTATGCAACAAGTCGTCGCAAACACGTAGGTACTACCGCGTCCCTTAAAAATTCTTTTGGGGGCTTACGTGCCTATTAATAATTCATTTTCGTCTGTCACCACTGAGACGAAGTTTGCCCGTTTTAGTCGGGGCACGTTCATAATGTATGCCGAGTAACGTAATACATATTAAAGAACACTGCGAAACCGTTGAATGCTGTGAAATATGGGATCACGTAAGATTTCCAAAGCCATTGTTGATCGTAGGGAAATATCGATTAGGAGGGAAGGATAGAAGACGAATGGAGACGAGAAATAAGCGCCCATTTCGCAGAGGTAGTAGCACGCAAGTTTGTAGATATAATTCTAACAGAGATTCAGTGGCGGATCCAGGGGGGGGGGGGGCGATGGGGGCGATCGCCCCCCCCTAAAAATAATAAAATATAAAAATATCATGACGTTGTGTATTATTCTGTATAAATAATTAATGAAAATTTAATTATCCAGGCTATAGTATCAGATAGATATATTAAAATATAAATTACAAGCAAATTTTAAATCTCGTAAAAGAAAATTAAAAAATGTAGGCATGTACTTTTACACGTTTCGCCCCCCCCACCCCAAGAAAGGCTCCTGGATCCGCCACTGCAGAGATTACTTTTTAATAGTCGAATTAAGGGTAATTAAAGTAACTTATAATAGATCAATTAAAATTTCATTTTATTTTTCAATACTGTGTGACAACAAATATAGCATTTTCTAAAGAAAACTTATATCATTAGAATTTTAATATAAATGGTCAAAAATACTTGTATGTATCATTACAGGGATCGGTGGACTCGAGCTGTCCCTAGACACCTACAGGAGCGGTGGTATGTGTGCGTGAATTGACGCCAGCGCGAAGCCAGCCAAGTGGCGACAACTCGAGGCGAATGTGGCGTCTCGAATGTACCGATGCCAGCGCCAAGCCAAGCCTCTGACCAATAGCTGCGGACGCTGCGATGGTCTCGGGCTACGCGTAGCTCGAGTCTGACGAAGTTACGCTAGCAGCGAGTCCACGCTGATTCACGTACATATTACAACCGCTCCTGTAGGTGTCTAGGAACAGCCAGAGTCCACCGATCCCTGTTGGTGTCACCGCCCAAACTGTGTTACCGACCCAGAATTTGAGGACTGAATTTAGCGACCTCTGTTCATGAACAGCGTGCAACTCATGAACGCATGCAACGTTCCCGGTGAAGTCTCGAAACATTTATAAATCGCGGGCTTCGACTCTCAAAACATAAGCTAGTTTTACCCGTGCTGAATTCTAATTCCTACCACGCGTAGCGTTACAATCTGTTTCGAGACTTCACCGGTAACTGAAATGGTAAGGGGGTCCTAGCACTCCCAGGACTCCTAGGATTAATTCTAATTCCTACCAGGCGTAGCGTTACAATCTGTTTTGAGACTTCACCGGTAACTGAAATGGTAAGCGGGTCCTAGCACTCCTAGGACTCCTAGGACTAATTGTAATTCCTACCACGCGTAGCGTTACAATCTGTTTCGAGACTTCACCGGTAACTGAAATGGTAAGGGGGTCCTAGCACTCCCAGGACTCCTAGGATTAATTCTAATTCCTACCACGCGTAGCGTTACAATCTGTTTCGAGACTTCACCGGTAACGTTGCATGCGTTCATGAGTTGGACGCTGTTCTTGAACAGAGGTCGCTAAATTCAGTTCTCAAATTCTGGGTCGGTAACACAGTTTGGGCGGTTACCCCAAGTCCCATAAGGTGATATGTCTATTCTATACCTCGTCTGTGGTGACACCAAGTCCCATAAGGTGATATGTCTATTCTATACCTCGTCTGTGGGTCTATCCTATACTTCGTCAATGTTAACACCTCGACTGCAGCGGCATTTTGTGACGATTACTGAGTAGTGTCTCTAACCGTCGCGAGAGGCGTCATTGTCTAAAGCTACGTACGTATGTGATAATGAGATTATAGTAGTAGAGGTTTTTGTGGTATTATGCACAAAAACTCAGTCTTACATGCTTCTTCTTGGTCGTCAATCTACCAGCCACGCAAAAAACTACGAGGAAATAACCACACATCGTGATATAGATCACGGTGTAATACGCAGGTTTTCCGATTCCTCTTCAGAATGTGTGACTTTTTCGTCATTCATTTGTTAGTTATAAGCGTTTAAAGTGATAATGATCTGTAGTGCCTCTGCAAGAGAGAATAATAATAGAGAAACTAATCATCTCTACATATTCAAATCTTATGAAAATTGATTGATTCTTTTAAACGATTAATTACAAGTAGTTTTTAGATCGAGCATAAACTGATGCATAAATATATTTCATTAATCATTAAAGCACCAAATTTAGAAATATTATAATGATTCAATATTTAAAGAAGCAGCTGTACATATGTCTGTACATCCTTAAACTAAAAAGAACTAAAAAAGAAGCAGAAAAAGAAAGCATTGGAAAAGGGGAAGAGACCAAAATGTGGGATGTTTGTTTAATGTAATTCTACCCCATAATGCGCGAGCTTGCCTTGGGCAACTCTCTTTCTCTCTCACTCTCTCGTGGACACCACGTACGTGTACACGTTCTACTCGTCAGACAAATTGTTTCGTTTCGCAGGAGCATTGGAGTGGAATATTTGTTCCAACGTAGAAACAGATCAAGTAATTAACTTATCGGATCAATTCAGTGCAAAAATGATTAACCTGACACTGAAAATAGATTTTAGATCGAATTAATTATTTGACAGAAACTTTCTCACGACGAACGCCTAATAGTAAATATTCGAATCAAATTAAAGATGTGTCAGCAAATTTCAATTTAGTTGGAAGTCGTTGGAGCGAAACTTTACCTGCGACAGTGATCGGATGTCAGTGAACGCGTGAATTTCTACCACACGTAGCGTTATAATCTGTTTCGCGATTTCACCGGTAACGTTGCATGTGACACTAAAATGGTAAGGGGGTCCGAAGACCCCCCAAACCGGTGACAGAGAAATGCATCGGTTGATAGGTCTATCCTATACTCCTTCCAGGATGTGTCCCCCTATTGCGGGGGGGGCTCGGCCGGATAAGTCCCAGTACACCCTGGAGGGGGGGGGGGGGGGGCGAACGCATCGTTCTGTTTGGATCTCGCCCAAGTCCTCCCCTGTCAGGAGGCCACTCTGGTGTTTTTAGTGGGTGCAAACCCCACACAACCCAGCCCCTCCCCCCGAGGACGGGGTATCCGTTAGGGATTTTCTCCCAGTAAAAAAAAAAAAGTTCTATCGTATACCTCGTCTGTGATCTAGTAGATTGAATTTCTTCTTCTCAAGCAACTTGGTCGGTAACATTGCTCCTGTGGTTTCATTTGTAAAATTTTATTTAACTGGGAAATATTAAACTGCACTAAAAAAGGAAAGTTAGTTGACAATATAATAGCTGTTATTTCGATTTTCTTCACAAATGTATGATAATAACTGTAGATTTCTAAATCGTTAAAGCAGGAATTAATCTCCCCGTAACTTACCAATCGATCTAACATAACCTTTAAAATTTCATAACCTTATTTGTGAAATATTTCTGTTGAATTTAAGAAGATTAAAGTACTTTAAACAATAACGTACGTTATTTCTTCAATGTCAGAGTCGTTTGAATCATAAATGCATGATAAATGATATTAATTCTATAAGAATTCCGGCCTGATAACGTAGGAATTCAATCTCCTACGATAAATTGATCGAAAGTACGTTTTATCTCATTCCAAAATTTTTATGACAAAAGATTCACCTACAAAACACCAGTCCTTGTAAATACTTTTCAGAATTCCCTTTTTTTTCTTTAAAAATTTCTTGTTGATAATATCTCCGACACATACTATCTCACCACTGCTACTTACATTACTTATGATTTCAAACTTTTATAGTCAATTTCATTTTAAAATCCTCGACTAATCCACCTATTCAGCCTCAGCTGGTTAATTCAAGTAATAAAAATAAAATCCCACCAATCTCTACAATCCCGGAAACTCCTCAGGAAGAAGCAAACAGTCCATTCCCAAAATATCCTTAACAAAATGAGGAAATATGTGCGGACCCTTTGTATAGACACTCTCTAGCTTAAAACAGTGGCAGCATTTTTTACTGGAGACGGAAAAAAGTAGAGGAAAGAGAAAAAGAGGAGGGAACGAATGCATGCATGTATTTATATTAAGGGAAAGATCGCAGGTAGGAAAGTAGCATTCGACCGCAAAGTAACAGCCGTCGTTGGAGGAAGCCGCGGGTGGTTGGAGGGAGGCGGGAGGGGATGTCGTTGCTTCGTAGGCGAGGTGAGGGCGCTCGGGGCTGTGATGGGAACTCGGGGATAAGGGTGGCTTGTTGCGTAAGCCGATTAGAGCATCACGGCAGTCACTCCTGCCCCGTTGCGGCGGACTGCTGGTGTTCCTGGTGCCATTGGTGCACCGGGATACGCCCGGTAGAGACATTAAAATCGCATCAAATATGTAGAGAGCCGTCCTCTCGCCCCGTCCCATCGCAGCGGATGCGGGAGCACTCGTCGACATCCGAGTGCAGGCAAAAAGCTCGCCTGTCCTGGAAGTCGCCTCTCCCTCTTTCTGCTTGAATTTCAAAAGGAAAAGCTTGGGGAAAGCGGTTTCCCCATTTTTCCTTGTCGACCAGAAACGCGGGCTGCATTAGGAATTAATCCCCCAGCGTCGAACGTCTCTTTCTCGTCGATCATTGAACAGCAACATCCAATGCGATGTCTGGCAGTTAAGGGACTATTATACATATACCTACCACCCGTGGCGACCTTAAGATCGAGTTGGCTGTGTGATATAGGAAGAGAATCGTAACGCTCAAGGTAACAGATTCTCGTATGAGAAAGTAATTAGTTCAGAGCTGAATCTAGATTAGCTGAGGGTAGATCGAGCATGTAAGATTTCTTAAAGGTTACCAGCAGAGCGTACAGAGCGTATCGGGGTTGTATAGCTCTCTGATACGAGCGCCGAGCGTGCAACAGTGTTTTCACGCGGTCAGCGCATACATCGCCGGAAGCGGGGAATGCAACACGTGGTAAAATGTTTCGCGGAGTATCAAATAATCATGTGAAATCCGTATCGACCGACTTATCCCGAGTTAATGCCTATATTTTACCGTTCACCGCAAACTGGCATTAGTGCGCGCGATGTTTGCACGTAATAATGGATCATTCGCCATTTGTTTTCGCTCCTTCCCGCCGATAGAATAATTACGCGGAGCGTGAAATTTTCAAGCTCCCTCCTCCACCCTTCGGCGACAGAGTACACGATCAATTATTATGTGCTTCATGACTCTGCACGGATTTCGATTATTTTCCGATGCAACGACATTTGTACAGTGTGGATGAGGCTGGGTGGCACAATCGGCCATGGGCAGATTCCTTGTGCAAAAACAAATAAAAAATGTAGAATATCATTTTTTGATACGAGCCCCTGTTTTTTGAGAAAATCGAGGTTGAAAATTTGCCTGGCTTCCGCGCGCGTGAGTAAAAAATCAGCTGAATTTATCAATAAATACGTAGATATAAAACACTCAGGAGTCACGTGGACCCTCGAGTGAAAATAAGCCGAAATTATAGATAGGTAAACTTTTCGAATACAAAAATCGATTGGAAAGTGGAACCAATTTTTCTAAAAAGTAAACAATCACAAAAATATCAGAATTTTGTGCGAAGACACCATGTCCCAATTTATTTCACACAGAGTTAGTGAATTCTTCAGAATGAAGCAAGTTTCTAGAAAAGGATCTGTGTATCGACCACAACTTGCCAAATAGCGTGAAAACCTCAGGTTGGTAGTCAGTGTGTTCCAAGGGAATTAATCAACGGCACGGAATCGTTCGTCAGTAAGGATAACAACTTACCGACAATTTTCTTGATTGTTGATTGCCGCCGACTGTCTTGACGAGGACCTGAACGAGCTCTCGTCCAATTACCGCGCACCGTTGTCCAGCGTGAACAGCGAACACGGCTGCCAGCACTGGGGAGATTAACCGCACGGAAATCGGCTGAAGCTTCTGCACGGTTACGTGTTTAAGTCCACTCGACGAAGTCGACAGGGTGGAACGTGGCGTCGTTGCACAGCGAAATCCATCAGCAGCCCGAAATTATTTATCACGATTAATCGAACATACTCCCTCCGCTGCTAATTATGTAAGAAGATCAAGGGATTACAATGCCCGCGAAATCGACAACTCCCAGGGACTTTCAGGATCTCCCCGACTTCAAAGTCCATGTATTTTTCAGCTTCTAGGCACCCACTGTTATTGTATATTTTACCATTGTAATTTGTCGCATGCTATAGCCACGGTGCAAAACTTTCAGAAAACTCAAAGCTTCTTTTCTATCATTCTAATGACTAAGGCTTGGTCGTCTATAAAGTTTCCCCCAAGCTCCGCAAATTAACCATAATATCGGTATTTACGGTTTCAAGATTATTTTAAAATTATGGGGTTTGAACAATTCTTACGCTTTGTAACAAACGTAAGGCGAAAGGAATTAGAACAGAGAGGTTATGACGTAAAACCGAGATGAAAAGTTTCTTGAATGTTGTAGGTTTTATGAAAGGTTATGGTGCCTACGTCGAGCAGCTTTCGTTGATATCGATAGAGTCGAGTTTCCGAGTGCTCGCCATTGTACGAGTTACTTCCTGTTGTTAATTACATTGCTCGTGCTACTTCGTTTCTACGATATATAATAAAGTCGATATTATTATTCTGCGTGTGAGGAAAAGCAGCGAAACGTGTGTCACGAGTACGACAGCGTGAGAACGTATTTCACTTGGCCGTGCTCCGCGTGGCAGCACGTGACAAACGTGCAATTTAACGGCCATAATTGCACGCGCACGAGTGGAACAAAAGCCGTACGCTTGTGCGTCGCCACCTTGAGAATATGTTCCATATAAACGTGGAAGAGAAAGGGAATTTTAAAAATCGTTCAAATTTCGCAATGGGGGATGAATATAACCCTACTCGTGATAATTTATCATCGCTGTTATTGTCCCGAAAGATATAACCTCAAATTATGGTCGGCTAGACCGTATTGGCGGGCTATTTAAATTTCAAATCATAGTCATAGGCGAGAAGATTTGTGTGAAAAAGTAATTACTATATGTGAACGTATTTCCTTAAAGGGAAATATTCTGTAGGAAAAGTAGACAACACCCCACCTCCGGTAGCTGCGAGACAGCGTCTGTAGCGAACACCTACATTCATTATAAGTTACGTGGTCGACGGGGCGGCGAGCGTTTACACGAGCACGCGCCAGAATTTGTGCGGAGTGGTGGTAAACGTGCTGCGTGGTGGGAGATGGGGGCTGGAGGACCGCGGACCAATGGGAACGGAGGTGAAAACGAGTACCCGGGCGGAGCGTTCGAATGTACTATTTAGCCACAGCGAGGGCGACCTTCTGTCAAACGGCGTCCAGCCGTCGAGGAAGGAGATTGTGTGCAAGTTCCTCCGGTAGAGTCACTGGAACACATCGAGAATCTCTCCTGGTGACTAAGTGACAGAAGGAAGAATACCTTGGTTGTGCGAAACTATCCAGCTAGACTGTGGCTCTGAGACAAAGAGAAACCATGGGTACCGTTGAAATCCTGAACACATGGTCGATTTAAAAGGGATTTTGGGGAAAGGAATTTCTACCAAAAGGCGGACGTCAATATGCTACACAGTTCCCTACCACGGGCATTCCTGGCTTCTGGACTCAACTACTTGGGCTACTATGGCGACGAGATTCATCAGCATCCGTACAGTACGTCTACAACCTGGCACATTCCCATGGAGAGCCCTTCGAGCTACTCGAGGGTTCCCGACCACCACGTTTTGCAAACGTGGGATCTGTCCAGATCGTCCACGCCGTGCCCGTTGGATTTGTCTTTGAAGCCTCCGCCTACGCCAAGCGGGTTGAAAACCGAGGACTCGGTTGGATCTGAGTCGAAGAAAGATCGTAGAGTCATAGAAGAGTGTGAAAGCACCACGTACAGAAGAAGCCACGATGAAACGGAGTCATTGGTGGTGGACGACTTCGATCTCATTCCTCGAAGCTCGTCAGTGCACAGTCATTCCAGTTACGAGCAGCTGCTTCCCAAAAAGGAAACCGTTCAGCAGCAGGAACCAGCCGAGAAGCCTTGCCTGCCCGAAGAAGCTACTCGCCTGGTTCCTTTTGGTTCCATCAGCGAGATTCCTTCCAAGTCCTATTACACGCACAGCCAGAAACTTCTGTTAACCAGCCCCAGCCACCTGCAGTCGGTCCAGGGATACCATCAGCAGCTCCTTCTTACGCCTCAGCATCATCTGCAGAGCATGCAACACGCGCCAATGACTCCGCCGAGCACACCATCGCCGCCGCAATGTCCCAGGAGGAAGATCAGAGAGGAGGACAGTAGCCCAGCCTCCACGGCTGGCTCCAGATCAGGCTCCGCCGAGAAGCTTCTGCAGAGACCGAAGAAGAAGCACGCGAGGAGGCTGAAATTCGACGAGGACACCAGCAGCCCTGTGTCAGGTACCGTGATCCTGGGTCCCGACGAGGCAGTGGTTACCGGAGACATCGATCCGGCGTTCAACATCGTTGAAGTCACCGAGGAGGCGCGGGCGGAGCTCGCGAAAATCGAGAACAGGCTGGGCCCGTACCAGTGCAAGCTCTGCAGGCAACTGCACGAGGATGCGTTCCAACTGGCCCAGCACAGGTGCTCCAGGATAGCCCACGTCGAGTACAGGTGTCCGGAGTGCGACAAGAGGTTCTCGTGCCCCGCCAATCTGGCCTCCCATCGACGCTGGCACAAGCCCAGGCCAGCCAACGGGGAGCAATCGTCCTCCGCGGCCACCATCGAGATACCTTGCACCAGGTGCGACGCCAAATTCACCAGGCAGGCAGCGCTGAGGAAACACTTGACCACCCAGCACCCGGAGACCAACAACAACGTCCTGCTGGATGGCCAGGCTGCTGTAGGTAAGGCTGACGTCGTTCAGGTGGTAGCTGAGGGTTCCTTGAACACAGAGATCCCCTGACACGAGTTCCCCGCGAGACCATTGCCCCGAAGACCGGGTCTCTATTGGAGATTCGGCCTTGACCTGTAGAGATTCAGTCTTTCAGTGACCATTTAATTCCAGTCCAAGGGAGTATCCAATTGTTGACGACTCGAAAGGAAACGAAATTGCTTCGATTGGGTCCTCATTAAATTCTACACCCATCCACCGAATTTCTTCCTGTTATCCTCATTCGCTACCACTAGATGAAACACCAATTCTGCGCGATTCGGTGATGAGATTTTGTAGTCGGTGACGATTCGATGTCGCCCTACCTTTTCTTAAAGTTAAACGTTCAATTTCATGATGTTCTAAGGGGCATTTCAGAATCTTCGGGACCTGGTCGAAAACAGGTATCAGTCTCGATTCCAAAAATTATTTCGATTCTTATAAACCGGGGACAATAATTGCCAGTTGAAACAGAATGTTACAGCGTGTCGCGGACACACGACAGGAGCGGGGCGCAAGTTGGGTTGTAAATTCCGTAGAATTAGGATAGCGACAAGGTTAATATGACATGTTGCGTGCGATGTAAATCTGTAGATAGCGGGGATAGGTCGGCCGTAATCCGTTACTGTGCGTGTACATATCGATTCTCGTTTATCTGTGCTCTATAATAATTATCCGAGGCCGACGATCCCGTCATCTTTCTCTCTTTCAGCTTAAGTCAGCATCGAGGTATTAGGCTAGGTTGTCCCTAGGGCATAGATTTAATTTATCGACCCAAAGGATCGTGATCATACAGCTACACATCAAAGACATAGTTAAGGTAACCAAAGTACGCGCGTATCACCTCGAAAGGATATGCCAGTAACTTTTAACTTTAAGGATTCTAGCTTTTAATCAGCAAAATTAAATGTAGACAGTTCAACCCCGGTAGAGTCGTTTCGCGATTGAATAATTTGGAGTC
Source organism: Andrena bicolor (assembly GCA_960531205.1). Taxonomy (NCBI): domain Eukaryota; kingdom Metazoa; phylum Arthropoda; class Insecta; order Hymenoptera; family Andrenidae; genus Andrena; species Andrena bicolor. The sequence goes on from OY482666.1 coordinate 991,473, forward strand.
AAAGGGGTATCGTGACACATATCCGTATAGTAACTCGTAGTTATCACTAGGTATCGTAGATTGAGGAAGCTTAACTAGAACCTGAATCTATATGAACATATGCGTTCCTCATAGCGGACATTTAACAATTCTGTATGGCTTTTAAGACTCGTAAAGCGACTATAATAATAAGACAGGAAACACTAACGCAAATTCACCAGAATAGTATTTCATTTAATGAGTAGGTATAGGAATTCCGCGGCAACGATCGCCTGTAATGTCATTTTCTGGTGCTCCAATTGAGCGTATCGTACACATGCATAATGAGAAATTGCTTGCAGCTTCTAGTCAGAGTGCATAGTCTAACTGATAATTGCCAAATCGTAACGGTTGTATTCTAGTCAGGGAATGAGTGAAGGATCATTGTTGTTAAGCGTAATCGTGTAATATAGGTACATTTAGATAGCGATACACATCGAGTCTTTCGAATTGCTCCTGGCTAACGTAGGGAGAAGTGAACCCAACCAATGTGACTAGGCAGTGCTGGGAATCGTTTAAAGATTGCAAAAAATTTTCATAGAAATTTTTTAATTCCTTTTTTCTGTAGTGTAATACGTTTTAAGCTAACGAACAATTCGAATGTGCGACATCGGGCTTGCCAAAACGATAAAGGTGTGTAGTGAACATATAAATATTATTGCAATATTGTACATTATTATGTATTATTATTTGTTATTTATTTGTTCTATTTATTGAGCGTGTGAGTACAATGAAATGACTTAAAATGGCATTAAAGTATCTCAAAATATGACTAAAATATGAAACAGAAAAATTTGAAGAACGGAATTAACTGGTTTCATAATTTGGTGGTTGTTACTATATCATTGTTGCAATTAATCACTGGCAAGATAAATTTAATATGAACTATATAGAACTATTCAAACAAGAGCAGACCTCGATCGAGTTATACCTACCTTTCGTAATTTTCGTAATGTCATTCTAAGTCGCCACTTTGAGCAGTACAATTTTTAATTTGACTTATTTTTTGGTTTCGCATTATTCTTTATTCTACTCGTTTAGAATAAAAGAGTACGATCTAGTCAAAGAGTGTAGAGGCCATTGATGCCTGTCCGAGGATTGTATTATAATTAGATAGCAAACCGGCGAGATCAATCGTGAAACGTATGAAATAGTCGCGTATTTATAAGTCTACGTGTAAGTCTTGCAGTATCAAAGTGTATAAAAGTATAGAATACTGAAATAGTTTACTAAGTTCTCAACTAGTCGATCACGTAGGAATAACACAGTTGGAACAAAATCAATGCAACGAAATTGCAAGGGTGAGAACTTACAAGGGAAGATCCCGAATCCGAAAATTCAAAAAATCTGAAACTTTGTGAATATGCAGGGGATTTCTTCCTGATTACAACGCAATTTTTGTTTGCTGCCCAAATTCACTCTAAGGGGGTGAAATTAACCCCTGAAAATTTGGCTGTTTTCCCATTTTATTTTGTAACCCTCAATCTATAAGAGATAGAAAAAAGTTTCAAGACAAATGTTACTTCCTCTAATTAGGACTACCATTTGGTGTCTTAAAGTTCTTACAGTTCGCGAGTTATACGTACCACAAAATCGAAAAATAGCTGGATTTTCTGGGATCAATTTCACCTCGCAACAAAAATCGCATTTTAATCAGGATAAAATCCCCTACATATTCACAAAGTCTCAGAATTTCACGTATTTCCAGCTCCGGAATATTTTCTTGTTAAATGTTGGAGGATAGATCCTCAGTAAGCCTGACTAATTGATTCTGTCCCTACTTAGAATTAAAAAGCGTACCTCCGTGAACGCCGTAAATGTTAATAGAGCTGATTCTAGTCAAAGCTAGTCGTAAGTACGATCCACAGAAAATGTATGAAACGAATTTTAGCGAAGTAGGGGTAAGTAAATTGAATTGATGATCCGAATCTATGAGGACAACGGTGCAAGTCGGTTTCACATAATTTTAAGAAGCTGCTGCTAAAAGAACGCGATTATAATGATGACTTTGTTTATAATTATTTCGACTTGCACCAGTCTCGTTCTTGAAGGACTAGTATAACGATAGATTGATAAGATCTATGATTACAGAATGCATATTTCTTATTCATAAGCAATGAAAAAGCATCTGTATAGTGGCGACTCGTAACCGTCGTTTATTATCTCGTCCATCACCGCTGCTGAACGCGACAGCTAACGAAGAAAGTGATTGTAAATACGTATGCATTGGGTTGTTACAAAGAATTTGTCGACCATACCGTGTAATATATTTTTTAGAAATTATTTCTGCTATTTAATTCAACGTCTGCCGATAGTCATTCGAAAAATCCCACCCTTTTTAATATTCTGGAAGGGTGTCGGCGATTTGTATCTTCTTCGTTTCGTTTACACATTGATAGAGTACCACGGTGAAAAATGTGACTGGCAAAGTGTTTGTAATAATCCTGTCAACGATACACGAAACAGATAGTGTCTATAGATATGTATTATATAATAATAGAGCGTTTGTGTGTTCTTGTAACCTTCGCGTAATATAATTAGAATTACGATGTAACGTAGATCACTTGCGAACCATATTTTGCTGTTTATATCTGTATATAAAAGTTTCACTTCTCGTAAATATACATATCTCGAAATGAAGCAAGCTTCTCTTTTCTCACCCCCCAACATCTATTTTAAAAATATTTATTGTACCAGTTTAAGTACTTGATTGTCTTTTTTATCCTTCAAGTAATTTTCCTTCTGTTTTCGCGTTAAATTAAATAAATCACCCGGCTGAAAAAAATCCTTGTGGAAAAAACTGTAAGTTTTAACTAAAGTTAAAAAATAAATGTATCGAAAAATGTTATATCTATAGTATAGAATTTGATTTTTGGCACTTACAGTGTTTTCTACAAGGACTCTTGAATTCTTAAGTTTTATTTTGAAGGAATATATTTCTTTAAGCTATCACCTTTCAGCTATTCTACACTATGATTACTAAATACTGCCAGAACTTATTTTATCGTAGAATACGATTCGTACCGAAGCTTTTGAAAGTTGAGATTTCAGAGATGCATTTATCCTACATGCGTCGTTTAAAAAAGCAAATTTGTATAATAATTAATTCTACATATTTCAAGACAAAAATCCTCAAAGTACCAACTGTCGATTTAATCCACGAATTAGCCCATCGCGATGTCAGGATGATTGGTTTCCTGTTGATCCGTGAAAACTGTAGAAAGATCAATAGAGCATCGCGAGGAAAGGAAGATAGAGCCACGGTGATATCCAAGTCAGTATTGTCCAGGGATGATGTCCTTCGACGTTACTTCGTAGCGTGCTCCCATAATGCTTCGTAGAATCCATAGAGGAGGGATTGCTGGCTCTGTAATCTGCGCGGTGCCATTGTGCCCGTCGAATAAAGAGATCTGTCGCGCCCTCACCGTTAAAGAGAGACCATTAAATCCATGAAGCTGATTTTTTTTTCGAAATTCCCGGCTGATGGGGGCTCTTCAAACCTACCGATCACGAATTCCCCCGTTCTTTTGTAGATGTAATAAGGCTTACCAACCGTCCTCGCGGGGGTTCTCTCGTTAAGTTTACACGTTACACTCTTTGGCAGAACGCTCGCGACTTTCGGTGGATAATGCAGACAATCCTTGGAACTACAGGCAAAGTGTATCTTTGACGAATTCATTCGCTAAATATATAAGGAATAATGGGATCAGATGTTCGGCAGTTGAATTCAGTTGCTTCTATATTATAAATTTGAAACGATAATTGTACTTGATTAATCGAAGATGCGCAATATTTATCTGGTTAAACGCGTCTTAAATTGCGTGGTAGTTGTAATTACATTAAAAAATATGAAAACCATATGCAAAGAATTGAATGTAACAATTTAATGGAAAAATTAAATCTTGTGGTATCGGCGCACTGATTCGGTCACTATTAAAACAATTCAAAAGCTATTTTGCTAGTTAAAACATTAAAATTTCCAACGTTTCGGTCGTTATTGATTTTAAAGCAGTGCAGTTTTTAATTTTTTCTTTCCTTGATAAAGGTCGGAATTACGACCGAAACGTTGGAAATTTTAATGTTTTAACTAGCAAAATAGCTTTTGAATTGTTTTAATAGTGACCGAATCAATGCGCCGATACCACAAGATTTAATTTTTGAAAGATCTACGGTCGAAATTCTAATACAATTAATTTAATGGAAAATTAAATTTTAAAATTAGGTATATTTCTCCCTCCAGATCGAATAATTTTTTTTGAGTTTTTGAATGAAAACCATATGCAAAGAATTGAATGTAACAATTTTATGGAAAATTAAATTTTAAAATTAGGTATATTTCTCCCTCCAGATAGAATAATTTTTTTTGAGTTTATGAGAAATAATTATACAGTCGAGAAACTTATTTTTTAAATACTAAAGCTTAAGAAGGTGTAGTAAAAAATCGATTTTCCCACCGTCCAAATCGGAATAGACTCTTAAGAAAATTCTGCCATCTAAGGAAGACTCTATAGTTTCAAGTGTTCAACGTTATGTCCTCGCCATTCGTCTTTGTGGCATAGGAATTCGATTGACAACGCACTTGAGGTACATCAAGGCATCGGATATCCGAAAAGGTCGCGGAGGTCCAAATCAAAAAATCCACTTAGCGTCTGTGGCTGCTGTTTTACGTCTTCCTGAGTTGGATCGATCGTCGAAAAGAACGGCTGCACGTGCGAAAAGGCTGGATACACCTTCGAAATATCCGAGTGCGCCGTTGCAGGAAGCAATTTCACAATTTTTCTTCGTGACTTTGTCATCTTCGCTTTGCTATTCGCCGGGCCGAAATACAATTTTCCCGACGCGCTGGATAAGAAAGTGTCTGGGGAGAGAGAGAGAGAGAGAGCTCTCTCGAGTGTAGCAGCATAGTCCTTTATTGACGTGTCTTCGAAGAATTTTCAGAATCGCTTTCTCCCGTGGGAAGCTTCCCCTTGTCGCGTCACACGTATCTATCTTCGAGTGTCTGTGTGTGCGTGTCTGTTGCCATTGCGTGTCGTAGCGAGATTTCTAAAAACCAACTTTTTCTTGGTCAAATCGTAATTCGATGGAATTTGAAATTCGAAATCTTAGGTGACACCTAAGTTTGGTGAAATTACCCACTTGAACGGTATTAATATGAATTTTTGAACGCTTTATATTTCTTTAATTTTTGGATTAAGAATATTTCAATTTGTAGGTATATTTTATTCTTTAGCACTTAGGACCAGGAAAAAGAAGGCTCGTTATACTATTAGTAGGTGTGTTTATCGGTTTAAGATCCCACCTCGAAAACGTAAATTTAATTTAGAGAATAAACTCCAAAAAATATATCCTACTATGGTGAAGTTAGAATTTTTCATTGTTCTAATAATTACAATGGATGGCAGTTATTGGTACACAAAAATTTTAGACAACGAGTTTTACTGATGAATCATATATAAAAGTTATTTCTCCAAATTTATTCCTATTCGCCAACTTGCTTATTTTCCATTTTAAAATCCGAATTTTTGAAAACTCTGTCTTAGGCATTTAGTGATCAACGGATAAAATCATCTTTTAATGCAAATCTTAAACGATAACGGGAGATGTGGGGCGATGTGATTGATTCGTATGACTGGAGTGTGCGGGGGAGAGAAAATATAAGAGAGCGAGGGGAAACGGATTGCCTATGGTCAGACGCGTTTGCGGACAAATTTGACCGAGAGTAGAGTACATCATGCAGGCATTACCGTACGCAGTTATTTCGAAAATTGTTTAAATTACCAAGAACTTTAGAAACGTTCGTATTTAATATTAATTTTATGGGCTAAAAACGTAGCAAAATTTAGGATTTGCTTTTTTAAAAAACTAGCATTTCGATTCATCTGAAATTTGGACCATGTTTTTATACATCTTTAAAGAAGTTGCAGTTTTTTTATTTATTTTTAATAATAAATATAGGAGTTATGCATCAAGCCGCGCAGAACTTGTACATATTTGGCTTCAATTTGATGAACCAGAATACCGCTAAGTTCTACACTTCTTTTAAGAATATAGAATTTTATTGAATTTGCATTAAAATATTTTTATCCTTTGGACTCGGTTCCCTCAAGATTAAATCCTGAGTATTTTCTATTTTCTGGAATATAAATACCATAAGTTAAACGACGAATGATGTTAATTATTGTGAACACTTTTGAAGTAAAAGCAAGAAATCTTCGTCGAAAATGTATTATATCGTTATAAAAAGATATTGCAATCGACTTCGATGTATGTTCCGGAACAGGGTTCGTTTCATTTTAGTCTATTTAGAAGAATACGTAAAAAAATATCGCAATGGTATTATAATTAAACTCTTCGTACCAACGTTTTCATACGTACTTAATGAAAGACCGCTGTGGACTTGAAAGTAGCGAGTTGTGAGAAAGCATGAAAAGCGTTCAAGAGAAGTAGAAGGCCGGGAATCGTGGTAGAAGGACAATCGAGCAAACAGAAAATGGTGCTTTTACCATTAGGTAAACAATCGCGGGTGTAGCCAGGAGTCGCGCTGTAGCGCAATATCGCCCCGATATCTCGTAAACGACAAACATCTGTGGGATAATAACCGTGAAAGCTCTGGAAGAGCACGTTCCGGGAACATCGGATTTCTTCGAGAAGAAACGTCCCAATATTTCCTCGTGCTTCTTGCAAATCTCTTATCTTACACATCTGTTACAACAGTAAAATTTTATTCCATTATTCCAACAAGAACACATAGGTACTCCTATTCACGCGTTCAAAATGCTTCCTAGTTGAACTTTGGAGAAATCATGAAAATCTGTTAAATTGTCATGCAATTAAATAGTCAATTTTCTGCGAGAAATTTTAGATAAATTTTTCCCGGGAAGATAAGGACTCATTTTCTAAATCTTGATTTATTTTTGTAAATTTCGATTCCGATGATGGGAATAGTAAGATTTCTGAGTTGTAACGGTTCGGAAGTCAGTGGACTCATGGGAACAGGGCAGTAATTCGCGTGAAATCGCTGTGATGGTATGAGGGAGGGGGCAGTGTCTACAGGTTTTACTTTATCTCGGGGTATTAGAGTACGATTGGCCCACGAAGCCGAAAATTGCTTTGACCCGACCCCAAGGATGTCCCTGTTCGTCACCAGGCCTCATCCTTTCGACCGTTCTCTCGACACATCCACGTGGATCAATTGATTCCTTCGGCAATCTCTCTTCTGCTGGAAAACCAGGGATTTTCTTAGTAACTGTACCAAGAAAAACGTAGAATTTTTCATACGTAGCCGCGTGTCAATTCTTCTCAGCGCGTAATAGACGCGAGAGCACAATCGCAACGAAACGCAGGATAATAAAATGTGATACGCGGGAGTTGAATTCGGAATCAGCCTTGAACTGAATCCGAATTTGACTGATTTGGATCAAGTGGAAGACCTATCTAGAAATTTTCGAAACCTTGCAAGACAAATATAGTAAGATTTACAGAAACATTGAAAATCTGTCGCGATAACTTTTCCAACTGAGGCTACATTAATTATCTTTATTGCGCACATCATCGTGCACCTAATCTTCCCTTTCGGTGGAAATTCAAGTCGAGGGGGATTGAAAATAAATTCCCAGTCGTCGTCTAATAAAAATCACGCTGGGATAGGGCATAATTACAGCGGAGGCGCGGAAAGAGACAGAGGAAGGTCCTGAAAAAGAGGAGCAGGAAGGTGAGAGGGGCGAGGGAGAATGGTGGTTGGATTCAACCATCCCAGAAATCCGCATTCACGTAAAGGAGGATCAGCCGCGGAAAAGCATCTTACACCGAGTCTACGACATCTAATTCCCAAGGAGTTCTTTGATATATATGGTCCCACCCATGGTAGGCTCGTTCTGTCGCGTTGCGGGAGAGAGGGTCTATACAAAGGGAGAAATAAATATCGCGGTAATCTCGGGGATCCGCTATGTGGGACACACGGAGATCTTCGACGTGTTCGTCAGCGGTGCACACGGGGAAATGTACGCTCGTTGACGGTTTACTTCTGACGCACGCCTGCGTCGCGGCGCTTACGATGCTCTGCTTCAACGTGCAGATACAACGTGGATGTATGAGCGGATGAATATGTGGATAGATAAATGGTTGGATGTGTAGATTAATAAATACGTAGTTGGATAGTTAGATGAACAAATGATGGACAGATAGATAGATAGATAGCTACGTACATAGATAAGTAGATAAGGTAGTTGACCCAGTCGCCGATAGGTTAAGCAGGTGGGCCTGGTCGTCGATAATTTGAATTAATATTGAGATTTTATAAGGTTTTTGAACAATATTGTGATGATATATGTAGATAAAGACTTAAATATTAATTTGCAATTTTATTTTTTACACAATATTGTTCGAAAACCTTATAAAATCTCAATAGTAATTCAAATTATCGACGACTGGGTACCTATCGGGGACTGGGTCAACTACCTTACATAGATGAATTGGTAAACACCCTTTAAAACAGAATAAAGCTGGGTTTACATTACTCCAGTCGCTGGATCCAGTGAGTGGTTTGACTGGAAATCACGTGGACGTCTACATTATTCCAGTCGCTGGATCCAGCGAGTGGTTCGACTGGAAATCAGTCGATATCTTGATTATTCCAGTCGTTTCTGAACCGTTGAAAGTGGTAGAGTGTAATAATAATAGATTCACGCAAAAGAAGGATAAAAAACATAAAAGTAGCATTGAAAAGTAGACTTTCGATCCAGTGGAAATCTGCTGGAATGACAGCACTGAACTGGAATCAACACACTGTTTACATTATTCCAGTTATAATCCAGTGCTGTACTGGAATGAACACACTGTTTACATTATTCCAGTTCTAATCCAGTGCTGTACTGGATCACTGGACTGGACTAATGTGAACCCAGCTTAACTTGTTTAAAAATTGGTCGAAACGACTTAAGTTTTTTGAGAAGCTAGAGGGATTAGTTTGCTAGGTGACTTGTTTCGTCGTTTTCAAAAAAATTCCAATTGGTCGAAATAGCGAAGAAAATAGTGAACCTCGTTTCTCCAACTCTTTTGCCGGGGCTTGTAATGAAAATTAAAAAATCCCGTTTGTAGTTAACTAGTTACCAGTTGAAGGTGATGGAATCACAGTTCTCGGACTATAACTGTAAGAAACCTAAAGATTCTTACATATTTCGATACCTGTCGCTTATTTAACAAACAACATGGATAAATAGACAAGTACATCCATAATCAGATTGATAGTTTCGTAGATAAAAGACAAATAGATTTATTCCTTAAGGACAAAAACGATAACAGTACAAATTATCCATACCCTGTAGACCGTAGACAATCACAAAACACTAACTCGAAAAGAATCCAAATAATTCATTACTCAATCTTCAAGGTACATAGTCAAAATACAGCAACAAAGAACTCGAGAAAATGAAGAAAAAAAACAACGGAAATTGAAATACCAAGATCCCCTAAGCAGGATGTCGCGTAAGGTATCTGCTTGTATGATTATTAAAAGGAAAAGAAGCGCAGAACGAGCACAGGGGACGAAAGGCACTGGGACGAAGGGAAACTAATTTCCCCGGAAATCAAAAGCATCCAGTTGTCCACGACGGAGAAACGGGCATCCCTTTTGATCGGCGTCGTCCACTCGCGACGTCCGTTTTTCCAACAGACTTCCAGCACCCTCGTTTCAGCAACCGTTGTCAGAACAGTGTCTTCTTCGTCCTTTTCGTCGAGCGAACACGGGGAAAATGGCCAGCGCGCGTCCCGTTGGTCGTTTATGCACTTCCGCTCGGCTGGGTATCGAGTACGCCCGTTCCGACTTCCCCTTCAAAGGAAACCGCAGTACAGAGACGGTCAGTCTCGTCTAATGATGTGGTCGAACTTTCTGTCGGCCCTGGATCGACGTGTCTCCACATTTTGATTGTTGTCGCCACGTCCACGAGCATTTCGCTCTCACCACTTCTCGCCCTTTTTCGCCCCTTTTCTGGTCCTCGCGCCTGCACCGCGGGAGAAATATCTATTTTCTGGATTGCTGCTTCAATCGAGGCGAGAGAAATTTCTTTTCTGGGTACAGAATTTTACCGATAATTTCATGAAATTGCGCGATAAAGAGGAGAAGTGATGAAAACGGGAATTCTATTTTCTTCCGTTTTGGTAATTTCATTGCAATTTTAGTCAAAGTGGTTCGAAGTAGATTCAGTTATTTGATAAGTGGAAATGGGAAAATGCAAATATTTTTCTTGGCTGATAGCTTCGATATACCTGACGAAAATTATGGCCTGGTGAGTTACAAATGATCGATTTCGGAATCGGAAAATGAGAACACTGGAGGCGTGGAACTGCTGAAAATCTTGTCGTCTTCGTCGTGCAAGCATTGGGGACGCTCGAATTTGCAGGTAGAACCGCGTTTTAGATTGCGCTCTGATAGTTTTCTCACCTGGATATAACGTATTTTATGAAAATTCACTAACTTATTTTTCGTACAAAAAGTACCGAAGGTATGTGTGTCAAATCATTTCTCAAGTCCCTGCACGCGAGATTGCAGTGATTCCCAACCTGTGGGTCCCGTAGTGTTTTCTTGGGAGTCGCCACGTTTTTATTTAATTTTATTAAATTAGAATTATAATCTGACATACCTATTTTTTATATGTTTTCTTATCAAATTTACCTGGGGGCACAGGTTATTGAAATATTATAAAAGGAGATCGCGACACAAGACAGATTGGGAAACACTGTGATATTGCTTACTTCAAAAATTTGATTATCCAATTAACATTTCTTAACTTCTTCAGTATACTCTATCACTGTAAAATCAAATTGGGTGGCCTAAAACTTATGAAAGTTGGTAATTTGATAGCGAGTTTACGAAAAGAATCCCGAAAGAATTTTCTTTTGTTTTTATCACCATCAGACATAGCTATTTATTCAAAATTGCAACGAAAAAAAAGAAATCAACTTCTTGTATCATCTGAAAATGACTTTTTCCCCTGTTTTGCAGTTTCTTTTAAAAAAATCCTAATTTTTTAAAGGGATTACACGAGAATCTACACTTAGGGGGAGGTTCCGGTCTAGAGCCCCCAAAATAGATGATCTTTAGGAATTAATTAAAGGAAAACTACTACGTATAATTTAATGGGACTTATTGCATTGTATTCGCGATGTCCTAAATTATAGAAATATATTTTTTATTTTATAATTAATCATTGCAGACGGCACTGAGGAGTCATCAAAGTGAAGGGGTAAAAAAATTCATCCAAATCGGTGGGACCTGTATCTCCAAAAGTTATCCGATTCAACTAAACCTTTTTTATTTTGAAGAATATACTTCTGGCTAGAGACCCATGCATTTTCCGCTACTCAATTTTTTTTTACGAATTTCAGCAAATTCTTTTAAACACGTATTTCTAAAACCTCGAACACTCGAAAAATGAAATAAAAAAAATCGATTTTTAAACCGGAACCTCTCCTTGTAGAGTTTCGCAATGCCAATAAATCCAATAACAATTCCAACATGTGTAATACGAACATGTCGCCCACGCCTTCGTCGTCTTCCCTCGCGCCTGTGCCTCGCAGGATTCTGCAGCCGTCTTAATTTGATATTCGCCCTCCTCTCAGTTAGAATAAGATTCTCCGTAAACTTCTTCACCGCCACGTCCACTCTTCGATTAAGCGAGTCGTCGGAATAACTGCTGTCCGTGTTGAAGTCGTAAGTTGGCAGCTGGTCAATTTCCCCCACAGGGCACTTTTCCTCTTCCGAGCTTTTCACGTTGCCTGCCTTAAAGTATTCCTCTGACGCGCGAGGCTGATCCCGAGAGAAATCGGTCAAGATCCCAGAATCCAACGACTCGGTGATGCGTCTCGAATAGTTCGAAACGTTCGGAGTAGAGTTCCTCTGGTAGCAGCAAACAGTGAAGTCATTCACCGAAGTCTCGTCGAGAAATTTTCTGTTCCGGCAAATTTCATTGCCCTCGAAAAAATCGTCGTTCGATGAAAATTTCTCCGTCGCCGGGCTTTTTAAATTGGAATCGTACGTCACGCTTGCGTCCACGGAATAGGTCTGAAGAACTGCGCCGATGGAGTTCTCTTGAGAGGAGCGAAACTTTGACAGAGAAATGTTGCTGGCAGTGCAATACTCGATCGAAGAGGTCGGCGTGCACTGCTGCTCCCGCAAAGAGGTGTAATAACTGCATTGAGATTCACATAGATCTGGGTTTGAGAAGTGGGTCAGACTCTTCAGCATTGAGTTCAAAGCACGGCTCTTCGATTCTTGATGCGTGGCCGCCGCCGATCGCGTTGATGTCGATCTTCTCAGGCTCTCCAAGGACACGGAGTGATTCATCCTCGTTCCTGAAGAGGACCTTGTAGACTGCAAGATGTTTCTTGGGGTCTCTGAGTCAACGGGAAGATCGGTTTCCAGATCGATCTCGTTAATCGAAAAGTAATCGTCGTAGTCCTCTTCCAGTCTCTTCTTCACGTTCCCAAGGATTATTATGTCGGAGGTTTTATCCTCGACAAAGTAATTCTTCGGCGTACACAAGACATCTGTGATTTCGGGAGATGTTAGGCTACAGACACTAGAGTTTTCGTTGAAAATGTATGGCGTATTTTTCCAATTTTTTAGCGATTCGGCATCGTCGCACTTCCTGTCACGCAGAATTACTTGGGACTCGTTTTTAAGTTTACTTTTACATTTTTTATGACTGCTTGTCACGCGATAGTTTCTGGTATTTTCCGAATTACGAACTTCGGGGAAGCTTTGGAGGTCCGATCGTTGGCTATTTTTGATTTTCCTGATCCTTGAATTGGCTCCAAAGCGGGGAGAATTTTCTTCATCGCTGGATGAAACGATCAAGCGAGTGTTGTACTTATCTTTCGATGAATTTTTCGATTTCCTCACTGTCCTTTTACTCTTCGGATTCTGCGACGTTTCCTTCCTCCTGTGTCGCGACTTAAATGCCTCGAGGTTCGTCTTGCTTTTCTCTCCATCGAAATTCGCGTTGTTAGCTTTGAAAATGGTTTTAACGTCCTTGGAGTATGACGTCCTCGTTGGGATAAATATCAGATTCTCTTTATCACTGTTTTCTTTGTTTTTCTTGGACTTTTTACGACGAGATTTGCTTCCTCTAGATGTTTGGATGCACACACTCTTCTTGGATCTGCAGATTAATGGATCGTCAGACTTGAAAACGGTGTGTTTGGAATCCTTCGATTCGCTTGGTAAAAAAATGCGATTGGTGGGACTTTCTGCGGCCGAACTCAACCGTGACGTCGAGTTATCTCTATTCTGGCTAACTGAAACACTGCCAGGGGAGAAGTATGCCTCGTTCTTTTTCTTCTGGGTACTTTGGTTACTATCAGTGTTTTTCTTGCGAGGTGAGTTTGAATTTGAAGAATTTTTTAACGAAGCTTGAAAATCGTGCAACATTTCGACTGAAGGGTGTTGATCTCTGGCAAACCATTCGTTTTTGGTCAGCTTTTTCGAACATCTTGAGATCATCGAGGCGACGGAAGTAAAAGGGAAAGCACTCCACTGGCCATGTTTATTAGGAACTGGCTCAAACGAAACGTACAAATAACTTCGATACCTACAAATGATCGGGACACTTCGGTTAGTCAGAAGGTATGCTGGGGTTTTTGGACCCCAGGTAGTAAAGCTTAAAGCTGGGTTTACATTGGTCCAGTCCAGTGATTCAGTACAGCACTGGATTAGAACTGGAATAATGTAAACAATTGTGTTGATTCCAGTACAGTGCTGTCATTCCAGCAGATTTCCACTGGATCGAAAGTCTACTTTTATGTTTTTTTTTATCCTTCTTTTGCGTGAATCCATTATTATTACACTCTACCACTTTCAACGGTTCAGAAACCACTGGAATAATCAAGACATCGACTGATTTCCAGTCGAACCACTCGCTGGATCCAGCGACTGGAATAATGTAGACGTCCACGTGATTTCCAGTCAAACCACTCACTGGATCCAGCAACTGGACTAATGTAAACCCAGCTTAAGGATACTAGGCAGTCGTTCCTGTCTGAAATCAAGCTTCTCTGTTTCAATTAATTACAAAGAAACAAATTGAAACCGAGACTTTTTCTTTGGCATCAACTTTATTAACATCATAAACTTTAAAAAACTTGTTTGTTTAGCCAAAAATATGCATTATATATGACGCTACAGATGAACCATTAAAGAGGTCTTTTAAAAGAAGGGGTTTTATAAAAAACAGAAAACTGGATTTTACTCTTTAAATACATTTTTGTAACCACTTAATAAATTTTATTGAATTTGTACAAAAAAATATTTTTATCAGTTAGAGATCTATTTGTTTCAGTTAAATCTCTCATCAGACATTTTTAGGGAACTGCAAAAGAGTCTACAAAGTAAGTATCTACTTTAAAGAACATTTTAACAAATTCAGTAGCCCTGAGTATTATTTAAATTTCGATACACTTCCTTTTTTCTATCAACGTAATCCACGATGATTTAGTTAAAAATTATTAATCCAACTAGATTGTTTTTCTAATTTCTCGATAAAGAAAAATAAAAGCATCTGTAGAAATACCTTCGAGCTACATTAAGATACCGTTGCAGTAACTTCGTAACCTCCACAATGTTCCAAATCGGCGGATTACTCTTCTTAGCATCTTTGTTCACGCGACGCAAACCAATCGCACAAATTTTCGGCGCTGTCGGCGTACGTAAATTTACAACGACACTTTTGTTTCGAGGCTTTCTGCAGGTACAACATTCGTCGCACTCTTGATTAGGAAGATATTTCGTCGAGAACCGCGGTGACCAATTTTTGCGACTGCGCGCGCGCGGAAGTAGATGATCCGCCTGCTGGAAGTTGCTCTTCAGTCGTTCGATGTACAAACAAGCCATTTCTATGTTTCCAGCTGAAAAACGGTGGGTTCGTTTTTCCTTCGGGCAGAAACAACTCCTTCGGGACAATGGCACGTGTTCCATGCATAAAACGTCTTTCTATGCTTGGAGAATTTTTTCATCTTTCGCTTCGTGTCTGACCACTGATTTCCTCGAACAGTTGCCCGATCATCAAGAGATAATCGACGTGATCGGGGTAAACGGATACTCGTGATTAATTGAAACCATTTCCTGCCCCGTTGTTGGAATATGTTTTGGAGGTTAGTTTGCGAACCGACGAAATCACATTTTGGCCGTCATCGAGTTTCCGGCGGACCGAACGTGATCCATCGCGACAAATGAACTCGCGACCGCGGGGATTGTTTTGGGCTGTTCCGTCACCATGACATTGCGCGCAAACGGCCGGCAGCCTTGCTTCTCGTATTTCCGTTCGATTCCGCGCGCGTAAATAATATAATGTAACACAACAGCACGGTGTAAAATGCCAATAAAATCGCAACAATCCCGTCGTTGAACGGAATACATATTTTAACGCGATTTCTCCTCGTTTTTCAACCCATTTAGTGCATTTCAAATATCGCGCTCAACCGGAAATTGGAATTTCTTGGCAGAACGACTGTTAATTGAACGAGATTTTTGGGGAGAAATATAAATAGCAGGATTTCATAAACATTTGACAATTGTGGGAGCAATAAAACTATAAATTAAAATCGTGTTCGTTTCGAGGGCGAATAAATGTTTTCTTTTACCTTGGAATAAAAAATATGTAACAGAAATATTTATGTTAAACGATTTTATTTAAAATGCATTGAAAACTAAAAATAATTATTTTCTTGCAATACAATTTCGATGGTGTTTTTTTACTTTAAATAAAATTGTGGAGCAGCATATTTCATAACAGAATATTAATCAATTTAATACAGAATCAAGCGTCGAAATGAATTTGTTTTGACATACCCTGCCCCTCGATGTTATTTAAAATTAAAAAACACCATCGAAATTGTAGTACAAAAGAAGAATTATTTTTAATTTTTAGTGCATTTTAAATAAAATCGTTTAACATAATTTTTTTTATTATCTTCTAGGTTTTAGTGTCTATGTTTTATCCTTCGTTTGTTGTCCTGGATTGTTGTAATTTTTACACGTCACTTATTTAAGATGGCCTGATTAGTTTAATTTATTTGTGCTTCACTTAAGTTTTATCGAATTATTGGTTAAAATTGGGTTTCCAAGTTTGAACCAAACATAGAAAAAAACAAACATTCTTACAAACCGAGGATCAAGGCTTAATAAAATCATTTAAAAAAAAAATTAGATACAAGAGTTTTATAATGGTTGACATTCGACAATACTTCCAGGCTATTAAATCTAAATTAAAGTAGTAGACAGTAACAAACAGACTAATGAAACACAAAGAAACGTGACGAAAGTAAGGTAGAATTAATTTAAAATCAAACTTGACACTGCAGAAATGTTGACGTCAAACTATATTGTATAAAGGAGACGAAATGTTGAAGCTGTAAAAAATTTTGTTTGCGCGAGTAATGTTGTGTTTCGCCGCGTATCGAGTGTTGTTGAACAGCCTGTAGGGATGCACTGGCTAAATGCATTTGCGTCTCTGTAATCAAAGGGCCATTATCGCGCTGGCGAAGGAGCTAATGGAGAGCTATGAAATTCCCTCTGTGATACACCCTGTCCGACGATCGTCGTAATGTTAAGTCATGTGCACTGGAATGCTTCATCACGTAGTACAGGTAGTTAGTAGACGTATTTAATAATGCCTCGTATCGTCGCTGTCCAACCATGCTCCTTTTGCGAAAGGTAAATTAATAGGTACGCGCTTCTCTAACGCATTCGAACGATTTGCTCGCGTCGATTTATTCATTTCTCTGATAACGATAACGGAACAAAATATTTCTTTAGCTTATTCCGAGGACGAAAAATGTGTTTGCATAAAAAATAATGCGCGTGAAGAAAGTTTGTGATTGATATTTATTTATTGAGATAATATCAATTGGAAATATCGCGTTGGAAAGTAAAACTGGGAGGAGGTTTGCTTAGGTAGAGGTATAGCATTCTTTTCTAATATTTTAGATACATCGAAAAGAAAATTCAGGGTCCATTCTACCCTGCGGGTCGAAAACGAAGAGTATTTGCATGAATCTTTTTTTCAAGAACTAATGTACGAATTTTAATATTTTTTTTTTTTAATGTTTATTATTCCTTGATGTATAGAATTGTATTTTTCGTGTTTCCAAAGTGTAACTACAAATGTGTGAGTTTAAATTTCGATTTCACTGAAACTCTAGTAGCTATGGATGATTGCTAATTTTCCAACAAAATAATCATCATTTACAGTGTAGATATTCTACACCTAGAACTCCATCAATCTGTCTGACCCTTATCGTTTCTCTCACAGTTCACATTTTCGCTAAATCTTTGTAGTGAAGCATTTAGGGGCCCTTTTTATATGAAACTTTCGTGTCCTTTTAGCTGTAAAACACGCTGTGGGACATTTTGTACATATTCCAATGTTTTTTTGAGTTGCGACCCCCTTTTATAATATTCAAATGACCTGTGACACCCCTCCTCCTCCTCCTTCTCCTCTATAAAAGATAAGGTAAATTTAATACGACAAAGAAAAAATTAAAAATAGTTATTTCAGAATATAATTCTAATTAAAATATTATTAATTGTATATTAAATGCACTTAAAGATATTTAATACATTTATTTATCTTATTTAGTGTGATCTTTTTGCTCGCATCTGGGTAACAGGCTCCTTCCTTTTTCCTAAATGAAAAATAATTGTTGCATCATTAATAGTATAAAATAAAAATAAAAATAAATAAAAACATTTCGCGACCCCCTTGGAATGTTGGGAACCACTGTTGTATAAAGTACCTACTAAAATATCTTTGTATATAGATCAGACAAGTTTTGTTTATAAAAGAAAGAGGAATGCATGACGGCTCCGCCGTTCCGTCGACGGCGATTCGCGGCGGAGCCAAGAATTTCGGACAGCTTGATTTCGTGACGAAGCAACAAGTGCACGATGAGAATGGGGAAGACGGTAACGAGGGTGTGAGAACGGGAGGGGGAGGGGGAATGAGAGAAAGAAAGGAAGGCAAACGGAGAACACGGCGAGAGAAAGGTCGCAGTAGTAGAGGCGAGGAACAGAACCGACACGAAACCGAGCGCTTTGACAGGCGTGCAAGGCCGCTCTTTGTTTTACAACTCCGATCGTGTCAGCCACGAAACAGCGTACAAAATAATATTTAACAAGCTTCCACTGTACACAGGAAACTACGCAACATCTCCATCCAGGACACGCTACAACGAATATCAATCTAATAAAGCCATCAATTACCTCGACTCATTACCGAACGAAAGGTTCTTAACAGTCATTTCCCGACAACCGTGAATCGATGTGGAAGTTCGAAATTTTCCGAGAGAAGAAAAAAAGGATTGCTTGGTTCCCGGAATATCTGGAAATCTGCGCGAATCTTTGGTCCTTTTTTTCTGCCGCGGTTAACATGAACGACGATTTTCCCGCGACGAGGAAAGAACGGAAAAGAAAAAGAGCACGGAGCACCGTTTCTCACGATATGCAACGTTTAGTGAGCAACTCAAGCTCCGTCGCGAGCAAAGCGTGCGCCGACTTTTTATCAGGATCGACACGGCGCGAAGTTTGAGGCCGAACGGTTCGTGCGACCTCGCTTGGGAAAAAGTTTTCCCGCGGCACGAGAGATATCTCGGCTCGCCTCTCGTTCCGTGTCATTCTGATATATCTGGCTTGACTGCAACGCGCTTAATGACTCCCATGACACGATGGATCGCGACTGGAGCGTGCACGCTCGATGATTCGCGCAGAAACCATTCCAGTTGCGGTCACAAATAAAAATTCCAATTTAAGTGCACACGATGTTGTTTCAAACAAATGGTGAAACAATTCTTGTAAAAATGAGACGTGAAAACCTACGAAAAATAGAATATTGACTAATTACTCTTTACGTAGTAAACCAATACTGACTACCAAAAATTAAGATTCTCAGTGGGGCTACGAGAAATGGCGAAAAAAGTAGAGGTGAAAAATAGTAGTTGTGTGAAATTCTTTACAATTTCAGCGACGTTCTTCGAAAATTACGTAAGGAGTATTCTTCTATTCTCAACGTTTTCTGACACGCTCCCGCCTTGCCAGAAAAAGAGTGCGCCAGAAGTGGTGGGGATAGCGCCAAGCTCTTAACGTGTAGGCCAAACCGAGTTCTTAGCGTAGAGATACATACATCAGAATAGGTGTGCGTTGTGAGGATTATTCTTCTATTCTCAACGTTTTCTGACTCGCTCCCGTCTTGCCAGAAAAGGAGTGCGCCAGAAGTGGTGGGGATAGCGCCGAGCTCTTAACGTGTAGGCCAAACCGAGCTCTTAGCGTAGAGATACATACATCAGAATAGGTCCGAATAAAAACGAATTCACCGGCCAATATATCTGGCCCCGACCTTAATTACTATTTTCATTAAAACTACGAATTATTAATTATCCCGTATACAACACGTTTCTGTACAAATGTCCATGAGCCCCGTAAAAAAAGTCTTGTCCCGATGTGTGTAGTAATTAGCCGGAGGCGTTCGCGAGACGCGATACATTCATCGAAATTTTCCAACGCCCGTAAAAATTGCTCGTTATCTACATCGGTATCTGGCTTAATACCAGGTTTCTGGGTTAGCCAGCGTGTATATATCGCGGCTCAAGGCATTGCTCACAATGTTATATCCCTTTTTCTCGTTATCTACATCGGCTCGTTCAATAAATTACAGTGCACCGGTCCCCGAAGTGTAAGCGCGAATAATATAGTCCGCCCTCGCATGTAGATTACGCACGCAGAAAACGTAACGACAATAACTGCAATGCCAGGCGATTTACCAAGAATTTCCTAATTGACCGCTCGTGCTGCCGCCACGCTCGACCAGCAGCCTTTCATTCGACAGCCACGGAGGCTTTTACCGGTGCCGTTCCTAAGGTCACGAAATTGAATTCTTTCTGGCTTCGATATCGTCGGGTACGTGACGTAAAATCGCGGTGAAATTAGATCTCTGTGCGTTCTGTGGAATCGGGTAAAACAAATGTCGACTATGTACCATTTAGTTTTGAGTTTGCGGTTAAATAAGAGAAAGAAGGGCGGAGGATCTGGGCGTCTGTAGGCAGAATGAAGTCGGTCGGCTGTTCAAGGACAGCTCATCGTCCAAACCCTACTAGTGGTGGAGAACTATTGTTGGTTCTCACTATCAAAAACTATAGATGGCTTATTTTCACTATCGATAATTATCGGTATTGAAAATCGTAGGTTAGTCAATTCAAAAATAATAACAGCTGAAATTGAGAACCCCAAATTTAATTCACTATCGATAATTATCGGTATTGAAAATCGTAGGTTAGTCAATTCAAAAATAATAACAGCTGAAATTCAGAATCCCAAATTTAATTCACTATCGATAATTATTGGTACTGAAAATCGTAGGTTAGTCGATTGAAAAATAATAACAGCTGAAATTCAGAATCCCAAATTTAATTTGTAATATTATTACAAATTTCGATAGTGAAAACCATCGATAACTATCATAAGTACCATCGATAGTTCTCCACCACTAAGCCCTACCACACTATTTAGTTAACTCCTTCCTGCACCCACTTTAAGTATTAACTTTTACAAATCTGGTACACACAGGGGCGGATTGGAAGACTTGGCGCCCCCGCGCTAATAAGCGTCTGCCTCCCTTTCCACAAAATGTTATAAAATATTTAAATTTAAAAAAGTCGAGACAATTTCAAAAGACTATCAATCTGACAACTCACGTGACAGCCATTGCTAAATCGCTACAAAAAAAAACGTAATTGTTTTTAAAGCAGTCTCAAGCTTGTATTTAAACCTTTTCCAATTTCTTTCGATCAAAATTAGCCGCCCCAAAATTTTCCGCTCTCAAAATTTGCCACCCTAGGCTGCAGCTTACTTAACCTATACCCAAATCCGCCCCTGAGTTTGCATAGTTGATATGGACTATAGTCGAATTTACGAAAGAAGGCACCTGGGCGGCGCGCGTGGCTCGGGAGAGACCCAATGCCTGCTCCGTACCTCGTGCGACGTTGCCACGTTGTGTAGCAGATCGGACGTCTCTTGCTATCTTCAAGCGCAACCTTGTTTCCCTCACTCACTGGGTTCGCCTTCTGGAACAGGATAGTAATATACACCCGACAAGGACAACAATTACTCTATTAGGCCCACAGCTAAGTAGTCGAAAGTCATTGGCGAAGACGTAGAGAGCCGCGTAGGGCAAGCACCAATCGCAAGCTTGGAGTAGCGGCAACGTCGCAAATTCTGGCCCCGGTCCCAAGCTGCCTTCTTTCGTAAATTCGACTATAGTACTGCAGAGTAGGTACCTACAGACTTACGTTCTTCTAGAATTTTTTTTTAAGACTTGCCGATTTTTCTACTAACAGATATAAAAGCGGAACACGAATAATTTTAATCATATTAATCAACACTCGCTTAGGACATCCAAGCAAATCCCCAACTTTCATAATCAGAACAAAATCTGTTTTCTTTCTCAAAGTCACTTACAGCCCACCATCCTCACCTCCCAGTTTTACCTTCCTTTACGTAACTCGACTAACGCATTCTCGGCATCCCTCGAGCAGAGCAACGAGCTATCACGTCACAGAAGCTGCGATCCAGCCGGATGTGATACCCAGTGATGAAAGTGAACTAAAGTGCCTAAAGTGGCCGCATGACTTTGTCACAGCTCCGTGCGCATACATAGAACCTATTCGCCAAGATATCGCATGAAAAATGGTTCGTTACGGCAAGCTCTCGGCGATAAATGGTTAGTAACTACTTACATTTATGAGCGAATCGTGAGAGAAACGATTTCCTACGAGTATTTCCAGTGGCACTTATAATTCAGATAAGACGTCGCGACGGTATTCAATTACAGGGAGCGAGCCATTCCGCGGGCAATCGTTGGCCCAGATAATGCCCCAAGTTACTCACTTCGAGTCACCGTTAAGGTACACTCTTCTTTCGCAGGCCTTCTTTCTCCCGTCCTTCGGCCGGCCGTGCGTAATTACTAATTATTACCGCGTAATTATCCGACATTAAGCCGACGTTATGTGCTCTCTGTGCGTGCACAATTCGCATAAGGGAGGGAATACGTTACTCGCGATTAAGTTTCTTAACCGTGCTCTGCCTTCTCGAGTTTCTTGCGCCTCTCGAATGCCGTCCTTTTTGCCAGTTCCGCGAATATAAACACACGTCTAATCGACGTGCTATGGAGGCTTCTACCATGTAGCACGTCTTCAAAGAGTAGACGCTCAGTCGCTCGGCTTTGCGACATCGCTATTATTTTTATCAGCCACAACACGTCAGTGAAGAACGAAAAGTGAGTTTCTAAATAAGTTCCTTCACCGATTGTCCCGGGCCGAAGGCATTCAATATCTTTTCATCATCTTCCGAGCTCATCAGCGTCTTAGTGGAGGCTATCGTGCGCTTTTCAATTACAACGACAAGCCCCATTGTCTCGTCGAACCCGTTCAGGCATTCAACGGTACTTTTCGATCTCGACGGGTTCCCATAGAGCTCCTGTGGGAACGCGCTTCTCAGCGATGTGCACAACCACCACCAATTCCTGTGGGAAATATCTTCACCCTCCGCTCGCCCGACAGATCACTATCAAAAGGGGCTTCATGGTGTGCAAATTGGTTTACATGGTCGGTGTTTCGCTCTCGTACCAGCGGCGCATCCGTCCCGCCGCTATGAAAAGGAAGCCACGCTTCGATTCCGGCACGTGCTGGAAATATTACTGTTAAGCGAAATTAAAAAGCGGTGTCATCGAGTCCCAGCCACCGTTGTGTATTTATCGCTGGGTCCAATGTCTTCCCCTTGTTTGCATCCACGAGCATTACGATGTGATATTTTACGCGTTCTCATACAGTGGCTGGACGGGTCCGCAGAATTCTGATGGGTTGGCAACGAACTCGGTTAGAACGAGGGGCAGTTCATTTTCTTCTCGAAAATTACACAGATGTTACATTCCACTGGAGAAGATCTTGTTCCAAATGACTTGAAAAAAACTGTGCATGAGGACTATGAACTACACACCCAGTGAAAATGTTGTCTTCTTAAGGGGCTTCGTCTGGCGTGACGGCCGGTTCTTCTTTCGCTTTTTGGGGAATTTTTTTTGACGAACCATGAAAACACAATATCTTGGAATTTGTACTACATATTTATTAACATTCGAACAGTTATTCAGAATATTTTGAAGTTAAAATATGGAGTGGAATTGACTTTACAGCTCTCGAAAGAGACATGGTGCGAAAAAAAAAGTTGGTCGACGGCTGACATCATTCCGGCTGTCCAGCTCATCTGAAATCAAAAATTCAAACGGCACACTAATTTGTAGACTTGTGGCTATAGCCGGTACCAGAATGAAGTCAAAATGTTGGAAATTTAATGTTTGGCACAGTTTTGAAAATAAAGTTAGTATTTTGTCAATGTAACTTTATTTTCAAAACTGTGCCGAACATTAAATTTCTAATATTTTGACCTCATTCTGGTACCGGCTATAGCCACAAGTCTACAAATTAGTGTGCCGTTTGAATTTTTGATTTCAGATGAGCCGGACAGCCGGAATCATGTCAGCCGTCGACCAACTTTTTTTTCGCACCATGTCTCTTTCGAGAGCTGTAAAGTCAATTCCACTCCATATTTTAACTTCAAAATATTCTGAATAACTGTTCGAATGTTAATAAATATGTAGTACAAATTCCAAGATATTGTGTTTTCATGGTTCGTCAAAAAAAATTCCCCAAAAAGCGAAAGAAAAACCGGCCGTCACGCCAGACGACCCCCTTAAATGCACAGGATTTCTTTCCTACTCCTAGTAATAAAACGACCAAGGACAAATTTTCCCATCAATGTTTTTCGCCAATAGATCAGCCGAAACGGAGAATGGAGAGGTAAGAGTAAAGAAAAGGCGACCCGCGAGGTAAATCAACTTCTGTCACGCGTGGACTAGTTTCCCATGCTTAAACAATTTGCCGGCGAGCGGGCATGATTAACAAGGTGACGAAGCGCTACAGAACCCTCGGCCAAACTCATTTTACAGTTCGTACACTTCGTTTTCGTCGATTACGAGTAACGTGCGCGATGCCCTCCTTAGGGACCACGGAGGCGGTCTCGAATATCGTGAATCAGTGTACGTATACGGTGTCCCTATATGTATTCGCTTGTCTCATCATGGGAATAACAGGGGCCAGGCCCGGCAGAAAGCACAATGCGCCATAGAAGGTAGAAAATTTGCGATTTCAACGCGTGCACGGCACGTGTCGGGTCCAACCTCCGGCTAGATTAACGAAGCACTCTGTATCCGCTGCTTTTCTTTCCGCCCCCTTCGCTTTCCCTAACTAGAAATTCCCCGCAGCCGTGTCAGAATGCTCGGTGGATCATCTTCGATCGACAGTGGGAACTGAAAAATATACCCGTGTTCCGGCAGATTTTTTATTTTTTTCAAAGACAAAATCACTGCTCGTGGCTCTGAAGACTGAATAGTAGAGATCTACCGACTAGGGTTTTAGCCGACTAGTCGATTAATCGGACCCCAAGAAGGCGACTAGTTGCCGACTAGTCGCTGACTACAAAAGTGGCCGGATAGTCGGCTTAACCGACTAGTCGGTACAACTCTAGTAGAAAAATTATAAAACTTGGTAGAAAAGAGAGAGAAAAATGGTTAAATATTCACAAAAAGGGAGCCCATCAATCGGCCTTCTTTCCGACTAGTCGCCGACTACAAAAGTGGCCGGATAGTCTGCTTAACCGACTATTCATCTACATCTCTACTGAATAGGTTTAAGTAGCTTCCTTCGCGAAGAATATATAAAGATATGAACCCAGTTTTACAGAGGCAGCGATAAAAAGCCACCCCACGAGCGACTAAACGTTCCAGAGAACAGCGAAGAGATGATCCCACGGTAGCAGGAAAATTAATGAATTGACCAACGCTCTAAAAACACCCCCCGCCCCGTGGACGTGGCAGAGACGTCGAAATCCGATACACAGGAAGTCCACTGCAATTTCTCGTCACGGGGGCAAAATCAACAGAAGACATCAAAGGAAATGACCCCGCCTTAGGCACCGCGTAGCGCACGCTCCCGCGTAAAAACCAGCCCCCGCGCGGTGGTGTAAATATATACCGTCGCGACGCTCGCACGCGTTTTACGCGCGACAAGACGGCGCGCGACTATGTACCCATCGGGGCCAGAAACTGACTCATAGGCCACGGCCGTGGACTCAGTCCATTATACCGTGCAACCGAGGCACAGCAATCGTTCGTTCGGCTCGATGGGAGCCTCGCGAGAAACACCGATAAAGTTCGAATGAACGTGGAGGGAGGAGGAACGGCTGCGCGTGTGTAGACACCCACCTACACACCTAAGCACGGGGTTGTCGTGGCGGTACAGAAGCACCCCATGAGCAAACAATCTCGCAGCGTGGCTGTACAACGACCGAGAACACGCTTTCCCGGCTCATTCTGAGGTCTTCCCGACGTGTTTGACCAGATCAGCTGTACGCCGGCTTTTCGGGACGAGGAGGGTTCACGGAAAAGGGGCCAAGCCCGCTAATTTTATTACGCTTTTTCGGCTCAGCCTTGCGTATTCGTAATTAAGCTGGACCCTCGATCGCAGTGGCTTCGATTAAACGGTACTGAAGTGTCTGCATGGTGGCTATTTTGACTCCAACGGTGGTATGCTATTTAGGAAACGCTCGCTGAAGGCTATGCAGTGTCTGATGACTATCTACTGTGTCTGTTCCGTGGCAAACACTTGGTACACTTATGTAGGTACTATTAGCCTGTAGGTATGTTAAGGAGGGATTGCGCCTTGTTAGGAAGAGAAATAGGAAATTCTTTGTGATTTTTTTGTATAAAAACGGTTTGACAAATTAATTTGAGGTTTGGCAGGTTGTTTTAGTGTATCTCCAGCTATTTTTCTGAATTTTGGGGTGACAGTGAGAAACTATACATGGTGCTGACTGAGGGCGTTGAAAAAAATCGGGTGTCCCTGGCGCTGACGGAAAGTACTGCATCGGTTATTTGAAACACGAAAAGGAAAGTAGATTCTTAATCTATATGAATGTTGCTATCTGTGGTAGTAGATGCTTCAAGGAAAATAAAAAATAAATAAATACCAGCCTTTTGGGGAAAGAAGTGACCAAGCAAGTTGAAAAGGAAAGTGTATAGCTCTGGCGTCGAGGGAACTGTTGTCTCAGGCTGAGCTTGCGACCAGCATCCTAAATAAAATCTCTCTTAGAAAAGAGGTAACTTAAATTCGAAACGAGAACTAGTCCCATACGAGTAACTAGAGAATTTGTGAAAATAATGGGCTAAGGTGGTGTCTGAGACGTAGGACCTCCGTCCCAGAATTTCATATAGAACTGCTCCCGAGTCCCAAAGACTCGGTAGTTTTTCAGGCAGCTCTTACACCGAAAGCCGCGTGTGTCTGTGGAGAGATCGCTCCGGCAGTTACTTCGAATAACTTCGTTACTTCGAGGAGGAGAGGTCGCGTCGGCTCCGTTTAACCCTATTAACGCGCGTACGCCGCGCTTATTTGCCGGATATTTGCCTGACTGCTCCCAGCTTGCCGCCTCTCTGCCCCTAGGATCCTGCTCTGTCGATCCCGAGGTGTTAATTGCCGTATTCACGTACAATCCGGAAGGGTTGCCGCGCGCACGCCGACTTCTCTGAATAGTGCGGCTAATACACCGTCGTAATTCGTTTAAAAGGGAAACAGCAAGTGTCGCGCGGACTATTCGCCGAAGAAAAGTCGGCAAAGTTGCTGTCTCCGCGAATTTTCACTAATTGGAGCCACGCGGCGGGGAGCGAAGGAGATGGAAACTGACAAGCGACCTTTAAACGAAGAGAGATCATAGTGATATGGGGGGATATACTAGATTTGATAATACCGAGGGCAAGGAATTAAGATAGTAAAACAGTTAAGGACAGAGTGTTTTGAAATTAGGAATAAATTTCGTATAAATTTTGACGGCCATTATGGCGTTTATTAGGTGGGGATGGAAGAGTGGGGGTAGATTTTACTTTGGCCTTGGGCGGCCAACTCATCATGTCCTGACTATAACGATACGTTTAGTGTTTAACACATTCCTGCATGTACCTACACTGGCGGACAAAAAGTTCCCACTTTTTCGATTTCTTCTATTTTTGTTATTTTTTAGCATATATTTGGAACTGTGGTATGTTTAATATGCATAGTCTGATGGAGAAATTAAAGCTGTACAAAACCCAGTTAAAGTTGAATTTATTTTGTGGGGCCAATTGAATTAAAAATATTCACTTTTTTCGTATAAACTTAATAGATAAAGAACAGTTTTTAAAAAATAAGCGATTCTCAACACAAAGATTACTCTAATTGAACTTTAACTATTAGGTAACTGGAAGTTTACGAAAATAAATTACTCAAAAAATTCCCAAATCGCTTGAAAAATTTGTGGATATTTTGGTCTGTAAATATTTGAAAATGTTCCGTACAAATCTCTACGGACATCCTCCATTAGCTTTGTCTGACGACGAGTTATTTATCTCCTTTCCCGGTGACTGCAACGATGAAAGGAAATCGAGACACTGGCGAGAGACCCCATTAGGAGACATTTCGGTGGCAGATTGTAGGTTTGCCATTCATGAAGCGATTCAGGGACGGATTCTTTATTCTGGATTTTTCTTTTAGACTTTCCATTGACATCGTTCAGTTCGAAAGCAACAATGGCGGCAGGAGCTCTAATGAGCGCGTGCCACTGACAGAAATACGTAGGCATTATGTGTGCATGCCCCTCGTTGCTGTAAACCTTGCAGAGAATACGTTAACACGAGCAGATTTTAGAAACATATACTCTTTTTGATCGTAGCTTCTATTCCGATCACAATGCTTTACACTCTTATACCATCATTTAGGCGTTCAGCTTATCTGCAGGTCTTCAATTCCACTACAGTCGAAACGAATTAACTCAAGGCTATTTGTACTACTGTAACACAGTGAATTTATCTGCTGATTGATATCAATGTGGCTTTATCAAAACGATATAATGGAGGGATTGCTTTTCAAGTGCCCCGAAAAATTTAATTGCAGGTAAATAAAAATTACAAATTATATAAATGAAATTAAAAATCTTATATCCAAAAAGATATTATTAATACCCAAAATTATCGTTTTAACTGAGACTACTTAATAAAATTCATTTTGCCCCGACAATAAACGTAACCAAACCATTTATACTCGTTTAGGGAAGGATTTGAATAGAAATTGGGAAGACTGGATGTGTTAAGGAGTCTTCCCACTGTGACGCCCTGATAAAACTTCAATTTAGTAAACACATTCTTTTTGTGACAAAAAAAAGTTCCAAACAGCGGTAATTTATCAGAGCGTCGCAGTGGAAAGAGCCCTTAAGACATAACAGACCCAAAAGTAATAGTGATGATATGAAACTATGGTAATAAATATAAAAACAAGAGGTTAGTGATATTGCTCACATTCGACACCCCATATCGACTCATTTCTTACTACCATCGTTGGTAATAGACACTTTTTTCATTTTGTGTTTCATTTTTTGTAATACTGCACTCAAATCTTACGTTTATTATTGATAAGGTAATTAATTTTTTTTTAGACGAAACTACGATACTTTAGAGAAGCTAAAGTGTGGCATAGAAATCTGGGTAGAGACCAGAGCGTTCTGAATGTGAAATTTCTCGAAAATTGTACACCATTATAGTTACGATCAACGAATATCACTCGTTGGTCGCGAATTGTTAAAAAGAGACCCTTTCCTTTGCGGAAGAGCTCGTAACGAGCGCAGGTGCGTTCCACAGCAAGCGTCACGATTCAATCGATGAACGACGCACTCGTTATTAGTATGAATCACCGATCAACCGTCAACTACTTCCAGGGGTTCGTCACTAACGTTCACATAAAATCGAAACAGTCGAGTTCGTTCTACCAAACAGTTCTTACACCTTAAAATTTCCAATTTACTAATATTGAGGAGCCCTTATAGAATACACTGTGAGCGCCAAAAATCAAATTCTATACTATAGATAGTAGGTATTACCATTGGCACGTAGAATATTTTCCAATGAAAAATTTTCTTTTTTAATTCTGGGACTTATAGTGTTTTCTACAAGGATTCTTTAATATTGCAGGAGAAAACATTTTCGGTAATTGAGTATCGAAAATAAGGAACTCCTCGTCGATTTCAATGACTTTGATGTACAGAAGCTTGTGTTTAGCCAAAAAGTGGGGACATTCTGTATTTTGTAGGGTTTGTCGGTTTTTAAAACCCGGTTTGTAAATTTGAAAAAATGATTTTACATACTAGAATTAAAATGCAAAAATGGATGAATTATTTAATTAAAAACGTTAACGTTTTGACTTGAAATCGCCTCGGACACAAGCATACTGTAGTAGGTAATAGGTATATAGATTGTCCAAGAAACACGCGTGTCTTGGTGTTTTCTAATTTTGAAAAATAAAAACCATTATAATTCCACTTTAGGGGGCGTGGAAATATTTCGATATTTCTTGCGGATCGGTCGGAAAACGAAATTACAGACATGACCAGCCCCATTTTCCGGACGAAACAGCTGCTACCACTGGCCAGGTTGGTTGCACGTGCAGAGTGATAGTGGTAGGTACGTGGGAATATCAAAATTTGTCTTTGACGCGTCATTGGACGGGTGTCGATTGTGCCGGCCGTTAGTCCGAATTCCAAACGAATTTTGGGGTGGAACGTCACCGTTTAATTAACGCATCGATGTTCACTTGGCAAACTCCCAGCGAACAGGCGGTACGATCACGTGGGAACTTTAAGCTGAACAACCTCCTTGCACTCCTTGCACAACCTCCAACGCGGGACGTTTATAGTTTATTAGCCAACAATGGCCCCATTCGTAATGGCCATCATATGTTGCCAGTTCTCAAAGAATCGAACTGAAAATTTAAGTCCAAAGATGTGGATTTTTTTATATTTAAAATTAACTTATGATAATCGTTTTTTATTAGATTCCACGGACAAACATGTTTAACAGTTATGTAAGTATTTTAAAAACTAAAAATATTTTTAAAAAATATCTGGAATAAAAGAACTCTAATTAAAAATACTGAATAGCTTCACAAATTCCAATAGCAGCGTCGAGTTCGTATAAAATGCATGAGATAAAGTAAAATCTGTTTAAGGGTAGTAGGCAGTCGTTCCTGTCTAAAAGAAAGCATTTCTGTTTCAATTAAATACAAAGAAACAAATTGAAATTGAGACATGTTCTTTGGAATGAAGTTTGTTAACATCATAAGCTTTAAAAAACATGTTTGTTTTGTCAAAAATATGCATTATGTATGACGCTTCCGATTGAAATCAAATTCGAGCATGTTCACAAAATGTGTAGTTTCGGATCGCACCTAAATTAAAGTTAATGAAAAGTCTTGTTCTTTATGAAAGAAACTAACACCCCATTGATGAAGTCTTAGTTTATTTTCACAAAGAATAAGAGTTTTCGTTAACTTCAATTTAGGTCCAGTCCGAAACTACACATTTTGTGAACATGCTCGAATTTGATTTGAATCGGTTGGAACTTTCGTTTTTTGAGTTATCACTGCAAAACAAAAGAAACATTTTTATAAAGCCTCTTTAATGATACATCTGTAGTGTCATGTATAATGCATATTTTTTACAAAACAGACATGTTTTTTAAACCTTATGCTGTTAATAAACTGCATGCCAAAGAACAAGTCGCAGTTTCAATTGTAGTGTCATGTATAATGCATCTTTTTTACAAAACAGACATGTTTTTTAAATCTTATGGTGTTAATCAACTGCATGCCGAAGAACATGTCTCAATTTCAATTTGTTTCTTT
This sequence comes from Andrena bicolor, assembly GCA_960531205.1. Lineage (NCBI taxonomy): Eukaryota > Metazoa > Arthropoda > Insecta > Hymenoptera > Andrenidae > Andrena > Andrena bicolor. The sequence goes on from OY482666.1 coordinate 1,022,340, forward strand.
GTAATGAATTAACACAGAAATGCTTACTACCCTTAAGAGGCAGGCGAGGATGTTACATGTAGAAAAACATGTTCAAAAAACATGTTCGGATGCAACTGATTCGTTTTGAGTTCACGTAAGAGTTTTCTTCAGTGGCTAGATTTCATCAGATGAACGTCAACCACAGATACCTTAACAGCTCACGTGGTGCAATTGCTTTGAACGCTTCGGTTTTACGAGATCGCGCGCGGAAATGGGAATAAAGTGGCGGAGGTTGAAATACTGTTCGATCGAGTTCCGTTTTTCCCATCTCGCGATGATGTCCCAGAAACGAAAGGAGTCCTCGAGAGCTTCTATTATGGCGAATCTATTTCGGTTGACGCCACCCGTGTAGGAATGCGTCCCCTGGCACAGCCGTACGCGACCCTGACAAAGACCACTTGATCTCTTCACCGTAAACAAGATTAAGGATCCAATTATAGAATTCTTTTGTAAAATATTACGCCTCTCGGGAAGGGAACTTTTTTCCCCGGCCGTTTTACACGCGCGCAAAGTCAGGGTTACATATTTTCGTAGCCACGAACAAGCCTTAAAAATTAATTTATTCTCGTCCCTCTTAGATCTTTTATAGCTTCAAACGTCGCAAAAACATTTCAGTGCACACTTTTACGTTCCTCCTGCACTTACTACAAATAATTAACTGTTATTCAGAATTAAAAGTTAGGAAATGCATATTCCAATGAGCAATAACAGTATTTAAGTAGGATTTAGAACGGAATTGAAGAGTCCTTGCCAAAAATAAAATTCTACATTACACTATTCCCATTGGCACGTAGAACACTTTGCAATTAATTTTTTTTTTTTATTTTGACACTTACAGGAGTTTTCAATTATTATTCCCACGAGCACTATTTTTCAATTAAAAAATTAAATTTAGAATTTTGATTAAAAGCGTTGACCGTTTTGAGATGAAAACAAAGTGAAATGTTCATGTAACAATAATCAGTTCCAGGTATGGATTTCTGTTAGAGTTTTGAAAACCCTTGAATACGTCACGGTGAGTCTTAAATAATGATAGAGTCGATAATTCACGTGACCCTGAAGGGGTGAAGAGGGGGCGGAGGTCGGATGCAGCGCTGAATCAACGCGGAGTGGTCTTGTGGAACTATTTCAAAGCATCGTGTGTCATTGCGTGCATGCAATATTTAGCCGTGCCCCCTACCGTCGGATGTTGGCGTCGAGTGAATCAGTGCGACGACGACGACGCCGACGACGACGTCAACGACATCCACGACGGCTACGTCTAGACGCCATCGCCCCACCGTCATCGTCACTGATTTGTCCGCTGTCGTGCTGCTCTTGCTACCTCGTAAAATGGGTGAAGTCATTCTCGAATCTAACCCAGTGGTACACGCGGTCGAAATCCCTCGTTTCCTCGCGATAAAAGTTCAAACAGGGCCCGAACTCATCCACCGCTCTGGGCAAAAATGATTTTTACCGCCCTTTATATTTAATTACAAATCATTATTTTAAAATATAATTTTTGACAACGTGTGAAACTTTTTGTAGGTATCTGTTGCATAACAAAAGCCTCTTGTTTTGTAACAAATTAATATCCATAAATTACCAATTAACCGATTTCAGTTATTTAGTAGAGTTAAAGGCGAAAGCTACAAAACCAGAATTCCATTTTAACATTGTGGGTCACATATTTTATTCCACTATCTACACTCTGATAGATACAACCCTTTCCGTCGACTATTTTGCTTGTTACTATAAATGCAGTTGTTTGAAAAAAATATGCATAAATAAACTCGTCGTAGATTCAAATTTCATAAATTTATTTGATCGAAAGAAATTAAATATATTACTTAATTCTAGTACCTATATAAAACCATTTTTTTTAATTTAAAAACTGGTTTTCGAATTTTACAAATTTTGAAATAAAAACCGGTTTTCGAATTTTACAAATTTATAAATAAAAATCGGTTTTCGAATTTTACAAATTTATAAATAAAAACCGGTTTTCGAATTTTACAAATTTATAAATAAAAACCGGTTTTCCAATTTTACAAATTTATAAATAAATACCGGTTTTCGAATTTTACAAATTTATACATAAAAACCGGTTTTCCAATTTTACAAATTTATAAATAAAAACCGGTTTTCGAATTTTACAAATTTATAAATAAATACTGGTTTTCGAATTTTACAAACTTATAAATGAAAACCGGTTTTCGAATTTTACAAATTTATAAATAAAAACCGGTTTTCGAATTTTACAAATTTATAAAGTAAAACCGGTTTTCGAATTTTACAAATTTATAAATAAATACCGATTTTCGAATTTGACAAATTTATAAATAAATACCGGTTTTCGAATTTTACAAATTTATAAATAAAAACCGGTTTTCGAATTTTACAAATTTATAAATAAAAACCGGTTTTCGAATTTTACAAATTTATAAATTAAAACCGGTTTTCGAATTTTACAAATTTATAAATAAACACCGGTTTTTCAAACCGACAAACCCTAGTAAAAATTCCTGAACAGACGTAAGACCTTCCTACGCCATTGCGCCTCGCGAGAATATACTTTGGCTGTATCTTCACAGAAGTTTCGTTAAATACATTCTGACGAAAGTCTTCGTGTGCGCTGGTTACACGTGCACACTTGCACACGCAGCAAACTAGGGAGTTATGAACATGGAAGCTGTAGCCCGCAAAAGAAAAGGACGCGAATTTACTGGAAGCTTCCCGCAATGTTGTAATGCTTCGGACTATTGCAGGCGAGCAAGGTGGTACTCTTTCGAAATTCAAATTCCGCGAATAACGTTTTAGTACTTGGAAATATCGCTACAGAGTGTCCTCAATTATCAGAACGTGTTCCACATGCATTGGGGATGAAAGGAGATTGTATAATAATATATCTGAAAACACTTTACTTCTGACAAGGAAAGATCCCGAAACCGGAAATTCAAAAAATTCTGAAACTTTGTGAATATACAGGGAATTGCCTTCTAATTACAACGCAATTTTTATTTGCTGCCCAAAATCACTCTAAGGGGGTGTAATTGACCCCTGAAAATCCGGTTATTTTCCGATTTTGTGTTATAATTCGTGAATTGTAAAATATTTTTTTCACCAAATCAGAGAGTTTAATTAAAAGAAGTAACTTTTGTCTTGAAAATTTTTTTCTACCTCTTACAGTTCGCGAGTTATAACACAAAATCGGAAAATAGCCGAAATTTCAGGTATTAATTTCACCCCCTTCGAGTGAATTTGGGCAGCAAACAAAAATTGCGTTGTAATCAGGAGGAAGTTCTTAAATATATTCACGAAATTTCAGAATTTTTTTAATTTTCGGGTTCGGGATTTTCCCTTGTGAGTTACACAGGTGCTTTTTTTTTAAATTACACTACATTGTGGAACAGCGGACAGACAAAACTTTTAGTCTTCCTCGTCAGTAGCTGCGCCGAGTAACTATAGTAACACGATGGCTCAGGTGAATCATAGCAGGGTACGGGCAAGTTGCGTGTGGCACCCCCCTGGTGAATGTGGCCCTTTCCGACCGGGTGCGTAAAGACACGTATCCCCTGGTAATTATTGTGGCGACGCATGCCTCGTCATGCCAGGTATGCGATCAATCCCGATAAACATCGGATTCTCGAAGCCCAATAGAGCCGGACGCACATCCAACCGAAACGAACAGAAATTAAAATTCAAATCATCCGTTTACTCCACTCAACCAAAATTTTCATTTAAGGCACTCACATCATTCCTAAATGAAAATCTTACTCGCGTAAAAAAGTCTTAAAAACTAGAAACTTCAAGCGTTAAAATGCTTAATTTAAAAATTTTTTGCGATCATTTTTCGCGGAGATACAGCAATTTGAAAATTACCAAAATTTTCGGAAAATTATAGTGTCCCTTTAATTTTGTCCAACAGTGCATTTCTGATATTTCGAGAGAACGACTGTCTGAAATTATCGATTGTTGATTTCGATGCAAGTTTCTTTATGTTTTATGGTGGATGAACGTATGTGTTCAAAGATTCATGGGTTTTCTCGCACTGCCCTATTATATAGATGGACATGCAAGTAATTTAAGTTATATTTCAAAGGCCCCAAGTGTAAATAAAGCGGGATTGTTTATTTCATTTTGCAACATATCGATAATGTTCATCACCAGCAGATACAAAACCACTTCTTGTTTACTGAAATAAATATTTATTTAGTTTGAATGGAAATGGAGGCTAGCATATACGACGTCACATATGTATATGACACACACGGTATATTATTACTTATTTATTGATATCGCTTCTTTAAAACAAAAAACAAGAATTATTGACCTTACCAAGACAAAATGTATTAATTACAGAAGCTTATTTTCATATGTGTATGATCGAAATAAAATTATGCTCTGACGCAAAATGAACACTGCATCCTCGGTGCAATCGACTGCCAAGATGAGATTAACTTCGTGGAGAATTAGTCTAAAAAATAGGGAATATATCTCTATTTTTCCTATATTTGCAAATTAAATAAATTCTGATCAGCAACAGCCTTTGACACGAGACGTTATTATTATTCATAACTCATATTTGGATTGTAGAGGGTGCAGAGCCGGATTTACCTTTTCAGGGGCCCTAGGCTAAATATTCGGGGGGCCCTCGGTTAAATATAAAAAATGAAATAACTCTGACTTGATTTTTTTATCATAATTATTATTATTATTATTATTTACGGAAAAACCCTTTGGTACATTCAGAATAGAAAATATCAGTAGAGGAATAGTACATAAAAGTAGAAACACGAAAATAGAACACTATTACTATAATACTCGTATAATCTAAATAAGAATTTAATTTCAAAATTAACATTGAATATCAAAACTAAATATAACATTAACCCTCGGCAAGATTTTTTGATAAATTTTTCGAAGAAGAAATTTGGAATCAGGGGCCCCCAGCTAAACGGGGTTTCAGCCTTATCAGCCTAAGGGGTAAATCCAGCACTGAGTGGGTAGGTCAATTAAGTTCTTACCCAGTGTGCAGCCTCACGTTTTTCATCTTCACCTAAAAACTCAAGTATCGCCTAGACGAAGACACACAATTAGCAGAAAATTGAATTTAAATCATGGAACACAATAAACCTCTTTCGACGACTAGAACCCATTATATGAATTTTTATATAACAAATAATTTTTACAGGAACGTATATCTTAACTCCAATCTCCGTATATTTCCCTAATAGAGACAATACTAATTCAAACAAGATAGAAAGAAGATTGGAAATTTTTGAATACCTATGTCCAAACTATCGAAGTACAAAAGTGGCGCGTGCGAAAAGTCCCAAAGTGCAACAATAAAATAATGCAAGAGCGATGTTCCCGAGGCCCGTCGAAAGAGGAGAGCACAGTGGAAAATCAAATAACGCTTCGTTCCCCGCGTACTCGAACCCGAAAGTAAATCACGTCCCCCGCTCGCCGCTGAACTCCGAAGAAAAGCCCCTTTTAAAAGTGTCGGAGACTCAAAATCTATTACGTCTTCGACACTTCGCGTTGAGCCCCTAACTTATTCATGGACCTGTTGAGGCGTTCAAGATGCGTTTAGGGCCGTAAGGGGAGGGACACGTGTCCCTACGTCGCGAGTAGATATAAGGGTAGTTAGCGCCCTTCCGCCGCTCGGGGGATGAAATCACTACAGTGACCAAGGACTCGTAAAATTGCCCGTTTAAAATACAGCATGCCACCGTTTCGCAGCATCCGTTCCCGAGAACCGATGGCGGTTTAATAGCCTCTATGAATGCAAATGTCGACTCGATTTTTCGAGGCATTCCTGGCCGACTTGCGTTTCCAAGTAGTTACCTGCTGAATGAAAATTACAGTGCCAATGTTGAGACGAGGACATGACAAATCTATGTTCAAGGTTCACCCTGAAATCTATTATATAAAAAGGGGTGTGGTGTGTTTTTCTACCTGGATAATTATGTAAATGACTTCTTATCGAAATACGAGGTTCGATGTGAAGAGAGTTGATTCTGCATTTAAAAATGTATTGAAAATGTAGGATAAATCTCTTCGCGGGACCATTGAGCCTAATGAATAATGTGTTCATGTGATAAAAACACAAGCATTTGTTTTATCTTGTAGGAATTCCTAAACTGACAAGGAATTACTTAAAGGAATCGCTTTTCCTTAATTTTTTAAGGAATTGCTTACTACTCGAATGAATAAAGTGTAAGCAATTGCTTTTTTTTTAATATTTTACTAGGTATTGCTTAAATTCTGATTTTTATTCATATGAAAATAAGAAATTCCTTTGTTGTTTAAGTAATTGCTTTTGTTAATAAGGAATTGCTTGTAAGGAATTGCTTAGTTTTTATTCATCACGCTCATTGTTTACGAGAAAATTGAATTTCAAAATTGTCCTAAAATTCAATTCAATGAAGATGTAATGTAACACCAAAAATATTGATTAAGTAATTAAATTTGTATTTGTCTCGTATAAATATATAGACACATGCAACGAACTCAACGAATAGTCTGTAAAATGAATACTTGTATCAGAAAACTTTATTCTATACTTTCGATTCAGTTTTTAGATAAAAATCATCATATGTCGAGCTTCACTCTAAGTATTTTAATTCTATTTCCAAATTCGTAAAACAAATGACTAACAATTAATTGGAGATACTTATTTATCGTGGGAAAGGTAATCGCGTAGAAATCAAAATGCAGATGGCTGAGGGAAAAATTGGATAACCACAGCAGGGTTAAGTAGCCGCGACAATCTCGTGAAAAATAAATTGAACGCTGTCCCAAGATCGAAAGAAGATACGAGGGGGAAAAATGGCTGCAATGAATTTGCATTGAAAGTGCTTCTTAAACGGCTTGTTCCACCTTCCCTCGCCACCTTCAGCCCCTCTCGTCGATACAACGCTAACCGTCGAACAGATTGCAAACCGTATTTCTTGCAAATTCGGTATTAAATTGCTGGGATGTATTCATTTTCGCCGTGCGCGTAGCTGACGCGATAGAATCACTTTATGACAAGAGTCTTTTTCTTTTTGCGCTCTACTGGAAGCCTCCGAACAATAATTATACATCGAAAAGTGGTTGGCCAAATATATATTTTATATCGTGACACAATAATTGTCTTGGGAAATAATAAAAATTGTCTTGAAAAATAATAAAAATTGTCTTGAAAAATAATAAAAATTGTCTCGAAAAATAATAAAAATTGTCTTGAAAAATAATAAAAATTGTCTTGAAAAATAATAAAAATTGTCTTGAAAAATAATAAAAATTGTCTTGAAAAATAATCAAAATTGTCTTGAAAAATAATAAAAATTGTCTTGAAAAATAATAAAAATTGTCTTGAAAAATTATAAGAATTGTCTTGAAAATTTTTTAAAAATTGCCTTGAAAAATTTTTAAAAAACAGAAGATTATAAGAATAATTTATTCTTATTTTAACAAATACGTCGAAGCTCATTATCCAACAAATGCTTAAAGCTTATATAAGTTCAGGAATATTATAATTGTCACTATGATAATTGCAACAGGAATTAACCCTACAACCCCTTTTTATTTCTGTGATAATCATTTTTACTGGGTGCCCCGAGCAAATAAAATTTTCCAATTTTTACCGTTAATTCTTCAAGAATATTTTTTGTTTAGATTGCTTCGAAGAAAGACTAATTGTTGTAATTGTTAAAATAGAATTCACTGAAATCAGATCTCTGCCCAAATTTTGCATATGAATGAGATTTTACGCAGATTATTATTCGGGAAATCTGTATTTGTTGCCCTCTTGTGTAAACTATTCATTAATAATTAAGAGAATAGCTACCATGCGGGAAATCTATGCTTTTCGTTAACTCAGATTGATTTAAAAGCGCATTATTAATCGAATATGTACTCATTATGTTTATCATTACTGTAACCATTATTATATGAATAAGTAATATTTTAATGACGCACTTAGTATCTAATGGCCTTCCCAACGACAGTGATATTATTCAATAGTTTACAAATTTAAAGGTAGGTATATTTATTCCAAGAATTTTGGGAACAAATCGTAATTTCGAAGCTCTAGTTACCTCTGAGTACTATTTGAACAAATGAAAGCAATGGATAATAATTTATTTGACATGTCTTAGCCATTAAATGGTGATTAAAATAAAACAACTTCCTATATTTGATAGCTTTTAGGTTCCATCCTCTTGAAATGGTAGTGGGAATAATTTTCTCATTTATTTGAGACAGGAAAAATTGATACGGTTGCAAGGGAAAAAGTTTCAGACACGCCGGCCAAGGGTCAATTAATTGTCCCTATAATCGAATATCGCGATCAAATCCGAAAAATATGTCGCCGCGACGCACGAAATGTCACCAGCGGATAATCGCGTTTCCGGTTGTTTCAGAACGAATCTAGCTCGCGGAAAAAGGTATCGTCCGTCGAGCTTCGATATCTCGTCGATAATTCATCGCAGCTCGCCGTCCACCGTTTCGATCTTTCTTTACTTAATCCCACGTTTTTTCCTACCGCAGAAACGGGACCGACACTTTCAGTCTTTTCGTAAGGGAAATATCGCGAGCGGGTTTGTTATTAACCACCGGGGCCAGGATTACTGCGATCGTTCTATTATTCATCGAGGCATTAAACAGGACTCGGAGACTCGGCGAACACAATTCTGTTCTACGCGAACGATAATGTCTGGGTGATATCTATTTCTGAAACAAATGAGAATTAGTCTATATATTCCATTTTTATACAAGCAAAATATTGGGTATAAAAAAACTTTAACGACTCCTAATATATTCTCAAAAAAAATTCAGTATTTTTAATGATTACTTTTATGATTTTATTGGCGTTGAATTCGTAGAGAGGAATTCTTTGGTTTACCAAATAAATAAAATCCATATTCATGCTTTACTCGACAAAAATTCAATTTAAAAATGTTTAATGGTTTAACTTTTGACGAGCTGAGTTAATAAAATTCTTTTTTAATACATAATTCTTACACTTTTAAAATTATATGTATAATATATTTTCAATTCTCAAGATTGTTGAATAAAGCGGACCAAACTAATAAAAATATATTTTAAATATAAAATATAAAAATGTATTCCAAATTTTATATTTTGAAAGATATCGCACATTAAAATATAAAACATTCAAAACGTTATTTATCGTCGAGCAGCACATATAACAATAAAGACTATTTGACTTTGAAGATTATTTAAAATTCGTGACTATCGTTGCCTGTACAACCTATAATTTAGTAAAATAGAACATAATTGTAAAGCACTTCTCTTCAAAGATTTGCACTTTTCCCAATTTCTTTAATAATTTTTAATGCAACATACGGCGCACGTAAGGTTGAAAATTTACCTCGGCGTATAATTACGTAGCGAGTGTCCAGCGTGAAATTATTTTTCCGGTTCGTTTCAATTTTCACTGGAACGCACCCATGACAACGTTAATTAATAAAATCTTATGGTTACGTACCTATGAGGTAGAATGGGGTCCCGAGTAAATCATCGCTCTGTCATAGGTGCACCATATGGTCAATGTTCAAAAGGCCTGGCTCCTGCGCAACACCCATAGACACACCATGAGGGGTGTCCATGACGACCACGTGTCTTGAAAATCCTCGACACCCGTCGTTGCTCTCTGAAATCTAAAGTAATTTGATCGCTTTGAAGGTTGTTCAGAATTACTTTTCTAAAGAACTGAAAAATACTGCTTTTGCAAGCAACAAAGTTTCTTGAAAACATACTCGGCATCTTCAACCATTCCATCATTAGTGAGGTTCCGATCTAAAAATCTATTTTCTTTTTATTTCATTTTTCGAATGTTCAATCTTTTTGGAATACGTGTTTAAAAGGATTTGTTGAAATTCGTAAAATTTCCGAAGTTATAGGCATTTGGGCCACTCGGCGCTCACGTAAAACTTTAAAATCAAACTTTATTTTAAAGAATATACTTCTGGCTAGGGGGAACTAGAAAAAATTACAAAAAATTAAAAATTTATAATTTTCAAAGGCGTTGAAACGACGAAAAACACAGGGAAAAGTGATTTCAAACTTGAAGTGTCGGTATTTTCTGAAAAAAATGTCATTTTTGTAATTTTTTCTAGTTCCCCCCTAGATAGAAGAATAATCTTCAAAATAAAAAAGGTTTCAGTCGAATCGGATAATAACTTTTGGAGATACAGCGCCCACCGAATTGGATCAATTTTTTGACGCCTTGACTTTAACAGCTGCCCAGGGCCGTCTGCAATGATTAATTATGAAACAAAAAATATATTTCTATAATTTAAGACATCCTTAATACAATGCAAAAACTCCCATTGAATTATATATAGTAGTTTTCCTTCAATTAATTCCTAAATATCACCTATTTTTTGGAGCTCTAGACAGGAAACTCCCCTTAAGTTGGGTGTGAATTGAATGGTCAAGAAAAAAGCAATTCCATCTAATCCAAATCTAATCCAATTCAGAACAAGACCAGAAAATATGATATAATTTTTGTGTCCGATTTACTGGAAAGATCAAAACTGCCCCTAGTACGGTAAACGCACCAGTAAATGAACAGTTAAGGCTAATGAATGAACACTATATATTATAAAATTATTTTTGCAGCGCGATTGATTCCACGTGCTGCAAAAATTGTTTGGATATTCAGCAAGAAATGAAAAGAAGTCTCTAATTAATTAGTTGGTTACTTTAATAACTTATTTTTCTCATTTTAACAAAAAATGTTCATTCACTGGTACGTGTTCATTTACTGGTACATCCACCCTACCTACCAGAAAACAAAATTGCACAAGGGTCTAGTATCGAATTGGATAATTGGTAGAAATCTATTAAATTCGACTTAAATTCTGCCCTCTCCTCTCAGTTCTAAAACACTTTCTCCAAGGCAACTAATGTAAGTAAGCGTTCTCTTCCCAGGGAGCACTTCTGTCCGCCCCAAGCGATTTTTTTCTGCGCTTTACTTTAGTCGTGGAGAGACGAGACTTATCCTATACACACACGTAGTAGCATGAACGTCGAAGAAGTCGAAGAAACTCACAGAGAGTGAGCGTAATGGACTGCGTATGTAAGCTTTCCGATCGATTTCGCAATCTCTAACTAAACGCCACTGCCAACTTATATAGCTCAGGTCGAAAGTGATCGAGTGCTACGGCCATGAACCTGGCTTTCAATTTTCACTGCGAGTTTCGCGTACTGCGTGCACCTACGCATACACGTGTCCCCAATTACATCGATCGACGGTCATCTTGTGTCTCATATGCCTGCGAAATTGATTGGGCCGCTTAAGCTTCCTGTTTTTCTCTGACCACCGTGCCGGGAAACTTGTTTTCACATTCTGTCCCCCTCGTCGTCAAATCGAAATTTCAGACGTAGCTTTCCTCGTGTTTAAAACGTAAAGAAGCGACGTCGTATTTGTCAGCGTGGTAGTTTGAACAGTTCTAGGGGGAATTACATTTTCTGCGAGAAGTCTTCGTTTTTCTGGGCATAGGTGAAATTACTTCATGCAGTAATCTTATGAAAAAACGAACAGGCTTCTGTTTGAGATACTTCTGTGGTTTCCCTGGAAAACTTGTGAGTATTAGGCCAGTCCATGAATAATGTAGTTTTTATGAGAACTGAGTATATAATAATGTTGCGTCAAAATTCACAAGTATCGATAGAACATTTCAGTTATTTCAAACGTCTGAAAGGGAAAGGATGAAACAGTATATTCAACATCTTATGTTATGGAGTTTAAAAAAAAAAATTGAAACTGTAGATTTTTCTGCAAGAATTTTTTCAATGCAAAGTAAAGAAATTTTGTAACAGGGGAATAGAAAAGTTACAAGGAGAAGTTTGCAAGTGTCCGCCTATGATTTCTTTGATTTTTGTATACATATGGTTTAGAGGAGCAAAAAACAAATACGTTTTTTTTTATTTTCACCCTTTGCATATTTAGGCGGTGCAATCCACCCTTCGAAGTTCATAAAATTTTCTGCTGCGAAGGTTCCTATTGTTAGTTTAAAGAATATTATAACAATGTGTATATCAAGTTTTATTCAACACAATGTTATAATATTCTTTAAACTAACAATGGGAACCTTTCTACCCCTAAAAACTAAAAAATAATTATTTTCTTGTACTACAATTTCGATAGTGTTTTCTCACTTGAAATAAAATCGTGACGCGGGATATTTAATATTTTATTTAAAGTGAGAAAACACCATCGAAATTGTAGTACAGGAAAATAATTTTTAATTCATTTTTAGTAAAATCGTTTAACATAAAATTTTTTTAATATATTTTTCATTTCTAGTTTTTAGTGTATAATTTTCTAGTTTCTAGTTACAAGAAAATTGAATTGATGGAAGTGGGTTAAATTTGAGTTGCAAGGTTTGAACCAAACAAACATAATTATCCCAAACCTAAAACATATTACAAAATCCAAAGAAATCAGAGGCGAGTACCTGAAAACCTCTCGTTATTAATAAAACTATATGAAAGTGTTTTACAAGAAGAGGGGAAAAGAAACATAATATCGTTGATTAATCCTCAACAAAGATTATTTATTCTCACCTAACATTCGTCCTGAGAAAAAGCATTACGCGTTGAATCACCTAATGAAATTACATATTGAAGCTTGGATTGTGGATACCACGCCTATTCACAATGTTTTGCCAACTCATTGCGCGTTTCTCTTTTAATTTTTCATTCTTTCGATGTCTCTAAATTTAAGTAAAGCGTGTTCTGCCAGCCTTGCTCCGTAGTCTCCCGCAATCTACAACTATTTTAAAATTCTTTCAGCAGGGATAATATAGCTATCGAAACTTCTACCCGAGGGTAATAATTTCAGTTGCTTCGAAGGGATGTTGTGAAAGTTATCGCGATGAAAAAAAACCTCATCGATTTTTCGTTTACAACCGACTAGCCATCGCTACGTAAAACTTTTTAATTCGCTCGAATCCAAGATTCATTCAAACTCCTAACGTATTTTCCCACATAAAGTTCTAATGTGAAGCTTCCTTCTTTAGTGTCTGCCATAGACTGCAGTCTGTTTCTTTTTCTTTTATTTAAGATTATAGTATGTCGAGTAATTCAACCTATCATTTCAAATATAACAGAAATATCCATAAGAGAAACAAATGAAATAACAGAAAGAGGAGAGCTTTCCAGATATTTACCAACAACGTTTAATAATACAGGATGACTGAAAAATATGTGGTATAAATTGAAGGTAGATGATTTCTCTGCAAAGAGTGAATCAAAAGTGTAAAGTGTATATATATGTATACTAATTAATATTCATACTAATGTGAATTGATAAGGAAATTTTTTTATTAATTTAGCAGTGCATTCCACTAACGTTTCTCATAGTACTTTGATGTAGAAAGTTCGAACCTATCTCGTCGAGCTTCGGGTCTACTTGAAAGTAGTGTAAAAGACCCAATTACGGAGACCTAACCAATTACTGTCAGCTTAAGTTATTTTACTTAAAATATAAATAAATTAACGCTGCAAAGTCATACACAACACGAATTATGTAATTCAACCTACAATCTATAATATAGATCAGGGTTGACTAACTGGCGACTCACGAGCTGCCGGGGGCTCCTCCGCCTTGCGGCCACGCTGAACGCAGTCGAATTCGTCCGTGCCTACACAGACATAAATACATTCGATTGCTACGGCCGGCCACGGCCATACGTTTACATATATGTAATTATAATTAATACGACAATACGAACTGATATATACTTACTTTTACTCGTCTCTGTGAATGTGAACGTAAAAATTGGTGGATTTGGGTTTAAAAATTTCATCAATACTTGGTTCTACATACAGATGCGAAAGTGCGTTTTCCGTGGATGTACCATCCCTTGTCAATAATATGACGCGGCCTCAATGTGCACGTTCACATTCACAGAGACGAGTAAAAGTAAGTGTACATCAGTTCGTATTGTCGTATTAATTATAATTATATGTAAACCTATCGCCGTGGCCGGCCGTAGCAATCGAATGTATTTATGTCTGTGTAGGCACGGACGAATTCGACTGCGTTCAGCGTGGCCGCAAGGCGGAGGAGCCCCCGGCAACTCGTGAGTCGCCAGTTAGTCAACCCTGATATAGATTATTCACTATAGTTTATTTATTCGTTATTTTAAGTAAAAAATAGCTTAATCTGACAGTAATTGGTTAGTTATCAATAATTAGGTCTTTTACCCTATTGTTTTTCTTTTTCGAAATACTCACGAACTGTTCGAAACTATGCATAATGAATTAAGGTACGTTTCGTGACCCCAGAATTTACCGTTCGAAAGTTTTTAGGCGACAAACCCAAATTTAAGATACACTTTCCGCTTTATAGTATAAAATGTGTTGCACACAGACCCACGAATAATAATACGTACAATTTCGTTACGGCACATAGGACATCCTTCAAATTTGAATTTCGGGAGGTTTTGGATTGTTTATATATGTCAACGGTTTCGCTTCTCCTTCACCTTCTAGAAGATAACGATTTGCTACGTTTACCTCAGTCTTCTTCCAGCCGACTCGCGAGTCACTCGTTTGCCTTTGCACGAGGACTGTATTTTCAAACAGCATTCGCAATACGTTATATAATTTTTAACTTTCCTTGAAGATGATCTAAATTAAGATCGAAACGTCGGAATATATTGATATATAATTGATTAATTGCAAACAGCTTTGATATATTATTTTAAGAGAAAAGGCTTTTTCGAAAAGTTTCTTAAAATAATAATTGTGTAAAACTGACCGATCCAGTGCGCCGATAACAATTTAGAATACGTACAAATATTTGAAGTAGGAAAAAAATCGCCACCAGACGCTTGGATATAATATCCACCATACATGGATGTCGATGGAAATAGAATTTTGCAATGCGTAAGTGCTCTCTATCACTGTAGGTGCGCCCGTTTAGCTCGTGCCCTTATCCTCACCTGCCTTCTGCGGCGCAACCAGCCGGAATCTCACTCGTCCTCCCCTCGCCCGCGACACGGCAGTCCTATGAGCCTAGTTTTCCCCCTTGACGGGCCGAAGCCAGGTGGTGACTCACCCCATAACTCCGCCGAAAGGGAACCCCGTTACTCCTTCCACGTAGCTTCACTGGGAGCGTGTGGCCGGTCCCTTCCGCCCCTCGCTCTCTTTTTCTTTCTCCGTTCCTCCACCGATTCTACCGACATGTTTCCGAATACACGGGTGTCAATCGTGCCCAGATACCGACTCGTGCGTGAACGGGACGCGTGGGGTGCATTCTGCGCCCTTTCACCCACCTACGGGCAGAGGATCAGATTTATATCGCGTCTGTTATGACTATGCTGGAGAATGAGCAGCGAGTCGCCGGGAACCAGCAGGAATGTTTGATATTTTATTATTTCATGGACCTCGGCTGCTTCGTAATATTCCAAATAGAGAATTCAGTAGGTATCTCTTTGAAACTGAGAGTTTGGAAAGGATATTTTTTTAATACTGGAGAATTTTTCTGCAAGCTTCTGTTAATAATTTATTGAGAATTTTCAGTGCCGGAGCTCCGCGTGTGAAATAATTCGGAAGATATTGTAACGCGATATTCGAATTATTCGGGATTATTTCGGTCGAATCAGATTTCACGAGAAATGTTTAGGATCTGAGAATATCTTTGTGCTTTCTTCCTCGGGGGAAGAAAAATTTTCCTCGCCTTTCTAACAGTGGATACCCATGCGGGAATATGTAAAAGCCTTTTCAATGTGATATCACTGTTCTCCACGGAATTCTGCAGAATTATTTTGATCGAATCGGATTTCGCTATCAAGATTCATTATGACTAATATTTCAACATGAAATGAGATACCAGTAGACGCTCGGTAACCAGGGCTTTCTTCTGTCTGAATTAACTTCTCTAGCCATATCGTTCCACCAGTTCACGTACATATGAATTAAGGTAAATGTACGAGAGGCTGATACTTTAAAAGAATCTTTTTAATATGACACTTCAAAATGTGTATTATTGAAAGGACGAATATTTATTTACTTACTTCAGTATTTACAGCCACAATTCCTGTTATCAAGATACACATTCTTTAACAATTAATCTAAAAAAAACTCTATTTGCAAAGGGACAAGCGTACATTAAGTAGGGTAAAAATCCTAGATGAGCTTGTTGCCAGTAAACTTGATCCTTATGTAATGTAAGGCGCATACAATGATTTCTTATTTTTGTTGTAACTTCAAAACTACTGAACCGATTTTGATCATTCTTTTTTCATGACCTAAGTTGATTGAAGTTAAACTAAATGCAATAAGTTTCGCGAAAATCGGTCCAGTAGTTGCGGAAAAATTTACGGACAAACATAATACATATACATACAGTCGCGTCGGAAAATAAGTTGACGCTCTTCAAAATCGCATAACATTTTTAAAATTGGTCCAAATGTCTTCAGTTTTTTTTCAGAAGCTAGCGGAATTAGTTTTCTAGGTGGCGTGTTTCGGCGTTTTAAGAAAAATGCACTTGGTCTGAATAGCAAAAAAAAAATAGTGAAGGTCGTTTTTTAAACTTTTTTTGTGAGCCTTGAATGAAAATTCAAAAAACTCGTTTGTAGGTTTAAGTAAGTTATATACGTGTCTAAAATTTCATTAAAATCGGTTAACGTTGCTCTGAGCTAGATACGTTTAAAGATCGCAGAGTAAGGTCGAAAATTTCTGATTTCCGTGAATTTCGCGATTTTCGACATTATTGGAGCGTTAACCGATTCTAATGAAATTTTAGACTTACTTAAACCTACAAACGGGTTTTTTGAATTTTCATTCAAGGCTCACAAAAAAAGTTTAAAAAACGACCTTCACTATTTTTTTTTTTTGCTATTCAGACCAAGTGCATTTTTCTTAAAACGTCGAAACACGTCACCTAGAAAACTAATTCCGCTAGCTTCTAAAAAAAAACTCAAGACATTTGGACCAATTTTAAAAAAGTTATGCGATTTTACACATGGAACTGAGATCCTCTTTTTTCAGTCGATTAAAAACAATGTACACCTATACGAGTGGAATGGTGTTAAAGCGCACAATCGTTCCAGTAATTATACGATCTTAGACGATGCAATTCACCTTGCATATACTTTTATTGTACTGGGACAAAGACCTGGGAATAATGGAGTAACATTGCCTTACAAGTTTCTTGGGGCACCAGCAGGATTCGAAGACAGTGAGACCTGTTTGTGTCGCGTGGCCAGACCATTGTAGCACCTTGTGCTCGCCAGGTTCTCTTTACACAACGAACCCTCGACCCAAGACTCGCCCCCCAAGGAAACGGGGCCGTCGTGTAATCTTTTCTTCATTCAAGGGAACACGTCCCTTCAGCCCCTAGAAGCTCCCGCAGTGGAGGAAGACAGAAACGTTTTCCTCTTTGCAGCCCCTCCGCCGGAAGATACGAGTCTCCACTGCGAATTGGAGGGTATAACTGGCGATCGTTTACACTTGGACCGCGATCTGGAGTACTAGTAACGCGATTCCGGTGTAAGCGAAGCGAGTGGAAGCACGGAAGGGTTCTCCGGAGCTGTGTAAACGTAAGTGAAGAAGAGATCGGTCGTTTGGGGGTTTGGAATTGGACCTTAAGCAGACTTAAGCGATTTTTAATATTTTTGTGGAGAAGAAGGAAGAAAATCTTCTGAGTAAAATAAATAAATTACCTATATCTACTTTATAATTGAGGCATTGTGAACAAAAATTAATCTTTCCTATTTTTTATGATTAGTAAAACCTGTTGGAACACATTCCTGCTACTAACTCAAATTCGCAAAAAATGTGGATTGGTCCGTTTTTGTTTTCAATACCTCAATCGATATGCGTACTCATAATTTTTTCTGATTTTAATAAATACATGCCACTGGATTGCTCAACCTTCTTTTCACATCATCCATCTACAGAGGTTCCAACAAACCGTAAACAGGACTGAAACTATTGACATCAGAGAGCTTCTGCGGGGTATCGAAACGCACCCCCGCCCCGGACTAATATTGTGTGCGTACATTAATCGCAGTAATTACGAGGACATCGCATTGCATGGTCCACAAAAGGGACGCTTCACTACCAAAACACACCATGATGCTTGAATTGGGCGAGTATCCCTCACGCGGAGACACATGGTGCTCCCCTACGGAGGAAATGAATGAAACGACGCACGATCGAAAGGAAAGACGAGAAGCTGGAGGCCTCAAAAGTCGCCCCATGAGGTGTTTGGATGTCCACCGTCGTGTGTACGTATTCGAGCACGTGTACGCTAGTCATGAATGAAAAAGACGTAATATGACCTATGGCAAGAAACCATAGAGAAGCAACCCCTCTCTCTCCCAACGTGTGTCGTGCTTTCGAAGATCGGAAACGTATGCGACGATGAATGAAACCGTAACGATTGTCGACGACTCTGGAAGAATTTGGAGCAGCATCATCGGAGGGAGAAGCTTGATGCTGCTGCGCGAATCACTTTGAGCGTTTAGAGCGATTCAGAGGGTTCTTGCTCTATTAAAGTGCGAAAGCACATCTTGATTAGGGTTTGTCGGTTTTTAAAAACCGGTTTTTATTTATAAATTTTGAGAATATTGGAATTCGAAAACAGGTTTTTTCAAAAGTCGGTTTTTGTATGAACCCTAATATTGATATACTTACTGTGCCAGAAGGAAATGGAAGGATAACGATTGACGCAGGATAATGAGTATTTTAGTAAGTTAATAAAAGCCAAAGTGTGTTTGGATTTTGTTACTCAATCACGTCGCAACTGCGCAACGGATCTTTCTAAAATTTTTTATAGACGTAGTCTAGGACCAGGAATAATATATAGAATACTTTTTATCCCGATTTTTTTAACCGATCTGGACCAAATTTTATATAATTACTCTCTACAACCCTGCAGGAAATATGTATAGGCTACCATGGTTATCCCACTCCTTCCCTTTTTTTTCACCCCCTTGACACTCTGTGGCACTTCAAGTTTTTGAATTTTGTTTAATTTTGTTTAATTCTGCGTGTCATCGAACTTATTTCTAACTCATACCTAGACCTGTTTCCTTCTCAAGTTTGCCTTTTTCTAAACATAATTTTACATTGTACTATTTCTACTGTACCCCTCGCGTTAATCTCCCTATTCTTACTCCTACCTTTCTCCCCCCCTCATAGGTAACATAATTTATGCTTGCATAGGACATAAAAGGTGCTATAGCAGCTGGTTATACGTAGAAACAAACTTAAGGCATTAAAATTCACAACACACATGACGCTGTAGCAGAAACAGTAGAAATTAATGGAACTTCGTGACTAATGATTGCAATGAGAATATAGGTATATTTATCTAGTTACTTGATAGAATAGCTGAAGAAACTGGTGGCTCAGAGTTTCACTTAAATAGGTGGTGCTTAAAAAATATTTTAAGGGAAATGATTGTCATTAACTAAAAAGTAAAAAATAATTATTTCAATGGTGATATGTGACTTTAAGTAAAATCATACAAACTCTGGGTTTCTCCTTTTTACAATTGATTTAAACAATTCTACAGGATAATCACTGAGTTTCTACGATTTTATTTAACGTCACATATCACCATCGAAATTGTAGTACAAAATAATTATTTTATACTTTTTACTGTACTATTTATTGATCGAGTTAAATAAAAGTGTTCCATTTAAAAAAAATGTCTATATTTTCTACTTTGTGTTTTGCAACCAATATCTATTCTTATAAATTCTCCACTCAAATATCTCTTTAAAAAATTTGAAAGAAATAGGTTCCTACATCTGAACATTCACAAATTACATATAATTTTGATTTTTAACAAATTACAATTATTTTTATCACCTTCAAGTCGACTGGATTCGTGGAAATGAGATACAAGATATAAACCAAATAAAAGTACCGAAGACAGATCAATGCAATTAAATAAAAATGATAGAAGATTCACAGATGGCGGAGAGGTGACAAACCAACAGACAGAAGGTTTCTGCTCGCAGCCGTGCCTAAAAAATACCGTCAAAATAGCCGCGCGATCGATGATTTGTCGCGTGCTAAAGCATTCCTGATTCATAATATCGATCGCAGGGAAACCCGCCTGCGGCGCCCGACTCGCCGGCCACGCATCTGTTCGACGCGTGCTAACGCATCCTCCTGAATGGATTTATCCAGGTGCTCGCGAGCGGACGGGTGGATTTCACCGACGCGCTTCGATTCGTTGCACCCTTTTCGCGATGTTTTCAACTCTTTTCGAGGACCCGCGACAGATTTCCGTCCCGTCGAGAACGCGTCTGCCCACTTTCGATTCAGCGTATCGACCGTGAAAAGGGGAACGCCGGTTTATCCCTTCACTCGTGATAAACTCGACGGAAGCATAGAAAAATCAAATGCGTATATCGTCGTCAGAATCTGCCATGGTGTACTTCGTTTTCAAAATTAAGTAGATATTTATACTCCGCGTACAAATATCTACTAGGATTTTAAAACAACATTTTGCAGAATTCCGCCCGTCGCGTCAAAATAAAAAAAAAAACTAAATCTGTACTACTTAATTTCTTGGTGTAATAAAAACGTATTATTATTATTATTATTATCTTTTCAGATTGAAACGAAATTGCCGGTGCCGATTTCAGAGTTACCAGGAGCGCTGGTTCGGTGGAAAGAGAAAAAAATTAATGGGGCCCCGAAGGAGCGGCGGTAAAGAGGCCGGGGACCGGTTCTAGGAAAGATAATACTAGGCAAACGAAATTTCAGCAAGTATTTGCTTTCTGCGCAGACACCGTGGCCGGGATTGGAGGGCCCCAACCACCCCTGGAACCAGCAAAAAGGGGGACGCAGAGGGGTCCACGAGGCAACGGGGAGGGCTGGAAGCACGCAGCTGCCTGAACTCAATGTCACAGCTTTCCGACTTACAATGCGAGCCGCCACAATGCATGATTTTCGCCATTGTTTGCATCGCGGCCCGCCACGCGTCCAGCACGAACACGGATGCATTCCTGCAGCCCCCGAATTGGCGTGTGCCGCCACTCCAGAGGAGGTCGACACGAGCCAATTTCTTTTTTCGCTCTGGACGATGGCGACTCTGTGCACCGAGTGATTTCAACGTCGACGACCGAAGTAGCGACGGGATTATGAGCCGGTCCTTCGCAGACTTTCAATCAATTTGGTATAATGCCTTATTTCGAATCACGTTGAATACTGCCAACACGAAAAAAGAATTTTATATTTGTGGGTCTTGGAAAACTTGATTATGAAGGGGTTGGAACTGGAAAATATGCAATTTTTCAAATCTAATGTTACTTTGCTACCAATACTTAAGGGTGGAATAGTATTTTATGGGCTAAAAACATAGCAAAATTTAATTTTTTTTTAAAAAAACGAGCGTTTCGAGGCCTCTGAAATTTGGACCATGTTTTTATGCATCCTTGAAGAAGTTGCAGTTTTTTTATTCATTTTTAATAGTGAATATAGGAGCCGTTTCAAATTACCTGGTGGATAAATATCATCCACACCAACGGACGACGAATTTCGCGCGGCGTGATGGTCAATCATGCATAACTACTAAATTTATGGTTAAAAATGAATAAAAAAAAACCTGCAGCTTCTTCAAAGATGCATCAAAACATGGTCCAAATTTCAGATGAATCGAATCGCTGAATTCTTAAAAAAAAAATTCCAAATTTTGTTATGTTTTATCCCAAAGCATAGGATTTCCCACTTAAGACATTTTTGAAAATCGAATAGCATTCGAAGTGATTTGAATTTTTGGCTCGAAAAGTCAACGAAACTGTTAAGGGCTCTTCCAAATTAAATAGAGCTAAACCCTCCACTCATTTCGTGCATCTGCCGATTTTTCTGCAACCTCCAATGCATTTTTGACTTTACCATTTCCTGCTCCTCGATTACAGAGCTATCCAAGAATAATGAGAAACAAAGTCATCTTTCTACCCCGTGAAGCCTACCTGGAAACCATGTCTCCTTAATAATTCAGGCATAGTAACAGCATACTAGCTGCGCCTCGCCTTTTCCTCGAGTAATAAAGACGTTTAATAATAATAATAATAATCAAAGACTCATTTTCCATGCCTGCAATTATTTATTTCATTTTTTAATTACAGTCAAGTCCAGGACTCGCTTTCAATTAAGCACAATATCCGCTTCTATGGCGTCCCAGACCATATGCCACGGATGTTTACAAACGCGTGCGGCAGTATGATGCGAAGCCATTAATTAATTGGATACGTAGCTACTTAGTATGCAGATAAATGGATCTCCGGCTGGTTATCGGTGTCGCTCGTGCTACCAACGCCACGCACGAAGCTCTGGAGTTTTTGACGGCGGCAGAAGCACGGAACAGGTGGTTAATTTAGCGGGCGGCGAGGCCCACCATCTCCGCGCTCGTAAACCACGCTCGCAATGATCTAGAGTCTAGAGCAACAGCCACGCGTACGTGTTAATTAACTACACGCTCCGACGATTACTTGGACGTTATTAAACAGGACCGTGAGTCTTACCTAGCCTTGCACAGCAGCCTAAAAACAGTCAATGGAAAATGACTTTCCTCGAAATTATGTCTAACTAGGTAGGGTAAACTTGGGTAAATTGGTGATGGTTTTAGAATTTCTTTAATAACTTCTAATATTTACATATTCTGAAAGTGAGTCTAGGATATAATGATAGGCCAGACATCAGAGAAACAAATTATAGGTTAACAGAAATTTACTAATTATATAATTATTATATAATTATATAGTGTCCTGTTTAATAACGTCCAAGTAATCGTCGGAGCGTGTAGTTAATTATTATATAATTATATAATATTCTGGTTATTCGGTGATAGCTCTGGTATAACCCTAACTTCAATTGACTAATTATTTTACCATAACATAAACTAGAAGACCAAAGCTATCTATTAGCCTTTGTTCCATCTAAATTGAGGCAGACAATTTCGAGTTACAAATGAATGAACCGTATCACCAATTTACCCGAGTTTATCCTGCGTTCGATCGTCAGCAATATTATGTAATCTTCGGTTGTAAGTTCGTGGTAGCATTACTGGGCGTCACGGTCGACATAATGGGACGATTCGACGAATGTCCCTGGGCAATTTTAAAGCATATAATTGGCCCCGATTTGCCACTCGAGGGCCTAACCCTCGTTCAAAGACGCGATTTCTCTCGGCCCTCCCCCTTTGAAAGGAACAGGTCTGGCTACTGGTAATACACCTAAGAATGCTCTATTCAAACCCCTGAATTCTTGCGCCACTTCGCCTTCCCTCGCAGCCACTGTGCGTGTCAGCACTGTCCCGTGCCGGAAAGTCATTTCCTGTGTACGGATTTCCCGTAATTCTTCGCAGCAAGTAGCCGAATTTTCTTTTCCCAACCGGCCAGAATAGGGGTGCCGTTAATTTTGCTTAGGATCATTCTAGAGGACGAGAAATTCAATTGAAATTCATTTTCGAAGTTCTATGTAATGAAGTTTGGCGTTGTTATAGGGTAAAGGACCCAATTACTGTTACCTTAAGCTATTTTACTTAAACTAACGAATAAATAAACTATAGTATATAATTTATAGCATAGATTATAGGGTGAATTACATAATTCTTTTTGTGTATGACTGTACAACGTTTATTTATTTGTTATTTTAAGTAAAATAGCTTAAGGTGACAGTAATTGGTCAGATGTCAGTAATTGGGTCCTTTACCCTAATTAAACTCAGGAGGGAAGTGCATGAAAATGGTGAAGCTGAGTTTGTTGTTAGGAGGAAAAAATTGATTTAATAAACTGGGTGTAAATAGCTAGATTTCTGATCGAATAGAAAATAACGACGTACATTTGCCACATTCCTATTGCAAGTGATTTGGATCACGGAGTAATCTTTCCTGGATTGTCAATATTTGCCCCACTGTGTGGGGTTTGATGCATGTGTCATCGGTAGGGAAACGTTTGATATCTACTTACAGCCCATCAGTATAATTACACCATAGGTACTGATGCAATTAATCAGGCTTGCTGGACGACTGGTGGCAGAACAATGATTTCGTGAGCCTCCCATTGTGTTGGGAGCAGGGATTGAAAAAGTTCTGGAACTCTTATTTTGAAAAAAAATTCTATTAGAACTTGTATGTTTCGTTTAAGAAAATATCTGTTCCTGTAGAATTTTTATTGAAAGAAATGTTACTCTTGGGAACTTCTTTAGAAAGTGTTCTCATGGAACAGATATTTTAGAACGTATATAATAATAAATAAAGGTTCCATGGAAACATTTATATTAGAGGATTTATTAAAAAAGGTTCCATAAATAAAGAAAAGTACTAAACTATTAGGTACTACTTAGTTTTATTTAACAATATAATATAATATTCTTCATGTTTATTTAATAAAAGGTACGAAAATCATAACTTTAAGATAATATTGCGCAGAACCTTGAAAATTGTGTAACGAAAGAAATTGGAACTGCAATTTCCCAATTACAATTATACCAGAAATTCGACTATTTATTACAATCAACCTGTCAACTACAAGAAAGAATATACACATCATTGAACATTTAAAAAGCGCGCGTCGCAAATTGTAACCGTCAAATTTGCAATCCTAAATATGTCGAAAAGAAGAGCACAAGTTTTGAAAATTTTCTAAATGACTTTTCCATTATTTCGTCCTGTACCACAGATTTTGAAACTCCCTGTAATTCATTCGCTTCCTCGTTGACGATATTTTCTGTGTACCCCGAAATTATCTTGAAGAAACACCAAGAACGACAACGTTATTCAAACAAACACCTTGCACATTCCTGTGAATCGAAGACCCCACCTAGATAGGGCGGCAAGCAAGGTATGTACACTCCATCAATCTTCATGTTTACCATCTGTACTTAACGTCTTAAGCGTCTTTGTCCCCCCTCCGAGGAGCAGCCCGGTGAATGGACCTTGGTGCACCTTGAGCCGCTCCCCAAGCAACCTTCCAATACAACCTGCTTCCTTCTGACGTGCGCACGATGACGTCACAGAGTTCTTACGTACACACGCGTCTTCGAGACACCCTGGCTCGAGGTCCTCGTGACGTCTTCGGGGGTCGCCATTGGCGTAAACCTGACGGTGGCTTGGAGTGGTTCTAGCTGAGGCCGTCAGCCTGAGGGTCTAGAAGCTTCTTAAAAGGCAGATCACAAGGGAATAGAGGCATACCACTCGACACCTTCTCAAACACAGGAATAGAAATAGGTGCTGAAGAGTCCAATATGAGTTACAACTAAGAGATCTGTGGCAGCAGAGATCGTTTACTGATGAAGTACCCAGTTCCAGTCCCAGTTACTTGGCTAACCAGCAATGATCCTCAGGAGTAGGAAACTTATGAGCAGCTAGATTGGAAAGCAATCACGGGTACGAGAATTCGTTCCCCTGGTGGAGAATTCCGTGGAATTGGAAGTGGCTACTCCCAGATCACAAGGGAATAGAGGCATACAACTCGACACCTTCTCAAACACAGGAACCGGAATAGGTGCTGAAGAATTCAATATGGGTTACAACTAAGAGATCTGTGGGAATAGAGATCGTTGATTGATGAAGCACCCAGTTCCATTCCCAGTTAGGTACTTAGGTAACCAGCAATGATCCTCAGGAGTAGGAAACTTATGAGCAGCTAGATTGGAAAGCAATCACGGGTACGAGAATTCGTTCCCCTGGTGGAGAATTCCGTGGAATTGGAAGTGGCTAAGCCTATGGCAGCGGCCCTACACCCTTCCCTAATCGCGGTGCCACGAAGCCACGGTGGTCTCTTTCCTCGGGGCTTTTTTGTGCCGGTGCATTGTCGAGGCTGCAGCTGCCTGCAGAAGAACCCCCATACGCGCCCCCATAAGAGAGCCACGTCATACCACCTGGCCCTATCTGCATGTGTGTACACGAGGGGGGTCGTGCACCCTCGAAACTTTAGGTACACCGGGCTCGCGGACGTTTGTAGGGGTGCGTTTGCCCGTCGTTGTACGTGCACGCCTGGACTCGTGGTGGTATTTCGTCTTTTCTACGTCGTCGTGTGCTGCTCGTGCAGCGGCACGTGTGCATTTTCACACACGCGCGCCGTCCGCGTCTAGATGAATGCCGAGCGAGCACGCGCGCACCCGCAGACCGATGGAAATGCGTGGAATCACTTCGGGGCGGATTTGTTTTGGCACACCTAGGCGTGAATGGGAGCAGATTTCTCTCTGCTCGAGGGAAATCGTGCGGACAAGTATCCGAATGGATAAAGAATGAAGGAACGAGTGAAACGAAGCGTGTATCGTCAAGGACCCAGTTCCTGAACACTTAAGATGCAAAGGGAGCAGTTTCTGATGAACCTAAAACACTTTACTATGAGCTATCAAATTTAAAAATACTTCATAATTACTTAATAATTTTTTGGAATAAATTTGTATCGTGATAAACTTATTATTAAAAATTCGAAATGTAACTGTAACACAGTGTAAGTATCTGCAATTGATATAAGCGTTCGTGTATGAGTAGACAAATTTGTCTAAAAATCACCGCACTCTGGGAAATGGTTAGTGACTTTTGGGGTACTTTGTGTAGGTAATGAAGTACTTGATGCACCCTCGAGTGGTGCGCTAAACGACACCCACGGGGTTAGAAGTTACCAGATGTATTTTTCGCTACTCATTGCAAATGCGTCTAGCCCCGGAACGTCTGTTTACCCTAATCTGCTCACCAGATCCTTAATTTACTAATGTCCGAGAATTATATCGAATACATCCTATACATCCAGTAATTGGAAGTAAACCTTGGCCCACAGTTTTACACCAGCCTGTAGTATTTATCTCACGAATTGAAGTACAAGATGGTCAAACCAGAGGGTG
Source organism: Andrena bicolor (assembly GCA_960531205.1). NCBI lineage: Eukaryota > Metazoa > Arthropoda > Insecta > Hymenoptera > Andrenidae > Andrena > Andrena bicolor. The sequence goes on from OY482666.1 coordinate 1,049,187, forward strand.
ATTATTCATAAAATAAATAAGTAAGCATCTGCTTCTTAACAATAGCAACCTGAAAAAATCGATAAATCTACTTTGAAGATTCAGAAAATCCTATTGCATACTAGCTATGTACACTAAGGGCCAAAATCGGCTTCCCTTCGGAAATTTGGCAACGTTGCATGTCACTAGGCATAACTCAGTAATTCTAGTGACATGCAACGTTGCCAAATTTCCGAAGGGAAGCCGATTTTGGCCCTTAGTGTACATCTCATCTCTTTCTATTTAAAAATACGTACATATCTAAATAATTATAACATGTGTTTACACACACAAAAAATTAAACACTTTAGATTTTATAAAAATTTGTCAATAATAAAGATCGTTGTAAATGGTACCAACGTTGGTGCAAGTATTACAGTTCTCTACATACTCTATTGGTGCTACGTTTACTAATTACATCAATATAATCAAATCACTATACTCTAATTCTTAATTCATTTCTGTCAAAACCAACGACTCCTATCCAATAACTAAGGTCGGGGCCAGATATATTGGCCGGTGAATTCGTTTTCGCAGCTAACGCACACCTCTTCTGTTGTATGTATTTCTACGCTAAGAGCTCGGTTTGGCCTACACGTTAAGAGCTTGGCGCCATCCCCACCACTTCTGGCTCACTCCTTTTCTGGCAAGGGGAGAGCGAGTCAGAAAACGTTGAGAATAGAAGAATGATGTAGGTATCTATGTATTTCTACGCTAAGAGCTCGGTTTGGCCTACACGTTAAGAGCTTGGCGCTATCCCCACCACTTCTGGCTCACTCTTTTTCTGGCAAGGGGAGAGCGAGTCAGAAAACGTTGAGAATAGAAGAATACTCCTCACAACGCACACCTATTCTGATGTATGTATCTCTACATCCTTACTTCCTTACTAATATATAAAAGTGAAACGCTGTCTACATTTTGTTTGTCCTTCTTTCACGCCTAAACGGCTGAGCGGATTTCAATGAAATTTTAAATACACATTACTTACGTCCCAGCTTAGATTACAGACTATAATTTTTTTTGTTTAGGCTCTTTTATTTCTCAAACATCATAAATAATTCCCAGGTGAAACCGAGCAACGGTTCAGCTAGTCTTCATATAAAGATAAAACTGAATATAGAGATCGTGGAGGACTCGAAAAAATTATATCGTGACAGAGTTTTAATGCATTATTTCTATCTAACCGTGGCGTGGGGGTTAACCCGCGATACTTCGTGCAAACACGTCTACATATAAACACGTTGGACGCGTGTCCCATCGATACACATATTTTTTCTTCCACCGCCAGGTAAAGCCTATTGATTATTACGCACTTATGGTTACCGGCTCGTGCCGATATGGTGGGCTATGCACAGCTTATTTTCATATATTTTCATAGATAAGATCGGGGCAGCACGTGGCCAGGCACGCGTGCACCCTCCTCGTGGAACAATTCGACGAATCGACCGGCTAATCGAAGTGGTCGCTATGCTTTCTCACGTTTCACGGTGCATTTTAATGCGTCTACCAAACAACGCAGAAAACTCTGCGGCGAGTTAATTGCAAAGTAACCAGAATCTTAAAATCATGCAGACTCTGCTGTCTGGCTTTCCTAAGGCATCCAAGAGACAAGGGAAAGTGCATTAAAAAAAAAGGGTGGGAATAAAGGCAGACAGTCGATAATCGAGAGTTATCACCAATCATAAAGCAAAGTGCCACGAATCTATTGGCTTATTTGTGGACTCGTTTCACTCTGTATCTTATCTGTTGTCGCGCGACAGCCCTCTGCGAAGCGGGATCGGGTAAACGATCCGGTGCGTTTGGTGTCCCGATAATTGTATTTGATCGCCGATCGGCGGAAAAAGAAGGAGAGTTGATTACGCGCCTAACTTTCAGCCAAAACGACCACAATCGAGGCTCGTCACTCGCGAGCCGATCGACGTGCACGGGGAAATTAAGTTTCGCTCTCCCACCCGAGGGGTAACAGCGACCCCCATGAAATTCTGACACACCGTAAAAACGTTTATTTAACCCCCGGGTTGCCGGTGCCACTCGATTGGCAGCGGTTTCTGGAACTTTTCAACGCGAAGCGTACGTATTTTGTTAACCAGCGCTCACGAAGGTAGATCAAGGGAATTACTCATTGCTAGCTATCGTTTAGTTTAGGGAGTTGTTTTCGTTACGGTTACGTAAATCGGATTACTTATTTTAGTTTGCAGTTGTTGAACCGCAGAAATGGAAATAACTAAATGCTTCTTACAATTAGGTGAAGGCGATTTTTGGAAAATTGATTGTCTATAATTGGAACTAGGAGAATTGAGAACGTTATTCCACAGATTTAAAAAATTTGATAACCAGATCTTTCGTTTCATAGGAATCAGCTTCGCTTGTGAATAACTTCAAGTAAAACTAATATTTTATAATGGTTTTTATTTTATTTTATTTTATTTTACTTTATTCACCAGAAATGCACTTTCAGTGCAATAATATGTTCGAATATAAAAAGTATTAATAAACTGCAAAAAATTATAAGTATTATCTCTTGACGAAAGCAGCGGTTTTGTCGTTAAAGAACTAAATTCAAGTACTTAAGTGTCCCTATTGCAACCACTGTATTTATTTTACTCGATAAAAACGCAACGCATGAAAGATACTGTATAATAATAATGCTAATAATAATAAAAAGAAGAACAATTCCAATTTAATAATAATTTTATTTTACTACACTATTCTTTACACTTTACATTTGTATTAACTAAAATAAATAGAATAGTAGTTATAGTGACAGTGGCAGAAATTGTAACATGCACCCCACTTGCACCACAAAATCATCACTAAAAATATGAACTTGAAATTCAGAAAACTGTTCACACTATTTAATTTTAGTGGAATTTGGCAGGTGATTTCTAAACTTTCGATTTACAGTTTATTTTGAAATTAAAATTCTTTGAAAGCTTATGCAATGGAAAGTTAAGAACGCGATACTTTCGATATCCACGACACCCGGACTAGTTTTAACGCGAAATCACTCGCGCACGCATCTGTGCATGAGCTTTCCACGCGTCAAGTACGCGCGGAGGGCAACAAAAGGCTCCCGGTCATTTCTATAGGACATATTTAACGTGTACATATGCATCTTCCTCGTCGGGGATGCGTGCCATAACGACGCCAATCGAGTGGGGCGTGCACGTTCATCCGTAATGTATTGTGCACGCATATAGGTTTGAGGTACTCAAGATTTCCATGCTGGACCATTGATGCAGAGAGCCCATAGCCTTAGAACATACAGATTCATATCATGAAAGAGTTCTTCTTTCCTGATGACTTCCAAAGTTTACCATTTTATCAAATTACGTGGTCATAGATTTTTTTCAAAATCATAATTTTTTAATATATAAGGGAAAATGCACCAATAAATGAACACTTAAGGCTAATGAATGAACACTATTATAAAATTATGTTTGCAGTGCTGCAAAAATTATTTGGATAGGAAGCAAGAAATTGAAAGAAATCTCTAATTAATTAGTTGCTTATTTTAATAACTTACGTGACTCATTTTAATAAAAAAATTACCATTCACTGGTACGTGTTTATTTACTGGTACACCCACCCTATTTTTATGCTGAGCATAAGAAAAGAATATATAAAAAATAGCACACTGTTTGTATTATATTTAGTACTTCTACGTATACTTCCTTCTCAATTTTTCGAGTGACTGTGAAAATATCATAAACTCTTCTGTAATCGATTACTATATAAAATTGCGTGGTTTCAGGATCGTGGCGTAGCTGGAGAGTCACGGGGAGGTCACTGGAAATTCCCTATACGGGGAGCGCACCCACTTACGCATCTGTCCACCAGCATCCCTCGGTAAATACGCGGTGGAACACATAGAACTCGAACAACGGGGGAACATTAGGAGTCCCTGTCATTGAAAGCGCATTGACCACATGCCGAGCGTGTCTGGCCATTGGTACCAGTAGCATAAGAGAGAAGTTGAAGGAAGGACGGAAAACGATTCACCGATGTGAGATCTTAATCGCGGATTAAGCGTCTGCAAGAGACAAAGTCGATGACGTTTTCGAAAGCAATATTTGAATATTTAGAACGTCATCTGCGAAATTGATATTAGAGTTTGTCGGTTTTTATTTATAAATTTGTAAAATTCGAAAACCGGGTTTTAAATTTAAAAAACCGGTTTTATATACTGGAATTAATATGAAGAAATGATTTAATTATTTAATTAAAAACGTTAACATTTTTACTTGAAATCGCCTCGAACATAAGCAAATTGTTGTAGGTAACTGTTTATTGTAATACTAATCATCATGAGTTCATATTTTCAGAAAAAAATACGAAATGGAATGAAGATTTATAATTTGGCACCACATTTTAAAAGATTTATATTTTGTACGGATTTTAGTTATTTCAATTTTATTTTTATTTGGTTTTGTATAGACTATATTTTATTTTGTTATATTTTTATAATTCAATAATATTAAGAAAACTGAAAATGTTTAAAATAAGTAAAGTTACTATTTTAATTACATTTTTTGTTGTGAGAATTCGAAAACCGGTTTAATCGGTTTCTTGAGAATATTAGAATTCGAAAACCGGTTTTTCAAAAGTCGGTTTTTGTATAAACCCTAATTAATATCAAACTCTGTAAATATGAAAATACTATATACCTACACCTTTCAAAAAAGCAAGATGTCAGTACTACACTTCTTAGCTAAAATGTCCTATCTACCAATTTTTCATTTATCAGGGTATTTTGAAATATTCAGAGCTCCACATGTATTCCACGTTTTAAGCAAAATTGGAATGCTCTATGAGCTTCGCAGGGCTCTAAAAACAATCTAATTTATTCATCCTAAGTGTTTTAACGATATCATATATTATCTTCCAAAGGAAAAATGTTAGATTTCAATTTTTTCAATTTTATAGACATTTCTTTCAAATTCGCAGTCCCCACAAGCCTCCCCAATTTTTCCTCGCCTTCCATTCCATTATATTCACATTTGGTGATCCGCCACTGGCGACGCGCTCCGAATTTGTTCCCCATGGAGTATAAATAGGCGGGTACGTATTCTAGAGCCCTATACGTCACAATTACCATGATCGGTGAGACTTCCAAGACGCTATAGATACTTCGGAGCAATTCCAACTAGCCCGCAGAATGTGGGCCGCAGCGGGAATCCTCAGCGAAGCGATCCTCATCGCGGTTATCCTCGTTGAGAAAATGCATTCAGAGCGATGGTATCGAACAATCGAGATACTCCTGAACAGCATAGGGGTGAGAACGCGCGAAGATATTTTCAAGATGACCCGAGTTTCCTCCGGGGGATTCCCGAGTGCCCATGCTGCCGACTACATATTCAACGATTCGGATATACGGGCCCAATTTATGCGAGACGTTTCGAAAACGTTCGCGTTCAATCGTACAATTACCTACCTCTTTTATCGAATTCCAACGGATCCCTTTCTTTCCCCCCCCACGTGGTAGTACCAGCATGATTTTCGAATGAATTATACCTGTGTCATAACGCTTGATCGCGAGACAGGTAACGCGTGAATAGGTGATCCCTCGATTCCAAGGATTTTGGAATTTCGGAGAAGGAAGTCGATTTCGATTGCGACTAAGCGAGTGTTTCCGAATTTTTTTTATCACACTCCACCTCAACGCGGCAGAGATTTTGACGCCTCCTCCAAGCGTGATAGTCAACCAAGTGCTTTAAATAAAAATGAAAGGAACGTGGGTAGAACTGTTTTTAATTTGACTGTCTTCAAAGAATATAAATTTTATATTGCACTTTGTGTATTATTAAACATAAATCGAAGTTAATTTGGTCCTTGAGAGCCAGGTCTGCTGTAAATGGTTTCTATTCGAGCTACTAATTTAGTTAATTTCCAGACGATTTCTTTTCTTCAGTAACAAGTCATTTGCAACACTAAAGCCGCATTCGATTAAATATGACGACGGAAAATAGCAACGGTAATTTTCTTGCAAAACTGGTTGAATTTGGGAATTTATTTCTGCCTCGCAGGAAGCCGTGCCATTGTTTCTTTTACGTTGAATAGAGGTCTAATGGACTAATCATTTTACATTTCTGAGAGGTCTTCTTGATACTGCATGGCCTCAACAATAGCTCACTAGCATTGGCGGATTGTCGTTTCTTTTGAATCAGAAAATCTGTTATTTAAATCACAGGCCATTGTGTATCTGTTGCCAAGCAGTTATTTAACAGATAAAATTAGTCTAATTTTTTCACTGAAATATTCTTTTGATATAATTACAGAAATGTGATGAAGCCGAATATCGTGGCCTTTGCATCAACAATTTAGATTATGTTTATTGTTTTCAACTGCGAAACGAATCTAATACGATTGCGACGAAGTGTTCACTTTATTTGAATCAATACACTCCGCGTGAAAATTAAGGGAAAATTATAATTTCCCGAAAATTTTGGTCACTTTCAAATGGTTGTACCAGCGCACCTTTTGGAAAATCAGAAATCTATCAAAATGTAAAAATGCTACATGAACAAAAATACCTGCTATTGGGAAACCAAGAATTTCGATACGCCAACTGGTGACAGAAAATTAAACTACTGTGAGTAGGCCGAAATCCGTCGAAGTCCATACGATTATCAGTGTTTATATAGACATTTTGTGAAAAACGAGTGTTTTTAAATTTTTTTGAACACTAAATTTTTACTTCTTCGATTAATAAATACTTATTCGGAATGTTTGGTGGGATCCGGGCCTACTTGCGATAGTTTGCCAACTTACCACCACAGCGCTGAAATCTAAGCCACGCCTCCACTTGGTTTCCCAATATAATAAACATAATATTACTTTCCCTAAAGTAATTGTATCTATTAAAAATTCACTGGGGAACTAAAAATAATAATAGTAATAACAAAAAGAAGATTATCAAAAACTATATCTTTTACAAAACCTGAAACAAAAATTTGTGCGTACATATATCCTACTTTGTATACTTCTTTTAATAAGATTTATTTACTTTTCTTGACAAAAAAAAATCACTGGAATTCTTAGAATGTAGACGAAACTGTGGAATGAAAATTAATTTATTGTTTTAAATATACTGGCAATATAAAAAGAATGATTTTTAAGATACAAACGATCCCAGTGCGCGCTGAGCATTAAGATGCAGATATTGCGCAATTCCAGGGGTCATGAAATTGCAATCACGCGACTGTCCCGACGCCATTTTCCGTCGGTGCCGCCAGAAAAGAAAAGCGAAACGGTGGAAAATTAATTTTATTCAAAGCAACTGCTTCGCTGTGAAATAAAGTATTTCAATTGCGCGAGAAAAAGGCTGCAAAGAATGTGTCGGGCAGGTCGATATCTCCTAATTGTTTCGCGAGGGACAAAAGAGCGAGGCGTGTCTGAAACTGGCCGATTATTATCATCGAATTACGACGAGGCGAGTTCATCTCCATATTGTCTCATTCTTTTGTGCGAAATTGAAAATTGCCACGACGACAGAGTTCCCGTAAAGCTCTCGAGCATCTCCTGGAAGAATATTGCTCGACTGCTGCAGGAAAACGCGGTCCTCCTCTCTTAATTTGTAACTACTTAGATAAGTGGCAAGCCTGCCCGCCCTAATTGCAATTAAAATTCCGGTCGAAATGAACTTTTAATCGCGGAATATTAGTACGTCGATGCGGGATGGCTGGTTCCCGCGATGGAACACTTTCTTCCACCTTCCAAAATGCGATACTCCGGCAAGCAGCTGTGGATTCGAATATCCTGCGTCTTATTTTCCACGGAAAAAATCCATAAAACTCGGCTGCAACTGTAACGAATCTAACGATGACATTTTCCAATAACTTGGATTGCGGACGCAATTTACAAAAAAAGTTAAAAATTAACCTGAATATTCAGCTAATGGAGAACCTGAGAGGTAAAAAACGCGGAGGGTGTTCCTCTATAAATTCTGTATTTATAGATAAATGAAAATTAAGATGAGTTCAAGACCCCCTTGGTTTGGGACCCCCTTTTTCCAAAAGCACAGAAAATTTTCCCCACGAAAGTATACCACCATGACTGAAAAACACAATTTTAATTTTTAAACCAACATTCAACACCGGAAGAAACAAAGAGAGAAGGAATAATTGAACGGAGTTAGAGGTACAATGACGACCGTAGGGCTGGAAAGGGAAGAAGAAAAAAATGAGGGAGGGAAAGTAAATATAATATTTATCCAGATCCTAATTATGAGCCACGAGGTATTAAATGAAGCCCCTGATGCACCCCGGTAGTAATGGCACTTGTACGGTGTCCTATAGTGGATTACTTTACCCATAGCAGCTATATGCGCCGATATCCAGAGCAGCTGCCCGGAAGAACGACCACGACACTTCCTTCCTGGACGCCTCCTGCCTATCTACTTTCTACGGTGTCCCTGTCCTACACTCTCGAACCCGCACGAATGCTGCGAACGATATTCGTCACCGATACTCTCGCCTTGGCCACTGTTTCCCTTCTCTTTTCCTCTCTTCCTCAGAGAATTCAGAGATAATAATAATAATAATTATTATAATAACGATGGTGAGGATATAAATAGTAACAAAAATAATAATAATATTATTTTTAGTGCGCCATAAAATTTAATTATCTACGTTGTAACACTTGGTAGTATAAAAGAATAAAGACTTATTATTATTATTATTATTATTACCCGCACGAATGCTGCGAACGAAATTCGTCACCGATACTCTCGCCTTGGCCACTGTTTCCCTTCTCTTTTCCTCTCTTCCTCAGAGAATTCAGAGATAATAATAATAATTATTATTATAATAACGATGATGAGGATATAATTAGTAAGAAAAATAATAATAATATTATTTTTAGTGCGCCATAAAATTTAATTATCTACGTTGTAACACTTGGTAGTATAAAAGAATAAAGACTTATTATTATTATTATTATTATTATTATTACAATGCATATTGCAAGGGTGGTGTTCGACTTACCTATCGTTAATTGTAAGTCTAATCTACTACATTCAGCAGAGTATGTCTATGTGGTAAATCTTTTCAATGAAAAAAAATTGGTAATACAGTTCCAATTTGCAGAATTCGTACTTTGGCGAACAATTATAACGGGGATAGATTTTTTGCACGGAACGTTAATGTCTTTAGGTCTGAACTGCTTAGAGTTCTTGATGGGAAATTATGATGATTACGTGAAACGTTAGTCGTTCAGTCGGGAAAGTAGTTTCTAAAGTTTTGCTCTATTGTGGTATTCTGTTTTTACTTTGAATTTTGTTCAGGCCTTATGGTTTAGTTTTCAGGCTTGATAGCTTATTTTTTCACTTTGTAAATAATAGGGTCTTCCCGTAAAAAAGGTAATAAGTAAATAAATAAATACTGTATTTTATGTGATTCATGACTGATTTTTCAACCCTAACTTTCAACGCAGTTTTCACCCCCCAAATATGAAAACGGGGAAAAATAAAAAAACACGTATTTCTTATTTTTCGGTCCTCTATAACATATCCAAAAATCAAAATACTCTCCTTGTAAGTGTACCTATAATTTATTTCACTAAAAACGGTATTAGGTTCCACCCCATCCACTAAACCTTGCACGAGATACTAAATGCAAGAGTTATCCGTCAAGTTGCATGCAAAATAATTTAAACAATTATCAATCATCGTCCTAAAGTTGCCATACGCTTGCAAGGAATTTTTTAGGAATACACGTAACCCTCGTAGTGGAACGAGTAACCATAACTACACAGTGGAAACCATAAAATCGTCCATTTGTCCCACCTATATGAGGAATGTACACCCCCTCTGTTAAACCCTGAATCGCGTACCATCATCCCCTTTACTGTCGCGCACCGTGGGAAGAGCACACGTTCCCTCATCGATTGTTTTTCGAAGTTTCTGCAAACGTGCATGTCTGACGAAGTAGAAATATTTGAAAACTACGACTACGGTGTTTCTCTTTCAATCCTTCTAAAGCTGCCTGTAATAGCTGCCTCCCTTTGCTTTGCTTCTGTTTGCTCCTCTATTCTCATCCGGCCGTTACAGTGTCTCGAAACCATAGCATAGATATAATGATTGAAAGCTTGGCGAACGATCCTCGAAACCAATTTCACTGCAAGAGGGTTCGATCATCTTTAGATGAAGTCTTCAATAATTTCAAAATCACTGAGAAGCATCTTTTTCGATTTAAATTATTCCATTTGCAAACAAACGAAAGTACATGATGCAGTTTTGAAATCTCTGAAAAGCTTTCAGATTCGACGCTTTCTGTTTGAAAAGGATTTCTTTTTTATATTCTTCTGTAAAGCATTGGTAATTTTTTTTAAGGAATACTATGACCTAGTAAATTTGAATTTTTTAACGGTTCCTCGGTTCAATTATTATTGAAAACTATTTTTTCCTCGTCATTCGTGCGCCGTAGCTTCCGATTCACGTGCCATCGATTTTCAGGTCTGAAAATTTTCACACGGGGGACATATGGAAGGCTCTGCCGCTTTAATGCCTTAATTCCCGAAGATAGGAGTTCGCGTGACTCTCTAACAAGAACCTCAAAGGGAATACAGTATTCGACACATATAGACGTCTCACACGAGCAATCTTCACTCACTGTCTTTGATGATACGCTCTTCTTCAAGCGTGTACATTAAATGACAGCAGTTGGAAGCAGAAATCCTTTTATGATCCTACCTGCTGCGCAATTTCATGCATGCCTTCAATAATTCAAAGTGATTTCGTAAGGACTGCTGCAAAGCATCAGAATTTTTTTCTTTCTTCTTGAAGAATAACTTAACGGCAATGTTCCACAGCCTTTCCAGTAGTCTCATGAATCTATCAAAGCAGAATTTTTTTTTTAAGAAATAACTTAACGGCAATGTTCCACAGCTTTTCCAGTAGTCTTATGAATCTATCAAAGCAGAATTTTTTTTTTAAGAATAACTTAACGGCAATGTTCCACAGCTTTTCCAGTAGTCTTATGAATCTACCAAAGCAACTATTCTTCTCCAGTTTAATCACTACTGAAACGTAAAGACCAGTGAGCGTAAAGAAATCTTGAGATATTAGCCTCCAATGCTTCTTAGTTCTTACAACACAGAGGTGGATTGGTGCACTAAAATTTCGAGGGGACTAGATTCCATTGCCGCTGCAGATTCTACGATTTGCAAAATCAATACTGTATTTTTAACATATAGTAGAATATTTTTGTCAGAAGCTACACGGCTGGTCTTCTTCTTCTTTCGCCGAGTCACTAGCCCTTCCCTTTCGATCAGCTCGTGGGGAGTGCTGGCACGTGCGGAAGGGTATCGAAACCCGATGGTCTTCAGGAAACATTATAGCCTTAAGATGCATCTGGTAGGAAATTATGTATATTCACCTGGGCCCTCTCAAATGTACCCTACCTCGTTATATACAACGCTGACGAGGAGGAAACGCGTAAAAGGATCCCCGCTGGCACGTGCCAGGATGCGTGGCTTGCAAAGTATATGTACTTTGATACCATTCCATCGATGTGGGGGAAGTTGCATGTCCTTAAGGGTTAGTCGTCGCATACCCAGCAATCTTGCCACCTGTATCTCTCTTATTTTCATTTTGAGAGATGTCCGTCAAGTGAATGTCTTTGTACGAAATTGCAAATTGAAGTCTGTGGTGATTGGCGACAGTGTTTTAAGGGGTTATATGTACCTAGTCAGGGGGCCGAAAGAGGCGAATGTTTGTGAATTTTTTGGGGAAAAACGGAAGCATCTATTTTTACAGAACTTTTTGCGCTTAAAAGAGCAACGTCTACAGAAGATTTGGTAATTTTTTTGTAAAAAATATTTACGTTTATAATAAAATTATAATAGATATTCAAGAAGCCTTTTTAAAAAGTTGTTTTGCGGTGAGCACTGCAATTCGGAATCAGATTATCTAAAATAAAAAACAAAAATGATTTCGTTAGTATATTAATGTATCTTTCGACTGACGGCGGGGGATTTCCGAAATATTAATTTAAAATAAAATGGCGGCTATTTAAAGTTTGAAGGACCTGATTTTCGCGCGAAAAACGGCCACTTTTCGTTGATAAAATCGAAAATATACATTAAAAAGAAAATGCGAACGACATTCGATAGATTTTTATATAAAAAATAAGCCCACAAAATTATAGAAAGATTGGTGCAGTTGTTGTTGAGATATCTTACTCACCGTTCTTAAAAAGTCTTCTTGGATGAGGTTGTATTTTTATTATAAATGTTAAATATTTTTCAACAAAAAAATTACCAAATGTTCTTTAAATGTTGCTCTTTAAAGTGCAAAAAGTTCTGTGAAAATATATGCTTCCGCTTTTTCAAAAAAAATTCGCAAACATTTGCTTTTTTTCGGCCTCCTGACTAGGTATGACCCCTTAAAGCTAAACGAATGACGAATCTTTTAATATATGTACAACATTTGGTCAGGGACAACTATATTTATGTGAGATACAATATTACCAAAGAAGCAACCCAACAAAAATGACATCATACCTTTCGACGGGTCCTAGAATCAAGAATAATCGTAGGCAATACTTTCTCCGCTGCATGGAAGCTCTATGCTTAAAATAGGCTGCTCTAGACAAAGTATGAAGTGAGTTCAACTCTATTCGCGATGTTGTTCTTACTAGTTTATAGTCCAAGTCTAGCTTCAACCCCAGACAATCAAGCACCGCGGAATCAAGAATCATTTTCCTACTTTTTCCACTAACTGAAAAATTCTTTACTTAGTGGAGCAGCTTAGATGGAACGATGCTCTGTGTTAACCGGTTGCTTTCTCGATCGTTACACTACAGGAAACATTATCTTGGACTGCAATCCAGTAGATTAGTTCTTAATACAGCTAGCTCACGGCGACACGGAGCAATTAAAACCGCTCTGGGATGAAAATTAGCAGCGTGACCGGCACTCGATACAGATCTTATTGTGTATACTCGCGCGCGGATACTGTCGTCTAGCACGAAGGCTCTCCACGATGATTGCTTCGTGAGAACTGCCGTGGAACTTGCTCTTGCATTAATCTTTAACCTGTAACCCGAAATTCTGAATCTCTCTTCGTCGTGAAATTAAACATCGCTCGTACATTTAGCGAGAATAAATCCCTACTTGAAAATAAAAATAGATGTTAAATTATCATAATGGGAGAAAAACAACCTGAGAACCGAAGAATATTTCTTTTGCGAGGAGACTTCTTTCGCTGAGGAAATTAACTTTCAGAATTCATTAGATGAGTTATTGGCAATGTTAACTTGTCGGGGATATTGGTGTTAACGATGTTTGTAAAAGTTCTTCGTTACGTCATCCGATATTAATTAATTAGAAGATGCGAGAGTGTAGACTAATCGAAAGGAGCAATTGTCAACGGGCTATTCTCTCCGATTGAAGATACGGCGTCAGGGTGTCACAGAATCCCCAGCAAACTGTCACTCAAACGTGTACATATACGTACACATAAATATATGTATATATAAAAGAGGGAAAGGGAGTACTTCTGTCCTAGCACCCCTCGTTTGCGTAACTGTGCGTAACAACGAAGGCGACAGGGCTGATTGTGAGAGACGGCTCATCATCTGAAAACCGATGCATGACACCGTGCAAGCTTTCACTTAACTTTTTACGCTTTCCAGCTTCAATCTCTTATTCGTCACTCTCCCCACCCGTCAATGGTCACTGCTGTGAAAAATTATAGCAAGTAGGTACTTAAACAGAATTACTTACATCACATTTTGTTTATTTTAAACACTCGTAAAGATCCACCGTCTATTCATAATTCATGCAGACGAAATCCATTGCTGCACGAATAAATTCTCATGACTGGCAAGGGGACACTACAGATGTGGAAATCGCTTTTGGAACGACAGTAACTGGAGGTCGTAGTACTCATGTAGTATGAAAATACCATTCCGGCTTTTCGCCGAATGGGACTTGGTTTTCGAGATATTGTGGTTTAAAGTTTTTAACAAACTTAGTAAACCGGGTATATAACATCTATAGTAACCTATACCTAAGAAGATTCGTTGAAATATTTTCGCAGTACCAGAATATGAAAACACCGATGAAAGAGATGATTAGACTAATATGTTATGTTGTAAATGCATTTTTAACCTTAAAATTTGCGTAGGGTAATATGTAACATACTATGTGATACGTAGTATCCACAAAATATATTTCCACGGGAAAAATTCGAAAAAAAAATGACGCAGTCGCGGGGACTCGAACCCGGGCCGCCCGCGTGACAATCTGACACGTTGTCGTTGCTCCAACGAACCTTCTTGGATATAGGTTACTATAGATGGTATATAAACGGTTTACTACGTTTGTTAAAAACTTTAAACCATAATATCTCGAAAACCAAGGCCCATTTGGCGAAAAGCCGAAATGGTATTTTCAAACTACACGAGTACTACGATCTCCATATACTGTCGTTCCAAAAACGATTTCCGCATCTGTGGTGTCCCCTTGTGAGCTTCATTTCGGACTTCTCTATTTTCACGCAGCTTTTACCCTCAATACAGCCTAATCAAACATACATACGTCGTTATTTCAAACTTACTCAATTTAGAAACGAGAATTTGTTAATTTAAAATCTAAAGATTAATTTATACTATCGCCATCACGGTTAATCCAAGTAAATCCGCCTGCAGGCTTTTATTTAAACGTGATTTATCTACGTTCTAGCCATAGATATATGAATGAGATGGCTACTCATACGTCTGAATAAATCCAGAATTAGGTTTGATTTAAGCCTAGATTTACGTTTGAGTTGAATCTCAGTTATGTTGATTAGATCTAGGTTTAGGTTTCAGCTGAATTTCTGTCAAAATGGATCTTATATTTGAACTGTGCAGACCTTATCTTCCAACAAAGAAAAATGAATACAAAAATTCTCGCAAAAAATGTAATTTTTCATGAACACCTTTCATGCTCAAGTAGAAAGGTATCGCGAATCGTCGTCCTACATACGGGAGACTTAATCTAGCATCTATTTAGCCAGCATGCGTGTGAATTATGCACAAGGTATGCTCGCGTCCGAACTAAGCGAATGTTACACCGTGTCGCGGGTAAATGATTACCAGAAAATTGCAGTCTCCTGTAGGGCCAGTGCACCGTGGCTTCATAGATCGTCACGGATCATTTTCCCCTCTCTTATCGCAAGCACAAGCAACGAAAGATCGATACACGCTCCGAAAGTACCTATTCACTGAAGCAGTAATTATAAAAGCTTTTGCACGCCACCAGTTTCTATTGGTCCCCTGGATTAAAAATTACACAGCGCGTTGAGAGCCGTGCTTGTAAAAGCAAGCTATAACTGCTCACTGAATTAAATAAAAAACGATTTGTAAAAATAAGTAAGAAAATACTTTCAGAGTTGGGGTTCGTAGGTTTTCTTTACAAATTTCTAAAATTCGAAAACCGGTTTTTAAATTTAAGAAAAACGGTTTTAGATGCTAGAATTAATAGACATTAAAAGATATGTGGTATTTTAAACATGGATGTCTTCATTCGTCCCTCAGCCTCGCAATAAAATTCCTTTCGACTTGGACCCACCACATCGACATTTATCGATTCCCACGAGAGAAATCGGAAGCTTGGATCTCCTTGGAAAAATTTTACCAGAATCTCGCCGAAGTTTCTAAGCAGTTTTATGGCTCGGTTGATCGCATGCTAGGCGAGCCCACGAGCGACAGTTTTACGGTACTTTATACCTGGCGCGAAGATTATCATTAATTGCTCGTAATAATGCAACGCTCGGCGAGCATTCGATGAAAAACACGCCGTCACGAGATTCCTGGCCGGCGGTTATTTTTTATGGACCGTCCAGATTACAATTTGCCCGCGAAAGAATAATTATATTGGCCAGTCCGGCGAACACTTTGCCCTTAAAAAATACATCGCGCACCAGGGGGCAACGTGGAATAATCGTTGCTCGAGTGTTTTTCTTTTTTAGGAAGGGTATCCCCCGCGGTTGCAACGGGCGTAAAGAATTTACTGGGAAAATTCCCACAGAATCGTGGTGCACACCATCGGCGAAACGTTTAAATGGCCCCACCAGCGAAATTATAGACCCCTAACAGCGAAACTGGGGTTTACAGGCGTAAGCACAATAGTTTTCTCCGCGGTCATGATACACCTACTCTTGTGTGCATCGAAACGACGTCATATGGTCCGCTTATGCGAACGTTACATAGCGTATTCATTCCTGTTGCGAGTATCCGTTCGCATGTTGTGCACACGTACATATAGTATACATACATAGTATCAAACGGTAATGACACGCGAACGTTCAGTTCGATTTTTATCGCTCCTGTGTACGGAGAATCGCGTTAGGTTGATTAGGTTGTTAGTTAACGTCGACAAATCTATTCCGACGGATTGAAATGAAAGTTTCTTGCGTTTCTACGTTACACGATTTATGCTGAGTTAAATTAATGTTTTAAGTAGTAGCCTAAGTAAATGAGGCTTCAACCGTACGACTGTCAATAGGGTTTATACAAAAACCGGTCTTCGAATTCCAATATTCTCAAAAAACCGGTTGAACCGGTCTTCGAATTCCAATATTCTCGAAAAACCGGTTGAACCGGTCTTCGAATTCCAATATTCTCAAAAAACCGGTTGAACCGGTTTTCGAATTTTCACAACAGAAAATGTAAGTAAAATAGTAACTTTACTAATTTTAAACATTTTCAGTTTTCTTAATATTATTGAATTATAAAAATATAACAAAATAAAATATAGTCTGTACAAAACCAAATAAAAATAAAATTAAAATAACTAAAATCCGTACAATTTTTGAGTTCATCTAATATTTATGGATCTAAAAAAACTATAACAATAAAACATAATAAAAGTAGTATATTTAATACGTTATTTCTAAATGTTATTCCACATTTCCGATTTAGTTTCTCATTTATAATCATTACTTTACCGGTTCTACCGCCAATTGGAGAACAACACACTGTATAACTCACACCACAGTTTAAAGTAACTGCATTTAAAAAAAAAAACAGATGGTTCACGTACCCATGTTTATTAGTATAGGGGAGACCGGGGCAAAGCGAAACGGTGAGGCAAAGTGAAATATTGTTTTGTACATATGTACATGCTAGTTATAGTAGTATGACGTAGTGGCAATTCTATATTTACTCCGCTAGTGGGGGAAAGTGGGAAAAGTATAGAAGATTTTTTTAATAAATATTTTATCAAATTCTAAAATAACAGGTTTGCATTATGCAAAACTTGTTTCTATTATTTTTGTGCACTTTGTGAAAAATATTCGCCACGTATTTTTGGAAGGGGTGAAAAAACCCTTAACGTTGGGGGTCGAAAACAAATTTTCTAGAATATCTCGAGAACTATTAGGCGTAGGACAATTTTTTTTATCACTCCGAGTTTTTTGAAGACAAATCCAGCCCCTGCTCAGTTTTTCAAACATTTCAGAAAATATACTTTCTACCCATATCTTTACGGGCTCTTTCCACCCCTTCAACATGGATGATTGCCGATAACAAAAAATACGTGTCAAATATTTTTCACTGTTCTGCAAATCTACAGAGTCTGATTAAAATCGGAATGCGCGGGTTTCATAACCTCTCGCGGTTTCCTATGTAGTTTCCTATGTAATTTCCTATTGTATTTTATTTTATTTTGTTCTCTTTCCTTTTTCTTACCTCCCAACGGCTTTTTAGGTTAGGTTGCAGAGCAGCAGTTAATGCTGAACCTCGCCTACTCGCCATTGTAATTTAATTCAATTGTAATGGTGCAATAAAGACATGTAATAATAAAAATAATAATAATATATTCCCTTGTCAGTTTGGAAATATAGAATACGCCTATAAATATTGTGACACCCCTTTAGTCCCGATCTGCACGACTCTCTGTTGCGCGCCAGCTCCGCACCGCGGATCCGTTAACGTAGGATTTCCGATAGGCGGTGCCCGGTAACATTTCCCACGAACAGGTGGTGCGTTCAAGAACAAAACAGCGCGGATGTCCACTCGGAAACGAAGTGGCCTTTTTGTTTGACGAGTGGCCCTATCGTATCGCGGCCACTATTGTCGCCGTTGCATCAGGACTGCCACGGAAATTACAAAGGTCCTCCAGCACGAGTATCGCCGCCACGATCTCGAGTTCGCATTGTTGTCCATCATGGGACAATCAAAATTTCGTCGCCGACATTACGTGTCCGTGTAGTAAAGAAAAAGCTCTCTCACCGTGCTTTCCATTATTCCTACAGCGTTCTACGTTTAGCATAGAATCTCTGGAACTCTAACGCATAGTTGAGTCACTTCAAACTAAACGACTTAAGTCTCATTTCTGCAGAATTCAGCCACGCTCGGTTTTGCAAAAACCTTCTCACACCCGCGTTGGCAAAAATCGAAGACTTCTTTTTACATGACAGTTGGTAGGGGAAGGGGTGGTTTTCTATGGAAATTCATAGGACTGAAATATGTCGAGGTGATCAGGCTGCTGGACTGTTAGAGGGATGGTTGCAACAGGTGGGCCCTTTCGAAGGCTCCGCCGATCCCTTTCACATCTCCTTCGCCTGTATAATGACGCATGCTCTGCCGTGTCTGGTGTGAAAGGCGTCATTGAATTCAGCGAATGCTGCGCGATACAATAATAGGGTAAACGCGAGGGGATTGTTACCGGTACGGGTACTTATCCCTCCGGTGAAAAGCGTGATTCTGTTATCTGCTGTTCCCCCTGAATCAACGCGGAGACTATACGATTCGCGAGTCCTAACGCCCGCGAACGTAAACGCACACTGTTAGACTATGCAAAGGTAGAATACATCGTTATTGGCACGTGAGAAAAGTGACCGCGGCGTGGGTATGAATTATTGAACGTTGAGACGGGCCCTCCGAGAGATTCCTGGTTCATCTATTATTGCAGTGGAATGATTTTTCTTCGGGGAAAGACGGGACTGTCGGACGAGTCGATGCTTCATAATGACACTTCGAGTGGGAAGGCTTGTACGTACGGAACGGTTTAATAGAAAATTGCGACGTTGGTATTCCAGAATCAAGTACAGTGGGAAAGCAAAGAAGGGGTCGAGAGAGAGTGGTATGCCTGGCATGTGGTATCATTTTGCGGGGCTGGACGTGAAACACTTCCCTGTAATGCAGTACACAGGGTGTTCCAAATGTGACCGTGAATTGCCAAATTGTTACTTTGACTTTAAAGGGTCGTTGATTTTTATTTCATCGTCAATAATTTTTAGTGACGGATAAGATCTAGACTGCCTAAAAAATCTTAGCATTTCGGCTCTGTATTATATATAATCTGAGATCAATAAGGTCGTACCACCTATTACACATATTTGAATGCACATTCGTGTCAGCTGGTTACTTCTGTGTAAAGCAACACGAGTGACCATGAAAGTATTGAACAAAAACGTGACTCTGAAAACAGATTTTCCTTGCAACATATTCACTGTTTCAAATTATTTTTCCAGATTATCAGGTGGTCTGGTTTCAGTTGGACACCTTGTATATTTTATTCTAATCATTGATGGAGAATTAAGTAATTTGCAGTAGTGAACTATAAGCACTGGTGAGGAAAATGAAAAATTACTTATTTAAAAGGGGAATTCTATTCTTTGGACTAAAAACATTGCGAAATTTTAGATTTTTTGTTAGGAAACTAGCGATTCGAAGAATCTGAAATTTGGACCCTCTTTTTATGCGTCTTTAAAGAAGTTACACTTTTTTTTTTATTAATTTTTAATAATAAATATAGGAGTTATGCATGATCCACTATCGCGCCCTCGTTGTCCGTTGGTGTGCACGATATTTCTGTTATCACTGGACCGATTACCTTCAAATTTGGCGTGTATGTCCAGCAAACATTACTTTATACTTTGACAAACTAGAATACCGATAAGTTATATACTTCTTTGATTACATAAAGAAAATTGGCGCAAAATTGTATAGCAAAAGTGTAAGTTTCAGACCTTTCATTTTGAAAACACTCCACACTCCTCAATAAAATTTTGTATTTTTTTCTGGCTCATCAAATTATGGCTACATATGTATAGAGTGAAACGCCGTTTCATTTTTCAGTTATAGATTACCAGGAAGATAAATATCCAGCACACGAATGCACGATGAATTTTGCGCGGCGAATGTTGGTCAATCATGTATAACTCCTATATTTGTGGTTAAAAATTAATAAAAAAAAACCTATTGCTTCCTCAAAGATGCATGAAAACATGATCCAAATTTCAGACGAATCAAATCGCTAGTTTCTTGAGAAAAAAATCTCCAATATTGCTATATTTTTAGCACAAAGAACGGGATTCCCCTCTTACACGAAAAACTTGTCCTGCTTCCTCAATTTTATATATCAACCTGTTATTTTTGAAACAGTTATGTTATGGCTAGTCACATTGTCAGTGCATGATTCACTTAACGATTCGCATAGCCGGAACTATGCAAACATTTCCTCACGTGTCTTCCACGCATTCGTCCCAACAGCCAGAGCTCCCATGCCCTCTCGTAACCTAATCTCGAAACTAATACCCACGATACGGTTTAATTAGCTAAGTATGCCCGCGGCGGGGCATCGTTACACCGCATTTTGTTACCCATGAGGCAATATTTCCGCTCCTCTTCCTTCCTCCTCCAGCTCACTTCTGCCGAAAGGGTGTCGGCCGCATACGAAATCTCCAGTCACGCTAGGAAATGGAGTAAACGATACCGAGCCGGCTGGTTCCAATCGAATCATATCAGGCGATCGCCTTTTCCTCCTTCGACTCAAGAATATGACAGGCTTCGACTGTCATTCGAAACGAAGTCCTTTACGCTTCCTTTTCCCTCCAATAGTCTACGACGTGTCTATCTAAACTGAACGATTCGGCGAGGTGACGCTGAAGATCAGCAATCAGAAACAAGTGTCATAAAATGTTCATCTCTGTTCGGAATAAGTATTCCAAGAAGCTGAAGATAGAAAACAGGCCCCAGCGTAAATTTCCGAGCCGTTGCTATTTTAATTAAAGTCTATAAATCTATATTTTCTCGTGGCCTCGCAATGGCGGAAGTTAATTGCTTTCGAACTACATAGACGGGCGCAATAAATGAAATTGATTCGACGGGATGGAAGGCGAAATACTCGACTATATCATCTACCCACTCGGTGATGTATCGCTTGGCGATCAGTTCTAGCATCTGACGTTCAAATTTCCGTTGCTCGTGAACCGGATGCACACTCTTGCAGCCGACTATTGCCAACTGCTTAAAACTGAGAACTAGATCGGGTTTTATGAAGTAAACAGGAAAAGGAGATGAACGGCTTGCTTTCGCTATAGTACATTCAGCGTTCGTTTCTCGACAATCGGTTCATGATTATTGTAATTTTAAGTTCCCTGTAACAATTTGCTTCGTATCAATTGTCCATTGGTCCCTTGCTGCACGTAATTGAACTATCCGAGCAAAAAGAAGCTTATAGTTATCGCGAGGACCCCAGGACAGGCCGAGATAAATGGCATGGCAGGAGGGGTGGACAAATTCGATACGGAATGAGGGAATTCTATAACGCGTCGCCCTGTGGCATGCGTGAAAACTTGCAGACGCATAGCCACGTAAAGCTCACCAAGTCTCTAAATGACCGTAGTAAACAGATCATCGTGGACCACACGATTCCTAATCGAATTCAGGGGGCAAACTGAATCTCTCTGTTGGACCATTAGATAGCCAGTATAAGTGTTAGGATGTATTGTTTGTGATGGCTACAATTTCAAAAAGAGGAATGATGGGAAACAAGTTTCACTGCTGGGGGATTTTTTTTATTAGATATATGTAAGTACAATGGTAGACAAAAGTATGTGGATACTTTTAAAATCGTATAACTTGTTCAAAATTGGTCCAAACAACTTGAGTTTTTTTGAGAAACTAGAAGAATTAGTTTGCTAAGCGACGTGTTTCGTCGTTTTGAAAAAAATTGCAATTGGTCGGAGTAGCAAAAATTATAGGATAGATCATTTTTCAACTTTTTTTTGTAAAATATTCTAGCTTCTCATTTTTTAACAAGTTCGCACCTTAAAAAGATCAAAACTCATAAAGCGCCCTCTTCTGGTGAGTTCATGAAATTTTCCTTTAGTCTTTAACATAGTAATTGCAACTCAATGCGGAAAGCTGCTTCGAAATTAGATTTCCCGTTCTCATTTAACCTAACATCTAATCTTAAAAGTAGGTATAGCGCCCTCTGCACGTGGATTTTGGAACTATTGTTTAGCCTATAGTGCTGCCTATAACAGAGATTCTTCTGCTATATGGTTCATCGAATTCGATTCAGTAGTTTCCGAATTTTACATTTTAAAACACACATACATACATCGCGCGAACAAATTTGTATAATGGTACAGATAAAGATGGTATAGCCTATGATTTCGAATTCTAACCTAAAAATCCATGATGTTCGATGTTTAGGAAGACCTTATCCGTTTGTATACAGACATCCAGCGGTTCTGACACCTGTAGCTTATTTCTGCATCGTCATCTGTCGAGTGCCGTCACGTTAGCAATACAAAACCGTGCCATGGACTGGCAATGCGGGCACGACATTGGTATTCACGGTCGACGTGCAACACTTTAAGGTCCCACCACATTGCCAAACCCCTATTCGATTCATGGACGCCGGTGATAATGGTTATCGCGACCTTGACTATCTTATTTTCGCAAGGTGCTTCGGAATGTCGAAAAGGGACATGAATATCCAATGATTTTGTCTCTGTGGTTGCAGCGAATTCTCATTTACGTGTGTTAAATGATTACTCACGGGTGTAGATAGATTGGCAATTCAGGTGCAACTTTGATAAATAATATTGTTGAATTGCTAGGCCTCTGTAGTCCTAAGGGTGCGTTTATGCTGGAGCTGCGATAAACAATCAAAGCGACGCACAGTGGTTCGAGTATACCACTTTTTGGATTTATATGGGGTTCAAATTGTTAGAAAAAAAAAAATTGATTCGTATTATAGTTTATTGTTTCACTAAAAATATCAATAAAATAAAAATATAACTAATTCAATCATGGAAAAAGAACAAAACGACAGTATTGTACTTTAACTATAATTTTTCCTCGTGCGGATGTTAACCCTCTGTGGTCACACCTTCTTATAATCACAAATTGGTCACAAGGGGTTCATTGCACCCCAGCGTTATTTTCGAGTCACCATTTTCGTATTTTTGAATCTTTTAACTTTCGAGTGATAATTGTACATTCGTAATACTCGTACAATCATGCTCTAAAAGTCGTTTTCTAGAAATCTAAATTTTGATATGAAATTTCTAGTTGAAAAATAGTTATAGAAAAAAGCGATTTTTTTTTTAAAATTCACAAAATTTTTAAATTTCATTACTAAAATCTAGAAATTTACAGAAATATTGCCAAATACATATCCTGAGGTGCGATACACTCCGTGTGATCACGAAGGATTAACACTAAAAATGATACATGTAAAATCAGATGCCATTTTTGCCTATGATGATAAATGAGAAAAAGTCCAAAATAAAAATATAGACGAACATGTTAGACGATTGAATTATCCCAAAAATCGTATTTCCTATTCCATGATCTAAATAGGTATATCAAATTGAGCATGCAAAATGAAGTGATACCAGTTTCCGGCATCAAATACCCATAGCACAGCTGAGTCGGTTGAAAATGCAACACGAGCCCAGGTTAAATTACTACTGACATCCACCGCGGAAGGCATTGGACCTCTTGTTTTAAGAGTGAAATCCCAGTCCCCCCTAAAAAGAACGAGTGTGCTCTTCAAACACGAAGTATCAAATAAACGCATAATATTCTCAAGCCCGTGATGACCCTGAAAATAGACCGACCATTTACAAAGTACGTTACCACGAATAAAGTGTCGGCGATATATCCGCAGAGCTTTCCACACTGGAATAATCAGTGAAAATAAGATTACAAAATATAATTCTTAAAACAGTAAGTAGATATATAAAAAAATAACCTCGACACATATTTAGTAACAAGTACAAAACAGTTCCCAAATATTTTCAAAATTATTTCTCAGAATTCTAAAAGGAAATAAGAACCCACAACGATGACAGTCCTGTGAACGCAAAGAATTCTTGAAATATCTAAAACTCGGATAAAAACGTGCATTTCTTGTTCATCAGATATACTATTCGATATGCGCCACTATTATATTTGAATCGGGAGAGCTCGGACGCGAGACAGGATAATAAAAAAGACGGCACGTGGTTGCCTAAAACGACGCATGCGCGGCAATGATCCCCCCACCCGCGGAGTGAATCCCCGACCATACTTCACACAATAACGCGTAGCGCTCGGTTAATGGCGTGCAACACACGCACACCTGCGCACGCGCGCCTGCAGGGGGAGAAATCTTTGAAATTGCCGGAATGGTGGGGTGGCCGGCGCGAATCCCTGAACGGCATGGTGCCCGGGCGCGTTTCCATAGGGTACCACCAATAACCCCGCAAGAAGGGGAAGAACATAGTGGGGAACACAAAGCGCCACGCGAAGGGGAGCGGGAACGGAGGGGAAGTGGGGCACGTGCCGACTTGTGCACCTTGAGCTGCTCCGTGGTGGGGATACGGTGGGGCACGGTGGGGAGAATGTGCATCTTGGGGCACAGCGCGCAGAGTTTGAGGTAGTCTGCGAGCAGGCGAGCGAGTGTGCGCTTGCGTGGCCCTCGGAGGACACTTCTCCCTTTTCATTCCTCTAACCCGTTCTTGGACCATTTTCCGATCCGTTCTCCTCTCCTCTCCCCATCGTTCCCTTCTACCCAGAACACATTCAATCTCCGAGGGTCTGCGACCTTCTGCCCTGCTTTCCCGACTCGACACATCCAATTGAAATCACCGAGAGTTTGCAACGAATTTCGAAACTCTTCAGATTGGACCGGGGATACCCGAGGCCCTGGGGCGGGTTCTCAAAGTTCTGGAGCAGACATTCAAAAAGGACTGATCGATCCAAAGCAGCCTCGTATAACAGCCGATGTGAGTACAATAGACACACTGAACACTTCGAGACGATGTTCTCGACTGACAGCAAGAAGCAAACATGGGCAGCTCAAAATTGCTCGTCGAGGCTGGTCGGGGAATTCCGATCGCTCGACGATTCGTCGCCGTGTCAAACTCGGGAAAGCAGAGAGAATAAGTACTGCTCTCTGCCATCGTCCCCGATTTCTGGGGACTTGTATAAAGCTGTACATATGAGACATGGTATACGTAGTCTGTACAAAGGGCGATGAAGAGGCGGAAAGAGGGACGTAGAGTACTGATGCTAAAAGTACAACGCTATTCAAGTCACTTACTCGGTGAATGAGAATCGCCTATGAGGCTTCACCGTGGTCAGCGTCACAGATCGTACGTCCTCAGCATTCTGTGAAGAATGAGATCAGCTGAAGAAGTTTCCGGGATGATGTTGGCACTGGGGTGTACTTACCTACCGCAAATACATTCAAGAATTATCGACCGAGGGCCTGCAGTTACATAGGAATTATCGGCAGTTGGTATCATTTACCTCTCGTCGATGGAATCAGGCTGCGCAAGAAACTGTTCACCGCGACGCACTGCGATCCATGGCACTGACCCCGTATTTGGTATGCTAATTAATTTAAGTTTAATTTCCTCTTAAGCAGCTACTTTGAAATCGAAGATGCTGGTGTAGATATAACTGTAATTAGTGCTTTTAATGTTAGTCGCGTTTATTGGAGGTAATTCAACTAGTCGTAATTTATTCTTAATAATATGTTTCTAAAATTAATAATAGAAGATTATCGAAACACCAAAGTAACGATCTAGTCGAAATGTGATAAGGATTTCGTACTCGACATGACAATCAAAACGTAAAATCTAGTCAAGAGAAAATATATCTGTAGAATCTAGTCAAAACTAAAAAGTTAAAATCTAGTCAAACTTAAACACTAGTCAAGGAAACTTTTTTCTAGTCATAAAATACTGTATTCTAGTCGATCGTCAATCAGTCAAATACGTAGCAGTAATCAAAGTCTTAAGATAAGTAAAAAATACTTCAACTCTCTTGCGGATTATTAGAAATTAAGTGCAAAATTACACAAAAGTCTATACTTAATAGTATCTCTTTTAACGTTAACAAAATTCAGGCGTCGAAGTATGTATATATTTCTTTATATTTCTAGTCAACTCTATCTCTAGTTACTATATATAGTCGTACGTCATTTCCCGCTGATGACGTCCAAATACCCTTAAGTAGCAGTTCGTGTTCAGAAACAATTATGCAGGCCACAAATGAATGCAATTTTGATTTTATATTCGAAGCGTCGTATAGATAACTTGTTTCTATACTTATGTGCACAGTAAAATGAATATTATCCGTGGATGCGATGCCATACGATGGATTAAGTTACGACAGCGTAATGTTCATTCTTGCAACGTTCGAAGCATCGCCGTTTTGTCGAGAAATAAACGACCGCGAGGTGCCGCTAGCTCCTAGTCTTACGTTAGGATAGTTTGCTATTAAAATTATTCTTAATTGACACATAAATGTAGCAATGTAAATACGCCTTTTTCTTATTCTTATTTAATACGGGAAACGTGCCAGTATTTCATTTTAATGCCGCGATCGTACAGAAAGATATATCTAAAAAAGGAATTACACATCAAAAACTTCAAATTATGTCAGTCGTTTTTTAAAAAAAAATTAGTCAATCATGATGATAGAAACCGAGTAAATTCAGCCACGTTTACATAATTTAATTAATTGTTTCCAGTTATTATTTCATACTCGTACGATCTAGCAAAATTTACAATTAATTATACTTTGAATATAAAGAGAGTGCCCACGTCGGCAGCTACTTATGTAGGATAAAGTTATTTTAAGCTGAACAATAATTTTATACAACCACATTGAAAACTGCCATTAATTTGAAAGGTAAAATACCGAAATTTTATTTTTCATAGGCCAAAACGCCTAAGGAATAAGTACAAAAAAAGGTTAGTGCTTAAGGCCAAAATAGGAATTAATCAATTATTCCAGGGCTGTGTTTAATAATTAAGACTAATTTTATATTAATTTGGGGTACAATCAAAATTCGAATCTTACCGACCAGGTTTCCAGGCACCTGCCTTACCATGCATCGATAAAGTCCAGTCCAAATACATGTTGCCGATACATCGAACTTGATCTCATTGTCAGAATAATTTTACATATTTTATAAAAACCAAAAGACAAATCTAGTCTTAACGTACATGTAACGATCCAAAAATTATAACGAATTCTAGTCAAGGAAATACGTAACTAAGGCAAGCGTGTAGTTTATCTATGAAAGTAAATTACTTATTAAGAGTGGCATCTAGTCAAGGAGACCACGGACGCCAACTCGAACAGTTTACTCCAGGTGCATAATTTTCGAAGCAAAAAAAAAATAACTGCGACAGTCATTGCGAAAATTAACTAATAAAAAAAGGTTTCGCTTGTATTTTTTACCGAATTTGCTTTTGAATTTGACTTGGGAAGCTTAGTAGAGTACTCGATCTCAGTCCGTGGTTAATGCATTTAGTATAATATAATATTGTAAGTCAGATTATGCCAGTAGCCTCATGAAAGCGCGACAAAAATATTTGAATTTGGCGGGAAAGCTTTCGCTGCTATTGATTTTATATGGAAGTAATAATAAGGTATAGAATACTTGTATGTATATATTTCAAAGACAATACAATATGTATCGGAACGAATACCATGTTATAAGACAGTTTGTGTGTGAAATATGTAACAAATCGAATGTTCTATGTAATCATTTAATTTATAACCTACTCGTATTGTATGTTTTTAATTCATCATTTATTTATACTATCGTGCGTATTGTGTGAGCGTGAGTGTGTCTTAACTATTTATTTATTTATTACATATTTATCAATAATATATTAATACAAATAACGACTTATACACATTTTTGCATATTTAATCGAATCGTATACATTTTATCAAATTGGTTTGTTTCTTGTGTGTACTGTTTGTATCAAGTATATTTATTCATCCACAATATAGCTCGATTTGTATCTGACATTTTCGTTTATGCACTAAAATGAATCCGATTGGATGCATCTAATTTATTTATATTTACATATATTAACAGTCATTTACACGCAAATCTGAAATATTTCGATCGTTCGAAAATCGCCTTTCCCTTGAAACATAAAACTGTGGAAATAAAGTTGTGCAAAAACAGAAAAAATGACCCTTTCAATCGAAACATCCTGATTTATCCTGTTCAAGAGTATTCTTGAACCTTAAATACTAAAAGAAATAATGCACAAAACACTTTTTAAACGTAACACGTGCCAAACAAGTTGAATTCAAAATATCAAATATTTATATTCGAATTTCTCCTTTTCAACTTTCAACTGTCCACTTCGATGAAAACGCCTCTTATAACCTATGCGATGCTATGCCATTTTACGTTTTAAAAATAAAAAAATTAGCTTCAATACGAAGGCCCAGATGGCAAACGTTCTGAGGGGCCCATTTTTTCGGGAAATGGAAGAGGTTGTTTGTTAAAAACGGGGCAAGTGTAGTAGCACGAAAGAAAAATGTAGTGTTTGGATACCTATGCCTATGGATTCAATTAAAAATTTTAGTTGGAATAGCTAAATGTTTGTAAATTTAGTTGAAATTAATTTCGATCTTTTTTATATTTGTAAATGTTCATAATTTGTTTTGAAGATGGGGCCCTGGGTGTCTTCTGGGCAGGGGCCCAGGCCCGTTAAATCCGCCACTGATACATTCTTAAGCCGGGAATCCCCCGGGAAGCTAAGCTATGCTATGTCATACTAAGTCTTAAAAAAATAAGCTTCAATACATTCTTATGGTACCGTTTCCACGTACGAAGCAGGAGCGTTTCCATACCCTTATTTCTGTAGAATTATATACAAAGACTGCCAAAAAAAATTCAGCTCGAAAACTTCATCTTTGTCCGAGTTATAAAGTTTTTTGTTTTGGCATAGTAACTAAAACGCTCCTGCTTCGTACGTTGGACCATCCAAAATGAACTACCAGTTATTTTACAGATAAAAATTTGAAAATATGTATATCCATATAATTTTTTACGCTGAAATGAATTATGTAAGAGTTAATAAAGTGACAATTTTTTTCAAAATTTAAAAAAAAAAATCGAAAAAATTATTCGATTGAAAAATCCATACCCTTATCTCTGTAGTATTGTATTCCAAGCCTGCAAAAAATTTCAGCTCGAAAACTTCATTTTTGTCTGAGTTATAAAGTTTTAAAACCAAAAACTTTATAACTCGAACAAAAATGAAGTTTTCGAGCTGAAATTTATTTTGCAGTCTTTGTATACAATTCTACAGAAATAAGGGTATGGATTTTACAGTAGAATAATTTTTTCGAAATTTTATTTTTAAATTTTGAAAAAAAAAATTGTCACTATATTAACTCTTACATAATTCATTTCAGCGTAAAAAATAATATGGATATAAATATTTTCAAATTTTTATCTGTAAAATTACTGGTAGTTCATTTTCATCTGAGTGACCCCCCTTAAATAAAATTGCATTTTCACTTATAATTATTTTGTATAACTAATCAAGGGTACTGCCTTCTGCTCAGCCCATTCCAGGAAAAAGTCGCCAAACTTTATAGCACATTCTATCATGCTCAAGCAATCTCCCTCTGCGGTATGCGCATTATTTGGATTCTTATGACATAGATTTTCATAAATTGTTGATAATTTAAAATTATCTGGCTTACTCGAAGTAAAATCTAATTTTCTCCTCTTTGTTTCTGTAACCATTGCATCGCGACACCACAATTCTGAAATTTTTTTACATTCCGGTGTCTTTTCATTGGCATTTTGCATAATTTTATAACAACTTTGTTGACTGTTACCTTTATGATTGTGTTGTTCCTGTGCAGCAATTTCGTTTTCGTCGCAACTATTCGAGGTGGAATTCATAGCAGAATCTAATGCGTCAAACAAGATTGCATCGTAACCATCGTACAACATGTTAATATCGTCATTATTACAAGAGATACGATTAATACCTTGCGCATTGTGTATTGGCCTTACTGGATTCTCCTGCCGCGAGAAGAAATCCCTAGCTAGAGGGAGCATGTCGATGCACAGAACATCTTCGCTGAGAACCTTTAATAGAGACGCTGAGTTATCTATAAATGTATAAATATTTTTACACCGTGATGGAAACATACAAATACCTTATTGATATTTTCAAGTTCCCATAAAAATATGGGGTAATCGAATGTATTTCCATTATAAGCTACGAAGCAAATAGGCCCCTTTTGCAGCTTAATGAAATCTTTCACTAATGCGCATATCCCGGAGTTAAAAGGCGGAGCTTCCGTTAAGCTTTCATTAGTTATACCTGTAACATCGTACGTATAACGATGGAGGAATTAGATCAGTGTTTCTCAACCTTTTCAAGTCGCAATCCCCTCTTATAATGTTCAAAGAACCCGCGATCCCCTATACGTAAGGTAAATTTAATAAGATAAAGAAAAACCATTAAAAATAAGTATTTCGAAATATAATTCTAACTCGATAATAAAAAAAATTCTGAAAAACCATGGTGACCCTCTAGAAAACACTTTGCGACCTGCGGATTGAGAACCACTGATTTAGATCATAATTTTTGAAAATAAAAATTAACGTAGAAGGTAATATACCTGTAATAGCTTCAATTTTTTTGCTAATCTTCATATTTGGATTGATCGGGAGAATTAATTTCTGTAAAACACTTCGTGAAGAGTTCATGCCATTGCGTATATTTTTTTCCGATACCGCTATTAAACACATTTCTATGATTCTTGGCATGGAATCCTTCTTAATTAATCCGGTTGTTTCCAAATCAAAGAATATGAATGTCTGTATCATTCTAAGTCCTTGGGCTTGATGATACGCGAACAATTCAATGCGGAAGTAAATTTCACTAAAACGTTTCAAAAGCGATTTTACAACATGCTCTTCTCGAGATCAAAGAAGGATAGTCGACCAACATGCGAAGTATGGAATTAATGAAATTGAAGACAAGGATATAAAGAAAACGGGCGTAATAGATAGCAACTCGGACTTACGCGAGGTTGACTTCAATAGAGAAGCAGCGGAATGTAGAGAGAAGAATAAAAAATTAGAAAATGTACACGTGCCAGGATCAGGGTTGACTAACTGCCGATTCAAGAGTTGCCGGGAGCGGGGGGTTCCTCCACCTTGCAGCCACGCTGAACGGCCCTCTGACGATCGCAGTCGAATTCGTCTATAATATACATTCGATTGTTACGGCCGGCCACGGCCATACGTTTATTACATATAATTTATAATTATAAATTATAATTATAATAATTAATTATTAATCGAATGTATACATATTTATGTCTGTGTAGGCACGGACGAATTCGACTGCGAATGTCAGGGGGCCGTTCAGCGTGGCCGCAAGGCGGAGGAGCTCCCGGCAACTCCTGAATCGCCAGTTGGTCAACCCTGATTTACAAATATAAAAAAAAATCGAAATTAATTTCAAATAAATTTAACAAAATTTAGCTGCTACAACTAAAAATTTTAGTTGACTAAAAAATAATCGAAGTTAATTTCAACTAAATTTATCAAAATTTAGATCCTCCAACTAAAAATTTTAATTGAATCCAAAAAAATCGAAGGTTACTTCAACGAAATTTAACAAAATTTAGCTCCTACAACTAAAAATTTTAATTGAATCCATAGGCATAGGTATACAAGCACTACATTTTTCTTTCGTGCTACTACACTTGCCCCGTTTTTAATAAACAACCTCTTCCATTTCCCCGAAAAAATGGGTCCCTCAGAACGTTTGCCATCTGGGCCTTTTTTTTAAATCCGCCACGGGAATATATTAAAGCTAATTTTTTTTAAAACGTAACATGGCATAGCATCGCATAGTTTTAACAGTTGGCGCGTTCCGGTTCACGCAAAGTGCGCATAAAATGTATAGGATATGTCACGTACCCTATGCACTTCATGCGCATTATGCGTGAATCGGAACGCGCCCAGTCTTAGCGCAGTTGATACAATTTAAAAATATTTAGTATACATATTTAAAAATATTTACACTAACATGGATAAATATATAATCCCATTATACAACTCTTGAAGAAAAGAAAATATGTTTTACCAAAAAATAGTTTTTAAAAACCAGCAGTTGGTGAAACATTCTCACTGATGCTCACGTAATGCATACAATCTTAACCTGAATTCGTTGGTCAAGTTTGAAACAAATACATAAATACAAACTTTAAATGCTTCTCATAAATAATTATTTAATTGTATAATCGATGTAGAAAGTTTTCCTAATTTAAATAACAATTTCCGATCTAATCCCGTGTCCTAAACCACAAAATTAATATTTTATACCGGTTAAGGTACAGTTGTGGCCGGTTAAGTTAATAATTTTATGGTTAGGTTTATACAAAATCATCGGCACTAAATACCATTTTTATCGAAGTTGAAACTGCACATTAATTTTATATGTAATTTAATTAATTATAACCCGAATTCATAGTGTTGCTCGTGCAAAGTCATATTTCGTATCTTCAATTAAAAATACGATTGTTCGGTTATATTATTTTGAAAAACGTTCAAAAAGCCCCGTGCGATAATTTACAAGTTAATAATAAATCGTAGTTTCTTTATTTCACCCGATTTTATGTTGCCAAAGTCTACATACTTATTAATATTAATAAACAACACATGAAGTAGATTATATACGAATAATAATATATTGATATAATGATTGTGCTAAGAGGATCCAACAAACTATTTGCAACAAGCATAAGATGCATGTCCGCTTATTCAAAAATTTCATCCTTATCCTCGCACAATCAATTCGTCGGGAAGTACAGTGCGACGTTGCGCGGTTGCGCAGCAGAAATCTCACCATACAAATGCAGCGTAACGAGCAAAAGAAATTTCAGCAACGATAGCGACAAAGATGACGCTCAGAGCTTCCAATATAAGGTAGTGATGCTCCACAAAAGTATCAACGACCAAAATGTAAGCTTGAAAGAGTTGAAACAAATCATCCAGACATTAGAGAACAATGATCATGATTTGCCAGCAAGTTTGGGTATAATGTTGCTTAAATGTTGCGGGAATCTGTTGTACGATACTCCCTTAAAAACTAGGGAAGAATTGACGAGCCGTGCGTGGAACCTTTTGAAAAGAAGGAACTGCAAGTTCTCGATACACCACTATCATGCATTGTTGCAAACTTACATCGATAACGCTTGCACCGTTAACCTGCAAGAATTTCTGAACAGTATGACTGTTAAACCGGAGTACGAGACGTATTGTCTTTTGTTGAATGTATTATCGAATGTAGGAGACTTTGAGTCAGCTGAAACTCTTCTATCAGACATGGGCAAAGAAGGATTGCCTCTCCGCGAAGAAGGATACAATGCATTGGTGCACGCATATTCCGTCAATGGAAATACGGCGAAGGCCAAAGAAGTAATATCGTCTATGGTGGAAGCGAGTATCCAACCATCGCCTACGACCAACGTACAATTAATGTTTGCCTTTGCGAAAAATAACAATTTCGAGGACTTAATGGAAGTTCTGAGAAGCACAGTAATACCTGTATCAGATACTATGAAGCTTGTTAAATTGCTTAGCTTATCAGATAATGGAATGCATATACCGAATGTATTGAGATTTATGCAACCATTGGATAAAGCAGAGCTGGACGTTTTAGCTGTCATCGTACAGCTTGTGCACGAACAGCGCTCTTTAGACGCGTACGCAGTCATTACTCATGTTCCTATGAGCATGGGACTCCACCGCGTAAGAAGAACTCTTGCATTTTGTCTTGTAAAGGAAATGATTAAGTCGAACGTGGACCCAAAACTTCTGTTGAAAGTCGTAGCTGATTGTGCGATGGAGCACAATATTACTGACGTCTGGGAGAAAGCGGTTCAGTTCGCTTTATACGAGAATAATCAAACGTTAGTCTTCGCACTGTTCGAAGAAATGAAGGCGAAGAACATAGTCGTTAACTCTGAATATTATTGGCCTTTGCTCTCGATCGCGTGTCAAAACGGCGAAGAAAGCGATATATATTCAATTATCAGACACATGATAGCTCTGGATATTGATATAGATTCAAAGAGTTTTACGCATTATGTATTTCCGTATATTAATACCAGCAATCCTGTTGTCACGGTTAAGAAAATGTTTAATAACGGAATAGCGCCTATCTACGTAATAGAGCCACTCATGATGTATTTATTGAACGAACAAAGAGTCGAAGAAAGCCTTAATTTGTGTAAGACTTTCAAGAAGAAGGTCGATTGTCAGTACATGCTGGACTCTTTGATTTCCAATTATAAAACTTCAAACAACATCGATCACTGCATAGAACTTATATTTGAATTATCCCGTAACGGTCACGGTTTTGCTGGGACATTTTTAAGGAAATTTGTAGATGAACCTGAATTTCAGTTGAGAGATTTCACGAAATTTTTGAATGCTATGCAGGAACATAAAGCATTTATGTCTTCCAAGGACATAATGTACATAGAGAGCAAAGTACTCAGTATGAATTTAGAGGAACCAGTTAAACAATATATTTCGCATTTATTTGTGGCCTTAACTGCGGACGCAAGTGTACACAACTATAATAGCGGAGAATTCGTGCATCCAGAGTACATGAATGAAAATCAATTACAGTCGCATTTACACGAGCTTAAGAGTACAGGGAAGAATGTCAGAGGTGTCTTACGGAAACTATTCATAATAGCCTGTAAGAAAAGCAATGCAAAGCAGATAAATGAAATTTCCGATGAACTTAAATCGATGAATATAAATTTTACAGCCGGGATGAGAATAGCTTTATTCGATTTCTATACAAAAAATAAAATGCTTAAGGAAGCCTCGGTAGAGTTACAAGAGATTCAATCTCTATTCCCAGACTTTCGAATTGATAACTTTAAAATTCTGCAGTTTGTTCTATTATTACTGGAGAATAATATGGTGGAGGAAGCTTTCAATGTAATAAAGGAATCTAGCCAGATCAATCACAAGCCAGATGCAGTTTCATTGTGCTCGAAAGTGTTGAGTTTACTAGCGCACGGCGATTACTTCAATTACATCGAAAATATGGTACAACTTCTCATTGAGAAAAGATATTGTACAGAAAAATCTTCCATTTTGAGATGGTTAGTAATCGGCCCGTTGTTGAGAGGTGATATTGAATCGGCTGTAAAGGTATTCAGAGGATGCGTAAACAAGTACAAGAAAACCCCGGCGAAGCAACAATTATTAACTGAATTAGTTAAGCAAGCATCAGAATCATCCGAACAGCACAATCAATTGCTACAAGAAGT
The DNA here is from genome assembly GCA_960531205.1 of Andrena bicolor. Taxonomy (NCBI): domain Eukaryota; kingdom Metazoa; phylum Arthropoda; class Insecta; order Hymenoptera; family Andrenidae; genus Andrena; species Andrena bicolor. Next base: position 1,084,571 of record OY482666.1, read on the forward strand.
TTATGGTCTCATAGACATAGTTCATGGGCATAACGTGACGGTTACCAATCTGGCGATATCGTTAGCGCTGTGTGATAAAATAAATGAACTACGAAATTTAGTCGAAGTATTGTATTATTTTTATTTGCTGTTGCGTTCGCGATGCGTGGCACTCGTATGAAATAATTAATCGACATGGTTTATTTTTTAGAAAGAAAAAATATCTGGAGATCGTTTGCTAAGTCAAGTTCAATATTTAAAGGAGGAGGAAATTATAAAAACTTCATTGACAATGTTAGAAGTAGGGGGAGAAATATTTCAAGGAGACTTAGAACCTATATGTTATTTAACACTGACTATATACAGTGAGTGACTATATTTTTAATGTGCAACTAGCGTTTGAACAAGTTTAAACTTAATAAACATTTATGCACAGATGAACAGAACGATTGTAAAAGAGCTGTGGAACTGGAGGAAAAAATGAGAAAAAGTGGGATAAAACCTGGTCAAGATTTTCAAATGGTTTTCACTACGTTACTGAGAAGTCGTAAATTCCCGGAATCGAATTTAAATACAGTATCCGATGAAATGATGTTAAATAAGTACGAAAGAGAAGAGAAACAGAATATTATTCAATAAATAATCTTTAAATTGTCTTTTAAGATAGTATTATAAGTAGTCATTGAAGTAAAAGCGTCTTCTTTCACTAAACCATAATTACCACGTTCCCTTTGCTCAGCAATAAAAGCTCTAATATTTTCATGTTCTTCCATCAACTTTTCTACTGTATTCTCCAATACATTAATCTGACTGTATATTTCATTATTTTCCAACTGTTGCCTTATTTCATTGTATTCAAGTTGAACTGCTTTGAGTTCCGGTTCACACTTCGATCGCTGTTTTTTCAATTGTTCGCAGTCCGCTATCAATTGTCCTTGTTTTAGTGTTAATTTAGCTTTTAGACTATCCAGATCCTCCAAACCCATTACTTTACTCTCTTTCTTATTCATTCGTTCGTTCAAATCGGTATATTCTGCCCTAAGTTTTCGTTCCAGTATCTCCATTTTACTTAAGACTTGCTGCATCTTTAAGTTTTCTTTCGTGAGACTTTCAAAGCTTTGGTCGTTGTTAATATTAGCGTAGTCCTCGTAAGAAGGTACACTGTTCAAAATCGCCATTTCATCGCGGCCAGTGAAATCTATATCAATGTCTACCATATTCGAAATACTTTTCAAATACTCAATTATCGTTTTCTCTAATTTGTGTAATTTGTTCGTCTCGTCATGTTTGTTTTGTTCAAACGAAGACATGAATTGTTCCATGATCTCTTCTCGTTTACGAAGTTCCTTGTATTTAATATGTTTTTCAGATTGTGTGTCCTCCATGTCGGTTTCCAATTGTTCGAGTTCTTGTTCCATTTCCTGCATGCGCTTTTTCTTCTCGGACAGTTGCGCTTCCGCGGCTGCGATGTCCATGTTATCTTGTTTGAGTTTCTGTAACAACTTTTCCTTCTCTTCGTCCGGCGAAATTCTGCATCTCTCTTCGTCTCGTAACTTAGCTCTCTTCTCTTCTGCCTCTATAATTTTCAGATGTAATTTAAACGCTTCTTGCTTCAGAGGCGACAATGCTACTTCCTCCTCTAGATAAGCTTGTTCTTTGGATAAGTCGTCTAATTCTTGCTGCATTATATTTGCCTTTTCTTGCAAGCTTGTCTTCTCTCTCAATAGTTCATCATACTTTTCTTTTGTACCCGAGTCCATACTCTCTATAAGTCTCTCTGTCCTCTTCTTCTCATTTTCCAACTGTTTCTCTGTCTTTTGTAATTGTTGCTCCAAGTGCTTCCTTTCTTCAAACATGTTTTCAATTTTCACTAAACATTGCTCGTTCTTCATGGCAAGTTCTTCCGTCTCTTCTTCAAGAATTTCCTTTCCAACATCTGACGTCATCTTGTCCACGACAATGTTATAGTCGGCTAACTGTCCTTGCAAGGCTGTTAATTCAGCTGCCAGGTCTTTGGCTCTCTTATCGTAATGCAGATAGGTTGCTCTTTCTTTATTCTGGTCTTCTATGTCTTTCATAATAGCGGCAATTTCTTGGTTCAGCTCTCTTGCCTTCAATTGCATGAGTCCGATATAATATCTCTTGTCTTGAATTTGTCTGAAAATAGAAGTTTCAAGGTAGAAAGTAAAAGAGTCTGTTGATTACTTATAACTGGGAGACCACAGTTTTCAAGCTTCAGACAGATTTACCTCGCCATCGACAATCCTCTGCCTGTTCCAGGTCTAACACCTGCCACTCCATACTGAGTGATCGGTCTTTCCATCATGCTCATGTTCATCTGACCAGGAATCGAAAGTCCTACATTCATAGACCCAGAACTAATTGAACTCATTGTAGCCAATCTCGAACCCCCTGCTTGACTGAACGTGGCTGGGGTCGACGGTGGTCTAGCCAGGACATTTTGTCCAGGCGTTGCTGGACGAGTGGTTCCAGAAGCAATACGAGATTCTCCGAAATCATTTTTCAACGTTTTACGAGGCCTTTCGAGTCTACTTTGTGGTAGACTTATACCTGTCGATGGCCTCTGCATTGCGCTCAGTTTACTTAACGTATTTTCGTAATCTCAATATCGCTCAAGACTGGTATTTCCTGTAGCTTGCCATCAGACTAAACTAATTCGCATGCCATATAAAAACTAAGTAACGAAGGTTTACAATTAGCTGCACTGAAATATCTTTCAACAGCTGAAAATGCGTTCCCTTTGTTTGATTTCTTGTTGCCATGGAAACTAGTCGTGTACATAAGTATATGGATGTAAAACTTGTGACATAACCAGCTTGCAAAGTTTAGGAACACAATTTTTAATTAAATTGCGGAAATGGATTTGTATATAAATGTTAAGCGGGGAAAGTTATATGGCTGGAACTTATTTCTGACAACATTTGACTACAACTTATTTGGATAAAAAAAGTGTAGGGAATCAAGTTTTAAGGATAAGGAAACAATACCTATACTCTGTTTTTTACGTAAGTTTATTTTCAAATTCTAATATTACATGCACCCCAAAACAAAGTACTTAACCACCCCACTCTTGAGTCCCGAGATACGCTGTGAAAAACGGCATTCCTATCTATGATACAAGGTTTTGTGACGCACACCACAGCGCCACGTTCGTGTTCGTTTCACATTCGTTTGAATTTCTAACTGTTGATCTAAAAAATTTCTTCGACTTTTGCAGTGATCACGATGCGAATACGATTATAATATTATGAACAATATTCCGTGAAAATAAATAGCGATACAGCGTTTTTCAGGACAACCTGTTACATATGCATATACATATGCAATAAAACAATATCGTATGACTATATTTTGAATAAAACATACGGTTTTGAAGAATCTGTGCCATATCGCTAACAAGCTACTTATCGCACTTATATCCAGAAGTACTTATCTGCAATCTACAGTTTCACAATTCCTATCTACTGCTCATGTAACCTGCACGAAGGATAATAAAAAGTCAAAGTAATAAGCTTCGCGGCAGTATATAGTATTATCTTCGTCGCAGTTATTGCAGTGTGTAAATTAGCAGAGCAGAAGAAATATATGAAATCGTTTTGCCGCTTCGTTGTATCTTCGTAAAAACTGTAAGTTGGTTCACCATATTATTAGAGGCTAAAAAAGTACTTACTGTACATAATTTAATAATAAAACATAAATAACTATATGTGCATGTAAGTACAGTGATTTATGCAGCAGTTTTAGATTACCCATGAATATTTCGTTCTATGAACAATTGAGATTAAAACAGAAATTGTATAGTGTTAGACAAGATTTGATACATCTACGTAGGAATTAGAGTTTATTTAATATGTATATTCTTAATGATTTGATGATATGTAATGGATCAAACTACTAAAGATAGGAAGTACATAGTGTAACAATTATTGGATTACTTTTTATAATAAAACTTGTTGTGGAATATGTAAAAATCCATTTAATCGGGCCTTATATTCTATAAAATTTTGTTACTTGATACTTAATACTTTGAATTCTTGAAGAAACTATTAGATTTCATGATGATAAAAATTCATTTAAAGAATAAAATTCAATTTTCTTTTCCCACTTCTTTGGGAGAGGATGCCAAGGCCCCTCCTCTGGGTCCGCCACTGTACCCACTCTACATGTTTACTCAATATTCCTATATTAATGAGACTAAAACATTAATCGTGAATTTCTTTAATCAAAATTTCTTATGTGTCATTTAATTAAATTTTTAACACTTTGTTTCATTACAGATGGCTCTTCGTTGGGGTATAGCAGGCGCTGGATCGATATCACAAGACTTTGTATCGGCCGTGCAAGCAGTCCCAGAATCCAACCATGTAATTGTTGCAGTAGCGGCACGCGACTTATCTCGCGCACAAACGTTTGCCAATTCGCACAAGATTAAATCAGCTTACGACAGTTATGCAAAATTGGCAGAGAGCAAAGATATCGGTATGCTTTTACAGTTAAATATATGTATCAGAGTAAATGTGTCTTTATTATAGGTGTCACTGCTTCAAAAATTACCGTACACTTAAGTACACCCCAATCATTCGTTCCGGCCGACCAAATACGCATGGAAGAAATAGAACAGAAAAGATGGAATTGGAATGATATGCATGGAGAGGGGGGGGGGAGAGGAGCGCAATTCTACGCTTGCCCTAGGGACTGTTTACACTAAGGGTGCGTTCCAGTTGGGCCCAAAGCGACCGCAACGCCCGTGTTTCTCGCTTTGGGCCCAACTGGAACGCACCCTAAATATGCCACTGTTCCCTTTCTATATACCAATTTTGCCGCCCCTAAATCTGCCGCTGTGGATAGTTGCTAGCGCCCCCCTAGATCGGGGCCTGAGTACCATGCGATGCGGTACAACGTTCTTACGGTAATTTATGAAAAAGCAGACACGTCACGTTGTATTACATTAAAGGTCTGCGCACACATATTCGTTCCGTGTCAGTTCCGTTCCGGCGTGCCAGTGGTAAGAAGAAGAGACCCTCTATGCCAGTGGTAACCCCGGGTCTCCACCAAGGCGAACACGAACAAAAACATTGTTCGCGGACGTTTTCCTCTGTTCCTGTCGAGTCCAAACCGCCGCAAACAGAACGAAATATTCACATACGATTCATACGCTGAGTTTTGTTCATGTTTGCGGCGGTTTGGACTCGACAGGAACAGAGGAAAACGTCCGCGAACAATGTTTTTGTTCGTGTTCGCCTTGGTGGAGACCCGGGGTAAGAAGAAGAGGGGCGTAGAGGGTCTCTTCTTCTTACCACGGGCACACCGGAACGGAACTGACTCAGGACGGATATGTGTGCGCGGACCTTTAGAGGAGCGGGATTTTTTCATTGAAATTGGAAATTTTATTTACTTAAAATTTATGCATATATACCACCAAAATGGCCGGTAAAGTATCCAAATTCTTAGGTGGCCACTATAGTGGCCAGCCCTGCCCTCTAAAGGTTAAAGGTCTGCGCACACATATATCTGTTCCGTATCAGTTCCGTTCCGGCGTGCCAGTGGTAAGAAGAAGAGACCCTCTACGCCCCTCTTCTTCTTACCACTGTGCCAACAGTGTAAACAACTTTCGCTGATTCGATCACATCTATTTGCTATTCTCTTTCATTCATACACTCGCTCCCACTCTTCTCTCGCAAATGCATGCCTTACCACGTCAATGATCTAGTCCAATCAATTAAATGGGCGTCAAGTATAGTTGTGAGGCGCTACTGGAAGCATAATTCATTTATTAATTACATTGTTTATTGTATGAAAAAAAATTTATGAAAGTATAGGCAAATGTTAGGAAGAGATAATTCTGTTATTTTTGTATTATAGCTTTACATCATTACAGGATTTACAATTTTGTTATATTATTTTATACATATTCTGTTTTTACAGATGTTGTATATATCGGAACTTTAAATCCCCAACACTTTGAAATAGCGAAATTAATGTTGGATCATGGGAAACACGTTTTATGCGAAAAACCTTTAGCTATGAATTTAAAACAAGCAACCGAGTTAATTAATTTGGCGAAGAGCAAAAAATTGTTTTTAATGGAAGGTATATGGAGTCGATGTTTTCCCATAACGGAAATCGTTAAAAAGGCGATTGACGCTGGAAGTATTGGGGAAATTCACCAAGTCATTGTGTCCTTTGGATTTGACTTGAGGGAGGTTGAAAGACTTAAGTATGTAAATAATATTTCCCTTGCGTTTATTCTCTTATTTATTCGACTTATTCATGTTTCACACAGTTTTAATACAGCATAGTCAAAGCTACTACATAGAAAATACTTTTTGTCTTTAGGTCAAAAAGTTTAGGAGGTGGCACCGTATTAGATTTGGGTGTGTATGTAATACAATTCGCTTGTTTGATATTTAACAATGAAGTACCTCACACTGTGAAAGCTTCTGGTTGCTTAAATGAGGAAGGTGTCGACGAATCTGTGTCTGCCAGCTTCACTTACAAAGGAAATCGGGTTGCCACCATCATCACTCAAGCTTCAGTTCTGTTACCCAATACCGCTTATGTTATTGGAACGAAAGGAATGATAAAAATACCAGAGTTTTGGTGCCCAACGACTGTAGAACTACCAGATGATACAATAAATGTGCCACTTCCAGAAGGCGATCAGAAATACAATTTCCTTAACAGCGCTGGATTATTATACGAAGCCGATGAAGTTCGCAACTGCATTTTGAAAGGTATTGTGTATATATTAATCTTTAAAATTTAAAATTCGTATCCCTTTTTAACTCAATAAATTAATCATACATTTTGTATAATTACGAATGGCCCGAAAAACATTATTTCATTATTTTCTTTCGCTATTATATGTTTTAGGTAAACTTGAAAGCCCCAAGGTGACACATGAAACATCTTTATTGGTGGCGCAATTGGAAGACGAGATTCGAAGGCAAATCGGCGTTGTGTATCCCGAAGATTAAAATGTGATATATAAATTAGATCATGTTGCAAAAGAATAATTTACACATGTGAGTGACCAATATACTTTGTAACTTGTTACATTAAAATTAAATACTTTATTGACAACCAAGGAACAGTCTACATTGACCTACATTACTTTAACTCTTTTCCTACTAAGGATAACTAGAACAATCACCCATCGCCGAGCGCTCTCTGTATAGTAAGGCCCAATCACTCGCCGCTATGCTACTAGAACAGCTAATAAAATAAAAAAAAATAATGATAATGTGTTTTAAAATGTTAATTTGTCCATGGAAAGCTGAAAGATGTTTCATAATATTATTCGTAGCATTCGAATACTTGTATAATATTCGAATATTAAATTATTCGAATAGTCCCAGCCCTGTTCCGAATCCACGTGCACGCCAGCAATTCCCTTCACAGCATCATTTCTCATTTTTAGAAAATCTTCACAGTTTTAAGGAAGCAAGTAGCAGTAATAAACTCATAAAGCTAACAGATATAACATCAGTCAATGTCTTGCAAGTCCACGCCAGCTCTTTTTAAAAGAGAAAACTTTCACCTCCTATTTCGTTTCCAGATCTACCAGTTTTATGACTCTATGCAATCTTTATCTGTCAGATGCTCGGAAGTACTCACAAAAGTGGTTCCAATTTTCGAAACTACTGACTCATTGACAGATATACCAATCCACGAAATTGATCTCATAATGAAAGTAGCGTAGATATAATACAAAAAATATTATGAATTCGATACGCGCATGGAAAACTTTTCTGCCCCCGAGTATCATTTCTCGGATTAGATGCGCTCGTCTGAAGCTCGTTAAAAAAACTTCACTATCTTAAAACTCCATTAACCACCTCAGCGTTAATGCAACAGTCGGCTGACTTCCACAGACAACGCGAGGCCGTCGATGATCCCGACCGTTTCCTGAAACAAGAGTTTTATAAGGCGTTCCTCGTATATAGCAGAGTTGAATACACGACGACCTTGTTATCAGTAACAGCCTCCTTTCGAACGATACACTTCGACTCGCCACACACTGATTACTTTACGATTCCTCATTTCGTATTTCTCCTCCGACTACAATACGTCGACTCTGCTGGACAGTCGCGCGATTACCCTCCCGATTTCTCAATCCGTGAGTGCCTCGATTAACAGTTGCTAGATTCTTTTATCTCATAAATCCTCGTCATCATATATTCCGCTATGAAATGTTGTAACGAAGTCACCACGTTGGTATCGCTGCACGCGTTTGATAAGCGGTGCAACATACTCGCGTAATAGCGAGGAAAGTGTATTACAAGAGAAAAAGAAAGAAACGTTCGCGCGTACGACTTTCGATCGCAGCACCTTTCTCACTTGTAACGTGGCTGATTCGAAGGGGATTGCACCACTCAGGCTTCTCATTATTTTATCTGATTTTCGACGGCGATAAGCCACGCGTGTACGATAGTGAATTACTTTTCCGAACTATCTGTAGCTGGTATCAAGACGGAAAAATTTCCTCGAGAGCATCGGTGAACATGAAGATCGCCGTGATCGGTGCTGGGTCCGCTGGCCTCGCGGCCCTAAGGCACTGCACTTCCGGTGCCTACGACTGCGAGGTAGTTTGCTACGAGAAGACAGACCAGGTTGGAGGCACCTGGGTCTACCGGGAAGAAATTGGAGTGGATCAGTATGGTTTGCAGATACACACCAGCATGTACAAAAATTTAAGGTAAAGTCTGCTGTAAACAAGAGTTGAATTCATTATCTTCAGTGGTGTCACTGAAACTGATTCGTACCGTGCAGGACAAATCTTCCGAAGGAGGTAATGGGATATCCTGACTACCCTGTGCCGGACGCGCCCGAGAGTTACTTGACCCGCAAGCAAATACTCGACTTCCTCAACTCGTATTGCGACCATTTCAACCTCCGCCAGTATATTCGGGTACAGATCTCGCGATGTCTATGAAGAAATTATGGTAATTAGTCGTGGAGGGGAGCAGTGCTTGAATGCATACGTATTTTGCAGCTCCAACACAACGTCGAGTTAGTGGAGCCAACGAATGGGGAGCGGAAGTGGTCGGTGAAGGTGAAGGATCTGCCGAAGGATACCGTCGTAAATGAATCGTTCGACGCCGTTATGGTATGCAACGGGCATTACTTCCAACCTAGTATGCCGACATTGAAAGGGCAGAATATTTTCCAAGGCCAACAGTTGCACAGCCACGATTACAGGGTGCCCGAGTTGTTCGCCGATAAGACGGTGGTGGTTCTGGGGGCTGGTCCTTCCGGTACGTTATTATGTCACGTTACCAGTGCTGGATTAAGTAGTAAAGAAAATAAGGCACGTTCTTGGGGCATCAGGAGAAAGGGGAGGGCCATAGGAATTTTTTTAATTTTCAAATCTAACTTTTGTTAGAAACACTTTTTAGTCAAATTATCGGAAATGGCTAAGAAATTGCGTTGAAGTGGAATAAGAGGGCCTCAACATCTTCTAAGTGCTTAACCGGTTAACTGGCACGGTTCTTTTCATTATTCAGGCCCAAACTGGTACCATCGAAAAATTAAGTGGTTCACACAATATTTGGTATACAGGGGTTTTTTGAGTCACTGAACCGATTCCGGGGTAATTTTTTTCATCTGACATCCCCAACCCCTAAAAAAATAGAATTTAGGGGTGAGTTTGTCAATTGGCGGCCATTTTGGTTCGCCATTTTGAGTCTGCTATATTGAAATTTAAAATTCCAATGCCAAATTCAGATTCAGCGACCCCAAAAACTATTACATACCAAGTTTCATTCAAATCGTTTGAAAAATAAAAAAGTTATTCCATTTGATCATATATGATACATTGACAGAATTGGCCAGATTTTTGTTTCATCATATATGATACATTGACAGTTAACTGTTTAAAGCCTCTAAAGGTCTTAATTCGGCCCTGCACGTTACCCTCGCCCTTTTTACAGAAGCGTCTTAAGATCATTATAGGCCCCCGGCAAAGTAATACACTGAGGCCCCTGAATACGGTTTAAAATCAAACTTTTTTTATTTATTTAAAGGCCCCTACTATCATGGGGCCCCTGGCGACTGCCCAGAGTGCCCATGGCATAAAGACGCCACTGCATTTTTACACCACTTTTCTGCTGTAAACGTTAATATCTCGCGATAAACCCAACAGGAATGGATCTGGCATTGGATATATCAAAGAAAGCGAAGCGAGTGATTCTGAGCCACCACCTGAAGGACCCTATTGGCACTGTGTTTCCTGGCAACGTCGTTCAGGTAATTGATGAACGATGGAGGAGGATGGAATAAAGGATCGTATGAAAGTGTATCGAATTTTCAGAAACCTGATATACAAGAGTTGACTGAACACGGAGTCCTCTTTAAGGATGGTGCCAACGAAACCGTGGATATTATTTTCTACTGTACAGGTACATATCTCGTTAAGTTTTATATATAAAAGTGGGTTAATGGTTCATTAATCGCAGGATACAAGTACAGCTTTCCGTTTTTGAGCGAGAAATGTGGGGTGCGAGTGGACTCCAACATGGTGACACCGTTGTGGAAGCATCTTATATCGATCGAGAATCCAACCCTCGCTTTGATCGGTCTTCCGTTTTACGTGTGCGCCTTCGACATGTTCGATCTGCAGGTGTGACCCCAAGGAAAATCAATGTGCCGATGAAACTTTTATAGAAACCATTTAGTTGCACCTTCTCGATTACAGGTTCGATTCGTCCTGAAGTTTTGGTACGGTAAGAAGGATCTCCCTTCCAAGGCGAACATGCTACGAGAGGAGAAAGAGGAGCTGGCGAAACGGGAGCAGGAGGGCCTGCAGAAAAAACACTTCCATATGATGGGACCCAAACAGGGCGATTACTACGACGATCTCGCGGACACGGCGGGAATAACACCGCTGCCCCCTGTTTTCACGAAGCTGCACAACGAGAGCAGCGAGGGATTCCTGAACGACTTGGTGCATTACAGAGAGAAAAGATACAGAATCATTGACGACTACAATTACATTCAACTTTGAATCCTAACGTCATACATTTCTGTTCATTTATCTCCTAATATGAAACGAACATAGACAAACCTCGCGCGAGGCGTTCAGAAACTCGTGAAATCGCCACAAATTCAATACCCCTTGTGTAAACTGTATAAGGGCAGTTTGTACTACGAGCTGACAACTAAAATCATACACGGGGCATCGAGAAAACTTGATCCCGTTTGAGTGCATTGCACAATTAAATGTCGCGCCACCTTGCCTTGATCTAACCGTAAAGGTGAAGTTCTACGGCGCGTGACTCGGCGAGAGACTCACCGACTTGCGCTCGCGCAAACCAACTCGCCGAGTTCCGGACCGTGGGATAGCTGATGGCTCACCAAGCCAACTAGCAGAGTCCCGCGCCGTGGGATTGCTCATGGCGAGCCGAACCTGGGGCGAGCCGGGCCGACTCACCGAGTCTGGGCCAATCAAGCCACGCGCCGTGGAACTTCACCTTAAGGGTGCGTTCCAGTTGGGCCCAGTCCAGTTGTTTTTCTACGAGAAACGCGGGCGTTGCGGTCGCTTTGGGCCCAACTGGAACACCTGTGTCATGTGTCATGTCTCAGACCCTGCTGAGTGATTCACACCTAAGTCACTATAGCTCGCATAGGCACTATACACATGTATTGCCTACGTCCGAACTGCAGGGGGTCATCCGGAGTCTCGCCTGATTAAAACCGTACCCACCCTTATTAATTTGTCTTTTTTTCCTTCCACTTCTATGAAAGAAGGGTCCGCGAAGTTTAAGAAACTTTGTTCCACCCATGAATCATATTTTTTTTATCGGGAGTAACAAATCAAGATTTCTCGCACAACTACTTGCAAACACTGATATGCGGGAGCAAATTGTCGTAGTGCAAACACACATGCAAGTTTATTGTGTAATAAATGTCCCTAATTACTGGACCACAAGGCTTAAGGATTGGTGGGGATAGAAACACGCACTGTGGGAAGCGCGAGAGCCGCACACTGTGGAAGCCACTAATTTATACATTATGCATGACAGAGACAGAGACAATTCGCATTCTAAACTGATTCTCTTGACTTTCACTTTTACTAGTAGGATCATCGAATGAAAGTCTTCACGAGTGTAAAGGTGTACTTGCGATCTTGTAACTGTGGCAAGGAAATAATTTGCATTTCTGTTTCTTTCGTTAATATCATGGGATATTCAAATTTGATTTCGCACATCACTGTCTGGCATGCGTTTTTTATCGTATTCATCCAATCTGAAATTTCTGTAAGTAATTAAAAATATTCGGCCATGTAATAAGTTCGCTTATAGTCTTCAGCAATGTAACATGGTATTACTTTTTGTTTCAAATTCTTTCCAGTTTATTCTATACATTATGTAACTTGCACCTCAAACTTTGTAGAGTTTTGTTCTTCTAGGCGAAAATTTTAAATACAAAAGTAATATTATATTTTAATTTCTTTCACATCGCTCTGTTAAAAACAAAATTGTAAAACTCAACATCAATAAAAATCTGGGACATAAGTTTCGATAAATGCGATTGGTATATATAATTTCAATTATTCAATAGACAGTAGATTTTTTTTATGTCCAGCTTTAATTGACGATTTAGTAGTAAATAACACTTTTCAATATTTATCTTAATATGCAAAACAGAAAGTGTTTGTGTTTGTCTGCCGCCTAAAAACTTTCGAACGGTAAACCCTGGGGTCACGAAATGTGACAATTTATAAATTGTTCATTTTTTACATTTATAATGTACTGAAAAGATATTTTCATTATTATCGTGAAGAATCATAGAAAAATACTGTTTGGTGAATTTCTGTTAGTCAATTTATACAGGATCGAAAATAGATCACAGTTAGGTATTAGTATTATTTGTAATATTAGTATCTCGACATTATACATAGTAGATTTTCAATATAAATATTTTGTATAAGTGGATGTAATAAAACAGATTAGTTTACATTACGTAGAAGAAATGATTTTACTATTTAAAAAAATTAACAAATTATGCAGATTATATTTGTGTAAGATAGTAAGAAAACCTTGAAAACCTAAATTATTTCTTAATTAAAAGATTTGAAGGGTTTAATAATAATCATTTAATAAAATGCTTTTTTATTCCACTCTAATTGAATAATACGAAATTTTCGATAACACAGTAAAAAATATCAATATAATTTCTACAATTCCCAGACCCAATTTTGGATAAAACTGTGTAAGAATTATTATTTTAATTTTCACAGCATTGATAGTAAATTTTATAATATTTAAATATACTTTGCAGAATACTGCAATTCCCGTGAAGACCAATTTCTCGTGTTTGGATAAGACTGCTGGTTTTTATGCTGATATTAATGCCGATTGTAAAATATATCACACCTGCGACGAATATGGAAACATATTTACTTATCGCTGCCCCGAGGAAACTGCGTTTCGTCAAGATGCATTAATATGCGATCATGCGCATCTCGTCAATTGCCAAGCGTCAATATTTTCCAACACGGAAGGTGTAAAGGAAAGGTACAACAATTATTCTTGTGAGAAAAAGTCAGGAGACAATACTGGAAGTCAATTCCTTCCACAACCCCTACAAGTGACGCAATCGATAAAACCGAATAATAGAGTACAACATGGATTTACATTTAGTTCAAGACAGTTTCTTAAGAATCCTAACGAGACGGAAGCCACTAAAAACAGAGGAGCGAGATTGTTTCATCCTTCGTCACGTGAATTCAATTCCACGACAGACGTTCCAATTAATCAGTTTGGAAATATCAGAACACAGTCTACTGCTTCTGTAAATCAAATTCAGCAAAGTGGTTTGAGAAAAGAGGAGAACTTTTTCATTCAAAGTCAACATTCCGCGGATAAGGATAAATTCATTGAGGAAGCCATTAATGAAAAAGATTATCCAAATCCAAGGTCAAACGACCCTGCGCGTACTTTTTGGAAGCCCACATCGAGCACATTTCTGAGAAGCCGAAATCAGCAAGACGATACGAATGGAAATGAAACTGCAAAAAATTCTCAAGATGGTTCGAAACTATCTTCTACGAATTACAGAAATTATCCTTACATCGAAACCCTACAATCTATACAAAAAAGCACCAAAATACCTTCGACTAGAGGTAGTATTGCAACAGCAGATACTTTCCCGACGACTACAGAAATATCTGTGTATGCTCTGACACTGTCTTTAAAACCTTTATTGCCGAACGAAGCGGAAGACGACCCGTACTATCCGAAACTTTCGACATCAACGGAATCGTATTATACTCCTACCCATAATAATAAGGAACGACCGCATGTCGGAGTTGGTACTCAGGCATTGTGGTCAAATACTCATTTGAAACTTCCATCTATTTTGCCAGATTTGAGTTCCTTGGAAGACATCGTGGACCGTCGGAAGCTATTTTACATTCCGCGTATTAAATTTGATTAATCTGAATGTTCTTTTTATATAGATAAAATAAAACATGCAATATCGTCACCTGCGTATTTGTCCGTAACCAATTCTTTAGTTACGTCGCACATGTCTTTTTGCACGTGATCAGGCAAACTGCGGTTGAAAAGATAAAATATTTTTTGAAACACGATTGACTGAGAATAACAACGTGAATAATATTCATTGGTTTTTATTTCACTTCAGATTAGAGGAAAATTACTCGACGTTTCGATTTCTACTTACGCCCAAATCGCCCGCGCCCAAGATCGTAGGAATTTTCCCATTTTTGTAACAACATGAATATCATAAATTATATGGTCTTGTTTTCGAGTCGTAATTTATATTTAATCCGGTGTACACCGGAATAAAATTATAAAATTTATTTACTAGCAAAAATATTTTAATTCATAAATATTATACTACATTTAAATAAGAATCGGTGTGTTTGAATTTTAAGGAAGAGGGTTAGGATTAAGGGTGCGTTCCAGTTGGGCCCAAAGCGACCGCAACGCCCGTTTATTTTTCTCGTAGGAAAACGGGCGTTGCGGTCGCTTTGGGCCCAACTGGAACGCACCCTAATATCCTACGTCACTGGTTTAAACACAGACGTATCTGTTTCGGGATTGGTTGCTTGCGCAACTCACGCCCTTTGATTCGCTATTGCGCCCTATTGCACCCTTGTTCAAATGTGTAACCGTCAGTTGGAAAAACCGTTCCGCACGAAGAAACGTTTGGAAGGATTGCGCGAAGGGTGGGCTGAACTGCTGGGCAATATTTCCCTCGCATACTGACATACAACCGATTAAATTGGATTAAATAGCGGTGTGCCGATGTAAATGACGTCTACAGAGTAGGAGAAGGGGAATACTACAGCAATAACGATATACTTGTGTTGGTGACGTCACACCAACGACGCCAACGCCAAGTGACGTCAAATGTTTTGGCGCGTACCGACTTCGCCTGGCAACCCTGCTACAGTGCTGCCCCTGCCGGCAATGCTGGCATACGAGTTGACAAAGCGTTAGAATTCGAAGACGCGTAACGTATATCGGGGATCGTGTGTGTCCGAAAACCAAGTCTCGTGGAAAGTGTCGATCAGGAAATTAATCCCAGCGGTTTCTATCGTTGGTGCATTCATTTGTTACGTTGAAGAAGAATTTACAATGTCGTTTCCAAAAGCCAGGATCCAAAGATTTAATGAATGCGGGAGTAAGTAGATACGTTCCTTTATTAACTTTCTTCTTAATTATGCAGAAAAATACGTGACCACGAGTACCACGTAAACAAATATAATGTACATGGTAAATAATAGTGGTCGATTTTCTCTTAGAGTATATATTTATATAGCGATGTAACGCATATAATAAACACAAATTTTGTGCATCCTGCACAGATAAATCGTAACACATAAAATATATGCAACTTCATCGTTATAATACCATAGCAGAGGACAGTGTAGTTTACATTTAACTGAACGTATATTATACTAGGTGATTCATAAATGCATGGCAATACTTGAAAGGCTAAATCTACGCACTAATCTAAATAAAAACGTGATATGAACACATGTCGTATATACTTAGTTTTCGAGTTATGGATGATTAAAGAAAATGATCGAAGTGTCCGGCTTCGTGCCTCGACACACGATACTGTACGCTTTAATACAACTTGACCTTATCTAATGTTTACAAACAATATCCATCGATATGAAGTAGACAAAACTTGGGGCGGGCAGTGCCTTATTCTCGCGAGTTCGATATTTTTCCAAAATCGGCAAAATGGTTATGTACACCGCTGCTGAAATGACCAACACGAATAATGTGCACTATCTATGAGAAAGGATAGCAAATGGATTTAAGACTATATTTTCGAAGAATACCTGGTATTTTCGAGCGGTTGCGGAACTAAATGCTACAGCGTGCAGTAGCGGCTGTTGAGGCACGAGGCGGGCGCCTTTCAAGATCGCAGAGTAAAGTCGAAAATCGCGAAATTCCCGAAAATCAACGATTTTTTACTTTATTCTGCGATCTTGAAACGCGTGTAGCTCAGAGCAACGTTAACCGATTTTGATGAAATTTTAGACACGTATATAACTTACTTAAATTTACAAACAGGTTTTTTGAATTTTCATTAAGGGTTCACAAAAAAAAGTTTAAAAAACCACCTTTACTATTTTTTTTTTGCTATTCCGACCAAGTGCATTTTTTTTTAGCTTCTCAAAAAACTCAAGTCTTTTGGATTAATTTTAAAAAAGTTATGCGGTTTTAAAGGGTGTCTGAATATTTTTGCAAGCCACTGTACGTCTTAGATTAGATTATAGACTATTTATTTTTTTGAGCTTTCTTATTTTCGAAACATCATTAATAATTCCCGGGTTACCGATATTCATGTAACTGAAATGCCGAATAGAAAGTCCGACAAGTTTAAAAAAAATTCATTAATGGATCATTCTACTTATTTAAAAAAAAAAAAACTTACAGATGACGTACCTCCACCAGGCGCATACGATCCAAAGTTTGGTCTCACGACAAAAGGACATGTTATTGAGAAATCAGAAAGATTTCATGATGGCAAAAGCATAGGTAGCTCTGAATGCCGTTTATCAGTTTGTACGAAAAGTACGAGCAACTTGATTGGAAATTTTCGAACGGTAAGGAACTAGGATGTGTTCGAAGAGAAATCGTGATAATTGAATTATTAAAAAAATATCCACAGTTCTTCCGAATAGATTTTCACTCGAAGGAATTTATTATTTTTCAGCCACCACTTCCACCAATTGCGCCGAAGAAGTTTCTTTCTAGGTCATGTTCAAAAGTAACTCCGCGTTCCATTCTTCCAACTAGAGAGAAGGAATTGAAATATAAATCACAGCATCGACTAGCAGACCTTCAAGTGGAATGTTCTAACAAAAGCAAAACTCTACAAGAGCACGAGAAATTCCTAGAAAATGTGGAGGAAGAGCTGAAAGATTTAAAATTGCAGTTAGAGGAATCATGCGGAAAGCAACTCGATGTGGTGGAGCAGCACAAAAGAGACATAGAAATAATGGTTGCGGAATATTCTTTCTAATTGAAATTTTAGTTTTATTCTCTTGGACCCTTTGACTTGGAATTTTCATTTGCAGGCCAAATTGCAGCAAGATATCTTGAATGCTCATAATGAAAAGTATCAATCGGAAATGGAGAACCTTCGTTGCCAATTATTGGAGGTTTCAGAGGAAAAGCAGCTTGAAACGCAGGTCAGGAAAGCAACAGAGGGCGATCTGAGAAGTCACATCGCAGATTCCACGAAAAAGATTACTGCCTTAGAGTCTGAATTGGCCGATGAAAGACATGCAAGCAGCGAGAAAGTAAACAATTACCGGCTCAAAAGAATTAATTTCCGAAAAATTGTAAATTGATTTGGAAATTGCGTTTTTAACTTATAGATTCGAAGTCTCGAAATACAAATCGAAGAACTGAAAATGAAGTTGGAGAAATTAATCGAGAGTCACAAATACGAAGTGAATGCGTTAGAACAGGAAAAATTCGAACTTGATTCTAGCGTTAAAAATTTAACCGACAAGCTTGCCGAATGCGAGGAAAAATTAAAAAGAGTGATCGCCGAGAGCAACGAAAAAGTAAGCAGGACACAAAATGTAAAACATCGCTGACTGTGTGCTTTTTTCTGATAATTTTGAATAAAATTTGTCTTTTTTTACACATCAGAATAGAATATGCTAAACGAATTTCTACTGTTGAAGTTACATTGTCCGATTCTCAAAGTTTTAGAGTTACCATTTACCAGTTTCTATAATGTTTGCTAAATATTTTGTGCTCTGGATTTCTAAATCAATGCTCTAGTACGAGCGTTCAACTTTTAATGGAAAATTATTGACGCAGGCAAATGCTATGATAATGGAAGCAAAAACCGCCGTGGAGGAGGAGATGCGAGTCACCACAGAAAGCTATAAAAGTTGTTTAGCACAAGCAGAAATGGACCGAGTAGCGTTAACCGAGAAACTCGTGGAAAAAGACGCCGAGATAACTCGACTCTCCGTTGCCCTTGAAGAGTTAAAATCATCTGCGGACACTCAGGTAATTGATATCACATGGAACAGATAAAAGGATGAACGATATCCCATGCGTGTGTATTGTTAATTATATATTATATCACAATTTGAAAAGATTTGGTTTGCAAACTTTAGGAGAGCTTTGGACAAAGCCTGCAAATGGAACTGGATCGGGCCGAAACTGAGCTAGCGGAGAAGAAGGAAGAACTGAAAGCTTTCAAAGACCAAATTTTGTCGGAAGCAGCTGAAATAGAGGCTAGAAAACATAGGTACTTATTTATTTATACATACGCGTATGTCCGTATACTCGAAATACTGAAATATTGTTCAGGTTCGCAGTTATAAAGGCGGAAAATCAATCTTCGGTCGCGGCTTTAACCAGCCGTTTGACAGAGAATAATGCTGAAGGAGAGAGGCTGCAGCATGAACTAAAGCGCGGCGAAGATTGCATAAACGAGCATCGCGATTTATTGAACATTATGCGTAATAACTCAAAGATCGTGCACGGACAAGTACATGCTTTGATGGAAGAGTTAGATGCCAAGAAGGAATTAGTTAAGCAACTGGAAGTCGACAGTTTGAACGAAGTGGGGTCAATGAAATTATTGTTCGAAGCTAAAATCGAAGAACTTGAGGAAATAGCAACGAAGAAAGTAACGAAATTGCAAGCCGACTGCAACATAAAAGATGCTCGAAACGTTGAGGTGCCTTTGCTTCTTTGATATTACAAATATTCAATAGAATAATAGCCTGTTTCATAAAACGGCACTGTTAATCGCTATTTAATTTTATATATTAGACGAAGAACCAACTTCACAAGATGACCAATCATCTAAACGAAGCACAAGCCATGATACTTCAGTTAGAGGAGAGGAGCGATGCTCTAGAGCTCGAAATTTCTAGAGTGGAATTACTCAACGGTAAACTGAACGAACGACTGAAAGAAAATAATGTAGCTTTGGAGGAGGCTGTAAATTTACTGACTGGCAATAAACTGTTAGAGGGTCAGTCGGAAGGCACTTTGCACGAGGTATATGTTCAAAAGTGTTGTCTTAGTTGTCTCTCTTTTACGTAAAATAATATAAAAGTAACATCACGTATCGTCGTGTGGCATTTTTAGGCACAATCTAAGATCCAAGAGCTTTCCGATGAAATTAAATCTCTTCAGGAGAACGAGAATGACATTGAGGTAATTGATACCATCAGATAAATCGTTTTAATGTATAAAAAAGATTTGATTTATACATGAATCGATATATTTGCAAAGAATTAAAGCATTCATTAAAATGTTTCTGTACAGGAGAAGATTAAGCTGCTTGAAGAAGAAAAATCCCGACGAGAAGCAGCTGAAGAGTAAGTTTTCCTCGTCATAGAGTTATTTGGTGATGTTTTAATAAATCCGCTTTTATTTATTCAGGGAAGTGAGAAAACTTGCCGGATATAACGAGCGTCTGAAAAAAGATTATGAAGAAATAAGCGAGAAGTATGCGGAACTAGTTGGCCATCAGAATCATAGGCAAAGAATTAAGCACGTCAGCCAGTTGAAAGATAAAATCAACCAACTGGAACAGGTGCGTCTCGGTTTCCTTCTTGGACTCGCGATCGATTTACAATTTAAATAAACAAGGAACCAAGCATTCTTTGTTGGTCCTTTCGAGGAATTGTATTCATTCTATTCTTATATATTAAAACATACCCTGTCTGACCTGATAAGACATTTTATATATTTTTAGGACATGCGCCTCAAGATAAGAACGATAGAGCAGCAGAAAGGAATCATAGAAAAACTGAAAACAGAAGAAAGACGTACACATATAAAAGGGAAAGAAAATACATTAGGAATGCCAAAGAATATCATCGATCTAACGTCGCCAGTTTCTTCTCCGCAGAAACCACTGACGCCTCTGAGAAATCGAAATGAATAGTTGTATTTCTTTCAGGCACAGTATTTGTATATAGTTGCGGTAAATGCGTGCTGATGAAACTTGTTGCAAGGATGACTCTAGTACAATTAATTCGTATGATAATTTGTATAAATATGTACTTCAGTATTAACCTCGCGATTCGGATGGGAATGCATTTTTTGAATCAGTATTTTCATTTTTCCCCACAGTACATATTTATAACTTTCTTATTTAATGTAACAAGCTTAATTAACGCATTTTATTTCGTGTAAAACGTTCAGTTTCGCAAGATTTTATTTATAATCTGTTACGATAATGTTTAGTTATAGTTTACATTTTTATGCAATACTGACTGGTTAAAAAGTATATTCAGTTTATAAGATCTATTTTCCTCTCAAGTATTTTAATAAATGTAGTTTTGCAGTATTACCAAGACTATCTAATGCTCTATTGGGAAACCAAGAATTTCGATACGCCAACTAGTGGCAGAAAATTAAACTACTGTGAGTAGGTCGAAATCCGTCCAAGTCCATACGATTATCAGTGTTTATACGTGAAAAACGAGTGTTTTTAAAATTTTTTTAACTAAATTTTTACTTCGATTAATAAATACTTAATCGGAATGTTTGGCGGGTTCGGGCCTACTTGCAATAGTTTGCCAACTTACCACCACAGCGCTGAAATCTAAGCCACGCCTCCACTTGTTTTCCCAATACAGATAAACCCATTTACCGCTTAATTTAATGTAGGTTGAATCCTACAAGTGCACCGGCGGGAAACTCTGGGACGTCGCACAGTGGCGTCGCTACTCGAGATGCCCGAATTACTTTTAACATTAAATGTGTGTTACTTCGCACAAACCACTATGGACATACAGTGGATTCCGTTTATACGAGCCACCGGTTATTCCGGACAGCCGTTTATTCCAGACGAAGTTCAATCAACAGAAATGGCCACGGTTTGAAATTATAATTCGCTTAATTGAAACAGCTACTTAATCGGACCAAAGGACGCTATCCCGATGTGTTCGAAATAATCAGAATTCACTGTACCAAGCATCAAAATTGATATGCCGCCGGCATTAGCGTTACCCGATGTACACCACGAGGAGGTTGCTCGGTCGGACTTCGTACATCATGGTGGCTCTGAAAAGAGCCGTTTTGTGTGTCCACCCGTGTCTCCGTTAGTCGAAAAGCCGGGCGATTAGTGCCTCCCGAACTGCAGATCCATTCAGATTTCTTATATTTTGCGGTAGAGGCATTGGTACTTCGTCGCTATCATCGTCGTCGTCATTAAAGTCACCGTCTTCCGGCCAAACGTCATTGAAGATTATAGACATATTGTGCAGCACAGCACATGCCACAACGGTTGTGGTAGAGCAGATCAGTTTGGTGGATAATCCTCGCGACAAACATGGAAACCTCCGTTTCCAAACGCGAAAAGTGGGTTCCACAATTTTTCTTGTCCTGCTTTGGATGTTGTTATAGCTGCAATAATACAACAGTCGGTAAATATAATTCCCTTTTCATACGGAAAATTTGATAATTCTAAGAAACAGAATACTTACATCAGTTCGTCGTCTGTTTGAGGATTTTGAAGCGGTGTCATTAAAAAAGGTAAGCAAGGATACCTGCTATCACCAACCAGCATGCCGTCCAGTCGTCCTTCCAAGTACCGTCTGTATAGTAAAGAGGCTTGAAAAATACAGCTGTCAGGTGAACTACCCGCGTACTCTGGTACTATGTCCAAAAATTCCATTCTTGGACCAATAGCAGCCTGCAACAAAGGTTCTAATTTGAGAAAATGAAACGAAAAACTTGGAGATTAAAAAAGGACGTGATATTCAATCGTAAACGATTAACCATATTTTAATTATGAAATAGAAAGATGCACGAAAGCCTACTTGCACATTAAGCGAAAAGTATCCTTTTCGATTTCGAAATGGTCTCGCAATATTGTTGAATCTTGTGGACAATAGTCTGATATGTGTGCAAGCAATGGCTCCATCGATATCGGGCAGCCCTATTTCTCCATTTCCTTTGCCAAGATTAATGAACAATCGACGATTCTCCCTGCGTGCTTCAACATCTCTTGGAATTTTTATAAATTCGGAGATTAAGCTCGCGAGTAAACAGCTGACCCGAAAAATTATCCTGGACACTGTTGGTTGGGAAATCTTCATTGACTCACCGAGCAGTTGCTAGAAATATATTTTGAACAATTTTCGTCGTGCAGACTCTTTAATTATCAATATTTCGGACATGAAAAATATAATATATATGTTTACCTGAAAACTCGAAGTTGCATAATATTGCAAGCACGCTAGTAACTGAAATTGCGGTGGAATTGGCAAGCCGCGGTTATTTGTTTTCGTAAGTGGTTGAATAATTTTTGGTAAAATGCCATGCAATACCGATTCCTTATTAAAACGAAATCGGTTTTTAAATTCGTTTTCTTCGTAAAATTCGAAAGGATTTTGTCCGTCACGAATGTATCTTTTAACAGGCCTATTGTTCGCTATGTCATCATCTGTATCCTCAAAATCGCTAATATCAGTATCCTCGAAATCGCTTATTTCAATATTTTCAATATCAATGTATTCTGGATTCATCATATTCGCTTTTTTTCTGGTAAACTTCAATACCCTTGCTTCGTTTTCGCTTTCTTCGCACATGTAATCAGGGTGGCGAGGATCATAATATCATAACCTAACCTGCAGCGGTAGAAGGACGAGAGTGGGGCAAAGAGTAGGTATAATAAGAGGCGTCACTCCGGGCGGAACCTTTGAAGTCCTTGCTTGACCTTGGCATTTAAATTGGTTGTCTATTTCGAGCGGGATATTCAAATCGACTAAATGTACCTTACCACAATTGGCTGATTATTGCCGAAGTTTACCGATCATTGCCGAATGGGGCCGAATGGGCATTTAAATTGGTTTTCTCACTAGAAATCACTGTTTCCCTAGATTATTTCTGTCCTTGTCGAGCTTAGAGCATATAAACATAGAGGAAGCATGCAATAGGCAAAAATGTAGACGGCGATAAAAAGAGAAACATATACAGGAGGGACACCCCCTCTCTTTCTGACATAGAAAAAAAACACTGGCGCTAGAAAGAGAGGGGGTGTCCCTCCTGTATATGTTTCTCTTTCTATCGCCGTCTACAGTTTTACCTATTGCATGCTTCCTCTATGTTTATATGCTGTAAGCTCGACAAGGACAGAAATAATCTATGGAAACAATGATTTCTAGTGCGACAACCAATTTAAATACCCATTCGGCCCCATTCGGCAATGATCGGTAAACTTCGGCAATAATCAGCCAATGGGGAAGATGACGCAAAGCTCGGCGCAGATGGCGCCACTAGCGCATGTACTGTGGTTGGGCCCGAGTGCGTATGTGTGAATTGTTTGCGCGCGAACTTTTCATTTATGCATTGTATAAACGGGAATGCGTGCTGGTGGCGTCACGGGTGGAAAAAAGTTGCAGTCATCTTCCTCATTGTGGTAAGGTACATTTAGTCGATTTGAATATTCCGCTCGAAATAGACAACCAATTTAAATGCCAAGGTCAAGCAAGGCCTTCAAAGGTTCCGCTCGGAGTGCCACCTCTTATTATACCTACTCTTTGATCTAACCTCGATATCTCTATGCTTATAGCTAACTTCACGCAAGCGGCTTGAGCGGCTTCAAAGGTGCCGTTCGGAGTGTCATCTCGCATTGTTTTACTATTCCCTCCTCTTCGGTCAGAGTGAGTTAGAGCGTGAAAACGCGTCATTGCCGGTCAAAAAGTTCGCATTGTGTATGTAAATGATGGTATATATATAACGAATATACAAATTCACTAAACAATAAGAACGTAAATACATATCGACAATATTTACTTTTCACTTTACACATTACACACATATATTTTTCATTTTCCCGCATACTAGTTTCCGCAAGCAACTAAAATCTAACATACTATGGCTATGAATAAAAACGTCATCGTACTTATGCCGAACGGTCATAGGCAGAATATTAAAGTTACACCAAATTCCACGATACTACAAGTAAGTTATTCGTATACATCAGTGTTTCCCTAAATAAACCTACTAAAAATAATAAAATTTTTATTAAATACGTTGATATTAAGCCAAACACATTTTCCATAGGTCCTGGAAGAGATTTGTAAAAAGCATGGATACAGCTCAGACGATTATGACATCAAGTAAATACTACCTAATAAATAAATTAAAGCAACGTACAAAAATTACAATAGGTTTTAATTGGTTATAAATGTTTTATTTATCTTTTAGACACTTTAACCGTGTGTTAGAGCCCAATTCAATATTACGCTTCACGGGATTGTCGAACAACGCTCAACTAGAAATGATACCTTGTAAAAAAGCGCATTCTAACTCTCCCGTTACGATAGCTATACAATTAGAAAGCGGAGAACGATTACTGGGTGAATTTCTACCTAATATAACATTAGCCCAAGTTTTGCAACACGTACGTCTTGATCAGGATCTTGACAGAACCGTTTTAACTTACATGCATTGTGAGGTATAAGAATATATACAACGTAACTTAGAGTATAATTCATACTAATGCTATATAGAGTTCATACTGGTTCAATTTCATTTAACAAGCAGGGGATATATTCAAAATAAGGGATCAAACTTTAGGAGTGTAGCCTACTGGTTGCGGTGATAAAAAAAAACATATAAACACAGGTCCACAAGAGTTTTATTCCCGAGATACAGCATTCCGGAGTTTCTTCGGAGAGGAAATGCATAAGGAAATAACGTAAGCAATGATATAAGAACGACGGTATTGGTTTACGATTGGACTGGAAATCACGGCACGTTAGTCTAACGCTGAAAAGGCATGTATCGAATAATTGCGGTGCTTGGAGGGTTTTGAGAGAAGGAAAGATCTCCGCAATGATATTGCAGAAGGCTGTTGAAATATTTGGAATAAGAAAAAGATTCTTGTGCGTGTATGGCAATCTGCGAGGCAACACTGCGAAGCGTGTGTTTTTGCTTGGGAAAATTGGAGTTTCGATGATTCGTCTAATAAAAATTACTTTGAAACACTATAGCTGAAAATAAAGATCGACGGAGGTGTGTTTTTATGATGTTTCATCACTGCAACGAGCAGAATGGAGTCGTAAAGTTTGGCCCCTTATTTTAGGATCAATCAGTAGAATTATACCGGCTGAGGAAAAAGTTGAATGGTTTCAAAATTTCTATTTTTATAGGATCTATTTTTCTTAAGGCCATCGCGTAGTTTGGTGAAGCGCGGCGCGGCGAAGCGAAAAGAAGTTAATAATAATTAATTAATTGTCCCCGCGCTTCGATCAATTGTTTATAAACTTATCTCGTTGTATCGCCGCGCTTCTCGAAAATGCGTGGCGGTCTTTAAAGGAAACAATATCCTTTTTTTTACATACCGTAAAATATTTGTTTTCAACATCCCACGCATTCATTCATCTTACAATCACATTGTTAACGGGTTCACTCCCACGGCTTTCGTTCGTAAAAATTTCTATGATGTTACGATAATATATACTAATTCCATTGATTTTTCTATGAATTAGAGATAATCATTAAAAGTAGAATAAAGTCTGTCATTCTTTGTAAATTTCTGGGACTGTAGTCTATTTAATTGTATAAAAATGAAGGTTCCACTTTTCACAAAAACAACCATAAATAAACAAAGATTCGAAAGTCACATATATTACAAATGGAAAATCTGAAAGTCGTAACTTACAGTTTTACTATAAAATAAAATATGTTGACTGAACAAAAATCTGAAGTACTGTAAACCACTGATAAAGTTATAAAGAGAAACCAAGTTCTACGAAATCTAAGTTACATTATGTAATTATTTTGCAGATTTATGGAAAGGAAGCTTTGAAGAGTACAAGCCTAAAATCATTAGGACTTAATAATGGTAGAGCCGTGTTACGATTAATGTATCGAGATCCTCAACAGATAAGCACTCAAGCGTCTACTTCTGATGCATCGGGAATTAGTCAGGCCTCCACTGCAAGTAATAAGAAGAGTGAAAGTAAATCCTCTCTAGTTATTGGTTCTAACCAGAGTTTAGATTCGTCTAAAGACTCCGAAGCTAGTTCCCAGAGCGTAGAAATAAAAGAACCTGTAATAAAAGAAATAAATGAAGAAGAGAAAATTCTCATGACAGAGAAACATCAAACGGCAGCGTCGACTAGTACGGACTATTGTTTCGCTGAAAGCCAAACTTTGGTAACTGAAAGTGAAGCAACACACACAAAAGACGTAAAATTTGTAAGAGTTACTTATTCAAAAACACTGATTTAAAATACGAGTATAATATTCATACATTTTTGTTATAGTTAGGTGATAGAAATGCCATGATATTTAATCAAGCTGCATTTCAAGCATTGCCCAGAGATGAATTGCCAGATGAGTTTTACGACTTAACTTTCGACGATGCGAAAGTACTATTAAGGGATGCTAAACGTCGTAGAGAAGAGCTGGAAGAAGCCCCTCTTTTAACGAATGTTCAACGAAAATTTAATCGAGAAAAGCAAACGTTAACTCTATTAAATAAGTATCATTATACAATAATTCGCATACAATTTCCAGATCAGTTTATCCTCCAAGGTTTATTTCGGCCATTGGAAACCGTACAAACAATCAAAGATTTCGTGAAAAATTATTTAATTGATCCAAATAGTGATTTTATAATCTGTAAGTAAGACTAATAGTTCGCAATATACAGGTTGGTTCAATACTTTTTGCTACTCAAATATATTTGGGATTATGAGAATTAAAAACAAATTTTTTTAACCCCGTGATTTAGCAGGACACACTTTTTTGTAGATTTGTATGCTTTTAACAATTAACCAGGTGCAGGCTTGAAGGGAAAACTTGCACAAACCTCGAACCATTGTTAAAGGTAGGGCGCATCACATTTATGTTTATACTTTTTACAAATACTGCTTCGAACAAGATGTGTATTTTTATGCTACATATGATATGTTTTATCGATATAAATACGTAGAAAAATTGTGTAAACGTAAATCAAAATAAATAAACTATCATAGTTTATCTATTTTGGTTTACGTTTATACAATTACATAGTTTAACTATTTAACTATTATTTTGTATAGAGTAGTAATTTGTTTGAATCTCCATTACAAATATTTTAACCAAATAATAAACGATTGAATATTCAGATTCGAATATTCTCTTTAATTCTTCTTATAGTATTTGTATTTCTGTTTTTCATACGATGACTTCATTGATTACGAGTAAAAAGTAGTCCTCGAAAATTATATTTTCGATCTTCCCTATATTTCGCGTACTTTCTTCGATAAGATTTGAAGCTTTTTCGTTGAAAAGAACATAACTTTTGTAGCATATAATGGACGTACACGTAATTTAACATGGTTGCATAAATTATAGTGATCTTCATGTGAGCCGTTTATTTTGAAAGTGGTGTAAGTCCATTTTTTCTTGTGACGAGATATTTAAGGGTTTAAATTAATTCCAAGATATTGTTAAATAATCTTGGCCATGCTTTTAGGAGCTTAAATCTACGTAAATTCATTATGCAACGATTTTTATAAGGAATACCTAAAAAAAGTGTTTAAAAAAAAACCCTATAAGTGGACTTATACCACTTACATAATTATTGAGCTGTGGAAGTCGTTGTTTGTGAAGCATTTTACTTTCAGTTGAATCACACTATGGTCTTAATCAGTTCTTAATATTAAAAAACGACTTACAAGCTAAAGGCGTAATGACTGTGATGAAATCTGATCTACTTTTTATGTAGTTTATTTCTTAATTTTTTTACATTAACTTTATTATAATATGATTATGTATAATATGTTTATAATTATATTCAATTCTTCATTTAGGATCGTTATGTGAAAGTGTTTTGAAATATTCACGATTTACAGGAGGTAATCAATCCATCACATCTTTGTATTTTTTTCGAATGTAATTTTGTCAAACATTTTTATATAATGCTGTCTAAATAGACTTTGCAGAAAGTGGACTTGCACCACTTTCGTAATAAATGATATTGCAATTTAATTTAACAACGAAACCTATATCGACGAAGGCATATGGATATTTTAAAATCTGGACTGCGAATTGTTTACAAATAAAAAGTTCAGGTTAAATTGTAACGAAATTAAGCCTTAATTTTGTCAAAAAAATTGAGTCATACCACCTTCATAATAAACGGCTCACATCTTAATAGCACTTAAATTTGGAAACAGTTATCAAAGATCTGTGGGCAATGTAATTTTGAAAAAGTTTGATTCTCATAGATCGATAAATATTTAGAGAGCAATAGTTGTTGAACTACCCTAATCATTCTAATTTTAGAATATTCAAATTGGAATTACAAATTATTTTTAAAACGTATTAAATATGTATTGTTACGCAATAGTTACTACTCCACCTAAACATATTTTGAATCCTGAAGCTCATTTAGTTGACGAGGACTTAGTTCCCTCTGCTATTGTTTATTATTCTGGATCATCGGATCTACAATTAGATGTAAAAGAAAGATCGACCGATCCTAAAGATGTGAAAATGCAAGTTTCTAGAATTAGGTAAGTGGTTATTAACGTCGTTGAGCACAACTCGCAACAAAATTACTATTTAATTTCTCGCACTAACTTATTTTCAGAATATCAATGATGACCCGAGAAAGTCAAATAATTAACGAGGATGCGATTGCTCATGCAAGTAGCAAATCAACTTGCGACGAAGATAGTACGGAATCGTTAAACAAAAATAAAAAAATACCAAAGTGGTTAATAAGTTCGTCATTGAAATAATTGATTGCCATTGTTGTTATTAATAAATTTAAATAATTTTTATATGTATATTGTAAAGGTATTGCATTAATTTTTGTGTATGTACATACACGTGATTTAAGTACATGCAGTTGTGTATTATTGCTATATTCAGTATCATAATAAAATATACTTTCATAGAACGAATATTGAAGTGAAATGAAATTTTTATACACGCAAAGATTCGAATTTTTTTTTGCATTTTTCGCTCGCCAAAAGTAATACAAATTATTATACAGTACAGTACGAAAAGGAAAACAATTCATTTTCTCAATTATCGTTATTCGATAATGCTACAT
The DNA here is from genome assembly GCA_960531205.1 of Andrena bicolor. Classification (NCBI taxonomy): domain Eukaryota; kingdom Metazoa; phylum Arthropoda; class Insecta; order Hymenoptera; family Andrenidae; genus Andrena; species Andrena bicolor. Next base: position 1,114,112 of record OY482666.1, read on the forward strand.
GTACGCATAAATTCTTTTTGTGCGTAATAAAGATCTTATCCATATTAAATAATTTTTCTGTCAAAATCGTAAATAGTCATAGCTTTATTTGTTTGCGCAAGATGATTAACAAGTTTTACCCAATTAAGTGGCGGTAACACATTTCAACGAAAATTTCTCTACAAGGTCGGTGTTATTAACTTTGTAAATCTGGTGGTACCGTAGGCGATGACTGTAATTGCAAATGCATAAGCCGCCGAACAGGTCCACCTATGAGATTACCTGCCGGTCCTGAGCCACCTGCTTCTTCTTTAATACTTTTCATTAAATTCTCTTCTATTGCGTCAGAACTTTTACTCATTTCGCTTTCAGTTTTCGCCATTTCGGATTGTAAGTTCGAATTTAATAATCGCATATACTTATCCATTTCACCGCCTTTATCTTCGTCGTCTTCGCCTAAAGATCCTTCCGAACTCCCTTCGAATTCACCTTCGCTTCCTGGCACAACTAAATCCAGTATATCTCGCAAAGTACAGTCAAATATGTCGGAATCAAATTCAATCTTCCCATTATCCTCTGAATCGTGCATTATATCAGCTTCCGTGGAATGATCGCTGGGGAAAAAGAAAAGCAACATAGAAATCGTACCGAATTGGATATCGTTGGAATTACGGTTTCTGTAACATACTCTAGAAATTGTACGCCGTCGATGTCGCTAGTCTGATTGAAGAAGGATTGCACTTTTTCTCTGAGACTCATCGATTCCTGTCCATGTTTTTTGTTTTTAACATTTCCCCATTGTTCGCTTAAAAATGCTTCTAACTGTACTGGATCTACATTTAACCAACTATCGTTATCCGCAGGACTTAATGTAGCTTCGTCTTGGGCTACGCGTCAAATATAATACAATGCTATAATTAAATATTAATGGAAGCTTTGCAGTGGCGGATTTAACAGCGTGGCCGATGAGCAGTTGCCGCCTGGGCCCCTGCCCAGAAGGCCCCCCAGGGCCCCCTCCTTAAAAAACATGATTTTATCAAAATTATATTTTTTTCTGTATTATTACACTGTGCCTGTTTTTAGTAAATTATCTATTCATTTTCCCGAAAAAGGGCTCCTACTCAGAAGGCCCTCCTAGGGCCTCATCCTTAAAAAAATAAATTATGATTTTATACAAACTATATTTTTGTTCTGTATTATTACACTAAGCTCGTTTTTAGTAAACTACCTTTTCATTTTCCGAAAAAGGGCCCCTACTCAGAAGGCCCCCAGGGCCCCCTCCTTAAAAAACATGATTTTATACAAACTATATTTTTTTTCTGTATTATTACACTAAGCCCGTTTTTAGTAAACTACTTTTTCATTTTCCCAAAAAAGGGCCCCTACTCAGAAGGCCCCCTCCTTAAAAAACATGATTTTATCCAAATTATATTTTTTTTCTGTATTATTACACTGTGCCTGTTTTAGTAAACTATCTATTCATTTTCCCGAAAAAGGGCCCCTACTCAGAAGGCCCTCCTAGGGCCTCATCCTTAAAAAAAGAAATTATGATTTTATACAAACTATATTTTTTTCTGTATTATTACACTGTGCCTGTTTTTAGTAAACTATCTATTCATTTTCCCGAAAAAGGGCCCCTACTCAGAAGGCCCTCCTAGGACCTCATCCTTAAAAAAAGAAATGATGATTTTATACAAACTATATTTTTTTTCTGTATTATTACACTGAGCCCGTTTTTAGTAAACTACCTTTTCATTTCGCCGAAGAAATGGGCCCTCAGAACGCTTGCCACCTGGGCCTTTTTTCTTAAATCCGCCACTGAAGCTTTGATAAATATCAATTTCAAACAAATTACCATGCAGTTCAATGTCATTGGACTGTATATTTTCCCACGCTTCTAAAACTTTCTCCGCGTTACTTTTAACAATATTTGCAGCGGAATGAAATAAATTCGAATGTTTTAAATAATAATCTTTCGCTGCGCTTAGGAGCTTCTCGTATTCTTCACTACCTCTGACTAAGTTTCTAAAGTAGCCGCTAGCTTCTAAACGTGCTAAATACGCATTTAGAGCATAGTCGTTTGGTCTTAATTTTTCTGGATTATTCACTGTTTCTTTTACTCTCCTTCTACGGTCTTCGTTTGCATGAGCAACTAACATTTCTAAACCGCATGCTATTTTAACACCAAGTATATGAGCATTGTACTTCGAACAAGTTATTGGTGGTATGTTCCAGCCTGTTCTCGGATCTCCAGTGTATCGGCAATGAATTGCCATTGCGTACAAACATTTAGTCATTTTTACATTAACCATAATTCGCTGTTCAGGAGGGAAGTATCTCATGGCGCGGCAAACCTGCGTAAAACATTTTATGAGAACAAATCTAAATTGTAATCGAGTATCGAGCTAAATACGACAGTGAGTTTTTACTTTTCTCTCGAGTGGATCGGAGTGACAAATAGTTCTAATAGCTGGCGCGATAAGGCTCGGCTCCTGATGAAGTATCGAAACTGCTTTCTCCGGCAAAAAGACTCTAGCTTTGTGATGTCTCTTCTTAATCTCATTGGGATAAATACCAATTCGTTTCTTCACGACATCTTGGACTTTGTCAGAAGCTTTAGAGAGATATGGATTTTTTGGTATATTATTCAATAAGTCAAGAAACGTTTTGTATTTCTCGCACATAATGTGCAACTCTCCGTTATAAATAAACACACGATTCTCGCATCTTTCAGGATTAGCCCACGAAGGTAGTACATTAGCTGCTTCGATTAACAGAAACTCTCCGTCAGAATCCACTACCTTGGCGATTAATCCATCGAAAGTCTGTGTAAGTTTAAATATTAAGAACACTGTGAACCATTCGTCGCTTATATCTTCGTCGAAGTGCAGTGATATGTAAACATGAGGTAATGTATCGTATTCTATAAGAAAAGTATAAATTAACAATACAATTATTATCGTCACGAAGCTTACTAAAATAATATTTTTACCTTCGATGGTCGGTACATTTTCAACAAGTTTCTCTAGCAACAACGCTTGCTTTGTTCTAGGACGGAAAATCAAAGGATCGCTATGCCAAATGTAATCTTTAACGAACGGTGCAATTTCTTCGTTGAATTTCGCTATTTCTTGTAAAAGCAACTCCTCCGTTACATTTTCCGAAGGATTGGTGTAGCAGATTTTCGGATAAAGAAAACACTCAAGTACATCGTCTTCTTTTATTTTAGATATCTTTGTATCTGTCATGTCTTTACTATTCAACATTTTTAATATCTTAAATAGCAAAATAGTTTTTAATATCTTTCATTTTATCATTCTCTTCATATACATTAACAATCTGTTTTAAGAAATATGAATAACATCGCAGAGGAGCTCTGCGTGAAAATATTTCTTACACCAAACGTCCCTGGAAAAGTTTATGAGTATTTAATTTAATTAATCAAATTAACAGAGAGAGATAGTTTTATAAGCAGAATTTGTAGCGGCTGATTAATCCAGAAAAGATATCAACTCAATTGTAAATAGTATTGGTCGTATTACAAACCCTGCCATTAAGATTCTAAGAGAACAAATTTATTTGGAAATAGTGGATGCGAGAGAGTCGTAGAGTGCGCAGTGTATGAAAATAAATGTTGAACTTGATTAAGTTAAATACAACATTGCTGTTCATATGGCAGTTAATCGTGAAAAGAAGCCGGGCATTTGCAATTGGCCCTGTTGCTAAAATATGTATGGAAGATTGGCAAATAATTGTGATTGGTTTTAAGGTAAGCTCTCGCTACACCTCGCCTCGATTTGGCTCATTTTATATTTCCTATACTTTTCTTATGCAGTTTGACAATTTGACTCACAAGGGGACCTTCAGGTTTGGAAATTTCAGAAAATTTTCATATTTAGTGTACGTGAAGGTCTTCACTCGGACATTAATTTCCCAAAGCAGTAAGTCGAGAAAATTGACTTTGGAAAATTCGAGAAAATCGGCTTTGGAAAATTTTAGAAAATCGACTTTGGAAAATTCTGAGTTCCATTATATACAGAGTGTTCCTCTACCTATAGTCAATACTCTAGAGGGTGATTATACAGACAAAAATGAGATGCAAATCTACCGTAAGCGCTTACGATGTATGCTTATTTCGAGGTAATACGAGTCTAGATGTGAGTGCGAAAAGAAGTTGCGCCGAGGCGAGGCGAAGCGCAGTGAATCCCTACTTTTATTCATTAAACAATTGCGGCATTGAGCAGCAAATCAAAGAAATTTAAGTTACAATCTTTAAAGTATATTGATGTTCTTAACCTGTGCCACCGGAGGATATCTGAATATTTCAAGTGGGAAGAAACGAGAGAATTATAAAGAAATTTTAATATTTGCGGGTTCGTAAAATCAAAGAAAATGTGTGTAATAAATCCTAGTTGCTAATTAATTACATTAGCGGTGATATTCGTAAATATATTAAGATTCAGTTTATTGTTTTTAGATTAGGTTAAGAACGTGTCAATGTTAAACTATTTACATTCGGAAGGCAAGAATCTGTATATTTACGAAATACGAAATGATCATTAATAACAACGGTCGAAGAATATTTTTCAGAAGTTTTCTAAATCGACATTACTATATCGTAGTTTCTGTTCAACTGAAATCGATTTGTATATCCAATGTATCGAATTTTTATTAACATATTTACCTGTCTTTCGGCCGTTTTAAACACGTAACTAAAATATTCTTGAAATTATCCAGGTTAACGAGGGTTATCAGATCAACTGCATATTTTGTTCCAGTTCCGATGTAGGTCATGCAACTTGCACGCTGTTATAAGGAGTGTATGCACTTTCACAAACAAACTCTTGACTTGGTAGCACTAGGTATTCGATACGAAAATTTGTGCATACGTATCTTGAATACAAGATGTTCGAAATAGTTGTGCAGTAGAGAATCTGAGGAGGAATAAATCTGACAAACAATTCCAGCCCCGCAATATGCAGTCAGGTTCAAAAATATCTCTTTCTAATTACCACAGATACAGTTTGGGGAAGGTATTGTACCCCTTCCTAGGTGCCGGTCGACTCTGGAGGCAATGCGCAGGCTGGCCGCTGGATGCTCATGAAATTATTATGTCGTCCGCTGCTCGATGTCGCGGATCAGCGAGATATAACCTATGTGCTATATTAGAACTAAATGTTTAGTTGCTACTTGGTTATTTTGCACGGTATTTGTAAACTTTTTCCGACTTCGAACATCCTGAATAAGATACTATTATTGCGCCGCATTTATGGTGACGAGGAATGTAATTAATCGGGGTTTGGAAATCAAAACTTTCATTCGTGGCGTTGTTATGATTATGAATGCGCTTCATTGGAATAGTAATTTTTGGCTTTATCGTTGTTATGGTCCTAATTATGCGTTTAAGGAGGTATTCGCTCGAAAGTGTGTGGAAAATGGGTAGTTTTTATCATCTTTTTCCGTTCAAAATAAACGTTCTTTTTAATACATATATACATATTGAGCTCAACGGTTTTGTCCGCTAAACACACCCGACGCGTGCGTTCTTTACAATCTCGTAAAAAATTTTACAATCGATGCCGGCACCGAATCTCAACAATAATTCTGTTATTTAAATTGTAGGAAACGGTTATTTCATTTCTAACAAAATTACTGAGAGTTGCTGAATATATGTACTTTTAAAATAAGCAAGTAGTTGCAAGAAATATAGATTAGATTTCCCACAAAAAATTCCCGAAAATCACGACGTCGTGCAAATATATCAGCAAAAAGTTATAATGACACTCTGTTTTTATTTGGCTAATCTTATCATTCATTCCTATTCATCATGTGAAATGTAAGCTTTTTCATACTTCTAATATGTATTCTTTTATTTTTATTATATTTCATACGACATAAATCATTGTTACGAAATGTTCATTTTCTCGTGATATATATTTCCTGCAATAATTCCCTTTCATGTATATAGAAAGATTATTAAATAAAAATTCTCTCAAGGATGTTAATTGTGAATATTTTTTTAACCGGTTGGAAGGACGACAGAAATGTGGAGGACCTTTAATTGAAAAACACGATAATAGTCTAGTGAGAATTATATTCCTCAAAGTAACAAGACAGTGACACATAAAAAAGTTGTTTTACAAATGGTTGTGTACCATTCCTAAGGTTACACAAAAAATGAAAGGGATGTAATATATAAAAAAAAACTATTTCATCAAATAAAAATAATCAACCTTAAAATTTTCAGTTATACCTGTATATACAGTAACACACAATACTAAATAAGATTCTTACTTCGATATCATAATACAACATAAATAATTATGAACAATTTCTACGTAATATTTACTCAATACTATCAATTGAAAGAATATTATTTTACTTATGATATAATGACTGATTTTTTGTGAATATTTATTTATTTATTTATTTATTTATTTATTATGTCAACAAGGCCTGAGCTGCCACCTATGGCTGCGGTCGCAACTCAGATGCGATGTATAAAATATAACATAATTTTACAGGATGATTTGTTTCCAATGGAACACCAGAATGCTTTTCTTAATTGTTGGGAATTAGAAAGATGTAAACATGATTGAAGTGTTTGTGAATGGAATTCATTATTTAAATCTTATTCAGAACATTCTTCCGAATTCTCACAATTACGGGAAACATTTAGATATTGTATTTCTGGTGGTTTACTTTATACATATGTAAAAGTACGTGTACACACGTTCGGATACAATTATACGTACATATGTATCATTTTAGCTAACAGCAACAACTATAAACTATATCGTGCATGTAAGGCGGTAAAAGTCATAGTGGTGTAAGTCAGCTAAACCTTATTCCGAGAACAAATCGTTCTATCAGAATGACGCATTAACCCTTCGAGGTCACACGGGGTGTATTGTACCTCAAAAACAATTTTTGATTTGAAATGCCGCACCTTTACATCTTCCAAAGGGGATTTATCGCAAAAAAAAAAATAAAAAATTTTTTACCAAATCTGTATTTGATCACAACGATAGAAAATCGTTAATTTTCAATTACAAATTTTAGCATATCAAAATTTAGATTTCTAGAAAAAGACTATTAGGCCATGACTGTATAAGTATTACGAATGTAGAATTATCACTGAAAAGTTAAAAGGTTCAAAAATACGAAAATAGTAACTCAAAAAATGACGCTGGGGTACAGTGACCCAGTGTGACCAATTTGTGATTATAAGAAGGTGTCACCACGAGGGGTTAAATATCGTTACGAAGTCTTATTAAAAGGTATTAGAATCGACAGAAGACTTAGATCCTTCAGAAAATATAATTTTTTGATTTTGAATGTGTGCTTATACCTACCACTGTGTACTGGAATTTTGGATCCTGATTTGAATGAAGAGAAATTGTTGGTTCTATGAAAACTTTTATTACAAACACAAACAGATAGCGTGGAATGAATTGAATTTTGGTGAAATGTTATATTTTCATATTTTCCCTGTATCTTCACTTTGTAAGAACACTAGTGGACATACAGCTTCATCTGTAGTATTTTCTGATTGCAAATTTTGAAAGAATGCATGATGAATCGGGGGTATATAAAAAAAATTAAAACCGGCTTCAAAAAAAAAAAAAAAAATTGCCCCAAAAAGTAAAAAATAATTTTTCCCTTATTTAATCTACGACTATCATATTTTTTAAGTCGGCGCAGATTTTTACACATTGCAAATGATGAGACACCGACTTAAAAAATATGAGGGTCGTAGATTAAATAAAGGAAAAAATTATTTTTTACTTTTTTACGTTTTTAATTTTTCTATAATTTTTTTTTATTTTTAACTTTTTAGTTTTATTTATATTGACACAACATGCTGAGGAGATATGCGCGTACGCACATAAAATAATAATAATTAGGAGTTATGCGGGGACAAACATAAAAAAAAAAATTTCTATCAATGCACAGATTTTGACTTTTTGACATTTCACTTTGACTTTTATCGCCTCATATATATGCATGTATATCTGCACATAGAATGTTTTCTAACAAATTTACGATGACAGCTTTTCAAATGCTTAACATCTATTCAATTACTGACACTGTCGATTCTTAAAATGAAGGATACAATTATCAATTACACTTGAACTCTCTACCAAAAGTACTCTGACAGATTCAAAACGAACACATAATGTACAAGTTATCTAAAATAGTTAAGAAAATATATCAGAATTAAGTATTGAATTAAGGTTTATAATATTCCAAAAAAAAAAAAAAAATAACAAATTGAAAGTTAAAATTCTAGGACCAACAATATTTTAAATTCAATATTTTACCAAAGCACAAAGCTAAAAATAATTAAATACAAAAATTATCTTAATCGACTGAAAATAATTCTTTGGTGTCAAATAATCTAAAAATAATGCAAATTCTATTTAAGAATTTCATTCTTTTAACAGGTACCTACAATTTTTCGAACATTGCCTATCTGTGAACAGAGCTACTCTAAATATTAGATCGACAAAGCCTGGATGCGTCTCCACGATGGGCTTCGTTATTTCAATACCTCGTAAACATTAACATCGTTTAATACAACATTTCACACCTGATCGCGGTGATTATAATTTGCGTATAGTCTACACAGCAGGTACGCCTGGTCGAGCCAGACGATGTAAAAGCATTTGAACAATCAAATGGAAATAATTCGGCATGATAATACTGTCGTCGATGTGCAATCTTAGTTTTGTACAAAATCTCTGTTAAACCTTTGCAACAGGTACAAATGAACCGCTTTATTTTGTATATTTCTCATTGAACAATTATTCACGATACTGTGTCCCAGTTTGTACATTCATTTCAGTTTGCACTCTAACGCATTTCAACGAGTTTATTTTTTAATACTAGTTGAATTCAATTGTGTGATTATAAAGAGAAAGTTATTTCAAAATAAAATAAAATAAAATAAAGAAGGAAGGCTTGTAAATGCTGAGAAATCCTCTTATATAGTAACTTACTGAAAAATTATATTTGTAAAAGATTACTTCAAAAATATTTTCCCCCCAAAATATTGCATACTGTGATATTTATTTATCGCAAGATGAAACAAAATTCACTAAGAACTTGAATAAAGATTCTTCTCAGTGCAACAATAAGACTAGGAACTTCAGAAATTCAGTGTAGTTTATAAATGCATATATGGTGATACCATTCAACTAGATAGATGGTGTTTTTTATTACTTTCAATCATCTTTTCTCTTCAACTTTACCCACGTCTGTTTCATGGTTTACTGTAGGTATATTTAATATCTTCATGTCGAAGATTTAATTTAATCTCATTAAACTTAAGGCTCTTGCTTAAATAGAGACCTTCTACTTCTAACTAATGAGAGTCTTACACATATTCTTTAGATTCATAGTAATATCAATAATCTAAAAATTTAACGAGTTCGCCTAACAAACTCCCTAATGCCTGTAATATTTACAGGTTGAATCTTTTGCGATGCGCTCTCCCTTAAACACTGTAGGGAAAACTTGGAAAGAAAAACTTGTTCTAAAAATCGTAGAAATTGAAATAGAAGCTGATGATCTGTTGGATCGATTCATTTCTAGGAAAGTCTTCCTTTCAATGCATTCAACCCGTTTGCTATGACATCAGTTAGTAGAGCTGAAGAGGAGCTATATAGTGTATTAAAGAATAAGTGAAATCTTATCTTAGACAAAATAATCTTGAAGAATACAGCTTGTTTGCAAACTCCAGGAGAAATAGATTGATTACTACCAGTTAGGGTTTGTCGGTTTTTAAAAACCGGTTTTTATTTATAAATTTGTAAAATTCGAAAACCGGGTTTTAAATTTAAAAAACCGGTTTTATGTACTAGAATTAATATGAAGAAATGATTTAATTATATAATTAAAAACGTTAACATTTTTACTTGAAATCGTCTGGAAATAAGCAAATTGTAGTAGGTAACTGTTTATTGTAATATGAGTTCATATTTTCAGAAAAAAATACGAAATGGCATGAAGATTTATAATTTCGGACCACAATTTAAAAGATTTATATTTTGTACGAATTTAATTATTTTAATTTTATTTTTATTTGGTTTTTGTATAGACTATATTTTATTTTTTTACATTTTTATAATTCAAAAATATTAAGAAAACTGAAAATGTTTAAAATAAGTAAAGTTACTATTTTGATTACATTTTTTGTTGTGAGAATTCGAAAACCGGTTTGACCGGTTTTGGGGGAATATTGGAATTCGAAAACCGGGTTGACCGGTTTTTTGGGAATACTGGAATTCGAAAACCGGTTTTTTCAAAAGTCGGTTTTTGTATAAACCCTGCTACCAGTGTCATTATTCGTAACAAACGAGTGAACTATGCATTGGAAGGTCCTGTAAAGTGATTAAAAATTTGTTTAGAAACCTGAGGACATTGTGGTCTATGACAGAAAGAGTTTGAACAGTGTCTCTTGAGACAACTTCCTGAATGCTGGCTTCGTCGCTGTCAAAAGACTTGAGTTCACTGTGCGAAGTGAATCTTTGCCATTCAGGGAGTAAAGAATCATCGAAAGGATCGCGTCGTACAGTCTAAGTGAGTGCGTTCGAAGTCCACGTGATTCAGTCGAAAGACTTCTGCAGAAAATCAAATCCCAACGACGGAGTCTTAGCAAAGGTATACTTGGAACCTAGCACCGTGCAAAATCACAACCGCACTGTCCTAGACTGGTTCTGGAGGTGGATCCCCGCTAACATCTTCTCTAGACTGGATCATCACCTCTGTTTGCTCTTTGGTCAATTCTTGTTGCTCTTTGCTTAGATTCAACTCCTGGTCCCCAATGAAACTCCGGCGAATTGCACCGTTCGCCACTGAAGACAAATCTGTGTTCATTTGTTGAGTGTCCCTCCAGGGAGTTGTGAGAATATGCAATCTCTGAAACAATGAATTTATCACTTGTTTCCAATACTTTAAGATTACGTAATTTTTATTCCTCTCAAAATTATGAATGTTTTTTTTTTTTTTTTTTTTTTTTTTTAGACGCAACTGCGCAGGTACTTTTGTCATTTGCATATTGTATCTCGTATTAAATTTAGTCCAACTGTACATTCGGGTGGAACTTATTCTTCGACTTTCAAATTTTTTGGGACACACTCTAGAATTGTGCCACTGGGCGAAAAAATATTCTGTGCAAAATTTGAATTTTGATATACTACAATGGAGAAGACGAGTTACAAAAATAAAACATTTTCAAAACCGATGCGGCACGGTTTCCTGTTTTCCAATCGATTTTAAATTTTTTCTCCCAATGACACAATTCTAGGGGGTGTCCCCGTAAAAAATCACAAAATTATTTCTAATTTCTAATTTCAAATAGAAATATTAATTATCGCTAAAATCGACTTCGATCTTAGAAATTCAGAATTTCAACTTCAACAGATATTTCGTACCCTGCGTCTTTTATTTTTTATACTGTAATTAACTCGAGAATTTTTCTCAAAAAACTATACCACTATTATGTTTAAACAAACGATTGATAGTGAGCGTCAGATCTAAATTCTCTGCAAGATGATTTTAAGTAATTAGTGTACACTACAAAATCCCAAAGTACAGAAAAAATCCAGTTAGAAAATTTACTTTACATTTTCGACTACTTAGTGTTTACACGAAGACGGTTGTTTTTTCTCTTAGAATATTTAATACACTTATAGCTTCGGTATAATACTCTAATCTAAATATTACTGCACGGAAGTACGGAAGAATAAAGAAAAACCGATTGTCTTAAGATAGAGTCAATTACCTGCATGAAGGTTCCGGGCGTTACGATTATCTTGTAAATTGCGACGCCTGGTATCATGGCAACTGAGGAACTCGCAATTAACCAGCCTATTACGTTTGCCCAGACAGGGTACACGTAATCCTCGTAAGTCAGTGGTTGGTAGCCCATTAAACCATAAACGATAATGAACTATAAAAATACAAAAAACACTTTTATAAGCAAATCTTTGTATGATAATATGATTAGAAAATTAATCCAAAATTCGACCATTTTTTTGGACAAAAGCGATTTTTTTTGTTTACATTCACCAAATTTTTAAATTTTATTATTAACGTCTGAAAATTTACAGAAATATTGACCACGATGAGTTAAACACGAATTCAACCACCTACGTTCCACAACAATAAGTCCTTCAAGGTCACTAAAGGCCGTACAAAAAAAATTTCTGTGAACTGACGTTCGACATTTTGGCTTTCAAATACAGCCGAGATTTTTCAGGCGATAAAATCAGATGAAACTCCGTGAATAAATTATTTGATTTATGTAAAGCATAGGCAGTGTATGTACCATCAGAAATATCGGAGCGACGAATTTCCAGCAGACCCGCCAGTAGATCCCGGGCGAAAACCCGATCATGTCTTTAATATCCGCGCAAAATCTGTCCACCCCGTAGATCCAGCTAATGGCGATCGCCTCTGCCAGAACTGCGAATAACATCGAGTAGCCGGCTGCGTAACGATCCAACAGGTGGAAAAAGTAGAAACCGCCCTGCGTGCAAATGCAAAGTGCGTTCAATAACACAGTATACAACAAATTTTCATTTTTTTTCGGATTTGTAACATTCAAGAGCTGTTTCTTATAGGTTTTCGTGCCCCGAAAACGAATTCGGGAACCGTTTGTCGCCATCACCCTCAGTTTTTGAGAAAATCGATTTTTAAAAAAAAATGCAAATTTTCAACTTTCAACATCTTTTGTGTCGAAACGGTAATACTTACAAGGAGAGTATTTTAGGTATCCGCCTCCGGTGATTTTGATTTTTGGATATGTTATAGAGGGCCGAAAAATAAGAAATACGTGTTTTTTTATTTTTCCCCGTTTTCATATTTTTTTTGGGGGGGGGGGGGGAGGGGAAAACTGCGTTGAAAGTTAGGGTTGAAAAATCATTTTTGTGGAATATCTCGAGAACTATTAGAGATAGGGGAATAGTGTGAATGGACGAATTTTGTGCCTTTCAATGCGAAATATCACTGACTCATCAGATTTTCAAAAAGTCCACTAAAATGATTTTTCAACCCTAACTTTCAACGCAGTTTTCACCTACAAAAATGAAAACGAAGAAAAATAAAAAAACACGTATTTCTTATTTTTCGGTCCTCTGTAACATATTCAAAAATACTCTCCTTGTTAGTTATTCGATTGTTCGTTGTGTCAAATTATTCTACGAACCCTCCAGACTACAACAATATAAGTTATTATTGCATTATGAACATTTAAATATATTTAAACAACGATCAAAGGGAAAAGGACACTCGAAATGCACCAATTTTTGCAGATATCTTCCAATTTCCAAAAAAAATCTCACCATCTTAGTTAGTAGGTATTATTCATTAAGTATGTTAACCGAATATACTGTTAACATTACCTTAACTATATATTTATTTTACCTGGGAGCAGGAGGCTAATCCAACGACGAAATAAAGCGTGAAAAGCAAAGCGACGAATATTTCACGATTGTTTCCAATAATTGGGAATTCGTCGCTAAGAGCAGTTATTATAGCTTCTGAACCTCCAAACTGGAAATAAATTCATACGTGATTATATCTTCTAAACGGCCACATAATCTGTAAAAATAGAACTTATAGAAAAGTTAATTGAAATAGTGAAAGAGAAAGCAAAGTTTATTTATTTATATATATTACAATGGTTCGATCTCAAAGATTTTCGAGTATAGTGGTTTTGAAGAATAAGTAATACAATTCTCTGAAAAGAAGTAAGTTCTTCCCGGGACTAAGTATTTCAGATTAATCATTCTCGGTCACTATTTAAGATTTATTGAGAGGAGAACCTAGTTTAGAACGCTGAAGAAGATGATTTTTTTTAACATGGATGAATAAAGCAGATCGTTCCAGAACTTTGGGGATATTTTAATATATATATTTATACAATATAAAAAGTATAATTGAAAAAATTCAAGCTCATCGCGCTGAAATTGACTAACCATTGCCCATTGATGCGTCTCGCCACTGGAATTATGAAATGGTGAATTATGAAAATAAATAAATCGAAGTTGCCCTTAGTTTTCATAAATTTACATATTGTCAATGAACTGAGAAGATAAAAGAGTCTAAAATTAACAAAATTGTGGGACCGTAAAGGAAAAGTTACGGTGTTTGAGGGCTAAATTTCGATGTTTATATGCAAAAAATATGGTTTAATTTAATTTGTTCCCAAATGTTTCCCGCCAAACTTGAAAAATATTGTTTTGTGAAAAAAACGTTTTAAAGTTTACGTCTCGAACAGTATTACTATCCATCAAAACAAAAAAGAAAATCGAAAATTTCGACCCTCTAACCCAGGTTCTCCCCTTAATTAATATACCTTTATTCTTAAAGAGTGATTAGAAATTAGTCATGAAGTGCTCTCTAATAAAATAATTGGATTTACAAGCCCAACATGTAACCATGTACGATTTGCAATTTAGGGTAAAGGACCCAATTACTGACACCTGACCAATTACTGTCACCTTAAGCTATTTTACTTAAAATAACAAATAAATAAACGTTGTCAAGTCATACACAAAAAGAATTATGTAATTCAACCTATAATCTATGCTATAAATTATATACTATAGTTTATTTATTCGTTATTTTAAGTAAAATAGCTTAAGGTGACAGTAATTGGTCAGGTGTCAGTAATTGGGTCCTTTACCCTATATCCTTTTTGTATCGATTTCATCACAGCTACAAGACAATGGTTGATTGAAATCGGGAATAAATCTGTACCGAGCTGTCCAGTCCTAGCGTAAGCAGCATCATGAAGAAGATGAGCGCCCAGAACATCGATCCAGGCATGGTGGCGATAGCAGCGGGATAGACGATAAACACTAGACCAGGACCTTCGGTTGCCACCTCCTGAATGGGCTTTCCACTTGCTTTAGCCATGTATCCTAGCACGGAGAAAATCACAAAGCCAGCGACGAAAGACGTCACGCTGTTGATCACGCTGGTCAGCAAAGCGTCCCTGAAAATTCGAGCAACAGGTTTGATAGCGGTAACTTGTCTAGGGTAAAGAAACCAGTAAATGACCGAATTGTTGAATGAGAAGCCCAGTAAATCACCGCATACTTTTATTAAGAATTGTACATTAATTGTTATTAATGTTTGTTTAATAAGCAAAACTAAAAATATGGGATATTAAAAGTGCAGCTACACTCTATTTATAAACAAATAGTAATTTTTAAATTCAGAATTGACATTTCTTTGCCTAATAGTCATTCACTGGTTGGTTTACCCTACTTTTGACTTGCCTTTATTGTTTTATCGCCAAGTAAAATATGAATGAAACAAATGCAAACAAAAAGGGTATAGTGCAACTTTATAATAGGAAGGCTGGGAAGCTATTTTCAAGTTATTCGATTAAATAATTTTCCAGCCCCTAACACGAATTTCCACCGCTGAAAAAAATATGTGTCTAATATATTCATGTACCTCATTTGCATGCCGAGTTTTATCAAAATAATTGGATGATGTGCCTTGTAAGTGGACACTCTCTTTTGTAACACACTGATATATTAAAGAAAAATGTGCACACTTTGCATGCTCATGAATAATGAAAATTCATTATGCAGGGATGATTTTAAATTTAATATTGTTACGTTTATATGGATTTCTTACTTGTACACATTGTTGTGATATTTATTGTAACTCGCATAAGCCAGCAGCACCCCGAAGCCCGGGCCGAGGGAGAAAAACACCTGTGTCGCGGCATCCACCCACACCTGAAACGAGATTAAGGGTTCTTAATAAAAACCAGAAAACAGTCTCGTATCCCCTGTTTCATAATTAAAATCAGATTTCACGGTTCTCCAAATAAAACGAACGAAATCTTGAAGTGTCGCATCGGTGAGTAAATGTTTTAAAAAAAAAAATGTTATATTTAGAACCATGGAATTTTGGATAAAAATTATCTGTGGACTTTATTACGTTTTGTAATAGAATTTGTTTCAATCATTATACAATTTAAATACTTTATTGGAGAAAGTAAGGTAATTCATTTGGAACAACAAGTGTCGATTAGAATCAAAAGATCGAAGTAGATCTCGATATTTTGCAGTGCCAAAATACGCCTCCGATTCCTCAAATAATTCCTCAAACGCAAAAATTGTCCAGCATATAATATTAATTCATTTTTGAATGAACTAGGTACCGTAGTGCCAGAAATTATTTATAATTTTCTCGAAAACTGTAAAATACGAATTTAAGAAATATTAGTGTATATTCTTATTGAATATTCACTTTTAGTTTTAAACTATGTTCGAACGGTGGTTACTATGCTACAAACTGTAATTCACTACAATTGTTTTATTTTATATCAACTGCTTAGAAATAATAGAAACAATTAGAAGTATCAATACAGTCTCCTCTTCTTTTTCGGAAAATTATATTTTATGAATTTACACTTCTTTATATCATTATTATTAATATTATGTCTTTATTATCTACTCATGCTAGAATAATACATGCGAGATCAGTGAGAAGTAGAACCAAGAGTAGGCGAGAGTGCAGTGACACCAGAGTTATTCATTAACTAAATAAAACATTATTTAGATAACGGATCGAATAAAAGTTACATTAACTTTATTACAACTTGAAGAATAAATTTAATTTTTTAAAATTTTTCAACTTTAACTTAAATCGACTCATGACGAATAATTTTCTTAACATATCCTTTTTCGAAATTTTTATTTAAATAAACCTTTCGCCTCTCTCCGAGTGAAACCAGTATTTATACCAAAATATAATCACCCAATCTTCTATCATTTATATAATTTATATCACTGAATCGTCCCATTTAAGGAAAACTTTCTTCCACCTTTTTTGCAAGGAGGGAATATCCCTCGAGAGGCGAGGGACAAACACGAGACGGTTCCAAAAGAAAGGGAAGGCTTCTCCGCAGAAAAGGGCGGCGTGGAAATGATTCCTCGTAAATCCACGGATTCCGGGAATCAACAAATTTCCACGCTCGCTGTATAAAATCCGTTCCAGCAATCCAGAAGCTCGGCTAAGTCACTCGAGGGAAATGCATTCCACTTGCGAGTCGACGAGGGTCGAACGTGGCCAGCCAAACTCTAATGGTCATTATGACAGGTACACAGAGTTTCCATTTTCAGCGTCGTCGGATAAACCTGGCACGTTCCTTTCCCGGCTATTTTTCCCACCACGATTTTCCCCGACCCTCTTATGCCCCGCGCATTAACTTCCTGCCCTTCAGTTTTTCATTCTTCTCGGTGGCTACTGTAAGTGGCCACTTCGTAACTGGCGGGCGACGATTCATCGAGGCCAGAAAGCTCCACAATCGGTCGTGAAAGCGAGAGTTTCTGTGTAGGAGTTTCCACGATACGAGGGCCAAGAGAATTTCTCGGCATAACGTTTTAATCCTTTGATTACGACTGCAATTTATAGATTTCGATGGAGTTGAATCTTGGTGTTGGATGGCGATTCATTGTATTTAGACAATAAATTGTGATGATTAAAGGAGATTTTATTATTGTAGAATTATTATTTTATATTAAATTGTGATTCGAGTAATTACTTCCGATGGTCGTAAAGTTCCAGTCTCGATAACAGGGGAAACTAATCTGTACAGTGTATGTATACAGCTATGTTTAAAAGAAGGAAGAAAAGAAAATTTGTAAGCAAAATATAAAATTATTTTTATGTGTTTACTATTTTGATACATTTATAGTGAATGAAAAACTTTAAATGTTTTTTTTTCGTTTTTTTCTATATTCAAACGTTGAACATTATTTAGTGAAATTCATATTTTACAGTTGATACTTGAAAGTGTCACAAATTTTGACGATTTTAAAAGAAGACTTTATCTCTCCTTCTTCGGTAGTAAAAGCGTAGGTCGTAGGGTTATTTTAATATTGTGCTTATTTTCACCTCTCTGTATTTTTCTTCTTTAATTATATTTAAGTCGGTGTGGTTATTATTATTAAATAATTTATAACGGTCCCCATTTTCAACTTTGCAAGTTATATTTTATGAAATTATTCAAGTTCGAAGTACCTACACTTAAATTTGTTAGAAATAGTATTTTTTAGTTCAGTCACAGCTTCGCCCGGAATTTAGATTCTGATTTTATTAAAAAAAAATAAGTTTTAGGTATTTTCCTTTTTGTGAAAATAATCACATTCATCTGGATTAGCCAAACATACACAAAGATTACCGTTCGAAAAATTTTAGACCACAGACAAACACACAAACATATAAAATTTCTGCTTTATATATTAAGCTTTGCCTGTAAAGTTTATTTTTCAATAATAAATTGTAACAGTTCAATTGGCAAATAAGCCGTAGCATAATTTGAAAAGTAAAGAGCTCTAGGGATTTACTAACTGCCGCCTCAATTAGATTTCAGATAACGTTAATCTTTTTTCTAATACATGTGTAGTAATTTATCACTGTATATTTTTAAATAATATTGATGAGTTTTTGCATTATTATGCAAAAGGTTGCAGTAAAACAAAAAGTAATCGCAAAGCATTCAATCTGAGAATGATGATCATCTACCAGATTACTATGCAGTGACGTAGAATTAATATTGAGACTTAAGAAGTCCTTTTATCGTTATTTATGACGGTGACTTTCATATTTCCTTTCTCGTTAACGCCACTATATTAACGAAGAGGAAATATTCATTATATTGGTTAGGCAAATGGCTTAATCTTGCTACGGCCATCGATTCTATTATGCATTTAACATAATATCAAAGAAGGAGGGATATACTACATATTAATAACAATTTTCTTAAACACGAGACGAAAATTGAGTTGGAAAAGACTCGAGGGACGTAATAAAATTGAAGTTGTGAAAAGTAATGTTTAATATTTCCAGTAACACAATTCAATGTGCATATTTCTCATTGATAAATATAGTTTCGCAGGAAATCACGAAGAATTCTCTTTGAATTTCTAATACCCAAGTTAATTAACAATTAAATTGTCTAATTTTCAAGATTTTTTGGAGTTGCAAGTGAAATTATCAAAATATATGCAGACACGCCACGCATGAATGGCAGAAATTGTAAAAGTGACTTTTATTTATTACCTCTGCTTTTGTGATGGCAGAGAAGTTTGGATTGAGGTAGTAGCGTATCCCTTCTAGACTTCCTGGCAGTGTAACACCTCGAATAAGTAGAATCAGTAGAACAGCGTAGGGAAACAAAGCCGTGAACCAAACTACCTGTGACAAACAAGGTCGTTTCCCCTTTATTGGTAGAAGAAATGTTAATTTCTCTTCTTTAACTAGAACCTGATATTACAATTTGAATAATACTTTCAACAATTTATCGAAATTCGAAGTCGTAGGATATTAAAAAATTATGAAAAATATCTCACCTTGCCGGAAGTAGAAATGCCCTTCCACAGAGAGAAGTAACAGATGATGTAGACCACCAGCAAGCACAACGCAATGTCCCATTTAATTGCTCCAAGATCGTGCAAGCCTTCACTTTTATGAAGCTCTAGAATGGCTCGACTTTAAATAAAATTATTAAATCGGTCATCCTCGTTTTTTATTCGATAACAACTTTCGTTGTGAAATAATGCAGAAATTTTTCGCTTCCCCAAATTTGTTGCTCTCCAAAATTTGCCGCTCCTCGAAATTTGCCGCTCCACAAAATTTTCAGCTCCCCAAAATTTATCAATCCCCAAAATTTATCAATCCCCAAAATTTTCCACTTCCCGAAAGTTGTTGCTCTCCAAAATTTTCAGCTCCACAAAATTTGCTACTCCACAAAATTTTCAGCTCCCCAAAATTTATCAATCCCCAAAATTTTCCACTTCCCGAAAGTTGTTGCTCTCCAAAATTTTCAGCTCTCCAAAATTTTCAGCTCCCCAAAAATTATCAATCCCCAAAATTTTCTCAAAAATCACAACCACGTTCGAAGAAAAGTTATTCTACAATTTCGACTCTTTTTTGCCCAATTCCCAGCCAAGTGTACGCGCACTAGACGATTTTTCAAATTCGACTTTCCCGACAATGGAGTTTTGAATAAAAAAAAAATTCTTTCTATATTTGCGACTGATTTTTGAAATGAGAAATCGTCTTTCCAATGCTACTACGATTTCGAAAGCACCCTGTATTTATTTGGAATCTAGCAATAGGCATAGTAACGCCATCGAAAGCGTCGATAGAAAAAGAGATTAAATATGAAATATTCTTACTTGAAATATTCTTGGGAAGCAGTCGTGTACCATTCACTGGTGTCATTTTCGTTCGAAGTCCTGTCCAATTGTTCCTCGGTTAGGGACGCGTTGCTGAAGTCCGACGAATCGAACGATTCAACGAAAGATGAATCGTCGAACGCGTAAGAGATATTCGCATCGAATACGCGGCAATGCGGCGTGTTCCATGGATTGTCGCAGGTGGTCCAGGGTAGAATGCTGGAGAACGAGGCGAAGAAGTACCTCAGTGCCCAGGCGATGATCACGTTGTAGTAGAAGTCGACGTAGAATGCGATTAAGGCCACTGCGTATCCGATTCCTACCCAAACAATACACTATGATGTTAAATTTTTGGGCAAAACATTCGCTACCACTTAAAGAGTAATGCATTTCCTTATCTTTTCATTCATACTAGAAATACGATTTTTTTTTGTTTTGTCAACGTGGAAACTGAGCTGTTTTAATTTTTTTTGTATAAAAAAATCGACCCTGAAAAAGATTATTGCAATCGGACAACAGGAAGGAGCGCCGAGCAGGTCTGAAAGTTTAGAATTCATCAATTGTTTGAATTTGAAGGATTTCTCAAAAATGGTAAGCCCTATCGAAATTTTGTTCAAATAATATTAAAAGAGCGTTCAATTTTCTACAATTAATGTCGATATAAGTTTTTCGTGCTTCCAACCGTTTTTTAGATAATAGCGTTTGAATATAAAGAAATCTGCAGCACGCGTGTGAAGACAACACAGGTGGGGCGCGCGAAGTGCAGATTACTCTATATTCAAACGCTATTATCTAGAAAACGGTTGGAAGCACGAAAAACTTATATATACAGTAATTGTAGAAAATTTAATGCTCTTTCAATATTGTTCGAAGAAAATTTTGATAGGGCTTACCATTTTTGAGAAATTCTTCAAATTCAATCCATCGATGAATTTTAAACTTTAAAACCAGCTCGGCGCTCTTTGCCCGATTGCAATAATCTTTTTCAAGGACTATTTCTTTATCAAATGGGCCCATATTATGGGGTGAGAGCAAAAGAAATCGCAGGTTGAAAATAAAGGCGCTCTACTCTACACACTCGCAAATCAATTACCACCAGTTCAATTTTTGTTATTTGCGAATTTGCTTTCCGGGTGTCTATTAAGTATTAGGAGGCCTTCTCTGTGCGGAATAATTGTGAAAATTTATTAAATTTTTTTTTCAATGTATTGAAGGTCTCTAATTAATTTTCCTTTATTTGGTATTTTAAATTAAAAGCAGTGAAAAGTCACATTTTGCGCAAATACAGCAGGTGTCCCAATATTTATGAACGGCATTGTATGTTTATATTCCAATTTGCCAGTAATTAGTAGCGCATATCGATATAAAAGCCTCGAAAGGATTTAAATCCCCCGAGCCGCGTTCTTATATCTTGATTCCCGAGTCGTGGAATGTTCCATTATCCCGCGGGAGGGATTTGAACGGCGAATGAATTACGTGGTTCATCGATGCGGATCAGAAGGAAGAAGTACAGGGGAGACAAGAGTCAAGAGGAATCCCTCGCTTACATCGATCATGGCGAGCGTCCCAGTTGAAATCGCCGCGATGAACCAGGAAATTGACGGAAATGGAAGCTCTTCTCTAGCGGTGCTCGGCCACCCCTCGGATTTCCCCAGATTTATACGCGTTACATAAAGCGCCGTGCACCCCGCCGTAGTGTGCAATAAAAGAAAATACACTGAGTGTGCCTAATGCGTCGTTCTTCATCGCCAGCAAAGTGCTAGGAGGAACGTTTTCAAAGATCTTCCGGTAGTTGGTCAGAAAGGTATTTCAATTTCGTGCATTAGGTGAAATGGCGAAGGCACCTTTTTCAATACTCTTCCCTTAAAGTTCGACATACTTTTTTCTGACACTCGTAAACGTGGATCATAATTTTCTAAATTTCTACTAGCAGTAGTTGTGCAACATGTTTATATTGTATTAACAGTCAATAATAAAGAATCCCTGATTTACTAAAGCGATGATTGAAACTAATCATTTTTTGTTATTAATTGTACACTTCGAAAAATCGTGCTTGAATCTGGGAAATCCGGGGGTAGAGTGAGAGAACTTATCGCAGTGTAAGTAGATCAGTTGGAAAAGTAATCGATTAGGAGCGTGGAAGTTTTAATTAAAAAAATGTCGAAATGAGGAATGCAGAATAACAGAATATTAAAAGACAAAATGACTGAATTTTTATGCAATTAGCTACCAATAATTGAAACAGCAATGCGAATAGAATAACGGAAGACAGATGAAGAGGGAATAGGGATTAACGTCCACTTACCCTTGAGAAGTGGTACTAGGCGGCCCCAGCAGGTGATTGCACCCTTTCTATTGAACTGGCCTAGAGCAAGCTCCATATAAAAGAGAGGAATCCCACCTACCACCAGCATTATGCAATACGGAACCAAAAAGGCACCTGTGAACAGAAGTCGATCCGCAAATTAGTCTCTTCCCTCTAACGATTTTATTTTTAATCTGTGACACTTCAAAAGCAATTGTAAGAACAAGATAGCACATAAAATGGTAGGAAGATTTTTCAACAACATTCGCACTCACCAAATATTTCCATTTACACTTTGTGTCATTTAGATTTCAGCTCGCAAAACGACGTCTATTTAATTGATTACTCGATAGATTTTTATCGTATTATTTCGGTTGAAAGCAAAAGTAAGTTTTCCCTTCGACAAAATTTTCATATTATTCTCTAAATCGACGAAGAAAATATTATAAATTAAAATTGAAATTAAAATTTTAGGTAAATTATCTAAGTTTAAAAAAATTTGTTTCTTTTTGCAATCAGATGACTGTGAATAATTAATAAATAATAAGGAGGATCGATATATAAAAGAACAAATCTACAAGTTGAAAGATGCCTCCTTATAATCAAAAAGAGATTATTAAAATATTAACAATAGTTTTTTAAAAAAAAATTCATAAATTTCGGGGGCTGCTTCCTCTTCCTTATCATACATCATGCAACCCTATTTCCCATTTTCTTCCTAGGATCTATATTTTCTGGCCCATTCCCTACTCTTGTCACTCGATTAACAGTTTCTTCTTCCCCTTTCTCATACCACCTATTTTTCGAGGATTACAATACTCGCATCTTCTCGTTAGATGTGCCCCTTAATCACGATTTAAAATGCCTTGAGTGCCTCTAATTAATTATCAGCGAATGTACAGTTTGCTTGCTGATATACAAAAATAATGGAAAGTGACAAGGTCGGGAGAGTTGGTCCAAATAATTCTTTAAGCTGGGTTTACATTAGTCCAGTCCAGTGATCCAGTAGAGCACTGGATTGGAACTGGAATAATGTAAACAGTGTGTTGATTCCAGTACAGTGCTGTCATTCCAGTACAGTGTGTTGATTCCAGTACAGTGTGTTGATTCCAGTACAGTGCTGTCATTCCAGTACAGTGCTGTCATTCCAGCAGATTTCCACTATTTATCGACCGACTGTTTTTATTTTTCTCTCACTTCTCGGAAGCCCAGGTTTAGGTATACACAGCAAAAGACTGAAGCTTTCTGGGTCTACGATGCGTGTACTTGATTATAAGATATTCTGCGTGAAACATTACCATATGGCAACAAAGGCTTTAAGCTGGGTTTACATTAGTCCAGTCCAGTGATCCAGTACAGCACTGGATTAGAACTGGAATAATGTAAACAGTGTGTTGATTCCAGTGCAGTGCTGTCATTCCAGCAGATTTCCACTGGATCGAAATTTCTACTTTTCGATGCTACTTTTATATTTTTTTTTATCCTTCTTTTGGGTGAATCTATTATTATTACACTCTACCACTTTCAACGGTTCAGAAACCACTGGAATAATCAAGACATCGACTGATTTCCAGTCGAACCACTCGCTGGATCCAGCGACTGGAATAACGTAGACGTCCACGTGATTTCCAGTCAAACCACTCACTGGATCCAGCGACTGGACTAATGTAAACCCAGCTTAAACACTTTCGTTTTATTGGCGTATCTCCGAGGACAAGCTTCGGTTTCCTATCGTCTTTAATGACGTCCGCTGTGTGTCAAGAGAGCGGCGCCAAGTGCGGGGCAAAAGAGAGTGATGCGCGAGCCACTCGCATCACCGTGTTAGCTGCATAACTGAATTGCAGGATATTCAGAGCACAGGCAGCGGCGAGGTGCTTTTAGGTGCGTAATTCGATAGTGAACTTTCGAAAATGCGGCAAGGTGGAGCTAAAATGGCGATTCGGATGAGGCCGATTCGTCAAACGAACATAGACGTACAGGCTGTCAAAAGGAAATCTGGGACATTTTTTTCGGGATCGATCCTGGGCGCCAAGATAATGGAAAAGGTTCATAGTCCGACAGCCTTTTGTTTTTCAGTTAGAAGTAATTTTTTAAATATAATATTTACAAACGGAAGTGTCTACAAAACAGAGATGGGCGAAATTTTTTTTTAAATAAAATTTTGAATAACGCATGCAGGTGAAAAAAATTATTCGTCACGTGTCGAATAAAGTTAACTCGGGTTAACGATTTTTTTTTAACTTTTGTTCGTTATTCGAAATTTTATTTAGATAACAATTTTGCCCATCTCTGCTACAAAACTCGATTTATGTGTATTAGTTTTTAATACCATTATAAGGGGACAAGTAAGCAGTCAAATTGATCGAAAATCAAGTATTTTTTTGGAAATTAATTACAAGAAGATAAAAGCAAGTGCAGAGTTTTTCTTTTATACAATGTTTATTACTACCACGTGGAGTAAAAAAATATTTTTTGTTTACATATCTATTTTGCAAATTACACCAAACGAGGTTTATTATACAGTGTTGTAGAAAAAGTGTCTTTGTAATTTCGGTCTGAACCTCGGAAAGATCACAAAATTTTGGAATCTGTGCTGCGTTTAACTAACTTGTTATCATTTTGAGGGTTGTTAATAAGTTTCTGCATAACTTGACCCATTTATTTCCTATGGACTCTATAGTTTTTTCAGTCTGCCGAAATAAAGAATACTTCTCGTGTCTAAATTAAGGTAAACTACATTGTGATAATCACTCTAAAAGGCTTTTGAAGGACAGTCCGTGATCCAGCAGACATGAATTATAGGTGGTAAGCATGGCTATTGCTATTGCGTCTTTAATCGCGAATCCTCTGAAATATAGTGGACATTCCTTTCCACCGTTCTATTTTCTCTCCGATCAGTTCTCCATCGTAACCACGGAAACGTAATCGCATTAAGAAAGTATATTCCCTTCTCCTTATGTCTCGTGGTTGCATTGATTAATTTTGTCTTCTCGATGACGAGCAAATTCGATGAAAGTGCCGCTCTAATGATTTTCAATTCAATTATCTGGCAGCAATAGGAAATTTATTTTTTCTTTGCTTTGAAAGAAGATAATATAAAAACAATGTAAATCCTATTTTATTCAATAATGGACTTCTGTGCTGTTTTTCAAGAAGACAACTACGTTAATTAACAACTATAAATATGGTGTCTGAATTCTATTATTATTACAACTTATTACGACCTTTTTTAAATTGTGTGTTGTAAAGTACCTTCTATAGAATATATATATATATATATTTATGTATATGAATATGGTCTAAATGAAAAACAGTCTTTTAAAGAAATAAAAATTATTTATGACTATAAATTATTATGATATAAATTATAAATGATTGAAAAATCAAATTTGTATATTCTTAAAAATTGCATATATAAAATTTTCATGACAATCTTCACGTATCTACTGAGTCACACATTGCCTATGACACGATCTATCTTTCTGAACAATAAATTTATTTATTTCTAGTTATCTATAACGCTTTTCACGAAAATGTTTTAATCAGCACGCCGCCTTTAAAATAAAAAAAGTCTAAAGACATTTGTTTTATCATTAACAATGCACGAGTAAGGAAATAAAAATAATTCCGAAAATAAATAAGGAGGTGTAAATTATAATAAATGTATTTTATACCCACATTATGCATTGTGGGGATTAGGAATCTATGGAGAAGTCCTAATTTTCTATGATTTCGTTTCGATTCACCACATAAAGACAT
This sequence comes from Andrena bicolor, assembly GCA_960531205.1. Taxonomy (NCBI): domain Eukaryota; kingdom Metazoa; phylum Arthropoda; class Insecta; order Hymenoptera; family Andrenidae; genus Andrena; species Andrena bicolor. The sequence continues at coordinate 1,140,371 of OY482666.1, forward strand.
TTCCCTCTTGTGTCGCGAGCACATATCCGGTTTCAAATGGCACTTCCGTTTCATTCTCGTCCTTTGAGACCCGCTGTTTTGCATTTGACGTAGGATCACAGGTACATTAAAGCGTTTAAATAAAGAAACTAAAATATTATAATTATGAGCTTCAAGTCATCTTTAGATTCATCAAAGAGTAATAATTTTTAATTAAAAAATATTGCAAATTTATAAATTTTAAAGGCACTGAAAAAACGAAAAAAATAGGGGAAAAGTGATTTTAAACTTTAAGTGTCGTTATTTTCTCAATCAAAAATGTCATTTTTACTGTTACGTCCACGAGCGAGTTTCTTATTTCAGACCAATGCAATGGTTTACTTAGGTGCTATAGGTTCCACCGTTTTGGATGAATTTTTTCACGCCTTGACTTTAACAACTCCCCAGTGCCGTCTGCAATGATTAATTGTAAAACCAAAAAAATTATTTCTTTAGTTTAAGACATCCTTAATACAATGCAAAAAGTCCCATTAAATTGTGTGTAGTAGTTTTCCTTTAATTAATTCCTAAAGATCATCTATTTTAAGGGCACCAGACCGGAACACCCCCTTAAAGTTGGAATGTGTCAAATGTGGTTTGAAAAATTCCGATCAGAAGATTCTGGATTGAATAATTTTCCACGTTCTGAACGACTAAATGCAATAGATAAGGAAGATTAAACTCACAGGCAATAATTACCTTATGTCCGATTTATATCGATTTATATCACTACTAGAGAACTCGCGATGAAGTTTAATGTATGCCAAACATGTATGCACACTTAAAACACTCTAGAAGAGTAACGCAGTGATATCTAGTAGTGGTGGAGAACTATCGATGGTTCTCACTATCGAAAACTATAGATGGCTTATTTTCACTATCGATAATTATCGGTATTGAAAATCGCAGGTTAGTCAATTGAAAAATAATCAGAATCCCAAATTTAATTTGTAATATTATTACAAATTTCGATAGTGAGAACTAGGGTTTGTCGATATTTAAAAGCCGGTTTTTATTTATAAATTTGTAAAATTCGAAAACCGGGTTTTAAATTAAAAAACCGGTTTTGATAATTAAATAATATTAAGAAAACAGAAAATGTTTAAAATAAGTAAAGTTACTATTTTAATTACATTTTTTGTTGCGAGAATTCGAAAACCGGTTTAACCGGTTTTGGGGGAATATTGGAATTCGAAAACCGGTTTTTTCAAAAGTCGGTTTTTGTATAAACCCTAGTGAGAACCATCGATAACTATCGATACTTCTCCACCACTAATTTTCACTATCGATAATTATCGGTATTGAAAATCGCAGGTTAGTGAATTAAAAAATAATAACAGCTGAAATTCAGAATCCCAAATTTAATTTGTAATATTATAACATCTCACTATCGAAAACTATAGATGGCTTATTTTCACTATCGGTAATTATCGGTATTGAAAATCGTAGGTTAGTGAATTAAAAAATAATAACAACTGAAATTCAGAATCCCAAATTTAATTTCTAATATTATTACAAATTTCGATAGTGAGAACCATCGATTCCCAAACTATAGATATCTTATTTTCACTATCGATAATTATCGGTATTGAAAATCGTAGGTTAGTGAATTAAAAAATAATAACAACTGAAATTCAGAATCCCAAATTTAATTTTTAATATTTTAACATCTCACTATTGAAAACTATAGATGGCTTATTTTCACTATCGGTACTTATCGGTATTGAAAATCGTAGGTTAGTGAATTAAAAAATAATAACAACTGAAATTCAGAATCCCAAATTTAATTTCTAATATTATTACAAATTTCGATAGTGAGAACCATCGATTCCCAAACTATAGATATCTTATTTTCACTATCGATAATTATCGGTATTGAAAATCGTAGGTTAGTGAATTAAAAAATAATAACAACTGAAATTCAGAATCCCAAATTTAATTTTTAATATTTTAACATCTCACTATTGAAAACTATAGATGGCTTATTTTCACTATCGGTACTTATCGGTATTGAAAATCGTAGGTTAGTGAATTAAAAAATAATAACAACTGAAATTCAGAATCCCAAATTTAATTTGTAATATTATTACAAATTTCGATAGTGAGAACCATCGATAGTTCTCCACCACTAATATCTAGTAAACCAAGAACGTAAAAACTTTCCGTTCCACCGAATATATAGCAGCAAGCCGGTCTACGAGGAGGCGAGTGTCGCGCTCCGAGATTTCCGCGGCGAAGAAACGCGGGACGTTCGACAGAAATCGCGCGACATAATGGATCGCGTACGGTGATATGGAGCAGGTGGAGGCGCCGCTGGCGTCCATGATCAAAGGCCGGCCCGAATGGGAAATTATAATTAATTAAGGTAATTGGAAATTAGCGACCGATCTTGCTGGTACTAATGGCTCGACCTGCTCTCCTCTTAATTGAGTTAGCCGCCGCTTTTGAGGAGGCCCCGTATCGCTGATAGCCAGCCGTGTAATCGTGTTCCTACGGGGGAAGGCACGATAGAGCAAGGCTAATAGAATCGTCGTAGACGAGCGTGGTCTCTTCTAAGTCGCCGGGATGCTTACAGGGAAGTAGTTGTTGGAAGGTTTGTAAAAGGGAGCGATGGTACGCGACGTCAAAGGTGGCTTCGATTTCAGGCCAGGCAAATGCCGGCGCACTGATTCTGAGTCACAAAATTATTGCCGGGGCTGGAAGTTTCAATGTGTTTCAAGTAAAAGCTGAGTGACAAATATTTTCACCACTTTTGGGCAACAACTTTGCGGGAAAATGGAGGAATCCGAATGCAACAGGGTAGAAGAATTATTTATAGGAGAAGAACGGAATGTGGGAGCGAAGGGAGAGAAAATTGGCCGAAATGTGGGGTCGAAATTAAAAAAAGGGGCGAAAACACTCTGAGACCCATTTAAAGGTGGCGACTCACCACGTTGGGAATCACTGTTATAAAAATTCAGTTCCAATTTCATATTTCGTCTTTTCTATAAATTTTATAAATTTTATAAATTCAGATCTAATTTCATATTTCGTCTTTTCTATAAATTTTATAAAATTTATAGAAAAGACGAAATATGAAATTTATAACAGTGATTCTTCTGCTTTTGCTTTCTTTTCTTCGCATTTTGGCATTAATATATATTTATTAGAAGTATTAGTATTAGAATTGTTATTTTATACTATAAAATGCGAAGAAAAGAAAGCAAAAGCAGAAAATTTATCTAAAATTTAACAGAAATGAAAACCTGAGCGATGACGTTGGAAAGAAATGGTATTTCGAGATTGCTCAAAGTATGAGATAGGAAATTAAATCCATTTGAACGGCGCAATTTCTTGAGCCAGTGGGTGACCCTTAAATTACTCTTTCGCTTTAATTTGGGCCAATTTCGAGTCCCACGGAGGCTTTCGCGGATAAGAACCTTGAAGTGAAATCTAAATATCTCGGGTCATTTTCCACGAGGTAAATGCCAATTAGCCGACCGGTTAACGCGGTATTACCTGGCTGCAGGAGTGTATTACTTGCTGCATCCTCCATTGCAACAGCGAAATAACGGTTGACGATGTTACCGGGTCCGTCGTGAGAAAATCGCAATACGTTCAGGTAAGAATTTTTCGCGAATGTGAAAAATAAGAGGCCTACTTTCCTCTGCGACAGATAGGGTAAACGCACCAGTAAATGAACAGTTAAGGCTAATGAATGAACACTATTATAAAATTATGTTTGCAGCTCGAATGATTCCACTTGCTGCAAAAATTGTTTGGATATGAAGCAAGAAATGGAAAGAAGTCTCTAATTAATTAGTGGCTTACTTTAATAACTTATTTTACTCATTTTAATAAAAAATGTTCATTCACTGGTACGTGTTCATTTACTGGTACACCCACTCTATTACTGCAAATATTTTAATTCTACGTTTTATTAATTTTAACCCTTCGTTGACACACCTCCTTTTTCGATCAAGTTTGACACACCTGGGTGGCTCACACCCAGAACAATTTTTGAACGTCTGCCACTCTCATCTGAAGAATGCAATTGTTATGAAAAAAATCATGGGTCAATTTCAGGGTCTCTAGAATGTATTTCAATAGTTTTTTAATTGACATTTTATCAGAGTTTTTGCAAAAAAAATCTAGATTACCATATGTCCAGAAAACACGAAGGAAATTTTCAAAAGCTTGTAACTTTTATAAGTTTCAGAATTAGACGTTAAAAATCTACCGAGTTGTTGTTCGGATATAATATTTTGAGGAAAAAAATAGTTTGTAAGTCAGCTTTGGAAAGAGGTACTTATTTTGCATATGGAAGGTACAGAGTGTCAAAATCAGTTGATGGGTGTCAACGAAGGGTTGAAATGTGTTTTATTTCCTTGAATATATATTCCTCATTGACTTTGTCCGTTTTGAATACAAAATTATGATTGCAACATTGTTTTTATTCATTATGAGTATTAAAAGTTGAGAAATTGCTTGCAGTGGAAAAGGACGAGAATATTGTGAATATAAAGCTGCCAGAAAAAGATGATTCTATGTCTAAAAAAAATTAAAACCGACTTAAAAAAAATAAAAATGCATTAAAAAGTGAAACATAATTTTTTCCCTCATTTAATCTACGACTCTCATATTTTTTAAGTCCGCGCCAGATTTACACAGTGCAAATAACGAGACGCTGACTTAAAAACTATGGGAGTCGTAGATTAAATAAGGAAAAAAACTATTTTTCTCTTTTTACTGCATTTTTATTTTTTCGAAATTGGGTTTAATTATACCTACTTTGTATTTTGGAATTGCTTGCATAGTGAACTCGTGAAACAAATGGAGGACTATCGGATTTCAAGAGCCTAATAGGAACGATTTTGTATAATTTTTAATAACTCTTTATGAATGTACAAATATTGTTAAATTTACATATTTCCCAGTTATAATTAGATCAAGAATTAAAGTCATAAAAATTTACACATATTCGTACTTTAAGAATGCTTTATGATTAAATAGTTTTACGAAAAACTATTTCCCTGGTGGACTGGCAAACGAGTATAAATTAGAATTATTAGTTTTCCACGAAGACACTTAGAATATTTAAAATTGTATAAGACTAGGTGTTAAATTTTGGCCGTGAAATTTGATAAAAGAAACTTCTATTTTTAACTTCGATTCACAGAAAAGAACAAAAAACTATTTTAGCTTAACTTATACTCGTTTGCTCGCTCAACCAGAGATTTAATAAGCTCGAACGGGAAGTATTTTATTCACTTACCGCCACCGTTTTTGTAGCAAAGGTATGGGAATCTCCACACATTGGCGAGGTCGACAGCAAATCCGATGACCGATAAAAGGAAGTCGACTTTACCGGACCAAGTCTCCCTGCCATCGGCCACGGCCTCCAGCTTCGCCGGATTCTTCACCACCCTCGACGACATGTCTTACTTTCCTGCAAGCGATTGATCAATTAATCTCCGACTTCTCAGCAAAACTTTGTCAAAGGCATCCGCTGAAAGCGTGACTTCATAGCCATTGTGACAACATAATGGAACATCGCTGATTCGCTATTGCGGTGTTAGAATCTGGGCGAGAAACTTGCAAGCCGATTGTATTTTAATAAAATAGTAAAATAATAATATTTCGAAATAGTTACGGTAAGTATATTTTTTTATACGGGTCTGAGCGGAACGTCAAGAAATTCAAAGTCGATTTTCTCGAAAATGAAGCGCAATATCAAAAAATGTTACCCTTTCTTTTTTACTTATAACAAATAAATGAGTAAAAAAAAAGGAATACAATTTTTTGATTTTGCCCTTCATTTTCGAGAAAATCGAGTTTGAATTTGATAGAGTTTGAATAGTTGGCACTCGAAATTAACATTTAGCGAAATTACTGCCATTGAATTAGGCCAGTGTTTCTCAAACTTTTTTGAGTTGCAATTCCCTTTTATAATATTCAAAAACCTGCGACCCCCCTCATATAAGATAAGGTAATTTTAATAAGGTAACTGGTAAAGAAAACACATTAAAAATAGGTATTTCAGAATATAATTCTATCTTAATAATATTAAAAAAATTGCAAAAAACCGTGGCGACTTTCCAAAAAAGACTTCGCGACCCAACGGTTGGGAATCACTGTATTTCGCGGACAAATATTAATTCCCAGTGACGGCTATGATGACCGATTTTTTCAATGCAAATATCTCAGACACAAATGACGAGCTGCACCCAAAAGGGGAAGTTTCTTGAATGGCTCGTCGAGCCCTAAAATTTGATATATGACTCGTTACAAAGCGCGTTCCCAGTTCCGACCCTTGCCGCGCGAGGGAAAAGCTACGGATCTGAATTTGAGAATGGAGAATCAGAGTCACGATTAATAAGTTTGAAAAATGACCTTTTAATGATGTTTATCACTTAAACCCGTGTGTGGATTGAAGCTGACAGCAGCCTAGTCATTCAACTTTAGATTTATGTTCAGCGATGGCTGAAGGAGTTCATCATTTCTAATTAGCATTTATCCAAGAAGCTCGCAACCTAGGCGAGCATATTTTAAATTGGTTTAAGCGTAAAAGATTAAGATGTTAGCTGCCAATCATTAACTGTTTTCATAAAAAGTAGTTTTAGAGTGCTTCGAGTTTTATTTCTAAGTTGTTTAGTGGATCTTCTTAGAATTTGTGTAATTTTCAAGTACGTAGTGCAAAATATAAATAGTCGTAGGCAAAGAATTAAGAATTAAAAATTTTGTGCCATTTTTTCCTTGTTTCGTTTGAACCATTTTACACGGTTTGACAAATCAGACATTAAAATTTGTTTAATATTCTTTATTATTTATGAATTTCTTAATATTTTTATAATTTAGAAATTGACGGAATAGCATTTCTGCACAATGAGTTCCGATATTATTATTTGTCCATGTTCATTTATAATTACTCGAAATTTGAGATCAATTAGCGTCCTCTAAAATGAAATATTAGAGATATGTACTACTCAACAATAAATATAATTTTTTAAGGGCTTAGACCACCTTGGCCATAACCGAAAACCTCTATAAGACGAGAATTTTTTTCATCCCCTTCCGCTTCGCTGTAAATACTTCTAAAACTCGAAATAAAACTTTCTCAACTCGAAGTAAGTATAGTTTGCCTGTTAAATTGTGTATTTCACCTCTACAACTCGAATTTAGAAGAACTCCGACCTCAACAAGTCGAAATTTACTTCTATATACACATGTATTACGAAATTTCGTAGAAAGATCTGAAAATATCGAGGAAAATGTTTCCTCTACATTATTCACGATTAAAAAATGGTATTGATTTACAATACACTAAATTTTTTAATATGTAATAAAGAGTAGGTAATATTTCGAGCATAAAATGTAGCTTATAATTATTTTTATATACGTACTACACGAGTTGTATATATTTTTAATTATAATTCTACAATAAAATAAAAAATTGACCTCAAAACCTTGAATTTGTCTCGCTTTCAGCTTCACAAATCAGAAAACCGACAGTCTCGCAAAGTCTCTATAGGGTAAACCAAGCAGTAATGACCATTAGGCAAAGAAATGTCAATTATAAATTTAAAAATTACTATTTCTTTATAAATAGAGTGTAGTCGCACTTTTAATATCCCATATTTTTAGTTTTGCGTATTAAACAAACATTAATAAGTAGAATTCTTAATAAAAGTATGCGGTCATTTACTGGGCTTCTCATTCAACAATTCGGTCATTTACTGGTTTCTTTACCCTACCTAAATTTTCGTTCGTCGAACCTCTCCCACTCTCTCACCCTATAATCCGAAACCTCTATAATCCGCAGATTTTTCCCTTCCCTAAGATTCGACTTTAAAACAGATACCCGTCCGCAAAATCCTCGCATAAGAAACTGGGTACCAAACTTCAGACACGGAAGCTCGCCCACTGGCTCGCGCTATTTTACGACTAATCACCATCGCCGCGGAGCAATTTTAATCGCGGTCAGAGAACGCACTCCAGGAATCTCCGTTATGAAGCGCGGCAACAGGATCGAGATTCATCGAGCGGACAGGGTTGTCTGGATCGAGTGACAAGCGTAATAGGGTCCTCGTTCAGCGACGGATTTCCCTTTAACGGGGCGCGTCTAAAAAAATCGCTAATCCCCCGCCAGCCCGATTATTAAATATAATTATTTCGCGAAGCCAAGCCGCGAAGGGGCGAAGAGGAGGGGGTGGCGCGAGGAAGGGAAGTTGGCTTGGTGGAGGAAGAGAGAAAAGGGGGTGGCGGAGGCGCGCACGGGCGCGGCCGCAGTCGCCGGTCGCGATCGCGATCGCGTGTGTAATTTGGCGACGACAAGTTATCGATAGCCCTTCAGGCGACAACGCTTAAGCCCCCGAGCGAGGCTCATTGTGCCTCTGTGACGGGTTACGGACAAACAGCGTATATTTCAAAGGCGGCTGCGGCATCGGCCTCGAGGGGCCTCTTGACGAGGGGTTTTCTGTCACACGCACTGATCCACGCTTGTCTATGGATCGACCCGATTAATTCATATTCGGCAGTTATCGCCGGAACCGCGATGGAATACTCTCTGTGCAGGTGCGATGAAAAATGCTCCGGCCAAGTCATCGGTCAGGTTCGCCTCTCGTTGGGTTTTTTTTTTTTTTTTTTTTTTTAACCGCCGTCGCTGACGCCGTTCGACGAAATATGACGATCTCATTTCTCCACCTGTCGCGCGCGTGCCGCTGTAGCTTAGCGAATCGAATAACTCTTTAAGGGGGTAGGGTAGATGCACCATTTGTGGCCACTTTAAGGATTTCACTGACTTTCATCGTAATTATCTTTAAAATTGTACTTCAAATCGGGAAACTAAAAGCTTTACTAAATTTTACACTATCTTTACTATTAATGTCTAAGTTACCATTAACTAGAGAAATCGTTAAAGAATTAATGAAGTTAAAAAATATAAGAAATTCATTTTCCACCGTTTCTGGCCACTTGCCACTTTTCGCGTAAGCAATAAATGTAACCTTATATTTCTGGAGGTATACTAAACAAAATATTTACGGTTTGAAATTATACACATAATTAAGTGTCTGCCAGCAATTTCGAGCTAAAAAAACGCGATAATTATGCACATGGCCAAAAACGGTATATCTACACTATTATTACAAATTTCGATAGTGAGAACCATCGGAAAATGTGTACACTTTGTGGATTTTTTTACGAGTCAACGGTTTCATGCAGATTTCCCGGTTTTTTACTATCTTTACATAGTATTATGAACTACTTAAAAAAAAAGTTTCAGTTAAAAAACTGTTGTTTTTGGGAAGTTATAAATACACATCCGAAAGTCTTTCGATTTTAGATGGCTAAACGGTGGCCCTGAAAACAACTGTATGTCGTGTCTGAAATCAATAAGAATGAAATTTTCTTATAAAGTATGTCAATAGCTATCGTCCAACATAACCGATTTTGAAAATTTTGAAAAATAAAGGAATGGTGAGAGATCAAAGGTAAAGTTAGATTTTTCTAAAAGAAAAATCCACCTTTTTTCTTTATAAATAATAAACGGGGAATCGGAATAAAAAAAGCCTTCGTTGGACGATGTGAAATTCTATTATGATTCTGCATGCAAAATTGGAAGTGAATTGGTTGAACGTAGCGCGAGTTTTTAGGGCCACCGTTTAGTCATCTAAAATCGGGAGACTTTCGGACATGTATTTATAACTTCCAAAAAACGATAGTTTTTTAACTGAAACTTTTCTATTAAGTAGTTCATAATACTATGTAATGATAGTAAAAAAACGGGAAATCTGTATCCAGCCGTTGACTTGTAAAAAATCCACAAATTTTACTAATTTTCCGAGGGTTCAAACGAGTATACCTTGCTGGGCCTAAAAATAGGTAATTCTTTGTGAATTTTTTGTATAAAAACGGTTTGACAAATCAATTTGAGGTTTGACAGGCTGTTTTATTGTATCTTGAGCTATTGTTGTGAATTTTTATGTGACAGTAGAGGAAAAAATGTGGCTGATACGGAGCGCTGACTTGAGGCGTTGAAAAAAAATCGAGTGGTCCTGGTGTTAACGAAATAGGTATACTCGAAGGATAATCTGAAACACATAGCGAATTCGGTACCTCGCACTGACTCTGTGCTGGTGCCAGAAAATGACTTGGATTGGCTAGCTCTATAAGAATCAACCAATCCAAGTCATTTTTTGGCACATTTTGGCACCAGCACAGAGTCAGTGCGAGGTACCGAATTCGCTAACAAAAACGAAAGAGATTCTTAATCTGTATGAATGTGGCTATCGATGGTAGTAGATTCGTTACGATAAATAAAGAAATGTTAAAATGGCAGGCTTCTGAATATAATGAATCGAATTTTTCTCAAAAATCGGCAAAACTTCATATTCAAAAGCCTGTCATTTTAACATTTCTTTGTTTATCTTAATGAATCTACTACCGTCGATAGCCACATTCATACAGATTAAGAATCTCTTTCGTTTTTGTGGTTCATATTATCCTTCGAGTATATTTCGTTAACGCCAGGACCACCCGATTTTTTTTCAACGCCTCAATTCAGCGCTCTGTATCAGCCACATTTTTTTTTCTACTGTCACATAAAAATTCACAACAATAGCTCAAGATACAATAAAACAGCTTGTCAAACCTCAAAGTACGAAGTACAAAGCAACAAGGTACGAAGCAACATGGTGTCGAAATGTTAATGCGAGCCACTGTAAGTGGAGTGAGATACCACTTCGAGTGGGGAAAACGGCACAAGAACAGTTACATCAGTGTAATCACATTTCCGACATATATTTTGTAGAACGAGAAACGATACTAATCATGGGATAACCTGATAAAAAGCATTGCACCGACGCGCAATTAGATTCAATCTCGCAGACGTGCGAACGAGCGAGTTGCGAAACGGCGACTTGCCCGAGAAGCAATTCTGATAATTCTGACAAGGAGAGTATTTTAGGTGTCCGCCTCCGATGATTTTGATTTTTCGATATGTTACAGAGGACCGAAAAATAAGAAATACGTGTTTTTTTATTTTTCCCCGTTTTCATATTTGGGGGGTGAAAACTGCGTAGAAAGTTAGGGTTGAAAAATCATTTTTGTGGACTTTTTGAAAATCTGGTGAGTCAGTGATATTTCGCATTCAAAGACACAAAATTCGTCCATTCACACTATTCACAAAAATGATTTTTCAACCCTAACTTTGAACGCAGTTTTCACCCCCCCCCCCCCCCCAAATATGAAAACGGGGAAAATAAAAAAACACGTATTTCTTATTTTTCGGTCCTCTGTAACATACCCAAAAATCAAAATCATCGGAGGCGGACACCAAAAATACTCTCCTTGTAACGTGAAGGAATCGAATCGTTATAGGATATTTCTCAGGATTTAAATGCTGCTTAAATGGGGGGCTAGGTATTCTAAGTAATACACAAAATTGATGTGTTAATCAATTCGTTGTGGAAAATATTATTGGATCTTCGACAGATATTATATAATATTCAAGATATATAAATTATTTCGATCACGTTCCTATTTATTCTCCTCAATTACTGCATGTCAACTTTAATGTTCATCTTTCCTCTTCACTGACTCCTTTTCTTTCATTTCACTTATTATTTCTCTACCTTTTCAAATACTTTTCTTCTCATTAATTTCGTTACTAACCTATTTCTTCTTTAATTGAAAAGTCTTAAGAGTAGAAAACACCGTAAGTGCCAAAAATAAAATTCTGTACTATCTATATTATTATCATTGTCACTTAAAACATATTCAGACTTTTTTTTTTAATTTTGACACTTGCAGTGTTTTCTACAAGGACTCTTCAATTTTATTCTGTAGTCGCGAATTGTGAAGTCACTATGTTTATGTTAATCGAGATAATTTTCTACGAAAATTGGGCAAATAAATGTATCAATTTTCAAGGAATTTGTCTGTGCCAATAATTTTGCAACTCATGAATTTCTAGCTAATATATCCAACATTTTTCAGACTTCTAATGATAAGAGACATTCAAGTTTGCAAGTATAGTGTGGCGACTTCCAATCTGTCCAGATTTCTCATTATTTTGTTTATGCAGAACTATATATGTTATGTTTAAATACCAATTAGTGTATCTTGTCGTATAAATTACACAATTATTAATTTTCTCATTGCAATCTCTGCAGAAGAAGTACCTAGGTACATTTGACATCCAAAGTTAAAAAAGCATACAAGAAGTACTCGCGAAGTGCCTCACGCATTCTCATATTCACAGAATAATTTTTGACACTTTTTGTCTACAGAACTCAAGATCAACAATCAAATACTATTACCAATCAAGAAAATACATAGTTTTAATTCGTTTCGCGAATCATTTTTATTTAATTATGGCCACTTTGAAGATTTATTATAAACAAAACAATAAATTCGTTAAACTGTTAAGAAATCATTAACGAATTGTTGGAGACTTGCCAAAAAGATTGCAAATTCGAATATCCAAGAGTCAATTACACCCCCTTAGCGAGAATTTGGGCAACAAATCCCCCACACACTCAAAAAGCTTCAGAATTTTTCGAACTTCCGGTTTCAGGATCTTCCCTTATCATCTTCGATGTATTCCTTAACCCTCGGTTGTCACACCTACTTTTTCACCCGTCATTGTCACACTGGTTCAATTTTCAATCATTTGTTATTTAAAAACTATTTGTTAAATTAAGCCTAAAAAATTCTGAGATAATATTTGAACATTGTAGAATATATACCCCTCATTGAAAGTTGACATGTAAAGTGTCATCATGCATAAAAAAACTGTGAAGCAATAGGAATTTCGACAAAAATTTTTTTTGCTAAAAAAACGCCCAGAGTGACAACCGATGGTTAATAAATAATTAAAAACGAAATGCTTCGATTTCGCCAGAAACGACTGCTCAAGTATCCCAAAGAAATATACACTGAACTAAACTCTACGCGTAGAGAAGCAGATAATTTAAGTCGCAAGACTAAAGCGTCTAATGGGTCTCATCCTCGAGAACGTATTCTTATCGTGCGCTCTACTTACCGAGGAGACACGGCCGGAACGATTAACGAACGAGACTGAAGATGCTGCGACTTTGCGAGATGCCGCGGCACTGACCGCGGGCCCCTTCGGACCACGCGACTCCGTCGACGAGAACCCGCCACAGGGTCAAAAGTACCTCGAAGCTCGTGTCCGTCAGACCCATTCCCGCGTCACTAGCCCGGCCACGGAATGCCGCTTTCCCTCCGCACGCGGCGACCAACCCCCGAGGCGAGCGGCAGCTTCAACGAACCTGACCGGCCGAAAGGTACAGCGGGGATTCACGCGTACTTCCCCGTCCCGCTCCTCGGCTGTTGCGGGCGTCGCGAAATGTTTGGGTACCGAGTTACGTGGACATCGCGCGAATCTACGGTCGGCGTTCCTTACGCGCGCTTTTTCGGATCGTTACGAGAGGACGGCCCGCGAGAGTTGCCGTCGCAAGAACGAACGGTGTGCCCCTCTGCAGACAGAGCTCGCAAGCGGGTCGCACATCGGTGACGGCAATGTCCCATCGGAGAACATGCGAATTCAAAAAGGGGAACCGCCTCGCAAAGGTTCGAAAGAGTGAGTGGGGAAGCTTGCCCCGCGGCGGTACGTATATACGCGCTGCGGTCATGTGACGGCGCACGGGGGCACGTGACGAGAGGGCCGGGCCAATCGAGTAAGCGGGCTTAGGCGGGCGACGTAAAGGCGCGCGCGCATCGGTCTTTCCGCTGCGAGACAAACGATTCTTCGGAAATAGGAGTATAATTTGCTGAACAGATCGGATTAGGGTTGTAGTGTTTTCATTAGGGTTTGTCGGTTTTTGAAAAACGGTTTTTATTTAGAAATTTGTGAAATTCGAAAACCGGGTTTTAAATTAAAAAACCGGTTTTTATTTATAAATTTGTAAAATTCGAAAACCGGGTTTAAAATTAAGAAAAAATGGTTTTTATTTATAAATTTGTAAAATTCGAAAACCGGGTTTTAAATTAAAAAAAAATGGTTTTTATTTATAAATTTGTAAAATTCGAAAACCGGGTTTTAAATTAAGAAAAACGGTTTTTATTTATAAATTTGTAAAATTCGAAAACCGGGTTTTAAATTAAAAAAAAAATGGTTTTTATTTATAAATTTGTAAAATTCGAAAACCGGGTTTTAAATTAAGAAAAACGGTTTTTATTTATAAATTTGTAAAATTCGAAAACTGGGTTTTATATTCAGAAAAACGGTTTTTATTTATAAATTTGTAAAATTCGAAAACCGGGTTTTAAATTTAAAAAACCTGTTTTTATTATAAATTTGTAAAATTCGAAAACCGGTTTAACCGGTTTTTTGAGAATATTGGAATTCGAAAACCGGTTTTTTTCAAAAGTCGGTTTTTGTATAAACCCTAGTTTTCATGGATTTGGGAAATCATTCAGCAATTGAGGGCTCGGATGCGATAAGGGGACTAGCACTCAAAAATGCGAAAAAGTATTGTCCAAACGCTAAGAAATATTGGAAAATTAAATGTTGTTAAACTGTATTTTAAAAAATATAATGTTATAAAGCTCGTCACGACACACATTTTTTCTATTTACAGTTTTTTAATCGAATCATTAGTATTCGAATTATTGTACTGCTGGGTGCAAGAAGGCCAGAAGTGTCAGAAGACAGTTTCGAGGAAAGTGTCTGTAAACATTACGAAGCTTGAGATATTTTGTACATACCTAGTCAAGTTGTTGTAACACTGTGTATCCTTACTAATATATGGACCGTATATTTTAAAAGTGGTGTAAGTCCAGTTTTTCTTGTTTCGAGAAAAAAAAATTACATTAAGTTAAGTATGCATTACGTGATATCTCATTTTTTTCAAAAATGGACTTACACCACTTTCAAAATAATTGTTTGTCCTTCTTTCACGCCTAAACGGCTGAACAGATTTCAATGAAATTTTGAATATACATTAAATACGCCCTAGATTAGATTATAGGCTATTTATAAATATGATATCTAAAATAATAAATAATAATAATAATTCCCCGGTGAAACTGGGCAACGGGTCAGCTAGTAATATTTAAAAATTGGATATACAGTGGGGGACAAAAGTATGTGGACACTTTTAAAATCGTATAATTTGTTCAAAATTGGACCAAACACCTTGACTTTATTTTAGAAGCTAGAAGGATTAGTTTGCTAAGTGGCGTTATTCGTCGTTTTGAAAAAAGTTGCAATTGGTCGAAATAGCAAAAATAAATAGGGAAGATCATTTTTTCAACTTTTTTGTCTGCGCTCGTACTAATGAAAATTTGAAAAATGACTTTTGTAGATTGAAATGAGTTGTATACACGCCTAAAATTTCATGAAAATCGGTTAACGTTGCTCTGAGCTATAAACGCTAAAATGATCGCAGAATAAGGTCGAAAATCGATTCTGAAAACTCGTCTGGTACGCAGCCATCTCGCTTGAAATTGGCAGACTACAATAGTAAATATAGTGTAACTACAAAGATGAAATGAATTCTTTTGCAAAAATAAATCGATATTGTAGAATAACTTTTTTGAACGAGGTTTTGTTTTTCAGAAAATCAAGCTTCAAAATTCCCCGAGAATGCGTGCCCTAACAAGAGAATAAAAATATATTTTGTAAAAAAGAATGCTTCGGTAAAAAAAAAGCTATTACACAATATCCATTCACTTTTCTACAATAATTCATTTTGTCCACAGTTGTATTATATTTGTTGTTGCATTCTACAAATTCTTACAATGGACGCTCGGTAGGTAAATGTCACACACTCACACGCAGTGCTTTTTTACTAACAAGGCTGAAGCCTAGGGCCCCGTTTAGCTGCGGGCCCCTCATTCTAAATTTTTTCTTCGAAAAATTTATCAAAAAATCTTGCCGAGGATTAATGGTATATTTAATTTTGATATTCAATGTTAATTTTAAAATTAAATACAGACCCCTTAAAGACGTCTTAGAAATGTCCCCGTGCAGACGTCTGAAAGACGTCTTAATATGGTTTAAGACCTTCAGACCAAAAACAGACGTAAAATGGACGTCTTAAAGACGTCGGGTGCTATCTGGGTAATGCTTAAAAAAAACACGACTCATATCCAAGCCGATATCTCCTTTACTTAATAATAATATCTCATGAAAATTTAGAATAATATAGTTAAAAGATGTATATTTTAGTAGAAAAATATTGTGCATGATTTTCATTTATACTTTTCCCTCCAAAAAATCCCAAACTTGTGTGTTTTTCCGAACCTCTGGATGATCCGAAGAGAGATGCAAAAAAAATCGCTTATTTTTCAAAACTGATCTTTATTAAATTTATACTAAAAAAGAGCATATTTTTAAAATTCGGTTTTAAATTTTTAATCAAATTGCAACTATAAAATGGGTTAAAAAATCAAGAGAAGTATATTTTTCTTTACCATCATCCCAAAGTTACTCTCACCTGGAGAAAAGTCCGCGGACGTCTTTGGACCTAACCCCTTAAAATGCTTCAAAGAATCCCTACACGCGATAAGCTTTCAAATGGCGGAAGTCGGGTAATCAGTGAGAATCTAATATGACACACGCATAAAAGCAAAATGGATGCTGTGCTTCTATATTACTCGATTATTTTGGGCATATGTTTATATAACCAAAGGGTATGAACTCAGAATCCGCTCCGAGGATGCTCGCTTATTTGACCGAGTGTCTGCGAATCGTCAGGTTAGTCGATGCGCGTTGAACGTTGCACTTCCGGTTGCGCAAGTCATTAGTTTCGTCGCCATCATAGCGACGAGATCGCGACCACTTTTGGCCGCAGAGCCAGGGAATCGAGGTAATCGTCGTTTACGACGAGAAACCGAGGCAGAGCTGTTGCTCTGCTGAACACACGTGTGCGTAGGCAAGCGTAACACCGTCACATCGGGCGTCGATCGTCGGCATCTCGAAGGTCTTTTCTCCATCCTTGACGCTGACAAAACATGGCTTATTGAAGAAGATGAAGGGCCTGCAGAAATACGCTGTTTCTCCATACGGAGGAGACCGCAGCCTCATCCACGCTGGAAATAAGCGCGAACAGATTCGTGCCGGAAATGGAAAGGAACACCAAATTCCCGCAGTCCTCTACGAAGGGGGTTCCTGCTGATTCGAAGAAGACACAAGGTGCGTTGTTGATCGAACGTTCATCGCTCCGATGACGACGTCATCTTTATTTCCTGACGTCTTATGTGTGTATCTCGTGCAAGAAAAAGCGATTTTGTTCGTTCCGATCTAAGGTATTCTTGAGATTCTATTTTCCCCCCTCGTATTCTCTAATTTCCTTCTTTTTTTTTTCAAGATTTTCTCTGCTCGCGGGTCCGTGAATTATGTAAGAATCCTTCGTGTCCTTCAACAGGGTCTCAAGGTCACGAAACGAGCGATAATAATGTGTAGAATATTTTATTTTAAAGAGCATTATTTGTATGTGTAAATGGCAGGTGCTTTGTTACGACGTTCGCGAAGAAACATTTCCTGTCAATATAGCAAACAATATGTTCCAGGTTTCATTCCAAAATGAGCAAATGGTACGGTTGATCCTTTTCTTTGCACGTAAATAAGCGAAAACAAAGCTGTTAAAGAGACTAATTTTAAATGTAACTGTGGAGACAAATGTGTATTAACTTACGTAAAGAACGATCGGTTTCATCTACATTTCTCTCATGAAGCTAAAGTAAATTTAATATACAAATATCATTAAGCATGGGAATCCTTCGGAATCTAATGTTCGTGTATTGGAACTAACGTTCGTTGTTGGGGTTACTTTTATCTTTATTGTAAGTGTAGAATATGTCTCTAGCAATATTGCTTTTCATAGTTTTAATGACATTCGAGTATTAATATTTGCTACTTTCTGGCAGAAATGTAACTTTATTAACAGAGGCATGCTTTCATATGCAAAAATGTGAATTTCGTTCATATTTTTGTAAATCTGCTTCGGCACAAACTTGTTTATATGAACTTTTCCTCTAGGAAATCTTTTTGCGAGGTCGAAACTTATATTTGTGGAAAGTACTTGGTGTATAGAGTTTAACACTAGATTTTCAATTTGAAAACCCGTCAATTTGACGGGTATATTAAAATTCAATTCGAAAACCTGTCAGTTTGACGAGTATATTAAAATTCAATTCGAAAACCTGTCAATTTGACGGGTATAATAGAATCCAATTCGAAAATTCGTCAATTTGACGGGTATATTAAAATTCAATTCGAAAACCTGTCAATTTGACGGGTATAATAGAATCCAATTCGAAAATCCGTCAATTTGACGGGTATATTAAAATTCAATTCGATAACCCGTCAATTTGACGGGTATATTAAAATTCAATTTGACGGGTATAATAAAATTCAATTTGAAAACCCGTCAATTTGACGGGTTCCGTAAATCTAGTGTTAATGATAACCAATTTGGAGTTTAGGAATGTTGTCGTTGAAGAGTTATGAGGTGGAAATGGTTGAGAGATTTTGACATGTCTTTTGGCTAATATTGTGACAATGACGGTGATTATCTAACAACAAAGTATTTAGCTGAATACGAGTTCTATAGTTTTCACAACTGGTTCAACGATATAACGCATTTCACTTTTCAACTCGTATTAGTATAGGTTGGTCAAAGTTTTGGAGTCTTTTTAACATAATAACATTGCAACGGATAAATTCCTAAACTCAAAACTAATATTTTGCATGTTATTCGATACGTGCTTTTGACCAACATAAATTTGTGGTGAGAAAATGGTTTCCGAGAGGAAAAGTTTACCCCAAATAAGCAATATGCCACTCAAATATTTGGGAAAATGTACTATGCGTAGAATTTGCATAAAATCCTGTACGCCTTCCTCTGTCAAGCAAAATGTGTATAAAAAGAAAATTAATCTTTAACGCGGTGCGAGTCCATGTTTATTACTATTTAATACATAATACCGAAGCTAAGATTAGCGTTAAAATGATTGAGATACACGATCCACAATGTTTATTGTCTTGACATGCCTCCAAACTCCAATGATGGATCAAATTTTACACATTTATGGTATAAAATTGTGTTTACTTTAAGTAAAATATTCCACATACATATTAGGTCTCTTTCTCTAAAACTCCTCGAAATCTCCGCTCTGTGTATGATCTGTTACCAATTGCGCTATTAGATGCGTACATGAATTTATGTGTTTATAGAATAAACAACTCGCTGCAAATTCTTGTGTAAGGCAGAAGTATACAAAACTAAATTCCAGTACTATTTCTACAGATATTACTAATAACAAGCACGTCCCAAGGACCTCGCGTCGACGAGAACCGACTGGCACTAGTAGCTTCTCAAAGTATGAACAACCAAGGAAGTGCAATGTACAGAAAGCAAAAAGTTTTGATAAGAGACCAAAACCTAAAGGACAATATTATGGCAGTTCAAAGGAGGATACCAAGGTTCGTACCTAATATTTAATCCTTTCAATGCTACGCACTCATGTGTATTTGCCAACTGTAATTAATGTACATATTTAACTTGCATTCTTGACAACAGAAAGATTTAATATAATATTTCTCCCTCAATTTCGATGTTAATCGAGCTTCCCAATGTACTCGTAGGTAGTGCAAGCAGAGTCAGCTGAGCCTGGCTCAGTCGTGGTCCAAGGAAGTAAAAAGCAGAATTTGAATCATCTGCTGAATTTTCACTATGAACCGCGCGATATGCAGAGTGGTTCGGGAGCATGGAACCACGGGAAATCGACAAAGGGTTATTCCCGCCACAGTAATAGATGGTTTCCACCAGTGCAGAGGCACAAGTACAACAAGGAGCAGTTTTTACAAGCCAGGTTTGAAATTGAAACAGTTTAATTTAATATATCTAGGTGTAGCCACCCAGAATAAAATTTATGGAGTTGAGTAACAGGAAAGTAGAAGAGTGGGTGGCGGAGGTAAAATAATGCGCGATCTGTAAAACGCCCGCGTCTATCTGAGATTTAAAATACAGTCTACAAATATCTTTTTTCCCAGCCCCTTCAATTTTCCTTTGGGCAGCTACACCTTCAAGTTTTACGTGTTCGTATTGAACGTGATTATTCTTTCAGCTGCCAGTTCGTTGTAACTACCAATGGCAATTATTCATTATATCTGACTGATCCTGATGCCCTAGTTGATTGGAAATTGGTTGAACAAATTGTAAGTCACATGCAAAATCGTTAGAAGGCTCTCGAAATTAATCAATATTCGACAATTTCAGATAATTCATAGTCCTGAAAACTTATCTTGCCCAATCTGTTTGTGTTCACCGGTTGCTGGAAAAATGACACACTGCGGTCATGTTTATTGTTGGCCCTGCATTCTTCATTATTTATCGCTGTCAGACAAAACCTGGCGCAAATGTCCCATTTGCGACGAAGCTGTTCAGAAATCTGATTTGAAAAGGTAATGGGCACGAAAAATGAACGAAACTTTACCATTTTATAAATTCGAAGATGAAACGATCCGTTCTTATTTTTCGCTCTCAGTGTCACCGAAATTACGCAGGACACGTTAAATTTGGGAGATATCGTCACGCTGCGTTTGATGCGCCGTGAAAAGGGATCGTTGCTTGCAGTGCCTTTTGGGTCAATAACACAAAGCCCAACAAACTTCTTCCCAGCTTCGGAAACAATTAGCAGACAGGTGTATTCGAAGCTCCTCATCGCGAATACAAATGATGTGAGGAGTTTAGATTCTATAAAGATGTCACACACGTAACTACGAAACCATCGATATTCTTCTACCAAATTTTTCAGGTCATGAACATCATCGAAAGCGAACGCGCCCAGTTAAACTTCGAGCTATTGGATAATCCTGGCTCGCCAGAGAATTGTTTCATCGAACAAGCACTGGAAGAACTTGCGAAACGGGAGGAGGGATTGATGCAAGAGGTAACACTAATTCGCTTTAGCGAAGTAACGTTTCTCTAATTTTTTAAGGCGTTATTGAGGTTTCTGTGTTTAGGTAAAACCGAAATCAAAGGCAGAAGTTTCTGTGGACGAGGCTACTGTTGCACAGGAGCAGGAGAATGACACTGAAAAATCGGAGCCAGTTCAACAGGAAGTCCAAGACTGCGAGGAAACTAATAATACTTCGAACAAAAATGATGTAGAAAATGTGGACGAAGAATCCTCCAAGAACGTAGGAAATTCTAGTGGTATTCAGTCAACTTTGGGCATGCAGAAATTCTTTTACTTTTATCAAGGTATCTACTTGATAATATTTCTCTTCTTTTCTCGCAATGAATTTACTACAAAATAAATTCGTTCCAGCTAACGATGGGCAACATTTATACCTTCACGCGATGAACGTGAAGATGCTGGAAATGCAGTACGGAAGGCTCGAGAACTCGCCTCACGTAATAACAGGGAAGCTTTTGGAAAAAGAGGGTGGAAGTCTTACGGAAGATCTAAGACGCAGACTGAGGTATCTGTGCCACTTGCCACTTACTTCGCAGTTTGAAGTAGCTGAAATCGAGTTGAAACCCCCGATTGTATCGGAAGAGGTTCTGTCTTCGTTTCACGGTGATTTTCTTTCTCCATTAAAAAAAAAAAATCAGTCCATTTTCTACCGAAACTTCTATTGACATCGAATTTATTTTATGCAGATCAAATTGCGCTGAGGCACAAACGCAGGCAACAGCAAGAACGCGAGGAAAGAAAAAGGGAGAAAAAGATCACCGAAGAAGAAAACAAACGAATGGGAAAATATCCAACGCCTGTGGTGCACATAGATTCGCAGCGACATTTCCCCCAATGGCAGCCAGATTTGTTATTTTCAGAGTATGTACATTGTCTTATATTAGATAATTAGATACTTGGAATTTTACTGAATAACAGAGTGTTCCACAAGGAACAATGCATTCATTTCCTTTAATTGTAACAATACGAAAAAGTTTTTCAAATAATTTCGAAGAACAAATCGACGCGCGTTACGAAGAGTAGCTCGTTTATTTTTTTTTTCTTACGGGCAACTGCATGTAGAAAAAATGAAACGTGCTACTTTTCGTAACACACATCGAAATATGGTATAAGGAAATTTGTTTTTTTAGGAACTTGTGTAATTCGTAGTTTCCTACGAAGAGAGTTTCATAAGATTTACCCTATAAACTTCGATTCATTATGCCATTTAGTCTTCTAAAGTTTCGACCAAATATTGCCCAAGATAATTATGTGTATTTTTTAATCATTCAAAGAATTCTCCTTATTGAAAGTTTTACAGCAAAAGTGCTAAAGTAGGGGGCAGAATATTTTTTCGCTAAGTCGACGTTTCTATTCATAGATACGTGAACCGCAGAGTTGAAGCGTTACCCTTGTTTGCAGGGATAGCGTTCCATCACCACAAGAATCTACGACCTCGAGCGTGGCCAGCAGTCCATCTTTGAGCACGTTTGATGAAATTGTCGCAAGCAGACAAGCTGACAATACAACTCACGAACCGGGACCATCGTTCGCGCAGATGTTACGAAATACCGGTACACGTAAACCGCAGGTCGCTTGGCCGTCCGTGCGCTCTACTCACGGGAAGTCTTACTCGAGCATGGCTCAATCGTCATCGAAGGATACCGAGGAAGAGGATTACGCATCGGTGCCATCGTACAGTCAGAGCTTCCTTGGCGATGCCTTGCAGGCCGCTTTGGAACAAACGAAGTTGTCGAGTAAGCTTTATAAATTTTTAACTAGACTCTGGATGTTTGTGTCGAAATGTTGAATCAAAATTATTAGTACAGACTAGTCGCCTTAACCCTTTAAGAGTTTAAAGTCGAGTTTAAAATACCGAAAATGAATTTAGCAGGGTTACTTCTTTTATTTTCTGTGGAAGATCTACATTTGCACGAACATTAGCAGTTTATTTGTGATTTTATTTTTATTATTACCACTACTATTTTTAGGATCAACGATGGATGGTGGAGGAAAGAAGAAGAAGAAAAAAGGGAAATCGACTGTACTCTTCGCAAATACTATGGCGCACTCATCTTAATTTGTTGTCCTTTTAATGTTTGCACTCTACGTTCTTATTTTCAAGTTTCATGATTCAGTTGTTTCGTCACTTACTATATTCTAGATTACTTGCGATACACGTTAGAAAATTTGTGAAGTCTTAAAACAGCAGTAAATTCTCGTTGTAAGATCGAAACTTTGTTCATTGCATGATCATCTTCATCCTCCCGACTGAGGGGATTCCCTTCAGAACCAGAAAAGCATAAAAGACGACGAAATTCTTTTTCATTTACTCTTCCTTCTTTGCCCCGTTTCAAAAATTCACGACGTCTGTTTATACGGTAAAAGGAACGAAGATCATATGAGATCTTTTACACTTGATGATCTTCGCTTTTTTTAACGTGAAAACGGTGCCATATAAACGGATTCCGCGGATGTGTGAAAGGGAGTTTACTCACAAGATAAGCTTTTCTTCGACTGCCGACTGCCACTATTGACAAAACATAACAAACTGTGCACGTAGAAAAATGCTGCACAGTTCGAAGTGGTGATTTTATAACGAGAATTTACTGTATATAGTGTCCCATTGCACGCCTTGTCAGGTTTCCGCCATTGTATTGTCGATTATCAAAATAATTGTTTTCTGTAGCAGCCTATTCTGCTTGCCAATAAAATTTCATTTCCTGGAAATTTGTTTCCAATAAATTTATTATACAGCATGTTCCAACTACATATAGTATGGTACAACTCCTATACGAAGTGATTTCGTTTGAAAAAATGAAAAATATAGGGGATACCTTCACGAGACACTCCTGCGAGTTTTCGTTTTCGAGAAAATTGATCTCAAAGCTGTGTGGAGTTATCGCGAAGACATGGATTATTAAAAACAACAAAAATGACAAAGAATGTATAAAGATAAAAAAGTGTGTATTTGATTTATACGCATAATAAATGAGAAGTACAGGATTAAATGTCTGATATCCGCGAGCTCTTTAATCAGTATTTTCAATTTGTCTGTAGATAAAAGGAGCTAATTATTGCAACTAATGTAGAGATCGCCTTATTAAAAGCAGACAAGCTGGTTTTCTCTTTTTAAATTGAAATTTATGTGGATTTACTGATTGATTGTTTGTGTATTATCAAAATTTCTTTGTAAAAAGAGATTATTGCATTTCGAACTTGTTAAAAGAAGACGATTTACTTCGTGACTAATAATAAAAAATTGCCTGCATTGCGAGAGTTTCTTATTATCACTACAAAGGCAGTAAACCTTCCGTTTTTCGCTTTTTTACTTTTATCGTTTCTAACGCACATGGATAGTAAATTAAAATTCATCTGTTTATGAATAATATTTTTGAAGTAAATTTTTATCGGAAAATTCTTCTCTGTAGGTTTATCATTCTATTTGTATCTGAAATAATATTACGGCATATTCAGATCTGCAATGGGCGAAACTATCTCATAACTCGTTTGAAATTTATCACTAAGTACCCAACTAGAAACTTCTTGATCGAAAAATGTGCTCGTTAAAAGTTAAAAAGAAATAGACTTGTAATGTTTCGAAACTAGAGACCTGATTCCAAATATCGAGAGGTATAAAGAAATATAAATAGCAATTTTCCTTTACAATAAGAATAATGCAGAATTTCGAAAGCTTTCACTGATAAATTTGATGAAATTACTATTAATGCAAAATATGAAGTTCGCAAGAGAATGAAATGGAAGGATAAATCAGACAAAATTATATGTTTGGAGATTGTTTTTATTCGAACACAGAAAATCCACAACCGGATCTTTTATCCCTATGATGAAAATAATACAATAGTACGCAGTATAATAAAAATAAAGTTATATTTCGTACGCGTTCTATTTCGTGAGAAAGAATTCACGAATAAGTTACTATATCCCAGGGTTTAAAGGAAAATAAAATAAATAAATCGATGTGTTGGTTGCTGAACGACGCATACAGGAGGCAATAACTAAAACATAAGCTAAATCATACTGAAAGAATGAAAGACCGCAGCTGTAATAATTCCATGTTCGGATGCTTCTTCGGATTCAGTCGTTTTCTCTATACAAGATGGCAAGCGAGAACACAGGATTTAGTCGACTTCCTCGATGGTAGGTCCACTGGACGCGCCGCCACTAGGAGGCGCACCTGGAGCGGCGCCACCTGCACCTGGGAAGCCACCAGGCATACCTCCAGTTCCCTGATACAGCTTCGTGACAATTGGATTACATATAGCCTCCAGCTCCTTCTGCTTGTGTTCGTACTCCTCCTTATCAGCCAGCTGATTGGCGTCGAGCCACTTGATGATGTCGTTGCATTTATCCACCACTACCTGCTTGTCGCTGGCGCTAATCTTGTCTTTCAGCTTCTCGTCTTCCGCCGTACTCTTCATGTTGAAGCAATAAGACTCCAGACCATTCTTAGCAGCGATGGTTTCCTTCTGCTTCTCGTCTTCGCTCCGATACTGCTCGGCCTCGTTAACCATCCTCTCGATGTCCTCCTTGCTAAGACGGCCCTTGTCGTTGGTGATGGTGATCTTGTTCTCCTTGCCCGTAGATTTGTCCACCGCGGAGACGTTCAGGATACCATTGGCGTCGATGTCGAACGTGACTTCGATTTGAGGAACGCCTCGTGGTGCCGGCGGGATTCCGCTCAGCTCGAATTTGCCTAACAGGTTGTTGTCCCTGGTCATGGCGCGCTCTCCTTCGTAGACTTGGATCAGCACACCGGGCTGGTTGTCGGCGTACGTGGTGAACGTTTGCGTCTGTTTGGTTGGAATGGTTGTGTTCCTCTTAATGAGAGCGGTCATCACACCGCCGGCGGTTTCAATGCCAAGCGACAAAGGCGTGACATCGAGGAGCAACAGATCTTGCACTTCCTCCGATTTGTCACCGTGCAGGATGGCGGCTTGTACAGCGGCTCCGTAAGCCACAGCCTCGTCGGGGTTGATGGACTTGTTCAGCTCCTTGCCGTTGAAGAAGTCTTGCAACAGCTTCTGGATCTTGGGGATACGGGTGGATCCACCAACCAGTACGATGTCGTGGATCTGAGCCTTATCCATCTTGGCATCGCGCAGAGATTTCTCTACCGGCTCGAGGGTTCCTCTGAACAGATCAGCGCAGAGCTCTTCGAAGCGAGCCCTGGTGATCGAAGTGTAGAAATCGATACCCTCGTAGAGCGAGTCGATCTCGATGCTGGCCTGTGTGGACGACGACAGGGTACGCTTGGCACGCTCGCACGAGGTTCTCAGACGACGGAGCGAACGCTTGTTCTGGGTCAGATCTTTCTTGTATTTACGCTTGAATTCCTGAACGAAGTGGTTCACCATGCGGTTGTCGAAGTCTTCACCGCCAAGGTGAGTATCTCCCGCGGTGGCCTTGACCTCGAAAATACCATCTTCGATGGTCAGAATTGAGACATCGAAGGTGCCACCACCAAGGTCGAAGATTAGGACGTTGCGCTCGCCGGTGGTTTTCTTGTCCAAGCCGTAGGCAATGGCGGCAGCGGTGGGCTCGTTGATGATACGTAAAACGTTCAAGCCCGAGATGGTACCAGCGTCCTTGGTTGCCTGACGCTGCGAGTCGTTGAAGTAAGCAGGTACAGTGATCACGGCGTTGGTGACAGTCTTTCCGAGGTATGCCTCAGCAGTTTCCTTCATCTTCACCAGGACCATTGAACTCACTTCTTCAGGGAAGAAAGTCTTCGCTTCTCCTTTGTACTGTACTTCGATTTTCGGCTTGCCGCCATTGTTTACTACGGTAAACGGCCAGTGGATCATATCGGCTTGGACTGTGGTGTCTTCGAATCGACGTCCAATGAGGCGCTTGGCATCTGAAATAAATCGACATTGTTATCACACTAATTAACGTAAATTGTGTTATTAAAAAAATACGGTCGAAATTTTAAATTCTTTATGTAAATTGTGTTAATTACTAATGTTATAAAAGTATGCTCGCGATTCAATTACACTACGAAAAAATACATGCCAATACAACCCACAGCAAATTTGTTAGTTACCTGGTATGAAAACACACAATTTTAAAAAAATGAATTGCACAAAAGGTGAAGATATTTTAGCAATTCTTTGTTACTGGCGATAATCTGAATACTGCATACTAAGCAAAAAGTCTCACCCTGTATGAGTGACTGATTCATTCATCCAAACAGAGTAATAATCTTTAATTGATAACCACCTTCTTCGAAAAATGACTCCACATATTACGCTTCAAAGTTATTCAACAAATCTGCTAGACTTTAAAGTTTTCAAATACTAAAATGGCGAATAGAAATGTCCCAGATTACAGCCAGTAACAATGAACTTCTGAAATTTGCAAACAACAACTGTTCTTTTTCTGATTTTATGTTACTTTATGTCAAGTTTTCATATTCAAGGTTTTTGATTTTCAGGAACATCAAGCAAAGTGAGTATTACAAAAATTATACAGGGTATAACATAATATGTATGATTAATTTCAGAGATGATTCAGCATT
The DNA here is from genome assembly GCA_960531205.1 of Andrena bicolor. Classification (NCBI taxonomy): domain Eukaryota; kingdom Metazoa; phylum Arthropoda; class Insecta; order Hymenoptera; family Andrenidae; genus Andrena; species Andrena bicolor. The sequence goes on from OY482666.1 coordinate 1,167,843, forward strand.
TAAAAACAAAACATGAAGTCGTATAATTGCGTTTCCAATTTTCCCACAATTTCGAATTACTGCAAACTGTTTCTTCCAAAATTGTAACTAATTTTCTTAACTACTTGTAAATAATGCCCAATGTCACGTATCATGCATAAGCTTGTTGACTGTTCTTTAAATGTAATCTCATAGTATTCTATTGACAATTTTAGTTTGTTCTCTTAATAAGTTCAGCACAACATGGAGCAAGCAGTTATATGAAATTATAATATTGTTTTTAAGTGGCAAATTCTCCACTTCTGAATCAGCTTTCTTCTCTCTAAAAACATTATTAAGCAGTTCCTTTCATAAAACAATTTCCCGAAAATTTATTATCCTCGAGTTGATATGCGTCAGTTCCTCCAGTTTTAAACCAGATTCCAAAAGAAAAAACCACCCATTCATCGTATCATGACCTCCACTTCTAAAGAAGAGGCCTCTAGGAGCCATGACCCTAACCGCGTCACCGCGCGTGCGCGTCATATCTATGTAAGTAGTATAAGTAATTGACCTTGCAGTCTTTTGCAATGTACGAACTTTTCAACGCCTACTCGGAAAATTTTTATAATTTTATTCCAAAATAATTTTCGATCAGAAAGTACGCGACTAGATTTCTCGGTAAATGTTCTTTATGTTCAGCCACGATATACTTGGTTAAAATATTTCGGAGAATATTAGGAGAAAAAGTTTCGAAGGACCAACGGTCGATCGTGATTAATTTTTCGTTTCCGACAAACATTTCGCGATTAATTCGTTGAATTCCATGAAATGCATTTCCCGATTGAAACGAATTATTAAGGTAAATTTTCATCATACAGGAAAATATATGATTTCATTGTAATATTCGTGAATTCCGTTTAATCATCATTTCGAAGAATGAATATTGAGTCATAAAAAGTATTGCCACTTCAAGAGGGAACTTCCATTGTGTGGATAACGATAATCCTTAAATCGCCTAATATAAGAAAAGATTTCAAGAAACGCAAGGAACATCGCGATGTGCGAGAGTCCAGCTACAGGAATTCCCACAGAATTAACGCACTGGCTAAAATGGAAGCTGCAACGGATTTCCTCGATGCGATGAGCCCATTTCATGAGTATGCTTACCGAAGATGGTGTTGTTGGGGTTCATGGCGACTTGATTTTTGGCGGCATCTCCAATTAATCGTTCGGTGTCCGTGAACGCAACATAGCTAGGTGTGGTGCGGTTTCCTTGATCATTGGCGATGATTTCCACCTTTCCATGCTGGAATACGCCAACACAGGAATAGGTGGTGCCCAAATCAATACCAACTGCGGGTGCTTTGGCCATCTTTGCTGTTTTGTAAAAACACAGAGAAAAACAGTTGAATATTTATCGGAAATAACTGAATTTCTACGGAGAAGACTCTCAACAATCGAATCTGTTGAAATATCGAAATTAACCACGAGAACACACCTTTTTCGTTCGCTTTTCTATGCTGATTAAAAAGGACAGTGAAGAAGTTCGTCGCTCGACGATTCGCAGCGTGAGTGACGAGACCGGACTCGCGCGTCCGTATATATTACTTTCCTAAAGGACGCTTCTGGAATGTTCTTCCCGCCCAAGTGCCTCGCGCTGACCAATCAGAGGAGAGTTTCCAATGGCGCTGGGCGACCATTGGCGGGCGCGGCGGACTACGCGCGTCAACAGTGAAATTTTACGGAGAATATCGACCGACAAGAACGTGCTTTATGTTAACAGCAAATATTTTAAATTTCATTTCTCCTTGCCCGATTAAAAACCCCCCACTATTTTCACGATTAATCGAGAAGCGATCGTTTGGCGCGCGAAATCATTCGCGGACCTATTTCCTGCTGGAACGGCAGACGACGAGGCGGAAGTGGATCGACAGGAAAGTTGGAGAAGTGTCTAGTAGCTAATTCTAGAAGGTACAGTGCATGGCACACTCACACAACCACGAATTTACATCTACACACAGTTTACAGTCTCATAGTATTGATCGAGCGTGTGTTTCTCAAGGACTTCTGTATTTCTTTGACAGACACAACCTTTGTGGTTTGCCTGTTCTCCTCGGGTTTTTCATCATGCCATTTTTAACACGTGCGAGGCGATCGAAGTATTTCGCGAGGTTTCGTGCCGTTTTAAGCGATAGGGTTAATTCAATGATAGGTACATTGTTGATTAAATGATAGCGACAGGAAGGAATGGTGATGTCAATGAATCACACGATGCTGTATCATCACGGAAGTGATAATCGAGTTCCTTATCATCGGTAATGTTGTTAAAAGTGTGAGAATTCGGGTGAAATTTTGGTATTTCCTAGTGAACAAGCCGTAATTTAGCTTTGGAATAAAAATGTATGTACATGTACTTGTACGAAATCCATTCAAACGTCAATATTCCAAATTTCCAGTAAAAAGAAATGTACGGTGTTCGAGATTCTAGCGGAGTGCGAGTTTTATATACGTTATTATTGCAATTTTCGACATTTACCGCGAAAGTTTAACATCCTACTAAACAAGATTAATTTGATTAGTTAAGTTTATGGTTGTTTATTCCTTTAGTTTGCTGTGATAGATTTCAATCTACGAACTCGAATACATCGTTGAAGGTTAATGAGCTACTACGAGATAGAGGTTAGATAGGCACATGGCTCGATAATCTAAACATTCGCTGCATGTGCGTATGTACTAAATATCTATAACATTACAACGCTTGCCCCATATCGAAGCATAGAAAATTTCATGATCATGACGAATGACGAAATTCGCAGTTGAGGATTTTAAGGTTTCCATGTATCAAAAATACTTCGATTCACGTGTCCATGCGTACGAATTCCTTGAAACGTGTACACGTGCGTGCGCATATTATACTTCATATATCATTGTGACTCGCATTTTGTGACGCACGAAGTACGTGTTTATGTAAACCGCGTGGTCTTCAAATAAATCAAGAATATCATAAGTTTAATTACAATTAGTAATAGTTTCTGGACGGATGAGAGGCAGATGCAGGGGCGCACCCGGCGGAGGGGGGAGGGGGGCCAGGGGCCCTGGCACCATCCGAAGAAAAAGGAAAAAAGATTTCGTTAGGGGATCGATGCACATAAAGGACGGAGTATCAGGCGCCCAATAAACGGAACGAGACAGAATTTAAACGCGTTCGCTGTCTCGTGCCAAATCTCGCTCGCTTTCAGTCCCTCTGATTCGATTTTATTGAATTTGCATTAAAAAAAATTGGGCAGATGTGTATAGAAACAAATATCTCACAGATTTAGTCATAATATTAGAGTAGATTTTTCTACGATGATTCCAAAAATGATGTATATTACAAGGGCGTCCGTAGACTTTTTTCCAGGAGGGGGCAACTTTGGGGGGACGGTGATGAAAAATATAGTAATGAAAACACGAGTAGCCCGTTTGCTTTTTTTGAACTTATTTTGTGGTGCCAATTTAATTAAAAATTTTAATCCGAAATTTAGAAGTATTCACTTTTTTAGTATAAACTTAATAAAGAATATACCAGTTTTTAAAAATAAGCGATTTTTTCTCAAAAACCAGGGGAGCAACTGCCCTTTTTGCACCCCCCTCCGGACGCCGATGGTACATTATTAATAATATTATATTGTTTTATATCTCTATAATTTTGAATTGTATTACATTAATATAATTCATTTTGAATATTGTACTATACATTAAATATAATCGGTTTATCGAATTACATGAATTTAATAATAATATAATTATTCCATGAAATGACCTTTTATGCGGAAATTTATGTTTAAAAATCTTTCCACGACATTAGTCGATTCTTTTATCGGCAGATACTTTATACGTCTAATCACGGAATATGTAACGCGTTTATTATCTTAATACGCATTTATTTATCACCGCCGTTATTTCATGAAATTGTGTTAAGATAAATGCAATTATCGAGTTTTTATTAGCCAGAATACGTATAACATTAAAATTAGTAAAGGCATCTTTTCGCGATAGTTGTGCAAAAAATTGAAGTTTTATTTTTTCAAATTTTGCAACAAATTTTCCGTATACAATAATTAAAGGACTAAAATTCTCGAGTTTAAAAATGTTTTATGTTGAATTTTAAATTTCGAAAAACCATTTTTTCCGTGTAGGAACATTCGTATCTCGAAAACTATTTAAAACGAGCACTAAAATGGTTTGTAGTTTTTTAAAGTTAAGTTTAAATTAAAATAGACTTCTTTTACCTCAGAAACGTAAAATTCCACAAACTTTGGCTGCAATTTGACACAAAGGAAATCAAGTTTAGTATTCTATACAACAAGAAAAAAATATTTTAATAGAAAATACATTCGCCGAGAACATCATTTAAGTTTATTGTCAGCATCAGTACACATATCAGGAAAATGCATGAGAATTCCAAGCCTCTAGTCTCCTTTCCATAGAATCTACTTGTAAAATTGTGTATATACATAGAATTTTATTGGAACTGTCCAACTAAACATATCTAGGATAAAATTATGAAACAACACGAGCAATTTCTACCTAAAATATTCCCAAAGCACTTAGTATGTGCCCTGTAACTTTCCACTTTTGCTATAACTATAATAGGATATACAGTCGGGGACAAAATTATGTGGACACTTTTAAAATCGTATTACTTGTTCAAAATTGGTCCGAACAACTTGAGTTATTTTGAGAAGCTAGAAGGATTAGTTTGCTAAGTGACGTGTTTCGTAATTTTGAAAAAAGTTGCAATTCGTCGGAATAGCAAAAAAAATAGGAAATTTCATTTTTTCAACTTTTTTGTCTGTCCTCGTAATGAAAATTCAAAAAACCCGTTTGTAGATTTCAGTAAGTTATATACGTGCCTAAAATTTCATCAAAATCGGTTAACGCTGCTCTGAGCTATAAACGATAAAAGATCGCAGAATAAGGTCGAAAATCGCTGATTTCTGTGAATTTCCGCAATTTTCGACCTTATTCTGCGATATTTAAGCGTTTATAGCTCAGAGCAGCGTTAACCGATTTTGATGAAATTTTAGGCACGTATATAACTTACTGAAATCTACAAACGGGTTTTTTGAATTTTCATTACGAGGACAGACAAAAAAGTTGAAAAAATGAAATTTCCTATTTTTTTTGCTATTCCGACGAATTGCAACTTTTTTCAAAATTACGAAACACGTCACTTAGCAAACTAATCCTTCTAGCTTTTCAAAAAAACTCAAGTTGTTCGGACCAATTTTGAACAAGTAATACGATTTTAAAAGTGTCCACATAATTTTGTCCCCGACTGTATATTAGCAATATTTACACATGGCTTTTTACTCGCGAGTGCCCCGAAGTTATAACCGACGTTATAACTTCCGTATACGGAAATGTCCGTTCAAGGAAAACGCAGCCAATGCGGTAAAGTACAGTGCATGCAATCGATAAGCGTTGCGGTAAAGTTCGCGAGCATCGTAGAAGCGTTTAACGCTTTCTGGCACAGTCAGTACAGTTTTGCCACATCCGTTCAATAAGGTGGTAGCGTCACGTGTGTTTGTCCGTAAATAATTGCTGGTGCTATTTTATTATTTATTGCCGCCGGTCTTTGCATTTTCCCACTGCATACCATAAGTCAAGTGGTCAAGTTGTACAATCGCTTGCGCTTAAAATCGTCCACCATATAGTTTTGATTTTACACATTTGTCTTTATGAAGGTCGTGTGCAGTGTGAATTACGCAACTAGATTAAGTCATATCTTTTTTTGGTTGCAATTAGAAAAAAATACGACCGTGAAAAAAGTTGAATGATGATTAAACAGATCCATTTCCGTGTCACCAAGTCTTTTCTGCAAGTGCAACAGTGCATCTGTAATATGTAGATATGTAGATAAAATCAGTGACCATAATTTTTTTAACACCCTGTATGTATTGATAATTACTAGTACTTTAAAGAATATGGTCATATATGAATATGGAAAATATTATCTTTAATTAGCCATTATGTCTGTTGCGCAGGTTTACGCCAAATCATTGCGCGGATGTTGCAACGCGTAATTATCAGTGCATCATAGTTTCTTATCCTAAAACCAATTAACAACGTAGAACACGATTTTCTTGTACGAGACTTCGCTTACAGGAAAATTTACTCGGAAGATGCGCAAAAAGCGGGTCCGCATTGATGAAGTTTGATTCAATAAATTGTTGTATAACATTGTGAAAAATTATATTCTTATATAATTAGTTTTGTGTATAAACTTGACAGACACTTGTCAAATTTAGAGAAATTTACAAAATTAGTGCCTTTAGGTGTTGTTACATATTTTTAAAGCAGATCGTTTCGAATATAACATCTGCAAGGAAATTTTTGTTTTTATTTTTTATCCATTTGTACGTCGAAACATTTTACTTTTATGATTACACAACGCAATCGAAAAATTTCAATTTCAATTTTCCAATTGAAATAAACCGATATATTTCTAAACCCAAATAAAATGGTAAAATGTAATTTATAATTTGTATTGCTTATTTTAATTTCAAATAAAATTCTCGAACCTGGAATATGGCACATATTTTTGCAAGGAAAAATATTCGTGTTTTTGTTAGTTGTTACGTGTTATGCAATAATTACATAAATAGGTTAATCGACTACCGGGAAAACATGCACGATGATAATTGCATTGGACTATTTGAGCGCACCGCAAGAGCAATTTATTGCGAAAAATGTATCTAATAGAATTTTTTTTATAAAATAGGATTTATCGCGACAAAAAATAAAAAAAAATAAAAATAACCCTTTTTTCCACAACCGTGGAAATTCGCACTGGTGAGTCCCCGCGGGCATCGAGCCCCTGCTTCTCGGTAAACGGTGTCCTAATGGGGTACCCTGTTTATATAGAGATCGTAGGTCCGACAGCTGTGTGCTAAACGCGCACATAAACGCTTCGCTCCTACTATTCCAGTTCTTCCACCGCTAAGCTGTCGTCGAACTCGTTTGGCCTTGAACGCGCCCGCGGGCACTCAGTCACAGCCTGTGACTCACACGGGGCCCGCGCCCGCCAAGAGGACAATTTGTGCAATGTGCATGCCCGCCGTAGAAGATCTCTTCTTGAACGCCTTTCTAATCGACAAAGGATTTCGAGGAAATGCGACGTTGCCGGTTTTGAAAATTTGAAAACGCGATATAATAGTGGTACCAATAGTGATAACTTGATTATAGAACACTAGCTTCACTATTCGGCTTCACCCGAAATTTAGATTCTGATTTTATAAAAAAAAGAAAAATTTTATTTTTTGTGAAAATAGTCACTTCATCTGGAATAGCTAGCCATAATGAGCTGGGGCACATTCAATGACTACAGAAAACTAAAATGTTCATACTTTTGACAAATGGCCGTGAAAGTATTACGAATGGATTTTTTCGGATTTCCTGATGAAAATGAGTTCGAACATGGAGAAATTCGGTCCATCTTTAGTGAACGTAGTGTGTGTCGCAGGCCAGTCATCAGAAACGTGTTTCCGGGGAACACTGGAATTCTAATCGTGTTTTCAAAATAAAAAATAGACCGAATTGTTTCGTGTTTGGACTTATTGTCGTCGACATAAACGCACCAATCCATCGGCACTACTCTCATCAAGCTGTAAAGAAAAATATGAGAATTTTCATATTCAATACTGGATGACTCAGCCGCCGTCGACCGAGGGTCACCCGCTGGTGCGCTATTTCACTCACTCTCGGTTTACGTCGTTCAGTCTCGTTGTCAGACGGTTCGACCTAGGGCCCTGCCAAGCGTGAATTTATTTAGTACTAACTACTGGCCCTGCCTCGGATCATGGAGAATTTCCTGGTCCCGAATCTTTCTCCATAATCCGAGGAACGCTGTAGTTACGTGCAGACACATTTAATAACGGATAAAACCTTCGATACTTCTCCAAAGAATACGGCAATCTTGGCCATACTACATTTGTACATTACAGTGTCCTCTACTTACTCATACGACATTGATTCCGGAGTTTCAGGGCGAATGCTTAATTGTAAATAGCCATAAAAAGAGATTGAATTATGAAATGGAATAAAATTAAAATAATAGAAGGTAAAATACTTATACATTTAGTATCAGATGTTTTATATGTATGATTTAAGTGTATCAGTTTTCAATGAAAATAAATTAACGTTGCAAAAATTTCGTTATCATTCTCTTAGTTGCTACAGATAGAGTAGCAACGTCTTTAAGTGAAACGATCAAGGTCTTTCGTAACCTGAGGTATAACATTGAAATTTAGAATTGTGAAGTACGAAATGTATGTGTATATCATACAATTAATAAATTATTGAATGTGGAAGAGAAACCTTTTCAGAAATAAAAAATCCTGTGTAAAGTTATTCAAAATTTCATTTTAGCGTGTAGGATACACGTTCGTTTAAAGTTTGAACGATCAATTACTGTTAGCAATTAGACTTCGAAATCAGATACCTACGGCTATATAGTCTCTGTTATTTCACAGCGTCAGCGCTGATCACAAACACTGCTACGCTCAAGTATACATGTGCCCTTTGGGAACAACACATTGAATCATACATATACAGATATAAAATCTTATGTGCATTATTATATAGCGTTTTCAAAGGATCACCGTTTGTACATACGATGGTCATCAAAAGACTTATTCTACAAGGGAAACCGTCTGCTGCCGGCAGGTGTGCAACGTTCGCATTAACGGTCTTCTGAACGCCGTTAAGGTGCACTTTCATGCATGCTCGTGTGCACGTACTGCGAAATATGTTTCGTGAATCCGTCTATCACATAACGTCCGCGGATAATAGAATTAATCAAAGTAATGAAGCTTACTGATTATAAATTAATTTTACCTTAACAATTGCGTCTATAATCAAATTTGCGTTACATAGGTACAACATTGCAGTCATATCGGTAGTGTGAAAATACTTGTAATTATTTCGAGTTGTAAAATAAAAATGTTTTTTTCACCGAAAGAACAGAATGCACATCTTCATTTCTCCCTTATTCGTTTTTCGTAAAAAATGCAATATTTATACAATAAATTGAATAGAAAGGTCACAAAAAGGAATACTAATAAATATAGTAAAATATTCAAATAACTATCGCTACTAGAGAGGGTAAAATAGAGAGGTCATAATTAATTTTTATAAAAGGATGGTTTTCAGATTCTCGTTTATTACCACCGTTCTATTCCTTTTTTTTTATGAATAATACAGTTAATTTATATTTGTATCTTGAAATTATAAAGACCTCTGCAGAGCCGCCCTTAGAGTTTGCGGGGCCCGGGGCAAAAGTTAATATTATTGAAAACAGATAACCTTACTCGTCTCTTTATAACTTTATGCGTCACTTGAACTCGCCGAAACTCTATTCTACAAAAAATTGATACCTCGACGATACAACTCGATTCTTTTACTTTTTACAAATCAAGTCCCTAAACGTGGGGCCCGGAGCAAGGGCGGCTCTAAACCTTAATATAACGTTAATATATAATAAAACGCGCATTTAGAAGAAAAATTCCAAGCGTAACATATATGTACACAAACACTTAATTTTAACAAATATAAAAAGATTTTTAAATTACACGTAAATAAACGAAACAAAACAAAACAAACTTTTCCTACAAACTGATATTTATTTTTTTACTTGTATACATTTAGTAAAACCATTAAATTAAATTAGTAAAAATATATAAAAATATAATGCGCCCAAAAAATTCTAATTTAACTCACTAATAGTTCGAAAAATATTAAAACAGTATCTACGAGTATCTCTCAACTATTAAAAATGTAATAAAAATTCCACTGCCGAAACGCTAATCTTATTTTCAATTAAAATGTAGCAGGTGCTTATCTGGCGTTATAAAAGCAGTTTCATATGTCCAGTGGTGAACCTAACCTCGCAATCCGATGACCCACGTAATTCTAACGTGGCTGTTGTCACATATGTTTAGAAGCGCGTGAGTGGTGGCCCGAGAGTGATGATATTTGTTGACAAAATAGAGCAATGTGTAACGCCTTGAACTCGATCGAGCGCTCCTAGAATTCCATTGAATCGAGTAACATGCGGATATTCTCGCGCGTAGCATCGACGTGTCGCTGGCCTTAAATGTTTCTCCACATTTCAATTGTAACCTCACTCGCCGGGAAAGACGAGCTCACTCGCAGCAAGTTATGATTATATCGCCGCGTCGGGAAAGTTGAACATCTACTTTACTGTATAATGAGAAAAATGATGTCAAGATGGGAAGTACATTCGCTAACGATATTAACATTGTTGTTCGCCCTCCGGGTGCAAAGCTTCCAAAGCCTGGAAGTAATATACGCGATAAACACTGGCGGAGAGGCGCACACCGATAGCTACGGGATTCGCTACCTTAAAGACCCTTTGTTGGGCAAAGTCGGCACGGCGTCCGACTACGGCAAGCAATTAATTATTGGACGAGTAAATGCCATCGATCAAATACTGTATCAAACAGAGCGTTATCACCATAGTACCTTTGGATACGATGTGCCGATCAGCGAAGACGGAGATTATGTTATGATATTAAAGTTTTGCGAAGTTTATTTTAATTCCCCGAATATGAAGGTAACGTTCTATCAAGCTTCCAGCTAAGGATTCAAATTCTCGTAGAAATGGCTGTTAAAAGTTATCCTATAAAGAACCAAGATGATATTATAATTTTATTCAAATTATATTGTGAAAAAGGCATTATTGTCGGAAACTTTTTTATGTTTGAGGATTAACGACATTAAAATTGTAGCTGTAATTGATTTGTTCAGTAATTTTTGGTTCTTTACAACTGTTTTTCGTTATAATAATTATTTCAACTCGAAGGGATTGGAAGATCAGTTCTTAAAAATGGGAACGATGGAAGACTGCTTTGGACTCTAAGAATTCAATTTTATTCAATACTAGCCTGAACCGTTACCCGGTTTCACCCGGGAATTACTTATGATGTTTGAAAAATAAAAAAAGATTAATCTAATCTAAGCCATATGTAATTCATATTCAAAATTTCAATGACCTCCGCTCAGCCGTTTAGGTGTGAAAGAAGGACAAATAAACAGACAAGGTTTCACTTTTATATATTAGTAAGGATAAGGAACAGAAGTACGTTTTCTAACATGCTTGCCTTCCACCGTTCTCATTCTTAGGATTGTAAATCATATTTACGATACACGATACCGTTGATTAATTATTTTGTTTTAAAAATCATTTCAGGTGTTCGATGTAGTTTTAAACGGAGACCATACTGTTGTTACTGACTTAGATATCTTTGAGAGGGTTGGACGAGGTATAGCGCACGACGAATATATTCCATTCAAAGTCCAGGGAGGAAAATTAATATACAATGACGAAGAGTCCGACATCTTAGCTGGAAAAATTCGAGTTGAATTTATAAAAGTACCGCGACTATTTTTGTTATTTATTTCGTGCAATTCGGTTTCATTAAAATTTCCTTAATTTGCGACCGATCACTTGCAGGGTTACAGAGATAATCCGAAGATAAATGCTATCGCCGTTGTGAAAGGAAACATAGAAGGTAGTATTTAAAATTCTCGAACGTCTGTTTCGGAAAGTAGATTGTATTTCGTTGTTAATTTCGATGGTTTTCAGATATACCGCAGTTAGGCCCGATTCCTCAGGAGCCAGAGGAGTATCACAATATACAGGAAGACGAGGAGGAGTCTACGGTTCGTAGTCGACACACGAGTGGACCCAGAACTCCGGATCCCTACTCGATCGATGACTCCTCGGTAATGTTACCGGTCTTTGTAGCTATTGGAACGTTTATTCCTTTACTGTTTTGCCTATGCAAACTGTAGGCGGTGAAAATGTTTTGCACAGGAATGCCTTGTACTTAAAGAATAATAGGGTTCTGAACAGCTTAGGTGAATTTAGCGCGTCCTGAGGAGATGCCTGCATCGATCGTGTATATAGAAAGAACATTTTCGTATTTAAGCTATGTCGTCGCACTTCATCGAAGCTATTTATTATTAATTTAATCGAATGAACATATCTAGAGGATGTTTTTGTATGAGAAACGATTGAAATTTTTCGACGAGATACGAGAGAGTCAGGGATGCGTGAAGATTTGTGCAATTACAACTTTCTTTGCCATTTTTATGTGTTCATTCGTTGTATTATTTAGTGTTCAACGTTTCGCTGCCAATTAGCACAAAGTTTTGCACAAGTCTTGTTCGCCTAGTCTTGAACCATTCGGTCCTAAATATTTTAAACACGCTGCCGGCACACAATTGTTAATTTTAAGGAAGGCTTTGTAACTTAAAAAGTGTCCGAGGGAGAATTGTAATGAATTTCGTGCGGCGTGAGACGTTTTCCTTCGGGGATAAGAAGAACAGTATGAAGGGTGTCACACAATGTAACGAGGCGAGGTATTTTCTTCCGTTACACGCACACGTATTGTTTCGATTACAGTGTATGAATTATGTACTGTAGAAAATTTGCGAAATCACTATTTTCACCTGTTTCCGTTATCTTTAGTGCGAAACGTGTTGCTTATAATTACACTCCGTGAATTATATATGTTTAGAAACGAAAATGAACCCAATAGTCCGTTAAATACCAAAGTAATTTCGAACTTTTGTGAATCAGAGCAAATAAAGCTGTTATTATTGTCATAGCAACGTTGTTTTCTTCGTTTTGCACGCAAACTTTTTCCAATCCGTCGATTTAAATTACTGTTATAATCTGTGTTAATGAGAATTAGTGGAACTTCTTTGGTATTCTCGTTTGTTCTTTCTTAAATCGAGTTCCTGCTAATTATTATGAAACTATTCCATACAATTATGCGAATTTTGTAGGTATTAATTTTGTTCATTGCACATTTTCTCCAGAATTATATAAATTCTGTTCATAATATATATATATAGACCGAACATCTTAAGGTTTGTCCTCACCAGTGAACAGTTCGCGAACACTGTTCGCAAACAATGCTTGTACGTTGTTCGCAAACTTTTTATAACCATTGTTCGTGTAAAGGTGCGTCCTCACCAGCGAACAGTTCGTGAACAGAAGATTCAATTCCCATACTATTCCTGAACAGTTCGCGAACGCTGGTGGAGACGCACCTTTATGAGACTTTGTTTCCTTAGCGAAACTGTGTTACCGACCCATAATTTGAAGACTGAATTTAGCGGCCTCTGCCTATGAACAGTATCCAACTTGGGAACTACATACACTGAAATACATACGTTGAAATGCTGAAGGTGTTACGTGCTTGTATACGTGTGACTTGTTGGGATTCCCAATGGAAATCTCAGCTTTAAAGAGTCAAGTTAGACGAGCGATGCGGCGGGACTATAGATAGTTCAATATATTTATTGAAGTGTCAATTTTAAAGTGTCCAGAATTTTTAAAATGTGTCCATAAAGAGGACTAACAGGGCTAAATCCTCAATTTTTTTCAAATTTTTAAAAGGGTTCGTATTTTGAAAAAATTGTATTTTAGTGAATTCTTTTTTAAAGCCAGGTCTTGTAGACGCCAGAGTAACAAAAAATTAATAAGTCTTTATAATAGCAATCTTGGGTTAAGGACATAATAATGATTAAATTGACGTTTCCAATTTCATTGCAATGAGTCTACAATTTCCAGACTGAGACAATTAAGAAATCAATTTTTATCGTAATGATCTATGGTCGAAGAAGACTTGTTACTATCTTATCAATCACGGACAGATAACGCTGTCTACTAATGTGCAGTTAAACATTGGACTATGTCGATATTTTTGATCGATAATTTGATGAATAATCTACTGAATTCAGGAATCGTGCCATATGGATTTAAATAAATGAAACTTTTAAGATATTTAATAGACATTTAGTATACCATATTTTAGTAATTGCATTTTAGTAAGCTCGTTCGTTAAGAGAACTAAAGTGTCAGCGATAAAGGTGATAAGGTGATAAACGCAGAGTCTTAATCTTTAATCGATTTATTCGGATAATCGTTATTTATTGGGTAATATTACACTTATAATTAAAAAAACAATAATTTTTTTTTAAAAACAAGTTTCACGCGAAAGAGACATGAAAAGATTGCATTGTCATCGGAACTATAAACAATAATAAAGATATAAGGGCTGTGCGATTTTTTAAAATATTTTATACGAGTTTTTTTAGATTTAAAAAGTAGGTAGCTATATCTTTGATTTTATGTTATTATTGTTTTTTTATGAACATTAAATTTCGCCTAAAACAAAAGTCTCGCTATGCAACAAATTTCACTCATTGTCAAAAATGATATTTTAAAATAAATATAAACGGTGGTAAAAATCATTTTTGCCCAGGGCGCCGGAGGAGCTGGATCCGGCCCTGAGTAACGTAGCCCCAAAATGTTGCACGGAGTTCACGAGCGAAGGGTCGAGATCTCGAATGTAAGAACGCCTATTGCGCGGGCATTGGCTTTGTAAAACAGATTTGGAAGGCCTCCTGTACCACGAACCCGCCTCAGGATGCGGTTGATGATCGATCGTGTGATTCGCGCCGATGGACAGAAGAAAGCACTTACCAACAAGTTCAATTGGCCGTGGAGCACTGCGAAAGCTGGTACGTGCGTGCGCGTGTGTACGTCGAGCGGCGTGTTCTTAATGGGAATAAGCTCATTCATCCCATATGAAACGGAAGATCATGCGACCTCCGATCGTCTAGGCCTCTGATGTATGCCCATCACCGGCAATTAACTGTCAATTCGAGGCCGTACTTGTGTGCCTACGAAACCCTCAGCCCTAAGTCTCGAGTGCCAATCATCCCCTGAAGAAGAAAACCGAATCTCTGAACAGTGGCGGATTTAAGGAAAAAGGCCCAGGTGGCAAACGTTCTGAGGGGCCCATTTTTTGAGAAAAATGAAGGGACAGTTTACTTAAAACGGGATAAGTATAGTAGCACGGAAAAGAAATATAGTGTTTGGTTAAAATCGCAATTTTCTTTTTCAAGATAGGGCCGTTGGGGCCTTCTGGGCAGGGGCCCATTTTTCGGGAAAATGAAGAAGAGGTAGTTTAATGAAAACGGGTCAAGTGTAGTAGTACGAAAAAAATGTAGTGTTTGGATTCCTATACCTAATCATAACTGTATTTGGTTATGGGGCCCTACCGGGGCCTTCTGCACAGGGGCCTAGGCGGCAACTGCCCATCAGCCGCCCTGTCAAGGAATCAATTAATAATTCGGAAATTTTACAATCAGACAGTGTTGAAGTCCATCCAGTGATTTTTACGATCGTCAAATCGATCGTAATTAAACCAATTGTAATTGCAATAGGTCATCGATAAGATCTCGTAAAGAGGAACCAGCTGATACCGTTTTTATCCTGGCAATCGGATGAAAACACCTGCAAACTTGGCCTTATAAATCGTGATTTCAGACATGATAAAAGAAATTTTTTTATCCACTCGTATCTAGACGGAATGACTTCGGGTTAATATTTTGTAACTCATGGATCGCTCTGATAGTCTAAAAAAGCCTATAGATCCGTTCTCCGAATATGATTCTCGACAAAGACCTGCGCAAGATGTTTTTTTTTCGAGGAAAAAAAATTGACCGTCGCGAGAATTCAGAATGAATGATAATCTTGAATTGTAATATTTCATGAGATAATATATCCCAGTGAAGCTCGAATAATTTTTATCCGGCGGTGAAAGAGACACGAGGGTCGGGCATTGACACCCTTCCTATTGGCTAATGCTGTACGTTTTTCCTGTCTCGTTGCCTTTAATCCGACCAGTTGTTAGCAGTACTTGTTCGAATTCATCGTCTGATCGTGTGGCAAGAACTCATATCACTCGATTTCTTTCCAATCCTATCGTACCCGGAGTATAATTCTCCTCGGGCAACAGCTGTTTTGGGAAAGGTTACCTTTTTGGGAAAGGTTAATTTTTTTATTTAACACCGCATCGTAAAAATAAGCAAAAAATTGAGTGCAACAATTTTTTATATAAATGAAAAAATATGAATATAACAGCATTGTTCCACCATGCATGAAGGTATCTCCTATGTATTATAATGTTAAGCCAATGCATGATTTTGCAGAATGTTGCACTTGCGTTACATACATTATTACGCTCGACATCTAATTTATTCAAAAAGGAAAACTGATGTAACTGAGAAAATATTAGCATTTACCTGACACTTTCAATGGTCTCAGCCAGACAGTGTATCGCGATAGAATTTCTGCGGATGTGATACTGCCCTAAGGACACTTGTTACACATGGTAACAATAAAGTAACACTTTAAAGTTCATGAAAAAGCTCCCAAATGGTGCGCACGATTTTTTCAATTCGCGTAACGCGGATGTTACACCGTGATACTAAGAGTTATTCGAAATGTTTTTTGCATGGCCAGTTTTGGTTTGATGACAACGTGCTTCTTAACCTTAAAAACTCAAAATCATTTCTTCTAAAACAAATGTTCTCTTTCAAACAGTCGTGTTCTTTCTGACACATTCTTCTGTATCACTAAAAGTAGCGAAATTATTTCGATAAACAAAATAATTGAAACACCCTGCATAGTATGTTTTCCTATTTACGAATATTCATGTATGTACTGCCTTAAATGAACGAGTCTTATTGCCAGAGACTTCCGTTCCCAACTCACAAGTATGTTAAATGTATTTATTATAGCTGAAGTTTCTATTGGATTAGTGATATGCATAAAATATAAATACGTTACAGCATTTCTCCTTAAACTAATTTTACCTTAAATATTCGTACGTAAATGAATTTTCAGCGTCGCGCTATACAGCGTTTAAGCGACGTTAACTGTAGCTGGAGCATCTCGTCGAATGTGACGCATTCAACGTTCCAGGATTAAGTGCGCGCGCAGACTCGACTTCGTGCACGTACCAACACTTGCGTGGCGTCTCCGCTTCATTAAAAGCGCAGACAGCGGGCACGGTGGGGGACGAACCAGTCGGATTAAAATATAGAGTGGCGGACATATACATACTCACAAATTTACGAATATATCAGTTCTTACTGGCTATGTCATACAGGAAGGAAATTAATTAATTTGCACGATGACCTTTTTTAACGTGTATTTATTCGTTTTGAAAAAACAAAGTAATTTTAAATTAACTTAAAGATTGAAAAGAGTAACACAAATAATTGTAGCTGCAGTAACTATTGTTACGGGCACAAACTTATGAACAACTTTGTGGTTTTAAAGGACATATATAAATACACATTAAAAAATTAATTCATTTCCATCCTATATGACATTACTAACAATAAGTAGTTTTACTACTCGGCTTCGCAAAAAATTTAGATTCTGATTTTATAAAAAAAAATTTTGGGGAGCGATAACTTTTGAGAACCGGCAAATTTTGGGGAGCGATCAATTTTGAGAACCGGCAATTTTTGGGGAGCGATCAATTTTGAGAACCGGCAAATTTTGGGGAGCAGAAAATTGTAGGGACTGACAAATTTGGGGGAGTGACAAATTTTGGGAAGCGGTAGATTTTGAGGGGCGACAAATTTGGGGCGCATCAAGTTTTGGGAAGCGACATATTTTGGCGAGCGGGAACTTTTGGAAGGCGATCAATTTTTGGAAGCATGAAATTTTGGGGAGTGACAAATTTTGGGAAGCAGCAAATTTTGAAGAGCGACAAATTTTGAAGAGCATCAAGTTTTGGGAAGCGCCATATTTTGGCGAGCGGGAACTTTTGGAAGGCGATCAATTTTTGGAAGCATGAAATTTTGGGGAGTGACAAATTTTGGGGAGTGGCAGATTTTGAGGGGCGACAAATTTTGAAGAGCATCAAGTTTTGGGAAGCGACATATTTTGGCGAGCGGGAACTTTTGGGAGGCGATCAATTTTGGGAAGCATGAAATTTTGGGGAGTGACAAATTTTGAGAAGCAGCAAATTTTGAAGAGCGACAAATTTTGAGCGAAAATAATTGGGAAAGGTTTAAAAACACAGAGGCTTCAGACAACTTTAAAAACAATTCCCATTTTTTCTTGTAGACAATTAGCAATAACTCACATGCGAGTTGACATATGGAATTAATTTTGAAATTGTTCCCGACTCTTTTGAATTAAAATATTTGATGATATTTCACGTAAAGAACGGCAGACGCTTATTAGCCTATGGGCGCCCAATCTTCAAACCCGCTCCTGATCGTTCCCCAGCGATTGTTAGCCGAAAAATTAATCTTGTTTGCTCGGAACCCATTATCTGATGTGCAGTTGGTGAAATTCGAGCTTATATAGCGATAGGACCGACTCAACTCTTGATTATCCACAGATATGAGGTTTAGGGGAAATAGTCGTCATGATGATTAATCACGAAGTCACGATGAGTAGCCGTCATGATTAATTCTGGCCGATTTTTTTCAGGATTCAAGTGGAAAACGAAACCTGGAGAAATAAAGCACAGTGAATTCATTTTCTTCATCTTCCTCTTTCGCTTTCTCTATCCATGGTCCCTCGGCCGTCAATCACAACTCGTTGGTCCAATTTGCTAATGTGCAACATTAATTGTCCAGTTAAAGTAGTTAGTTGAATTAGCGGATCGACGAACCCTGTCGATCGGCAGATCACGTTGCGACTCGGTGGCAAATGCGATTTTCTGAGAGAGTCTCTGATAGACTTGTGAATGAAAGTCTGTCGCGTCTCGGTTGAGTAAATAGTCCGTAGGGAATAAGAAGGAAGCAGAAAATTATTAACACGTTAACATCCAAATTTCTGGGGGCTCTGGTTGGACTGATTGTAGTGGACCACCTGAAAATTTCCAAAAGTATGATACAAGTTAGGATTTTGAATTATATTTCTGCTACAAAGTTTACGGCGGGATGCAGGAGTCACTTTGCAAATTCTGCAAAAGCAAGCAACACGTTACACATTCCAGCTTCCCCACTTTTACAAAATCTTCGTCAAACTGATCTACGTACATTTTAGAGATTTTGAAACCGAGTTAAATGAATTGTATTTTTATGAATTAAATCTTGAAAAGGATTTTAATAGCTGCAAAAATGCAATGAAATAAATATGACTTAAGGAAGAGAGGGGTGGGGTTGGATTATAAAACTTTACGAATTTTTATACTGGGGAGGGAGGGGTAAGAAATCGCCAAAATGACCTTTATGTAATTTAAGGACGGCCCCCTAAAAAAGTGTTCACCGTCCTGGCCACAGTGCACAAACATTTGTTTCCGTCTTCATTCTAGGCACTCTAAAAACATTCATCACTGACCTTCAAATGCCACTTATCTTCGCAAGTTCGAAATTTGCCGAGAGAAGGTCGTTGATTGCCTGCCGATTGCTCGAGCAGAAACAAGTTTACTTGAACAGATATTTTCTGGGAAAGAAGAATTGTTTTCGCACGTTAACCGCCGTTTCTTAGTCCAGGGCACATACCTATTTTTAAATGAAGTAATTTTTTTTAAGCGTTAGAGTTGAATATTTCTAGGAAAGAATGCCGCCAGTGTACTAAGCACTTCTTTTTATATTTTTCTTTAATTATAGTTCAGACGTAGCTATGTAGATTAATAACACTATTTAATAACTCAATATTAACATTATTAAACAAGCTATTACATTATTTAATAACTCAATATTAACATTATTAAAGAAGCTATTACATTATTTAATAACTCAATATTAACATTATTAAACAAGCTATTACATTATTTAATAACTCAATATTAACATTATTAAACAAGCTATTAAATTATTTAAAAACCCAATATTAACATTATTAAACAAGCTATTAAATTATCCTTATTGCAATTTGATGTCAGTAATTATTGAAAATATGAAAAACTATCCAAGAGAAATTATTTATTTGAAGTGGTTGGAATAATGCCCGAGCCTGCAAGCGACAATAGCAACGCGACATCACCGCTGATGATAATCCCATTGGACACTTTGCTTTGCCGATCGTGCATTACATTGTGCGGGTAGTGTGAGCCGACACACGTACACACCACTCCTCGTCGAGTACCCCCCCGTGATCTTATAAAAGCGGCGGGATGCCCCTGGTGCCGTCACATTTGCGCTGTCAGCAATATCTAAACGTGTCGAATTTTTCGCGTGTACCCCGAGACACCGGCTTCAAGATGGTGCAGATCGTAGGAAAGTATCAATACCTGTCGAACGAGAACTTCGACGAATTCGTGAAGGGCATGGGCTTGGCGGAGATGGCAACCCCGTTCGCGGCCTCCAAGCCCACCGTCGAGATCTCGAAAGACGGCGACCAATGGACCATCGTTGTCACCGCCGAAGACAGGACCAGCTCGACAACCTTCAAACTGAGCGAGCCCTACGAGGAGAAACTGCCCTCCTTCGACCGCAAGTTCCAGGTCAGTCGCGATACCGTGAAACAGAGATTTTAAACACCCCCTTGTGCTCCCTTGGAGATAAGTTGCGAGAAACGACTTCAGTATAATTCAAGAGTCCTTGTAGAAAACCCAGTAAGAGCCTAAATTAAAAAAAAAATTTTGGAAAATATTCTACGTGCCAATGGTGATACTATAGAATTACCTATAAAATACTATAGAATTACCTATAAAATACTATAGTATAGAATTTGATTTTAATAGTGTATAAATATTATAAGATAAAATACTATAGAATTACCTATAAAATACTATAGTATACTATAAAATACTATAGAATTACCTATAAAATACTATAGAATTACCTATAAAATACTATAGAATTACCTATAAAATACTATAGAATTACCTATAAAATACTATAGAATTACCTATAAAATACTATAGTAAACTATAAAATACTATAGTATAGAATTTGATTTTTGGCTCCTACAGTGTTTTCCGCAAGGACTCTTCGATTAGTAACATCTAGGATAGGTGTAGATATAGTTTTGAGTTCTCAAGTGAACTTTTTTTTTATATAATATGTTAATAGTAGTGAGTTCTATCGGTTCACTACGATCAGGGCATCGAACTCGATGAGACTGACTGCCACGATAGCCTAAGCGGCAATTGACATCACTTTGCTTGCGATGTATTATAATTTAGATGGTACATGATGGCAATGTCGATATAATATGAGGCGATGAACTTTGTACGATGTTAAGTCTGATAAGAGGGAGTTTGATAATATTCGGTATCTAGATTTTGAGTGATAACAAGAAGCAGGGCCGCATTTATTCCGAGAAGGCCCAACAAGTCTATTTCTATATTTTGTGAAATATGTAGATATAGGGAATAAAATAGATAATACCCAAAATGTTTTCTGCCTCGTTGGTGGTACGCTCACATAATGAACTTTATGGAATACAGTAGTTCTTGTTAGTTTTGTATTCTAAGGAAAGAACGACGATTTTTTTCCAACGAACAAATTTTGCAGCGGTATCTAGTTTTTTTATTATGAATTTAATATTTAGAAAAAAGTATTTTATTTTGCTACTATGTATAAATAGGTTGTTTTTTATTTTGTTGTTTGCGAGAAGTAAGGTTTTAAAATGTGAAAGTCCCTGCGTGAAATGTTACTTCGAAATGCATGTTCTCGTTTCGAATTTTAAAATGCAGAAAACATTTTTTAAGCAGAAAGAGAAATGTGATTTTATCAATAACCATTCGAGCAGTGGCGGGTTTAACAGGGCGGCTAATGAACAGTTGCCGCCTGGGCCCCTGTTCAGAAGGCCCCTGCAGGGCCCTATGACTAAAAAATTATATTTAGGTATAGGTATCCAAACACTACATTTTTTTCGTACTATTACACTTGGCCAATTTTTAACAAACTAAGTCTACATTTTCCCGAAAAAATGGGGCCTTGCCCAGAAGGACCCCTAGGGGCCCTATCTTCAAAAAATTTATGTTTTTAACTAAGCACTTAATATTTCTGTACTACTACACTTGCCAGTTTTTAGTAAACTACCTCTTCATTTTCCCCTAAAAAAGGGCCCCTCAGACCGATTGTCACCTGGGCCTTGTTTTTTAAATCCGCCATTGCATTCGAACAACAGATTCAATTGGTAATTTATAGGGGATGTTTGACAACTCGAAAATTAAAAAAAAATTGAAACTACGCAGAAATGTAGTTAACGTCCGTCACCTGTCATATCGATGGAAATATTCAGGATATCGCTAAATGAAATTTTCATTTGATCGTTTTGCAGAGCTTAACGGTACAGGAAGGTGATAATTTCAGAACGGAAACGACGGTGAAGGATGCTGTCAAGATCATTCGCGTCTACGAATTTACAGATGCCGGCATGCATGTGGTAAGTGAATTTTTTATACCCACTTTTCGCCGTTTATGATGTAAATATTAACGAGCATCGTTGAGAAAATTTACATGAAACGATAGGATCGTTACAAATGGTAACTGAAATCAAATATTTGCCCCAACAATTTCACAATTACCCCACAAATCACAGTTTCGTCTACCAAAGAAGAAATAATGAAAATTTCAAGATGCTCGACTGTAACTCGTATAACGTTAATAAATAATATTATTAAATAGAATGATTGAAAACAACATTAACTAAGTCACTTTAAATTTTCAACCTTCAGGTAAATTTCTATAAAGGATTGAATATTTGAAAGATTTCAGCATTTCTCTAAAAAACAATTTTAAAATTGAAAAGGAACATTATTGTTTGATCGTGTTTCATAATGTTTTGGTGGTTATCCTTTAATTATTTTAAACTTCTTTTTCAGCATCTGTCTTCGAATGTCAGCGATGCCAAGGCAGTACGTACATACAAAAGGCTCTAAAGTACACGAATAATTAGATAAATAACATCGCCTTTTTATATTAACTAAAAATAAAAGCTTTTTACGATTTTACTTCGATGTTTTTCTTCTTCGATCCAACCTTTCTTTGTTTTCCTGGAAACAGTGAAATCGAATCTTGTCGGAACTCAATAGATAAAAGTTTGGCAGTAATAAATGACACAACATATTTACTTAATTATCATTAATTCTAAAATTTCTACTGAATCGTACTAATTCTTCAAGTTATTCTATATATCGCTCATTTGCTGCAATTTTTTGCTGTTCATTTTTGAGTTATTAGTATTGAGAAACCAAGAATTTCGATACGCCAACTAGTGACAGAAAATTAAACTACTGTGAGTAGGTCGAAATCCGTCCAAGTCCATACGATTATCAGTGTTTATATAGACGTTTTGTGAAAAACGAGTGTTTTTAAATTTTTTTGAACACTAAATTTTTACTTCTTCGATTAATAAATACTTATTCGGAATATTTGGTGGGATCCGAGCCTACTTGCAATAGTTTGCCAACTTACCACCGCAGCGCTGAAATCTAAGCCACGCCTCCATTTGGTTTCCCAATAGAAAAAGCAGTTGTTGTTTGACAAAACTTTTGAACACGTTTCCCCAAAAATCGTGAATTTTGAGTTATGTCGTTGCAGCAAATGAGCGATATGATGTCCCCAAAATTATGGGACATGACGAAACATGCATCAGTGTTACTCTTTGTAGGCCTCAGGAATTTAAATAGTAGGGCCCTTAACAATACATCGGATTATTACGAA
The DNA here is from genome assembly GCA_960531205.1 of Andrena bicolor. NCBI lineage: Eukaryota > Metazoa > Arthropoda > Insecta > Hymenoptera > Andrenidae > Andrena > Andrena bicolor. Next base: position 1,191,321 of record OY482666.1, read on the forward strand.
TTCACTGTCTCTTTTCATACATTATATATATTACTATTATTATTATTACTATCACTATCATTGCCATTATTATTATTCTTATTCTTATCGTCATTATTACTGTTACGAAAGTCAGGAAACCACGATCAGATCTAAAACTCTTTTCCCTCCAACCACGCAACCATTGTAACTCCTAAATTCCACACCGAGTTTTCCTTTACGATTATTCCGAAGAATCTGGTCACTCTGACTTTGCCAACAAATGTGGACCCGGCTTTAGACTCCTCCAGCATAAAATGTCAAAAATGCTGCCTCATTAATATAATAGATCTCAGATAATGATCGGTAGATCCCTACGTAGATTAGTATTCATTACAAGTGGATAAATGAAGCTCGTGTAGACTTATATCATTATCCAATTGGATTACAATAGTTCTTAGGAAAAACACCGCATTAGTTGTAGTTTATGGCGTCATAATACTTATCTTTGAAGGACTATATTGGATACTGCACTACACCCTTGAGATTATATTTTTTTTTAAATCATAATAAATACCTTTCCGTTATCAACAAAAATTGTATAGCTATAACGAATGATAGCGAGGTATTTACTGCACATATCCAAACAGAAAATGAAAAAATAAGTGATGTCACATGCCGCCAAAATCTCCATTCTGCAGCACCAATGTTACAGTCAGTTTCTGGATATCACACTTGTATCGAGCTGTTTTTGTAACTTTAAAAGTAACGAAGATATTTTAGGGGTTCGTGATAAATGACACACATGGCACATAAAATAACGTTTACTTCTTATCTTTTCCCAATTTAAAAAGTAAAAAACGCTAACACGATAAATGCATGAGAAAGTTTCTTGTTTAACAAATCTGGAAGTTTTCAATGCAAGCTATTAGAAGTTTTAAAAATATAATATTCAATAACATTAAGAGAAAGAATTCGCGAAAAAGAAAATACGTTTTTACTTCATCAGAAATCTGCGTTTCCAGTCATCCGCGGCTGTCTACTTGGTAGACAACATTTGCGAATGAGCATTTTTTTTTGTACATAATGTGACACAATAATAAACGAATAACATTAATAGTTTAACAATAAATGTTTATGTGAATTCTTTTAAAAACATTTTTATGCATACTTGTTGACAAAAGAAAAGGATTGGAGTTGTGTATCACAAGAAATGACATTAAAATCGGGAGTAAAATCGGAAAATTGGATATTCTTGCGCGGTGAAATTCTTTGGCAGTTAAAAACACTCTGTGGTTCTGTTACAAATCGTTTAAAACATTCTTTGCATCTTTATTCGTATCGATTAGTGGCAGTAAAGACCGAATACCTGTTTCGCAGAGTGTATAATCAGTCGCATCCATAAAATTCGCAACGAAATGGTCCTACGAGGGGGTTAAAAACAATTCCTTCTACAGGATATACAATTTCTTCCTTCGAAACATCGATCACTGATTGATGAACGATTCCTTGCTGTTAATCTCGTTTACTCTCCCTCTCCATCTCTTGAAGACATTGGTTCTCCGATCGGACGATTATCGCGTGTGTGCACAAATCGTCTCTCTCGTTTCGTATTTGTTCGAATTTTTATTTTAATATAATATGTATCACATTGACTCATAAAAGTGCTGTACACATAAATGGATAGAGAATACATAAGAAATGGTGTTAATGAATGACGAGTGTATAATATTCTCTCGCATGTATACTCAACTTCGGAATAGGAACAAACAAATAAAAGAAAAAATAAATATATGGTACTTGTAGTTCGTTCGTGTATCAATGTTGTGTGTGTGTGTGTGTCAGCGCGTGCGCGCGCGTAAACGCATGTGTGTGTATTTGTGTGAGTGTATATAGTAAGTTCTTCTCCATAAAAAGTACGACGATTAATCCATTATCAAGTATAATGCACATATAAAATTAAGAAGTATAAAAAGACCGTCCAACTTCGTGTTTTACGTTAAGAATATGTTAAGAAACCGATTTCGTACGGTCAAGCGAGACGCGTCACGCTCCCATCGGGATCTCGAATTTTCATCTCGGCGACTACGTTGGGCCTGTTCGTGTTTTCGTTTCTGTCTCTGTGTGTGTGTGTCGTTTTACAGGCCGATTACAGCACCACGTGGACATCCTTCCCCCGGTAATCTCAGAGACCGCTTGGAAACGCGTTCGATGTATTTACAATCAACCGATAGCTCCTGTCCGCAATTTCTCCTCTCATAATCACCTGCTTTCAGCACGACATTTGTTCTATCCCAGCACGATCGAAACAATCCAGAAAGCCAAATCGTAACATATATTTGTTTCCGTGTTCCTCTTTCAGGGCATGGTCTCTATCTCTCCCATCCCTCCTCTTCTCTCTCTCTCTCTCTCTCTCGCTACCTTTCACACTCTCGCTCTTTCTCTCCTCACCAGATACAGATAAACAGAGTCATTATTTCATCGGTACATATACACATTAATATATATAATATATTATCTTTTATACTTTACGCTAGTTAATAGGTAAAAACTCCTCCCGTGTGTTCACGTTACATGTTCCCTAAGTAAACTACTTTTAGCGGATGTCTCCAGAGGCTCGTTCCTCGCAAAGAAAGGGCAACGTTTTGAAATTGGTGCACGACGTACGGTACGGATCAACATAAAACTAAGGGATAGAACCCGGCCATTCTATTCGCCCTGGATTCAATCGGAGCTCATGATCAGCTGATTATCGTTCGGGGTGACCACAGGCGAGAGGTCTTTCTTCGGCACGTCGTCAATTATCGTGTTCAACTCCACGTTCTCGGATACTCCGTTCTGCAGGACCTTTCTCTTTTCGACGGCCGTCGTCGTTTTTCCGCTTACCGCGGTTCTGCTGGAGACCTTGGTGGTGGCGGTGAGCTTTTTGGTGGGCGAGGCTGCCGTAGTGCTCTTGGTGGTCGTAGAGAGGCGTTTCACCGTGCTCGTAGTAGTGGAGGTCTTTGAAGCGGACAGGCGACTCGTCGTCTTGGACGCGGAGCTGGTCCTTGCCATAGAGATCTGCTTGTTGGCGGTCTCTTTCACCTGTTTGTCGATGATCGGTGACTTCGCAGTTAACAGGCTGCGAGGTTTCGTTGCGTTTCCAGCGACGGGAGCGGTCTTGGGCCTGGATGCGGGCGGTGTGCTCGTGGTGGTGCCTGTTTTTGTGGTCGAGCTGGGTTTGCTAGCCGTCGTGACCGATGCTGGTCTTGCTTTTGCCGTTGTCGTCGTCGTTCCTGCGGAGACTCGAGTGGAAGAAGCAGCGGTTTTAACTAGCGAGGTCTTCGTCGTCGTTGTTGAAACCTTACTGGCGGCAGGTTTAGCCGTGGCTGGTTTGCTCAAGGATTTCACCTCGCCGTTTGTCGTGGGTTTTTTATCACTGGCCGCTGGTTTAGCAGCGGTCGTAGTAACTGGTTTCGGCTTCGAGGTGGCGCTAGTGGAAGTCTTGGTCGTAGATTTCGTCGTGGAAGAGCTTATAGCGGTGGTTTTTGCAGCGGGTTTTGCTGACGGTGTCTTGCTGGCCGTTGTGCTCGATACTGTGGCCTTCTTCGGCGCGTCCAAATCCTTCGGACGAGCTGTCGGAGTTGTAGTAGACTTCTTTGTTGTCGCGGTAGACGTTTTCGTTGTGGAAGTTACGGCTTTCGAGGGAGACGTCGGTGTTGACTTCTGCGCAGTCTTTGGGGTCGAGGTTTTCGTTGCTTTTGTAGCGACTTTAGTTTTCGTTTTGCTCTGCGCCGCGGCTGCGACTGCGACTGCACCTGCTGTAGCTGCGGCTGTCACTACAGCAATTTCCGCGACTTTGCTCTCTGTAGCCTCGGTTGCTATTTCTGTTGGGGGTTCTTTGACTTCTGAAAGAGCTTCTTTGGCTTCCGAAAGAGCTTCTTTGACTTCCGAAAGAGCTTCTTCGACATTTACCGGAGTTTCTTCGACTATTAGGGGAACTTCTTCGATTTTTAGGGGAGCTTCTTCGACTTTTAGGGGAGCTTCTTCGATTTTTAGCGGAGGATCTTCAACCTTTGAATGAGCTTCTTCGACTGCTGAAGGAGTTTCTTCTATTTTCAAAAGAGCTGCTTCGAGTTCTGAAGGAACATCATCGACCTTGCAAGGAGCTTCTTCCATTTTTGGAAGAGCTGTTTCGACTTCCGCAGGAACTTCATCGACTTTACAAGGAGCTTCTTCTATATTTAAAACAGCTGTTTCGAGTTCTGGAGGAACTTCATCGACTTTACAGGGAGCTTCTTCCGTTTCTAAAAGAGCTGCTTCAAGTTGTGCAGAAACATTATCGACTTTACAAGGAGCTTCTCCCGTTTCTAACAAAGCTGCTTCAAGTTCTGCAGAAACTTCATCGACTTTACGAGGAGCTTCTTCCATTTTTGAAAGAGCAGCTTCGAGTTCTGAAGGAACTTCATCGACGTTTGAAGAAACGCTCGTAACCTTTTCCTCCTGAATGTTATATTCCATATCGATTAGCGGTTCGACGAGTGTCTCCGACTCTGCAGCCTCCTTTAGTTCTTCTGTCTTCAGAATTTCCTCCTGAAGCTCTGGCATAATTGTGGATACTGGTGTTTCCACTGACGTCTCCTCCAATTTCGGTTGCAACTGACTCTCCAGTCCCGTGAACTCCTGCATGGATTCAGACAAATTCAAAGCAGACTTCTGCACCATTTCCTCCACTTCCTGTGCCTCCGCTTCGGAGACTTCTGTCTCCACTGGCGCTTCCTTCATCTCGACAATCTCCTCGTCAGCTTTCTCCTCAGTTGTGGATTGAATAGGACAAATCATTTCATCGACACTCTCCGCGACTTCATCAGGTATGCGCGGACTAGAAGGAGGTGTTGTAATTTCGAACTGGCTTTTCGCGCAAACTTTCTCTTCTTCCAGTTCACTGAAGTTCAGCAAGTTATCCTGTGCTAGTTCTGTGGATACCATTTCAATGAGCTTTTCTTCAGTTGACTCGACGTCCTTATCCAAATTTTGCGCAACCGGCGCCGTCGCGTCGCCAGCTTCCAGAAGAGGCGAGTGACAAACCTCACCCATTTCTATAGTAGGTGAGAGACAAACATCTCCTGCTTCAGAAACAGGTAGCTGACAAACGTCGTCAGCTTTCATGATAAGCGATTGACGAACCTCATCCGCTTGAGTGGTAGATGACTGACAAACATCGTCAGTATCTACAGTACGTGGCTGACAAACATCGCTCGTTTTAATGGTAGATAACTGACAAACATCATCCATTTCAGCAGTAGGTGCCTTGCAAGCCTCGTCAGTCTCCTCAGCGACCGAGTGGAAGCTGTAATGCCCGGGCATGAATTCCGGAGCATCAGCGTGCAACGAGGAGGTGGAAGAAACCTCTGACTCTTTGTCCTTCACTGAAGCCACAACGTCATCTTCGTCATTCACCGCCTCTTCCTTTTCCATTGTATCAGGGATAGGCGACAACGACGACGGCGTATCTGCCTCCTTTGCAGGCGCTTCCTTCTCCAAAGTAGTTTCTGGAATAGCCGCGTCCTCGCTGGTTTCATCTATAGGCTTCGTCTCGTCGATGTCGATGCTGGAGGGCGACAATGGTTGCTCGTTGTCCACAGAGAGGGCCTCCTTCTCCGACTCACACTCTGCCGAATAGTTGTCCGTCAAAGGAGAATGGTCCGATCTCGTGACTTCCTGTTCCAGCTGGAAGGATTCCGATTGCACGGTCAGCAGGTCGACGGCGGGTTTTGGCTCCTCCGCGTGCTCGATGAAGGTGGTTTCGCTGTCCTCTTGTTGCGCGGACAGGTTCACCAGCTCGGCTGGCTCTCCTGGGAAGGCGGGCGTGTATGTCGGTTGTTCGGTTTCAGGAGAAGCCAGAGTGGTGAGTTCAGGATGCGGCTCTGGAAACGGTGCGTTCAGTCCCTCCTCCTCTTCCTCTATACTCCCGTTCTTGTCGTCCAAGTCTGTGTTGCTGAGACTGTGAACGGCGTTCAAGTCGACGCCCTTGTCGAACGCTGCTTCGAAATCACTGGGCGTGAAAGACATGGCCATGGGGTCCTTGGCGATATCGTAATCGCGTTCCGAGCTCGAGAACGATTCGTCTATCGCGGAGATACCTGTTCTGTGGAATTCGGAGGCTGTCAGGAAGCTCGCTGCTGATTCGTCGCCGAACTCAGCTTTCGTTGACGATATTTCGGAATCGTCCAGGTTCGCAGGGAAGCCGATAACTTTCTGTCGTTCGGTTATGAAGTCAGTCTCATCTGTACGCTGCGAATGGTCACCGCCGTTTTGGTATTCTTTATCTTCGGCTTCGACCTCTCTTGGTCGTCGACATACCTCCTCGTCGAATTCCCTCTGGCTGGGCACTTGAATGTCGTCCATCTCGGACACTTGCTTTAAGGGTGAGCCAGAGATGGGGAAATCCTCGCCGAGGTTCATTCTGTTGTTCATAAATTGAGGCGAGACCGGAACGAACTCTGCCGCGTTTGGGTTCAGTTGAAAACTCATGTCTTTTTGCTCCTCTTCCTCCTCTTCGATAGACTTCTTCTTTTGTTCTGGTACCAATGCTCTGTCCTCTGCGCTAATCTGTGTGTGAAAAAGGTGTTTCTGTTAGTAGTACGATAAAATCAATGCAAGATGGTTATTCAAACTACCTGATACGAAGGTAGTTTAGAAGTAATTGTACTTCAGTTTATTTGAATTTATCTAATGACTGATCAAATCGATTATTTTACCTAGCACTTGAATTTTGTATTTTGATAAATTTTCGAAGGAACACTGAAGCACTTATCACTGAAAAATTAATTGCTACAATAAAGAAGTATTGTCTCAGCGTTTGATAAATAATCTAACAAAATTAATTCACTAATTTATGTATGCAGTTTCTACATTCGCAAATCAACATTATTTACTTTATATTTCTCATAATAAGTGTTATATTTCTATTTAAACCAAGAGAGGGCCAGTATTTTTGTAAAGTCTCGTTATACGTGGTACCTTAAAGTTAAATGGCAATTGCTTTTTTCTGGAATTCAAATTTAAGATTTTTTCACTCGACAAGGCTGAAGTGCAATATTGATGAAAAGAGATTTAAACATGATTTTCTTTATATTATATAAAATAGCTTCAATACTGAGTCATTCCTAATATATTCTAACCAATTTCTTTACACTAAGAAGTGTACTTATTTTCTCTTCAGTTTTCCAAACGTAATTCTTCAGCCCCGACCTAACATCCTTCTTAATGTTACAACAATTTTCGGAGCATTACAAGGGAAAAGGCCTGTCGGAAGAAATAAGCAACTTGCTGTTACAAAACGCACCTCTGTGTCAATAAGCTCAGGAAATTCTTCCTTCGGACTTTCGCATTTAATATCCTCCTCCTCTACGTCCTGGGACTGTGTTTTCGAGTCGATATCCTCGACAAGAAGCTTTGAAGTTTTAAGAAGGCTGGCCCACTCGTCTTTTTGAGTTTCAACTTCCTCCACGTTTTTGATCTCCTGGAGCTCTTCGACTGGCGTCGTCGAATCCTTCTGCTTATTCGCGTCAACACCGAAGCAGTTCCACGCGTCTTCCGGCGTATCGAATTTCACTTCGTCCTTCAGCTCCTCCAGCTCGTTGCCAGGCGCCGCCGAGTTTTTCTCCTTGCTCGTATCAACACCAAAGTTGTTCCATGCGTCTTCCGGACTTTCAACTTCTCCCTCGTTCTTTGGCTCCCGCAGCTCGTCAGCAGGCGTTGCGGCGTCCTTCTCCTTGTTCGGATCAACGCGAAAGTAGTTCCACTCGTCCTCCGAATCCTCGCTGTCCGCTACATTATCCGCTTCAGGAGTCAGTGCACGCTGAAGAGGTTCTGAAATTAATAAACAGAGACAAATTAATCTCAGTTCAATCGTTCCCCAATCTGAAGAGTAAAATGTGGGATAAAACCAGTCGAAACGAAAAACAGTCCGTTCTTAAGGGTAAACTGGAAACCTCGAGTAGACACTCGCAGTACTGCGGATAAATTTACCGCGTTTATAAATTAAAGAAAAATATAAACGTGGAAGAGAATATGCTTAATGGAGCAAAGCAAGTAGAAAACTTGGTTCCATTTCAGATTATATTTCGTCGAAAAGAAGTCAAGCAAGATCGCTGATAGATTATTAGTTTATAAAATAAACACTCTGATCATTTGTAAGAATTTATAACAGAAAGTTGGAATCTAATTCATGATTGCTAAATGGTTGTTGGGAGCTTTTTGTTCTGAATTCTGAATTTAATTTGAATTCTTTTATCCTGAATTTTATTTTTCTGCTTGAACTATAGTACTACTGTTATTATTCCTAAGTTGAATTTACAACATAGTCAATGTACGTTTTGTTGAGGTTTTAAAAATGTTACAAAAAATTGAGTAATAAATCTGCTGCCATAAAAAAAAATTAGATTCCTTAACGATAAACCAGAACTCGATAAGAAAATCATGCGAATGGAATTCAGGCGAGAAGCAACTGAAGAATTATACATTATCCCATTTCTGTAACACAGAAATAGTTTCAGAGCCTAATATCTTTTAAAATCGACGAACTGTCCGCATTCTTTCCACTCTCGACTCTGAAAGCTCCTGAATTTTTATGAGAATAATGTTTCAACTCGACAGCTATTCCCTTAATTCAGCTCCCTCGGATTTCAGTTCGCCGCATTACGTACTGCGCTACTTCATTCTCAGAGGGATCGTGGAGGTATTAAAATTGACGGCTGACCGCATTCGTTTCAATCCAGACTACAGAAAACTCTCCCATATTTGCAAGGATGATAATTCGTCAGCACACTCCGACAGATGCCACTCCATCTGCGTCATTCAATCTTTCAAAAAACTCCTAACTTCCTCACAGGCAGTTCTACTAAATTCACTTTCCGAGAACGATTCTATAGCAAAGAACACTTCTCACAACGCTCTAAATCTTAAGACGCTAGAAAGAAGCAAAAGAAGCTCCCCACTATTTGTCACCAAGCACAAAACAATTAACCTACTCCCGCAGAGAACGATGGACATTGGTTGGGCAACAAGGAAAATCGAGCGAAACCAGGAAAAAAGATGAGAGTTCGAGGCACTAATCGCAACGAAAACCCGCTAGTAGATTCCAAGGGGGAAGAGACCGTAACAGCGATCGATTCTACTTCAGCATTCGATCCTGACACCTTCTCCTCCGCATAGGGAGGGAAAACGAAGCAAGCATGAGAGAAAAGAAACCGGATAATATAGCAGAGGCCCGAGAAACTTGTTCCCGGCTGACGGTTCCGGTGGTGGCCGCGGTGGATGCCGGTACTCACGGGTTCCAGGAGGAAACGAGCAGGATACCTGGCCGCAGGAGCAATCGCCGCTGACTAAGAGGCACTACGCCCGCCAAGAGATGCATTATCGATCTAGTCTAGAGCCCCCGGAGCACCCCGCCCTGCTGTCGACCACGCCACCACCCACCTGTCCTCCTCCTCCACCACCACCACCTCCACCACCATCGCGGTGTAGCGCAACAGTCGCACCTCATCTCCGGCAGGAACGCCGCAGCTCCTGCGATTGGTCCTGGCTCCGGTGCGCAATGTGACTCACCCTGATGCAGGCCAGGGTTCAAAGATAAATCTTTCGAGTTTAAAGACGAGCAACCGAGGTCTCAGCAATTTCAACGCACTGATTCCGGATGACAGAGGCTCTGGGGTTCCGGTGAGTGAAGGGTGGGTCCTTGAGCTGGTCAGGGTGGTTATGCGACCCCGTTGGGCGGTTTCGCTGGTGCACCGGGTCAACCGTCCGCGAAATATTTAAACCCCTCGGGGCCACTGAAGGGTATAAACCCCATGCTCCGCGTTTCATGTGTGTTCGATTTGCCCGAGTGGCGGTTTTAAAGGAGGAACGCGCGGGCTGTGGGGAAAGGGTAGTGGTGTTAAGACGGCGTGATGAATATCTTTTGGAGAATAGTGAGGAAGTGAATGTAGCAGTGATACTACGGAGACAATTAAGCTTCATTGGGGGAACGACAGGCAAAGTTGATTGCTGTTTGACACAAAATATTAACATCGTGAGCTTAAAAAAATATGTTTGTTTAGTCGAAAATGTGAATTATATGTGACGCTACAGAGGGATCATTAAAGAGGTTTTTTTAAAAAAAAAAAAAAAAAGTTTATGTAGTTTTGAAGTGATGACTCAAAAATTGAGTTTCCAGTGGATTCCAATCAAATTCGAGCATGTTCGCGAAATGTGTAGTTTCGGCCTGAACCTAAATTGAAGTTTATAAAAACTCTTATTCTAGAAAGTAAAACCTTTATCTAACGAAAAACTCACTTTTTTGAAAAATCGTCATTTTTAAATTTTGCTTATTTTATAGGTTCACTGCAGAACCAAAGGTATTCTCAAGTAGAATTTAAGGCAGGTCATTGAATTTCGTTTCGAATCGTTAAAATCGCTTTAAAACCAAAGAAACTTTTTTAAAAAGCCCCTTTATTGATCCATCTGCAGCGTCATCTATAATGCACATTTTTGGCGAAATAAACATGCTTTTTTACAGCTTATGATGTTCGTAAATATTGTGTTAAACAACAAGTCTCGGCTTCAATTTGTTTCTTTGTAATTAATTGAGAAAGAAATTTTTCAGTTTCATCAAAAACGACTTAGTAATTTTAAGAATATTTTGGGGCAAATAAAATCGATTTTTTTCGATTGTTCATGGTAGTCATTTTAAAGAAGATTTCGCTAAAAAATTTGAAAAATAGCGAGAGTTACAGCGTAAAAAATACCGGACGGGCCAATGCGGATAAACGCGCTGCGGCAAGCTTTAAAGCCCATTTTCCCAAAAGTGTGTTTCTCGAGACGGTGAACATCGTAACTCGAGAACGGATCAATATTTGTTGTTGAAATTTTAACTGAACCTACAAAACACTTTTCACCACGATGTGGAACTCGCTCACTAAGATCGTATAACTTTAACAACATTTATCACAGAATTGCTTCAGTAAAATCCTTCTAAGTTGATATTTGTTGTATAACTCCGTGAATTTTTATTAAAATTTTACGACCGAGCCCCACATTGTAGATTTTGAGTTAAAGGATACTTCATATACAGCGGTTTTGCTTAACTCAACTATGTAATTATGTAATTATAACCCCCACCCCCACCCAACATGAATTTCCGCTACTAAAAAAATATTTATCTCAGATTTTGAGGTACTTTTCCTGTATGCCAAGTTTCGCCAAATTGGGGTATAACAGTTGGGCAATGTTCCTTGTAAGTGATATAAAAAAATTGCCTAATTAACGTGGGTCGGAAAGATAACCTTGTAAGAGTTGGAAGATATTCGATTTTGGTAACTCGAGTGATTTGTCTCCTTTTATTTATCCCAAGCAAGGTGAAAACAAAGAACTTTTTTACGTGTCTCTTGATTCGAATGACGATTGTTTGTATGGTATCAGAGAATTTAATGACAATCAGAATGCATGGAGGAGTTAAGGATATTTAGAAAGAAACTAAGTTCTCGATACACAGGTTCCATATTAAAGAACGGATACTCTGGTATATAGTAATTCCTTTTATTTGCAAATATTTTCTTAATCCTTTATTTCAGAAAGTATTCTAAGCTACAATGTACTACGTATCTACTAGACCGTTAATATTAAGTAAGATTACTCTCTACACCTTCAAGAGACTTACGTTTATAGCATTAATTACACCAGCGACGGTATAATACGTTTTGTTTATTAACGACGATCGCTTATCACCTAAAACTTCTAAAACCTGATAAACCTTTGTACTTATGTCCAAAAAACACAAAGTCATATCAGCGCATTTGTGTTTTTTCGATATTCTATAAATACGGTCGAAATTCTAATTTCTTTGTACTTATTGTAAGCTTAAAATAACATTACGCATATTATCTATTCATTTACAGTTTACACCTACATCGACAAAGTGCTGAAATAGTATAAACAGATCAATGTAGTATGTGAATTATTTGTCGGACGAATTGTTACTTGGCGAAACAATTTTACCCAAATAATAATTATTATTAATATAATTATTAATAATATTTATATTAACAATAATTTTTATATTATTAATTATTAATAATATTTATATTAATAATAATTTTTATATTATTAATTATTAATAATATTTATATTAATAAAAAGAATAATAATAACAATAATAATCGAATACTGTAATATACTGTATTTAAATATCTCGTGCTCATAACTGATTAATAATAATAATGCGTTACATTAATTAACAAGTCGGAACTTGGAAATTATGGAGATGCAGCGGCTATGATATCGTCGTGCAACAGAAGGTTCTAGAACTTGCAGCACGTAGAGAGACAGGCTAAAGGGATGCCAAAAAAAAAAGGGCAACCCACGCGGAGAGAACGTTGTCTTAACCCGTTCCTAATTCTAACCTTCCTTTACCACCAACGCGAATTCATTCAAACGATCTCTGTGCGCGACTTTCAACATTATCTGTTCCCACGGAGTTTCCCCTCAAGGAAGCAAGTGTTAAAACCCAATGGCCTTTTCAAGATTTTGTTCGTCGAGATTACCAATTCACAGTATTACTGCGCTATTTAACTGGAATAATGTAAACAGTGTGTTGATTCCAGTACAGTGTTGTCATTCCAGCAGATTTCCACTGGATCGAAAGTCTACTTTTATGTTTGTTTTATCCTTCTTTTGCGTGAATCTATTATTATTATACTCTACTACTTTCAACGGTTCAGGAACGACTGGAATAATCAAGACATCGACTGATTTCCAGTCGAACCACTCGCTGGATCCAGCGACTGGACTAATGTAAACCCAGCTTTAAGGGATAAATCCAGCACTGATTATAGTACAGTTGGCAACCCTAGCTCAATCCTGTACATAGAAATAGCAATCGTGGTTTCAGTATTATCTTGCCTTCATCTGTTGTGGTTCATCTCTGACACGCGACTCTTCTCAAATGACTTTTGTAAGCGTTTCGTTATAATAATTGTATCACATTATGATGAGTATATCAGTATATTATATCTACCCGCGGTTTGATACCGCGAACAGTATTATTTACAGTCCATTTTGTGTCAATAATAAGTCGTTGACTCAGAATACTTCATTTTACGTGCAAGTAAACCGGGCAATGCACTACAAAATTCCGTAATATGATTATTGCCCTATTTCGCAATTTTTAACCTGTGCAAAATAAGCTAGGAAAAATTGCGTATTCCAAAGTAAGCGCCATACCAATTATTCCAAGAATAAAATCAATTTTTTCCCAGTAGAACTGCGTACAATTTTGACAAATTTCTACAAAACTCTCGATTAGGAAGAAGCTATTAAAATGGTTGGGCAACCTAAATTGAAGTGAACAGTCGGTGCACCCAATTTATACGGATTGTAACGAGAACTACACGATTCGTGGAAATGAGACACGAAACGCAAATACCCAGCGAAAAAAGGAGCAAGCTGGAAGAGATTTCGTCCCGAAAAAGGATCCCGTCGTGTCCCTACGCGTGCCTTCTTTTCGTTTTCGCCTGTCCTTTCTCTTTTTATTCCGACGGTACGATGCAACACGTATCGGTTTGGCGTGTGTGTATATAAGGAGCAACGGGGAAGCTAATTTTAACCTGGCGACAGCGGCGAGAAGAGGAGAAAATAAAAAAAACAAAAACGAACACAGACACTCCTCTCAGTCCTCTTTGCCTTGCTATTCAAGGCTCGAGGAGTTTCTCTCCACTGCACCTGACAGAACCGCGATTCGGTTCGCAGTATGGGATTTGGTGGGCAAAAAATACGGTTACGAAAATACAGTTGAGTCGTAATTATCCGAATTCTGGTTAACCGTCTGGCTACCATTCTCCTTTAATAATTAAATGTTACTAGGTGCGTTAATAGTTGCTACGTAATTTTAGTGTTACTTTTACAACAGAATATTCAATTATAGATATATGCACAAATTCCCAATAACGCATTTAGTGCATTTCAAATATTATTCTGCCGTAATTCAATTAAACACGACGTCTAAATAATTGTAAGGCATTGGCTTGTTGGTAAACCGAGTATTTTTTAATTTTCGCTAAATTCAAATTCAAAGATCGATCTATTGCAATAAATCAGGTAATAATTAGAAGATATTGCAAAATACTGTTGTGAAAAACTTAGAAGGTAACCTTGTTTACTCTCAATATAAGTGATGAACACATATAGAATAAAATAATTTTATTTTAAGAGTGAATAAAAATAGCCTTATTTAATTTCTATTTCCCATAGTCGAAGAAACACATTTTATTTCTACTTTTCAACTATTTGAATTATAAAAAAGAAAAATCATAAGGATGGAAATAAGGTAAGGTTATTTAATTTCTATTTCCCATAGTCGAAGAAACAAATTTTATTTCTACTTTTCAACTATTCGAAATATTAAAAAAAAAAAAATCATAAGGAAGGAAATAAGACAAGGCAATATATATAAAAAGGAATTCTGTGGTAATGAAGATTAAGTAACGAAGAAGTTCTGGTGCAACGAAGTTAAAGAATTCGTATACATTCATTTCCAAGAATGATCGAAAAAGAGAAGAAAATTTCACTTGCGTAAATTTAATAGCCGGTGCTAATGTCATGCTTCCATAATTATCTGTTTCTCTATTAGATGTTACATTTCCCCGTACTGTGATCAATCTTTTGATACCGCAGATAAAAAAAATCATTTCTGCTAATCAATTCCCAGGAATGCGCATGTTAATAATATACAACGCATATCTTCATTTCTGATACCATTGATATAACGGTGCAATAACTCAATGCATGTACAGTTACTGAAATCGTTTTACCTTCAACTGTAATTTTAAAATCGCTGTACCTCTATTAATTGTCATTTGCTTAATGTGTTAAGTAAGTTCGTTTAGTACAACGTATGTTCAACAAACAAATGTTTGTTCATGGTATATCAAAAGCAAAGTGGACCAAGGTTTTCATAATTGCTTCCTGATGCAAACACAGCGTGGCCTAAAAGTTATTTTACTTTAAAAAGGAAGATTACATTCAAAGAAAAAATCGACTTTCTCGTGCTTTTCTGAAAAATGAACTATTCTACGACCACCTTCAGAAAACAGACCCATTTATTAAATTGTCCAATAAGCTCGTACTGTTTTTATTCAAAATCTATTTTTTGTGCTTTTTCTTATAGCTGAATTTTGTGCTTTTCATTATAGCTGAATTCGAAAATTTGGCAACGCTGGAAAAAGGTATTATAGATTTTAATCCATACGACGTGGAAATTAAAAAAAAAAACTAAAATGCGTTTCGCACGTAAAGGAATGGTATTTACAATTAGATTGAGAAGGGAAAAGAAAAAACACAAAGGTATAAGAAGAAAGAGGGACCTGGAAATTTAACCGATAAGCTGATAATGATCTGACTGCTTATTATGGATTAGCGATTTTACGCGACATACAGATTCGCTTGATGAAATGAGAAATGCGAGTTGAGCGACTTACTGTCACAACTGTTCTACAGATAAAAAGTCTCAACACGACTATTGTTCTGCCGGAGCCGACAGCTGGTGTTCGTGGCGTTGCGTCAAAGCCGATAGGACACTCAAAGATTATACCTACGTACATATTCACGATACACTACTCGGTGATCTTCGTCGACCAACGCCTCGTAAAACCGATTTATACTGGTTTATCTGCAAATGAATTGCTAGAGCGATGTTTTGACGGAAACACCCAGAATGACAATAAAAGTTTCAATGTACTGGAATATGTATTCTGAGAAAAACTGTTGAAGCAGCAGGAATATATAGGAATAAATTTTTTTGAATTTTATCTACAAGATTATCTATTTTTAATTTACAGAATTAAAGTTTTAATGAAGGCTATTACTCAATTTTCGAAACATTTGAAACAATGGGAATACTTAATAATTGACTCAGGAGATAAAAGTTTTGCTGATATTCGGGACGCAGAGCGAATTCTAGTTGCTGAGAAAAGACACTACCAACAAATCTACGAAGGAAGTTCGGACTGCTCGTCGAAAATAGTACTTTGCATGAGTTTTACGAGGAATAGGAAGGTGTTTTTTATGACGCTGAAATAGTTTATTGTAAATATGATTTGTTACTTGTTATACACTGTAAAACAGTACCTCAAACTTTAAATACGTTTTTCTCAAAATGGATTTTTCTGATGTGACGAACATTATAATTGGACCGTTTATTTTGAAAGTGGTGTAAGTCCATTTTTGAAAAAAAATGAGATATCACGTAATTCATGCTTAATTTAATGTAATTTTTTTTTCCTCGAAACAAGAGAAAATGGACTTACACCACTTTCAAAATAAACGGTCCATATCTCAAAAACCGATCAACCAAATTACTTGACACTTGACAGATATATTCGGTACATGTTCTGTTCTCGTGCGAACTAAAATTAAGCCATTATTTGCATAATTTGAATTTTGCAACTCAAGAAGCTAACACATTCTTTACCGAAAAATGAAAACTTTTTTGAAATGCTGATGTTCTGTTTGCTTCAAGCTTTTTTATTTACTGTAGTTCATACGATATTCATGCTCATATAGATTAAGAAATCTTTAGTGTTTTTTGTTTCAAATGACTAGATAGTCGGAATCATGTTCGCCAACAACAAACTTTTTTCAAAGCTCGAAAATGGGTTGAGGCTTCAAAACCGGAAATTTTTATATCTCTGACCGTCTGCCTTCATTGAAGATCGATTGAAGGTCTTGCACTGTTCACCAGAGGCAATATTTAATCGTCTGAAGGCAACGGCAGAGGTTCAAAAAAAATTTTAACGTTATTTGCACCAAAAATGACTAGATAGTCGGAATAATTAGAATAGAAAATAAATATTTGCACTATTTTAATTTTTTCGATTTTTTGTTTAAATATTTATGGAATTAAAAGAATATAACAAAATAAAATATACTCTATACAAAACTAAATACAAAAAAAATACACTGCATACAAAACCAAGTGGAAAAAAAACTAAAATTCGTACAAAATATAAATTATACAATTTGTATTTAAATCGTCTTATAATTTAAAAACCGGTTTTCGAATTTTGCAAATTTATAGAAACAGTTTTTGAGCTCGGTTTTCAAAAACCGACAAACCCTAGAATTGACATTTGAACCATACAGTATTTGCTGGAAACGCAACATACACGATTAGTAAGAATTTAGCCATTCAACTTGCGTGGATATTTTTTTTAAACTTCCGCTGTGACGTCAAAAATCGATGGATCGATGTCAGCAATTGCGTTCTACGTATTCTACTTCCAGCAGGGTTTTACTACCTTTCTTAGACACTACAAAAATTTATAGTAACTGAATTTACACTGAGAGATAAAATGCCAATATGTCTTATACAAAGCGTTTGATTTGTTCTGAAAACTTTAAATATAACGGTCGCTTTTGAGAGTAAAAAAGATGCGTCAAGAAGAAGTTATTTATTTCGAAAGGACGAATATTATACGAAAAGTAAAAAATTGTTTCTTGTGTTTGTTTCGTGATATCAAGGTGATTAATTATTTTTTGAGTTGTAGTCGTGTAATTAAATATTGGATTTAATGAACAAATATGATATGTTGATGAATGAATGAAAGATTATAAAATGATGAAATTGCGATCATTATAATGCTAATTATTTAACCCTAAAAATGTAGTCTAATACATTAATTTCTGAAAGCATAGTCTTTTAATACAATGCGTTGTAAAAATATAACGTAATAATATTGCTGTTGCAGAACCGAGTCACTTTCCTTTTTTCATAACGCAAAATTTATTTTTATCTTCATCTCATAAAAATTTGTCATATAATGAACATAATACCATAATGGTGATAAATAGTTATTTACTTCACTTCGGTAGTCAGTTATCGTCGATTCCTCCCCTCATTAATTGAAGTTTATTGCAATGCTTAAACTTCACTCGCACAGTTTTTCAAAAAACATCAATAATAAATTACTGCAGGAAGTTGAGCGCCATGTTGAATTTAACAATCGTCCACTGATACGAAATATATACTCTTACTTTATCGGCGAGGAACCGCGCGAGAGAGTATCATTTGCTAAAAATAGATCTTACCCTTGAAAAGTGTGCTTGTGTGTAACACCGAAGGTCTGTCTGTGATATATCACTGATACAATTTACTTGTATTTAAAAAGAAGCTAAACTCTGTTTGTGAATCGCGAAATAACAATTAATTACCCTGCAAAACACTAAAATAATAAAAATATATTCGTGTTGGTAGTTTTGCTCGAAAGTTCGAGAATCTGGGAAACATATGTTCAACAAAGATAATTGCCAAATTTGTAATTCTCAGTTTTTTAAATTATCCTATAACACGACTTTGTCATTTAACCATTGCTTTTACACTCCACTCAATTATAATCGTTCTTAGCGATAGATCTTGTAGATACATCGATAAGGAATCATGACAATCTAAAGCGATATTCCTCCGTTATACAGTTTTGTTTAAGAGGGCATTGTTTTCCACTGGCCTTAATTTATGGATCGAGATTAATAGTTTTGGAAACGTACGAAAATAAATATCTGACGTTTGTAAGGAAATCCTAAGAAATGTCTAATATAAAGAATTAACAAGAAGCAAGGCATTCCTTTTTTTTATGAAATATATATATCTACAACCTAAGTCAAGGAGAACTTAAAAAAAAATAAAAAAAAAACATTTCTACAGATCTAATAATTTTCCACATTAATTAATAGCAAGAATTACTATTGTCATCTTTTTAGGGGGTGATTTTACACGCCAAGATTCAAAACGAAAATATCCTCTATGCAATAATAATTGTCAGTTGGGGTCCTCTGTCCGGTGAAAAATATCTCGAAAATCGTGAGGCCTGAAATTTGATATCAGTTTTTACCTAAAAAAACAGTTACCCGTTATTCTGAATTTTCAATCGCAATAAAGAACTTGCAAGAATACTAACACGTGCACCGACTGCCCGGCACGTGCAGATCTGGTTATTAGTAATGGCATCAAGTTCAATATGTACTCACAAATCTGAATCGATATAATGCTTGTGCTTGTGTGACTTGCGAGGAAAGTGTGTATATTAATGCCGGTATAAAGTTCACTGGATGAAACTGTCAAAATATTTGCGATCAACATGCCATCTATATAGAAGAATTACGAACAGAATGTGTAAGTAGATGGCCCTATTACGGCCAAGTGTACGTACAAGTGTTCGTACTTTCCTATTAAAAATGTGACATAAATAAATTCAGTGAGCAAAAATAATAAAAAAAAATAAAAATTGTTAATTGTGCTATGGGCGATGGCGACACTCATACAGATTAAGAATCTTTTCGAATTTTTGGTTTAAGATAAGCCTATGTGCGGAAATTACAACGGAAATATCCCTTTTTTTGAGGTGCTCAATTTTTTTTTTTTACAAAAAAGCAATGTTCGCTTTGCACAAATTTAGTATTAAATACATAAAATCAATTATATTTAATATCCGTTTTTCTTTTACCCAAGTTTTGTGTAAATTAGACAGGAATAAACATTTAGATAAATTTTTCTTGTGTGTTTGATGAATATTATCAATACAAATTTAGCAATATTTTTTTCAATTTCTCGAGAATTCTCAAAAAATATATGATTTCTGATTTTTTGAGAAATAAAAAATATCGAGAAATTCGGAACACTAATGCAAGTAGCAACGTTTAATCTTAATCGTGATCGTTAACATTCGACTATTGCAATTAAATTTAGCAATGAAAATGGAGACACAATACTACAACTTCCTACAAATATTCGCTGTACATATACGAACTGGAGGTCTCCAAAACCGGATATTCGGTTAATAACCAATGAAACGATTAATATCCGGGTATACGGGTAATACAGTTACCATTATCTCTAACTACATACAGCGAGCTGACCCATACCGTAGTTCAGTATTATCGAGTAAATGTGCATGAAAATTATTATTCTAATGTAATTTCATTCCTTCCTATTCCCACACATTGTAGTCATTACCTCACATTTGTTGCAAGTTTATTATTATTTAGAAATTGGACAGAAGACAAATCTAATTTGAATAGATAAAACGAAAAATAATTTCTACATTATGAAGAATATTACAAAAAGACAAAGTCAAAATTCTACTTTTTTCAGTAGGGTGGTCCTTATTTTTCAACTTTAAAATTTGTATTGTCCGACCCTCTTAAAATCTTTCAAAGCAACTATACAGAAGCTGGTAATATGTTTGGTCGAGTGGTCGGCTCTATTTAGAAGCAATGATATTATTTTTCAATGTTCCCGCGTGGTATCGGGTTTCGATACAACCTGCGATACTTTTAATCCCACTAGGTGCTTATTATTAGCGCGGCGAAGATCGCGACCACGAAGACGTAAACGCATTATACGTAGGCCAGCATAATTTGCTTAAGTTTCGAGGTAAGCCAATCCAACCTACCTACCACCAATGCCACACCACACACAGATACATACGCGCGCATACAGGGTGTCTGACAGGTTTTTGCATCAACCTTTGCCAGCACGTTCTATAGCTAAAA
The DNA here is from genome assembly GCA_960531205.1 of Andrena bicolor. Classification (NCBI taxonomy): domain Eukaryota; kingdom Metazoa; phylum Arthropoda; class Insecta; order Hymenoptera; family Andrenidae; genus Andrena; species Andrena bicolor. The sequence goes on from OY482666.1 coordinate 1,211,841, forward strand.
ATAATATGAAAATGTTACATAAATGTGGGCCCATTAATTCCTTATTAAACAGTTACAATAAGAATATGAAATGTAAAGGAAATTATAACGAGCTTGTGTGTGTGTCTGATACAGAGTCAGAATAGCTTTGCAGTGTTTGTTGCTTGTTCATTCAAATTGTATTCACTATTTTACAATAGATCAGTACGGTCGTATAATTTAAAAAAAAAACGAATGTAAAAAATGGCTGAATACGATCAGATGACTGTGTAGCATATAATGGGAAAAAAAATCTTGAATGAGACCAGATTTTTTAGTCCCTTCAGATTTTTATCTGTAGGAAAGTGTAAAAGAGATCATACAGGGAGAAATAATTAATTTCAACAAAATGAATTAATTGAGAGAATTTGACCGTTTATTTTGAAAGTGGTGTAAGTCCATTTTTGGGAAAAAAAAAATATCACGTAATTCATACTTAATTTAATGTAAATTTATGTTAACCTTTAATTTTCTCGAAACAAGAGAAAATGGACTTACACCACTTTCAAAATAAACGGTCCACTTAATATTGCATTTGTTGACATAGGGAGAAATCGCGAAGGAATTCGATCCATAACCAATTCAATATCACGTCGATATCAGATTCGTATTGGGGAGACACTTCGAAATGCAAGAATATTTACAGACTTGGCTTTATTTTTTATTCTTCAAATTTAGTTATTTTAAGTTGCACCATAATTTGTGGAAAAAATATTCTTGGATTTAGGTTTATACAATATATATTCGTCTTACTTTTAGTCACAGTTCATGCTGATAAAGGATGTTACGGAAACTTTTCAGACATCCTGTATATACACATCCAATTACCGACAAGTAGATGACGCGAAATACCTCGTCGTTAATGTCGTGACACGGAAAACTGACCAGTAATGTATCGTAGAGTTCTCGAAACATTAAATACGGTCAGTAGCACGCGATTCGGAGGGGCGCCCGGGGTCTCGGGGATTAATTACATAATTACATAATAAAAACACCCACTGGGACGCACCGCGCAGCGCGTGAACTTGTTAATTACACCGAGCATTGCGTTCTAATCTTTGCGGTGGCGCGCGATACAATCCGCAATGTCTATTTTGTAGAATAGAAGATGATCCGTGTGTGTATCATGACCGCTCGAAATAGAAAGTGTTCCAAGTCACTACCCATTTCACGAAATACGGTGATTTTCAGACAAATCACTTACTGGCCTGCTTTCACGCATATTTGTGTTCCAAATAGGGTTTCCAAAATTTTTTTTTCCCCGGGAAAATATAGTAAATTACAGAATAAAGTGATATAGAATAAAACTACATTAAAACAATGGCATCTTATTTTTTAAATGTATATTTTTGTCCATTTTGCATTACTAATTAATTTATTGTATTTAATAAATAAGGAAAGGTTTGATTGCACTGAAAGTCCAAATTAACATAGGTGTATGAGGGGCTCAGTGTTTATGAGAAATAGGGCTCTGTTTTGTTCTTCCCGCCATTTCATACTAATGAATGTAATAATAGAAAAAAACATCCCCGTTAAAATTTAAATTTGCAAATTAAAGTATTGATGCTGCCAAAGATAAAAAAATAAGGAAAAATTGTAGAATTCTATCGATATATCGGAAATATAGTATTTTCACACTATATCTTCTTCTGACAGTATATAGTAGATATAGTAGATAAAAATATAGTACAATACTATACAACTTAAAATATACAGCAGAAAGCTTCTATATGTTTATGTGTTTGTATGCCGCCTAAAAACTTTCGAACGATAAACTCTGGGATCACGAAATGTGTCTCGGCTAATTATGCCTGACTAATCCAGAATAAATGTGACCATTTTCACAAAAAAATTTAAATGAATTTTTTTATAAAATCAGAATCTAAATTTCGGGCGAAGCCGAAAATTCATAGTTCCAAATAATAAGTATTTCCACCGAGCTGTTATAATTGCGTTTTAAATTTCTACGATTCCTTGAATCCTCCACATTTTTCAAGATGATATTCTCCATATTGTGATCTTCCAATACAATGCAAGAATTTTTCAGTGCACGGCAAACAATCATCTTCCAAATTGGTGAGTTAGGGCAATGAAGCACATTCGACCTAGGCGACACGAATTCCAGACCTAATCCCACAGATTTATTTATCTGATATTTCATTAAATTAGAGGTATGTATACCGCAGAAGAATGCAGGATTAACAAGACTTTCGAAAGCTCATTATGCAGGCACTTTCAAAAATACCTCCTAAAATGCTAATAAATGTGTTTCTCAATGCAGTCGACCGGTTTGGGATGTGCAGAAACGCTAATGGCGTGCACGTGGAAAGTAATAAGCAATGGTTTTGGCAGTGTATGTTATTCTTTCCTTTACGGTTGATGTAAGTACATACGTCGTATAAAAATATACGGTTATTCACAACACGCTGTATCATTTTTAACAATCATTTTTGGGAGAAGTGAATTCTAAAAAAATTTGTTTCGAAAAGTTGATAACGAGGGTTTTTTAAAAGTAGACTTCGGCAATATCTTCATTTGGAAAATAAGCCTATTTATATCTTGAAAGTATTCCATACAATGACTTGTATTGTATTATTAATTGCAGCCAATAAAAAAGCTGTGGAACAAGTGCCCGTAGATCGTATTACAGAGAACTGATAACAGATACCGGAAACCCGTATTCAAATCCTCGCGAATGCAAGGGCTAATCGTTCGAAGACGAATACGGGTGAAATGATAAAAAGAATCTTCGACAGACTGGCGCACCCGTTACAAACCCGCTGTCATATTCTGCGACATTAATATCGTTGCCATATGTAAATAATATTCCAGATAAATCGAATACGGATGTAATATGAGAGATCGAAAACACCAGTCGAATTTCATGAATAGAGACTGGTTCATAATTTCAAAGGTGAATTCAGTCCTATACGATTTTAGTTCGAAGGTACAAACATTTCTGTACTTCAATCATTTTCACCACAAAATGTATAAAATGTGCTGTTCAACTATGAGTTTTGACGGAGTCCACACTAAAAACGAGATTTCTTCTGATTTTTAAATACATTATAAACGTAAAGGAATATTCGTTTGAATTCTTTACATTCCGCTGCGAGAGTTGGAAAATTATTTTTACACTATATATGTCTACTTTACGTCCAACTTAATCAAAGTAATTACGGTGAAGTTTGAAATACAGTTTGATTCCATGCGGAATAACTCATTTCATTTTCTAATCGATCCATTACCAACTGGAATTAGCGGACCGAGCAAAAATTCTTCGCACCGTATTTCGTAATAATACGTAACACAATCTTCCTTTAGTTAAAACTTAAATGATATGAACATTCTATGATGTTTATTCTTCATTTTACGTTGCAAAATACTTCGAATTACTTTTAGTATAATAATTATATACACATCAATTTTTACAAATATAATTAATAATAAGTAGGATAAAGTTAAAAAAAAATTCAAAAGAGACACATTTAACGCGTTTTTAATCCCCCCTAAAATCATTAATTCGCCAAGCTTACAAATTTCAATCCATAACCACTGGTTTGTAAACGCCGAATCGTATATTCCACGTTTAATCGTTATTATTATTTATTTATCGTTACGATGTTTTATGTTCCGCTATCCCGAACACGCAGTTAACGCATTTTACGTGCGTGATATTCGCAATCAGAAGAAACGAAGCCGACGATATGTGTTCGGATGTTGTAATAAATCGATACCTACGTGCAATTCCCAAATCCACAATTGCTTTTTGCAAACAACGAATTATGTACGTACATATTCGTTACAATCGCCATTTCTTTATTGTCACACTCTACAATCATATTGTTTCATGTTCTAAGATTATTCAGCGCGATCCAGAAAATCCTCGTGACCAATCGGGCTGCAAAACAAAACATCAGAATCGCGCACGATTTCGTAAACGTTGCATCGTTTGTCCGTGGCGGGCGACACGCAAATACCTGCAACTTCATGCGCACTCGGCTCAAGTGCACACGACATGTCGTCACTAGGCCACGAAACTTTTTCTACGAACCATTTTAGAAGCACACACGTCATTGCACGGAATGCCCGGCCGTCGGGGACCGACCAGAAACGCGTACACACGCCGGGGGACAGGCCTCCTAATTACGCATCGACAAAAGAAACGCGTCGGCAGAACCTCCAGAAATATTATCCCCAAGAGACGCGGGAGCAAAAAGAATCCCTCGCACCTGGTACGCACTGTTGGCCAGGCGTCAACGCGAATTCGCGTTCGAATTCGTTTCCAAGAAATCCCGACCAAGCCCGCAAGTAACAACGTCGGCCCTCTCGCGAGGCAAACAAGAAAACGTCGCAGAAGACAATCTAGCGAACTGAACGTCGTAAGCGGCAGAGGGACGTGCGAGCACACTAGTTCCACGAGCAACGGCGAGAACCGTCGCCGAGGAATCCGGAGAATGACACGAAATCAAGCGAGCGCCTGACGCCGGCCGGCATCCGTTCCAAATTTAAATTCGCCGCAGACCGTTCATGGTGGACGTGATTAACGTACCTTGCGGAACGCTCTTTCGCTGGCACCGTCGACGTTTCTCCCTCGTAAACGGTGCTATTTACCAAGATCTAACGCCGACGAACCGCTCGATGCAGGCTGCCAGGGACCGGTCACGGGGCACACAATGCACAAACCTAATCGCGTTTGACGCACCACGAAAACACTTCGACCAAGATCAGGGAAGACGCACATTCGCGACCGTTCGGTGCTCGAGTCCAACTGCCGGAACCCCCTTCCAAACGGCCCACGCGGTACGCGGCGCGATTGGCCAACGCCCGCTCCGCCGGCAGCCAATAGCCGGGCGCCGTGGCCCTGCGGGCGAATCCTACTCGATCCGCGACCGTTCGAGATTGCTTTTGTCAGCTGGCGGGAAATTTGACGGGGATTTTGCGTGCACGCGAGCAGTCATGGGTCGGGTATTTTACGCCGCGTCGTAAATGCATTTATTACGTCTCGCAAATGTATGTATAATTTGTCATAATGTGTCATTTGTCGCAAATGTCGTGAATAGAAATATTCATTATTTTAAGGTTTCAACGATTAAAGTGTTGGAAAAATATAGTTCTTTCTGAAGAAGCTTGTTGGTTGCATGCGAATACTATAGAATACTGTAGAATACGTCGGTTACGTCGAAAACTACGATAATCGACACTTTCCTAACCCCAAAAAAGTATTTAAAAGCGTGGTGTTAATTATTGTTTTGTACTTGTTTAGATAATAAAGAATAAAAAATGAATCGTGAAAGGTAAAGTTAATTAGAAATAAATGTACAATAATCATATGGACTTCGCCGGATTTTCATCAACTCTCGGTAGTTCAATTTTCTGTCACTAGTTGGCGTATCGAAATTCTTGGTTTCCCAATGCATTTATTTTACTAACCTTTCAATATACATTTTTCGTCCGTGTAACTTAAATTAAATTAAAATTTTTAATCAGAAGTATAATTATTTATAAATTGGCACTTCTTCATAAACTATACGAAAAGTGTATCATAGGTTAGTTGTTTTTATTTCAGATATACGACATTTACGACACATTTACGTCATTTATACGACATTTATGACATTAAAGACACGTGTCGTGTATAAAATAGAAATTTCGTGTTTTTACCCACCACTGGTTATCGGTGGCAGTCCAAAAAGATATTCCAAAGGATTACAATCGATTATGCTAATCTACAAAAATCCTTCTTTTAGATACTACGTGTAGAATAATTGAGCGTGTATATTTTTTTATCTATACTAAATTCTACAAAGTAATGCACGTAAATCTTATCAACTGAATATTTTCAAATGTATTGGTGACATAAAAAAATGTTATTAGGCAAAGTTATCGTGTTTTAGAGGACTTACCTTTTGGCTTAATTTGCTTTTATGTATGGGAATGTGGCAAGGATATATCAAGGTCGTACGTTTTTTTTTTTTTTTTTTTTTTTTTAATGAAACCATATATTTTCACTGCTACATCGTTGTAGTGCACAAAAAGACGAGTTTATCTAGCGATATACATTTCGATTACCTGTTTTATACACGTAGCTTAAATGTATTACAGTAGGTGTAGAAAATGATCACCGTTTATGTGAATGAGATTGCAACTTTACAAGAAGTGACGTTCTATTTTATATGATGAAATTTAGAAACATGCAACAATAATTTCTTACGTCGTACCTTCTGGGAATGTAGTTCTATTTTAATAATGATTTGAATTACACTACTTAAAATATTATTATTATTATTATTATTAAATTCCTCAATTTATGCACTATAATAATATATTAGCCGATGTGTATGGTTCCATTTTATAAAAAATCATCAATACGCATCTTTGACTCCTTCCTTTACATAAAAACATATTAAAATCAAATGGTAAGTACTCTAAAACACTTTATCACTGCCTAATAACGTTTTCTTGTATCGCCAATATTTTTTAAAAATTCAGTCGTCTCACTTTACGTGCCTTGCCCTGTATAAACAACTGAAATTATTGGGTATAAACTTTTTTTTAAAATTACTTTCTTGATGTAACATAAAAAAATATAATTTCATAATGGAAATAAATAAACCACTAAAATCTTCAAATAATTAATTAACCAGATAACATTGATTTATATATTTTATGTCTTCATATTGTTATTTAAATCTTTATCGTTTTACTTGTATTTAATACAGAATTATTACGAATCAATGAAACTTTTAAGTGAAAAGCTGCTGGACATTTTACGAATGCGAAAGTAATTACGATAGTTGGAAAAGCATGTTAAATTAAAATTTATTAATAAGAAAGGTTGAACCTATTGTAATACCTCAGTATAATAACTAAAATAATTATAAAGAAACCTTCCAAAATCTAATTCAATGTAAAAGAGAATCTCAAAAATAAAAATGTGACGATTCCAACTACAGAGTTCCCCGGATTAACGAAATGACTCTGACCTTGGATTGTCGCAAAAGATCTACCCACCCCACTGTTTTGTTTCCTCGCTGCGAGCGAGGGCCTTCGGCTTCGTTTCGGAGAGCAATAAAACTGGCGGGGACAGATAAGATACGCAGTACGGAAAACTAAAAGGTTCGTGTTTTTGCTAAATGTTTATTAAAGTATTACCAATGGATTGTTGGGGTTTTCCCGATGATAATGAGTCCAAACACGGAGCAATTCGGTCCATCGTTAATTAACGTAGTGTGTCCGGGAAGAAAAAAATTGCAATTGGTCGGAACAAAAAAAAAAATTAGTGAGGGTCGCTTTTTCAACTTTTTTATCTGAGCCTGTAATGAAAATTAAAGAAGTTATTCTGGTTTAAAGGGAGTGTATTCACTTTTGCACCTTACTGTACGTTGGCTTCTTAAAAAACCCGTTTAAGAAAAGTTAAAAAAAAGTTTTCCTTTTGCGCCTGATAGCAGGGGTGCCTCACGCAAAAAGCGCAAAAACCACTGATGGGATTCATGATAGTTATAAACAATATACCTCGGCGTAGTGAAAATTAAAAAAATCTGCTTTTGCGTCCGAGGTGCCCCTGTTATTGGCACCCTGCGCATCAAGCGCCCCTATGCCCCGCATAGGCTGCTTATTGTTAAGTGCGTCGCGCCGGCCCTGTTTGGAGGCTTAAAAACAGTAAAAAACATGGTAAACAACGCACGTTCTCGAGTAAACCGTTTCTATTCCGTTATTTTTAACGATAAGCAAAATATCTTAGTTCCGGCTATAGTCACAAATGTGCTGATGAAAAAAACGTTCGATTTTCTAATTTCCGATTACTAGAAGGTCCGGCAAAATGGCAGCGTTTGGACCACTCGAAAAATTCAGGCGAATTTCAAAACTACCCATATTTTTTACTTCACCAAAGTGTTAAATTAAATTGAAATTCAAAAAACTGTACCTATTTGAAAATATTTCTCCGTTTTCTCAAAAAAAGTAATTTCAAAAATGTCCTGAAAAATGACGCCTCAAATTAGAAAACCCCCATAAATACTCGGGACACGTGAAGAAAAAGTTGCATTAGCTTTCAAACACAGAATGTTAATAAATGTTCCCCCCATGCGGTTAAAGTAAATATTTAAGGAAACTGTGTTCTTTATATCATTTTTCCATTTCCAATTTTGCAGATATCCATTACTGTATCTAAATGATGAACGCTAGAAAAATAAGTACTTATTAAAAAATAATAAGATAAATGTTACTTTTCAATAACTAAATTATTTACGCGCCAAAAAAAAATTCAAAAAATTCAAAACGACTGCGAAGGACCTTCGACCTTCAATCACAATAGTGGGAAAAAACGTTCAGAGATTTCTAAAGTTTCCTCTCTTGACAGAAGAGGTCTCGAGACGGTTTGAAATCCGTGACTGACCACGATCCAATCTCGATGAGTCATTCATAGGGTAGGCGTAATCCGGGGGGGATTTTCCTGATACAGTCTATTACTCAGAGACCCTGAAGAGTTGAGGATTAAAACGTAGCAGAGAGCCCTTGGATGAATCCAATAGAAAAGGTCGACGCGAAGTTGCCGTAAGAAAGGAAAGGGGAAGAAAGAGCATGGCCTAGGAAGATTTGCTGTCAGATTTGCGAGGCGGATGACAATCAGTGCAGGAAGTGCAGTGACTGGCACGAGGTGGTGAAAGCCGAAGTGTGCAGCGGAAAGTGGGCCGGGTTCCTGGGCGATATAAAGAAATGCTGCAAGAGCTCCAACGTCCCACGTTTGACATCCATATTTATGAGCGGGGCGGGTATACATCGACAAATTCGCCGGCGGGCTGACCAAAAGTTGACACTGAGGAACCGATACGGGGAGAACGTTTGAATCGCCCGACACTTGGCGGAGTTCTACAGGATGCACACAGCTGTTGGGTCACCAGCCTTCTGTTAGGACTGACTCACCGAACAGCCTAATCGATAACTGCGAACGAATTCGCGCGGAACCTGACTAACTCATCTACATAGTTTCTAAGGGGTAAGAGGTATACTCTAGTGGTGGAGAACTATCGATGGTAGTTACGATAGTTATCGATGGTACTTACGATAGTTATCTATGGTAGTTACGATAGTTATCGATGGTACTTACGATAGTTATCGATGCTACTTACGATAGTTATCGATGGTAGTTTCAATAGTTATCGATGGTAGTTTCAATAGTTATCGATGGTACTTACGATAGTTATCGATGCTACTTACGATAGTTATCGATGGTAGTTACGATAGTTATCGATAGTACTTACGATACTTATCGATGGTAGTTACGATAGTTATCGATGGTACTTACGATAGTTATCAATGGTAGTTTCAATAGTTATCGATGGTAGTTTCAATAGTTATCGATGGTACTTACGATAGTTATCGATGCTACTTACGATAGTTATCGATGGTAGTTACGATAGTTATCGATGGTAGTTACGATAGTTATCGATGGTACTTACGATAGTTATCAATGGTAGTTTCAATAGTTATCGATGGTAGTTTCAATAGTTATCGATGGTACTTACGATAGTTATCGATGCTACTTACGATAGTTATCGATGGTAGTTACGATAGTTATCGATGGTAGTTACGATAGTTATCGATGGTACTTACGATAGTTATCAATGGTAGTTTCAATAGTTATCGATGGTAGTTTCAATAGTTATCGATGGTACTTACGATAGTTATCGATGCTACTTACGATAGTTATCGATGGTAGTTACGATAGTTATCGATGGTAGTTACGATAGTTATCGATGCTACTTACGATAGTTATCTATGGTAGTTACGATAGTTATCGATGGTACTTACGATAGTTATCGATGCTACTTACGATAGTTATCGATGGTAGTTTCAATAGTTATCGATGGTAGTTTCAATAGTTATCGATGGTACTTACGATAGTTATCGATGCTACTTACGATAGTTATCGATGGTAGTTACGATACTTATCGATGGTAGTTACGATAGTTATCGATGGTACTTACGATATTTATCGATGGTAGTTACGATAGTTACCGATGGTACTTACGATAGTTATCGATGGTACTTACTTATCGATGGTACTTACGATAGTTATCGATGGTACTTATTTATCGATGGTACTTACGATAGTTATCGATGGTAGTTACGATACTTATCGATGGTAGTTACGATAGTTATCGATGGTACTTACGATAGTTATCGATGGTTCTCACTATCGAAAACTATAGATGGCTTATTTTCACTATCGATAATTACCGGTATTGAAAATCGTAGGTTAGTCAATTAAAAAATAATAACAGTTGAAATTCAGAATCTCAAATTTAATTTGTAATATTATTACAGTAATATTAGTACAAATTTCGATAGTGAGAACCATCGATAACTATCGTAAGTACCATCGATAGTTCTCCACCACTATACTCTCCTCACTCAATATACAGGATGTTCACAAATTAGCAAATTTTAATACGACCTGTACGCGCATGCAGTAGGCTAGAGCGGGGTTGAAAGTGACAATTGAGGACCTTGCAGCAAGAGGGGTGCGGCTCCATCTTTACCAACACCGAGTAAATTAGGAAAAACTGTTTATAAAATTATTACAGTTGGGAAATGGACGTTCAAATAATTTTGAGGTTTTACTATAAATACTAAAGAATTTTGATCCATGTTCCCTTGGCAAATCATTGCAGACAGAACTCACTTTTATTTCATCTTTTCAGCTGAAAACGATCCGACAAATAGGTGGTTAAGCTACCTGCAAGCAGTCTCCCATCGGTTTAGAATTTTTCTTTCGAGAGAATTCGCGGCATTATATGAAATTATTCCCGCATGGAATTCATTGCTGGACGAGTATTTCTGCGCACAGAATTTCGAGCGCAGGGTTAAGAGCTTTCGCGGTGGCTAAATGCGTCGAGACGGTCGCCACCACCGAAGGGTAGAAGCTATTTCCGGTACTCCACGTGTGTGGGGGACAGCCGAAGAATGTGAAAATTCAAAAGAGTCACGCTCTACAGGCTCTTCTAGGAAAACATACGTGTATTCGGTTAATGGCTTCTAAAGTTTCTTTCAAGTGCTTAATGCTTCTTTCAACATTAACACACTACCAGAAACAACAAATCCGAAGTAACAACTCCAAATAACTTCTTTTTTATCCATTTCTCTTCGGAAGCAATGGAAATATTCAGGCGATTAAGGCAAACTGGTAACACCTTGTATATGTATATACATGTAATAAGTGAAGGAAAAGTAAGATTAGTTTCAAAGGAGGGGAGCTAAAGCTAATCTGGGTTTCGAACTTTGAACCTCTCTCGTCACAACTTTGAACATTAGAGACACAACATATTAACGTTTAAATCTCTCTCTCCCCCTCCTTTTTGTTGCTAAAAATAGCTAACTGAATGCCCTTCAAATGTGTGGATTCAAAAGTACGAAAAGTTTTTGGGAATACCTATAACGTTCTTCAGAAAATTACAAAACTAAAGAAAATTAGTTAGAAGAAGGAAGACTGTAAGCATTTTTGGATTTGTACAATTATTTGTTGTTACATAAGTGATTCAATTATTTTTTCCGAGATTCAGGCCGAAATTACAAGTTGTAGGAGAAATATATTTCGAGGAGAACGTTGGATCTCTATTTTTAACCTCAATATCAGTGCAAAACCGAAGCTACTTTTTCTAAAACACTGTATAATCAATTTCGTGTGGCGCCATTCGTAAAATAGGTATCTAAAAAAAATCTTTTTTCATTCTACGTGATAGTACTAAACATTGTACAAAAGGAAAAGTCTGTGCTTGCTCTCATCTCCTTGTAATTAATTTGCAAAGAATACTTGATTTTGACTACTTACGAGGGAAGATCCCAAACCCGAGAATTCAAGAAATTCTGAAACTGTGAATATGTAGGGAATTTCCTCCTGAGTATTAACGCAATTTTTGTTTGCTGTCCAAATTCACTGTAAGAAGGGGTAATTAACCCTTAAAAAATCAGGTTATTTTCCCATTTTGTGTTATAACTCGTGAACTGTAAAATAATTTTTTACCAAATGATAGATTTAATTAAAAGAAGTAACTTTTGTCTTGAAATTTTTTTTTTATCTTTCATAGTTCGTAAGTTATAACACAAAATCGGAAAATAGCAAAATTTGCAGGGGTTAATTTCACCCCTTCGAGTGAATTCGGACAGAAAACAAAAATAGCGTTGTAATCAGAAGGAAATCCCCTACAAATTCACAAAATTTCAGAATTTTCTGAATTTCCGAGTTCGGGATTTTCTCTCGTTAGTCCCCTCAACATGTCCCGATGACCCGCGGACTTTCCTCCCAGAAGAACAGCAAAAAGCAACGCCAAGGAAAAGGAAAAAATGGAAGACTTAAAGTCGAAACGATAACACGTGTCTGCCAATTAAACACTAATGAAGACTTGGACTACAAGGAACTTGATTATTCACACTTGCTTCTAAATAAATAAAAACCTCTTTAATTTATAGCTTTCATAAGCACCCCTACTTTGCCTGGACTCCTAATAGTGCTAGATCCTGATTGTTCAAGTGGGTAAATATTGACGAGCAGAAGTGTCCAAGCTAAATGATCCAAACTCCCTCTATCTAGCCAACTATCTATCAGCAAAACCAACCTCAACCTGCTTTCCTCGCTACAAAGCAGACGAATCATCGGTTCCCCTCAGAAAGCCGAGAAATCATACACAGAGACGAACCTGAAGAGAATGAGCTTGCCGACCAAGAACGCGCACTTGAGGATCCAACTGGAAAGGATTCGCCCATAGGAACGCGGCTCAATTTGTGATTCAGACTTACTGTTGGCTGGAGACTCCGCGCGATCGTCATCCTTCATCTCTGCTTCTTCCTCGTTCACGTTCTCCTCGATCTGCTCCCGAACACCTTCGCGGACTTTTTCGAAATTCTGCGCGACCAGTTCCCTGGCCGCTATGATTTCATCGAGAATGTTATTCTCGTCAGCCCCGCGCAAACTGTCCTCAGCGTCAGGCTGGTGTTTGTCGTTGATCGTCGTCTCGTCGACGTCGCTCAGCACGTTCGACTCCTTGTCCGGGCGGTCGTCGTCGTCCTTGTAGAACTCGTAGGTGAGATTCTTCACGGGAGTTGTGGCGACGTCGTCGATGGCGTCGACGTCGGTCTCCGGGCCCAGGTCCGAGTAATCGTAGTCGGCGTCGCCGTTCTCGTGTTTCCCGTTGCTGGCCGCCAGGATCCCATCGTCCTCGTGGTCCCGCGGATCCTGCGAGATGATCGCCTGCTTCAGTATGTTCGAGTTGATCGTGTTGTGCGCGTCGTCGATTTCCAGGAACAACGGTTTCTCCTTCGAGTTCATCTTCTCGAGTATATCATTCACTTGCGAGCTATGCAGCGGATGAGAGTTTGCCGGCCTGGCTGCGATCTCGCTGGCTGGGGTCAACAGGACCACGACCAAGGTGATGTTGTCCTTGGAGCCCGCGTGCTTCGCCCACTGCAGCAGGATCTGATGCGCGCGTTTCAGGCCGTCTGGAACAGAAGAGGACAACTCTGTTGTAGGACGTGTGTGTTTTTGGAATTGAATCTTAAAATAAAATGCCCTTTCAGTTTTCTGTTTCAAATTACCTGGACTATAACTACTATACTTATTAGCAAAAATTAATAAAGAAACACTGCAGCTTTTTCAAAGATGCATGAAAATATGGTCCAAATTTCGGATGAATCGAATCGGCATTTTTTTAAAAAAAAAAAAAGAAACCCAAATTTTGCCATGTTTTTTGCCGAAAAATTAGTCACTCAGGTGAAAATGAACTACCAGTAATTTTACAGATAAAAATTTGAAAATATTTATATCCATATTATTTTTTACGCTGAAATGAATTATGTAAGAGTTAATATAGTGACAATTTTTTTTTTCAAAATTTAAAAATAAAATTTCGAAAAAATTATTCTATTGTAAAATCCATCCTTATTTCTGTAGAATTGTATACAAAGACTGCAAAAAAAATTTCAGCTCGAAGCAGGAGCGTTTTAGTTACTACGCCAAAACAAAAAACTTTATAACTCAGACAAAAATGAAGTTTTCGAGCTGAAATTTTTTTTGCAGTCTTTGTATACAATTCTACAGAAATAAGGGTATGGATTTTACAATAGAATAATTTTTTCGAAATTTTTTTTTAAATTTTGAAAAAAAAATTGTCACTTTATTAACTCTTACATAATTCATTTCAGTGTAAAAAATAATACGGATATAAATATTTTCAAATTTTCATCTGTAAAATTACTGGAAGTTCATTTTTACCTGAGGACCCCCATTAATGAAATCAATATGTAACGTCGATTGAATCTTCAGTGTGTGGAGTAATCATACTCGAAGTGAGAAAAGTTGGCCTCTTAAGCAGTCCGTTATATTGAGCACAGTGTGTTTCTAGGCGAGTATATGAACATGACAATTAAAAAAAAAGTCGTGTATACAGCTCCGCGACTATTTATTCGACGTGAATATATCCAGCTTAAGTGCTCCGTGATGCACAAGTACATGACGATTATATCCGCCATAAGCACTTAAGAGGTTAAACGATGCAGGAAGATACAAGGTGTGATGGAGAAAGCAAGGGAATGGTGATTGCCTATGGTCGGGCGCACTTTGAAAACCCATATGATGGCAACTATATTTCTCTGTAACTTTTTCTCACGCGTTATTGTGTATGTTACAATGAATTTACTATTAAATTCCCGAAAATACACGTTTTTTCTTAACCTTCAAAGTAGAATCACCCTTAAGAGTCTTTTTCTACAAATGTTAAACTTTGATGGGTAGAAATTCATGTTTGAAAAAATATTTTTGAATAAAAGCGATGGTTTTGTTTAAAATTCACCAAATGTTCTAATTTTAATATTAAACTCTAACAATTTCCAGAAATATTGAGCGTTAACAGAAGGGATCATAAAATAGTTACTGATTAGGGTGGTCTTTATTTTTCAATTTTAAAATTTGTATTGTCTCACCCTCTTAAAATCTTCTATTTGACAAAAAAAATATATCTCCGTGCTTTTTATTTGTATATTTTGATATTTAAAGGTCGCTCAAGGATTTTATATTTCGCATGTACATTTTCAATGCCACTGAGCGACCTTTTATCCCTAATATAGGGTAAGTCGGGGAGAGATGGCCCACTTTTTAAAAAAATCAGCACACCGTAAATTTAGTGGTTTTATAAAGGACAAAAATATATTTACAAAAGGAGCGTGATCGAGCCATCTCACCCGCAGGGCCATCTCACCCGGAATTACCCTACTTTAACAAAATTTTAAACGAAACTCTTTTAAACTATTTGGAAGCTTCTGAGAAGGTCAAAAGAAAATTTTAAAAACTTTGATTTTTTACCATACATATAAGGACCACCCTATTACTGCTGCGACGTGTCTATATAAATAAATTAATTAATAGAGAAGTCTTCTATTCATCTTTATTGCAACTTATTAGTTTATATATTCGAATTACATTCTTCAAGATAAAATCGCGTTTCTGCTGTGTTACACAGAATACTGATTTTGGTATTTGAAGTATTGTCCAGTGACGTGCATGGATGGGGCCCCTCACGGGCCTCTGTCACCCTCTGTATATTGTATTTTGTTTGTACGGGACATGCGCATTCAGAGCAGCACAAACTAAGTAGAGTCAATAATCATGGCAATGAAGGAAGATCAGGAGATGGTGACTAAGCTCCGCAGCTTAGTTTGAACATCTGTGGTATTGTCTCTTATGTCAACTTATGCATATACAGATAGTGACGATTGTAGCTTCGAATCTGTATCATTCGACATAAATACTATATAAAAAATGATTACACACATGCACATTAATTTTCACTGGAAAGGAAACCACTAATTTGAATAATTTCATAATAAGTGATTTCTCGTGGCCATTTAATTTATATCTACATTATTATTCTTTTTAGTTCTGAAAGTTTGTCATGTCGGATTTATACAGTTTGTGCTTCGTTTACGCTTCATACAATTAAATATAAATTATTAGGGAATATAATTTATATCTATGTTTAATATAAGTTGAAGGGATAAAAATATTTTTAATGCAAATTCAATAAAATTCATTAGGCGATAATAAAAATTTATTTAAAGAATAAAATTCAGTATTCTGTTACAGTATATTCATGAAATTTATTAACTTTTATCTTGCTCCTAAACTGAAGAATATAATATTTATTTTTTCTGTTTATATTAATGTCTACCACTGCTCACAGATTTTGCCATTTATTCCCATTTGTATTTCTTAATCTGGTGCCAGCGGAGATTTCGTACAATTTCGCTTATCGCTCTAATACCAGTTAACGGTTACGTTCCTCTATATTTTTCGTCTTACGATTTGCAATGTACAATAGCTATTTGTGGCGCATGAATCAGAAACGATAACAGTGATTCATGTGCCCCGAAGCGCCTCAACGCAAAATTACGTAATTGTAATTATTACATTGCCGGTCTGCCGCCCGATATAATATTACGAGCGCAACAGTGGAAACGTAATGCAAGAAGAAACACTGAAACCAACAGCGACCGCTGCTATATAGTTCTCATAAAGCTATTTCAATTTAAATAGTATAACTTTACGTAATAGAGAAGCCTGGAGGAAGTAATTATATTGCCTTGGAATTTTACATTTTTAATTGGCGAGAGGAATTTACACGGAAGATTAAAAGAAGCCTAGAGAAGATCGTCTTACAACACAGCGTGGAACGTCAAAAAAATGTTGCCATTCAAAAAATTTTTCTTGCCATTGGTGATACAACAAATTGTCTGAAAAGACATTTTTTTTAAAGCAAGAGATAAATATTATAAATATTGAGAAGATGATTGAGATTCTTAAAAAACGGGTTTATGTACATATTTTTTGTGCGTATGATTGTTTAACTATAATAAAAATTTTATGTAGATACTATAAGGTGATTTTCTGCTATCACAGATTTTCCACCGAAAACTGGAACTCTTACAGTGTTGAATTTTGTCTAAATATTAATTAGAGTACTTTACGAAGAAACATGCAATCAGGTCTGAAAGATATCCATGACCTTCGAATCTTGGACAGTATGACACTGATAACAATGATTTGCTAATCTTATTACTTGGCCTTTTCATACACTTTCTCCTGGTTCATTGAGTTGTAACCAGAAATCATAAGTGTTAAGAGTCCAATTTTAAAAGTTATGGTGTAAGAGTTAATGTCTTTCATTAAATGATGTTGGTTAAGATTAATTATTATGACTGATTACAAATTTTTGGGCTTTCAGTAATCATTATAAAAATATTATCGATGACGCAAATTTCATTTTAGTTAGCGGTATAAATGACCGAATTTTTTTGTGGTTCATTATTCGTGATGTGGATCAACAGTAATCATTATTAACGACACGATTTTTTTGTTACCGATAATCAATATCGACGGCAAAATTTTTTTCTTTCCTTTTTTCTGAAGATAATTTATTCGATGAATAAAGATAATATTTTGTTTCTCGAATAAAGTTAATAATTATTTTGTACGGATTTTACTTATTTTAGCTTTTTCCATTTGGTTTTGTATGCAGTCTGTTTTATTGTGTTATAATTTTTTTAGATCCATAAATATTAAATGAACTCAGAAATTGTACGGATTCGTACGGATTTTAGTTATTTTAATTTTATTTTTATTTGGTATTGTATAGACTATATTTTATTTTGTTATATTTTTAGAATTCAATAATATTAAGAAAACTCAAAATGTTTAAAATAAGTAAAGTTACTATTTTAATTTCATTTTTTGTTGTGAGAATTCGAAAACCGGTTTTTTTGAGAATATTGAAACTCGAAAACCGGTTGAACCGGTTTTTTGGGAATATTGGAATTCGAAAACTGGTTTAACCGGTTTTTTGAGAATATTGGAATTCGAAAACCGGTTTTTGAGAATATTGGAATTCGAAAACCGGTTTTTGAGAATATTGGAATTCGAAAACCGGTTTTTTGAGAATATTGGAATTCGAAAACCGGTTTTTGAGAATATTGGAATTCGAAAACCGATTTTTGAGAATATTGGAATTCGAAAACCGGTTTTTGAGAATATTGGAATTCGAAAAACGGTTTTTGAGAATATTGGACTTCGAAAAACGGTTTTTTCAAAAGTCGGTTTTTATATAAACCCTAATTGCAGTAGTAAATGTTGCTTGCAAGCATCCGCGAACAATTACGGAATAGTGGTGTGTACCTATGCGTCTCCGAGAGCAACGACCCCCGATCCCCGTCTGCGTAGGTTTCCCTTCCCACCCTCTTCTGCGCCCCATCCTATTTCTCCTATTTTCCCTCTGCCAGCCCGTCTCAAGCTCCCCTATTTCGGTATTTCGTTTGCACACGTGACTCCAGCGCGACGGAAAGCATCCATCCACCGCCCTTTTCCCATATTAAAGGTGGATTCACACTACCCGCCTCGCCGGCGGCAGATTACCATCCGTCCTAACATTCTTCAATGGGTTTCGCGTGGCGACGTTCACATTCTTCCGTCCGACGACCGTTTAACGTCACCGTGTAAAAGCCATTGAAGAATGTTTCGACGGTCGGTGCCTTGCCGCCGGCTAGACGACGTGTGAATCTGACTTAATTCTCCTTTGGTCTGCTTTTTCACTGTCGCGTCATCCAACCCTCTCCTTTCTAGATTATTCCTAGCCAGACTCGTCCATTTCTCTTCCCCACACGCCTTTGGAAATATGTACATGCACAGTGAAATCTCGGTAATCCGAATTAATTAGACGACATAATTATTCGGAATTTGGGGATTGTAATCGGGGGTGAAATGGTTCCGAAAATAATTGTTGCAAACTGTTATATAGAGGCTCTGAATAAAACAGTTATTGGGAGCCGATATTATGAATAACCGAAATTTCTAACTATTTCGATTTACGGTTCTACACAATTGATATTATATGGGTTCCAAGACAGTTGCATTTATATCGATTTTATAACTGTAGGTGTATGTAGTTCAAATGATCAAAGAAATCCAATAAATTATATTTTTCGTTGCTTTCGAGAACATGTTCTGGACAAACAAAAATTATGCATGACGAATACAATGTATGTACTACAGATAAATAGGTACACTTATTTTCTATTTGAGAACGGAAATAGTTAATCAAGGCAATTTTAGCTCTGTTTGGGTTAAAATTAAAATCATGAAATATTGAAATAAGAAGTGGTATTATACCTAACCTAGTGGTGGAGAACTATCGATGGTACTTACGATAGTTATCGAAAACTATAGATGGCTTATTTTCACTATCGATAATATTTTTCATAAATCCAAAAATTCAAATTGTTTAATTTTATTAATAATTTTTTTATTATCGGTATTGAAAATCGTAGGTTAGTGAATTAAAAAATAATAACAGCTGAAATTCAGAATCCCAAATTTAATTTGTACTATTATTACAAATTTCGATAGTGAGAACATCGATGGTTCTCACTATCGAAAACTATAGATGGCTTATTTTCACTATCGAAAACTATAGATGGCTTATTTTCACTATCGAAAACTATAGATGGCTTATTTTCACTATCGATAATTATCGGTATTGAAATTCGTAGGTTAGTCAATTAAAAAATAACAGCTGAGATTCAGAATCCCAAATTTAATTTCTAATATTATTACAAATTTCGATAGTGAGAACCATCGATAACTATCGTAAGTACCATCGATAGTTCTCCACTACTAATTTTCACTATCGATAATTATCGATATTGAAAATCGTAGGTTAGTCAATTCAAAAATTCAGAATCCCAAATTTAATTTCTAATATTATTAAAAATTTCGATATTGAGAACTATCGATAACTATCGTAAGTACCATCGATAGTTCTCCACTACTAATTTTCACTATCGATAATTATCGGTATTGAAAATCGTAGGTTAGTCAATTAAAAAATTCAGAATCCCAAATTTAATTTCTAATATTATTAAAAATTTCGATATTCAGAACCATCGATAACTATCGTAAGTACCATCGATAGTTCTCCACTACTAATTTTCACTATCGATAATTATCGATATTGAAAATCGTAGGTTAGTCAATTCAAAAATTCAGAATCCCAAATTTAATTTGTAATATTATTAAAAATTTCGATAGTGAGAACCATCGATAACTATCGTAAGTACCATCGATAGTTCTCCACCACCACTAACCAAGTGAACAGATCCCAAAGTAAACGGGGTCTAAAATATTCACGTACTTCGCGGAGCCATTAACCTTTAAATGAATGACTAAAACAGTTGGAAAACGGTATCCGAATGAAAGTCGTGCATATTTGCTTGATCGGGAACTACGGGAACTCAAGAAACGGCTGCAAATTGGGTGTAATCCAATTTGATTCGTGAAAACGAGCTGCCACTTTTGGCGATCGAGCCGAAGTCGTGACTCAAGTAATAATCGCGAATTATCCGACGTTCAGTTGCACTAAACGTCTCATCCTCAGGAACGTCGAACACCGTCATCAAGCAAGTTGAAACGTGTGATCAGAATCAATTCGCCAATGCGATTCCTGCGATTTGCGAATGAATAAGGCGCGCCTCGGGATCCATCAATTGTGGATGAAGCATCGAAGAACAATGGGAACGTGAAAGTATCGACAGGCTTTCTGCGAAACAATCGTTTATCAAAACGATACGCCCGCCTTGCAGATTAATCGTGAAAAGAAGGTGTTGCTTCTTGTTTTCTATTGTTCTTGTGACAGAGAGAGAATTATAGTATTTTTTCTCATCGTAATAGATGAAAATTTGTTGCAAAAGGAAAGAATTATTAAGTATTATTTTATAATATTAATGTTAAAGGTGAAATTAATCAAACGTCCGGGGCTTTACACATTCAACATAGTAAAATTTGATAGTGTGTTATTATACAAAATTCGTGTTTCCTTATAAAACTGATATCCATTTCAACTAATAAGTCTGACTAAATGGATTTTTTAAATAAATTTGAAAATTCCTTTTTTTATTAAAATTAAAATTTATTTATTTTTAAATAAATAAATGGGAAGATTGAATACTCTTTGCGAACTTGTAAATTTTCAAGCGAAACGAAGCAGGAGGTGGAAACTTTCTGCAATTGAGAGGACGTGCCAACATCACGGTGAGAAATCGCCACTTCATCGTGCAAGGTACTTTACAGGCGAGGAGCGGTTTATATTTCACGGAAATATTGGATTACACACACCACGATATTGCAACAGTGGTTAGACAATAAACGGCTATGTTAACGCCCGCGTAGCTCCTTTTATTCTACATTACTTTTAGCTTGGAAGTCCGTAAAATACGTCTGTGAAGTCCAATTAACGATAAGAGCAGAAAACTCATGTCAAAAAATTCTTCACAAAGAAAACTTGCATCTATACAGTATTTAGAAAATATTTTTGCAAATATATTCACGGAATTGGTCATTGAGGTTTGTTTAATATAGGTATTCATAGAAATCTCAATTTTTTCCTGTTATTTTATTTATAATCTTGGTCGTTTTTCTAATAGAAAAATAAATTTTAGAATCTGATAGATAATTACATGCGTACATTTTGTCATTTATTATTTAGCACGGTGAACGTTTTAATTTGGATATTTAACTGTGTACAGCTATTAAATGACACTAAAATATTCGCTACAGAGTACCTACCAGGTTTTACAATTAATGTTATTATGCAGGTTGGTGTAATAATTGTTTGATACAATTATTTTTCACGTAAAAGCAAGTAAAAACGGAGAATAAAATTGTTTCACTAGGCACAAGCCTTGTTGTCCAGCAAAACGGCTAGAAAGATTTCGAGACACGTCAGTAGATTAGAAGTGAAGTAGGTAAGCCATTATTCAGACTTGTGTGGCCGCTGTTTTAAACATGTTAATGATCCTGACGAGAAGAATCACTATTCTTTCACTTACATAATATTTTAATACTAATTTTTTCAATATGTGCGAAAAGAACCGAAGCGTAAGCTTGCGTTGTCTCACTTACTGCCCCACAGTGGTTCAGACCAGTGTTTCTCAACCTGTTTCAGTCGCGAACCCTTTTTATAATATTCAAATAACCTGCAACCCTCCCCGCATTTAAAGGTAAATATTTCCTTCCTTTCATTTATGAAAAATTAGTGTTGCATAAGTGATAAAAGTCGTAAATTTAAAATAACCGTGGCGCTAGTGGTGGAGAACTATCGATGGTACTTACGATAGTAATCGATGGTTCTCACTATCGAAATTTGTAATAATTAACAAATTAAATTTGGGATTCTGAATTTCAGCTGTTATTATTTTTTAATTGACTAACCTACGATTTTCAATACCGATAATAAAAAAATTATTAATAAAATTAAAAAAATTGAATTTTTGGATTTATTAAAAATATTATCGATAGTGAAAATAAGCCATCTATAGTTTTCGATAACTATCGTAAGTACCATCGATAGTTTTCCACCACTAAATAAATCCATTACAGAGTTAATAATTATTTGGCGTTAGAAAGCAAGAGTATTTAGAAACTTCTATGTAACACGTCTGCTTCCTCATATTCTACATAGTCTAAGAATCAATTGAGTGTAACATATGCTTTCGGTTTAGTGTACCGATTTGGCGAATTCGTGCTTCCGGCTTTCATTGTCCGTAGTGCGTCTGTCTCGTCGATGGGAATTCGTGGGTGGCACTCAACTATTATCGATTGGCCCCCCCAAACGAAACGAGCTTGACAGTCGGCTCTAACACGCATCCCACCGAACCGGATGGACATTCGACGGATCGATAGTTTCCTTAGTTGGAAAGATCGGTTTGAACGTATTTATTGCCACGCCATATTCACCAATTCCCAGCTATTACGCGAAACCGAGGAGTATACGCGGTGTCTCAAAAACATCGGTAGAAACTTATTGTTCATTCGGTTATAGAACTTGGAAAAGGGAACAGAAATAGCTAAATTCTTCAATATTCTCATGACATAATTTAGAGATATATTTAAAATAATATTTAAATAGTCATAAGAAAGAGAATAATGTGCATGCAAGATTTGGTAAATCTTTTGCTCCTGGCCTGTATAAAGCGGGTTTCAGTTTAAACAATTTTGTAATTCAGGGTCAATCGATAATGGAGACAATAATTGAAGGGTCCTTGTAAAAAACACTGTAAATGTCAAAAATCAAATTTTATACTATAGCATTACCAATGGCACATAGAACTTTTTCTGATATTTTTTTTTTAATTTTGGCGTTGACAGTGTTTTCTATAAGGACTCTACAATTCATCACAATCATTATCGGCGGGATGAAGGTCGATTAGTGACAAAAGAGATTCACAACCTTTATATGGTATTCAGTTCTAAGTGGACTTTACAAAGACAATCGATTTTTTATAAAAATCATTATCAAATTTTTTCATTATTTTTTTGACTAAAAGTATTAGAAAGTTTCTCCTTTTAGTAAATTACTTTGTCATCGAAATAATAATAATAGGATCCAAAGCACTCTAGAACATCCTTTATATTCTAAGATTATTTTATCAATCCCTTGCGCTCCAACTTATTGGCTTCGTTGACCAATAAGAAATATTCTTCACCAATGCTGCACTGGTCAAATTCAAGACTTTGGAATAGAAAATAATATATATAAAAAAAAAATACTGTTTTTAAGATACTCTGAAGATGTATGTGAATAGAACATAATATATTAAAAATAAAAAAAATAAAAAAATTACTGTTTTTAAGTTACTCTGAAGATGTATGTGTAAAAATAATAATAAAAAATTATTGTTTTTAAGTTACTCTGAAGATGTATGTGTAAAAATAATAATAAAAAATTATTGTTTTTAAGTTACTCTGAAGATGTATGTGAATAGAAAATAATAAAATAATAATAAAAAAAAATACTTTTTTTAAGTTACTCTGAAGATGTATGTGTCCGTGTGATACGACAAAAAGAATCGTTCTTTGGATCAATTGTAAACAAGAAAAAATATGTTGAAGCCATATGTGTTTAGAATATTGTCATTAGTTATTTGAAAAGGAACTATGAACTTCGTTAAAATTTCTCATTAAGTTTATAACACTTTCAGTTGATTCTATTAAATCATGTTAATATTCTAATACCATTCATAACAGATTAAATGAGTTTGTTATCCGTTTATATTCGACACGGTATAAGGGTGTTAATTCGTTCCAGTCGAAGGGCGCATGCAATTTGGGATTAGTCACGATACGCGGCGCACAGGGGGTGATTGTAGAGGGTTGGGGATTTTCATGAATCTTGTCCAACTTGTCTCGATCAATATAATTTCGAAAGGCTCACAACCTATAATCCTCCTCCCTTCAAAATTGCTTAAGGGGGGAGTCTTGTGTAACTAACCGAGAATCGAGTCATTTTTGGGATTTCTTGTTCAAGGAAAGTATTTAATAGATCTTTTCGAAACTTTCAGGATATTGTATCGCCAGATTAAAGTAAACAAAATAACTTTTTTTTATTAAAAAAGAATGGCAAATAACGGAGTTATAAGTCCCAAATTAATAGATGCAAAATTAAACAAATGCCTATTTCTGTTTCTGTTTTTCCCTGTGTTTACAGAGATGGCGTTTCAAGCACATATGCTTTTTTCGCCCAACGAACTATAGTCCCTATTTTTCCCCTCCTCTCTCTCCCTTCGGGGCCCAGCAGCGAGCGCAGTACCGAGAAAAAGGTGGTCACCCATCTTTCCCCAGTACCCGGCCCGCGATGCTTAACTTCGGTGATCTAACGAGAAAATGCTCTTCGAAATGAAAATTTTTTTCTCACTATATTTGAGGCAGGTAAGTCTATTTATTTATTAACCATTCAAATTAAATACTGATTTATTAACCATTCAAATTATTATCATATTAGTCACAAGCTACTTCCGAATTTGTTGCAACAGTTGAACAGGATTATTAACACAGTGTCCAGGAGACGATCTTAATACTCGCGACTTATTTAAATCAGTTTATTTGTTAACGACGAAAAGAAATCGGGCCAGTACGTTCTCGATCGCAGGCAAAAGCTTCCTGCCCCGGAGCTTTTCTCCTTTCGAATTGTTACTGTATAGAAGCGATATGAATTATGTAGGTGGTGCGTGCATAAATCAAGGTCTACTCGCGGAACGATCGTTGAACCAATGCTCATCGGCCCTGACCGTCGGCATCGCGAGCCTCCTTCGCTATTTTTCCATAAGAATCTCACTACTTACGATCGAGCGTGTTCGTTTCGTGCCAATATCGCCGCGGTTTAAAATATTCCAGCCTTAGGCAGAGCTTAGCAGAGCTTAGCAAAGCTGAACGAGAATCGTGTTTTAATGTCAGGAAAGTTCTCTCTCTCTCTCTCTCTCTCTCTCTCTCTCTCTCTCTCTCTCTCCTGCTTTAGGTTTCACTTATCCTCTAATTCGAATAATGAACGTTTTACTTCCCTATTTATTCCAGTAATAATTGAGATATCAGGTTTCTACTAATTTCAATAACAGAGCTAGCATACGCCTGTATTATCACTTCTAATCGTCGAAATCCTGCTTCTCCCGAGGTTCGAATAATGAAGATTATCCCCGTAATCTGTTATAAATAGTTCATTGATGTGTAAAATGGGGTGAGCAAATCCGAAGCATATTTAACGCGTTCACTGTCCATGCGTCACATCTGAGTCATGGTCACCGTACGTTCATACGTCCATCTAGGATACGTGATTCATTCGGTAGGTTAAAATTAAACATACCTGCGCAAGGTCGGCGCAGGGTGGATTTTAAAAAATTAGCGGACGACGAATTTGTTGATTTCTTTTAACGTGAATATTTAAGAAAAGTCTGACAGATATTTTCAGGTTTAAACTAATTCTTCTGCTGGAGTGAACAATTTTTACTAAAACAGAAAAAAACTTTTTTTTTTTAGAATTTAGATGCTGCAAATTTTCAATAACAAATTTTCGTAAACTTGGTTTTGTCGTTTTCAACAATTTTACTTTGCAATCTTCTGCTTACTTGTGTATATAAAATATTGTATTTTAAAAAATATATTTTCGTAGCATACTTATTCGTAAGTGAAACACTAATATTTAATCCCAAGGTTTCGAGACTCGTTTTTATCGGGGAATTTAATTCCAGAGACAGAATCTGGATCAGTCACGCAACAGGGTACCCTGAATTCGCACTACAAAATTAATGTGACGTATAAAAAATTGGAAAGTACACTCCGGTGCATGTTCGAAAGTCCATTTAACGAACTGTTAACAACAAACTATTATTAAAGCCACTGGCTAGAAGCGGTTAATTAATAATACCATTACTTCCCATTATCTCCTTCTTTGACGATAATGCTCCCCAGATTTGCGTTATAATCCAATGTATCTTCATACAAAGATTTATTTCGTTCACTTCGTGCTTATCCGCTTATTTGTGGTTAAAGGATTTGATGTTCTTGATAACAACATTTATGGCCGCCAAAGCCTATCAGATCTACTTTCATTTATTATTGGTACAATGTGTGTTCCATTCAATGGCACAAAGGTCGCTATGGCCATAAACCGACTGTTTTCAATTCTTTTAATACCAGTGAGTACTCTGCGGGGGCTGCAACTCCCATATACGATTTTGGGACAGTGTTTCGACTGCCACCTAGGCGGTGCCAATTTTTTCGAACTAAAATTCAATATGGCCGTCCAACATAGTCTGCGAATCCAGTAATAATATATTAATTGCTGCAACATTTTTTGTATTTTAATCGTCAACCATACTGAGGATGATAATTCCCTTTTCTTCGATGGCTTTTACAACAGTTTTGAGGCAGTGCATCAACTGATTTGAGGACGTCTTGCATTTTGTGAAATAAATCAGTCAGAGCAAAAGCGGACTAACCTACATTTTTTTCGAAGTTAAATTAGTAGCAATAACGTATTCCAATAGGCTCTACGAACCATATAAAATAAGGAAATTTTTTTTTTTTTAATTTGGGTTGGTCCGTTGCTGCTCTGACTGCCTCAAATAATAAGCAAATAGGAGTTTCCAGTTCGATACGATGCTTTTTAGCATAACACTAGAGCACGACCATATTGAATTTTAGTTCGAAAAAATTGGCACCGCCTAGGTGGCAGTCGAAACACTGTCCCAAAATCGTATATGGGAGTTGCAGCCCCCTGGTACTCTGAAAACTTGTCGAAAATTCCAAGGATGTATCGGACGTACAATATTAGACAAAAGTATATGAAACTTGAAATACTTGAATATCTACGTCTCACGTACAGTAAATCCAGATGTAAGGAACTCGAACGACAGTTGGAGTCTTATTTTTACTCCTAGAAAAGTATTATTCACTTTACAAATGCATTTTCAAGCATTATTTGTTAAACTTTTGTCCGAGAAAGTACCCTGAATTCACAAATTTCTCAAGTTATAATTTATTTCTTTAAAACGGTGTACTGAAAACAATTGAAACTCGGCAGATATTTTCATCTATTCATATACTACGTGTAAAAAAAAATTGAAAAAATTGGTACCATCTCTTCACCATTTTTTCAGCTGTTCTATCTGTTAAGATCGTTTCTTTCCATAAGAGTACGTGTAAAATCAGTGAAAATTAAAATCGTTGTAACTCAGCAACCGTTTAATGAATTTGTTTAAAAATTTTCCACCACGTCAGGAAGATTAAAAAAAAGATCATCAAAATCGGTTCATATGCTGAGGAGTTATGAGGGGACAAACATATATAAAAAATAAAATAAAAAAAAACATACGGGTCGAATCCAAAACCTCCTCCTTTTTGAAGTCGGTTAAAAAGAAGAATCTCACTAATTTTCATCAACTTGGTACCACTTTGAAGATAGGTCCGATACATCGTTAAATTGATAAGGCAGCTCTCGAAATGGCAAATAGCGAGTGTAGCGGTAACATTATCCTCTGTGACGTTTTAGACAGCACTACGGTTTGACAATATTTGGACACGCCTTCGATCAATTCTGTCACTGTGGATGCGTATTGACCCGGATGACATTGTACGACTGCGTAGAGCAAATGCTTTTAGCCCCGGCGTACGGGGGAATTTCTAACAAGAGAACCTATCGAACCCGCGCACGTCGATTTTGATGAGACTCTGCAAATTTCCAAAATAGCGAAATGTGTTTGGCTCGTATTTTGTTACCGACAATCTCGTGAATGTTGAAGGTGTGAAAAGACTCCCTAAAGTCCCAACTTTGACACGCGGGTCGAAAATATATTTTTTTAAATTTTCTAAAAATTTAGCAGAGGCCTGGATTCGCTTTTTTAAAAAACTCAGTTTAAAAAAAAATTTCCCACGCTTAATAGTTCTCGAGATATTCTAAAAAATGTGTTTCCATCCCTTCAACACGGACGATTGTCGATATAAAAAAATACGTGTTAAATATGTTTCACTATTCTGCAAATCACTAGAGTCTCGTCAA
Organism: Andrena bicolor; assembly: GCA_960531205.1. Lineage (NCBI taxonomy): Eukaryota > Metazoa > Arthropoda > Insecta > Hymenoptera > Andrenidae > Andrena > Andrena bicolor. The sequence continues at coordinate 1,240,283 of OY482666.1, forward strand.
AATTCGCGTTTGCGGGTTCGATATGTTCCCTTTAAGAAATGGCAATCGATTGAACTCGTGGAATTGTGGGTAACACTATATTCCTACTCCCTTCTGGTCTTGTTTTCCCCACTTACAAGGGACGATCCCGAACCCGGAAATTCAAGAACTTCTGAAACTGTGTGAATAGGTAAGGAATTTCCTCCTGATTACAACGCAATTTTTGTTTGCTCCCCAAATTCACTCTAAGGGGGTGAAATTAACCCTCTGAAAATTTGGCTATTTTCCGATTTTGTGTTATAACTCGTGAACTGTAAAATAATTTTTTTCCAAATGATAGATCGAATTAAAAGAAGTATCTTTTGTCTTGAAACTTTTTTTTTATCTTTTATAGTTTGTAAGTTATAACACAAAATCAGAAAATAGCCGGATTTTCAGGGGTTAATTTCACCCTCATCGTGTGAATTTGGGCAGCAAACAAAAATTGCGGTGTATTAAGGAGGAAATCCCCTTTCAGAATTTTTTGAATTTCCAGGTTTGGAGTCTTCCCTTGTTAGTTGAAAAGAACACTTTATTTCGCACTTAATGTCAGTAGGTACGAAAAAAATAAACAGAATATGTATGTCGTGTTTCTAATGGGACTCTGTGACCTTGCAGAAACTGTAGAATGAAAGTCGCGGTGGAAAAGGTAACGTGCCTTTAACGACAAATCGACAAAAAGTAACAAGAAAAAACTTCGCAGAATAAATATCTAATCTTGTCACTTATTTCCAAACTGTTACATGCGCAATGATCGTTTCTCTTTGTACAGTGTTTGCTGCGACAAAACTCGGTATAATCAAGATAATTTTTCATACCAATTTGTGCTTCTTTCCGCTTGTAGTGCTCTACTGTTTTCTAAAATTAAGCCGGAAATCCACCTGAAAACTAAGCTAAGCTAAGCTGTGCTATATTTTTTTTTGTTTTATAGCACAGTATAGCATAGCTTCCAAGTAAATCCCCGGCTTTATGGTAGCGACTAGCGTTAGGTTAAAGATCGTGTTTTAATAACAATTGTAACAAGTTAATATTTTTAATATTTATCAATATTTATATTTAATAATAAGTAATATTTTTTTAATTTGCACTTAAGTTATGTAAATCTCATTTTTTCACTATTGAGACTAGTAGTACGATAGTAATAAATAGTAGGATATTTATGAATTTTTTTTAATACATTTTTTTAGGCCTATTTTGAACAAAATCCTGCCTATAAATGTTGCACTTAAATCAGGAGCAGTTACGCCACGTGTTATTCAAATTTGATTTGACTAAAAATTGCCGTCTATATTTGGATCTATTTTTGCATCAGCGATAATAAGAACGGTTAAGTCTTCAAACTGAATCGCGCGCATCTATGTAAAGCTGCGGTCGCCGCGCCCCACGCATCCGCCGCTATGTGCATAAATTTTCATAAAAATGCGGAGATCCGCTTTCTTTCCTGTTACACGCTGCAATGCGATACCACGCTGTCCATTGCGCTCTCATGTTAATTCCGGCAATAAAGTCGGACGCTAAAAATGATCGTTCGGTCGTGTTTCACGCATTCCTGGACCACTTAGAGCCCCCGGCTCGATAGAGTAAGGTAGTTGATCCAGTCGTCGATCGGTTTAGGCCTAGTCGTCGATCACTTAAATATTGAGATTTTATAAGGTTTTTGAATAATATTGTGTTGATATATGTAGGTAAAGAGTCTTAAGTATTAACTTGCAATTTTGTCCTTTACACAATATTGTTGAAAAACCTTATAAAATCTCAATATTAATTCAAATGATCGACGACTGGGTACCGATCGACGACTGGGTCAACTACCTTATTGGCTTTTTCAATGAACGCACAAGCAATAAAGTGGAAAACAAAAAAGGAACGAAGATGGGAAGACTGACAGCAGTTTATCCAGGCTCGATTTTGTAACTGAACGTTCGACAGCAGTCGAAGCGTTGGAGAAGTGATATCGATACAGTGGAGTACTGTCAGGGAGAGAAATCCAAATTGGGTGGGATGAGCAAGTGGAAACAATGGCCTGTTGTGTGATTTCGACGAGGGACTGAGAAATGTGATTTTGAGAAGACTGAAAAATTGAAATGCTATTTAAATATTAAGTGCAATAGTATGGAGAATTTAAGGCGACATTTTTTTGCATTTTTTCTGTGGTATAGTATCTGAAGAATGTCGAGTAAAAGTTATAAGAAGAAATTCGCAACTGTATAGATTCTATGTATAACGATAGCAGCGACTCGACCTCCGAATGACCGCAACATGCAAGCAAAACTTTAACGTATTTATCTCGAAACTGATTTTTAAAACGGTAGCCAGCGTCATAAAAGAAATTATGGACCAAAAAAATTAAAATCCTCGATAACAAATAAATAAAGGCCATAAAGTTTTTTACTGCGAGTTGTGTACTGTTTTATAAAAAAAAATCCTAAAGATTACCTAAATTTTTTAGGGATTTGTTGAGAATGACCCTTCAATAGAAAACAAGCAACTTTCAGTTCTATATAAAAAAAAATCTCATGGAATTATATTTAAACTTTATTTATTATCAAGGAATAGCTGATGAAAGTTGTTATATTTGCAGGGTCAAGAGTTATAATGTATTTTAAAGTTCAAATATTTCAGTAATTTATGTTCCCAATTTCCCAAAGAGGATTTATTGGTATAGAAAAAAAAAGGAACCCGAATATACGCAACGTAAAGTAGAGCAAGAAATAGTTTTCATAAATACAAAAACTATTTCGTAATTAATTTCTTTAAAAATAGTAAAATTTTTGTTTTATGCATCACAAGAAATAAGATTTCAAAAGTAACACAATTAGTAAGCTTCGGTTGTCGTATCGTCTCTAACGTCCAAAGAAATATATCTAACGTCAATAACAAGTGTCGAGATTCCAAAATATATTATATAAAGTAGTTTAGTAAGTTGTTATCACTAATTGAAGAGACCTCATAGAAAATACCGCAAGTGCCAAAATTAAAAACAAAATGTTATCTGAAAATGTTCCGCATTCCAATGAGAATACTAATAAGTATAGTAAAGAATTTGATTTTTGGCACTCACAGTTATTTTTACAAGGGCTCCTTAATTCTGGTTCCACCTTAAATTTCGAATTGAATTATCACCTTAGGTTTTATTTACATTGCTGAGACAGTAAATTTCTAGCCAGTCCCTAATCCAACCTGTTTTACGCGACAACACTGTGCAGATAATCGAATATTCAGTCGGTACGATGCTCGTGTAACAGACGGTCTAGTCTAGTCGATCACATTCTCCGGTACAAAAGGAAACCATGCAAGAAGTGTGTTATTCACGGTATCCGTTTCTTTTTCTTCTTCCTTCGAGGCGCTCTCCGCTTCAGAGATCCGACACTTTTCAAACAGAAAGTCCAGGATAGGTTTTTCGAACGGCGGTCGGGCGGTTTTTTTCTCGGCTTTTGTCCCGGTGCACGGGTGTTACGTTACGTTGCAGGGCCTGCGGCTTACCGCGTTCGCTCTGCTTTCGTTCCTGCCTCTGCTTCCCCGCACGAAACGCAATTAAGCACGGCGTCTATCGTCGCTCTGCGGTCTACCGAGTGCGCGCCTAGAGTTACCGACCGAGGAAAATTCACGGCCACCTTTAGAGGCTCGATTCTACTTCCGCTTACGCGCTATACCGGCTAGCTAATTGGGGAATTTCGCCGGGACGTTTAGTGATACGCGACGACTTCGATCCTTCGAACTGTGCAATCGTGGAAACCCGTGCTCTTCCACTCCTGCAATGGGTTCCCATTAGGGACGCGCGGGTACCGGAGATTACGAGCTCGGGACGGGTCGGAAAAATTCGGCCGTGATCGGGAGGGATGCCGATACATACTCTCGTCTTTCTCGGGATCCCGAAACTTTCGGAATCCGGCTTCGGGTCGGCTCGCTAAAAATCGGACGCGATCGGCTCAAGAGCCAGCTATTAATGGAGACGGAAAGGCTTATATATCACCTTCCTGTCTCCTGTTAAATCATAGTTTGTATCTTATTATTTACTTACATATAAGTATATTTTCATTGTTACCAAATAGTCTGTAATTACTGAATATTTCCATGTACTTACTTAAATAAATACTATATTAAATACTTGGGAGAAAACCTTTTTTATTTCAACAGTATTTTAAAATAATAATAGAATACAACTTGTATAAGTCTAGTTTGAGATATTAACATTTTAAGAGGAGCAAGGTTTTGAAAAATTAATTCAACCACGTCTTTCCGAGAAATCACTTCTGCCGGGAATGTTTTTTACGAAGCGTGCAAAGCGAACTCGGAGCTTCGTTGGGCTTTCAAATAAAATATTCGGGGACTCTCGAATAATATTTTTGACGCTCTCCAGAAATTGTCGATGTGTTTTCCTGTAGGGACGTATGTAGTGTGTATCGTTCAACTGTGTTCCTAAACTTACAATGCGTTCACATTGAACCCCTGGTGAGCAGCATTCGAACCTTATCGAATGTATTAAAATATATGTATGTATAATGTATTTATGAGTGAACGCGTGAGAAAGAAAAGGAGATCAAACAAGAATTTGAAATATATATATATATATATTCTGTAAAAGAGAGGCACTTTTGTGCCTAAAAATTGGTGTTTCGAAGAAGCCCTAACAGTTCAATTGTACTGAATACCTAAGTATTGTTTTTGTTTCTAAAAGTATTTTGTGACTATAAAATATATTTGATCAGGTTTCAGCACTGTGATACCTAATGAGCGTGTTTATTACTATAGTGGCCACCCAAGAATTTGGATACATTGCTGGCCATTTTGGTGGAATATACATATGCATAAATTTTAAGTAAATAAAATTTACAATTTCAATGTATAATAAAAAATTCAAGTTTTTATGATTGCTCTTTATATCCATATAAATGATTTTTACGTAACGTCTGATGCTTTATCGCTCCTAAATTTCGTTATCTAAAGAAATGCTATTCCAAGACATTCAACGAACCATGAAAATCATTCGCGTTCATATGCTGCGTATCAAGTATGAATCGCCTGGTTAAATTTGAATGACCAACTGTACAAAAACAATTCGTGCATTCTTCAAAATGAGATCATTAATATTACACGTTCTTTTGTAGATTAAGCAGATTTAGGAAAATGATCACGCACCACAAGATCATTTTAAATTACTAAATATAAAAATGTCTCAAATTTTGAATAAATAACTCATTTATTTTGAATAATAAAATTAAATAATATACCTAACATAGTAATCAACTTTTATGTACTAAATATTAATAATATCGAAATATTAATAAGAGGAAAAATGGTATTGTATTATCCGCGAAATAAAATTCTGCAATATACAAATTGGAAAAATTATTAAAAGCATTTTGATAGAAAAAGTAAAAATCTTTTAATCTCGCCCTAAATAAAATTTACTTTTACAATTCAGTTGATCTTTCAATTCTATTACAAAAATAAAAAATGCAAACTCCTTCGACTAACGGATCTGTCAGTAAAAGTTATCTACATACATATTGTGTAACCAAGCGGGGGCAATTTCGAATAAGAATGATGCAAGAGATATTGTTTAACCTAATTGCCGAAACCCATTTTAATCAACTTATTTATATTAATGCCGATGCCTACAATTAAAAAAGATTAATGAACATGAATAATCTAAAACAATTAAGAATTCAAACAAAAATCATCCAAAATTATTTCTAATAGTAAATCCACTAATCAAAAAATGTTTAGATTATTAATTTAACGATATTTAAAGCATCTACCAATAACGTTAATCAGAAAACGCAATCTAATTTTTCATTTCTAAAATATTCAGGAAACCTAAATTTTTAATCAAAATAATCATATCTATCAAATATCAAACTCATTCATTTGGTAAAACCACTATTTGATAATGTTATATTGTAGACAGAAATTATTATTACGAGGTCGTGATTATAATACCATGAAATCGTGAAATTTAATACGAAACTTTATACAGACTTATTTTTCTCGATATCGTAACAATTTCGTCGCGAGTTCGTTTGGTGAAAGGGGATATTAATGGAGTCGTAACTGTGAACGATATTCCGAATAAAAATTGTTATTGCTCGCGTTAATAATAAAAAATTCAATATATAAGTACTCCAAATAAATCGGTGCAAAGACATTTCACTTGTCACTCACTATGACTAATTTGTCAAAAGTAGTTTGACTAACTGATTAAATTCTATCGAAAATAAAAATAAAAACGCGATGTGAAACAGAATGATTTACACATTTTCTTTTATTTTAAATTAATAATTTTAGATCAACTTATAAAATATCAGAAATTCTTGGGTTTCGTAGAACTAGAATTAAATGTATAGTTTTCATATATCGAATAAAACACAAAAATAAAGCATAACTTCATTGCCGTTTGTCAAAATAAAATCAGGTAATAGAAACAGAAATGATACATTATTTGCTCAAACGCCATCCATATGCATCGAAAGTTCGACGAATATTAATTTCTGGTGTGAAGTACTTTTTCCGTACGCCAGCGCCGGTGCCAAACTGCCGTTACTGGATAATCACTTCCGGAGAAAATCTCAGAGAGTTAACATCAATCGATAACTAATTCCGAACTCCCGAAAATCGAGTCGGTAATTTGAAAAATATTAAGTAAGCAATTTTCCTTTACGCTAACGAAATCCTATAACGTCAAAGAGCGACGTGATAGCTATTATCAAAATATATCCATTTAGTATTTTTGTTCTCAAAGAAAATAAACTTTATTCGTTCTCGAAAAATACACTAAACATTACACAAAATTAACCACTCAATTTGCAAGAGTGAAACGTAGAATGTTTCGATGCTTTACCACCTTTTCCAGTCAAATCTGATAAACCATCTCATTGCTATAGTAGATGTCACAAGGATGGGAGAAACAACCAAGAAAATTCACTTGTCCAATCGAAAAATTCGAACCTCTCCCCCAAGCAATAAAAAATCCTCATTTCCAATAAATGCATGTAATGTGAGTGAAAGAAAGTCCTCCATCCACGATACATACATATAACGGGTGGAATAAATATAGTGAGGCAGTAACAACAGTACGAAGTGGAAACAGTAGTACACTGGACCAGAGATGGGCAAAATCTTTATTTAAATAAAAATTTAAAGTAACGAATAACAGATAAAAAATCTGGAATAATGATATTCCGAGTTATCCGTATTTCACGAGCAACGGATGATTTCTGACATTAATTACTGTTAAAACTACTGCGATGTATATCGTGTTTGGTCTCATTTCGCCGGGAAAATTTCACCAATCCATTGCTACTATTTTCGACAAGATAGGATGAAAATTATGAAGATTGAAATTTTGATTATAACGCGGACTCCACAAAATTATTCAAGTTTGAATACACGTTCGAATAAAAATACAGATACCTACAGCTGAAAACTTATTCGACGCCGAAGGTGAAACGCTCAACGAGTAAAGAAAATATCGACTAAATCCATTAATCCGTTGCTCTTCGAATAAGGATAAACAGGATTCTTTGAGTCTCGAATAACGACTAAGGATAAAGCAGTATTTTTCATTGGACTCGTTATTTAAATAATGTTTTATTTATATACTGCCCAACTCTGCGCCAGTGTATCGAAAGTCAAGGGCTCAGGGACGCCGTGCGTGCTATATCTCGACACCATACAACACAAAGGACTCGGACACACCAAGGTAAACAGGCATTTAAAGCCCGCAAGGAGGTTCGAAATTACCGGCTTGCATCCTGAAGGTGCAAAGTATTATCGTTTTACACATCACTTAAGTATGCCCCGAGTACCTCACTAGATTTCTTCCACCCACTGTGCATTCCAGTCCGAATTAAAACACCATGAAAAATTTCTTGGGCCACTCACACCGGCGTTATTTCAGCTGGGCGACGAAGAAACGACAACAGAATCAACTCACTATCGTGTACCGGCACCGGGGAAACGTGGTCCAGGCAGGCGGCCGTCACAGAGAGAAACACCACTCGACGAGGAAAGCCGGCTACTCCCGGTCAGCTGGAGAAATCGTTCTCGTGTTCGTCCGTTTGCGTGCGCAGACTCTCCCGGCCCGGTTTCCCTCGCGTTCGCGAAACGATCGTACGAGGGCCCTGTGGCTATCGGAACACACAACAAACACACACAGAGAGGACCCACGCAGAGAGAGAGATAAAGGAGTTTCTCGCAGATTCGAAACGGCGGGCGTGGCGTTTCGCGACCGACTGGCGGATTGCCGGCCACCGGATGTCGCCACCAGACCGTTGCCGATGACTCACGCCACCCTCCTCGAGCTCTCGGCTTGATTGGTCCTTTCGCAACCCCCACCCCTCGGCTCGGTCATCGCTCGGGGTCCCCGTTCGCCCCACTGGCCGCCGCGTGCTCCGCTCGCCGTCTGGTCTGCCCTGCGCGAACGAAGAGATAGCGATCTGGTACGTGGCGTACCAGGATCCGTGAAATCGCTTGGATCTTCGTGGTTTAGAGACGAAAGTTGGAACAACCGTGGCGAGTATTTCGGTGGTAAGAAAGCAGGAGTGCACAGGCTATGGATTCCTGTTTGCTTTTCTTTAAGTCTGCGCGTATATACCACTCATGCCACTGATTACCGAGGTAATTTGAGAGGGCAGATCCTGCGTTATTCCTTTTTCAGGTTAGTGCACACGCTACAGGGTGAGCCTTACTCAAAGCTATGGCAGAAAATAATCCTGGAAGATATGTTTCTTGAACTTTTGTTGAAAGTAAACGTAATCCAGATTATAATTAGGGGAATACAGACACATTTCTGACTGTATTTTATTATTTGGTGAAGCAGGGAAAGTGTTGACACGCCAATGTCCGACTGCGCGTGTTGCCGGCGAACTTCTGCGCATGCGCGTCAATATTACATGCTTATAAAAGTCGCCGTAACTTCAAGAACGAAACACGGAGGCCGGAGGGACATGAAAACTTGGGTTAAGTTACTTGATAAGTAAATGTTTTCTGTTTTCGTAGGTATATCTTGTATTATACGTACTAGGTTCCTATCAAGGGGAGGTTGTCGACCAGAATTAGCGCTTTCTAGATGGAACCGAAATCGAATATATAAAAAATGAGTATAAAAAAGTATGTGCTTGTTTATAATCAAAATTCAGCAAAAACATAAAACATTTTTAATTAATAATACAACTGCAAAAGGGGGTACAATTAAAAAGTAAATATTATTGTACGTATTATGAACAGTCAGTAACATACGACGAGTGTTATTTCTTAATATTATATCTTCATATTTCTCAAAGAAATATTATTTTTAATATTTCTCAAAGAAATACTATTTTTAATATTTCTCAAAGAAATACTATTTTTAATATTTCTCAAAGAAATACTATTTTTAATATTTCTCAAAGAAATACTATTTTTAATATTTCTCAAAGAAATACTATTTTTAATATTTCTCAAAGAAATACTATTTTTAATATTTCTCAAAGAAATACTATTTTTAATATTTCTCAAAGAAATACTATTTTTAATATTTCTCAAAGAATTACTATTTTTAATATTACTCAAAGAAATACTATTTTTAATATTTCTCAAAGAAATTTTATTTTTAATATTTCTCAAAGAAATATTATTTTTAATATTCTTCAAAGAAATATTATTTTTAATATTTTTCAAAGAAATATTATTTCTTAACCTCATTTCAAAGAAATATTTCTTTGCAAAATATGTAAGTAAATTCAGGGGGACCCGAAGAATTGAACAACATTGCATCCGATCAGTTTCTTTCACTCCTTATTCACATGTAATAAATGTTCTTGCTAAGCAACCGCGGATTATTCAGCGCAACGATTATTATCGGAAAAAGAAGGGCTAAAGTAGGTGAACGGGGGGGCTATAGAAGTCACGACGTCCCTTTCTCGAAGGGGGGAAACTCGATTTCTGGGGCGGAAGATGACCGGAACCGCCGAAGTCACGTACTTACTATACCAAGTCACCAACCAGCTTCGTGAATATTGATACGCGCGTTAGGTACTTACTTCAAACAACTTTCGTCCACTCCCTGCTTCTTCTTGATCAGTAAAGACGGTCTTTAGACCGCTTCGAGTCATTTCGATCATACAAAGAAAATTTCGAGTAATTTTGAATACCATTCAAATCCCAAAAAAGTTAAATAAAAAAGTTATACTCGAAAAACGAAAAATCGCCGAAAATTTGGGGGCTGATTTCACCCCCTCGGAGTGTTTTTCCGCAGAAAAAAAAATCGTTTCTTACATATTACGACGTGCTCATCAGAAATTTCGGGTTCGATATGTTTCCTTGTGAGAATCTACTACGGTCGTCAGCACTATGGAACAGTGTTCGACATTCTCGACGCGTTAGGGGAAACAATGCCCCGTTCCCTTGTGTGTGCCCCACGGCCCAGGCGTTACTCTACCTCCCTTCTTCTTTCAATGCACACATTTACTGAACCCCGGCATTTCTCCTCCTCCTCCTCTCCCCCCCTCCCCCATCCTCGTTCCCGGGCACCTTCACCATTGCTCATTGTTATTATAACGTTCCGTTTATTCCGCGTCTATTTACATATGCATGGAGGAGAGCCCGCGTACGTGCACGAAGACACGTCATCTGGGACGATGAGCTCTGTGAAATTTCGCGATCGCCATTTTGGATGCTCTTACGGACAGATTAATAGAGCGTGGAATGGCGAAGCATCCACGACAGCAGTTTTCTTCGCCGAGGTGAAGTGCCCTCTGCTGTCGTACGAATTATGGCCATTGGAAATTCTCTGATCGCAATAACACTTTCAATTACTATACATGGGGTGTCCTTGAAAAATATGGTCTTCTGAAGAGAGATGATTGGAAAGATGGAATGAAAAAAGTCCTGAACATGGTGTATAAAATGTATTTTTTATATTTTTATAAAATAAACCCGTTTTAGCTTGGCATTCCAAATTTCATAAAGCTACAATAAATTCCCGAAATGGTCCTAATTTTCTTGTATAGGGGTTGTCGATTTTTAATTTTTTTTTTTTTTTTGATAAATTTGTAAAATTCGGAAACCGGTTTTTAAATAGGAAAATCGGGTTTAGACACTAGAATTTATATGTAAAAATTAATTAAAAACGTTAACATGGGAAATCATGGTGTCGAGTAAATTATATATATGTTGGACGATTTGGAAAAATGTCAATATAAAAGTCATACAATTTGGACGTTTTGTGTTTTTAAATCTGGAATTTCCAAATCGTCAAATCCTTCTGATAAGTGACATAATTTCGTTCACAGGTGGTCGCTGTCCTACTTCGTCTCTAATACGAAGATTTAGGAGGCAAACCTCTGCACAGTTGAACTAACAGTGAGTCACTAATTCCATATGTCGAAAACTGACCATTCCCCCCAAAGTAATGGAGAAGGTATTAAGGCATATCGCTGAATAAATAGAATTAAAACTGCTTAATTTCCCCAATCCCAGAATTATATGACATTGACTTAAAAATAGTTTGGACAAGATGTAAGATGCTTAATATACACTATCGCTGAAACATCTAGAGCAGTGATGGCAAAACAATGGAACGCGTGCCAATTTTGGCACGTAGCAAATTTTTGCACGCAGCGTCATTTTTAGTTTTAATACAGACACCGAAATATTCTAACTATGGCGAGGTGTACGAAATTTCTGTAACAAGAAAAAATTAAGATCTTTTTCCTTTAACAATTTCCTTGGTAACATATTTATTCCAGAGTTTATTTTCAACAGTGAATGATTTTTATCTCCCCAAAGAATAAAGAGACCAAAAGTTAAAAATTACGAATGATTTCTTTTTTAAGAATGATCCAATAAAAATCAAATAGTGCTGATGTATTTGTAACTATATTTTTATTCTTTCATTTAATATTGTTTATCACACTTCACTTTTCAAGTATTGAATTTTGGAAATAAATGAATTACTCCTATTTTGTAACTTTTTTAGAAAACATATGTTTGATGAGATATGCTGATATAAGTATAAGTACCCTAAGTCTTACACTGTTAACACTCGAGCAGTTTCTGATTTGTCATCACTGGTGTAAAGTCATCGTGCTTCTGTTTTGTCAATTAGTTTTTAGCTTCTTAACACATGGCGTGCCTTTTATAACGAATACCGAGTTTCTTTACTTGATTTGGAACTCTTTAATATATTTAGACTATAGTAGGAAAAAATAATAAAATGTCTAAATACGATATTATTATACAATTAGCAATATTCTCATCATTTTCGTATCATATTTGATTTAATAAATTTTGTTCCTTCTTAAAAAGGAATTGCTACAGTACGGAGTCAATTTATTTGTGTATATTCAAAGAAATAATGCAACAATTATTGAGATCGCCCTTTTTAATCAATCTACGTGATTATTTGCAAAATTATTAACCACGTAAAAGAAAGCTTCAGAGAAAAACCTGAGAGATTTTAAAAGGGGCATTATATAGTGGCGACAACTTATTTCGTATCAAATTAATTTCATGATAATGAAATTTAATCATAATTAAATTTTCTCGTTGAAAAAATGGGATCACATTCAGATGTAATACGTCACTAATAACATAAAAAATGTCCAAAGTACCTACAGAATGATTTGACAGTAGCAATCCACTTTCTTAATTTATTTTCAAACATGTACCTAACCAAAGCGAATCAGATGATTGCTTCTGCGCCAGCCTGTATGAAAAGTAGTTTACCGCCGAATCGATGAATAATTGAAAATTCCTAAATCTGCTTGTAAAATCAGCTGGAGCGAATAGCAAGCTGGAGACAGGGCCGGATTTACCTTTTCAGGGGCCCTAGGTTAAATATAAAAAATTAAATAACGCTGATTTGATTTTTTTTATCATAATACTCGTTTAATCTAAATAAGAATTTAATTTCAAAATTAACATTGAATATCAAAACAAAATTTTTATTTTTGATAAATTTTTGGAAAAAAAAATTTAGAATTAGGGGCCCCCAGCTAAACGGGGCCCTAGGCTTCAGCCTTGTTAACCTAAGGGGTAAATCCAGCACTGGCTGGAGACATCGACTCGCAGCTTCCCCTCGCAACAGCCGCGAAAAGTTTTGACGGGCCATCGAGTTGGAGCAATGGGCAGACCAGGTCAAACGTGACGTAATATCCGGACGACTTCTGTCGGCCGAGGTGGAAACACTGGAAACGCTCGAAGGGAATCGACGGAGCGTGCAGACACCACGCGTCGATCGCTTCTTCTCGCCCTCTCCCCGTTATATCCTCGCGCCTTCCTCCGCCGTCTGTCTCTCGCGTCGCCCTATGGTGCATTGCCAGTTGCCACATCGCATTCCCCGCGAATGAATCACTAAGAACCTGACGTTGATACGCGAAAACACACCATCGTCGGGCTCTCCTTGCTTCCTCCAAACGCCTCGAGACTCGAAAGCCCCTTCGAAGGATAAAGTTCGCGGGAACAAATCTTCTTTTACTATTCTGACGACTGTAAGAGAGATCTCATGATCGATAGTTCTCCATACTACCCTAAAGGCGGAACCACACATTCGGCATTCGCCCAACGCTAAATGTGGCTCCGCCTTAAGGCTTAAGGTTTGGGAAGTTTAGAGTGTTCCAAAGGACACTGCGTACTAACCGTACTAACGTATTAACCGACTTCAAAAAGGAGGAGGTTATGTATTCCACCCATATATATATGTTTTTTTCTATTTTTTTTTTTTTTTTAAATGTTTGTCCCCCCATAACTCCTCAGCATATGGACCGATTTTGATGATCTTTTTTTTATTCGAAAGAGGATGGTGCCCCGTTGGTCCAATTCTACGCGGAATCAATATTGGCCCAATATTTTTACCAGTAATAGTTAATAATAATAATTTACATGTTTGTCCCCTCATAACTCCTCAGCATATGGACCGATTTTCATGATTTTTTTTATTTTTCTTTTATGTACGTACGCGGATATTTCCTCAGCATGATATATCACTATATACAAAAAAAATATACCATCAAATACAAATGAAGATAAAAAGTTAAAAATAAAAAAAATTAAAACCGACTTCAACAAAATAAAATTGCACTAAAAAATAAAAAATAATTTTTTCCCCTTATTTAATCTACGACTCCCATATTTTTTAAGTCTGCGCCAGATTTACATAGTGCAAATGATGAGGCACCGACTTAAAAAATATGGGAGTCGTAGATTAAATAAGGGAAAAAATTATTTTTTATTTTTTATTGCAATTTTAATTTGTTGAAGTCGGTTTTAATTTTTTTTAAATAAAGTCCCCATTAGATGTGTCTGCTTATATAAAAAGTAAAAGGGTATCTTAACCGTAATTGCGCATTTTAGTGAAATGGCATTAACCTTGACGTGCTTGAATAATTCCTCGTACTCGATCCTCTTCTACATGGTTCTAATTGCATAACTATCTTGTCTATATCAAAGAAATTTCCATCCAGTCCACCATTATCTTCACTTTGCAAATCTTATGCGTAAAATGATCTTTGAATATTGCGGCGGGCAGGAAATTGGAGAGCATGGAGAAAGGCGTTTAAACTCGAACGAGCTTACTCATTCGGCCATGAATGGCAGTATATTTTCGAATCCGTTGCCGACACGCGGTAGAAGAGAGAGAGAGAAAGAGAGGTGACAAGCAACATTACGGCCTTTAAACTGAATAGAAACGCGGTTGGCTAGAAAATATGATGCAGATGAATTGCAGTTCTGTCGATCTAATCTGAATCTTCTCATCGAGCTGCTGTAAGTCATTTCAACCGCTGTGAGTGCTCTTCTTTCTATGCAGTCTAGTAATGCATGTTGTTGGAATTGTTCAGAGTAATCTTTTAAGTTTTAAGTCTTTGTTTTAGTTTTATTGAAACTATCGAGTGCCCCAGGCACTACTAAAAAAGAAAATTATTTTTTTCGAATTATACAGGGTGTAAGGAACACATGTCAAAATTTAGGAGCGTCTTTTATTTACTTTGATCTTCAGAGAACCGGCTTGTTTTGAAAAAATTGTGGTTTTCACTTTCCAAAATTTTTTATATATATATAATATATATTTTGTGCAGAATTGGAGGATTTGCAGAGAATAAAATTAACATTTTTTAATTTCAAAGACACCGTATGTCTGCGGTTTTTTGATACTGCTGATTACGAATTTGGAGTCGGATTGTAAAAATGTTTGACCTACATGGCAGTTTTACTGACTTAAACGAATTTTATACCAAAATTCAGAAAACTTGGTTTTAGCATTACCCAGAGCTAACGACGTAGACATAGAAATTTTTTGTATAATACATATTACCTTCTTTCTCCATATTTTTATTACTATTTTTGGTATTTTTGTTTTGTTTCAGGAATTATTTTTTTTTTTGTCGTATTTTTTGTGTTCTTTTGAACAGAACGAATTTGTAGTTTGAACATACACAAAAACACAGTCGAACACTAAAGCCCGGAATCCACCGAGAAGCTAAGCTAACAATAAGCTATGCCATGTTTTAGCTTACATTAGCTTTTGGTGGAAACGGTTCTATAAGAATGTATTGAAGCTAATTTTTTTAAAACGTGGCATGGCGTAGCACAGCTTCGCATAATATAGCTTAGTTTCTAGGGGGATCCCCGGTTTAACACACACATACGTATTTATACTTTAAATCATTTTTAAGTAGTGTGTTTACTCAAAGCCTCCAAAAGGTCGTTGCGGGTCCCCTGAAGGTTAAGAATGAAAGGAGTAAGCATGAATACATAAACTCTTCCGTGCGAGACATAAACCCTCTATGTTTACAACAGAGTACGGTAAGAAAACTTCATTAAAAAAAATTTTGAAAACTGGCAAAGATGTTCAAATAATCACGAAGTAGGTATCCAAATATTGTTACATAAAGCAACGCTACGATTTTAGAGTATTTCGTACAAGAAAATAATTTTTAGTGCATTATTAATCAAGCTAAATAAAATCGTTTCACTTATTTTTTTTTATATATTTTTTGTATTATTATACCTACCTAAAAAAAAAATTTTGTGTAGTTTAAAGGCCTTAGGTTCGCATTTTGTTCGATTGCAGTGGGTTTATAGACTTCTCGGTGAAAGTATATGTACTTATTTTCAGTAGCTGAGGAGTTGAATCGAATCTAGTCGGCGAAATTAACAGAACTAGGAGACCCCGAGGTTCCCGAGCGATCGTTAGCCGGCGTCTGGAGTCGTATCTCTTCAAATTACACAGTGAGTCATCGTCGCTTGTTGCCACTGAAGCGAAACCCATTAAAGATCGAACGATAGAACGTATCAGGATCTCGGAAAGCATGGGTCAGATCATTATCTTGTCAGGTCTAAATGCGGGCTGATTCGAAATTGATGTCTGATGTATACTTAAGCTCGAGAGCAACAAAAAGGTCTTAATAAACACGAGGCATATATATATATATACCTTTATCATACAACCAATTCATTTTTCTAAACGATAATTTAGTTTGATCTCTTTTAGCGATGTAGGCATCACATATGATTTTGTGATTATTATTATTTGAAAAACAAGCAACCTAAATTTCTTCATATAAACTAGTACCCTCCAAAAAACTTTAAAAAAGTAAATAAATTACGCCAAGTACATGAAATCACAAAAAAAATAGAAGAAAATATACAATATAAAAAAATATGTGAAATCAAAATGAGCTGCAAGTACATAAAGGTGCTTTCCAACTGCACTTAAGATGACACAACTACGTATATTTCTGCTTATGATTCACAAAATGAAAATCAATAATAGTACAATACACTTCTTCGATTTATTAAAATAAAATTTGGATTATTCATAGCATTCCTAATAATTATAAAAACAATTCCTCGACAAATCTTCTGTATTAAAATTAAATAAATAATAATAGAAGATGTTGGATGTTCCACTTATAATTTAGTTATACTAATTTAATTTAATTTAAAGATTTCAAGGGTGTGGGTTAGATAGAAACTTTAAATTAAAAATGGGATTATCACTGCCACTACCAACAGTCAAAATTTAAGTTGTTTAAAAATTTAAGTTGACACTATGAGGTTTAAAATTATTTCTATACTTCTTATGTTTATGGCATGCATTAATGAATAAATTATATAAATATTGTACAGAAATATTAAAAAAATTCCCGAGTTATGTATTGCTCCGCGAGATAAGAAGTGTAGAAATAATTATCACTGCCACTGCCAACAGTCAAAATTTAAGTTGTTTAAAAATTTAAGTTGACACTATGAGGTTTAAAATTATTTCTATACTTCTTATGTTTATGGCATGCATTAAAGAATATATTGTATAAATATTGTACAGAAATATTAAAAAATTCCCGAGTTATGTATTGCTCCGCGAAATAAGAAGTGTAGAAATAATTATCACTGCCACTGCCAACAGTCAAAATTTAAGTTGTTTAAAAATTTAAGTTGACACTATGAGGTTTAAAATTATTTCTATACTTCTTATGTTTAGGGCATGCATTAATGAATATATTGTATAAATATTGTACAGAAATATTAAAAAATTCCCGAGTTATGTGTTATCGCCCCGCGAGATAAGAAGTGTAGAAATAATTTTCAACCTCATAGTATCATGAAAAAACAAAATCGTGAAATTTGTTGCTGGTTTGAGCGTTTAAGGGTGTCCTTACCACTTAAACAAATATCCGAACCTGCAATTTTTCTATGACACTGTGAAAATGTGGAAGCACAAGCGCTCCCGTTTACAAGAAACCTCCCTGCGAGCCAGTTACTACTTAAATGAGATTTGCATCAACGATGACACATACATTTTCGACCGCTATATTGGAACGACCCTGTACATTGGGCGTTGACAAGTCAGCAAAGCACGAGACACACCCACGGTGTTTCGTTACAACGTTGCGATCATGCGCTTAATTAATGCCAAAGCCTTCTTCCCTGATGTGCTACGTTTAGCTAGGACACGAACTTTCGACGAATAATTAACGTATAAATTTCCTGTCACGGGATATAATTAAACATCATAATGAGCATGTGAGTGTAATTAAATGGCTGTGGAAAAACGTCGTCCAGCGACGAATATATTTTGTTTATAGTTATTAGTGTCAGTTTAGAAAAATAATTACAATAATGGGCACTCAGCTACAAGTTAATTGGTAAAATTTTTTAAGGAAAGAATTCCTATCTGGAAATTTATTATTCTTTCTGTTCTATATTTGTTATTTTGATATTTCTTCATATCTTCGATAGTTGGGAATATATTCTAAACCTTATAATCCACTAAAAAAAATTCAAGCTCAGGATGCGACGTTTTATTATTTAATTTTAAAGTGTAGATATGAACATTTTCTAAATCTAATGACTAATATGCAAATTCTGAAAAATAAATCTTACAAACATTTTGTGTTCAAGCTTACAATTAGTCACGCGCATTTTGGGACTCGATTTTTTCAAAAACAGAGGTTCGTATAGAAAACAAAACCTGCTTTTACATTATCGATCCGTTCAATTATTTCCTCCTAGTTGTGCCACTGATTGTGGAGCACTCTGTACGATCGAGGGATTTTTCAGCGACGTTGAATTTTTTATATGAAGCCAACCACAAATAAAGGAGCATTACGTCCCCTCCTTACGTCGCCGTAACTGCCACGGCACCGTAGTCCGCTGCGACGAAGCTACGGCCGGGAACCTGTTGCGCCAAGATTCTCCTGGCGTCTGCGCTGAGAACCTCGAAGGAGGAAGGAATCGCCGAGTGCAGCGCGTAGGTGTGGCAGACGCAGTCGGTTCCCAGAAAATTGTCATTTTTACGGCAATATATCTGGCTCCGCCGGGACGAGAGGCCTTTCACCTGGAGAACAAGATTAGTTCCGTGCATCGACCGAGGCGAGCAAAGATCAAACGGGCTTGTGCAATTCGAATGATCGGAATCTGCAACAAGTGCAGCTGGCATTGTTATCCTGGTCCGAAGAGCAAACGAAAGGTCACGTCTTCGAGGAAGCACTCCGGGGAATGGTGTTCAGAGTGGATACACCCGAGAAATTCTATTATTATCATCGTTAAGACTGCCATAAACCGCCTAGACATGCGCATTTGCAAGTAATGGTGCGATCTGTACGGCAAGGCTATTACAGGGCATCATAATATGAGAAATAAGACGGCAGCGGTGGAAAAAATTTAATACTTAATTAACAGATTCAAGGAAATCGTTATTGTACTGTAAAATCTCTAGTCTCAAAATAGAGAATATCTTCACAGAACATCCTTTCACCTATTGAGACTTCGTTTAAAGCAACTAAAACTGCAGGAGAATATCGGTTGTTTCAGTGGTTCGCAAACTTTTTCAGCTGCGCCCCCTTTTTATAATATCCAAATAACTTGCAACCCCCATATAAGGTAAGGGAAATTTAGTAAGGTAAAAAAGACACATTCAAAGTAGGTGTTTCAGAATATTTATAACTTAATAATATTTAATTATCTTCATACATAAATTAAATGTACTTAATGATATTTAATATATATTCAATTATCTTACTTAATGTGAATTTTTTTTATTTATGGGAATCTTGGGGTGGCGACCCAAAGGTTGGGAACCACTGGGTTATTCGAACGTCGATTACCCGAAACATCGATTAGGAGAAAGTCCATTATCCCGAGGATTGAATTAAATTCTTCGGATAGAGTTTAATTTAAAATCGTATATGTGGTATGAGTACTGCGTAAACAATAACATTGTCTGTTAAGGTACATAATGTCAATCATTCAAATTTTCGAGCGTGTTGTCAGTCTCGCCTATGTACTGAGAGTAAACAGTTCTAAATTTGTGGAATGCAAAAGAGATGGAAAAGAACTGTGTTCCCACGGGTAGAGAGGGTGAAAATAATTTAAAGGCTTATACAATGGTGAAAGTGCGCCTCACAGTGTAGCAAAGAAATATAATTTTGGAAATTCGTGGTAGGTACTATAATTCGAAAAAAATCAAACTCACAAGTCAAAGAATGGGAAACTAGAAGAGGCTGTTTTCAAAATTCAAATGGTGACCGCAAAATGAAAGTCTCGCTATTCTAATTTTGGAAACATTAGAACACCATTAAAAAAAGATAAATTTTTTTGCGCTAGGTATAATATAATCAGAGGCCGATTTGAAGATTTGCCACCCCTAGGCTAACACAATCGTCTGTCGCCCTTTCCGCGAAATATTCTCAAATATTTTAATAGTCGAGACAATTTCAAAATTATTTCAATATGGCAACTCACACATGAGGCTTTAATAATTCGCTGCATGAAAAAAGTGAATTGTTTTTAAAGCTGTCCTAAGCCTCTGTGTTTGAACCTTTTCCAATTTCTTTCGCTCAAAATTTGTCGCTCCTCAAAATTTTCCGGTTTCCGAAATTTGACACTTACAAAAATTTTCCGCTCTTCAAAATTTTCCGCTCCTTAAAATTTGTCGCTTCTCAAAATTTGCCGCCCCCGTACACTCTGTTGTATAAATTATTATTGAGTTGATATCTGTATGCAGCATAAGAATATGCAAAAAAAAATACAAGGTGCAATTTAAAAAACACAAACTCCAACTTCTTATGTAATAAAGATACTTTCAGAATTTCCTTTACGCCAATAAATTCTTCATTTCATACCAATGGACTTTTTTTTGCAAAATTTTTTGCTAAACCGTTATAACCAGCTGAAATATCGTGGCAACCGATTCGCAGATCACCCTGTATACATTCAACCTTTCATTTTTGCTGCTAAAAGAAGTTAACTAAACTGAATATATAACAAGCTAATCGAAGTTATAAAAAACTTTTAGAGCATTGCGTAGAATATCATGTGGAGCAATCTATGAATGAACAAAACGTTTCGATTTAGTTTTTACGATCAATTTAGACGGAAGTCGCCACCGGTTCAAGTACAGTTAACATCTACATAATTCGTGACTGATTGACTAATAGATGGCCTAGAAAATAACTAACGACAAATAGTCTATTCTGAATACAAATATCTTCTCCGTTGACATATTTTATTGTAATGATTGGTGTTTCTAAAATGCACCACTAAATCGCGATACTTTCACTATCTTTTTAAAGATGTTCATCAACTGTATCTGTATCAATTTGCTTGTCATCTACGTCCAGTAATAGAAGTTACACAAGTTTCATGACCAAACAGTTGTTTATCCTGCTAATATCGCGAGATATTATAAATAAAAGCGAGAAGTATTTTTGGTGGTAGAATATTTTTAGAAACTCCCACGTTTATTGTGGCCATATGAGACATTTCAGTTTAAAACTCTTTATTTTTTTTTTTTATAAACTTCCGTTAACTTGAAATAACTCAAAATGTCAGAAGGATCGGAATAGGAACGTGTCGAGGAAAAAAGGCAATTTCTGTAGGCGGAATACAGACGAATGTTAGTTAACACAGCGAGAGACAGAAAGTTATTAATAAAATATTATGAAATAAATATAATTCAGTAATTAACAATTTCTATAACTGGATGAACTAAATAAATATAAATTAATTACAGTAATCCAGTTTCCTCACACTTTCTTGAGTTTATTAGAATAATTAAAATTGATTAACAAATGAATAATACAGTTTATGGGAAACAATAAAAATTCAGATAATAATTTGGAGAGAAGTACATATTTGTACTATTATTATCATTATTATTACCTATACTATTTACTAATATTACAGTTTCACCAATTTAAATGGTTCTCAATAATGATAAAAAAAAGTAATTCAGATAAAGAATGATATTAGGCATTTAATCTATAGTAACCACATCATGATAGTATATTTTTTTTTTTATAAATATTTTCTCCCATTTAAATTTACTGCCCCTAAGTAATTTAATTAAAAAAGTCAAGATTAAACGAAAGCATGGGGGTTGAGGGAGGCACACGTATGTCGCGGAAAACGGAGCACGGGAGAAGAATAATTATAGAACGATAAGGTGACTGCTCCAGACTAATTAACTAAGGCAGTACTCGACATACACGTAACGCCAATAAAGTCGCGACAAACAATTCAATTTCCGTGCTCCGACGGCGTCCCGTCTAATTAATCGGTAAAATTAGCAGACAACGAGGTGCGATATCCCCCCTTGCCATGAACGAACTTTTCATTCGTCAAACTGTCATGACCCCATAGTGTCTCATTAACAGCAGACCGGTTAACGATAATGGCACAGAAGCACGTGAACGAAATTTGACGAAATTGTCATTTTCAAGGTCTTTTTATTTTCTAACGATAACTTTTCGCTATTAAATTTGTGTTACGGGAGCTGTGTGTTATGCAGTGGCGGATTTAACAGGGCGGCTGATGAGCAGTTGCCGCCTAGGCCCCTGCACATGAGGCCCCCATAGGGCCCCATTACAAAAAAAAATTAGGATTAAGTATTGGTATCCGAACACTACATTTCTTACGTACTACTACACTTGGCCCGTTTTTAGTAAACTACCCCTCCATTTTCCCCCCAAAATGGGCCTCTGCCCAGAAGGCCCCCTGGGGCCCTATCTTTAAAGAGAATTATGATTTTAACCAAACACTATTTTTTCTGTACTACTACACTTGGCCCGTTTTTAGTAAACTACCTCTCCATTTTCCCCCCAAAATGGGCCTCTGCCCAGAAGGCCCCCCTGGGGCCCTATCTTTAAAGAGAATTATGATTTTAACCAAACACTATTTTTTCTGTACTACTACACTTGGCCCAGTTTTAGTAAACTACCTCTCCATTTTCCCCCCCAAATGGGCCTCTGCCCAGAAGGCCCCCCTGGGGCCCTATCTGTAAAGAGAATTATGATTTTAACCAAACACTATTTTTTCTGTACTACTACACTTGGCCCAGTTTTAGTAAACTACCTCTCCATTTTCCCCCCCAAATGGGCCTCTGCCCAGAAGGCCCCCCTGGGGCCCTATCTGTAAAGAGAATTATGATTTTAACCAAACACTATTTTTTCTGTACTACTACAGTTAGGCCGTTTTTAGTAAACTACCTCTTCATCCCCCCCCCCCCAAATGGGCCCCTCAGAACGTTTACCAACTGGGCCTTTTTTCTTAAATCCGTCACTGGTGTTATGCGAAAGCTGCGCGGGGAAAGTTAAAGATTTAAGGAAGCCCATGACACATATGAAAACCATCAGATCTCTAGAAATAACGTTCCCATACACTTTCAAGCGTTCACGTCTTCAGCTCTTAAAACGGCACGAAGCGCAGCAGCAGTCACTTTGTGAAAATCCGCGCTTTAAAAGGAATATGCGACCAGATAACCCAGAAAGATTGAGTAACTATATTCAGCGTAAGGTGAAGGGAATGATTAAATTTCAATGAAGTTTCTGATTTAAAAATGTAAGGTTGCGTAATAAATTATTATTGCTGATGTTCAAATGTAATCGTTTAATTATTCGAAAATGTAATTCTTTGAAATAATTGACGTGCTGCGGTATGTAAAAACAGATAAAAAAAAGAAGAAACAGCGGAAAAAGAGAAACGTTCATTCCTCCCGCTGGTTATTCCAGTGAATGATGTAACACGTAATAACGCGGTATGCTAACGGCGGGTGTGAGTCACTCGGGCACACGTACATAATTCTACTAGTTTTACACATTCAGCACGTGACACCGGTGCAATTTTCCTATCAAACGATTAACACTCGCGGCAACGCCTTCGAGATCCCACTGTCAGACGAGATTAGTCTGCATCCTTCCGACGAAGAGGCGTTCTCGTCGCACGAACTTGTTTCACGCTGCATTTTATTATCCACGTATACAGGGCAATTCTCGCCAATGCAGAACTAATCGAGGGGAAGAAAATGTCACACACTTGGGGCGTAACTGACAATTAGGGACTATTTGTTGAATTTTTCGGTATTCGAATATTCGAATAGTTCAGTTGCTCAATTATTTGGCGAATATCATTCGAATATCCAAGTATCCAAATACTATTAGAATATTTAAGTATTCGAATACTGATGAATTCGAATATTTAAGTATTCGAATACTGATGAATTCGAATAT
The DNA here is from genome assembly GCA_960531205.1 of Andrena bicolor. Lineage (NCBI taxonomy): Eukaryota > Metazoa > Arthropoda > Insecta > Hymenoptera > Andrenidae > Andrena > Andrena bicolor. The sequence goes on from OY482666.1 coordinate 1,264,288, forward strand.
TTAAGTATTCGAATACTGATGAATTCGAATAGTATTCGAATACTGATGAATTCGAATAGTATTCGAATACTGATGAATTCGAATAGTATTCGAATACTGATGAATTCGAATAGTATTCGAATACTCAAATGTTCGAAAACTTAAATATTCGAATACTCAAATGTTCGAATACTTAAATATTCGAATACTCAAATGTTCGAATACTTAAATATTTGAATACTCAAATATTCGAATACTTAAATATTTGAATACTCAAATATTCGAATACTTAAATATTTGAATACTCAAATATTCGAATACTTAAATATTCGAATAATAACATTCGAGTACTTAAATATTCGAATAATAACATTCGAGTACTTATATATTCGAATAATAACATTCGAATACTTAAATATTCGAATACTCAAATATTCGAATACTCAAATATTCGAATACTCAAATATTCGAATACTCAAATATTCGAATACTCAAATATTCGAATAGTCAAATATTCGAATACTCAAATATTCGAATACTCAAATATTCGAATACTCAAATCATCGAATATTATACACTATTACTTCGCATTCGTGTTGTGAATTTTAATTTTTTACAACACTGTGTCCTAGTTGCAATTAAGATCTACTCCTGTTTGCATTCTCCTTACGAAATTTCTGAATAGGGTTATATCGAGTACCAGTCTTGAATTGCTTGAAATTCCTCAGCAGGTATTGAACTTGGTCTTTAGAAAGACTCGGTACCGTACAGGTCGAGGACAGACTCAACGGCGAGAAAATTAGTAACGATGTTTGGACGAGATCCAAGTTATTTTCCTGGCATTCGACGTTGCGGTAGGCTAGCCTGTGCACCAGACTTAATTTATTAGGGAACGTTTCGCTGCACAGATTTCCCGACCCTTAAATGGAACGCTTTCCTCCCCTTCGTGCCAGTGTTCTGCCTAATTTGTATGTGCAACGATAGTTGGCAAGGAAGCAACTTCAATTACATCTGACAGATTGATATCGGTGATTACATAACTTTCCTTAATTATTATTAGGAGGGTAAGTATCTATCTTATTTCCTCGTACCCTGTTTTATTTATAAGTAACATTGTTATTTCGATTATTAACGTTATGTGACTGTATGCTTTAAACAATAATATATAAATCAAAATTTATTATTCATTACGTCAGTATTTATAAATCTTTCATCGCCACTATAAAATGTCTTGTTTGCACAGAATTTTCCACTTCATTTCAACTATTCCTTACTTTTGGTTTCCACTACCTTTATGTATTAAAATAAAAAGTCTCTGGAATGCGTTCACTGTTCTGCACAATATTTTTCGTTATAAATAGTATTAACAATGAAGTAACTAATATCGAAAAACAATTTCAATAGCTCCTCATAATACTAACAAATAGTAATAAATTATTTCCGAGTATTCTACAAAAATATACACAAAGGAAAAAACAGCAGGTAAATTACGTTCGAAAGAGAAAGAAATAGAAAAACTACTACCGATCAATCTTGTATTAACCTTGTGATAAAAAACTATTACCGCTACGTTTCGAGTAATCAACGCGAACCTTGAATTATCCACATACAGCTGTCTGTCAAAAGTAAACAGTGATATTTTCATAATACAGCGATAAGATCGATTATCCTTGTAATACAGTTTAACTTTAAATCGCGTGTGCAGTATGAATGCCATGTAAACGATAATAGTGCCTGCTAACGTAGATAATATCTTCTTGCTCGAATGTCCCTGCATATCGTTAGTTCGCTGCGCGTACCTATTGGCAGCAGGCGTTTCTAAACACCTTGCAGGTTGCGTGATAAAAGCCAAAAGGAAAACGGTAGCGTTGTAATTGCAAGGGAGGATGGATGTTATTAATCTTTTGATGAAAATTTAAAATTTAAATTTAAAAATATTCACTTTTTAGTATAAACTTAATAAAGATTAATTTTTAAAAGCCCCCCTTCCCCCCTTGCGAAGGCTCATGTAGGGGGAGTTCCCCTAGTGCCGGACGCTTAAGGTTTTCTTTAAATAAGAAGAAACAAATAATATTTTAATCTTTTTATTCTGCGCTATTTATAAGATAACAATATGAAAAGTTAAAATTTCCCAACAAAACATTCAATATTATAATTATAGTTATCTTAAATTACTTTTCAACTTGAATATGCTATTTGGAGAAATCATTAAGTGGCACCTAGTACCGGACACAGTAAAAATTACTGACGCAACGCATCACAGCCTCAATATAGCTTGCACCGATCACAAATATAATTCTCTGAACATTCGGAAATATCAGCACAAGCCTCGTGTGCCCATTTTTTACAGCTTGAACACTGAAATGCCATATCTTAAACATGCCTCTCTTAGGCTCATTTCTTTTGCCAGAATTTTCTGAAGCGCAGGTTTCAAATTATTTTCATCCCACGAACCTTTTTTCTTGCTGTTCATGATGGTTACGTGTATCTTTTAAACACTGAAACCGAAATAATAAACAGTAATACAAATAGGAACACACAAGATTCAGATTTGTACTGTCCGGTAATAGGGGACAACGTTCTGTCCGGAACCAGGGGACAGTGAATGGATTAAAAAAATTTTTTTTTTTGTGCAAACTAGTGCACTGTTTACACAAAACACAAAGGTAATTAAAAAAATACTTACCAAACGATACAATAACGCAACTCACACGTCTTTTAGCCAGGAAAATTGGTATATATAACAATCTAAATTTTATACGATTCACCGGATTCCCGTCACACCAAACAATCAATCCATTTCTTTAGCAAGACTCACGCGACGGGACCATGACGACACATGATCGTCGTTTGTTTTATCCCCTCTACGGTTTACGCGAAAGAACAGCTCCATAGCTTTTGAAATGTCACAGATACAGCTAGTGTCCGGTATTAGGTGCCGTCCGGCGTTAAGGGAACTCCCCCTATCTAATTATTAAAGGAAATATATTGTTCGGATAGCAGAACATCGGACAGAAGAATGTTCGGATAATGGAGGTTCTACTGTATTTGAGAAAAATTCTAGAATCGTAGAATTAAGAGCCCAGTTCTGTTTGCATAGAAAGAACGAAACAGTGCACAGGTTTTGCTTCCGTTTTACTCGTTTCTAAACGTTTCAAGCTAAAGTCGAGTTGGGTAGGTCAATTTTCGACGAAGCGGCTTTACGATACCTGGAATGTGTCTCTGCGTGAGTTCACTTGCCAACGGAACGCTCGGGAAAACGAGTGTAAGGCCGGCGAGCCGCCACTTCCTCGATGAGAAATGCCTGTCAGCTGTTGGAATCGTTCAAACGGTGAAATGGTCATGGGAGATCACGCGAGCGATCGTATTTTCGGCGCCAAAACGTACAAGGAAGTAGCTTGCGAGGGGACGTCGATGCTGCGAGTTATTCGTTCACGAAACACATTTACTACTGGGATTCAGGAGCGGTGTTAATGCATTTCGAATCACTTCAAACATCCGATAAGAACATTAAAATATGATCTCGGCGCACAGTTTCGGTCAATTAAATTTAATTTAATTTAATTGACCGAAACTGTGCGCCGAGATCATATTTTAATATTTTAAAGAAATTTTGCGGTCGAAATTATAATTTTATTATCCGACAAGAACGTTTGATCACTTTCGATAATATTCGAATTTGAATTATTTTCAAACCCTTGATGACTTTCAAAAATATTCCCGCGCCTCTTGTTTCTTTAAGAGTGTAATTATATTTGTGATGTTGAACGTGAAATTTCAAGAATTCGCACGCCCATTTCTTTTATTAAAAATATTTTCCATTATGAACTTGTTTGAATGATAAATAAAAGTTCTATTTGGGTTCTTAAGACACTGTGTGACTTTTAAAATTTTTAAGAACCAAATAATATTTTAAAGTGATTGGAAATAGAAAAATGATTGAATTGATTGAAAACATGGGGGTAGCGAATAAGAGAATTATAATCGCTTTCTTCATGATTTGTATTTGGTAATACTTGAATTAACTCTTCGTTAAGCAATTTTTGAACGCCTGCCATTTTTATCTAAAGAATCCAATCGTTATGAAAAAATTGTGGGTCAATTTTAAGGTCTCTAGAATGAATTCCAATAATTTTTTGACTGAAATTTTATCACAATTTATATAAAAAAAAATTCTAGATTACCGTATGTCTTGAAAGGACGAAAAAAAATTTTAAAAATTGTATCTCTTACAAATTTAAATATTAGAAGCTAAAAATCTACAGAGTTGTTTTTCAGATGTAATATTTTGAGAAAAAAAATCCAGTTCAGCGTCAAAATCAGTTTATGGGTGACTGACACCCAGAGTGTCAACGAAGGGTTAAGGTGGAAATATTTGGAGGTTAATTCTCCTCATAATTCATAACATAAGATACTTGTAAGTTAAGTTTTGTGTGCTTTTTTATTCCTGTTACTATAACAACGTTTTTAATTTGATGTGTTATTTAGTTGCTGTTGGGATACTCGAATTTTTTTCATAAGCTATTTCATCAATACTGCTTCTTTTAAATAAATGTTTGCTGATTTTGGGATCTCTCCTTATTTTTTAACAGCGAATGAGGTGGCATATACATGAGAAGCCAGGACTGCTCACCCGGACTTAATATTTCCACACTGATGGGCACGTGCAACATCTCCAGAGTGCTTAGCTACATGTCTCCTGTGGCAGAGCTGTGCAAGGCACATGTAAAATGAAGAAAAAAAACAGCTAATATATCCTTCATTAGCGCTTCTACCCTCTGAGCTTTTACCCAGCAACCTCTCAAAACAGTTTTAGTCGTGTTTCCATCTTACCACAGCTTACAAGAATTACAGGATTAAAAAAAAAGTATATATATATTTATATAAGCTTCCATATCTCAGTAAATATTAATTTTTGGACATATCTTTTTAAATGAACACTACGAGCCATAAGGGGCTGGAAGTCTTTTTTTTTTTTTTTTTTTTTAATATTTTGAATATTTTGTTCTTGGGTAATAATTAATAATATAAAAAAGACAAACGCAGAAAGTTAAACTATTATTATAAAATTAATTAGAAATTCAGTTTACGAATTTAGACAACCAAAAATTTAGCAACAAACTTTGCGTGCTTGGAGTCTTAACCGATACCAGTTTAGGATTAAATTCGTGCGTATCGCTGCAAGAAATTGTTGTGCCGGCAAATAAAACTTTCCTTCGCTACATATTCGGCCCGACGAGCCGAGTTGGAGCCACCGCCAAGCTTCCTTTGTTCGCACGAAAATATAACCAGTGGCATCGTGGCCGGTGCACATCTCCAGGAACCGTGTCTCGTTCGTTTTTGTCGGGCAAAAATGAAATTCATCCGGCAAGTGATGCGAGGAATGTCGTCATGAGTCAGACGCCAGCGTACGCGTACGCGCTCGCGCGCTAAAATTGGAACCGGCCGGCGTCATAAGCGCAAAAAGCCGCGTGGAAACGCTGCTTTCCGCCATAGTGGATATCTCGATTCGTTCTTCAAGCGCCAGCTCGGCGAACATTCGGCACCAGGGAAAAGGGCGGATCGCGCATCAGCGATATTTCATCGTTCCACACGGAAATCGTGTTTCAGCTTTTAACGGAAAATAGAGGAGACACTATAGTCAAAGGCGCTATATGGAATATAGAAAATCATCTACTGTTGAATTAACGCACAAGGGTTGTTCGGCAACTCGAAAATTTAAATAAATTTGAAACTTTGCAGAAATGTAGTTTGAGTGACGATAATAATGTAACCATTTTTTGTTTTGGCAGTGAAACGGTCCTTGGGGTGAAAACTGAGGCTCGAAAGAACCGAGTAGCCCGAATTATTTCGAGCGGCTCGAAAGGAACCGAGAAGCTCGAATTTTTTCGAGCGGCTCGAAAGGAACCGAGAAGCTCGAATTTTTTCGAATACCCGTGTAACCCTAAAGAAATTACGAGTTTTCAGTAATTCAAAGTTTTATGGTTTTAAATATTCTACAAAGTGGCGATAAAGAATTTTCTAAAAAGAAGGGTGGTGGGGATAAATTTGGAAATATTAATATATTTATACGGTTGTTGCGAATTTACACATTTTTTCATTAAAATTTTTCATTAGTGATAGAGACACCTTTGAATAATATGTACAATTTTTTACAACATATTCAAAAATCAAAATCATCGGAGGCGGACACCTAAAATACTCTCCTTGTTAGAAATAAATTTCCAAAGATGTGGTAGGGTAATTCCGGGTGAGATGGCACTGCGGGTGAGATGGCTCGATCACGCTCCTTTTGCAAATATATTTTTGTCCTTTACAAAACCACTAAATTTACGGTTTGCTGATTTTTTTAAAAACTGGACCATCTCTCCCCGACTTACCCTATTGCTTGACCAGTCCAAGGTGATCCAATCCCTTAATGTAAATCGTAAAGCTGTTCCCATCTGAGATTCTGGTCAAAAATAATATCATTTGATCATCCCCGGCGAGAATTTTCCAACAACCGTGGCACGCTTGTCGGACCCAAGTCACTCGACAGATTTCACATTGTCGAAGCTGACGAAATAACAGTATCTGGTGGAGACGATGAAGAAATCGTGCAGGCAAAGCGTGCGTTTGGATGGTCATGGAAGTTCAGATTGAGTTTGCTGTGTTATCAGAAGCTCCGTAAGTATCTAGAATGTTGCAAGATGCCCTGGTACGTTTGTTTGTAGGAAGTGGTAATGAAGAGAGAGGACCGTACATTGGCAAGGGGGAGCGACGTGCGCTGCATGGTTTGTCGTGAAATCTTTGGACGACGAAGAAATCGCGTGAGAATAAAGTGGGACAAAATCAGTCGAACCACGACTTGCTGCCGCGGAATTTTTTTCACAGCATTTTTATTCCCTCAGGTCGCATTAATTGCTCTGCGCTCGTTACTCATTCGACTTTGCGCAAATTCTAGAGTAAATTCGTAATTACCGCAGCACACTAGACGCTGGCCGTCCAATTTTTTCTTCACCTTTCTCTAATCGCGAATTAATTTTATGCAAAACTCGCGACTTTGCTATCCGGCTTCGCTGTCGACCAGTCGGGGTGACGTGATTGGCAGAAGTCATTGCAAGTTACGGCTGAAATCGAGCAATGTTGAATGACTATGTTCGTTTAAATTCGTTGGTGTGCTGTGGTTAGATATTATATCATTAGAAGGTGTTTGCGGACGAATTGTTTCGCTTTTTTCTTTTTTCACTGATACCGTTAAGAATTTGCTAGAAAATCGCGCCCCGGGAACGAAAGCGGTCTCGCAACATCTTCCCCGTTTCTAATTAGATCAACCAGCCGCGTTGTCGTTTCCTTTCCACCTTTCAAAGGATCTAAGGTGATTCGTTTGAACCAGAACGTTGGAGCGGAGCTCGGAGCTGGGGCGCGGAGCAATAGGGGTTTGCCCGGAGCAGGAACGGAGCCGGAATACGGAAAAATTTTAGTGATCTACTGCTCCATTTTTTTTTTAATTTTTTTTTTGTTCTATAAAAGTGGAGGAAAGAATTTTTTTTAAATACTGATTCTCAATTTTTCGTCATTATAGTTGACACTTGACAACACTGGGGTTATTTGACTTGGCAACACTGGGGTTATTTGGCTTGGCAAACCTGGGATTATTTGACTTGGCAGCACTGGGTTATTTGACTTGGCAACACTGGGGTTATTTGACTTGGCAAACTTGGGATTATTTGACTTGGCAACACTGGTTTATTTGACTTGGCAACACTGGAATATTTGACTTGGCAACACTGGGATTATTTGACTTGGCAACACTGGAATATTTGACTTGGCAACACTGGGATTATTTGACTTGGCAACACTGGGGTTATTAGACTTGGCAACACTGGGGTTATTTGACCTCACATTTATTTGGCACAATCTGTTAAAAAGTTCGCGAGGGGTTATATAATTTTTATTTGGTAATTAAGTATTCACTAGCATTTAACGCATTCACAAACAAAAATTTTTAATCAGGAAATTTCAAGCTTGTCGCGCCGAAATTGATTAATTACGTTGCACCTCGCCATTGGAAGTGTGAAATGGCGGGGAAAATGGAGTCTTTACTTCTGGCTCATAAAATCGTTTTAAAAAAGTTCCGCATCCGCGGAATTTATAATGCTTCATAGAATTATCTGAAATCAACAGACCCGAAAATTCTTAAAGTTTACAAAATTCTTCGTGGAATCTTCTGCGACATTCCATCATCTAAAAATCACCAATTTCTGGAGCGATTTGATGGAAGGGTACCCTTAAACTAGAATTGAGTGTGCGACAATCGACCGAGCATTTAAAAATACCTGAATTCTAATTAAAGAGAGACAGTTTAAGTGCTGATAACGCAGAGGAAGAACAGATGTGGGTATTTTTGAATCTGAATATTTTATGTGTCGTAATATCTCCTACTTTTACCCACGCCATCCTGATAGGTACTTATTCTAATTACCACTATATTAACCACTTTGCTCGTTTCTTCTCTTCACACGAATATCACTGGAATTAGGAGACATACCAGGCGAAGAAATTAAATTGATGACAATGTGCAGTTAGATAAAAGTTCAAGCAGACGAGAAAATTAATAGCTTGATGAACACAGGGCTTGGTGGAACTGGAGGCAAGAAAAGAAGCGTAGAAGGCAGTTTTCACAAAAGCTTGCGAATATCATTCGGAGAAACATCAACTTTTTGGGAAGCGAAGTGACTCAGGAGCCTAGATTTACGGTGAAATCGGAAATACAAGGAAAAATTTCAAGTGAAACTTTGACACTGTGAAACTAAGAAAAAGAAGTCTTGGCACATCATTTCTAAAGAAACAATTTGGAGTTTCTAAATTGTTGTAAATTTGAATTAAATTTTTTATTTTATAGCTAATATTAAATTTACAAAAAATTAATTTTTAATATCTCTAAATTTCAAAGTTTACGTTTCGATGTCATGTTATGCTAAATAATGTTTTTTATAGATAAGACAAAAAAATACAGGATTTACCGCAGCCCTCCGCAATGGGGAAGATGACGCCAAGCTCGGCGCAGATGGCGCCACTAGCGCATGTACTGTGGTTGTGCCCCAGTGCGTATGTGTGAATTGTTTGCGCGCGAATTTTTCATTTATGTATTGTATAAATGGGAATGCGTGCTGGTGGCGTCACGGGTGGAAAAAAGTTGCAGTCATCTTCCTCATTGCTGAGCCCTTTACGAGTATTTAAAAAAAAAAATTATTGAAAACGGTCAAGATTTGTGCTGTCTAGCGATTTTTGTCCAAAATCACACACTGTGCGACAGTCATACTGATTACACACCTCCCTGGCATCCCTGCCCCAGATATATGGTTCCCCCAAATCGATCGCGCAATCGAGGCGTCTTCTTTTTACAGCGCATATTACCCCCACCCATTTTCTCGGAAGCAAGTATTAAAAGAATATGACATGAATCCCTTTGCATTCCCAAAACACGCGTTAGCAAACAGAAAAACCCTCAACTCAGGAAAACCGTTCTTTTTGTGACAAAAAACAGTTCCAAAAAATAGCAATTTCCTAGGGGGTTATAGTAAAAAAAAAGCCCTTAATCATCCACCCAAGTTACTTCATCAAAAATTTATTTCGTCACTCGCGAAAAAGAAGTTATAAGCCTAAATTATGCCCAACACTTTTCAACACTCGTACTACATTCGAAAACTACTATTAAAATTATCTAGCAACAATACGAGACGCTGTGCTTTTCTTAAAAAATCGAAGCATTCGACGCTTCCAAGGCTTTCAACATTATCACGACCTTCGGGACTTTCTAAAATATCTTCTCGGGATCGAGATTCGAGGTGGCTCGAATCTTCGTGGCATTGAAGAGCTCGAAACCTTTTCCAGAATCGAAACTCCAACGGCCGCGACCACTCCACTTTCTTTAGGGGCTGCTCGATCAGGATTAGTCTAGACTTTTTCCGTTTGCACGTTGGCAAGGAAGAAAAGTCGGATTGCTCGGGGTTATTGCGCGGCTGGAGGATTCTGCCGATCCCATCCTGAATATCGCGGACGATGGATGAACAGAAAAATAAAAAGGTGCGAGACGGCTATGAGGAGACGGGGAGAGAGCGTCCTTCGGGTGATTCACCGGGTTTGCGGTTAGGTTACTCCAGTCTGCACGTTGCCAGACGAGTACCAGGCAAGTGGTTCTCATCGTTGACGCGAGCCAGTGATCTTCCGAATTTTCAGAGGCTGCGGGGGACGAGTCCTTCTGAATTTCACTCCCCAATGTTGTCGCTGCAAAATCCTCTCGCCCGTAGTTATTGATGGTGATTACCTTCGGCCGAGAATCTTCGAAGTACCCGAAGGGAAAATAACACTCAGATTTAGGTACATGCCCAACATCTTCGAGTGACTCTTTAGTTTACAGAAAAAGTAGGAGAGTTCGAGCCAATTGAAAGTCAGAAATACTTTTTAAACAAAAATAATTGGATGAGATTTTTTAAAGTTAAAGTAATTTAATAATAAATTATTTTATTGGGAGGATTTTTAAATTTATTTAACTTTAAAAAATTTTGTCCAATTATTTTTGTTTAAAAAGATAGTTTATTAAAAATTATTAGATTTCATTACCTTAGGGTAATTAATACTTTAAAAGTCACAAACAGAAATAGTGTAACTAATTCTACTAAATGTTTGAATTTATTGTATTTATTTAGTCAATTTTGGCAACGTTTGTATTTTTATATTTTTTATACGAAATTGCAATAGATTAGAAAACTGATTTCTAAAGACTAATTTTTTTAATAAGTAGGTACTTTTAATTAACCTACAGTAAACTTAAGAGTAGCTACTATGCACCACTAAATACGTTGCTAAATACTTTGTGGGCAAAAAGCGACACTGTAAATAAATCGTGACGAATCAATTCGCTGGGAGGTACGAAAAACGCGGAAAGAAGACACGAGTAATGAGATGAATAAACAGGAAGGTAGGGAAATCGAAGAGAGAAAGCAAACATTACGGAGTAAGTGCAGAATATTTGAAAAGTCATTGTACATTTTCTCTGCGAATAGCAGCTAAAGGAGAGGTGAAAGAAGGGATTCCATATCTGCGATTGCGAGCACGGTTCTCGGAATTTTAGTAGCCATGTCGCGCTTCACAGGAAAGCAACGTGCTTTCGGCGTACGCGCTTACTATCAAAACAACAATTACAGAGTCCTTGTAGAAAGCAGTGTAAGTGTAAAAATCAAATTTTTCAGAAGATCAGTTCTCTAACTGCACTTTATATACACTGTTTAAAAGATTGTCACTTCTAAAAACCTTATTTTTCATGTTTTTCTGAAAGTGGTCGACTACTGATACATGGTCAACTACTGGTGGCTAGTGGTGGAGAACTATCGATGGTACTTACGATAGTTATCGATGATTCTCACTATCGAAAACTATAGATGGCTTATTTTCACTATCGAAAACTATAAATGGCTTATTTTCACTATCGAAAACTATAGATGGCTTATTTTCACTATCGAAAACTATAGATGGCTTATTTTCACTATCGAAAACTATAGATGGCTTATTTTCACTATCGAAAACTATAGATGGTTTATTTTCACTATCGAAAACTATAAATGGCTTATTTTCACTATCGAAAACTATAGATGGCTTATTTTCACTATCGAAAACTATAGATGGCTTATTTTCACTATCGAAAACTATAGATGGCTTATTTTCACTATCGAAAACTATAGATGGTTTATTTTCACTATCGAAAACTATAGATGGCTTATTTTCACTATCGAAAACTATAGATGGCTTATTTTCACTATCGAAAACTATAGATGGCTTATGTTCACTATCGAAAACTATAGATGGCTTATTTTCACTATCGAAAACTATAGATGGCTTATTTTCACTATCGAAAACTATAGATGGCTTATTTTCACTATCGAAAACTATAGATGGCTTATTTTCACTATCGAAAACTATAGATGGCTTATTTTCACTATCGAAAACTATAGATGGCTTATTTTCACTATCGAAAACTATAGATGGCTTATTTTCACTATCGAAAACTATAGATGGCTTATTTTCACTATCGAAAACTATAGATGGCTTATTTTCACTATCGAAAACTATAGATAGCTTATTTTCACTATCGATAATATTTTTCATAAATCCAAAAATTCAAATTTTTTAATTTTATTAATAAGTTTTTTATTATCGGTATTGAAAATCGTAGGTTAGTCAATTCAAAAATTCAGAATCCCAAATTTAATTTCTAATATTATTACAAATTTCGATAGTGAGAACCATCGATAACTATCGTAAGTACCATCGATAGTTCCCCACCACTACTGATGGCTTCACCCTACATCCACTCTAACTTTCAAATTGCAATACTGCGAGCCAAAATCGTCAAAACACGTGTACCTTCCAAGTTGACCGGCTCATTCTGCCGAACGGAAGAAGAAGCAGCTACGAATTTAAAATTGAAACGACCAAAAAACTGGGGTAAACCTCGAGCTCTCACGGCCCACGCGCGGTGCGTAATCGTTACGCGCGGCACGTAAGACGTTTTGATTAAGAAAACAGATCTGCCGTGTCTCGATTAAGAGGCTAGATCGAGATGCCTCCTAAAATCAACAGCGGAAAGGACTCGGTGAGGCGGGGACGGAGGGGCGAAGAGGAGCGGAGTGTTGTGAATGGAAGACTCCGAGGAGCGAGTGATTTCAAGCCGAAGAAACACACCAACACCAGCCGTTTCGCTTCAGTAACCGCGGTCTCGCTTCAGCTCCTCCCGGATTCCTTTGTTTAATGCCTTATTGCGATATTTTAACACGGTCCCGCTGTTGCCATGCGGCTCCATGCTTACCCTGCTCTCGTCGTGTGTCGCCACAGTCGAGTAGGAATTATCGTCGTCCTCCGCCTTCATGCAGTTATGCAATCGAGGCCCTGTTTTTCGTCTGGGATTCCACCTGACCTTTTTAAGAGGATCACTAAGGTGAATGCCCCCACCGACGACCTCGCCCCACTATTTATCGACCGACTGTTTTTATTTTTCTCTCACTTCTCGGAAGCCCAGGTTTAGATATACACAACAAAAGACTGAAGCATTCTGGGTCTACGATGCGTGTACTTGATTATAAGATATTCTGCGTGTAGCATTACCATATGGCAACAAAGGCTTTAAGCTGGGTTTACATTAGTCCAGTCCAGTGATACAGTACAGCACTGGATTAGAACTGGAATAATGTAAACAATTGTGTTCATTCCAGTACAGCACTGGATTAGAACTGGAATAATGTAAACAGTGTGTTGATTCCAGTACAGTGCTGTCATTCCAGCAGATTTCCACTGGATCGAAAGTCTACTTTTTCGATGCTACTTTTATGTTTTTTTATCCTTCTTTTGCGTGAATCTATTATTATTACACTCTACCACTTTCAACGGTTCAGAAACGACTGGAATAATCAAGACATCGACTGATTTCCAGTCGAACCACTCGCTGGATCCAGCGACTGGAATAATGTAGACGTCCACGTGATTTCCAGTCAAACCACTCGCTGGATCCAGCGACTGGACTAATGTAAACCCAGCTTTAGAGTTAATAACACTTGTGAAAAAAAAAATTACGTGACATGCAGATGAGTGCTTTCGGAACGTTTCAAGATTAGAATTAGTACTTAACGTTCCACAGTTTTTGTGGGAATTTGTAACTAGGTGGATGAAAGAAAAAGTAGATTTTACAGACGCAACTTAAGATGCATCTCAGAAAGTACTAGAGCTAAAAGTTTAAAAGAAGATTTTCTATACAAATAAGTTTTGCACATCCTGAATAAGTTTTTATACATAAACTTGGTTGAATATGCTTAAATTTTCAGCTTATCAGATAATAATAGTTTATTTGGGTATTTTAAATTTAAAATACTATGATTCTTCAATTCTCTACATTAAATTTTTCTGGAAATATGTATTACTTTTTTACCCACACTGATGTTTCTAAATACCTGAATTTGAGCCGTTTAAAAGCTGTAAAGGCATACAATTTATTACGTGCACAGTGTGTTAAAAAAAGGGTCGAAGACTTTTCGTAGTACTCTGCAGGAGGATTACAAAATGCTTAATCAACATGGGCCCCAAAACCAATTCTTGTCGTATGAGAATACTGTGAGTGGAAAATGTTTCTGCATAAAGACGACGTGCTGCTTAAGGGGGGAATTCTATTCTTTGGGCTAAAAACATTGCGAAATTTTAGATTTTTTTTTTAAGAAACTAGCGGTTCGAATAATTTGAAATTTGGACCCCCTTTTTATGCAACTGTGAAGAAGTTATACCTTTTTTTTATTAATTTTTAATAATAAATATACAAGTTATGATATCAATAATAACCGTTTGTTGTCATAAAATCTACAACTCCGGTATGTTTCCATGCCGAGGGATTTGTATCCTGTGCACGTTTCTGGCGTATTTTATGCCAATATATTCTGAAATGTTTGCTCGGGCCGAGTTAAGCATAACTTTGTCGACAGAGGCGATCGCTCGGAAAGGCCTAACCGATTTGAAGGGGTATTTCCCAAAATATTGCGTCACTCAAAGTGCTAATGCACTTTCACACTGATTCCTTCCGTTTACATTCAATACGTTGCGAAAAGACTCACTTACGTTACCGAATACTTGTAAACATTAAAGTAAATTTTACACAAGAAGCAGTGATTTTAAAACCTGTGTCCATGAAGCATTTTTTTTATTCCTCTCGCCGAATACGAATTATTAGCGGCGGTCGTTAAATTAAGTAAGGGTAATTTTGGCGATTTCTTACCCCCGCCTTGCGCAAGTATAAGAATTTGTAAGATTTTATATTCCACCACCCCCCCTCCCTAACGTAATATTTTTAACATTAGTTACATTGCATTTTTTCTTCAACCCTTCCTTACGTAATATTTTTTACATGAAGCACATTGCATTTTTTCTTCAACCCTTCCTTACGTAATATTTTTTACATGAATTAGATTGCATTTTTTCTTCAACCCTTCCTTCCGAAATATTTTTTACATGAATTATATTGCATTTTTTCTTCAACCCTTCCTTACGTAATATTTTTTACATGAATTACATTGCATTTTTTCTTCAACCCTTCCTTACGTAATATTTTTTACATGAATTAGATTACATTTTTTCTTCAAACCTACTGAGTTCTTTGAAGCCTTCCCTGTAAATTGAGCTTTTCAAAAAAATGGAGCCATTTCACAACACTATTATCCGCTGTAGCTTCATTAATTATTTCTAGAGCACCCCAAATATTTTCATAACCGTCCGTTTATATACTCGTTGATTT
This sequence comes from Andrena bicolor, assembly GCA_960531205.1. Taxonomy (NCBI): domain Eukaryota; kingdom Metazoa; phylum Arthropoda; class Insecta; order Hymenoptera; family Andrenidae; genus Andrena; species Andrena bicolor. Next base: position 1,279,577 of record OY482666.1, read on the forward strand.
CAGTAATTCGTAAGTATTTCGAATTTCCTGAAATCCAAGTTATCGAATGAAATTGTCCATTTAAATTATTATGCATGGACTTTCACGTTCACGTAAGCTCAACTCGTGCACAGCGAATCGTTATTGTCTTCAGGGAATTTCCAATTGCAAGGAATGCCTCGAAAGCGATGAAATGAACGCCACAAAGTATTGACGCCCTGTCATCCAGGTAGTTCCGTCAGCAGAGAACTTAATAACACCGTTAAACAATGTAAGCGACGTAACAAGCAATTCGAGCGAGCGACTTCGGCTTCTTCGACCAGCGCAAATAACAGTCTACAAGAATCGCGGATATCCGGCGGATATCCGCAACCAAGGATCTCTCAAGGGTCCCCGTTCAGACATCATAGACAAATCAGCCACTTTGTTTTACACATTCAAAATCCTTTACACATCTGTGTACGTTTCCTCTGCTTCCGTTACCCGGAAACTGGCGCGGCGCAACAACAGGATACTCGGTCCTCGCGCAACAAGCAACTATCGAGGACCACGCAATCGATTTTCGTAACGTTCTTTAGTAGCAAAAAGCAGGATGATGTTTGTGAATTTTTAATAAAAAAATTACCGGCAGTAAACCTGTCAATAGTAAATAAATAAATAATGAAAATTATTCGAGTTTGTTATACGTTCGAAGTGATTCGATACGCCACCGAATCAAGGTTGTGGTTTTATTAACTAAATAAGAAATTATTTAAATAACGGATCAAATAAAAGTTACTTTAACTTTAGACTATTCGACAAATAAAGATAATTTTTGTCGAGCGTTTCGACTTTAACGTTTATTTTATAATTTGGTACCACATTTTAAAAGATTTATATTTTGTACGGATTTTAGTTATTTTAATTTTATTTTTATTTGGTTTTGTATAGAGTATATTTTATTTTGTTATATTTTTAGAATTCAATAATATTAAGAAAACTGAAAATGTTTAAAATAAGTAAAGTTACTATTTTAATTAAATTTTTTGTTGTGAGAATTCGAAAACCGGTTTGACCGGTTTTTTGGGAATATTGGAATTCGAAAACCGGTTTTTGAGAATATTGGAATTCGAAAACCGGTGTAACCGGTTTTTGAGGATATTGGAATTCGAAAACCGGTTTAACCGGTTTTTGAGAATATTGGAATTCGAAAACCGGTTTAACCGGTTTTTGAGAATATTGGAATTCGAAAACCGGTGTAACCGGTGTAACCGGTTTTTTGAGAATATTGGAATTCGAAAACCGGTTTAACCGGTTTTTGAGAATATTGGAATTCGAAAACCGGTGTAACCGGTTTTTTGAGAATATTGGAATTCGAAAACCGGTGTAACCGGTTTTTGAGAATGTTGGAATTCGAAAACCGGTTTTTTAAGAATTTTGGAATTCGAAAACCGGTTTAACCGGTTTTTGAGAATATTGAAATTCGAAAACCGCTTTAACCGGTTTTTTGAGAATATTGGAATTCGTAAACCGATTTTCTCAAAAGTCGGTTTTTGTATAACCATCGATAACTATCGTAAGTACCATCGATAGTACCCCAGTACTAGTATGAGTTATTAAATACACTGACTGCCCAGGAACAGCTGGTAAATTTCGCCGGGCAAATACCGCGAGTGCTCGCGCGGATGCTTTAATACCCGCGTCATGGAAACAAGAAGAAACACAGCTCCGAGTGACATCGGGCGTCTAAAGTGCAGCTGCAAGTGGACGAGCGTGCGGTGAATTCCCAGCGCGTCTAATTAAAAGTCATCTGCATATTTATGGAAGGGGAGGGACGGTGGATGAACGCAGGGGAAAGAGCAGAGAAGAGGAGCATGGCGTATTAAAAACTAAGGGGCCAGACAAAGAAGCGGAAGAAACCTGTGCGTCTGGTTAAAGTGGACGAGCGTTTGCTACTTTTCGTGTCTCTCGTTACGCACCGGCGTTTCCGTTTCTCTATGAATCTTTGTTTCCGCGACACTTGGCGATTTCGAACAACCATAGCGACTTAACGAGGAACAGACTTCTTTTGCCAGAGGAAACTGGGCAAATTCAATGGCTCGAGGATTAGCAAGGTTGTTTGGATTAAGTGAAAGGATAAGCACGTTAACAAAAGCTACTTTTCAACTTTTATTCATATCTTTCTAAACATTATTTAATTGTACACTGAGACGTCTGCCTTCGTTCCGGTATAAAATAGTCATAAAATCCATGGAGCATCACCCAAGTGTTTACAAGTTAAAATCAATATCTGCTAAGTGTAAATTAGATACAGGAATTTCGAGATATTTTTTTTCACATTCGCATCCCTTTCTGTCATCAGTGGCACGGTTGGTTTTAATTGTAACTTGTTGGGTGGATGAGCCAGGATTTTTATAAAGGAAGTACCTAGAATTATGATCAGAACGAATTAATTGACTTCTTTAAGAGATGAGATTTTCCTAATTCTACTGTTTGATTATATTTGTCTTATAAATAGTGTTAACGTAAACATACTTTCTCCCAATAGTTTCTGCATTCCACATAAATTTTTTTTTATATGTTTGCTGTAAAATATAATACTATTACTGAATAGTATCTCGTGAATTTTCATCCACTATTATAAAAACTCAGTGTAAGACTTTTTGTTTAAAAGTGTATATATTCTATAATTCACACGTAGGTAATCTGGTTTTAAGCCTGAGATGGAAATGAGACGAACGGTATGACAATTTCAACCAATATTATCGAACTTTCATGAATTCAGAGGCGAGGAGAATTGATCATCAGCCGTGAAACAAAAAGGGATCCACTAACGCTTCGTCTAAGAACGATAATTACACGGTTCACGACCGAGAAGTATATTTTCACAGGCGACCGTGCCGGAGTTTCGCGGAGAAAGAGATTTCCGGGCTCCTTTCAATGGGCGGCCAACATTCTCTCGGTGAGAAAATATATTTCACACGACGATGATCATCGTCCTCGCGTTTCTCTTCCTTTCCAAAACTTGGTAGGCATATACAGCGAGCTCGTGGAATAATGAGTTGCGTCACGTCTGAAAATTGATATTGACAACCACCAACCCTGACTTTTGACAATTCGTGTAGAAAAACTTCGGAAAGTAACTGGTATGTGGAGGGTTCAGAAGCCAATCAGTGTTCGAATAATCTAAGAATTCGAATTTGTGATTCGAATACCAGAGAATTCGAATTTGTGATTCGAATACCAGAGAATTCGAATTTGTGATTCGAATACCAGAGAATTCGAATTTGTGATTCGAATACCAGAGAATTCGAATTTGTGATTCGAATACCAGAGAATTCGAATTTGTGATTCGAACACCGGAGAATTCGAATTTGTGATTCGAATACCAGAGGCTTTGAATTTGTGATTCGAATACCAGAGAGTTCGAATTTGTGATTCGAATACCAGAGAATTCGAATTTGTGATTCGAATACCAGAGAATTCGAATTTGTGATTCGAATATCAGAGAATTCGAATTTGTGATTCGAATACCAGAGAATTCGAATTTGCGATTCGAATACCAGAGAATTCGAATTTGTGATTCGAATACCAGAGAATTCGAATTTGTGATTCGAACACCGGAGAATTCGAATTTGTGATTCGAATACCGGAGAATTCGAGTTTGTGATTCGAATACCAGAGAATTCGAATTTGTGATTCGAACACCGGAGAATTCGAATTTGTGATTCGAATACCGGAGAATTCGAATTTGTGATTCGAACACCGGAGAATTCGAATTTGTGATTCGAATACCAGAGACTTTGAATTTGTGATTCGAATACCAGAGAGTTCGAATTTGTGATTCGAATACCAGAGAATTCGAATTTGTGATTCGAATATCAGAGAATTCGAATTTGTGATTCGAATACCAGAGAATTCGAATTTGTGATTCGAATACCAGAGAATTCGAATTTGTGATTCGAATATCAGAGAATTCGAATTTGTGGTTCGAATATCAGAGAATTCGAATTTGTGATTCGAATACCAGAGAATTCGAATTTGTGATTCGAATACCAGAGAATTCGAATTTGTGATTCAAATACCAGAGAATTCGAATTTTCCGAAAAATAAATTTTTTAAAAATTGGAAAATTGATAGGTCAATCCTCTTTTATCTTTACGACATGGAAAAACACGAACCCTCGATGGTTAAGAAGCGACGATCCTGTGCGACAATTATATTCCTGTCACGCATACACAAGCGCATAATTGCATGCCTTTCATTCGACGCTGGAATACGAAATACCGAGAAACATTGTCCGCAAACTATCGCCGATATTAATTAGAAAATCAGCATCCTTCGCAGGAAGCAGGGTCAAGAATATTTATCGTCGCATTTCACCAAAACTATCAACGACCGAATGAGCGTCTCGTCGATGCTCGGTGGAAAGCACGAATTGTTGTCGACATGGGTGTGGTGTTGTTACATTCCTTATATTAAATATCTAAACGTAGTGTCATATCTTAAAAATGATAAAATAGAACTGCATTATCGAATGTCGTTTTAAAATATTAATACCTACTAATGAATTTAAAATATTAAACTGTACGAATAATCTATAACGTAGGTATTCATTAAATGGAATATTTTAGTAATAAATAATTTCTATGAAAATGTTATGGTAAAAATACGAAGTTCTTTTTATTCTCCACAACGCAGGCTGTTGTTAATGGAAATAGAAATACCTATGAATTTGAAGAAGTAAATAAATTTTAACAGAAATGCTGACAAAATTTTCATTTCCAATTTTCACAGAGATTTTGTATAATGCGCTTTATAGGTGGAATGCATTGTTCTACACGATATGCACTGTCTTGATTAAACTTAGAATTCGATCAGTGTGACCTAAAATTTAAGAAATCTAAATATAGCTTTACTTCTCGGTTTCGCTCAGAATTTAGGTGCTTTTTTTTTTTTTTTTCCCTCTCCACATTCATCTGAATTAGCCAGGCATAATGAGCGGATGCACATTTCGTGACACCAAAGTTTACCTACCGTCCGACTGTTTTCAACTGGCAGATAAACACACAAACATATAATCTTTCTGCTTTATTATTGCGATGTGGATGAAGGAAATGTTGTCAATGCTGTGTTAAATAAACCGTCGAATTAAGAGAAATAATATGCAGAAAGGCACATTGAGAACCACCTCTGAACACTGTCTCCGATCACTGCACTCGGAAGGGAGGCGCACGCTTAAGTAATTACGGTGATTAAAGCGGACGAAAGACCGACATCTCGACCAAAACTACGCGCATTTATTCACGAGAGGAAGTGACGTCACAAGGAAGTCCCTCGACACGGCCTTCCTTCTATGCTCAATAACTCACGCGATCGCCTTCGAAAAACTTGTTTTTGTTATGGAAAATATGCAGAGCGAAAACCCAAAAAGAGAGCCTCTGAATATTTTTGTTCCTTCTACATTTTTGGAAATTGGAAAAGTGAGAAGAATAAAAGTTATTCTTCAGTCCGAAGGGGGAAATAAAATAGGATTTTTTTCTCTAGATTAGTTTCTTTAGAAAGTAGAACGAATATTTTTTAATTTCAGTTTTACTCCGCAAAATTTGTATTTTTATCGACAATTTTTTTTTTAAACACATTTGACACTTTCACGCACGATGATATTAAGTAAATAGAATTTTTCTTTTTCCTCTGGATGAATTTTTCAGCCAATTTTTAAACCCATTCTGCCCCGTTAGTTCCTTTTCCGTGAGAAGACCCTGTGAAATGTTACAATCAACAAATTTGTAACTTTTTAAACGAGTTAATTGTTTGACATAATCCCACAACGGCGCGATACGCAGAGTTTCGACGTCAATGAGATTTCCATAATTGTTAATTCTGACCTATTGTTACGTAGACCGTGTAAAATGGCCCAAAGGAAAAACTAATGTCTAACTGTAGTTCTCTCGTGTTACGGATGCCTTTAGGAAGTAATTATAACTGCGAAAAATAGATCAAATCAAGCGTAAACCGCAATACTGCATTATTTTTTCATATAAACAAAGTGAATTCTTCGCGAATAAAAAGAAATAAAAAAATTTCCCCAAACGAAACTTGAAATTTATATAATGAATATGACAAATGAAAAGACACTTTGTCACATAACGATTTCTTTAAATTTATTTTATATCTTGATTTAATATATCCCACCTCGATTAAAAGAAGTTGAATAAAATTTCAGACACGTGACGTGACAATTATTTAAAATATTTACAACTCTCACATCACTTCTCATCCAGAAAATCTCTTCTAGAAATATTCGAAAATAAATTCACTCAGTTTGGAATTAATGCACCCGCACAGAACTCCACTTCTGCTTTCTAAAACCTTCGCAACTAAGACTTACCAAGGCAACGGAGAATTCGTAGGAAACGACCAACGCGAACGATATCCTCTTCCTTCCTCCGACCTCGATGCACACTACAGATCACTGTGAACCACCAAATTCGACAAACGAATAACTTCGAATAATGCTTGGAAAAACTCCAGCAAATGCGATCGCAAATTCTACAAATGAACTCTGTCCTTTGACGATAAAAAAAGGAACTTGCAAGATTTAAGAAAAGCCTATCCACTGTTTGCCTCCGCGACCCGTCGATCTCTACCGATCCTCTTGTCAACCGCGAAATTCGTTTCGGCGGATTCTGCGTGCGGCGTAAAATCGCTGGCAGGAAGTTGAAACTTGAAAGTGCCGGGCGCGAGACACCGGAAGGAACGTGACCGACGGAAAGGCGAGGTGTGCCGGTGTAGCCTCTGACAGACAACTTCGCAAACGAGTGACGAACGAGCGAATGGTTGGAGGATCCGCGGGCATCGGCTCTTTTGCCCGAGGATGAAGGAAGAGGCAGGCGCCGAGCCATGGCGCAGCCTGGAGCAGCGACACGTTGCAGGAAGCCCGCCTCGCGTTCAAAAGCTTCACGGCGAGAAATACTCCACACGTTTTTTAATTACGGACGCCTCTTCAAGGGGATAAACCCGTTTGAACCCTCGGAAAATGTGTACATTTTGTGATAGGAGCCCAATACCGACACTCCATCTGTCATTTATTCTAAAACCCCAATGAACACTTACATAAGTAAGTCTTTGTAAGTATTACAAAGTAAGTATTACATCTTTAATCGCCTCGCAAAAAAATGTTGCACCATTTTAGCTGCGGCAGCCTGTATTTTCTTTATCGAGTCTCCACCCGTCTTCATAATTTCGTGACTCACTTTGACTCAACTTCAGACACTTTAGCATCTAATGACTTAAGGGGGAATACCCCTTTGAACCCTCGGAAAATGTGTACATTTTGTGATAGGAGCCCAATACCGACACTCCATCTGTCATTTATTCAAAAACCCCAATGAACACTTACATAAGTAAGTCTTTGTAAGTATTACAAAGTAAGTATTACGATGTAAGTATTACGATGTAAGTATTACGATGTAAGTATTACGATGTAAGTATTACATCTTTAATCGCCTCGCAAAAAAATGTTGCACCATTTTAGCTGCGGCAGCCTGTATTTTCTTTATCGAGTCTCCACCCGTCTTCATAATTTCGTGACTCACTTTGACTCAACTTCAGACACTTTAGCATCTAATGACTTAAGGGGGAATACCCCTTTGAACCCTCGGAAAATGTGTACATTTTGTGATAGGAGCCCAATACCGACACTCCATCTGTCATTTATTCTAAAACCCCAATGAACACTTACATAAGTAAGTCTTTGTAAGTATTACAAAGTAAGTATTACATCTTTAATCGCCTCGCAAAAAAAATGTTGCACCATTTTAGCTGCGGCAGCCTGTATTTTCTTTATCGAGTCTCCACCCGTCTTCATAATTTCGTGACTCACTTTGACTCAACTTCAGACACTTTAGCATCTAATGACTTAAGGGGGAATACCCCTTTGAACCCTCGGAAAATGTGTACATTTTGTGATAGGAGCCCAATACCGACACTCCATCTGTCATTTATTCTAAAACCCCAATGAACACTTACATAAGTAAGTCTTTGTAAGTATTACAAAGTAAGTATTACATCTTTAATCGCCTCGCAAAAAAAATGTTGCACCATTTTAGCTGCGGCAGCCTGTATTTTCTTTATCGAGTCTCCACCCGTCTTCATAATTTCGTGACTCACTTTGACTCAACTTCAGACACTTTAGCATCTAATGACTTAAGGGGGAATACCCGTTTGAACCCTCGGAAAATGTGTACATTTTGTGATAGGAGCCCAATACCGAAACTCCATCTGTCATTTATTCAAAAACCCCAATGAACACTTACATAAGTAAGTCTTTGTAAGTATTACGATGTAAGTATTACATCTTTAATCGGCTCGCAAAAAAATGTTGCACCATTTTAGCTGCGGCAGCCTGTATTTTCTTTATCGAGTCTCCACCCGTCTTCATAATTTCGTGACTCACTTTGACTCAACTTCAGACACTTTAGCATCTAATGACTTAAGGGGGAATACCCCTTTGAACCCTCGGAAAATGTGTACATTTTGTGGATTTTTTTACAAGTCAACGGTTTGATGCAGATTTCCCGTTTTTTTACTATCTTTACATAGTATTATGAACTACTCAAAAAAAAAGTTTCAGTTAAAAAACTATTGTTTTTGAGAAGTTATGCATACACATCCCAAAGTCTTTCGATTTTAGACGGTTAACCGGTGGCCCTGAAAACAGCTGTATGTCATGTCTGAAATCAAAAACAATAAATTTTTCTTATAAAGTATGTCAATAGCTATCGTCCAACGAAGTCGATTTTGAAAATTTTGAAAAATAAAGGAATGGTGAGAGATAAAAAATAAAGTTAGATTTTTCTAAGAAAAAAATCCACCTCTTTTCTTTATAAATAATAAACGGGGAGTCCGAATAAAAAAAGCCTTCGTTGGACGATGTGGAATCCTATTATGATTCTGCATGCAAAATTGGAAGTGAATTGGTTGAACGTAGCGCGACTTTTTAGGGCCACCGTACTGAAAAATATAGTTCCGCTGCGATCGGTCGAGCCTTTGTGCCGCGGCCGCCCTGGCTACCTGGGATGTGTCACTCAAACGCACATAACTTCGTCAGTTTTCCGAATTTTCACATCAGACTTGTTTTATACTATTTCTAAAACGTCAGTCTAGGAAAATATGTGAAACAGGCCAGCGTAGTACAAAATGTAGTTCCGCTGCGAGTGGTCTAGTCGCCGCGCCTCGCCGCCCCCTGCTACCTGCGTGGTTCCACTTAAATGTTTATAACTTTGTCAGTCTTCCGAATTTTTACATCGGACTTGATTTATAATATTCCTAAAACATCTATCTATGAAAATGTGTAAACAGAAAAATCAGATTTTTGACACTTTCAAACGGTTATACCCCCTTAATTGCATTATGTTTTGTCGCGTGAAAATAATTAATCAAACGCCACTCTTTTCAAACGCATTGAAAAATGAGTTTCTAGATTAAGGATAGTAATGACAATCGGTGTGTCAATTTATCAGTATGAAATAATTCATCTTACAAATTTTTTTAGAATGGAAACTGTTTTCAGTACAAATTTAAAAAAAATATTGGAGTTTTGACACACTGAATGCCAATTTTTTCAAATAAAAGTATTATTAAATACAGAGTGTCTCTAATTGTAAGTCAACGAGACTGCTGTTGATACAATCTGACTTTGTGCAATTTCTAGCAAATACAATTTTACAGACTCTATCAATTGCAAGTTTCATCACTGAGACTGTAACCTGACCCTCGATATTTAATTCCTCTTAATAAATATTCAAACACACCATCGCTAATTTCGTATTGAAATAATTAATCCTGTCAGCCTAGAATTAAAAATTTATTAGACAACCCGTTTCTGTTTTTGACAGAAAGCAAGTTGTTCCATCGAATCCCTTATTATGCCAATTTTCTGTGGCAGTCATTAGTTTAATAAGAAATTCATTAGCTTCGCGAGACAGAAACTAATTTTATCAGCATTCTATAAAGCCCTCTGATTCTCGTCAATTTCGTGCTTGTAAAAAGGGAGGCACGGGAACGTGACAATTTCTCCCCGCACATCCGAGGTCCCTGTCCCACCAGAAAGAGAGAGCTTCCTGCTAGGATGCACTTGACGGCCATGCTGCTTCAGACATTTCCATCTTTTTCCCTCACGGTTGGCCAAGCCGCCTCTCAATTTTATTTCGTTCCTCGATCATACACCGTGCTTCGTGGATGCTGCAATGCGGCCCTCCTGGCTCCCATCGATTCCACGAACGTCGCTTTTCAACGAAGGGAAAAATAATGATCGGCTCGGTCTATGCATAGGGTGCTCCTAAATTATTCGGCCAAATTTCGCCAGTATGCTGTACTAATTATACTAATGAATAGATAGATACATTGATGAAAGAATATCATATAAAAATTTATCTGGAAATGCTTCTTTTCGAAGTGAAGCTTTCTTTCAGAGATGGGCAAAATTTTTATTGAAATAAAATTTCGAATAACGAATAAAAGATAGAAATATTAATCGTCATGTGTCGAATAAATTTAACTCGGATTGAAAAACGGATGACGAATATTTTTTTTAACTTTTATTCGTTATTCGAAATTTTATTTAAAAAACAATTTGGACTGTTCTTGATTTTTTGTACGTTGGAGAAACTGTTCAAAGTTGCTCAGGAATTTTTGGATTTCCTAGTGTAATGTCTAGCAATGGCGAAGTGGATCTAAAAATATTAGTTTCCAGGAGACAAAGGCCCAGCCACAAATATAAGGCCATCGTTTAATTTTTATAAGAATTAAATAAAATTTTTAAAAATACCTAAGTGGGAAAAAGTACAGTTAATATTCTTCTGAAACAAATTTAAGTATATTATTTAATAATTGCTGATTACTAAAGGCTGACACCCTGGCCAGTTTGCCACTGATGCCAAGCATTTGTTCTTCTTCTGCTACGGCCACTTGGACAAACCTGGCTTGTGACCCACATTAGTGTTTGCAAATGAAAAGGGTGAATTCTCTCCGGGAGGCTTATCAACTGCGCGTTTCTTGATCAGTAAATTTAACCAAGCAGTTGAACATCTAACAACGTAACCGACAAATAATTTTGGTTGCGAAAAAACTATGTGTCCCGAAGAATTGGGATAAAATTTAAACAACGTACTCAGGAGGTTAAATAAATGAAAAAAGTTTATACGAACACTTGCACAAAAATGCTTTATTAAGGAATTATAAGAAATTCAAAGATGCGTTGTTCATTAAGTGAAGGTTGTTAAACATGTTAAATTATAAAAAATACTGAGAAGCTAGAAAATGGTGAGAATCCAAATTAAAAGGCTAAATAATTAATTCACATTAACAATCAATGGAGTCATTTGTTTATTACCATTGCACAACTTTGCTTAATGGACAAAAAATATTTGATCGTTGAATACAGGATCCATATAAACATTTTTCATCTATATGAGTTTCCGCATGCGCTGTATCGATTTGTTCTCAATCCTTCGGGACACCCTGTATATACAAATACAAACATTGCAGTGCAACGTGCTTGTTCGGAATACCAATTAAGGCAAATGAAAATTTCCTTCAGGGATTATGAGCAACTGAAGTCTTTGCAGCAAGGAGACACCTCCAAATCTATTAACTTTTGGAAAACTAATAAAAACAGTGTTAACAAAATATTTGTGGACATATATCCAAAGTATGTTATTCACTTAAAATCTACTTATGAACACCGCATTTAGCACTATTAATCAACAAAAATATATTTTCTCCATGCCACGGTGAATTTTGAAAATTTGAAGCTGCCCCACCATTTTTCACCAAATTGTATAAAAATCCACTTATCTCGGGTAAATAATTGCAACATCGGAAAAATCAATCTACAGAGTTTTGGAAAAATTATAGTGAACTCTAGTGGTGGAGAACTGTCGATGGTACTTACGATAGTTATCGATGGTTCTCACTATCGAAAACTATAGATGGCTTATTTTCACTATCGATAATTATCGGTATTGAAAATCGTAGGTTAGTCAATTCAAAAATAATAACAGCTGAAATTCAGAATCCCAAATTTAATTCACTATCGATAATTATTGGTATAGAAAATCGTAGGTTAGTCAATTAAAAAATAATAACAGCTGAAATTCAGAATCCCAAATTTAATTTGTAATTAGTGGTGGAGAATTATCGATGGTACTTACGATAGTTATCGATGGTTCTCACTACCGAAAACTATAGATGGCTTATTTTCACTATCGATAATATTTTTCATAAATCCAAAAATTCAAATTTTTTAATTTTATTAATAATTTTTTTATTATCGGTATTGAAAATCGTAGATTAGTCAATTAAAAAATAATAACAGCTGAAATTCAGAATCCCAAATTTAATTCACTATCGATAATTATTGGTATTGAAAATCGTAGGTTAGTCAATTAAAAAATAATAACAGCTGAAATTCAGAACCCCAAATTTAATTTCTAATATTATTAAAAATTTCGATAGTGAGAACCATCGATAACTATCGTAAGTACCATCGATAGTTCTCCACCACTAGTAAACTCCCTTCCTTGACTAAATCCAGGTAGGGTGAAGACTATCACCCTAATAATTCAGGACTGGGTTATTTATCAGACCTGCCCCTTTCTTGTAGCAAAGTCTTCAAACCACGAAAGACAGAGTATCTTTCACGGACAAAGGGATGATCGATCGAGGCCGTTTCAACGACACAAACTTTCCTGCACGCGCCAAATACGGTGCTTTCATTAGTCGATTGATTAGCATGCACATGGCACACGATTCTTATCCGTCTAATGGATCTTAGAAAACGCGAAATAGCCAGGAACAAGTGTTTCATGGCTGATCAAAATTCTCATCCGCGATCGCGTCAACTCGAGCGTTGGTAATTGCACTTGTCCAGAGTGCAGCTAGCGATGGGATCGAGTTCGATACTTAAGTACTCTTGTATTTGTTCAGGAGTTACACACATCACCTGGACAGTTCAAGCAACTACTTAGATTTTCAGACTTTTCTTCTCACAAATTTTATTCGATGCACTTCAAATACAAAGATTCCTAATTTCTGTGGCTCTCAGACGTCTAACAATGACACGAGTCACACATTTATTAATACTTTTATGATATAACGAATAACGTAGTACCACATATATTTTTAAATTTGTAAAATTGAGAGTCGATGGCATAATACTATATTTTTATGTAGGAATCTGAAACATTGACCAACAAATGGTCGAAATTATATTTTTGAAAACGTTTTCTATTTGTTATCTTTGTTGTAATAACTGAATACTGCAGCTCCTAAATTGAGATTTTAATTCAACACGCGGCACGAATTGCCGATTACGAAAGCATTAATAACTCTCACAATAAATAATGTATGTCCTTAAAAAACAGCCTTTTAGAACACTAGAAGCTTATTTAGTTCGTGCATATCTACTTCGAGATATTTACTTACACTTAAGAGCAGTTTTATTTAGAAAATACCAATGAAGATATCAAGTTATCAATGAATAGTTGAAGAAAGAATACGATTTTCGTTAAAAAAGCTAGGCAAATTGTATTACAATAGCAAACTTTGCTGCTAATTATGTTTATATAATTAATATTAAGGTTACAAAGTTTGAAACTGAAACTAGAAAACAAAAATACAAATATACACTGAAATTAGAGGTAATACGGTTACAAACGTTCGTAAAACTGACAAGGAGAATAACGACTTCAGATTAAAGTTAATTTTCACAGATTGGAGAGAAATTACTGCTCCAAACAAATCTCATAACGTTCATCAGTGAAAACTGGAAAACAAATGAAAACTTGTATGCCGATCACGCGATTTCTACACAACAGTGAGCAAGTAGCAATCGTAAAATTGATGATGATTTGTGCCTTAGGTTTAACGTACTAAGTCTTCAGATCACGATCTCAAAATATACCTTGAAATCTACTTAATTAATGAAAATGTAATAATTTAAATAAACCCCTTGCTACACGGGTCAATAGGATATCCAATTTTGTATTCCAATATTACAGTAAAATGCAATATATGTGTTTTTCTGTAAAAGTATCTTTTACTAAATCTATAGCTTTGTTTTTTGAAAATTATATTTTTTAAGAATGGATATCCTGACAATTATCTTATGAATTTACTTAAAATTTTCAGAGAATATTCTGTGTAGATTTTGGAATTTTGCTACCTCCAAATTTTTCTATAATTCTTTCCATTAGAAAAAGAATTAACATTTATAATTGCAAGGACTGTCACTTTATTTTAACTAAAAATTTTAAACTTTTGTGAACGCAACCAACTAACTACCTACACTGTTATACTCCAAAAACTTGTTTGCCTTTGTGGTTTACAACATTTAAACATTTGAGCAAGGAAAAAATTAAAAAAAAAAGAAAAAAGAAAAATGGTATCAGTATATCTTGAATAATGTTGAAAAAGTGTAAACGTTGCACGCCTGAAGGAAAAGAAAGATGAAGAAATTATACTAATGAGTGGAGTAGTTTGAAAATGTTCCCTAATATTTGAAAGTAAGACAAGAAAGACAAAGAGATCATTTCATGATTGATACAGAATAGTTGACGTAAATAGAAAAATGATATTCCTACATAAATAACATTAATAAATATAATATATTAATTTAAATAAACCAAAATGTATACTCTGCGACTCGTAACTGTCGCCCTAGTTCCTGTAACCTGGCAACCCCACTCGCGATACACTCAACTCCATCCCTAGCTGGAAGAATCCTGAATATCCGACGAAGGAAGCCACAAACGCGACCGCCGTGTACGTGTGCCACGTGCCCGTAACACGCTCCTGCAATTAGGCTTAGGAATCGCCATTGTGTCCAGAGGCTGACCCCTCTCAAACAGAATCCCAAGGATGAGAATGCCAGCAATTTGCTGAGAGCAACTGGCCCAATTGCAGCTTGATCAGGGAATCGGGCGAGGCTCGAGGAATGGGCTGCTCCCCCTCCGAATCAGCATCCAATTCTACTCCACATTGTTGTTCAATTAACCGAAAGATTCCTCGGTCCTATTTCCTTCCCTCCTGCTGATGGTTCATTAATTACCGAAACGAAGGCGTCGAGTCGAGAGTTAAAGTGATCCTTTTTCTCTCCCGCTGCCTATCGCCGGATGATGGCCCTGGATCACGAAATGCATATCGAGTACGAATTTCAGCGAGAGCCAGAATACCCGCGAAATGACTGGACAGCTCGGCAAGAACGGTCAACGAACTTTCCATCGAGGAATTTCAAGCAGCAACAACGGGGAAAGATTTTCTTTGGGATGAACGGACTGTTCGTGAAACGGGCACTGGGCAATCCGTTCCGTTCTTCGTCCCTGAAGCAGCAAGAAGCAGAGCATGACAGCGCCACGAAGAACAACTGGACACAGTTTGTTGGCAGCCGCTTCTAAGGAGTACGAATCGTTACGAGATTCGCATTTTCCACCGCGAAACTCCTTGCGAGACGGCATTCCCCTTACTTTCTAGAACCATCAGACGTTCGTCATCTTTTGCTCAACGTTCAAGCTGCCGCGAGAAACTTCAGCTTTAGAATCCCTCCGTGGCGGCGGAGATAATAACTGAAGGATAAGCGAAGCTAGTGTCATCGTGAATGGAGGTCGAGATGACATTCGGTTAAGAGAACAGAGAAATTAACGACCCAACTTCTGACGACTACGTTCCCAATCACTCTCTCAAGTCTTCATTTATTTGGTGATTTATTGATACACATTTATTCAATGGATTATTTGTTAATGACATGCAGGGTGGCCCAAGTAAGGGTCGCTACGATGTGCCAGGACCTTCCTTGAACTTTGCAAAAAATTGTTTTAAATAGGCAAAAATTGAACTATGTGTATATATTTATGTGTGCATAACCTCGGGGAATCAGAGTTTCTGTATCTGCATTTTTTCGGAGATATGGATTAGGGTGGTTACGAATATTTGAATATTCTAAGTATTCGAATACTAGAAAGTTGGAATATTCTAAGTATTCGAATACCAGAAAGTTCGAATATTCTAAGTATTCGAATACCAGAAAGTTCGAATATTTTAAGTATTCGAATACTAGAAAGTTCGAATATTCTAAGTATTCGAATACCAGAAAGTTCGAATATTCTAAGTATTCGAATACCAGAAAGTTCGAATATTCTAAGTATTCGAATACCAGAAAGTTCGAATATTCTAAGTATTCGAATACCAGAAAGTTCGAATATTCTAAGTATTCGAATACCAGAAAGTTCGAATATTCTAAGTATTCGAATACTAGAAAGTTCGAATATTCCAAGTATTCAAATACTAGAAAGTTCGAATATTTTAAGTATTCGAATACCAGAAAGTTCGAATATTCCAAGTATTCGAATACCAGAAAGTTCGAATATTCCAAGTATTCGAATACCAGAAAGTTCGAATATTTTAAGTATTCGAATACCATAAAGTTCGAATATTCTAAGTATTCGAATACCAGAAAGTTCGAATATTTTAAGTATTCGAATACCAGAAAGTTCGAATATTCTAAGTATTCGAATACCAGAAAGTTCGAATATTCTAAGTATTCGAATACCAGAAAGTTCGAATATTCCAAGTATTCGAATACCAGAAAGTTCGAATATTTTAAGTATTCGAATACCATAAAGATCGAATATTATAAGTATTCGAATACCAGAAAATTCGAATTTAAGATTCGAATAGGTATTCTAAGTATTTGAATGCCAAAGATGGTTTTGTCAGAATCTGACAACTTACTCCGAGATGTGTATACTAAGGGCCAAAATCGGCTTCCCTTCGGAAATTTGGCAACGTTGCATGTCACTAGAATTACTGAGTTATGCCTAGTGACATGCAACGTTGCCAAATTTCCGAAGGGAAGCCGATTTTGGCCCTTAGTGTACATACTTATAAACCATAGTTTGAATTTGAAAATATTAAATTTGTTTATAATAAAGGTAACCCACCAAAGAAACTTTTTGTAACGGGGAAACCCTCTGTTCTCCTAACCCAAATTTTTTGTTTCATTTCCTAACTTGAAATAACACACATTATACAATTTTTTGCGGTGGAATTGAAGCAAATTCCGTTGAACAAATCTCTAGCAAATGAGTAGCAAGTTTTAGTAAGCGT
The DNA here is from genome assembly GCA_960531205.1 of Andrena bicolor. Taxonomy (NCBI): domain Eukaryota; kingdom Metazoa; phylum Arthropoda; class Insecta; order Hymenoptera; family Andrenidae; genus Andrena; species Andrena bicolor. Next base: position 1,296,701 of record OY482666.1, read on the forward strand.
AATGGCAACACGATTTAGTAAAATGTGTCGTAGAAATCGTCGGTAAATTGATCTGCCTCGTTCCAATTGTTAGAAAGTGTTTGAATGAACAAATACTCGATGAATACGTAAAACAAGGCGAAAGTATTAGAGATACATGAGTCGGAGCAACAAATGAATTTGCAACCTGGCCAGATATTTTCGCATCGCTCGCAAGACATATCTAATTAGACTAATAACGACTGAACGGGCCAAGATAATTTCGTATGGATCTGTTCCATCGCGGCTCTGTAATTATTCGCTTCGATCGCTCCATTCATGACGCGTAAATCTTCTCCGCGTTCCAGCGATAGATCAACCAAATTAATGGAACACAACTAAGCACGCTGCTCGAACGACGACTCATAGAAGCATCGTTTTCTCTTCATTTTCTCTCGAGCGGGAATAATAAAATCAAGAGATCAAGAGACACAGAGTGTATATATTACGCCGCGACCCGCTATCGGCAACCCTGAGAATATCGAATCTCAATAACGGCTGATCCGATTAAATTTTGAATGGTCTTAATGGATAGCTTCGCTCTGATTTACATAAGAAAAGTGTCTTCGTTTTGTTCCTACGTGTCTTATTAACTGACAAGGGAACCTTACAGTTGTGGACATCGCTTTTCGAACGACAATATATGGGGGTCGTAGTACTCATGTAGTATGAAAATACCATTTCGGCTTTTTGCATGGTGGGCCTTCGTTTTCGAGATATTTTGATTTAAAGTTTTTAAGGTATTTAGTAATCCGGATACATAGCATCTATACTCTAGAAGGTTCCATGGCCACAACGGTAGCGCGTCAGATTGTCATGCGGGCGGTCCGGGGTTCAAATCTCCTGCGACTTCCATAAATTTTTTTTTCTATTTTTAACAGTTTTTCCCGTGGGAATATATTTTGTGAATATTACGTATTATATAGTATTATATAATTATTTAAGCTCAAGGAGGATCGACTAACTTTAAAAGCGAAAAAGAATTATGAAATTCAGCGACTTTAGTCATTATACTTACTTAGATATGTTATAAACTAATCACTTAATATACAGTATAGTTATTTGGCAGAATAATAAATAATACGCTGCAGAGCACATTGCCACGTGATTTATCTATTCATGTACATTGTTCCTAAATTATATTAAAGTACTAAACGAAGAGAGATAAAATACTGTCACGTGCGAAAAGTCTTTGCGATCTTTTACCTGAAAATAGCAAACATGCAACGGTTATGTAAGAAAAATTTTACTCACTCGGGTTGCGATGCATTTCATGGTAGAGAACAGACAAAATCTGCGTAGGTTCCACGTTATCTGTTAATCCATCGGTGGCAATGACAAGGAAATCCTCTGTGCCGTCCAAAGGAAACTGCTTAATTTCAGGGTCGCCTGATACAAACGGTTTATATCGAACGTCACCTGAAACACAAAGATTGCATAAAATTAAGGGCACCTGTGCCTGAATATCTGTTAAGAAACCAAAGTGTGCGCGAAATAAACATTTCCTTACAATAGTCTCGTTAGAAATGAGTGAAAATAAAACAATCAAGCATTTGAAGTAATTCATAGTTTTAAATTTTTTTCTTTTATTACTTTAATATAATGATTATTCCATGCCAACGATTTTGATAAAATTTAGATACGTTCACATTAAATTAGAAGGGGTATAAGTTATAATTTTTTACAAAATAGAGGCCCCTAAAATTGATAGTTTCTGCCGATTATTATTTTACGAGCTGCCTTTACAAATAAATTCGTATCATCGAAACTATTAAACATCCAGATTTCGTTTTTCTTTCATTTTAATCGCGAAGAATAGGCCAGCCTTCCTCGCGAATTTTTTATTTTATTCGGAATATGGTTTTTACAACATAAAAATAAAAAATATTTTTATTTTCAATTTCGATCTCACAAACAGAAGGATGTTTTTACAAATTTTAGGAAATCATACTCGTATTCTGTGATCTTGCCTCCTCATTTGCGCTGTGTAAATCTGGCGCCGACTTAAAAAATATAAGAGTCGTAGATTAAATAAGGGAAAAAATTATTTTGTACTTTTTAGTGAAATTTTATTTTTTTGAAGACGGTTTTAATTTTTTTTTTTTTAAATTTTTATCACAAATGTTGACGACGATTAGTCGTTGTTGTTCTCCTTTCGTTCGCGAACTTCCAGGTTTTATTTAGTCATTAGCTGTGTACGGTTTCATTCATAGTTGTGGCAAAACGGTAGAAATGGCCGCATAAATTTATAGTAACCGGAAGCGTCTATGTTACGGCGGTGCCATTATTCAAATTAGTCCCGCCATTCATTAAATAGATAATTAAAGTTAATTACGGGCCAGTTGAATACTGATACTCCCCACGCTTCGCCACATCGCGTGGTTTCCAGATGTAAAAAGCATCTCTTGTATGTAATGGATAACTGTAACAGTTTCCTCGGATTCCATAAAATTCCGCGCCATAGGGAAGGAAATTTTCTATCTGTCTCTCTGAAGTTTGAATTAGATGTGTGACTACAGAATCTGTAGCGTTACAAATTTTTGTGTGAAATTTCCACAGGGTATTCTCGGGGTGTTCTACTATAAAATATCTATACATAAAAAAAAATAAAATTTCTGAAAAATTTTAACCGGAGGGAAGTTCGTAGTAGTAGTGGAGAACTATCGATGGTACTTAAGATAGTTATCGATGGTTCTCACTATCGAAAACTATAGACGGCTTATTTTCACTATCGATAATATTTTTCAAAAATCCAAAAATTCAAATTTTTTAATTTTATTAATAAATTTTTTATTATCGGTATTGAAAATTGTAGGTTAGTCAATTAAAAAATAATAACAGCTGAAATTCAGAATCCCAAATTTAATTTCTAATATTATTACAAATTTCGATAGTGAGAACATCGATGGTACTTACGATAGTTATCGATGGTTCTCACTATCGAAAACTATAGATGGCTTATTTTCACTATCGATAATATTTTTCAAAAATCCAAAAATTCAAATTTTTTAATTTTATTAATAAATTTTTTATTATCGGTATTGAAAATCGTAGGTTAGTCAATTAAAAAATAATAACAGCTGAAATTCAGAATCCCAAATTTAATTTCTAATATTATTACAAATTTCGATAGTGAGAACATCGATGGTACTTACGATAGTTATCGATGGTTCTCACTATCGAAAACTATAGATGACTTATTTTCACTATCGATAATATTTTTCATAAATTCAAAAATTCAAATTTTTTAATTTTATTAATAAATTTTTTATTATCGGTATTGAAAATCGTAGGTTAGTCAATTAAAAAATAATAACAGCTGAAATTCAGAATCCCAAATTTAATTTCTAATATTATTACAAATTTCGATAGTGAGAACCATCGATAAATATCGTAAGTACCATCGATAGTTCTCCACCACAAGTTCGTAGATCACCCCCAAACATTTTTCGTTTACGCAGGCCAGAGACCCATCTTATCCGAGATTTTGGAGTGCAAGAACCAAGAACCATAAGCTCAGCGCTCGTAATAAGTCGCGCACTACTGAAACTTTCAAGTTATCCATTTATCATTGCATCTTCATGAAAGTGGCACCAATATATTCCTGAGATTTTCCTAATTAAAATTAGAATCAAAGACGACGTTATTCGAACTATATCCAAGAATGTAAATTAAATTTGCAAAATGTAGAAATTATTCCACTACCGTATCGTTAAAAAGAATCCGAATAACGTCATCTTTGGACTCATTCCGGTCAGAAAGATCTGAGGAATCTATTAGTGCCACTTTCATAAAGATGCGATGTAAAAATAGGAAACTTGAAAATTTCAGTTATGCGTGAGTTATTCCGAGCGTCCAAGTTATCGCTGTCGGCTCTCGGTTTCCACGTCAAACGGTTCGCCCATAAAACCCAATCAAGCGTTGACAGATTCGCTACCTTAACCGGGCAGTACTGTATCTACTTACATACGTTAGCATACATTTAATGCGATACTATTATCTTAAATTCCGAATAACAGTAATGTAAATAGTACATCTGGTAAAAACGATGAGAACTAGAAAAAATATCGTTAGTTACTCGTTATAAAAAAAAAGAGAATTAGAATATATAAATTTTCCCGTAAATAATGTAACTTTGGGAAGAGACTTGGTTCACAATCGTATTTTTAATTCAGTTAGGTACTACATTCCATTACAACTAAATTAAAAATGTAGGTTACAATTATTTGCAATTCAGAATGATTAATGTTTTTAATTTATCAAATATTTCTAATTTCACTCATCCTTTAATCGAAAATCGTTAACAATAATATAATATAGTTGATCAATTTTCAATTATATAAGAAACTCGAAAGTAAAAATGGCAAAAATAAAAATATTCAATACAAAATTACCATTTTGTCAACTACCACAATATTACGAATGCCATCAATAATCCGATTAATGAAGTATTGGGAAAGCAAGTGGAGGCGTGGCTTAGATTTCAGCGCTGCGGTGGTAAGTTGGCAAACTATTGCAAGTAGGCCCGGATCCCACCAAACATTCCGAATAAGTATTTATTAATCGAAGAAGTAAAAATTTAGTGTTCAAAAAAATTTAAAAACACTCGTTTTTCACAAAATGTCTATATAAACACTGATAATCCTATGGACTTCGACGGATTTCGGCCCACTCACAGTAGTTTAATTTTCTGTCACTAGTTGGCGTATCGAAATTCTTGGTTTCCCAATAAGAAACGTTGACAACTCCATCAATTTGAGCTACCAAATTCTGATTGCTATTCCACTGATTTTGACTACTTAGGTAAGCAATTATACCTCGATTATCAAAACCATAGAGGATTCTATGAATAACATTTAATATTTTATTCTACAATATCAGGTTATCATTGTTACTAATTTCTAATTCAAATCACCCTTTTTATTAACGATTCCAACAACGCGTGTCATAAAATTTCCATTACAAGCAACAATATTTATTTTTTCATTCATAACCATTTTACACGTTCTTCATAAATCACATCTGTGACCGCAGATTGGTTTCTTCATTCATATAATTTTTTAAAGAGGGTCCACAACAAGAATCAAAATGCGAATGACGCATAATTTAGTAATAAAAACAGGGATTATTACTACGCGTCGTAACTGTTATTTTTCAACTGCACTGGCTACCCTCGTCGAATTATGATGATGCATCGTCGCTCCTTTTAGCAGTGTCCTAATAAGGAGCGCCATTAGCAACCGTGCTGTCGATCAGAACTATCGAAATTTCGCGAAGGCGAAGAGAAACTCCCGCGTAGAACGGACAATCGCGAAGACAACAGTCGTCTCGGCGATGCAAAAACGGTGTAATGAGCTGTTAATTATTCCGGGCATGCGATTGTAGCAGCCAGCCAGTAAAGCGTGCATTGCTCGGAGCATGGCTGCACGTACTATTGTGTCAGCGGTCGAACGGAACCAACAGGATACCTGACACGCGTCCAGATTCTTCTCTTTCCTTTTTCCTCGGCGATACTTAAGCCATAGTTGGCCGGCCGCTAAGCAGCACGCCGCCCCTTCTCCCCGCTGAAGCTTCACCGCGAGCGCGCAAACTTTTGGCAGCGCGAAATATTTGTTTATGTATTCATTCGCGGAGATTCGACTCGCTGTGATTAGTGGTGGAGAACTATCCATGGTACTTACGATAGTTATCGATGGTTCTCACTATCGAAATTTCGTAATAATATTACAATTTTTATTATTATTATTTTTTAATTAACAGCTGAAATTCAGAATCCCAAATTTAATTTGTAATATTATTACAAATTTCGATAGTGAGAACCATCGATAACTATCGTAAGTACCATCGATAGTTCTCCACCACTATCGGTGATGTAGGGAGACCGGGGCTAAAAGTTCCGGGGGTAAGTTGTTCCGACCGTTCTATCTTCAAAATGAAAAAGAGCGTTGTACTTTAAATTATTTTTTCCACGGAGTGGCGTGATCAACTTACACGGAAAAAATAATTTAAAGTACAACGATCTTTTTCATTTTGAAGATAGAACGGTTGGAACAACTTACCCCCGGAATTTTTAGCCCCGGTCTCCCCTACCAGAAAGAAAACCACCCGAGAATATAATGCCATTTAATAAATGTAAATTCTATGTCTATTAAAAGTATCTGTTTTTTTTTAATTATTTATCTTAATATATAAAGCAGAATCGAAGAAACAACGGTTTTAGAACCGATATAATAACGGCTTTAGAACCGATATAATAACGGTTTTAAAATCGATATAATAACGGTTCTAGAACTGTGTCCGAAACCGATATAGTCAGAGCTTTCATTTCCTTATAACAGTTATTCAGAATATCGGTTCATTAAAACTGTTTCAAGAACCGAAACTGATGTCATAACTCTTTCCAACCCCTGTCTTGAATGCTTGAATGAACGTGTTCAAGACGTCTATACACATTCTGGACGCGTACTACCTAACAAACTGGTTTAGACACTTGTATAGACAGTAATCCATTGCAGCAGTCATTTGAAAATATAAAGAAATTTGTAAATTAATTTTACTACGCTTCAAACGTCTTTCAGAAAAATCTGTCCGCTTTTTTGTACACTTAATTAGCTGCGTAAAATAGTCGATTACTATTATTGCATAGTCATTTCTATATCATAGCTATTATCGTGGCCTATCGGTCCTTATTTACAACCACCAATCATAAAGCCGGAAAATAACCTCAAAACTCAGACTCAGCTTGAGTTATTTTATGGTTAAATGAGATGTACAGTCCACAATCCGTTGCAATTTTACACACACCTCCTGGAAGCACACGTACATACATACATTCGGCGAATTCCACTTACGCCCAAATCGCCCGTGCCCATGACCGGCACTTTTCCGTAGCATTTTACCGTTTTTGTAATAAAACGAATATCATAAATGATACGTTGCTGTTTTCAAGTCGTAATTTATAGTTAAAAACCTGTATTTCCCGATAATAGCTCTTTCATAGATTTCTCTACCATATTTCAAGAGATTTTCATAAATTTTTTAATGCTAACCACAATTCGTTACGGGCGATCTGGACGTAAGTAAGTGGAATTTGCCCATAGCAGTAGATGCACTTGAACAATTGACCAATTGCAAAAGAGTACACGCATCGCCATCTAGTGATTACTAGGTTCCTATGCAGGCGCGCAGTGAAAGTAGTGCCACATCGACAGAACTCTATAAAGTGTCAAGTTGAAGATAGAATTGATCGTGCAGAGGTATCGTCCGCCTTGTGTGTTATACATCTGTCAACGACGAACGTGAGTACGAAGAATAAATACATAAAACAATCGATAAAAATTCTCGCGATACGACCACGCCTTAAATGTGCGCAGTTTCCTTGTTCCCCGTTCGACATTTGTTGAAATGTCATTATGACAATTCCCGGATACACAAACGTATTCTTCTAAATTGGCGCGGCGCGTTAATCTCGACTTTTAACAGAGATCTGTGACAGTAAACACAAATAAATAATTCACAGGAAGATAATTAATTACTCGACGCTTTTAACTCTGAATCTGTGTTACGAATTAATAGTCACGATGGTGACGCAGTTTATTCGGTAAGAGGAGGACGTTTAAATACTCTATCGTTCAAAAACTAATTCCGAATACAATTTTATAGAATTTTAATTGGTTTTAGTTATAATATCGTAGTAACAGAATTGTCACATTAATGATTGATATTTTTGCCATGAAACTCATCTGTTCTAACTGGGAGATATAATATAAGTGTTCAGATAAGCATGCCTTATGTGACGTGCTCCGGTAAAAAGAGGTTAAGGCGCGAAGAAATCGATTTTGACTTTTTCGTGTTTTTTTTTATAGGCAACCCCGAATTTACTACAGTAATTATTGACTTCACGATTCACAATTTTAATCATGCATTAATAATGAAAGTGGACAATTGTATATTGATAAAAATTGCGAAACATTTTTCGAAAATGAGAAAATCAATAATTTCTTTTGAAGAGGTAGAAGGAATGTAATTAATTGATTGTACAAACTTCATTACTCAAAAATACTGCGAACTACATGTGCATACATAATCTGATCAACTTTAATTGAAAAACGTAACAGCATCCAGCTGGAAATAACAATGTCCAAACACAAAAAAAAGCTAAAAACGAAACAGACAACCTCATTACGAAGTACATAATTATAAACATATTTTTCTTGAAAAATTTTTTGCGCGTTAGGCTCTTTTTACCAGAGCCTAAATTTATTTTTTATACTAAATTAGTACAAATAACAATTTCATTGTTTCTTTATCGATTTTGTCACGTTTTTTGTAACGCTATAAAATCGGGATATTTTTAATAATACAGAAATGTGTTTGGCGTTCTTCTTTTCACAATTTATACAGGTTTAATGGAATACTGTTCGACTCTACAAGTCGAATTTTACTTTGCCACATGTATTACAAAACTTCGTAGAAAAATCTCAAATTATTGAGGAAAATGTTTTCTCTGCATTATTCCCAATTGAAAATGCTATTGACTTACAATAAATTAAAAGACTAGCACAAAGCAAAATCACATTTTTTTTAATACGTAATAAAGAGTAATATTTCGTAATTACATACTTTTATATATATATATATATATAGATATATATGTAGTACGTATTAAGTTGTAGATATGCAATAAACAATTGGCCTTTAAACCTGGAATTTATCTTGCTCTACAGCTTCGCAAGTCGAAAAATTAGCAGTCTTACAGAGCCTCTATAAATCGAATTTTCGTTTGCTGAACCTCTCTTACTCGAAAACTCGATAATCCGAAACCTCTATAATTCGAAGATTTTTTCCCTTCCCTTGAGATTGGAGTTATCGAGGTTCGACTGTAATAACTACATTAACTAAGTATTATTACAAGAAGAAATAAATTTTAATTAATTTTAACTTACCTATTGCTCTTGAAACACTTAATGCTCCATTAACTCTCATAACTCCCATACTTTGCATCACCACTCCTCCCATCTTTCGTATCCTTTGTACTTCGTCCTAGAAAAAAAATCAATATATCTTGTACGCTTTATTAAAAACTTTGCAAACACACTATATTCTAACAACCATCATTTGTTTCTCACACCAGCATCGTCTAACCCAAAATTGTAACGTGTCATTCAACCGAGAATATAATTTAGTATTCGCAAATTACCGTGAAAATTAACAATCAAGAAAATTCTATTTCAAGATGACGGTCATAGGAACACAGATAGACAGCGACAAGAGATTATTAGAATTCAAAAACTATGAAGATTATTTAGATTCACTAGTAACATTCGTTGATCTCGGATATTTAGGAAATCTCAATGTCGCGCACGAATTAGCCGCGCTTGGGTATCGCTGCACGGGTGAAACTCTCAGTAGAAATACATTCTATAAGCGTTTGACGGCTGTAAAAGCTTTACTCTTCCCAATCTATAAACCGTACCAGTTAACATCGGAATTTGTAAGGCCAGCTAACAACGTCATGGAGGAACTCACGCTCCGAGAGCGGGCGAACAGACTGAAAATCATATCTACCATTATATTCATAAGAAATCTTACGAAACTTCAGTTCGAGGTGTCTGGCTACATCGATTTTAGCGAAAGACTCGAGAAGGAAGATTGGTTCGCCTATTTTACGGGACAGAAAAAATTATGGCCCCATCCATCCGATCTTGCTTACTATCATTGGAGATCGAGCAAAACCTGTCTGAACGACACCTCCAACTATCAGCCGATTATAGATCCGGATCGAGGTCTCCAATTCAAAAATTGCCGTGACAGACAGGTGATTAATGTTGATCCTGAAGCACCGTCTCCGGGTGTCGATACCACGCGGACAAGAATACATTGTAGGGATTACAAGCACATAATTCTATATGATCACGTTATACGGAGCAAAGCTTAAACGAAGAACACTTCAAAGACTCCCCGGTCTGTGTTTTAGCGCATTTGCGATAACTGTGTACAGATACTTACTTCACGATGAAGACGATGAGGATTTACTAATTGAACAATACTGTCGCGTTTTATTAGCATAGCTGAGGAATCTCCTACCCAGGAAACGTACAATTTTTTATTCATCAGTAAGGTGCAAACCGCAGTAGTTCCACCGCATACTTTCTAAAAGCAGAAAAAAGATATTAATAACATCTTAAATGTTCATCGTATTATCTAAGAGGAAAGTGGCGCTTGGCGTCAATTTCTGTTACTCACTTGAGTCTTGGATTTCTCTATGAACTTTGCGTCGGTGGTGACAAAAGCATCACGTAAGGCACGCTCCGGGTTAGTAGGATAAAATATGCTCTCTGCTAAATACTGATGAAGGTGCGTAGCGCAATATACAGCTGCGTCTTGTCCTGCGTGTCCATCGAATACTGCATAGTAATTTGCTATAGAATCGTCCTAGAAATTAGAAACATTTGTTTAATATCTTTGTATCTGTGTATACAATAATAAAAATTTCATGGTAATACTTACGGTAATACCAAAGGTAGCATGTAAGTCGTGTAAGACCACGTAGCGGTCCTCCATTTTTCTTCTGCAATTCTTGTTCCCACCTGCTACGACTTGTGGCAGAGGTGTTGACGGAGGCGGTGGCAATAATGCCAGCCTACTATTGTCCAGGTAGCGAATACATATTTCATTCACTTTTCCGGTGATGGCTTGCATTAATTTTAGGGAAGTGTACGCTGTAAGATAATACGTGTCGTCGAAGAGTTGTTCTTTTTATATATAGCAAAATAAAGGAATTTATTGGGAAGGAACTTACTTTTCTCTGGAGACTTGAAGCCACAACATTCTGGCTGCTTTTTGCACATGGATTTGATTTCTTGTATTACTTGATGAGCCAAGTGTGCTTGTAAGCTGCATGGACATTGTCTGAAAAATTGTAAAATGACATTGAATGTTGTGGGAAACTGTAATCCACTAAAATAACAAACTTCAACAGTTTTGAAAACTATTCTGAACATAGAACATAACCAACTCAAGATGCCTGACAGTAAGAGATGTACGTAAATAAGTTTGGATTGGAAAAATTCGGATACTGATTGAAATAGTAAAAATTATATCGTCGTAGTTGTAATCATGGATTTTTCGTTTCGAAATTCTTTCAACCGTAAGCATAAGAATTTTAATTTTTCTGAGAATAATTCTTAATTGCATAGAAACCCATCTAATTTTATAGACTTGTATTAACATTTAGGAGGATCTCTACGAGGTCGATACTTTTCTTATCACTTTCCATTTCCGATAATTGTTTAGCGAATTGTTTAACGAAGAACATGTTTAACATGTAATATAAAAAAAAATATATGTAAGTAAGGGAATATTAATGACACTTAATTTAACCCAAGAAGAATTTATTTGTTATTCGGAAATAATGTGTTTTTCATTCGTTTGACTTATTATTATAATACTTAGAAATGCATAATGTTTTAAAAGGTAAATATTAAATTAAATTTGAAATAATTCATAACTTAGATATTTAAAAAATAGAATAAATAATATTTTACATAGTCGTCATTAACACAACGCTTTTTCATTTACATTTACTTACAGCGTTGCCAGGAAATAGTTCACCGGAGTGTCTCCGGGTGGAGGGGGAACACGACACGCATGCACGTGAAGACGCCGTGGCGTCAAACCAAGGTAGTTACTCCCTCAATTCGGAGACACTCCGGTGAACAATTTCCCGGACGCTGTTTATTCAGGACTTTCGCAACCAAGCGCAAAACGCCCGAGAACAGGAAGGTCATCAAAGACAAGGAGAATTCCTTGTGTTTTCCCGATTGAAAGACACCAAATACCGTGTAGATCAGACTATAATTAACGAAATTACATAAAAAATTAATTTTGAGAATTTAAGGCCATCTTCGTTAAAAATAGTCCAATTTACTTTTGGTTTCTTTTAATCGAAAGATTGCCGAGGATTCATTGGTGTCACTTTCATATCGATACAATGAAAAATACACAATTTTTGCAACCTTTCTTTAAGCTGGGTACTCCTGTATTGATGGATTGATGTGATTATGTCGACGAAAATGAGTCCAAACACGAAGGAATTCGGTCTATTTTTTATTACGAATACACGATTAATATTATTAAAAGTGGGCCGAATTGCTTTGGCAAATGTAGCAAACAGTAAACAATAGGTATTTCAACACCAAAAAATTAATATTTGTATTGTCGATATTCGTCGTATACGTATTACTATTTAGATATGAGGAAGTTATGGAGAGGAGAAGTAATTCGGAAACAGTCTTCGCCTCGGGAACAAGGAGACTGCGCTTTCGATAAATATTTAACCGAGATCGGAACTACACGCGACAGCGACACGCACGTCGCGAGTATATTAGAGTCCGAGTCTCTTCAACTGTTGCATGGAAGTAGGATTCAAGAACAGGCTTTGTTGCAGCCGTTGAAAGCAGAAGATCCTGGAGAATCGCGCGATACAATTCTGTTACCAATTTTGGAACATCAAACGATCCAAGGAATGACATCGATCGTTGGCAATTATCAACATGAACGAAACGACAACCTCGACGAGTATTTCAAGGCTGTGGGTATGTTTAAAAGTGCAACTAAAAATGATTGCGGCATACCTTACGATGGCAGCAAAAATAAGTATGATCTGTAAAATTATCTTCCGGGGCATAATTATGGTCGAAACTAAAGCCGATTTCATTACTGTGTTCTTCAAAATTTTGTATTTTAACTAAGAAGATATTTATATATTTTTATAACTATTTACGTTCACATCGCACATGGTATATTGCGATTTTGTGCTTATTAAATATTCCGATTATTAAATAAAGAATCAAACCATCAGTCTCAATGAATTATTAATTTGAAGACCTAGTTGTTAAGAGGGTAGACACGCCACCTGACAAGGGTAATGCAGCGCGCTGTAATACCGACAATCTGGCCCGAAACATGGGTTGGGATTTTTCGTTTTTCGTCCTTATATGAGCATATTTTGGGCTGGGCGAGGTCTCATTCGAAAGAGGAAGGTTCAATGCGGAGCGCTCTGCTCACCGTTTGAGTCACAAAACTCTTTTAGTGACCTAAAAATGCTTGAATTCTGCTGGTGTATTCTGTCAACTTTTGCTCTACTTTGGACACACATATTATTACATATCAACACAATCTCGTTGAATCATGAGCAGAGCGCTCCGCATTGAACCTTCTTCTTTCGAATGAGACCTCGCCCAGCCCAAAATATGCTCATATAAAGACGAAAAACGAAAAATCCCAACGCATGTTTCGGGCCAGATTGTCGGTATTACAGCGCGCTGCATTACCCTTGTCACGTGGCGTGTCTACCCCCCTAAGTTACATTGAACAATATATTTTCGGTTTTACATGGGTAAGTAAAATTTTGTCCCGAGTGGTATCGCATTGGAAAAATTGCCAAACGACGAATCGAAATTAAAAAAAGTTTAGTTTCTAATAATTGTAGATATGCACTCACTGCCCGTGTCACAGGTGTACCATACATTCCACGGAAAATGATGAGTATGTCCCATCCGCAACTGCAAATTTCAAACGACGGTGACAAATGGACTATTCGTACCATTTCAATGCTACGAACGGTAGAACTGACGTTTACCCTAGGTGAAGAATACGAAGAGTACATGGCCGCTGGAGTTACGTTAAAAGTAACTTTTTCTGCATTTTATTAGGCTTTTCACGTAATCATGGGGTCATGCTCAGTTAGGAGGCGGAAGAAGAGTGATTTTGGAGAATTTTTTTCTTAAAAACTGTTGGACCCTTTTTACAAACTATTTTTGTGTTTGAAATAGTGTATTTCAGAGAGTATCTCATCATTTTGTTACTTATGAGGTACTCTCTAAAATACACTATTTCAAATTCGAAAATAATTTTTAAAAAAGGTTTTACAGTTTGTGAGAAAAATAAATCCTCCAAATCACACTTTTTTATTTAATTTGAGAAAACTGGAACTTTCTTTGCTTCACCTCGAATATTTCAGTTTGCCTCTGTTCACATTTTTTGGTCAGTCGTTCAAAAATTAGCGCTCGCCGATTTCTCTCGAGAATTTCCGAATGCTTCCGATTTGTTACCCGACACGTCGCGAATTCTTCGTACATGCATTTACACACGCGCTCACGCACGCACACATTGCCTCCAAATACTTCGGGGAAGAGTTCTCCAACTGACCGTCGTTCATGAACAGAGGACACTACAATCGGTCTCGAATTTCTAGGTCGGTAAAACGGTCAAAGGTGGGCCGCGAAAGTCCATAAAATGTTAGATCTATTCTGTACCATGTCTATTACCTGACTATGATAAGGTGTGTCTTCTTAGTTACTAATGAATTGTTCCAAACAAACACAAACGTAAGATCGGAAACGCATCAGTTTCTAACGGGGGTAATCGGTAATACAGATTCCATATAAGGTGATAAAGGGGTAAAATATACATAATTCGTTTTAAATACTGTTTTAGTTTTTTATATTAAAAAAATATTAGAAAAACGAACTACCATTTTCACGTTTTGTCATTTACATTCACACAAACGTTTTTATGTTTCTGCTTAGAACCTGACGACAATGGAAGGAGATAGTCTGGTGACAGTTTCAGTAGGTCCAGATAACAACAAAGTCGTACGGAAGTATGAAACCACAGACGATGGTGTGCTGTTGGTACGTTCCATTTTATGACTTTCAACGATATTTGAAAGACACTCCAAATTTATTCTTATTTCTAATTTTGTAGAAAGAATTATAAGTATTTTTAAATGATAAAAAAAAATTATATCTATTTTTAAAATGTATGGAAAACAAGGTTGGATACAACTGCGTAGAACTAACGATTAAATGTTAAGATGAGAATTTTTTATTAGTAATTCCAGTGTTGCGAAAAAGTCGCGCAAGATGGGCGTTACGGATGGCTGACTTAAAAGTGGAAGTGAATTCCAATTGATGCCGGTAGTCGTAGGTCAAACGTGCCAGAATGCGATAGGGATAACTTGAGTTCGAGGCTTAGTTGTGGGAGTGGTTTTTATTTTTACCACATTCCATTTTCTTACAATTTCGCATCACTTTGTATATTATATAAAATTATATTTTATATTTCTCGTTGGAGTATTTAAATATAAAAATAAATGAAACTTTGGATGTTGTCAGAGTACAAAATTACAAAGAACTCAAAATAATCTTTGATTTCCCCCTGTGAAAGAGCATTTGAGTAGATGTACCTATGTACTAGTCAAAATTGTACCGGTTTTTCCCGCCTTTATTGCACTTTCACTTACACACAACGAAATAAAAATATTGAACATCCTCCTACTTATAGAAATTGTAATCTGATAACATTCAAATATCGATTTACCTCGATGTTGAAATCTTGAATCTAAAAAGCTAAGTCACACAAAATTAATTATGGAGGGAAATAGATAAAGGAAAAATACCCACCAACCCAAGTTTCCCCGGCTATGATTCAGCACACTTGACCTATGGCTACCGCATCAATTGCGAGATCGTTGTCACTTTCCAGCAATTACGGGTATACATACATCGCATGATTAATATTATCCTCTATCAGAATGACCAAGGGTTAGCACCTAATATCCTATGATTTGTTTCTTCTCATCGGGCCCCACATTTTCGATAGTATATCGTGGCCAGATCGTGACCACTTCCTTTTAATCCAGTAGTTCATTAACGTTTCTTTTTCTTTTACATAAAAACAGCTGATTTTGTTGTGAAAACGAAATCGAGCGCCTACAGGTGCTAATAGCATTAATAGGATGAATTTAATTCGGAGATGTGCAAATTAAGTTCCGAAGTACGTGTAGAGGGGAATAAAAACCTTTAAGGCTCCATTTGTAGTAATCGCGGATATAAACAATGATTCATTTTTTAAATTGCATTATAATTTGTTTATCATACGTAGGGAGTATATGTTTACGGTGTCATAAAATTGATTTCAAATAAACCTACCTAAATGATTTTTTTCATTAGAATCGTAACTTAAAGCGTAACATTCGTAGAGGATATTTAGGCATTACAATTTTGCACATTTATATTATTTACAAGTACTTTTGAAGTTACAAATGCCTTTGAATTAATTTGTTTAATTATTAGAATCATTAGTAATTAATATTTGGCCCGTCAAATTTCGCGTATTTATATTACGTAGATATATCTCTTTTCTATATTTTGTAAGTTCGCAAAAATCTCGCAAAATCCTAGACCACTCATGTTGCATTCTCTATTTTCAGACAATGACCCACGAAAAGAGCGGCCAAGTAGCGAAACGCTATTTTACACGTATTTCGTAAACCTTGAGTCACACTCGCAATGGGGAAAAGTGATTCTTCTATTTCTTATTCGCGTCATTGATATTTTATATATTATTAAAAATAATTTGAAGAGGCCAAATGTACCTATCGCGCGAGAACAAAAGCATCCCCCCAAAAATGCCCGCGATCGCCGTAGGAAAAAAGCAGCGGATCGATTCTAAACGTTCCCACTGTCATTTAAAGCGTTACAGCCCCACCTACTTTTATTGTCCCGTCACGTGTTCCCCGACACTACGAACGTGTGGATAAACAATAATCGGTGCACGAGGAGAAATAAACTGACGATTAACCTCTTAAATACTTGTCTGTTATTTCACCAAAAGCCACCAGATCATTTCCCTCGCGTATGAAGGTGCAAAGGCACGTGACGAGGTGAAAATGCGTGAGAAATTGTCAGTTGGCGATACCTGTACCGCGTCTGTTTACATTCGAAGCCGGCCGCCATAAAAGCTATCAACGAATAAACACAACCCGTGACTCTGTCCCACGCCGCCGCTGACACGCACCGCACTATATTATTTGTTTAAAAACTACAGCGACTTACGTCTGGTTGAGATACTGTAGAGTCACATTGATGATCTCACCGACGATCTCGGCGTCGGTTACATTATACGAGTTGACTGAAACGGGCAGCTGATCGTACGGGTTTATCCTGGCGACGAATTCGGCGAAGAAGCGGCTGTACGCTCCGAGATAATCGGCATCGGTGCAATCCTCCGCCATTCTTTTCTATCCACGCGAAAAGTAGCAGGCGAACGGGCACTTCTGTCCACACAAAGAGCACGCAACCCCCCGCCACGGAAAAAAACAGCGAGTCTAACCGTTCGCGAGAAAACGTTAACACGATACTCGGTGGCTGTATCTGTCGGAGAGTTGGATTACCGCACACGGAAATAGGAGAGCGGAAATAGGAGAAAAGGTCTGTATGTAAGTGAGCGGGAGTGTGCGTGGTGTGTATCTCGAACGATGCACAGAACTGTCGTTCTTCCAACCGAGCTTGTACTCTGCGATCAACCTAATCGACGATAGGCGATATTTGTATTTAGGTTACGTCACTCATTCAACATTGCTTACGCCCGTCGCACTACGGGCCGCCGGATCGAACGACGCGTTTCTCCGCTTGTGTCTTTCACTCTTTCTCTCTCTCTCTCTTTCCCTCTCGGAGAGCGGTGGGGAGGATTTGCCGCGACGTTTAAAACACTATCTCTCCCGCTTCTTCCACTCGCTTTTTGCGTTTCCTTTTGCCAGACTGCCCACTTGCGGATCGACTCTCTCGTAGCGGAGGAAAAAATGCGTAACGGAATTCACCCGTGCGCCGCAGTGCGCATGCCCGGCACGGAACGCTGCGTTCCCCGCGCGTGCACTACTCCGCCTCTTCTCTTTGTTATGCGACTCTGCCGATTGTTATCTTTCAGGTAACCTGTGCCGGCACACAAGTATACTTCCTTCCGACTTTTATGACCATTAAGGGCCTCATACGGCTTGAAATTTGTATCGATATACGTGTTGCAATTGTCAGTATCGCGATAGAAATTCCAACGTGTATTTGACTGCCTCGGTATCGATGCATCAGTATCAGCTGATATCGTCGCCTGTATCAATGCCTCAGCGTCGATACCTCGAGTGTGCGACTGATATAAATATCGACATGTTTCAGCGTACATGTTGTCCTTGTAGCGCGCTACCAAAGTTTACTTTTTTTCCATAAGCAGACACTTTTAGATGTTTTAGACGCAACAACTGAGAAATAAGTGAAATAAGTTAGCATGAATGTTACCAGGAAATTTCGTGAAACACGAGTGCAATCGAAGTAATAAAGAAACATATATGACATTCAGAATGACGCGCAAATGTAGAGTTGTGCTTGTATTTATTGCTGTTTGTATTAAAAAAATATATTTAAACTATGTGTACTCCGAATATTTATGTATCTTTCTACAGAGCCACGCGTGGATCGACACGCAGACCAAGGCGTAGCTCGGTTTTTTTAAGGTGCTTCGCACTGTTATGATCGCCAACGGAACCGATCGACAGTTATAGTCGTCGTTTGAACACGTTGCGTCGACAACCGTCGCGATATTTCCCAAACCAGCCTTTTATATTCCATTTAATTATATTAAATACAAGTTCAGTCGAATTAAGTGTAATTCATTTAAACGCCTAAGACGTGATAAGAACTAGAAAACGTGGGAATTATGTTTTGTTAAATAGTTACTGTATCGGAGAACTCGACGCCGAACTCGATGTTTCAAAACATTTGTTTTCGAATTCATATTTTTAAATTCATAATGTCATATAAAGTAAAGTATTTCTTTTTTTTCACCGCGCGTAAATAACACATTTAAGTACGGTTTTCAGTTTAATATACATCGTAAAGGCGATTTTCATGTTCCCCTGGAATCAAGCCACATTTGTCTGAAAAAATTATATGGTACCAGATGTCTCAGCCGGTATAAATTTTTGTTTCTGTTTAATTAAGTATGTAAGTTTGTCGAATTGAGAATGAATAATGTAATTCAATAGCAAGTAGTTGTCTTTCCGTGTATCTTTTTAAGATATTCATTCCGCAATTTATCATTAACAATCATATGGATATTTGCTTTTACAAATAAAAATGTATATGTTGAATAAAAAAGTCAGAAAAATGATTTTGTATAATATATTAATATAATTATGAGTTTTATGTACATTCTATGCTATATGTACAGATTACTATACAGTTTTACCTATGAGAAACTCACATGCATTTTTTTCCAAACGACGAAACACGTTATTTAGCGAACTAATCTTCCTAACTTCAAAAAAAAAAACTTATGTTCGGACTAATTCTAAAAAAGTTATAAGATTTTAAAAATTGTAAACTTTCTTTACTGAATTTGCAGAGGAATGACCGAAACTTAAATTTCTTAATAAAATTGAATGCGAAATGTTAATTCCTTAACATGTATTTTTATGGATTTCTGTTAATTAGTATCTTAGTTTCTCTTGTTGAAAAATTTTAAAAAGCTATATGTATATTCTTTACATTATGGTACAAAAACTTCTTGTTTTCCCTTCACTTTTTGTTTTCAAGTCCTCGCTCATGTACTTCAAATACGAATTCTCATATTTTTTAGCCATCCACTCGGGTAACGGAGCGTTCCAATCCTCTGGAGGTTTTTCCCTTCTCTCCCAAACATTGTTTTTATAATGGCCTTCTAACCTTTCCATTCTATGCTTCTTCTCACTGGTTATTAATTTATCCTGTATACGACAAAATATTTTTTTAAACATTTGAAATATTAATATAAGCAAACCTTTGTGAGATATATTTTTGTAGCGATATTTTACCAATGCCTCGTTAGATTTGTATTTCTCCCAGAGGTAACAGTTTTCGTAGTCCTTTTTCCATTGTGTGCAATCAATTGTTTTTCCAAAGACAAAATACTGATGGAAGCGTGCCCTTATACTCGTACAGTCGTCGTATTCTTCCTTGTATATCTCGCATGGTCGTATCTGAAATATACAAAGTATTAAACTATAATTACTTTGTAAATTAATAATGCTGCCATTTTATTACAAAAATAATATATTCAGTAATTCATTATAGAAGTCTAAATATTTCATGTGACTATAACGTAAGACTGTACCATCCATAAGTTTTTACGAGATTGATTTTCTGGTTCAGGTTCTGTTTTAGTTGTCTCATTTGGTTCAGGCATTTTATTTCGTATTTTTTTTTTGTATAGTTGAGTTACTCCGCTCACGTTCCCTTTAAGTGTACAAATAATTACGACAGTTTAAATTAACAATTCGAAACGACTTAGATTATGTACTTAGATTATTTAGAAAATACATTTTGTCGGGTATCATTCAATAATAGCGTAAATGTTTAACCGCTACAAGAGGTTAAAAGTCTTTGGAATATCCCATTGCGTAATGTTCAGCGTGAGAGACAATTGTGATAATGTCTCAACGCTCACATAACATGTATAAATATTCAAAAACTAGAAATGAAATATGATACTTGCTTTGGAATACTTTTTAATTTTCATTATCAACTGTTTAATTCATTGTTTGAATCACATTGAATCACATGTCTGCTGTGTCGTCTGCAATCGTCTGTATATGTCTATGGTTTGAACCATGAACAATGGTGTACTCATAAGCTGGTATTCTCAGTCGTTGTTTAATGTTTATTCTTAAGATCGTCTTATAGCCGATTTCTTCACCTCTAGATATCTTCCTGTTAGAGTTATCTGGCACATGATGGCATCCAACTGGTCGACGCTCAGTAGCACTCACCAGGGATTGGCGGAAATTTCTTGCGGCACGACATTTCCGCCAATCCCTGGTGAGTGCTACTGAGCGTCGACCAGTTGGATGCCATCATGTTCCAGATATCTGCCAGATAACTCTAACTGGAAGATATCTAGAGGTTACTGAGCGGCTACTCAACGGTTGAGTCCGCTGAACGCAGCCAATGCCACATGATAGCAACTAATTGGTCGTTTACTGACCGGTAAAACTTTGATTGCCACCGAGTGTCAAGGGGGTAAAATAAGGTCGAAGGGGAGGGATGTCCAGATCTCATGGTAGCCTATATGTTTTGATTTAAGGATTTAAAGAGTAATTACACAATATTTGGTCGAGATCGGTTAAAAAAATGTGAATAAAAAGTATCCTATAAGTTATTCCCGGTCCTAAACTACATGTATACAAAATTTTCAAAAAAAGATCCGTTGCGTAGTTGCGATGTGATTGACTAACCAACATCCAAACACACTTCCGCATTTATTATATCAGTAGGAATGGGTTCCGCGATTTGCTACAATCCTATCAGACACCTACATAAAAATGCAATCAGGAAAGTAGATGTGGGGCCTCGTCATGAGCATCTGCAGCGGGAGATTACATACGCATTGGCGGCTAAACGCGCTAGGCGGCGATGCGTCCCTTATGTTTCTTACAACGTCGTCATTTCGAGTTACATCGAAATGATATTTTCAAACCAACTACGAACAGTCCCGCGTCTACGTCATTGTACAGTATTTTTCTAATTTCGTTACATTCTGCGTTACTAAACCAAAATAATCGTCGTAAGCGTTGTCGTCGGCAAGAACGGCCGCTACAAGACCATGCAAGGCGCCGGCGGCGGGGGACGCCCCGTACAGGGGCGTATTTAGGATTTTCGGGAAGGGGGGGCGCAGAGTTGAATCCAAGATTTTCTTGAGGAGTGGGGGGGGGGCGTAGGTCTGACAAATGAATCAGGGACCTTTCCGATATGTTCCTGCTAAATGAAACAGTGTTTTTTTTTGGTATCAATTTTTCCTATTTTTCCTCGTATTGCTAAGTTAAAATAATTATTTTTGAAATTAACATAAGTATTTCTTCCTTGAGGCCCCCCCGCCCCCCTCTTTATCCGCTACTGCCCCCGCACACGCAACCTCTTGAAAAACGATAATTTAAACATTTAATGATGTACTGGCCGCTAAACGTGCCCCCCCTACTACCTCTTGCAGGTCTGTATTTAGAGAAGACCAGGACAAAATCGGGGCCCTAAGACCCTAAGGCCCCAGTTTTGTCCTGGTCTTCTCTAAACACAGTCCTGCAAGAGGTAGTAGGGGGGCACGTTTAGCGGCCAGTACCCAGCAGGGTGTCGGGTAAGGCCCCGCCGAGGGACTTCACACCTACTGTAGCGACACTGTTGGTTTGTTTAAAAAGAGAAAAAAACAAGTCTGTATGTCGTTATTCGAAGAGATATTTTAAACTACACGCGCTAACTTAAATTAATTAGATGGAGAGTGTGGGTGGCCGCTACAAGGGCGGCTAACACGCATCGACGAAGGCGGCGAAAACGGCGGTGCTCTTACCAGTTTGATACATAAGGGACTGGGATAAAATGCCAGCTCAGTCCACCTCGTCCAGTACACTCAGTTACAACGTTACATTTTCTTCGTTGTTCTGCAGAATTTATTTAGGTAAATTATACACTTCGTTAAGCGTAATTACTGTTTCGTCTCTACAAGTTTCTAACATCATAAAATAATAAAATAATCTGACTAAAGTCGGAAGGAAACATATGGATATTCTTATAATCGTTAAGATACAAAATAAGCAACATAATTTGTTAAAAAACTAGATACGCCTGGCTCATATCATCACTGTCCACATTCTTTCGTTGCATTTCTATCGAACCCATTTGTCTCTTCTGAAAAAATCCAATAGATGAAGAAAAATGATACTTTGTACGCATCGGCGAAGATTACACGATTTTAATTACTATAATGTATTTTAATACCGTATTTACACATTATAGAAAATAATGCTGGCTAGCGTGATCATCGTTCTGGTTTTTTCTACTGGAATTGTTGTTGCCACACCTGAAAATGATAATTACTCGGACGTTGTGAAGTATAATGGAAGGCTACGATTCATTCGCAGCATTTTACCCGAGTACCAGGGGGCAGGCGGTTATGGAAAAAGACAAAATATTGTTGACGCTCCGATGATGAATGAACACGAACGAATTGTATCTATGCTTTTACCATATTTTCCACGAGGGTACGTATATGAAATCTGTTATTTCAAATAATAAAGACCGAATTTTTATACTGTTTAGCACTACTAAAAAATAAAAAAGAACACTGTATTATTAGATAAAAGGGTGAAAATTTATCATTTAAAAAATGGAGAAAGTGGTCTCATTAGTGTTCTGATGTAATAAATTTTTACTTTTCAAATGAATTGCTTTTCCTATTTTCGTGGGACAGACTTCGCATGTTAGTCTTCTAGATCTATTATTTAATATTTCGTTTTTCAAAAATGTTTTGTCTCCCAATGATTTCGGATAATCGGCGCTCCACTGTATCAATTTTTCTCACTTTCTTACTAATAATACGACATCTCTACACGCCAAAATGGAATTTTAATCATAATTAAAAATTCCATTCCGTATCTCATAAAATCTCTCGATTTCAGAATACCCGTGCAGTGGCTATTCCAGCAAATGAAAACAAATCCCGTTTTCGCTGCGAAATTAACGCAGCTATTGATGGACCGACCTGTCGATTTCACGTCCATAATGGATCCTGCCAATTCAGAGACAACATGGTTGTATTAAATCTATTATCTAACGATCGAGTGGTGCACACGATTTCTAGCCTTCTCGATTGCTGGAATTTCGTTTGCCAGTACATTCGATGTTCAAAACCAGAAATGTTATATTCAACTACCATTCTCCATTATTAGCGATAACGTAAATCTCTATGCTTTACTTAATCATGTAAGTTAAATAATAAATGTATTAAAAATATTTCAAATGAATTTATACTTATTTGATATTTGAATGCTCGCCGAAAAAGGCATTCCGCAGTGCTATTTATTTGTAGTTTACGAATATTGCTCGTAATATCGAGAGAGTGGGGTAATTGCGGACACCTAAGCAAAAAAGCAAACAAAACGAAAACTATGTGAGAAACGAATTTGTTGACGCATTAACATTAATATCAGAGTGAAAGTGGAAGAAATTTTGTTAAGAGTCGGATATTCAAAGGAGAATTAAATAACTAATAACTCTTATTGCTGTAGAAACTTCAATTTTACGAAAAACATTATCTCCAATTTTAAGCAAAATAAAATGCTACCGAAGAATCATTAGAAATTTTTGGTATATTAAACAATGTTTCTAGTATCTCCTCAATCTTTTGATTTTATAAAACGGTTTATCATTGCTGTGTTAAAATGTTCGAATACCGCTCCCAGAGCCCCCCCTCCACGCTTAAGACGGTCGACCCTGGAGGGGGTACCTTCCCCACCCTACATTAGTGGTAGTTCCAACCAGGGGCGAATTAAGATTTTTGGGGCCCGGGGCTACCAAGCCTTCGGGAGACCCCCGTGGTTGAAAAGCGGGGTAAAAAATATATTGTACAATTAAGTTTTAGTTAAAATGTTATTATCTTATCTTTAATTTTGCAAATTCTTGTATTAAGTCTTCACAATCGACAGATATTAATAATTCAGATTCAATTGTTAAAATCGCTTAGAACGGGCCCCCCCCCTGGAAAATTGGGCCCGGGGTTATAGCCCCCCCCTTAATCCGGCCCTGGTTCCAACTTGGAACAATATTCTTTCTTACTTTGCGCAACTGCATTTGAACTTTTATTAAACTTAACGAACCGTCGCTGTCAAAATTCTCATTTACTACAAAACTTCTGATACGTGTAATAAATTTAAATACACGAGATCGACTCGAGTGTCTTCGAAATTTGAAAAAGTCTACCCGCCGAATGAGCACCACTGATTTCCGCCATTCCTGCCTGCGCCTCCGCCTCTGCACATTATCAACTATCCGTGTCGCCTTGTTATGATCGTAGCTTTCGTTCTTGCCTCGATTCCGAAGACGTTCCGCGATTACAACACAACTCCATAGGAATCCCTACGTACCTGCTGTCAGTTTCCTAACCTCTTCGCCGACGACGAATGTCCCGGTATTTCGTGTTCCGCTGAATTGTTAGTGAATTATAATCGCATAATATGATGTCGCGGTCGGTGCGCGCAGAGACTCGTAGTCGTGCCAAGGATGATATTAAGCGTGTAATGCAAGTTGTTGACAAAGTTCGCCATTGGTAAATCTCTTAACACATTTTATAGACGCACGAGGAAACGTTAAAATGTCTTGGTGAGAAAGAGTCGAGGGAAAAGGGAAAGAAACTAGTAGAACCGTATGGATATCTGTCGGGAAAATGAATTTAACGTTTCTGTCGCTTGCCAGTTTAATAGAGATTTTTGCATTACACATTTTATCGACTGTTTGAACAAACCTCTGTAGCTCTGAAATATTTCGATGCGTGTTGATTCAGTAAATAGGTGTTCTCTATGTGTGCTTTTTTAATAACAGTAAAGAAGGTAGCTTCTCTATCTGTTGCTTCGATATTTATCCGACGGATGTGTCTTTCATGCGGACACTTTTATAGGGAAAAGAAATGGGTTACGATAGGGGAAACCACTATGAAAATTTACAAGTGGGTGCCTATATCGACGCTCGATCAGGTGAGTAGCAATTACACTGTTGTGCTGTTGTGCGTCGACGAGAAGGCGGTCCTCAAGAATCATACAGCAGAGTTGGGCGAAAAATTATTTGAAATTTACAATTTCATACACAAATTTTCATCTCAAATAATTTTCTGCCCATCTCTGTCGCACAGCGAGGTTCTTCGCTCGCGTTTTCTGTATTCCGTTCGCTCTCTTTGCATTCGTTAACATTGCATTGAAGAATGGGACTTCTTGCGACATCATCTCGTCGACGCACAGTACGCGAGGACAAAAAGTAAAACCGAAATGTCTTGTTGCCTAGAAGAAGAAAGGAAAAACAGTTGCGGATAAGGAAAATGGTTTGCCCAGAAAGTCTGGCCTAGATTCTTCGAATTCCAATTTCGGACTTACGGAAGATTCTAATACATGTGAGTGGAATGTTAATAATTATATGGAATTGGTGAATTATTGATTAGTGAATCGTACGTAATATGAATTCTTTGATGTACCAGGTTTCTCGACAGTTAGCGATTCTCAAGGATTAACCGATTTCTCTGCGCACCTGGGATTTTCGGAAGATTCGAATTCGCAGAATAGCGAATCAACGCCTAAAAGGTTAAAGACTGATTAATATTTGTTCTGTGACTGTTATTTCGAACATGGGATATTTAGGAAATCATTTATATCTTTTGACGACTCGCACATGACGAAATTCCGAAATCATAGTTACGAATGGATAGATTAAAAGAAATTTCTTCATTTCCCACTTTAGCATATATATTTAGCAGAAACTTAATGTATCGGAGGGAAGAATAGTCGTACGAAATAACTCGAATTTTGCGTAGTGGAATTTATTTTTTTATACACGGATTTATTATAAATTCTCAAAGTGGTTCGGTTCGGAAGCTAGAATCAATGATAGCGTATGAAAAGTTTGTGTTGAATGTTCAGTCCGTTTACGCGCCTACTCTGAAGAAAATAAAAGATCATTGAAAACGGATTGTACGTTCGAAAGAATCTCCGTTCGTCGCAGTATTATTTCATTCTTCGGATAAACATATAACATCTTCATTCGCTTCACAGATATATCTTACAAAAATGATAACAAAATATCGAAGCACTGTAATCTTAAAAATGTATCGTATACAGCATGTTCGACCACATTCGGGAGAAAATTTAAGGGGCGATTCTACGTGAAAATGAGACGATTAGGTGGAATGAAATTATGGTTTCTTAATTTGCTGAACAAGTGAATATATTTTCGCTGAATACTCCGCGAAGTATTTCTGACTTGTGCCTCGTCGCTAACTGCACCGTCCTTCCAATCGCAGTGTTTTCTTCCACCGAAAACGTGGCAAGGCATTAATTCGAAAGGGAAAGTCCCGAAACGAAGAGGCTGGGAAAGTTTCTTGGCTGAAAGCCAAAGGAAAACGTCCCCAGTTGCGAAGCAACTGTTTTAATATTTTATGGCTTTTGCCATGCCCGTTTCTTCTCTAAATGGGACTTTCGTCATCCGCCAGAAAAAAGTCAGAAAAAATATGGAATAAAATTTTTTCATATCGCGCTTCCTTTTCGGGAAAATTCACTTTGAATTTTAATCGATTACGTGTCCACCGAAGTAGAGTTTTAGAGCTAAAACTATTTACTTCGTTGCACGCGTACTCGGTTGAAATTCGAAGTGAATTTTCTCGAAAGCAAAGGGCGATATAAAAAATTTCATTCTTCATTTTTAACTTATTTTTTCACGTAGAAAATACCCCTTAAATTTTCCCGCACGTGTAGCCGAACACCCCGTATAACGGTACACTTAGTTTTGCTGTAAAATAGTATCTTAAAAATACTTATACATAGTGCATATTACATTTATCTTCAAGGTATTTATACCTCCAAACATGGTCATGTATTCGATAGTTGCTTAACAATTCAGGCTCATTGTACATATACCAAATATCATTTGACAATTTAATATTCTAGAACAAATTTGCATTCCTTTGAATTATGTGATAGCACCGTGACATGTACAAAATAATCTTTGACACGTATAAATAAATTAATACAATTGCGAGCATTTGAATTCATGCCTGTAAAGGTTTTCTAAGTACAGAGAAAAAGGGAGCCTCGAAGAAATTATTAATAAATCGTTCCGATTTGTTCCAGAATAATTGTACTTAACGTTTATGATCTCTAAATACCTGCATCAACATTAAAATAAAAAAGATATCATATAAATATTATAATTTCTGTATGATGGCTGTATATATGAATTCTTATTGATTATTTTAATACTCTCTGTTTGTTACAGAATATATACAAAGGAATATGTGAATATGAAAAAAGTTTGCTTGTTTTAATGTCTCTGCTTTTTCTATAATTAATCGGAATTGTATGTAAATTTGATTTCACTCGACAACCTTTAATCATTAACCCTTTGCGCTCCGCAATGATCTGGAACGAAGTGTTATGTGGAGTCTCTGTGCAACATTGGAGTTTTAAGGGTTAAGGATGTAAAAGTCTGTTAATTAATGTACATGGTTTTTTTCGATAATATTAATATTATTTTAAGTCATATAGCTTCCTTAAAAGAAATTTATTTGTACAAATAAACTTCATCAAAAGTGCGAAATAAAAATCTGTTGATCACAGCACTAGAAAGTTATTCGAAATTGTGGTGATTAATCGGAATACAAAAACCATTCACCAAGGTAAGCTGCTACCGTCGTGTTGAACGAAGCAGCCTGTGTGTTCCTCGGTTAACGAACCTAGTGTACGCAGAATGTTACTGACACTGGTATCAACGTCCATCGGTGCATTGCTCCCGCCCATATCTGTCCGCACCCAACCAGGATGTAAGCAAGCGACAAGGATCCCATCTTCCTTCAAATCGATGCTCATTGACTTAGTTGCTGCATTGAGTGCTGCCTACAAATTACACATCATTCATCAACCATAATGTAGATTGCATAACTGCTTCGCTTAAAGCATTCGGTATTTTGTGAAATTAGAGGGTTTTAGTAGACTTACAGTGACGGACGAAAGAAAGTTTACAACTTTTTAAAAATTAATCCAAACGAGTTGAATTTTCTTTAGAAGCTACAAGGATTATTTTTCTAAGTAACGTGTTTCGTCGTTTTGAATTTAAAAAAAAAAAATGCACTCGGTTGGAATAGCAACAAAAATTGCTGATTTCGGGGATTTCCCGATTTCAGAGCAACGTTAACAGCAATCTACGAACTGTTTTTTTTTTTTTTTCATGACAGATTTTCATGTAGTAAATTAGCAATGACTCGTACGTGAGTTGACACATCAAAATAATTCTTAAATTGTCTTGACTCTTGTAAATTAAAATATTTTGCAGAAAGGGCCTAGTAGCGTAAAATTTTCAAATCCGCTCCTGATCAAATGTGCTAATATATTTGGCCTTGTATTACCTTGCTACATCTGTAAGCATACTGTCCACCCTGAATGTTGTCAGTGATACTTCCAAGTAAAGAGCTCATGTTGATGACTGCTGACCTGTTGACGCTCATCTTCGATTTGTCTTCAAAATTTTTAGACGCTGTTTTCAACAGTGGCAAAAATGCCTTTAAATTTACAAAATTATTAATATTTCTTTTTATAAATAATAGGGATTCAGAGCTTGAGCCAGAGTTTATTGAAATATGTTATATAAGTGATATATACAAAGCAGATAACAAATGATAAAGAAACAATTCTGACAAGTCTGACTTCACTTTACAACAATCTTTAAGTGATTTTAAAATTTCCAGAAAATATTCAATCAAATTTCGAGATTATTAAATATCGATTACACTTTTCCAATTTTTATAAAATAGACTTACTTTCGTTAAAATAATTGGCACAACAGTATTTACAAAATATGTATTCGTAAGTTGTTCTGGTTTCACGAAACCTAGTCTCGCAAATTTCGGACTGGTCCCCGCATTATTAAACAAAACATTTAATCCTGCCTCGCCCACTTTTTCACTCACAGTTTGCACGATTTCCTTGTACTTATCTATGTTTCCTAAATCTGCAAATAGCAAGACGAAATAAATTAGAAAAAGAATTCCAAGTGCAACTGTCATTAAACGTAAATTAGATGCAATTAATTACACGAAAACCTTTGAAAAGAAGTTAACTGCAAATTCAGTTATAATATAGCATAGTTTCTATATCTAATTACCATATGAGAGAAATTAAAGTAAAAATTTTTCCTGGGCTTGTGAATATAGAAATACATATTAAAATTTTTTCAACTTAGATTTCCAATAGTCGAAATAGAATTCCAAATTCCAAGAATCTTTTTTTTTAAAAACTAGTTTTGTTTATGCTATTGTAAACGAAGTTGTGTGCTTATTAGTACTAAATTGTAATAAATTTCAGCATGTTTTCGTGCGTGAGTTCCTCGAATGTCAAAATAATTATTAAAAACTTTTAAATACTTGTTTTCATACAACTGCAAATAAAAGTCGACAAATAAACAAAAAACAAGATCTTGCACATAGCGAAATAGTCGCAAAGCAGTTTTATGTCAAAGATTATCATTTTCAGAAACTATCGCGACTAATCGAAAAAATTGAATGTATATTTTTTTCATGCGAGGAATCACTTGCTGCTCGTTTCTGCCGCAATTTCCTGGACATCCTGTATGATGCGAATAAACAGCTTTGCCAGTGATCTCGGATTCTTTGACTGTCGTGTATTAATACTACAGCAAATGTTGTTCTACTTTCGCACCATAGCAACTGTTCTAATCAATGTGTCTAATAGTATTTTGCATAGAGTGACTACGTGGACCATATTTAGGTACTACATTTTTCTGAAAGTTTTCGAAAGATGGACGTTTCGATTTGTTGCGATTTGCAGCAAAAATACCATCGTTAATTTGCTAATAACTACATTCCCCTACTTTCGTTTGGATCGAACGATATTCTGGACATTCGTAAGTGGCCCATTTTTTAATTAAATTAATTTAGATTAATTTTTCGTTATCTACTTTTTTTATCGTATAATGATTTTTTCACGTCGCATTGCATACTTAAGTCGGCTTATTACAAAGATTATGTACTCTAATAAAGCACAAACAATTACATGAAACATAAAGGACTATATTGTTTTTTTTCTTGTTGCCTTTTTGCAATCTTATTTTGCCAAAAAGTAGAAAGGCTCTCAATTTTCTGGATTACGGAAGTACCTAAATACGTTTGTGTTACATTTGTTTTTTTTTTTTTTATCAAGATCTAATTTTTTTACTAAACCGTTTTACTTCATTCAGAGCCGGGTTTACCTTTTCAGGGGCCCTAGGCTGAATATTCGGGGGGCCCCCGGTTAAGTATAAAAAATAAAATAACGCTGATTTCATTTTTTTTTTTTTATCATAATACTCGTGTAATCTAAATAAGAATTTAATTTCAAAATTAACATTGAATATCAAAACTAAATTTTTATTTTTGATAAATTTTTGAAAAAAAAAATTTAGAATGAGGGGCCCCCAGTTAAACGGGCCCTAGGCTTCAGCCTTTTTAGCCTAAGGGGTAAATCCAGCACTGACTTCATTAATTTTTCCTAGAATTTTTTTATCTTTGTGACGTATTTATTATAGCGAGTTGAAAAATTTGTTTTTTAACTTTTTCAATATTCTATACAGTAAATCGATATTCTTAATTTTTGTTACTTTCTGCATTCCACAGAAATACACTATTTTCCGATTTCTTATGGTTTTTGAGTATCCGAAATCTTCAGTAATACTTCCCACTGTAAAGAGTTTATATCTCAGTTTTTCCGCGATTGTTCTCTAGGATTAGAACCTTTCCTCTTGCGCAAGATTTAGAATACTTGACATTCCACTGATCAAGGTGGAAAAAATACTTAAATACTTATTATCAGATAGCAGAGGCGCGTATCGATCAGGACGGTTCAGTAGCTTTAGTGAAATTTCAACGTTTCCATATCGGAAAACACGACTGATCGAATTCCTGCCTGTTTGAGCTGTGGCGCGAGTGTCTGTCAATCGATTTGCCGGACAACCTTCTTCCTTCTGACGCGATATGAAATCTCGTAGCTCGAAGAAGATGAAGATATCATGGTGCATGAGCTGCCGCGAAAAGCCACAAACTGTGCATTCAGATTCGAGCGATCAAGAAACTGAAGATAACACGAAACCATTGGAGGAACTCGCTGAGAAGCACAATGATTCCTCAGGTCAGTGGCGAGTCGGAACATTTTTATGATCGATCAATTTTATCCCTAAGCTCCGTTGTTTTTTATTAACAATAAACACTCGCGAAATGACCGACGTTAATTTTAACAGAATTTCGCGAACTTGTAAAATGGCAAAAAATGGGGCATTTGTTTATTTTTACAAGTTACAAAATACCTACAAAATATATTCTAGAATTTCACCCCTTCTGTACTATCTTAAAAGTTGAGATGTTTTATAATTCTCCACGCGAAATAACACGAGGTTCTTTTCAGTAAAATATTTAATAAGAAAGTTAAAATATAATTTGGACAACTTTTATATTCGGAGCTATTAATGTTTTTTTTTTATGGATGAGCAGATGAGTTGAATTTATCTTAAACTGCATACATGTTGACATGTTAAAAGGGGAATCCTATTTTCTTGGACTAAAAACATAGCAAAATTTAGGATTTTTTTTAAGAAACTAACGATTCGATTCGTCTGAAATTTGGGGGAGGGATGGGAACCCTAAATATAAAATTGTAGCTTCGGGTATTTATTAGTTTCCGAAATATTAATAAAAAATTATTGTTAAATTTTTTCCCAATTATTTTTCATAAAATAATAGCGTAACGAAGGTAAAAATAAATTAAAAACTACCAAATCCTGACGCCGAAAGTAATGGAGAGTCAGAGCGCCATTCACATCCTGATTTAAGACAGAACGAAAACGCTTCCTTCCTCAAACAGTCACCTAATCAATCATCTCACTGCTCCTTCTAATTTTTAAATATACTGTGTACAGTAGGGAAGATCCCCAACCCGGAAATTAGAAACATTATTTTTTTGCTGCCAAAATTTACGCTAAGGGAGTGAAATTGATCCCAGGAAATTCGGACGTTTTCAAATTTTGTGTTACAACTCGCGAACTGTAAGAGATAGAACAAAGTTTTCAGATGTTTCGTCTTTTAATTAGGACAATCATTTGGTAACTTAAAGTTCTCACAGTTCGCGATTCTGTTTTGTATTATCGCAAACAAGGTATAGAAATCCATACCCCATCCGTAATATTTAATATGAACATTACAAGGTATCCTCATCTATATCAACACTGAAGTGTTTTAAATTATCCCTCGTCGATAAATAAGATAATAATCCGTGGAATATTTCTGACATGTTCCAATGATAAACTCCTGTAGGGTAATTCCGGGAGACGCAGTCGGGCTGGAGAGTTGGTCAAGTTGCTATATTCAGACTCTACATCTGTGTATATGTAAAAATGTGTTAAGGTTCAGAACAATTAATTCTCTAGAAATCAACTGTTTCGACCAACTCTCCAGCCCGACTGCGTCTCCCGGAATTACCCTACTTACCTATTTCGATAATGTGTACATTCTTTGACTCCTGCGCCAGCGCAGTTAATTCCTGAAAGAGATTATACAATTCTGTTACGATCTAAAAAAAAATCGATTGCAACAATGATTATTCCGATCGCAATACTTAATTGAGAATTACTCCGTAAAAGTGAAACGTCCCCGAAACACGTAATCAATTATTTTTAAAGTTACAACGCCTACAATTCCGAACCGCAAGAATAGGAAATATTTCGAAAAGCGACCTTTCGAAATATGTGCCTACTTTGCAAGCAGAAAAAGTATCATAAGTTTATGCCATTTGCGAGAATTTCTATGAGCATCGACCTTTTGGATATTTCAGATTTATGTAGTTATATATTAAGATACATCGATATCATTCCGCGAAACCGGTTGTTAAAGCTCATTCTATAACGAAATCCACGGTGACTTGCACGCCATCGTTTCCTTGCGTAATCGGGGAATCGCGAATCGCATGAGTCACTATAAAGCAGACTTAAAACTCGTGCGTTTGTAGCAACCGTGTAACAGATGGCAGTGAACAAACCAAGTAGGCGTCAGTTCGTTCTTGTCTTCCAGTCGTGGGTAACCGTTCGAGTGTAGCGCATCGCGCAACGTTTCTCCTTTCTCCCGTTCGAGAAGTAAAATAAAGTATTATTCGTTACATTCCCTCAAGACGTGGATTTCGTTAGCGACAATAGAAACCGACGATGGCACCGATTTGTAAGTAGAGCTTGCGAAACGTATCCGGTTATTGCGTAATGTCCTCTCTTCGTTTACTTCGGGGGCCGATCTTACCCTCGCTTTATCCACGTCCCGACAAGTCGCGAATATATGCTGCGGCGGTTGCGGAACTTTTATCAAGTGTTTCACCAGGCCTAGACCGAGCCCGCGATTGCAACCGGTGATCAGTATCGACCTCATTTTCTTGCCTCGCGTTTTCGGCCCCCGGGGGAATTGTTCTCTCGTCGCGATTCTTTCACCACGTTGCGGGTACTCGAGTAATCTTTATCAAAAGTGTGTGTGTCGAGAAACTCGAGTGTCACCGGGGTGACGTCACGTGGCCGTGATCGCCTGGCAATAATCATGGCGACGTTAACGCTGCTCGCCAGGCTTGTGTCATTTCGTTCTGCTCACGCCAAATTGCTCGAGTTCCCATGGACCAGGTGCAACGCGGTTCCCTATGGTAGAACTGCGATGGCCTGCATGTGCAGTGAGTCTCGGGATTTCATCATATCTATATGTGCGGACGCGGCTCAACTCTGTTCTCGTTGACGACGTTCCGCGAGAACTGTTTAGCGTATTTGACAGAATACCAATTACACCGGCTAGGTTAAGGTCTGTCGAGTTGATTTCACGTAGCTTCATGATTTATATAGTGGGATATCGATCGGCTTGCATACAGTGTGTTTTTCTTTTTAAATTTGATACTTTTTAATATCTCGTAGATCGTTAGAGATAGGAAGAAATTGTTATGAAAGTTTTTTGGTATTGGGGATAAATACTTTTTTTTATATTAAATTTTAGTGGAGATTTTAAGATTAATTTCATTTTTTCAAATGGAATACTATACGTTTTTATTCATAGTACGATCGCGTTTATATGATAAATTCCACACTGTCACGTAAATTAGTAATAATTAGTCATAAATTAGTGAGATCCCAAGGAGCAGGGGCGGGTTTGTGTATAGGCTAAGGGCGAAATCCACTTACGCCCAAATCGCCCGTGGTTTTCATGAAGCTAGGTTTTCTCGTACGCAACCGGACGCGTCGTCAAGAATTTCAAAGTCGATTTTCTCGAAAATGAAGCGTAATAACAAAAAATTTTATTCCACATTTTCGATTTATTTACTTGTTATAAATCAAAAAGGAAGAGTAACTTTTTTTCATATCGCGCTCTATTTTCGAGAAAATCGACTTTGACATTCTTGATGTTGCTTCTAATCGCGTACAGGAAAACCTAGCTTAATGAAAATCACGGGCGATTTGGGCGTAAGTTGAATTCGCCTTAAGTATTCCGCAACCTAGAGCGGGAAATTTTCGGGGGCGGCAAATTTTTAGCGAAAGGAATTGAAAAAATTTTGGACACAGGGGCCTGAGACTACTTTAAAAACAAATCATTTTTTTTTCGTGTAGCGAATTAGCAAAAACTCGCACGTGAGTAGCAATATTGAATTAATCTTGAAATTGACATAGCTCGTTTCAATTAAAATATTCGACGATATTGCCAAATCCATTTGACGATATTGCCACGAAGTCAGGTCAAAGCGAGTAACTTGTCGTCAGTTAGCTGTAAATATTATTGTATCATACCCAAGTGCAACTCCAGGAAGAAAGGGATTAAAATTATTAAATGTATTAGTTTTCACAGCTGCAACGAAGGCAGTTTTCAAACAGAGGAACCACGAAAATAGTTTAAGTAAAATAGAAGTAATTTCTATATATATGTATAGTAGTAAATAGGTTTATTTTCTGCCTTTCGACCTCAAAATGAGGTTAAATGTGCTGCGTGTAAGTGGGTGTTCAGTGCAACCAACTGTTGGCCAGTCGTTCACTTGCGCTCACTGATCTTTCACTGAACGCTACCGCTGAGTTGCTCACTTCCCGATACGTTGAGTAAACGATCGCCATTTTTTCGAGCGGAGGCTTTATCCACCATGTTGGGAACTGATAAAATATCCCCACCCTTCCAAGTGTTGTTGAGTGGAACAGAGTGGAACGATGGTTGCTCACTGATCAGTTGCCAACGTTTGCGAACCGTTGGTTGCGCTGAACGCACCTAGTGTTTCTGGGACTGTTAACTCAAGATTGTGCTTTCGTTTGACTTCTTCCTTCATCTGGGGCTTCTTTTCTTCTCCGTTTTTCTGGAACCATAAGCATCCACTCCGCTCCTTCTTCTTCTGCCTCTAGTATCCCTGTTATCGTTGAATTTTCTCTTTTCAACTCCTTGCAGTCTTGTAGCCTGTGACCCAGCGTCTCTTTAGTCCAGGCCTGCACAGGGAGCCTTTTTCAGCGCCTAGTGGCAAGCAACCAGCCCTACGCCGTTACTAAGAGTTGAATCGGTGAGGAGAACCGCAGTAGTGTATGTTGGGGCTTGTAGGCGCGTAGCGTAAGTATATATGGCTGGGTTCCTTGTGGGGCCCCAGTGCAGAACAGGCCCCGCAATATAATTCGGTGGGGTTACTAGGGCCCCACAAGGAACCCAGCCATGTATACTTACGCTACGCGCCTACGAGCCCCAACCTACACTACTGCAATTACCCTCACCGATTCTACCCTTAATAACGGCGTACGGCTGGTTGCTTGCCGCTAGGCGCTGAAAAAGGCTCCCTGTGCAGGTCTGCCTTAGTCCAACGCTCTCCAGCTTAGGGACCCCTAACGTGCCTGCTTCCCCTTCTGTCGTCAAGGAGGCTGCGCAATATCAAGACTCCTCATAACCATTATTAACATAATGATTCTTTAAAATTGTTTTAATTCCGTGGCCAGAAATGGCGAACTCGAAACTATTTAACACTTCTTGTTCCTTCTTTCTCAGCTGATAAGAAATTCATGTATGATCTCCTCGTCATTGGCGGTGGATCTGGCGGTTTAGCAGCGGCCAAACAAGCAGTTGATCTCGGTGCAAAAGTTGCAGTTCTCGATTTCGTCACACCATCTCCAAGAGGCACTACTTGGGGTTTAGGCGGTACCTGCATAAATGTCGGTTGTATACCGAAGAAATTATTCCACCAGGCCGCGTTGCTGGGCGAAGCCATCCACGTACGTTATCCGTTAAAATAAACATTGCGAGCATCAAAGAACTATATACAAATTAATGATTTCACTCTTTCCTTAGGATGCAACATTCTATGGTTGGCAATTGCCAGACCCAAAAACTATTAAAAACGATTGGGAGACACTGAAGACCGCTGTACAGAATCATATAAAATCTGTGAATTGGGTCACACGTGTTGAGCTTAGAACAAAGTTAGTGTCACTGTAATTCTACAGATAAGCACGTAAATTTTCATTCGTTCGTAATGGTGTTTTTTCTTTTTGTTACTTTAGACAAATTGAGTATATCAATGCACATGGATACTTTAAAGACCAGCACACGATATGCGGGAAAATGAAGAACGGAGAAGAAAAAGAGTTTACGGCGGAAAATATATTAATTGCCGTAGGTGGTAGACCCAACTATCCCGACATCCCTGGTGCTTTGGAGTATGGCGTAAGCAGCGATGACATTTTTAGCTTGGAGAAAGCACCAGGAAAAACCCTCGTTATTGGCGCAGGCTGTATCCTTTTTCACGACAGATGCTAATGCTACTCGTTCGAAATAGGGCTGGGACTATTTGTCGAATTTTTCGGTATTCGAATATTCGAATACTTCAGTTGCTCAATTATTTGGCGAATATAATTCGAATATCCAAGTATTCGAATAATATTCGAATATCCAAATATTCGAATACTATTCGAATATTAAAGTATTCGAATACTATTCGAATATTATAGTATTCGAATACTGATATATTCGAATAGTATGGTGTGAATTATAAATCAAGTTCTTTAGGTTCATTTGTCAGGGTGAAATCTTATACGCTAATTTTGACCCACTTCACACCATACTATTCGAATAGTATTCGAATATAGCAGTATTCGAATAGTATTCGAATAGTATTCGAATAGTACAGTAATTCGTCGTTAGTGTCACGTTTTTACCATGCGTTATAATCACGCTCACTATCCCCACCATTTCATGGCATCCTTCAGTCGAGAGTGAGAGAATCCGATATTTGCGAGGAAGAACAAAAGAGTCGACGCGAAGTTGTCGTCGGCACGAAATAGTATCCGCATCGCGTTAGTATCACGCTGCCAGCCCCGATCGTCGTGATTCTAACGAGGCATTACTGTATTCGAATAATAACATTCGAATACTGAAATATTCGAAGTTTATTCGTATTATTCGAATACTGAAATATTCGAAGTTTATTCGTATTATTCGAATACTGAAATATTCGAAGTTTATTCGTATTATTCGAATACTTGTAAAATATTCGAATATTAAATTATTCGAATAGTCCCAGCCCTAGTTCGAAACTTATTTTCTCTTTGCACGTCTATCGATTTCCTTAACGAATGATTATAGATATTGGTTTGGAGTGTGCTGGTTTCTTAAACGGTTTAGGTTACGACGCGACAATAATGGTGCGTTCGATAGTCTTAAGAGGGTTCGATCAGCAGATGGCAAATACCGTTGCCGACGAAATGGAGCAGAGCGGTGTGCACTTCATTTACCAAGCGAAGCCATCCAAGATTGAAAAACAGAGCGACGGTCGGCTCCTTGTCCATTGGGTTGATAAAGTATGCACGAGGTTGATTTTCAGTAAAGAGTAATTTGCATATGATCGAAACGCTAAACTGTATATTATTTTAGGACGGGAAAGTTCATCAAGATGTTTTCGATACTGTTCTCTTCGCTATTGGTCGTAAACCGCTCACCCGCGAGTTGAAACCTGAAAATATTGGTCTGAAACTCGTTCCAGACACTTGCAAGATCGACGCGATTGACGAACAAACGAACGTTCCAAATGTATACGCCGTCGGCGATGTCCTTCATGTAAGTTTCGCATATTTGTAAATTTATGTAAATTCTTGAAAATAGAAAGACCATGCTTTCTTCCTTTATTCGTTTATTTCAGATACATGTTTAATTTCGTGGTACAATTTTTGGTATTTTAATAAATGTTTTTTACGATGTAGTGTGTATAATATATCGGGAAATTAATTTCTCGCGAGATTTTCTATTAATGAAAATACATCTTTGAGATCCGATCACTTCAAAATTCAATTCATCTATTTTTTTGTTCTCGGAAATTTTGTTCAGCTTACGTACTTCTTAGTCCATGAAAGTTTTTCACGTTATTTTGAAACTTTAAGAAGCGCGTTGAGGGTTAATCCCCGTTTACTTGAAATAATAATAATAATTATGAAATACTTCGATCATCACAGGAGATCCTATTTGTAAAACAAATAAATCTCGTGCGACCATAATTAACGACACAGGCCATTTACGACAATTTTTCGCACATTTCAGAAAAAACCGGAGCTCACACCTGTTGCTATACACGCGGGCCGATTGTTGGCAAAAAGGTTATTCGGAAACTCAACGGAGCAAATGGATTACGTGAACATAGCGACGACCGTGTTCAGTCCTCTGGAGTATGGCTGCGTCGGTCTCAGCGAAGAGTCAGCGATCGCCATTCACGGGGACGAAAAAGTGGAAGTTTACCACGCATATTACAAACCAACGGAATTCTTCATACCGCAGAGGGATATTTCTCATTGTTATCTAAAAGTGATTGCTCTTCGAGATGGTGACCAAAGAGTGCTTGGCATTCATTTCATTGGACCGAGTGCTGGCGAGGTGATCCAAGGCTACGCCGTTGCTATGAAGTACGAGCTCATCCGTGTTTCTCGCTAGAATATTTGATTACTTTTCGTATTACTATCTCTTATTTCGTTTTCAGGTGCAATCTAACATTTCCAAAACTGAAAGAGACGGTTGGCATTCACCCGACCGTCGCGCAGGAATTCACACGCGTGACCGTAACTAAACGTTCCGGGCTGGACCCCAAGCCACAGAGCTGTTGCAGTTAAAGTGCATAAATTCCGGACTCGTTGCATCGCTGGTATTTGTGAATATGTACTTTCAAGTACGATCGGCAGTATACGTTCGTTCTTGCGCGCAATCATCATTCGCCTCGGCGCTAACTTACCAAGAGGAGGGGCTTCAAACTGGAGATATTTTCTTAATAAGCGCGGATAGAAGAATTTTCTTACAACGTTACAGTATTTTGGTCACGATATCCTAGTACTTAGATTAGTAAAGGAATTTACGACGTGTAACGTCGTACGGAAGACAGCTGCTTCGGTCGGAGCGGATATTCATACGAATCTAATTCCTAATTTTCTCGTCCAATCTGTTTTACTTGCAGCAACATTTAGAGATATAATTTCGGCCGCGTAACGGCACGCTATTCCCTTGTATACATTCGAATGGAAAATAAAGAGCAGTAAAGTGGTTTACACGTGTTTATAAATATTTATTAGTCGATGCGTTAAAGCGTAAAATTGTGATCGATAAATTACACATAAGGGTACCAAAATTCGGCTGTTGTCATGCTTGAGGTTTCTCTTTTTTTCTCAGCCTTCTGATCCTATTAGGTAACGTTTCTCGCGTTGTTGGTCTTCTTTCTTTCTTAAGATGTCGGTAACACCACATCTCGGGGCTGCCATTAACTATAACCAATATTACGGTCATACAACAACGAAGTGTATTTCGAAATTCACTATTTGGCCGGGATAAATGAGCGAAAAGACCTTTAAATATACATGGAAATGCGGGAAAAGTGGCGGGTATGCAAACATTAACTGGTCGGAGAAGACAGGAAGACGTAACTTCGCGGGAAAAATATTAGA
This sequence comes from Andrena bicolor, assembly GCA_960531205.1. NCBI lineage: Eukaryota > Metazoa > Arthropoda > Insecta > Hymenoptera > Andrenidae > Andrena > Andrena bicolor. Next base: position 1,337,101 of record OY482666.1, read on the forward strand.
AAGACTGAAAGGAACGTTTGTATGCACGCAAAAGGGATTTATATATGCGCTAGAATTTTTTTTAAAGTTTGTTAGAAAGAATAAAGGGTGATGAAGGGAAGACCGATGAAAAGCAGAAGGATAATGGAACTCACCCCGCAAGGACAGAGAAGATTAGAAGGCATTAAGAGGAAATCTCGCTGCAGTCTTTAGTCTTTCACGAAAGAACCATGTAAATGCACGAAACGCAAAATAAAAATTCACTAAATGTGCTGTAAATGCACCTCGAGCGTCATGTTATCCAGTTGCCCCGTGATCGGAATATTGCCAAATTTCTGCAAAGCTTTTATGGCACTTGTTATGGCGATTTCCTCGTGCAGCGCGTCGGAATCGGCGGTGCCGGTTTCTAGGTACCCGTACTTTTTCATGAAATCCATCTACAACATAATGTAAATAGTTGTACACTTTTATTAATATCTTTATGGACATGTACTGAAGTTTCACATCTATTATAGTCCACATATTCTATAGTAACACTATTTTTAATTGTTAAGAAGAAAAATAAACACGCATTTCGATGAATTTGTAATTCGAAGAGAATTATCTCAATTCCTTTGAAGCTGCATTTTTCTAACTTAACGAGGAGCAAAAAGTTTTTTACTAAATACTTGCAATTCAACTTGCGATTCATTCGAAAAAAATGAATGCTAAATGCTATTCTTTCGAATTAACTAACTTCGACGTACAGTTGAACTTAATGACTCATTTCGAGACTTATTAATTCATTTTTACCTACCGCAGACAACGATACCGAAGAATTGTTAACTTTCGAACGGACCGGCGCCGATTCGTATTTTCCCGGAAGAAAAAATATAGAGAATAAGAGAATACATGACACCTCCATCAATGCAATGGTTCCACTGAGCTGTAAAATCACTTCAATTAGCCGCGATTTTATTCTTCCAACTTTGTTTCACAACAGCTCACGAGACACCAAAGTAGCTCGTTTCCTTTTAAATTCAATGAACTTTCAGTCTCCTCGCAAGTAGCTGCTCTTACTAGCTAGGAACGTCTGCGGCGCTGTGGCTGCTCAATACAACAAAGAACGCTTCGGCAAATTGATAAAACGGGTCGATAATGGCGCCTGACCTCTGACAACATAGAAATTAATGGAGGGAGAGGGAAGAAGAGATGAGAAAGGGGGGGGAGAATAAATTTATATAACTATTGAATGACTACAGACGCGACTATATGTGTCGATGATTAATTAGAATTATTCTCGATTCGTTTTAGAAGCTTCCTGTATCAGTCGAAAATGTAACCTGCAAAGGAAATGTTGCGAATGGACATTCATTGCCAAAATATCGAATAATAAGCTTGGCAAGGGACAGAAACTGTTGAATAGCGTTTTGCTAATTTCAGGTCATAAACATTAAGCTCTCCTTTAGACGCGTGCATTACCTATTCAGTCAAAATGTCATCAAATAATTCGACATACTCAACATCGAGTAGCTCAACGGATTCCTCAGAAGAATCTGATGATGCGGGGATATCTAAAGGAGAGGACGATAAATCTAGTCTTTGTCCATTTGTAAGTGATATATTTCGTTCACTCTGATTATTTTCAATGGGTTAATTTATAGTGTATATATTAAAGACTCTGTCCATATTATCACAGAAACTATATATAGACTTAATCCATATTAACACTTTGAGTGCCACTTTAAGTATAAGTCATGCCTATGACATCAGTAACATTAAATGCAAGGACGTCTCACCAATGCGCGAACGTAACTTCTGTATAAACTTCAATGAAAGTAATACTTTTATGAAGGTCATCCGTCAGAGCTATTTTTCACTGTTGTGCGTCGTTATTTAAGAGAAAATAGATTTATACACTGCTGGACAAAATTAAAGGGTCGTTATAATTTCCCGAAAATTTTGGTAATTTTCAAATGGCTGTGTCTCGACGATAAAATGGTCGCTAAAATATTTCAACACTTGAAATTTGTAGTTTTTTAATCGAGGTTAATTTTATATTAAAATTATCAACTTAAACAGGCACAGATATAGTTTGAAATTTTTTTTGTCCTAAATAGAGAAGTTCTTAAGATTTTAAATAATATTGTGACTATAGCTGTAGAGCTATACTGTTATTACGAATGAAACCCAGGAGTTCCTATTATTTAAACACGTGTAGGAATTAATGTGGTCGTTCGGAATGAATGCGGAAGTGCCTCTGATAAATCTGACAACAGAAAACCGGACGATCATCGCTTACGCCTGTTCGCATGTTGTAATAATCTACAATTACAAGTCAAAGGGAGTGACAACTCTTCAAGGTCACGTATGTATCTTCTTTTACAACATTGTAATCAGGGCTGGGTTAAGACCTTTCGGGGCCCTACGGTTTAAAATATTTTGAGGATTCCTTATACAGGGTGATCCAGGGGCGTCCGCAGACTTTTTTCCAGGGGGGGGGGGGGGGGGCAACTTTGGGATGATGGTAAAAAAAAATATAGCCCTCTTACTTTTTTAAACCCATTTTATAGTGCCAATTTAATGAAAAATTTAAAACCAAAATTTAAAAATATTCCCTTTTTTAGTATAAAAGTTAATAAAAATCAGTTTTGAAAATTTTTTTCCGATAATTTGCCTACAAAGTGTTCCCAACAAAAGTTAGATATTAAAATATAGAAAATTTTCTATGATGCTTATTTTGTTTATTAGTTAATCTAGTACTGATCGTAATTATTTTCGGTGAATCAATCACCATTTTTTGCTCTTGCAGCAAAATGCAGTTAAAACATTGTCGATCTCAAAAGATGGAAAATGGTTGTTGTCGGCGGACTTTGAAAAGGATCCTGTGGTTGTTGTCTGGGACACCGAAACTGGGTAAATAAAACTAAGAACAATACACAAAAAAAAGTCAATTAAATAACAAAATCTTCTGCGGATTTTCTTCAGCGTACCGATTTGCACATTATTCAATTCACACGACGGGAACGAAATTGTAGCTGCAAGAATTAGTCCGAATGCTAAGTACATAGTGACTGTTGGCAACGAAAGACACCAGAAGGTCCATTTTTGGTTGTGGACGTACGGGAAGGATAAACCTGATGGTTAATTAATTGAACTAATTTTTACTATTTCGATGATATCAAGATAGTCAATTATTTCAAGTTGAGAGTGAACCAATTCAAGCATTTCTCAAAGATCTGTTGTATGATCTTTGCTGAATTCGCCTTGCTACTGACTAAAATATGAATAAATCAAATCACAAGATTCCATCTAAAGAAACTAAAGATGATTTTGGAAACTTCGAACCGGAAAATAATTTATAACAAATATGCTTTGTCCTTTAAAAAGGAACTTCGAATTGGTCCACTAGAAATAATCGAGTTGATCGAGTCATGTACAGTAAATCCTCGTTATAGTCCCGTTTTTACTACACGTAGAACGAGCGAGAGGGAACGGAAGTTTTTTTTTTTTTTTAAATATGTGTTTATTTTGCCATATAAAGTACATAACAGATTATATAAATGTATACTAGGTATAAACACAGCCGAATTGACACCTCGTGTCTATAAAAAAAAAATAAAATTTTGTCACTTTGGTGTGGGGAACGGAAGAGTCGGCGGCAACTTCGTGGCAACAGTTGCGTTCCCTCTCACTCGCTCTTGGGTTTTCTCACTCGCGGCATTGGCCGCACGGAATAGTGTCCGCAACGCGTCGTACGCCCGCCTCCAGCCCCGTTCGTCGGGTTTAATACGAGTGTTTACTGTATTTAGTTCACTTGTTATTTTAAAACTCATATTGAATTGAAAAAAACTGCTTTTGTTAAGTGAATTTTAAATTCGGCTTCGTTTTTTTTAAATATATAAAAATTTCGGTGTAAAGCATCGTATATTTTTTCCACCAAGAGATGGGAAGTAAGGAGACGAATTCAATGACATACCAATTTTTCATGATTTCATTAGAAAGTTCAGCAATAAAACTACAAAAGTAGTTGCCTTCAATCGATGTAGTTTTTTCGAAATACATATTATGCATATTTGTTATGGATAACATGTGTCATCTTGTATTAGCTCAGTCTTGTTTAAAACATTTTCGCTCAAGAATTTTTGAAATATATTTTTTGTAGCTTATTTGGAGCTGACGGAACTTGTCTCGGATAGAGTGAAAGAAATAACCTTTAATGAGGATTTTTCGGAAGAATTTGCTTTGATCGCCGATCACAATATCATATTTGTCACTTGGGTTCGTATTAAACGCTGAAATAAGAAATTCAAAAGAATAAAAAGTCATAAATACGGAAATCACTACTAAATTTCGGGCGAAGCTGAGTAGTAAAGCTAGTATATGCATACGCACTTGGCTAGAAATCGGTTCTATTTTTATAACCGATTTTTTTGAAAACGAGAGCTTCTATAAAAAAATTATTCTACATTTTAACTTGCTTTTACATGCAACCTCCTTCTTAGTTGTACCACTCCTTGCAGGACAAGTGTGCATACAAATAGCGTTTCATTATTTCGGTGAGAAAGAGTAATTACGATTGTTGTTCAATTAGGAGAACGGTACGTTGAAGTACCATTATCCTAAAATTGTTGGTGATACAAGAAGACACGGGGTATTCAGTTGCTCCTGTTACGTGGCGAAAATGAATCGGGCATTAACAGCAACAGTAAACGGTATTGTTCAATCAATATTTAAATATTTAACCCTGGCACAGCCTTCGGTTCATTTATACAGTTACGATAATATCAAAGAACGAGAAACACGCATATTATCAATATTTTAATATCGGGATAATTGCAAATGCAAGATCATTATTTGAAAGTTTTAAAAGAATTTTTATATAAAAAAAAATAGTAGCTGGGGCGGGACTGGAGCAAGTATTTTGATGTCGGAGTGGAGAAAATAAAAAATTGGTCTGCTCCAATGTCGTGGTTTGAATTGCTTTAAAGCCGAATCAGCTGAGCGCACGGTAGCGCGTAGATACAGGTTCGCACAGAGTGGAGCCACCGCGCTGATTCAACCATAAAAAGGGGTTAGGTCTGTGCTGCTAACCCATTTTCACGGTTTGAACCAGCGCGGTCAGCTCTACTCTGTGTGTGCCTCTTGTGTGTGCGTGCCAGGGGTCACTGCTCCGCGTCAGCTGTTTCGCCTTTATGTACGCAGTGATGCCAGACTCGTGAGACGTGGGACAAACGCTTACCCCCACTATGGCCGGTATTCATAGTCGCTATTTATTCTTAAGCAAATGCTTAAGCATGCGGCATCTTCTACTGACCTAGTAGCTGGTAAAGGATGCCGAATGCTTAAGCATTTACTTAAGAATAAGTAGCGACTATGAATACCGGCCTATGATCCCCGCTCTAACTACTAACTAAGGGCGGTATTCTCAGTCGTTGCTTAAGACTTAAGATCGTTCTCGAAATGCCACTCTGGAATAGGACGCACAATAGTGTAAAGAGTGTGCCTGTTCCAGGGAAACAAGAAAACCAGAAACCAGACTTAAGATCGTCTTAAGCATTTGGCATCCTTTTCTAGTCTACGAGGTTAGTAGAGGATGCCGCATGCTTAAGACGATCTTAAGTCTTAAGCAACGACTGAGAATACCGCCCTAACAAACTACCCCTACTATAACCTACCGTCGTCCCCAACTTTCCTCCCATCGCACTGCAACAAGCATATTCCTATTGCTGTCCGTACGCGCTGCCTGTTCGGCTCTTTTCGCCAACAATCCACGTTGTCGAAACTCAAAACCCGAAACCCTAGCCCAGCGCGTCGGTCGCAATCGCGATGGCGGGTGTTCAAATCCCGGTGCGACGGTTTTACTTTATTTTTATATATATTCTCTAATTTCACTTTCTAACTTCTCAATAGAATAAATACTTAAAAATTATAAATTTTCGACGAATTTTCAAAGTCTGATTTCATTGTTAATAATACAATTCGCGTTGTCGAAAACCGCTGCAGCCGGTTTACGTACGATATTAGTCTCCCGCCGTTCTACATACACACATATAAACAGAAATAAATGCATAATTAAAAGTAAGGCAGGCTGAGGGAAAAAACAGGGAACCTCACAAAACAGCGTTATCGAGAAAATTAAGTTTTAATACTTGAGTCCGTTAGTAAAGAAACAAGGTTCAATGGATTTAATTTACTTCTTATAAATAGTTTCTTGTTTTTCCTTGACGATAGAAGCTTACGCTTAAATAGACAAAGAGTGGGGACATTTCGTGTTTTGTTTAGTGCAGAGTGGACATTTCCTGTTTACCAAATCTTTGTTTTGTAAACCGTCTAGATTGTCTCGAAAGTTATAGAAACCGTGGTGCGGGAAAAACAAACACTTCGGAATTGTTTAACGGTACCGTCCTTACCAAAAACTTTTATCACATCCATGGCACAAGTTTCAATAAATCTTTTAACAACTAATTAGCCATAGATAAAAAAATTGAAAGAACCAAGTCATAATTCACTGAATTCACTCTGCTGCATACATTTAATTATTGAATTCTTACGTACAGGATACATTTTGATTTGGAATGTAATTTCGGAAAAGGGAAATGACAACGGCAACAACGCGGAAAGGAAACACAGCAAGACCATACGATTGCAAAAAAGCAGCATCACTGCAATGCTACATCACGATGGGTATTTTCTATTTCGATTTACTAAAAATTAAATTACAAAAACGGTCAAACTCTGTTTTTTTTAATAAGTCTTAAAAAATTGAAAGTTAAATGTTTCTTAGTTCATTTAGCGTTGAACGTTAACTCAAGTAATGCACACGTCAATTGTGATTTCAGAATGATAGTGACGGGGACTACAGAAGGTCGCGTCAACTTCTATGATCTGAACTTAAAAATTCTTTACTGGTGCGAAACTAGTGGCTTGGATTCTATTCGATCAATTAGCTTTGATTTGCGATCCACATTACTGGCTCCGCCAACTACTGTCACCGCAGTTGACGGTCAGTTATTGCTCCTCAAATAAATGTTATTTTACTGAACATATACAAAAATATAAATAAATATTATGTTACTTAAACAAGGGTCATAAACGCATTGTCTTTTACAGATGAAATTGACGAGAACGGTTTAGAGTACGAAGGAGAATTCGAAGAATATTCAGAAAGCAATATGCAAGAGAATATTTGTGACGAAAAACTAAAATATTTACAGAAAATGAGGACTAGAACTTTACCTGACGAGCAGAAAGTTTCTTCCTCGTTGTCTGTAAATTTGGAACACATGACCCATCGTCATAAAAATAACAAAACATTTATAAAACCATTTCCTGTGGATGCTACACTTGAGAATGCTCCGTTTCACGCAGACAACTTCTTTGCCAGTATGTCTATATGAATCGTTGCATTAATCCTCTTTTTTACCATTTTAAGAGATAGGTTTGAGTACGTTAGCTTCTTTTTTCTTACGCAAGCAGGGTCGTTGCACCAATTCTGTTTTTTTCTTTAATATTGGGGAACAATATAGGATTATTCAAATTTTAAGATTAACTCGCTGTGATTGGGTCATCTATGGCCGGGAAAATTGCTTCTTTTCTAGAACTTCCTCTCGAATTTTTATTTTTCCTAATTAATCCTTTGAACGTTTGACTCGAAGAACGATTGTACATTAAAGTAGAGACTTGAATAAGTATCCCATAATTTTTTTGAAATTTTTTGGAAGTCAACAACTGTAAAAAAAAAAAATATAAATAAAAAAAATAAAAAATATATATTAAAAATATTAGAAATGAAATTACAATACTAGAATAATTTGTAATATTTTTTTAAGGTACTGCGACTGGAACAATGGCGTTAATAGAAATTGCCGCGCTAAAGTGTAATTTCATCGCAAAAAGCGTGGGCGGAGCAATCACCAGTTTGGATGCACATCCTCAAAGGTATTTAGAGATGTAACAGTAAATTGTAAAGGAAGCAAAGATAATTTCGCTTTTTTTATCTATCTTCCGAGAGAATAATTTTATTTTTGTGTTTACCTCTGTTCGTGTCCTATAATAATTTTTCCCAATATTCTAATACTAGCTTTTAATTGTAAGTAATTACATAGTCACTGGAAATGCTCAGGGTACGTTGTGCTTGTACAACTATGAGACACATAAGCTCATTGTGCGCCGAAAAACTCCTCCCCTTCCAGATTTCAACGCACTACTTGATAAACAGGCAAAAGGTGGTAATATAATTTACGTCACATGCCCGCAAAGACACGAAAAATTGACCGCGATTACGGCGCTGAAATTCTCGCCAAGGAGCAAGTATTTCATTAATTTCTATGCGCAGGGTGGTTCAACAGTTATTTTGAAGTTTATTTCTCTATGATAATTAGAGAAAAAATTATTTAGCCCCGCGACTCCAATTTCTTGACTTCCAACAGAAATACGAATAAAATATTTCACTGAAAAAAGTGACGGAGAAAATGTCTCTTTTATTTCGTCATATTATTCCTGTGTATGAAAAAAAGTTCTATTTTGAATGCCACTTAGAAAATCCCATTTTCCTCTTTCACCATATTTTCCTCGGACTTATAGCATCAAAGATATCAGAGTAGTAATAATTACTGGATCACCCTGCATGTAAAAGTGTGAATCGATTAAGTAAGAAGCTTTACGTGTAGATGATATGCTCATGTGTGGCCTCGAAAATGGAGTCCTATGGATATTGCATCCCATCACTTTGGAATGCCTGGATGAAGTTCCTTACAAGCATTCTACAGAGTCCATACTCAAAATAATTGTCCCGGAGTGCGCAGAGTACATGGCTTACTCAGTAAATATTAGTACAATTTGTTATAACAGCTAGGAAATACTTCGAAGTCTGAAATTTTTATTCAACATAGAAAACTAAGATCCAAAAATCGTTTGATAACAATCTGTACTATATTTCATTTCAATGAGCATTCTGAGAGAAATTGTCCCAAGAAGAAGAAAATGTGGAAAATCGATTTGTTATAAGATAACATCGTCAATTTTTATTTTTTTGACAAATAATGAGTTATTGATCTTTCTAGGATAATACATTCGTGATAGCAGCGTTTAAGAGAAACCATGACCTAGTAACGACATCTCATCTGTGGGACTTTATTGGGAAATATCGTTCGCATTGTGCAACAATAAGAGATATACTTTTTGAACCTGTTACTTCGCCGAGCGATGTTCCTCGATTATTCTCTCTAGGGGAGGATAAGAATCTAATTGAATACGATCTTAACGCTAGGTATGAGAACATTTACAATTTAAAGAAATTTCTTAGTACTGATTCTATGGCGTAATTTTGGTTTTGTAATTTACAGTGGGCGTTATCCTCATCCCGGTCTAGTCATACATCAAATTTATGAAATTGAGTACACTGCGACTCCTCTTTGCTTCTCCTGGTATCCCGAACACGGCATCGAAAGATTTCTGATGGTTTCTAATTCAGAAGTAATTATACGAAAATTTCTAAATTAAGTTTCATAGCATAGAGAATCTAAAATAGCATCTTTAGTGTCATTTATTTATTACGTATTTTTTATATTATACAGGCGATAGATTCTAAAATATACATTATTTGAACGACAATACAATTTATTCTTTGATGGAAGAGACAGACAAGTTTCAAACAAAATACTTCGTTAACGCTATTATCTTTTCTTCAGTATAAATATAGATTGTTAAACGACACGTCGAAAATGATACGAGGAACATTTCTGGGACCACTTTTCGGCGCACCGGTTCAACATTTCAAGGTAATCGAACGTATAAAATTGAATTTTATACATTAATTGGAAATCATGGTCCAACAAATATTACTAATTCTATAGCTATTACCTAGCAGAGAACGTAACAGTGGCAAGCACATAGTGTGTGCGACTGACAAGGAAATTGGTCTCCAAATTGTACCTTTCGATGGCAACCCATACAAAAGTTTGGGAATGATAGGGCATCCGCGCAAGGTATTGAAAATTTTACGCGCGCAAAGAAAGCCTGAGTTTTTATAAACCCGATTTTAATAGATTACTAACGTCTGCGTTAATCACGATGGAAGCATACTATTCACTTCCGGTTATAACGATCTCTGTGTTTTGATGTGGAAAATAAATTGCAGGTGAATTTTTATAAGTCACACGTGTCGTATTGTTCTTTTACAAAAATTACCTGACGCGTAAGAAATGTTGATATTTACATTTATATTTTATAGTTATACAGTCAATTTTCTATAATTTATCTAATATTTACAGAGATACTGAAATTTCAATTTATCTTACAGCTGTATGTATTCGCTCCAATTGTTAGATTTCGCATTTGCGAAATTTTTATAATATAATCGAACAGTTGATTCTGTATCCTCATTTAACGATAATAATTTTTCGTAGATCTGTCGACGTATTGGCACACATCGGGGGTGATGGTCTCTCGCCATATTATTCCCTCATCCGCGGTGGAAGGAAAGGTTGGCTCATCAAAGAAATGGAAGATCTCTTTTATTACGCTCAAATTTTGCATCAAGGCGAAAACACAACTGCTACTAGGATGGTATCCGAGAAAGTTGCTACCAACCAGATACCGAATCTCATGCGAGCTATCGGATATTATCCCAGCAACGAAGAGGCAAGAATTTTATATTTTATAAAAAAAATTCCCGGGGTCATTGATTCATTCGCAAAAGAATATCTTATTTTGTTCTAATATACCTGCTTAATATTTTAGATAGAGATTTTTATGGGCGAGATCTCTTACAGAAATTACGCGGAAACTGGTCAATTGGTTGAAGAAATTACGTTCGAGGACTTCGTGAAACTATATATAAACCATCGTCCACCTTTTGGAATTTCTTTGCGTCAATTGCGAGAGGCTTTTCAGGTTTTTACGAATTCAATATGCGATCCGTTTATGGCTGATGCAAACCCAGTTTTGAGTCGAGAACAGTTTATGAGTATATTATTCGGCGATGGTCCTGAAGAGTTGTCGGAGAAAAGCGATGAAGTTTTCGGTTGGTTTACATTCCTTTTCCTACTATTAGATATTCCGATATCAATTTCGGAGTATTGATTATTTCAATTCCACGAGGCCTTTCAGGCGAACCATTGACGCGTCAAGAAGCACATATGTTCCTCAAGTTTCTTACTGGGTCTGCAGACAATTTAGATGAAACGCATCATCAGGATTATAAGAAACGGCCTGTGTCCACCGATTTTACATTTTTACCGGAGGTAAAAATTTTAATAAATTTGAATGGTAGTCAATTTATTAGTTTTTCAACTTTAAATTAGAAACACTAAAAGCAACCCATCATTATTTGTAGAACAGATTAATGCATTTTTTATCTCACATTACTAAATTCTTACGCAAAGGGTCGCAGAGATTTGAATTGCTCTTTACTTATTGAAAGGAAACACACATCGTGTCAGAAGAATAAAAAAATCTGTTATCTGTACATATCCAAATTTATTTCTTGATCTATCCAGACTGTTATTGAAATATTTAACTTCGCTATACAATGCAAGAATGCTACAAATGTGATTTTCAACCAGCTGAAAGTCATGCGAGCCGAATAGCTAATAAAAAATTACAAACATCGGTAGAAAACACATAGTTAAATGTCGAACGAGAAATGTGTGCCGCGCGAGCGCGAAGTGAAAAATAAATAGGTGTTAACAGCAAGAAAGAAGAGTAAATCGTTTAGGCTCGCCGAAAGTAATGTATTATTATTTTATGATACAGAGGATATCTTACAAAGATTTCATCGCGGACATCATGGGAATTGAATTGTCAGAGGAAACGAGGGCTGACGACGAATAATTAATCCGTGCCATTTTAGTTGCATCACTGGCACCTGAATGTCGATTACTATTATTATTAATATTATTATCTTTACAATGTACTGCAAGTTCTATTAAACATGTACGAACACTAACGTGTTTAGCAATCCATTTCTGTTTTATGCGTTAGAAGGGGAACGACGTTCCAGCGACAGGCTCAATTACACGAAATTCGTTTAACAATTACACGGGCCAGAGAATGCGGACGTCGAATACAATGTTAGTCCAACAGCGACGGTACAAACATTTTTCTTCCTGCCTTCAGTACCGACCGATGTTCGTTCCTTTTTCTGCTGCGGGATTTCGTTGCAGTTGATATCGAAGAAGTCGAATACAATTCGAAAGTATCAATCAACTACAGATCTTCCTACCGAGCATCATTTTCTTTGCTGTTCCCGATTAAAGTATTCGTTTATTAGAAACCGGGTGTGTCGAATATCACGCTAACGTCTTATCGAATTTCGCCGAACAACAAGAGTAGTCGGAACGCTAGTTATAGGCCTGGCAACAGATTTCGATAAAGTCAATACAGCTGCGTTACAATCATTTAGGAATCTTTCGTCGGCAAAAGAGCTGTTGCGAAGAACGAATAACTACTAGACTAGAAAAATGATAAAAAGATCCGCTCGTTAACTTTTCGATTACTCTAAAAACAAAGCGCGAAGAAATCAATGGAAACGTTGTAACAGGAAGTCTCGCTTTCCGAACGTAATGATAAAAGAAACATAATGGGGGGGGGGGGAGGAGGAGGAGGAGGAGGAGGAAGGAGAAGGAACAGAAACCTCAATGTGCATAGTTATAAAAATTTTAGCGATTAGAGTAATAAAAAGAAGGAAAATAAGACCGTGGCCTAAATGATAACACGGGTTGTTTAAAGCTTGAAAATTAATTAAAACTGGTTTTCTTTTTTTAAGGGATGCGATAATCCAACGGAACACAGACACCGCCAGCAGTGCCGACAGTCGTATCAGCCACAATATCGCGATTATTTCGAGTTGATAAAAAACAACACAGCCCTCCCCTCTCGTGCTAGAACCGAAGAATTCTCGCTCTACGACGTAGCCTAGGATTTCGCTCTAGAATGCTACCCAACCGCCTATCGGCTCGGCTACGATCGAATTTATACACGGCGCAGTTTTTGTCGTTTCAAAAGAAGTACAAACAAATGTACACAAAAAACCTTATTTCATTGTTATAAACTCTAGGGCGTATGTACAAGTTATATACAAATATTTTTTCTTTTTCGTTATTGTATCAGCTTAAGAAAAATATCAACGTGGGAACAATATTCGTTTGTTCACTAAGAAGAAAAGAAGGAGAACGCTCAGAGTAACCCGTGACCAATCGATCTTCTTTCTCTTTCGGCCAGATTTTCCTGGCATGTTCCCGTACATAATTACGTCGAATGTTGTTCAATAATTGTGAAAATGCGTTTCTTGGCAAGCGATTGTTTTCGGGAATTTTAATGAATCCAATGAAATTTCTTGAGAGATTTTAAACTATCGAAGTCTCTAGTGAAATTCTGTAAGCGAGAAGTTATAGTAGATCATAAGATGAAACTTTAGATTTTATTATGGTAATAGTCATTAATCATTTTGGTTAAAATCTTCAAAAACATCTAATTTTCAATAGTGTCGTTCATAGTATTTTAAAGCATTCAGTTTTAATACTAGGTAACGGTATAACTAGCGATAGTTGTAATTATTTTACAAAACTGATTGAGGATCTAAAAATGTTTGGAAGACTTGATAGTATCGACGAATATAAAAAAGTTAAAATTTAGAAACAGAAGAATATTTCACTACTGAAAGTTAGAAATAATTGCACGCAAATCTGTAGAAGTAACTACTAATTTGAAGATAAATTTTAATACATTATTATTATAGAGCAACGTGGTGAATGACTACTTTCGAAAAAAGAATTCAAATTCTTTGTTTTCTGTTATAAAGTTGTAGCCAGATGTATAAATAGGAATCGCGGTGCCTCATAGCCGTCTAAAAATAATTGTAAATAAATATCCCTATATTTCAAAATTTCCTACAAGAATTTCGAGCCATTCGTCAACTTCAATTTACTTACAAAAATTTTCTTTACAGTCTTTTCTGAAACTACGTCAAATAAAAAGAAACATAAGCTGCGCAATACTCTCTGAAGTGTAATTTCAATATTGCACAAAGTATATACAGAGAGTGACGATAATTAAGTTCCAGGACTGGGATCATTATGTGCATTTTAAAAGCGTGTAGGAACAGTAATTTAAAATGCAGAAAGATCTTTTTGAAAACTGGAAGCTGGTTTCCATTTCAGCACAGTGGAATATTGCGAAAATATTTTTTGAGATTTTTTCTTATTCATCAATGTTCGATCTATGCTGAAAGGCAGAGATTTTGCAAATGCAGAGAACGTTAAAAGAAACAATAAATGGATAAAGGAGTTACTTCTCCTGACTTTACCAGTGAAAAGTATGTGGCACTTGAAGCCCATAATTTTAAAAAATATTAAATAAGATTTTTTAAAATTCATAGTCCTAGTATTTAATTGCGTAGCTTTGAATTTATTTTTTCCTAAATTCTTATATGACCTTGAAATCATTCTCACTTTATAGTATTTCATATTACGATCCGTGTATTTTAACGTGCGTTTAGAATTTTAAGGCTCTCAAGCTATTCCAATGTAACAGAACTTCAAACCCTTATTTTTCCTCCAGAAGTCCTTAGAATTGTTCAAACTGTCAAAGAAGAATTACAAGTTCCTCGAACGCTTCCTGATTTGAACAACACTCGAAGTAACCCGAACACGCTTCACCGAGTCACTGGAAAACTTGCAAGAGGAAGAAACCGAAATGGCCATTCTCAAGTACGTCTAGAAAGCAAATTTCAACACGCAGAGACTATCTGCCGCTATCAGTCGTAGTAGTCCTCGCTATTCTGCACGATATCGTGCTTCTTCCTACAGTCCGGACAGTACCACTTGCCCTTTGGAGGCACCATGATCCCCACGCACTCGAAATGAAACCATTCGATACGACAGTCTTCTCCATCGCAGGCTATCATTTCCGACACTTCGTCGTACGGACACTGACAGTAGCAGTACAAATTAACTGGCCGCTCCGGTATCTGCGCGTTGGTTTCCGGCAGGTGGGTCTGAATCTGCTGGCTAGTCTCTACTTCAGAGTCACTGGAATCGCTGCTACTTTCAGCAGGTTCCTCCGATTCTGTCGCCGAGGCCGTGGCGATTCTCAGACTCTCAGCCTGACTTTCCGTCGGCCTGTACGGCATGGTTTTCCCGCCGAAAGAGAGTCTCGGTGGCAACGGCTTGACACTCGGCACTGGCACGAAAGGCGTCTCTACTTTCCTCCACTTTATCGTCGGCTGCTTCTCCACCTCCTCGTCGCTGGAGTCCCCGTAAAATCGTTTCGGTACTCGTTTCCGCTTCGACGAACGCTTGTTCTCCGTCTCCGAGCCACTGCCACCGATGCTCTGGCTCATTATTTGCATCGTCTGAGACTCGACCCTCGTGTTCACGGCGTGCATATCGTTGGAAGAGATACTCGGCGCCGAGGCTATATTTGGCTGCATCAACGCCGGCGACGAAGCCGAGAAACCCAAGCTCTTTTCGTAGAACGCTTTAGGAATGTTTAGTTTAATGGACTCCACGGCTCCCGTCGCGTTACACTGCTTAGTCCTTTCACCCTTTTTCCGTTTCTTCGTCTTTACCTTCTTCTTCTGCTGTGGCTGGTCCTCCGTAGTCCCGGGCATCGGGTCGGGTGAGGGAATCGCGGTGTCCGTGTCCGTTAAACCATTGTTCAACGGGACCGCAGACTCCGTGGACGCTGGCGCTACCGCTGCTAGAAGGAGTAGTTGGTTCCGCTTCTCCGCGAGCAGCTTGTTCGCTAGCTGTTGCGGATGCTCGTCGTAGAAGTCCTCGTCCGTTTCCGTCTCCTCGGTTTCCAAGTCCGACTCTCTGAGCAGAAGCAGCGGCGGGCAAACTGGCTCAAGCGGGACACCCGCTTCTCCGTTCTCAATCTCTGCGGGGACCCCCTTGCTCTGAATATCGACGGATCCAACTTCCGCCTGTTGCGCACTTTCTTTATCCTTCTTCCGTTCCTTATGACTAGACTGCTTCTTCGGAGAGCCCTCCGAGGTGGAGCTGTCCGAATCTGAACTACTGCTGGAGCTGGAAGAACTACCAGACGAAGAACTGCTGCAACTGCAGTTGGTTCCGCAAGAACAACTGCTAGAGTCACTGTCGCTAGACGAGTCGCTCGACGAAGTACTTCCGCTTCGTTTCTTCTTCTTCGGACTCTTCACTTTCTTTTTGTTCGGGTCGTTTTCGCTGACGCTCTGCACCGCGTTACTGCCAGAGGGACTCTTTTGCGCCTTGCTCGGGTAATCTTGGTCCCCGCCAGGGTTCGCCTCTTCTTTGTCATCCATCTTAGACCCGGCCTCCTCGCTTTTCTCCTTATCCGACCATACGACGCAGTAATCGTGGTCGGCCAACACAATGCTCCTCAGGAATGCTACATCAGTCTCTGTCTCTGGCTCTTGATCTTTGGTTGTGAAACTACTGCCCGAATCCTTCATCTCTAAACTCGCGGTGTACGTCTTGAAGTTGTCCCAGATGCCGTCCATGATTTGTGCACCCTGCTCTTTCTCTTCCTCGTTCTGCTCGACCTCCACTATGCTATCCGGGGCTGGGTGTGGCGAAGCAGGCTTCGGCTGATCCGCGGGAGACGCTACACTCTCTTCCGTTAACTTAGGCTTCTCGGTCACCTCAGCTTCCTTCGTCTCAGTTTTCTCCTCCTCGGAATCCGTGTCACTTTCAGAGGATAGATTTAAAGGCGGCAAGTCGTAGACGTCTAACACTTTCTTCACCGTTTCTTTGGGCTCCTTCGCCAAGTCCGAGGTCGCCGTGACGCTGTCGATTACATCCACCTTCTCTTTGTCAGATTTTTCTTCGTCAACCACTATCTGTTGATTCACCGCGTCTGTCAGGCTTGAACTGACGGGGCTGGGTTCTCTGTGAGTGTCCTTGTGCTTGGCCAACAGCTTCCGGGATATGAATCGCTCGGAGCAGTCGCTGCAAGCGTACGGTTGGTCCCCAGAGTGCAACCTCTTGTGCACTTTGAGGGCAACAGCTCGGGAGAAACTGGACCCACATTCCTCGCAAACGAAAGCAGTGGGCGGTATGCAGAAATGATAGATGTGCGGCCACTTTTTCTGCAAACATTTCTTGCAGAGCACGCTTTCCGTTCCATGCTTCCAAAACAAGTGTTTCGTGATGTCTGGCTTATTTCTGTACGCGATGCCGCATCTGTAGCATAGATGGTGGAGCTTGTGCTTCCAAACGTGGTTGGAAAGACGCTGCTGGTTCCCAGTGGACTCCAGGCAAACGTCGCACGCGTGGTGTCTCTTGCGTAAGTGTACCATTAATCTGAACGCGGATGGAAGGCTCGCCATGGGACAGAGACAACATCTGTATTTAACGTTAATGTTTGGGGAGTACGTGCCGGGGCACAAATGGCAAAGTAATTCGCTGTAACTATAGAAAGTGGATTTACACATTATACAGATTAAGATTGTCTTTTGATGCATCTTTCGATTATGCAGATAAAGCTCCTTGTGCACGGCGGAATGAAATCTACAATGAAAGCACTCGTACGTCCGTACGCTTGGAACGTTGTAGGTACCATTTGTGCTGCTATAAGAGTCAAGGTTAAAATAATGTGTGTCCAGCTCGTCGAGGGACTTTTTCACTCTGATGACAAACTGCTCTGCATGGATAATTATGGCGGGGTGCTGCGGTTGAAATTTGTGTTCCGCGAGCATGTGTAATCCTAATTGTTTACCGTTCACCGCTATGTGGCGCGCGTGGTTACAGTAGACACAGAAAGGACTGGCTATTTCTATGCAACGTTTCAGCAGATCTTCTGCCTCTATACTGTCCAATGTACCGTCAACGTTAAGGTCGTTAGACGGGACATCCTCTCCAGCCAGCATAATTCCGTCGCTTTGCTGTGTTTGAAGTTCCGCATCATCGTTCGTCTCGTTATGATTTACAGCATCAATTTCCTCCTCGTTAATCTCCTGCTTCTCTTTCGCATCCGCATCGGTGGCTATTTCTTCAGCGTCTTCTTCGCCCAGTTTCTCGTTTTCCTCAACATCCATGGTCGATTCAGATCTAACTTCCGCAGCCACTTTAGTTTCGGTAGTCTCCTCGATTTCCTCAGTCTCGTCAACCTCGTTACTGTCCACTACTGCTAATTTGAAGCTATCAGAATCGCTGTCACCATCGTTCATCTGAAAACTGTTGTTATTGTCCCTTTCTCTCTCGAAAGCATTAGACTCTTTTTCTTCCACTAACAAACTCTCCGCGTTGTTATTCTCCTCGGACTCTTTCGAAACATCGTGGTCCTCTGCATTGTCGTTGCTAGTTGCGACAGAGAACTGAGAGTTCCGGTTGGTGCAAATCTTTATAACTAAACTTCTGTCGGAAGAAGCGGTGGCGTTGAACGACACCAAAGACTGAGATTCGTTAGGTACGTCAAGGTTCTCTTTATCTTCGCTTTTGTACGCTTCTTCTTTACTTTGCTGATCTGACAAATGTGCTTCGTGTTGCGGGCTGAATAACGACCGATTCATGGGACTTTGAACAGAACTGTCCGACGCGTGAGAACTAGAAGCATCTTTCGTTTCCGACATAGATTCCTCCGTTTTGTCGTTGGTCGCGTCTTCTTCCGTTGCGTGATCCACCAAATTAACTTCATTCGTCCTATTATTACTTTCATCCGATGAATTCAAAACCTCCGCGTCGAGCCTGCCCGCTTCATCGGAATCCGATTCCGGTTTATCAGACGCGTCCAAAGTATTAACCGAACCTGTGTCTTCCTTCTTATTGGTATCGTCAGAATCTTCTATATTATTTGTACAACGTGATACCTCCATAATAACTTCTGTTATACTATCATATGGCTTATCATGGCTGATCGCATCAGGTAACGATTTCTCTTCGGACACATTCTGATAAATTTCTCTCTCGCCGGTCTCTTCTTTCTCCTCGGAAGAGTCCTCGATATACTTCGACACTTCCATTATTGTCTCCGAAACTGTATCCTTAACTTCCGCGTTAACTTCGCTTCTAGGAGCTTCGTCTACGTTCATCGTATCCGCAGGTGGTTGACTTTCGTTCAACAGAGACACAGTTTTGTTATTTGCCTTCTTCGCGTGCGTGTTCGCCCTCTGCTGATTCGAAACACAGTCTTCTATGTGCCTGGACCTGTTGTTCTTCACCGGCTTCCTCGAAACCATCTTGTTTCCAACGATCATCGCTCTGTCGAGCATATGCGTCCCGCTCGTTTGCGTGGTTGGCAGCAAAGCGGAACTCACTTCTTTACTCGCCTCGTTACTCAAACTGCACGTACTGGCGTGCGAACCGGTCTGCCTACACAAAGTGCATATGGACGCGGTAACGTCTTGCTTGGTGGCTGGCGAACAAAAGTGATTATAAAAATTATCCGTCTCGGAGAAAACCTTCTCGCAGGTACAACAAACTAAATAACACGATCCTTTGAAAGCACCATAAAAATCTTCAACAGACGTAAATGCCATTTCTGGAACACTATGCTTCTTCATCAGATGATACAGCAGCCTCTCCGCTTGGCCGAACATTCCCAGACAGAACAAACATATGTGACGCTTGTGTATGTCTCTCATGTGTAAGAATAAATTCCAATTTTCGAAGTAGGTACCGCACGCCGCGCATAAGTAAACTTTCCTGGTGATCTTGAAGTTCGGGGAATGCGACACCGTCGATGATTCCGATGTGCTCGGCATCGGTGTCATCGTGGAATTACAGGTGCACAGATTCTGCTTCAACATAGAACACAAGCTCGACGACGACGAGTCGCACTTCGAACACTTGCTCTTGGACGAAGGCTGGAGACCCAGGTATTGCGCATACTCTGTTATTTTCCCCCGCTTGATCTCCGCCCTTTTCTCCTTGCTACTCTTCGACGACGCATTAGTATGAGCCAATTGTTGCTCTGGCGTTACGCTTTTTAAAGTATTCGTCTGCGTCTCTTGAGCCTGTGCCAAAATACGCTTTTTGAAACCTTTAAATACACTTTTCGATCCTGTACTGTTATTTTTGCTCGGCGAATCTTTAGTTCCGATTGAATTATACCGCAACAATTGCTTTTCTTCCTCTATTACGTCTGCGTAAGCGGCGTCGATCGAAGGCTTCAATGGATTCCCAAGAGATGCGTCTTTAAATTGCTGTTCTCCCAGAATGCTCCACATGTCCACAACTTTACTTTCACCATCCTCATCTTCCATAATAGCACTCCTTGGCTATAGCGCTATTACCTATAACAAACAATATATAAAAAAATTAATACAACGCTAGTAAAAACTTAAACGAGCGATTTAACAATTCAAAAATCACTGTAGCCACCGTGAAGTGTTAGAAGCTAAACGCGTACACAATAAACAAAAACTTTTCACAAAATTATAGCAGCTTAGATACTTAAGAACACGTCTGTGTTAACCGAAATGAATTCGCAAGCAGTACGAAGCGCATTACTGCGTAGAAACTGATTCTAATTGGTAGACGCGCGAAGCCACCTGTTACACTCGATATACATTTTTCAAGAACATCGCTACGCTAACATCGACGGGCCAATATAGCGAATCCTTCTGTGCACGAGACTCGAGTCGTCGTGTCGCACTTTTATAGAAATTAACATTGTACACCGATGGAAATGGCAACGCGCGAATCGCATCGTACGTTATATACGTCGTGTCAACAATGGAACGGACGGTGCGTTTAAACTACACTCGATAAGGTAAGAAGCGTTCAATGCAATACCTCTGGCAGAGGCATTAAAAAACTGAGCACATGGTACGACGCGCAAGAAGCCCTTCGCTGTGAGCATCGCTTAGCTACGGCTCAGCCCTGAAGTTGCCATGAAAAGCGGATTGCCACGGCGAAATGAACGTCGTGAGAAGACTAACAAGAACGCGTACGGAATCGGGACGCCGGGATTAACGAGGTTCACTAAGATAGTGTTTGCTGTAAGCTTTTGTTGCACACAGGGATGATCCCAGTGCGACGAGGTTGCGTACCTTCCGGTAAACTCCGGCTCGGGCAAAATGTTTGGAATTACGTAGGAGCGTGCGTGAATCGTAAGCGGTAAACGACACGATCGGGACGCCGCGGAAACGTTTAGAAGTGGAGCACCTTAAGCGATTCGTCGCGATCCGCGCCGAAAAGGTTAGTAAAATGGCGTCATATCAATGAGCACGGCTCCGTCCGTGCTTCCAACACATCCCCAGTGATGCCACCTTTCGTCATGTTCCACCATAGCCCGCCGTAGGAGAGGTTAGACCGAAGCCATCGGGAGAAGGTGGATTCGTGGTATTTCGGTTTTTCGGTAATCGGCGCGGGGCTTCGTAGCTTCCTCGATAAATCTGATCCGACTTGAGCGCGAGCGCGCTGTTGCCTGGTCCACGGCTGTTTTGCGAAAACTCGAAACGCGAAGCGACGGCATCTCTCGTGGACGTACTCATGTACGCCCAACGTAGTATGTACTAGTGATACCCCCACTCCGCCTCCCAACGTGACCCAGCCATCCAGAGCGTCGAACTTGGGCGAACATCGGCTGACGGGGCTCCGAGCTTCTTCTCCTTGTGGATCTTGCGAGGATATCAACCACGCCGCTAGAATTTCTGTCAGGTTACTGACAAAGTAGTTCGGTGTCATACTTAATAATTATCGTTTCGCTCGAATCTTTTGAGTAACGGGGATCTTTTCTCTGCGGCATAGCGGCTCTTATCTTGCGTTTGATTGAGTGAACATGCGCTTTGAATAGGATTTCTACATAGACGCACTTTTATTAAATAGCGATAACATTGATGTTACACAAAATTGCGAAAGACCCAAGTTACGTCGTATAATGTAAATTAAATTGATGTGTTGTGGTAAAATTGTTGAAATATATTAATAATTCGGTTGAATTTTACTTGTGTATTTCTTTATTGTATTTAATGTGCAACGTAAAGTCTTCTAAGAGAAGTCTGTTATTAATTACACTTATTTTATTAAAAAGCTGAGAAAATGATATTAAGATTTTCAAGAAAATTCGTGAAGTATTTGAAATAGTTGTCGATTTTAAATTATAGTTCTGTGCTATTTTAGTTAGGTTTTTGAAATTGCTTGCTTTATTAAACAAAATTATTTGTGACATGTTTCTGGGAATATAATTTCATGTCTTTTCAGTTATTATGCTTATTTTCGTCGAATCATTAACATTTGTAATGCGTTACTGACAGGAATTGCTTCGAAATTTTTATCGCTTGAGGATATAAAATTTACTTATCGTTTCGCAGTTAACCTATATACATAATTTAATTGGACATTTATCTTTTTTCTTTCAATAAATTTCTCCCAAATCTAATTTGAAAAATTTTAGTAACGACAATAGAAATTTACTTTAATACGAAATTTAAAAAAAAACGATTTGCTTTCCTAACTTAAAATATGATTAGAACTGCAATGATAATACGACACAATATATGTCCTGCCTATGGGCGAACTCCACTTACGCCCAAATCGCCCGTGATTTTCATAGATAAGTTTTCCGATACGCAACTGAACGCAACGTCAAGAATTTCCAAGTCGATTTTCTCGAAAATACAGCGCAATATCAAAAAATTGTATTCCTTATTTTCAACTTATTTACTTCTTATAAGTAGAAAAGAAAGAATAACTTTTTTTTATATCGCGCTTATTTTTCGAGAAAATCGACTTTAAAACTCTCAACGTTGCGTCCAGTCGCGCACAGGAAAACCTACCTTAATGAAAATCAATTATAGGAATTCGCCCTATAACGTCGTATTCCAATTCGACGCAAGTTAGAGAAATTATAAAAACGGACATAAGGAACATGGAAACGCGCAAAGCTCGATCGACATGCATTTCATGTTTCCGTAATTTTAAATGCCTCGAACAAATCGCGAATAAAGAATTCTAGGCATTTAATAAAATAAACCGTATGTACATTTTATTAATACATTTCTATTTACGAGTTCGTTGTTTCCAACGAAAGGTTAAACCGCGACTTCAGTCCTAAAAAAGAACATTCTCGTTGCGAGCGTTGAGAACGCGGCGAAAAGTCCAATCGAATTTCGATTGGTTTATGAACACGGATGCATTAAGTATGTGCGTTAGGTAGAATGTGTGAATGCGCCAATGCATAATACATCATCTCATTTATTCAGTATTTCATATATATCATTTGTTGATGCTATCATTTTTTGTGTATTTCTACGTGCTGTTGATTTACGACCGAGCGTATCGTATATTGTACACCGCCGGGGTTGCAAGATTTGACGGTTAAAACGGAGCAAGCATCAACGCAACTCGTTCACGGACGGTCGGACGTTGTCATTTGAAAACGGAAGCCATCTTGTGGCCGAGCCTCCCGTATTATACAGGGAATAATAGTTCAGCGACTATTTGTTCCGTAAAATTGTTCCGTACATTTTCCATTACGTCTAGACTATGCATGAATTATTGTATCACATGTTTACATAGCCATGGCTGCGACGAGAAAGTTGCAAGGTGAGGAGAAAATGTTTCCAGCATGTTTACATTTTAGAAAATTTTGTTATGGCCCTCCACCACTACAACAATCCCTTCGATCTTGCCTTGAGTCCTGCGGTTCTCTACCGGTTCAAACGTTCGTATTTTTCCGACTAGTAGCCGCCTATTTATAACCCCGCGTTACCTATTTGCATGCAGGCTTCTGTGCCTGACAGTTGGTACAGGTTGCCAGGGTACGATGGATTGGTATGTTCCGCTCAACTTTTCACACGTTTCATTCAGAAAATTTTCTTCCTCTTTACACGAATCGTATTCACTGTAGTCTAATGCTGCTTCCTTATGTCAGCATAACCTTCCAAGCGGCTCTTCATTTAGCTTGTACGATACACACATATAGTGGTGCGAGTCACAGCATATATAAGGCTTTCGTCTGCGTAAGCTTTTTAACATAAGTTGCTTAGATATAGGGCAATGTATTTATAAGAGATCCGTAGATTATTACCGCTCTTGCGTTTCTATATTAGCACTTTTTTAAAGAAGTTTATAACGAAAAAAAAAAAAGAATAAAGACTTCTCACTGTTACTTACAATGTTTTATTGCACCCAGTACTCTTTCAGCTAGATTAGTTGTAGCGTTTAAGTTGTGCGATACAGAGAGATAGTTTCAAATGGCTTGATAATGTATTTTATTTGATATTCTAGTTCCGTCCAATACGTCGCTCCTATAGAGTCGCGTCGTAACAAGTTTACTAGCTTGTCGTTCGAGCGAAGATAAACTTGTTACTTAAAAGGATCATCCTCGATTCGATATCGTGTCTCTGTGTTGAACTTTTAGACTCTTCAGATAGATGTGCATACTCATTGATAGAATTGGTCGCGAATATTTATACGTGAAATTGAATTTGTAAATGTAAATGTTTGGTATAGTTAAGCCGATCCACTGTATATCTGTGTTTTTCTGAATTTTAGGTGAAATAGATCGGTGCCTTAAAAAAGTAACGGAGGGTGTAGAGACGTTCGAGGATATTTGGCAAAAGGTTCACAATGCTACGAACAGCAATCAGAAGGAGAAATATGAAGCGGACCTTAAGAAGGAAATCAAAAAACTCCAGAGGCTACGCGATCAGATCAAAACTTGGCTCGCGTCAGGCGAGATTAAGGATAAGAGCACGCTTCTCGAGTATAGGAAGTTAATTGAAACTGTGAGTATAGCTGGACGAGAAGGAGAGAAAACTACGGAAACTTTACCGCCGGACGCTGTACGCAATGTGTGTGTTTCCCTTAGCAAATGGAAAGGTTTAAAGTTGTGGAGAGAGAGACGAAAACGAAAGCTTATTCGAAGGAAGGCTTAGGAGCAGCTCAGAAGCTGGATCCGGCGCAGAAAGAAAGGGAAGAAGTTAGCAATTGGCTTGCAAATTCCATAGACGCATTGAATCTTCAGGTATGGAACAGGGGATTGTGCTTAATCAGACTGAAGAAAGTCCTTTGTACGTCGAGTATAATATGCTGATTGGTTTTGGTATAGCTGGATACGTTTGAATCCGAGATAGAATCATTACTCGCAGGGAAGAAAAAAAGGTTAGATAAAGATAAGCAGGATAGGATGGATGAGTTAAAGGGGAAGCTCGATAAACACCGTTACCATATCCGTAAATTGGAAACATTGTTACGCATGTTAGACAATATGTCCGTTGAAGTTAACACTGTGAGTGTACAGACAAAAGCATAATCATTAAATCAGATTCCGTTTTATGTCGAGACTCCGACGACTCGCAATCACTTCAATTTCTCCCCTTTGCTCGTTTCGCAGATTAAGAGGATAAAAGATGACGTAGAGTATTATATCGAATCCTCGCAAGAACCCGATTTCGAGGAGAACGAATATATTTATGATGATATTATCGGTCTCGATGAAGTAGAGTTGTCTGGTGTTGGCATTCCTTCGTCGGCGACAACGGACAGCAACAACAGCAACGAGACCGGAGGAACACCGACTTCGACTAACTCTGGCACTTCGCCTATACCGTCGCCCCCATTGAGTTCCACCATGCACAATCATTCAAGTGATAGTTCTACAGATAATGACAAAAAAACAAAGGTATATAGATCTACTAGTTCAGATTTGGTAGCGCAGTATCCTCTCGTTTCGAGTCGCTCGCTCGAATACTCCGAAAATCGTGAGCAGAGTGACGAGCTCTTAACGCAGGAGCCAATGCGAGCCCATAGCGAAGGGATACTGTACGATACTTTAACGATTCAGGATATCAAGTTTTAATAATTCGTAAAAAAAAAAGGGATTTTCATGATTTATTTTGATTTCAGCCTGTGAAACCTACAGCAGTCAGGCCACTATTAAATTCACAGGCGAGCATTCCAACCACGGGAAGCATTGCCACCATAAAATCGAATTTATTATCGAGCAGCACTCCAAGCAAGACCATTCCCATGACACCTAGCCATAGCTCGCCTAGTTCTACGAGTAATCACATTGCTACGACTAATGCAGGCAACTTCGCTACAGTAGCTGCTTCGCATAGTAATTCGCAAGCCATCCATTCTACCTCTAGTAAAACATCTTGTAAGTGGATTTTCGTACGATTCGCTGATCGATTCGTTGGGATTATTCTAGTATGCTTGACGATGTTTGTCTGTTCGATATTCAAGCTCACAGCAGTGAAAATGGTTTGTTGTCATCCTCATCCACGTCCAGTGTTACCTCGAACGTGCCGCAAACGATCTCGCAGCAGCACAATAACCCGGCACCTATACAGGCGACACACGTGTTGCACAATCAACAAAACCAGAATCACAACAGTGAGACCGAAATGACGACGCCAATCCCGCCGTCTTCGTCACCGCAATCGTCAGTTAGCAGTAGGTCTTCGCCTCTGCCTGCAAATTCCTGCTCGCCAGCGCCATCCACTGCCAATGGTCTCATCCCTAAGCTTCCTGACGACATGTCCTCTTTGAAATCTATAGCCCAACAAGTAATTGTCCGAGCAGGTCTGGAAATACCGCCGTCCGAGTCGAATAGAAACATTTTTGATAGCGCTAAGGCGAACAATAACAACAACAACAACGCTACCTCGGAAGCGCATATCCCTCCTTTGCTTGGCGTAGCGCCGCTCGGACCGGTGCCACTTCAAAAAGAACACCAGCTGCAGTTCCAGATGATGGAGGCGGCTTACTACCATATGCCCCATCCGTCTGATTCTGAACGGCTGCGATCGTATTTACCGAGAAATCTGTGCCCAACGCCTCCCTACTACCAGCAGGTATCGTTACATCATCTGACCTTCGCTAGCTAATTGTATTTTAGAAATATCCCAGTAACGTAATCCCCGTGTTGTCGGTTTTTCTTCATGTTTACATCGTTCCTCAGGTCCAACTTCCCCATTCTGACACCGTCGAGTTCTTTCAACGTCTTTCCACGGAAACGTTATTCTTCATATTTTATTATATGGAGGGCTCCAAGGGCCAGTATCTGGCCGCGAAGGCTCTGAAGAAACAAAGTTGGAGGTTTCACACCAAGTACATGATGTGGTTTCAAAGACACGAGGAGCCGAAAGTGATCAACGAGGAATACGAGCAGGTTAGCGATCGCGCGAGAGTATTAATTTTACAGTTGGGGAAGAAACGGGAAGCTTATCGTGCGATATTTTTTCTTTCAGGGAACCTACATTTATTTTGATTACGAGAAATGGGGGCAAAGGAAGAAGGAAGGCTTTACTTTCGAGTACAAGTACTTAGAGGACAGAGATCTGAATTAACAGTCCTGTTGCTCGTGGAGTCTCCGAAAAATGCACTATTTCTGTACCGGTATTATCGAAAAAAGAAAAAAAGAAATCGAAAAGACAGATTTTATTTTTTACAATTCTATATTTTCGCAAAATATAATTTTATTTATTGGTAAAGAGTATCTCAGAAAGAAACGTAAATACGAAACGAAAATACGAAAGAAGAGCTCGTGCATACAGCAGGCAATGAAGGTACTTCATTATATTTCGATGTTGCGACGGTAATATCTTCTGTGTATATTCCTTTTCGAGAACAAATACGAAACCGAAACACTCAAATCACGCAATCGAAAGAAAACGAAATGAACGAAATGCAACTTTATTGGGAAAAAAAAAAAATAAAACAGAGAGAGATAGAGGACGGAGTTAATCGGGGACGCAGTAAATTGTAACTATATATATATATAAAAGAAAAAAAAAGTGAAAAGAAAAGAAGAGTAACAATACGAAAGGCACCAGAGACACACTTTCGACAGTTTAGTGTGCGGTGTGTGATAAAAGAGGAAGAAGTTATACTCGCTGGCGACTGACTCTGTAATACCAGTACAAACATGCGTGCGGCCCATCTGCCGTTTGGCGGTAAGGTGGAGGGCGCTCATGCTATGGTATGTCTTAATGTTAGATTATAAGTAGCCTTTTTGTATAAAGTATATTGAGGTATAAAAACCCTTAAATTGAATTACTGTACAGAATGTGTAGAAATAGTGAATAATAATATTATGGAATATATTTTATTTCTCATTTAAATGAAACCTAAGTTGTTTCAATTTTTGTCACATCTGGCGCATCTTTGACACTACCTTGCATTCGGAACATTCCATCCATTAGATTTCTCAGCCCCCAAGACCGGCTCACTTGTTAGGCGTTACCTCGACGGATTTAATGGTCGATAGCGCGTTCGTTACTTAATGGTAGCATTACTTACGATTAGTAAGCTGCCGTTGGCTGCTGCGCATGTATATTTCCTCTCCGGAGGAGTCTGTTGATTTCGCCTTTCTTTTTCTCGGCAATCCCTGCGCGTAACACATTGTGTTCGTCCGACGGCGACTCGTGATAATCCACTGTGCATATGTATTTATGAATTACCGAAGGAACGAGAGGGAGAGAGAGAAAGGTAGCGAGTGAGAGAGATAGAGCCATATTGTACGAACTTATTTATTAATCGCCGGTACTGCCGAGGAGGGGAGCAACATTAATAAGAAACATTCTCGGTAGTTTGATATATGTACATACGTGTATATTTCCTTACCTTTTTGATCTCCAATGTTTCTGGTTGCAACGCCCCGAGGCAGTATAGGCGCTTCGAATAAATAACTTCAGACAAAAACAGTTTTCCCTTCGGAGACTGAAGTGATCGCTTGCATTACAAAAGCCTTCAACAACGAGATTAGCCGTACATTGCATCCCTTAGTAATTAAAGAGGACAAGTTGAGATTTCTCGTACGATCAAGTTTTAGCGCTAGGATGGAGATCCGCTTAACGAACAAAAGGATATGTAGATGTATTCTGAGCAGATACTCTTGTTACAAATGAACTTCTGAATCGCTCTGTTTGCATAATGATATATAGCCCCGTGGTCTTTTTATCAATTTACTTTACTTCAGAAGCCATAACCGATTAGATGCTGCAGTCTTTCTGAAGGCAGATGGTGTCGCGTTAAATGTTGGCTTTGCGAGCTCGCGGTGCATTTGAAATTCAGTTGTTCCGAACATATCCTGGTGGAGTCTGGCGATATGTTTCATAGACCATCCGCGGTTGATGACCCTTCAATAGTGTTTAATATGTTAACGTGTATCAAAGGTGTCACGCTTGTTAATAATACATTAATGGAAATTAGGTCAGTAAGACTTACAGAATTACAATAAACCAAGGATTTTTCACTTTACGCAGCACTACCATTATTCACCGGTGCACACTTTGTCGAGAATCATTTTTACAAATCCCCCGACATACGAAAGCAGACGTAATTGTTCGATGTTGTGCAGAGGGAAATTGGCGAGAATAAGGATTCGTTGCCACTTTATATGGAATGAATAACATCGTAGTATTTAGAAGTTGCATTATAATCGTAATGTTAATAAAAATGGAACAGTATTGTTCCCGGATATTTTGTATTACGAGGACCCGTACAATGCTGATCCATCATTTTCTATAGAGTTTTAACGAGAAAGTTCAAAAGATTTTACAAACAATACACTCTGTACTACACGTTTGCATTTGTTACGAGGTTTCGCTGCTATTTGGATGTAATCACACGCTTCTGATCTTTGTCTTGTATTTCCTAATAAACCCGAGGTTTCGCTTTGTAATTCAGGCCAGAGGCACACGAGCAAAAAAAAGCTACTACCATTGGCTGTGTACGTTGATGAGTTTCTGCTTTCTAAGTGCTTCATTAACTACTTTTAACAGACATTGTTGCAAGCGATAAATCATAACAGTTAACCGATTGTAATTTCCATTACATATCTTACGTTGTTCTTTTTTATTTCGGAGGAGGTATGTTTGTTCTGTGCAAAGACTGGAGGAGAAAGCATTATAACAGAACAGTGATTTGCTAATACTAAGAGACTTTTCTTACTTTACGAACTTAGGAGATAAACAGTTGGTTGTTCTTTGAAAGTGCTAGATTTAATCAGTTCGAGTAGTTACGTAGCGACAAATTCAGCAGTTAGTCGATCGAAGGGATCCGTTCCTGTTATTCTGTTTAGACATTCGAAAGTCGTAAAAGTGAGTAAAATGTGATTTTGTAAATTAACAATGAATTAAGGATCTTAATACAAACTAATTTTTTGATCAACTCGCTTACGAGGGAAGTGGTGGTATGATTTATAAATAAAACAAACGACAATGATAATAAAAACAAATATCAACTCGTGTTCGTGTTATTTATTAAGAAACAACAAACGTGTCTAATAAAAGACAGTCGAATTATTTAACTCTTTCTTCCCCTCGATTTCCCCGTATTTTTCCCTTTCATTCTTTTCCTCACTCCGACAAACTGTTCCGTGTCATCGTCGTCATTGTCATCTTGGCGCTTCTTCCGTTTCCCGAGCTTCTTACTCTCCTCGATGTCCTTGATTTCCTGAAGCGATACAACAAATGTCTCTCAATTTTCTTACGCTATTGCGCTCGGTTTTAAATAACGACAAATCGGACGTACCATTTTTACGATACGTTGCGCCTCGGCTACTCTTTCTTCGAGGACCATTACTTCCTCCTCTTCCGTGGGATACAACGGCAATTGCTTCGATATTAATTGCTCTATCCTCTGATACAGTTCCACGTCGTACTGCGTTACGAATGTGATGGACCGACCGGAACGACCAGCACGCGCGGTACGTCCAACTCTGTGTATGTAATCTTTGCTGTGCGTGGGTATGTCGAAATTTATTACGATATCCACGTGAGGAATATCGAGACCCCTGTAAAAATTAGAAATATCAATTAATAAGTAAGTAAATGTCTTCGTTACTGACCAATTATTCATTTATATCGTTTATTGCAACACAGAAAGCAAAATATCAACCAGAAAGTTCAGAAATTATTATTAGAGGTATTTCGTTTATAGTTGCGTACGATATTTATGTAGCCGTACATTCATTTTTAAGTAAATTCACGTGTAAATTTTAGAGACTCTAATAACGTGAAGTTATACTATAGATATCATTAAACTGGCAAATTTTGCAATAAAAATACATGGATCCGTGCAGTAAGTTACTCAATTTAACTGGAAATATATACAGAATTATAAAATAATGAGAAAATATTAATTTTCTTTCATTATTGTAGCAGAGAATCGATAAATTGTAAGTTGGTCAATAAAGAAAATAATAAAAATAAATAAAAATTTTCACCATAATTATTGTATAAATAGTCAAATATCACTCTAAAATCAATTCGATTAAGAAACTAGAGACTTAAAAAAATACAATGATCCATACTTTATTCAAACATTGTCCTATATTATTAAAAAAATTACTATTTCGAACCAGTCGCACCCTTAAACGGTGCTAATGGGGACATTTACAAGGAAATTTCTTTTACTATATTCACTCTTTCGAACTGATCGAACTACGTTCGAAAGATTCGCGCGGTGCCTTGAATGCATTTACCTGCTGGCCACGTCTGTGGAAATAAGTATAGATCGATTCTTCGCTTTGAATTTCGTGAGAGCAGCTATCCGCTTATTTTGCGACATCTGTCCATGTAGCGGGACCGCGGTGAAGCCCAAGTTTCGTAAAAGAAGAGCAGTCCTGACTGTGTTGTTGCAAGTCCCACAAAAAATCATGAAACTGTTGCCGGCCAGTTCGTTTAAAATATGTACCAGATACACATCCTGCAATGAGAATTATTTGTAAAGAGAGAATTGAAAATTCGATAATTAGTAAGGTATTTTTACCTTGAATTTCACTGGGATGAATATGTAATATTGCTGCAATTTTTCAACCGTCTGATATTTTGTAGAGACTTCCACCTTAACTGGATTCTGCAGAGACGCCCGTTGCAGTTTCTGCACTTTCTTGGTCATTGTTGCAGAGAACAATAACGTTCTTCTTTCTCGCGGAATCACTCGTAAAATTTTATCCACTTCCACCTCGAAGTCCATGTTCAAAATACGATCTGCTTCGTCCATGACCTATCGAACATCATACTAAAAATACAGACTTGTTCGGAGTTACATGCAAGAGCCGGAATACAATGGAATACCAATTACCAAAAATTTTAAAGAGCGCAGATTAAAGCCCTTGGTATTTTCCAAGTGGTCAACTAATCTTCCTGGTGTGGCGATTAAAACGTGTGGCTTTTTCGCCAACACTAGCGCTTGGGACATCATGTCCATTCCACCCACTATTACGGCGCATTTTACGCCGATACTTGATCCTAAAATATAGTAAAATTACAAACAATAACTAAGAGATCGCTGTGCATCTTAGAATATTGAAACAAAACAGGGTTCCAGCAATTATTACCTAAAGCTTCGAACTGTTCCGATATCTGAAATGCCAATTCTCTGGTCGGTGTTAAAATTAAGGCGAAATATCTCTGAGGGCACTCTAATAATGCCTGTAGTATCGGAAGCGCAAAAGCCGCAGTTTTACCGGAACCAGTTTCTGCCAATCCTATTATATCTTTACCTACAAAATAGGGTTTTTTTTAAAAGAAAAATGTATCAGTGTATTCTTCTAATTTGTATTTTGCAATGTACACACATTGCTGAATTTACCCTGTAATGTTAATGGAATGGCTTCGGATTGAATTTTTGTTGGTGACTTCCACTTCAAATCCTCGCATGCTTTACATAAAGTATCTACGATGCCCTGTAAGTAATTATTTGTGGTAAATAATGTGCTTTATTATTATTATATATATATAATATATCCGACTTATCGTCTTTCGTAGAATTCCTCGCATTTTATTTATTTAATACAAAAATGTAAGAGCTGGTATTTGATCGTAAGATTTGAAATATTGTTTGGATGTGAACTTTTTCTTGGGAAAACCTTTTTTTGGGGTCGAAATTTATATTTATGGAAAGTACTTGATATGTAGAGTTTAATGATAGTAATTTGGAGTTTAGGAATGTTTTCTAGCAGATATTGTGAGAGTTACGGTGATTGTCTAACAACAAAGTATTTAGCTGAAAATTTAGTTGGTTTTATAGTTTTCATAAGTGGTTGGAAGATATAACGCATTCCACTTTCCAATTTGTACTGACAAGGAGAGTATTTTAGGTGTCCACCTCCGATGATTTTAATTTTTGGATATGTTATAGAGGACCGAAAAATAAGAAATACGTTTTTTTATTTTTCCCTGTTTTCATATTTGGGGGGTGAAAACTGCGTTGAAAGTTAGGGTTGAAAAATCATTTTTGTGGAATATCTCGAGAACTATTAGAGATAGGGGAATAGTGTGAATGGACGAATTTTGTGTCTTTGAATGCGAAATATCACTGACTCACCAGATTTTCAAAAAGTCCACAAAAATGATTTTTCAACCCCAACTTTCAACGCAGTTTTCACCCCCCAAATATGAAAACGGGGAAAAACAAAAAAACACGTATTTTTTATTTTTCGGTCGTCTATAACATGTCCAAAAATCAAAATCATCGGAGGCCGACACCTAAAATACTCTCCTTGTGAATATTAGTATAGGTTGGTCAAAATTTCGGAGTGTTTTCAACATGATAACTTCGCAACGGATAAATTCCGAAACTCGAAAATAATATTTTTGCGTGTTATTTGATACCTGCTTCCGACTAATATAAATTTGCGGTAAAAAAAAGGTTTCCCAGAGTAAAAGTTTACTCCCGTTTAGAACTATCGCGAAATTTATTAATATGTTTTGTATCGTTATATTTATTCGCAAGATCCTGCTATTAACATTGACGAGATGCATAATAACCTAACCACCAATTTTCCTTTT
The DNA here is from genome assembly GCA_960531205.1 of Andrena bicolor. NCBI lineage: Eukaryota > Metazoa > Arthropoda > Insecta > Hymenoptera > Andrenidae > Andrena > Andrena bicolor. Next base: position 1,370,735 of record OY482666.1, read on the forward strand.
TTAAAACTGTATTTACATTTATAATCGTCGAAAAGACACATCACACAATCCCATTATTAAATCGTGTACCCAATTAATTGTTATATCAATATTATTTAACAAGTGTTGGAAAAAGGTACACGAGGCAATTATTTTAATTAGGTTATATTTTTAGATACGAGTGTTTCGGGCTTACCAAATCTTGCCACGTTATTTCCTTAGTATCTTCTTCATCTGCCTGCTCTGTTGGATTATTTTCTTCCATTTTCCAATATCTAATATTTACAAATCTATTTGCTTTTTGAATTTATCACTGACATATGTATATACACTGCTCAATAGAGGTGGAGAACTATCGATAGTAGAGGTGGAGAATGATAGCCGACACTATCGAAATCACAATCGATAGTTTATTTTCACTATCGATGGTTATCGGTATTGAAAATTGTGAGATACTTAGGGCGCGTTCCACTTAAACCCAACCCAAATCGCCCACGCGCTCGTTAAGTCCACGGATAAGTAGTGTTTTTAATAGAAAAAAAAAAGATAAAGCCTGTTTCAAAAGCTTAACTCATTCCACATCCATAATTATCGCCAAGCTAAATTATTCACGAAGCACAGATATATAATTAAGCGACTATTTTCGACAGATATTTATTACACACCCCATTTTTTCAAAATTATAACTTTTAAATGTAAAACGTAATTATTATATTTTCATTGAAAACAGAAATATTCCGTGTACTGATTTAAATCCGCTGGAAACTCACTGCGCATATGTAGCTGCGCAGAGGAAAGTTAAAAATACAATCGTATGACGGTGGCGATCGTATTTGTGTCATAATGGCGGTCACGGTTCTTCGTACGGTCCGCGAGAATTTCCCGTAAAGGAGTCCATTCGTTCGTTTCGTTCTCCACATTTGTGCGTTGATTATCCTGCATGATCACCGTCGAGGGTAGTGATGACCTCGTACACGTTCTCGCAGAAGTCATTCAAGCCTGTGCCGCCGGAAAAGGGCAGCTTTCCCCTCGACCATGAGGGTTCGTGCAAAATGCTCATGATCGAGTATATGCGCTGTTTGTACAAGAACCAGAACGAAAACACAATGTGCAGAACCATCGCCAAGGATTACCTTGCCTGTCGAATGGATAACCAGCTGATGGCGCGAGAGGAATGGGCTAATCTCGGTTACGCTGACCAAGTCAAGGAGACATAACAGCACGCGATTTATTGCTAATCGATTGTCGCGACCTTGTAGATCGCTCTTATCAGCCGACCAGAATTTACGAACTGTTACGCTGTGGGATTCTCCTCTCGTCTCGTCGAGAGAATCTACCGGTTTTCAGAGAATATATACAAATTCACAGATAATAATATATATATCCGCATTATAGATACGTGCGCGTTTATGTAAATACATCGGCGAACGATGGATCGATGGCTTTAACAGTGAACTTCTTTCGACACACAATCAAATTCCAGTGCAGTGAAGAGACATTGAAACAATTTAACCCAGCATTTAAGATAGCCTGTTCCACAAAACCGATAACGTGTTTGTCATAGAGATTTGATAAAAAAATAGATCGTCGTTAAACTTAGAGTCCCATCGTAGTTCCCCGTTGATCGAACTGATCAAGGCACCTTGATTCAGCTGGCCTAAAACATAGTAGCGTGTTGCAATATTCCGGTGGCGCAAACCTACTTTATATTTCTCGTTGATATTACCCGTAGCTTAGAGGTACATTTTATATTGCGAAAAAGATAGCAGACAACGAATTATTAAGAAAGAAAGACAAATAAGAATCCGTTAGGATGGCGTGTATTTCTAGAAAAAAAGTTCTGATTGGATGTACCGGTAGCGTAGCCACGATTAAATTACCGATGTTAGTAGAGAAATTGTGTCACAGCAATTTGGAAGTAAGAGTAGTAGTTACGGAGAAAGCGAAGCATTTCTTGAAGGAGGCAGTGTTGCCGCTAGGAATTCAAGTTTTATCGGACACGGTAGAATGGGCGGCCTGGGAGGATAGAGGCGACCCTGTGTTACATATCGATTTAGTAAAGTGGGCCGATTTGTTCTTGATTGCTCCGTTAGATGCTAACACGCTTGGCAAGATAGCTAATGGTATATGCGATAATATTTTAACCTGTGTTGCACGTGCCTGGGAACCCTCGAAACCTTTGGTCTTTTGTCCTGCGATGAACACAAAAATGTGGGAGCATCCTGTTACTGTTCCGCAGGTATGGATTATCATTAAAAACAACATTTTTCATTTTCCTTTTGTGTAATATATTTGTGGCATCGAATGTAGGATTCTTTCATTTTTTTCAACATCGATGTTTATTAACAATCGTGATAGTAATTTTGATTTGATAGCTAAGTAGTTATTGAATCTAGAAAAGAATTAGTACACTAGGCGTTAACACCGGCTTCCCCTCGGAAATTTGGCAACGTTGCATGTCACTAGGCATAATTCACGAGGGAACATCGCGAACCTGGAAATTCAAAAAATTCCGAAACTTTGGGAATATGTAGGGAATTTCCTCCTGATTACGACGCAATTTTTTTTTGTTGCCAAAATTCACTCTAAGGGAGTGTAATTGGCTCGTGAAAGTCCGGTTATTTTTCGATTTTGTGTTATAATTCGTGAACTGTAAAATTATTTTTTACAAGATGATAGATTTAATTAAAAGAAGTAACTTTTGTATTGAAACTTTTTTTCTAACTCGTACAGTTCGCGAGTTATAACACGAAATCGGAAAATAGCCGAATTTTTAGGGGTTAATTTCACCCCCTTCGAGTGAATTTTGGTAGCAAACGAAAATTGCGTTGTAATCAGGAGGAAATCCCCTACATATTTACAAAGTTTCAGAATATTTTGAATTTTCTAGTTACATGCAACGTTGCCAAATTTCCGAAGGGAAGCTGGTGTTGACGCCAAAAGGTGGGATTCCCCTGAGGCAACTTTTTGGCAACCGGCAACATCGCCGCATCTTTTTTTCGTATGCAACACATGCGATCACTACCGCACTCATCGCATGCGACATGTTGCCTTGCGTCGCTTCAGTGGAATCCCGCCTTAATGTACATTGGATTTAGTTTATATCAGTACTCACGTGGTTTAATCCCATAATTCGAATTTATTTTCTTATCGACGTAATATTTAATCTGTTTTGTATATTCTTCTGTTGCCTAGATATCTCTGCTTAAGTCATGGGGATACAAGGAAGTTACTTGCATTTCTAAAACTCTTATGTGCGGTGATATTGGAATGGGTGGAATGGCAGAGGTGGATACTATCGTTCAAACAACGTTGAGATTAATTAATCCTTGGGACCCATATTCGCCAGCAGATCTGCGTTTCTAGCATCAGGAGGAAGTAACAAAATGTTCAACGAAGCTTTATTATCGTACAGACTAAATGCAGAATATTTTATGGAAATACGAGAATCGGGAAGATAGAGGGCTGAGACCAATGTGTACTACAGTACTGTCTCCATAAGCGATACATTTCGTGATAATTCGCCAACTCCACGACAGTAGCGTCTCGTTAAGGGCTCGCTTTGGCCCCTCCGTTAAGCGCTCGTTGGTATCCGCGGCACTTCTTGGAATCATTCGGTCGAGACTGAGAGAATCCGGGAGCAAGTAGCAGGGGATGAATGACTCGGCGCGACGTTACCGTCCGCTGCGAATGGGAGAAAGTACGATGCGATGTGAGCCGATATCGAATCAACACTACATATTGGAGTAGACTCGCACGCGGGTCAAACTTGAGACAGAGTATCGTACTTTCTCTCTTTCGTAGCAGACGGTAACGTCGCGTCGATTTCCGTCCCCTCTCGCTTCCGGCATTAGCGCGTCGGAATCATCGACGCTATTCGTTAAGCCAGAGTCGCTCGGTCGGGAGCAGAGTTGCCAGGCAATTCCCTACGCATGATGTCACATAGACTTATATACACTAATACGATTTGTGCACGCCACGCGATGAATTGTGGTACGTCACCGCGTCACCAATACGAATATACCGTTATTGCTGTATGTGTTCCCCCGTAGTAGAAACTACCTTGCCTACTTGAATTGCCTGGCAACTCTGGTTGGGAGCCGTAGACCTCCTTAGGTTTTGGGACCTGGGTTCGGACCTTCTGCTGTGGTTAGCAACGTAACAATTCAGCGCTCGGTTGTTCCCCGGGTCTCGGAACCTAAAGAGATCTGCGCTGGATACATGTATCCGCGGATTGTTGCCCAGTCTATAAGTGTCTTTACGCGTCGCGACGAAGAATAAAGGCAAGCCGAATAGACTATCCGATTCGAAAGTTGAGACTGGCCAGTCTCGAGCCAATTTCACTTTTGGAGACAGTACTGTACAATTCAAATAATTTGCGCTCACAGTCAAGTTCAAGTCCAACAAGTTTCAACTTGTGCAACTACGCTTTTCTAAATGCACTGTGGCCGCAATATTTCGTTGCTCAAGTAAATGTGTTTCTTGTAATATCTGCGGCAAGAAAAGTAAAGTAGAATGAGGTTCACTCGACAAAGCGGAATATAAAAATTGTAAAGGAATTCTGTTAACATATCGTTTAAAGTTGATCCACTGGACAAAAGTGTACATGTTTTTGTTAAATATATGAGTTAAATAATATGCGAAGGCTTATTTTTCCTCTCCAAAGCCTTTTTTTAATTATAATAATTATTGAGTGTGCAAAAAAAAAAATGACTGACGTAATACATTTAAGTAATATTGTTAAATCGCAATTTACGTGTAAGTTTTTTGTATCCCAGGGAAAAGTACTTCAGAATGGACAAGAAGAAACTTAAGAATCGGCATAAGTCGTAGTTTATTATTAAAATTATTTAAAAATTACTTTATTAAAATTACTTTAATTATACATAATCAGTATAAGGGAAGTGCGTTAAAATTTAGTCGTGTGCAGACTGGAGACATGTAAACGTGTCACGTGCCCCACTTTTGCACGCGGCTTTACATAAATATCACAGTTTACAAATATGTACTAAAATATACTATAAAAAGTAACCCGAGAGAAGTTTTCGGTGTGAGTGCGTGGCTCGTCAGCAGGATCTTCGATTTTCTTGGATAATTCTCGACGTCGTTAGTCTCCAATTCTCGGGGACAACCCATCCAGACGGGCGCCGACAGTTTTTGCTTTTCGTGTGCGACCTTCATCCTCAGATCGTCGAATTCCCAGAAGCCTTTTCCTTTGAAGAAGTAGGTTTTGCCTAGGAAAGAATTAATCTATGTGACACTTCATTTTTTGGGTGTATGATTTTCACTTAAAAAATGTTTTCTACTTATTATACTCTTGGTGATAGTTAGAGGTGTGCGAGTATTCGAATTCGAGCCGAGTCGAGTTTGTCAAACTGTTTGAAAAAAACGCGAGCTACTTGAAAAACTCAAGGGATCGAATATTCGAGCCCTCCAGATAAATTTTCTGGTCGTAAATTGTCGAATTACTCGAATATAGTCGAACAAATCGCCAACTTTCGAGTTACTCGTAAATATTCGAATTATTCGAGTTACTCGTAAATATTCGAATTATTCGAGTTACTCGTAAATATTCGAATTATTCGAGTTACTCGTAGATATTCGAATTATTCGAGTTACTCGTAGATATTCGAATTATTCGAGTTACTCGTAGATATTCGAATTATTCGAGTTACTCGTAGATATTCGAATTATTCGAGTTACTCGTAAATCTTCGAATTATTCGAGTTACTCGTAAATATTCGAATATATTCGAGTAATTCGAAGATTTTCGAACGAAAATTGATCTCTAAGTAACTCGAAGTCTTGAATACTCGGGTTGTTTGATTTATTCAAGTAGCTCGAATTTTTTTCAAACAGTTCGTCGATTTCAAGCAACTTGGAAAATTCAAACGCTCTTGATTGCTCAAACCGAGTTCAACTTAATTCGTAAATCCGAGTACTCGCACAGCCCTAGTGATAGTTAAGGTGCTAGTAGTGAACCACTCTGTGCAATATTCAGGTACTTACCATTTTTCCATTGGAAAACAGCATCGATATCGTTCCCGACACCGGCGAACATGCTGATGTCTCTTGGATAATCGAGTTCTACGTAGTTCGCGGATTCGTCAAACCTGCACCAATAAAGTTAATAATTAATAACAGCATATTATAGCAATTCCTTTTAAGATGAAAATTTAATGCTTCCTAAGATAAATTTGGCAAAGATTGATAAAACTAATTGAGGACATTGCAGCAAGAGCGCTGCAGCTCCATTTTTACCAACTTCCAGTAATTTAGAAAAGAATGTTTATAAAATTATTGCTTTGATTTAACATTAAAAAGAAAACAGTAATTAAAAAATATATTATGTTCGTATAATAAGTAGTACTAATTGAGTTGATCAGTTTTTATTTCTAGTTTTGGCGGAAAAATATTTATATTTATCGGATTTGCAACAAACGATATAGAATTCTTTTTACGTATATCAACACATTACAACTCAAAAACTGTAAAAAATGGAGCTGCACCCCTCTTGCTGCAAGGTCCCTAAGCGCACAAATAGGACAGTTTAATTTCACATAAATAATCTGAGACGAAAATTCTTTGTCGTACCTCCAATACATGGACCCACTGAAGAAGTAAGTTTTTCCATTGTGCCCCCAAATCATTGCGCCGTCGATTTTCTCCAGTGATTCGGGGAGCCCTAATGTAGTCAATGGCTTCGGATAGTTTGGCTCGAGATTGTTAGCGTTGAAAACATAATACTTTTTGCCGATGAAAAAGACTATCTTCTTATCCGGCCTTTCGTAAACCGCGTCCACGTGGACGATGTCCTCTGGTAAATTGAACAGGCGTGTGATTTCTGCCGGATATCCTTCGTATAATCCTTGCTCGCCGATCCTCCACAGATACTAACAAGATTATCAGAGACGAAAACAAAATTATTATATACGACGATATGAAGAGTATTACATTTTATATAATTTTATTATTCTATTTTCTTGGTATTCGAAAGAAAATGAAATAATAACTTGTGTCTACCACTGTGTCTATCACTTCTCGAAAACAATTCTTAGATTATTCGAATAAAAGGCATTTGAATAATGCCCAACTCTGAACGACACATGGCGAATAACTGCTTTAACTCTTATTCGTTATTCGAAATTTTAATTAAAATAAAATTCTGCCCATCTCTGTTTGAAAACAATACGAGCCGGAAGATCACTTTGTACACTAAGGGCCAAAATCGGCTTCCCTTCGGAAATTTGGCAACGTTGCATGTCACTAGGCATAACCATTGAGCTCTATACTAACTGGAGTGTGAACAGCAGTTGGAAGAAGTAGAGGCGACAGCGATCAGAGAGAGAGGGGAAAATAGTGTGTCCATGCATCCTTCTTCTTCCTACTATCCCTCTCTATATCTCTACTATCCTGTAGTAAATTTGCGTGTGGTGGGGGTATAGACTGTATAGACCGGTAAAGACGCCGCGCGGGACAGAGGCAGCTCTACCCACTAATTTGTGTACTTTGTCTGATCGGCCGCCATTGCTCTGTTCTCTCTCCAGTTAGTATAGAGCTCAATGGGCATAACTCAGTAATTCTAGTGACATGCAACGTTGCCAAATTTCCGAAGGGAAGCCGATTTTGGCCCTTAGTGTACATATTACCCGCTGGGAAAAGCCTGCTCGACTCGAAAGCTGGGTTTACATTAGTCCAGTCGCTGGATCCAGCAAGTGGTTCGACTGGAAATCACGTCGACGTCTACATTATTCCAGTCGCTGGATCCAGCGAGTGGTTCGACTGGAAATCAATCGATGTCTTGATTATTCCAGTCGTTTCTGGACCGTTGAAAGTGGTAGAGTGTAATAATAATGGATTCACGCAAAAGAAGGATAAAAAAAAACATAAAAGTAGCATCGAAAAGTAGACTTTCGATCCAGTGGAAAAATGACAGCACTCTACTGGAATGAACACACTGTTTACATTATTCCAGTTCTAATCCAGTGCCGTACTGGATCACTGGAATGAACACCCTGTTTACATTATTCCAGTTCTAATCCAGTGCCGTACTGGATCACTGGAATGAACACCCTGTTTACATTATTCCAGTGCTAATCCAGTGCCGTACTGGATCACTGGACTGGACTAATGTAAACCCAGCTTGAAGGGACATTTTTCAAAACCTTGCGCCGCTCAAATTGTTAATCGCGGTTTATCCAACACTCACTCGTCCCGTGAACACGAATATCTCTCTGCGGATGATGCTGATGGCGTCGTAGCTGGTGTCACATTTATCCGGTACGTCGTTCCTGGGTGTTGGGGTCCACCTCGGCCTCGGCCTCGGTGTACTCGTGGTTCTCATAGTCGTGGTGGTGATAGTAGTAGTGGTAGTGGTTGTAGTAGTAGTCGTAGTAGTGGTAGTGGATGTGGTATGATGTCTGTGGGGTTTGTGAGGTCTCTGAGATCGATCATCCGGCCTCTCGGTCCTGTAATCCGGCTTTTGGGGGTAACGATCAGGGCGTCGAGGTCGGTCGTCATTTGGATAGTGATTCGGTCTGGTCGGTCGCGTTCTCCACGGTCTGTAAGTTGTCCCGACGCTTGTCGTCGTTGTTCTGGCCGTTGTAGGACGTTCCGGGGGCGACGGACCGCCTGGCAAGTTACCCCAGAGCTTCTCCTCAGGAGCACCTACAACACAATCACGTGTTCTTCGGTGATCCTTAATTGCTAGTTACGTGGGCGGCATTGTTCGTCATTCGAAGGATCAATTAAAACTATAGAAATATAAAATTCCTTTAAGCCCTTCAAACGGATAAACTTTCTACTCTATCTTTAATGGACTTATAAACGGTACTCTAATTTTCTCTATTAATTGTTAGAGAGACTATACAGGATGCATTCAGTAACTATGGATAGACTTATTTTGCATGCAAAAAAAAATAAAAAATGTAGGATAAAATTTTTTCACGAACTTCTGTTGTTGAGCAATACCCACTTTAAATATCAGCGAAGTATGCATTCTAGCTTTTTATCGAGGTTTCTAACACAAAAGCTTATTCTGTGGAGAAAAAAAGTGTTGAGGGACTAAAGGCAAACGTTGTTGCAGTATTCGAAGAATTAGACAAATAATACAGTGTAATTGTATAATGCAGTGCAATAGAATCTTTAATAAAATTCATCTTACAATTAAGAAGTTGATAAATATATGTGATTTTTAAAAATAAATTACAATCCAAAAATCAAATCAAAAGTAATTTGTACAAATATCGTACGTGTCGCTACATTTCTTCATTTCCACTGCTATTAAAGGGAAAACGAAAAGAGCAGCAGCGGCGAGTTGGGAGTTGGAACGAGTTCAACTCGGAGGTAGGAGGCTCTCGGAATGAACGGACGCGAATCGATGAATCGACTCGTATAATATGCTGTAACTGAAATGAGAGGGACGATAAGGGAAACTTATTTAGAAATCCGAGGGTCTATTATCCCCCTCGGCGAATGGTTCTATGCTAAATCCGTTTCCAATATGACAAAACCAGAGGGAGGGGGGGATTTATTCTATGCTGAACGATGAAATCAATTTATCATGTCGCCTTTCACGGAATCTCCTTTTCAAAAGGGAACTTATTTGTGCTCCCGGTGCAGGACACGAGGCATGCAAAACCAGATTAATCTTATCTCCGCAAAAATAAATTGAGTTGCCCTGGATGCAATTAAGAGTACGACTAAAGCCAATTGCGAATCAATGGCCCTTAGAATTTTTCGCGAGTGCAATATTTGTCGGATCGATACTTGACCTTAACGAATTTAGTAATATTAAAAATGAAATAGGTACGATTGAAAAATTTTTTGAAATGAAATAGGGTCAACGCACCAATAATAAATGAACACTTAAGGCTAATGAACACTATTAAAAAATTATGTTTGCATCGCGATGGATTTCACGCGCTGCAAAAATTGTTTGGATACGAAGTAAGAAATTAAAAAAAGTCTAATTAATTAGTTGCTTATTTTATTCAATTTTTTTTTAAATATATCTTTTTTTTCTTTTTGCTGTACGATAAAACACAAAAAAAAATATAAAAATTCCTATATTTAAAGTTTTGTTCTACTTCCCAGTATTATAATGTTATAAAAAACCAAAAACACGCGATAACTTTAAGTGCTGATTGCACCACTTCGGAGTGAATTTTCCCAGAAAAGAAATTGCTCTACGTTCACACGAAGCTTCATTAAAATTAGAATTTCCGGGTTGGGCAGGTTTCCCCGTTAGACGAGTATCGCAAGTATTAGTGTGGAGGAAAAGTGCCCCTCGAAATTTGATGAAGATAAGGGTAATTATCGAGAGGCACGATTATAACCGCATCGACCGCTGAGGGATTGGATAGGATTAAATTGGACAAGCGGCAAGCGTCGTCGAGTTGACGGTGCTCTGTCTGTTTATATCGGTTCCTTGAATCTGACGCGTCTACCTTCCACAGCTGGCTGCAGATTCCGCTAATTGTTGAGTCCCTAGCGAATATTAATTATCATTCGATTCTGGAATACACGCGGTTCCTGAATAATGCAATAATGCAGATAGAACACTGATGTATACTTTGCACGCCATGTATTATGCATTACATGGCCATTGACTTTTCTTGCTCGCGTAATTACTGTTCAGTTTTCAGAGAACATTAATCTGTCTATGAATCTCTAAAGGTATGTAAGAGCGGTTTATCCATGAACGTTAAAATTGAAAGCAATACCTAAAGTAATAACAACAAAATGTACGAATTTTTTAGCCTTTCGTTTCAATCCACAATAACTGTTTATATAAAATTTATGTATGTCAGAAAATGGCCCAACTGACTACTTTTTAGAAAATCTGTTTCATATATTTATGACCACATATCGACCTCATTGCTTATATTTTATATTTTTCTGTATATCTTTTTTTCGTTTTCAGTATTAAAATGTGTTAGTATAATATAGGGAATATATTTTCGGAATTAGCAGGCTCGGCTCGAATCTTTTTTGCGCCCTAGGAAAACTTTTGTAAAAATGCGCCCTTTATTTGTAAGACATTTATTCGAGCTTTTTGACGACCATGATCTGAATTTTTTATTCACAATAGTACTTTTCTAGGAAACTATTTTGTATTTGTATTTGTATATTGTTTTTTCCTGTTAAACAGGATGGCGTTTCAAGCTTATCCGCTTATATTGCCCAACGAACTATAGTCATATTCTTTTTCCTCTCCTCTCTCTCCTTCAGGTCCCAGCAGCAACGGTGCACCGGGAGAAAGGTGGTCTCCCATCTTTCCCCAGTACCCGCCCCGTGATGCTTAACTTCGGTGATCTAACGAGAACCTGTGTTTTCCATCACGGCTACGGCCGCTGGTCTCTAGGAAACTATATTATTTTTGTTGAGGAAAGTCAATGCATACAGTGAGTGTGGTGTGCGTGAGATATGTGAATTGGTCTCTTCTACCTGCGTCTTATGAGCAAGTTTGTCCATGTGAGATCCGCTGATATATATATATATATATATATATATATATATATATATATATTCAATAAATTACGTTGTTCCTTAGTAAATATAACATAAGTATCTATTTAGATTACTTTCTTATAAACCTTTTCTCGTACACTGGTTTCTAACAGGTTATGGGCCCAGTTTAAAAGTTTAAATTAAAAAAATTCTTTTACGAGAAAGGTTAGGTTTGCCACGTGTGTCGTATAGCCAAAATGAATTTTAATTTGGTAACAATTGAGGCTTTAAATGAAAATAATTATGACACGTGGCGAATGCAAGCTGAGGCACTATTGGTGAAAAATGATTATTGGCAATATGTATCTGGCGAGAAAGAGAAGCCAGAAATTATACAAAATAAAGCGGCTTCGTTGGCAGCTTATAACAAATGGCTAAGTGATGACAAGAAAGCCAAGTCTGATATAATATTAACTATTGCACCAAGTGAACTAAGGCAATTAGAAGGTTGTGGGACATCACGTGAAACGTGGTTGAGGCTAGAATCGATATATGCTTCAAAAGGGCCTGCGAGAAAGACCAGATTGCTCAAACAATTGACGTTACAAAAGATGCAGGAAGGTGATGATGTGAGAGAACACATTAACAAGTTCTTTGATGCTGTGGACAAACTGGAGGCGATGAATGTTGATATAAACCCAGATCTATTGTCTATCATGCTGTTATATAGTTTGCCAGGAAGTTATGAGAACTTCCGGTGTGCCATTGAGTCCCGTGATAACTTGCCTTCTGCAGAAGTTTTAAAAATTAAAATACTCGAGGGGAGCGATGCAAGAAAGCAGACTTGTGAAACAAGTGGTTCTTCAAATGCAATGTGGACAACAGAGAAGAAGGATCAATGTGGGTCACTAATATTCCAGAGCGAGAGCAGACAACTCTTTGGAGAGAACAAAAGAAAAAATGACCACACAGGTATGCAAAACAGAAATAAATCAAAATATGATATAACATGTTTAATGATAACCAAAGTGCAAATCTACTCACGAGAGATGCTGTATTTCATGCGAGATCAAAACACATTGATCCAAGGTACCATTTTGTAAGAGATGTAAGTAAAAATAATGAGTTCGTTTTAGAGTATCTACCAACGGAGAAAATGATAGCCGATGTGTTAAGGCTGCCGTCTCAGCGGACCTTAAATGTGTGCGTACGCTCACACAAGCTAGAAAAAGCGTGTACGTATACGCGTGTTGTAAACAAACCGTTTCAACCAACTTTCGTCCTGGAATCGGCCAGAAGGAAGTTTTTGCGGGTACAGTTGCGTTTAGTAGACATCCGTGCAGGCGGGTCTGGTGCGTTTGAATGCTAATAACCACCGTACGTTGAAATAATAATGAATTTATGATTTGAAAAGTGAGAGAATGAGGCTTCAAGGCTTCTCCGTTGGTGGCGCTAATGTACTCGAATCTCATTCTGTCACTTTTCGAGTCACAAGTTCATTATTATTTCAACGTACGGTGGTTATTAGCATTCAAACGCACCAGACCAGAGATGCAAGATGCGAAGAATTCCGACTGCAGCGCCCCTTGCGTTGGAGTAAGGAATCTCAGCTCGTGATGTCTTCGCTCTATAGAATAATATTCTTGAGTAGAACATTACACGGGCTTTTTTGGCGGGATACCGTAACAAATATGCGCGAACGTAGAGTAACCGTCATTACTCTACGTTCGGGCATGTTTGTTATGGTATTCCGCCAAAAAAAGCCCGTGTAATGTACTACTCAAGAATATTATTCTATAGAGCGGAGACATCACAAGCTGAGTCCACCGCAAGGGGCGCTGCAGTCGGAATTCTTCGCATCTTGCATCTCTGCACCAGACCCGCCTGCACAGATGTCTACTAAACGCAACTGTACCCGCAAAAACTTCCTTCTGGCCGATTCCAGGACGAAAGTTGGTTGAAACGGTTTGTTTACAACACGCGTATACGTACACACTTTTTCTAGCTTGTGTGAGCGTACGCACACATTTAAGGTCCGCTGAGACGGCAGCCTTAACGGGTTAACCAAACCGTTGTGCAAGCCAAAGCATGTTTTCTGCTGTAAAGGAATGGGTTTAAAGGAAGTTGAATGAATGCGTTTTGAGAAAACTGAAAAGAGCATTTATTTTTTTTTTTAATGACAATACACTGTATACATTGAGGGAGGTATGTTGAGGAAAGTCAATGCATACAGTGAGTGTGGTGTGCGTGAGATATGTGAATTGGTCTCTTCTAGCTGCTCTTCTAGCTGATATATATATATTCAATAAATTACGTTGTTCCTTAGTAAATATAACATAAGTATGTAGATTACTTTCTTATAAACCTTTTCTCGTACACTGGTTATGAATTACTAAGTAATAGTAACTGAACTAATGTCTTTGAAGTGTTAACATGATTTTGAACTTTTTAATAGGATTACGTGTTTTTTTTTTACGAATTGTTTTGAAGTCACTTCTGAGTTACCTTTTTCGTACTTTTGAATCTTTTAACATACATCGTTTAATAAACTTTTTCTAGAAATGTACATTCTGATATGATGAAGTTTGTAGTTGAAAAAATAGCTGTGGAAAAAGCGATTTTTTTTTTGTTAGATTTTACTAAATTTTTAAATTTTAATATTAAGGTCTAAAAATTTACAGAAATGTGGACTAAGAAAAAAAATATTATTCTTGGGCCAGATGGAAGACCTCGCTTAAATAACTTGAATTAAGTAGTTATCGCCTCCTAAGTTTGAAGTAAGTCTCTAACTTATTTTTAACACTCTGTGTAATATTTTTCACTTATTTTAGTGTGTAGATCCACCCCCTAAAGTATCGACATGCATTCACGATTTGTCTCCTATACAGGTCTCTTCACTTCGAACATTCTACTTTTTAGTTTTCATCCCCTTGTCGAGCTTCACCTCTAACTCAAGGGCGAGCTACAAAGTGACTCCAATTAAGCGGCCACTCTTTCTGATGCTAATGACTCTTTAACACCACTGCCACGTCGGCAGAGTGGAACCGAAAGACTGGCAGGGAATATTATAAATTGTTTGAATCAAGTTATTCGAAACTTACTTTATAAAATCATATGCAGCTTTATGATTCATTAGTGATACTGGAATTATAACAGAATTCCATAAATTACATGTTATAAAATCGTGAGACAAGCCGAAACATGCAAGCTCATTATACCAAAGTAAATCGAAGAGTCTTTTAATATTTCGTAATCTAAGGCTCGAATTTCGATAAGGTTTATACAAAAACCGAGTTTTGAAGAAAAAAAAAAACGGTTTTCGAATTCCAGTGTTAAAAAAACAGTTAAATCGGTGGTCGAATTTTGACAAAAAAAATTAATTAAATCAGTAAAAAATATTTAGACATACATATTTTAAAATTGTTCAGTTTTTTTAATGTTCATGGAACTACAAAAATATAACGAAATAAAATATAGGATAAAAACACTAAAATAATTCATTTAGTATTTTCTTGCAGCAAATATGAACTCTGGAAGATTAGTTTTACAGTAAACTTTGCAACAATATGCTTTTGCCCGAGGCGATTTCAACCCAAAATATTAACGTTTTTAATTAAATAATTGATTACTTTTCACATAGTAATTCTACTATCAAAATCCGGTTTTCGAAGTTTACAAATTTACCCCAAATTTAAAAACTGACAAAAACATTTATTTCTGACTCTAAAAATAAAAAAGTTTCAACTTTCAAGTGCCTCGTTCGGTATTCGTATCAGATTCCTTGGCCCCATACGTGCGAATTCTCTGCAACGATGTTATAGTTTGGCACGAGCCGTAAATCCCATAATTCCCCACCATTACCCCACGTGTAGGAAGCGGTACAGTTTCAGGGGAAAGCCATAGATTTCCGAACGCGTCGGGAAGAAGCGTGAGAAATCAGAGGTGCGGGTGGTTTGGACGATGCTCTAAGCTCGTTCAGGTGGGATCAATAGGATCCATTATGCCGATGGCCCCGAAGGAGAGTCATCTTATTCCGAGAGTAAGGAAGGATTAAGTAGAGGAAGTTCCAGGCGGCGAGTGTATAATGAACGCACTTCAAAGTGGCTGTCTATCCAAAAGGGAGAAATGCACACGGATCCCCGTGTTCTCATTCTCACAAGGAGAGGTTCCCAGGTGTCCGCCTCCGATTGCTTTGAATTTTGGATATGTTATAGAGAACCGAAAAATAAAATATACGTGTTTTTTTATAGCGGCCCGTTTTCATATTTAGGGGGTGAAACCACCCCCCAAGGTTATAAGATTTTCAGGTGATCATCTCCGATTGCTTTGGTTTTTTGATATGTTTTAGAGGACCGAAAAATAAGAAATACGTGTCTTTTTATTTTGGCCTGCTTGACTGTTTAGGGGATGAAACCACCCCCCAAGGTTATAAGATTTTCAGGTGATCATCTCCGATTGCTTTGGTTTTTGGATATGTTTTAGAGGACCGAAAAATAAGAAATACGTGTCTTTTTATTTTGGCCTGCTTGACTGTTTAGGGGATGAAACCACCCCCCAAGGTTATAAGATTTTCAGGTGATCATCTCCGATTGCTTTGGTTGTTGGATATGTTTTAGAGGACCGAAAAATAAGAAATACGTGTCTTTTTATTTTGGCCTGCTTGAATGTTTAGGGGGTGAAACCACCCCTCCAAAGTTAGACCGATTTTCTGAAATCGTTCTTGGCTTCTTAGCTGCCAGCCTCTATCTTCCATCCGACTGCAGAGATTTAAATGTAAATCGAGCAGATACGAGCTGACGGTCGGAGTTCAAGCTCCATTTACTTTTTCCTCGGCGACAATTTACGCCGCGAATATCCGTTAAACAGGTGCAAATTGCTGGGTTTCTTAGTCACCTTTGAGGAGAACAAACAAAACCTGCAAGAAGTTACAGGGCGCACGGAGTTTGAAACAGTAAAAGGGAAGATAGAGGTTCAAGAGCTGCTAGAACTGACTTTCTTTTGGATAATAAGATTTCAGAGTGGCGCTTTGTGGCGTCATGATAAAGAACCGAAGCAATTGAAAGGAAGATAGCTCACTCCCGGCCACGGAGTCCTTTAAATTGTTCCTGCTAAGCATCGAATGGAGGAGCTGTTCCTCTTTGTGGCTGATGAGCAGGCTTCGAGGTCTTTTTTGAACTTCCCTGCACTTCCAATTTCACGAGTATTAGATTTGTTGGAAAGTTCTGAAGTTACTTTTTCCCGCAAATACCAAATCTATTTCACCGCTCGAATTATTTTATATGGAATATTTAAAGTAATTGTCTGTATTACCGACTTAGCACCCTTCATAATTCCAAGATTACTCGAATAAAAATTTATTCCCCGATTATTCGAAATCTTGATTGTAAGATTACTCGAATAAAAATTTATTCCCCGATTATTCGAAATCTTGATTGGAAGATTATTCGAATAAAAATTGATTCCACGATTATTAATTATTCCTTGTAATTAAATGTATACATTGTATTATCAAATATATAAATAAAATGTTAAAGATTTTTTAAAGAATTTTTGTAGAAATTTGTCTTTGCCTCGACGTTCAGATGTTTCGTTTTCTCGTACGAAACTCCTTGCAACCTGCCGTCGAGATCTTCGCGTTACGACTTATTTACCGTTGGTAGAGCAACCCTTAAAGTTCTTGCAACACAAAAGCTCGAGCTTCTGCGTAGGATGAAAGGAATACCGAGGGAAAACGTGTCGACGGGAAAGAAACGCGAAGAAACGATAAAAGAAACGCGCGAGTGTTGCAGCGGTAAAACTCGAGTAGAAGTTTCGATTAAACAGCGAAGGCAGGGGGACGACTTCCGGCGAAAGGACTGCAGTTCCCTCGGAGGGGAAAAGGTAACCGAAAAACCGAGGTAATTAAGGCAGGGAGCAAAGGATCTTGAGAGGAATGTTTGTTAAACATCGCTTCGCAATACGAGTAAACACGATTCAGTCGGATAAAAGAGAAAGAGGGGAATAATTCTGAGATTTGCATCTTGTTTCGCTTCTGGTGTATCTAAAATCAGGTATGGGAAAGGAGAAAAGACAAATTTGGTAAAAATGGGAAAGGAGAAAAGACAAATTTGGTACAAATGGGAAAGGAGAAAAGATAAATTTGGTAAAAATGGGAAAGGAGAAAAGACAAATTTGGAAAAAATGGGAAAGAGAAAAGACAAATTTGGTAAAAATGGGAAAGGAGAAAAGACAAATTTGGAAAAAATGGGAAAGGAGAAAAGACAAATTTGGTAAAAATGGGAAAGGAGAAAAGACAAATTTGGTACAAATGGGAAAGGAGAAAAGATAAATTTGGTAAAAATGGGAAAGGAGAAAAGACAAATTTGGAAAAAATGGGAAAGAGAAAAGACAAATTTGGTAAAAATGGGAAAGGAGAAAAGACAAATTTGGAAAAAATGGGAAAGAGAAAAGACAAATTTGGTAAAAATGAGAAAGGAGAAAAGACAAATTTGGTAAAAATGGGAAAGGAGAAAAGACAAATTTGGTAAAAATGGGAAAGGAGAAAAGACATATTTGGTAAAAATGGGAAAGGAGAAAAGACAAATTTGGAAAAAATATTGCGTTCAAGCGAGATTAGACAATTAATTTTGAAGAATACAAAAAATGTATTTAATGCAAAAATGCAAGAGAAAAGAATCTGCACTTATTTGACAATATTTGAAAACTCCGAGAAAAATGACTTTGGACCAAAAATATTTTTGCAGCGTATTCATCCTCCGATACAATTAAAATTATTGCACAAGTAGCCTGTTTTAGGTGACACACTCTGTACATTGATTATAATAACTGCTGTCCCTCAACGGCAATGTGTTTAAGACTTTAATTGAGCAGCGGTGCACTGAGGTGAGCCAACATGTGTCACAAGCTGTGGGTACTGCACCTCGAAAGTTGCTTCAAAGAATTTTAAAACTCGTTTATCTCAAAAACTACGGTTCGCTTGTAAACACTTTATTCCCCATTTTTTATTTATTTCTCCCTAAAAAATAACTCCTCCTATTGGTTGCTCCACTAACATTGAATATAGTATCTAATACATATCTACATGCTGAGTATTTTAGGTGTCCGCCTCTGATGATTTTGATTTTTTTATATGTTATAGAGGACCGAAAAATAAGAAATACGTGTTTTTTTATTTTTCCCCGTTTTCATATTTGAGGGGTGAAAACTGCGTTGAAAGTTGGGGTTGAAAAATCATTTTTGTGGAATATCTCGAGAACTATTAGAGATAGGGGAATAGTGTGAATGGACGAATTTTGTCTTTCAATTTGAAATATCACTGACTCACCACATTTTCAAAAAGTCCACAAAAATGATTTTTCAACCCTAACTTTGAACACAGTTTTCACCCCCCCCCCCCCCAAATATGAAACCGGGGAAAAATAAAAAACACGTATTTCTTATTTTTCGGTTCTCTATAACATTTCCAAAAATCAAAATCATCGGAGGCGGACACCTAAAATACTCTCCTTGTCAGATGCAGAAGAAAAGGGTAAGAGAAAAGGTCGAGTAAAGACGACGGAAAAAAATCACAGGGGACGAATAAAATTGAGTTGCACAAACTGGGGAGATGAAACAAGTAGAAGCCTTTGTGCAAGCAGGGGCGCGGATGAAGGGTGTAAAGGACGAAAAGGATGCGGATGCGAGAAGAAACGAAAGGCAGGAATAGAAGAGGAACTGAGTCCTCTGGGATATGCAAAGCTTTCCAGGAACACTAAATCACTGGAACGTACGGCCAACATATCCTGCTGGAAGCAAAGAGAAGGGTAGTCCTTCTTTATATTTTATTCACGCTTCATTTCACCCGCTCGTTACCACCGGGGGTGTCTTCCTATGCCTCTGACTGCCGCGATTATCCCGCGGAATTGTTTTTCCGATTTATCACGAAATACGGCGGCGGCTATGTATTTTTCACATTTCAATTATCCGCTGTTACTGCCACTCCTGCCTTGTCAGGTTTTTCTGACAACGTACGTTCTGTTTTTCGTGTTTCACGAGAATAACCAAAAGTTGGTCCTGCAGGTCTGGTTTTTTATTAATTCAGCATTTTCACTCTTTGTACGAACGTTGATCGGTTCAAGATTTTTTGAGTGGGACACGAATATTCTGCTCTCTTCTTAATAAACCTTTTCAGTAGGTGTATGTAATTTCCAGACAACTGCTTTTGGAGGGTCTTACGGAAACAACTTTCCATTTTCGGTGCAGAACTGATTAGTTAAATAGGAGATTAAACTCATCGATCCTTATCTACCATTGTGAATACTAGGGTGGCCCTTATTTTCAACACGCGTTTTCTTTTAAAAGTATAAAAGTAATTAAAAAAAATAATAATCCTTGAAACAGATTATTGCAAACTTAAAGTTTAGAATTCATCAATGATTTGTATTTAAAGAATTTCTCAAAAATAGTAAGCTCTATCGGAATTTTGTTCAAATAATTTTAAAAGAGTACTCAATTTTCTACAATTACTGTATATATCATTTTTTCCTGTCCCCAACCATTTTTTCATTCTAACAATTTTTTATATCTAGTATAGTTTTCAAGATATACAGGAAAATAGGAAAATACACTAACATTTAACAGATGATTTCACCCTGGAAATCAAAAAGTAGCAAAAAATAAAAATTATCTGATACTTCTATTAAGCTTCCCAACAAACCTGCAGTGTCAAAAAAAAAAAAAAAATCGAAATATCGGGGTTATCGAAGTTCCCTTGTTAGCGACAATTACCAATGTCCTTTTGTTTCCTTTTTCTATTCGACCACGTGGGTCACAGAGTTTTCCATCGAGCGGGTTGTTTCCGAGTGTATCGGATACTCGACTGCAGCCCATTGTTTACCCGACTGATAAGGCGTTTTTCCCGAATCAGAACAAAGAAGCAAAGAAGAAAAGCGCAAAGAGAAGCAGAAAACAGATTTCATTAGATAAGATAGGAACCAACGATTAATCGCCTAATTAATAGATATTTAAAACGCCGGGGATCCGCGGATTGTGGAACTCCAGTTGCTTAGGACTGTCGAAATTGGATTCCGTTGTCTCGCTAACACGTATGTAACTACTAATTTGAAACGTGACTATCGAATAGGCAGGCCCACTCACCGTACATCTGTTGAATTCCGTGTCTGTCGTCCTCCGGTAGCTCGTAATTAGAGCTCAATCCTTGGTACCACGGATACATGAGCGCCCCGGGGACCGAGCTGTGCGCCAAACCGAGAGAGTGGCCGAATTCATGCGCGGCCACCGCGAAGAGGCTGGTCCCTGAAAACCAAAAAAGAACGTTCGAAACTCGCCGTCTTATCCCGCCATTCATCCTGCTCCCCTGCTTGTCTTCATTCGCGTGATCCAGCTTTTCTTTCCGGTTCTTTCTAAAGAACGAAAGGGGTCTCGTAAAATACGACGGGCTAGACCGAGGATCTCCGTTTGAAAAGGGAGGATGACTTTGAGACTACTTCTCAGAGGACACTTGAGCCGCTGCTTTGGTCATCTGTTTATAGTTCAATAGACGATTCTTGGTTTCGGCTTTTGTGGAAATTATGATATGTAAATGATGAAAGGAGACAAAATTGTGAATTCCAAATGTGAGGCCCTCTTCTTCACACTTTCAATGCCACCGTGGCTTTTAGCAAAGGGCTATTCAGGGCTTCCCGAGATTCTTGAATGCGTTAATAAACTACAGCCAATCTTCCATCAGACACTCTTTCATCCACATTAGTAATTATTCGTTATCGCTACAACTGGGGTATTCTTCACTTGTAATTAAAGTAAACGCTCTGTGAATCTTAATGTTATCTGCAGCAAATGTGTTTAGTCAGTACTTATATGAGGACTTGATCAGCACGCAGTGACGCTTCTGCATCTATTGGAAACTGACTAATATCTTTTACAAGAAACTTTTCGCGTATCGTCAATTATGCGTCAATACGAAACTTTGAGTTCAAATGTCTTGTGAACTAGAAAATATAGAAACGTGAAATTTGGAGGTTTAGTTCCGTTTGCAAGGTAGGTACTCTAGATAAATAGAAATTCAGGTTTCTGGGTAACTCCAGCGCGAAGATAGGGGGGAGTCAAAAGTGCGCTGAGTTGCTTCCAGAAAACAGTGCTTGCGACAAGTGCCCGACTCGACTCGGCGGGGTACATTGATTCACTCACCGACTCGGTACTAGAAGAGTGTTAAATTTGGAATGGCTTACTCTCCCTCTCTCCTACAAATTCTCTGCGTGACCTGGAGGGGCCTGCAGTGCGAGATGGTGATGCGCAAGATACGCCGAACAATACACTTATGTTAACGTTGGTATAAAAAGGTAGGTTTTGTAGTGGACTAAGATGGGGCGTGAAATAAAGAAATCAGTAATACTAACACTATGTATATATTTGGGGACACAGTGAGCGCTCGTACCGTGACCTCTAAAAGACTGCTTACAACTAACGACTGCGTATTCCGGCGACTGCCGCCCAGAGACGTTGCCATACCAAAACAAACGCCGCGATCGACATCGACAACGTTGCGCGTTGCCCGGTTCCCGGTATTCCTATATATATATATATATATATAGGATGACCATAGTTTAAATATTAAAAACGCAAAAATATAAGATTTAAACAAGAAGTGGTTAAAATAAGTAGTTTTTAACTCTCGGTTGTCACACCTACTTTTTCGAACGTCGTTGTTACACTGGGTCAATTTTCAATCAGTTGTTATTTGAAAACTATTTGTTAAATTAAGTCCCAAAAATTCTGAGATAATGTTCGAACATTGTAGAATATGTGCCCATCATTGAAAGTTGACATTTAAAGTGTCATCATGCATAAAAAAAATTTGAAGCAACAAGAGTTTCGACGAAAAGGTTTTTTGCTTAAAAAAACGCAGGGTCAATTTGACCCAGTTTGACAACCGAGGGTTAAACGAGTCCCTACGGGGACTGAGTCTCTCCGTTCTCAGAAAACACTCAAAACTCCAGCTCAATGACTATTTTAAGCAAATAGCAATATGTCTCTCCGACAGAACAACCGCGCACTACGAGACTTGCTAACCGACTGTCGCGAACAAACGCGGGGTAGCTCCGAGCACTTGGGACTCTGAACAAAGAGCGCCAAAATTGCTGACTCCGCGCCTCATGCACGCGGGCCCAGCCTCTGAGTGCTCGAGCCTACCTTATCACATCCGGCGTTCTGAGAACGTCGACGGCGTTGGAGGATTGTTGTCAACAATCTTGCATGTGCAAATGCAGTGGCGTAATGAATTATATAAAATTATTATCGTGATTCGGTTTGTAGATCATTGACAATTGATTGAGGGAAACTCCTATAACACGCAATGGTTGGATCAAATGTCAATGACGGAATTTTAAAAGAAATTTAGGAAAAATTATCGGCACGTAAAACCCGCATGGAACAGAAATAACTCCAAAAAGGAGAATTTACACGTTTTTGTTTGAGAACCAAAGATCAATTCCTAAGCAGTTATAGAGTTTATTTTCTGACCCACGTTAATTAAGTTTTCACTCAACTTAGTATTTATGATATTCCCTATAAGTTCTCGACTATTTTTTACGTTATCTAAATAATTTTCAGTAATCCTTAGATTTAAAAAAAAAATATTACATTTCAACACATTTCTGATTTTTGTGTTATTCGATTTGTGAAGAAAATAACTACTTTTTAAAAGGTTTCTGTTTCAAATCGAATCCAGCAGTGTATTTTAGCTAATTTTAGGTGACTCGTTTTGTTTATTCAATTTGAGAATATTAGAGCAGTGAACAAATAAATTGCGTGCGTTTAAAACCGTATCTATCATTTTGGTCATTATTCTAACTGCGAAAGTAATTAAGGGTCAGAAGCAGCGGTGTTCAAGAATGTACAATGGTGATCATAATTCCGCCGAAAACACGCAGCTGTTCTAGAAAACAATTCCGTAAGGAAAAAGGTTTGATTGCGAGACCGAATTGTTTCTCGACCAGCGGTAATTCTCCGGAGGAAACCGTATCGGTGGTTTCCGTGGCCCCGTTGCTTTTTCCGGGCAATTACTTCCGGAATTGCGACGACTCTCTTGACGATCTTGGCTTTGGAAGTTCTCCAATCGTAGTTATGCAAAATTTACATTTTACCATTATCTACAAAGAATATTATGGACACTTAATCCCAACTGATTTGCAATTAACATTTAACGCAAAACGTGAAGAAGTGTTATTCCTTATGGATGGGAAATAATTTAAATTAGATACTTTGTGGTTAGATTTGTAATTACCATGATTTACGAGGAAAAATAAAGAATGGGATCAAAATTTTTTATATTTGTTATTCTATCAAATACGTACAACATTTCTGTTTATTAAGATATTAACGAAATTGGAAGATATTGTTTTTGTATAAATTAGGTCACAAGTTTCTTGCCAGAAACTTAAATTAAAATAATTTGACATCAATTTGGTTATTTCGTTTTTTTACTAAATTACTCGAGTATAGTGCATAAAAGTTCTTTGTGACAATGATTACAGATAATTGATTTCGTGTTATTATCGTTTAACAAGCGAACGTGTGTCGGTAAAGGGTAAATTGCATTCCCTTAATTAACTCATTGTTTCATTCACGGTTTAATACCATTTTTCGCAATTAAAATTAAATTTGTTTCGACCTCATAGCCTTCAATGCGACTGCAATTGTACATTTAAATGTAACTGTTTTTGATGTAACACAATAAGAACGACACAATGCCATTAATTACGAAATACTTTCTGTGTTATGAAAAAAAAAGAAAAACTCAATTATTATATATCCATTAATTTTCTAAATAAATTATATCGTTGCAGTGAATTAAATTGATAAAATAATGAATCACGAATTCGCAATCACTTATATCGTTTACTTCGTAAATAAATTTATTTCAAATTAATTTCGCACAGATCTACTTACTGCACATGTGTGTATATATTTGTGTTTCGTCAAGTTCTGCCCTCGTTCCAGTTTGCTTCGTATCAAGGACGTTTCGCGTGGAATTTGGGTCGAAATCATAAAATTAAAGCTACCCGGACTACGTTGAAAAACGAGCGTTCAGAAGGGCAGCTCGGTTGCCTGAAGATTCCGATTTTTTTGAAATTGTGCAGATTTGTAGAGAACCCCAATAGAAGTATCAGGCAATTTTTTATTTGTTCCCATTTTCGATTCTTCAGGGTGAAAACATCCCCTAAATTTTAATCAGTGTTTTCTTCTTTTTCCAGTATATCTTGATAACTATAGTAGATATAAAAACTTTGTTGCAAAGAAAATTTAATGTTTTTTTATGTTGTAGAAAACTATGTAATTGAATTGTTTAAAAATCGTGGAGGGGGAGATTTTACTGTTTAAATTACGAATTTTAAACAATTTGGTTACTCATTTTTACAGGTCATAAGAAGCCTTGGAGTTGTTATTGTAATATTTTTTTATATTTACTATAGTTTTTTAGATAACTATGAAAACATTGATTAATCTTTGGGGGTGTTTTTACCCCGAAAAAGAAATTGAAAAATATTCATCATGTTTCTTCTTTGGAATTATCTGAATTACGTCTGACACATTTCTTTTTATATTGAAATTCAAGGGAGGTATTTTGCCAATGCTCAATATTGGTGCTTAATTACAAATCTGTAAGTAGATTTTCTCATCTTTCGAAAATAAAGACATTAGTTCAAAGAACAGCTTAATAACTTCAATTTACTTTGAGCAAAGTTGAAATCCATTATCGTTCCGATTCGTCAGCATAACAAATGCGATGTTAGTTTAAACTTAAATGAGATTCCCTGCCCCTATTAGTGCGAAATCCGCTGGTAAAATGTTGAAACAACGTCGATACGATGTCGATACTTCGTAACGAGAAAGTTTCCTCCGTCTCAAGGCTCTCCATAGATTAAACTAGTTGCAAAGTTTCTTGAACCAAACAGGATCAGAAATAGTTTAGATCTACTTAGTTACAGGAGTCTTCGGCAACGAAGTGATGGAAAATGATTCCAATTAAGTTACCCGTTCTTATTTTCCAACGAAAAATATCTTAAAACAAACTTGACGATTTCATTTGCAAACGTCATTCGATGCTTCGGGAAAAATTATAACTATTTCTCTGTGATTTATTTTAATTTTGCGAATTAAATATCTGCACGAAGTTAATTTACAAAGTGTTTAAATATAATGATGCATATTAATTTGAGATTTGTAGTTCAGTTTAAATGCATCCAATAGTATAATTGAGTTGGAGGGTTTAATGAAGTGATTTGTTCACATCAATGAAGAAGCTCAGTCGGGCAAAGTGATTTAGTGGAATAGGGGTTGTTATTCACACGAGTTTAGCGGAACGTTTTAATTTAGTAGTTTAGTTCTGTTCAACAATATGCGATAGTTATACAACGCCAGCGATAGGAACTTGTGAATTTGGCACTCCGGTATACATCATTCCATATTTTATAGTTTGCACGTATATACGTTACTGAAACTGAACTGATTCTGACAAGTAGAGTATTTTAGGTGTCCGCCTCCGATGATTTTGATTTTTGGATATGTTATAGAGGACCGAAAAATAAGAAATACGTGTTTTTTTATTTTTCCCCGTTTTCATATTTGGGGGTTGAAAACTGCGTTGAAAGTTAGGGTTGAAAAATCATTTTTGTGGACTTTTTGAAAATCTGGTGAGTCAGTGATATTTCGCATTCAAAGACACAAAATTCGTCCATTCACACTATTCCCCTATCTCTAATAGTTCTCGAGATATTCCACAAAAATGATTTTTCAACCCTAACTTTGAAGACATGGAGGCGCACGCGCGAGCAGAAATGAGAACGGCAACATCGCCACACGCATACTTACTACACAATCATATGTCGATACATCCGCCATCTATGGGCCGTTGCTAAAAGTACAAGTTTGCGTAGATGGCCTATGCGAACCTATACTTTTAGCAACGGCCCATAGATGGCGGATGTATCGACATATGATTGTAGTAGTAAGTATGCGTGTGGCGATGTTGCCGTTTTCACTTTCGCTCGCGCGAGCGCCACCAGTCTTCAGTGGATAACCCTGTACAAAGTGGTGGAGAACTATCGATGGTACTTACGATAGTTATCGATGGTTCTCACTATCGAAATTTGTAATAATATTACAAATTATATTTGGGATTCTTACTGTACAATGGTCAATATAATTCAACCTACAGTATAATTCAAGCACTGACGTGCCAGCAAAATTGTCGTACGTGCCATAGATTCGCCACCCCTGTTCTAACACTTCCCTCAGTGTGTCTAGAAAATTGAGTTAGCGCAGGGAGTGGAGACTCTCGTTGCTGAATTGTTTCCACATCGCACAAGTTGTTTCTTTTTTCTCCAACTCAATAATATTATAATTTACCGCACTGGAATCTTGTGTTTCAACCAGTCGAACATAAATTACTAATACAATCGACAATCGTCTGAACTGAGCTGAGTTGCTAGTATCTCGTTGCTCATCAAGCACAAAGACGGCGTTCATGTAGGCCTACCGTGGCATCGCCCAACACGATCTTCCGGAGGAAGTTTCCTCGTTACTCGAACTTTCGCCGCCGCGATACTTTGGGATCTCAACGTTAACAGCAGCTGACTGCAATATACCGGCGAGTAAAGTGCTCTTAATCAAAAGCTCGCTCGAGGATGAGTAAGAAAATAAGTGGCGCCGGATTACGGTCGCCTTCGAAGTCCACTTCAGATCGGCGAGCCTCGGTAGCCCTACGAGATCTTCGCAAACTTCTAAGTCCTTACTCTTCTAGAAGATGCTGAGCAGCTTTTGTCGCAACCCAGAGTCGAGGCAAGAGCAATTGGCAGGTAAAGGCCACGTGTTCGGTTCAGTATTGCGCCTGGCAATATCTCCATAATCACGGGTGGGACAATTTTTCAAGGATCGTTTACTAAAAGCGGGGTAAGGGTAGTGGTACTGCAATAAATATATTTTGGATAAAATCAGATTTTTTTTTAAGGATGGGGCCCTATGGGGGCCTTTTTGAAGGGCCCATTTTCTCAGGAAAATGAAGTGGGGTTTACTAAAAACGGTCTCAGTGTAGTAGCACCGAAAAAAATATAGCCTGGATAAAATTATAAGTTTCTTTTAAAGATGGGGCCCTAGAGGGGCCTTCTGGAGGGGCCCATTTTCGCAGGAAAATGAAGTGGGGTTTACTAAAAACGGTCTCAGTGTAGTAGTACAGAAAAAAAATATAGCCCGGATAAAAATCATAAGTTTCTTTTAAAGATGGGGCCCTGAAACAAATGAAACTAAATATTCTGAAAAATGTTTCACACATGATATGGCTACAGTTCCCTTCATCATCTTTAAAATACTAATGTCGAAAAACAAACAAAAGATCTACTGAAAAAATAAACATTTCGTTTGATAAAATACCAAATTCTTTACAATACTCCTTAATTCAAACCGACGATTTTTTAACCAGAAATGTGAGAAACGTATACGAAGTTCGTTATGTGTGATTAACCCTTCATTGTCACACGGGGTATATCGCGCCCCAGAATATGTCTGCCAATATTTCGATAAATTTGTAGACCTTAATAATAAACTTAAAAAATTCGGTGAATTCCAACCAAAAAGAAAATTGCTTTTATCCACAACATTTTTTTCAAATACAAATTTCAACATAACGAAATTTACATTTCTAGAAAAAGACTATCAGAATATGATTGTATGAGTATTGCGAATGTGCAATTATCATTCAAGAGTTGAAATATTCAAAAGCACGAAAACGGTAAATCAAAAATGACACTGGGGTGGAGTGAACCCCCCATGGGACCAATTTGTGATTACAAGGTCTGACCACGGAGGGTTAAACAAAATAGTGGTATTCGTTGAATATAATTGTGATTTCGCTATTGATTTCAAAACGGATCCGTTTTTTGGTAGATCGTTCGTACGCGAACTGTAATACATAATGTGTTAGAATTCAGGATGAATCTGGCAGGGTCAATCTCGGAGAATGCTAATTTCCCAATAGATTTGCAAATCGCGGTTTCTCTCATAGCCATTTGTAAACGTTCTGGGGCTCCGAACGGGATGTGTCAGCGGCAACATTAATAATTCATAACCGACGTCGGTGCCGCATAATATTGCACATAGATACCCACCCTTCTTCTAGTTCTTATTTTTCAATTCGAAACTCCTAATTTATGGACAAGATTTCAAGTAGAGATGACTTGAGGTAACATTCTTATCATTACCTATCGAATTTGCATTATACTGTTTACACGAAATTAAAATTAGGAGAAGATTTTATCACCCCAAAGCATAGATTATAATAGCAAACATGATTGTTATAGATATAGAATAGACTTTTTCGAAGAACTCTATTCAAAATCGATCGAAATGGATTTTTTTTTAATTTTGCATATTAATAGGTCCACAAGTCAGACCTCGATTCCAGGTATTGGTTTTTCCACAGGGTTCCAGGAGCGAAAGGGGGAGGGGGTCATAGTATGAATTTTATGAAATACAGCGGCGCTCATAACTTTTTACCAAAAACAGATATCAAAATGTAACTTGTAACAAAAAATAAAAAAAATCAAGCTTCATAACAATAGATACTTTTATACACGTTGATTATTTTTTAATATAAGTTTTACGTATTTTTCTGGTATTATAAAATTAAAAAAAAATGCAATTCCTTCCAAAAGTATCGCCTGATTTCGGTAAAAAAAATTCTGTATAAGTAGCTTATTCTATGGTCCTTCAGATGGTGTGCGCCAAACTTTAGGGAGATTTCTCGTTTTCGAGTTATGGTTCCAGGAATGAGCGACAAGAATCGCCGATTTGAATGAAATTTACGTAAAAATGTAGTTCCCACAAAAATGTTTGGCACGTATCTTTTTTTATCGACCGATATTCGCGTTGAAGGGGTGAAAACAGCCCTAAAATTTGAGGGTGGGAAACATATTTGGTCGAATATTTTGGAAACTACTAGAACTAGAAGAACGGTATAATATCAAAATTGTGTATGTTTTAATAGCAAATCCAGCTCTGCAAAGAGATTCCAGAAAACTCCATTTGTTTAAATAATACATTAAAAAAAATCATTTTTTGATTAATTTTTCTAATGAAATGTGAATCCATTTCTTCGTACATTTGTATGTGAAAAGTAAATGGAATATTCATTTTTGCGTTACAAAAAAGTTATTATAGTCGAACTTCTTGTTGCATTTTGTGTAAAACAGAGTCCTTCAGTGCCGTAAAATCACATTTACGAACGTCGAAGAATAAAATTGTTCGGGTTGGCGACACAAGTACGGAATCAGTAATGATTTATGGCTAATGATTCGCAGCGATCACGGAACATTTATGAGTATGCCGATGAGAATTATGCAACGCTCGCAGAGAATTAGAGCTAAACCGGAATCAACAAGCGCAATCGGAACTGCTTCCAGAGATCCTGTCGAGATTGGATTGCGTGTAATCATTGCCCGATACAGGAAACTGTTCCTGACTGTGATTATCCTGTTCGATGCCTTGCTCTTTGTACGCTGCCACCATGCTTGGCAGTCGTGACTCGAGTGGGTCGACTTTCAACTGCACGAAGTGGTTTCCGAGGTCAACGATGCAAGAAATTCTGAAGTTCTGTTTCGTGGAGCTACGTGAAATCGTTATTGCTAATGGCATTAGGCGAAACGCTGGGATTACGATGCTCACCAAGTGCAATCGATTTCAAGCTTTGTGTCTTCTAGCGTGTGCCGCGTTCGTATTAAATACATCAGTTAGGCAAAGGCAATGGAATTCTGTTTAACACTTTAGAGGTGAAACGATTAACCGATGGGGACGGTGATATGCTGAATAGGGCTGGGACTATTTGTCGAATTTTTCGGTATTCGAATATTCGAATACTTCGGTTGCTCAATTATTTGGCGAATATAATTCGAATATTAAAGTATTCGAATACTATTCGAATAATTCGAATATTAAAGTATTCTAATTCTATTCGAATAATTCGAATAATTCGAATATTAAAGTATTCTAATTCTATTCGAATAATTCGAATATTAAAGTATTCTAATTCTATTCGAATAATTCGAATATTAAAGTATTCGAATATTAAAGTATTCGAATACTATTCGAATATTAATATAATTCGAATACTATTCGAATATTAATATAATTCGAATACTATTCGAATATTAATATAATTCGAATACTATTCGAATATTAATATAATTCGAATACTATTCGTATATTAATATAATTCGAATACTATTCGAATATTAATATAATTCGAATATCCAAGTATTCGAATGCTATTCGAATATTAAAGTATTCGAATACTATTCGAATATTAATATAATTCGAATCTCAAAGTATTTGAATACCATTCGAATATTAAATTATTCGAATAGTTCCAGCCCTAATGCTGAATGGTGATTCCAACACGGAATCACTTTTCATTCTCATTCATACGACTTCTTAAGGGGGGGATTCTCGTGTAACAGCCCCTCAAATTTATGATTTTTTTTTTAAACTATTGTTATTAATATTGCAGTAAACCCTTTTGGGATAGGTATAAAGAGGCATTTTTAAATTTGTAGAGTTTTTTTTGTATATCGATTCTTCTTATTATTTATTAATTATTGTGGAATCTTGTTAACCTCTTCGACGATGTTGGCGTCAGGTGTAGCACTTCTTCGACCAATATTAATATTCTAGTCTTCAAACAAGTATATTCGAAACAAAATTTGTTGTATATTGATGTATGAAATGTTATCTCTTCATGCTAATTTTAGTTCCAATCTATGTATCTCAGATGAAAAAAAAGATACAGTAATTCCCAAACGATTATTTTGTTCGTTAACCTTTGTCAGCAAATGTACACGAAAAAGATGAAGAAAGGAGAGATTTGAATTTAGTACTTATTCTCAATAGTTGCAGAATATTTTCATTTGCAGTTTACATTTTAATTATCCACATTACGAAGAACCATTATTTACGTTCCAGTACATAAACATTTTCTCAAATATTCGAAACGTTCAAGCTTCAAGCTACTCGACCCTCGCTACTCGAGTCCCGAGGCGAACACCACTTTAGGCACATGTATAATTAAAATCAGTCCGTGGGAGGTCGAGTTTATACTCATTTTCACCAGCAGAATCTCGTTAGTCCATTGGGAGTACTTTCGCGAAGATCTAATGGCGAATATAGAAATTAAAATTTTCAGTGTCAAATCCCTCATCAGAGGCCCGATTGCGAAGTGAACTTTGAGCTTAGTTGGATTATTCGGGGACTTTCGGACAATACTGTCGATACTTTCGACAACATATCGACGTTTAAACACGTCGAAACCGTGCAAGGGGTAGGTACAGATCCCAAGTGTGTGAAAATACGCCGTTGCCACTCACAGTGTTGAATTCTAGAGGCCCACTTTGGGGTTGCATTATTATAAATGTTGATTGAATCACATTATTCTAACTAATAGGGCAATTCCGGTAGAGATGGACCGCTGGGAGAGACGGGCCAGTTAAGTACTTTTCAACTATCCGTCGAATGCGGAATGTGTCAGTGTGCCTTTGTTATAATAATTGTAATCGAACGTGTCTGTGAATTTTGCATTATATTTTATAAAATTTTGACGAGAATCAAAAATTTAATTTCTGAACAGGATGATAATTTTTTACGTAGCACAGTGATCGAAATAGGCATAGTGGGGGACATTCGTGTATAAATTTTCAACTTTAAAAGATATCGGAATGAAATTTGCAATAAAAAAAAAAGAAAATATTATCCCTTTCTCGTGATTTATAATTGCATATATTGTACGTTTATTTAATGTTTCTTTTTTCAATTGTTTTCAAGTTAATTCTTTATACTTGAAAAATCGAGAATTATTAAAATTCAAGGCCAGAATTATTAAAATTCAGGGCCAGAATTATTAAAATTCAAGGCCAGAATTATTAAAATTCAAGGCCAGAATTATTAAAATTCAAGGCCAGAATTATTTAAATTCAAGGCCAGAATTATTAAAATTCAAAAATCTATGAAATATTTTATGAGCTGATCAGGTGGACTGCTTCAAGTCGAACACACTCTACATTTACATATATTCCTGTTAAATCCTTGTTTCTTCCTAGCTTCGAAAATCTCCCAGACAGTTGGTTCGTTCTCCTCCAGCAGCGAAAGAAAATATTTGAATTCTCGAGGAAAAGCTACACGTAGAATCACACACTCATTCCTGGCTGATGCAAAAGAGCTGCTATCGATCGAGAGTAACGATACGGCAATATGGTGGAAGGAAGGAACGCTTTGTCGTCGTTCCCTTATTTCTTCTCGGTCACGGGGTGACCGAATTGGCGAATCGCCAGGGAACCGTAAGGACCCGCTCGCCCCGGTGAAAATTCTACGGTTCAGAGGTCCTTTCTTCCACCCGCAAGTCTAGAAACTTCCTTCCCGCCACGCTTTCTCCTGTTTTCTCTACGAAAACTCCGTTTGAAATCTACGATTCGAAACTACCGACGGAGGCAAATGTACTCTGGACTACGTACTCTTTTTCTCTGAATATTTCAACGAACTCGCAACCCTACTTTGAAATTTAATTCCTGCAATTAAGTGTACTGTTCTCGGTGGACATTTTCGACTCCAGCGGCAAAGTTGTGCGTCTGATTATTGCACGGTTCGCACTACTGTGAACAGGCTTTCGGTTTATTCCGCCAGTCTGTAGCTTAATGAAGAAATGTGAAGAAGTTGTGCAGAAAGCTACAACCCTTAATGATAAAAAATCGAGTAAATTTAGTAAATTTAGTTTGAAGATTTTATGTCTTAAGCTGGGTTTACATTAGTCCAGTCCAGTGATCCAGTAGAGCACTGGATTAGAACTGGAATAATGTAAACAGTGTGTTGATTCCAGTACAGTGCTGTCATTCCAGTAGATTTCGACTGGATCGAAAGTCTGCTTTTCGATGCTACTTTTATGTTTTTTTATCCTTCTTTTGAGTGAATCTATTATTATTACACTCCACCACTTTCGACGGTTCAGAAACCACTGGAATAATCAAGATATCGCCTGATTTCCAGTCGAACCACTCGCTGGATCCAGCGACTGGAATAATGTAGACGTCGACGTGATTTCCAGTCAAACCACTCACTGGATCCAGCGACTAGACTAATGTAAACCCAGCTTTAAAGAAAAGTAGCTTTACTTCTGTTGTGCTTATTTTATTTCTACTTACTGTTTTACAATGTTTTTTATTTAAATATATAATAGCGAGTAGTATAACTAGGATTATTTTAAACTCTCTCTAGTTTTGGTTTTCCGAGCCTAAAATGGAATTATGGCTTCGTAGTTTTAATAATTGTATAATTCAATAGTTATTCTATGAGTTAGTAATTTTTTGCAAAATAAACATCTGTGTTTAACTAACTTCTTGTCATTTTGGGAGTTGGCAGGTTTCTGTATAACTTGGCCCAATTAACCCTTCGAATACTGTGCCGGAGTCATCGGTGACTCGGCGGCGTGGGTCACAAGTGACTCCGGCATAGGTCAGTAGTGCGAGGGTTAATACCAAGACCATGAGAAGACATGATTATTTTATCCCAGTTTATCAATATTCTAATTTATTCTTTATTTTGCAAATAGAAGTATTTCTTTCATATTCTCTTCGCAACAACATTTGAATAGGACACGGTTTACACCCTAAAGCTTCAAGCAACACGAGTCGTGGAAGCCCAAACATCTCATAGGTGTAGATAGCCCCAGTCCAACTGGTCGCTGGAGGCTGTTTTTGCAATCGTGCATCACGTCGAGTGGCGCATAGACGGTTAAACATGCCTGTCATTCGTCGTGCTTGCACAAGCATTTTGCATTTTGACCATGTAAAGGTTAATTCTTACCAGCGCTCAATGGACACTTAAGCGACGCTCTCGCTCGACAAAAAAGAATGGCCACGCTGTTTTAAACGCGAGCATTCACATCAGAGAAGATTCTCCGCTTACGCTATATCCGTTTAAAACAACTTAACCATTTTCATTTCTCGAGTGTCGCGGCGCATTGCTTTGGGATTCAACCTTTAAGGGGGAATCCCATTTTTTAGGCTAAAATTTGGGATTTTTTTTAGAAGAAACTAGCTATTCGAATCATCTGAAATTTGGACCATGTGTTTATGCATCTTTGAAGAAGATGCAGTTTTTTTTTTATTAATTTTAAATAATAGATTTAGGAGTTAAGGAAATGTGGGCTTAATGCTCATCAGGCTTTGAAACTTTTTTCAGCTTCTTGTATAATAAAATATCTACTATATAGATCTACCAATTTATTGTGTTTCGCTGAAAGACTCCACGAAGACAAATGTATCCTCTGTTGATCGATTATTATTACACAGCGAATGAGCACTTCGCCATAATTTCCTTTCCCCTCTATGGAAGGGAAGATTGAAAAGGTAGATGTGGTTTATCGAATTCCTCCTTACCTTCTTCGTTACTATCGTCCTGCAGCATCCATATTTCTTCCTCGTCGAAATGAACGTCCCCACCGCGATCTTTACCTGGAAAGAAAGCGTGCGCCAGGATCTGGCCTCTGCCATCAAAAGGATATCCATCGCCGTGATAACCGCTGGAACAGAAGAGAAGAGGATTGAGTGACCCAATTAAAAGTTCAACTGCCACCCCGTGTTTTTGTGACTTCAATAATGGAAAATTATGAAACTAAGTTTGGTGTAACTGTTTTTGCTAATAGTTTCTTACAGGGTGTCCGCAAGTTGCTGGAGTTTTTAATTAACAGCGCACCATTAGTATTCCATTTTTAGTACGGCTTTCTAATTTTATAGCTGAATGCTTGCGATGTAACGTTTTTGAAATCTCATGTCAATTATTAACCAGATTTTATTCAGGCTATTAAATTATGGGTGGAATACATAGTCAGGAATGATGAACTGATTGAACACAAAGAGAATCCTTCGTCTACTGAGAGATCCACAAAGTCGAAATTTAGTCAGATGCGCTCATATTTAGAATTCAATATTCAAAGATGGGCAAAATTTTTACTTAAATAAAAATTCAAATAACGAATAAAGATTAAAAAAATTATTCCTCATGTGTCGAATAAAGATTAAAAAAATTATTCGTCATGTGTCGAATAAAGATTAAAAAAATTATTCGTCATGTGTCGAATAAAGATTAATAAAATTATTTCTCATGCGTCGAATAAAGATTAAAAAAATTATTCGTCATGTGTCGAAAAAAGTTAATTTTTTTATTCGACAAGCGTTTCCACTTCAGCGTCAAATAAATTTTTTAACTTCAACTCAACTCTATTCGGCGTCGAATAAAATTGAATTTGAAGTTGAAGATGAAGTTGAAAAATTTATTGGACGCTGAAATTTAAACGCTTGTAAATAAAAAAATTCACTTTATTCGTCAAATAATCTAAAGTCCAAGTAACTTTGATTTGATCCGTAATTCAAATAATTTTTTACTTAGTTAATAAGCCAACTCCGACAATATTTCATCGTTGCAACGATCATTTCACCATCATATCTTTTACAAGGCTATCCATTACTTCTGACGAACACCCGCCAATTATAAACCAAAGTTCCTGAACTCAGAAGCAGCCAGCGTTCGACGACTGTTTTCTCATAAACCCTGTCATCGGCCGTGCAAACTGGATGAAACAGTCAACACCTACGAGAGACCTGAAGAGCCATCAGTACGTAGGTCACGCTCCGCACACTTCCGAGAGCCAAGGTAGCGGAGCATCCGTCAAACGGGGACACCTGTGTAAATGAACTTTCGTTGGAAATGTTCGAAAGTAGTGGTGCTTCCATTCGGAAGCAAGAAACTCTCTGAGCGTGCATGTTTCTGCGTCAGCAGCCCCGGTCCCCGCTACCTGCTGTTTATTCAGACGTTGCGACAGCTACAAAGTTCTCACGGTATTTTAGCCGCACCACGCGCAATCTACCCCCTTGGCTTCGCAGTCCGTTTAATTCGCCCTTTCTCCGGATCGGAAGTAGACGAGCCATACTGTGCGCCGTAATTAAATTCCTCTCGCGAGTGGCCATCGATTAGCTGCAAGACAGCTGATGCGCCACTGACGTTGCGGCATTCGAATGCCTAACAGCGAGATCGTCATTCCCGCAAACCATTTTTTTTTAACATTCAATCAATTTTGTTTAGACCACCCTATTGTATTTAAAAAAACCACGCATTTTTAGCGTTAAACAATTTTTTCTACCTGTATTACTTAGTTTCCGACAAATTTAGAATTAAGCGATGTTTTGCCGCACGCAAGTTTGAGGCAGTTTTCACCCTTTGAACCTAATTTCATTCGATAAAAAAAAGTGCTGGCCTAATATTTTTTGATACTCTATCTATCTTCTGAGTTTCATTTGAAAAATCAGAAATTATGAATTGGGTGATATTTATTTTCATATTAGAATTCTAACAGTTTTTACAAAAAAAAAAAAATATTCCTATTTTCGAATGTGGGACTCAGTGGATTAGTGAATTTCGCGATTTACTCGTCCAATTTTCGAACTTCCGTATTTAGGATTAAGTGGAGTTCTTGAAGTTCGCGCAGTTATTCCGTCCAGAGTTTCATAAAAACCGACGGTAAATAACGCGCGAATGTTGAAATACAAAGAGAAGGAGAACAACGAGAGCAGACAAAGAGACCAAAGCAATAGCGCGATTTATGGAACACCTCGTTACCGGCAAATTTACCGCAACGACGCAGCTGAAAATGAGAATACGATTAAATGGAAACCTATACAATATTCGCTGTATGCGCGAGTTTCTTGGGGATGGTGAACGATTAAGTAACGTTAAAATCGTCCTTAGCTGACAATGAGGGTTACGTAACTAGGTATTCATAAGTCAGAAACAGATAAATCTTATTTAATATTTTCTAGTCACTTCAGTTTTCGAAAAATTTCTGCAAATTTTACAGACTACTGACTTCCATTTGAATAAAAATTACATATCTTTTCCTCAATTATTTTGGGGGAAAAAATTTGAAAAATATTATTTCTGGTTCCTAACTTTAATTTATTTTCTAGCTAAAAATAGAATATAAACAACCCACAATTACCATGCGAAAGGAAGCCAGACATATTTGCATGTGAGTTGAAATTCATTGAAACAGTGTATGAGAAGTTACATATAAATAAATAATGATCGACTTTGTTAGAAATGAATAAATTTCAGGTCTTCTGAATTTCAATTCGAATTTTGGAATTTCCCTATCCATAAAAATTAGATTGTGTACTCATGACGTTAGTTGTAAATGTGACTTAAAACCTTAAATTAAAAAAAAGCATAAGTTTAAATTAAGAAAAGTATAGAAATCTTTAATCTCGAAATAATTTCGAGATTAACGAATCCCACAACAGGGAAACTCACCGATGAAAGTATACCAAAATGTCCGCTCGGTCGCTGTTAACCTCCTGGAAGATGAGTTTCGAGTTCCTCGCCCAAAGATCGAGGGCTTTGCTCAGCTCGAAGCGAACACCGCCGGTGTCGAGGCCGCTGGGTTGCTCGGTTCTCAGGCTGCGACAGAAAGGAAAAGACATCATTAGGAATGCTGGTGAAAATCGATTCTTCGATGGCGGAGAGCGATTCCACGCTTTCACTCCCTCAGACGATTCGACCTGATAACCACGAGAGAGGCAAAACCCGAAGAAAATATTTCCGGCGAGGGTAGCTGAAAGGAAGACGATTCGATCGGTGGACGAGGGGTGGAGGCCTTAGGAAATTAGGTAAATTATTTCCGAGTGGAAAGGAAAATAATAAGGGAAATGTTATTGCGCGTCGGAAAACGGGAAATTCCTTGGGATTGCTGGAATTATGTGCCCGAGGAAAATAAGGAAGCGGGGAGGGATGTGTTTTACGATGGGTTTGGGGGGAAAATCGATATTCTGTTGGAATTACACTTCCAGTAAATTCAACGAATTATTCTTTTCATTGCTTGGTAGTTTCAACGTTTGCCACTTTAATAAAAGTATGTGTTCTGCTGAGGTGATAGGAAAGTAAGGGTGCGTTTACAGTTTGTTCGAAAAAATGTATACAGAATTCAAAAACAGAAAGAATTGGTAGTACCATGCATTAAAAAATTGTGATGACACAGTTTTTCAATTATGTTGTAAATGCATTTTTAACCTTAAAATTTTCGTAGGGTAATATGTAATATACAAAAAATATATTTCCAGGGGAAAAATTCGAAAAAAAAAAAAACAGTTGCGGGGACTCGAACCCGGGTCGCCCGCGTGACAATCTGACACGCTGTCGTTGCTCCAACGAACCTTCTTGGATATAGTTACTATAGATGGTACATACCCGGTTTACGTTTGTTAAAAACTTTAAACCACAATATCTCGAAAACCAAGGCCCATTTGGCGAAAAGCCGAAATGGTATTTTCATACTACATGAGTACTACGACCTCCATTTACTGTCGTTCCAAAAACGATTTCCGCATCTGTGGTGTCCCCTTGTGAGTTCCCTTCAAACGATTTTAACATACCGTGAGTGCAAAAGTATCATTGCCACCTAGTTTTTAGCCAACAAATTTTTACCAACAAGTGTGAACTGTCCCATTGTGACGCAAGTAAACGATATTTTTTATCACTGACTAGGCGGCCGCTTTACAACGTTACCATTAACGAGGAAGTAAAAAATATAATTGAAGCACAGAAAATCCAGTAATTGCCTGCGACACGGCCTCCAACGACGGGTCCTTTAATCGACTGAAATCGGATATCCTGTGACTCTCGGCGCATCATTTCAAGCGTACGTAAAAAAGTGACGCTTCAAGCTGCCCACCCCGAATAATTAACGTCATTCAGCTTTTAAACGTGAACATTTTTAGAGAACCTAAACGGGCCATCCTCGAAGCATCCTCTAAAAGGATTACACGTCGTGCAAACTACATGGGCTGTTTGTCTTATAGATGGATCGAGCTATCTACCTATCCCCATGGCAAACATTGCGACGACCCACTGTTTCGTTGGTTCAACTAACGAAACAGGAAGATGTTGAAAATTTGTCTACATATTTTCAAATAGCTTGGAAGGGAGAGGCTCTGTACTCATGCTTCGCATGGAACAATTTATAACACAGCCACTTTTTTCAAATATAAATTTCGAGATATCAAAATTTACAATTCTAGAAAATGTATTTACTGTTTGATTGTTTTCTGCATATCTAGGCCCAATTATCACTCAAAGTTAAAAGATTAAAAAATACGGAAATGGTAACTCAAAAATGACGGTGGGGTGCAGTGAACCCCGTGTGACTAATTTGTGATTATAAGAAGGTGTGGCAATGGAGGGTTAACAATGGTAGCAATCTATGGAAGCAGAGAAGCAATTTCCACGATTAGCATAATTCTCAATTAACACCAGTAATCCGCCCTGTTGAACCCGACGATCGATTAAAAGCTTGATAAAAACAATTTGGCCTGTATATCCAGGGAGTTTCCAAAATCCTGGTACAAGCTGAAAGGAGATGATTACTCGTGCAAAAATAAGTCGAAAATATAGAATGAAATTTTTTCATATAGTGTAAAAGGCCCAATTACTGACACATTAAGCGTTGGCGCTGATATTTTCTTATAGTTTTGTACTTATAGACTAAAAGTATATGTTGTTCTTTTTATTTATTATTGTTTAATATGTTTACTTCATGAAAAAAATTTGGTTGATCTTCAAACTTCGATTTTTATGTCAGTCTGATAATTTAAACAATTAATTCAAGAGTCAGTTTTGCTGACTGCTAACAACGAATTTGAACTTGGATTTTACCTTTGCTATGAGGAGCCGCCATTTTGTAACAAATTAATTTTTCGGGATGATGAAAGATTAAGGACTAGGGACTAGGTAATCTAATGTACTAATTAAATTCTCGGGAATTTCTTATTTCAAATGAAGCAGGTCAAAATTGGAGTGGTCACCGCAAACTACTGAAGAAAAATCGCTGCCAGGTGATCGCTGATATTTCTTTTATTTCTTTATATTTTCCATCGCAAATATGACTACAAGTAGTTTAACCTGTACAGTTTTGAATACATAAAGGTTCGATCAAAAAAGCCTCCAAGTTTTTCATTAAAAAATTCCCGAATTTATATATTTTTTCAGACCTCACAGGTAGGCACAACCCATTAAGGTCTCTTACGATCGCTCGATGTCTACCTTCGCTGAACCTCCAGAAAATATTCCTTATCTTTTCTATTCGAAAGGACAGCCTTGGGCATAGGAGAGCATAGGAAGGCATGGGAAGCATAGGAAGAGGAAGCAACACACCCTTCCCATTCCAGATTTCTTCTTATGGGAATTTGTAAAAGGTGAGGTTTACCGAGAAGAACCCACCACCTCTGATAATATGAAAACCCGGATCGCGAATGCCTGCCTACAAATTACCAGGCAACTTTTGAGAAGGTAGAGCGATCATTCAGGGACAAACTAAACCAATGTAGGTACATATTGATGCCCAAGGCCATCCTTTCGAATACAGAAGATAAGGAACCCTTTTCTGGACGTTCAGCCAAGGTAGATATCCAACGATCGTAAATGACCTTGAATGACCTTAGATGACTCATATTGTTGGATTGTTGGTAAAATGGATTGATTAGTTGGTCAATTTTACCAACAGGTCCTGGGTCAATGAACTCGTCGCGAAACGGGTCAAGTGTCTGGCTGGAAAAAGATATGTACATAGTTCCATTTAAGAGAACAAAGCTCACCTCCACCTAGACAAGATTTGACTTCCTCATAAAATGTCCCCCTCGAAGCATAGTAAATTTTATTTTGATTTGTGCCACAAAAGGATTTACCTTTTCAGGGGCCCTAGGCTGAATATTCGGGTGGCCCTTTGTTAAATATAAAAAATAAAGTAACGTTGATTTGATTTTTTTTATCATAATACTCGTAATATAATCTAAATAAGAATTTAAATTAAAAAAAAAATTGAATATCAAAACTAAATATAACATTAAGATTTTTTGATAAATTTTTCGGAGAAAAAATTTTGAATGAGGGCTCCCCAGCTAAACGGGGCCCTAGGCTTCAGCCTTGTTAGCCTAAGGGATAAATCCAGCCCTGGCGTTATTAAATTAGTCTCATTAATACAAACAGAAATTTCAATGGTAACCTTGTGCTGACGAACTAGGAAAAACCCAGCAGTAATTGACTCTGCTTCTTCGATACCGAATGCAACGGAAATTTGCGAGGAACAATGTATTTTTTAACAGGCTGGGTATACGCGTTGGTTGCAATTTGTCTGTTTTTCGAGTGACATATCAACAATGAAATAGCGGAGTACAAAACCGTATTGCGCGGAAGCCTAATTAGAAGAAATCACCGGAAAGGTTGCGATGAAAAGGCAGCACAGACAGAATTGAAAGAACTGAGAAGACCTCATTCCTCCCAATTTCTTCGCGCCTCTGAACGCTCGTTGCATCGCAACTCGGTGAATTTCGAAAGGTCTTGTTGTCGCTCTTTCCGCGTACCAGGATCAGCTTGAAAGACTAAAACTGACGCGGAGGGCCGCGGGCGATGCGGATACGCAGCCTTGTGTCGCTCCGCAGCTCCTATAGCACGGCGAAACACGGAGAAACAACTGCGCCGGCCGCCTCTTTCGCGTCTATATAGGTATACAATATATTGTTGCTGGGATAAATATAGCAGGACACCTAAGTGAACGTGTTCGCGTAAGTTGCGCGTTCCCTGGGGAACAGGCAAGTGGTGTGAAGCGATATCCCTGAGGATGTAAGACGCTAGACCCACGTTGTTATGGAGTAGGGCTAGGACTATTTGTCGAATTTTTCGGTATTCGAATATTCGAATACTTCAGTTGCTCAATTATTTGGCGAATATAATTCGAATATCCAAGTATTCGAATAATATTCGAATATCCAAGTATTCGAATAATATTCGAATATCCAAGTATTCGAATACTATTCGAATATTAAAGTATTCGAATACTATTCGAATATTAAAGTATTCGAATACTATTCGAATATTAAAGTATTCGAATACTATTCGAATATTAAAGTATTCGAATACTATTCGAATATTAAAGTATTCGAATACTATTCGAATACTATTCGAATATTAAAGTATTCGAATACTATTCGAATA
This sequence comes from Andrena bicolor, assembly GCA_960531205.1. NCBI lineage: Eukaryota > Metazoa > Arthropoda > Insecta > Hymenoptera > Andrenidae > Andrena > Andrena bicolor. Next base: position 1,413,290 of record OY482666.1, read on the forward strand.
TTAAAGTATTCGAATACTGATATATTCGAATAGTATGGTGTGAATTATAAATCAAGTTCTTTAGGTTCATTTGTCAGGGTGAAATCTTGTACGTTAATTTTGACCCACTTCACACCATACTATTCGAATACATCAGTATTCGAATAGTATTCGAATATAGCAGTATTCGAATATCCAAGTATTCGAATAGTATTCGAATAATAACATTCGAATACTGAAATATTCGAAGTTTATTCGTATTATTCGAATACTTGTAAAATATTCGAATATTAAATTATTCGAATAGTCCCAGCCCTATTATGGAGGAGTTGTCGAAGAGTTGTCGAATGTAAAAGATTTCTAATATGTCCACTAACTCCGCTCCGCTTACTATATTTGTTAAAATATGCGGATACAATCTATTCGAATTGTGCGCGGTATTCTCGGTCACCGTTTGACAAGAAGCCCTCGACACAGAGCCGGATTTAAATTTCAGGGGCCCTAATGTCGGGGCCAGATATATTGGCCGGTGAATTCGTTTTCGCAGCTAACGCACACCTATTCTGATGTATGTATTTCTCCGCTAAGAGCTCGGTTTGGCCTACACGTTAAGAGCTTGGCGCTATCCCCACCACTTCTGGCGCACTCTTTTTCTGGCAAGGCGAGAGCGAGTCAGAAAACGTTGAGAATAGAAGAATACTCCTCACAACGCACACCTATTCTGATGTATGTATGTATTTCTACGCTAAGAGCTCGGTTTGGCCTACACGTTAAGAGCTCGGCGCTATCCCCACCACTTCTGGCGCACTCTTTTTCTGGCAAGGTGAGAGAGAGTCAAAAAACGTTGAGAATAGAAGAATACTCCTCACGAAACTCACCGGCCAACATATCTGGCCCCGACCTTAGGCTGAATATTCGGGTGGCCCTCTGTTAAATATAAAAAATAAAATAACGCTATTTTATTTAATCACCCTGTATTAATTAATTATTCTTACTTAAGAATAATTCTAGGGACATTCTGTATATGTATTTACAAACTGCTATACTATAGTATATGTCCCTAGATTATATATGTATAAATTATGAAATATGTACACTTGAAAGAAACTGAAAATACACTTTACGTGTTGTATTGTAATTTAATTATTTATTTTCTAATTCTACAGTATAATTAATAAAACAAAATTCTTTAAATTTTACAAGTATTAATGTCTTTGAAACAAAAGTATGATTATATTTTCGCGAATTGAAACTACATCTCGAGTACATGTGGGGAGCAAACCACGAATAACGCGATAATGCCAAAACGAAAAGTGTAATTGAAATGGTGCCGGGTAACAAAATGGTGGAGTGTTCACGAGTTCGCGCGAACTAGAACGAGGCAAATAAAGTAGAAAATGAAACAATGCATCATGCTGCGACATTAATTTTCTACCCTCCGTTTCGCAGTTTCTATTCCTCTTCCTGCGGCTTTCGCACTGATTATAGAGGTTACAAACCGTCGTAACCAGTTAAAAAAAAAAAAAAACGAAGAAAAAATTTAAAGGCACAGAAATTATCCTGTATGAAATAGAGGAAACACATCGGGTGTTTTATCATTAAATTAAATTAAATTATAATTAAAAAACTTTAAATGTTCTTTCTTTCTATTCACAATTTGCACTTTATATTTTCATAATTGTCGATGTAGATTGAATAAAATAATTCATTCTTGTATCAATAAGAGGAGCCAAATGCTGTCTTCAATTATTTCGTAAGTAAGAAAAATAGATAACAGAATTTAACCGATTACCGTGAATTATTTCAAGCGTCAATCGAGTAATTAATGTAACTAATTTTAAGAGGCTTCACACTACGATAATTATTAATAATTCTAAAAATGCTACGATGTATGTCGTGTTTGGACTCATTTTCATCAGGAGAACATTGCCAACCAAATTGTACTGTTTTCATAAATATAGGATGAAAATTATAGAAAATGAAGCTTTTATATATTTCCTCACTTTCCTTGTCAATCCGTTATGATTCACTGAGTTCGTAGTGATGACTAATGAAGGATAACGGTAAAAACAGTTGTGCAAAAAAAGGTGGTGGAGATGGTTCGTACAAATTTAATTTGACACCACTGTAAGTTGGATACCGAACGTGTTAAGATATTTTCATACTTCAAAATTTCTTCCAAACAATTCTATTCCACTTGTTACAGAAATCTGACTCACTCTCATATAACACGTTTGCTAGAAAAACCAGCTATATTCTTGCAAAGAGTCCACAGGTGATAAACTTGTATCGGGTATGCATTGCGTCTCAGGATTTTACAAGCTTCCACATACCTTATATCTGTTAAAGCAGATACAATCTGCAAGCTGAATTTTTCCCTACTTCTTTCCGTTTTATCGAAGTCCATCGATTTCAGAACTATTACCGTCGCGATCGTAACGATCTACGGAATCATCGTCCGCGAATTCAGACCATGAAGTTTACGACCAGCCATGAAAGAAAGAGACGAAGAGAAATCGTTTCTCCATACACGTCAAGCCCACGTTATTCCCATCTGTTCGTGGAAAGATTTACAATGCCACCTGCTCTGGCATTCTTTTCGCGAATATTCGTATCAATTCCTGTCAATCTTGTCGCATTAATTCAAGATTAAATGCAAATCTTTCTCACTTTGTGGTAAAATAATGAATAAAAAGCATCCGTCACTCTTGACGATGCAAAAAATATCGGTATAATGTGACAGCCTTTTTCCAATCGTGAAGCTATGTTTGACAAATTTTTGTTTTGTATTCATTGAGTCCTCCTGTATATAATCAGCGGAATGGCAAGGTAAAAGAATTAAAAATTCATTTCAGGAAAACGGAATATTCAAATCTTATCCACTAGCTACGAAGTATAATTGCCACTGTCATTTCGCCGTAATAATTAAAGAGAGAATAACCAAAGTTCAGTTTCTATCTTAATTCTCCCGGTTAAAATGTAGATGGAGCGTAGATTCTGCGACTTCTGTCTCCGTAATGCGAAGCTGTTCCTGAAAGCTCATTCATGAAAATCACGTTCCAAGTGTTTGCTATGTAGTCAGCAGAAGCAATTAAGGTTGATAACTTACAATAATTACATTTCCCCGCGGCGTACTTACCGTTCGAATTTTCAATTCCGCCGCTGTGCGCTGCCGTGCCATCGATCACGTGAGAATACTAGATTACACGCATCAGCGGCATGCTAATTAGTGCACCTGCACACCCCGCGAGTGTTCACACCTCTCATTAATTGAACTAATCATTTGTGGTGCACATTACCCCACTATAAACGCGATGATAACTTTCTGTAATGATGATTCAATGATTCGGTGGAATTATTATAAATATACATTGTATACTAGGGTGGTCGTTATTTATAAACCCTGATATTTTTTTTTTTTTTTTGGGGGGGGGGGGATTTCTCTGCTCTCAGGCCGTAATATGGTTCCATTTGATAAAAATATTGTCTTTGAAAAAAATTATTGCAATCGGACAACAGGAAAAAGTTTAGAATTCATCAATGATATGTATTTAAAGAATTTCTCAAAAATGGTAGGCCCTATCGAAATTTTGTTCAAATAATAGTAAAAGAGCATTTAATTTTCTACAGTTATTGTATATACAATTTTTTTGTACTTCCAACCATTTTTTAGATAATAGCGTTTGAATATAGAGAGTTCGGCACTGCCAGTGCCGCGCAGTGCCAATCTCTCTATATTCAAATGCTATTATCTAAAAAATGGTTGGAAGCACGAAAAAATTATATATACAATAATTGTAGGAAATTGAATGCTCTTTTAGTATTATTTGAACAAAATTTCGATACGGCTTACCATTTTTGAAAAATTCTTCAAATTCAAACTATTGATAAATCCTAAATTGTAGGCCCTGGACGGCATAATTTTCCGCTGTCCGATTGCAATAAACTTTTTCAGTATTACTATTTACTATTCCGTATGACTATTTTTTTTATCAAACTGCACCTTTCTAGGTGGCGAGAGCAAAGAATTACCCCCCAAAATTTCGACATATATAATAAAAGGCTTTATAAAAAAATAATTTCTCCCTAACAAAAGGTTAAACATTTAATAGTAGGCGTGGTAAACATCCAGCAACAGTATCCAATATTAACTAGCGTACAAACTAGTGCCAATTAAGATATATAACCTAAAATATATCAATTGGTGCGATACAGGCATCTCTCCCCTACATCGATCGCGCGATCACTTGCATAGCGTCTAGCGTTGAGTCGTTCGAGGGTTAAGTCAACCCGAGTCTATTCCACATATTTCAAACATAGAGTTGCAGCATTTGATCGTCGCAAAAGAGTCCGTAAAGTGTTCCTTCTTATTTCATCCAGACGCTTTTACGATATCGGGAGCGGTACTTTGTGGGATGAAAATCCTTCTTCCGCTTCTCGTCTTGCCATTCGCATTTCGTTGATCGCGGATCCAATCACTCGAGCTGCGGTCCGAAAGCTCTCGAAGCTTTGCTGTCCCCGAACTCGTGTGATCGACAGATTATAGAGAGCCGTCATGTCGTCGAGTGGCATTCAACACTTTGTCCCTTTGGTGTCAATGAGCTTCGACAGTGGGAAAATCCCGGAGATCGAATGAACCGGTCCGTGACAGCCGCGGGACGGAATAGAGAGCACCCGAGAACCCTGTTTTCGACAAAGCCTGCGCTTGACAAAGACCGTTTATCATGCATAGAGATGATCCATTGTGCGCGGATCACGCGACGCGCGCATAAAATTCGTCTACCTTTTAACAAGCATAATTTGCTGGTAACCTATTTCGGTCGCTTATAGTTCCTTAGTAAGACGTAGCGTTTTGGCCACGTAACGTCTTTCTTCTACGTATCTACTACGACCTAGGACCTCCGCTCTTTCGTCTCCCTTACTTCTGCTTTTTCAGCTCTAAGCTTCTTCACAATTTGACTCCTGTCGCTCATGCTGTGCTAGTCTGCTTTCTCTTTTGTATTGTGCCAATGCGAGAGAATCTACTTGTTATTTTTTATTATATATATACAATGGTGATTAAAAGGAAATATACAAGTCATATTTCTGAATGTTTATACAAAAGTTATTATTCATTTCGTGGGTTTAAATATTCCGAATATGAGCTATTCCACGTCAAAACGGATAGAGAGAAAATTTAGTTCCCCGATTCTCTTCAAAATTACAGGATTTGTCGATAACCTTGCAAAAACAAAGTATACTGAATTTTAAAGGCCTATGTGAAATAGTTTTCGAAATATTTAATGTTAAAGTCTTAAAAATTGGAACAAAATTGGCTGCCGCGTCATCACTTAAATTTTAATATCTCGGTTATTTTTAAAGATAATGTCTCCGTCATGGGTTCATTTTAAAGCTGAAGGAATGCTTTCTCAACCCATATTTAGAATATTTTGTTTATTGTTAATAAACTTGACGGCAATCGATGTCAAAGTTTCAAATCGCGATTTTACGTCGTTCCCAAAATTTCTCCACTTTTTTCAAAATCCCATTTATTAGCTGAGGGTTCAACGAATCGAATGGTATTTTTTTCAAGTCAGACCGTGGGTGGGCAGCTATACATATATGTACAAGAATTTATCATAATATTATGATTGCGTCTCGAATTTTTGTGATTAATAATAAATTAAATTCCACCTTCTTTCGATAGCCGAGGGACTCGTTGATCAAATCGCTGAATTGCACGTGAACTTCGTTAGACCCTGGATGGTAGCATCTCCAGGTCTAATCTCATTAGCTTTCTTTGCTTACAAGGGAACTTCGTTTGCCCGAACATTCCGTATATTTTGAAACTCTGCAGGTTTGTAGAGGACTTCGATAGAAGTATCAGGCAATTTTTCTCCTTTGTGCCCATTTTCGGTTCTTCGGGGTGAAAACACCCCCTAAACCTTAACGAGTGTTTTCATATTTCCAGTTTTGATTTATGTACCTTGTGGTGAATAAAGACGATTTATTATTATTATTATTATTATATCCTGAAAACTATAGTAGATATAAAAAATTGTTGTAAAGAAAATTTACTGGATTTTATGCTCTATAAAACTATGCAATCGAATTGTATAAAATTTGTGGTGGCGAACGTTTTTTTTTTTTGTTTAAACTACAAATAGTAAACGATTTGATGAACCGAAGCAATTAATTTCTAAGTTTTTTACAATAGTAAATTAATAAAAATCTATATGGGAAAGGCTTATGTATTTTGCAATAGGTTTCCATTATTGACGGATTTATTGTTACAGATTGCATTTTAAATTTGCACGTTTACCGAAAAATAAGAATTTCTTAACAAGCAAACGATATTTATGCATATTCGCTAAAAATATTCGATTCTTCTCGTCCCAGCGCATTTGTTCGAAAGCTGTCTTATAAAAATAAATAGGGACTTTTGAGGCGTCCTGTATAAGTAATTTTAAGGCCGCTCTCCATCGCGTGTTTTCCTGTGATCGGAATCGGCGGGAAAAAAGTGGTCGATTGTCGCCAGTGGGTGGTCGGGCGGTACTCGCAATTCATTTTCTATTGAAAACATTGAAACCTCTTCACTCGAGTGTTTTTCCGACTCCATAGCCGAGCTGCTGTCGCCCTGCTGTCGCCGATCCCATCTACCGTCGACAAACGACAGTTTTTCCACTGGCGACAATTGCGTGGCGATAATTGTGTATTTATTTATTTCACGGCAAGAGAATAATACACTCGTTTCTCGATTTACACGCGAAATAAACGTTCAATGTGGTTCTCTTTCACGCGGATAAGAATCGCGTAAATGGAGAGTCTGCTGGTAGAAAAAAAATTACGCGAGCGAAAATTTATTTCAAAAACACTAATATAAAGTTAAAAATATAATGGGCTGGTCCCGTAAATAAATATTAGTATTATTATTATTAATATAGCGTTGAATTTAAAACACGAGGGTGACACTCATATTTCGAAAATGACTTCATCTACAAAAGAATTCTTAAGCTGATTTGATAATCTGTAAATTTTCTTACGTTCATAGTTTCGACCAGATTCAAAGTGCCAACTGTTATTGGTAAACTTTGTATTTTTTTAGGGAACACTTCTTTAATGTTTCCCATATTTACTGCAGCAAATCTCATTTGTGCCTCCTAATTGGATGCGTGAGTGTATGCTGGTCACGATTCGCCAGTGAGAAACGCACAGAATAATTAGCATATTGGTTCGTGCTGGTGCATTCCTCTGGAGTCTATTAGACAGTGATGTTATGGACAGTATTTTCAATGTACTGAATGTACATACACTTGCCAGGGATAATCGAAATGGACATCAAACTTGTAGGCTATTTGTTTAAATCAGTTACCACAGTTTCATATTATTTTTTTGAATCACTTGAAGACAGCAAATATTCGATTCAATTTTAGCATCAGTGGACACAGAAATTCAGTGACGGATTTAAGGAAAAAGGCCCAGGTGGCAACCTTTTGAGGGCCCCATTTTTTTTTTTTTTTTCAGAAAAATGAAGAGGTGGTTTGCTAAAAACGAGCAAAGTGTAGTAGTACAGAAAAGAATATAGTGTTTGGATAAAATCATATTTCTTTTTCCCCAAAATAGTTGCAACTAATAAAAAAATTTGTGTAAAGTTTGATCGATATTGGATAATAAGAAAAGGTGCCCCTGGGCCCTTGAATATTTAAATAATTATTTAACAACTCACAAAGTCGATTTTATATAATATCCTCCAAGTTATTGATTAAAGAAAAAAATATGTCAAACAAAAGTTATAGAGACAGACAAAGAGCATCTTTTATGTTCTATTACCTTTTCTTGTGCGTCAAACGGTTTTCAAAAAAAGCCCGAAATATTACACAGATATTTTTTTAATATTTGGAACTATTCTAGGGGGGTGCAGCGAAGAAAATCTTGAAAAAAATTCACCAAGAGTAAAGAAGAACCTCTCTACTTACAATTAGTATACATCATTACACTTGCTGCATACAAAATAATAAATGAATTAAGTGTTTTAAACAAGCTGTAGTATAATTGAATAAATAATTAAAGGGTAAGGGATGAAATATCTCTGACCACGTGTCTATCAGGAATCCATCTAGCTATTCCATCTAGTCATCCATTTTATGGTAGAGCAAATATTTACTTTAAAAATAAATTTTAAAATCATCAGTATTATGATCACTTCCCTTAACACCTTCCTAAACTATTCTTACTACAACGTTGTTATAATATTCTACTGTAACCACTCAGACTAACTGCGCCTACAATAAACAAATACATACATAAATAAACCCAATCTGCGTTATTTCCTCCTAACACTATCTACATTTACTATTTTTTTCCGTTCTCCAAGTCCCACAGAGTTCCATTAGACCAAATAATAAATTATCCCAATAGATTCATCTGAGGTTCTTCATGAAATCAGTTTGTTAAGAAGCACCATACGGAGAGAGCAATGCCTTCCCCGATGAGTAGCATCGTGCTTCCCCTCGCAAGTATCATATTCAACTGGCTAAAGATAAAAACGACCAACCATTTGGTTTCCGAGATAGCCCATTCCGCGTTTTCATTGTCGCTGGTAAATAAATCCTCGAAAAGTCCAGAGGAGGCTCCCTTCCTACTTCCCAGTCGATCGATGGTCCTATCGGGGTCGTTTTCCTGACCTCGCGAATTAATCTTTCGGGCTTGCTCCGGCGGTATCGGAAAACTCGGACACGTTCATGCCACGTGCACGCATTCTCTCTTTATACCTTTTCCCGTTTCGTTGAAACTTTATTGCTCTAGCTTCGCGGAGTTGAGAGGTCTAGATCGGACAGCAAAGTTGCGAATTAATTAAAGAGCAGCGCATTTTCCTACATTTACCCATGGTGTTGAAGTTCTGTCTTGTAGAAAAGTCGGGAGCAGAAGATCTACTTGGGTTCTGATCCGGGTCTCAGAACTCAAGGAGGTCTACTGCTCCAGGCTGTGCGAGTCTGATTTAAGCTGGGTTTACATTAGTCCAGTCCAGTGATCCAGTACAGCACTGGATTAGAACTGGAATAATGTAAACAATTGTGTTCATTCCAGTACAGCGCTGGATTAGAACTGGAATAATGTAAACAATTGTGTTCATTCCAGTACAGCGCTGGATTAGAACTGGAATAATGTAAACAATTGTGTTCATTCCAGTACAGCACTGGATTAGAACTGGAATAATGTAAACAATTGTGTTGATTCCAGTACAGCACTGGATTAGAACTGGAATAATGTAAACAGTGTGTTGATTCCAGTACAGTGCTGTCATTCCAGCAGATTTCCACTGGATCGAAAGTCTACTTTTCGATGCTAGGTACTTTTATGTTTTTTTATCCTTCTTTTGCGTGAATCTATTATTATTACACTCTACCACTTTCAACGGTTCAGAAACGACTGGAATAATCAAGTTATCGCCTGATTTCCAGTCGAACCACTCGCTGGATCCAGCCACTGGACTAATGTAAACCCAGCTTTAGAACACTGCCTGACGTACAGCGAGTAACGAAAATATTCTGATACTTTTTAAAATCGGAAAAACTTTTTAAAATTAATCCAACCAACTTGAGTTTTTTTGAGAAGCTAGAAGGATTAGTTTGCTATGTGGCGTGCGTAATCGTTTTGAAAAAAATGCACTTTTTAAGGATAGCAAACCGTGTATACGAATTTTTCTCATTAATTTAATGTGTCGAAGCGAATCCTCAAAGAATGTCAGAAATTTTTGTTATCACTCAGTATATTGTTAAATTATATACTATTTTTAAGTTATATTATATTGTTAAAGTGTAATCATTTTGAAAATCTTCTGTCTGGACTTCAACAGCACAGGATCAGCAGGTCAGTTAGTAAAAACTTCATTTACTAAGCTACTTTTATTTCGAACAGGAGGCCAATTCGTGTTTAGCCCCGCTAACCTGTTCCCCACCCCTTTTTGTCTATATAATTCTACTGAAAAGCAAATTCAGGAGCACGTACCGGCCATAAATCCGCCCTACCACGAGCAGAATTTCCCAGCAGGTCTGCCGACAAACCCGAATGAAGGCCGCTACGTGGGAACTACCCTATCCAGGCGATTTGATCGCAGCAAAATGACGAACTCGGTTTACAGAATACGGGCTCGTTCGCGCTGAAATAGCCGCGTGATGACCGCGATGAAAATCGAATCGATGTTTCCGCTTTGCCATGAATTTAACTGGCCGGAAGACGAACACCGACGATGTGACGTTCCGGTAATTTCTGTTGTGACTAGCTATCTCTTTTCCCAATCGATGGTATAATCATGTAATATATCGACGTTGATTGGTACTTCGAAATCCAAAAACCGTTGTTTCGATCACCAATAAAATGTAGATTGGGCTCAGATCGATATAAACGTGATAAAGTTACAGGGTCTATAAAAAATAGCGGGATTCTACACCTCTGGATCGGTGGAGTTTTTTTTTTTATTATTCTTGACTGAATAATGAGATATTTCCTTAGGTAAACTTTAATTTTGTGCTGCTCCGTCAAAAGCACGTTAGTCGTTCTATACTCGATTTTAAAATATAAAAGCAGTATAAATGAAGGTGAGTTTAAGAATTATCGAAACTTTAACATTTTTAACGATTTTAAGAAAATTGTTGGTTTGCGACTTATGGTTCTGACTGTGATTAAATTATAGATCCACTGATTTCTACTGAAACAAGTTTATAATTCACAAAATAGAATGATTGACTTTATGTAAGTCTGTATAAACTGATTTCCCTTATCTAGTTTTTGCAAATTGTAATGATGATAAAGGATTAGGTTAATGGCAGTGAATAGCCCAGAGGCAAATCTGTGGTGTTTATTTATTATAATGATCTTGCGCTTCAGTGCTGAGTAGATATAATTTTTTCGTGCATTTTTGGAAGGGCTTTCGTTAATTAAATAAATAAATAATATTCTTCGACAGTGAGGCGAATTTATTAGCGATTATAGAAATTTAAGTAGAGATATAATTGGGGTTGTCTTTCATCTTGCACGAAATACACCAGAGCGGTAAGATAAATTGAAGATGCAGCACAGAATGCTGAATAATAATTAGTTGTGTTGAAGTTGGCTCTGGTTGCGAGTACGTGTTTAGAAGTTCGCAACAAATCAAGTTTTTCAATTTTAAATTCCATTAGACGAAGGGCGTGGTATGCATCCCAAAGTAAATTGGCCTCTGAAGCTGGAGTTGTAATTGTAGAGTTGTCGTAATAAACTTCTTAAGAGAACATAAAGTAGGGTTAATAATTTTAATAATAATTTTTTTTATTTGGTGTGAAAATAGGCACAAACTAAAAAAATAGTTCAATAATCATGACACTATGGAGGCAATAATAAAAGGGTCCAAACTACCCCCGGTCTCCCCTATTTATTATTTAAAAAAATATCTGAATAGATATTCGAAGTTTAAAAATTAAAAAACTTAATTCTTCCACAGTTTTAAGGAATCAGAAATGAATGTAAGAATGAAATACTTGTTAAACAAAGGTTTCGTAAATTTTTATGAAAACTAACAACACAGCTTTAAGCACTCGTTATTAATTCCAATAAAATATTTGTAAAAGCAGAAAAGCTGACATCCCTCGCGTTGTCATAAACAAATATTTCACCTGATAATTTTCTGACTCTTTACAAACCTCTGCGCATATTTTCTCTTTTCAAATTACGTCGACCACATTCGCAATTAATAAAACGCTTTTCGATTATCAGGAAATCATTCCTAGATTCTTCGGTTTAAAGAAACTCTGCCGTAAGCGAAGATAATTAACAGCTCTGTCGACGAATGGAAGGAAAAGTTGATAGAGAGTGATGGACAGTCAATCAGGCGGACAAGTGGAATGGTTCTACAAGCAGATAAAGCGATCGATAGGCAAATTGATGAACCGGAGCGAGTGACGTGTCGTTATGAACCAGGGGTTCTTCACCTAGGCTCTACGTACCCTCAAAGACTCTGCAATAGATTCTAGGATTCTTTTCCTTAAACTTGGATGAGAAAATAATTTCTACTTCGTGCTTATTAACGTCTAATTGAAATTTAACGCTTCCTTCAATCACGAATGGAGGCAATAAATTAATTACTATGAAACATCTTTCAGAATTATTGTGATTTTTAACACTCGTAACAATTAATAATCGATCAATTTGATGACGTCGAAAAAATCCGTACTCAACATTATAAATTCGCGCACATCTTCCATAAAGATGATTTACTCATAGATATCGTCTTTATCGCGTATCTTATTTCATAGAAAAAAAAGATTGGTGATATTTTTTTATTTTAACACTATTTTTAATTAATTTTCATACTGCAGAACCAATCCTTCGAAGCAAAACTAATTTCTTTCGAAAGGCAATCGTACTCGATTAAAAAGAAAAATGAACTTCGTGCGATAAATATAATAGTTTTAGAGACAAATATTCATTTATACACTTTATTTTCACGGAAATGAGCAGCAATTGCGAACTTTGACGACCTGTGTTTTTTAAATAAATTTCAATTAGGTACATCTTGGTTAAGTTTTATTAAAATCGTAGACATTGATCGCGAAATCTGATTGATTTGGCGTCGACTGACTTTGCAGAAAGCGACGTTTTTAATAATGATGGTACAGCGAAAATTACCTCGAGAATGATGAAGACGTCTTTGACGCGGGCGATCACGGAAGACAGTTCAGGGAAAGTTTTAAATGGCGATAAGGGAAGTGTAGCGTTCACCCCAATGAAAGATTAAGAAGTTAAATACACCTGAGCGGTTCGCAAAGAGGCCAATTATTGTACTTCTTAGGGGATTATATTATCAATAATTATATTAATTTAAAAGCTATCATTAATTAACTAAATTTCTATTTATTAGAAGTAACTCAATACAGTTATACATTACATTAAACAATTTAGAATTTTCCACTCTCCCCCTCCCCTAAATAAATAAACGTAACAAAACTCCACAATTGAATTTGTTATTTATAAACAATTTCCTAATAAAACCGAGAACATCGAAATTAATGTGCATCCTTAGAAGTGTTTTCTATAATTCCATTTAAAAAAACGATCTTCCTCGTTTTTTGTACAATAATTTTTTTCTAGGTATAATTTCTATTTATTAGAAGTAACTCAATACAGTTATACATTGAATTTTCCACTCTCCTCCTCCCCTAAATAAATAAACGTAACAAAACTCCACAATTGTATTTGTTATTTATAAACAATTTCCTAATAAAACCGAGAACATCGAAATTAATGTGCATCCTGAGAAGTGTTTTCTATAATTCCATTTTAAAAAAACGATCTTCCTTGTTTTTTATACAATAATTTTTTTTTAGGTATAATAACGGCGTTTTATTATTGTTGCTATTATTATTATGTCGTTGTTGCTTTCTTTCGGATGTGGTATAAACCCACATGCTTGTTTTCGGAAAAAGTGTAGCTAGTTTCCAAGATGGAAACGGTGTCGCGCGTTCCTCAAAGTTACGGGAAGTCGAAGTGCCGGCACATGCTCCTAGCGGACGGAAATAAACAAGTTTTCTCGAATGGAAGAAAAGCTCGATGGAAAAGTCGAGAGAACAAACACGTTACCTAAACGGATAAATTGTCGCGACAGCTGTTTCCTTTTTCTGAAAGACCGAACGATGTTCGGAGTTTCCAATTTCACCACATTTTAGTTCCTTTAATTTATTCTCTTCTGAATAATTTCACTCTTTATTTGAAAACACGTGGCTTGACATTGGCAGTGTATATATTTTTATTTGGGTACGAAATATTGGTCAAAACGGATAAAATTATTTTTTAAACAAATATTTCTTTTACTATCATTTATCTAATTTTTTGGGTAAAGTTTTATCTTTGGGAAAATATATCATACAGGTTTTGGTTCAATAAATTATCCAATTGATGAATAAAGTTAGAAACAGAAATCATTTAATACTCAATATTTTTAGTAAAAAATGATTTCCTCTCAATGTCTCTGCAATTTATTTTCTTTTCGTTATCATTTTGGAACAAAATTTTTTATACGAATAATGTATCAATTATACGTTTTAATACGTAACCTTCTCGCAAATACGAATTCTTGTAATATTTCTTTTTCTTATGCAGCAATACAGGGAAAGGAAACTTGAAACTTTCGGAAAATTTGACAGCAAAATAGCTCGTTTAAGTTTCTAGAGAGTTGGTCGACACTGTTCTAACAAAGCGTGGATTATGTAAATTGTTATGATTCAATCTGAGCTCCACCGTCTCCTAACTGAGCGAACTGGCTTTATTCTACCTACGATTTCTTTGCACAATAGGGGAAATTTTGAGAATAAATTAAGAATGCCCAGAGAGAAGCTTCGTTTCTTCAAACAATTCTTCAGACCACGGCTGGAGAATCTGCTAATTATTCCATAACCAGCGGTCATTTTGTAACATAATAAATTTTTTTCATTTGTTAACTTGTGTGCAAACACATCCCAAAAAATTTCAAACAAATTCGTTCGACTAGTTCTTTGAAAAATATTCCCAAAGTTATCCCTTTTTATGCCTTTTACAGAAAGTTATCTCCTTAAGAGTTCTTAAATCTGATCACACTGCAAAATGAAAATTGAAAAGTTATCGGGTCTCGGGTATCCTAGCTATTTTTAATTTTTTTTTTAATCGCGGTTGGGCGATACTGTAAGTGTCTATTTTCATTTATCGGCATTGAAAGCGGGTGACATGAGCGCGCACAGTATGAAGGGATTATGAAAATCAGTTTTCTCGACAGAGTGACGCTTGTTGGAAAACTTCGACTATTAAATTCCGCGAGCGAAATTAATTCAACGACGCGCGAAGCTAGTCCGTTCGATGAAGTTTCCACCGAAGAAAACAACGAACGTGCGAAATTAATGGCCAGGAACTTTGTGAGCAATTATGGAACCGTTAAAATAGGCGTACGTGTGTTCATCGACGTGAAATACGGATTAAATTGTCGATTAAACTGAATAACGTACGCACGGGCGATAAAACCTACAAAACTTTACTCTTTTAATTTAACCGTACAGAGGAATTAAAACAAAATCCTCGAGTATAGCCTTTGACAAATAAGTTTCCGGGCCGCAGACGCACTGACAAAATTGTTTGCCTCTTTTGCTTTCGAGGAAATTAATAATTCGTTTGATAATATTCCGAGAGTGAATGTTTTTCACATTCAAACCAATATGAATTAAAAATATTCGTCGAATCGCCACATATTTCATAAAAAAATTACTTAACCTACATGTTAAGACTATAATTTAGTATTTGTAGTTTGTACTCGAATTTTCTAATCGAAACTGACCGATACGAATCGAAAAATTGTTTCGTCAAGTATTAGATTATAGTCGGAAGAATATTCCTGCAAAATTTTATTCAAATCGGTCCACTAATCTCTGAGATATTTTTAGTAGGACTGCAAATGTAACTATGGACATGTAGTGGGGGAAGAGGCTGCTATAGCAACATTTCTTAAGATATCAAATTTCTTTTTGGAGGGAATATAGCTGAATTTATACACAACAAGGTGTAGGTCGTGATTTTTAAATACAACATCCCTTTGTACAAAAACAAAATCTTGGAATTCATCTTATTCTCT
Source organism: Andrena bicolor (assembly GCA_960531205.1). Taxonomy (NCBI): domain Eukaryota; kingdom Metazoa; phylum Arthropoda; class Insecta; order Hymenoptera; family Andrenidae; genus Andrena; species Andrena bicolor. The sequence continues at coordinate 1,428,876 of OY482666.1, forward strand.
GACCTGAAGCCCGTATAAATGGTTTATTTTTGTATCAATTTTTAGGAATTTTTGCAAAAAATTTTTTTTGAATTTCGGCTTATAACTTTGAGAGTATATTTTTAAATGTTTTGGAATTGATTTATAGAAAAATTTTTGTTTCTACTTTTCGTTCGATTTATACGGTCTTCTCCCCTTAAAAGGGTTATCATTGAAAAAAGTTAGGGGACTTCTTTAACAATCTAATTCTCATCGAAAAAGCGTTGCGAATAGAATCGAGGTGGCCATTACACACCTGGCCCATTTTTCGCAATAATCTCGACAAAAGGTACACTTTTAATCGGTTTTACTGGATGAAAGGGTTAAAACCGCGTCGGCTCGACACCGTGTCCACCGTGTCCGATGGAATCCAGTTCAATTAGCGCACTTAAACTTTCGAGACCGTGTGAATGTGACCCGAGTTCCGCGTAAAAACGCAAAATCGGATTAAGCGACGGTAAAAGTGTCATTAGAGGGAGATATTAAAAGTTGCCGACGGTTCTAGTTAGCAGAGTTGGACCACGCGGGTGGAAAAGGGGCTTCGAAAATAGCTGCACTTTCAAATCGACTAATCACATCTGGTGTTCAACTACTCGCAAGAGAATAAAACACAAACAGAAATATCTCTGATCGCGTTTTAGAGTACAATAGTCTTCAAAATAACTTTGATAACTTTGATCAAGTCTAAAAACTAACGTTACCATGAGTTGCAGTGATCAAGACGAAGCAAAGTTCAGGGAAGATGTTCCACTCGAGTCACTGCTTACATCTCTTCAACAAGAATTGGTAACTTACCTGCAATCAGAGAAAAGACAAATTAAGACACTTAAAAATATAACGCCTAAGAATGCCAATACATCATTAAAACGAATCAAATTAAAAGCACACTCCAAAAATATGATTCAATCAATGAAAAACACATGAAGCATTCAATACGTTTTTTTCAAGTCACTAATCCTTCATTAATGTATAAGAATCAACATGCTGGTAAAATAAATTTATGGAAAGATTATTTCTACAAGACCAGTAAAAATGACTGGTTATTTATAAAATACGTTGTGCGAGGAAAATAAACCTTTATTCATATTTTTCTAATTTTTATATTGGTAAGAAATATATACATAATATTATAAATATTTATACTCCTTAGAAATACACTTGTACAATTGTACCATACTTAAAATACTAAATTTATTATGAAATTTAAAACCAGTCATTGCGACTGGTTTGGTAGTTTTAGTGTTAAACAATTGAATACTGGGTTATACAAAATATTCAGATATAAAAATTTAATCTCAATATGATTCTTTATTCAATTTCACCAAACAAACGCCTTCACGTGCTCCTTTCATTTTCACTGTCTCAGATAAAAGGATAAGTTTTACGCGCCCGCGTAAAACGTTCTCACTGTTAACATTGGCAGAAGGCATTTCCGGCATTTTATACGACGTCGTAAAAAACGAAATTCAGGTAAAAGACATTTCACTTTCATTCAACGACACTTATCTTCCAGCAATGAACTGAAGAAGCTTGTGCTGGGTGTTCTTCGAGGTAGCTCACAAACTTTTGCAGCATATCCACCAAGTCGTTCCAAACTAAGAAGCTCATATACACGACGGATCTATTTCCATTTTTTCCTGACGTTTGATAGTTCTTGAATACAGATTTCTGTTACTCGAATTTAATGTGTCGCAAGCGCGCAAGTGTTTGACTGCAGGAGCGTGAATCTCCTCACGCCGCGTGATCGCCGAGTTCTTCTCCGTGAAAGTTCTTTCTTGTCACTGCTAATGCACCGAGTCTTACCAAAGTTTGTGATGTATGAGCGAGTGTCGACCTTCTACAAACTATTTTTGACTGCTGAAGGTTTTGCGGCGAGGAAAAATAAATTGCTGGTAGGTGGAGTCTGCTGGCTGATAAGGATTAGACTTGAGTGGGAAAACCCAGGAAATTTGATGACTCGGTGTTGGTACTTACAACCACCCCTCATAGTTACCCCCTAATAACGGTGACTGACGACAAGAACATCGTCCATACAGTAAATTATAACGCAAATGAAATTTATATTAAGTTTTACTCAACACAATTTTGTACCCCGTATGAACTTTGGAGGGGTGGTTTCAACCCCTAAACAGTCAAGCAGGCCAAAATAAAAAGACACGTATATCTTATTTTTCGGTCCTCTAAAACATATCCAAAAACCAAAGCAATCGGAGATGATCACCTGAAAATCTTATAACTTTGGGGGGTGGTTTCACCCCCTAAACAGTCAAGCAGGCCGAAATAAAAAGACACGTATTTCTTATTTTTCGGTCCTCTAAAACATATCCAAAAACCAAAGCAATCGGAGATGATCACCTGAAAATCTTATAACCTTGGGGGGTGGTTTCACCCCCTAAATATGAAAACGGGCCGCTATAAAAAAACACGTATATCTTATTTTTCGGTTCTCTATAACATATCCAAAATTCAGAGCAATCGGAGGCGGACACCTGGGAACCTCTCCTTGTTAGAGTCTTTGCTGTGATTAGCAGCAGTGTTCAGCTGCGAGATACCTCGGTCTGGGATTTTGGTGGCGTTTACAACGCAATTAGGTAATTGCGTCCAGATGTGGTATCTGGGTCAAAGGTGCGAACGTAAACCAAGTTAAGGGTCTGAACACATGATACATCCGCTCTTTCATATTGACAGGCATAATACCCTGTATGGCAGATTACAGATACAATTACGTTGACAGAGTGTGTACGCTAGCAAATAGATAGTGTCAGGACTTGATTGTAACACGGGACACAGTATAACAGTGAAAGAATTTTTGTGTTCCTTTGTAACATCTTTATTGCGTCATTCTACGTTTCTGACAAACGCACCTGCTGTCATCTTGATTCAGTTGTCATTTGCCAGCATCGTACCCTTCGGTGATAATATCTATTTCACCTAAAACGAATTTAGGCGATTTTTCTTGTCAAAATGACCTGGCGAACATGCTGAAGAAGATTGTGACGTCGCAAGACACTCAGTTCCTACATATTTCAGGATGGCATGCTCGATATCCGTTGGTTCTAGTCGATCCACCAAGCAAGGAGCATTAGTCTCAGTCTCCGATAGAATAATGAAGGTATCCGACGGTAAAGAGATCATCTGGAAAGCAAATACGGCGTGCACAGGAAAGGTACGCGGTCCTGTCCGACCTCCGTGTAGCTTGCCACCTATGTAAACGCGTGTAACAGCCTATAAGCTCTTGAGCAAGCAGTGTCGGGGAAAATCCGACGATGATGTCGTCGGGAGATTCGTCTTTTGGTCGCCGGGTAAATCCAATTTCACACCTCTGATTCCTTGATTTTTCTATCGTCTCTTGATACGATTCTCTTGTAAGCTCATTTCAAGTGATCCCGGAAAAGCCTCGAGTTTCAAAATACAAATACAGTCGCAAGATATCTGATTTCTATACTTATTCTAGTGTTTTAAGGAAAAGTTTTCGAACAATTCCAAGTGTTTTAAAGTATGGCTTCATTTTTTAATTAAAGGATCATTCTATTCTAGCGTTTTGAAAAATGGGTCGAGCTTGGGAATTTTTTTGAAGAAACTGTAAGCCGCATACTCCTCAAGTTTGGTATATGTCTTAATCCATTATTTAGATATATGCTAGATTTTTAAAAATAGTATTGAATACGCAACGTGATCATATGAGCATCCTAATTATTCGTATACTTGAATATTCGAAGAAATTATTCGAAATTTCTTATATTCAAATATTCGAATATTCGAAGAAATTATTCGAATTCTCTGATATTCAAATATTCGAATTCTCTGATATTCAAATATTCGAATTCTCTGATATTCAAATATTCGAATTCTCTGATATTCAAATATTCGAATTCTCTGATATTCAAATATTCGAATTCTCTGATATTCAAATATTCGAATTCTCTGATATTCAAATATTCGAATTCTCTGATATTCAAATATTCGAATTCTCTGATATTCAAATATTCAAATATTCGAATATTCGAATTCTCTAATATTCAAATATTCGAGCATTCGAATTCTCTGATATTCAAATATTCGACTATTCGAATTCTCTGATATTCAAATATTCGAGTATTCGAATTCTCTGATATTCAAATATTCGAGTATTCGAATTCTCTGATATTCAAATATTCAAATATTCGAATATTCGAATTCTCTGATATTCAAATATTCGAATATTCGAATTCTCTGATATTCGAATATTCGAATTCTCTGATATTCAAATATTCGAATTCTCTGATATTCAAATATTCGAATTCTCTGATATTCTAATATTCAAGAATATTCGAAGAGATTATTCGAATTCGGAGAAATTATTCAAAGTCTCCGATATTCAAATACTCTGACACTCAAATATTCGAACACTCAAATAGTCCAATACTAAATACTTAGATCAGTACTAGTACAGATACGAGCCTACACGTACACACACTACTGCAATTTCCCCCGACCTATGCCATGGTTAGCAACGTATATAAACACCTCCACACTCGATTCTGACCGTCCCCGCTGCGGCTCCCAGAATCGCAAAGGAGTTCTCCGACTTTCGTTTGTGCAGCCATGTTCAGAAGCTAAATATGTCTCGTAACACGCAACAAAGCTGAAATTTGACAACGAAGAAGCAAACGAATGTTCAGAAGCTTTCTCGTTTATCAGAAACCTGCTGTATCATGGCTTCACAATAACACCACACCCCTGCACCCACCGTCAGGCTTCCGTCTGCTTTTTGGCCGCTAGAGAGCCTCTCGTTCCTCCCTCACCCCTAGAGGCGGTGCACTCTCGAATGCGCTCGTGGAAATGCAAGACGTTCCATCTGTATGCACGCAGGCTGGCTGCATCGCCCGGTGAATGTGTCCCCGTCGTTGAGAGGACGGTGTAGGCACTTCTCGAGAGAGTTCTCGTGGAGACGGTGCCGGAGGGTGCGCCCAGGCAAGGGCAAGGGCACCCAAACAAAACATATCAAAGGGAGAACATGCCATCGAGACTCTTGAATAAAGAACGTGCAACTGGAGACGTGGTGAGGCAGATGGGAGACGAGGCTAGAGGAACGGGAAGAAGACGTGGCTTCTTCGACGCGCGCTAAGGCGGCGCGGGGAAACCTTCAAATGACAGGCATGCCTCGGTTTTTCTCTCCTCTTGTGTAACTGTCACGGATGATTACAAATTCCGTCCTATCCGAGTCCTGAACAAGTCTTCACACCTAGGACACTGGAAAGCTTCCTGAGAGATAGGAGAATTCAGTCTCTGTAGATTTAAATGTTGGCTATGTGATTATTTTTCACAAAAATAAGCCAATATTATTCAGGATGGGTCACATGACTTGTCCATCCCGAATAACTTCTAAAGTTTGTGTTCTACTATATGTATATCACTCTACAACTGTTTCTCTCAAATGGCCTGTTTTGGAACTTTTAGATGCCTCAGCCTCGTAGGCAAGCATCCTCATAGTTCGATACTTACAAATGTTTGTACACTGAATCGCGTGCTATGCCAAGACTTCCGTCCATCATTGTATGTAAGCATACCAAATTCGCGAAGAGTCACGATCGTCGGGTAATCGACGAATCCTAATTACCGAGACGAGAGTCTGGCGGCTTCAACGACGAAGGGGGAAATTACGGCGCCGCTCGAATTTCCTGAGGCGCCCTGAAAGACGCCGCGAGGCTGTCTGTTACTTTATTGGGCCACTCTTGCGCTCGCTCCACGAATTCGTCTAACTCTGATCTGATTCAATATGACGATGACAGGCGCTGTTGTAGGCTTGCGTGACCGGTTTGCATTTTCAATTTTATTGACAGTTAAAAAGTCAAACATCAGGGGAAAAAAGGACGATTAAGTATGTCGCCAAGAAATGGTTCTTAGACATTATGATTTGTCGTGAGATGAGTTGGAAAAGGCAGTTTTAGCGGAACTATCGTAGAAGAAATAAAGTCTGCTGTTTTTAATCCCGTCGCCGTGTTTAAATATTTTATATAATTCCGGCGTTTTCCGTATTCGCAAACACGTCATCCATCCGTTTTGGCGAACGTTGTCGTCTATTCCGTACGAAGCCTCGGGCATTCCAGCCTCCATATCTTCTACCGAAAGTTCCGGAACCTTGCCCTATCCCATCACACCCGCTCCTGCTTCTCCTTGAAACTCATTCCATTCCCTGGGTTCAGGCAGTTCCAATTCCTTTAAAAGCACCAGCCTCAATTATTACAAGTTTTAGTTGCGCATACCTAATCATTCGACTACTACATTTTTGCGCTAACCTCTGTACCTACTTCTTCGAAATTATAAGTCTTGTTAAGGAGTCTATAACGAGGGTTTCATCCTAATTAATCCTATCTATAGAATTTCTTTTCAGAACATGAGTAACAAGACAATGACGAAGATGACCCAAAACTCAGCGTAGAGGGCGCCACCAGCGCAGCTACCAAACTAAAATGTTGTTATAACGAAAGAATTGGAGCAGACCAATTTTTTATGGGCTTTTTTTTAAATAAAAGTTTTTTTAATACTTTATAATAGGTCTTTCTAGCTTTTCATTTTCATATGGAAAAAAAATGTATAAAAAATGCTTAATTTTCGGGCAAAGAATGTATAATATAATATTGTTTTACTGATGAAAAGTTAAGAATTGGTATTTATTAGAAACATTTCATTCATCTGCTTTTATAAAATGAAAGAAAATTCAAATAATAAAAAAAAAAAATTGGAGCAATGGAGCAGTAAAACTTTTCTCCAACGCTCTGGTTATAATATTAAAAGTTGCCTTTATTTATATTTTTCTCATTACTTGCTGACTGTTGATTTTAAAATTAAACTCAATTTCAAAAATTTTTATAGTAACTTTACATGGTTTGTTTCAAGTTCTGATTACTATTTTACGATAATAATAACAATTTTTCAATCAAAGCATCTTCTTCCTTACTATCGATGATGATTTGCCCTAACCTAACTACTTGATCCTTCCACACGCGTGTAGCTGCATATAAAGATATAAATCCTGCCTCAAATGTCCCGAGATTAATATTCTTAATAAATATTCTTAACTATTCGGACAGGCAATTTTGTTATCATATTGCTACATTCTAATTAATCATTTAAAGCACCGGTGAAAAGTGGCACGTGCGCTGGTGGCGCCACGGGTGGCAGAAAGTGGCAGTCAGCTTCCTCATTGTTCCCGTTCCATGCATGGTAAACTGGAAAAAAAGTTGAGCGAGAGAACAGGAGAATACAACGGCGAGTGACCAAACAGCTGACGCAACTTTCTATTGTACTAATCCTCGATGATTCCTTTTGTTTTTGGCGCGCGGACGATTTCTCACGGCGGTTTTGGCACTGCAGCGCTGCCGCGCTTAGAATATAGGTTAAGGGGGAAATTCTGTCGAGCGGAAATTGTCCTCGAGGGACACGCGCAGACTCTTTCGTAACATTTTCAACGAACGTTACGGAAGTGCGCAAGGAAAACACGAACGCGATGAATATTCGGAATTTTCGCCGGGATAATATTGTAAATTCAGCGAATTTCTACGGTATTAGACAGCTCTTGGTGCGAGGCAGAATTGTATGCACCTTGCGTCGACGTTTCGTAATATCGTTACTTCTGCTGGTTTTATTGGCGCCACGGTAAGCGGGAATTTCGTGTGATTAAAGCGCGCGAAATTTCGAAAATACGATTAATTTTCTTTAACTCGAACGGAGGGTTGGAAATTCTCCTAGTTTCATTCGTATACTGAAACTCGCGTAGAAGGACATTGTTTAATAACTCCTCGCCTTTCAATGGCGGAAGATGAGCTTCAGTTTTCTTGATGCGGGCGGTGAAGACTTACACATTAAATGATTAATGACATTAATGATTAAACTTATTTCGTGGTGTGTTTTTCTTTGTAATAAAGTTCAAACAAAAATAAACAAAACTAACAATACTTTAATGCATAACCTAATATATTGTTTAAAATAAAGGTCCCTACTTTTCTTATTTTCTATTCCAACTTGAATAAAGATTTAAATAATCATACTTTAATGCGTAACCTAATATATTGTTTAAAATAAAGGTCCCTACTTTTCTTATTTTCTATTCCAACTTGAACAAAGATTTAAATAATCATCTACAGTGCATAGCCGAGTCCATTTTCAATCTAATTATTCACCCTAACATGCCGTATGCTCGCTTTTCAAATGGAACAACGATATTCTTTTGAATTATATAATAATTTCCAGATAACGTTACAAAGAAAAATAATGGCAAGGAGCATAAACAAAAATTCTCCATCGCAGAAGTTAATTAACATCGCGTCATTAAAAGGACGATATTACGGATCCGTCACCATCCGTAATTAATTTAAATTACAGCCGGCTGACGGGGGAGCATTTTCCCTGCGCGGCATTTAACCACGCAGTCATTATCCTCTATTGCGTCCAATTTCTCCTGTAATCACGCCGATACAGAGGTGTGTACGGAATCTAATTTCAGCGAGGCGGAGGCGATCTGATAACGTATCAGAACACAAATCAGGCAATCGAATAGCACAGTCAACTCGATATACGGCTACATAATTGAAAGCAGCATTTATTGCGTAATTATAAGTCGCGGAATGGGCTATAAAGACAGTATCTTTTGTTCGGATATAAAAAAAAAAAACAGTTAGGTTTGTGGTAGTTTCTATTAAAAATTTACTAGGTACTGATTATACTTATACCCATAGAATAAATAAGTTCCCAATGTTGAAACAAAAATAATGCAATTAGGTACCACGAGTGAGAAAAATGTTAACAAATCCTCCACTTTTTCCGTTTCATTAAAAATAACATGAGAAATTGTTGGTATAAATACTCGAAAAATTCAAATAAAAATATTAGGGAGATTTAATCATGATGAAGACCGATATAAAGTTGAATCTTCTCCACGTTTAGTAGGATAAATGGAGGGTTGAGAATCATAGTGGTGTAATTCCAAATTTTGATAATTTAAGTTAATAAAATTTTTTAAGTCTAAAAGTTATATCTTCATTCTTCAAGGAGAGGATTTCAGGTGTCCCTTGTAGTGGGTGCTTTTTTAATTTAATATATCGTCCACCATATTGAATCTGCCATTGTGAATTTTGCTGACTGCTAACAACGAATTTGAACTTGGATTTTCAAAATTCACAAAGGTCGATTCAATATGGTGGACGATATATTAAAAAATACACGCACCACAGTAGGCCACCCCAATCCTTAGTTTCAATCTAGGCATATCAACGAAGAGTTTAGAATATTGAAAGAACATTTCCTACAAAACTAACAAAATGGATTCTTATCTGGGTCCTCTGTTATTTTCTAAGAAATGTTTAATGTTCGTGCAACGAAGGCGCCAAGGTCCTCAGGGGCAATCAGTTATTAAAGGCAAGAAAGCACTTAACATTCTGATTCTTAAAGCTTTATCGATCAGCGGAGCGGCTTAGAATCGAGGGATCAAGCGATCGGAATAAATGTCAATTGCATTGCGCAACGCGGCACAGTGAAACGACTTTCAGCGGCTTCATAAATTGGTGCGACGTTATTTGTGGCAGGGAAGATCGAATCGGAATGACATCACCTTCAATGTTCGTCTCTATTCTGTTCTACGGGTGCAGATCATAGATGGCGCTTCACTTGGATCTCAAAAGCTGCATATTAAGCCGGGTCTCCACGAGCGAACAGTTCGCGAACACTGTTCGCAAAACTTTTTCTAACCATTGCTTGTGCAAAGGTGCGTCCTCACTAGCGAACAGTTCGCGAACAGACGATTCCTAGTGCCGGGTTTACACCAAGGCGAACACGAACAAAAACATTGTTCGCGAACATTTTCCTTTGTTCTTGTCGTGTTCGCACCGACGCAAACAGAATGAAACATTCACATACGATTCATACGCTGAGTTTTTTTCATGTTTGCGGCGGAGTGAACACGACTAGAACAGACGAAAACGTTCGCGAACAGTGTTTTTGTTCGTGTTCGCCTTGGTGTAAACCCGGCATAGGAAATTCAATTCCCATGCTGTTCGTGAACAGTTGGCGAACGCTGGTGGAAACGCACCTTAATGAGAAAACATATTTTGTTTCATAGCTAAGCGTTTACGTTACATCAATAAGATCAACATACGACTATTTGCACACTATTAGGACACAGAAATCATGTGGATAGAGAAACAATCACTGGTGGTGTTGTATATATGTGGGATAGCAAGTAGATGCAACCATGTTAAGTAGGGTAAAGACACCAGTAGTCGACCATGTATCAGTAGTTGACCAGTTTCAGAAAAAACATGAAAAATAAGGTTTTTGGAAGTGACGATCTTTTGAACAGAGTCCAGTTAGAACTGCACTTTGTTCAAAAGATCGTCACTTCCAAAAACCTTATTTTTTATGTTTTTTTGAAAGTGAAAAATAAGGTTTTTGAAAGTGACGATCTTTTGAAGAAAGTACAGTTCTCTAACTGGACTCTGTTCAAAAGATCGTCAATTCTAAAAACCTAATTTTTCACTTTCAAAAAACAAAAAATATGGTTTTTGATAATTATTTTTTGTTTTTTTGAAAGTGAAAAATAAGGTTTTTAGAATTGACGATCTTTTGAACAGAGTGCAGTTAGAGAACTGCACTTTGTTCAAAAGATCATTACTTCAAAAAAAATTATTTTCTATGTTTTTTTGAAAGTGGAAAATAAGGTTTTTAGAAGCCAATTTTTTTATTCGGCAATAAAACGGCCCTAAGGGTGAAAATACTCCCTCAACGAAATTGTGAATTTTCGTATTATCATGAATATCTGCGAAACTGTAAAAGATATCGAAAAAATGTTCCACTCAAAATTGTATGGCTTTCGATAGCCTATTTTACAATATGGCGATAAAGAATTGTCGAAAAGGGGTGCTGGGGATAAAGTTTGAAAAAATAATTTTTTTCGCAAATTCTTAATCGCCGCTTTATAGAATATAAAAAATCATAGAACATTGCATTTAACTTCTTTTTTATATCTTTTACAGTGCCGAGTAGAACTCGCATATTTTTTTGCGGGGGTGTTTTCAACTTTAGGACCGTTTTACAGCCGAATAAAAAAATAGTTAAGTTATTATCATCTTGAGCTACATTGCTACAGTTTTAGATTATTTAAATTTTCAAGTTGCCGCACTTTCCTTGTGGTTGGTAAGTATTAAATTATTTCTTATAGGTAATAACGTTGAAAAAGATTCAATAAAACATCATTATCGCTACAATAGTTTGAAAAATGTCGGAAAATAGTTGAAAACAACGTCGAAAATCGAGTGCATAAAAGTGAAGAGTAGACTAAACTTTTTCCCAATAGGAACACCGATGAAAGTCTTCTACACAAAGCGATCGAGATGATTACACGGGAAATTTCGATGCTATACCCTCGTAAAATGTTGAGGTCATCGAGACTAATCGTCTCGAAGGAACAAGATCCATCGTAATTGAGTCCGATACCGATTGCTCGTTGAAACAAGCTTTGATCAACGTCGTAAGTCATCGTCACCGGCAAATTGGCACGATCGATCGGTCTGGAACCCTCGTCTTCTGACGTTTGATCGCCAGTCGGCCACTGCAATTGACAATTTACTCTAACACGTGATTCCAACCCCTTCCCACGTCCGGGCCGCCCTCTTTGGACCCTTGGCACATTATAAAGCAATATGAATGTCCTTCATTAATTTTAAGTCGAAGGCAAGGCAGGCAACCGGAGGGTTTGACAAGAGATTTAGTTTCTGCCATGTGCCAACTGTGGCCTCATCCTGAATTCTGAGGAACAGCTACTACTAAATAGGAGATTGGAGGGCCGTGTAAGTTCTTACAACTGCGAGTTCTGACACTTTCTAAGGAGTCATCCTTAAATTGCGTAAGGCTTTTGGGGGCAGGGGTTCGCAAATTGATTTGATTTTTTTATCATAATACTCGTAATATAATATAAATAAGAATTTAATTTAAAAAAAATTGAATATCAAAACTAAATATAACATTAACCCTCGGCAAGATTTTTTGATAAATATTTCTGAGAAAAAATTTAGAATGAGGGGCCCCCAGCTAAACGGGGCCCTAGGCTTCAGTCTTTTTAACCTAATAGTAAATCCAGCACTGCTATTATGCGAGCCAAGGAAGGGGATTCTTAATCGCGGAGGTCGACGTAGCAAATACTCAGCCATCAATTATTGACTGGACCCAAAGCAGTGGGGTAAAGTGAGTTAACTTCGAGAGCAACGATTATATTAGCCAATTAGCAAGCCATTTTGATTGGCTATCAGTTTGAAAATCGATCCAGACGAATCGCTGATTAATTACTCGTTGCTCGAAAACAGACGGCCAAGAGATATCGTCACGCGGATCGGCTACACGAGCATCCCCAGCCAATATGATCTCATTAAAGTCTATTACGAGCACGGATAACGTCCCTCCATGTGGTCAAATTGGCTTCAACGATATCCAATCGGTGGCAGTGGTGCTCACTGGGAGAAAAACAGCGGCTTAAATTGCTGCGCGACCAAGGCTGAAGTGTCTCCCAGTCAGTTGGACACATTGGGTCACGACCCTATTGAAAGGAAACTTTCGACTGCCAGAAGGAGCAGCAAGCGGATTCCGGACCGAGTTTCTTCTTCGTCTCGGCACTCGACTTTCGGATCCAACATTGTTTACTCCTCATCCTGCAACCCCGTCTTCTTCTCTGTTGCTCATTTTCTCAGGCTGCGACTGAGGATCTTGGCGAAACGGGGTGCGAGTGTAGAAACTAGGAGAATGAACTAGTTTTCTTGTCTCTTCGTGGTTAACGAGCGCCCTCGACTCGTCTATCTTACAATATTCCTACGTAATTACATTCATACAGGTATTTTGCATATTATATTTAAATGATAGCAGTGTGACAAGAAATTTGGTTGTTTCAATGACACGAAAGCTCAAGGTAATTTTCTAAATCTGATTCCGTTGAATATGAAGACAGTTGATGAATTTATTCTGTTTCATATTGGGAGGGTCGAGATTGGTGTTTCTTGTAAAATACTGTTTTGCGTTTACTGTTATAAATAAAATAGGTATATTTTCGTATCTTTGAATCTTTTAACTTTTGAGTGATAATTGTATATTTGTAATTTATTTATTCATACAATCGTGCTTTAATAGTCTTTTCCTAGAAATATGAATGTTGATATAATGAAATTTGTAGGTGAAAAAATAGTTGTGGATTAAAGTTTTTTTGATTTTGTAGTTACAATTCACTAAATTTTTAAATTTTAATATTATGGTCCAAGAATCCACAAGAATATTGGCAAAGACCAAAATTCTTTTACCTGGGGTACGATATACCTCGTGTGAAATTATCAAAATTTGGACTTACACCACTATGATTCTCAGCCCTCCATTTGAAGATTAAAGCCAATAACTTTCTTCATAAAATTAGTAATGCATGAATAGTAAATATTTACTACAGTTGGTTAAGTTGATAATTTTAACCGCTCTGAGTTACATTCAATTTAAAAGAATAAACGCTGGATAATAATAATGCACGCAGGGAACAATTTATTCAAATAAATACCTAATCACAGAGTAAAATTCACGAGAAAATTTTTTACCCCATTTTAATAATCTGCTGTATTTCCTATCGATGCAAAGTGAACGCCAAAATCCTTCAACGGACGTTGCATGGCTTCCGACATAAAGGATACAAACGGAATCCTCCTTTGTAACGTTGGGCCACAAAGAGAAGCGGTGGAAATAAATGTCTCGGCTCACGAAGTCGCGATACTTTCCTACTCTTCGGTCTGAATGCATCTCGAACGATTCCAGAACGACCTGGACGTCAATTTCGCCTGTTGAGGTGGTCCTTTCACGGACGATACGGTCGATAAAACGGTCGCGTTCGCTCACTCAAAAAGGTTGTGATGACCACTGGGGCCTGGTGTACAAGCAAGCATCACACCCAGGTTGAGTGAGTCCACGTGACCGCCATTTTCCTCCAATGCTTTCTCCGATATCCTCTTCGTGCTCTACATGGTGTCCGTTATTCTGTGTTCTTGCATTGTTCCAAGGATACTGTTCCTCTTTGATCGTAGCTGATCTTTCTTTAGGTGGTAGGATCCATTCGCTACAGTTGATGGATTTAGGGAGTCGTTGAGTACTGCAGTGACGATTTCAGCAAGTCGCAGGTTTTGGCGTCACCAGAGCGAAAGAACATTTCAAGGATGTCATACATTTGCAGTAACAAAATTAATTATATTCTATTTTTATTAGTTTTGATTTTATTTCTAGTATATATATTATTTTTTTTAATTACAATCCCTAAAAAAAATTAAAGAATAATATATATACTAGAAATAAAATCAAAACTAATAAAAATAAAACATAATTTAAAAATATTAGATTTAAATCAGCTACACTAATAGTTTATTATTAGAACACATAAATTTTGTAAATTTGAAGTAAATTTTTTATTTCATAGCTAATATTAAATTTACAAAAAATTAATTTTTAATATCTTTAAATTTCAAAGTTTACGTTTCAATGTCATGTTATGCTAAATCAGTGATGAGCAACCTTTTGTCAGAAGTGGGCCACAAGTGGAAACCTACTTCTCTATGCGGGCCACAATATTAAATACATATATATAACTAATCCAAGAATTTCTGACATTGATTTACAATAAAACGTTTTTTTTTTTAACTTTGATGTACTGTTTATCTAAAATCTAAATGACGTATAAATTACAAATATCGCACCTAATATTATCAAGCTCGACTCGTGAAAAATCCGATATGACGATGTTCAGGTGGGCCACGCGGCGAAGTTCAGGTGGGCCACATGTGGCCCGCCAAGTGCGTGTTGCTCATCACTGTGCTAAATAATGTTTTTTATAGATTAGACCAAAGAATACAGGATTTACCGCAGCCCTCCGCAATTGCTGAGCCCTTAACGAGTATTTTAAAAAAAAAATCATTGAAATCGGTCAAGAATTGCGCTGTCTAGCGATTTTTGTCCAAAATCGCACACTGTGCACCGGTTGAAGAACACTGCTCTAGTCTACTCATTTTGCTACGAATGTTCTCATCGCAAACAACCTATAAATTCAGTATCGATGCACTCTGCGTTTGAAAATACCAAGATAGTCATGTGCGGTGAGCAGAAATAGAATCATTGAAAGGTGGAAGCAACCTAAGCACCCCAGATAGTCCAGGTGTCTTACTCAGTGGCTAGGGCACTTGACGTCAAGCTGAAGCAACTTATATGTATATCGACAATGTACAGAAATAGACTCGCATTGCATCTGATCTTTTTAGTTCAGAATGATCTGGCAAATATGCTGGAGAAGTTCGTTGGTTACATCGCAGAAGACCCTGTACCGTGAAGGACCCAGTTCCTGATCAGAACCCAATTCCTGATCAGTTTAGTATATAAATACCAAATAATAAGTTCATCACGATACAAATTTATTTATAATTATGAAGTATTTTTAAATTTATACGCAAACATTTGATAGCTCATAGTAAAATGTTTTAGGTTCATCAGAAACTGCTCCCTTTGCATCTTAAGTGATCAGGAACTGGGTCCCTGACGGTATAATTAAGGATGTGGTTCCAGGATGTTCCGTGGTTAAGGAGTTAAAAGTTCTGTTCAAATTAGTCTAGACTTTCCTTCACAAGATCCTTACAGTACCGATCCTACGGTAGCTCGTGTGTTAACATGCGAATCTGCTACGCTGTTCCTAAGAACTTGTAAGCTCCCCACAACCTAGGATGTTATGCCACGAGCATGGATCAACTGAGAATAAGGAGGAATTTTCCTTGAAGTATATTCCCAAACTAACAACGTGAGACGCGGAATATTCAAAGAGACTTTCGTTTAGTGATTTAGTTCCTCTCCTTTCCCTATCGCAATTTATTAATAATCAATGCAACTTTCCGGGATTACTCGTTAATGTCCCAGCTTATTATGCCTGGCTAATGCAAATTATGTCTAGTCACATGCAGATGAATGTGACTATTTTCACAAAAAGTAAATAAATACATTTTTTTTTTTATAAAATCGGAATCTAAATTGCGGGGGAAGCTGAGTAGTAAAGCTAGTATGCTATAAATCGCAAAATCACGAAAAATCGATATTCCCCGTTTTCTTCTTACCCTTCATTTAAGACCTCCAATTATGACTCACGGAACTCTGTATTCTTAAATTTATTCAGATTTATTGTTCTCATAGAGATTGGAAGCTCACCTAAGTAATTCAAATTTCAAACTTGATAAAATATAAGCTCAAGAGTCGTCGCAAATTCCTTCAAAATGTCAAACAGACAATCACCTGAGGTGATCGTAGAGTTAAGAGCCTAACAGATTCCACTTGTAGGCATGCTATGAAGAATTCCCACAGAACCTAGTTTCTGCGCGATCTACCATGACAAAGTGGCTACTTTAATGGAACTTGCATAAAGACCCCGAAATTAAAGAAGCGAATATGATTATGCGACGAATTCTGTGCATTCGAAGAATGAATACTAACCATAAAACACCTTGTCAGCGGACACATTTCCTCGTTATTCTCGGGCAGAGATAGCTAGCCTGTGTACGGTGAAATACGATGGCCGATATATTAACCCTTTGCTTGCTAACTGCTCGCCAAAGAACGCGAGCTATTGTATGACTTGTGTTCAAAACCTTCGAGATTTCCACATCGTTCCCGCGTAATTGTTCATTACTTCGTTGGATTTGCAGTCGCTGTACAACTTCTTGACTACTTAATATTGTATATGTAACGATATCCGTCATTTTTTATTCTATATTGTATAATAATAATTATACATCATTTTATATATATATGTATATAACGAGTATTTAAATTCTTTGATCGAGATATTGGACTGAAATTTATAGAACTTCAATTACCCACAATACGTGCAACGACAAAAATGTAAAAACAAAAAAAAAATAAAACCACCCTTACAGGATTCGAACCCGACTTCCTTGGCAAAAACTGTATTTTCTGGTTAAATTATTGATCTTACGGCAATAACGCATAAGACTTTTGCATTCCTTTTATCAAGGTTTATTATTTAAAAAAAGAACGAGGTCGATCCGACGACTTCAGAATTTTGATATTCAAATCCATTTTTTACAAAAGTAGCTGGCCAATCACAGCTAATATTCTGGAATTTGTTTGTCCACATCGGCCCCAATATTTACAACCCGGTTTCGTTAAAAACTCGCTCGTGCCGATCGCATCCTCCCCTCATTAGAGGGGCGAAGCTTATAGTACAAAAACGGTAGCCATTGCTGGCAAGATTCCGAGACAACGATGCGTCGAAATGCAGCTAAATTCTGGCCATCCACCAGAGTGTCCGCAAAATGGCCATTCACGTGCTAACAGCGGTACAATAAGACGACTTCGCGCGGACGTCTGAATGCCAGCACGTTTTGCCGGCTTATTCATCCGATGGACCGCCAATTTTCCCTGGGAGGGAGACTATCCCACGAATCCAGGAGCATTTCCGAAGGGCTACCTGGTCTGCCTGATACTTAACGTATGAATATATGCTGAACCACCTGACAAAGCAGAAATAGTGTCATCATTTGAGGCATTGAGAGCAAAAATGGACTAACCCACATTGAAAAAAAATTAATTTTTCCTATTTTTTACAATTATTATAGATAGCCTATTGGAATACATTATTGCTATTAACTCAATTTCGCAAAAATTGTGGGTTAGCCTAATTTACTCTTAATGCTTCATTTTTGGTCCCAAAAAATACTGGGTGCTTTGTAAGTTTCAGATTCCCATAGATAACCGAAACAACTCACATCTCTAAATCCTACTATTTACTCACGATCAGAAAATATTTGCATTTTGGATGTTAAATTCTGATTATGGATGTTTTAACATTTTTTGGGGTTCTGAAGTTAATAACACCACATTTAAAACAGAATTTTTTACGTCCAAGCCTTCCATTCCAAAATTATCATTCTTGTCGCAGTCGTTTATTCCAAAGAGGTGTAAACAGTTTTGCAAAAGTTTTTGCAAAAATTGCAGATGCACCCATGAGACTTGATTCGAGAAATATTTGACCTATGCTCGTCCGTTCGCGTGGAAAGTCAATGGGTTGAGAAGTATTTAGGAATGAAAATTGTGTTTCACTGATGAAGACAATTGCGGTTGTTTTAAACACTTATGACGTCAAACTTTTTTGAGCAAACACACAGTCAACAATTAAAAAAAAAAAAAAAAAAAACAATCGAAAGATGTTCCTACCGGATTATCGGAAGAAACGCGGCAGCCATTCGAGTTCCCTTGGCGATAACTTTGCAAAGATGAATAATAGCAATTGTGACATACTCTTTGGTCTAAAATGGCCCTGTAGATTTCATATTGTCGTCGATTTCGTCGGGAGAGCGATGAAGGGGCGCACGATGGCTGGAAGTAAGGGGATTATAGAGCTACAAATCCCGGAAGAAGAAAGTAATCGAAGGCTGCCAGAAGACGGCGGAATGAAATGAAGCTGCGGAGACAATGACGCTCCGAGGAGTTGGATTACAGAAACAGGAGATGAGATTTCTGGGATTGCCAGCTAAGAGGAATTGATTGGCTAAGATTCTTTATGGGGGAATATACAATCGAGGAAGTTAATTGAGAAAAGCTTAAAGTTACAATTGCCAGGATTCTATGTGACTATTCCGAAGGTATATTAGCACCGCGAAGAGCTACTTGCAATAGCATTTTTATTAATACTCCAGACAAATCTGTATTCAGGTTTACAATCCGGGGTTTCTTAAGGGGTTAGGACACAGTAAGGGGCCAAAAAAGCAGACGATTTTTAGGCGACGATAATAAGAAAAGTAAACAATCGATAAGGTTTTACGATCCAACATTTCAATTTTTGTGAAAATTGACAAAATGGGAGATGTTTGAAAAATAATTATCAAATTTCGATAGAAGTGTCGACATCTTTCTGTTTATATTTTGTACGATAATTAACAAATTTGAAATGTTGGATCGTCAATGCCTAGGAAATATATTATAGTTTATGACATTTTTGAGGTTTTTCATTCAGTTCATCCGATTTCCCGGAATCCGGTCCACTAGTTGGCCATCCGGAAAAAAAGGATATTTTAAATGGAGACATTGCACGGCATACAAATGCTATTTTGTAAATATTATAAGCTCTTCTTATAATTCATAATATAGTGAACTAAAACACAAAACCTTATATTAATCGATTGTTTACTTTTCTTATTATCGTCGTCTAAAAATCGTCTGCTTTTTTAGCCCGTTACTGTGTCCTAATCCCTTAACACTAGAACCACCCTCAATAATTAATGTATACCTACTTTTATTAGTCAAAAGGATTTTTTCTTTTTTATTAAATACGTTATGAAAGAAAAATAAACCTTTACTAATATTCTTCTAATTTTCATATAATTAAGAAACATATTAAATATTATTATACTCATTTTTCGTACCTACTTAAAAATGGTAAATTTGCATTGGTAAGTCGAGCGTTAGATGAAATAGACAGAAGGTGTTTGGAATAAATGGGAAGCACGAGAAAGGCCGAAAGGAATGAATGTTACAAGTTCGAAAGGAAATAAAATGGGTGGAGAGCAGACAAACGAGGTCGTAGCTTGATAACTCAGGGAAACACGGACCACTAAAAGGAGGGCAAGAGCCACGGAAGAAAAAGGTCAACGCGTATTTGTCCACGCTTTGCCTGAAGATAACAAGGCTGAGTTTAATAGAAGCTGCGGAAGGACGTCTCGTTGGAAATGCTTCTTTCGAAGGCACGGTTAAAACGGATTACTAGGGTCAGCCGAGTCGTTTCTCCTTCAAAGTTACAAAGGAATATTTAATGGCAGAATAATTTCGCCTCTAACGTCGTCCGCTGCAGTGGCATTCGCTTTGAGGGTCTTCGGATAGACTTTCTCGGCGGGTTTGCAACTTGCGTCGTATTCCGCGTGAGAAATTCTGGCATAATTAAAGAATGTAAGGAGAAGTGGTGATTACATCTTTTATGGACGAATCTAGGCATTTGTGGAGGCAAACATTTTTTCCATTCAGCACACTGCTCTTTGCAAGTTAAGTCTAGTTGCTAGAAATTAAAATTCAATTATCCTGAAATACATTTCGAAAATTCAACTACGTCGATTTAATCATTTTAATGAAATTAAATATTAAATAAATCTACACAATCTTCAGAGTTATAGAATTCAATTATTCTTAAATATATTTATAACACTAGATAAAAATCTATTAGAAATATTCCTTGGTAGTTTCAACTTTTTTGTTATATCTGCATTTTTAAAGTTTCTCTTGCGTTGCAATATATATATACAGATAAGTATTTAAAGTAATTGGCAGCTATGTACTGCCGTACACTGTTTGGCACGAAGCAAAGGGAAACAAATCACTTCACTACCAAAGGATATTAATTTTGGATATTAAGTTTGGTGCTGTTATCGATTAACAATTAACAGAGATTTTACAATAATGAAAGAGCTCCTCAATTAATAAAATTGTACAATATGAAAAGCATGAAATGCTGAAATTATCAGCGCTAGAAATTAGTCGACATATTTGAGGCAATCGGATATGTTGAGTATGAAAGAAAGAATTTTACATTATAAAAAAAATTATAATACCACGCACAGTGCCATGTTACAGAGTTGAAAACATTTGAAATTTTATAGAGTCAGAGATATGTAAACCAATTAAAATTTAAAGTGCTAAACCGTTACAAAATTAAATACCAAAACAGTAGGAATGCAACACGGAGTAAATTTAAATACTGAAAATCCCGAATATGTAGCATTTGGCACATCAAAAAACTGTAAGCAGTCAATTCATAAATTGAACGTTCAGAACATTAAAGTAAGTAAAAAGTGCAAAGTATTAAATTTCTATTTCCTACCATGTTCTGCCCCAGTTACTCAGAACTCTGCTGGAAAGCTCTTAATTATAAACGAAATCACTTGGTACAGTTGAATCATATCCTTGGGAACGATCCCCAAGGAGGAACGCGTGGATTGCCTCGTTAAAAAATGCAAACGTTTCATCCGGCCTGACACTTTTCCCAATTAACTCTCAGCACCATGGGATGCTTCTCTATACCTTCATCATTTCAATCAAAGTATAAGACCTCAAACCCTTCCACCTGTATTTCAACTGTCAAGAGATTTCAAGTGAAATTCCACCACACACAACATTCTCGAAATCTCGTACGAAAATTTACGAGTGATTCGGAACCCAAAGTGTCATATAACTACAGATCGAAACTCAATACATGATTCAGAAAATGTTTTTCTTAATCGAAGGTAATTTTGCTCGATTTTTACATAATTCAGAAAATGTTTTTCTTAATCAAAGGTAATTTTGGTCGATTTTTACATAATTCGGAAAATGTTTTTCTTAATCGAAGGTAATTTTGGTCGATTTTTACATAATTCAGAAAATGTTTTTCTTAATCGAAGGTAATTTTGGTCGATTTTTACATGTCTTGGATTTTTAAATGAATTTTTATCTCAAGAATTACTATCCCCATTGCTATGGTCTTCTTTTATTTTTATTTAGGAAGGTTTTAAATTTAAATCGTTTGTTAACTTACACTCCCTGACTACCTTTTTCAATTTTCAAACTATTCATTCTATTCTGAAAACCTTTACATTGCATTTTTTTAATAAAAAAGAAATCAGTTAATCATTCAATTTTATTGACGATAACTATGAAATATTATTGAATTGTTACGCTTACGGCTAGTAATAAATCACTCACGTTTCTGCAACGCAAAAATTGTAATGTTATAAATTCATATTTCACAGTTTTCAATTGGTACGATATATATATATATATATATTGTATATACAGGTTGTTCGACTACCGCTGGGAGAAAATTTAAGGGGTGATTTTATACACCAAAATAAGACGAAAATCAAGAATAACGATAGCGCAGTTGAGGCTTCGTTTGCTAAGTAGTCTCCGTTACGTGAGTTCCGACTTTTTCCTCGGCCCAACGCTTTAAGCAAAATTCTATTTTTCCTACCACGAACTCCTCGGCGGAGTTTAGGTCAAGGAGGGAGAATTAACAAACCAATCAGGATTTAGATTGCACGTTGGGACGGTTTCCTAAATTTCGCAATGTCCTGTCCACCTTTTTAAATTAAATTAAAAAAAAAAAAAAAAAAAAAAGCAGTAGGGGAACAATGCGCGTAATTGTAAATTTAGAATCAACCTCAAGGCTCCGAGTTATCAGGAACTTGTGCGTCTTGTCAATTGAGAGCCAGGAGAGACTCCAAGAGCTCCACGTCCTAATTCAACTTTAGAGTTCCCTCCTGTTTATGATGCCCGACATTAACTGCGTTAATTTATTTAGCCCACAAATAGCGACCGAATAACAAACCCAGTCACCTTCTGAAATCCTCACCACGCCTTTAATAAGTGACGAAGAGCACCTTTGATTGTTTCTACCTATCCGCAGAGGTATCGCTGACGGTATCTACCGACGTAGAACTCTAACGACACTATAGCAGAGCTAATAAACACGAATACGGATCCACGAAACCGACGGGGTTTCCGCTGGCGATGGTCACAAAAGCCCCGCAAGTCCGTCTCACCTCAAGACTCGAGGTGTCGACTTTCATCGGCTAGGGTGCTAGGGTGTTCCCTCCTCCAGCACGATTTCAACGCCCCCTGCGCCGAGGGCCGGACTGAAAGGGCACTCCCGGTGTCTCCCTTCGAGAAGCGAAAGTGCTCCTCGTTGATCACGAAATGCAACACCCGCGAAGGGGAGCCAAGGGGGAGCAAGGAAAGGAGACTCCTGTCTAGAACCCTTAGAAATGTCAGCGTAGGGATCGCGAAGCCAGCCTGGCTCGTTTCACCGCGACAAGCCTGTTTTCAGTCCTGTCACACACGGACGAACTTTAATTAATGATCTTCTTCAGCGATCTTTTCGCGCGCTTCTTTAAATCAAGCTTTTAACCACCCTCGACCGGCAATCCTGGGTGAACTCCGAAGGAGCGATGCGTAATTTGAATTACGCGGGCAATTTGAGGAAGCTGTCATGCCTCGGTGACAACGGTGATTAAGGATTGGTGGTTTCTCTACTGCAGAGGAATTTTTATAAATGCGGGAAAAGGAAGTCGACAGTAGGGTGGATGTACCAGTAAATGAACACGTACCAGTGAATGAACATTTTTTATTAAAATGAGTAAAATAAGTTATTAAAGTGAGCGACTAATTAATTAGAGACTTCTTTTCATTTCTTGCTGAATATCCAAACAATTTTTGCAGCACGTGGAATCATTCACGCTGCAAATATGATTTTATAATAGTGTTCATTCATTAGCCTTAACCGTTCATTTACTGGTGCGTTTACCCTATTCAAGTTTTTCCACACTCGACACCTTGTAATTCAAGACTGAAATTTTCGTTTTCAGTTTCATTTATAGTATTTGTTGCTAAGAGATCGTTTCTAACGATGTAAAATAAAGTAGGTTCTCATGAAAGAGGGATAGAATCTATATTATCCGGATTAATAGGAAGACTAATAGGGTAAAGGACCTGATTACTGTTTCCTTCAGAATTGACTCTGACTTTAATGCATAGTTTTTGTATTTATTGGCCAAAAGTATATTTTCCTATTTATTTAGTATTATTTAATATGTTAAATTAAAGAAAAAATGTTTGTGACTCTCAAACCTCTTTTTTTTTATTTATATCTTCATTGAGTTAAAAAAAGATGTCACTATACACACAAAATCAAATTTTTTATCGTCTTCCCAAAATTAATAAAGAAAAAATTAATTGCTGTTTTTTGTATCGTATATACAACAGTTTCCACCTTTTTTGTTTCAACCGTTCAAAACATCTGTTTTCAGTTTCAAAATCGCTAGGAGTCCGTTTAAAGAGGTCTACAGTTTCTAAGCTCTGACGACGCGTGTTCGATCCGGACAGTTCCCATCTTTTTTTTTTTTTTTTTTTTTTGGTTTCACGAATAAATACTTCACCTTTTAAACAAATCTACTTTTCCTCACGCACCAGTCGCCTGTCGACCGTAATGAACATTCATCGGTAATTGAAAGAAAAAGAGACAAGACAGAGTCCCAGACAGCAGAACGGTAAAGAATTCGTTAGTCACGCGGAAACAGCTTGCATCGGCACAGAAGAGTTTAATGACCGCCATGGCAGCGGCCGTAATTAACGTAATAATCGTTAAAGGGACCCCCGCCGGTCTTAGAACACACACGGACGACCTTTCAAGTGCTTGGAAAATATCTAGACGCGACTAACGATCAAAAGAGAGACCAAGAATTACGAGGCAACGGCGTATCGCGCCGTTCTTTTTTTCAATACTCCACAGACACCGCTGGACCGCCATTATTCGAAGCATTATTCTGGAATGGCTGGGGTTCGAACGTGCCAACAGTCGAATCTGCTCCCCAACGACGTATAATCCTTTTTTTTTAGCTACTCTAATGAGGCATTCGTAAGAATTTAAAACAACACTGCGGGCAACAATTTTTCACACTTTACTGCTAGAAAAGAATGGCTGTTGTGTTTTTAGCAATGATTTAAAGACGATAATGACAAAGATAAATAACGCTTTGCGGAATCAGCATTATTGTGCTTCACGAAGAATAATATGTGGTTCATTTTGTAGATTCAAGGATTTCACTTGTCTCTTTTCAAAGAGTTTTGAAGTTATCTGATAATTTTATAAACATTTTGCAGTTATAATACGAAACCACACTTTTCTGGGTTGTGGGGTGAGGAAGAGATTAGTCCGTCGAAGCGAATAAGACTGATAAGCTCGAGAAGCTGGAAAAGTTCAAGATACTGGAGAAAGATGGAGAAGCTGTACAAAGCTAGAGAAAGTAGAAAAACCTGGAGAAGATAGGAACCAGGGAGCTAGTTAAAACTGGGGAAGCTAGAGGACCTAGTAAAAACCTGACACAATAAATTGAAGACCTTGCAGCAAGAGGGGGCTCTTCATCTTCACCAGTTTCGAGTAAACTGGAAAAAACTGTCTGTAGAAATAAAAGAATAATAATATTTTTGCGATTGCTCTTCATCATTAGCTGTGGAAATATCCTCATCCGCAGTCAACTCACATTTCAAAGCCTTCTAAAAAGGCTGTTTATTAGGTGAAGCTTAATTGCGCGTTCGTAAATGTTTACAAAACAGTAAATAGGTGCAGGTTCAAAATTTGCAATAAATTGCTCATTTGTTATCAAATTTTCATCAAACTTGTGCCAAACGATGTAGATTTCTCTTTTGCACCCCTTTTGCTGCAAGGTCTTCAATTAGAAAACCTACTGAACTTAAAGAATCTATAAAAACTAGTTAGAGAAATGACAAAATATTAAATAAAGACGTTTTAATTACAAATAGAAGGTAACATTAGTCAAAATGAAAAAAGTTTTCAGATAAGAAATGTATCATTGAATAAATTTCAATTCGAATAAATGCACTACCTTCTCTTTGAATAGCCCTTACTTCGATTAATTATTATATGTTAAGTAAAGATAATAATTCTTTGTCTTTGTTCCATATTCAAGATTCACATAAAGAGAGATTTATAAAAATTATAACGCAATTTTTCCTTAAGTAGGTATATATAAATCGAAGTTATTATTGACTCCAAACTCAAGAATTAAAGAACATCCAAACATTCTATTCTACTCCAGACAGATTGAGTTGTACTGCCTTACAATAATTTCGTAAACTTCTTTCAGTTCAGTTACATCTTATACAGCACAGTTTACCAACACTTTGTACACTTTCAAACACCAACAGATCCTTTAAGAGAGTGTGTGAGTTAGTATCAGTGCTGACATGAATGGATTGTTAACTTGTTAGAATTTAAACATGTATACTTGAAGGTTTGGATACATGTTTCTCGAGGTCTTGCGAATATTGTCTGGGTGCCTGAATCATATTGAATACATGGATCAGCTAATACATCAGGTTATCCCATATCAGTCACAGAGCAAAAGAAAATCACTGCATTCGGATAGTTCTGGAAGTATTCAGTTAGCCAGACCAGGTTAGGTCATCCTCATTTAATGAACGGGACAGAACATCCTCAGGTCTAAAACAATTCACGAGTTACAATACAATATAGGGTAAACGCACCAGTAAATGAACAGTTAAGGCTAATGAATGAACACTATTATAAAATTATGTTTGCAGCGCGAATGATTCCACGTGCTGCAAAAATTCTTTGGATATGAAGCAAGAAATGAAAAGATGTCTCTAATTAATTAGTTGCTTATTTTAATAACTTATTTTACTCATTTTAATAAAAAATGTTCATTCACTGGTACGTCTTCATTTACTGGTACTTCCACCCTAAGCTTCCGATTTTCAAAGTCGCGGATAGCCACACCATCTGGCTCCGTCAATCTACTATTCCACCAAAACCAACTCGAGGCGTAATCGCGAGACCTACAAAAGGCATCAAGTGGATTCACACACGCTGTCACAGCCGCACAATTAACGCCTCGAATCTACTCAGGTCCGCCTGGCGCCGGGAACGCGGCTGGAGCCTAACAGAATCAGAAAACGGGCAAAGCGCGAGTCTAATGGATGCGCAAGACTGAAAGCACGGCGCTTAGTGACACAGGAGAGGCGTCTAAATTGATGACCACACGAGCACGCGGATGACGCGAGGGGCATCGCGCCGAAGCGTGTTCACCTGGCTGGGGAAATAGGCGAGGCGGGGCGATGCTAGAGCAGACTACCGGCCGCGGCAGTAGTCCGCCAAAGGCGTGCAATAACGAACGACTAAATTAAGTTGAAAGCCCTCGCCGGCAGACGACCCTTCGCAGCTCCGCGGCTAACGTAGGCTTTCAACTAATTAGGTCGTCTACCCGCAAGAAGATACTCCTTGTCATCTGACACGTGTGCGCCGCTTCGCTCTCGCGGAGCTGGAGGACACGCGAAACACTTCCCCGAGCGGGCTTCAATTATTTTAAGATTCTTTACAGCCACAGAGAAATGGAACGGTCCCGCGGATTTGTTGGGAAGCAACGGTGCATATTTGCCACCTTGCCGGTGACGTGTGTCTTTGAGGATCATTTCGGGGCGAATGCCTCAGCGTCACCTGGCGTCTGCGCGAAAGCTAACCTTTTGAAAGGACTGAATAGGGAACTCGGCGTGGGACACACAGCTTTATGGACAGAAATTGGGCGATGGCTGGTGGCCGAAAGTCACGCAGATGATGGCTTTGCTTTGCTCTTAGCGATATGAATATGTTCCCCAAGGATCTAGCCACGAAGTGGTGAGCGACAGGAATTACTTCTGGTTAATCGTTTCTAACAAACAGATCCAGCGTGTGAAGGCAATGACTATCTTAACTCTGTAGGGAGTTAGGGACTAGTGGGACTCCAGGGTACCATGCATTCCAACGAGTTTTTGTTAACATTCTGCTGATAAGATTGTGATTTTGTGGGTGTAGTGGCTTTAGTAGGCAGGGAACGAACTGTTTCCCTCCGCAAAATGGTGTCAGCATGTTCTACGAGTAAAATAAAAAAACTGTCATATTGGGAAACCCAGAATTTCGATACGCCAACTAGTGGCAGAAAACTGAACTACTTAGAGTAGGTCGAAATCCGTCGAAATCCATATAATTATCAGTGTTTAAATAGACGTGTTGTGAAATACGAGTGTGAAAAATGAGCAAAAATAAAAAAACTGTCATATTGGGAAACCCAGAATTTCGACACGCCAACTAGTGACAGAAAACTGAACTACTGAGAGTAGGTCGAAATCCGTCGAAATCGATATAATTATCAGTGTTTAAATAGACGTGTTGTGAGAAACGAGTGTGAAAAATGGGCAAAAATAAAAAAACTGTCATATTGGGAAACCCAGAATTTCGACACGCCAACTAGTGACAGAAAACTGAACTACTGAGAGTAGGTCGAAATCCGTCGAAATCCATATAATTATCAGTGTTTAAATAGACGTGTTGTGAAAAACGAGTGTGACAAATGGGCAAAAATAAAAATACTGTCATATTGGGAAACCCAGAATTTCGATACGCCAACTAGTGACAGAAAACTGAACTACTGAGAGTAGGTCGAAATCCGTCGAAATCCATATAATTATCAGTGTTTAAATAGACGTGTTGTGAAAAACAAGTGTTTTTAAATATTTTTGAACACTAAATTTTTAATTACTATACGGAATGTTTCGTGGACCTACTTTCAATAGTTTGCCAACTTACCACCACAGCGCTGTAATCTAAGCCCCGCCTCCACTGAGTTTCCCAATAAACATAGGCTTATAAATGCTTTATTAAAAAGTTATAAGAAAAATACGAAATAACAATGGACTGGTTTTTCGTTTGATGCAGCGTCCGATATGACCTTAATTATTGACCACAGCCTGTATAAAGAAATTAGATAATTATCGCCCATTTGTTCTCACGCTGTACACCGTGTGACACAAAATAAAGTTTTAGGAGACTAGATGCCACAAAATATTATCTATATCCACAAAAATCCTTTGTTCAAATAGTGAATCCTCAGATAGTGAAAAAATAATTTGTCCATAGAAATTAGTACTTCTTAATAGCCTATTCACAGGTTTTTAAACCAGAAAAGAAAAGTTTCATGCTTCAGTTGCCCCGTTAAATGGCGACAGTTCATAGGCTGGAAACGGTGCGCGGAAACTGCGAGACTAAATAGTACATAATGGCTTTAATAAAACAATTAACGGGCTCCGAAGTGGCGCTCGTCAAGCGTGAAAATTCCGCTTAACGGAATAACCCTGGCCAAGTTTGAACTGGTTGGAAAAATAACCAGAGAGAATTTTGTACGGGAAGAACAGCGGGTTTGCAAACTCTTGTTAGGGAAGGTTATTTTCACGTTCAAGTTCGAAGTTTGCAGTGTATTAACGCCGTTATGGGAATTTGAAAGCTAACTTTTTATCAGCTGCTAAACTGTTTTGATAATAGGAACAAATAGGTTTCAGGCATTGTTGGCTCTTATTTTTCAACATCCGATTTCTTTTACTCTCACCCCCTAGTATGGTTCCATTTCATAAAATAGTTGTCACTGAGAAGGTTTATTGCAATCGGATATAATCGGATGTAATTAATATTATTTCAACAAAATTTCAATAGGGGATAATTTCAATTTTGAGTAATTCTATAAATCCAAAATCAGGTCAATTGCAAGGGGAAATGAAGCGCGTCGAATTTGAAAATTTTGAATTTTTTAAAACTTGAATAACATAAATATACATTATGTTATATTGTTGAATTTGTATTTTTTCTGTTTCAGAATAAAAGAATTCAAGGTCACTCTTTCGAGTGTGAAACTGGTAGAGTGTAATAATAATAGATTCACGCAAAAGAAGGATAAAAAAACATAAAAGTAGACTTTCGATCCAGTAGAAATCTGCTGGAATGACAGCACTGTACTGGAATCAACACACTGTTTACATTATTCCAGTTCTAATCCAGTGCTGTACTGGATCACTGGACTGGACTAATGTAAACCCAGCTTAACTTTCCGTTTTTTAACGCCTTCTTAGAGAATTTATTTAACCAAAAATATAAGTTTATACTTTCATATTTTGTGTAACTGTTATTAAAGGAACAACAAACAAACGATAAAATAGCACGAAACGAATGGCAATCCCGAGGTACCAATACGAGTGACGGAAGAAAAGGAAACCAATCTTATTTCAATCGATGAACGATATCCGATATCGAGCGTCAAAGATGAAGAGGGGGGACCGAAAGCTCGACTGTTTGTTAATCTCTACTTTACACACCGGCGTTGTGCAATTGTAATTATTTCTCCCCCCTCCCCCATTGGCCTTGAAGAAAAGCCCGGGAAAAGCACGACGGGATTTTATCCGTTGGTAATACGTCCTTTGTGAGTTGAAATGGCTGAAAGAGACGAGTGGCTTTCAGGAAAGTCACGGCGAGCGTAAAAATGTATTCGTACTTGAATGGTGCCTAATTTCTATCTGGAAGCTCTGTGTATTCGAATTTGTATCTATTAGAATTTCTAAGTATGCAAATTAAAATTTGTGTAGGCTTTATGAAAGGGGTAAGTGTATTAAATAAAAAATTATTCAAAATCGTAATATTCCATAAGTTCCCAACTTTAATGAGATAACTAAATTTTATAAATAATAATATTTATAATTACAACAATTTTAACTCTTTCAGTTATAAATTTACAATTTACTCTTTTTATCAGGTATGTATTTTCGGTAAGCGAAGAAAGTTTCTGCTTGTTTATCAGAAAATATTTGTTCAAACACATACCTTCAATTGTTTCAATAACTCACTCGATTTTCCAAACTTTCTCTATTTCCATCGCATCTGTCTTTAAACATTGGTTTGCGTTTTAAGAAAACAGAAGGGAAACTAATTTTTTTTTCTTTTCTTATAACGAATACTATTTGTCAAAAAATAAAAGAGGGGAGGGGAGTTAAATTTTCAAGAAGAAAACTAGTGATTAAGAGAATTTAATTTTCACAGGTTACTCTTCACAAACGTTACCTGTTTCTTGATCGTTTGAAGTGGAAAATTAGGGGAAAATTATCACAAATATTTCGAAGAGCGAGACGAAACAGTCGGAACGTGAGAAGAAAGAGGAAGTTGGTCCCCACTTCCAATCGGGAAGAACAGTTTCTGTCGCATTTACATAAATACATAATTCTCAAGCAGTTGCCTTCAGGCGCTGCAGCCTATAAAGCGGTTAGGAACACGTACGAAATTATTGGCACAGGTAGATATTGTGCAACAGTGGCTTTGCATGAATAATTCCGCGACTAAAACGTTATTACCGGTTTCCTTACTTCACATGCACCCAATTTGTCTCCTTTAGTAATTCCTCAAATCTTTGCTGGACTCATGGAAATGAAAAAGGTATAAATCAGTGCCTAACTGAGATATGAAAATAAAATTAAAAATACCTACATTGAACTCGTAAATGATTTATTATTCATTCGTTATTATGCGTCATTTGTTATTCCAAGTAATAATTACTGATCGATAATTCAAAGTGTGGTCATATGTAATTATGCAGAGATGACACAATCATTTTCATTGGTTCATGCTATTTATTATTTAAAATAATAAACATATCGCTAAATAATAATTATTATTTGCAATAATAAACATATCGCTAAATAATAATTATTATTTGAAATAATAAACATATCGCTAAATAATAATTATTATTTGCAATAATAAACATATCGCTAAATAATAATTATTATTATTAGAAATAACAAACATATCGCTAAATAATAATTATTATTTGAAATAATAAACATATCGCTAAATAATAATAATTATTATTTGAAATAATAAATGGTACACAGTTTCGTAAGAACGAGTGGGCGGGATATAATATTTCGTTTTCACCACCCTTGTTCCGCCACGGAAAGATTAATAGCACCACGATGGCAATCTATCGATGAAAAAATGAACCAAGATCGATTGGGCGAAGTAATTGATGAAACGTCAGCTTTAATATATCGTCCAACAACATTTCCACGTGACACATTTAATTCTAGAAGTAAAAGATTTTCGCCAAGGCCAAAATCAATCAGTACTCGTAGTTTGTGGACTTGTTGGTGCAGGCGGCACTTCTTGTTATAGTAAATTTTTTATTTTCTGTTATTGGATTTTTTAGTCCTCTCATAATCCTTTCAGATGCAGATTCGGTTGTGATATGTATGTAAATCACAATAATTATTGACGAAAAAACCGTCACAGTGGAAGTCTTAAATATTTTTATCAACTTTACTCTGTAATGAGCGATTAAAGACGAATTATTATTATTATTATTATTATTAATATCAGCCTATCGACAATTTTACTTTTAACGCCTAAAATCTAAATCTTGAAAAATCAAACGCTTAGTGTACTGCCAGTTTCATTTCTTAACATACGCTCATCGTACTTTAAGGCTTAATTTTGATGAAGTGCGTCTTTCAATGATTCTCCCCGAGTTTATTTATTCATATGACGTTGCAAACGCGACTCACGGAAAACCAAACAGGGAGCAGGGGTGTTGAGAAACTATGGAATAAGCATGACGTGATTTTGTAAACGGAAATTATTAAAGGATTTATACTTCATTTTAAGCATGACATACGTTACATATGCAGTGTGTAAATTTTCTATGAATAATTCGTAGCACGTGAATAATTTGCACGACGCACGTACACCTCTCTAAATTACTTCTTTTCTTCATAATACCCAAAACACAACAGTAATTCTTTCACAGAAGAGATTGCAACGAACCGGGAGGCATTTTTTTTTTCAATCTCTGAACAGAAACAGGGAACTCAGCACTCACAAGGAAAGTATTTTAGGTGTCCGCCTCCGATGATTTTGATTTTTGGATATGTTATAGAGGACCGAAAAATAAGAAATACGTGTTTTTTTATTTTTCCCTGTTTTCATATTTGGGGGGTGAAAACTGCGTTCAAAGTTGGGGTTGAAAAATCATTTTTGTAAACTTTTTTGAAAATCTGGTGAGTCAGTGATATTTCGCATGCAAAGACACAAAATTCTCGAGATATTCCACAAAAATTATTTTTCAACCCTAACTTTCAACGCAGTTTTCACCCCTCAAATATGAAAACGGGGAAAAATAAAAAAACACGTATTTCTTATTTTTCGCTCCTCTATAACATATCCAAAAATCAAAATAAATCGGAGGCGGACACTTAAAATACTCTCCTTGTCAGAACAGCGAATATCAACTTTAAGAAGGTAACCATTGGATTTCTTACAGTGGTGTGCAAAAGTATTCGGCCACCCTTTAACACAGTCCTAGTGGATGCTAAAAAAACAAATTGAAAAATGACAATTTTTTTGTCCGCACTGGAAATATTGTGATATCCTTGCACTATTTCAAATAATATAAATGTAATAAATAAATTTTTACAAAGTTTTAGACAAGTTTTCATTTTTTACCCAAACCAAAAACGCAGAACATAGTATATTTCTATGTTGAAGATTTACTAGAATTTCGATAGTGACACTCCCCGCAAATTAGTTGGTGTAAATTTCGAGATTCCACCACAGCCTTGTACATTCCTGCGATTCCCGTCTCCTGGCTCCTTGCAGGGTTATCGAGTGCTGTTCGAGATTTTCCCTCTTCAGTGATACCTGACAAGTTTTAATGGAATTCCTTCCGGAAGTTCGGCTTTCGTGCTTCCACGCGGACGTCCTGGTGTCACGGTTTTGCTTTCGATTATCCACACTCGAGAAAAGTTTAAATAAAAGCGTCTCGAGCATTCCAAATTCTGAAATATGTGTCAGACTGCGACGACTCCTTAGAACATTTTAATGAAAAACAAAAATCTTATTTTTCCTTGTCGCGGGAGAAGAAGTCCCTCCGAGAAATAGGATAACCAGAAGGAAAGGCCATTTTTGGAAAATAACGCAATTGCACTGATTTTAATGAAAAACAAAAATCTTATTTTTCCTTATCGCGGGAGAAGAAGTCCCTCCGAGAAATAGGATAACCAGAAGGAAAGGCCATTTTTGGAAAATAACGCAATTGCACTGATTTTAATGAAAAACAAAAATCTTATTTTTCCTTATCGCGGGAGAAGAAGTCCCTCCGAGAAATAGGATAACCAGAAGGAAAGGCCATTTTTGGAAAATAACGCAATTGCACTGATTTTAATGAAAAAAAAAATCTTATTTTTCCTTATCGCGGGAGAAGAAGTCCCTCCGAGAAATAGGATAACCAGAAGCAAAGGTGACTTTTGGAAAATAACGCAATTGCACTGATTTTAATGAAAAACAAAAATCTTATTTTTCCTCATCGCGGGAGAAGAAGTCCCTCCGAGAAATAGGATAACCAGAAGCAAAGGCCATTTTTGGAAAATAACGCAATTGCACTGATTTTAATGAAAAACAAAAATCTTATTTTTCCTTATCGCGGGAGAAGAAGTCTCTCCGAGAAATAGGATAACCAGAAGGAAAGGCCATTTTTGGAAAATAACGCAATTGCACTGATGCACCTAGCGACGCATTAGGAATTCACGGTATTTGGGTCAGCCAATGCCAATCGATTGCACCTGAATGGCTCATTATGTCCACGTTTCGCAATCATATTGCTGTATGCACGGCGAAATGGGGTGGCATCCATCGTGTAAGTAGCCGTGCATCTTTTTCACGGAGATACGTTTCCGTTTGAACCGCGGATTCGGAAGCCAGAGAACGCAGCCAGGTCACTGATTCTGCGATTCTCCATTTCCAGTGCGTACGAAAGAACCGAGTTTTTTATCAACTTGTTCCATGAAAAATTTCTTACTACTGCGCAAGTCGTTTTAATAGTTCGAAGGTTGTTGGACAAGACACCTATTTGAAATTTAAGAGTAGGCAAGACTTTTGTTTATAATAAATGATTAAACACTATTTCAACATTTTCAACTAGCATTGAAATTGTTTACGATTCCTGATTTTATGGGTTAGGGGGAAATAGAGACGATTATTTGTTGATCTTTTTGGGGGAAGCTGACTGCAAGATTTTGTTTTAAATAAATAAATATAGCGCATCTTCTGCGCTATCTACGTTTTTTAAGGGGCTTGTATTACTTTTTATTTTTTCCCGCGCTTGAATATTATTCCTCTCAATTTAATTGCACTATCAAACTCACTTGTGAACTTATATTTTATCGCAACTGTCTCTTAAAATAATAATCATTTTATGGTATTAATTTATTGCCAAACACTTGTGTGTGGTGTATAATTTTTTGCTATCAATTCGAAAGAAGTATGTGTATTGTTGTTAAAGTATTTGTTCATAGAATTCATTGCTTTGTACGTAGTTTTAGAAACATGTTGTCAACTTTTAAAGAACACAGTATTCCATTTTTAAGTTAAATGAACACCACACAGTAACTCACTTCGTGGTTTAGATTAGAAGATGAAGTTACATTTTCAAATTTCAGAAAACAAAATTACTCACTTTCAAGTTTTAAAAGTCAGAGTCACTCATTCCCAAGGATTAAGGGGATGGTAGATTATTTCATTTAAAAAAATCGATTTTTTTTACTGATTCTGAAAGTCTTATTCTTTTTAAAGAAAAATTCGTGAAGAAATTCAGATAATTGTAGAACTTGTAGCAGCGAACGTAATTGAGTGCAGCGTCGAGTAACAGCCTCGCACAGCGGTATTAGCATAGAGGATTTAACTTTTAAGACGTTTTTCTCGAAACACCATTTTCATTTTTCAGACACGCTGTACGTCATAACTCCTGAACCAATGAATATTTTCACTTGAAATTTTTACTGGACGTGTAGAATATTATAACCACTACCGCGTTCCTATTTTACAAAAATTGTAACAAGAAAAATATCGCTACTTGAATAATAAAAGTTTTAATTTTTCTATTTATTGTATTCCATACTTATACAGTTGTTATATACTTTTAATTATAGAAGCAATCAGAAAACACTTATGGGAAGTGAAACTTTCAGAGTCGAAATCAAAATAGAACGAAAAGGAGATAAAATTATGAAAAATATAACACAAATATTCTACGTTATCGCAATCTACGTTTCTCATCATTTTTTATAGTCCTATAAAAAATCTGAATTTCCATTTAGAATGAAATGTGTTAAAGAAGTAATTTTATCTCAATCCACTCACCAAAGTAGGTATTTTAAAATGTTCGATCGCCCCAAAGAAGATTTCATCGAGGTCATTCAAGCTTTTTCACTTACCTGAAAAAAGAAATGGTAAATTCTTTATTAGTCCTATATTATTCTTTATTAGCACTATATATATATACCTTATGACTAATAAATATGTTCAATAAACACAAATTTAAATCCTCCACTACGGAGGAAGATGAGAAAGGGAACTCGAGGGTACCATTTTTCTCTTTCATCCCGACACGGTTGTTTCTTTTAGATTTCTTCGTCGCGGAAGTGGTCTTTTCCAACACGACAATGCGTAACGTTTTTCCCCATGATACAACGCTTCGTAACGGCAACTGTTTCCCAGTTTCCAGCTGAACCGGGCACTGGAAAAATACGATTTCTGTGCGCGGAAGTGCCACTCGACACTTTTCATCGCGTCCCCTCAAAGACCGGTACACGGAGTGCACTTATGGACACCAATATGGCCGATATGGACGCGTCAGTCGAGGAATCGGAATAAATATTCGCGATCGCGTGGCCGCGAGATTTTCCAAAAATACGCATGATGACTTTACTTAATAACGGCGTCAGTTTTCGCCTGAAAAGTGAAAACTTAGTCTTCGGGGTTATTAAAAATGATTAAAGGAGAATTAACTGCTTAAATTTTCATTACAGGCTCACAAAAAAAAGTTAAAAAAATGATCTTCACTATTTTTTTCTATTCCAACCAAGTGCATTTTTTCAAATCGACGAGTCACATAATTTTGCAAACTAACCCCTCCAGCTTCTCAAAAAAACTCAAGTCGTTTGGATGAATTTTAAAAAAGTTCGCGATTTTAAAGAAAGGCCGAATACTTTTTGCCCGCTACTTTATACTCAAATAATTCAGTATTTAAGTTCGACTGAACTAATCGATTTACATTTTTGTATAAACTTAATTCCTCTGAATAGAGTACAAATTTACGACACAAAAATTTTGATCATTAAATGCGTATCTTCTTCATGGATAAAAAATACGAGCTGCTGTCCCGAAGAATTTATGGAACAATCACGTATAAGTTTTTTAAAAATATAAGAACACTGAAAACGCTCTAAAACTGCAGGGCTTCCACTAATTAGCACACTGTAACGGAGAATATATTGTTATCGCCGTGGCGGGATAGTGGTCGTAAAGTAACGGAAAATTATTTAATCTAGATAGCTGCTATCTCGGAGGGTGGTACCAGCGAACACGAATCTCTTGGCACATAGTTTACACGACAAAGGAACCCGTCATCGCGAATTTAAATCAGGCGGTTATTGTCCATTGCTTTTAACAGACCCCGCAAACGTTACGATTTTTCGTACGATTTGTCGTACGACTAGGTTGAATACGAGAGTGTGGACGACAATCGTACACACCGTATATGGGGCTATCGACGCAACTTGCGCGATACGATCGTATCGGACGACACAGTGCTTCCATAAAATCTGCCGTGCGATTTGCTTTACGAACGACAGATTGCGATATGTGCGCATGTTCGGCGACTCGTTCGAGGTAACTTCAGCTTTGGTCAGACAATATTTGACCAGAGGTCGAATGGAACTGTTATAATTAACAATTAATTATGGAATATGTAAATAGAATTTTATGACTATTTTCTTTTCTGCTGCGAGAAAATTTTTATAAAATGCAGTGTATTTTATTTACTGAAACTTTTATTTCATACTTTTCTCTGTAAATAAGAAACTTTTATTTTCTTGAAAGTAGAAAAAAGTTCTGGTTGAACAGGAATATTTATTCTACTCTGAAAAAGTTAAAGTTGGGACAATTTTAGTTCCTGAAAATGTTGTGGGTAGATAGATTTGAAGTTGAAACTTTAAAAATCGTTCGGTGAAAGTAGTTATATTAATAAAATCATAATGTGTGTTTTCTTCTGGATTTAATATGCTTCCAATTTCTCAAATAATAGTAATTCAAAATATATTACTAAGTTTTATATTTTACCCTTAAATATTTTCTCAGAAGTGTAGGAGCCTCCAGGACTTTTATTAATTGAACCTAAAATAACTGTTAAAACGGAATATTAAAATCATAATGTGTGTTTTCTTCTGTATTTATTCTGCTTCCAATTTCTCAAATAATAGTAATTCAAAATATATTACTAAGTTTTATATTTTACCCTTAAATATTTTCTCAGAAGTACATATATGACCCTTCAGGACTTTTATTAATTGAACGTAAAATAACTGTTAAAACGGAATTCTTACAAGTTGAATCTTGTCCCGAATTCGCAATAATTATTCCACCGTTGAGATCTAAAGCGACGACAAATGGATCAGTGCCTCGCCTTTTCTAACTAGTTAGAAAACACGGAAGAAAGTTCTAAACGAGAATAAACGCATCATGCAAGAAGCGTGATAAAATGGAAGGGAAAGAATGGAATGTTTTCCAAGCCAACGTACTGTAAGTGATAAATATATCTGACAGAAAGTGTCGACGTGTAAACTAAACTTTTGACGAATGTCCTATCCTTAGCATTTTGTGAAACGTTCTCTCACGAAAGCGTTTTGCCAGAAGATGATAAAAAACAAGAAAAAACTTTGCAAGTGAGTTGCATTATTACTCATATTTCTTACAAGGAGAGTATTTTAGGTGTCCGCCTCCGATGATTTTGATTTTTGGATATGTTATAGAGGACCGAAAAATAAGAAATACGTGTTTTTTTATTTTTGGGGGGTGAAAACTGCGTTGAAAGTTGGGGTTGAAAAATAATTTTTCTGGAATATCTCGAGAACTATTAAAGATAAAGGAATAGTGTGAATGGACGAATTTTGTGTCTTTGAATGCAAAATATCACTGACTCCCCAGATTTTCAAAAAGTCCACAAAAATGATTTTTCAACCCTAACTTTGAACGCAGTTTTCAAATATGAAAACGGGGAAAAATAAAAAAACACGTATTTCTTATTTTTCGGTCCTCTATAACATATCCAAAAATCAAAATCATTTATTTTCTCCACTCTTTTAAAAATTTAAAATCCTAAGTTTCTTTTATGCACGCTTCTTAATTTTTATATTTGTAGCTAGAAAAACTCCTGCATTTTATTTGGGATTCCAGTGGATTTAGAGTAGACAACACATACGAGGAATTCCTTGGCACAATGGTTTCATTGGTTGTCCTTGCGACGTTGATGAACAAAAATGAGAAATTGATAACTGATAAGCCAAAGTGATGGCGAATGTGAGATAAGACCCACTTACGAGTTCATTACAGATGACGCCAGACCGCAGGTTCACATTATTACAGTATACGTCGCATTATACCAGGGAGTCGAAGCTGATATACCTAATTATGGTTACGGTTCCGGTTACGGTCAGTGAGACTTCTGAAATGACATTTACGGTCGTCTAAACTGGAATTGGTGAACGAAAATCGCTCAAGAGGCTCCCCTTAACCCAAATTGGCGAATAAAAATTTGTCAAGAGTCTCCTCTCAACCAAAATTAGTGGGAGGATTTCTCTGAGAATTACGGTCAGCCGAAATTTTTGACAGACAGAAATGCCGTCAACCGAAATTTTTATATTTTACATAAAAATGCAGGTAACTAGAATTCGTGAGAGATAGGAATACAGTCGATTCAAATTTATGACAGAATTTTTTCCATCTAGATTCTAGGACTTGTTAATTATTTTTTATCACGTTTGGAACCTGACCTTTAATATTTTGCATTCAACGGCGAAATACAGATTATTATTTACAAAAATCTGTTTATTTATTTTGATTATTTTATTCATTTTCATAAATAATTTAAATATTTGTGTATATAAAATAATTATTTATAAATGAAAAAGAGTTGATAGATAAAAGATAA
Organism: Andrena bicolor; assembly: GCA_960531205.1. NCBI lineage: Eukaryota > Metazoa > Arthropoda > Insecta > Hymenoptera > Andrenidae > Andrena > Andrena bicolor. Next base: position 1,468,382 of record OY482666.1, read on the forward strand.
ATTATAAGGGTTGGCAATTTATTTTTTAGAGAATAATATTGATTTTTCGTGAAAATTTTCATACAATATTAAAACAGAGTTGCTTTAGGAGCGCTGTGAAAGTTGTGACAAGGCGCTGGTCACGTGGTAATAAGTGATACTGGGGAAGGAGACTGCATATTGCTGCTCGTCATTGATAGTGGCATAACTCAAAAAAAGTTACTGTCGATCTTTTTTTTACAAATACACTCTGTAGGTACAGTATTTTCATTCTGTAAAACGGCAGATTTCAAAATTCATTAGTCTCACACCAAAGAGCAGATGTGTCGTTATGAAATCCGCAATGTTTTTTCAACAACAGTGACTCATTTTCAGCTGTTTCGTGCAGCTGCAAGTGGAAGGTTATCATGTTTTTCCAAATAGTGGTATAAGTATTACTTTCATGTCGTATGCATTCATTGTCTGCAATAATATTGTAATTTATGAGATTTTCTATTGTTTTATTACAATACAATATTTTGTTGAAAAATAAATTGAATATTTTATTTTATTTCGATATGAGTTACAACTTGAAATGTTAGAATTACATTTTCTCAACAAAAAATTTATTTCGATACATTAAGACGTCCTTAATACAATGCAAAAAGTCCCATTAAATTATATGCAGTAGTTTTCCTTTAATTAATTCCTAAAATTGTGGGCCTTAGACCGTAACGGGCCCATAATCTGAAAAAATGTGGGCCTTAGACCGGAACAGGCCCTTAATCTGAATCGATACAAAAGTAGAATGTATTCAAACAAATTATATAATCAGTATTCAATTATTAATTAAACGCAAATTGAAATCTGTTTTTCCAGTAAAAATTTACATTTTCTGAGTCACGCCACTGCATATCAATGCCAAGCAGCAATATTTAACATTGAATGTACCTCCAAAGTTTCTACTACTACGAGAATTTATTTAAACCCCACAATTTTTTAAAGCACGCATTCGAACTTTTATCAAATAAATCTTCCTACGACCGTTGAAAGTTCGAGGTTTATTGCCACAACTCGTGTGGCGCATGCTTGCCCGAGTAGAATAGGCCCGTAAACAACCTTACACGTCAAAGAATATCGTTTTTCGACGTGCAGTTAGGCTCATATACCGACGGCAAGCAATCGCAACGACACTACTCCCGCCGTCTGTTCCCGAGGAAATTAAGACACTAAACTGCGCGAGGACGGAAAAACGATGGAAAGTTTATACACGGGGATATTGCGAGTACGTACGTGTCAGTTGGAGAGCATAAAAGCGAAAAGGACCAGCAACACGCTTGATAGAACAGTTTTATTCGGCCCTGGAGGGAAGCCAGAAAAAAGGTCTTCCGGGAAACAGATAAAACTGCGGATAGTGGTTTACGTAAAATCCAGCCAAAACGAATCGGCGGGCATTGAAAAAAATCAGGACACGATCGTGCCTTAAACACTCACAGAACTTTTTCAAGCGTTCCTTTGTATTTCTTGCGTCTCTTTCTTCGGAAGCTTCTTTCTTTTGAATGTATTGGCGATTTCGTTTGCCAAGCAGTACGTAGAAAAAGTTGGATACAAAAAGAACGGGAAACTGTTAGGTGCTTATCGTTGGGCACCAGATTGTGGATTATTAGAATTTATAATTGTTCGCGGTTAAGTTCATTGGTTATTAAATTTGTGCTATGGTTTGGAAGACAATAATTATATTTTCAGTAATTAGGAACGTGTGCTAATTTTTTCAAGGAAAATGCTTAGAAATTTATAAACTTAGAATTGAAGTGCTTAGAATTTTTTAAGTTTCTAATCAAACTAAAATGTGTATAAAGCAAGTATTAAACGATCTTTTAGCTCTGCAATTTTCTACACGTGACCACATTTTTCGGTTAATCACAAGGATCTTTAAAATGAAATGTAACTAAGATCAGTCGACTAAATATTCTGGACAATGACGTGAAATTTTGAATTTTATCTACCTTAATTATACAATAGCAACTTTTTAATTGGAGAATATGTTTCATAGATTAGTTCTGAAAGTTGAATAGCCAAATATCGTTTAATTTTTGTATCGTAGAAATTTTAGATTCGTTACAAAATTAATGGATTTTTCATTCTTATATAAATAAACTTGAACACGTAAAAAAAAAAATAAAAAATCCAATTGGTTCAATAATGGATTTAATCCGGTGGATTTGATCAGGAAAAATTAATTATTTATAACGTATAATAATATTATATTTAAGTTATAATAAAACATTCACTTTAGTCTATCGTAAAAATTCGGTCCGAAAGCTTGCTTACACATATTTGCAAATTTTTCAGTATTTTGCAAATTTTGTTACTTTAGGAAACTAAATTTACAAATTAAAGTTGCACATATTTCAGTCTCTCTTAAATCCCATTCAATTTTCTTCACATTCCCATAAATATACTGAAATGTTATAGTTTTATTCAAAACCATTTTCTTTCTTCCACCGCGAACAATAAAAATTGCTTTTACTCTCTCACATTGAATTTCGCGTGCAATCGTTTAACGCACGCTGCATGTTTCTACAACGTTTTGTTGGCATTCACAGGTTGGGATTCTGACACAGCAGTTAATGGACGAACTCTTTGTGTTGATCACTTAAAAAAACAGGTACAAAAGGGAGGGGACGGAATGGAACGCAGCCCTAAAACCATTCTACTAAATCAGAGACAAATGAAATGTTTATGTAGTCGTTGACAATTTCGAATGGAAAATTGTATTTTGCAATCTTTGCAAACGGTTTCACATTTTTATATTTCTAGGACAACCTGAAAGCAGAAATTCTTTCTGTATTTTATGTAAAATCCAATTCAATTACATTGCGAATAACACTGCGTTACTGCGAAGGCAACCAGCGTGGAATAACAGAGAATTTTCTTTCATCAATTTCCGTCGAACTTTTTTCAAAAATTAAGCTTGCGGCGCTAAGTTGCGCATATAATTTCAAAAAGGGGGAGAAGGTCAGAGGATCGTGTTCTCTTGATTACTCGCGCAACTGTTTTTAAAGATACGAAAAGAGGAATCAATCTGGGGCGAGTGAATATCTCTTTTCTAATTTTTATAGATAAAAGTGGTTTTCTTGTTGAAAATTATTAATTATCTCTTAACATTGTCTTTTCAATTATCGCTTATTTGTTTGTGGAGATAATTTCTTAAGTAAATTTTGTTTACTGTATAACTGTTAGAATTATAGGTTTTAATAATAACAAATTGACTATTTATTATAAAATCAAAAAATAATTCGATCAGTCTAATATAATTTAATCTGAAACTGATAATGTAGGTGTTCATGTGCCGAGTAAGTAAGTTTTGTATCTTACCACTTCCCCTTACTTCTTCATTTATTTATAATATTAGAAAAAAAGTGAGGAGACGGAGATATTAATTTATATATATAATAATTTTTACTTTTCTTATCATTGTCTCCTAGCTAATGCACATACGAATTAAATGGCCTCGAACTATATATCTATAATGATCTTCAAATTCAATATTAAGATTGAAATTATACGACTGACAGTGATTAGTGTTAAAAAAAGAAAATTATTTTCCAGATGGTTTCAAGGAATCGATAAATTTTAACTGTGTTTACAATGTTCGCTTCTCTGAAATTTTCTCTTCTGTGAATAGTTATGTATTTCTATTACTTTATATAATTAACGCTCTACTGTAATTTAGTTTCTCACGGTGCACTGAATTTTTTGTTAAAAAGCCAAAAGTATTTGAAGCTTGGCAACTGTTCTTGCAATCTCACGAATACGTCACCGACTTCACCCGCAGCTTTCGAATATAAAATTTTCACAATGTTCTTGAACTTTGGAAGCCCCTGCAAGTCCCACAAATTTCATAATTTAATAATTTCTAAGGAGAATATTTTTATGAAAGAAACTTCGTAAGAGAACCTGAGCAAAATATGGGACGTAACATTTTCCTAAACTTTTGTAATTTATGGAGATTTTGGAGTTCAGTATTCACTTAAGTTTTAGGAAGGTAACTGCATAATACTGAAATATCTTCCAAAAACGTGATTAAAGAATATTATATTCTCAGATTTTTTATAAGTTAAAAAATAGGATTGCAAGGACACAAGTCCGAAGTTTGTTGATTTTCGTCATACTTGGTGCATTGTGAGCCTAAATTAGTATTAAAATACATGAATTTTTTCTATTTTATTGAACCCTACACCAATTCTTACGAAAGTATTCATTATTATGGATTCTATTCGATAGAATACTGGAAAATTTGATTATCAAAAATTTCTTCCCCCTTTTATTTTGAATAATTCACGTTCTACGTCATAACAGAAAGAAAAATAAAATTAAAATAAGAAAAAGTAAAATTCATATTACAAGTGATATTACAAATGAAGAGAAGATAAAATAACATATCATTAGAATTTTGTAAAAGTTTACTTAGTTCGATCCCAGGACGATTACAAGTAAATGAAAAATATCGTAATCTTCTTACTAAATATTAAAGCCCAATGCTTATGGTGTCCTATTATCTTTAACATATTTTGTTTCACACGAACGATTTTTATTAACTGCCGATTCTTATTCTTAATTCTCAAATATATTTAACTTCTTTTTTATCACTAATTTTATCACCCTTCGTCCTCAAAATACTTTTGTCTTAAATGGGTAATTAAAACATTCCAAAACGAAAATCCTTCTGGCAACGCACTCCACGATTTTAAGTGTCACTCACTGAATTTCTACGTTACAATACAATGTACACGATAAGAAGTAAATTACGTATACGTATTCTTCTGTCCAAAGAAAAGAATAAATAAATAATATACGGACGATTTAAACAGACAGCAAGAAAAAGTAAATTTATAGTAATGTTTAAAGAACTACAGCATATAATAATCGCAAAATAATAAATAGGTTATAGTAGAATAAAAAATATGTACCAATTTCTACAAGAACTACTCCACAGATATCACGTCTGAATTAAATTAAAATTTCTGCTTATCGTTACTTCGTAACAGACCGAAAACAAATTAATATATTTTAAGCTAAATGAATATTAATAAATGCTTAATATCACAATTACGATTGATCCTTAAAAAAAGGATTATGCATTTTTTTATCGCGCGTGGTTAATTTCAACAGCCGCAGATGAAAGCACAGTCGCATCCTGGCATTGACGGCCTGTCGGGGGAGCTCGGGTTTCTTCGCGCCGCGTTTGAAAGCAACGATTCCCCATCCCCGCATAAAGAACTACAAACGTGCAAAAACTTGCCATATTCTGTTGGAAATCCTTGCGTCGATCCATAGGTCTCTCCCGTAGACTCCGTTCGCCACGAGAGAAAAGATAACCAATATTCGTCAACGTAAACGAAGAGAAATTACGAGTCGAATCGCGGCATATAATACACGAGGCAAGACGCGGCGAAATACTGAGGCAAAGCCCGAATGTCTGTCGCCACGGTGGCTCTATGTGCTCCGCGGCCGGGTGGTGGGGCGTAGTTCGCACTTGCGCACCGACATTTGCAGTAGCATCGCCGTAAGAATTTTGAAAAAACAGCTTCCCGGCACGTTCGCTGTTCGTTGGACTCGACTTCGTCACTTGACTTTCTTTGAATTAAATTTTTTATGGTGAAAGAGGTGGAGAAGCGAGATGACTTTTCTTCTTACGGTTGAAAGAAGCAATTAAGGACAATGATGGTAACCTGCACTGATGTTGGCACTGCGTTAATCATTGGCGTTCCTGATTAAAAAGACAAATATTAAAAAGTAACTTCTCTTTATAGTCTATCATGGCAATTAACATTCTGTTACAAAATCATAATTCGAGGAACATAAAATACTCTCGCCATTCATTTTAAATAATAAAATTATAATTTCGACCGCAAAATTTCTTTAAAATATTAAAATATGATCTCGGCGCACAGTTTCGGTCAATTAAAATTATTTTAAAATTATTTTAATTGACCGAAACTGTGCGCCGAGATCATATTTTAATATTTTAAAGAAATTTTGCGGTCGAAATTATAATTTTATTATTTAAAATGAATGGCGAGAGTATTTTATGTTCCTCGAATTATGATTTTAATTGACCGAAACTGTGCGCCGAGATCATATTTTAATATTTTAAATAAAATACTCTCGTTTGTTAGTAAGATTTTTAATAAAGGATTGCCCAAGAAATAGTAAGCCTAGCGGTCAGTGCCCCATCCAGAGGGGGTCAAGGGGTCCTGGCACCCCCCCAAGAAGGAACGTTTTACTAAGAAAAAAAAATAGAATTTTACTGTTTAAATAAGGTTTTATAATCACCTAATGAATTATATCGAATTTCCATTAAAAATATTTTTACCCGTTCAACTCGGCTCCCTCCGGATTAAATTCTGAGTGCGCCACTGGCCACGGTTAAATACACTGGATGCGTATTTGAACGATTAGTTCGTCGTCCGTATACATATACATTATACATACGTCCGAATTGGGTGGTTATACACTGACTGCGTATTCTAACGAGCAATTCGCATTTCTACGACACATTTCGTTCGAAATGGACGTAGATTTCACTGATTGTTACCAGTCTTGCGGCAGGGGCGGATCTTAACTCAGACCGCCCCCAAGAGTGATAAAACAGAAAAATATTATGACATTTTGTATTATTCTGCGTAAATTGAAAGAGATTGCATAAAGAGACTATACAACAAAAAAGAAATAAAAAAACATCTATAAATTTTAATATATTAATTAATCTTCTAGACCCCCCGCATAGCGGACACTACATACACTAAGGGCCAAAATCGGCTTCCCTTCGGAAATTTGGCAACGTTGCATGTCACTAGGCGTAACTTAGTAATTCTAGTGACATGCAACGTTGCCAAATTTCCGAAGGGAAGCCGATTTTGGCCCTTAGTGTACATATAGTTTATAAAAAAAAATGCAATTGACAAATGGCCCTAGTTATTTGCAGAAAGCTACCCCTCAAAATGACAAAAAATTAGTTAAACGCGTTTTTTAAGTTTTTTTTTGTAAAAAATTACCAACCCATAGAACAAATCTTAAATTATACAATTATTAAAACTACCAAGCCATAGTTTCATTTTAGGTTTAAAAATCAAAAGCCGCAGAAAAAATTGAATAATAATAACTACACTATTCATTATAAAAAATTGTAACACAATAATAAAAAATAAAATATACCCAATAGAAATAAAGCTTTTTTTTAACGATTAAAATCTTCAAACTAAATGTACTCACAATCAGTTTCAGATCATTTAGGGTTGGTATTTTCCTGCATAACTATTCCCAAATGTGGCACGTATTCACGCAGCAAATTAAGTTTCACGCGATATAATCTCGAGAAGAGGGTCGTGCGTAGGAAGAAAAAAGTCGACGTCCCCGAGCTTTGTAAATATCGGGCACAACGGGTGCATTTAGCCTGTTTTTTGGCACAAAGGGTTAAACCAGCGATAGGGGCGAATGAGAGGGCCTATTGTTTCTCGTACGATGCCACGTGTCTGCCACTCGAGACACCCGGTATATTCGGGCGGGCGTCCCGCAAGGGGCGTCTCTCCGGCTATCGCCAATAATTGTTCCTTATCAAAAGGGAACGAAACGGGCGTCGACCATATGCGATCCACGACACGCGGCCATTAAAAACTACCACGATTCTGACTCGCGTTCCACCTTACGATATTCACTGGTTCTGTTCTATGAATTTTTAGAAAACTCGGGGGGCGTATTCCTCTCGGCAGAGGCGAGACAATTTGGCTGTAAATCGAGGCTATGAGCCGCGGACATGTCCACACTTTATTAGTGTGGTTTCTGCCTTTGCGTGCCACGGTAATTAAAAAGGTTATGGATATAGAAGCTGCGAAGTAATTGGTAGTATAACCTGGCAGGGAGTGGTTCGTTGTTGAAATCTAGGTTAAAAATGTAGAATAAAATTTTTTTACAAAGTTTAGTTTCCAAAAATTCTAGGTAGAATTTTAAAGTTTTTGGAAAATTGTAGCATTTCATTTCTTCTTTGACTTCTAACTGTGCTTGCATTTTTGTTGCAATTTTACAAATAAACACAGAATAATATTTTCACTTTTTACTGTTATAGTTTAATTGTTTTGAGTGATTAATTTTAGTTTATAACTGATAACTTCATTAAATAACAAGTGCTTTTATATTACTGGAAAACGCTAAAAAATCGGGTCAAATCGATGAATCACCAATTGCATGCTTATTGTAAGAAATGTTGGGCTACGATTTCCGAGAATTCGGCAGCGACGTGGCAACACGGCGAGCCGTACGCTGCGTCGTAAAGCGACGATGTAAACAACTCGGACGCCGAGCGGCAGTCGTGGTCGAGCCGCTATCGTAGACACGAGCAAACCTTTTATATTTACAAAAATTCTCATTCCTCTTTACACCAGTGTCCATTTATTTTAGTAAAACCCTTACATTATTGTAACTAGAATTTGTATATTTTTTACAATATTTCTCATATAGTCTTATTCGGATCAAAAATAGCTACGACGAAACGATTAATAGACAGAATCATATAAATTTAAAGAATAAAATGTCTCATTTACAGGAATTATTATTTAAAAAAAAACCCTGTTAGGCAGAAATTTTGATTTATTAATTTTAAAATAATACACATAAGGTGTATAATTTTAAGTAAATATACGAAACAAAAAAATAAAATTACCAGTTTTGCATTGTAATAGTCTACATTAAAAATTACTGGGGTATTTAAAAAACGTAATATCTGAACTATTTAGTGTCATTGAGTGCTATATAATTGTTATTTAAGATCTCTTAAACCTTGTTCACTGAATTTTCAATATCTTTTAAAAAATTTTCTACATGTACAATCGTACTTTACAGAATCCTTTCCAAAATGAAACTAATCATTGTAAAATCTACTCGTATAATTTCTAACAACTGTACGCGACTGCATACATATAGAGACAACTAAAATATAGGAAAAATTGTATTTCCTCGACTATTACGATCCACCTGTAGTAGATAAAGGTGCGAATATGCACTCGGCGCTGAAAGGTAAATAAAGTAGGAAATATAGGAGTAACGTAAAAGAAGACAGTAGGAAAGTCGTTTCGACGAATGGAATATAATCGTCACGGAAAAGGATGAGGGGGTGTGCACTTTCGACGAGTGCCTGGACCATGTGTGTTCCTATCATTTCTGTTATGATAAATGAAATGCCACCGTCACTATCTATTTTACTACGAAGTCTGTTCATACAGCCTGTTCATACAATTAATTACAGAATTAAAGTAAATAGGTTACGAAACTGAATAAAAAGGGAGTAGGTATTCGCTCGAAAGTGTGTGGAAATTGGGCATTTTTTTTTAAATTTTTTCCTTCCAAAATAAACGATTTACATAGTTTTGGTTTTGCACCGTTTTTTAATAATATTTTACCAACACTTTCACGCCGTTATTTTAAAAAGTGACAAATATTTACTATGTTAGAGGCAGTCATGTGCGATCACTTCAAAAAATTTTTTCTTCACGGTTAACATGATTTTGCCCGTTGTATTCATTTGAAAAAAAAAAATACTTTTATTCCATTCAGTAAAGTTGCCTTTTTCGTTCCTACCAGAATTTTAAAAGTATCAGCAATATTTCCACATTTCAAAACAGATCAAAGTGAAAAAATTTGGTTAAATTAAATTTTCTCCTCCTTTTTTCTCTTCAATATTAATGAATAACTGAGGCAGAGGCGATGAAGGAAAATTTACTGAGTAGAATAAAAGCAGTTTTTTTTATTTCAGTTGAACTGTAAGGGAGTAATTTTTTTAAGTGAATGCACATGGACACCTCTAACATGTTAAATGTTTGTTGAAACAAATTTAGAAAGCTAGAACTGTGTAGAACATTTATTTTGGAAGAAAAAAAATTCAGATAAAAATGCCACTTTTTTATAACGCTTGTTACTTCGTTAGAATTGAGTAATATTCACTGTTAAACTCCTTTTATCTGAATCATCGTTGGCTAAACAATTTACCATTCGAACGATATTTCACCTAAAAAGACTGCGATATATTTGCTGGAATAATTTTTCCATGACTGTCTAAACTACTTCTGAGAATCGTGAGAGCGTTATAAACTTCAGAATAAATGTGGGGGAAAAACCTACTGTTATTTGTATTAAAGACACGTAGGTATGTCGAGTATCAGTAACCCTCATCCGTTCCTCGTGCCAATGTGACACAGTTTTCCCGTAACCCTTCATAAAGTGAATAAATACTGACTAGAATATTTTTTGCGATAACAGAATATTCAAATTATTCATACACATAATATTATCTAACAAAGAATTTAATGAGGAAGGTTGTTGAGAGTTCCACAAATATTAATAAATGTAAAACGATGTAAGAAATAGCAAAAGTAAATAAATTCTTGCAAAACTTTTGAAAACTATTAAGGGGAGCTTAAAATAATTCCACAAATTCCAAGATAATTCCTACGCATCATCTAACTTAATAAACTTCTAACTCATTGCTTAATAGAGATTTCGAAAAATTCTGAGGAAGTTTAAACACAAGAATACAATGCACAAACAACAAATTCAAGATATTTAGCTGAGATTTTAGTTTATCATATTGCTTTAGACCCATTATTTATCGTCAGGAAGTGCCGCTTGTCCTAGCATCCGCTTTCGTGGTGCATCACTGCAGCATGCTGTGTCACCAGAAACCCGTGTCTAGTATACGCAGACACTGGCTAACTTTTTGTTCAATTTGTCATGATGTTTTGTACGTCTGAGGTTTGTGACATCCAGGCAAACATACTTTAACTCATTACACCTAGTTTTCATTCCTCTACGACTTCTGTAGCTTGTCTGCTTTGTTTAACAGCTGTTTTATGCAACTGAAATTGCACAGAACTTTGGCAAATTGCTGGGAAGGTCATTGTGAGTGAAAAATAGAAAAAAGTATTCATATACTCGGGCATATTTGAAATTAAAAAAGGACTTACAGATTCATTTACCTTTATTGCAGAGTGTGAAATAAATATGCAGGTGCGACAGGGGATGTAGAAACTTGTGAAGAAAAGTTTTTGTACTTTACCACTAGCAACAAACAAATTATAAATATAACCGTAGAATTAGAGGGAAAGCCTCTTTGTACGTTTATTATTTATTGATTTTAGTTATATTTTCATTTTATCTACTGATACCATGTAGTATGGAAATTAAAATATATAGATAAAAAATATAAACATTACTACTTAATAATGACTACAATTTATATTACCATAATATTATATAGTAGGTACATATTTCCTGAAAATCTTTGATATCAAAAGTTCGAACTATGCAAATAGTATCTACATTTATCTACATTCTAAAATAAATTATAGTTACCATAGATCAAAATTTGAATTAACATGCTTATTTGTTTAAATTAAACAGTCCTTGTTCTTGAATATTTTTTCAAAGTCAACTCCTTCCATCGTGTCATTATTAGCAAAATAAAGTTGTCGTCTTTTTTTGTTGTACTTATTTTACTATACAATTATTATTAATGAATGTTTTATTGCAGTTTTTTGTTTGCTTTTAACATCTAAATCGGTAAACGGGCTACTGAACCACTTTATATATCTATTCATTTCATATAAGGCATTAAAAAATGAATAAGTTAAAGATTATGTAGTATTATGCATAAACGCGTATTTAAAAAAAACATCAACAAATGTAATTAAACAAAATAATCGTACGAAACCTAATTTAATTAGATACTATGAAAAAGTATAGTAAAAAATAGCTGTCATTTAAAGTTAATCGAACATCGAAGTTGATGTTTTTAAACAGTTCCTTCGAATAAATCAGAAAATTCAATAAAAGTTATAATTCTCACTTTCTATCTACTTTTTCTTTACGGACCAATTTCGCTCGCCACTCTCTGAAACAGTATCCCGTTGACGACATTTAAGCGAACGATAAATTTCAATCATTCGACGACAGCAAATAAACGCAATTGTAACGGGAGTCCCTCTCAGTGAATTAATTATGACATCACGCACGAGATTCGAAACGTGGACGAACAAAATCCCAATTGATCCGTTTGCATAAACGGAAGCGATTTACAACTGAAGCTGCGCCAATTATTTGCTAATAAAGGGACGAAGTAAATGTCTATTTAAAAAAAGCAGTTAATTCCATGAATTTCAGTGGCAGTTTAAATTAATTCAAGTGAATATCGACTTTATTACACAAAACGAGCAACGAAAGTCGCGAACAGCTGTTGTTAAACCTACTTGTAAAAAATAAAAGATTTGCTTTTCCTTTTTATACGACAGTCGTAAAATGCAATGCAAGATTCAACGTTCTTCTTCAATAAATGAGCGACAATAAAGTAGGAGATAATTCTGAGTAGGTTGATAACTCTACAGTCACCGCAAACTTCGAAGAAAAGGTATGTCTTTGCCACGACATTATAAAGCGAGACTTAGTTTAGCCTCTGGCATTTCGTAATAATTATCCCCGATAAAATCCTCGCTGCTTGAAATTTAAAGAATAATCGAATTAACTTCAGCAACTAAAATTGCCTTTTAACCCAGCTCGATTGCCGACTGAAATTGCCTTTTAAGAGTGCATCAATGTAGTAATTACAGGTGCCATAACTGCCATAAAATTGATCAACGACACGACACGAAATAATTACACGGAAATATAGAATATTTAATTACTCTTCTAATCTTTTGGATAGTTTTCCTAGACTCTAGAAAATATAGGAAGATTCTTGAGAAGCTGAAATTCTGGAATTATTGAAAACTGAAAATATATGACACTCACATATTCTCATTAAAGAAATAAGAATATTTTTTAAAAATTTAAAAGGTAGGTCTTGAAAAAATCTTGTGTCAATCATAGTATATTTTTTTTAAATAAGCACTTTGTTTTTCTCAAGTTTTTGGTATCAGTAATAAAATTGAAATTTCAATTGTCTTCTATTGTTCTTATTACCAGTTTCAAAAGATTGAAATTAGCGAATTTTCGTTAAAGTAAATATTCATAAGACAGAAATTATATTAGCATTAGTTAATCCAACGTTCTTATTGATCTGTTTTCCCATGAAAATCCCATGAAAAAAAGTGTCGAAGTGCAAGTACGATGATCGATTGAATTATTTTTATTTCTCTCCCGTGGGAACAAGAAACGCGACTTTTCGTTCTCCAAATCCTCGAATTTCGAGATGGAAATCAGACGGAAGCGAGACTTTCCTTTGACAATCCATTCTGCTCGGATCGATACGGCCTTGATCGTGAGATTTAGCGAAATCGTTCCTCCTGGTATTCGCTAAGAGGAGACTCGACAATGGAGTTTTCGCCAACCGGAAAAATGTGGGATGGAAAACCTTACTGCGGAGCCGCAGCCTTTTCACAGGAATCCGAACAGCATTTTTCGATGATGCAAGAAGTTCAAGCCCTTCTCAACCAGTCTTTTTAGACATTCTCTTTCCGACGGAGCTACAATCTTTTCGCCGAGGAATTTCATTTTGAGGAAGTCTTGTAGGAAATTGTCTCGAGTGAAACAAAATATTATATGTAATATATTCATCGATATCCTAATCCCCGAAATATTAAGTCGTGCAGAATTATTATTTTTTTTTAACCCTTCGTGGTCACACGGGGTGTATTGTACCCCAAGAGCAATTTTTGATTTGAAATTCCGCACCTTTACATCTTCCAAAGGGGATTTATCGCAAAAAAAAAATAAAAAACTTTTTAAAAAATCTGTATTTTACCACGACGATGGAAAATCGCTCGTTTTCAACTACAAATTTTAGCATATCAAAATTTACATTTCTAGAAAAAGACTATTAGACCATGACTGTATAAGTATTACGAACGTAGAATTATCACTGAAAAGTTAAAAGATTCAAAAATACGACAATGGTAACAAAAAATGACGCTGGGGTACAGTGAACCCCGTGTGACCAACTTGTGATTATAAGAAGGTGTGACCACGAAGGGTTAAATATAGGTTGATTCACCTAACTTGACAACTTGAAATTGCTCGTAAACTATTAGCTGTACGAAAAGTGTTCGAAGCAAAAGTTGCATGATTTCCTGTAGGACCCGTCTAGACCAGTCGAGCATCGCTGGAATGTTGTGTTTCTCGATGGAGGGGGTAAACACTGGATCGAAAAGTAGACTTTCGATCCAGTCTAAATCTGCTGGAATGACAGCACTGTACTGGACTGAGTCGTCCAGACCAATCCAGCAACGCTGGAATGTTGTGTACTCGATGAAGTGGGTAAACACTGGATCGAAAAATAGACTTTTGATCCAGTGGAAATCTGCTGGAATGACAGCACTGCACTGGAACGAACACACTGGTTTACATTATTCCAGTTCTAATCCAGTGCTGTACTGGAATGAACACACTGTTTACATTATTCCAGTTCTAATCCAGTGCTGTACTGGAATGAACACAATTGTTTACATTATTCCAGTTCTAATCCAGTGCTGTACTGGAATGAACACAATTGTTTACATTATTCCAGTTCTAATCCAGTGCTGTACTGGATCACTGGACTGGACTAATGTAAACCCAGCTTTACCACTTGATCCCTCACGACCAGAGTTTTCCAAAGACACGCAGCAATCGTGATATACACTTTGCTCTAAAATCCCTCTGTAAACAATCCATGGACCCGTTGTAAAGTCTCCGGGAGTCGACATTGTCGTAAGTCGCTTGTGAAAATGATTGACGGCAAACGCGATTCAGCCGGCTTTCGGTGGCCGATAAGTGTGCACCTAGCCGCGATGTAATTACGAGGAAAAGGCAGATGCAGCGAGTGCATGCGTTACAGCTAGTAGGTACGTACAACGATACACCGTGGCGCATTATGCTCACGGGTTTCTAGTTCGAGAGAACACTCGAGGCCAGGTGTAGGTTGAAGGTTTTGAAAGAGGCCCTCTGGCCTCGCGCAACGAGGCTCCTGTCGCAATTGCACCGGGGTTGTAATGTAGGTCGGCCCTCCTAATAGAGCAAAGAGACCAGCAAGAGAAAGAGTAGCTGGAACGAAGTAAGATTAATTAAGGTGATGCTTGATCCGCCGCAACTTCTTCCAAGGATTTTCGGTACCTTTTGTGCGCAATTCTTCTCCGCTGAAAATTCTACCATATTTGCTGACGGAGACTTCAGAATTAATAGCTAAATGGTCGCACTAATTAAATACAGGATTTTGGAGAGGAATTTCCAAACCAATAATCCATTTAATTCCACGGATTACCGAATTCATTCGGTTCTACAAACTTCTCTAGAAATTCTCTACAGTTCTACACTCTCTCCAACTTCGAGAAGCAGGTACTTCTGGGGAGCAGAAGATAAAGTTACGTTCACTCGCGTAATTTCATCCTCGCCACACAAGAAGAATCTTCAATGCTAAATTGATAGTCTCCAGGCATCGGAACAGTGGCATCTGTTTTATGAATTGCTTTTTCATTCCCTTTACGCGACACAGCGTAGATAAGACGACGTCGTATCTTTATAGGGAACGCATTACTTTCATTTTAATTGCTCTCGCTTGTCGTAGAAAGGCCTTGCGGGTGAACAATGTCAGAGTCGCGTCCAATACGCAACGAAGGAAGAACATTTTCAGTTTCTCATGCCAGAGGTCATACGGCGAAGTTAATAAATCATTGGGTAAAGTAAAACAGCGATACCCTGAAACTCCGGGTGAGTCAGAAGGAACGACAGAGGGAAGGAAGAGCGAAATTCATCGCGCCCTAACGGCATCCTTGGCTTAAGCCAAATGATGTAAATTCGCGTGTATTTATCTTTCGGGAACGCGAGGAACTTACCTGCTCTGAATCCTTGGTTTAGCAGTCACATTTATTTTCCTTTTTAGGCAACAGAATTTTTCCCTGGCTTATTTAAATGAGCACACTTATTTTTACTACTTCTCATCGCGGCATAGGGCAATAGATTTGTCCAGTAAAACGTGATTCACACCTATGGGCAAAATCCTTCTTTAGGATTCTTTACATCTATTATTCTTTTAACAATAGGTGCATTCAAAATCAATAAATACTAGAGTACTAAAGTGCGAGATGGCAAATTTCTCTATGATTGAAATTTGTAAAAATTGTGATTATAAATTAACTATTAACCCTCGCACTACTGACCTATGCCGGAGTCACTTGTGACCCACGCCGCCGAGTCACCGATGACTCCGGCACAGTATTCGAAGGGTTAAATATTATAACATATGTATTTCACACATATTTTTTATACTGTAATATTTTTCATAGTGTAATTAGGATTATTATGCCCAGAAGCTTTGAAATGTTATATTTATATATATTTCTGTTTAAATTCTGAATAAAATTTAACAAATGGCAGGCGTTATTGCATGTTTGTACAAGGTATAAAAAAGTAATGCTTAATGAGTTGATAGAAGTTTATTCAAAAACTTGAAATCTTGCCATAAAATTTATTTCAATCACCAAATCCAAATTCAAACTTTTCTGCCTATATCTATATCTGTTTCATCAAACAAAAGGAGAGAAAATTAAAAAAGAATTATATACCGCAGATGATCTGCACTTTTTGGAAAAAAGTTTGAAACCTCAACCAATTACATAGATCGTGTATGATTTCGCGTGAATTTTTTTCATAATTATTCGTAAGTATGTAATTCATTTAAACATATTCGGAGAAAATTTAAGGGGTGATTCTAGACACCAAAATAAGACGAAAATCAAGAATAACGTAATTGCGGTTAAGGTCTCGTTTGTCAGGTATAAGCGTTTAAAGATATGCCTAACAGCAGGCAACCCGCGTGCAGCGCTGCACGCGGCACAAGTCAGGCAAGGGGTCGGGCAGTGGTGAACGTAGCCACTGTCGCACGGGGTCACTTACCTCAGAGAAGCTGCGACGAAATTTACGACAATCGGCATGGCCGCACGATTCTGCGGCACTTAATCCAATATTAAAGGGTATCGCTGAATTACATCAGCCCTGCCAACTCCCCAAAATCCATTGTTCCCATTATATCCGCTGTAGTCATAATTCACACAAAACACAGAATCACACCACTCCCCCCCGCCCAAAAAAAAATATTAGATCATACTGCATTCAAAGTTTCACGAGAAAATGCAGATTAACTGGTAATAAAACAATGAAATTGGTTAAAATAACTAATCATAGAAATTAATAAAAACTGGATCAAGTGTATAACAGCAAAAAAAATTAACTATATCGAGTATCTGGGAGAAATAAAATTTTGAACTCGATTTTCGTTTGATATTTTAAAGATATTTTAGAGGCATCAGTTGATGCATTTAATATGTTGTTATATTGTATATATTTGACGTGCTTTCTTCGTCAATATAGTATTTAGTTGACTTTCTAACTCGAAATAGATATAAAAAGTATTTTAACACGTTCCATGCCACGTGAATCTACATTCAAAAAAAAAAATATTTCTCAATTCAGTGTCGAAATCAATATACTTATGTATAGCAAGAAAAACTGAAATTATAAAAAATATAACTACTATTTTTCTGTAATTAAATATTGCAATCAATTTTTTTTTCAAATCTTTTATATAATTCTATCAACAGTCAAAATATTAAATCAAGTTTTCGAATATTATTTTCATAATATTTCGCAGTTTCTCCTCACAGCTATATCCAAGCTGTTCTCCCCGCGCACGCAATTGAATCACGAAGCCCGCCAAAAAGGACGGAGAAGTCAACAAGCGCCTACACCTACTTGAACGTCGACTCCATCCTTTGACCAGTTTGAGAATTTCCAAACAACGTCTGCAGGAGTGAGAAGAAAGACGGAAAGCGAGCGAACGAACGATAACGAAGGTGCAGATCAATCGACTGTGGGCGCAAAGGGCTTCGTTTACACGAACTTCGCGGGTTAAACGAAATTAAATGGATGTTAGACGGACAACTGCTCCGCGGGGCTCGTTACCGGCCGTAATGAATAATTAAAGCTGCAAAGACTACAGCCAAGACACGGCATGCATTTAAACCAGCTCATTACCGATTACGTAATGCCGCGTAATTATGCCGCAAGTGATCAACTCTCCGTCGGCAACAAACAGGAATCACAAACTTAGGAATCACAAAATTTAGGGCGGCTAGGAATGAGGTGATCCTTGGGAATTTTTTTCTAGGGAACTGTTGAGCGGATCTTTTCCAAACTTTCGGGGTATTTTAGTTCACATTCAAATAACAAAAATTAATTTTTGTAATTGGCGGGTGTAATGTTTACCTCATTTCTTCCTTGAAATAAAAAAAGCAAGGATTTTCTTATTTCTTCCTTGAAATAAAAAAACTAAGGATTTTCTTATTTCTTCCTTGAAATGAAAAAACCAAGGATTTTCTTATTTCTTCCTTGAAATAAAAAAACCAAGGATTTTCTTATTTCTTCCTTGAAATAAAAAAACCAAGGATTTAGGTCTTAAAAGGTCTTAGGTTCATCGGCAGTGAAATTAGGGTAAGTCGGGGAGAGATGGCCCACTTTTTAAAAAAATCAGCACACCGTATATTTAGTGGTTTTATAAAGTACAAAAATATATTTACAAAAGGAGCGTGATCGAGCCATCTCACCCGCAGGGCCATCTCACCCGGAATTACCCTATACTGGACATAAGAAAATCCTTGGTTTTTTTATTTCGAGGAATGTTATTTATTTTTTTTATTTGACCCGCCAATTTTCAACTCCGGCGCGCGAGTCCTAACGAACGTGTTCATATATCTTCATTTCTATCGAACACTTTGTAACGTGAAAATTAATTTTTATTGTTTGACTGTGAACTGAAATACCCTGAAAGTTTGGAAGAGATCCGCTTGATGGTTTCTTAGAAAAAAAATTCCCAAGAATTACCTTATTTCTAGTGTCCTAAATAGGGTTCCCCTCTTAAGTTAATGTCAACGACGATTTTGCATTTGATGTGTAATTATGTATCATAACCATGTAACGGCATTTCGAAGGTTGTTCGGTTGGAATTTATAAAGAAATTTACTGACTGAATGGGTTATACTGAATTGGGGGGCATAATAGAGAATACATGCCTGCGAGGTCTGGATATTTAGCGACGGTTCGTGGCTCGGAGCCACGCAGTTATTGAGTGCCTGGGGAGTGATTGTTTTCAGGCATGGGTAAATTTAAGGACAGCAAACAACCTGATATTGTTTCGCGAAAATTCGGCAACGGAGTGGGAAATATGAGTGAGTCTTCTGGTAGAAGAATCGTGACGAACAACAGACCACTTATCCTGCAACTTTAAAGTTGGGAAAACATTCTATTCAGAAAACTAATCGAGTTAGAGAATTTTGTTCTCGTAATTGCTCTTCCGCGCGCTTTTCAGCTCTTTAGAGTTTGCTTACGTTGCTACCGTACGTTGGGTGTTGAGATTCCAATGAAGATATCCAAAGAATTCGAAGGGAAGGATAACTAATTGTAAGTAACGATTCTTGAAGAGGAGAGCCAGCCACCAGCCAAGTTGACAGTCATTTTCATTTTCATATCACCTGGGATTTTGCTTTACAAAGCGCTCAAATAAATGGTCATTGACGGTAATTTTTCTAAGACTGTGGAATGACGAATGATAAGAACTTTGCAAGATTCTTGTTAAAATACAATAATACTTTGAGACAAATGTGCGTTAAAAAGAATAAAATAATTTTTTTAAGTCAGTGCCAAAATAGAAGCAAAATTAATTTAAAAAAGAATTTAATAATTTTAAAAATGAATTTATTAATTTTAAAATTAAATTAATTTAAAAATGAATTTATTAATTTTAACATTACATTAATTTAAAAATGAATTTATTAATTTTAAAATTAAATTAATTTAAAAATGAATTTATTAATTTTAAAATTAAATTAATTTAAAAATGAATTTATTAATTTAAAAATTAATTTATTAATTTAAAAATTAATTTATTAATTTAAAAATTAATTTATTAATTTAAAAATTAATTTATTAATTTAAAAATTAATTTATTAATTTAAAAATTAATTTATTAATTTAAAAATTAATTTATTAATTTAAAAATTAATTTATTAATTTAAAAATTAATTTATTAATTTAAAAATTAATTTATTAATTTAAAAATTAATTTATTAATTTAAAAATTAATTTATTAATTTAAAAATTAATTTATTAATTTAAAAATTAATTTATTAATTTAAAAATTAATTTATTAATTTAAAAATTAATTTATTAATTTAAAAATTAATTTATTAATTTAAAAATTAATTTATTAATTTAAAAATTAAATTAATTTAAAAATTAATTTAGTGTGCTGTAACACTGTCGTAACTATAATGTGCCAACATATTAACTACTCTGGACACCTGAGTATTAAGCAAGTGATTATTAAAAATTGTAGTCCAGACATTAACAATAAACCATTACCAAAAATTGAGATTCAACAACGATACATGAATTCTAATTAAGCCGGCAGAGATTATAAATACTAATCGAATAAAATCCAAAGGAAATATGAACGACAATGAGTTTCAAGATTTAAAATATTTTTCCAATTTATTAATTGATTAAAAGAGGAACGATACTGAATCCTTCGCGTAGCGCGACGACAACGACTATATTATCTCGCTGAACCATTGAAATACGGGAGACTTAGTCAATAAATAACACAGTACAGAATAATACCACTGTTAACTATGAATATCGATCCCCTGAATAGCCCGTAACATTCCGTTACTCGAGAAAGCAGTGGAATAAACGACCTGTTAGAGTGGATTGTTCTGTGGCTTCCTCCAAGTGATTTATACGTTGTCAATTGCTAGAATCACTCTCCGCGTTAAATTAATTACTCGGAGATTAGTCGAGCTTAAGGAGGTTAGCATGATGCTAATCGTGATATAACACGATGTAGGGGGTGTTTCCTCACAGCAAATGTCAATAATGTGCGTAACAGATGCTACAAGTACTTCTCAGTGAAAAAATGTTAATGTAGCCAGCACATGTTTGATACATAATGTTGAGTGGGATATGTATACATTTCAAAATTTTAATGTAGAAATTACGCACTGCATATCATGTTATAACCAAAATTTTAATAGTTAAGACATAAGAATTAATATCTTTCATTAATTGATTTTGGTTATGACTAGTGGTGGAGAACTATCGATGGTGAGATTCTTGTTTGTTGGATTCATAGTTTAAAATGCATCAACTTTAATTAACAATTTCTCGATAATTATGTGGTAAATCGATTTTAAACTTTGTACAAGGATTTCTTGTATTTGAAATTGTAGTTTAGTACGAAATTTTAAAGAATTCTGTAATTTAGTCCATTATTCAGGAACTACCAACTCTAAAACACGATTTTGCCAAAATGTCCAGGTATGTGTGCCTTTCTAAACAACTCGTACCAGACACCCAGAAACCCGAAATTCTTTGAACCACCTGAGACCCTCGCAGCGACACACTTTTCGCTACCACGGCAACTCGCATCCATCTTTAAACGTGTTTATCTTGGGGGCAAAGCTAGTGCGTCTTATATTCCCACGAAAGTCTGACTTTCCGTGGCAAGAACTACTAACGGAAATCATCTTCCATCCCTTCCACCTTTCCCTGCCAGAACGAGGGATGCTTTCACGGAAATCGTTTCCTCGGTCGGTAAAGCGATAACGGTGCCAGGCATTAAGTGTACCGCAGAATTTCGATCAGCCTTGAAATTTCGATCGTCGCATCTCATCCAGAGAAAGCTCTGGAAAAATATGGGGGATTTGCGACCTGCGCTGTTTATTTAATCGCGAAATAATTATCGGGACTGCAAGCAACGTGGAGGTTGAAATAATTTATTAAAAAATGAACGAATAACAGTTTAATTCTTACTATTATTAATCATTAATATTCTTACTCTGTTTTAGGAATGAATATAATTCTTACTCTGAATTTAATTCTTACTATTATTAATCATTAATATTCTTACTCTGTTTTAGGAATGAATATAATTCTTACTCTGAATTTAATTCTTACTATTATTAATCATTAATATTCTTACTCTGTTTTAGGAATGAATATAATTCTTACTCTGAATTTAATTCTTACTATTATTAATCATTAATATTCTTACTCTGTTTTAGGAATTAATATAAGTCTTACTCTGAATTTAATTCTTACTATTATTAATCATTAATATTCTTACTCTGTTTTAGGAATGAATAAAAGAACAATTTTATATTCATTCCTAAAACAGAGTAAGAATATTAATGATTAATAATAGTAAAAAAATTAAAACGTAAATAATAGTAATTAATAATAGTAAGAATTAAACAGTGTCTGTTATGCGTTCATTTTTTAATATTTTTCTATAACAAAATCACCGAGAGTTACTCAATATGTGTACTTTTAAAATAAGCAAATAGCTTACAAAAAATATATATTCGATTTTCCACAAAAATTCCCCAAAACCAGGGAATGTCACAAAACAGGTTTATCGAGAAAATTAAGTATTTTGTTCGAGTGGACATTACCTGTTTTTAACAAGTATACCAAAATATTAACGTCATCTTATGGAGGCCTTTGAACTTTACAACGCTTTGTGATTCGACAATTCTGTAGTCCCAGTTGCCACCAACAAAATATACTGTAAATCGTAAAATCTCAAAAAATGGACATTCCTCGTTTCACCCCCTTACCCACCCTTAAATTATTATTATTATTATTAAATGTCTTTATTGCACCATTACAATTAAATTAAATTAAATTAAATTACAATGGCGAGTACGCGAGGTTCATCATCAACTGCTGCTCTACAACCTAACCTAAAAAGCCGTTGGGAGGTAAGAAAAATGAAAGAAAGAAAAGAAGAGGACTACACTACATGGACATAGACTAAAAATGCTGTAATTAAGTGTACTGTATCCACTTTAAGTCGATTACAGTTGACACCGACGATGTAACGTGCTAATCGTTAAATCATTCCAAATCGATTCTCTGAGCGAAAGCGTTAACACCGAGTAAAAGTGGCAATGCAGGATGCAGTTGCAACGGGTGTTACTCGGTCCCATGGGGGTATATACACCGGTTACCCGGTTACCCAGCCTAATAGTGATCAAAACGTGATCAAGGTATTACGCAAGGCTCAACGGACCCGTCATTGATACAACTCCACTGGTCGTGGGGCGCGAAACGGGGATGAAAATTGGCACGGCCCCAAATTCCCCTCGCACAACCCTTCCCTTCATCATTTCTCTTTCTCTTTCTCTCTCTCTCTGTCTCTCGATCTCTTGGTTCCTTTTATTCCCGAGCTAGCACAATAATCCCATTGTTTTTGGCAATTAAGCGACAGGAAACACGAGTCTAAGGGTTCAAGGGAAGTGTTTGCGGGGCGGAGAGGGGGAGGGGGTAGGACACCCCGAGGACCTGGTGCAAAATGGTCTCGTGTCCGGGGCACGGGATCGCGTCTCTCGATCGAGACACATGATTGGCCGCCATTGTGCCACCGGTGATCTCCATGATTCCGGACAAAGGTGCCGTCGGTTGGTTGGCTGTCATGGTGCCCCATTGTCTTCCGGTTTGTTTGCGTTATGCGGTGCGAGGATACACAGCCGGTCGAGGGTTTGGAAATTACGAGATCTGTGAAATTTCTTCCTGTCACGTTTCATTTTTTTTTTTTTTTTTTTTTTGCGATTCAGAAGTAGGTGTACAGAAATTGCGGGGTAGTGAAATAAACCCAGCACGAGCTCTATTTTATAAATATGTCATTTTCTATCACTTTTGTCACCTGACTTTTTTTCGATTATATTTAAAATTTTATAAAAATGTTTCCCATAAAAGTTGCATAGTTTTATTCTGTTGGGAGGGGTTAATGAGACACGAAGATCAACTATTTTTTTTTAAGAGGTCAGTTGACTGTGACGGTTTGAAAAATTGAGCTATTCTTAAAGATTTTTTTCTCCGTAGATACAACGTATAATGCAATAAACCTTTTTGGTATTTATTAAGCTACCTTTATATTGGTATGTCAGAAGTGAAGGCGAGATGTGAGATGCATAATGTGATATCCTCCCTTGGGAGTTCACCTTCCTCAGGCCTACGGATTATTTTTCCAACGCGAAGTAGGTACGGCGGAAAGAAGTCCGTTCAAAGGTCGTCGAAGTTGTGTGACAAGAAATATCAGTTGAACATTTTAGCGAAAGTTTGTGCAAATAGTCCGTAGAGAAAATAAAGTTATTAGCAGTGTCAGGGGTGTCTTTAGTCGAGGAAAAAAACTTAAAAATATTAGAGTAACGCACACTGATATGGAATTTCAAAAACCATGCCAAAATGTGACTTTATGAATTTTAAAATTCGATATTAGAAATAGCGTACAGTTATAAAAGAGTCTTAGCTAATTTAATTCCGATACAGAAGAAAGCGAGATAAAATTAGTAAAACAGATATTCGACGAACAGAATAGCTATTATATTTAATTGCGAAAAAAATAACAAAGCAATTTTGAAGTGATTAATGTCGCGCTATCGCGATATATAATGTATGGAGTAATTATTACTGATAATCGTATTAACATTTAATGCATCCATTAACTTGAGAGATAATCGACTATCGCCGTAATAACGAAGAAATGCAATCAGGAATTCTCGTTTCTTTGATCGCAGTGCCGCCATGCCATGGCAATCGACAGAATTATCAAATTAAGCCATTAGCGCTCGCGAACAGCGTCGACCGATGGAGAATTTAAACATATTTCAATTAAATAGTAGTTTTATCCTTTTGGTATTATAAACACAAGCCTTCGTTTAATTATATTTTAACATTGGCGATTTTTTTAAATAAAATTTTGGTTCTCAGGATGATCTTATCTTATTTTTAATTTAATTCCTCCTACCTTAAAATCTTGAAAACCAAAATTAATATTTACGAAAGTTTGGAAGTGGATTTAATTGCGTACTCCAATTTGAATACTTTATTTTAAACAAATACGATTTCACTGTATTTCGGGTCATTCCATGACGTCAATTTTTCACCTGAGAAATCTCGCAAGAAGCTTCACGGATCTAAAGAATCAGCCGGGAAAATTAGAAGACACTGACCTAAATTACTACCAGAGATTATTACGCCGCGTTAATATTCAAGATCGCGCTTTGGCTGTCGCGACGGGTCACAGAGAGGAACGAAGAGGTGAGGGGGTGCTGCAACGTTCTTTCGCGTCTGCTGAAACGAGGCAGCTTCTCACTTCCCACCCTGAACGACGCTAGAATCTCTTTTCCCATTTCTTGCTATCTTTCAAAATTAGCGGAAACCCGTTTTTATGGAGACAACCTCGTTGCCCCGGTTTCTCGGCTTCCCCCACGCTGATTCTTCTTTTCGCTTCGGCAAAAGGTTGCTGATTTTCATGCTCGCGAAAGCGTAAGGGAATATCAATTTAATACGCCAGTGAAATTCAACCGGGGATATTTTAAATCTATCAGTGTAATGGATATGTTCATTTGAATATTTTCTGGTCGCAGAATGCTTTTGTTAACGAAACTTTGGATACAGTTGTGGACTTTGTTTCGGAAAAAAATTGTTCGAAATAGGTAATACGATCCAATTTGTCTTCGTAAGTCAAGTGCCTCGGACTGTAAGCTGAGTTTACATTAGTCCAGTCGCTGGATCCAGTGGGTGGTTTGACTGGAAATCGCGTCGACGTCTACATTATTCCAGTCACTGGATCCAGCGAGTGGTTCTACTGGAAATTGGTCGATGTCTACATTATTCCAGTCGTTTCTGGACCGTTGAAAGTGGTAGATTGTAATAACAATGGATTCACGCAAAAGAAGGATAAAAAACATATGAAACTTGCTTTAATGTTAATTTGTGAAGAAGTTATTGATACAGTTGATGAAGAAATGAAGAAAAAAAGCGAATTTGGATGCGAAACTGGATAAGCAAACACGTATACGCTGTACTACGCGTCAGGCGGCACTGGACTGAGCCGTCTAGACCAGTCCAGCAACGCTGGAATGTTGTGTTTCTCGATGGAGGGGATAAACACTGGATCGAAAAGTAGACTTTCGATCCAGTGGAAATCTGCTGGAATGACAGCACTGTACTGGAATGAACACACTGTTTACATTATTCCAGTTCTAATCCAGTGCTGTACTGGATCACTGGACTGGACTAATGTGAACCCAGCTGTACGCCACACTACCTTGGGCTGATCCACATGTCGGTCCGTCAAAAAAAAGAATTCGTGCTCATTTGCGTACAAGTCGAAAGCAATGGAAAGACGAGCCTTCTTCTATACGTATTTGTTTGTTATTTGGCACCGGCTCAACCAAACGGTTCGGTAGCCGAAACAAGGGTTTCACACTTCATGCTGCTTGAGAATTTGAGATGTAGGAACCAAGGGGTTGACTGCCTCACGCTCGTCGAAAGGTGAGATGCATGCTTCTGGTTTCTCGTATGTGGCTTGGGTCGAACAGGAATCCACGCGTATGCGTACAGGTCGTTACTCTACTGATAGTCAATACTTTAGGGGGTGATTATACTGGCGAAAATAAGACGAAAATCAAAAGTGACGAAATTGCGGTAAAGCCATCGTTTTCGAGAAAATTGACTTTCAATTTCAACTAAATACGCGCGCACCGAAGCCTGAGGGCACGCGGAGGTAAGCGGACCGCCGTGCCGGCAGCTGAACGCGTTCCCCCCCAACGCCTTCGGTGCACGCGTATTTAGCTGTAATTGAAAGTCAATTTTCTCGACAACGAAGACTTTACCGCAATTTCGTCACTTTTGATTTTCGTCTTATTTTCGCCTGTATAATGACCTCCTAGAGTATTAAGTGCACAGTTAAATAAAAAAGAAGTCTTAATAAACATATTTCTTAAAATTAATACTTATTGAGATATTTTTTGGATTATCTCTACTGCAGGGTTTCTATAGCAGTTCTTTTGATAGAAAATTTCAACTCTTCAGCGTAAAAAAATGCGAATGCAAATATCGATCGTGCTTATTTATTTACCTAAAACAGGTACTCTTTAATAAAATTAAACTATTCCAAATAGTCAGTTTTTTATTCTTATATCCCAGTACATGATACTTTTAAGAAACATACATCCTATATATCTAAGAATTTTATACTAAGAATTTTAATTCGCCTGGGGGTTGTTTTGAGTTTGCAAAAATTATACTCCTTCTTTTGAAACGCCCTGTACAATTCAGGAAACGCGAGCAAACATTATATATACTGGCAGCGTGGAAATATCATTGTCCCACGTGGCGCCTATCCCATTCGTTTCTTTTATATCGATCGAACCTATGTTTGCAGATTCGACTAACGAGACTAATTTCACTCGGACATTTTGTTGACAGAGCTTGATTAACTCTCTTCTCGTTCTCTCGTCGCCAAGAGAGCCTTAAATTCCCGAGGACCATCATCCCAGCTCGACGTCCAGACGAAATTGCCGGGAAATTTTCGTGCGACACCCCGTGTGGCTAAACCTGGTCGTTAAGGCGCGCAATTAAGGCGAACGATGGCTCATCCTCCACGCTCGCTAATTAGAGCCCCTAAATACTAATGAACCCCATATTGTTTATCTCCAGTCACGATTACTGTGATGGAAACGCGAACCATTTTATTCGCTGCAGACACTACAGGCTCCAACATTTTCCTGACGTTTAACTGTATTTCAGTTACGTTTTTTAGTCTGAACGATGAGTCTAACTCTAGTAGAGTCGATTATAGCAATTCCAGTACTAGTTACTAAAATTTCTAACGGTACAATGTCTCTAAGGTGATCGAATGAATACATATAGCTTCCAGAGGGCGCCACAGAACGCTGCAATGCGTGATCGGTATCGCTGAAATACCGACAATAGGTAATTAAAGCTAGAGAACTACAGTACTGGCTGCTTCAATTTTTCCCGCCGATATACAGTTTCGGCGGGACAATTTAAAATGTAGAAAAAGCAGATATTTAAAATGATACGCGTTAGTTTGTGTTGTAGTCAATTACAATTCAACAATTTATCTGGTTAGGTTTAATCAACTATATAGGCAATGGACGAGTAATAGTATTAAATGGTATTTGTTAGACAAACTAATTGTACATAATACAATATTTTATACAAGAATAAAATATACCATGGGTTTTCATGCAGCTCTTAATAATTATTTCATTTCGAATTAGAATCCTAGTTTTTGTGTTCCACTATTCTGGGTTTTAGATAGTTTTCAATTCTCTCTCAAAATATTATTGGGTACATGTTGCAGTTTTGAGTTCATGTTAAAAATTAATAGAGGTAGAGTGGATAAAAAAAGTGGTAACCTTTTTGTCCACTACTGTATGTACAGTTGTTCGCCGCCAACTCCCAAGATATCAAATCTTAACAAGATTCATTAATCTTCTTACCAACGACTCAAAAGAAATCATTAACATGTTCCATTCAATAGCAACCACCTTTCAACAAAAAAAAAATCGTCGAAGGGAAATAAAAATTTTCTACGTAATCATTTATTTTTCTATCATTCTTAGAGGACAATATAGAAGCCATCTTTTCTCCATTATAGTAAGCAAAAGTTTCGAAGAAAGTTTTCCGTAAACAGAAGGGACTACTAAAAATGCATCCAAATAAATAATTCTTCCTCTTAACTTTAATTTTTTCTCCTTAAGATTCATTAATTAATGAATCCTGTATGATATTGGAACATTAGTGTTTACTATTACTATCAAAATTGCCATACTAGCACTGCTGGGATTTTAGTTTCAAATAAAAAAAATGGAAACAGGAATCCCGCGGATGGATAAACACTTACGAGCGGTTGTGTATATTTCAAGCGATTCAAAGAGTCTTGAAGCTCATCAATAGCTACAGTTGCACCCTACCCCAGAGGATACGAAAAAAGGGGGAACGTCCGAACTGCCAAGCAAATGAATCCACGAGCGGGGATTCGCCGTTGGCCGTCGACCAACAATGTCGTTGGCATTTCCGCCTAGGTAACGCTGCGTTCGCACAAAATTTTATCCACTTCGCGGTGTCTCGACCTACACGCAGCGACTGGCAATTAGAAGGCTAGACGTCCTGTTCCTTGAACAGGCAATTGCCACACGTTCACGAGTGTCATTATCCTGGAGTCGCGTCTGCTGACGCGTGAGCTTTCTGTTTTCGGCGATGGACGCGCGTCTTGCTTACGTGGTCACGTTTCGGGGGCTTTATATCTCTTTTCGGCAAGTAGCATTGATTACACAGAGATGGGACGTGGACGCCAATAGTGGCAGCGCAATACTTGAGTACTGATAAATATCTCTTAATAGTTACGATGTCAAAAGCTCATTTTATTAGAATCCAATCAGGGGTGGTTTTAGGATTTTTGGGAGGGTGGGGGGACGCAGAGCCTAATCCAAGATTTTCTTGAGGACCTTTCTAATATTTTAATGCTAAATGGTTTTTTTTTTAATTGGTATTGCCATGATATAGCCCAGAATTATAGGCTACATCTCTCTGATAATAAATAACTAAACAGTAAGAAATTAACCCTAATCCATCTCAACCTAAAAGAATTCTTAAAACATTTGGACTCAAAATTATTATACACATTGAAACAACAAATAAAAAAATTAAATACTTCAAACGATCAATAGTTTTGTCCCCCGATATATAATCAATTCTATATAACAAAACCATTGAAGAAATAATTAAAACAACTCTTGAAAAAATTAAACTAATATAATCTACATAAATTATAATATTAAACCTTATAGAACTAATAAAATAAATAGTTCACTCAAAAACAATTAAAAATAAATTGATATATATATAAATATCCCAAAAACTATAAAAATAACACCAAAAAAATCAGTTTATGATATTTTCCCTCAAATTGCTAAGTTAGAATAAGTATGTTGCAAATGAAAATAAGTATTTCTCCCTTGAGAAATGTATCAGGGACAACATTGCAACTGTAATAGATGTTGCAAAATGTGGTAACAAATCGCTTACCTCCAGGTGAGATTCCGATGTGGCCACTGTTGCCCGTGAATCGTGTAACGTTTATGCCTTATCCGTGTGTACCGAGGATCCTCATTGTCCGGAAGCCCGCATCGCGGGAGCCTCAGCAGCTTCATCGTAGCTTCGTCGATTTTACCAGTCACAGGGATATCGCCAAATTTCTGATGGCAACCAAATCATATTTCACAATGCAATCAGTGTTCCCTTTTCGAAACGAGCGAAGTAAGACTGTGCAATAAAATGGCATATGAAGCGAATAAAGATTAACAGCTACCACTTTCACGAATGAACCTTCGCACCTCAAAATAGAGATTTGTTCAAAGAAAATATTTGTTCAAGAAATCTTGTTCGAGAGAAACATGTTTCGTCGAATATCTTGGAAACTATTAGAGTTAAGAGAACCGTGTAAATTGCAAAGCTGTGTATTTTCTAATAAGGAATGCAGCTGTACAAAAAGATTAAAAAAATTCCGGTTTTTGGTGTATTATTATTTTTGTATTATTTATTTTGTTCGTCTTCTTAATGGTAAAGTTATTTTTGTCAACGCATTAATACATCAATTCTCATATATCAGTAATAGAACAGATGAACCAAAAATAATGTTTCATCTTTATGCCGAATTTTTATGAAATTAAAATAAAAGGAACATAAGAACAGTCGTGTTTTTTATTTCACACATTTCAAAATTTCGGAACGAAACCGTGAGAATTTGCATAAAATTCGAGAAACGGGAAAGATCAGCACGTCGTTGCAAAAACACAGAAAGGTGGATGTTTGTCCTCCACGACTGTCGCGAGTTTTGACTTCTATCGAGCCCTCCAGGAAAACTTCTATGAAACCGTGCTTTGCAGGAAAGTTTTCTCTCCCGGCTTCAACAAACGGCAAAAATTTCGTCCACCTTTTCAAAGATCTTCGCTACCGTTGCGAAAGAGCACTCGAACTTCTAAAAGCCACTTTTCAAGAAGTCGAATTATTTCATTTTTATTCGCGATAAGAAACCAACCAACTTTCCAGCTAAAACGTGCATACCTAATCTTTTCTCGTTTTTCTGTTCGCAAAGTCCTTGGGAACCGAAAATAATATAAAATGCACCGACATTAAATTGACATTGTATAAGAATTTATCTTAACTTGTGGGTTGTCAATTTAAACTAAAAAATAATATTCAGTTTACTTCAAAGTTCAATATACTTCAAACACAAATTCTCATAATTTTGATGCGATTAGATGTTTAAGGCTAATTATTGAGTCAGTCTGAAAGTTAGTAGAAATAGTGAAATTTTTACAAACAATATTTTCAAGAACTGTAGGAATTTACAAACAATATTTTCAAGAACTGTAGGAATTTACAAACAATATTTTCAAGAACTGTAGGAATTTACAAACAATATTTTCAAGAACTGTAGGAATTTACAAACAATATTTTCAAGAACTGTAGGAATTTACAAACAATATTTTCAAGAACTGTAGGAATTTACAAACAATATTTTCAAGAACTGTAGGAATTTACAAACAATATTTTCAAGAACTGTAGGAATTTACAAAAAAAAATTTCAAGAACTGTAGGAATTTACTAACAATATTTTCACGAACTGTAGGAATTTACAAAAAAAAATTTCAAGAACTGTAGGAATTTACAAACAATATTTTCAAGAACTGTAGGAATTTACAAACAATATTTTCAAGAACTGTAGGAATTTACAAACAATATTTTCAAGAACTGTAGGAATTTACAAACAATATTTTCAAGAACTGTAGGAATTTACAAACAATATTTTCAAGAACTGTAGGAATTTACAAACAATATTTTCAAGAACTGTAGGAATTTACAAAAAAAAATTTCAAGAACTGTAGGAATTTACTAACAATATTTTCACGAACTGTAGGAATTTACAAAAAAAAATTTCAAGAACTGTAGGAATTTACAAACAATATTTTCAAGAACTGTAGGAATTTACAAACAATATTTTCAAGAACTGTAGGAATTTACAAACAATATTTTCAAGAACTGTAGGAATGTATTTATTTCTGTGTTATCTTTGAGTATAGTTCATAATTATTGGACGACTATTCACAATAATTCTCAAATCCAGAAATGCGTCAAATGTAAAAATTATCGACTTATCAGTATTTATTGTTACTTTGTCTCCAATGTAAGCCCCACAATAATTACACGACTTACACCGCACGTGCTATAGGTCCTGCTCGACTAATTATATTTTTTCCGAATATATAATTATGTATATATTAATTGAAAAATAAATGTCCAAGAAAATGCATAAACAATCCTCTTAAAAATCATGTTGGAAGTAAATAAGACAAAGAAAACAATTTGAATAAAGGGTTAATTTATCGCGACACATTTTTTTGACCATAAATTTTGTCTAATTTTGTTTAATGATTATTAAATTTGAAACAATGCGCCATTTTCTTCTAACAAAACCGGATAATTTATAACAATATGATCTATATATCAGATGCTACACTATACTTTACATGAATTTCTTTTAACTTTTATCGTGACCAATTGGTAAAAAATAGTGCCGAACCAGTTATGGATACTATTATATTACATGTTGATTTAAAAGTAACAAAAATTAAAACGTGTAATATCGACGCACTGATTCGGTCAATATTAAATAAATAAAAGCTATTTTGCAAGTTATACAAATAAAATTTCCAACGTTTTCGATCGTAATTTCGACCATTTTCAAGGAAAGAATAAGTAAAATGAAAACTGCGATAATAATAATAATAACAACACCGAAACTGTAAAAAAAATTCTGAATGCAAATATAAATAATACGATGTGAAAGTTTCGTAAAGAAAGACAGGGTTCCTTTCACACATCTGTCGGCTGTGGAATTTGTCGCGTGCAAATTTATAATGGGCGCAGAAAACGCTTTCCTTATTCGTTACGTGTGCGGATGTCGACCTGTCAAGGTACAAAACTATCTCCGAAACCCTTCACTCACCTGTAAATGTTTAATGGCGCTCCTGAGCTGATCGTCCGTCCTAAGGTTTCCGGTTTCTAAATCCGACTGTGGTAGGTATCCAAATTTCATAAGATAATTTTGCTGAAACAGAGAAGAAGCGAGAAAAAATATCAGCGGGGCGCTCGAATATGTATAAATTGAAAAAATTATTTCTATTGATATATCGCCGCAAACCTTGAATTGTTTCTTGGAAGCGAATACACCAAAGATAAAATTTAAGGATAAGTTATCTAGTAGTGAAAGTTTTGATTCCTATATTTTCTATTAGATCTTAGTGAAAGTGTCGTCAATGGATTGGCGAGATTTTCCTGGTGA
Source organism: Andrena bicolor (assembly GCA_960531205.1). Classification (NCBI taxonomy): domain Eukaryota; kingdom Metazoa; phylum Arthropoda; class Insecta; order Hymenoptera; family Andrenidae; genus Andrena; species Andrena bicolor. The sequence goes on from OY482666.1 coordinate 1,501,635, forward strand.
AAATGAGTCGAATCTCGAACTCAATCCAGGATTTAAAAAAAATCGATTTTTTTTTTTTGCTTAAACGATACTTTAGGGTCATAAAAACAAAATGCCATTTGATTTACTTATGGTGGAAAACAAATGTTAAATGGTTCAATTATCGATTTTGCCGCAGCGCCTCAGAGCGCGCGCTGAGTTTTCATAAAACTTTAAACGCGTTTTTCTCGAAACCAGTTTTTTCAAACTGGGAGGACGGATTTCTCGGAGACTATTGCATGGATCGATTTGAAATTTTTACAGTAGCTTCACAACAATATTTTCTTTGGAAGTATCTAGCCGTTTTTTGATTGAATGTAACCTTTTTCTTTTGTAAACAATTTAATGCTCATTTTTAGGGCAAAAAATCGATTCATTTCTTAAAAAGTGCACCACTTCCACAAAAATTGATTAAAAAAAACCCACGTACTTCCAAAGCCAATTGTATATACACTAAGGGCCAAAATCGGCTTCCCTTCGGAAATTTGGCAACGTTGCATGTCACTAGGCATAACTCAGTAATTCTAGTGACATGCAACGTTGCCAAATTTCCGAAGGGAAGCCGATTTTGGCCCTTAGTGTACATTATAATTTTGTTTTGTTTTTTTGTTCCAAGATTCATACATGCCGAGAAATCCGTCCTGCCGTGGCGGTGTTTTAAAAAAAACTGTTTTCGACGACGCGCTCTATCGCCACCATTTTGTATAAAAATGAAAATAAAAAAATTGTTTTTCGTACTTCAATATGTATTAAATAAACCCCCTGAAAAGGAATTCTATTCCGTTTGTCATACTCCCAAAATAAATTGTCAAATTTAGGTCTTTTTTCTGCCTCTAGAGTGGTGTTACCCGTTAATCATACCCGATATACAGGGTGTTTAAAAAAATATAGGACAGCGATCGCCGGAAAGACCAGCCAGATTTAAACGGGGATTTCTCTAAACTTGATGCTATTCAAAGTGATGATAGGAAAACCGGTAGTTTATTGTCGTTATAATTAGCATGAACAAAAGTTTACTTTAATTCTACTCGTTTGTGGGTCAATTGCGCCAGCTGTGACAGATGACACTGTTTACGTTTGCCGCAGTACGGTGTCATATGGGATTAATGCACTCCCACAGGTCTTACAAGCATTGCGATCTGTCGTACCAATAGGTCGGTTCCGACTGTCTTAACCCTCTAGTGCATACGCCTGCCTTAAGGCGGGCACCTGTTTAGTCCAGGGGTTGGGAATTCTCATTTGCCAGCCCAAAAATAGTGCCACAGCGCACATATTGGTCTAAGAAATATGTCAATCTGAGTCTTCAATTTGACAAAAATCTAGTTTGAAGTGCAGTTTTGAGCTACACACGCTGCAAAAAATATTATTATTATTATTATTATTTCCTCCAAATTGAAAACTGACATCGGATTCGGTATTTTCATCCTCAAATGAGAGTAAACTAATTTTTCCAACTAAATTAAAAAACTATGCACTAGAGGGTTAACGACAATCTCTGTAACGTCTCTGAGACCTTTTCTTTAGGCAGAAAGTCCTATAGGGTAAAGGACCCAATAACTGACACCTGACCAATTACTGTCACCTTAAGCTATTTTACTTAAAATAACAAATAAATAAACGTTGTAAAGTCATACACCAATAGAATTATGTAATTCAACCTATGCTATAAATTATATTCTATAGTTTATTTATTCGTTATTTTAAGTAAAATAGCTTAAGGTGACAGTAATTGGTCAGGTGTCAGTAATTGGGTTCTTTACCCTAGGAAGTAGTTAGAATATGCGGATCGTCTGGAATATTCGGCGGAAGCACGTGGCGAGAACAATAATTGGAGAACAATTTGCAAAAGATGATCGCGATCGATATTATAAGAGGAGCTTCAGCATCGATGCCTTCTTTCTTAAAAGCGAAGTTCGGTTGCCGAATATTCCGATGTTTTTTAAATTGTGCAGATTACGAAAAAAAATGTTATAAAGCTCACGATCAGGTTTCAGCGTCTTGTGAAATAAGAAATATGCAAAAGAAAGTAAAAAGGGAAACGTTGCTTGGTTCTTTGTATTTTATTGATTCATGTGTGCTGCAAGTTCTGAACAACGCCGGTCCGTTCTACTCCTCAGATCAAATAAGGCTGAAATGTCTGCCAAGCCAGATTCCTCGTGCACGTTGCCATTTCCTCGAAACGAACGGAACATTCTTCTCATGACACGGTTATGAGAGAAAAATGCGACCCCTTAGAGACGTCGTGAACAGAAAGTGACGGACATAAGTCGCGGAAAATTGTGTTGCAATTCTTCCTGAAAATGGACCTATAAATAACTGCAATATGTGTTTATTAACTTTACAGAGATAAAAGTATTCCAATTGAAAACGCGTAAATGTTTAATAAAGCTTTGTGCCTGATTTACATTTAGATGCACTCAATTACACTCCGAACTGTAAGAGATATAGAAAAAAAGTTTCAACACAATTAACGTTATTTCTATTTTATATTTTCAAAATATATGTCTATTCAGACTCATTAACTAGATTTTGTAAATTAATTTATCTCAATATTTATTTAAATTAGGATTAATAATAAAATAAGGAAAGTATAATATTGTAAAAATTTGTCTAATTAGATATATCATTTGGTAAAAAAATTATTTTACAGTTCACGAGTTATAACACAAAATCAGAAATTAACCTGATTTTTAGAGGCCAATTTCAGCCACTTAGACTGAATTTGGGAAGCAAACAAAAATTGCGTTGTAATCAAAAGGAAATCCCCTACATATTCACAAAGTTTCAGAATTTTTTAAATTCCCGGCTTCGAGATCTTCCCTTGTCAGTTCTTCATCAGTAATTAAGTTCTTCACCCACGATTCCCTTTGTTTTTATTAATAAATTTATTTAATCCTTCAACTATTGCGGCGCATCCAGAGCCAATCCCTATTCTAGAGCTGTCACGTGACAAATCGAGTGGTGGGGCGTTCCCATTCCCCGGTAATTCCCCGAAAGCCTCTGAAGAATTTGCTTACATATTGGCTGTTCTTGGAACATCGATCTATCGATATGTCGAATAACTTTTCACTCAGCCAGAGTGCATTTAATTTTCTATAATTCTCACAATTAGTATATGAATAGCCACGATGTCTTGGCCTTGTTTAACCCTCGGTTGTCACACCTACTTTTTCGCACGTCGTTGTCACACTGGGTCAAATTGACCCTGTCAATTTTCAATCAGTTGTTATTTAAAAACTATTTGTTAAATTAAGTCCCAAAAATTCTGAGAAAATGTTCGAACATTGTAAAATATATGCCCATCGTTGAAAGTTGACGTTCAAAGTGTCATCATGCATAAAAAAAAATTGAAGCAATAAGAGTTTCGACAAAAAGGTTTTTTACTTAAAAAAACGCAGGGTCAATTTCACCCAGTGTGACAACCGAGGGTTAATAAAATCCGTTTGCACGTTTGTATATAGCAATATAATCCTACGCTGTTCATTGTTAATCTCTAGTTATAATAATTCACATAGATTATGATTCCTGCGGAAATCTTCGCGTGTCGACCAGGATAGCAGCTCCGTGATCTGTGTTAACAATTAAAAAAATGGCAACCGGAACAGCGAAGGCCTAGAGAAACCTGATAGATTAGATTAGAGTTTACTCTATTACTGCTTTGATTTTTTTCGGTGTTTCGACGTCGCAAAGGTGGCATAACCCCCGAAGTCCAAAGGACAATCCGAAAGATGAAAATTGCTGTTGAACAAAGGAGACGGTGTACGCAGTGTCGTTCCTCGGCGGCGACGATTAGTATTATTGCAGCGGTGTCAAAGAATCCACGGTTGATCATGATCCAGCGAAAGATCTGTAGTTCCTTCAAAGTCTGCTCGTTGCTTGAGGAATAGTAATGCCGGGTCATGATTATAATCGCTTAGACGCTTCAAACTGGCTAACAGTAACAAAGCTTCCCTGCTTGGGTGACTTGTCAAAGAAGAGCCGAAAAAGGGAGACTTTCCACAAGGAACATCGAAGCGAGAAACAATTCCCTAGGAGACATTCAGCCAGCTCTTTTTCCACGGTGATCATTATCCTCTCTGTTCGAAATTCGGGTGCTTCGTGGGAAGATGACGTTTCGGTAACGGGTAACACGAATGGTTCCAGCAGATCAAAGGAACTGCCCAGTTCTGGGTTTTCTATGCGAAGCTTTGACTCCCTGCGGAGTGGAGTGCTCACTGAAACATGTTGCAGCTATCCTTTGCGTCTTGTTGTTCTTTGTCTTTCTTTATTAATTGCCAGTCAGCTTCTGACGCTATGCAGATCACCGCGGATAATAATATAGCGGAATTAGTTTTAGTAATCTCCACTTAAACCAGGAGTACTGAACCTCTGTTGTGCTGAGGCAGTAAAGTCCCCTTTGCACTGTAATATTTTCAAATGCATAAAATAAAATATGCGATTGGAAAGAAACCTAATTACATATATCGAAATTATGCAGTTATCAGAATATTTAAAAGATTAATTTATGATACAGTTTTTTTATATCAATCTCCATTAATATATTATATAATAAGGTAATGCTTGTAAATTGTGGGGTGAGCTTTAAAAAGTCGCATGCTAAAATCGAATATGTTACCGATGAATATCAATGCAATGTAAATAAAATGCAAGAAGGTAGAAAGAAATGGAAGCATGGCGTCAGGCTGTGCCAAGAACAATCAACCCATTCATCTTCGTCTCTCTTCTTTCGCAGGTGACCACCTAATGGAGATCTTCCTACGTTTATGGCCGGTGTCCTTCGTTGCAGCAGAAAAAAAAATGAACAATTCGGAGGGAAAAGGCGGTGGTAATAAAAGGGAGGCATTCCCCCCGCGCTGCATACTGCGGGGAGTTACAAATCCGTTTAAAGTCAAGAGTGACAATTTCTTTCGTGGACGTGCTGCAGCATTCAGCTATTCCGCTGCGCGGCCAATTACTTCGAGTACAATCGCGCTATCGCACTCGGCATCCGTGACCGAGATTCTTTTCGCGAGTTTTTCGCTTTGCCTCGATTCAGGACATTCAGCTGCTTGCCAGAGGAAAGGCGACGACCTTGCAATTTTCTACTGCCAACGCGCGAATCCCCTCGACCGAAGGTAAAGCACCACTTTCTTCTCGCAAATGCAAAGATGGTGGATATTATTTCGCGATTGGTACACGAATATTTCCACCCTGATCGGACGTCCGTAGTAGAGGTTTGTGGTGGGGCGAACCGAGGTCTCGTTAGAGGGTTCGCGGAGGAGGAAGAGCAGAACTCAAACCAGAAAAAGGTTCTCGACTCCTGTCGGCCTTGAAAAACGGCCATATACATTGAACATATTGGCTTAGACTCTTGTCGACTATAGTGACGGTCAATTCTAATAAATATTGTTGTTTTTAAAATCGTGCATTGTTACTGAACCAGCACTTATCCGCATAAAAATTACGCTCAAATCATAACCAATATCATTGAAAATTTTGGGGTGTGCGAGTACTCGGAATTGGGGCTGGGACTATTCGAATAATTTAATATTCGAATATTTTACAAGTATTCGAATGCTACGAATAAACTTCGAATACTGATTTATTCGAATACTGATGTATTCGAATACTGATTTATTCGAATACTGATGTATTCGAATACTGATTTATTCGAATACTGATGTATTCGAATACTGATTTATTCGAATATTGATGTATTCGAATACTGATGTATTCGAATACTGATGTATTCGAATACTGACTTATTCGAATACTGATTTATTCGAATACTGATTTATTCGAATACTGATGTATTCGAATACTGATTTCTTCGAATAGTATGGTGTGAAGTGGGTCAAAATTAGCTTACAAGATTTCACCCTGACAAATGGACCTAAAGAACTTGATTTATAATTCACACCATACTATTCGAATACATCAGTACTCGAATACTTTAATATTCGAATAGTATTCGAATACTTGGATATTCGAATATTATTCGAATACTTGGATATTCAAATATTATTCGAATACTTGGATATTCGAATTATATTCGAATACTTGAATATTCGAATTATATTCGCCAAATAATTGAGCAACTGAAGTATTCGAATATTCGAATACCGAAAAATTCGACAAATAGTCCCAGCCCTACTTCAAATGTATTGTACCCTATTCATGTCACGAATACAACGGCGAGGGACACATTTGGCAGCTGATATTTAAGGATATCGTTAACCTTGTCGTTAACATTGTCTCGCACAAAGGACCGGAGGAATCGAAACACCTCGTGCACGTAGCCATATTCGAGCAGTGCAAGTGTCCACCGTACGGCTCCAGTTTCGGCAGTTAATTACTATTTAACCCCGATATACATATATCCAGCATGGTCTGGCCAAGTTCGTCTCGAGGTTGCAACTAACGGCCGTTAACGGGAAGCGAAGGGCGGTTAGTAGGTTAAAGCAAATGGCCAGAGGTGAAAGGCCAGCAGGAGTGTCCTCGCGAGGGATTCCCGAGAGTTCTGGACCAAACACAATGGGCCGCTGCATTGTCTTCCGGTTAGCTGTCGCCTGCTCTTCAGTTAAACCGAGTTCCGACCAGTCTAATTATCTTCCGCATTTAGGTGGCCAGGGGATTCGCAATTTCATTATTCACTATACCTATAACTGGACTTACCGTTGGGGTGAGAGGATTCTCCAGGAGTGAGTGTATTGTTGAGTTAGGATGATTAAGACACTCGTGACGATGTGTAAGAAATTATATTAGCTTCAACGAAATGTTTTTCGTTTTTCTTCAGTTCAAATCTATACGTCTATTTCATTATTCCAGAACGCTTGGTCTCGGATTACAATTATCTGTAATTGAGGAGTTATCACTTAGGTACTACGCGACGATTTGATTAAACTTTTGTAAGAAGCGGTTCTTGAAAAATATTGATCTTTATTTATTCTAATGGGAATTGTTAATTTTAAAGAAGTGAAAACAGTCCTTAATTTCTAGGGGGAACAAGATATTTGCCTTAATATTTCGAAAATTATTTGGTGTAAACAAATATGTTTGAAACACAAATCATTTTTTACTCGTAGGAACAATTTATTATTCCTTTTTCTTACAAATCGTGCAGGCTAAAGTGAGAAAAGCGGATACTTTGAACTTTTTAGTTAGAGCCTTTGAATAAAATGTTGAATCACTGTAATAAATAATTACAACTTTACAAAGCATTGATAAAGGCGAGAAGAGTTAGAGAAAATAGTAATAAAATTTATGAGTGTGTATTGGATCGAACGGAAAATGTTTTTATTCTTCTTTTATTCCCAAAAATGTTGGAGGTGGTTAAAATTGAAAATGTTAAGACGGCTCTGGGTTCAAATAAGAAGAAATCGAATCTTTCAAACTGAGTCTAGGTAAACCGGCTGAAGGTATAATTACGCCGAAATGAATATTTTGAAACCCCAATTTTTAAATAGAACATGAAAATGGAGACATCTTCTGAAAAGCTTGAAATAACGATAATTCAAGTTTAAAACTATCGAAAGCTGCTTCGTTTTTCTTTTCTTGTCTTATTTCGCCGTAAAGAGGAGCAATAGAAAAGTCGGCAAGGACACAAGTGAACCGGAAATCGGGTCAACGAGTTCAAGTGTCCAGCCGATCAGAGAGACGCCCGTTAAAAGACTTTAATTCTACAAGCTACAGTTTGCTGATACAGCAACGGAGACCGTGTTTAATTGTGGTTCAAGTGAAATATCTTTTTATAGTACTTAGGTACCTCTTTGTTTCTTATTTCGTCATATAGTAGATTCCTATTCAAGTCTACGATATTCACGACACAATTACTGTTAAATTAAAATAACAGTGATTTTTTACGGGATGTGGAAGTTAATTTTCATTGTTTAGACAAAATTTATAATAGATATAAATTTTATTTATAACCCTGCCTATTTTTCAAATTAAGGGTAAAGATTTTGATAAATACATGCAGTTTATTTCAGTTAAGGGTCTGCGAGTATTCGATTTATTCGAGTACTGGAATTTCGAGTCGAATAATGAGCGGTATACATCAGTATTCGAATAGTATTCAAATATAGCAGTATTCGAATAGTATTCAAATATAGCAGTATTCGAATAGTATTCAAATATAGCAATATTCGAATATAGCAGTATTCGAATAGTATTCGAAATATAGCAGTATTCGAATAGTATTCGAAATATAGCAGTATTCGAATAGTATTCGAAATATAGCAGTATTCGAATAGTATTCGAAATATAGCAGTATTCGAATAGTATTCGAAATATAGCAGTATTCGAATAGTATTCGAAATATAGCAGTATTCGAATAGTATTCGAAATATAGCAGTATTCGAATAGTATTCGAAATATAGCAGTATTCGAATAGTATTCGAAATATAGCAGTATTCGAATGGTATTCGAAATATAGCAGTATTCGAATGGTATTCGAAATATAGCAGTATTCAAATAGTATTCGAAATATGTATAGCAGTATTGGAATAGTATTCGAATAATAACATTCGAATACTGAAATATTCGAAGTTTATTCGTAGTATTCGAATACTTGTAAAATATTCGAATATAAAATTATTCGAATAGTCCCAGCCCTAATTTGAAGACTTAGGCAGCAAAAAGGGGGCAGCTGCAAATGTATTAACTTTTCGAAAACTAATACAAACAGTGTTAACATTAAAAATTTTAAAAAAAAACACGACGATGTAAGCAAAATTTAAAAATAAAAAAATAAGAGTGAAATAATAAATAATAATAATGTGTGGAATAACCACCACATTTAAAATCGTCATTTTGGATAAAGAATCTTATTATAGAAAAGAGGCGTGGAAAGTTTGGAAACAAATAATTAAGCACAGATCAACGAAAACGGGAAGGATTTTCACCCAAATATTTTATCCCCGATAAAATATAAATTGGTCGAACGAAAGAGCTGCTACATCCACAAAATCAATTTATTCTGATTGCGTTCGAAGTCTACTCGGAAATGAGTTTAGATTCGAGCTAAGGGAGAAGTAGAGATTGCGTGAAAACGTTCGAATCGAATCTTCTTTTTCTTCGTTTTCTTCGTTGCGATTCTGTACACGTTTCGTTTTCCGCTGGCCATTCGACAGAACCCCAAACGTCTTGCGTAACCGGAAATCGCTTGGCGGAATCGACGGCGGATATCGACAGCCATGACCGCAATGAAAAATCAGCACGGTAATTCGATAAATCATTTATATTATATTAGATTATGGAAATAAATGTCTTATTTATTTTACAACATACTACAGTATATTAATGTAATTAATTATCTACGATCGTGGAACCTTAAATTCTTTATTAAAAATGAAATTGCGATCTTAGGAGTCATAAATATCGATTTCTACATATTCTGTCATTGACAGCCTCTCGCTGATATCGGAACTCACGAAAACCACGAGTCGAATCTCTGGTTGCCATCAGCGAGGTAAACCGAGTGACACGTTTCGGGACGCGAAACGTGACTGAAACAGACAACTAATCACCAATCTGTAGACCACTGAAGCAGCCAGGTTGAGATGTATTTAATCCCTTCTCATAATGACCAGATATCTACACTCGTGACGCAGATTAGGATCCAAACATGGACAAATGATATAGAATGTTATAGAATGTCACGAAGATGGAGCTAGAGAGCTTTATAACAGCTGTTAATTTCATATTTTATTTTTTAACAGTTCATTCTGTCATTTTTTTTTTTGTTGCATCAGTTATCCCTGATAAGTGCAACCATGCTTAAGAGTTTTTCGATGGTTACGTGTTTAAACGAATAAACACGTGCGTAATTGTAAATGCATATATGTAATTATTAACAATAAGCCAGAATACTGAATATTTGTAGAGAATAATTTCAAATCATAAGTATAACATTAATGATTAGTGATCACACATTCTTATAATCACAAATTGGTCCCATGGCGTTCACTTCGTATTTTTTAAGCTTTCAACTTTTGAGCAATAATTGTACATTCTTAATACTCGTACAATCATGCTCTAATAATATTTTTCTAGAAATGTAAATTTTGATATGTTGAAACTTGTATTTAAAAAAATAGTTGTGGGGAAAAGTGATTCTTTTCGTTAAAATTCACCAAATTTTTAAATTTCAATATCAAGGTCTAAAAATTTACAGAAATATTGGCTAAGACATATACTTTTGGAAGAAAATTACCTGGGGTGTGACACACCCCGTGTGACCACGAAGGGTTAAAGAGAAAATCAACTTCGTGAAACTAAAATAGAAGAAGTATTAATAAATATGAAAGTTAATGTTTTTTTAAATATTCAATTTTCTCAATTTCAAGTCAGTAGTTCTTTGACCGATTGCGCATTGTGTAGAATGACTGATACCTTGAGAATTTATTAAAAGTCTTCTGTTTGTTTTAATTAACTAAACTAATAGAAAGACAACAGTTTGGATAAGGAGAATTACAAGATAACAGAGCATTTTCATTTCTTACGTTCATCATTCTACATTTTGCGTAAAACAACATAAGTACGATTAGTAGAAATTAAAAAACAATAGAAAGAAACGGTTCGTTTCAAAATTTAAGGATTCTATATCTTTTGTTTCTGCCAAGTCCATTCAAACATTTCCTATTTTTGTTTCGACCCAAGCAACGTAAACATTTCTTTAATCCCAAAAGTACTTATAACATTCTCGATAAAGATATTTTTAATGCTAATAATTAAAGCTGTTTTGGCACCACATGCGCTTAATATAATCTTACGATTTAGATATTTCTTTGATAGATTGTAGAACAAATATCAGTTTGAGAAAAGCCTCTGTTAGAATGAAAGCATGTTCGAAAATTAAAACATTCAGCTGACAGAGGTCTTATTCTACAGAATATTAAAATATGATCTCGGCGCACAGTTTCGGTCAATTAAACCGATTTAATTGACCGAAACTGTGCGCCGAGATCATATTTTAATATTTTAAAGAAATTTTACGGTCGAAATTATAATTTTATTACTTATTCTACAGTGTTTGTATTTTGTAAAACCGCGCGATAAATATAGTACCTCGTATAAAATACAAGGGGAGAGTCGCGCCCTTAGGATTTAATCTTGGGTGGAGCCGAGTTGAACGGACAAAAATATTTTTAATGCAAATTCAATAAAATTCATTAGGTGATTATAAAAATATATTTAAAGAATAAAATCCATTTTTTATTTACAAAACTCTCGAATTACTTTAATTGTGGTTATACTAATCTCCTTTTTCTATTTTCTTTGGGGGTGCCAGGGCCCCTTGCCCCCCTTTGGGTGCGCCACTGTTTTCCCATATAATATTTTCAAACTGCACGTATCCTTTAAAAACAAACACCGTCGAAACTGTACAGCTGCTAATAGCGTGCATAGCCTCGAAACGAAAAAACTATTTTCATGAAAGTTTCGTAGCAAAAGATTCCAATCACGCGCTGCCGATTGTTTCGGATTTCCGGAGAGCTTCCGGTTGGCTAGAGGGCCCGACGTTCTTCGGGAACACGAAGTGAATAAATGTCGGTCTCGATTTCGCATTACCATTCCAATCATCGAAGTCGGAGACGACATTCGTGAAACCTGATGCCCGATGGCTGATAACACATGGTTGATGAAGGTCGTGCAATTTTTTTTTTAAAAATAAGTGTTATCTTTACAAGAATTTTGGCTTCTCAATGCAAAAAAATAATCCACCACGTAGGTTCAATTTTTTTCGCAACTTGCTTTGACGTTTTGGTGGTGAAACGTACGATCGAATGAAACTTGTAGTGAAAAATTAAATTTGCTGTGGAGTTTTTATTGTGTTTTTCGAATTTAGATAAAATATTGAGAAAAAGTTTTTAATTTCAACCCTGTGTAATTTATCGGAATGCCTCGTCCACTTTGCAAAATAAAATATTACGAAGAAAGGAATTTTTTAAAAAGAGGAGGGGGTATAAAATAATGGTCACTGATTTCAGGGATGAAAATACACTTGGATCGGTAGAAATTTGCAAAAAAATTGCGGTAAAATTATTTATAAAATTTTTTTGACATCAACTGCTTCATGAGAAGAAAAAGGTTCAAAAGGAACCAAGTGTTAAAAATTGTTAAAGTATACGCAAAAATTGTGAGCCGACGAAATAAAAATGTGGATGTGCAAAATAAAATATTACGAAGAAAGTAATTTTTTTAAAGCAGCAGGGTGTACAAAATAATGGTCACTGCTTTCAGGAATGAAAATACACCTGGATCGGTGGAAATTTGCAAAAAATTTGCGGTAAAATTATTTATAAAATTCTTTTCCATCAACGTGCTCTGCTCAATGAGAAGAAAAAAGTTCGAAAGGAACCAAGTGTTAAAAATTGTTAAAGTTTACGCAAAAATTGTGAGCCGACGAAATAAAAATGTGGATGTGCAAAATAAAATATTACGAAGAAAGTAATTTTTTTAAAAGCAGCAGGGTGTATAAAATAATGGTCACTGCGCGGTGGAAATTTGCAAAAAAATTGCGATAAAATTATTTGTAAAATTCTTTTCCATCAACGTGCTCTGTTCCACGAGAAGAAAAAAGTTCAAAAGGACCCAAATGTTAAAAATTGTTAAAGTTTACGAAAAAATTATGAACCGGCGAAATAAAAATGTGGATGTGCAAAATAAAATATTACGAAGAAAGTAATTTTTTTAAAAGCAGCAGGGTGTATAAAATAATGGTCACTGCGCGGTGGAAATTTGCAAAAAAATTGCGATAAAATTATTTGTAAAATTCTTTTCCATCAACGTGCTCTGCTTCGCGAGAAGAAAAAAGTTCAAAAGGACCCAAATGTTAAAAATTGTTAAAATTGACGCAAAAATTAGAGTTTGCCGACGAAATAAAAATGTGGATGTGAAGATTGCTCAGAGATGAATAGCAAAAGACCATAGATGACGATGGAATGTATTTCCATGACTGAAATTATTTTTTGTTATCGTTATGAATAAGTGAACCGTTGGAATGCGAATATTTTCTAAGACTGGGTACGAAACTGAGTGACCGAGGGCCGAAATTCACGTGTGGCATGGAAATACCACATACATACATATGTACACCGTAACGGAACTGCGATGGAAGATTTATCGCCGGCTATTCATTTCTACTCACCGCTGCAACGGGCTCGGTAATGTCTGACAGCTACGTATCCGGAATGAAATGAGAAATTTCCTGCGCTACGATGAAGGATAAGTATCGATTGGCGTCCGCGCCGTTAGTTAGGATGGATCGGGTTAATTTATCGTGTAACACTTCGCGGCGAAACAATAAGAAGGGAGAAATAGTGGCAGCCTTTCCATCGGTGTCCGAAGGGAATGGAAACCGACCGGTGGAAATTTATACCGCAGGAATTTATGACGGTGCAGAGGGATGAAAAATGCTTGTGGCAAATATCCGTGACAGGGGACCATTTTCGGGACATTTATTTCCGGGCAACAGTCGTTTATTTGTTTAAATTTTGTATTCAACGCGACGAACGACGCGACTAAAATTTATACGTATCGTCGGGGTTGTGGTGGACGTTTGTCGGCGGTTTGTAAAATATGAGGAGAACGTTGTAAAAAACTGCCACTTGATATGGGCCACTGATTTCGAGGTTTCGATCCGATTACTTGTTTATTTTATTTATGAACGGGAAAAGTATCCCATTTCTTTTATTGTTAAAGATGGTCTGAATTTTTTTTCTTTTTTTATTCATTTTTTTAGAGGTCAAAATGCGTAAAATTACCTCTTATGATTAATTACTTACGTAATTATTTATTACTTACGTAATATTATATATAATAAAGATGGTCTGAATTTTTTGTTCTTTTTTATTCATTTTTTCTGAGGTCAAAATGCGTAAAAGTACTTCTTATGATTAATTACTTACGTTATTATTTATTACTTACGTAATATTATATATAATAAAGATGGTCTGAATTTTTTGTTCTTTTTTATTCATTTTTTCAGAGGTCAAAATGCGTAAAATTACTTCTTATGATTAATTACTTACGTTATTATTTATTACTTACGTAATATTATATATAATAAAGATGGTCTGAATTTTTTGTTCTTTTTTATTCATTTTTTCAGAGGTCAAAATGCGTAAAAGTACTTCTTATGATTAATTACTTACGTTATTATTTATTACTTACTTAATATCATATTAATTACTTACGTTATGATTTTCATACCCTTTATTAAATAAACATATGAAGAATATTATAGTATATTGTTAAATAAAACTAGTACCTGATAGTTGAGTAGTTTTCTTTATCTTTTGAAAACTTTTTTAATAAATGTTCTAATGTAACTTGTTTCCATGGAACTTTTATTATATAGGTTCTAAAATATCTGTTCCATGAGAACAGAGTTTTTAAAGAAGCATTTGTTTCAATAAAAATTCTACAGGAACAGATATTTTCTTAATCGAAACAAATAAGTTCTAACAGAATTTTTTAAAAGTCTTTTCGCAATATATTAAGCTATTAAGAATTAAATGGCCCACCCTGTATGAACGTTTGCGTATTATCAGACTCACTTTGCTGAGACTGACATGTCAGTTCATAAGTTTCGGATAAATACACTATGCAGGCCTTTAGTTTCTAAAGAAAAACGGTTTATAAATTTAAAAAAACTACTTTTAGGCTAGTGCGTGTTTGGCCCACCTTTTTCAACACCCTGTATAGGAAAATTATGCTTGCCTACTGGCTAGCGAGCGTATTTATGCGTGTTGGACGACAGGGTGTGGTCCTAGCTGTGGTTGTGGTTGTAGTTGGCGCACCCTCGTCTCTCGATTTCCTCCTGCGAGGAGTCCGAACCTCACAATCTCCTTTATCCTTAACCGTATCTCCTATTCCTGAATTCTTCTGTCTACTCTTCCCCCGACCTTTACAGATTACGGTGGAACCTCTTTTGTCTGAACTAATAGGGTGGCAGAACTGTTCGAATAAACGAATTTCCAGATAATGTAACATCCACTTTTCCGGGACAGATAGTTCTACCGGGTATATCAGAAGTATCGGTATAAAGGCTAATGGAAAGTTGGACCACCCAATGTAACAAGTGTGTCTTAAAATTGGAATATTAATTTTTTCAAATTATAATAAAAATAGTTAATGTTCACCAGCGTTAAGTAAATAAAGCATTACTATTTTTCTAGATAATTTTTTACACAGCTACACAGATTTGACATTTGGTTTGGCTGAGTTAAAGTGAAGCAACCCGTATGAAAAAATAATTGAGAATATTTTTTCATAAACATAATTCGCATAGCAACCACGAATAGGAATAAAATAAAAGTCAACAGAAGTAGTGACATGCAAAGTCGCGTGCACGCTATCAGACGTTGTGTCCAGACAATCGAAAATCAATCCGTCTGCCACGAAAAGTAATTCCTAGAATGAGTCAGCCAATTTTCATCCACTTGCAACCCTCCATGAATAAACACATTAACTTTCTGCTTCAATGGCCACTCATGAAGGGTGGCT
Source organism: Andrena bicolor (assembly GCA_960531205.1). NCBI lineage: Eukaryota > Metazoa > Arthropoda > Insecta > Hymenoptera > Andrenidae > Andrena > Andrena bicolor. The sequence goes on from OY482666.1 coordinate 1,517,139, forward strand.
ATTCCCTTGGATCGAATATCATTCGGTGAATTTCTTAATGTTCCTTAATTAAAATGGTCGATTAAAACACTTGGCATTTAAGTCGTATAATGCATTGTATAGAATTACTGCTTTAATCAAAGATTTTCGTTAAGAAATCAAGGGTGAGTGATTAAATGGTAAATAATGTTTTGCACTATTTTTAAAACTTATATTTGGGGTTACCTGATTGGTAGAGTGAATAACGAAATTACTGGTGTTAAGTATTCATTTGTACGCGAGAGAGACTTTGGGTAGATGACATCTTGTGACTCTTTGAAACATTTGCAAATTGCATTATGAATTTAATATTTGTCAGTTTATTATTATCTGCCTAAGCATAGGGAAAACGGCCCCAGCATCAATTTTAGAATTTATGTATAGGTACTAAATAATGTCCTGTACCCCAAAAATTAGTGTGAGAAATTACAGAGTTTTTTCTCAATTATTTAAGATAATTACTTGTATCTACCATTTCGAAAAAAATATATGTAGTAGAGCTAAAAAGTATATACTACTTGGATTTTGAACCATTCAAATGGCTGGACCCTTTCATTCTATTTGCATAAAATATGAAAGATTGTTGTCGATAACAACGGAGAACCAAAAAATTAATACACTAATAGGAGTAACTTTTAGACCTTTTAATAATATTTATATAAACCATAAATGGTATACAATTTGCCAGGCAATAAAAGAATCTTGCAGCTTTCTTCAGAAGCTTGCCACTTATTTTCAGACCGTCATAATTCTACAATCCAGGACCTTCTCTGTATTTACAACATTAAAAAATTTTCGTAATTTTATAAATATTAAAAAATTCAGTACTTTTATAAATATTAAAAAATTCAGTAATTTTATAAATATTAAAAAATTCAGTAATTTTATAAATATTCAAAAATTCAGTACTTTTATAAATATTAAAAAATTCAGTAATTTTATAAATATTCAAAAATTCAGTAATTTTATAAATATTCAAAAATTCAGTAATTTTATAAATATTCAAAAATTCAGTAATTTTATAAACATTAAAAAATTCAGTAATTTTATAAATATTAAAAAATTCAGTAATTTTATAAATATTAAAAAATTCAGTAATTTTATAAATATTAAAAAATTCAGTAATTTTATAAATATTAAAAAATTCAGTAATTTTATAAATATTAAAAAATTCAGTAATTTTATAAATATTAAAAAATTCAGTAATTTTATAAATATTAAAAAATTCAGTAATTTTATAAATATTCAAAAATTCAGTAATTTTATAAACATTCAAAAATTCAGTAATGTTTCTAGCTAAATTACTGAAAATACCGATAATCCACTTGAAATTCAAACCAAGTTTGTATATACCTATAAAATTAAAGAGGGAGAATTTTTTACTGGCTGTAACACGTGTTTGCTTGGCATCCGTGGGTATTAGATGCAAGTGAATTGCCGAACATTGTAAGATTTCAGACTCTGGGCAAACAAGAAAATTTGGCCATCGATCATTATGCCAATGGCGTACACCACGTTGGAACAAACTCGAATGAATGGAATCCCTCCAGCTCACTTGATTGAACTGTGAGTCACGTCATACCACACTTCCATTTTCGTGCTTGAAGAAAGGAGGTGTGGAGAAACAGTAGGAGGGTGTTTTCCTATCTGCAGGTGGAAGATAACTGATGGAATAATAAGAGATACGTTAAAACATAATAAATCACCGTGACAGCGGCTTTCCAACGCTTCCTCTGCATGTTAGGCATACTAGATATTATCTTTAAAAACGATTTCCTCGTAGAACTCACGATCAGGACAATAAATCCACTCCAAAACCATCCTCGAGCATCCTCACAGACACATATGAAATTCTCAATCTTATTACAAGTTATTACTGTCGGATTTCGATATTTAGGTCGACCCTCACATGTATGGATCGATATAGTACTATAATCTATCGATACCAGGGAGAACGGAATGCTGGTGCATTTTTGGCTTCCGTCTTTCTACTGTGTCAACGCTGGGAACAAGGACGCGAGTATTAGGGTGGGTTTACATTAGTCCAGTCGCTGGATCCAGTGAGTGGTTTGACTGGAAATCACGTGGACGTCTACATTATTCCAGTCGCTGGATCCAGCGAGTAGTTCGACTGGAAATCAGTCGATGTCTTGATTATTCCAGTCGTTTCTGAACCGTTGAAAGTGGTAGAGTGGTAATAATAATAGATTCACGCAAAAGAAGGATAAAAAAACATAAAAGTAGCATCGAAAAGTAGACTTTCGATCCAGTGGAAATCTGCTGGAATGACAGCACTGTACTGGAATCAACACACTGTTTACATTATTCCAGTTCTAATCCAGTCCTGTACTGGAATGAACACAATTGTTTACATTATTCCAGTTCTAATCCAGTGCTATACTGGAATGAACACACTGTTTACATATTATTCCAGTTCTAATCCAGTGCTGTACTGGAATGAACACACTGTTTACATTATTCCAGTTCTAATCCAGTGCTGTACTGGAATGAACACGCTGTTTACATTATTCCAGTTCTAATCCAGTGCTGTACTGGAATGAACACACTGTTTACATTATTCCAGTTCCAATCCAGTGCTGTACTGGATCACTGGACTGGACTAACATAAACCCAGCTTTATTCTGTGTATCTATGCAATCCAAGCAACATTAAACTGTTATTTTCCATTAAATATTATTGAATCTTCCACGCCAACAATGATTAATCTTTTTCTTATTATTGCTTACACGATAGCAGCTTGTTACTCTTGAAGCTTATTAACGTTTTCTATTAATTATGAAAATTCAAAATCAGCAAATAAGTCTCTGAGAAAAATAGAAACCTAGTAGTTCCACTTTATGAATCAATGAATGCGTTTAAAGATTCGTAGATTGTTCCCTTTAACTGACTTCCAGTCAAAAAGCTGTCTGAGAAATTTCGAAATATCTGTAGTTGGTCCTTTTCTGATGTAAGCAACTCGTAGGTATTGCATCGACAATTGAAAAGTATTACATTTCCAAACCTGAGCCTGTTGATACATAATTTTTTCCTCCACTTTTCTTTTCAACATTACGTCTCTACTTTACCCACACATTTATTAATTTAAATATATGACAACTAAATACGTAGCCATGCTATGTAAATTACATGTCAGCAGGAACTTGAGATTCCGTCATGATTGACGTGACTAGGAGGAAATTTCTGGTTAAACCTTGAGGAGCCACAAACTACTTCTTGAAGGCGGAGGCACGTCAAGAAAATGATCCCGAACCTCAGCCATCTGTTCATTTCCTTCACCCGATTTGTTCCAGGCTCAGCTTCACCCAGTTCCACGGAAACATCGTGGATGTTCTAACGCTGTCGCTTACAGGTCTCGCGTTACGACTCGCGATTACAGGAGACGTTGGCGATCATCGCAAACGGTCACAAACGAGGCGGAGGAGGTCCCTTCAGGCAACAATCCGTACGAGCTGGTACGCGTTTACGTGACAAGCATGCCATTCTCTAGCGTGTGTCGTATCTTTCACCAGTGCAATCGATGTATGTAAACTTTCCACCAGCACCCGTTGTGCGAAGATTAATTGCCTAAGGCGTAGTGGTTTTCAACTCGACGCACGTAGTCAACCACGTTGTCCGAAGAAGCGGATATTTACGACCGACGCGTAAGCTATCTAACGTTCTGGGGTGTAGAGTTTGCGAACTAGAAGGGGAATTAGATATCTCTTAGAAGATGCTTCCATAGCCACCTCGTCGTTACGAATATCAACAACTTTTTCTCTTATAATGAATTTTTTTTTAAATTTAACACTAAACCTACCAGAGCGGTCAAATGACCGCTTTGGAGACTTTAATCAAAATTATTAAATTCCAGGTTTTCATTTTTCTTGAAATTACTCCATGACTTTTTCTATAATATATAGCTATTAATTTTTCAATATCTAATCTCTCTTCTTCTTTCGTTTTTCCTGATAATAATATGTACTATACCGTTAAAAAAAATAGTATAACGTTTATTTGAAAAGCGGTCATTCGACCGCCATCGGTAGAAACAGGTATATATAAAATGTCGGTAGGTTTAGTGTTAAGAATTCGCTGGGATGAACTGTTCCAAACAGAAAAGTTGTTAACGTTAGCCGCATACGAGTCGAGGCACTGTAAACTGGGGAAACATTGGCATGTTTTTGGAATATTTTGCTATATAATACCTATAAAAATTAACATTTTTACATTTGCTTTAAGTAGCCTATCATAACATTGCATCTTTTGTGAATGCAGTACAAGTGTCAAAATGCATAAAATTTTTGTCCTTAACCTTTTTTAATAGATGTTACTATATAAATAGCACTAAAAAGTTAAAGTTTTACCACATCTGAACTTACTTTAACACATCATATATAAATAGCACTAAAAAGTTAAAGTTTTACCACATCTGAACTTACATTAACACTTTTTGTTTCTTTATATATTCAATGCACTCTATTTTATATTTTTTAATGTTTTTAATTTTTTATTTTTTTAATTAACATTTTTAAATTTGGTTTAGGTATCTAAAAGCTTTAGGTATATAAAAATACATAAATTTTTTTCCTTTCCCTTTTTATTAGATGTTAAGTAGATGCCAATGTTACCCCGTACTGCCAATGTTCCCCCAGTTTACGGTATGTCAATAAAATTATGATCCTACTAAAAATAATTGTAATAATAATATTGAAATTTTAATAACTGTGACTGTGAATAATTTTGTTTCTATTAAAACATTTACTCCCTCTTGAAATATCTGCCTTGTATACTTCTTGTACCATCAAAACCAAAAGTGGGGCTTGTTGTGATCACGATCAGCAGACCACTCAGTAGTCCTTCTGTATTCTTTTATAAATATATCGGAAACTTATATGTGGAGCAGCTTGGTTACATGACACACTGACTAAACAAATGCCTTCGAAAAGAGCAACTTGGGTGTTTTTGACGTCACCCAGCGACCACTTGCTTCACTGTGCCGGGCTAATTCAAGAGTCTGATGCATCCAAAAGAATACAGTTTTCTGGGAATCATGTGTAAAAATAAGCAGGTTGAAAATTGCTCTCACGTTTTCCAGTAAAAAGGTCAATTTTAAAAAAAAAAATATCTTGCGCAGGATATTTTATAATTATGTCAAGTTTGATTAACCCTCGATTTTCACCCCATTTTGTTGAACGTAGTTGTCACACTGGCACTGTGTCAATTCGACTGAAATCAATTTTCAATCAACTGCTGGTTAAAAACTATCTGTTAAATTAAGACGCAAAAATTCTGAGATGAAGTTTGAACATTGTAGAATATATATCCCTAGTAGCACAAAATATTGGTTAAATATTTTTTGTGAATATTAAAAAAATATTTTTTTAGCCACACTTTTTAATATGAAAAATATGTTAATTCCAAATATTATATACAGATACTGAAAATGCGAAATAAATGTTTAGAAAATGTAAAGCAAATATTCTGGAAACGTGAAATTAATATTCAGAATTCCAAAATAATTAATCAGGAAATGTAAAATATACTTTATATTTGAAATAATTTTTTTTTTACAATATAAAATAAATATTTCCAGTATATTTGGAAAAAATATTTGCTTCTTGATCTAGAATAAATATTCTATGTATATTTAAATATCAAAAAGAGATTGAACCTCTTTTTAATATTGGATCTATATGCATTCAATATTTTGTGCTACTAGGGATGTTCATCGTTGAAAATTAATATTTAAAGTATCATCATGTTTAAACAGTAATACCATTTTCAATAATGACGCAAAGATATTTCACCTCGAAGTTAAATTTTATTGTTGGTCATTTTGGGTGATTCATGGCGCCAGTGAATCATTGAAAAAAAAATTCGCAGCTCTTCAGAGAAGCATGTCTAGACATGGACGCGTACAACTTACCCTCTTGATGCGGCGTTCAAGTTTCTCCGCAATCTTCATGAACAGTGAAAAAGGAATAAACTATAGAAAACGAGATCGTCTAACGCAATAATATTCTCGCGTATCGTTCTAACGTTCCGTGCAACGTGCAATCAGCGGAACAGTGGCTGCGAAAAATTCGACAAGTGCGAAGGGTAAACGGAGGCAGGATTCATTGAAGGCTCCGAAGGGAGCCAGCCGAACGGTCTCTTCCTCTTCATACATCCAGAACCCGTAGACCGTGCTAGTCGTCAACCCCGTCGGAGAAATCTAATTTTAAAACGACCTATATTTAGCCGAAACTTATTCCAGCAGCGGCGTGCACCGGATCACCCTGCTGCTCTTTCACGAATGCGATATCTTGATACAGCGACGGGCCTACGGAGGACAAGGAAAGCCTGTCTGGACCCTGAAGTTTCGTCTATACGAGGCAGCAACTATTTTACTTATCTTTCAACGAGAGTTTAATGTCGCATCAACTGCTTATAGTGGTTCCTACTGCTCTGCTCATTAAGGGAACGCTCCTGGAACCGGAGAGACCTTGTAATTTGTTGCTTAAAGCTTCAAACCGATTGCTGTGCCCGCGAAGTGAGTGAGGAAGATGAAAATAAAAAGTGACTGCTGTAATCCGACTCCGTGTTTTATTAGAGTTACAAAGAAGTAGGGAACAATGGACAGAACGTTTTTGTACGTCGGTCGAACTGCATCGCATGAGAAAATAAGCTTCAGAGTGTGCTGATTTTGTGTTTACACATTAATCTGTTAAGTGTACGTTTGTCATTGGTGAGTAGTTTTAGAAATTGATAGCGTGGGATATTAGTGTTGGGCATATTTTTTTCTATTTTGCAAACACAAAATATTTATGCAGTTCCCTGCAACCGGACACTTGGGGATGATTCATATTAGGGATCGCGAGGTGTGAGGGGTTCTTGTAGAAAACACTGTAAGTACCAAAATTAAAAAACAATTATTGGAAAATTATGCCAAAGGCAATACTATAGTACAGGATTTGATTTTTTATATTTGCAGTGTTTCCTGCGAGGACTCTTCAATGATGGACGAAGAGTTAATTGAACTTGTCTGTAGTATTCTAATTATAGTGATAACACTCACAATTGAAAAAATATTAAATAAAACAGGTGAGTTCAATACCTATTTTTATTTTTTAATACATTTCAACTGCCATTAAACGGGCTCCACTTCAAATTAAAAAAGCTTTTGTTCATTTCTCGTAGTTTGAAAGTTACATTAGATAAATTTTCTACTCGGCTGAGTAAATTATAAATTTTTACTACCTGCATTGATGCTTTCAGCAAAGGTAATAATGGTTTCTGAACTAATAAAATATTCGCCTGTTGCTTTGTTTTATTATTTTTTCTTCATGTTCATCTAACAATAGCGTTATCTTTGCTTCGTCCACGTCGAATTTTTTTTTAAACATGGCTGTACTTTTAAATATAAAATAAATACACAACGAACTGTGAACTGAACGTCGTCTCTTCGTCAAACAGTTGAGTGCACTAAGGTGCATGACATACGAGCGTGAGCATAGCACAAGTGTCACTTGACCGTCGCGTCACGTCAACACTAATGGGAATCAACCTTTATTATTCGCCTATAGCCGGATCATTTTGTTTTTCTTTTGTATCGCACGTCAAAATATGTATTTGCCAGAATTTCTGTAAATCTGTAGACTTTAATAATAAAATTTAAAAATTTCATGAATTTTAACGAAAAAGATCACTTTTCCCCACAAATATTTTTTCAACTACAAATTTCCACGTATCAAAATTTACATTTCTAGAAAAATACTATTAGAGCATGATTTTGCGAGTATTGCGAATGTGTAATTGTCACTGAAGAGTTAAAAGATTCAAAAATACGAAAATGGTAGCTTGAGGTTCACCCCCTTTGACTTTGTAATTGCAAATAGACAAATTAGTAATTTGCAACGTTCCGGGCACCAAACTGGAAGTCTGGAGGAATTCAGTGTTGCTACAGTGTTGTCCTCAGCTCGCAGGACAGGTGTATTTGCATCACGCGCTAAGAACAAAGTGGAAGGGACGTCACGATGTGTCCCCTGATCCATTGATTGGGAAATCAGTTGAGTTAAGTAGCCAATCAGAAACCGACAAGGAAGTGCTCAGGCTTCGTACAGTTTTTGCAGTGGGTCGAAGGTTAGTTAGCACCCAATCACACGAACAGTTACAAGCAGGAGCACTTACAATTAGACCCCATAGAAGCAATCAGGTTTTCGGAATTAGTCACACACTTACAAGGGAACACCGCGAACCCGGACTCACCGATTGGAACGCAAATTTGTGGGTTTTTAGAGTGACTCAAAACAAGAACAACGGTGTGTTTCATTTGTGCCCTATCGCCCTTTAAGGGGGTGAAAACTAACCTCAAAGTCAAATAGACACTCCCACTTTGTCGCGTATAACTCCTAAAGTACAAGGGACAGAAAAAAATGTTTCGAACAAAAGTTTAATAGTGCAATGAGCACTGCAAACTTGAATTAACAAAATTTTGAAAAGAGTTTAAAAAAAAAATATCTGAACGAAAAAAAACTTTTTTCAAAATTTTGTTAAAGCAAGTTTGCAGTGCTCATTGCACCATTAATCTTTTGTCTGAAACATTTGTTTCTGTCTGTTTTAGTTTGGGAGTTATATGCGAAAAAGTGGAAGTGCCTATTTGTCTTTGAGGTTCGATTTCACCCCCTTAAAGGGCGATAGGGCACAAATGAAACACACCGTTGTTCTTGTTTCGAGTCACTCTAAAAACCCACAAAGTTGCGTTCCAATCGGTGAGTCCGGGTTCGCGGTGTTCCCTTGTTAGCATCGTCAGAACAACCAGGCTTTGCTCAATTCAGGTAGGGTAAACAGGCCAGTAGTGGGACACTTTAGCTGATTCCGAAGTTTACATCAAGGTGTTTCTTAGAAATATCTGTTGTATGAAAAAAAAAAACAGAAGCTTTGCACGTAAAAATGTACAAATTTAAAGTAAAAAATAACTGCAAGCAAAAAAATTAATGTATTTAAGGATAAAATTATGAAAATGCTACTCATAGCCAGAGATGCAAGATGCGAAGAATTCCGATTGCAGCGCCCCTTGCGGTGGAGTAAGGAATCTCAGCTCGTGATATCTCCGCTCTATAGAATAACATTCTTGAGTAGTACATTACACGGGCTTTTTTGGCAGAGTAATGACGGTTTTGATACGGTTACTCTACGTTCGCGCATGTTTGTTACGGTATCCTGCCAAAAAAGCCCGTGTAATGTACTACTCAAGAATGTTATTCTATAGAGCGGAGATATCACGAGCTGAGATTCCTTACTCCACCGCAAGGGGCGCTGCAGTCGGAATTCTTCGCATCTTGCATCTCTGCTCATAGCCTATATTACCAGTGGGTGGACAATAGGGCTAACAGATGAACATTTCCGAACCAATAGATGGACAGGTGTCTGGCTAGACTTATTAGCTATAGTAGGTACCTAGATTAAGTTATTTTTTTGTTAAAATATAGTTTATTTCATAAAAATTAAAAACGTATGGAGTCTTCATTGGCAGAAAACTTTATGGGCCCAAGCCGCAAATAAAGTGAGGTTATCTGTAGCCTAATGTCGCCAGACGTTTCACGTATGAAGTGACTCGCGCATGGGTACATACAAATACATTTTTCGCATACAAAATTTTTTTTTCGATAAATATGTTAATGTTTTATAAAACAACAAACGTTTTTTCTACAAAATAAAAAACAATAATGTAGATTAAAACTCTAGTTCTTTCAATATTAACGATTAACCAACGATTTGTCCATCTGCTGGGCCCTGTCCAGCTACTGGCCTGCTCAGCCTACCAAAAACAAAACTTGTTGTTGCTTGCATGATACACTGTTGCGTTGCGAGTCCAGGAAATACTTAGTTGAGAGCCTATTTTCTGCAAAGTCTGTGTCTACTGGCAAGGGGCGCCCTTTAAATTAAGTAAGGGTAATTTTGCGATTTTTTAACGCCTCCATCCCTCGGTATAAGAATTCCTAAAAATTTATATTCCAACCCCCTCCGCCTTCCTTCCTCACAAAATATTTTTTCATCCAATTTTTTTAAAGATCTAAAACAAAATTATCTAAAGTGTAAGCGTGTAAATAGTTTCTCGTCGTGTGACGAAAATTCATTATTCGTCATTCGACGAATAATGTGCGGTTCCGCCTTCAGACAAGAAGCTTGGGAATCATCAGACTCCCCATTTTCAGACGCCGTCAGACAACAGAATTAAGCGTCGTGTCTTCCTGGGTCAAATGCATTCCTACTGAGACGATTACTATCGTCAATAAGACCTGGACCTTTTAATTCATTGTTAACTCGGAACCCAGTGACTAATCGTTGGGCTCGATCGAGTCACCGACTTCTCCGAGTCAAGTGTCTCGTCATTGTCTTCGTGGCGAAACTGTTTGGTGGGCTTTCGTTCTCTACTGCAAATTGATGCAAGTTACACTGAGCTAATTATTTGTAATAATTAGGACTGTGATGGATAATCACCAAAAATCTTGCTTTCTGACTATGATTCTTGGATTTATCGACTCTTGGCAAATAAATAGCTAATCTCACTCAAAATTGCTTCCTACTCCGCTTGAACTTCACTAAACTCAGATCAGAGTTAGGCGTTATTCGAACGAGCGAATAATTTATGTTAACTTTTACTCGTTATTTGAAATTTTATTTAAATGAAAATTTTCCCATATTTCTGAGATATATACTACGATTTTTTTACATAATTTTTGTAAAGACTTAAGTGTTGGTGATGTTTTCCAAAATTCAAGTCACCAACTAACGATTAAGAAACATACAGTATTTTATGTATGCAGTTAACTTTTCACAAATTAAATCATCATTTACCTAATATGTTACTCTAAAAGATAAAAATACCGAAATTATGAAGCGCGGCGAAGAGACCATGACGCGACACCATTCATCTAGCACTTCAACGAATCAACGTAACTTTCTAAATGGACTTCTTCGTACTGGGATACTGAACGCCGCGAATTCGCTTGCTGGAGTGATAAACATATTCCGCGAATACCTTTGAATAAATCACCACACAAATAGCAATGGAAAAAAAACGACAAATCGGGCAAGACACCGAGTTAAGGAAGAAGTGTTTCATCACCCTGAGACTTGAAGTGAAATGCTGGAATCAATGATTCAGATGAAACTAGTCTGTATTTTTCTCTTTATATTTTATTTTGTATATTTAAAATATTGGAATGGAGAATGTGTACCTATTAAATTCTACTAACTTCTATTAAATTAATAAAGGTCGATTGTATCTTCTGCGATAAATTCAAACTTCAAATTAAAGTGGCCAGCTCAGCATCTATTTTTACAAATACAAACGAGTCGATTGTTTTTCAAGTGAACAGTCTTGCTAGGCCAGTTAAGGGCTTCTGCGACGGTCAAGAAGGTTTATTAGCCGTGGGACAAGAGTTTTGCGAACGTCACTGAAAAATATGAAGCATTTCTGATACAAGGGGAGGCCTTGTTCCTTGGACAGCCTCTTTTCACGAACATGGACTTTTCTGGCACTCGAAACGCGACTCGAGCTTCTTCGGAGCGTTTTTACGAGTTTCGGAGCACCGAGCACGACAGATTGATCGATTCATAATCTTACTGCGTCTGGTTGACGAGATGTGGTGCAAGATGAATAAGAAGACTGAAACTGCTGGTGCATTTCATTTATTAAACGAAGAAATTGAGGGCTGGCATCGTTAGCTGGTTGGCTGTAGTGCAGAAATGAAAATTAAAGTATTTGTGCATCAATTACTTTCGGTATTAGATTAGGACCAGCTGATTGAGGAGTTATTCATTGAAAAACTGGACAGAAACATGTTTTCTATGAAATTTATTGACGAAAACTCTGGACGGTGAAAATGCAAATTCTCCCAAATATAATTAGTTATCGGAATAAGATCGATGTGTACCCGTGGTTTTGAATCAATATGATTTCCTAGGTTCATTTTGTTACAATCGAATAGAACATATACAAAAAGAAAATCAAAACCTGAAATGACCTACCTGCAAGGTTCGAAATTATACAAATAAGTAAATACCTCTAATTTTCTTATGGACCATTCCATGGCAATTTGATCAGTTTGTACCTCGATGTCAGGGATTTTCATAATATGGAAATGTATTATAGTTCATTTCATATGAAATGAGGAGGGGTTTATGTCATCATTTTTGTGATTCCGAAATTATTTAAAAAATACAAACGCTTGAAGTTCACAGTTGCTGCCGATTTCTATGGAAACTGCATTGATAAATGAATTTTTATCTCCGATTCATGTAGATGAATAATACGTTCCGTGACTGATTTTTCTAGAGATTGCAATCGCAGGAAGTGCAATATCGATGGAATTCTGCAAGTGGGAAAAACCGAACTACGAAGGTCGCCGGTGTGCAAATAATTGAGAGCACATTAATCGACTGTGACTCACAATCAGAAAATGCCCGGTTTCATTCGCGTTTTATAGCTACACCCTTTCGCCACAGTTTTATATGTTTTACAATTGTTTTTTTGTGCGTTGTAACATGGGAGGAATTTCGAAACTTTGGAACACACATTTACATTCGTTCACACAGTCTAACTGCTTTCTGATGTTCAGACAGTGGCGGATTTAAGAAAAAAGGCCCAGTTGGCAAACGTTCTGGCGAGAGGCCCATTTTTTTCGGGAAAATGGAGAGGTAGTTTACTAAAAATGGGCCTAGTGTAGTAGCATAGAAAAAAAAAATAGTGTCTGGTTAAAATCATAATTCGCTTCAAAGATAGGGCCCCAGGAGGGGCCTTCTGGGCAGAGGCCCATTATTTCCGGAAAATGGAGAGGTAATTTACTAAAAATGGGCCAAGTGTAGTAGTATAGAAAAAAAAATTGTGTTTGGTTAAAATCATAATTCGCTTCAAAGATAGGGCCCCAGGGGGGCCTTCTGGGCCCATTTTTTTCGGGAAAATGGAGAGCTAGTTTACTAAAAATGGGCCAAATGTAGTAGTATAGAAAAAAAAATAGTGTTTGGTTAAAATCATAATTCGCTTCAAAGATAGGACCCCAGGGGGGCCTTCTGGGCCCATTTTTTTCGGGAAAATGGAGAGGTAGTTTACTAAAAACGGGCCAAGTGTAGTAGTATAGAAAAAAAATAGTGTTTGGTTAAAATCATAATTCGCTTCAAAGATAGGGCCCCAGGGGGGCCTTCTGGGCCCATTTTTTTCGGGAAAATGGAGAGGTAGTTTACTAAAAACGGGCCAAGTGTAGTAGTATAGAAAAAAAATTGTGTTTGGTTAAAATCATAATTCGCTTCAAAGATAGGGCCCCAGGGGGGCCTTCTGGGCCCATTTTTTTCGGGAAAATGGAGAGCTAGTTTACTAAAAATGGGCCAAGTGTAGTACTACGTAAGAAATGTAGTATTCGAATGCCAATACGTAATCCATAATTTTTTTTGTGATGGGGCCCTATGGGAACCTCCTGTGCAGGGGCCCTAGGCGGGAACTGTTCATCAGCCGCCCTGTTAAATCGCAAGTAAGATAACGTGAAGAGGCTCCTTAGAATCAATAGTGCTAGGTGCGATAGGATAAAGACATAGATTGTTTCTACATATTGTGTTGCGAAGAATGAAAATATTTTTGAAGCAAAATGCGTCGCCTATGATGAAATAATGAGGTGGGGGCTCAGCTGGTTTTAGTTTACATTAAATTTCGTAATTAAACTTCATAAATCACAGCATGGTTTTCTAATGCCGTGCACGTAAACATAGTTGCTGCTATCGGAAATAGAAGCGTGCACCAACTTTACATTACATACAACAAAATGAATTTCTACACTTCGGTACGTGTCTACATAAATTATTCTCATGCATTAGTAAAAAAAAATTCTATTTATGACATTCTATATTTATCACTGGTCAAACTAGGGTAATTGAAAATTTCAATTTCACTTACAAGATGCAGTCAAATTGCAGGAACGCGCCGATAAAGTAGGAACACACTTTTCTTTCAAGTAGCGTTTGTTCCTGAAAAAATTGAATCTTGCAGAAAAGACTTCCTTATTCTGATTCATATTAAATTTCATGCTATATTGCAGTTACAATTGTCGCGGGCCATTTTATGTAAAAGAGGGACGATTTCTTGCGATACAGTAGTAGTCAGGCCAAGTAGATATTCGTAATTTAATATTAAAGAGTTCTTTATGTACAATTGAACAATCGAGTGTGACTCGCAACTTGCAACATAGTTGGGTTTCCACGTGGAGACAAATGTCATAATAAGTGGGATAAAGTTGATTGCGAGTGTGTAAAACTGCGGGCGTAGGCCGCGCTGTACGGGGGCCCCAGAAAAGAAAGAACGAAGAGAATACAAAATAAAAAAATAAAAAATGAGAACGAGAATTTTTTATTTGATTAAAATTACTCTAATTTTATAAACCTACTGACTAAACTGGCAATACTATTTCGTGAAAAGATGATATGTATTTTCACCTCTAAGAAATTCTTTGGGGCCCCAAAATATTTCTCGCACTCGGGCCCCTTTACAGGTTTACCTTATCAAAATTTTTAATTTCATTTTCTTTTGTACAGCGTGTATCAACACTTTCCTGCCGAGTGTCTCATACAGTGAAGAACGGGGTCTAAAAATATTGGTTGCCAGGAAAGAAGCGGGCCCACCCACAACTATAAGACTACCCTTTAATTTCTAAAAAAATAAATGAAATGTTAAAAAACTACATAAGTGGTAAAAAATACAATTAAAATTGTTTTAAAATAAATGTATATTTTTTATTAGTAATTGCAGTGTTTAAGTGGGCCCAATTCATCAGGGGCCCACTTGCCATCGGACAAGCTACCACTGAGAACCGCTGAAACTGAAATTAAACGTGGTAACAAACATCAATGCCGCTCGAAGGATTGCGGCACATAAATGGTGATAACCTTTTGCAAGAAGCATCTTAGCATGATCCTTTTTAGGCTAAACAATTCTCATATCCACCGAGGCTAACATAAGATACAATAGTCATCGCAGATCCTAAGTGGTACAGTACTCGGTCATAGATGATACCAAAATGGCGCTCATTATACGAGAGTGTCTGTAGAAATGACAGCGCGAACCAATAGATACGCTTTGTCTCTTCGTCGGTCCTTGCTTTGTATTACGAAACTGCGATTGCAAGACGATTAAGGAATTAACTCCGTGGGACTGCGTGAAGGGAAGATTTACTGTTCAGTCGTTGCAAGGTTTTTTTTATGGGAAACGCAACGGGAGAAGAATGTCGTTTGACTTTATTTCTTAAGCAACCTCTACCACAATGACTCGTTCGTGGATCGTGCGGGAAAGAGCTGTTGGCACTGTTTTCAAGTGTTCTAGCACTGTTAGAGACGTAGGTACCTACTAAGTTTCTTAAAGCTTTCGGATTCTTCTAATCAAGCATTCTCGTAGCTGTTGCTTTCGGTCATTCAAGCTCAGAATAGCCTCCGATAAAAATCCCCATATCACCACCTACGAAAAGAAGAAAAAATTCTTTCTCGGCGTCATATATGTATTTGCTGGTTTCGTCGTGAGATGGGGTGCGATATCCTACTTTGGAGTAATTGATTTGGTATTGAATTGAGTTGCTTATTCTTGAGGACGAGTAGTGAAAGAGTGATTTCATGATAAACTTTTAGAAGCTCTGCCATGGCCAGCGCTATCATCCGACTTGAAATATGTGTATGAATTTGGACAGAACTTGAAATGTTCTCTCCATGCACAGTTATTGAGGTTTTACATATTCGCTATATGTTATTATTCACATAATACCTACTAATATTTCCCCTTTGAATGTAATGTATTGTTACGCCGATATAGTCTTCGAGTCCAAGGGCATCCAAAATTTTTTTTCCAAGCGAGGAGGGGGAGCAACTGTAGGGTGGTGGTAAAGAAAAATATGGTAATGAAAAAACAACCCTAGCGATGACATCCATGGCCCCTTGGAATTTAAAAATATTCACTTTTTTAGTAAAAATTTAATAAAGATCAGTTTTTAAAAATAAAGGATTTTTTCTCAAAAGCCAGGGGAGCAACTACCCCTTTTGCAACCCCCGGGCCCCGGGGTGTGAGAGTTTGTTCTTCACGTCCTAACAATGCAGTACAATTACAGTTGTCATTTAGTAAGAATCATTGTTTTATTTGTTCGTAAGACTTTTCGAGCCGCACTCTCTCTCTAGCCATAAATTATCATCCCCACGAAGGGCGGCTTAAACGAGTTTGCACTCGAGCCCAAAACGGCGGCTGTGACAACTTCGCGGCTCGGTTTCGGCCGCTGTGTAAATATTTGTTACGCTAAACATGAAGCACCGACGAGGGACAGCGAAATAATGTGTACGTGATGGGTGTGTTATGTGTGCGTAGCCTGTGTCAGCCCGCGCACGTGTATTTGAAGAAAAAAAGGACACGGACGAGCAAATGAAAATGTGGAATAGTTAGAAGGCTCAGTTATATGATAGGCAAAGATAGAGTAATGGGAGGAATAGGGTTTATACAAAAACCGAATTTTGGAAAAACCGGTTTTCGAATTCCACTGTTCCCAATAAACCGGTTTTCGAATTCCACTGTTCCCAATAAACCGGTTTTCGAATTCCACTGTTCCCAATAAACCGGTTTTCGAATTCCACTATTCCCAATAAACCGGTTTTCGAATTCCACTATTCCCAATAAACCGGTTTTCGAATTTTCACAAAAAAAAATATATAATTACAATACTAAATAAATATTTGTACTTATTTTAAAAAATTTCAGTTTCCTTAGTATTATGGAATTACAAAAATATAACACAAAAAATAGGCTACATACAAAACTAAATGAAAAAAAAGCTAAAATAACTAAAATCCGTACAAAATATAAATCTTTTAAAAGGTGGTACCATTTAGCATTTTTTTCCTGAAAATATGAACTCATGAATATTAGAGGGACGAAAAGACAGAAAAGGAAGTGAGAGTAGACGGGAGCAACGCATCGTAATCGATAGAGACAGCGACTGGAATAGGCAAACGTAGACGTAGAAGACGAGGGAATAAAAAAACAAGCAGAGCACATAGAGAAAGAGACATAACAAAGAGAGAGAATCGCAAGCTATAAACACAAACGCGAACAAAGAAGTCGAAGAAATAAACAAAAAGTACCAAAAGGGAATATCGATGACGTGGAAAAAAATGGTAGGAACGAAAAAAAAACGCATGCATGAAAAACAAATATACGTATATAAAATCTTCAGAACCAATCAGATTATGCATATGTATATTATAACAATCATAAAAAAAATATATTATAACAATCAACAAGGCAAACGAGTGGTGCATAGTAAAGAAACAAATAATAAAAGATACCCAACGAATTGTCAAATCTGATAAAATGAAATTTCAGTCAAAAAAAAATGTTTCTGATCACATCTTTTGCCCGCTTGTTCACAAATTCGGTCGCACCCTGTATAACTCATTTCCAAGTCTTTTGCTCGGATTCCAACGCCATCTATGCTCGCGGCTACTGACCTTAAACTAATATCTTACATGTATGAAGCTTTTAAGACCAATCATTTGCAAAAGAAACTAAGACGATTCGATAACTTCAAAAATCAAAATTTAAATTTAAATTTTATACCTGCTTTCATTCAAAAAGCGTTCCTTCATTTTTTGAAGTCGTTTTATCTTTTATCGGTGACCCTACAAATTTTCTAGAAACATGTAAACTTTTTTCGTGCAAGCAGAGTGAATTTAAAATTTTCAAAAATGTGTTTACTCTAAAAAAAAAGTAAACACTCCAAACTTTCATGCACTTTATTCGTTACTCTACTACATATAATTATTTTATTATTTCTCCTATTTTAAGTAGAATCGTATACAACTTGATTTATCAGAAAACCATGGGAATAAAATTTACGACGTAGCTACTATCGGCAGGAAAGTTCATTTGAGGAACAGCCCTTATTCTATTTGCACTCGGATCCCGTAAATACGGAGTGCCCCTAACCTTTCGATGCAACGTGTCTAGGATGAATGTATTGCTGGCGCCATGGAGGGCGACAGGAAGATGACGTCATCCCCTGCCCAAAAAACGTATATACACTGGCTGTTCGTTAATCATCGAGGGAAGGGAGGCGTCTAGTCGCCGTGGAACGGACGTAATGTATAAAACGTCCAGTGGGAGCAGAGTAGACTAAAACTATTCACGGGTCGCGATAATTTACTAATGCAGTTTCAGGGAAACAGATTGATTGAAAATTGAAAGTAAAGGCGCGTTTACATGTGAAAGCATTGGAAGAGGATTTCAGACACTTGTGTTGTTTCAGAAGAAACATGATAGTCGTGTGAACCTTCGAATTCCAGAAATTATTCCAGGAATTATTGATTACTTATTGTTAGCATACCTGAGTTTAATCATAAATCAAATGGGGCACGCTTCAGGCTAATTTCGAAAAATCGTGGCGGATGAAAGAAAATTGACATCCTTTAAAATCGCATAACTTTTTTAGAATTTGTCCAAACGACTTGAGATTTTTTGAGAAGCTAGAACGATTAGTTTGCTAAGTGACGACTTTCTTCGTTTTGAAAAAATTGCAATTGGTCTGAATAACAAAAAAAAAAAATAGTAAACATCGGTTTTTTTTAACTTTTTTTGGGGGCCTGTAATGAAAATTGAACAATCCCGTTGGTAGATTTAAGTAAATTGTATACATACACTGTCTCTATAGTTGATTGATTTTAATTTAAAACCGAGGAACATCGTATTAATTATATTATAATTGTAATTATAATTTGGTAATACAATACGTTTTGAATGTCGTCATACGAGAATTCTATAGAAATTTAAATAATTAAGGAAAGAACGAGATAATGTTTTATTAGACTTTAAGCTACCCGCATGGATCGAACAGCTGCGTTACGAAGGGTTGCTATCTTAATCCTCCCATGAATCTACTCAAAGTTCTATAAATTATGGTTATAGCTGGCATTAATACGTCAGAAAGGAAAAACGTTCTGGTTAAAGACATTAATTTATGACACGGTAAGGAATAAAAGAATTAAAAATTCACCACAAGTTACATGTATCGTGTGATAAATGGGCGAGGTTCGGCATACCTGCTGTTTTGCAACCTAACCTCAAAAACATTAAATATAAGAATTAAAGTTAGCAATACACTAGGCGGCAAAATCGGCTTTCCTCCGGAAATTTGGCAACGTTGCATGTCACTAGGCATAACTCAGTAATTCTAGTGACATGCAACGTTGCCAAATTTCCGAAGGGAAGCCGATTTTGGCCCTTAGTGTACATCAGAAAAGCGAGAGAGAACCACAAAAGACAAGGGTAGTAACGCATAGTGGACAAGAATAAAATAACGGGCAGCACAATTAAAAGCGGGGGTTGAGGACAGAGAACGAATTTCCAAAGGTGGTAAAACTGCGTTTTGTCCACGTTGTACACTAAGAGCCAAAATCGGCTTCCCTTCGGAAATTTGGCAACGTTGCATGTCACTAGAATTACTGAGTTATGCCTAGTGACATGCAACGTTGCCAAATTTCCGAAGGGAAGCCGATTTTGGCCCTTAGTGTATGCGAATTGTCGATCATGATCAGCGAATCGTGGAAAAATATTGGGATCATCTAACTCAAGAAATTATGAATGCTATAAAATGTGCATCAAAAAGGACACAAATTTTTCTAATGCGAAGGGGGACACGATTTTTAATATTTATTTTCAAAGTTTCTTTTTATTATGACATTCTATTTCTATTTTTAATTTTTTTTTATCGACTTACGTCAGAAATTTTCTACAGAGAGAAAGTTATCGGAAACGGTTCAATGGCAGCCACTCTTTGGAACGATTTCGAAACTCGTTCGAAGGATAGAAATGGAAGAAAAGCAGTAGCGAAACTATCAGTCACAGGGTCCTGTGAATTTTCATACAGCGACAGAGCGCAGCTTATCAAGTCGAATGAAAAATTCTGGCTATTGAAAAGTTTCGACCCCGTCGAGTTCCCATGCCATCGAGCGAGCAGCGTTTGCAACGCAATTCTGCCCGTTGATTTCCATAGATATTCGTTTTCATCATATAACACAATGGGGCGTAGCGTTTCCAAACGCTAAATTCACGGCTGGAACTTTTTTTTCTTCCAACACAAAAGAAATGGAACTACACGTTACAAAAGCAACGAAAAAGCTCGATATATTTCCGTTAAATCTGATATGAGCGTAAAATTTTAAACTTCTGACGCGATAAAAGCGTATTTTCATTTAAATTCACGAGAAAACTTTTGAAAAATAAAAATTTGTCGCGAACTCAAAGCTGGACAAATTTGTAGAACATTAAAGAATATTAGATTGAAGAATATATGCAGAATAGTGATAAAAATAATTTACCATTGAATATGGGCTGCTCTTCTTATTATTATTCTACACTATTCTTTATAAGTTACGTTTCTATTAAGTAAAATAAATAAAGTGGCGGTAATAGGAACACTAAAGTAATTGGGGTAATTGTATTTTTAACCAGACAACATTCTTATTGGCAAATCTTATTGGGAAACCAAGTGGGGGCGTGGCTTAGATTTCAGCGCTGCGGTGGTAAGTTGGCAAACTATTGCAAGTAGGCCCGGATCCCACCAAACCTTCCGACTAAGTATTTATTAATCGAAGAAGTAAAAACTTAGTGTTCAAAAAAATTTAGAAACACTCGTTTTTGATAACACGTCTATATAAACACTGATAATCGTATGGACTTCGACGGATTTCAGCCTACTGACAAGGAGAGTATTTTAGGTGTCCGCCTCCGATGATTTTGATTTTTGGATATGTTATAGAGGACCGAAAAATAAGAAATACGTGTTTTTTTTTATTTTTCCCCGTTTTCATATTTGGGGGGTGAAAACTGCGTTGAAAGTTAGGGTTGAAAAATCATTTTTGTGGAATTTTTGGAAAATCTGGTGTGTCAGTGATATTTCGCATTGAAAGACACAAAATTCGTCCATTCACACTATTCCCCTATCTCTAATAGTTCTCGAGATATTCCACAAAAATGATTTTTCAACCCTAACTTTGAACGCAGTTTTCACCCCCCAAATATGAAAACGGGGAAAAATAAAAAAACACGTATTTCTTATTTTTCGGTCCTCTATAACATATCCAAAAATCAAAATCATCGGAGGCGGACACCTAAAATACTCTCCTTGTCAGTAGTTTAATTTTCTGTCACTAGATGGCGCATCGAAATTCTGGGTTTCCGAATACGGAAACCCCTCAGACACCTCGCACATGTGACAATGTCGATTCCACTTCACGACACTGTTCCCACGATAGTCGTGACAATTTTTAGCTACAAATTCTATCTATCGATTCAATCGACAGCGTGTCACATGTATTTCACGTTTCGTCCCAGCGTATATACTTAGGGAGAGTTTCCATCCGTTGGCATAGTCTATCGATGGGTGGGGTTCGTTTCACGTCCACCACATGTGTTACTAATTACGCCGAGCCAGTCGTTTCGCACGGATCGAATATATAGAGATTCAAGGCTATTCTTCGACTCCCCTGTTCGTCATCGAGTCACGCGCGACCGTATCTCGATCTCACGCACGATTCACCGGTTATCGAAAGGAGAGAGACGCGCTAGGAATCCCCTGAAGTTTGTTGGAATCCGGCCGAGGAACGTAGACTCACAGTGTAATATAGGGTGGCCCGGAAATCGGGGCACAAACAAGACGGGGAGGGGGTGAATGTTCATCATAAAATAATTCGAAAGCTCAGAACGAAGTTTTTAATTTTGAAAATCGGTCAAGTGCGCGTGCACTTAGATGAGAATTGCAGAATGTGGCAGTGAATATATTAAAATTGCGGTTAAAATGTAACCCTGTCTAAGGATAAGTCGAAAATGTAGGATAACTTTTTCATAGTACGGGTTTGATTTTAAGAAAATTAGTTTTAAAAATATTTAACAGTAGAAGTACTGACAAGTACTGTATATAACTACTTCTACCAGATCAGTCAAAATGACTGGTTATTTATAAAATACATTATGCGAGGAAAATAAACCTTTAATCATATTTTATTCGTTTTTATATTGTTTATTGTTAAAAAATATATAAATAATATTAATAACTCGAAAACCTCTATTTGTACAGTAACTTATTTTTTAAACGTTTCCTTAAACCATGAGTCTTATGTCGTTTCACGCCACTGTAATGTGCCAAAGAGTTGTTACCCGTAATAAATGAATAAATAAAAAAATTATACACTAATGTCGGAATATTATAAATTGGTGTCTTTTGTTGCATTTACTAATATTATAAATTCTGTTACATACGTCGCTATTTTATTGAAGTGCATTGAAGTATAAGGCTAACAAATACAAACGTCAATTAGATTTGCCAAACAATATTGCTAATTTTTGGCAAAATGAAAAATCGTAAAATCTGTCGAATATGGCATTCAAAGTTTACTGGATAGTAAAGGTGTACGGATAGTACCTAAGGTTTCTACTTTCTGCAACTTCCTCCCATCATTCAAATTGATCTTTTCCTGCGACCTGGTAGTAGAAGTGTTGGTGTGCGCGCGAAAGTGTCGTACAGACTGTATAAATTGCATTTGCCAGAGGAAATTATATCAGGCTCCCAGGGTCGACTGTAATTGCGAGGAAACTTTGTTTCATTAAAAACAACTCGATTGCTACTTCACCGTAATTACCCCACGCCGCAATCACCTTTATTTCCGGTTCCATGAACAAATACTACATCAAGGAAGCGATTGACTTCGAGTGTCACGAAAAATCGCTTTACGCACTCACTTTCATGTACAGGGTGACCCGTAACCAGAGGCAAATTCAAGAAATTGAAATTTGTTTGTTATTGCTTAAACACCTTAGCAGTTTGGTTGAATTGCAATTGTAACATAACACGATTAAATTAATAAACATTAATTCTTTGTATATCCAATTGTACATGGATTGCAAATTTGACGATCTGTAATTCTAAAAGTATCGAGTAATTTATTTAAATACACCGATAAATAATTATTCCTATATAATAAGCGGCACTAAAAAACTGTAGATATTAAAAAAAAAACTATAAAATATCGTGATGCCTATCATGAAACTCAAAAACTTAAAAATATAATAAAAGGAGCGTAGGTGTTTTTAAAGAGAACATAATTATTAAATAAAAGGGTGATTAAACAAATTACTTCCACGATTCGTGAAATCCAGAAGCGTAACAAGCTGCTGGGACATGCAGACGTTATCGTGACGCCAATTTCGTCGTACTCTTCCTCTCATCCTCCCTCGCATAGTTTTCGCCAATTTTTTTACTCGCACCCGCGCCGTTCTGCGTGCCTTTTCATTCTAGGCTTCGCTTTTGCACTTTTTTCTTTTCCAGCTCATACCGGGAGCTCGAATCCTCTTCGAGATTCATCTTTTCAAGGCACTCCTCCTTATTTTGCCTCCTCCATCCTATCTAACACACTTTACCACACTTTTTTTATTGACTTACAATTACATGCCACACAGATCAATTAATTTGTCAAAAAATTCTATCATTTGATGATGAGATATATTTATGTTTATATTAATTATAGATAAATTCACTGATCATTACATTAATCACTGTGCTCCAGCTTCTTGGTAATTTCAGAATGCTGCTTTGCATACAAGTTCTTCGGTTTCTTAGTAAAATATTCTTGGAATGCTCTCGGTGCACTGTTCTCATTAATGAAATTCCTTTTCACCTAGAAAGTTCTGTAAGGGTTGAAATGAGTATATCTAGTAATCTGAAGTTCCTTGTTCGGATGAATACGATGAGAGATCTAGAATTTCCCACTCTGTTTCACTTAATTTGTATTTTGTTTCGTTAAACGACGAGACTATCAACGACCGAAGCGAGAAAAGTAAAATAGTCTCGTCATTCTTTTCCAGTTCTTACGATAAATATTTCACTTGTTACTTCACTAAAGTCATCCTTCGAAGTCATATGGTCAGACAAAACTCATCAAGTTAATATAAGGCAATTCGCCCGATCCGCAGTACGTAACAATAAGAATTTACACTTTTTGCTTTTGCTTTCGTTGCTCGAAAGTAATTTGCGCGCGCAACTTGCCGACAGTCTTCTGTCTTTCCCGGCTAGCCTTAATGACTACAACTTATCCTCTTTTTTCCACAACGCTAGACGGTCATTGACGTCATTAATTGCGACGACCATCATGACCATGACCACAGACAAAGAAACTGTGAGATTCACGTACATATTAACGTTTTGCACGTCGACTGTGCAACACAAAATTAATGCATATTCGACGATGCCACAGCAAGTGCATAATTATAATTCTGTTTTGTTTTGCTTTTGCTTCAAGCTACGATTTCCCGATACAGTCAAATAATCTCCACTATGACTGAAAGTATTTATTTTATACCATAACATTTTCTAAATGTCTGAATGTTGTAATATTCACGTATTATTCCTCGAATATCAAGTATTTGCACGGGTTAAGTCTAGAAAGTGGGTCAGACTCTATTCCAAGCGAAGATAAAGATAACGTTTAGAAAGAAATGTTGCACGGGTCAAAGAGCTCTATCTTCCTGTGACCACCATTTTTTTCAAAAGGTAATTTTTATATACGAAATACATAAACCGATTCATCTCATCGTTATCTGCATAAATCTTTAATAAATAAACGCTTTACGAGATGTTTTGCATATTACATCATAAAATTATTCTAAATTAAAGTCGGTTTATTATTGCTGACACACACTTCGTGTTGTTTCCTTTTTCATTTATAAAATGATCAAACATTTATCCAAAAACCTTCTTCTGACTCCAATATAGATTTCAACACAGGTTGAAACTCTGGAGGGTAAATTCATCCCTTAGCTGGGTTTACATTAGTCCAGTCCAGTGATCCAGTGCAGCACTGGATTAGAACTGGAATAATGTAAACAGTGTGTTGATTCCAGTACAGTGCTGTCATTCCAGCAGATTTCAACTGGATCGAAAGTCTACTTTTCGTCCATCGAGATACACAACATTCCAGCGTTGCTGGACTGGTCTAGAGGGCTCATTCCAGTACAGTGCTTTCATTCCAGCAGATTTCGACTGGATCGAAAATCTACTTTTCGCAAAAGAAGGATAAAGAAACATAAAAGTAGACTTTCGATCGAGTGGAAATCTGCTGGAATGACAGCACTGTACTGGAATCAACACACTGTTTACATTATTCCAGTTCTAATCCAGTGCCGTACTGGATCACTGGACTGGACTAATGTAAACCCAGCTTAATGTAAACTCAGCTTTAGGCTTGACCCACCGCAGCTAACAAAAACACAAAACCGTAGTCGCTCGATATTTTCCTCTTGGCGACGCACAGTGGGACGGATCGTCGTTTAGGTAGGCATTCACTTCATTTTTTACATTTTTCATCATTTCTTGATTACTAGCTTTAGATTACAGAATTTAGATAATGATTTTATAAAAAAAAAAATTTATTTTTTGCGAAATTTTTTTTTATTTTTTGTGAAATTTTTTTTTTATTTTTGTGAAAATAAAAAAAAATTATTTTTTGTGCAAATATTGCACCATTATTATTGAAAATAATAAATTGAAGCAAAGTAGTACATTTTTCCAGACTTGCACCTGCTTTTGTGCAAAAAAATGTCAATTTTTCAAAGGGTCGGATGCGGATGGATATAAAAATTGAATTTTCTGAAACTGAAATCTATCCAGAATTAAGAGGTATGCTTGAATTTACGAACAAATACGAACATTTTTTTTAATTTAGAAAAATACGAAAATTGTAACAAAAAATCTTAATTTGACAATCGAATATAAGGATTTATATTTTTCATTACAAGAAAAAGACTAACCCGATCCATAAAAAGACTATTCCAATGTGTAAAAGCAGATAATTTTCTAAAAATGGAAATTTAAATGTTTTTTTAGAATATTTAACTGAGGAAGCCCAGAACGCCCGAAATAATGATTTTAAAAATTACTGCGAATTATACGCAAAAAGAGCAGCCGAAAAATGACAAATCAAGATGTTCTAAATAATTTATTAATGAGCCCCGATCCATATATATGGATGTATATATATGGAAATCAACATGAAGGGACTCTTGAAGTCCCATTATTAAAAAGAGCGACGAGAAAAAAAATGATTATTGTATTTATTATACAATATATTACCTGTAATCTTAGATTATAATCATTAAATGATGAAATATGTAAGAAATGAACTGAATGCCTACCTAAACGTCGATTCGTCCCACTGTGCGACGGTGGTCCTTCGAGTAAATAATCGACACACACGTACAAGTTTCACGAAAACGACTGATGCGCATTAACAATATGTTTTGCACGCGCGTCGCGCGTATTAGCCACGCGGGTTTACCAACCCAGTACTACCAAGGGCACAAGTGCGTGTGTCACGTCGTCGACACACAGCCAAAGCATTCTGTTATACGCGCCGGCGCTTCCTGCAGTTAACGACCTCGATTGCATATAAATGCTTGCTTAATGATTTCGAAGTAAGGCCGAAGACCCCGCCTAATAAAATCCTCCCTCTCTCCTCCACTCTCTCTCTCTCTCCCTCCCTCAGTGTCGTTAGCCACTGCAGTCTATGAAGACTATTTTACACGAGTCACTATCAGACGTTAGTCACAGTGCTCACAGTGGTGCAATAAACGACGTGCAAACAAACGTGTGTAAATGGCAGGGCTGGGGAAAATTCGAAATAGTTTGAGACAACATACTGAGAACTGTAATATTTCCATAAGCAAAATACTATTTCATTTAATGCTTAAATCAACTAATATTTGAAAATACTATTTCATTAAATGCTTAAATTACGAGCAAATACTATTTACTATTTGCACTCGGATTCGAATGTAGGAAATGGGGGATCGAAAATAGGAGCTACAAATTTCAAAATCAAACGGATCATGTTGCAAGTGTTTCTAAACGCAAACATGTATGTTTACATCGTCGTCAGTCAGTCAGTCATTATTTTAAATACTAGGTGTTCTAAGACATCAAAATCAGAAAATAAAAAAAAATGGACTTATGTTTTTCCACTGATATCCTCATTTGTCTCCAAACATTAGTTTCAATATTAGTTCATTATTGAAGACTTGTAATTGGAAAAGATTATCAATGGAAATGAAGGAATAATCCGATATATTGGTTTACACTTCCCCGTGTTTTAATCGTGATTAATTCTCGAATAGTCCATAAATTGAACATAAATGAAAAGGTCACGGTTTCCCGAGGAGAGATAATGTCATTTTCCTTATCAAACAAAGGATATACCTTTTAGGATATTATATCGCTACACACTGCACCTTAGGGAGAACCTTAACGTGATTAATGCGAATAGCTTCCGAGGGATAATTATTATTAACCTCTCCCATAACGCGCCATTCACGATAAAATATTCATATACATGCTAAGAATATAAGGTAGAATTAAGTTCAAGTTTACCTTCGAATATTTATATTTTTATCTATTTCAGAAACATTTATTCTTTATGAGAATCTTGCCCGAACGAAATGTGTGTAAAAATTGAATCCCTATAGAATATAGAAGAACAAAATAAAAAATGATAAATAGTAAATCGTGTAATCTACAAAAAGCCACGTGATAATTTCTCATAAAAATATAAATAAAACATACAAAAAAATTTATCCATTGCTCACTTAGTTTTCGAGAAAAAGTGGTTTTGGATATGACTATTTACTTTCGACAACTTCCGCCAAGAGACTTCCTAGTAGTAAGCGTGAACGGACAAGGAAAAAGTGGGAGGGAGAGGGAAGAGCGTAAACACTTCGCGCGACTCACTCCTCTCTCGACTGGCAAACGACTCATACCACGGGTATTCTCCCGGGTATGACGGGCAAGTCGTTCGTGACGCTCTACTTCTACGTTTCTAACCGATCAGCTGATCGATCAAGAAACGAAGGATGCCTGGGCAATTATTCACGATGTTAGCGCAAATACTATAAGTAAAAGACAATTATTGCAAAATGTTAGCCAATATCAGTGTGGTTTCAAACAATTCGAACCTTTAACGAAATAAAATTATTCGGCTCCTAAGTATCAAGTTATTTCAAAGGTCTTTGTATATTTCGCTGAATCACTTTGTGACGCACTGCAATCGTGTTTATTCTTATTCATGCCAGTTCAACGTACGTTTTCATATTCGTGTGTCCGTACGGTGCGGAGATCAGCGCAGCCCAAGCCAGAGTATAGTATACGCATACCTTGTGGGTTCTCCCACTCCCGTCCGCGTCGTCAGGGATACCGCGCGACGCTAAAGAGGCGACCGTGACAATATTGGCTGCGTTCAGAAACTCAACCGTTGTGAAGTCAACAGTGACCAGTCCTGTTCTGCTCTTACAAGTTACAAGAGAAGATCCCGAAGCCGGAAATTCAAAAAATTCGGAAACTTTGTGGATATGTAGGGAATTTCCTCCTGATTACAACGCAATTTTTTTTGCTGCCCAAAATCACTCTAAGGGGGTGAAATTAACCCCTGAAAATTTTTACTGCTCCACTATTTCAATTTTTTTTTATTAATTGATTTTTCTTTCATTTTATAAGAACAGAAATGTTTTCCATATATAGCAATTCTCAATTTTTTTTCATTGAAAAAATATTACATTCTTTATGATTTTTTTTCTATATGAAAATGAAAAACCAGAAAGATGGTGCTCGTTGCAAATGGAAGATTACTTTTTGACAGTATGAAAAGAATTTTTATTTAAAAAAAGCAGCTGGGGCGGAGCAGGAGCGAAGCAAATAAAAAATTGCTACAATCAATCCAATTTTCCACACCAAATCGGTTCCAAGTATTTCGGATAATTGACGCTCTACAGTAGTTTATTTCCGCTACAAAACCGCTCACTGAACGTGTTGAGAAGTTGGCAAGTGAGCGGTAGCGTTCAGAGTAAAATTTCTCAACGGTTGCTCAACGGTTGAGTCTGCTGAACGCGGCCACTGTGCGGGGAAAGAACAGTTGGAAGAGGAAGCAAGCGCGCGAGGGGCCCCTACACTGGACAGTGCTATGTTGATTGTAGATATTTAGTCACTGAACCGTACTTAAGTAAAATTGCATTTGATGCGTGTACATATTAATTAATTCAAAACACTAGGCCGTGTTTAAAAAAAAATATTTCTTTTAAACCGAGCATTATTCCAAGCATTCAGATTTTATATAAAATTAAGTGGCAACATAATACGGTATGGGCCATTTTTACACGCAGTGAGACGATATTGGATTGCAGAAGTTAAGAATACTGAAGATGAGTCCGTCGAATAGAATTCACCTTTTTTTTCACCTCCCACACCTCGTACACAAAAAGATAACTCGGTCAAACTTTCGGTGGACATGAAAAAGCACAAAGTAGCGCGAATCATTGGCTACGGAAAAAGTTTAAAAATGTGCGGCGACCGAATAAAGTTTGCTTCGAAAGAAACGGAGGATTTATTTTTTCTCACTGTCAAATACGACTACATCTTGGACTGTACTTCGAAAAATATCACAAAATACCAGAAATAGTAAATACTGTTATTTCTGATTTGTAATTTTTATGTGTACAGTAAATACTGAAAACTGTTCACGCACTCTCTGTCAGATATTCACTCCTCGTAAGTAGGCAATGCAATCGCTGCGCTGGCACTCATGCCTTCGACAGTTGAAATCTTGCCAGCGTATAAAATATTAAATGGATTCCTTTGTGTGTTTCTTTTCGTAATAAAGTTCACAGAAACATAAGCCTTTTCGAAGAATCTGATAACTAGGAATTAACAATATTAGTTTTCACTTGGATTGGAAATGAATTGATGTCCATTCATTTCTACCAGAGATGTGTAAATTTGTTATTTAAATAATAAATACTATGATTTTAAATAATTTATTTATTATATCTTATTCGAAAATAAAATGTTATTTCTTACTTGGATTCAGGTGGGAAACAAATAATAAATGATTTCTGGTTTTCTTTTACCTACTTTATTCTATACATTATTTTTCAGGAAGTACATAGTTCGCAATTCATATTTCCTTTAAAACTACTCTCTTCTCAAATAAACTATCCGAAAGTCTATTTGAATTTGGCATATTGGTCATATTTGCTAAAGAAAATATTTGCTTTATTGGAATCGACGAGGGTAAACGTGTGTTGTATTTTATAAATATACATTTTATTGCTGTATACGCATCCAGGCTTCTTAATTCCGAGGTTGGATGTTGAAAATATTGTGCTATCAGATGTTCTGATGCAGTCATTTCAGGATTATACTTTGCTTACAGCATCAAAATCCGAGAAGTAATAAATAATAATTAAAATTGTATTTGCAAATAACAATTAATTTTATTAGTTTAAATAATTTATTTAGATTTGTTCAAATATTAAATAATTAATTTTACTTTTACTTTACACATCCAAATATCAAATATATATTTATTTTAATAATAATTTATTTAAATATTGCTCAACTCTCATTTCACCAACACTTACACGTACAATAATAATAATAATCTAAAAAGGCACAGTATACTTTATTTTATTCACAAAAATAGAGGAAACTCTAACGAACACACGACATTGTTTCAAACTATCCCACACGCATCGCAACGTACACATGTAGCATAAATTTATTGTTGTTAAAAAAGCAGGACCTACGCTTGGGAGCCTCACTGTCACCTTTCATGCGGTTCGAGATTCAAGAATCAAGAGGAAACTACAGGCTTCCAGACGTAGTAACCTTCAACTGTTTGAATGTTACTTGGGTTGTTTGTAGAAAACTTTGCGAGAACAATTTCCGGGGAGAGGAGAGAATCGTTCCGCGTAAAAGAGGGTTGTGACGACGCAGGCGCCACGTCTCCGAGAACGTTGTCGATATACACGCGACTCTCGCACGCGGAATCGACCGTGGTTCTTAGTCATCGCGCCACACATGTGCAAATCGGTTCTGTCGCGACACGCGCCGAGAGACGCGTAAACTGGAACATGAAGCGCCCATTAAATCGGCGCGCGCGGCAGGCGCGTTTAAATTGGACACACATTATCGATATAATTAATATTACCGAGAATGGTTAAAGAAAATTGAAATTCGTAATTGAAAATAATTATCGATGGAAATGAAGGGATAATCTGATAAGGGTGAATGCACCAGTAAATGAACAGTTTTTATTAAAACCAATAAAATAAGCAACTAATTAATTAAAAACTTCTTTTAATTTCTTGCTTCAAGGCAAAAATAATTTTATAATAGTGTTCATTTATTAACCGTAAGTGTTCCTTTATTTATGCGTTTATCCTACTTGGGTTACTCTTCATTGTATTTTATCCATGATTTATTCCACCATAGTCCTACTTAATAGTATATTTTAATCGAGAATAATCCTCCTTGAATAATATTTTATTTTAAATAAGCTTCTCTGCAAATTGTCAACGAAATATAAAACACATGTACAGATTTGTCTGGAAAGAAGATATCGGTTCGGGACCGAACGTCACTTTCTTCCGGGACACGGAGTCCTTTCGGTTTATCTTATTGCCTTATCGCGTGGAATGATAGAAACTGCGAATGAGCGAGAAGGGCACTCAGCTCCCCATTCGCCGCGGCAACAACAGAAGAAATGGAGGAGATAGCGATCACCTTATTTCGAGCCAGGAACCCCCGCCCTTCTTTCGAGACACTAGTGTACTATATATGTTACTCCGCGACACGTGTTCGAAGAAAATACCAATAATATCTTCACCAGACTCTATTCTTTCTCCCTTCCTAGTTTCTACAGTGTGTTTCATTTAACTGGATACATTTTTGTAGTCGGCGACTAATCGGTAAAAAAGGCCGATCGATCGGCTCTCTTTTTGTGAATATTTAACCATTTTTCTCTCCTTTTTCTAACAAGTTTTATAATTTTTCTACTAAAGTTGTACCGACTAGGCGGTTAAGCCGACTATCCGGCCACTTTTGTAGTCGGCGACTAATCGGCAACTAAGATCGGGGCCAGATATATTGGCCGGTGAGTTTCGTGAGGAGTATTCTCCTATTCTCAACGTTTTCTGACTCGCTCTCGCCTTGCCAGAAAAAGAGTGCGCCAGAAGTGGTGGGGATAGCGCCAAGCTCTTGACGTGTAGGCCAAACCGAGCTCTTAGCGTAGAGATACATACATCAGAATAGGTGTGCGTTAGCTGCGAAAACGAATTCACCGGCCAATATATCTGGCCCCTTCTCGCCTTCTTGGGGGCCGATTAATCGGCTAGTCGGCTAGTCGACCAAAACCCTAGTCGGTACATCTCTAGTAAGTACATTTCAGATTATAACCTCCGTACGACTGTCGCTGTCGAATTCCTCCTGTACCCTTTCACTATAAATACAGTCCCCAATACACTTGCGTGTCCATCACAATCCTCACGTTTTGTCAGTCCCAATTTCCCTTAGGTACCCCCGAAAAAATAGAGTTTGAACCGCCTGAGAAACACACAAAGGGACCACGTCGCGCTTTCCGTTAGCGGTTAGGCGGTTCCTATTACCTCCGCGTGCCCCTCAGGCACCCAAAACTCTTCTTCAGTTCCCGCGTATTTCTTTTAAAATTCAGTCAAATTTCTGGAAAACGAAGTGCGATATCAGAAAATTTTATTCTATACTTTCGACTTAGTTTTTCATATAGAATCACCCCTTACAGTTTCTGACACCTGTTGCTGAAAACTCTATATAGAGTAGGGCGTCTAAAGCAGGCCACGCGAATAACTTTCCTGCTTTAGGCGACAGAATAAAATGCATCGGAGTAATCTTGCTGCGATTAATTGCTGAATAAAAGGACGTTTCTTAAGTCGCAGGTGGTCCTCGAAATCCGTAAACTTTTTATTACTTCCGGAGTGATTGTAGCATATGCTGCAATGATCGAATTATTTACTTTTGATAAACGTCTTGTGGAGGATGAGATGGTATTAAAACTTTCTGACGGTTTGAATCATCGAACGAGAGTGCGTCATTTTCCTGTTCCGGCGAATGGTAAAGGGACAATGTCACGTAGCCAATGATGCACAAAGAAATGCAAAACGTGACTGAAAAAGGTGAAATCCGATATTGCTTTGTTCAGAAAAATCGCTGCACGGATAGTACACTCATTTTATCCGAGAGGCTAAAGAATGATATGAAAGAAAGAAATATAACAAACTTTTGTTTAAGAATGACTAATATATTACTTGAATAGAACGTTTTGTATTTGAATACACTAAACAATTTATTTGTTTTGTTTTGATATAACGATGACGGTTGCGTACTTAAGCTCACTTCGGAATTTCAGAGTTCAATAATTGAAATCCATTAACAAGGGAACATACAGGGTTATCCACTGAAGACTGGCGGCACTCGCGCGAGGAGAAATGAGGACGGCAACGTCGCCACACGCATACTTACTACTACAATCATATGTCGATACATCCGCCATCTATGGGCCGTTGCTAAAAGTATAAGTTTGCGTAGATGGCCTATACGAACCTATACTTTTAGCAACAGCCCATAGATGGCGGATGTATCGACATATGATTGTAGTAGTAAGTATGCGTGTGGCGACGTTGCCATTCTCATTTCTGTGGATAACCCTGTACATATTGGCAACGAAATTCTGCTTTTATTTAAACTTATAGACACATTTCCCTTTGTAGTTTAGGAGTAACTATAATATAATTAAAGAGTCCTTGTAAAAAACACTGTAAATGCCAAAATTAAAAAAAAAGAGTTTTTTCTAAGAAAATGTTCTACGTGCCGATGGTAATACTTCAGTATAGAGTTTGATTTTTATCAATTAGGTGCAGAGTCTTCTACAAGGAGTCTTCAACTGGAATAAACACAGCAACGACTTGAAACATTTCTTCCTTCCATTAAAAGGACGTTCACGATGAAACGAGCCCCTTTGGTGTTAAATCAAATGAAACTAATTGTACATAATAAATCACGTCACACCGTAGGTACTACGAGTCCGACTTGCGCAGCTTGGCTTACTTCAGACACTATGAATCTAGCTCGTTATTTCGGTCGAAAGAGTTAATCACCCAATCCTTTTAGACTACCGAGTCACATATTCATTTTAAAGCGAGTATTTTCGTTAGACCATTTTTTTTTTGCGCATTTTACAGCGATGAAACTGTCACGAAAAATTTTATATCTGGTACCATTTAACCGACCCTCCGACTGCTTTAACCCTCAAAGCGGCTGATCCTTAAGGTCACAGTGTTGTCAGAGGATCACCGAGAAAGCAATAATTTTCCAGTTATCTGAATTTAAAAGAAATGTTATCTCCTTCAGTTCGTAACGGCTGCCGTTTGAAATGTGACTAGGGTTTGATTTCTGATCAAAACTTGATAATTGTAGGGTAGGAAGCGTCTGCAGGGGTGGCTTTAAACTGAACCTATTTTTAGCAGTGGAAATAAAAAAATCGATAGTATCGATGTCAGATAAAGATGATTATTTTATACCAAATCGTTTTTATTTAAGTAAACATCAAACAAAATCAACACTTATTATTTGATACCTACTCAAAAAAATCGGCACTTCAAAATATAAAGAACTTTGACAAACATATAGGCATCCCCCCCAAAACTTTGTTTGCTTCTTAACGGCCTTACAAGAAAGTAAGAAGTAAATTAATTTTACTAACAAAGCTTAACTTTTTATTAAAAAATGTCCCCAACGTAGTATACAACTCCAAATTCGGGTTTTTAATGTTTCCATAAGCTTCGTGAGATCAGATTATTAAATTGATCGAGCTTGATTGGCCAACGTTATTTAAATATCGAATGTTCAGTCAAATGATGTCCGAATAACCAAAGTTCCAAATTTCCATTGTACTTTAATTTTTCTTCTCAGTATGGAAAATAATCACCAACAAAATAATGTCGCGAAGGTAACCAAAATTAATTTCCACCAGAAATGTCTTTCTCCGCGGTCTACTAAATCAAAAGAGGTCTTCAGAATCATGGTCGAGTTTCCTGGATGTTCCACACGAACCGTAAGAGGCGGGCTATTATTCGTGAAATAATTAATTAGCGCCTTCAGTGACCCGGCTTTAAATTATGGCGTGCCCGCCCCGATGTAGCTACTATCTCCATCCACGTGATCGTTCCTTCATTCCGCTTAATCTGGATTAGTTAGTAAATTACAGAGCGTTATGAAGCATCGCGATCTAAATATTCCTGCTGTAGGAAATTAATTTGCAAATTGCGTTTAATACTTGGGGCACAACATTAATGAAGTTCTATCTCTCCTTTACTTAGCGCGAACAACTAAAATGAGGCTTTTTGAGTGCGAGACAGTAAAATACATTAATAGTTTCGACAATGACAACGTTTCGCTGGAATCCCAAAGGCATTTTTTGAGGAATGAACGAATGCCAAAGAATCCAGCAATGAAGTACTTTAGAAACTTTGTGTTCCCACGAATATTCAGTTTGCGCCCTGACAACAGTATATTGAATGTAAGAAAATCGTTGTTTAAGCGATTAATTATCCCAACGATGATTAACCACCCTCGAAGGCCAAGAAAAAGTCCCAGAATTCATTGACTCACCACTTTGTCGTCCACGTAGATGACCGAGGACCGGGGCGCTCCTCCAGCCAACGCACAGATCACCACCATCAGCACCATACGAAGTAGCACCATCTTGCAACCGCGATTCTCTCGAAGCCCCAACAGAACTAAAACTCACCAATCTTTTCACTTGCACCACCGTTCACGAGCAACAGCCCCACGAACCAACGATCCACGAGGGAGCGAAATCCAATGATGCACCGGGCAGCTGATCGAATCACCAGAGTCCACTGTACATGGAAGCTCTCAGGCACGTGTTAACAGTCGCGGAATCGTCGAAAGGAACGTGGACACGTTTGACAGAGGAACACTTTCCCTTTCTGTCGTTGACGAGACCCGCGGCACGAGGTGTCACTTCACGAGGAAAGGCTAACTTGACCGCGGAAGTGACTCCATCCAGCACAGAGGTGGGGAGACAAGAGGACGCGAGGATCTAAACGGATAGAATCGAAGATACGAACGTGCACGAGACGGCCTTTCTAGGAGGCAGACGGCTTGGTCAGTGCCACCCGGTGCACACTTTTTTCCCTTCCCACTTGGATGATCTCCCTTCTCCCTGCTGGTCGGCGTAACGCGTCCCACTTGCTCTTCTTTCGCTCTCGTTTCCTTCGCGCGAACCTGCCAACTTCCGTCAATTCGGCGCTCCTTCGTCGCCGGCGCCGATGACGATGACGACGGTTTCCCAGTTCGTGCTTTCCTCCGTGTTCGGACTTCCCGGCGGCTGCCACGTCCATCCGCCGACCTGAGGCAATTTTCGCTGCTTACAGTGGGCAAACTTACAGCGAATCACGGGGCTAACAAGGGACATCGAAATTTCTAATAGATAACAAATTTACTCTCATAATTGCTGGCTCAGTTTTGAGGTAACACAACCCTGAAGATGGAAAAGTGTCGTTCCATGCGACTGAGGAGACGAAGTAGAAATCAGACATGAAGTGGGAATAATTAAGTGGAATATAGATCTAGTAGATAACAAATTTACTCTCATAATTGGTGGCTCAGTTTTAAGGTAACACAACCGTGAAGATGGAAAAGTGTCGTTCCATGCGACTGAGGAGATGGAGTGGAAATCAGACATGAAGTGGAAATAATTAAGTGGAATATAGATCTAATAGATAACAAATTTACTCTCATAATTGGTGGCTCAGTTTTAAGGTAAAACAACCGTGAAGATGGAAAAGTGTCGTTCTATGCGACTGAGGAGATGAAGTAGAAATCAGACATGAAGTGGAAATAATTAAGTGGAATATAGATCTAGTAGATAACAAATTTACTCTCATAATTGGTGGCTCAGTTTTGAGGTAACACAACCCTGAAGATGGAAAAGTGTCGTTCTATGCGACTGAGGAGATGAAGTAGAAATCAGACCTGAAGTGGAAATAATTAAGTGGAATATAGATTTTAAAGTGAACCATCTATGTATTCTTAACTTGTTAATTAAAGCAGACGTGTGAATTCGGTATTTCAAAATACCACCGAGTATCATGAATGTTTAACCCTTCGTGGTCACGCGGGGTGTATTGTACCCCAAAAGCAATTTTTGATTTGAAATTCCGCACCTTTACATCTTCCTAAGGGGATTTATCGCAAAAAAATAAAAAAGTTTTTACAAAATCTGTATTTTACCACAACGATGGAAAATCGCTCATTTTCAACTACAAAGTTTAGCATATCAAAATTTACATTTCTAGAAAAAGACTATTAGACCATGACTATATAATTATTACGAATGTAGAATTATCACTGAAAAGTTAAAAAGTTCAAAAATACGAAAATGGAAACTCAAAAAATGACGCTGGGGTACAGTGAACCCCGGGTCATCAACTTGCGATTATATGAAAGTGTGACCGCGAAGGGTTAATAAACATTAGAAAATATTGAAACATTTGCTTATAAGAAACCTTGGAGGAACTTTGCAAAATATTCAAGCTGATGACCGAGGCTTCCAAGATCGTAAAGATTTCTAAGAAATACTCATTTGGTTAATAGGACTTAGTCATTCGAAGCATGTAGAATTTCCCGCGCCGTTGCGGTTCAAAGATGATTTATCACGTTTCGGAAGAAAAATGTGGTAGGAAACCAGAACCATGTTCCTGAGCAGAACCCAGTTCCTGATCAGTTTAGTATATAAATACCAAATAATAACTTTATCACGATACAAAATTCCAAAAAATTATTAAATAATTATGGAGTATTTTTAAATTTATACGCAAACATTTGCACTGCTCCCTTTGCATCTTAAGTGATCAGGAACTGGGTCCTTGACGCCATATATCGCCTATCAGAATTCAGAAATAATCGAGACCTGCATTCTCTATTGGAACGATATGTTCTATACATATAATAAAATACTATAGCAGGTATCGCTGTCATGTAGGTTAAGAATTTGTACGTTTGGGTAGGTTCTTATGTAAAAAAATAGTTATCTAAAAAAAGTTTTCTCAGAAAATACCGAGAGAATACTCGGAAGTCGTAGTAAAGATCTTGTAGAAGAGCCCCATGTGGTTCGCAAGCCAGAAGTTGGCAACGAATGCCTTCGAATCTACTTCCAAGGAGAGTATTTTAGGTGTCCGCCTCCGATGATTTTGATTTTTGGATATGTTATGAGGACCAAAAAAATAAGAAATAGTGTTTTTTTATTTTTCCCCGTTTTCATACTTGGGGGTGAAAACTGCGTTGAAAGTTAGGGTTGAAAAATCATTTTTTTTTTAATATCTCGAGAACTATTAGAGATAGGGGAATAGTGTGAATGGACGAATTTTGTGTCTTTCAATGCGAAATATCACTGACTCACCAGATTTTCAAAAAGTCCACGTTCTCTACGTAATAAATTTCTCTTCATGATTTAGTCTGAAAAGTTGGTTCTTGGGATTCTCACAAATGTAAGAAGGTAAACAAATCTAAATAGTTCGAATACAAAAACAGCTATGTACGACTAGGAATTCTCGGAAACTTGCTTTTTAACGATGAGTTTAACAAAGTTATTAAAATACATAAATATGAAATTTTCTGATTCATGAATTTTAACATAACTTAATGCTTAAAAGTGCCATTTTTACTGACATTACTAAAGCATTTTGAAAGATAAAAAATTGAAATCTTCATTTCATATTTAAAAGGTGAAATACCATTTCCTACAGAAGCTACTTCCACATTGCGCAACTCATCCAACGGCTCGGATAAAACGGAAATCAGAGATCGTAGTTCAAAGACTTAGTAATCTCGGTTATCCTGGGAATGGTGCGAAGCGTTTGTAATCAGCGAGCTGGTAAAGCGGAACGTCGTCGACCAATGATGTGAAGTGCAACGTACAAAGAGAGAAGGGGGCATCTAATTCTAAGACAGACAACCCGTGATGAATGAAATGCAGGCGAAGCTGGCTGAGAAAGTATTGCGGCGAATCGTTAAGGAAAAACGGAAGCTAGTACTAGAACAGACCGGATGCCGGAAGACGATCAAACTCGGCCAAAGGAATAAGAATCGTTATCTCAATGAACGTGCCAACGCTGGTTGACCTCGTTCTGCCCGCCGATAACTCGGGATTCTTTCCTCTCTCACATCGCACGTCACTGTCTCTAGAATATACGTATTACATGGATGTAATTCTGTGCAATTAACGTTGCTTAAATACCTAACGCAACGAAGTTAATATTGAAGAATTATCATAATCAAAATTTTGCGTATTGAAACCTTTGCGCCGCTCTGAGACGCTCAGAACAGCACTAAATTAGATGAAAATTATTTTTTATTTCTTATGTTTGGGACGTGTATTAATGAATATATTGTATTTAAATATTAAAAAATTTCCGAGTTGTGTATGTGTTGTATTGCAAAAATTTTCGGAATCACTTTTTTTCCAATGGCTAGCATGATAACTTGAATAATTTTTATTCGATTCACTTGACATTTTAATAGTGTCTTCTATAATAAATTATTTACAGAATTTTAGACACAATTGAAGCTTAAAATTTTACAAAAAAATTTCGGTAGAAGTTGGTATTTTTTTCAAATGTCGAGTGTGTTCACAAAAATAAATATTTTGACAAATGCCTGTGTACTACTTCCGTAGTAAATGTCATGTGAATAATGCAAATTTCCTTTAAAACTACTGCAAGAATAGAAAAGCACCAGCAACGCCATTTTATTTAAAAAAAGTATTTACAATTTTTTATATACCTCAAAGTCCTTAAAAATGTTTTCTATTTATTTTGTAATTTCGCTAGCAATGTGATAGAAATAAATAAGGAAAGGATCTAAATTCCATGCCACAATAAACTGCACAGATATCTGGAAGGTATGGTTGCAAGTTAAGTGGTTATCGTATTTACAATTTTTTATATACCTCAAAGTCCTTAAAAATGTTTTCTATTTATTTTGTAATTCCGCTAGCAATGTGATAGAAACAAATAAGGAAAGGATCTAAATTCCATGCCACAATAAACTGCACAGATATCTGGAAGGTATGGTTGCAAGTTAAGTGGTTATCGTATTTACAATTTTTTATATACCTCAAAGTCCTTAAAAATGTTTTCTATTTATTTTGTAATTCCGCTAACAATGTGATAAAAATAAATAAGGAAAGGATCTAAATTCCATGCCACAATAAACTGCACAGATATCTGGAAGGTATGGTTGCAAGTTAAGTGGTTATCGGTTAACAGGAGCATACAGGTGTGATCGGTAACTTACTTTTCAAATCGGCGATCGGTAGGACACAGTCAGGGAAAAAGCCCCTCGCCTTTCCGATTCGGAGTGACGTGCCTGCCGTACGATTCCGCGGTGCATCATGGTGGCCGTTTCTGTAATTCCCAGATGATGCGAGGGCAATCGTAGAATCTCGGACACGCTCGGGCTTCCGGTCCTTCCGACGATCACATTAGTGCTTGCACCTTTTCCACCTTTGTTCGTCCCTCTCTTTTGCACTGGCCGAACGAACCTTGTCGGTTTGCTCCGGTTTCGCCGAGTCCGTGGAAGCTTTTCGCAAGGTCTCTGAAAAAAGAAAAGGCACCGGTGTACAATCGGAAAACTTCGCATCATTAGTGGATCAGGGCATTGACACGTTGCTTCACGCGGGTAAACACAGCAGATAAAAATGGAGGCCGCGCGGTCAGAACACTGGAGGCTTTTGTTCGATCTAAATCAAGTTCAACAATAAAGCCCGAATTTTCTAATATCAAAGATGGGCAAAATAATCGAATAGACCGTTGGGTTCGAAGAAACTAATCGAACTTTTAAATGAGTAGATTACATTACATTTTTTATACGTGATCTGTATATAATTCACAAGCCGTTTCGATTATACAACATTCTAAGTGTGATAATTTTTTTAAGTCCTTTGGTCCAATCCCAAATTTGTCACGACAAAAAATAAAATAAAATTTAGGAATAAACCAGGCCAAAAAAATAAAATTGAGGAATAAACCAGGCTAAAAAAATAAAATTGAGGAATAAACCAGGCTAAAAAAATAAAATTGAGGAATAATCCAGGCCAAAAAAATAAAATAAAATTCAGGAATAAACCAGGCCAAAAAAATCAAATAAAATTCAGGAATAAACCAGGCCAAAAAAATTAAAATAAAATTCAGGAATAAACCAGGCCAAAAAATAAAGTAAAATTCTGGAATAAACCAGGCCAAAAAATAAAGTAAAATTCAGAAATAAACCACCCCAAAAAAATAAAATTGAGCAATAAACCAGGCCAAAAAAATAAAATTCAGGAATAAACCAGGCCAAAAAAAAAATTCAGGAATAAACCAGGCCAAAAAAATAAAATAAAATTCAGGAATAAACCAGGCCAAAAAAAAATAAAAAAATTCATTTGGTTCAAGAACTCGTATCCAAATAGATTACAAAATATTCATCCTAAACTTATGCACTTGAAAAATTAATTTTGCGTATACTTTTTCATAATTTCTTTTGAAAATTTTTAATAAAGCTTGCTCGCATTTTCTGCATTAATAACTTACTCGACAGAGAAATAAATTCAATGCTTATCATTGCAATTCATTGGAGTAGTCGAACAATGCTTACAAGGTTATATCGATAGTGGCGTTGAATCTCAAACGTCAAGGGTTCAAGGAGAAGGCAAGTAAAGAAACTCGAGCGATTACAATACCGTCTCATTAAGTGCGTCTGATAACCGAAATACCTAGACTGGATTATTTATAATTCTGCGAACGAAAGCGAAGAAGCTTCTCGTTCGCGAGAAATCGTTCCTCGAGAAATTATTGTCGTCTTCAATGAAACGATTCTTTGATTCGCGAACGCGTTGCTGCTTGGAACTCGATAAGATGCAACGACTGCGAACGCAGAAAATTACAACGAAAAACTCGATCAATGAATTACACATGCTTTTGATTAGGATTGGGACTCCGGTTTAATATCTGAATATTCTTTAAGTGATCGAATATTTTAGTCTTCGAATATTACTATTCGAATAAGAATCGAATTAATAGCAGATACGTCATTTTTCGCTAAAAAGTGATCATTTTTACAGCTGAAAATATATCCACTGCAAAAAAGAAATTAT
Organism: Andrena bicolor; assembly: GCA_960531205.1. Taxonomy (NCBI): domain Eukaryota; kingdom Metazoa; phylum Arthropoda; class Insecta; order Hymenoptera; family Andrenidae; genus Andrena; species Andrena bicolor. The sequence continues at coordinate 1,559,277 of OY482666.1, forward strand.
TTACAAAAAAAAACATGTTAACACATTGTTATTTTTATATTAAAAATTCCAAGTTATATAAGCCTATAAAATGTACCCAAAAAAGTTTTAAGTTATATATAAAGGATTGTTCCATTTTCAAAAAATTCAATTTTTAGTCTGCAGTCTCCACTATCAATATCCGACTACGAATATTCAAGTACCTATAGAACTATTTGAATATAATATGTAGTTAGAAAATAATATGTTATTAGAAAAGAAATTGGAAAACCCGGACTACGGTATTTTCCAATTTTCAAAAATATTCTTAAAAGTAACCAACTTCAATGTACAGTTTATACAGTTAGCCCAACGAGTGTGCAGTTTTGGAATTAAAGACTAAAAAAGTTAATTTAAAGTACTTGTCAATTTTACGCGTAGCAGCTATTTCAACGAAGCGTTCGGTAAGACAACAGACTTTTTCACTTAATTTTGATCCCACGGAGGTTGACAGCGACGGAATTCGTAGGAGGCTCTTCTACAGACGCGCTCAATTTTTCTTTACCTCTAGAAAGCTAAAATTAACCTGCGACAAGAGAACGCTTCCTTCTTTTTCGCCATAGCGAATAATATTCCGGGAATTCTTAGAACCAACTCTGTAAACGTTTCTTTCTACGCTGCCGTGTTCATCGGAAAATCCGTTGTTTCCGTTAAAAAGTTATAATTTATAAAATTAGTATTATAGTAGTGGTGGTTATTTAATATCCGAGTCACAATATAATTATGGCTCGAATGTTGGATATATTGCAGTTATTGCACATCGTTATTAAACAGATAGAGAAAGTGTAATATAACAAAGTTAAGTAAATGAATGGCAAAATTTCACAAAAAGATAGAGTTCTAAAGAAACAGCAATTAAGAAGAGTTTATTTATATATATTATTCTTATAATATTTAATTAAATATTAATTCAAGTCAAAATGCAGGATATTATTGATTATATGAATTACAATAAATTATATTATTGCAGTGCCAATGTGCTCATTTGTAATCCATAATATTCCGAGTTTGAATCAGCTGATAGTGATGTGCGTTTGTAGCACGTTTTTGTGACACGGTGTCTGATAGTAAGAAAGTTAAGTAGTCACATGGTAGCGACAACGTATTTTTAAGAATGCTGTGAAGATTAATAGTCCGACGTTATATAGCCTTGAAAGAAAGTATGGCTGGCGCAAGAGACGAATGGAACTTTGACGTTTTGCACGTGGCTTATGGGGTGAGGAGCAGCCAATGTCTGGCAACTGGAAGTTGCACAGCTATTGGATCGCAGGTAATACCTGGTTAAGAATATGGAAGGTTTAACTATGCGCTTCTGATTTCCTGTGCTCTACATATGTATATGTATTCCGTAACATTTTTATTTTTTGAACAAGAATCAAAATTAGCCATATTGTGTTGTCCCTTGCAGGGGCGCACCCAGAGGGGCGCCAAGGGGCCCTGGCGCCCCACAAAGAAGGGGACTTGTAAAAACAAAAGAAAACTGGATTTTATTCTTTAAATAAATTTTTCTAATCACCTAATGAATTTTATTGGATTTGCATTCAAAATATTTTTAAAATATTCTGAATGAAACGTATAACAGGCTTATATCGATTCGCCGTATTTGTAAATGCAGATGTGATTCACAATAACGTGGTAATTAGGGCCAATTTGGTACATCGCCGACGTGTCCCGTCGTGCAAACGGAAGTGACTGCTCGGATCGCAGCGCCGACGTTAAAAAACAAACAAATTATCGTTACGGCATATGGGACCTGTTCCATTCCATTAAATAAAGATCTTCTATCTTTTTCCTGATGTTAGTTACATAAACCCGACTGTGTTGAGATAAGATGACTTTTATTGAAGAAGAATCGTCGATTATATTTACTTAACTTTCAGAAAGTCCCATGAAAATATTACCGGAAATGTCTAACCATGGAATCTCAAAGCACGCAACGCTACTCTCGGTAAGACATGACATTATTGTTTGACCATTTAAGTAAGTTAAAAGCTGGGTCTGACAAAATTTGAGATCGACTATATTGGCAGAAGGAAAAAATTAAAATCAATAAAAACCAATAAAAAAGTAGGTAATACATGTTTGAATGTAGTATCAAATTTATAAATTGTTGTTGAATCAATTACTAAATTCTTTATAAAACTAAAGGCTTCAGTTAATCAACAGATACCTACAAAAAATTTCACTCACTGTCAAAAATTATATTTTAAAATAATTATAATTTGTAATTAAGTATAAAGGGTGGCAAAAATCGTTTTTGGTCCAAGGCGGTGGTAGAGATAGATCGAGCCCTGGTTAAAAGTAGTTGAACCCGAGCGCATTGGCAAACATTTCTAAATCCGTGTATTCTCCCAAAATAATTAAAGTGTTAAAAGGATTGTATATTTCGAAAGTTATTTAAGATTTAATATCGACCGGATTTATTAATTGTATATTTCGGATATGAATAACTCTTGTATGATCGCCTACGTTGCGTTACATTCATTTTTTAATTAAACAAAGTTTTTCAATTCCTTTGGGCTATTTCGGTAGATCAGCAGTAATATAAAAAAAACTAAAGCAAGTATAAAATTAGAAAAAAAATGTAATTTTGGATACATACAATGGGACTGAATTAATCTAACATTTAGTAGATGAAAAGTATAGGAAACCAATTTGTTCGTAAATACATATTTAAGTTTTCTGAATCTTCAAACTTTGTAGATGAATGATTTTTAATATAATTTATATTTCCTGTCCCTATGTAATTACATGCATGTAAACATCCTTCATTGTTAATTCACAAAATTGTACAGTATTCATTACATTCAGACCAGTAACAATACAAATGAGGTATCGTTACATTCAATGAAAATATGTCGTTTGGAAATAAACTACATTTTATAAACAGCATAAAAGCAAAAATGCGGTGTGCTCGAAACTATACTTAATGCAGTATTTAAATAAGCGAAAAACAAAGGCTCGATTCCTTAATAAAATTCCCTTACATAAAATGACCTCAAAGACGCGAGAAGAAATAAGCGATCCCTAGACGGAGCAGTCGGATAATTTTTTACTGGGCAGCCCAGCTGGGCCCTCTGTCACACTGAAATGGAAGCACGTGCGTCACAAAGGATACAAAGTCCTCGCACCGAACGTCGAACAATTACAACGGAAACGGGGGCGCGGGAAGCACGCCAGTGTCCAACGCGTTCCATCCCATTAAGTAAGAAGTAAGAAACCTTTCGTAATTCGAACGAGGTGACTTATCTCGGCAAGGAAACCGAAGCCTCTTCTATGGTTTCAGGGGGGGACACACGTGAAAACACATCGTAGCATTCTCACAAGAAAAGTAATCCATTCTGTCGAGAATCCTTCCCATAAATGAACACAAACCAACGTCACTGACTCGTTCATGAGAAATCACCTTAAAATTCAATTCAATCGCGTTTCCAACGGTATGCGACTCGAAGCAAATGCTCCCCGAATGCTTTGGTAAAAATATTCCGTTCTTACCGGACGAGCGCAACCTTCCGTTTCGAGGAATTTTCACTAGCGACCGCGAAGTAGAGCGAGCCGTGTTTACGGGGCAACGTTAAACGGTCGCAGCTGAAACCGGAAAACAGCGTCCCGTGTGCACCGTGGAAAAGACGACACGAAAGGAACCCCACACGTACGGTGCGCCGCGTGCCGCGCGACTGACGCTACTTTCCTTCGAGGACCCACCACATACCCCCACCATTCACCACAATCTTCTCTCTCTCTTTCCCTCTTTCTTCCACGGGACACTACAATGAGCCGTGTAGTGCTCGCACGTATTGTCCTGTTTCGTTGCATTTCTGCGTTTCTGCGGAATTAGGCGCCCGTTCCTGCAGTAATAAGTGAGCAGTATTTAAATAAATTTTTATTAAGACAGTCATTTAAATAGCCTAATAAAAAACTTATTTATTACTCCAAAATTGAAATGAGAAAGAAAATACTGATGTGTTATTTTACATATATAAATGAATCAATTAAATTAATGATTTTTGTTGGGATTATGAATGACTAGCTTTACTACTCGGCTTCGCCCGAAATTTAGATTCCGCTTTTATAAAAAAAATTTGTTTTAGTTTCTTTTGTGAAAATGGTTCATTCATCTAGATTAGTCAGGCATAATGAGCTGAGGCACACTTCGTGATCCTAGAGTTTATCGTTCGACAGTTTTTGGGCAACAGACTAACACAGAAACACCTAAAAGCTTTCTGCTTTATATATTGAGATGTCTGACTTTTTTTATATCAATACCATTGAATGTTGTTTTCTGCGGATTCTCTCTGAAAGGTTTGGATGACGAAGTAAATTTTAAATATACGACAGTGAGTATGTGTCTTGAATGACCATGTAAGCAGAGATTGTGATGTAGGATCGACTCCAAAAAAACAAGTGATTTTTTCCGAACTATTACCAAGTTTGCAATTTGTTATTTAGTATTTTCCAGGAGAAACAGAAGAGGCCGATCGGATTTTGCTTGGACTGAAATTCGAACTCGGTGTCTGCCGCTTCCCGGACGACTACTTTAATCATAAGGTTTAAGCTTCAAGCCTTAAGGCTTATAGTTTAAATTACACAAAGTCGGCGACAAGACTTTTTCTTACAATTAAACTGATTATACTATCGGAGCGCGACCCAGTTGCCACTCTCTGGTATTTGAATATTCGAATACTTAGATTATTCGAGTATTCGTTAAGCTGGGTTTACATTAGTCCAGTCCAGTGATCCAGTACAGCACTGGATTAGAACTGGAATAATGTAAACAGTGGGTTCATTCCAGTGATCCAGTACAGCACTGGATTAGAACTGGAATAATGTAAACAGTGTGTTGATTCCAGTACAGTGCTGTCATTCCAGCAGATTTCCACTGGATCGAAAGTCTACTTTTCGATCCAGTGTTTATCCCCTCCATCGAGAACACAACATTCCAGCGTTGCTGGACTGGTCTGGACGACTCAGTCCAGTACAGTGCTGTCATTCCAGCAGATTTCCACTGGATCGAAAATCTACTTTTCGATGCTACTTTTATGTTTTTTATCCTTCTTTTGCGTGAATCTATTATTATTACACTCTACCACTTTCAACCGTTCAGAAACGACTGGAATAATCAAGAATCGCCTGATTTCCAGTCGAACCACTCGCTGGATCCAGCGACTGGAATAATGTAGACCAGGCATGGAACTAAAGTGAACGCAGCGGCCGATTTTCGGAGGCAACGCCTCCTTTCTCCCGCCGCGCGTCTTTGTCCCCGCGGCGGGCCTAGGAGCTTCGAGCGCCTCAGACCCGTACCATATGAATCGCGCGTGGCGCATTGGGGCGACATTGTATCAATAGGTTTCCACATCGACCCAGAGAGCACGATTGTCGATGCGTTTTTATTTTGTCAACGCGCCACGCGCGGTTCACGTGGTACGGGCCTGAGGCGCTCCACGAACCTGGGCCGCCGTAGGGGCCAAGACGCGCGGCGGGAGAAAGGAGGCGTTGCGTCCGAAAAACGGCCGCTGCGTTCACTTTAGTTCCATGCCTGATGTAGACGTCCACGTGATTTCCAGTCAAACAACTCACTGGATCCAGCGACTGGACTAATGTAAACCCAGCTTTAGGCCCCGTGCAGACGAGCGGTTCCCGGTAGTTTGCCGCCGCGGAAATACGACAATAATGCCGCAAAATATACATATATTTTATATATCTCTCCATATACATATGTGTACTGCTGGCACACAACGTTACATGCAAACTGCAACAAACCGCTCGTCTACACCGAGATTTGCTTTTATGCGCATTACTGGATTCGGACGGTCGAATGATATTGATTTGATTAATATTTATAAGTATGTATTGAACTTGGTTCTATTAAGGATTGATTGCCAGCCATCCTACAAGCAACTCGAAAGAACATCGTGCGTCGGCGAACAGGTATTCGACTATCTGACTTTCTCGTAACATTGACGAAAATGGTAACGGTGATTTGTTACATTAATAACCGAGAACCTTCGCATAATTAGAAACAAGTGTCGAATATATTTTTCTTCCTGTATAATATCCTCGAAAATGGGGTCAAGGCTTGTGGCCCCCGTTAAAATTTGCATACCCTGGGTAAATGAATTGGGAAATTCGAAACAGATGTATTGTCTATTGGATAATTTAAATGTTTTTAGGAAACCAAAGATGAGATGAGAAAATATAATTGCTTAATAAATTTTTTTACCGTCACTGCATTTCTGAATTTATTTTTTCAAGTTTCTTTATTTGCTAAGTGTAAAAATTTCTTACAGTTACTATCTCCGACAAATTCAATTCTAATACCTCTTTGGAGAAAGATTAAAAAATCCGATCCTAGTTTCATCATAATAAATAAATAAATAAATAAATAAAAAATAATGTTATTTTGTCGTAGTAAAACGTCGCCTTATTTACAAACAAAAACGATTATTACCTTCTTAAGCGAATATGACACGAAGCGGGAAAAATAAAATTGCACGAGATCTAGGATACTCGAACCTGAAAAAACAGGTCTAAATATTAGATTATTCACGTCAGTCAGTCCTAAACCGTCGTTGGTCCGAGTTCACTGCGTTTCGCTCGTCTGAATGCAAGATGAGTATTCGTGGAAAATTCATAAGGTTCCTGCCTGCCTAAGAATAAATTTAATGATGCGGCGTCGTACATTCCTGTGTGTCCTTTCATTTCCTTTACACTCAAGGAAACTAGTTGTCGAAATACTAGCGACACCAATAAGATATAACGCTCGATTTGAATAACTAATTATGTTACAAATACGCGAAAATGCTGATTTTTATCATCTCGTTTCTAGAATTTAGGAAATTTAGCGGTTATCCAACTACTTGTTACACAGTAGAGGTTCTTTAAATGAAAAAAAATGGAAAATTTTAAGTAAAATTTATAGATTTGGAAAGGTAGAAATGACATTGACTACTAAGGTTTTACTTTATATTAATGTGGCAGATATCACACTGAAACTAGTAGCAGAAATACTGAGTGCATGCTGGTCAGGACACAAAAAAAATTGTTGCTTTTATCAAAAATTTTGGATCTATTTAAATTGCTCAATCTTGCATTCGTGCATTCATAGACTTTTTAAACTTACCTTCTCCCGATGTGATGTAAAATTGTCACGGTTCAATCAATTTTTGCATTATCAAAATTCACTAAAATACTTCTCCTACGCTGGACGTTGCTCAATTAACGTGAAAACCATAGTATGTCTTCCTACACATGCTCGGTTACTAATTCAGTTCATTACCAACACGTGTCAGCACGTAACTACTTGATGAGATATTACGAGTGCCGATATTAGGCGCACTTTGCGAATCATAGGAAGGCAGAAATACCGTGAAAATACTCGTTTTTAAAACAATGTACGACTTGATAGCTCAACAGAATTGAGAAACTAGAGTTTTAGGGGTCCTTCTACTTTGATCGCCGAAAAATTAAGCAATGTGTAAAGATTTTTTTTTTCCAGCATTTTTTCAAATTTCAAATAAATTTTTTTGGAATTTAAGAATCTATTCTTATAATATACACTAACATTTAATTCCGAAAGATTCTTAATCTGTATGAGTGTCGCTATTGGGAAACCAAGAATTTCGATACGCCAACTAGTGACAGAAAATTATACTACTGTGAGTAGGCCGAAATATAGACATTTTGTGAAAAACGAGTGTTTTTAAATTTTTTTAAACACTAAATTTTTCGATTAATAAATACTTATTCGGAATGTTTGGTGGGATCCGGGCCTACTTGCAATAGTTTGCCAACTTGCCACCGCAGCGCTGAGATCTTAGCCACGCCTCCATTTGGTTTCCCAATAGTCCCTAGCTCAATTAACAATTTTTATCGAAAAATAACCGAGATGTTTCCAACGAAACACGCGAGAATACATCCTTTTGAGTGTTTTGCCAACCATTTTTTTCAAACCGGCGCTATTTTCTTATTTTTCTACAAAAATTATTAATTGAGTTAGGGACTATAGCGACACTCGTACAGATTAAGAACCTTTCGGAATTCTTTGTTTCGGGTAAGCCTGGTCGGGAAATCACCTACGCCGTGATATACAAGATATACAAAATATACAATTTTTCCCCAAACAATTAATTATTTTGCGAATGGTGTCCATCATTTTTCAGCAGCGGCGCGTTAGCGGCTGAGCTGGCCGTGGTTCCGGCGTTGTATTATATTTCCGGCAGAACACCCACTCGTCTTCGCGTATCTCTTAACCTAACGCACTTTTATCTTGCGGGAAACGGCTGGTCGTTGGCCCACGTTACTCTTTCTGATATTGATCCAACAATCGTCGTCTTTCACGCGTTCGTTCCTGAAACAGTCGTTTTTTCCCCTCATCGTTTCTCTCCTTGAGTAACGTAACTATTGTTATACTCAGCGGCGGATTTAAGGGTGAAACCACTGTAATGGTCTGCAAAGTAAGGGTGTTTCCGGAAATTTTTTTTTCAACCAAACGACGCAAGTAAATCAATGTATTACTTAGTATAGTTGATATGTATATATTGAATGGTAAAAAAAAATTTCAGTCAAATTCATGATTCCGTTTTGGGTAAAGACTTCGTCAAAATGTGCTCAGCGGCAAAATCGTTTTATATATGGAAAGTCAAAAATATTTAGAAACTAGAAGCCTGCGTCTATATAGCACGTGGCGTAAACAAATTCAATATCGCAAAAGATGACAAAATGGCGGACCACTGAAGAAACTTCATTTTTGGGGGTAAAGATGTTGATAAAAAAAATAGGAGGCCGTTAAAAAAAAAAACGAACGGTAATAGAGATGGGTTTTTCGCAGAATAAATGCCCATGCTCATTTCAAGTGGAGGTATAGTTTTCTCTGTATATTGTCAACGCGGTGGAAAACTTCTGAGAAAAACGCTTTCATGTTCCGCTTGGTTCAGTCGCCTGCTTGGCATCGCTTCGCGGAAAATATTATATCTCCGTCAATTTTACGAATTTCTTCATAAAATTTGGGGAGAGCATTCGTAAAACATATTTCTTTCAGAAAATGTAAAAAAGAAAAATCCATGTTTCCGATTTCTTACAGTGTTTCCCCCCCTGAAGGGTGGATTTCGCCTTATTGGACCAAAAAAGGTGGGTAATTTTTTTAATAAAAACGGCGCGACAAATTAATTTGATGTTTGGCTGGCTGCTTTATTGTATCTTGAGCTATTGTTCTGAATTTTTGTGTGGCAGTGAAAAAAAGATGGCGAACCGTTTTTATACAAAAAATTACTATTTTTCGGCTCAACAAAGCGTAATCCCAGGTGACACACGTTCTGAGGGGCCAATTTTTCGGGAAAATGAAGAGGTAGTTTACTAAAAATGGGCCAATAAGTGTAGTAGTACAGGAAGAAAAATAGAAAAATTTTAGATAAAATATAGGATTGAATTTTAGGATGTAATTCGTATTAATCTGATTTTTATGCGCTGGAATTTCTGTTAAAAGGTGGCTGGGCAGGCGATATAGCGAAAAATCACGGTTCGTCGACGTGCACGTGAACGGCCTTTGAAGAACTTGGTCGTTCCTCGAGGACGTATGATGAACGATCCTCGCCGAAGTATCGTCTGGTGCCAAGAGCTGCAAAAAATTACCATGATATTGAATACAAGCGGCGTGTTCGTCGTGGAATAGCGGTTGCATAAATTACACAATATTGCAAGTACACTGGATGAAATTACTCTGGTAAAGTGAAACGAAGGAATTTAGAACAGAAAAATAGCAAACTAGGTGACTACGAAATTTTGAGTTTAAGAAAAAAAGCATATTCAGAGATGAGGAGATTAAAATATTAAGAAATTATTACACATCGACGGTTTTGGTTGCAACAATCACGACTCACATAATTTCAGAAGACATAAAAGTAGCAATTTTTTTTTTTCATAAAACTGTTGTTCAGCACAAAAATCTCAGAGATTTTTTTATTAATGCTCCAAAAGGATTTTAAGGGAACAAACTTCTTGAGGGTTGATAACTGGCATTCCAAAAATGAGGAACTTTTTACTTATAATTTTTTACAGTCTAGACTTTTACAGAACTGGTTGCATAATTGAAAGGGAGGTGCTTCCATTGCATAATGAAAGACTAGATAGAAAATTTAGCATAATATGTTTTAATATGAGACTTTATTTTTGGAAACATTTTTTGTAATTAAAAAGTCTGTCAATTGCACTTCATTTATAAATATAGAAAAAATGGTAATTTAACAAAAATCATCTTTGTAATCGTTCTCAGCCTCCCTGGTTTTTTCCATCTTCTGTATACCGTTTTAGAATTTAAAAATAAACGATTCGTTTTGTGGCGTACATTTTTAAAATATTTTAAGTTTGTCGTGGAAATTGAACTTCTGGTTAGTAAAATAATAATTTTTAATATTTCAAGGTCCGATTTACTTAATGTTAAACGAATGTATTTCTTATTCTTATATTGGTATGTTTAATAACATATTTCCGTGCGAAAAATTTAGAATTTATTTGCCGTTAAATAATTTCGACAGAGAGTATAGTACGTAAATAATATTTTACGTTATTTTATTTAGAAACGTAACATTTATTATTAGTACAAACAAAAATTATTTTGGAATAAAGATGCTTTCAACATTATAGGTATTATAATATATCTAACAACTTCTTTCAATGTGGGAATTACTATTATTCCAAGTGAATAATCTACGGCAACATATGTTACGAACAAGGTATGCGATTAGATGGTGGATTCTGGTGGAACTGAATTCTGGTAATACGAAGAAACCGCGAATGTGCGTCATACTTACGTAAAAAATTGTGAATGAACCAAATAAAGAGAAGGATAAAAACATTGATACAAGGGTATCAAAGTGATTCAGAGGCAGACGCGGCACGCCGGAAGTCACTGATTGTTTCGAAGGATGGTGACCTCTGTGTCTCTGTCTGCTGAGGGTCAATCGCCTTTTTGCCAATTAACACGATCCCTCTGCCGTCGTAAATTAGGGAGAAGCTGCTATTAACTCGAACCCAGCAAACCAGAAAATTTGGCAGTCCCCTGTGACTATTTCAGACACAATAATGAAGGAAATTAATTTTTAGAATCTCGGTGTTTATCCACCGTGGTGGGTCAAAATTTGTCTGAGGACTAATGAAAACTGTAATTATCTACTTTTGTTTAAAAGAAATAGTATTTGAAAATTTCAATTTCTTTGCTGATGCAATTTTTTCATAAATGCAACGATGCATCTGAAAGGGGTAATTTCACTTTCTCTTTAAATGAAGTTATATAATATTTAAATAGATCGGTTCTTTTTGTCATAATGCTTATAGATACGTTAGTTGACGGTGTTCAGGAAATAAATAGGTACTTGTGACACACATATTTCAGATTTCAAAATTTTATTACTTGAAATTCAAATTTTATTTTAAACACATTTTACATATATCTAATGGTCAATCGTAGGACAAAAACAGAAGAACGTCATTGGTTTATTAATTAATATTTAATTAGTTTCTTTGAATTTCTGTAAATTTGTAAAGATAAAGAATCCCGCCTTTGCCGACAACCACTAGATGGATTACGTAGGTGTCGCTATTTTCAACTGTGGTATACTATCATCGACTAAGTATAGAATGTGATAGCACAGACCAGAACCACCGAAACTGTGTTACCGACCCATAAATTCAGGACTGAATTTAGCGGCCTCTACTTATGAACAGTGTGCAACTCAGGAACTACTCTGAAATGTGTTGGAATACTGAAAGGTGTACATATACGTGCTTCCATACGTGTGACTTGTTTAGACTCTAAATTTTAGAGTGAGATAAACATATATCACGATATTCTATACCTATACTGAGTGCCGCGAGCGTTCTGTCAGTAATTGATTCGTTTAAATTTCTGAGTTTTAATCGTACGAAATTTCTTAGACTTTTCACTGATAATAATAATTGTTTATTTGGAGCTTATAAATATTATTCATAACATTACGTTGGTAGTAGTATTATTTTTGCATTAGCATTATTAGCAGTGTAACAGTAGAAGAAATTTTGTTATATTATTAAGGGGGTAGACACGGGTAATGCAGTGCCCTGTATACCGACACAATCTGGCCCGAAACATGGGTCCTGGATTTTTCGTTTTTCGTTCTTATATGAGCATATTTTGGGCTGGGCGAGGTCTCATTCGAAAGAGGAAGGTTCAATGCGGAGCGCTCTGCTCATGATTCAACGAGATTGTGTTGATATGTAATAATATGAGTGTCCAAAGTAGAGCAAAAGTTGACAAAATACACCAGCAGAATCCAAGCATTGTTAGGTCACTAAAAGAGTTTTGTGACTCAAACGGTGAGCAGAGAGCTCCGCATGGAATCTGCCTCTTTCGAATGAGACCTCGTCCAGCCCAAAATCTGCTCATATAAGGACGAAAAACGAAAAATCCCAAACCCATGTTTTAGGTTAGATTGTCGGTATTACAGGGCATTGCATTACACGTGTCACGTGACGTGTCTACCCCCTTAATGTAATCCTGGAGTCCTATAATGGGGTACTGAGATTATGAATTTACTTAGAGCTAATTTTTAAAAAACTTTTTTTAATAAATGTTTGTATACGTAATACATGCGTACATATATATACATATATATATATAGAAACAACGATAGCTCTGTAGGAATCAACCAATCTACGTCATTTTCTGAGATCAGTGCAGAGTCAGCAGGGTTGCCGGGAATGTTCTTGATGGACAAGATTATCAGTGGAGGGGGAATACCCGCGGAAGACACGTTGCGACGGACGTCGCTACAATAAAATGATTCATTTCTTGATCATACCATACCATGGGAATAACAATGGAAAAAAAGACCAGAAATCCATAGATTTTGGTTTGAAATCTGTAGGTTCGTAGGTAAGATAAAAAATCCGTAAATCTGCGGAAAAATCAGTACAGGTCGCGTTACACTTCGCTGGGCAGGGTATATCGCAGTGTAAACGCCTGGGGTGGCGGTGCCGCAAAACTGTCCAAAAGCTGTGATACCAATCAGGCTATAACCATATTTGCCTGACAACTAGTGATGGCATTTGAAGCGCTTCGAAGCGCTTCGAATCTATATATATATGACGAAAACTTCGAAGCGCTTCGAACATGATTCGAAGCTCTTGAAAGCCTTGGTCGGCTTCGAAGTCTTGGTCCGCTTCGAAGTCTCGATGGGCTTCGAAGTCTCGAATCTCTTTCGGATCCGTATTTACAGAATGCCGCCTGGCACCCCGTGGCGAGGACAACACTCCCCAGTGCCGCACTGCCCAACACGGGGCGCCAGGCGGCATTCTGTAAATACGGATCCGAAAGAGATTCGAGACTTCGAAGCCCATCAAGACTTCGAAGCCGACCAAGACTTCGAATCATGTTCGAAGCGTTTCGAAGTAGACGCCTGACACTCAGACGGATTCGAAGCGCTTGGAACCGACTCCGGAGTCCCATCACTACTTATACCTACCCGGTGCCCGCAACTAAGGGCCAAAATCGGCTTCCCTCCGGAAATTTGGCAACGTTGCATGTCACTAGAATTACTGAGTTATGCCTAGTGACATGCAACGTTGCCAAATTTCCGGAGGGAAGCCGATTTTGCCGCCTAGTGTACGTATACTTACCGCGGGTCTGGTCCTCAAACTTGAAAGTGACATTCTGGCAACCGATTAACTGACAGGAGATATTTATTACTATTATTAATAATAACATACGGAGATTGCACATCTCGGGGAAGAATGATTGGCGACAAGATGAGGAACACAGGACACGGTGCAGAGAGAGCAACCCGCTTGACGCGCTGCCCAAGACTAAACTGGTAGCGTGCAAACCGATATGACGCAACGAATCAAATCGAAGGAAAAGATTCGCTCACGTCAGCTTCGGTCTCTTTGTTAAAAGTGGCGTTATCATGAGAGGTGATAGGTGATGCTGGGGAAGCAGTGAATCGAAACATAAACCATGTAAAATGCACTCGCATTTATGAAACACACTCAGTCATTCCCGGCTCAGAGATTCGCAAAGAATTTTTAACATATTTGAGCTTCGAAAAAAGATCTTTCATCACAGACATTTGTGACAAATAATACCTACATAAATACGCTTTCATAACAAATATTGTAGATATCGGCGGAAAAGTGCACACTGTTGGAAATTGGAGCATATATAACAGAATCTTTTATCTCGCGACAAACTGAATTGTACAAATGATAAGGAAAAATATTAAAGCAAAGAGATGGAACGTTCGAGTATATATGCGTGCAAAAGATCGAAAGAGTGTCATCGCGATAAAGTAGTCTTGCACGCAGCGTTGGGAAATCGAGCGTCGACAAAGAAGCCCGGAAACATAGCTCAGTAAGTACGAATCTCTATGCAGTGTCAACGAACTACATAATCTCTATGCACACGGAATACTAATTTAAGAAGTAAAACTACCTGTGGCTAAGCATATCTCGCGCTTAATTGCCTCGCAACCGTCGTCTAAACTGTTGTCCCGTGAATAATGAATAATTAACTTTTAAAACCTGACTTTAATAATCATGCCCAATGCTGTTAATCATACTATTCTGCACCTGCGTACAATCGCAATTTATTTCGTAAATTTCGCAACGACGGTATTTAATGTGAAAGAATTTTTTTTACAACTTGCATAACCAATTTAAATGCAATTACAGAATTGTGTTAATTAAAGCGATTGAAACACGACAAACTCAATTTGTTTCACGTTAGGTTTACGTTTGAGTGATCCATCAAAATTGAGGACCTTGCTGTCAAAAATGAGGATCCATAACCTCATTTTTTACAGTTTTTGAGTTATGACGAATAATATCCGTAGAAGTAATTCTAAATCGTTGTTTAGTGGCACAATTTTAATGCCTACGCAACATTCGGGAAGCAGTGAAACAACAATTGCAAATCTGTAAAAATATTATTTATTTAAATAATCGGTGAAAATTTCGTTTTGATTGATTTGCAGAATGTTTCAACATTTTAAAAAATATTATCTTTGATATTGAAACAGTTCTCGTGCTTTTCTGAAATTTAAATAGCTAACTGTAGTTATGGTTGAAAATGTTGTATTTGTTGATATCTGCTGTTGTGATCTTCTCTATTGTTAAACCATTTTCGGGCACGGTGGCTTTGCCCGCGCGTTTGCACGTGGAAAAAGGATGAAGGCCGATTATACCCAAAGGATCGCCGTAATGTATGTGCCCGTGATTATGAAAGTGGTGTAAAGTCACGTATTTTTTGTTTCGAGACAGTTAGACTGTTGCATCTGGGCGCATTAAAAAATATTTTTCCATTACTGAACAAAGTGTTTCACAACATATGTATACAATGTACATATTTAAGCAACATTTAAAAAACATTAATTAAAAAAAGGAGTACCTAAAACTTCAAACGTGTTTTTCTCAAAACTATATTTTTCGAATTGGTTAACATGATATCTCAAAAAAAGCAATCACTCGATTTACATCAAAATTTGTTATATATCTTCAGTAGATGTCCCGTTCTCGTTAGTAGGTACTAAAACTAAGTCGATTTTTGCAAAATTAGAGTTTTGCGACTTAAAAAGCCAGCGAATTTTTGCATAAATTGATGTCTGTTTTAGACGCTATCATTTTTTTTTTTTTTTAATTTTTTGTATTTCTCATGTAATCTAGTTCAGGCGATAGCCACACTAATATAAATTACACAAATTTTTAAATTTTCTCATGAGACAACTACAACAGCTGATTTTATACTAACTATACGCATATGTGTTTTGTGAGGCGCTCTATTTGAGGCACTATAACTCCGGATACAACCACTATTTTTGCATACAATTTTTTCTTCGTATTCTCTACAGACTGACAAACGCAGCCACAAAGCCGGAAGTAAATATATTTAATAGTTTTATTTTAAAAAATTCCCAAAGTTCGCATGATTTTTCGTCGGTGAAGATAGGGGGACTCGTTAATTGCAATTAAAATTTCAAAAAGCAGGTTGTGAGCTAAACATTTGTTCGAATAGTGCCCCACTCCGCTAGCAACGCGGAAATATGCCGTTCGCGATAACCTCTTCCCCACCTACGATTACCGCACAGAGAATATGATCGAAATGTTGCTTGGCCGAATGCTTTCGAGCGCCACCAACCGAGATGGAGGACACCCGGTATATAAAAGCGAGCCGGCCGGCCGGCGAGGCTCGGTGCAGTCCGATGGGATAGGTATAGCCGATCCTCTGCTCTAGTGCCGTGTAAGATCTCGACAGGGGAGAACGTGCCAAGTTCCAACGACGCGGTGCCACGATGCTACGTTAACCGCGACCGGGAACAGAGAGAATCGCCGCGAAATTCCCTTTCTGGGCGCTCATCGAGCTACGGGTGGCGTGATTCAACCGGGACATCTTGTCCGTAATGTCAGAGACTCGTTCAACGAAATTTCGGGTTTGAAAATAGCAGAGGTGAGTGAAGAATCAGTAGAAATCGTCAAAAGATCGGTTTACGGGGGGCAGATGAATGAATGCTCGTGAGAATCTTACCTATTTGACGAGGAAGAGTCGCGTTGACCTCGGGATTAGTGATGAGACCGAGTGTATTTGTAAGTCTTATTGAAACCTGATAGAACAGTGTCTCTCAAACTTTTTCAGGCTACCGCTCTCCATAGTTCTATCGAATTATCCCAACCGCCCTCTGCCATATAAAGGGTGAACCATTTTAATCTTTCCACGTAGTTTAGGATAGATCGCCACAATACAACACGGTGTTAGACAGGTACGACTATTCCGAGCATTCTAAAGTTGCAGTCCGTCGAATATTATTGATGTCAAAAATATTTCATTGATATAAAAAAATCTACGTATGCGTTTACAGTTTTTCGCACTTACAAGGGAAGATCCCGAAGCCGGAAATTCAAAAAATTCTGAAACTTTGTGGATATATAGGGAATTTCCTCCTGATTACAACGCAATTTTTTTGCTGCCCAAAATCACTCTAAGGGGGTCTAATTGACCCCTCAAAATCCGGTTATTTTCCGATTTTGTGTCGTTATTCGTGAAATGCTAAATAATTTTTTATCAAATGATAGATCTAATTAAAAGAAGTAACTTTTGTCTTGAAACTTTTTTTCTATCTCGTACAGTTCGCGAGTTACAACACAAAATCGGAAAATAGCCGAATTTGCAGGGGTTAATTTCACCCCCTTAGAGTGATTTTGGGCAGCAAAAAAAATTGCGTTGTAATCAGGAGGAGATTCTCTACATATCCACAAAGTTTCAGAATTTTTTGAATTTCCGGGTTCGGGATCTTCCCTTGTTAGTGAAGTTTGTAGGGTAATCCTGTGTAAATTCATGTTATTAAAATCCTAATCGCCCGATTGTCTCCCGCTTAGTGTCTAACGGGGCGACAGCCCCCATCCCACCCCTTTAATGCCTAATGCCCCCCTAGCTAATTTAAACGCACCCAGGGGAGCGGTGGCGCGCACTTTGAGAGACACTGCGATAGCGCATGTTCGAATCCTCATATAATGTGCACCGGTCTTACCTACGCGAGTACCTATTTCTTTTGTTTCTTACCAGTTCAGTCACCCATATAATATACGCACCTTTGCGTTATACATACATGTATTTAATTAGATTAATTCCGAAGTATTAAGAAATACAAATTTGAATCCTATATGTGGGTACTTTAATGAAGACTTCGAACTCAGCTGACAATGAGTAATGCCAAATGTATTGCGGGAACATAAAATTGCCTGTCTGTTGTGAACTTTAGGTATTAAATTGAATCGTATTCATAAGTACATCTTGAACTTTGTCCCACCACTGATGGAGGTGCAGCTGTGCGTTAAATGTTTTTACCCTTAGTGTCAATATAGCGTCGATTTTTCTTACAATGGTCGGTGTCTGACAAATTGTGTTTTTTAAACGAAGGTGCACGATCTTTTGCATTGAATAGCACTCGTTGTTCGCGAAACTGTTTAACCCCCCTTTTTTTATTCAAATGAATAAAAAAAAAAAAATGCGAACAGTGAGATGCGAACTGACGACCTCGTGTTTACGAGTTGGAAGCGCTAGCCATTGGCCCACGCTGTTCGTCGGTCATCGGTTTCTATCAAATTTGTATAAGTGGATTTCAAATTTTTCAAAGTCGATTTTCTCGAATTTGGCTGAAAAGCGCGTCTTACTACTTTGGGAAATTAAAGTCCGAGTGAAGACCTTCACGTCCACTAAGTTTAAACAATTTCTGAATTGGTCAGTTGAACTAACTATGGTGACAAAATTTCACTAATTTCGAACTTAATAAAAGAACAATTTTTTTTATATCTGCTTGAATCTAATCACTCGTGAAAGTTGCGTGGACATTATATATGTGCGAACATAACCTTTAAAATTTTGTTTGATATACCTGAGCTGAATCAGAAGCACGTAAAATTAAAAAAATTTCAAAATTAATTAACTCCTGAATAAACCCTTATGCAATACAGTTCTTAGTGTATTTGTCACTTAGCTTTCCACGGGATGTCACGCAATTTCCTGGTTGCACCACGAATTTGACCGCATCCTGCATAAATGTAGATTTACAAGCGGTTTGTTTCCGAAATGCAGTAATATTATTGGTACAAGTCACGGGATAACACGATGTCTCATTTATCATACAAAAGATTTCAGTAAACGTAATCAGTGTCAATCATTGATTCCAGCATTACACGTCATTGATAAATTAACACAAATATTATTCGATGATATCAGAGATGCTTCAGAGATTTTAAATTCAGACTTTGTGAAGACCATCAAAATAACAGTGTATTATTATATTATTTTAATCATTAAAAGATTGTAAACAATTTTTGTTTTTGATTATCGATCGTTATCTCGTTGGTAGAAGTAATCGTTTTGGAGTCCCATATTCTTATCTAAAACAAATAAGTTATCTTTCAATCCATGTTTGCATTAATGCATATATGTAAACAATTGGTACTTATTGTGAATTAAGGATTAAGGTAATTAAGGAATTCTGCTCAAAGTATTGTCAAATGTAGTGGACACAGATATTCAATTCATTTACGAATTCTGTAATAAAGATGTTAATAAAAAATTTATTTCCTCTAAAATAATGGGGTCAATTACAGCCCCTTAGAGTGATTTTGGGCAGCTAAAAAAAATTGCGTTGTAATCACGAGGAAATTCCCTACATATCCACAAAGTTTCAGAATTTTTTGAATTTCCGGGTTCGGGATCTTCCTTTGTCAGCGGTAACAGAAGGCTAGGCGACACTATTTCAATTATGTAGCAATGTTTAACGTATGTAAAGAGCAAAAGGGGATTTTTTTTTATTAGTAACTAATATATCTAGGTACATATACTAATTAAAACTCTTTATACATCATTGTCTAATTCCACTTATTAATCTCTCACGCAACTTTCACTAAAAGCCTGTTAGCTCTCGAAACATTTTTTCGCTCTGCGGGGGTTAAACACATTTTTTTATGTCGTCTATTAGACGTTTCTAATTGTTACTTACAATTAATTACACAGGTTGAACATAGAAATCTCTACGGCTCTCAAACCATTCTTCCCATTCCAAACTTCGATCACGTACACGCATCACACACTATATAATGCCACGTGCATCCTTGCATAAAAAAATCTGCGTACATTCTACGAATCTCTTGATAGGCATTCCACTCACAACCCAATCTTTAAATCTAAATAGCCACTCGATTAATTCAGCTCATGAATTGGAAACCTGAATATCTCTAAAACCATGTGTTTTCAGACATGCAGGGTAGGTTGGGACGAGTGGTGGAACCGGGCACCCGATAATCCATTGGACAGAAATAAATCGAAAATGTAGAGTAAAACTTTTTTTGAATCGTACAGATTCCGCGAAACTATTGGATGCCCCTTGCGAGAATATCATTCCCATCGCTATAGACCGCGTACCAATTGTTAAATTCTCGTGGTGTCTATTCGAGGAATTAAGGGCAGCGTCGACGCGGCACATGTGCGACACGAGGAAACGATTTGACGCTTTGGGAAGGGAAGTCTGCTCTCGTAGGAGGGCACCGTGCCAGGAAGCCGATATTGCTGTGCACGAGACCCTACGGGGTACACATGAAATACACCTCTGCATCACGTCAACAAGCCTCTACATACATATTGATGCCCGGGCGAGACACATAGTCCGACCGTGATGTCTGATGGGAAACAAATGAAAGTCATACAGTACTTTATTTATTAGCAAAACCGACTAATGAGGCACATTTTCATCTACACTCAATTTCTCTAGACATTACACAATTATTGTCAACACCACTTTGAAGATATACACTTGGATTCATGAATCATGTGGTTTTTCTTCTAATTTTAAATGCATTTACACAATCAAGTTGCTTTACTTTAGTCTGGTTTGTTCCTTTTTAGAGAATGCGTCAGTTATTTGGTATACGCCTACAACATATACAATTGGTTATTGAAAAATTTCAGCACACATTCCTTAGGTTTGCGGTCTGAAAATTGTCGCACTATGTCATTCTGTTTCTGTTTGAGTTTTTTCCCTGTGTTTATACAGAGATGGCGTTTCAAGCATAGTTGCTTCTATTGCCCAACGATCTATAAAAGTCTCTATTTTTTCCCTCCTCTCTCTTCTCCTTTCGGGTCCCAGCAGCGAACGGAGTACCGGGAGAAAAAAGGTGGTGGTCACCCATCTTTCCCCAGTACCCGCCCCGTGATGCTTAACTTCGGTGATCTAACGAGAACCGGTGTTTCCATCACTGCCACCGCCGCTGGTTATGTCATTCTTTAACTATGATTATGTATGTGCCTATATCACTGAGCCCAGTCTCAAAGTGTAAAGTCTAAATTCGCCTTAAGCACTCGCCGGCAGCCCCGAGCTCCGAGCCCATAGAGAGAGCATACTGTGTTGAGTAACAGTAACATTTCTACGAGATAATATTTCTCGATACTTAATAGTGTGCTTAAACCTTTAATCTAGTCATCGTTATTAGATCGATATGACAGATTGTATGCGGTACGAGAATAGGAATTTGGTTTAAAAGTAATTAAACAAAATATTTATTGAAAAAGTAGCATTAATTCAATTTTTTTTTTATCTTAGGAAATTCGAAGAGAGATGTGGTGCCTAGTTTTGCTAATAACCGGAGTCGTGATGGCTGGAGAATCGGGACCCGAAAGGGACTATCCCGAAATACCAATAGAATATTCACCCTTGCCCGAAGAAGAAGACGCCCCTTCACCTCTACCAGGCATGCTTTATCCACGAGAAAGTGAGTCACGAGAGGTAATTGTTCCATTCTTATTAGTGATATACAATTAGGAAAGCAAGCAGATTGAAAAAAACCTTAATCTAGTAACAGCTTACGGTTTCATTTGACAACACAGTGTCAGTCATCATAATTACTCACCTGTAAGCAGGGTTTGAAAACTGTTATAATATCGATTTCGGTTCTGCAAACGGTTATGGAGAACCTTTATTCCGAATAACTTTATTCCGAATAGGAAAAACTTTTTTCTTTACATAAAAATATAAACAATTATAATCAATAAATTGTCCTTTGTTAGGTAAAAATTCTTGATGGTATGTGGGACTTCGTCGTTTCTCCATCAGGAGATACACTCAAGGGCTACAAAGAAGCATGGTTCGCCGACGATTTGTCAAAGGTAACAGTTAAACAAGCTTATACTTCATGTTTTATTTATTAGTTTCAGGCAATCAAGAGTTTTACATGCTCACAAAAATTGACAATAAAAATTTTGCATTTTAAAGCAAAATTCTTTTACTTCAACTGCATCGGTTCATAAAATTGAAATAGTCAAAATATTCACGAGTCATGTAGTTCAAAGCATTCTAATTCTAAAACTAATATATTTATAAAACGAAAGTTGTTAATTTATTCTTCGAAGGTATTTTTGATTAAATTCATAATGTTCAAATTTGGAAGTAAGAAGTTTAAAGTAAAAGAGGCTTAATACGTCAACAAGAGCGTTACACATGCGGGAATTGAAATTCTTCAATTACAATATATTGTTTTAATTTTCATTCAAAAAAATTCTCATTCTAAGCGCAGTTACAAAACGGACAGAAAAACTTACTATTTAACTTACTAAAACATAATGTTTTCCAGTGAGAAATTTTTCATATTCATGTCCACCATTGTAGAAGATCCCAAATGATCCCGAGATCCATAGTAAATTGAAGAAATATTAATTTCACATAATTACGCGTCATCCATTCGAATGTAAATTTCTCATATAATGGTGTTATTTTGCGCAGGTAGGAACAGTAATGCAAATGCCAGTTCCTTCTTCATACAATGACATCACTACCTCGAGAGAAATTAGGGATCACGTGGGGGCTGTCTGGTACCAGCGAACATTCTTTGTGCCTTCTTCGTGGCGGGAACAAAGAGTCTTCATCAGGTTTGGATCGGTCAACTACCTTGCGCAGGTGGTAAGTATTTTGGTATAACCCTTTGCGAACGAGGCCACCGAGCAAGCCGAGAGTATAGAAATAAAAGAATCAACACATTTGCTATTGTTACCAATTTTTTTTAATATATAATAATCTGACACATATTTCTAATTTCTAAAACAATATTTTCTTTTACAATTTACGTGATTTTTCGGCATAGCAATATATTGATGAGTAATGTCTTGTTTCATTCACTTCTGCCATTTACACTGCTGCAAATAATTTTAATAAAAAAAAAATACATTATGAAATAAATCTGATTGATTTAGGATAAAGGTGCACACGGAGCCGATTTTACCTCCTCGCGATTCTGGCCGCCGGATCAGGAGCCGAGCTATTACGTTGTACAACTTCACACTCGGCGCTGACCCGGCGTCCAGAATCGCGAGGAGGTAAAAGTGACTCCGTATGTACCTCTGATGTAGATCTACAAGTAAGCAGATAGCCTCATTTTCAAAGAACCTTTATTCTTTATTAAGTTTATGCACTGCAGCTTTATTTGTATATTTTCTATATCTTTGTAGTGTTAGAAGTGTATCTGGTAATGTAATAATGTTCATTTGTCACTTATTACATATTGATACTGATTATGAGTGGAAAAAAACTCATTGTCAGTGAAAATAAGTTGAAGAATGAACTGTTTTTAATTGCAAATTATTTTGTATGTGAGTAACGTAAGTGACCTGCTGGCTTCTACACACGGCATGCGGCATGAAAACAACAGATAAAAGTCCAAAAAAGATAAAACCCGATTTAAACCCGCTAGATATTTTTTATTGGAACATCTGAAGGACATGGTATACAATATACAGCGTATCCCAAAATTTTGAGACTTCCCGGAACATGCAACAGCCTGATGCAAAAAGACATCGAGAGGTCCTTTATTGATTTGGTATCCAAGGCTTCGTTATCGAGATATTAACAGTTGGATGTTAGCTTCCAAGTTCCGGTGCGCGCAATTTAAAGCCGATTGAAAATGACCCAGTGCGGTCGATTTTCCTGTGTGGGTGAACGTGTATCTACACGCGCCTCTTATATGTGCGTATGAGCGGTCACTGATCTGCGCTCAGCTGTCTCGGCTTTAAACTGCGCGGCCCGAAATTTGGAACGTTAATATTCAACTGTTGTTATTTCAAGAACAAAGCCTCGGATCCCAAAACGGTAAAGAACTTTTCGATGTCTTTTTCCGCCAGGATACTGCATGTGCTGGGAAATCCCGCAATTTACGGGCACCCTGTATATTCGCTAAGAGCTCGGTTAGGTCTATACGTTCAGAGCTCGGCACTATCCCAATTAAAACCTCGCAAACCGAGCGAGGAACGCTACGAAACAGGTGACAATTTATACATTGTCTAGATCCGTCTTTCGGACGCCTGATACTCTGTCCTTTGTGACTGACGTGAGCGCTTACAGGGAAACGGTTCCGCACATTGCGTTAAAAGCTCGACGCGGGCCCGCATCACGCCTGACGCAAACGGGCAGATAAAGGGCGGAGTATCAGGCATCCGAAAAACGGAGTGAGTTACAATATCCACGCATCAATTGTCTCGTACCGTTTCTCTCTCGCTTTCAGTCCCTTTGACTCGTTTCCGTTCTATCCCGTTGTCACCTTCGGCAAGCAAAAAGCGAGAAACGGTTGCTCGGAATCGTGTCCCCTCTACGTTAAGAGCTCACCGCCGGTCCCGAGCCGCGAACTTTTAGCGAATAAATACTGTATTCTTCAGCGGTAAATGATTTAGAAGAATTACATCGACCAATCCAGGATGCTTGTCAAGTAACTCGACAGAACCTGAGACTTTTGAAGGAGTTTGTGACTCTGTATGAAGATGTCAAGCGTCTATGAAAGTGGAAGGGGGACACCTAGAACATCTTTTGTAGACATTCAGGTAAGGACCTGGCAAGATAATCCTTCGTTTTCATGTTGCATGCTACATGCAGAAGCCGACAAGTCACTTACGTCAGTGCCACATAAAATGATTTAACGTAAAAACAGTTGAATTTTCCACCTATGTTTGTTAAGTTTTTTTTATTCGGTTTGAAGTGCTATCGAGCATGTACAGTAGTGTCCGGTGGCTGACGCCAATTTTACTCGTTAGCTGACGCGGAGTCATCCCCACCAGTTCCTGGAACTAGCTGGTGGTCGCTCGGGGCTCCAAGGTCACTGAGGGGTCCGCGTTATCTACACGCGAAATAAGAAACATCAACGTTTTATATTTTCCATTTTATAATTATGATTGCTTTAATAGAATTACTTAGGTTATATTTAACTAATTTTGAGTTCCACGTGCAATTTGTAACTCCATCTCATTCGCTCTCAATTTCACTCTCGTTCCTGACGCACTCAGACGTGAGCAAGCCTGAGAGAGATAAGACCGGCAATTTCTGGAACACCTACCTGCCTCGATAAATGATGCGATTAGGTCACACCCTGCGTCAGTTAACCGGACACTACTGTAAATACTGGCATGTAAAAATACTGATAAAAATTGTAAAATGTTTTGTGACTAAAAAGGTTTGAGAACGCTGCTCGGACTTTATAATTCTGTCCACCAAGGGGCGAAAAGAGTATGATCGTTGTAAAACTTCTGTGTTGTTTGTACGTTTCAGTGGGTAAATGGTGGACTAGTAACCAACCACGAAATGGGTCATCTACCATTTGAAGCGGAGATATCTTCCTATTTGGTCTACGGGGGTAAAAATCGCATAACGGTGGCAGTAGATAATACGTTGCTTCAGACAAGTGTACCGCAAGGGAAAGTAGTCGACACTGTTGTCGACAACGGGACCAGGCACGCGCAAACTTATACATTTGATTTCTTCAATTACGCCGGCATCCACAGGCAAGTACATATCTACATTACTCGATTTTGTAGTTAGTTTAGTTATCCCGTGATCAGACTTGTATAATCTTAGTCCACTGTTTATTCGATAGACAACTGATTAATTTTAAAATCACTTCGGACCTTAAAAACGAGTATTGATGAATTGCATGTATGAATTTCGAAAAGATAAGTGTTACGAATCCACTGCCTCAAATTGAAAATGGTATGTAAATTAATAGTTCTCAAGTTTTGATTCCACTGAGAATATAGAATGAGGAATTAGAGAATAATTTAAAAAAAAAATAAAACCACCGCACCGAGATTTGAAGACCCGACCTCCTGTTGGAAAAACCTTAATAGAGACAGTTTCATTATATTTCATAATGAAAGTAGGAAATCAATTTTAGCTCATACATGATACAATCAAAAATATTTTCTATTATTTATCTAACGGGGACAAACTACAATAGAGCAATTAACTGGCCAGTCCGCCGCTTGAAAAATTCACGATGTTCCCTGGACCGTCGCGAGTTTCGCGTTAACGAATAAATTATCACCGTGGCACTTTGGTGACGGACAAAAGCAGAGTACTGGTGCAGAACAATCTACCTATTACAAAAAGAGGCTACGCGACCCCACTCAGTCACTTTTGATTGTCATTAAAAAATATCAGATACCATTGAAACGTTAGTTCGTCAATCCTGCTGTAGCACTGACAACGAGATTGCACAAGGTTCGATGAACTCACTCTGCTGTGCACTATTTGTGTGTAAAACTTTAATCAAGTCGAAGATTAAATCTTGCTAATATCCTTCTTCTCACTATCTTGACCTCCAACGAATCTACTAACGTAAAAATTTTATCTTACAGGCCTGTTTTACTGCACACAAGACCGCGCGTGTATATCGAAGATATCACAGTAAGGACGGGCTTTATCGACGATGTAGGTACCGTCAAGTACATCATCCAGCCGGCTGGTTTACACGAATACGAAATTCCTATCTGCAGAGTGACCCTTCTCGACGCTGATGATAGTATAGCTGCAAAGGAGCCGGTTTACGGATTCTCTGGCACACTGAAAGTACCATTCCCCAACCTCTGGTGGCCTAGGGGCATGAGTCTTAAACCTGGATATTTGTACACCTTAGAGGTAGGTACTGCATTTCCTTCGCTGCTCTTCGCGTGGCAATTCTTTAACTCTCGACGCTCCAAGTACATACGTCTCCCAGATATAATCCAGTTTAGATTATTGTTATGTTTTAATTTGAGAAATGCGAGAATTTGTAATTTTTATGTTTTTTTCAAAGTACTCTGCTACGTTTTTTTTAAAGTTCTATGCTATTATATCCTATGCTAAAGTCAGTGGCGGATTTAACAGGGCGGCTGATGAGCAGTTGCCGCCTAGGCCTCTGCACAGAAAGCCCCGCAGGGCCCCACGACCCCAAAAAAAATTGATTGGGTATAGGTATCCAAACACTACATAATTTTCGTACTACTACACTTGGCCCGTTTTTAATAAACTACCTCCTCATTTTCCCCCAAAAATGGGCCCCTCAGAACGTTTGGCCACCTGGGCCTTTTTTCTTAAATCCGCCACTGGCTAAAGTCCTCTATTTCGTAAGTGTTTAGTGTAGTATTGGGAAAAATATCGTTAATCACCGTGTGGAAAATTTAGAGCGTAAGAGCGTGGAGGGTTGTTGGGTGTAAAAATTAATAGTGGGTAGAAGAAATATAGTAAGCTCGTAAAAGTAGTAATGGTTAAATACGACATTTCGTTAAAAGCTCGGCGCTCGTTGCGCACAAATATTAGGGACTGGACTTAATCATAACATTTCAATCCCAAGGTCACGCTATCCATAGTGAACGATACCAAAGTCGACATCTACAGGCTACCAGTTGGCATTAGGACATTGACTTGGACCAACACCAGTTTGCTCCTTAATGACAAACGTCTGTATATGCGAGGATTTGGCAGGCACGAGGATTCGATCATTCGTGGACGGGGTCTAGATTTGGTCACTGTGGCTAGAGACCATGAATTACTACAGTGGGTCGGTGCAAATGCATACAGGACTAGTCACTATCCTTACAGTGATGAAGTACTCGACTTGGCTGACCGGTAATTGATTTAGTTCTTAGTAGAATGTTTTACTAGATATCAACATATAATTAACAAAATAATACTTGTGATTTTTTATTAACATTATATACACATAAAGAGCACCGAATAGATCTATGCTTAACCCTTGAATCACCAATGTGGGTACACCTTGTACCCAAGTAATGATTTCTTATTAATAAAGGGTTAATTTTGTTTATAATTTTTTTATTATACAAGCCTTTTTTACAGATATCTCTCATTCTTTTATAGATTACAACTAAACAAAAACGGTCAAATTTTTTTCCTATAGTTAAGGATCCCTGTACACCACGCGGGCTGAATACTAAATTATTATATGTATAATCTAGTACTTAATTAAACCACAAATGAAGTAATTAATTAATATGCAACCTATTCGATTCGAGCGCAAAGAACTTCTGACGTTTTAATCAAAATTATTTCGGTATTTTCTTTCCCTTTTATTTTTTATGACATCTTGTTTTTCGGCAGCTTGTCAATTTGATTTTTTTTAAACATAATAACGAAACATAGAAATATGTAGCCGCGTCTAATTGTAAAATCTTGAAACTTTTTCATTCAATTTTCCTTTGTTTCATAATTTCTTTTCCGATGTAATGTAACGTGTTATTATTTTATTTGTTTTTAAAAGACTGGGCTTTCTCATTATCGACGAGTGTCCATCCGTGGACACAGAGAACTTTTCACCGGTTCTCCTCTTGCGGCACAAAGACTCGTTGTCGGAACTCATAAGAAGAGACAAGAATCGTCCTTCCGTGATTATGTGGTCTATCGCCAACGAACCCAGAACGCAGCTCCCAGAAGCTGGAGAATACTTTAAACAAATCGCTCATCACACAAAAGCGCTTGATCCTACCAGACCGGTCACTATTGCCATGGCTCGGGCAGTTCAGGTATTTGTACAGAATTTCATATCCCTGTCGACTGAAAATGATCCACAGGACTACATAATCTAAAATATTTGTCGCATTCCGTACTATAAGTCACAGTATAATCTTCCCTATTTGAATTTGCGTCATCTAAACTAATCCCATCGACCAGACGTTGCACCTACTCAGGCCCGGATTAAGATTTTTGGGGCCCGGGGCTATCGAACCTTCGAGCCCCCCCCCCTCCCCCGTGGTTCAACAGCGCGTGGGGGGGGGGGGGGTAGTAATCTAATCGCTTTGAACGGGGCCCCCACCGGGAAGTGGGGCCCGGGGCTACAGCCCCCCCTAGCCCCCCTTTAATCCGGGCCTGCACCTACTTGAAACGGGCGCATCGTGATGTTTCTCATGATGCCCTGATTACAATTTTAGTCCTGTTACGCACTGTCGACAAGTTGCCGGCGACTAGGTCGCCGATGACCACGAGGTCTACGGGGATATACGAGTTCGTACGCACTTGGTCGTGGCGAACAACAAAGGTTTCTGGTCTCTGGTTGACCAAGTTGCCGGCAACTTGTCGCCAGTGCGTAAGGTGCCTAACGGGCTCAATCTCCCTCTGGCTAGGCCATACAACAGACCTGCACAGTAGGGAGCTGAAGAACCTCTTAAGTCAGGCCTACCTTAAGTTCTGGGCCCCGGATCAGAACCGAGCGCACTTAACGGACGAAATCCTTACCCTCTCTGCACGGCCAACTGTAGGTACTAGGTCCCCTACGTGGCTTGTACTTGTGGCAGAACTTGAGGAGGTATTTGCACCCTTTGGGGCAGGCCTACTCTAGACTCTAGAGTCTATACCTCCTGAATTTCTGGGACCCGGGCAACAGCCGCCGCGGGACTGGTTACGTTGCTAACCACAGCACGGGTTGCGGAAGAGCTGCATGAGTGTGCGGCCGTCCTAACAGGCTCGCACACTCATGCAGTTCTTCCCCAAATCTCGCAACGGGTAGCAATGGAACAGTCCCGCGCTCGTCTGTTACCCGGGTCCCAGAAATTCAGGAGGTATTGGCACCCGATGGGGCAGGCCTGCTCTAAGGGCCCTTGCACATGAGCGACTTTTAGCAGCGATACAGTCGCGATGCAGCAGCGATACAAACTAGAGCTGTTGATACCCGGGAGTACGGGTACCCGGGTACCCGTGAGATACCCGGGAAAAACGAAAATTCCCGGGTAGTTACTACCCGGGTAAACTACCCGAGATACTCGAGAGTCTCGAGATCTCATAGAGTACCGTTCCATAATTGGAGCCACACTTCTTAATGTTATTCCAAACCCTTCGAGGGTCGAAAGCCATAAAATTCGGTGAGGTACCGCAGGGGGTTGACCTCGCCACAGGGTGCCAGACCTGCATCTCTCTGACAGGCATCGCTTCAGGATTACGTTCTGTACTCTGTAAGTTCTCGAGATTCTCGGGTAGTTTTCCCGGGTAGTAACTACCCGGGAATTTTCCTCGTCCCGGGTATCTCGGGTACCCGGTCCAGAGCTACAGCCCTAATACAAACGCGATGCAGTCGCTGCTAAAAGTCGCTCGTGTGCAAGGGCCCTAAAAGCGAAACTCGGTTTAGCTTTTCTGCTTGACGCTGAAAGTCACGTGACCGAACACGTGACTCGTTCACTCTGGTTGACTCGCGCGTTCATTGGTTGAGCGTCGGTCACGTGATTGATATTGACGCTAAACACGTGCGTCGACGCTAAAAATCACGTGGACTGATCAAGTGTGAATTGTGATCAAGTGACTAGTTTTGACTCCGATGTTCACACGCTTCCATTGTACACTCTGAATATAAGGTTAGACTATATGTCTCATACGGATACTTCGAAATGTGATAATTGATATGTACATAAATATCTCCATTATTAATGCCTATTCGAATAAACGGCACGCTCAGACACGTGTCGACTTATTTCATAGATCCAGCATGTCAAGACTTCTCAAAATCGGGGTCTACCACGCTGTGCCTTGTAAGTGAACACTAATTTATTTGAGGGCAGTAAAGAAAAATCAGGGTAAACTTATGTCGCTAACTACGGATTAACCAATAAAGAAATTGTGGGAAATAGATTTTTTCGATTTTAGAGAATATGAAATAAGGATAGTAAAAATATGAAGTAGGGAGTTAACAGTTCTGTGCAGAGTACTTATGATCAATCTCAAAATAGATAGTTCTTCGGGTTACCAAAAACTGTTTCAATTATTCACCTCTTTCTCAGCAAAATCTTCTCATTTAGAGGCTTTAATGCATTTTTCATATCTTTTTTTATCTTGGTAACAAGCTTTAGAATTTTATCACGTAATTTTAATAATAGATGTTTTTTAAAATAACCTTTATCTTCAAATAATAAACCTGATAAGTAAGTTCCGGGACTGTTGTGGGTTTTTTTCCATTAGACAATAGCCTATTTACAAAATTTTCATCTATTATTTTACACTACTTCCTTCCGATAGAGAGGAAAATAGCTCTATAAGACTCCACCAATTGAAATAATTTTCTGGCACTAGCACAGAGTTAGTGCGAGATATCAAATTTGCTATAACTTATTGGGTATCTCCTATATCTTCATAAAATACTAGAGTTTACTCTCTTTCCTATTTTTTTTCTAATCCATATTTAACATTTATGGCAAAAATATTATTAAAAATCTTTTTGATAAATATGGACTTTGGCTTAAACTGTTTAAAGAAATATAAATATTATAAATCAATTGTTTAAATTAAAATTTGCATTTTAAAAAATATGAAACAAATTTATAAATCTTAACATGATAACACAATTATCGAGTTATACTGACTGATGATTTGTCATAAAAAATAAGTTCCTTTCTTTGTAGTATCATGTAATAAGAAGACAATGATAATGAAAACCACGGGTAATTTTTGTGCTAGGCAAAGAGTCTTCGAAGGCACTGCAAGATACCATAACCACTCCATCCGAACAACGTAGTCTTTCAAGGAGTTCAGCTAAGGAAAATCTTGAAGCTCGTCCTAGCTGTAGCAAACGGAAACGTTCTGTTACAGACACAAATGATGTAGGATCAAAGAGGCTGTGCAAAGATTCAGAATTGCCCAGTGGTTTGCAAGATGAATCTAGGCAGGATTTGCCTGGCGAATTCCTTAATTCTTGTCAAAGCAATCAATACAGGAGTAATCTTCCTCGTTCTTTGATTAGACTTATGTACCAATTAGACTTGTCGGTACTTTGCTTACTTAGAAAGTTGAAATACGAACATAAATATCCTTCATTGTCATTAGCATTTGAAGATTCTGAAATTGATAAATTTAATAATGTTGTTCTTCAATACAAAGAGAAGTCCATTCATGTACAAATTGAAAATGTAGACAACTATTATGTAGATAATGTTATTAGTTACGCCAAATTATTTATTAAAGAAAGACGAAATCGTTTTTTTATTAATGATTACTTCAATAGTTTTGTTAAACATGTAATATCTGACTCAGGTAATTTATTACACTATATAGAATATCTTATTATCTATACTAATTCGGGCTTGGATCTTACAGAAGAAGAAAAATTCAAGCAAGACCGAATCAGAAATTTTTATCCTTTTAAATTTCGTAGAATAAACGTAGGAAAATGTGACATTTTACAACACTTTTTGTTTACAGGTGATAATGAACAAGGGCGTGGTTTTTATCAATTTTTGCAGGACGAAACAACGAGAGAAGAACTGTTAAAGCGATTAGAATTTTCACCTGCTATGCAGAAAGTAATGAAAGGAAGAAAACTTTCCCACGAATTTGAGAACGAAATGAAAGGAGCATTTTTAGATAGATTAGTATTTGCAGTAAATCAGCCTAGCAGAGAGAAAATGCACAGAATTGTTAGAAGAGAAATAGAAAAGAACAGTAAAGTTCACGATGATTATATAGCATTACTAGAAAAAGTATTACGTGACTTAACAGCTCCAGAAAAGCATAACAAATTTGGCAGTTATATATTAGGAATTACGTATCAATTCAATTTATTAATGTCGTTCTTGCATTCTATGTTCTTGCATAAAAACATGTTTTCTATAAACTTTGAAGGAAAAAGCGATGGTATATCTAATGACATTATTATCAATTACAGAGATAGAATCACTTACATAACAGCTCATACTACAAATAGTAGTATTGGTTATAGTCAGCTATTTCCATTAAAACGAGAGGGGAAGAGAGATACGTTATCTATTAATAAACACTTTACTCTTTTCATTGAAGGACTAAAATATGACATAAGATATTTTATTATCTACACCGATGCAGGCATAGATCTTACGGAAGAAAATGTATTAAAAAATAGGCATTCTAAAGATTTTTACCCTTTAAAATTCAATAGCATCGATATTCGAAAGAAAAAGTACAAAATTCTAAGAAATTGTTCTTGTATAAATGAGAATGATCTTTATCAATTCACTCGGGAAGAAACAACAAGAGAGAAACTTTTGAGTTTATTGAAGCTTCCCCCTACTTTGCAAAAAGAAAAAAAAGAGGGAAGACTTTCTGGTGAGAATGAGAAAGAAATAAAAGAAAAGTTTTTACATAAGCTAATATTTGCAGTAAACCAACCCAATAGGGAAAATTTGAATAGTGTTACTAGAAAGGAGATAGATAAGTCTAATGTTCCATATAATTACGAAAAATTACATGAAATAGCGTTACGTTGGTCAGAATCTCGAGAATTTGGCCCTATTACAAAAGGAATAATAGAAAAGCTTTTTGAAGATATAAAAAATAATAGATTTACTTATCAAAAAATTCAAAATAAAAACATTAATGAAGAAATCAAATTTGCTAAAAGTGTGGTTGGTAGAGAAGGAACAAGTGCGTTTAACCAGTTTTTAGATTTTTTAATTAAAGGGAGAAGACTAGAGATTCTAAAAAGAAGAGGAATAAATCCAGCTAATATGTCCGGTATTATAGGTAGAGCAGGAACTAATGCTCCCAAAGCATTTAAAGGCTTATACGATCTTTGGGTTGATGAAGAAGGAAATAAAACACAATATTTAAAAATTATAGAAAAAGAAGGAATAAATCTACTTCATATATCCAGTATTTTAAATAGAGCAGGAATTAATTCTGCAAAAGCTTTTCAAAACTTGTATGATCTTTGGTTCGATGAAGAAGGAAATAAAACACGATATTTGAAAACACTAAAAGAAAAAGGAATAAACCTAGCTAATATGTCCAGTATTATAACTGGAGCAAGGGCTCAAGCTGCAAAAGCTTTTAAAGATTTATATGATCTTTGGTTTGATGTGAAAGGAAATAAAACAAAATATTTAAAAACTCTAGAAGAAGAAGAAGTAAATCTACCTACTATGTCCAGTCTTTTAAGTGGGGCGGGAGCTAATGCTTCTGAAGCTTTTAAAGGGTTGTATGACCTTTGGTTTGACGAAGAAGGAAATAAAACACGATATTTAAAAACTCTAGAAGAAAAAGGAATAAAGGTAGATAATATGTCTGGTATTTTATCTAAATCAGGAGCGAATTCTGCAAAAACATTTAAAAACTTATATGATCTTTGGTTCGATGAAGAAGGAAATAAAACACGATATTTAAAAACTCTAGAAATAGAAGGAATAAATCTACATAATATGTCCAGTATTTTAAATAAAGCAGGAGCTAATTCTGCTAAAGCCTTTCAAGACTTATATAATCTTTGGTTCGATGAAGAAGGAAATAAAACACGATATTTAAAAACTCTAGAAGAAAAAGGGATTAACCTAACTAATGTGTCCACTATTCTAAGCGGAGCAAGGGCTAAAGCTCCGAAAGCTTTTAAAGGCTTATATGATCTTTGGTTCGATGATGAAGGAAATAAAACACGATATTTAAAAACTCTAGAAGAAGAAGGAATAAATCTACCTAATATGTCCAGTATATTGCACGGTGTAGGAGCTAAAGCGCCTAAAGCTTTTAAAGACTTATACGACCTTTGGTTTGATGTGAAAGGAAATAAAACACAATATTTAAAAACTTTAGGCGAAAAAGGAATAAATCTACATAACATGTCGTGTATATTATCTGGAGCAGGAGGTAAAGCTGCGAAAGCTTTTAAAGACTTGTATGATCTTTGGTTCGATGAAAAAGGAAACAAAACCCGATATTTAAAAACTCTGGAAGAAGAAAAAGTAAATCTACCAAATATGTGCAGTATTTTATATGGAACTGGAGCTAATTCTGCAAAAGCTTTTAAAGACTTATATGATCTTTGGTTTGATGAAGAAGGAACTAAAACGCGATACTTAAAAGCTCTAGAAGAAGAAGGAATAAGTCTACCTAATATGTCCAGTATTTTGCATGGAGTAGGAGCTAAAGCTGCAAAAGCTTTTAAAGATTTATGTGATCTTTGGTTTGATGTGAAAGGGAATAAAACACAATATTTAAAAACTTTAGAAGAAAAAGGGATAAATCTGCCGAATGTGTCCAGTATTTTAGGTGGTGCAGGAGCTAAAGCTGCAAAAGCTTTTAGAGAGTTATATGAACTTTGGTTTGATATGAAAGGAAATAAAACACAATATTTAAAAACTTTAGAAGAAAAAGGGATAAATCTACCGAATGTGTCCAGTATTTTAGGTGGAGCAGGAGCTAAAGCTGTAAAAGCTTTTAGAGACTTATATGACCTTTGGTTTGATAAAGAAGGAAATAAAACACAATATTTAAAAAGTCTGGAAGAAAATGGAATAAAGCTAGTTAATATGTCTAGTATTTTATCTAAATCAGGAGCGAATTCTGCAAAAGCTTTTAAAGACTTGTATGATCTTTGGTTCGATGTGAAAGGAAATAAAACACTATATTTAAAAACTCTAGGCGAAAAAGGAATAAATCTGGCTCACATGTCCAGTATTTTAAATAGGGCAGGAACTAAAGCTGTGAATGCTTTTAAAGACTTGTATAATCTTTGGTTCGATGAAAAAGGAAACAAAACCCGATATTTAAAAAGTCTGGAAAAAGAAAAAGTAAATCTACCAAATATGTGCAGTATTTTATGTGGAAGTGGATCTAATTCTGCAAAAGCTTATAAAGACTTATATGATCTTTGGTTTGATGAAGATGGAACTAAAACACGATACTTAAACACTCTAGAAGAAGAAGGAATAAATCTACCTAATATATCTAGTATTTTGCATGGAGTAGGAGCTAAAGCTGCAAAAGCTTTTAAAGATTTATGTGATCTTTGGTTTGATATGAAAGGAAATAAAACACAATATTTAAAATCTTTAGAAGAAAAAGGGATAAATCTGCCGAATGT
Organism: Andrena bicolor; assembly: GCA_960531205.1. Classification (NCBI taxonomy): domain Eukaryota; kingdom Metazoa; phylum Arthropoda; class Insecta; order Hymenoptera; family Andrenidae; genus Andrena; species Andrena bicolor. The sequence goes on from OY482666.1 coordinate 1,594,929, forward strand.
GTCCAGTATTTTAGGTGGTGCAGGAGCTAAAGCTGCGAAAGCTTTTAAAGCCTTATACGATCTTTGGTTTGATGAAGAAGGCAATGAAACACAATATTTTAAGACTTTAGAAGAAAAGGGGATAAATCTGCCGAATGTGTCCAGTATTTTAGGTGGAGCAGGAGCTAAAGGTGTAAAAGCTTTTATAGACTTATATGACCTTTGGTTTGATAAAGAAGGAAATAAAACACACTATTTAAAAAGTCTAGAAGAAAATGGAATAAAGCTAGTTAGTATGTCTAGTATTTTATCTAAATCAGGAGCGAATTCTGCAAAAGCTTTTAAAGACTTATGTGATCTTTGGTTCGATGAAGGGGGAAATAAAACGCGATATTTAAAGACACTAGAAAATGAAGGCGTAAACCTGGCTAATATATCCAGTATTTTGCAAGGGGCAGCAGCCAAAGCTGCAAGATCTTTTAAAGACTTGTATGATCTTTGGTTTGATATGGAAGGAAATAAATCACAAAATTTAAAAACTCTAGAAGAAAATGGAATAAATCTATCAAATGTGTCCAGTGTTTTAGGTGGAGCAGGATCTAAAGCCGCAAAAGCTTTTATAGACTTTTATGAACTTTGGTTTGATGAAGAAGGAAACAAAACACAATATTTAAAAACATTAGAAGAAAGAGAAATAAATTTATTTAATATGTCCACAATTATGAGTGGAGCAGGAAATAATCCTATGAAAGCTTTTAAAGACTTGTATGACCTTTGGTTCGATGAAGAAGGAAATGAAACACAATATTTAAAGACACTAGAAAAAGAACGAGTAAACCTAGCTAATATGTCCAGTATTTTAAATGGAACAGGAGTTAACGCTGCAAAAGCTTTTAAAGGCTTATATGATGTTTGGTTTGATCAAGAAGGAAAGAAAACCCATTATTTAAAAACTCTTCATCAAAATGAAGTAGACCTAAGTAATATGTCTAGTATTTTGCATGGAGCTGGAGCTAAAGCTCCTACAGCTTTTAAAGAACTGTATAATACTTTTATTGATGAGCATGGAAATAAAAAACAGTATTTACAGCATTTTATTGAGAAAAGGGATCGGAAAAAATGTTTTAAGCTGAGAAACTTATCCAGTATTTTATGTAAAGCAGGAGTTAAAGCTAAAGATGCTTTTGAAAAATTGCATAATGTTTGTTTTAATGATGACGGCGAAAGAACAAAACTTTTAGATGATTTCTACAAGGCAGGTTTTAAACCAAGTAACTTATCCTCTATATTATGTGGAACAGGAGTTCGTGCTGCTTCTGTTTTAAAAAGATTACATAGAGTTTGCTTTAATGAGAAAAGAGAAAGAACAAAACTTTTAAATGATTTTTGCAACGCAGGTTTTAGAATGGGTAATCTATGCAGTATGTTGAGTGGAGCAGCGGACAGTCTAGAAAAATTTCATAATTTTTGCTTTATCGGAAAAACAAAAAGGTATTTAAATCGTTTATTAAATGAAAACGAAGGTTTTACGTTGAGTAATTTATCTCAAATATTGCATGGAGCCGGGTCTAATATTTATTCTGCTTTAAAAGATCTTCATGATGTTTGTTTTGATGAAAAAGGAAACAAAACACAGCTTTTAGGTAATTTCCATGGGGCTGGTTTCAATCTCGGTGATTTATCCAATATATTATCCATGGCAGGAAATAATGCCACTTCTATTCTATGCAGTTTTCATAATTTATGTTTTAATGAAAAAAATTATTTAGACCACTTCTTAAGTGAAGAAGAACTTTTTACGCCGAGAGGTTTAGCTAAGATATTGCATGGAGTAGGAATCAATATTTGTTCCATTTTTGAAAAATTGCATAAAATTTGTTTTGATAAGGCAGGGAACAAAAAAAAGTATTTCAACTATCTTATCAAAAATAATCCATCAGACAACATACTTGATATATTATATACAAAAGTCAGAAAAGCTCCTGGTCTTTTAGATGATACATCACTTCAACAATAGAATATTAGTGGGATAGAGGGAAGCAAAATAAGAAAATATAGATGACCTTGCAGAGTAAACGCATTCCAAAACGATCTCTTCTCACTGTCGTTGTTTCTGGTTGCTGGAAATTATTTAAGCATTTAATAATATATGCTTGAGTTCCAACTTGTTCCCCTTCTACTACACCAGTCGAGGTCAATTGGAGCATTTGGGGGCACGTCCTCCATGATGTATACAAGAGCCACGCAGACGGGGAGATCGAAAGCCAATGATACCTACCATAGGCCTACAACGGATAAGAAAAACTGTAGTAGTTGTGCGTGCAGGCTCATACCTAGTAAGCTTGAAAGAATGGGATTCTTGGGGGCCCCAATGTTCGGTGCCACTGAGGCTCCCAAGTTGGCCAGTTGTTTCAGCCTACTGGTACGATCCTGCACCGCACACTGTTAAGGTCTAGACACACTTGTCCGTTCCGTGTCAGTTCCGTTCCGGTATGCCAATGGTAAGAACAAGAGGGGCGTAGAAGGTCTCTTCTTCTTACCACTGGCACGCCGGAACGGAACTGACAGGGAACGGACAAGTGTGTCTAGACCTTTACAGTTTTCCCTATCCGTTGTACGTCCGCGGTATTATTGGTTTCGAGCTCCCTTCCGCGCGACTCTGGAAAACTCCATGGCTGCTCGTGCTCCTAAATGCTCCAACTGACTCTGAGTGTGAAAGTACAGTAGACCCTACTACAGGCCTGCTCAGTCAGGAGCCGAAGACCTCCTTAAGTTCTGGGACCCGGAGAATTGCAATAATGTGCGCGAGACGAGTCTGCACGCACATACAGTCTTGTGGTTACTCCCTCCCTTTACTGTGGTTAGCAACGTATCAGTTTCGGGCTCTGTTGTTACCCGGGTCCCAGAACCATAGCAGGTCTGCAGGTAGAGGTATGCTTGCAGTAGTGTAGTACACGCCAGGAGGGGAACTACGGTTGGTTGTGCAATCCATCATTGCGCTCGATTCCGACCCGGAGCCCAGAACGCAAGGAGTTCTTCGGCTCCCATCTGTGCACGTCTGCTATAGGATGAGCCGAACAGTGTTCCCGTTATTCCACCATACCCTTCGGGAGTCTCTCAACTTGAAATGACAAATCCATGAGGACGCTTACAGCTCGCATGAAAAGGGTCGATTTCCCCCGATCGCTATTTGTAAAACCGCCCAGACCGGCCAATGTCCGTGAATTTTGTCATGGTTAAGGCAGCTCAATCGAAGACTAAAGATTCTTTCTATAAAATCTCCCCCGCCCTATGCTGTGGTTAGCAACGTAAGAATTCCACACTCGGCTCTAACCCGGCACCCAGAATCGCAAAAAGGTATCCGGCTCCGAGCGGATCTTTGTGCATCTCTGATCTAGAGCAGGCATGCCCAACTATCCCATTTCAGGACGCGGATGGATACTTTTGCGTCGCGAGGTTTTAAGCCGAGTCAGTTACGCGTGTGTGAAAAGGGGTTAGCGCTGCTAGGCGTCCCACTTTACGTGCCTGCTACTTTTGCGTGTTAGGGACACTGATATATATACAATGGATTGGAGATGCTTGAAGCGATTTGAAGGTGCTTTTGGCATGATGCGCCACCATTGTTCGACCGTTGTACTTACTTCCCTTCGCTCCGCGATAACCCGCGGTGCTCCATACTTTGCCCCACTTTGCCACGCCAACCGACGTCAACTGCCACTGACGCGAGTATTTCCTTTAATACATCGGACAAACAGTGGCGGCGCTGGCATCTAAACTCACCCTTCAATTCGCTTCAACCGCTGTACAGCGGGCTTATGGGAATCTCGTATCCATAGTATATATATCAGTGGTTAGGGACCACTGATCCGCGTCAGCTGTTTCGGCTTAGAACCTCGCGGCCCGGAAGTTGTACCGCCAATATTCAACTGTTAATGTCTCTAGAACGAAGCCAAAACGGTAAAGGACTTTTCGATGCCTTCTTGCATCAGGATATTGCATGTTCCGGATTGTCCCTCATTTCGGTACATTATCAAAAATATTAGACAAACATTTTTCACCATGAGATGTATGTAGATCATCCTCCTGAAAATGAATACAAACTATTAATGATCACTGCATAATTTGTTTTTAGGAAGACAAAGCCGGCGAATATCTTGATGTCATCAGCTTTAATCGTTACAACGCTTGGTACCATAATCCTGGTCGCTTAGATACGATTACGAATAGAGTTATAGGAGAGGCTGAAGCGTGGCATAGAAAATATAACAAGCCGGTTCTTATGTCCGAGTATGGAGCTGATACTATGCCTGGATTACACGAGGTAAACTGTCTACTTAATAATTATAATATTTTAGATAATTCAAGAATAAAATTTTCAAATATTTTACGATGCAATTTAAATTATTCTAAGAAGTATAAATATTACACGGAGATTGTCACCGGAAATTGTACCTTAGGTTGTAGGACGTTTTTAGCTCATGAAAATATTCCAATGAAACATTTAAGACCGGCGCCACATTTGCGTTTCGGCCGCTCTGAAAATCACTGAATGCAAAAAATTACTGATTAAATGAAATTATTACACTGGAAACTCTATTTCGTTGCTAAATGAAATGATGGAGTTCTAAAACGTAACATTCCTAAATGTACTTTTGTAAAACAATATTAAATTTTTAAAATATTTTTCTTAATTCTTAGTATTCACAAGATTACAATTATTTTGAAGATTTCAATTTCGATCGGACGCAAAAGAATCTTAAATTGCTAAATATTGTTAAATATCAGATAATCCAAGACTTAAGCATTGTTTATGATAAACACGACTTGAAAAATGTATAGTTTTATTTTTCTACAACAGTAATGTATATTCTTAACTATTTTTATATCTTATTTTTGAGAGTTCATAACCAAAGCTGATTCATTTTATAATGAAATAACAATTCCACCTAAAATAAATATTACAACATTCTAGCTGCCCGAATACGTGTGGAGTGAAGAATATCAAAAGGCAGTATTATCTAAACACTTTGAAGCATTTGACCAATTAAGAAATGAAGGTTTCTTCATTGGTGAATTTATCTGGAACTTCGCTGATTTCCGAACGGCTCAAAGTAAGTGAACAATTTCAGACAAATTTGAAGTAAAAGAATAAATAATAATCAAGTTACTAATTATATCAAATATGTATGTTTGTAGCTTATATTAGAGTGGGTGGTAACAAGAAAGGAATATTTACTAGAGAGAGGCAACCAAAAATGGCTGCTTACCATGTCAGGAAGAGATATTGTGCCCTTCAGAAGGAATTAGATGGAACAGAGATACCAACAGACCTCGAAGACTATATTTCTCTTCATCACTCACCACATTCAGAACTTTAATATTCTATTTGATACTTTGCAACTTTCCTTAACGGATTCTTAAAGGAAATTACACATAAATGCTGCATAAATTTTTTTTTTATTTGTCTCCTTTCATTTTTGCATACAATTTTTATTTTTGTAAAACTACTGTCATTTCGATCATTAAAATATTGCGGCGATTTGAAAGTCCATACATGAGATTATTTTCAACATAGCCGTATTCGTCATTGTAATGTTCCTTAATCGCTGCAAAGACTGCGCACAGTTTTCATTAAACGTTTCGTAAAAAGAAGAAATCAAACGCATGTACTTATTTTCCATTATGGCAATTTTAAAATTAAGTAGACCAAATGTACAACAGTTTTTATACAAAAGTTAGACCTAAATGAAAGTGTAAAGATTTTAACATTTATAACAGATTTTACAGATTATAACGTGCTGTAGTTCAATTTTACATGATATGTTATGACGGTTGGTCATCGACTGATGGTTCCACAAGTTTCAAACTTACACTTTGTGTAAACAAATTCATACTCCCGGTGGAACATCGCAAAGTTGAAGAAATTTTTTTAAAATTAACCAAGTTTTCTTTATATTGCTATAACTCTGCCGAAAAGCAATGCATCTGAAATTCGAGAAAAAGAGCTGAAAGTAGAGATTCCACACTTTCAAACCATATTTTCAAAATATCGATAAGTACGACTATTTTTACGACCAGCGGCGGTGGCCGTGATGGAAACACCGGTTCTCGTTAGATCACCGAAGTTAAGCATCACGGGGCGGGTATTGGGGAAAGATGGGTGACCACCACCACCTTTCTCCCGGTACTCCGTTCGCTGCTTCGTCCGCGAGAGAGAGGAGGGAAAATAGAGACTATAGTTCGTTGGGCAATAGAAGCAAAATTTACAGTGGGTCCAGGGACCCACTGTAAGCAAAATTAGTGATCCCAAAATATGCTTGAAACGCCATCTCTGTATAAACACAGGGAAAAAACTCAAACAGACTATTTGTACCGAAGTTATGACCATGTGAACTTGGTCATCAAAACCCATACCTCCTCCCTCGCAGGCTTACAGATAATTTGTTAATTTAAAACTCTGGCAATATGCGTATCTACACTTTCATTATTTTGCGTTTTTACATAATTCTAAGATCATTCATCGGCAACAATACCTTGCCTGCCACAGGCGTCCAGCTAATTTAACAATTTAAATAATGCTTTAACACGTGGCGCACGCTTTCATTAGTTTGCGTTATTTAAATAATTCTTATTCATCCACACTTTGACCTTACCTGGCTGCGTCAAGTATTTGACTTCCGGACCGCGGACATCTAGGCAAATGTCTAAATGTTATATTTTATCTTCACATTATTAAAATATCCGCGATACGAGTAATGGAATGTATGAACACAGCATTTTACGAAAGCACCGAGATTTACATTGCGTTACACAGTGTCGCCTATGCACGCTACTGGAAAACATATTTATGTACTTGCAGCTCATTTTGATTTCACATCTTTTTGTATATTGTAATTATTATTATCTTCTATTTTTTGTCTTCGACTTTTTCGAAGTCCTCGACCGTCCTCGCTTTGAGAAAATCCGTTAATTGCTCTGTCAGCGGGTGGTATACTGTAACTTCGAACCCGCACATACCGTCGACCACTGTTGATTCCCGGGACAATGCGGTCTAAAGGCGGGATTTCCTAGCCACGATCGGCTGCCGCGACCAATCGTGGCTAGGAAACCCGGCCTTTAAATCGCAACCCCGGCGAGACGCTTCGGCCGATCAACCTGGCGAGGTTTGGTAGCCAGATGTCCGTTTTTTTCTTCGCTACGTCAGCAAGAGGGAGGGGATTCCTCCTCCACCACCGAAATCGGCGAGTTTCACGCCTCCCGAATTCCGATGTCTTGTCTACAGTGAATCCATCCTAAGAAAAACCTAACGCCCATACCGTTTTGCGACCGATCTGCGCAGCTCCCACTACTATCTACGCTGTAGGCCCGTCCAATTTTTGCTCTTGCCCTCGAAGAGCGCCCGCGGGTGGTTGCCAGCGACAAAAACGGCAGCTGTAAAAGAGTGGGGATAGTCCTACTACCTCTACATTCACCAATTCCCCCACCAAGAAGCCCTTTCGCTCTTGAGCCTGGCTCCGTGGCTCCGAGAGCGAGGAGCAACTCGCGGCTGCTCGCACGAGCAAACCCTTGGACGGGCCTGGGCCCTACGGGCCCGACGCAGGCGATTGCTCGTAGCGCTTTACCTGCCGGTTTCCGTGCCCGTCCAAGGGCGGGACGTGACCGATTCATCGACGCCAATATCTTGCCATTCACAGGCGTCCAGCTAATTCATCAATTTAAATAATGTTTTGACACGTGGCGCACGCTTTCATTAGTTTGCGTTTTTTAAATAATTCTTATTCATCGACACTTTGACCTTACCTGGCTGCGTCAAGTATTTGACTTCCGGACCGCCGACATCTAGGCAAATGTCTAGATGTGACATTTTATCTTCACATTATTAAAATGTCCGCGATACGAGTAATGGAATGTATGAACACAGCATTTTAGGTGTATATATGTAGTTGTGTCATTTGAAGCGCAGTTGGAAAACACCAAAACTTACATTGCGTTACACCGTGTCGCCTTTGCACGCTGCTGAAAAGGACCTTTATGTACTTGCAGCTCATTTTGATTTTACATCTTTTTTATGTTCTAATTAATATTATTTTCTATTTTTTGTCTTCGACTTTTTCATGTAAGGGAGACCGGGGCAGATTGTAACAAAAGAAGTTTTCACAGTTTTTTCTCGAAAGTGTTTTCCTCCATCAGGAAATAATTTGCGTGATTTACTATTTACATATGTCGTGAACTCATTGAGTGTAAGTACGTGACAATATCTTGGACACCTAGACATCCAGCTTCATCTGAAACAATTCTGAACCTTTGTTACAATGTGCCCCAGTCCGGGTTACCAATTGTCCCTTACTTGGCGCAACATTTTTATGTTTTTGAAATTTTCTATGGTGATTATATTTATAACAGGTGGATCTTCTAGATTCATTTCAGATTACTTCCAAATTCTTAACGTGGTTCCTACTTTTCTTTCGGAGAACAATTTGCGAAGATGTCCCGTTTAAACTTTGACAATATAAAACTGTGCGAGGACACGATAAACGATGTTGACATAATAAAGACTATAATCGACACGAAGAACGACGAAGAACCCTTCTGCATCCTAGACATCGCTAACGTGGCACAGAAGCATCAGGATTGGATTGCAAGAATGCCAAAAGTTGTGCCATATTATGGTGCCATTGAATTAAAATATATTTCACTCTGATTCTTCTTTTACGATTCGGTAATTCATTGCATGTTATTATAATTACAGCTATCAAGTGTAATCCAGATCCAACAGTCATTAAGGTCTTGGCTGCTATGAATGCTAGTTTCGATTGCGCTTCCAAAGTATGTCTTTACTTCTGTCGTCTATAAGTAAGAGTGACGAGTTTCTACAATTTTATGACATTTCTTCTTTCATACATCGGAAACAGAATGAAATAAGAGATGTGATGAAATATGGAGTAACCGGGGAACGAATTATCTTTGCGCATCCAGCGAAACTGCCTTCCCATATAAAGTATGCTAAAAAAATGAACGTCGAGATGATGACCGCGGACAGTGAGAGTGAGCTTGTAAAAATTAGTGAACATTTCCCAGAAGCGAAGTGAGTAGAGCAACGGATTGGCAAACATTCCCCTTTGACGAACTGCGTTCCGAATAATCTTTCACCTTTCTAATAATTAACAGAGTAGTGATTCGAATCCGATGCGACGCCAAGGTGTCGCAAGTATGTCTTGGATTAAAATTCGGCTGTGATCCGAACGAAGAAGCCGTCCGGTTGATACATCGTATCAAAACTCTTGGTTTGACTTTACATGGGTTCAGTTTTCACGTAGGCAGTTCATGTGGTGAAGTGAACGCTTACAGTAGAGGTATTTCAATGTGCAAACGATTAATTAACATAGCTAGAACAATTGGCTGCAACGATGTTCAGTTAATCGACATTGGGGGTGGATTTCCTGGTGACACCGGCTGCGAAATTGACAAAGTGAGACTGATTATCCTGTAGCTACATATCTTTATCAGTTTGTTCGATATCAAATTTACAATTTCGTTTTTTATTGTCAGTTTGCCAGTGTCATTAACGATGCCATTCAGGATATTGACCCTACCATAAAAATTATTAGCGAGCCAGGACAGTATTACGTGGGATCGGCATTTACTTTGGCATCGTACTTGCATACGAAGAAAGTTATACCCATGGAAGAGAAAATGATTCGAATGTACTACATGAGCTGTGGAGTCTACACTTCTTTTATATTTGAGTGGCGGAACTTGAGGGCGAGAGTTCCAATTCCCTTGCATGAGGTAACAGTATTATTGTGTATTCCAAGATTTTATTATTCAATTAGAGCAACGCTGCACAAGGAGCCTTCTTAGCGCCTAGCGGCGAGCAACCGGGGAAGATGACGCAAAGCTCGGCGCAGATGGCGCCACTAGCTCATGTACTGTGGATGTGCCTAATTGCGTATGTGTGAATTGCTTGCGCGCGAATTTTTCATTTGTCGAATGTATAAATGTGAATGTGCGCTGATGGCGTCACGGGTGGGAAAAAGGTGCAGTCATCTTCCTCAATATTCCTTATGGGGCCCTAGTGACCTCACCGAATTATATTGCGGGACCTGCTCTCCACTGAAACCACAAGGAAGTAGCCCACACCTACCCTACTGCAGTTCTCCTCACTGATTCTACTCTTAGTAACCTGTGATGCCAGATCGGGGACGGGTTCCCTCGAGAATTTCCCCCACCTCACGCATACTACGCCGGATCAGCGTGCCGTGAGCTCGGCGCTTCGGAGTCCAACTCACAGACACGCAGCTCCGGAGTAGTGTGCGCGAGGTGGGGTTAATTCTCGAGGGAACCCGACCGCGATCTGGCATCACAGTTAGCAACGGCGTACGGCTGGTTGCTCGCCGTCAGGCGCTGAAAAGGCTCCTTGTGCAGCGCTGAACTAGAGTATTGCAAGCAATAATGTTTTCTAAATGGAATATTTATTTGTACTTCAGCCAACAAGCGACGAGAAATTTATTTCTTTTGTTTTGGGCCCAACATTGGACCCCGTGGACTGTATACTGAAAAATGTGTTGCTACCAGAATTTCAGGTCGGCGATTGGCTAACATGGAAAGATATGGGAGCGTATAGTGTGTCTCTCACTTTTCCCTTTAATGGTTACAAAGCACCCAGGGTGTATCCATTTGTGAGGAAAAGTCAATGGTATGTTTTGTTATCTGAATTGCTCACATGACAGATATAAAACGTATCTATTGCAACATATATTTGAGTATTAATCAACTTTCAGGAAAACTATTATTGCACATATGAATTTAGAACAGATACCGCAGGTATCGCATTAATTTGTTGTAATATTGCCATGATTCCATATTAATCTCCAGCTATTCAACGATTTAAAACATTGGTCGAAAGCTATTTACGCAATGTAAAGTTGTTTACAGTACTGACGCGTATTACATTATCGAATCTTTCATATTTGATTTTGATAATAAATCGTGAGTACGTGAAAATTATCAAATATTTTATACGTTTAATAATTATAATGGAAACACATTGTCACGAGTAATGTATAAAATGGTAAACACTTTGCTCGATGAATGTACCGCAAAGTTATCTGCCTTCAATAAATGTCATGTTATTATTGCATATTATTACTCGTCGTAACATTAAGTCCATTCCACCTGTATGAAAAAGTATTTGTAATGAATGAGTAAGGAAATAAATAAATGCAAGCATATTAAAAATAGTTCTGAATGAACACTTACTCTATCGCAGTGTTACACGAGCCTGGTTTTAGGTTGCTGTCCAATTCTGCATTGTATAAGTCCATTCCGCTTATGACATCTTCTCGCGGAGACTCCGACGCTAACGAATCTCGCACCTTTATATACGTAAAATGACATTCATTCACATTTCCCGATTTCTGTAATCAATGTTGAAAAATTTTCTAATGTAATTCTCTTCTGCTTACCGCTTCTACAGCTTCAAATACACGGATTAAATTCTTGCCAGCAAGCTTCCCGAGATCCTCTATGGTCCATCGTGGTTCCGTTTTGCTGTTGTAAAGACGGTTGAATATCTCTGGATATTTGGAAACATCCTCTAAGCCTTCAGGCGCCCTAAAAAATTTCAATAAATATCTTAGAAAGTTTCGCTAATTTTTATATTAATTTTCGCATATTCTGTTGATGTATTGCTTACGATTGTACACCATCATAATCAGCACCGATACCGACATGATCCGATCCGATAAGATTACGAATGTGATTTATATGATCTGCGCAGATGGAAATCGGTCATTGCGATAAAACCATAATTAAATTTTCTTAAGTGAATTTGAGCCACTTAATCTAGTCGAGTTTATACAGTCGATTGTTTAGAAGTCACTTTTAAGATTAAAAATATAATAAAATTAAAATTATAATATAATATTAAAAATAAAATTATAAATAATATTAAAAATATAATACTGGAACAATAAGCTAGCCAAAAGTGAATTTAATACTGTAATTAATTGTATAATAAGCTTGCCAAGTAAAATTTCTTTAGAAACAGATCTTTGCCTGTAAAACGTTCCATTTAAATTATATTAAATTGTGCATGTGATGGAAATAAAGTACTAATTATTTTGATCATACCAATAACATCTTGGATCGTCGCATTTCGCGAGGAGTTGCAATTTATGAATTGCGGGTAGAAGTTCACCATCACCACTCCGTTGTTCTTTTTCTGAAAGAGTATTCAAAGTTGTACAGACACCGTGTATTCTTACGAAACGTCTGCACAAGTAAAAAAGGAACTCACAACTGAATGTAGCACGTCATCGGGAACGTTACGATAGTTCTGGCATATACTGAACGCCGATGAATGAGAAAAAATAACCGGAGCTTTCGTTACCGCGAGTACTTCTCTCATAACATTGTGCGACACATGTGATAAATCGACCAACATTCCCAGGCGATTCATTTCGTGGACAATAGTCTGTGTTAAAATGCAGGACATACGAATTTTCCTTCATTATTATTTCGTATTGAAAGCGTAAAAATTTTAACGTACCACTCCAAAATCGGTCAGATTGTGAACAGAACCATCATTCACTGGCGACGCATCAGCCCTATAAAAATAAAGAAACGCATTTATTAATTTCGTATGATTTTTGTTGTATTCATTCATCTATACTCGTTGTTGTTATTCGTTTTCCTCAAGTTGACGTTGATAAAATAAAAATTAAAATTCATCACACTAAAGATATTTCCATTCAGTTTTTATTGTTTTGTTATATTACACAGTTGGACAAAATTTGACTTTTGCTCGTGGCTGTCGAACTGTGTTACTTATTAATTATTAGATACATGTCTTATTTGTTCACTCATAGTTATTATCATTATCTTCGTTCCGATGTAAATTGATTTTCTCAAATTAAAATATTCAAAAAAGACATAACTTCTTGATTAAACTATTGCTCCTTGAACATTTTCGAATAAGACTTTTTTACTCCCTTCATCTAGATCTAACTGTTGAAAAAGAAACGTAATCGATCCGACCACTCGGAAATTTTTATATTTAACCCATTTTTCATAAAAAAAAGTTGACGACTAATATTTTGGGTTTTGTTTATATTCATCGGGCTCTACATTTCGAGACCAGCTTTATTGAAAATTACTCAGGTTGGCGTCGCCGATTCGGAAGACGTAAACGTCGTAAACTGATAAAATTAGAAACACTTCGTCTTATTTCTATTGCTATCCATAATACAAATAAAAAACACGAAGATATTTTTTTTTGTCAAATAGAAGATTTTAAGAGGGTCGGACAATACAAATTTTAAAGTTGAAAAATAAGGACCACCCTATGGTACATGCGAAATATAAAGTCCTTGAGCGACCTTTATATATAAAAATATACAAATAAAAAACACGAAGATATTTTTTTTGTCAAATAGAAGATTTTAAGAGGGTCGGACAATACAAATTTTAAAGTTGAAAAATAAGAACCACCCTAATGTGTATAGCTTAGTAATAATGTAACATACCATGGTGTATTGCACGCATGAGTCAACGTAAGGTACCGCACACCGAGCTCATAATAAAGCCTAAGAACCGCCAGACTGGAGTCAATGGAATGACCTCCCTCGACGCCTATCATGGAGGCGATTTTTCCATTGCGCCGGGCTACCTCAATTTGGCCTGCTTCGGTGACGAACTCCAGGTCATTCGGATATTTGGCGATCAGTCTTTTGATGACGTCGATCTGCCTCATCGTCAACTGTACCGCGTCTTTGTACTGAGACGCGCATGAAACGAACGCGACCCAGAACTAAAATATAAAACTATTATTATATGAGTAATTATTTATGTGATGTAGCAGGTGTAGTATGGGTTACGAATGTACATATACAACATTATAATAAAACATTTTTATAAATCGGGTATACAGTGTGGGATACCTGAAATTATCACTTTGATTTACGTCCATATTATTATCAATACAGAAAAAAATAAGTGAGTCATATAGGTAATAAGTGGGGGCCCTTAAAATATTTGAAGGTGCCTTTTTTATTTTTAAACGGAAAATTTTTTTGCAGCAGGAGTGTAGTACTTACATTTTTTCAAAAAGGCAATTTCAATTGATTGCATAAATTGGTTGTACAAAATTCGTGACTTTCAATCATGATTTTAATCATGTATAAGCACTTTAAAATCAATTTTGTAACACAAGATATATCTATCGATCTTGAATAAGTACAATTTCGATATCTAGTTTGAAGGAACTTTAGTAATTTTTCGGGGCATGATACATAAGAAATAAATCAAACCGAGTTTACGTAATTAATTGTTTCACAGCGCAAAAGATAAGGCGGGATTCCCGGACATTATCAGTCGCTCAAATATGCAAGTGTATATTCGACTCACTTGTCCGCCCACTTTTCCCTTCTTCAATCGGGGAAGGTCCGTGAAACATGAGCGGCAAGCTTCTTTCCCCCAGACGCTGTCATCGCTGAGATTTTTTTCGAAATCGAAATCCGATAACTTGTTATTCAATATTGAGTATAAGTTATACGGTAAATCGTTGTGTCTGGAACAAAAAAGAACAAAGATGTGCTACGTTTGACACTCTATGGACCATTACAAAATATATTTTGATAATTATTTGGAAAAGTACAGTCCGCGCCGATTTCGATGACCTTGAAACATGTTGTCAGGCACATGATTCTAAAGAATTTTTTCCTAAGTATGTTACCGTCGTACAACTTTAAGTTTCGAGATACAGTATATCCTCGTTAAGAGCCCGTTTCTACCACGCGTTAAGAGCCCGGCGACTATCCCCACCATTTCTTAGAATCCTTCGGACGAGAGTGGGGGAACCCGGGAACGAGCGAGAGGCTCTTCTGTTTCCTCCCGCTCGCTCATTGGGTTTTCTCACTCGCGCCAGTGGCCGCGCGGAATAGTGTCCAGTCGCGTTAAGAGCTCGCCGCCAGCCCCATTCGTCGGGCTCCTAACGAATATTTACTGTATTCAGAAAAATCTGTGATCGGTAATTGGTGGCGGTTAAATGGTTTAACACCCCCACTCGCTGAGGCCGCTGAGTTTTCGGGGATTTACACACTTTTTATCCTAAATCTCCTCAAAGTTGGCAACCCCCTACGAACCAAGTCCATACTCTCCTTACCCCACTACGATTTCTTATTAAGAACTCACTCGATATCATCTCTTGACAGTGTTTCTGTTTCACGAAATTTGTCTCTTTAACCCTTCGTGGTCACGCGGGGTGTATTGTACCCCAAGAGCAATTTTGATTTGAAATGCCGCACGTTTACATCTTCCAAAGGGGATTTATCGCAAAAAAAAAAAAAAAAATTTAAAAATCTGTATTTTACGACAACGATGGAAAATCGGTCATTTTCAACTACAAATTTTAGCATATCAAAATTTACATTTCTAGAAAAAGACTATTAGACCATGACTGTATAAGTATTACGAATGTAGAATTATCACTGAAAAGTTAAAAGGTTCAAAAATACGAAAATGGGAACTCAAAATATGACGCTGGGGTACAGTCAACCCCGTGTGACCAACTTGTGATTATAAGAAGCTGTGACCACGAAGGGTTAAGAATCGTCTTTCTTACTATAATGCACGAGGAACAATTCTGTTGTTATGCAAGCAATCGTGCTAATTATAAGTTTGACAAATCACTTGATTTCAGAAAGGAGAAACATTAATACGACGTAGGTAATTTCTGCTGCCGTGGGCCGTATGAATCACAGCAGATACTGAGAAATACAATATGAAAAAGTGCACAGAGTTATGTAACAACTGGTTGGGAAGGTAGAAAAAAATTTCCATGTGCCGACACTTCTACTTTCCCACACAGTCAGTTTCTGCAATCCACTTCATTCATCTATCTACTCTATTATAATCCACTACAATCCTCAATTACTTTCTAACTGCCGGCAAGTTAATTTAAAATACTGTCCTTTTCTCTTTTTTCATTAATTTAGTACGCTATAAACGACAACACTTACCCGTCAATAAGTGGCACTGAGTCAAGGACGTCGCTTCCTTCGGAGATGTTAACATTAAACTCCACCGATAGTCCAGTTGCCAGAACCAACGCTGACAGGTATACTGCGACGTTCACGTATACCATCTTCCCGGTAAAACACTGAGCTATACTATCGGAAGAGTTTTCGGCGAGTGTTATACTATGAGTACTGTTGATTATTTCTGTTGGAATGTTTTTATAGGAAAGCTTTGAGAAGATAGAAGCGAATGATTTCGTTATCTGTACACCGCGTGTACTGATATCTCGGACACCAATCGCAATGACACAGTGAAAGAGCCGACGAAGTTATGGGAATGCCTACAGGCGAATACCTATACGCCATTCACTTAGGTTGGCCCTTTCACTGTGTGAGTGCGGCTGATATCCGATATTTCTGTGCACACGGTGTGCATATCTCATCGGTTTAGATCAATCATAGTGTCATTCTAACCCAAACAGTACTCAGATATTTTAAAGACATCTTAAGAAGGACATCTGAAACTAGACGTTTAAGACATCTTATTCTGCGACGCAAAAGATAAGCAAAAAAACAACGAAATATGTGATTCATACCGCCGCTCCACCGTCTTTTTTTCACAGCGCTGATTGCACTCCTCTATTTTGGTGCAAGCAAGCATTAAAAAAATTAGAAAAATTGTTTATTGCATTCTTAAAACACATATTAATAAATAGAAAAAAATCAATTTAGTAAACACATTCTCTTTGTGACAAAAAAGTACCAAACAGTACTTTTTGTTGAGCTGTAGCCTTTGACTTTTAAAATTGAAGAATAATGCATCAAATAGGGGGAGACTCGGAACAAACGTAATAACACGAAACGAACACAACAACTGTTATGAAACAAATTTTTCCTTCCATTAGATAAAGATAACATTACTAAATTTATAATCAACAAAATAATGTTATATATAATTATATGGCGAATCCACGTTTGAAATTTCCCGCTTATGGTAATTGTTTTCTGCTATGGACCACTAGAGGGTATTGCCCACGCTAACAAAATAATACCATGGTTTCGATTTCGTGGACCATGTGATGAACATGAATGAACATAAACATTATAAGATTTACAATTGTTCACCAATTACCATTAGAAATAAGTAGGATATAAGAAGATCTGATTAGCATGGCGAAAATTTGTTGCGTATGTAATAAGACAGAGTGCTCTTACAAATGTCCTGTGTGCAAACAGTCATAGTAAGTAAATTAAAGAGGTTATGTTCAAAAGTGCCGACAGATTTTGACGCATGATAATTTTTAAATACGCTGATCACGTGTATCACTTTCTGAGTGTAACAAATTACTTGTGAATTTGTTAAATACATAACTTAGATAGTTGCCAGACTATATTAAAGATTTCGTACACAAATTTTTATTTCAAATAATTTTTTGCCGATCTCTGTTAAAGACATTTATACTACGTGTTCTATCAGCGATTTGTTAACGATTCTGTGATTTTACGCGAAAGGTATTGGGAAACCAAGAATTTCAATACGCCAACTAGTGACAGAAAATCGAACTACTGTGAGTAGGCCGAAATCCGTCGAAGTCCATACGATTATCAGTGTTTATATAGGCATTTTGTGAAAAATAAGTGTTTTTAAATTTTTTTGAACATTAAATTTTTACTTCTTCGATTAATAAATACTTATTCGGAATGTTTGATGGGATCCGGGCCTACTTGCAATAGTTTGCCAACTTACCACCGCAGCGCTGAAATCTAAGCCACGCCTCCACTTGGTTTCCCAATATTTTTTAGGAACATGATTGTACTCTACGGTTTAATTTAATACACATGTAATTATTCAGAAATATTTTTATTTCATATGTATAGTTGCTCTGCAGCTTGTTGTAATGTACACAAAGGACGTAACTGTCAACCACCAAATCCTCAGGAGAGTGAGGCCCATATCAATACAGAACATCATACCACAAATTATGACTTTCCTACAGAGGATACAGTTGCCATTGAAAAATTGGAACAACTATGTCACAGTGAAGAGTTAAAAAACTGTTTAAAAAATGTACATCTACGTGATATTATGCGTGCGATTCTGACAGATTCAAATCCTACGAAGGCCATTGCTCTTGCCATGACTGAGCCAATATTTGTCGAAATGGCGGATGCATGTTTGAAACTTGTGGAGCCACCAGTCGATGAGCAACCGTGTTAACGTGTCATGTAAAATTGAACTATAGTATGTTATAATCTGTAAAATCTGTACAGTTTCGTTTAAGTCTAGCTTTTGTATAAAAACTGTTGTACCTTGGGTCTACTTAATTTTAAAATTGCCATAATGGAAAATAAGTACATGCGTTTGATTTCTTCTTTTTATGAAACGTTTAATGAAAACTGTGTGCAGTCTTTGCGATCATTAAGGAACATTATAATGATAAATAATTCTATGTAGATAATAATCTCATGTATGGACTTTCAAATAGCTGCAATATTTTAATGATCGAAATGACAGTAGTTTTACAAAAATAAAAATTGTACGCAAGAATGAAAGGAGACAAATAAAATGTTTTTTATGCAGCGTTTATGGGTAATTTCCTTTAAGAATTCGTTAACCAAAGTGGCAAAGTATCAAAAAGAATATTAAAGTTCTGAACGTGGTGAGTAATGAAGAGGAATATAGTCTTCGAGGTTTGTTGGCAGCTTTGGGGAAGATGGCGCAGATGGCGCCACTAGCGCATCTCCTGTGGTTGGGCCCGAGTGCGCATGTGTGAATTGTTTGCGCGCGAATTTTTCATTTATGTTTTGTATAAGTGGGAATGCGTGTTAGTGGCGTCACGGGTGGAAAAAAGTTGCAGTCATCTTCCTCATTCCTTTTGAAGGGCACAATATCCCTTCCTGACATGGTAACCTGCCATTTTCGGTTGCCTCTCTCTTGTAAATAATCCTTTCTTGTTACCACCCACTCTAATATAAGCTACAAACATACATATTTGATATAATTAGTAACTTGATTATTATTTATTCTTTAATTTTAAAAATGTGTGAAATTGTTTACTTACTTTGAGCCGCATGGACCGGCGTTCGGAGAACTACCGACGACCGCTGGACAGCAGTGATGCCCGAACTTCGAGAATTTTAGGATGGTCTCTTTTCTCTCATGGGAACCAGAAATGCATTGTTGCAGACTAATAATTTTTTGCTTTTTGCTAATTTTATCCCGACTACCTGAACCCATATGCTCTTCTTTACTATCTAAGTCCAGGTACTCTTCTTCATCATCTAAATTCTAAAGAGACAGAAGGAGCTCTAACTGCTTTGCGCAATATCTTGCATAACTCACTTTTCTTATGACCTTTGTTAACAAGATCTCTTAAATATTTAGTTTTGCTTCCTGCTTTATCAAAACACAGATCGTGCAATTTTTCAAAAATAGAACAAATATTGATTCCTACTCCATCTAATATCTTAGATAGATTTTGCGGCGTAAAAAGTTTTTTCTCTGCTAAGAAGTGATTTAAATAATTTCCTTTCTTAAAGCAAAATTTGTGAAAATTTCTTAAAATAGAAGTGGCTCTATTTCCTGCCAAAGACAATATATTAGATAAATCACTCGGCCTAAAACCTGCATTATAGAAATCATCTAAAAGCTGTGCTTTGTTTCCTTTTGTATCAAAACAAACATCATGAAAATCTTTTAAAGCAGAACAAATATTAGCTCTTGCTCCATGCAATATCATAGATAAACCACTCGGCGTGAAACCTTCTTTTTCGTTTAAGAAATGACTTAAATACATTTGTGTCTCTCCTATAAAACAAAAATCATAAAATTCTTCTAAACTATCCGCTGTCCCACTTAATATACTGCATAAAGCACCAGGACTAAAATCTGCCTTGTAGAAATCATCTAAAAGTTTTGTTTTTTCTCCTTCATTAAAACAAACACTATGCAATCTTTTCAAAATAGAAGAAGCACGAACTCCTGTTCCACATAATAGAGCAGATAAGTTACTTGGCACAAACCCTACCCTATAGAAATCATCTAAAAGTTCTGTTCTTTCTCCTTCGTCATTAAAAAAAACATCATGCAATTTTCTAAAAGCATCTTTAACGCTAGTTCCTGCCCCGCTTAATATACCAGATAAGTTATGCATCGTAAAACCTTTTTTCTTAATAAAATGCTTTAAATGCGGTTTTTTATTTCCTTCGTCATCACAAAAAGTATTATATAGTTCTTTAAAAGCTTTTGCAGCATGAAATCCTGCTCCATTCAACATACTGGATATATTAGTTAGATTTATTCCGTTTTCTTCTAGAACTCTTAAATATTGTGTTTTAGTTCCTGCTTCATTAAACCAAAGATCGTGTAAGTCTTTAAAAGCTTTTGCAGCATTAGACCCTGCTCTATGCAAAATACTGGACATACTAGCAACATTTATTCCGTTTCGTCCTAGAGTTTCTAAATATTGTGTTTTATTTCCTTCTTCCTCAAACCAAAGATCATATAAGTCTTTAAAAGCTTTTGCAGCATTAGCTCCTGCGCCACCTAAGATACTCGACATATTAACTAGATTCATTCCTTTTTCTTCTATCACCTTTAAATGTTGTGTTTTATTTCCATCTTCATCAAACCAAAGATCGTATAAGTCTTTAAAAGCTTTAGCAGCACTAGCTCCTGCCCTACTTAAAATACTTGACATATTGGCTAGATTTATTCCTTCTTTTTCTAGATTTTTTAAATATTGTGTTTTATTTCCTTCTTCATCAAACCAAACATCATATAAGTTTTTAAAAGATTTTGCGGCGTTAGCACCTGCTCCACTTAAAATACTGGACATATTAGCTAGCTTTATTCCTTCTACTTCTAGAGTTTTTAAATATTGGGTTTTATTTCCTTCCTCATCAAACCAAAGATTATATAAGTCCTTAAATGCCTTTGCAGCATTAGCTCCTGCTTTACTTAAAATACTCGACATATTAGTTAGATTTATTCCTTCTTCTTCTAGAGACTTTAAATATTGTGTTTTCTTTCCTTCTTCATCGAACCAAAGATCATACAAGTCTTTAAAAGCTTTTGCAGCATTATCTCCTGCTCCACCCAAAATACTAGACACACTTGTTAGATTTATTCCTTCTTCTTCCAGAGTTTTTAAATATTGCGTTTTAATTCCATCTTCATCAAACCAAAGATTATATAAATCCTTAAAAGCTTTTGCGGCATTATCTCCTGCTGCATGCAAAATATTGGACATACTAGCTAGCTTTATTCCGTTTTTCTCTAGAGTTTTTAAACACTGTGTCTTATTTTCTTCTTCATCAAACCAAAGATCACATAAGTCCTTAAAAACTTTTGCACCATTAGCCCCTGCTCTACTTATAATACTGGACATATTAGGTAGATTTATTCCTTCTTTTTCTAGAGTGTTTAAATATTGTGTTTTGTTTCCTTTTACATCGAACCAGAGATCATATAAGTCTTTAAAAGCTTTTGCAGAATTAGCTCCTGCCCCACTTAAAATACTAGACATATTAGCTAGTTTTATTCCTTTTTCTTCTAGAGTTTTTAAATAATGTGTTTTGTTTCCTTGTTCGTCAAACCAAAGATTATATAAGTCTTTAAAGGCTTTTGTAGCATTAGTTCTTGCTCTATCCAAAATACTGGACATACTGGCTAGCCTTATTCCTTTTCTTTTCAGAACTCCTAGATATTTTCTTCCTTCTCCTTTAATTAAAAAATCTAAGAACTGATCAAATGCAGGTGTTCCTTTTCTACCAACCACACTTTTAGCAAATTTAATTTCTTCATTAATGTTTATATTTTGAATTTTCTGATAAGTAAATCTATTATTTTTTATATCTTCAAATAGCTTTACCATTATTTCTTTTGTAATAGGCCCAAATTCTCGAGATTCTGACCAACGTAACGCTATTTCATGTAATTCTTCGTAATTATATGGAACATTAGACTTATCTATCTCCTTTCTAGTAACACTATTCAAATTTTCCCTATTGGGTTGGTTTACTGCAAATATTAGCTTATGTAAAAACCTTTCTTTTATTTCTTTCTCATTCTCACCAGAAAGTCTTCCCTCTTTTTTTTCTTTTTGCAAAAAAGGGGGAAGCTTCAATAGACTCAACAGTTTCTCTCTTGTTGTTTCTTCCCGAGTGAGTTGATAAAGGTTATTCTCATTTATACACGAACAATTTCTAAGAATTTTGTACTTTTTCTTTTGAATATCGATGCTATTGAATTTTAGGGGATAAAAATCTTTAGAATGCCCTTTTTTTAATACATTTTCTTCTGTAAGATCTATGCCTGCATCGGTGTAAATAATAAAATATCTTATATCATTTTTTGGTCCTTCAATGAATAGAGTAAAGTGCTTATTAATAGATAACGTATCTCTCTTCCCCTCTCGTTTCAATGGAAATAACTGACTATAACCAATACTACTATTTGTAGTATGAGCTGTTATGTAAGTGATTCTACCTCTGTAATTGATAATAATATCATTAGATATACCATCGCTTTTTTCTTCAAAATTTATAGAAAACATGTTTTTATGCATGAACATGGAATGCAAGAAGCACATTAATAAATTGAATTGATATGTAATTCGCAATATACAATCACCATGTCTTTTATGCTTTTCTGGAGCTGTTAAGTCACGTAATACTTTTTCTTGTAATGCTATATAATCATCATGAACTTCACTATTCCTTTCTATTTCACTTCTAACAATGCTGTTCATTTCCTCTCTACTAGGCTGATTAACTGCAAATATTAATCTTTCTAAAAATGCTCCTTTCATTTCTTTTTCAAATTCTTGAGAAAGTTTTCTTTCTTTCATTACTTTCCGCATAGCAGGTGAAAATTCTAATCGCTTTAACAGTTCTCCTGTCGTGGTTTCATCTTGCAAAAATTGATAAAAGCTACACCCTTGTACACTATCACCAGTATACAAAAAGTTTTGTAACATATCACATTTTTCTATATTTATTCTATCAAATTGAAAAGCATAAAAATTTCTGAATCGTTCTTGTTTTAATTTCTCTTCTGCTGTAATATCCAATCCTGAATTAGTATAAATAATAAGATATTCAATATCATTTAATAAATTACCTGACTTAGAAATGAAATGTTTAACAAAACTATTGAAGTAATTATTAATAAAAAAAATATTTCGTCTTTCTTTGGTAAATAATTTAGCATAACTAATATCATTATGAATATAATAGTTGTCTACATTTTCAATTTGTACACAAATGGACTTCTCTTTACAGCGAAGAACAATATTATTAAATTTATCAATTTCGGAATCTTCAAATGCTAGTGACAATGATGGATATTTATCTTCATATTTGAACTTTCTAAGTGAACAAAGCACAGACAAGTCTAATTGGTACATAAGTCTAATCAATGCACGAGGAAGATTACTCCTAAATTGATTAGTCTGACAAGGATTAAGGAATTCGCCAGGCAAATCCTGCCTAGATTCATCTTGTAAACCACTAGGCAATTCTAAAGCTTTGCACAGTCTCTTTGATACTACATCATTTGTATCTGTAACAGAACGTCTCCGTTTGCTACAGCTAGGGCGAGCTTCAAGATTTTCCTTAGCTGAACACCTGGAAAGACTGTGGTGTTCGGATGGAGTAGTTATGCCATCTCGCAGTGCCTTTGAAGACTCTTTGCCTAGCACAAAAATTACCCATGGTTTTCATTATCATTGTCTTCTTATTACATGGCAATACAAAAAAAGGAAGTTATTTTTTATGATTCACTGTATGAGTTCAGAGTATTAGATGTAACATGTGAAGAGATTGTTCCTACTTCATATTTTTCTATCCTTATTTCATATTCTCTAAAATCAAAAAATCTATTTCCCTCACTTCCTTTATTGGGTAAGCCATAAATAGTATCATAAATTTATCCTGATTTATCTCTACTATCTTCTCAAATATATGAATGTTAACTTACAAGGCACAGTGTGGTAAACACCGATGTTGACGATTCTTGACATTATAGATCTATATCGGAAATAATTCGACACGTGTTTGATCGGTTATTCAAATAGGCCTTAATAATAGAGATGTTTACATACTTATAAATTAGCACATTTCATAGTATCCGTATAAGACATAAAATCTAACCTTATATTTAGGATCTATTATGCTATATAGGGTCCCAACGTCGGAGTTGGTCGAAGTCAGTCGAAGTGGTATTGTGATTTGTGTCTGGGTCAGTGTCGCCAGCACTGTTCGATTCTTCGAGGGGCCGCGGCTGCGGTAAATAGAAGGGGAGACACCTACAGTAGCGGGTTGAGTAGCTCGAGAAGCCGACGGCTTCGATCAAACGCGCTCGAGGCTCGCCCAAAGTTATTTAAGCTTTAAATAACTTTCGGATACAAATATAAATGCAAGTGAGAACATTATTCGAAGCTTCGAATAATAACTAACTCTGGATTATTTATATTTACCACAAATACAAATAAAGTCTCTTTTATTTACTAAGTTATTTATATCATGTTTTATTTAAATAATGCCCATTTCTGATCCCTCCATACCTTTTGGTTTATGAGTATCAACTTTATTTCGCATATCAAAACTGACAACAATTCAGACATAAGTTCCTTCCGTAACCATATCTAATTCTTCTTAGGGGGATTTATTACAAAGTTTAATATTACCCGTTTTTAATACATACTTGTACCTTAGAAAGTCGCCACTTTTTTAAAATGTGGATTATGATTTCAACCCGATATTAGGGCGGATGGAATTTAACCATCACGATTTCACGACTTTTCGATCGCACGAGAGCTAGTTTTATCGATCTACTGTGCAAGGTCATCTATATTTTCTTATTTTGTTTTCCTCTATTCCAATAATATTCTGTTGTTGAAGGAATATATCATCTATAAAACTAACAGGAGCTTTTCTAACTTTTTCATGTATTATATCAAGTATCTTGTTCGACGGCTTATTTTTTATAAGATTCTTTAAGTAATTTGTTTTATTTCCTACTTTATCAAAACAAAGATCATGCAATTTTTTAAAAGTAGGACAAATATTAATTCCTACACCATGTAATAGCTTAGATAAATTTTTCTGTGTAAAAAGCTCTTCCTCGGCTAAGAAGTGATTTAAATGATTTTCTTTATTAAAACACAATTTATGAAAATTTATCAAAATAGAAGTGGCATTAGTCCCTGCCATGGATAACACACGAGATAAATCATTCGGCCTAAAACCAGCCTTATAGAAATCATCTAAAAGTTTCGTTCTGTTTTCCTTGTCGTTAAAACAAACGACATAAAAATCTTTTAAAACAGAACAAACATTATCTCTTGCTCCATGAAATATATTACATAAGTTTTTCGGCGTAAAACCTTCTCTAGCGAAATGATTTAAATACTTTTTATTCTCTCCCGTAAAACAAAAATTATGAAATTTTTCTATACTATCCGCTGCTCCACTTAGTATGCTGCATAAGTAACATGGTGTAAAACCAGCCTTATAGAAATCATCTAAAAGTTTCGTTCTCTTTCCCTTGTCATTAAAACAAACACTATGCAATCTTTTTAAAATAGAAGAAGCACGAACGCCTGCTTTGCATAAAATACACGATAAGTTACTTGGTCTAAAGCCAGCCTTGTAGAAGTCATCTAAAAGTTTCGTTCTCTTTCCCTTGTCATTAAAACAAACATTATGCAATTGTTCAAAAGCATTTTTAAATTTAGCCCCTGCTCCACCTAATATGCTAGATAAGTTATACAGCGTAAAACCTTTTCCCTCCTCATTTTTCGTAATGAAATGTTCTAAATGCTGTTTTTTATTTCCTTGCTCATCAAACCACAGATCATATAAGTCTTTAAAAGCTTTTGCAGCATCATATCCTGTTCTACCTAATATACTCGATATATTAGCTAGATATATTCCTTCTTTTTCCAGAGTTTTTAAATATTGTGTTTTATTCCCATCAACATTAAACCACAGACTATGCAAGTCTTTAAAAGCTTTTGCAGCATTAGCTCTCGATCCATGTAAAATACTTGATACATTAGCTAGAACAATTCCTTCTTCTTCTAGACTTTTTAAATATTGTGTTTTATTTCCTTCCGCATTAAACCACAGATCATGTAAGTCTTTAAAGGCTTTTGCAGCATTAGCTCCTGTTCCATGCAAAATGCTGGACACGTTAGCTAGATTTATTCCTTCTTTTTCTAGAGTTTTTAAATATTGTGTTTTATTTCCTTCTGCATCAAACCAAAGATCATATAAGTCTCTAAAGGCTCTTGCAGCATTAACTCCTGCTCCACCTAAAATACTCGACATGTGAGCCAGATTTATTCCTTCCTTTTCCAGAGTTTTTAAATATTGTGTTCTACTTCCTTGTGCATTAAACCATAGATCATATAAGTCTTTAAAAGCTCTTGCAGCATGAGTTCCTGCTCCACTTAATATACTCGATATATTAGCTAGATTTATTCCTGCTCTTTCTAGAGTCTTTAAATATTGTGTTTTAATTCCATCTATATTAAACCACAGATTATATAAGTCTTTAAAAGCTTTTACAGCATTAGCTCTGGCTCGATGTAAGACACTAGACATACTAGCCAGATTTATTCCTTCTTTTTCTAGAATTTTTAAATAATGCGTTTTATTTCCTTCTGCATCAAACCAAAGGTCATATAAGTCTTTAAAAACTTTGGCAGCATTAGTTCCTACTGCATGCAAAATACTGGATATATTAGCTAGATTTATTCCTTCTTCTTCTAGGGTCTTTAAATATTGTGTTTTATTTCCTTCTGCATTAAACCACAGATCATATAAGTCTTTGAAAGCTTTTGCAACATTAGCTCCTGTTCCAGTTAAAATACTGGACATATTAGACAGACTTATTTCTTCTCTTTCTAGAGTTTTTAAAAATTGTTTTTTTCTTCCATTTTCGTCAAACCAGAGATCATATAAGTCTTTAAAAGCATTTGCAGCATTAGCTCTCGATCCATGTAAAATACTTGATACATTAGCTAGACTTATTCCTTCTTCTTCTAGAGCTTTCAAATGGTGTGTTTTATTTCCTTCTGCATCAAACCAAACATCGTATATGTCTATAAAAGCTTTTGTGGCATTAGTTCCTGCTCCATGCAAAATACTGGACGTACTAGTTAGGCTTATTCCATTTTTTTTCAGGACTTCTAGATATTTTTTTCCTTTTCCTTTAGTTAAAAAATCTATGAACTGGTCAAATGCAGATGTACCCTCTCTACCAACCACACTTCCGGCAAATTTAATTTCTTCAACAATGTTTTTGTTTTGAATTTTTTGGTAAGTAAATCTATTATTTTTTATATCTTTAAAAAGCTTTTCCATTATTCCTTTTGTAATAGGGCCAAATTCACGAGATTCTGACCAACGTAACGCTATTTCATGTAATTTTTCGTAATTATATGGAACATTAGACGTATCTATCTCATTTTTAATAACACTATTCAAATTTTCTCTATTGGGTTGGTTGACTGCAAATATTAGCTTATGTAAAAACTTTTCTTTTATTTCTTTCTCATTCTCACCAGAAAGTCTTCCCTCTTTTTTTTCTTTTTGCAAAGTAGGGGGAAGCTTCAATAAACTCAAAAGTTTCTCTCTTGTTGTTTCTTCCCGAGTGAATTGATAAAGATCATTCTCATTTATACACGAACAATTTCTAAGAATTTTGTACTTTTTCTTTTGTATATCGATGCTATTGAATTTTAAAGGATAAAAATCTTTAGAATGCCCTTTTTTTAATACATTTTCTTCTGTTAGATCTATGCCTGCATCGGTGTAGATAATAAAATATCTTATATCATTTTTTAGTCCTTCAATGAAAAGAGTAAAGTGCTTATTAATTGATAATGTATCTCTCTTCCCCTCTCGTTTTAATGGAAATAATTGACTATAACCAATACTACTATTTGTAGTATGAGCTGTTATGTAAGTGATTCTACCTCTGTAATTGATGATAATGTCATTAGATATAACATCGCTTTTTTCTTCAAAATTTATAGAAAACACGTTTTTATGCAAGAACATGGAGTGCAAGAAGGACATTAATAAATTGAATTGATACGTAATTCCCAATATATAACTGCCCAATTTGTTCTGCATTTCTGGAGCTATTAAGTCACGTAATACTTTTTCTTGTAATGCTATATAATTATCTTGAACTTCACTGTTTTTTTCTATTTCACTTTTAACAATGCTGCTCATTTCCTCTCTACTCGGCTGATTAACTGCAAATATTAATCTTTCTAAAAATGCTCCTTTCATTTCTTTTTCAAATTCTTGAGAAAGTTTTCTTTCTTTCATTACTTTCTGCATAGGAAGTGAAAATTCTAATCGCTTTAACAGTTCTCCTGTCGTGGTTTCATCTTGCAAAAATTGATAAAAGCCACGCCCTTGTACACTGTCACCAGTGAACAAAAAGTTTTGTAATATATCAAATTTTTCTATATTTATTCTATCAAATTGAAAAGCATAAAAATTTCTGAATCGTTCTTGTTTTAATTTCTCTTCTGCTGTAAGATCCAATCCTGAATTAGTATAGATAATAAGATATTCTATATCTTTTAATACATTACCTGACTCAGAAATGAAATGTTTAACAAAACTATTGAAGTAATTATCAATAAAAAAAAGATTTCGTCTTTCTTTGGTAAATAATTTAGCATAATTAATATCATTATCTATATAGTAGTTCTCTACATTTTCAATTTGTACATGAATGGACTTCTCTTTACAGCGAAGAACAATATTGTTAAATTTATCCATTTCAGAATCTTCAAATGCTAGTGACAATGATGGATATTTATCTGCATATTTCAACTTTCTAAGTGAACAAAGCACAGACAAGTCTAATTGGTACATAAGTCTAATCAATGCACGAGGAAGATTACTCCTAAATTGATTGGTTTGACAAGGATTAAGGAATTGGCCAGGCAAATCCTGCCTAGATTCATCTTGTAAACCACTAGGCAATTCTAAACCTTCGCACAGTCTCTTTGATCCTATATCATTTGTGTCTGTAACAGATTGTTTCCGTTTGCTAGGGCGAGCTTCAAGATTTTCCTTAGCTGAACTCCTTGACAGACTCCGTTGTTCGGATGGAGTGGTTATGGCATCTCGCAATGCCTTTGACGACTCCTCGGCTAACACAAAAATTACCCATTGTTTTCATTATTATTGTCTTCTTAGTACATGGCAATACAAAAAAAGGAAGTTATTTTTTATGATTCACTGTACGAGTTCAGAGTATTAGATAGCTATTAATAGCCTGTTATCATGTTAAAAGTTATAGATTTGTTTCATAGTTTTTAGACTGCACATTTTATTTAAATTTAAGCAATTTAAGCCAAAGTCCATGTTTATAAAAAAGATTTTGAATAATATTTTTGCCACAAATGTTAAATATGGATTAGAAAAAAAGTAAGATGCAGGGTAAACTCCAGTATTTTATGATGACACGGGAAATACCCAGTAAGCAATTGCGAATTCGGTATCTCGCAATGATTCTGTGCTGGTGCCAGAAAATAACTTGGGTTGGTTGATTCTTATAGAGCTATCATTGTCTCTAGCTATCATCGTTTAGCGTCATAAGTTTACCCTGATTTTTCTTTACTAACCTTCAAATAAATTAAGGTTAACTTACAAGACACAGCGTGGTAGACACCGATTTTTAAAAGCCTTGACATGATGGATCTATATCGAAACCAAGTCGACAAGTGTCGGTGCGTTTATATAAGGTTTCCTAGTATCCATATAAGATAAATTAGAACGTAATATGGACATACAAACATTGCCTGTTAAACACAATACCCTCCTTTTCGTGCCGCAGCCGGGTAAAAAAGCTAACCTTATATTCAGAATGTGATTTTCAGCGTCGACGCTCGTTTTCAGCGTCAAAACCAATCACGTGACTTTCGGCGTCAATCCAGTCACGTGACTGATCAGCGATGTAAGATTGGATGAAACTGTCGTCACTTTTAGCGTCAAGCGGAAAAAGCTGAACCGAGTTCAACTTTTCCGCTAAAAACGAGCGTCGACGCTGAAAGTCACATGAACCGATCACGTGACTGGTTTTGACGCTGAAAGTCACGTGATTGGTTTTGACGCTCAAAACGAGCGTCGTCGCTGAAAATCACATTCTGAATTATTTCGCGCGGGCGGCGACGTAACATACACCTTCGTTCTATTGGCTGCTGCTTCGAACAAGCGCAGTAATGTGTAATTTTGAACGTTTGTCACGTCGCAAGCTGGGATCAGCTGGGATAGTGGCAGTCCTAAGTATTTGAAGCGTTTCTCGTAGTATATTTTATCTCATATATTTTAATAATTATAGATGCACATTTCTCTTCAATTTTCATTATTTTTACAAATTATATTCGCGAATAATCACTTCGTTAGTATATACTTACAATTAGACGCCTGTATGTACTAATTTGTAGCAAACACTTTTTCATAATTAGCGGTACGGAGTATGCGTATAATGTGTAAAATAAATATTGCGGTGACACGGGCGACGGTATTTTGACGCCGTCCCTGAATCACCGTTGACGCGCAAGAGAGTAGACGTCTGGCGGGGGAAAACAAAATACGTTGGCGGGCAGAGATGGGCAGAGACGACGCCGATTATGGCCGACGATGGCCGATAACGCGAGCGAAGGATTCTCGGATAGACGCGTGACTACGTGCACAAAGACTACGAATAAACGGTCCGGGGTAAAACCGCGAATTGGGACTCAGGTAGGTACGACGCGGAAAAACGCCGTTGTCGGTCAGACAAGTCTAACAAATGCAACCAATAAAATCCAGGCATAGGTAGGTCCAAAATACGTTTCACTCCCCTCGCCTAAAGTCGCAACTATTCCACCGTCGTTATATTCCTATGGGCCCAACTGGAACGCACCCCTAGTCTATGTTATGGGCACATCTGCCTTAGACAGCTCTGTAGTAGTAGGGAGCTGTAGTAGAAGCAGTGATGCTAGAACTGAAATGTTTAGTAGGGGTGTGCGAGTACCCGGAATTTATGAGCTGACAACGAACTGAACTCGGTTGGAATGCTCATTCGAATCGAGCGTTTGAATTTTCCGAGCTGCTTGAAATCAATGAACTTTTTGAAAAAAAAGCGAGCTACTTGAAAAACTCAAAGCGTGCCCTGGTAGTCTTATTCATTCATTCATTCTTTCATTCATTCCAATACTTTTTCATACAGGTGGAACGGACTTAATGTTACAATGAATAATAACATGACATTTATTGAAGGCAGATAACTGTGAGGCACATTTATCAAACAAAGTGTTGTACAAATTTTGTACATTACATGTCAGTGTGTTTCCATTACGATTATTAAACGTATAAAATATTTGATAATAAATTTTCATATGTATAAATAGGTACTACATATTTACAAAATCATATATGAAAGACTCGATAATGTAATACACGTCATATAAATAGGTTTAAGTCAATGTTTTAAATCGTCGAATGGCAGGAGACGAATATGGCAGCATGGTAGTATACCTAAGGTTTCTGTTCTAAATTCATGTGTGCAATAATAGTTTTCCTGAAAATCGATTAATACTCATAACATATGTTGCAATAAATTCAAGCAGTTCAGATAACAATACGGACCATTGACTTTTCCTTACAAATGGATACACTGTGGGTGCTTTGTAACCATTAAATGGAAAAGTGAAAGACACACTGTACGCCCCCATATCTTTCCATATTAGCCAATCGCCAATTTCAAATTCTGGTAGCAACACATTTTTTAAGACACAGTCCGAGGCGTCCAATGTTGGGCCCCAAACAAAAGAAATAAATTTCTCGTCGCTCTTTGGCTGAAGCACAAATAAATATTCCGTATAGAGAACATTACTGTTGACAATACTCTAATTGAATGATAATATCTTGGAATCATGGGCGTCCGGAGGGGGGATATTGCAAAAGGGGCATTTGCCCCCCCTGGCTTTTGAGAAAAAAAACCTTATTTCTCAAAACTGATGTTTATTAAGTTTATACTAAAATAGGGAATATTTTTACATTTCGGTTTTAAATTTTTAATTAAATGGGCACTATAAAAATTCGTTAAAAAAAAACAGAAGGGGTATAATTTTCTTTACCATCATCCCAAACTTGCCCCCCCCCCCCCCGGAAAAGAGTCTCCGGATGCCCTTGCTTGGAATATACAATAATACTGATACCTCGTACAAGGGAATTGGAATTCTCGACTTGAAGTTCAATAACTCATCTATAAAAGAATTGTACACGCCACAGTTCATGTAGTACATTCGAATCATTTTGTCTCCCGCGGGAACAAGTTTCTTCGTATGCAAGTACGATGCCAAAGTAAATGCCGATGCCACGTAATACTGTCCTGGCTCGCTAATAATGTTTATGCCAGGGTCTATATCTCGAATGGCATCGTTAATGACATTGGCAAGCTAAAAATAAGAAACGAAATTATTTTGATAAGGAACAAAATGATAAAGATATGTAGCTACAGGATAATCAGTCTCACTTTGTCAATTCGGCAGCCGGTGTCACCAGGAAATCCACCTCCAATGTCGATTAACTGAACATCTTCGCAGCCAATTGCTCTGGATATGTTAATCAATCGTTTGCACATTGAAATGCCTCTACTGTAAGCGTTTAATTCGCCGCACGGGCTGCCTACGTGAAAGCTGAATCCATGCAAAGTCAAACCAAGCCTCTTCGCAAGATGTATCAACCGAACGGCTTCTTCGTTCGGGTCACAGCCAAATTTTGATCCAAGAGGTACATGCGACACTTTGGCATCGCACCGGATGCGAAGCACTACTCTGTTAATCATTAGGAAGGTGAAAGATTATTGGAAACGCGGTTCGTCCAGGTCCGGATTAAAGGGGGGCTAGGGGGGGCTGTAGCCCCGGGCCCCACTTCCCGGTGGGGGCCCCGTTCAAAGCGATTAGATTACTACCCCCCCCCCCACGCGCTTTTGAACCACGGGGGAGGGGGGGGGGGGCTCGAAGGTTCGATAGCCCCGGGCCCCAAAAATCTTAATCCGCGCCTGGGTTCGTCAATGGGGAATGATTGCCAGTCCACTACTCACTTCGCTTGTGGGAAAAGTTCACTAATTTTTAAAAGTTCTATCTCACAGTCGGCGGTCATCTTCTCGACGTTCATTTTCTGAGCGTACTTTATATGGGAAGGCAGTTTCGCTGGATTCGCAAAAATAATTCTTTCCGCGTTTACTCCATATTTCATCACCTGTTTTATTTCTTTCTGTCTCGAATGTACGAAAGAATAAATGTCATAAAATTAATGGAACTCATCACTCTTGATTTATTAAAGGTGACAGAAGTAAAGACATACTTTGGAAGCACAATCGAAACTAGCATTCATAGCAGCTAAGACCTTGATGATTGTTGGATTTGGATTACACTTGATAGCTATAATTATAATAACATACAATGAATCATCGAATCATAAAGCAAGAATTAATGTCGAATATATTTTAACTCAATTGTACCATAATGTGGCACAACTTTTGGCATTTTCTCAATCCAATCCTGATGCTTCTGCACCACGTTAGCGATGTCTAGGATGCAGAAGGGTTCTTCGTCGTTCTGCATGTCCATCATACTCTTTATTATGTCAACATCGTTTATCGTGTCGTCGTACAGTTTTACATTGTCAAAGTTTAAACGGGACATCTTTGAGAATTGTTCTTTGCAAAAAAAAATAGGAATCTCTTTAAGAATTTCGAAGTAATCTGAAATTAATCTAGAAGATCCGCCTGTTATAAATATAATCATGATTTATTTTACATTTATTTTCATATATGGCATTTTGAACTTAATAAACACTATGGATCCATGTCTTTAGCAATGCGAAATTTGGAACACGATTCCGGTTTATTCAATGCGTTCTCTATCGACTTTTTTATTTTCTTAACATAGCGTGCAGTCTGCGATAGAATTAAAATGGAAGTAGACAACTACTTAGCAAATATTCTTTACTAACTGCTTCCATTGTTTTCCAAATCAACAGAGGTGTACCATGGGCGTCCGCAGGGGGGGGGGGGGGTGGCAGTTGCAACCCCCCATGGCTTTTGAGAAGTCGCTTATTTTTCAAAACTGATCTTTATTAAGTTTATACTAAAAAAGGGAATATTTTTAAACTTCGGTTTTAAATTTTCAATTAAATTGGCACTATAAAATGGGTTAAAAAAGCAAAAGGGGTATATTTTGCTTTGCTGTCATCCCAAAGTTGCCCCCCACCCCTCTGGAAAAACTTGGTGATACTTGGTCGTGAATGGGAGCGTACATTTCGTAATCAGCGCATTTTTAGTGCACGTACACTAAGGGCCAAAATCGGCTTCCCTCCGGAAATTTGGCAACGTTGCATGTCACTAGAATTACTGAGTTATGCCTAGTGACATGCAACGTTGCCAAATTTCCGGAGGGAAGCAGATTTTGCCGCCCAGTGTACATTTGATCTTTTTTTTTTTTTCCGTAAGAAATGCAAGCCATGGATTCTGATGAAACAGGTAAGTGTGTCTACTTTTCATGGCTTTTTGCTGAAACAGCTTTTATATTACCTAAAAAATAGCGTGAGCTGCGCGTCAGGTGGCGCCAAGGCGCGAAGGCGGTCGAACGCGGCAAATATTCGAATGCGATTGCGCAGGGCTGGTCTACGAACGTCGTCGGCGGAAATTGCCGACAACCGCCGAGCGGCAATATTTCAAAAATTATTGGCGTGAAGTCATGTCAAAACCGTGCCCAGGATGGAAATCCCAGTGCGTAAGGAAGCGTCGACTCCAATCACAGTATTACTGATTAAGATTCGTAGCAGCCAAAGATTTTAAATCATGCGCTTTTTAGTTTAAAATCTAAATCGACGCGACAGGTGACTAATTCTTGCATTAACGAAGAACTCAAATCATCCTATCCCCACTTAGCAATGAAACTAGATATAAGTTATGACAACTTTTTACAATTATTAATATCTAAAATCAATATTTTCTATTTTATTGCAAACAGCTTTTGCATAGAAACACGCTGTACACATTTAATAAAGAAGATAAATATTTGTTTGTTAGTTTATCAAATTTAACACGAACTCACATTCAAATAACTTGGAATAGTTTTCACCGACGATCACCCAGGTATTTTTTCTTGAGAAAAATAACTTTAACTATAATATAATCGTGTAGAAATAAATTGGCTTCCGGAAGTTAGGAAAAAATGCTTTAACTTTTGAACGATGCGTATTGTTGACCATTATATATACTGGCTGTATATCACTTTGCCCGTCACGTCATAAGCGGAGCATTTATTACTGACACATTATCAATATCTTTTTCATACACGTAGCTTTTATTCATAGTCGCATACGTGTGTGTATTGTTGCCTACCGGTAGTTTAAATTTATCTTTGTTCTTTAACGGAGTGTAAACGCATAAAGGACCGTTTACACATGTAATAGAAGGGCAAAAAGCACATTCAATTGCCTTCATTCAGGTAGATTCTCATCGAAGTCCCAACGTTACTAACATTTCAAGTCTCGTTGACCTTGACATAGTGCACTGCCATTTTACAATTCTTTAACATTAGCCCTTTAAAAATTATGGTCATACAAAATTGACACAATATTATATCGCCAGCAGAATGAAGAATTTAACAATATCAAGGATAAATGTTTAATCTGTAAAAAAACTTCATTCAGTGCTTTCAATATTACGAAATCTTGAAGCTTTAATTAGCAAAAGTGAGAGTGCTACGTATGATGCCGCGTGGTAGCGTTCCATACGTGTTTTAGTTTCTTATTTTGTGCAATATAAAAGAGCCTATAACTAAAAAATTAAGCGGTACCAAATATATGCTAACGAAATATTTTTCGTTAACTCGGTATGTTAACGAATTACGGCTGTTTGACATACTGTCTGAATGTTACAGATGTGAATGGACCTTAATAAAAATTACCAAACGTTAGAGACATTTATTGTCATAATATCTTTACATAGACTATACTCATGTTTTGTCAGTTTTACCTTTAAACGCTTTTTATCATGACTACCGAGATAACTTTTGAAGTGTTCTTAGCGATAAATTTTACTTTTAATATATATTATTAGAATAAGACGCTATCGCGGAAAAATAAGGAAAAACGTTGATGTACATGGACAAGGTTTCTCAATCATTTTCTTCAACACGCTGTTATTCAGCAACATTTCAAAATATTAAAAAACCTATCCGTTGATGCTTAGGCATAACATTATACTTAATAGACAACTTTTGCCTTTTTGTTTTAGACAATTCAAATTTGAGTCAGGAGGTACACCGTTTAAGAAAGACCATCAGTTCGGAGCCACCTCGTGACAGATATCTATATATATATTTTCTTAATTTTTATAATGTTTTTTATAATGCTTTACAACATGCCAAAATCAAGTGCTAAACAGCAATTTAATCGGCTGATTAGTTTGTCTACAATTTGCATCAGAAGATTACCTATTTTTTCGGTCCGTCGCAGTAGTCTACTTCGTTAAGGGGAGGCCCCACTCAGAAATTTTTGAAAAATTCAATTTTTTTTGTTTTATTTGAAGGCAGGACCGACGCAAGGATTTGCAAATTTTTGCACCATTTGCATGGAATATTAAACATATAGTAACGCAATTATCGTACATTTGTTTCGTCAATTTTTCTTTAATACAATTATATGACAGTGTGTGAAATGAGTTTAGAGGTCGAATAACAATTATTGTTTATATCGTAATTGTCATGGTATAATAAAGACATTTAATAATAATATTCTGTAGAATATTTCGCTGTACTGCGTGTATTTTATAAACAATTAATACAATATATATATGTAACTAGAATTTGGAAGTGTTTATAAGGAATTATGTTGGGTAGGTGCGAATAACGATTGCTTCGTAAACGGAAAGTCCTGGGTTCGATTCCTCTCGTCACGGTCAAGTTTTTTTTTCCGGATCTGGACCTGATAAAGACGTCTGGGGGTAGACACGGGTAATGCAGCGCGCTGTAATACCGACAATCTGGCCCGAAACATGGGTTGGGATTTTTCGTTTTTCGTCCTTATCCTTCCCGAAAGAGGAAGGTTCAATGCGGAGCGCTCTGCTCATGATTCAACCAGATTGTATTGATATGTAATAATATGAGTGTCCAAAGTAGAGCAAAAGTTGACAAAATACACCCATAGAATCCAAGCATTTTTAGAGCACTAAAAGAGTTTTGTGACTCAAACGGTGACCACAGCGCTCCGCATTGAACCTTCCTCTTTCGAATGAGACCTCGCCCAGCCCAAAATATGGTCATATACGGACAAACAACGTAAGCCCGTGATTGGATCTTAGAGCATGTGCTCTAAGGTTTGGATTCCCAAATACGAGTTCCGCCATATTGGCGATAATATAGAGCAAGTCACGTGACAAATTTAGTTGAGCTAGTGGACACGAGATGGCGCCTACTCGGGAAGACCGCCAACGTGGAATCGGTTTGGAATTTGGATAGGAATGGTCCGATGGATCTTTACAATAATAATACGGTTTTGTAGAATTTTTCCACTTTATTGTCTTTGTAATGGAGCGATACAAGTATATACAAATGAATATTAAATAAGTAATAAGTATATTTTCATTTTATTTTATATATAAAATCTTGGGTTGAAAGTTTTAAGTTCTTAGATTGACAGTTTTCCCTTATTTGATGCAGTTAAGGTTGTTGTCAACGAAGAATGATCCACAAATCCTGTAACAGACGAAGGACGAATTATAGCAACTCGTATGATCTCGGAAATAATACTAAAAGCTTTTTCACGCAGAAAACACTTGCAATATTACACATGCTTCCTTCAAACCTTCAGTTTACCCCGGACTTGATGACGTCATGGTGCATGTACAAATTCCTAGGCTCGCATCAAAGGGAATTTTTGGTTTTGGTACTGGCGAGACTGCAATTTGTGACTAGCCAGTTTCAGCGCCGAGGCGATAGAACGAAAGTAATCCGTAATTCCGGTAGTGGCTTTTGCGGATTACGCTTTGTAATCGCTTGGGAGTAAATTGAAACGGTCCTTGTCACAAGTCACATCGTAATATTCCCACGGAATATAGAACGATGAACGTGATACCGTGCTTTGTGTTGATCGCAAGCATCCTGGAATTAGTAAATGCAGAATGGAACACAAAGGATTACATGAAACGAGAACATTCTTTGATCAGACCGTACCAAGGTTCGTGAATTTTGGATCGTTTTGCGGGAATTTCGTTCGGGCAGTGTGGGACGTTGTGACGTGTAATCTCCTGTGATTTAAATTACGCACGCCTAATATCTTAAAATCTAAGCACGGAGATAAGTTTCAAGTATACGAGTCTAAGGTTACGTTCATAAAGAGCACAGGTTTTTTGTGATTTTTTTTGTAATAGAACAATGGACGTGATCACGGCAAAGTCCAAATACCGCCTTGGCAAATCGATGAACCTTTTAGCATGAATAATCTCGTCTCACGTTTTATACAGCAACTTTTATTCATTCGTGTTTAGGATCTGGAATGACAATACCCTACTGGGATTTCATGGGTAGTACAATGGTAACAAATAATTACATTAGATTAACCGCGGATCAACAGAGTAAGCAAGGTGCCATATGGAATTCCGTTGTAAGTTCCAAAGTTTCTCTTGTATCAATGATAAGCATCGGACAAAAACGTTGGACGAAATCATCCCTTGTTCATCTTGTTCCATTCAGCCGTTCAACGTGAGAAATTGGGAACTCCAAGTCCACTTCAAAGTGCATGGAAAGGGAAGGGACTTGTTCGGCGATGGTTTTGCAATTTGGTATGCGAAAGAAAGAATGAAAATAGGCTCTGTATTCGGAAACAAAGATTATTTCCAAGGATTGGCTGTCATATTAGACACGTATAGCAACCACAATGGACCCCACAATGTATGTACAATACACAACTTGTATTTCTGACAATTAGACATTTATAGTGAATGTAGTGTCCCGATTTGGAATATATGTTTTGAAGGTACTCGTAGTAACTAGAAAATCCTGAAAATTATATCTGCAATGGACCTATTGTACTCATGTTATTGAGGCGTACGCAAAAAACGGGAAAATTTTGCTGAAAAAACCTGGCATCTGTATGTTTTTTGAGGTGTGGAATCCAAATATGATGTTATTTTTTGTGTAAAAAAATTTCCTAAGATAGTAATTCAAAAAGGAAAGGTCGGAAATTTTTTTAAGTAGACTACTTCAAAGTTAACATGGGAAAACATTACGAAATCACTTGCAAGTTTATTCGAACATGGTAAAGCAGTCAATGTGAAGACAAACTAAGGGCCAAAATCGGCTTCCCTTCGGAAATTTGGCAACGTTGCATGTCACTAGGCATAACTCAGTAATTCTAGTGACATGCAACGTTGCCAAATTTCCGAAGGGAAGCCGATTTTGGCCCTTAGTGTACATATACTCATCTCACACTGGTGTAATTTGCACCCCCGTGTTAAATTCGAAGTAGTCTATTTTAAAAATTCTCCAGCCATTCCTTTTTTGAGTATTCTACAATAAACCGATTTCTTATTAAGCGATCTACCTTAGGAATTTGTTTTACATCAAAAAAATAACGTCATTAAATTTCAGGATTTCTTAGTTACTATGAGTACTTTAAAAAAATATATTTCAAATCGGGAAACTCCATAAGTGAATGTTTACTTGTGAAAAACAAAGCGGGATATATACTAATTTGTTTGAATTTCACAGCATCAGCATCCCTATATCTCTGCCATGGTGAATAACGGTTCCTTACATTACGATCACGATCGGGACGGAACGCATACGCAGCTCGCAGGCTGCGAAGCAAAGTTTAGAAACTTGGAGCACGACACACACATCGCTATACGTTACGAAAGAGATACATTAACCGGTACGTAACACGCTAATCGCAAAGAACTTACGAGCCGTTTTCATTGTCCCCTTAGGAAATATACAGTAAATTGTCTCTCTAAAAGATTCCTTCCGATACAGTTTCCACGGACTTTGCGAATAAAGCCGCGTGGAAGGAGTGCTTCTCCGTGAAAGACATAAAACTGCCTACTGGTTACTTCTTCGGAATTTCCGCGACGACGGGAGATTTATCCGA
Organism: Andrena bicolor; assembly: GCA_960531205.1. Taxonomy (NCBI): domain Eukaryota; kingdom Metazoa; phylum Arthropoda; class Insecta; order Hymenoptera; family Andrenidae; genus Andrena; species Andrena bicolor. The sequence continues at coordinate 1,635,107 of OY482666.1, forward strand.
CAATCACGATATATTATCGATTCGCTTGTTCGAGCTAGACTTGCCAGACGACGTAAGCATCGCCTCTGAATATTTCGAAATCTTCTTCAGAATTTAATCGCTCCTTTTAACGATGTATTCTATTCACTTGCAGCCCAGAGATCAGGAGGATAGGTCCAATATTTTACCGTCGGCAGCGTTTTACGAGGCTCCGCGAGGTATTGTAACCGATAATTAATAACTCGGGAGATGTTTACTCGTTACTAATATCGATGCTTGTTGCAGAGCACGTAGACAATCCAAAGCAGTCCGCGCTGAGCAGAATAATGTTTTTCCTTTTAATGCTGGTCGGCGCCCTCGCAATAATAGCCTGCATCGTGATAGCCATTATGTGGTACCAGAAGCATCAAGAGAACAGCAGAAAACGTTTTTACTGAGTCGCGACGCGCACCTATTCTGCTTTCAAATTTCTCGTTCAGGTCGGATGTTCTGTCTATAAAATAAGGTGTAGCTGTAAAGTGTTCATAAGACTGTTTCTTTGGATATTAGTATAACGAACAATGGTTAACGTATCGGGAGCAGCAACGTTGGGAAAATATTTTAACGGAAAGTATATATATATATATATTAGCGAGTGATCGAACGGTAACAATAATGTATAGAATGTTGCAGCAGTTGTAAGGCATGTCAAATTATGCTAATCACCACTCTGGTCCTAAAGATATGTTCATCGTGAATTGTACAGAGTTCCTTTACCAAAGTTTCCATGCTCTTTAGTTGCTGCAATGAATTTTCTAGACTTAAGCGCAGCGAATGTACTATATTATCGAACTACTCGTTTAGCTGGTAAAGAAACAGTGTTCTCCAATGTACTTTCACTCATCCGGGTGTCGATAGTCTTGCGATAGAAGCATTGCATAATTGAAAGCTGATCGTGTCACGCGTCCACTCCGAACTGTAATGTTTGTCCATGGATTTCTCGTCAACGATTACGATAAATTTGTTCCGCGAGACGACGGGCGGTAGGGTAAGTCGATTGTAGTGAGTCTGGAACTTGCAATATTTCAATGAAGCATCACACACTCGAGCGAAACGAGCTTTTTTATAGAACGGTAATCGATATCCATGAGAATGTTTCTTTCTCACCTTTGACTTATATCCTTAATATACGTGTATTCAATATAATTGAAAAGACTTTATTGATGCAGATTTTATATTTGTACATAAACAAACGGAGCATTATCAATTATACGGAATAGTTGTAGAGTGATTTCGTACTGTACAACTCTTTTATACAAAAACGAAAAAATAAAGGGAACCAAAATCGCTGACGAAAGGATTGCCGTGTTGAGGGAAATAATTATTATCATTCGTGGAAGTACTGCATGTAATTTGTTGCCAAACGAAAAAATAAGTATGTATAAGATTGTGTACGAAAAAAAATTAATTGCTTTAGAAAAACATAAACAATTTTGATTAAAAAGAAAAAAAAAAGAATATTCCTTGCGAGTTCGTAAAATAATATCTCGGCTAGATATTTAGCGTGACAATGTGTTTACTTTTTAAAATATATTTTATTAGAAATAATAAAATCATTTACTCAAACAGAAAGACATCAAGGTACATCTATATTTGTCTTTTATCTCAACTAGAGTTCTTCCTCTATTGTCCTGATATGACGTATTGAGATATAACTGTGGTCATTGCTCTAGACAGTTACGAGACCTTTTCTGTTTTAATTGTTTATGTTTTTACAGTCTAGAGACTTAACATTGATTTTTAACAGTGACGTTTAACTTCTATGCGTCGTACGTGTAGATATATATCATCTTTACTATTTCCTCGAACACATAGAACATTTATATGACAATTACACGAGCAAAGATATTCCAACAACTAAATTACAGTTCCGAAGATCCGTCGAGGTTCGTATAGATTACAGATCTATGCGAACGTCTGTCGAAGGTATAACGTTGAGAATTCTACGAGAACTGAAGGTTGATATAACGCTGTAGGTACACGCATCACATTCGTTGTAGATACATCGTTCTTAAACCGCGCGATTCATGCTCGTCATGCTTGGTTGGGAAAGATGTTTCTCGTTAAAATGTACCATTACAAAGACTGGTGTGATATTTCTTTTCATCATCGCGTTAAAATAAGATCGAAGAGGGTCCACCTCTTCTCCTTTCGATTTTCCATAAACGGAATAGAAAAATATTAAGCGCATTTGTCTCTATTACCTGCAGTAATACGAAAATATGTCGATCTTAAAATATACATATATCATTATAAGTGTACTCTTCGACGTAAATACATTTCACGAGTCCCCGCTGAACTTCTAATTGCCTGAGGCGCTTGGTAACATCAAAATACGCTTGTACAGTTCTATTAGAATTACGTACACACATGTACATCCCATAAAAAAAAGGCTACGTGTCGTTAAAAAGTCTAAGTTCTAAAGGATAATGTCCAAACTGAGAAACAAATCCGCTACGAAAGACGATAGTAACTAAAAATCATTGAGAATTCAAAAAATACCGAGAGCTATATTTTACGGAACTATTCAACGCATAACCTAACCTGTAACTTCCTCTCTCTTGTAGGACATTTACTTCGCCATTCCTACTCTTCCTGTCCAAAGAATCTTGACGCAAACATTGGTCCTAACGCCCCGAGGAAAACGTTAGGGCTCGATATATACTTCATAGCTCGTAGATCCATGCGAGACGCGCGACTATTTGAACATCACTATGGGATTCAATAAAAAGTTGAGAACAGTCTTCAAGCCTAGGTAGAGATCGCTTAAAACCGATCTGAATGTCATGTGATACCTATAACGTTTGTAAGATTTCAAGTCGATAGAGTGGCAAGCTAAACACCCCATTTCCTCCAACTCGATCTGCGGCTTGGAGCCACCGAGCAAAGCCTCCTTCTCCAGACCGTCGTTCAAAAGCGTGCCGGAGAACCAGATCTTGTCCCCGGGATATATATTCAGGCTGACGTTGGTGAACGAATGGTCCGCCACGAGCGAGATCTCCGCGTTGTTCCCCCATATGCTGCTTTTCATCTTCACCGAGATCTCGAACTCGTACCGGTTCCAAGCGGGGAAGTGGCACTTGTTCTTTCGCTTCTGAATGCTGGCGAAGTGCTTGCAGTTCTTCTGCCGCTGTTTGTCGCCCGAGTCGCAATTGTTCAGGTACGGTTCGCCGTATGTACAGCTGGCCAGATTTTCAATACTGTCGGGTAGCTTGTTGAATATCGTCGCGATGCTATTCCTGATCGATTTCAGTTTAATATTCGTCACATAGCCTTCCCACGAGACCAGTATTCCTTCTAGATCGGCGCACTGGATTTGCACCTGCGCCTTGGACAGCAACTCTTCCCACGCGGGCTGGTGGCAATGATTCTGGTACTGTTCCCAGGACAATGCAGAAATACCCTCGTACCTGTCCGGTTCCTGTTTGTATTCCATGATCATCGGCCAGGACAGGAACATTCCGGCGGCGATGCCCATGGTTAACTGTAACATTCGTACGCAATAATTACAATTCTCCGAGTAGGTATAATCTCGAGTAGGACTGGGACTGTATTCTTCAACTACGTATGTGTGCAAGCTTTCAAGTCAATCAAATATGTTGAAATGGATCAAAATTAACTTACAAGATTTCACCCTGACAAACTGACGAACTCGATTTATAATTCACACGATACTATTCGAATACATCAGTACCTATTCGAATACTTGTAAAATATTCGAATTTTACCTGCACAACGGTGATAATCCAGTTGAACTTTGGCGTCCTGGTTTTCCTCAAGTACCAGGAGGCAAGGAACGGCATCCCCCCTAGCAGAGCAGTCACGGCTATCCTCATGGCTAAGTCGCTCTCCGACAAGTACTTGGCAGTAGCGACTATAGGTAAGATAATGGAGGCCAGTCCAGCGAGTGGTAGGAAAAGAACCATGCCGACTAACGCGAGGGCACCTCTGATCAAACCGTACCAGGTTGCACCTTGCGAGCTGAATATCGCTATTTGCCACCAGCTTAGGGTGACACAGTGGGGTATCAGCGTTTGATAAGTGCCTTTCCAATTATCTCTGGCAGCCATTTTGGCGAACACCGCTGGGATCAGTAGATAGAAGACCGCGCGGAAGTTGAGGCAGAATTCTATGCCGTTGCCTACCACGTACGAGGCGAACGTCGGCACCCTTATGTCTAAGAACCTCCATCCCTGCGCAACCACCATGTCCGTTTCGTACGGATACTTCGCGAGAACGTGAACGCCGAAGCTAAAGAGGGCCAGGAAGTCTGGGATTCTGGACGAGTCCTTCCACATGAAATTCAACAGCGTCACCAACGTCAACGCGATCGCTATAATCGTGAACTCCGACTGGGGCGTCCACTGATGGGCTATGATAGGATAGATCATTAGATTCAGCAGCAGGGCGAGAAAAAAATGGCCATAGGGCTTGAGATTGTTGCAGCAGAACTGATACTCTGCCTTCTTAGGATTCAGATTGCCGCTGGAGTAGTTGAGGAACAATCCCGACCAGACGCGAAAGTTATTGAACTCGCGTTTCCGTTGCAGCATTTGGAACGTGGTGATGACCATCACGACGAACGACAGGTAGTACAGCGCCATCGGTATAAAGAGTATAAGGCTCTCGGTGCCGAACAACGAGTACAACAGAAGCAGTAGTAGTATATGTACATTCGATGTGAAGAGAAATTTCCTAATCGACATCCCCCTTTGACCTAACGTTTCTATCAGCCATATGTAGAGACGTTTCAGAGACGCGAGGGGATGGATGAGAGGCCTTTGCAACAGTGGTATGGTGTCCAGCGCCATCTGCGCTGGCTCTACCATGCACAGAGCGTGGGAAACGATTGGAAGCATCCCGCGCGCGTAACTGGCTGCCGCAGAAACCAGGGCTGCCTCTGTGATCTTCTCTCCCTGATGATCCATCCAATCTGCAGTTTAAGAGATAAGCACCTATATTTCCAAGCAAACGTGTACCATTTAACTTCGCTGTACTATCTTCTCACCATGGATATCACTCTCCTTCTCTTCTTCTTCATCTTTCTTCGGCGCCGCGTCTTCGGGAAGCCCATTTTTCGGGAAGCTCTCGGTCGAGATATCGTGTACATTTTTCTGCACTTTACTGTGCGAGACGTTATTCGAGTTGGAGCAGCTTACGTTGTTAGACGAACTCGTCGCTAAATCCCTCATACGTCTTTGTAGCTGCTCCGTCGTGATAAAATCTTCACCGTTCGAGAGACTGTAAGGTACCAAACGTTTACAGATACAGAAGACATTATCTCATTAATTTATGCGTCGTTTCCCTTCTTGTACCTAGTAAACATTTCCCTTGCCGCTCTCCTAGCTAGCTTCTCATTCTGAGTCATATCAAGGCAACTCTTCACGTCATAGTAATTGTGCTCAGTGATTCCGCGGCCGGTCGCCAGACATTTCCTGAGGATAACCGTCGCCTCTAGATTCCCCTGCTCCGAAGCTTTGGTCAGCCAATAGACACCCAACTTTGCGTTTTCTTCTTTATCTACATCCAGATCTAAATGCATATTATCTATGTAATACATCGGGCACGCCGGAGCTCGTTACATTCCCTGCGAAATACTGCATGCACGCTTTTATAGAAATGGGAGATTCATATTGTACCGCATCTTTCCTCCAAAAGTTGCTTGGCTAAAACCACTTGAGATTCAGGGCAACCGTCCTCAGCCAGCTGAGATCGCAATCTTCTGAGGGATCCTCGTGGTCCATCTGAAATTATGCGAGCGTCAAACTTCTGGATCTCTCCTAATTACTAGTAAAAAGCTCCCACCAGAGTTATCGCTTCTGATACATGAAAATACATGAAAATGATATTGCTAACGACTTTGGCCAGCTGTCAAACGCTGGCTCCCGTGAAACGGCAGAACAGTTGACCAACATCTTTCCTCGGTTAAACTGTTCTTACGAAAAAACTCGAGCCAACTACTCGCCATTGTTCGCCGCGCGACTGTCGTTTCTTTCGCGGGTAGTCGTTAGTCGGATCGCGAGAGTAACGGAAACCATAGATCTTTGGGAGAGGATCGAAAGTGAAGCTGCCTCGCGTTACCGTGCAGTGTCCATTGTTTTCGTCCGGATCTGCCAGACAGCGGAACGACTCCAGCCATAATTTCAAAGCCCTTTGGGACCACCAAGTTTACCGCCGATTGGACCTCGCCTGTTAATCTCGTCAACGATTTAGCCGCTATCAAAAACGCCTACCCCAACACACATTTGAGACCGCTTGACGGAGCGACTGTTAAAAATTCCCGAGCCGAAGCATGGTTCTTGAACGCGCACGCGCGATCCCCGTGAAGGTTAGACTCCTCGCAAGTAAACGTCAGGAGCGCGGAAGCGGTAAGTTCGTACGCGTTCTCTATCAGTTGCGAATGAACGGCTGCCTATTTAAGTATAAACGCAGTCGATAAAGATGAGAGTGAGACAAACCGTTTAGAATTTTAACGGGTGCGTTCCACTTACGCCGAAATCGCCGGCAGGGTCGCGATAACTGAACGGAAATCACGGGCGATTTGGGCGAAACTGGAACGCACCCAACGTCATATCTCGCGAGATTCCTTGGAATTAAAATTTCATTTCTTTCAACACCTGTTTTACGTTTCATTTTCAATGTATGTATTTAGTTTCGGTATTAGGAATAGGGCGAGAAATAACACATTTCATATATATTTTGCAAAACTTTCCAAATTATATGTACATGTATTCGTAATAAATTATAAAATATAAATACTGGGTGGCTACGTCAATCTCTAGATCCTTCCTCCTTGGCTGTTGAGAAAGACGTCACAGACGTCCCCGCAACGATAATGCAGCACGCAGAAAATATAACGTTTTTGCATAATCCACGCAACGGCGAGCGTGACGCTCGCAAGTTTTATTACTGATCATGCGAAGCGATAGGTAATGGAGCCAGTCCCGACGATGTTGCGATTCTCCTCGTGGTAGCAAGCCATCCATTTAGCAGAACCACGTCTTCGCTGGCTCCTCGTGTAGTCAGAAATCAGCTCGAACGCCGGTGCTGGAACAGAAATCAACGGAAATCGTCCGTGTCACGAGCATCGCTGGTGAGAGCGAGCACCGTAACCTCGAACTTACACGTGGCCTGGTCCTGAATACGGTGGTGGGTTCGGTCGGACGTAAGAGTTACCACGTTCGTCGGACATCCTAGGAAAGTCGTGATTCTTGTCAACAGCTCGTCTGATTTGCGCGGTAGTGGGGGGGAATCTAAATGCTCGACAAATACCTGGGGCTTCGTAACAGGGAGTCAGTGGGGCTGGAAGGCTGAGCCGAGAGCGACTTCAGAGTGCCTCTGTCTGTGGCAGCGTACTGTACCATTTGTATGTTATTGTTGCTGACACCTTCCCTCGGCATAGCTCCCCTCTTTTCGCTACGAGGTGAACAAAAGAGACGTTCGTTTAATTAATTTAACACGATATTAAATCGCGTCCAACACAAAGCAAGCGTTTAATAAACCAGCCGGATGTCACACCGTTACGAATCTTTCCGCAACTTTGTCTCGTCAAGGTTCTTAGTTCGTGTTCGACCATCGTGCATCAACGAGAAATCGCCGGGGTACGGATTAATTTAGCTTTCGTGACGCGTGTGTACCTGACTCGTGGGCTGACTGATTCGGCGAGAAAAATGTTAAACAATTGGTCGAAGTACTTGGCGGATTCGGGATCGTTCCTACGAAGAGAGAAGAGGTTGGTTTATTTGAAGTGGAACTAACGAGGGGAACAGTTTCGAATCGTTTTTACATTATGCGAGGCGTTGTGATTTATCAACGGAAATAAATTTCGTACACGCATCGCGTTACATTCTCCTTGCTTTTGTCATCGTCGCGACTCATAACATTGGATGACGACAAACTTGTGTGTAAATATTCCTGTTTCCGCGTCTACCTGCATATTCAGCAGTCTGACGGTAATTACCGTGATCGCGTGCGTAGACTACGAGCTACAACATCCTTGAATGGCAAAGTAAGTTTGTGTTCTTCGCACATCAACCGGGGATTTCTGCATATTGTTCGCGTGCGATTCCTACTCGAATCATTGTTCCAAGTCGGTAGCTACAAGCGGCTTTGTACGGCAGAGGTACGTGTCGTGATCAGTCGTACATACTTAAGGGGTCATTCCGGTTAGACGGGAAAAATTGATTTCTTTTATAAAACGTTTTTCGAAAATACATATCCTCGAGAATGTACTACAGAATTTCATGGAAAAATTCCGATTATTTTAGCTTCTACAAAGGCGTTGTCCACTTTTACATTACTTCCACGTCACACAACACGCTACAAAACAACACACAAAACACCACAAATAACACACAACGCGTACCCGCAAACGTTGCAATAAAGATTTTAATGCCGCACATGCAGAAACCCACAATTCTGCCTCAGAACTTCTCTTGCAGGTGCAAAAATCGTGCGATGAAAGTCCGAGCAAGCAATTTTTTAGTTACTGAAAGAGAGGCAGAATTTCACGCTGCACCTGCAAGAAAAGTCGAATTTCGGACCCGCAACTTCTCTTGCAGGTGCAGCAACGAAAATCTGTTTTTCTTGCAGGTGCGACACTTCGCGACAAATTCTGATTTTCCCACAAAATGGGGAATTGTAACTAGCGCAGAAGCCAAAATAAATTCCCATTTTCCCACAAAACCCGAAATTTTGTCGGAATTTTGGCAGCATTATGCGAAGTAAATGATATCTGGTCTAACAAGGTGATGTGTAAATAAAAATACGAATAGTTTAGTTGGTAGTGCGTCGTTGACTTTAGTAAGTGTAAGGAATAGAAGATTTTAATTATTTCCCTGTGTTCACAAGGGGTCACTTAGTTGTCGTCAACGTGGGCCTTCAAAACAAAAGTGACACCGGAGGGTGTTAAAAAGCAGACTTTTCCGGGGCCTGCGTCGTAGCTTGAACAAGGGTGGCTTTGGACGACTGTATTTAATTAATTAATTTAATTTTCAAACATTATTTTTGTGTATAATGCCTGTATAATTTTACACGAGTGAACAAAATATAAAAATAAATATCTTTCATTTACACGATACAAGCAGTTTAATTATTTAATGAAACCTCTGTGAACCAACCCTTTGTCTCCAAGGAATCGCAGTAGGGTTTATACAAAAACCGACTTTTGAAAAAACCTATTCTCGAATTCCACTATTTCCAAGAAACCGGTTTTCGAATTTTACAAATTAAAATCACCGATTTTTAAAATACGACAAACCCTAAGTCTGAGCAGCGCGTAAAAAAAGGCTAGTGCAACAGGTGGTACCCTTTCGGTACGAAATCACGCGAATACGCGCTACTCAAAGAGATATTCGGCTCCGCAACGTACACCGCGAAATACTGAAACTCGCTTCTATTTACATCCGCGCCTGGCATACACATGCACGTTCAAAAGAAAAATCGCTTACTTGTTTCTGTTTATAAAGATCATTATGCCCGCTTACGTAGTTCGTATTTATCGTACCAGTTGTACAAACTTGAAGGCTTCCGCTCTTTCCTCTATTTGTTTACAGCGGTGCGTTAAAGGCGACCATGCAACTGCACGGAGGGCAGTTAATCGCGAAAACAAGCTCCGTTTTCGAATCACCATTATCCAATTCGTTGCGACCAGCGGCGGTGGCCGTGATGGAAACACCGGTTCTCGTTAGATCACCGAAGTCAAGCATCACGGGGCGGGTACCGGGGAAAGATGGGTAACCGCCACCTTTCTCCCGGTACTCCGCTCGCTGCTGGGACCCGAAGGGAGAGAGAGGAGGGGAAATAGAAACTAATAGTTCGTTGGGCAAAAGAATCATATATGCTTGAAACTCCATCTCTGTAAACACAAGGAAAAACTCAAACAGAAAAACAGAAACAGAAAAATTCAGGGCTACCAGCGGCGGTGGCCGTGATGGAAACACCGGTTCTCGTTAGATCACCGAAGTCAAGCGTCACGGGGCGGGTACCGGGGAAAGATGGGTGACCGCCACCTTTCTCCCGGTACCCCGCTCGCTACTGGGACCCGAAAGGAGAAGAGAGAGGAGGGAAAAAATAGAGACTTATAGTTCGTTGGGCAATAGAAGCAAATATGCTTGAAACGCCATCTCTGTATAAAGACAGGGAAAAAACTCAAAAGAGAAACAGAACAATTCGTTGCGCTTTAACTTAGAAACCCAAGTGTGCACGCGGTTGTTTAAACTGCGAGCATTCAGCGTGTAATTAGCCGGTTGTATCACCGTCTAGCGGACACGTAATGTACCTCGTAATTAGCCAGGCGCCGAATTCGCAGGACTCGCGCGACGCAGCTCGGAGTGTCCCGATCGCGCAGTCCGACGCCGCGTCGCTACTTGACCACTTATCATCTGTTTATGAATGAAACGAGCCGCACGTAGTAGCCCCCTCTATCGCTCGCTCGGCGCCCCTACTACTCGCGCGTACGCTCGTTGCGCATAGCCGCGCGTTGGAATTCGTTCCGCGAACACGTGGTCCGCGGGAATGACAAATATTTCGGTCGACGTTCTCTGTCGCACGCACCGGCAGCAAACTCTCCTTGTACGGTAGGACGTGCTTCATTCAATTACGTCGAAGGAGAGGGACCTGCGATAACTGGAGCAGGACTGTGCCGAGCGTTCTCAGTAGATTCTCGGGAATACTCACATTTTCTCGTGGTTCAGGCACAGCACTGTGCTGAGCAAGGCGGCTAGAACGAGCAGTAGCGCGGTAGGCACGAAAATCGTGGTGGCGATCTCCTTGAAATAGCTTCTCGTGGGAATACTGGCCTTCGTCGACCTGGCCCAGCGCCACTCTGTGTGCTCCGAGATCCCCGACGCTGGCAAACCGACCACGTTCATGCTCGATCCCCGTCTGGCGCTTTCTTGCTGCAAGCTCTGCTGCTCCTGCTCCACCTGGACCGAGTAGTAGAGAGTAGTGAAGATATATATATTAAAGGAAACCTGGGTATGGGCGACGAAAGTACACCCACCAATCTAAAGGAGCACCAGTCCAGGGTGAATTCCGCTTCCCTGAACAGTCGCTCGACGCTGGTACGCTTGAAATCTCGCGGGCAGGACTTCAATTTCCACAGAGGCTTCACCTCCTCCTGCAGCTCGTTCATCTCTTGCGAGAATCGCATCGAACTGCCAAGTCTTATCACAACTCTGCCGCAAAAAAGAAAAAATATCCTTGTAACTTTGTCTACGAATTTACCAACAAGGCGCTACCTAGATAGCATATGCACGCCTAGCGCGATTTATCCGGCGCAATCGGGATTAAGAATTCTCTATTTCGATGACGGTTCTCTCGAAGAGTCCGCAGGGCTTTTGGAATAGTGCCTGCAGGGTTCGTCAACCTCCTACGTGCAACAGCACACGTCGCGTTTGGCTTCCGACTGCGTCATCGGCTTCTTGCCCGAGCCTTTCCCGTTATCTCGGTCGTAGGTCGGGGGAGATTCCCCTACGCGTTTCCCGTTATCATCTTCCTGCGACGACCGGTATGCAAATTCCGCTCAACGAAATCGTAAACCCATTTACGTCGAGCCCATCATTGGCACCGATTCACTCCCGGATCATGCGGAATCGTGGATGCGTCAGACGGAATCAGAGAACTCGTAACGTCCTCAGCTGCTCGGCTGACTACCGCTCTTCCAGCGCGAGTCACCGCGAGAACCGTTGTTCCCTCCCCGCGTCATCCGCGGTGAAGATTCCCTCGATAAATCCGCGCGGACGTCGACGCCCGCGTAGCGAATAATCGACAACGAAAGTTTGGCGGAACGCAGCCGCTGATACGTGCTCGATAACACGTGATAGGAAATACAAGCCCGATATCTCGCGGCGTGCGACGTAGGTCGAGAGCACAAGAGAGCTCTTCAAACTGTTATCTCGGCTTACTTGAATCGCAATAGCGGGGCAAATAAACTTCCCGTTGTACAAGTACTTCTGGGCTTCTAGACGTGCACGCGTTATCAACAGCTATCGGTGGCTTACCTAAGCGATGGACTATGGCTAGCTTAGAGTGAGAGGAAGAAGTGAACGAAAAGTTTGAAGCGAAGGTGGGCCGGATCCACCTGGCAATTGTGTGCGCTGCACTTCTTCCGCTCACTGCGGAGGGTGTGCATATCGAAAGCGAGCGCAATTTGCCCGTGGCTCTGTTCTGTTTACCCGATAACGGGGAGCAGATAAAGCTGTCCCATCAGATAACCGTGATACCCGCTCGAGAGCTATGAACTGGGAGCACAAAGCACTCGCACAGTGACTTTCTCGCTGCCGCCTGCCCCACATTACCGTCTCGATCCCCCGATCTTCATCGCGATCCTCCAGCGAATCTAGTCCTGCTTGCGTATCCACGGCGAACTATGTCAATGACGAACTTTCACCGACGTGCATCGCCGCGTAATGCGTCGGGACGCGGTGACGTCTGAGGCCCGAGGGCGCTAGACACGCGAGCTAGCCAGCCGGAAGCCATTCAGTCGGTTAACTGGTACGAGCGCGACGACAATGTCGCACTTACGTTGCCAGCTTACTTACGCGCATATATACAACGTTAAACTCGCTCGTCTGATCTACGCCGTGGTTGCGCCGCGTATCCATTGAGACCAGCGCACCCGTTTACTGGACCTAATAGTGCGCGATACCCGGAGGATCTTGATAGGACGCTTGGATTCACCTGAGAAGAATCAGGGAAATTGGACGTTGGACGCTTGGCGCGGATCGCAAACCGAGGAAGTTCCTGTCTCTACAACGCTGCGGGTCGCCTGTGAATTCACTGAACGCGAGAGTTCACGGTTTCTGGGTTCTAGAGCTGAAGCGCGCGAAGAAATTCTGTTCTTTAAACTCTGCCCGCCGACTTGAAGATCGCGGCTACGATAGTTACCCATGCCCGCGAGTGAGCACTGGGCGGAAGAAGGAGAATCGCAAAGATTCGAGGAAACGTGGACGATAGCGTTCGTAACCGTGACGAGTATCAAAGCATTGTGCGGTGAATGCGGATGATAGGAAGCGCGCGGCTCGTTTCGCGCCAGAAATAAACGCCCGTTTCCGAATGCCGCGTGCAATGACAACCGTTACTCATCCGTGGACTGTGTACGAGTGATAGTGCCCGAAGTAATTTCACGGGAAAGTCAACGACGGCACGGTGACGCAGAAAATTCGCGGAAAACCGTCGTCGAAAATCCACGCCACCGAGCGGAGCCGCAAGCTCGTAATCACAGCGGGCGCAATCTCGGGTGAGTGTTCTAGAGGATTGATCGCGAATGATCGATGGTATCGAGCGGCGTGGTAACTCGACTCGACGCGATTCCAGCCGGTTACATAATAAACTACTGAAAATGCGAATAACTGATGGGGACGACGGTCTTTGAAGCGTTTCCGTAGATGGCTATCTCTAATGACGTACGTGCCTACGTGCATCTTTCGAAGCGAGCTCGAGAATAATGGCATCCGATGCAGATGCAAGTAACGGCGATCGCTCGGCTGTTATCCTGTGCGAGGCGGTACGGCGCCGCGCATAGGAAGCGGCAATTATCGATTTGAAAAAACTCGGAGGATGCGTGGGACGCGCGTCACAATGTTGTTTTCCGTCGATCGAACGATCGATGCGTCAGCGCCAGCGAGGGAAACGCGTCCCTGGTCTACTATAACGCCGCGTGGAGTTTGATTATCGCGTTGACGGAACAACGATCGACTCTGGATGCGTTCCAGTTGGGCCCAAAGCGACCGCAACGCCCGTATTTCGCGTAGAAAAACGGGCGTTGCGGTCGCTTTGGGCCCAACTGGAACGCACCCTCTGTTGACTCTGTTGACTCTGTTGACTGTGTTAACTCTAGTTTCCCTAGCAGGCCCGGATTAAAGGGGGGCTAGGGGGGGCTGTAGCCCCGGGCCCCACTTCCCGGTGGGGGCCCCGTTCAAAGCGATTAGATTACTACCCCCCCCCCCCCCCCACGCGCTGTTGAACCACGGGGTTGGGGGGGGGGGGGCTCGAAGGTTCGATAGCCCCGGGCCCCAAAAATCTTAATCCGGGCCTGTTCCCTAGGCCCCGAGGCAATCTCGCTCGCATTCGCTCCGGGGACAACCGGACGACTCACCCTTCGCCCTCGCTCGGTTTGAGGGGTAGGCGTGCGCCGAGCTCGATCGCGGAGGCGAGAAAGGTGACGTAGAGGTCCACCGCGTCCTTCCACAGGTTCTTCCTATAAATAGAGGGAATCAATCGAACGCGTGCCCGTGTCGCTGGGCTAAGAGAGTCTGTAGCGCGCAAGGCTGCGGGTTCGCTTTGCGCCCTTTATCGACAGACCTAAATATATCGAGGAGCTCCTCGGTTCTGTTACGGTCGAACATGTCCTCTACGTTCAGATTGTCGATCTTCAGGTGGGCCTCGTACTTGGTCAGGTTCTCCTTCTCCAGGACGTTCATGTCCAGCACCTTGTACCTCGTCTCGTACGTGTGACGGTTCAGGCCCACGATCTCCAACTGAAAATCCACATCGGTATCATCGCGCTGCGAGACGTCTTTACAGTGCTGGATTTACCCCTTAAGCTGGGTTTACATTAGTCCAGTCGCTGGATCCAGCGAGTGGTTTTACTGGAAATCACGTCGACGTCTACGTTATTCCAGTCGCTGGATCCAGCGAGTGGTTCGACTGGAAATCGGGCGATATCTTGATTATTCCAGTCGTTTCTGAACCGTTGAAAGTGGTGGAGTGTAATAATAATAGATTCACTCAAAAGAAGGATAAAAAAACATAAAAGTAGCATCGAAAAGTAGACTTTCGATCCAGTCGAAATCTGCTGGAATGACAGCACTGTACTGGAATCAACACACTGTTTACATTATTCCAGTTCTAATCCAGTTTTCATTTAGCAAATTAACAATAACTCATATGTGACTTGTCATATCGAATTCGTTTAAAAAATCGACTCTTTTAAATTAAAATAGACTTTAAAAAATAAAATTGCACTAAAAGTAAAAAAGAATTATTTCAACTATTTAATCTACGATTCTCAATTTTCTTAAGTCGGCGCCAGATTTACACTGCGTAAATGATGACGCGCCAACTTGAAAGATATGAGAGTCGTAGATTAATTAATAAAAAAAACTATTATTTTTTACTTTTTACGGCATTTTTATTTTTTAAAGTGGATTTTAATTTATTTTGATTTTTTTTCTACTTTCAACTTTTTAGTTTTATATATATTGACACAACATGCTGAGGATACATAAAATAATAATAATTAGGTGACAATAGTCTTTATTATTAACTAGAACTGGCAAAATATTGACACATATATAAAAAAAAACATATAGAATTAAAAAAAACGCACGGGTCGAATCTATAACCTCCTCCTTTTTGGAATCGGTTAAAAAGGGCGGCAGACGCTTGTTAACCTAAGGGCCCGAAATCTCCAAATACGCCACTGGGGGAGAGTTGTATAGCTGTATCTCCCAGCGTACTTTATTTTCTCTATTAGATACAAGAAAAAGTGAAAACACCCTTTGCATATCCACTCAGGCTACTTATAAACGAAGGGGTGTATCGCGACAGCGTCTAAGGTCACCTGAAAGTATTTCTGGTCTTTAGGCGCGACGCCGTACAGGAAGCCATGATGATCCCTTTTGCTGTAGGTGTAGTGAATCCACGAGGGAAGGTCGGGTGCGTTGAGCAACGAGGGTTGATACGAGAACTGGTCGGATCGTCCTGCAAATGTAGAAGAAAAGGGATCGAGCCGATCTATTAACCTTTAGAGAGCCGAGATTATTCATTGAAATTTTATTTACTTAAAATTTATGCATATATATCGCCAAAATGACCGGCAAAGTATCCAAATTCTTAGGTGACAAACACACTTATCAGTTCCGTGACGACACAGCGCCGACGTGATAGAGGTAAGAAGAAGGTATCCTCCACACTGCTCTTCTTCCCACCGGCACTGATCTGTCACGGAGCTGATAAGTCCGTTTAGATCCTTACTCATCGTGGATCCATTACTCGACCGCGAGGTCCAAGTCCTTCGACTCGGGTGCCGAGCGTGAATTAATTCGATTTCGTGTAATCGGCGAGCGCGTGCCACTTATTGTCAGCCCGAGAAAAAGATTTCACCAGCTTCGTGGGAATAAGGAAGCCCCGTCCAGGCCCGTAACACCAAATACGAGGGAATCGTAACGCGTCGCCGATTCACGGCTGACGTAGCGCTAGAAAGTACCGATACATGGACACGTGACGAACGTCAGCTGTGAACCGCCGGCAACGAGGGCCTATCGATTGCTATTCGCGTCGCGTCGCGAATGACGCGCGTCGAGCTGGTATACATGCACGCTTGTCAAACGGCGAGTCCAGTTACCGAGACTCGCGACCGAAAACAGCCATTATTCGGCTGGTTACCTATGCTTGGACACGCTCCTCCCTTTCGTAACCGCGTTAGGTACTTTGGCCGTGCTAAAGCATTCAGTAGCTGGGGTCGCTTTTCCTTCCTTACCGTCGTTGCTGCTCCAGTCGAATGTCTCCGGCCTGATTGGAATAACGAACACCTCGGTCATTAGGATGCTCTCGGCGCTCACGAAGGCCACCGACAACGACAATACCATCGCGATCGGGAGCATGATCGCGAGGCGCCTGAAAACTGTCAACAAACCACGCCTGCTCTTCACCCTTTCACTGCTACGTCGGCTTATAAGTTATAAGCGCTCGAACGGTGGGTGGCGTGCGGTAAACGCCCGTGGGCGTTCCGCGAACACGGTTAACAATCTATCATCCGCGATTCCCGCATAGGGGTATGCAGAAGGTCGAAGGCTTTCTAGATTCTCGCTTAGAGCTCGTGTCATCGATCCCGGCGACTAGGGAATTTTCAGGCTTTACTCCCGCGAAATATATATCGGGTCAGTTTCACGGAGAACGTTCGGAAGAAACGCACTTCGACGGCAATTAACGACGATTAGCGTGGGAACGGATCTGCGCCGGGGCAGCCTCGTCAGTTCAATGGGAATTAAACAAATTAACCCGTCGATGCGGAGACGCTCAATGTTTACCACCTTCCGTTCACGCCGCTCGCTGGTCCGCGTGGCTTGCGAATAGACATCGACGTTCCACGCCGATAGGTTAATTCTCGCTTACCGATCGAGGGCCGAGAGACTCGACGACTGTGTCAGTGGAGGCACTCGAAAGCCATAAACTTTTCGGCACCGTCGCCCTCGGTCGCCGGCGCGTTCTTATCGGTGATTCGTTGATTACGAGGCGCAGGGGAGACGAGCAGCTCGCGACACGAAAATAGACGCGTGGTTTCCGCGCGACGCGACGCTCGGAGCGCGATGAAGCGGATCGCGGAGGGAAATCACAACCACGCGAGACGTGTCGACTTGCGAAACGCAAACTCGCCGGGCCGATGATGCTTGAGCAGACGACGGGCAGGTTAACGCGCCGTGCTAGTGCACGTCGGGACGAAAACTGCACGGTAGATTCACTACAACTCCGCTGCGGGCGAGAGATGTGCGTACTGTGTAATTGGTGGCGGAGAGATCGCGATCGCACTCGACGGCAGCGATGCTCCACGGCACGCTTCGTTCGCGTGGCCAAAGTCGACGGTGTTTCACCCACGCCTCCGCGTCGAACCCGATTCAACTTTGCCGAAAAACGAAAGCGAGGTGTAAACGTAAACGGGGCATAAGAGCGCGTGCGTTTCGCCCTTCCCATGCGCAGCTAAAACATCGTTTCCGACGTTCATTCCTCAGGAGCGTACGAGTCGCCCCGGCGCGGGCAAACCGCGTTCTTTATTCTCTTTCCTTGTTTATTTAAGATTCCCAGACTATTCGATGGTGCCACCGGAGCTGGCCAGTCTCGCATGATCGAGCCGCAGCTTTACAACGCACACAGCATCGCGCAGCGCTGGCATTTATCCTTATCTGAACGGAACTTCCGTCCTGTTTATTATCGTGACGCCTTTAGTAATTCCCGATAGCTCCATATTTCAAAGAACAAACAGACCGTAGGAGATCGCGGAGCTATCGCTTGCGAAATCTCGCACAGTAGAGCGAACGATCGTCAGAGACTGCTTCCGCCAAATCGTGACGATGATTCCTTGAATCTTAAGTAACTGATCGAGGGCAACCTTTTCTCGAAGACGTCACAAGAAAGTCTGATGAAACTCGAGTTTATTCAAAATAAATTTCACGGGAAAGTACCTGCAAAAAATTTCGAGCAAAAGAGGATTAATAAAAATGTTCGTAAATAACCGCTCTACCGATACCACGGACGCGACATCCGGTTCTCGAAACCTCGCGAATCTACTGTACCTGATAACACAATCTGTATAAACCTCGAGAAGCGTTCCGTGCGAGAGTCTTTTGTTGTATAATTGTCAGAACATGAACTGAAACAATAGTCGGCGGGCTGTTTTCAAATCTACCGTCGATTCACATATTTAGAATCTAACCATCGATCGATCGGTACGAATTGAAGATTTTCGGGTCTGTCGGAGAAGACAAAGCGAGGTAGAGGGGCGTGTTCCGTTGAAAGCAGCTTACGATCGCGAAGAAACCCCCAGGGATCGATGGATCGCGCGCGGACGTCGCTCGGGGCCCGGTTATCTCCTCTGTGCGAGGTTCACGGTTCCCGATGTGCACGGCACTGCCTATTGACGTCTGCAGTAGGCGTGGTTTCGCTCTGCCCGATAGAGGGATATATTTACCGCGCCGCACAAGTTTTCTCTGTGGTGCGCGAACGGGCCTCGCGTTATTCGATTAATAATGTGTGGTATTCGCAGTGCGAGGTTTGATGCGACCGGTAGACGCCACAACACCGTGCAGGCCACTCCTCGGCATAGGGGTTGATTCCTAGAGGCGACCACAACACGGCAACACCACCGTTCCTTGCCCGGGGGGTGACTTCTCCTCCCGCGGTGTAACGCAACGCAACGCGCAGTGATCTGCCCTGTGTCTACGGGAGAAGAGAAGAGAAGAGAAGAGAAGAGAAGAGAAGAAAAGTAATTTCCCCGCTGGGTGGTCGGTGTGCGCGCCAGAGCTCGCGACGCACAGTTGCCAGTTGCCAGTTGCCATTGCACGGTGCGCTCTCGTGACACCGCAGGCCTTCCGCAGCCTTCCCGTGCAACGGCCCGTGGGAGCCTCTTCTGCGTCGTCGACGGGACCGATTTACCTGGCGTGGTCCTCGTTCCCTGCACGGCTACGCTTTCAAAACTTCTCCCTTCTCGACCGCATCCAGGAGAATGGCGGGCGACGGCGTTCCGGTGTTACTGGTCACCGCAAACGTCGGCAGTATCTTCGAGGAGGTAACGTATACATACACGCAACCGTTAGAGACAAGCCTTTTTCTGTTTTCGTTCGCACACCGACCACGACCCTGAGCGATCGATCGCGCCTCGCGGCGGATTTACACGTTCCCTGCCTCGCGATACACGCACACACACGACCTACTTCTTCCTTTCTCCCTCTTTCTTCCTTACCTTTCCTCTCCTTTTCCATCATTTCGGCCTCACCATTTGGCGCGACTTTCGTGCCACCGAAACCGCCCGTACCCGCCTTCCCTAGGGCCCCTCCTTCATTCAACTTTTTCCCTTTTCGCGTTCCGCCTCGTTCCCTTCGGCCGCCAAGTGCCTCGCGATCCCACCGAACGGGACCTGTCGCGTGCAATTGCGATTAATAGCGAGTGGAGAGCCGAGGCGCGTCCATCCACGGCTCTCCACGATTACGCGTTTTATTATCGGTCAGCATGAATTTGCATAGGGCCGAGTGACGTCTTCCCATTCAGCCGATTGATAAGACGACGATGACTCGAGGGCAGCGCGTAGCAAGCGCTCGATCGCTCCTGCTCGCGGTAAAACGGTTCGCTCTGTACGTAACGAACTAACGAGGAAACACGGGTGTACAATTTTTATCGCTTTTCTATTCGGCTAATGAAATAAATATTCACGTTCGAAGGCGCGTAAAAAAAACCTATCTCGTCTTCTCTTTGCAGCCGAGCGTAATGCTGAAAATTTGGACAGAAGAATTTTTATCTGTAAGTATTACAGATAAGATGCATTGTCATTGTGTAAATATAACGCGCTATTTACATTCACGAGGAATCGCTATTCGCAGACTATACTGAGGCTGGATCCAAAGTTTATTGCACTGCACTGCCAAGAAGTGGGCGGGAAAAGTTATGAGAAAAGCTTGAGGCATGTGGAGGACTTTGTTAGGTAATTCGCTCTAAAATACACGTATCTACGATGCTCCGAATATTACACAATCAATGACAATTACACCGTGCCACGGATCGCCGAGATTCCTTAGAAAATCCTGTTAGAGCGAAGCTTCTTCAAAGGCTTCTTCCAACAGAGCTAGTTAAATGTAACTAAATTAATGGCTGAGAATTAACTCCTAGTAGCATACTTTCTTCCCAAACCGTTTCGCAATTAAATATTTCGCCGTCTAATTAAACCAACTTTCAATTAAAATTTTTATTATTCAACAACTTGTGGCAGGAGGTAAACCGCTTTAGAACGGTAGTGGAACAAATATGTTTCCCGGGTGACAATATTCAATCTGATTTAACGCATAAGTGGCAGAAAGGGATAAAAATAGATGATCACGCGTGGTCGTACAGTTGAGCGAGCCGCTTCAAAAGATGAGTTTATTGAATGATATTCATAGGGGGGCGATGTAAAAGAAAGAGTTTGAAAATATAACAGATCTTTGAGCCGCCATAAAAAGTTCAGGATGCGCGCCTCCTGGGCTTTGCATAGTTCGATTCAATTTAATAAAAATAATTCTCTACAGGTTACTTATGTCTTCGGAGGAGTTAAGGCTGTTCGACAAAATCAGAGTATTCTTAGACGAAGACTATTCATCCGCTGAACACTACACTGTAAGTAAAGGAGAAATACGATACGCCACTCGATTAACGATTCTATATAATCGCAATGGTACGCATTATTTTAGGCACTTGGGAATTTCTACTTTGTGCACGAGTCTTTGAAAGAAGTTTTACTATGGGACTTCCAAGGTACGACGCGTTGTACGTTTTAAATTTGGTAGTTTAGAAACTATGGTTGATGAACTGATTATTTTTATCGTAATCCTAGAGTGCACGTTCGTACCGGTAAATGGGAAAGAAGTTCATTCTGGCAATATAGAGGCAGTCACAACCAAAGAAAAAGCAAAGTTCCCTCAAGAATTTTTCCCAGAATGTAAATGGTCCAGGAAAGGATTTCTGAGAACACGATGGAGTATTAGTGGAACAGTTGTTGATCTCATAAATATACACTTATTTCACGATGCCAGTAATTTTATTGCTATGGAAACGGTGAGTGGACGAGGTCGCTTAATTTTCTCGCATACCTCTGTATCGGATTTAAATATTCTGATAATTTACTTTCAGTTTCCATCCGTGTACAGTAAAACACGGAGAAGAGCGCTCGAGCATACGTTAGATAGGTTTCACAATGATAAATACGCAAACGTACCGTACTTTTTATTCGGAGACTTTAATTTTAGGACTGACACGGCTGGCGTGATCAAGGTACACTTGGAAATAATATTTAAACCCTGCTCTTTGCTCCTGCCTAAACGCAGTAAAATAGAAGATTCATATTCCCTTAATTTTCTAATAGAAACTTACAGAAGATACTCAAGAGAGAAGGTTGTCGAATAAAGGGAACATTTCGAAGCTGCAATTTCACAATAAAGACGACGATCTCATACTGACACTGGGAAAGAAAGAGTTTTCCCATCACGAGCATCAGAACGTTTTTATTCAGAACAGTGGACAGTGGGTAAGCAATTGATTCGTTCGAATATCAAAAAGTACGATGTTACTTGCAACGCCGCATTGACGATTAGGAAGGTCATAATGAAATTACCGATATTTATATAGCTACGTGAATATGACAGAGAGCTGGCTGACTTCGACGGAAGATTATTGGAGTTTCCAATTAAATTCGTGCCCAGTTATCCGTTCGAGGAGGATATCAACGAGGGCTCGAATTACATGCAAACGCGAGTGCCAGCTTGGTGCGATAGAGTTCTACTGAGTCCCACGGCTAAAATGCTAGTCCAAGATGTACGAAACACATTTGCCAACTGTCTCCATTAAACCAGCGAGTTTGCCTAACAGAATTTCTTTTCTCATTTAGGTATCGTCGTCAGATGCCACGGAATATGGGATAATAGGCCCGACAACTTGCATGGGTGATCACAAGGTGAGGCAATCTCCTTTTCTACCTTAAAGAAAGAGCTACTGTGGTTTGTTTTTACTTACTATGCTGGGTACATATACTTACACAATTCCTAGTTCTTATTCTGATGATTCATTCTTTTAATCATTATGGTGCAGCCTGTTTTTCTGGAGTTTCGAATGAATCTCTAAGCACTAAGGTACCTATCTATGAACTGTCTGCCTGTTCTTATCTTGGTTCTCCCATATATATCCTATATTTCTACACTAGTACTCCACTATCTTATTTACAATTATATAGGGGCTTGTTCGGTGTAGTTGATTCAAGCGCAGTATCATTCCTGAACATACCGTCCTCAATGATTTCTCGATCTCTCGACTCTAGTTAGTTCCCCACCTCGCAACGTTTATCATCGACTAACTATACGACTATATTTTATTTAACCATCGCAGGTATGCACTCTGTCGCTTGTTCGATTAATTTCCCACACAACCCACAAACCACTAGGACTATACATATTATATCCCACTACAAGCATAGCCAGCCGATATTGCAGTATGTAAATTTTATACCGGGACATCCTCTACCATATCCCCGAGTACTTGGTATTCTAAAAACGTCTGGATACTGTGTTATCATGTTGCCGTACAGAAAGTTACTTCCATACTTGTATCATTGTCCCTGAATTACGTTAATGTTAGCTAGACTATTTATAGAGCCCCCGCCATACGAGGAATGCCCCTACGTTTCTTCATAGCGATGCACGATAATACATAAGGATGGTCCATTTTGTTTTCCTCCCTTTACAGCCAGTCTACTTGAGGGCTAATCTCGCCTTGGACGAAGGTATGATAAACTGCTGCAGCTTGCCGAGCGCACCCGAGTTTTGCTTTCGAGTGCCAGAGAATTACGTGGAGCTGTTGTCGATGTTGCCTGATTACAGTAGTTGCGCTAGCGGGCGGGTCAATTACACGGACCGCTCGACTAATCTGTTGCACGCAGCACCTATCAAGCATGATCCCTACACCCCGGATAGCATGGACAGCCCGAGTCCAAACGCTGTGATAATAGTATCCAGCGAGGTCCCAGACCTAGAGAGCCTGAACGAATGCGGCGACAACGCGTCCGCTCTTCACTCCGCGCACCCATCCATCGCGTTGAGACGCGTGGACAGAGCCGTGTCTCCGGCTCTGCTCAAGTCCAAGTTGGAACTGATCGTGCGGCACAAGAGGCAAGAGGCCACGGACGCCGACCAAGACGCGACGGATATCAAACGTAGCCCCAGCGACTGTTACTTGCATTCGTGGCCGACCACCGGAGAGCGACAGTGGTTCGCGAGGAGGAACAGATGTAACAGCGACGTTTCGTGGCAGAGGTCTCATCTGCTGACTCAGGCGTGGATTCAGGGCAGAGGTAAACAGGGATACCACTCCTTCGGGGACTTTATTCATAGGTCGTCCTTGAACTCCACCCCTCCGGATGGCGTTGAAGGCCTGCCGTCCGATCTGATCATACCGAGGATATCGATTATAAACGCAAGCAACTTCGAGTCCAACGAAAGCTCCGTGTACTTGCACGACGACAAGTACAGCAATTACTCGGAGAACAAGCTGAGCACTTACTCGGACGGGAGGACGAAGAGTTTAAGCGCGGAGGCGATCAGCTCGGAGAAGTCGGACGAGCTTTGCGAGAAAATAGACGACGAGAGCAACAGACTGAGCTCGAAGAAACTGGAAGGCAAGGAGACGTATCTGCAGGACATAGGCGAGCTCATAGCGAATCAAGGTACTTGCCCGATGATGGTTAGTAGAAACCTCTGCCGGACGAAGAGCAGAGCAGACGAGAGCAGAACGTCCGTTATTAAGGAACAACGTTTGAATGAAATTATAGATAAAACACTTGATAAGCCTAGTATTAAAAGTAGAAGTCTGACCGCGGAGGGACATGCGAGGGACGAGAAGACTTCTAAAGTATTACAAGCTACGGAAGTCTATCTCGAAAGAAGCGAGGTGAAAGGTGACACTTTGAAGGCACAGGTGGATGGCAGGAAGGCGGAGCAGACAGTTTTCAAGCCGACGAATGTTGGCGAGGAAGCAGAAATTCTCAGATGCGAAAGCAAACACGAAGTTGCTTGCGTAGCCTCGAAGGAAACCACGAGGAGCAATTCTGTACAGAGCCAGGATATTAGCGATAATACGGGGAACGTTAAATTGAAGCTAAAGGCGCGACAAGTCACGGAGAGGTGTAAATATAATATCGTCGGGAAGAAGAGCAGATGCCAAAAATGCTGTTGCATCGTGTCGTGAAAAGACGCTGCGATTATTGTTTCATACCACGTCATGTTCCTTATTTATTCTCCGCGACGTCATAGTCATTGTTCACGCGTTACAAAGAATTTCATCGAGGCTTACCCGTTCTATTGGCATCAAACTACCACGCACGACTTAGAGCATATAAACACGGAGGTAGCATGCAATAGGAAACAATGTAGACGGCGATAGAAAGAGAAAGATATACAGGAGGGACACCCTCTTTCTTTCTAGCGCCAGCGTTTTTTACTCTGTTAGAAAGAGAGGGGGTGTCCCTCCTGTATATCTCTCTCTTTCTATCCCCGTCTACATTTTTTCCTACTGCATGCTACCTCCATGTTTATATGCTCTAAGACGCACGAACACCGAAAGCGTGATGTTACTTATTACGGGAGAGCTTAATGAGAAAGACACGCGATACATGTGATTCCTCGAGTACATAAAGCAATCGTAAACGAATTCGCGCATGTGAATTTTCACGATCGCGACGCAATAGCACTTAAACCTTACGATCCACTTGTAATCAGTAAGCTAGGAGGAAATAGCTAGACTCCTTTGGGCACTTGTTAAGATCCCGCTTACGCTCTATAAAATAACACAAAACTTCCTGTTACACGTGCATGTCGTGAGACGTTTTTATTAAGTGTCTTCTGCATGTGCATGATACTCTAATTGTTAGCAAAATACTTGAGTGATACGATTTACTATATACACGTGTAGCTGAATAAGCATTATACCGTTGTGTTGTATAGAGTTTAGGAATCATAGTATCCAAATTAGTGGTGGTGAACTATCGATGGTACTTGCGATAGTTATCGATGCTTCTCGCTATCGAAATTTTTAATAATATTACAAATTAAATTCGGGATTCTGAATCTCAGCTGTTATTATTTTTTAATTGACTAAGCTTCGATTTTCAACACCGATAATTATCGATAGTGAAAATAAGCCATCTATAGTTTTCGATAGCGAAAATCATCGATAACTATCGTAAGTACTATCGTAAGTTCTCCACCACTAATCCAAATGACTGTGTCAGAATATAGTATCAATCACTATTTACGTGCGACTTATTAGGCGTTACCAGTATAAATAGTATACGTAATGGACACGCGAAAGAACCGCGCGATCGGGTCTTCCTATTTTCTTATTTCACCGGACACATTGTGCAGTTATGTTAGATTACACGTAGAGCGTTATTAGCTCGTTGTTACCTCGCAGTCTTCGTAATCCTTCATTCATAGCGAGTTCTAACGGGCCAACACGATCTGACAATCGTCTCGACTTCATTATCGCGAAACTTTCATCCACTCTGCATTTCTCAACGAAAACCGCGTACAAAAATATATATGTGCATCTGCGTGCATGCATCCTTGCCACATTAAACTGCGTTTATCGTAGCATGTTAGGAAGTTGCGTGCAACGTGTACCTGTTATGCACACGCAGTCCGGTACTTGGACTAAACTGCCAAAGTTAGCCTTGTCGTAGCGATAAAGACGAAGATATTAACTTTATTTACAGAGTTAATGCTAGGTTTATATTCCTTTCACGTTCTGTTCAGTTATCGATGTTTATTCGAAAGTTTTCCTAATTACTTGGTAACGATGTAGCTGTTAAGTAAGAACGATATTAATTGATAGAACCCCGGCAACGATGATTCAAGTCTACTTCAGACATTCTATGTCGATCGTAGTCCAATAACTATTAAACCTTAGAGTAGCTCGACGAACGTACGAGTCTTGCCAAAAAAAAAATGAAGTGAAGATAGAAAGTACAGTAGAAGGAACAGTGTCTCGATAACGGTCACGTTTATAGTAGTGGTGGAGAACTATCGATGGTACTTACGATAGTTATCGATGGTTCTCACTATCGAAATTTTTAATAATATTACAAATTAAATTTGGGATCCTGAATTTCAGCTGTTATTATTTTTCAATTGACTAACCTACGATTTTCAATACCGATAATTACCGATAGTGAAAATAAGCCATCTATAGTGTTCGATAGTGAGATGTAATAATATTACAAATTAAATTTGGGATTCTGATTATTTTTCAATTGACTAACCTACGATTTTCAATACCGATAATTACCGATAGTGAAAATAAGCCATCTATAGTTTTCGATAGTGAGATGTAATAATATTACAAATTAAATTTGGGATTCTGATTATTTTTGAATTGATTAACCTACGATTTTCAATACCGATAATTATCGATAGTGAAAATCAGCCATCTATAGTTTTCGATAGTGAGAACCATCGATAACTATCGTAAGTACCATCGATAGTTCTCCACCACTAGTTTATAGGTACTTAGCAAAAGTACAATTTTGTAACTTTCGTTCCGCCAACCGTTTCATCATACGCATTTGTTTTCGATCCTACGATACTTATCATCCTCGAACATAGTAGGCGATTATTTTTTTTTTCCGTTTGTAAATATAAATTTATTTTTCGTACAACCGAAAGCCGCTTATTCTTTATTTATGCCCATTTATGTGTGTCTAAGATTACTGATTTTCGGTTTTACGTGTTACTGTTATTTGCACGTTGCGTTGCAGTGCACTTTCAATATCCCACAGTGTTATACATCCATTTGAACTTAGTACAGCAGATCAAAGTAAATAGAGCAAGAGGTTTCGATATTTTCGAACTAAAGCACGCGAGTACCCGGGAATCTAAAAGTTCAGCGACAATTAACTCGTTTGAATCGCCTGCAGTTTCCCGCCTTCCGCGCAGCTAGCTTCACGGCGCTTCGCGAATTTAAAATTATACGTTACAGAATGGGAAAATAACAGCTGTATCTTCTACATTCAACGAGGGCTACCGGATTACATAAATATGCAACGCGAAACGATACAAATCTCAGTTTTACTCTTTGCATAGATATATAAATATAATTACTACCTTGATCTGCTATACTACGACTCGAAGCAGCCTAGTGAACGGGTGATAATTCCTGCTCGCAGACACGTTGAACGAGGAGGCCAACTCGGGCACGATGTCCAGCCTGAGCAGCCGCGAGATGCTCAACAATAACAATAACCACAGCAGCAACAACAACAACAACGGCGCGACCACCATCACGAGATACATACACATTAAGCACGCGGATTCGTCGGTTAAGATTTTTCGGGAGACCACCGTCTGATACGAAGTGCAACGTTCGAGGCCGTCTCTCGAGTATTCAAACTCGCGACGCGACATGGGTAGTTCAGTAACTTCGCGACGCAACGGCGCACATATTGTCGGGCCACTGTCGCCACGCTACTGGCTACGATTTCTAACCGGTGAATTAAGCTGGAACGGGATTAATTCACGCGGCGATCGGGTAAACTCGCATTACGGTTCGACAGCGCGGCGTCGACTGCCGCGACACACAAGCGCGCCAGTTGTGGAGGGAATATCTGCGCGCGCACACGGGCCCCGCTTTCGGTGCACCCTGCTTGCAGGGCTGTCTTTCTGAACGATACGAGCAGGCGTATTGTGCCGAGCTGCTTCATGGATGCTTTATCAGTTGCAAACGCAATGGAAGCTATTTAGTAATTGCTGTTGTATACGAACTATTAACGATAGAATTATTCGAAGAGGGCGGTCACAGCTGGAACGGTGTCGTAAATTTCGTCGTGGAACTTTCAGTGTCTAAATATGTTACATGGATATAATGTTGTTAGTGGGCGACGGTACTGGGAATCGCTGATGTAACGGGACGTATCTAATGGTACAACCGCGCGCGCGATGATTGTTGTATATTATTTTTTAAATGTCTCGTTGTTCCTACACTGTATTCTCCTGGATAGCTGTTTACTAGGTGATAGAAACTGTTTCTGTGGAAGATCGTTCGATGTGATATTACCGTGGTTAACTTCGTCGGTCTTCGTTGTTGAAGCTTGAGGGGCGGGGTGGGGGAGGGGGAGGGAGGGGGGGGGGAGAGGGAGCTGCGCTACGATTGCTGCCAATGCTCCGCGCAAACTGTCTCGACCATTTATATCGTCGCTTCGTCAGAGTTCCGTAGGGAGAAGTCTACGAGATTGTTGATCACCAGTGGCGGATTTAACATTCGTCTTAAAATAGAATTACCATTCTATCCAAACACTACTTATAATTTATTTTCTGCATTATTACACTCGGCTCGTTGTTAGTGAATTTTACCTCTCGATTTTCCCGAAACAAAATTTCCTTAAATCCGCCACTGAGTATCACTTCCTTGTCGATACGTGGCGCTGATTTTCATCGAGGGAAGCTCTTTTTATCGGATCTTTTATAGGATCGAACGTGACCGTCTCTCTTTTATTACCTCGACGAAAAGGTTGGCAGCCTCGATTTCCTCGTGGCGCTCGATCCACGATAGTATCTTAATCCGATCCAGTTGGACTAAAACTCGCGGGTACATTCCACTAGCGTAACCACTAGCGAGCGAGAAGAAACGTTGAATGGTACTCGAGATGTTACACTATAGCAAGTTACAAGTAATCTAGACGTTGTAGAACGTACGTGTTTGCACGCACATATCTGTATTCCTCGTCGACGCCTTGGGTCGTTACTTAAGAGTCCTTATAACCCCTTCACTGCCCCCGGCTACGCCACTGGCGAATCCAAATCCTTCGCTGTTCGCATAGGAAATAAGGAGCTCTCGCTCGCAAGGAACTGCTGTTAATTTTTATGAAATTTTACACACCTCGGAGTAGGTGCGGGGGGGGTAGGAATATTTAACTACCTGTCCCTTGATCTTCTCTGCTTCGTGAGCGCGCGGTTTGATGAACAATTTGTTCGCGATGGTTCCTTGTAGGCGTGCAAACACGAATGCATTGAATGATGTATGGGGGAGGCCTCTTACGTCTTATAATATTTTGCTCCCCCTTCGTGCTTTAAGCTGGAGGTCCACCCGGAAGCGAAGCTAAGCTAAGCTATGCTTTCCAAAGTTTTGTAGTAGGCATACTGGCATTTGGGTGACGGCTTAGTGTGTGTCCGTGACTTAGGCACATAGGTGGCGTCCATTTAGGAGGAGTTCGGAGGACAAGGACAGAGGAGAGTCGGCGTAGCCGTGGTGGCAAACGCGACTGATCAGCACGCGGACGGCTCGGGTTCGATTCCCGGCGCCCGTGGTTCTCGTTTTTCCGACTCCTATATAGTTTTAAAAGATTATCTCGAAATGGAACCGTCTCCACGAAAAGTTAAGCTAAGGCCGTGCTATGGTTTTCATGTTTTATAGCACAGTCAGACGTAGTATAGCTTAGTTTAGCTTCCAGGTGGATTCTCTTGGCTTGCTAGTAGTAGAAAAACACGAGGAGAGATCCACGAAGAGTGTTTGTTTCCGTTCTCTCGGCTACCGTATAAAATATGAACTGAAAAAATACAGAAGAGGCCCCCCCTCTCCGCGGTTTTCTTACTTGCGTTTAAGTTAACGGGATCGTTAAAGATTCTCGACTAAAAAAGATACACAGCCACGAACCGTTACTTCCCCGCGTCTGGCGCTTTCGATTATCGCCTTTGATACCACACGGATCAGTTATTTTATATAAACGTTTATTGGAATAACGGGCGAACCCGGAATACTCGACGGGCTCGCCCTACGACTGCTTCTGAATCCGTTCCATCTCTTGCGCGTTTTGCACGTTCAACGACAGGCGGCGTAAGTAATCGCTAATACCGGCAGCAGAACTCGAGAACGCGGTAGTCGCGCTTGTTCAAGAAAAAGCCTTGCTGCTCGATTGGCGGCGCACGCTCGACCATTATTGGGCACCCGTTCGCCAAGTCGCTACGCGAAATGTCTTCTGTCGACGATAATCGTAAGTCATTCCTGGAGATTTAGGAATAGGGACGTCGCGGCTGAAGCGTGTAACTCGGCTACGGAGAAAGCGTGACGTACGCTCAGGGGCGGATTAAAATTTTTGGGGCCCGGGGCTATCAAGCCTTCGCGGGGCCCCCGTGGTTGAAAATGCGGGAGGGGGGGGGGACAAAATATATTGTATAATTAAGTTTTAGTTCAAATGTTTTCTTATCTTTAATTTTGCAAATTCTTGTATTAAGTCTTGTCAATCGACAGATCTCGAAATTCAGATTCAATTGTTAAAATCGCTTAGAACGCCCCCCCCCCCGGAAAGTGGGGCCCGGGGCTATAGCCCCCCCTAGCCCCCCCCCTTAATCCGCCCCTGCGTACGCTACGATCAATTCCTTCGCGTCGTATCTTAGAAGAAATACTCAATAGCCACAAGTTCCCATGGAAGCTGGATCGTAACGCTTCACCCGTGACTGAATAATTTTAAGTCGGTGTATGTGTCGGTATATTCGCAGAATTAAGGATCCGATTACCAGTGGCGGATATAACGGGTCCCTGGGCTCATCTTCCAAAAGAAATTATTATTTCAACCTAACCCTATATTTCTTTCTGTTTTCCCATAATTTTCATACCACACGTGCGTGAATTTATTTGTATTTCTATTCTCGGGGTGTCACAGAACCGTAAATCCGCCACTGATTCGAACGCTTTCACCAGGCTGGTTTTAGGATTTCCCTGCGCGGGCGAGTTGTTGGAGAAATTTCTTCCGCGGCATCGACGCTGAGTCGCGCCGCGGAATTCTTGTCAATGGATGTCGACGGTCCCTGCTTGTCAGTGTCTTTGCCAGTTAGAGAGCCAGTCGAGAGGAGGAAGTTTTTATGGGTAAAGGTGGTAGAGGTAGAAACTAGGCGAGCAACTAAATCCGTCAATAGTTACTAATGGTACAAGCTTGATTTCGACGAGACCGGGACGCGAGGCACGTTACCGAGATCCTTGCTTGCTCTGGTGGTTTAAAGAGGAAACATTATTTCATCCGTCTTCCGGCGGCAGGTAAACGTTGTACTTTTATAAATATGGATGTACTTATATTTTGTACCGGCAGTAGGTATATACCTTGCAAGGGCACGGTATCTTAAACGACGAGATTATATATGTACGTGTATGATGTCAATGGTGTGCGACTAAACGTTATACGGTAGGATCACGTTAATTCGAGGAGGGGACTGAGGGGATCGAACAATGTTTCTGTTAAGTTTTACAGCGGGATGTAAATTGTGATGCACTTATTTCATGTACATGCATATACAAGGGAAAATAAAGTTATCGTTCTACAATGTCTGTCAGTATATGAGTCTCTTTTCAATTTAATGCGTCCCATTTTCCATGAAATACAGACGTTTACGAGGAAATACTTGGGCCCAAAAATTGTTGATAATATTTTCATTTCATAAAAAACAGTTGTAAATTTTTGTTGGAGAAGGAAGCTTGGGGTCTAGAGACCTGTCTGTATTTTCTACAAATTTTGTAAATATTTAACTCGGTGATAAATAGTTAGTAACAGTTTAACAGTTTGTATCTTTCTCTCTCTAATACCTCCTCGCACATTCTGCGATCCTGTTAACTTTTCAGAATTTTCTGGCAGAAATATGGCCGCCCGGTTAGTTTGTTGTTTCGCCGCTAGGCGGTTGTAACGTCGCGCAGTTCAGAAATCGAATGTTTTAATTTTAAGGATAAATGTTTAAACGTTTGTTGTGAGAATCTAATTTCATTGAATACCGATTGAATTTGAGATAAGGTTCTTTTAGGTGCTTTCGTTTGGAGAGTGTACGGTTTATAATCTAATTTTTAGAAACGCTGTCTCCCGGCGCCGACCTGTGAACGACACCGTCGATTCCTCAGTGACGGAAAAGTAATTGGATTATTGATGTTAGAAGCGATACTGGCGCGCTGATATCAGAAAGGTGCTGGTTTTTGGATTCATTTCGCGATTCGGGGCCTCGGAATCACTTAACGAAATGTTTGTAAAGAGCAGTTCATTCTTTTCACAATTAGAAGGCCATGAAAGCTATAGCTATCTAGGTGGAAAACTCATAAAATGTACCTTTCAATGTATGCAAGACGAAGAATAATTTGTCCGAACCAACAAACCAATTATACCGGTGTTCAAGCTCATTAAATAATGCATCATATCATCTATATACAATTAAATTTCAAAACCTCGGAATACAAATAAAGGCACAAGCAAAGAACTTCTTCCCCTGCCATACCCTGAAAGGGACGCTTTAGTTTCTAAGAACATCGCTAGGAAGTTACAAGCTACAGCTTTCTCTCCTCAAAATTTCAACGATAATGTTTTCACGAAATGAATTAATAAACATCCTTACAAAACGAATAATGTTTTACAATCATCGCGACCCCACATCAACCTTCAATTACACATACAACCATTCTCGACTACCAACGAAGCCGAAGAGATCCGTCCAAAACCAGTGGCGGATCCAGGAGCCTTTCTTGGGGGGAGGGGGGGGGGGCGAAACGTGTAAAAGTACACTAAGGGCCAAAATCGGCTTCCCTTTGGAAATTTGGCAACGTTGCATGTCACTAGAATTACTGAGTTATGCCTAGTGACATGCAACGTTGCCAAATTTCCGAAGGGAAGCCGATTTTGGCCCTTAGTGTACCTACATTTTTTAATTTTCTTTTACGAGATTCAAAATTCGCTTGTAATTTATATTTTAATATACTTATCTGATACTATAGCCTGAATAATTAAATTTTCATTAATTATTTATACAGAATAATACACAACGTCATAATATTTTTATATTTTATTATTCTTAGGGGGGCCGATCGCCCCCATCGCCCCCCCTCTGGATCCGCCACTGTCCAAAACTATCCTGTACTCCGAATTTCCCATCACCCGTAGTCAATGAAAAAAATCCGAATACTATTGAATGAATAATTGTTACGCTGAACGATAGCAGCGCCCCGTTGCACTCCGCATTGTCATTGTTTAGTAACGGAGTTTACCGCTACTACAAACGGGACCCCTGAAGTGCCGGTCGCGTGAATGCCGGAGTGCGTCGTGCGTTCAGTACGCAGTACGCTCCCCAACCCTGTCGCTCCGACGTTCATACTGTCCTTACGCGGACGTGCATGCTCCTAAGTAACTTACGCGAAGTCCCGGTGCAATTGCAACCTCTCTGTGGAATCTAAAAGTGCGGCAGAGTTTCGTGCATCTACGAGGTGGTCCCGCGGTCAACTGAAGAGTAGCGACGCGCGTGTCCACGGGAAGCGACAGAAGCGGAGCGGCATGCATGTTACATGGCGTCGCGAGTGAAGCACGTACGCTACGCGTTTCCCTAATTACGATACACGCGCGTCCCTTGTAGCGTCGTTTTCGGCCGGGCTTCATCGTTGTATCGGTGCCCGCGTAGAATGTGAGTGGTGGGAAACAAAAGAGCAAAGTAGACGGTTCGCGGGGGATAGAAAGAGAAAGCTCGAATATATCGATATAATAGGTAAAAGCAGAGGGGCCAAGGTATAGAATTACTGGATTACTGGCATTCGACCAGTAGACCGATCGGCGGACGGTGGCTAGTCGCGGTTTTCATGCATTCACTGGTTTGCGCGTTCAAGCAGGGAGCGAGGGCGAGCGGATAAGTAAGAGGCAGGCGGAAAGGGCGTGGAGAGATATCTTGATTTCTTGATTGTACGTACCGGGCTGACTAATAGAGGCAGGGCAGGCAGGACGTGCGTAAAACTGGCGTAAACGTAAAAACGTACGGTGTAGCATACACACACCATGGGTAAGACGCCAAAGAAGGCGGCCCCTGGGGGCGATGAGAGGAATTTGTACAATCGGAGGCCGCTCAAGGCAACGACCGCGGCGTCGAAAGCTTCTGAAACGAACTTGCACAAGAGACAACGCGAATCCGAGAGTTCCAACAGGTTTGTAAAACCAATCAGCCCAAACGCAAACCGCGGCTTTATCCACAGTTTCTCTCGCAGGCGAGCATCTATCGGCACCCTCGCTTCCTCTCGTTCGTCGTTTCGTCATCGTACCGGCCCCAGTGATTTACACGCGACGCGCTGCCGCTCGGATACCGTCCCGATCGTGCACGATTTATTTTCCGCCTCCGGTATCCGAGGATAAACCGGGCCAAATGTCACCCGATTTCGGCCTCAGATAACCGCCGATATTTTCGGCACGTTCGCCAATTCAAACGCTTCGGGTTTTCTGTCATGGCTTTTTAAACGTTGGTTGCTTTGTATTAATCGAACGAACGGACGGGGACTCGCGAGATGAATGATTTAGAAAAATCGGACAAAAGGGGAACAACCTTACGAATGCAAGGGATAGGCAAGGGACTTGGATCTTGCTGCTTTGCCATGTTTTTCTTTTCTTTTCAAATTAGTACCTCTCATCACCTCCGGCATTTCTTACTCGGTGGAAGTTAGACTTAGCAACGGGATATGTTCCTTCGACGGCTCTTCACCGTATGGGTTTTCTGTTGCAGGGCTAAGCTGAGCGGCATACAGAAGAAGATACCGCAGGGTCAGAGGAAGAGCTTTCAAGTAAGTTTTAACATTCTTGCCGGCTGTTAAGGGTGTGTCTATAAATACATACTAACTGAAAAATCAACCCTGAGATATATTGCCTTCGCCTCGTGTGGTCGATGTATTAACTACTCGTCAATAGCCGATTCTCCCTTCGAAGATACAGAGTAACGTCCTTCTTACAGGGCAAAGTACGCGAGGCAACGAAACTCGACTTGAGCCGCATCGCGAAGCCAGTCGGCAGACCACGTGGTAGTAGTAAAGAGAAGAAACTGGTCGTTCCCGAGGAGCCTGAGGCATCGAACTCCGCAAGCATGCAGCCGGAATCAGTGGAGTCGGAAGTGACGGCAGAGGTAACTGTGCAGAGCGAAGATGCGCAGAAGGATGTTACGAAGGACAAGCAGGAGTCTGTTAAAGAGTGCGTCGATCAGGCTACTCCCGAGCCTGCCCCGAAGGAACAGGAGAATGGTACGAGCAAAGAGACAGTGGAGGAGGAGGGAACCAAGGGACAAGAGGCGCCAAGCGTTACCGTAGAAACCAAGCAGGTGGACGAGCACGAGGAAAACGATATAACTTTGAGTTTCGAAACGGAAGATTGTCCTACAAAGGTGCAAGAGACGAAGCCGACTGTCAACGAGTCGAAGGATGAGAGCAAAGAAGACCTCCCATTGGCAGAGGCGAAGAGTGACGTGACTGAGAAGGAAGACTTGCAAAGCGAGTCTCAAACAGACACGGAGAGCTTCTCGGTGGAGGTTCTGGAGTCCACCACCTCGGAGGTGTCCGAGGTGTGTGAGATTGTCTTGCAGAACGACGCGGGGAAGGAGAAGGAGAAGGAAGTGGAGAAGGAGAAGGAAGCGGAGAAGGAGAAAGAGAAAGCCGGCGAGGTCGCGAACGAGACGAACGTGTCGTTCGTGTCGTACGACCCGGCCATAATGTTGAAGGACGTGCAGATTAAGCTGAACGACTGCATGAAGGAGAACTCGAAGCTGTTCGAGACGAGCAGCGCCGAGCTCGATACGCTGTCGCAGCCTCCGAGAGACTCTATGTCCTTCGGGAAGACCCTGAGGAGCATGTCCGGCAGACGTTCGCTCAGCAGAATGCGCCACGTGACCTTGCGCGAGCACAGATACTCCCCGAACAACTCGATGTTCGTGAACACGTCCATGGCCTCGCTGCCCTCCGACGAGACGGAGGACTTCAAGATCTTGCGTTACAGCATCGGCTTGAATGACCCGATGTCCGCGACCAACGGCAGCCAGGCGGACAGAAAACGGAAACTCGACGCCGAGGAATGGAGCTCCTCCATGAAGAAACAGAAGACAGAGTCGGAGAACAGTCTGCTGAACACCTCGATCAGCCTTCTGAAGGGACTACGCAGG
This sequence comes from Andrena bicolor, assembly GCA_960531205.1. Taxonomy (NCBI): domain Eukaryota; kingdom Metazoa; phylum Arthropoda; class Insecta; order Hymenoptera; family Andrenidae; genus Andrena; species Andrena bicolor. The sequence continues at coordinate 1,671,325 of OY482666.1, forward strand.
CCTATACAGGTCTCCACTCCGGTGTCCGAGATGAAGTTTCAATCGGGCAAACTGGACCTCACGGACGAAGAGAGTAACAAGTCCATGAACGAGAACGTCAAGAAGTGGTGTAGCATCATGTAAATTACCAGAGTTTTTTATATATATATATATATATACATATGTTATATATATTTTCGCACGCGAAGGAAGCGATCGATCTCTCCGTGCCATGGGTACAAGCGTTATCGTATTGTTGACTCAAGCTGTTGAACGATATTTCTTTGGTATTCTGTGCAAAAGTTCGCGTCCTCGTTTAATCCACCATCGTACTATCTTTCACGTTCATTCGCGTATCTGTTTTCTTTAAGATTCTTCAAGTTGTAGAGTTAGAGTTCCGGTTAAGCTGGAGCGTATCGATGCCACCGAAGCGTTTCTATTTCTTCCGCGAGATACGCGCAGAGTGTAAAGGCGCTAATTACCACGGCCTTTGCCAGCGAGTACTTCCATGTAGATTAGCGGAGACCCTTGCAACTCAGCTTTACCTTGATATTCAAAGTGAAATGCTCTCTTATTTCCGCGTACCCTGATTGACAAGCGGGTAAAATGTTTAAAAGAAAGTTGAGTAGAAGAAGGTACGATCATTATTCCCTTTACATTCTGTGCGCTATGGAACCGCGCGATTTCGAACGACAGAGGCTCATCAGAGAAAGACACTCGCGGTCTTAAAGCATGAAACTATTAAACCTTGACTGAATGTTATCGTACCGCGTCGCGTAACTCGTCATTGGTACCCGCGTGCGTTTTATACGAAGCGACAGAACGTAATTGTAATACTGCAACGAGTTGAACTTCCCTTTGAAAATCTACGGTCGAGAAACTATATTTTTCAAAACACACACACAACTTTCCGCGGGCAGTGTTACTTTAGATAGAGCGACCGATTCTCTCGATAAGTAACCACAGACGCGCGCGTATTCGAGTTTTATCATTGCCAGAGGACTAAAATTACTCATTTACACATCGATCCGTTCCGCGTTGCAAGAAATCATTTTACTTTTCTGACGTTATTGAAGTGTATTTTTTGTAGTCTTTGTTAGGTAAATGCACCTTAGGATATAATTTTCTAACAGATAGGTATACGCGACGGCAAGCAAGGGAACGAGAGATACAACCGAGGGTATCGCAGAAGATTATGAATTGAAACAGAACATTTACCCTGTTTGTATGTCTTGATTGCCGCGACGACTAAAGAGCTTGTTTGTCATCAGCGAAAGTCTCGCCTGTAATGACACTTTTTATTACTTATTTATATAAGGTAAATCATACGGAGTAGAGTGCGCCTCGTCGACGGAGCTCTTAAGCATTGTCGAGCGACGGATGAGTACGCGCATCGAGATTTGTCAATTGGCCTACCGTTCTGCGTTTCGATGCTGCAGAATTCTGCGGGATCACGTGTTCGTTTCACGCTTACGCGCGTGAAACGTCGCTCGAGACAGAGAGCTCGAGGGAGAATCTACGCCATTTCCAGCTTTCTCGTCGATCTGTTCGTTATGTTAGTCGTAACATAGGTGAAACAACGTTTACGAAAAACCGAAGCGTATCGGTTACGAGAAGCTAGACTGGTAAATACTCGACAAGAGAATGTTGGGACGCGGCGAAGTAGCGTTCCCCTTTAAGTTCGCTTCATTTTCTCTGTCTATTATCGGTACACGTGTATTCCCACGCAAAGGACACCGCGTGTCCCGTCATCTTTCATTGAAATCGAGCAGGGCCAAGCGCGTAACAGCTCGCGGCGTACTTTTATACTTGTTACGATTAAATATAGAAGAGAGTTGAACCGACGTATGAATAATGTATATAGAAAAGGAGATTTGTAATAAATCTTGGAAATGCCAGACCAGTTGTATTATTGCGGTACCCTGGCCTCCATGTCCCGCAATGGATTTCTCGGTTTGCTTTCTGATGCGTATACAGAAGAGCGCGAAAGATCTGCGACGACAGGGTCGTTCGCTTACAGATGTTATCTGCTGGCAGGACAGGCCGGTTGTGAATTGCCGATTCGGTCGCATGCCTTCGAGTTTACGCTGCGGAATCATTGTACGTTTGGAACGTTGGTGTTTGTATCCGCTCGGCTAATGAGGCTAAGTTATTACTTATTGGGTTGTTGAGGGTTCGTCGCTGACGGTGTCCATCACTCTGTTAATTAGTAACTTTCCAGAGGTGGTTAAGGCACTGAAATTAGTGTTCCTGTTAGATTAAAGCTACGAACCCTTCGTCCAGTGGAAATACTAAAGTACACATTAGTTGAGACCCGTTTCGCTTCTCTAATAACTACGTTCCAAGGTGGATCCTCGGATAAACTTCTGTTTCCCTTACTAAGCAGCAAATATTAGCGCATTAAACGTGATTATGCCGGCGCGTAATCCTTGCCGCTTGTTTAAGAGAGGGTGACACTAATTAAGGAAGAAAATCGCCCTTAATGACTTCGTGCGGCGTCCGAATGAACGGTTTAAGTACACCTAGAATTGCGGCGAGTCTTTTGAAGCGGTTGCCCGCAAAGGGGGCGATTTATCGTGGAATTTAGAGCGCGTAAACGATCCCCGTCGCTCTGTCAAAAATAAATGAAGTCTCGTCGTCGAAGGGGACCATTTTTCCGGCGTAAGATCGACGACAAGGGGAATGCCTCGAGTGAAGGATTCCGGGGGGTTCGGATGGACGAGTCTCATCGATCTACGCCCACGATTTTGATGTATCGATACTCCAGGAGCATATGCGGCCTGTCTGGAATCCAGACGCGCGATTCCGTAGCGAAAAATTCTTGCCGACGGAGGCGATGCATTTGCCGCTGTGAAGTTGCACGGACGATTTTCAAATTCCTCACGCGAACCTCTCGGACGGGTTTCCGTGGTATGCAGCGATGCTCGGTGAGTGGAACGAGCGTCGTCTCCGATAATGGCGAAATAATAACGTCACGTCGCATGGGCCGCGAGCTCTCGCGTCGCGGCTAATTATCGCGCGATGACTTCCTCGTTTCAGGCGATCGTCGAGGGCGGCTTGAATGGGGCTATCATTAGGTAAATGGGAGCGAAGCCAGTTATACCGATCGCTACCGGTTAGGAGCAGGGGCGGATTTCGGTACGGGGAAAGTAGGTTGCGGCCTGGGGCGGAAAACTTTGGGAAGCGTCAAGTTTTGGGGGGTAATAAATTTTGGGGAGTGATAAATTTTGTGCAGTTAATATCGGGGAGCGACTAATTTTGGAGAGTTGATTTCGGTGAGCGACAAGTTTTTGGAAGATAATTTTGGGGAGCGGAAAATTTTGGAGAGCCACAAAACTTGGGGAACGACAAAACTTGGAGAGTTGATTTCGGTGAGCGACAAATTTTTGGAAGTTAATTTTGGAGAGCGACAAAACTTGGAGAGTTGATTTCAGTGAGCGATAAATTTTTGGAAGTTAATTTTGGGGAGCGAAAAATTTTTGAGAGTGACAAAACTTGGGGAACGACAAAACTTGGAGAGTTGATTTCGGTGAGCGACAAATTTTTGGAAGATAATTTTGGGGAGTTGAAAATTTTGGAGAGCGACAAAACTTGGAGAGTTGATTTCGGTGAGCGACAAATTTTTGGAAGATAATTTTGGGGAGCGGAAAATTTTGGAGAGCGACAAATTTTTGGAAGATAATTTTGGGGAGCGAAAAATTTTGGAGAGCGACAAAACCTGGGGAACGACAAAACTTGGAGAGTTGATTTCGGTGAGCGACAAATTTTGGAGAGTTGATTTCGGTGAGCGACAAATTTTGGAGAGTTGATTTCGGTGAGCGACAAATTTTGGAGAGTTGATTTCGGTGAGCGACAAATTTTTGGAAGATAATTTTGGGGAGCGGAAAATTTTGGAGAGCGACAAATTTTTGGAAGATAATTTTGGGGAGCGAAAAATTTTGGAGAGCGACAAAACTTGGAGAGTTGATTTCGGTGAGCGACAAATTTTTGGAAGTTAATTTTGGGGAGCGGAAAATTTTGGAGAGTGACAAAACTTGGGGAACGACAAATTTTGGAGAGTGACAAATTTTGGGGAGCGACGCATTTTAGGCGAAAGAAATTGGAAAAGATTTAAACACAGGCTTGCGACAACATTAAAAAGAATTCCGTTTTTTCATAAAGCGACTTAACAATAACTCATGCCATATTGAATTAATTATAAAATTGTCCCGCCTCTTCGGAATTAAAATATTTAATGATACCTCACGGAAAGGGCAGAGGGACACTTGTTATATAGCCTGGGGGTGTCGAATCTACAAAGCCGTCCCTGGTTAGGAGCAACTGTCCCTGGCCCAAGCAAGACTGGAAACTCTCTCTGCGTTGTTTAAACAGCATGTACCTACGTTTCGTCCCAGTTAGCCGAGTGCCGATGGTAACGCATAAACAAGGTTTTTCGAGCCGAGCCGGGACCCGAATGTTTCGGGTAGCTCGATTTTTCCGGGTAGCTCGATTTTTTCGCACAGCTCGATACTTTCGAGTAGCTAAAAAACCAAGCGATCTGAACATTCTGTAAGACGACGGCGACAACGACGGTACCGTTCAGAAGATGGAATTCAGAGTTCACTTTTTGCAACTTTGAGGCTGCGTATCTCCTAAACGGCTGGTTCTACGTCATTTTTGACGAAATTTCGAAAGAAAACTCAACCAAAGAAAGATATAATCTCCTCCTTTTAAAACGTCCCATGTACTTTAAGCAAGCAGACTGCCCGGCACTGTCGGGTTGCCCGGAATACGTTCGCACTGTTGGAAAAAATCGAGCTAGCCGAAAGAATCGAGCTACCTGAAAAAAATCGAGCTACCCGAAAGAATCGAGCTACTCGAAACATTCGGGTTACTCGGATCCGTTCGGGTCCCGGCTCGGCTCGAAAAATCGAGTCCCGCTCGGTTCGCATTTCAAGCTACTCGAATGTTTCGAGTCCTCGAACAGCTGTAATATTAAACATGTCCCACATACCGCGGCTCGCTACAAAAGTGTGACATCTGAATTACGCGTGCAGGCGCGCTCGACGAGACACAGGTATCTCGTTTCCATCAACGCGAACGTAATCCCGGCTGTCAAGGATCCCCGTGTCCTCTGAAAACAACCTGGGTGCCAACCGAGCGGTTTTAAAGAATCCCATCACGGCGTCGACGCTAAGACCCTATCTCGCGACGGTAAAGAGTGCGACGCGTTTCTGTTACATAAGACGGCAGTATAAATGTAATTCCCGGCTCCCCTTGGGAAATTCAAGACTGCGACGAGGCACGCGTGGAAATTGGAGCGGCCAACGGCGTAGACCTGTCTGTACGTCGCGTGCACGCCGCCCACGGTTTTCTAGCCGCGCGCTCGCCCATCAATCCTTTCGATTACTTGGTTCGGTCGACTGTGCGAGTTCCTCGGAACTGTTCTCGAGGACTTAATTCCGCTCCGATCCCCTCGAATCCTTTATTCAGCGGTAACATTCCCCTTGATACTTGAAACGGACTCCACCTCGCTCCAACGCCCAAAGCCAACTGCACCGATTCCCGGCAACCTGCGAAACTTCTCCCATTGATCGTGTTTGTTCCGTTTCCTCTCCTCCGGCTTTTTATCTTCTATTCATAGCTTCGCCCTCTCTATCCTACTCTCCCTGGTAACTTCCTATTGCAGCCAAAGTACACACTCGCCGTTCAATCAAACATGCACCGACTAACAAGGGAAGATCCCGAAGCCGTAGATTCAAAAAATTCTGAAACTTTGTGGATATGTAGGGAATTTCCTACTGTTTACAACGCAATTTTTTTTTGCTCCCTAAAATCACTCTAACGGGGTGAAATTAGACCCCTGAAAATTCGGCTATTTTCCGTTTTTTTGTTATAACTCGCGAACTGTACTAGATAGAAAAAAAGTTTGAAGACAAAAGTTACTTCTTTTAATTTGATAAAAAAATTATTTTGCATTTCACGAATTACAACACAAAATCGGATAATAACCGGATTTTCAGGGGTCAAATTACACCCCCTTAGAGTGATTTTGGGCAGCAAAATAAAATTGCGTTGTAATCAGGAGGAAATTCCCTACATATCCACAAAGTTTCAGATTTTTTTGAATTTCCGAGTTCGGGATCTTCCCTTGTTAGCCAACAAAGGCTCATGGTAAATGAAGACCCTAGAATCTTCATAGCAACCCAACGAAACGTTTGTGTTCCTGATAAAAGCGTGGTTTAGGACGTAAGGACGACCGCGCGATGGAGGCAAGGCCCTTGGTAGCCTTCCCTCAGGCCAGGCCACAGAACCGTCTTGATCTTGGTCCCGTTGGGGTTCAGGGACGCGTGATGCCTGACGTGGACTTCTCTTCTGAACTCCAAGGACTGCGCCACGTCCAGGACCAAAGGTGTGACGCGGGCCAGACTGGCCCAGGCCAAACTGGAGCAGGCGGCGGCGTAGCTCTTCACCTCCGTGCAGCCTCGCAGGCACGGAAAGTCGTACAGCGTTCTCTCCAGCTGGCTGACCACCTGTTCCGCGACCTCCTGGGAACCGGTTAAGGCACCGGAAGTCGCCAGTTGCCGTTTCACGCATTCCTCCAGGCCCGGCGTCGGCTGCGTCGCCACCGCGGTACCGTTCAGCAGCTTCAGCGCCTCCAGGTACCTGGACGTCTGAATCGTGCCTGCCACGCGCCACGAGAGCTGCAACAGATATTTTAACGGTAGGGTAATTAACGATATTGCACGCTTCTCCGCGGGCTACTTTTTAATCAGCCCTATTAGATTCTCGCGAACCGTTAGGTTTGCTGCTTCACGCACTGTCCGGGCAACAACGTGGGGATTAAGGGAATTGCAGGCAGTCGTTTTTGTCGAAAATTTAAGTATTTCTTTTTTTTCATTTCATTGGAGAGAAATCAAGAGACACGGTAGTGTCTCGCGCCAAGTATATAAATTGAAACTGAGAACTTGTTCTTTGATACAAAATATGTTAACATCGTAAGTAGTGGTGGAGAACTATCGATGGTACTTGCGATAGTTATCGATGCTTCTCATTATCGAAATTTTTAATAATATTACAAATTAAATTTGGGATTCTGAATTTCAGCTGTAATTATTTTTTAATTGACTAACCTTAATAGTGGTGGAGAACTATCGATGGTACTTACGATAGTTATCGATGGTTCTCACTACCGAAATTTTTAATAATATTACAAAATTAAATTTGGGATTCTGAATTTCAGCTGTAATTATTTTTTAATTGACTAACCTTAATAGTGCTGGAGAACTATCGATGGTTCTCACTATCGAAATTTTTAATAATATTACAAAATTAAATTTGGGATTCTGAATTTCAGCTGTAATTATTTTTTAATTGACTAACCTTAATAGTGCTGGAGAACTATCGATGGTTCTCACTATCGAAATTTTTAACAATGTTACAAAATTAAATTTGGAATTCTGAATTTCAGCTGTAATTATTTTTTAATTGACTAACCTCAATAGTGGTGGAGAACTATCGATGGTTCTCACTATCGAAATTTTTAATAATAATACAAATTAAATTTGGGATTTTGAATTTCAGCTGTTATGATTTTTTAATTGACTAACCTACGATTTTCAATACCGATAAAAATAAATAATAATAATAATAATCGATAGTGAAAATAAGCCATCTATAGTTTTCGATAGTGAGAACCACTAATCGTAAGGTTTAAAAAAGAGGTTTGTTTACTAAAAAATATGCAGTACATATATCTGACGCAACAGATCGATCATTACAGAGGCTGGTTAAAAAAGTTTCTTTTGTTTTGCGGTGTTTACTAAAAAACGGATATATTCCAATCAAATTCGAGCATGTGCACAAAAAATGTAGTTTCGGCTTGAACCGTAATTGGAGTTAATAAAAACTCTTATTCTTTCTAAAATGAAACTAAAAACCTCATCATTGTCTATTAAAAAACGCAGTTTTTTGAAAAATCGCCATTTCGTGGCTGCAATTTTCATAATTTTGCTACTGTTATAAGTTCAGTACAGAACCACTGGTATTCTGAAGTAGAATTTACAAACAGGTCGCTGAATTTCGTTTCGTTTCGTTAAAATTGCTGCAGAACAAAATCAACTTTTTTAAAAAGCCTCTTTAATGCATACTTCATATATAATTTATAATGCATATTTTTGGCGAAACAAACATGTTTTTGTAAACCCTACAATCTCAATAAACACTGTGTCAAAAACCAAGCTCCAGCTTCAATATATTTCTTCATAATTAATTGAAAATAAAGTGCTTCATTTTCCACAAAAAAAACGACTGCCTAGCACCTTTAAGCCGCGTAATTAATAAAGTTGCTGCCGAGGGAGATGGGCCAAGACGGCGAGAGTGATTCGCGGCTGGAGTTGGAGCTTTTTTTAATACGAGCTGAATTTTGACGAGAGGAGCCTCAGAGGCGCAAAGGGCTCGGTTTGGAAATCTAATTGAGAGAAACGCAGTTTGAAATATAATTTCCTGCAAGTGGTTTCGGCAATGCTGCGAATACCCGCTTTGCTTCAGCCAACACGCATTGGGAACCGTGCAAACGTCGAGCTTGAATCGGGCATTGGTTGTGTTTGGTAGCACAGAGGAGGTTCCCCTCAATTTCGAATTAACCAGTCCCTTTTAAGCGGCGAGGTCTAACAGGGGATCCAGCTCGCGGGTTTACGAGAACCGCGGGTGAAGCGGGGTCTCGGTTTTCCGTGAGAGGCGAAATCTCCGTTTTTCCCTTTCAAGGGACGGGAGAGTCAGCCCGAGGAGGGGCAACACACGCGGGATCCGCTTTGATAATCCTATGATTTATTCACGGCGGAAAGTGGATTTCGCTTCGACGCGTGCTTTTTACGGCATCGTTTCCCTCGGATTTTCTACCTTGAAACGCCCCGAGCTACGCGAGACACGTACACCCCGCGAGCTTGCGGCGGATAATCGAGGGTATTCACTGGTTGGAAAATCAATTTCTCGCGTTCGAATTAAAAGCGTTAGCCGGTTCGGAGAAAAAGTCCCCGGAGGCTTTCGGCGAGCGCGTCGCTCGATTATCCCTCGAAGGTGATTATGTCTTTCGCGAGGCGTGAAAGCTCGCGCCGGTCGAATTATTCCCGACACGATGCAGCGCCGAATATTTCTTTGGCAGGCATAAAAGTACGCGGTGTTTTTGTCGCGCTGAAAAACAGAGGCGGACATCCTGCGCCGCGAGGAGTGACGTCGACCGGACGCGGCGGGAAAACGAGAACGTGTTTCGATCTCGTCTTGACGTTGTCGGCAACGTTCGCGATAAGAGTTTCTATTTCCTGCTGATTAGGGCCGGCCAAGGCTGGCCGATTAGAGGCGCTCGAAGCCTTTGAGTTCCCAAGTGTGACCTGCTCTAAGTGGATGAGACGAGGGAGCCGCGTAAACAATAGTGGGTGTAAGGGAAACTCGAGCAAAGGTCCAGGAGACTGAGACTCTTTGAATGGATATCAAGGAGACGCGCGCAGAGGAAAATATCGACGACGTTATTTACCACGAGGAAATGCCAGAAATATTCCGCGAGAGGGGCTCGAAGGTCGAGAGTTACATGGCGGATTGGATAAAGGGTGTGCAATTTAGCTGACAGTCTCAACTTTTTTGGAACTCCACTTAGTTCCTTCGAAGAACAAACGCGACGAGTCAGGACCACCGACATGGCGGCTGAATAATTTCCCATTAATTTCCTGACAGTAATTTGTAAATTTTTGTATATTGAAGGAGTCATCCGAATAATAGAGTGAAATAAAAATAAACAAGGATTCAGCGAAAGAATTAATGTTCCTGTTTGTTTTTTAAAAAACGACGAACGAGTTGGAAGCGACGTGCGAAGTTACTCCGGATAAACTAAAAACTTTCAGCCTCGCGTAAAGTCTTAACTAGTGGTGGAGAACTATCGATGGTACATACGATAGTTATCGATGGTTCTCACTTTCGAAAACTATAGATGGCTTATTTTCACTATCGATAATTATCGGTATTGAAAATCGTAGTTAGTCAATTAAAAAATAATAACAGCTGAAATTCAGAATCCCAAATTTAATTTGTAATTAGTGGTGGAGAACTATCGATGGTACTTACGATAGTTATCGATGGTTATCACTATAGAAATTTGTAATAATATTAAAAATTAAATTTGGGATTCTGAATTTCGGCTGTTATTATTTTTTAATTGACTAACAGATAATTACCGATAGTGAAAATAAGCCATTTATAGTTTTCGATAGTGAGAAGCATCGATAACTATCGTAAGTACCATCGATAGTTCTCCACCATTAGCGGAGTAATCTGTCCGTCTGAGTAATCGCGGGGCTATTCTACTTTCTAAGTGGAAGCTGGTTTTCGAAGTGAAGTCCCATTTGGATGCTGCTTGGGGCAACGGTTGATCCCGTCGCTGGCGCAACACGTACAGCCGAAGATTATTTTTGCCGGCATCGCACCACCACCACGCACCCATCCGCCGTCCGATCGATCGACCATTAACGTCAAAGCCGTCGCGGGAGGGGCGGCGAGGGTGCACTTTTGCGATCGAGTGTAGCCGGCGAGTGGCAGAGGCGCTAGTCGGTCAGCCTAGGGCTATTACTTTGCATACATACAGGTGCCTGGCCGCACACCGGTCGGCTGGGAAATCGATGAACTAAAATAAATATCCGCGACGAAAGCGACTTCGTCTCTCTTCGTCCATCTTTGGATCGCGTCTCCAGGCACCTCTCTCTTAACGCTGGATTAACAATCGAATCTATCCATAATCGAGTCGCTGGTACTAGTGGTGGAGAACTATCGATGGTACTTACGATAGTTATCGATGCTTCTCACTATCGAAAACTATAGATGGCTTATTTTCACTATCGATAATTATCGGTATTGAAATCGAAGGTTAGTCAATTCAAAAATAATTAGAATCCCAAATTTAATTTGTAATATTATTACATCTCACTATCGAAAACTATAGATGGCTTATTTCCACTATCGATAATTATCGGTATTGAAAATCGTAGGTTAGTCAATTGAAAAACAATCAGAATCCAAAATTTAATTTCTAATATTATTACATCTCACTATCGAAAACTATAGATGGCTTATTTCCACTATCGATAATTATCGGTATTGAAAATCGTAGGTTAGTCAATTGAAAAACAATCGGAATCCCAAATTTAATTTCTAATATTATTGCAAATTTCGATAGTGAGAACCATCGATAACTATCGTAAGTACCATCGATAGTTCTCCACCACTAGTTTGAAGCAGTGATTTTCGGAAACGATTCAACCCATGGACGAAATTAGCGCAGAACTTTGGAAGAAGGGAACGGGAGAAAATGAATCGGCGTCTAATCGCAAAGACAAACGCTAGATCCCGTGGAACGCGAACAGACACTGGTCTGGTCCTCGCGCAGAGGAGACGGTAACGAGAGCAGAGCTCCAAGTGCGCGTCTCGTGTTTCACAGCGCGATTCGAGTCTCCGTGTGGCCTCCAACAGGGCAGACGTTTAATTCCGACTAACTTTCCCTTCCAACTCGCGACTCGATCGAGATCAACCGTTAATTCCCCAATTTCCTGCGAGAAACGCGAACACCGAGGCTGCTTTAATCTTCCGCGGCTACACCATGTATTTTCGCGAGAATTTCCAGCAGCATTGTTGCGGACGCGTTACCTAAACCAGCAGGATTTCTTGTTTGCGTTAATTAGTCGGCCATCCGAGCGTTAAACAGAAGGATGGGAAGAATGGGCGATTGAAGTGGCGTAATTCCCAGTAATCAGCGCGAACTCAACTCGTACGATCTCATGAACACGATGAACAGAGATCTATCGCAGAAGAGAATCCCACAGAATTGCCGAAGATATTCGTAGCCAAAGCTGCTTATTCCAGCGCGTCAACAACAGCAAAGAAAAAACACAATTTTTTTGGAGACGGGGCCGAATAGGGTTGTCAACTGTAATATAATATGTAGTAGTATTTTACTATATTTCTGTCTAGTCCACCTACTATATACTACTAGAAAAAGAAACAGTGCGTAAAAATACCATATTTCCGATACATCGATAAAATTCTGCAATTTGTAAAACTTTAATTTGCGAATTTAAACTTTAAACGGCTGGACGTGATTGGAAAATAGTGTTGTTTATGCTTGTCAAAATTTATATAAAATAATTTAATTCTTTCTCTGTATTCCCGCCACTTCGTGTTTTAGAGATTGGATTTTTCTGTAATGAATATGAAGTATTATTACTAAAACCATGCATATATATGTGTTAAAGACTGGAAACCGCACAAGCAGATATGCATTTGAAAAATGAAATGGTGTTATTTTAATACAGTTTTATTTTGCACCACATTCCTCTGAAAAATACTATATTTTTTATCACATTTGGCCGTAAGGTATTGTATTTTCCTCAAAGAAATGTTGGCAACCCTAGGGCCGAGGAACCGCGCAATCGCGAATCAGACCCAGCGACGGACAAAAGTCACGGAATTCGGCAAACGGGAAATTACCACCGGTGCTAACTCCGTAAGTGGTATTATGCCAGCGCCAGGGACCAGGGAACTGCGAGCTTTTTCCTGCGGCGAAAAATGACCAAAGCACAGAGACGCGCGTGCTGTCGCACAGGCTCGGGACGGTTCTTCCGTTGCCTCGGGTCATTGCGTAATTATTCCGCGAGCCTTTCCTGCGAAATAATTGTCGGCGAGCACAATGGGCAGATAGAGAATCGCACCGCGAATACATGCGTTCCTTTCTCTTTGACTGGCTTCCTAGTGTAACTGTTACCGCGATACCGTTACGAGTCGAAAAGTTCACGCACGTATGGGCCCAGTTTCACGCTCTGCTCGGTCTATTGTCGTTCTTTTCTCTCGGCTCGGTGGCCATAGTCGCGACAAGAAACGTTGGCTGTTAATGGACGCCCAAGTGTTCCCCCGAGATGGGCCAAATTTTTAATTAAATAAAAAATGAAGAATAGAAGTTGAAAGTATAAATTCGTCGTGCGTCGAATACAGTTAATTTTTTTATGCGTCGAGCTTTTCAACTTCAGCGTCGAATTAATTTTACAACTTTCACTTTAACTTTATTTAACTGTAATCGACGTGGAATAAAGTTGAAGTTAAAGTTGACAAATTTATTCGACCCTCGACGCATAAAGAGATTAACTTTATTCGTCAAATAATGTACAGTTAAGGTAACTTTTATTCGATCTGTTATTTAAATAATTCTGTATTTAATACGCTGGTGTTCCCCTGTCTTGCAGTTCAGTTTCTTCGACTGTAGCTTCTCCTTCTCTCCCTTATTCTTCCCCAGATCTGCAGGGGAGAGAAATAAAGATGAAGGGTGGAAGAAAGGGAAAGGGTACACTCGTAAGAGACATTGCGACTCGGTACCAGCTAGTGGTGGAGAACTATCGATGCTACTTACGATAGTTATCGATGGTTCTCACTATCGAAATTTTTAATAATATTACAAATTAAATTTGGGATTCTGAATTTCAGCTGTTATTATTTTTTAATTGACTACGATTTTCAATACCGATAATTATCGATATTGAAAATAAGCCATCTATAGTTTCCGATAGTGAGATGTAATAATATTACAAATTAAATTTGGGATTCTGATTATTTTTCAATTGACTAACCTACGATTTTCAATACCGATAATTATCGATAGTGAAAATAAGCCATCTATAGTTTTCGATAGTGAGATGTAATAATATTACAAATTAAATTTGGGATTCTGATTATTTTTCAATTGACTAACCTACGATTTTCAATACCAATAATTATCGATAGTGAAAATAAGCCATCTATAGTTTTCGATAGTGAAAATAAGCCATCTATAGTTTTCGATAGAGCAAAAATAAGCCATCTATAGTTTTCGATAGTGAAAATAAGCCATCTATAGTTTTCGATAGTGAAAATAAGCCATCTATACTTTTCGATAGTGAAAATAAGCCATCTATAGTTTTCGATAGTGAAAATAAGCCATCTATAGTTTTCGATAGAGCAAAAATAAGCCATCTATAGTTTTCGATAGTGAAAATAAGCCATCTATAGTTTTCGATAGTGAAAATAAGCCATCTATAGTTTTCGATAGTGAGAACTATCGATAACTATCGTAAGTACCATCGATAGTTCTCCACCACTATTAAGGTTAGTCAATTAAAAAATAATTACAGCTGAAATTCAGAATCCCAAATTAAATTTGTAATATTATTACAAATTTCGATAGTGAGAACCATCGATAACTATCGTAAGTACCATCGATAGCTCTCCACCACTAGTTAAGACTTTACGCGAGGCTGAAAATTTTTAGTTTTTCAAATATCACCACCACTGATATTTGAAAAACAGGTAAGTTTATTTACACTCTTCCGATATTGGGGATATAATTTGCATATAACTACAGTGTAACACCAACAATACGTATGTATTCGCTTTGAATTTTTTTTGATAAGGTGTTCGTTCGCTCCCTTGATTACCCTGTAATGGGTGGACGGTCTAACCCCGACATGCGGGTGAGACCGACCAGTCGCAGTGCCAATGTTTTTCGTTGAAAATGAAAATAAATATTTGAAATTATCACACACTTTAATTTATATATATACTAAATTGCTCGAGCTTTGCTTTACTGTGCATAAAACGACAAAAATGTGAAAAACAACGATGCTACAATTTCTTTTCCAAAAAACGGTCGAACTCTCCCGGACTTACAATATCGGTTTTATAACAATAATGTATCGGAATCAAAGCCGATTCAGGCCAGGACCTTTTTCACTCGTACCCATTTCAAGATTATTTCGCTTCTTACAATTGTTTCGAGAACCGAAACCGATGTCGTAACCGTTTTCCACCCCCGATTTCGTCCCTCTCCTATCTGCTCTCCGTCAACGCTCAACGGTAAGAAAACTGATCGCCGCGTATTACTGCTATTAATTCACCAGCGGGCGTTAATCCGGTTGGTCAGCAGCGGCACAAGAGCGTGCGCTGTTCCGGGACTAATGGAACGGCTACGTCCCGAGAGTTACTTTGGAACGGTGAATGTAAAACAGGGATTACCGGAGGTGTCCCTGCAGCAGGGTTCCCGGAGCACCACGGCCAGAGGAGATTTGGTTCGCGCGATCAACGCAAACCACGCGGACCAATATCCCGGGCTGCGGTTACCGATACCTTTGACGGCGACCGTTTCCGCCTGACGACGAGCGTGCTGCAACTTCAGGGGTCGCCGACGAAAGAGGAGGGTCCCTCGTGTGCTTACCGGCATTATTGCGCGCCACGGATTTCCCCCTTTCCACTCCGCTGTTTTCCAGCCGAATAATTGAACCGTGAACCGAGTAATCCCGCCGCGACGCGCCGCTAGAGAGTTCGAGACCCGTTTTTGGAAAACAAGCCGGCCGGCTAGCGTCGCTCGTTGTTTCAACGGCTAATTAGCATTTTCTTCCATGACGGATTTTGCCCGCTGAAATTTCGCCAACTTTTCGGGCTTGATTGCGAGAGGGAAATTAGTTCCGCGAACCACTTGGTCCCCCTTTGTTTTTCCCGCTCCCGGACCGCCAATTCGAAAGCTGTTCCTCCGCTGACGCGGCGGCGAATGCACGGGACAAAGGAAATTTTCCGCGCAACTCGTTCGCGAATTTCCATCCCGCTGTCGCGGAAACGACCGAGGGAAACCAGCCGCGTTTGTGCTCCGATAACGACCGCGGCGCGTCCAGATAAAGTAACAAAAACAGCCGGGGAGAAAAGGCGGGAGTGAAGGGTGATGATTGGCAGCCTGCTCGCGTGCTCTGTCGTTACCTTTTTTTTTTTTCAATCGTCCACGTCAGCGAAACGATCTTTGCGCTCGACAGTGAAGCACGACGGGGAGGAACATTTTTCGACTGTCGGACAGAGGCCGCTTTTAATTCGAAGCAACGTTGGGGAAATTTGTCTGACGAACACTCGATCGTTCCACTTAAAGTGTACAGTAAATCCTCGTTAGGAGCCCGTTTCTACCACGCGTTAAGAGCCCGGCGAATATCCCCACCATTTCTTAGAATCCTTCGGACGAGAGTGGGGGAACCCGGGAACGAGCGAGAGGCTCTTCCGTTTCCTCGCGCTCGCTCATTGGGTTTCCTCACTCGCGCCAGTGACCGCGCGGAATAGTGTCCAGTCGCGTTAGGAGCCCGCCGCCAGCCCCGTTCATCGGGCTCCTAACGAGTATTTACTGTACTCTAAGGTCGGGGCCAGATATATTGGCCGGTGAATTCGTTTTCGCAGCTAACGCACACCTATTCTGATGTATGTATCTCTACGCTAAGAACTCGGTTTGGCCTACACGTTAAGAGCTCGGCGCTATCCCCACCACTTCTGGCGCACTCTTTTTCTGGCAACGCGAGAGCGAGTCAGAAAACGTTGAGAATAGAAGAATACTCCTCACGAAACTCACCGGCCAATATATCTGGCCCCGACCTTAGTGTAAGTGCTCGTTTTTCAACACCCTCTTCGGGAACTTATTTAACAAAAAGTATACGTTTATACTACCCGGCGTCTTCCGCTTTTTTTTATTACAGTTATCTGTGGCGCAAGGTTCTTGAAAAAATTCTTTTCCGATTGTGAGGATGTGGGGACAATGGAAAAACTAAGGTTTATTTTCGTTACTACTTACGATTGTCTCTACACTTGTAACCACGGGCGCGTTACAGAAGGAAAGCAGCTATCAAAAATCGAACATTTCTTCGGAACGCCGTGATTCTAAAAATTGATTTCTAGGATGGACAGAAGAGTTGCAAAAAATTCCGAGTAATACTTCAAACATACCTCAATACGCGAGGAAAACGCCAGACAGTACAAGCTCACAGTTTTTGTGAAATAAATTCCCGAAGGTAGCGTTGGAGAGCCAGCTGTTACACTAGACCTACCCCCTTACCGGATTAATCAGCCGATCGGATCTCTCCAGCCCCTATGTTGTTCGTTCACCCCTCCGAGCCCTAAACTCCAAACAGAGACACCGCCCGCAACGATTACCTAACCGACCCGCTTCTCTTTGACGAGCGAGCGGATGCAGGCGCATTAAGGGGTCGCCGTGATTATTCCCACTCTGCATAAAGTGCCACTTACCACGACCACCGAGTAGAGAATCTTGGCTTTCAAGTCGGCCGCGTCCTTGAGGGGCTGCAGAGCGTCCAGAGCGTCCAGCGTATGCAAATGGGCCTGTCCGTAGAGGGCGGCGTACCTTTCGGCCAGTCGTTCCGCGGTCGCCTCGCCGTATTTCGAAAAATTCCCCTCGAGCCTGAGAAGCTCGCAGCTGCTCCTGGCCAGCAGCGGCTCAGGGGTCGGGCTGCAGCTCTCGTCCGTGTGGTAGCCGGCGCTGCTGCTGGATTCCTCCTCGTACTCGTCCAGATTTTCATCCGCTCGGAATGCCTGCGCAGAAATGTCCGCGTGCCTTCAAATTCTCGTCCCGGGGGCACTTCGCCGCGAACCCCCGGCAATCCGCCGCGTACAGAAGAAACCGAGATCCCGCGCGGCGAGACCGTCCTCCACTCGATGTCACAGAGTTATTGGCAGCCTTTGAATCCGCTCCTCGAGCTGACTTGCAAAATTCTCCGGCGACGTTCATGGAAATTGGAAGCCCGAGAGGGATGGAAAAAGGACGCGAGGCAAATGGAAAGTCAACAGGAGGCTTTCGATAACAAAGAGACGCTACAAACATTTCGGTCAAATGGAGTTTCTCTAGCTTCTAGAATGTTTAGCGTGGTTCCATTATTTCGCGCTCGCGTTGCGGCAAAACGGGCACGCGAGTGCACTGGTTTTTCAGTGAAAATTAATACGCCGTTCCGTTCCCAAGCCTTTCGGAATTCGAGCGTGAAATCGCGGTCGCCAGGATTCGGTAACGGCCTCTTCAAAGCCGACGATTTACGAGTCGCGGAGGAAGACGATTCTCTGTCGATCATCTCTCTTCGCCTCCGCTGGTAACACTGGATCCCCGCGAAATCTGATTAATTAGCAGCTCAAACGATCCACCGTATCGCCGTCGAAACCGCGCGCACTCGCTCTGCACCGCCGCTTCTTAATTAACAGCCACTGACTCTGTTGCCTTCCCGCGACAGTAAAGCGTTCCCGCGACCTGCAAGAAGCTCCCCGAAACCGATTCTTCCTTTCACTCGAACTGGGATTGCTTCGATTCGTCGGAAAAGACTCCTCGGAATTTCGTGACGCTTCTGCCCCTCGCATACTGTCGCGAAGTTGATTCAGAAGAATCTTGAGCGGAATTGGATCAGACAGAAGTCTCTCGATGCTTTAAACATCGTCGGAATTTAAGGCGGGAGATAATTAATCCAACACGCGAGCAACGCCCTTTGTTCGCGTCTCGCGGGGCGATTTCCCTCGGGTTACGTGCCGCGGGGGAATCGTTTTTATTAGCGGGGAATTGGAAATCGGGCTGGAAACGAGCGGAGGGGTATCGATGCAATTCCCGGGACGCTGTTGTCCGTGGAATTTTGCAGAAAGCCCCGAAACCGAGCTTGCAAGCTTGCGGGCAAACATTTATTAATCGCAAACACCGGGCCAGGGTCGATTAACGCGTGTGTCAGCCTGTTTCGCTCATCACCGCGGTCGGGACACGTCGTTATCGAACGAAACGTTCGCTAATTGTGCATTAAATTTTGATTCGACCTCGTCCGCGGCCTCTTTAAATAGAGGCGCAAACCCCGCGCGTCGTTTCTACGTCATTGAACGCTGGACATTCGAAAATCGTTCGCTCTGACGTCTAAATATTACAGTTTAATCGTCCCGATCGGTGGCCCCGATTAATTTTCATGGTTAGGTTAAAGATGGTAGATTATGTCCGAGACGTGAGGGAAGTCTCGTGAGGCCGCGGTTGAGAGGTGGATTTTAGGAATCGTGTGGTCGTTCGATCGATAAGCCGAGTCTGCGTTTCCGTAGTTGGAAAGGCACACGCTGCAAAGGGCACACGGTCGCGCTGCCACGGGACACTCGTGTAATTTAAGAGCACGGGAGGGTCCTTAAGGGATTTCGCGTGGTTAGAGGATCTGCGCTCGCGAGTCTGGCTTTGTTCGTCAAACGGCACGATGCTGAGCCAACATCTCGTGGGACTGCCACTGGTTACAACGTTCCCTTCCCCCACTCCCCCCTCTGGGGCCGTATTTTACGTACCCCTGGATCTTTTTCGCGTTTTCAGGGTAAATACTGGACGGAGGCTGGCAAAGTATACAAGCTTGGATACCTTGCGATGATATTTCTCCAAGATTCAGTCAGGTAGTGGTGGAGAACTATCGATGGTACTTACGATAGTTATCGATGGTTCTCACTATCGAAATTTTTAATAATATTACAAATTAACTCACTATCGAAATTTTTAATAATATTACAAATCAACTCACTATCGAAATTTTTAATAATATCACAAATTAACTCACTATCGAAATTTTTAATAATATTACAAATTAACTCACTATCGAAATTTTTAATAATATTACAAATTAACTCACTATCGAAATTTTTAATAATATTACAAACTAACTCACTATCGAAATTTTTAATAATATTACAAATTAACTCACTATCGAAATTTTTAATAATATTACAAATTAACTCACTATCGAAATTTTTAATAATATTAGAAATTAAATTTGGGATTCTGAATTTTTGAATTGACTAACCTACGATTTTCAATACCGATAATAAAAAAATTATTAATAAAATTAAAAAATTTGAATTTTTAGATTTATGAAAAATATTATCGATAGTGAAAATAAGCTATCTATAGTTTTCGATAGTGAAAATAAGCCATCTATAGTTTTCGATAGTGAAACTAAGCCATCTATAGTTTTCGATAGTGAAAATAAGCCATCTATAGTTTTCGATAGTGAAAATAAGCCATCTATAGTTTTCGATAGTAAAAATAAGCCATCTATAGTTTTCGATAGTGAAAATAAGCCATCTATAGTTTTCGATAGGAAAATAAGCCATCTATAGTTTTCGATAGTGAAAATAAGCCATCTATAGTTTTCGATAGTGAAAATAAGCCATCTATAGTTTTCGATAGTGAAAATAAGCCATCTATAGTTTTCGATAGTGAAAATAAGCCATCTATAGTTTTCGATAGTGAAAATAAGCCATCTATAGTTTTCGATAGGAAAATAAGCCATCTATAGTTTTCGATAGTGAAAATAAGCCATCTATAGTTTTCGATAGTGAAAATAAGCCATCTATAGTTTTCGATAGTGAGAACCATCGATAACTATCGTAAGTACCATCGATAGTTCTCCACCACTACAGTCAGGTTTCTATACGGAATTAACGCACCGATCGAATCGATTCTATTTCCTGGAGACATCCACCATCGACTATATTAAGTTTCCGTAACGACTGAGTAGGAAGACCGTCGATTATCCAACGAGACGGATGATATGGTTTCAGGCACCAGACTCGAACAACTCACCTGTGGATTGTCCTGGTCCATCAGCTGCAAGGCCAGCTCGCAGCCCCTGGAGAACTGCAGCAGCCTGGCAGCCAGAGGCGGGTTCTTCGTGTTGCCGCTGATCGTGGATCGTCTCAGGGCTGTCCATTGTCTAAGCGCCTCCTTATCCTGCTCGACCCTTCGCTTCAGCTCCGATAGCAGACTTTCTAAGCCACTCGGGTCGCCGGCTTTCTCCAACGTGTTCAGCAGGCTCTGATTATCGATCAGCCTCTGCTGGATCTCGCTGTACTTGAGGGAAAGTTGCCGCTGGTGCGAGGCCGCCTGTACACCTTGGTCCGCTGAAAAGCCGCGGCGCGGTTACTTTCCTCCCAAGGCCGCGGAGCAATCGAGAAAACCTATGATTTCACTCGCCCCGTAATGAATCTTTCGAGCCACGCATTCGAGTCGCTTCTCCCGCCATTCGATCATCCCGCAGGCCACGGAGAGGGTACATTAATCATGGATAGTAATAAATTTTAACCTTGCTAATTTCCCAGGCCGAGCTCGTCAGGAAATACTACCCATTCGACGAACGCGTATTTTTGCATTTTTTCCCGTATTTCACCGATTCGGCGGAATCCTTTCCTCGTGCAGAAGCGGCCCATACATTTTCCCCGAGCGTGACGAACTTTCCACGGCTGCAAAGGTCGGAAACGCTGCGCTGTACGAGCAGAGGAGAAAGAGAGGACGAGTCTCGACGCGACGCCCGCGACCACGTCGCGCGAATCTGGCCGCGTGTAAACGCATTAGCGTCCGTCGCATCCGCGCGGCGTATTTCCATGCCGGATGTGTAACGTGTCCGTCACAGCTCCGTTAAAATCCGATACTTCACGATTCTACGAGCCCCTGCGCGGGATCAAACATCGTCTCTGACAACGGGAGCTCTTCTCCTTACGCTGACAGGAGTTAATCACGCGTGCACGCGGCTCTTACGCGAGGCGTGATTCATGGCGCGACAGACGGCGCGGGACGAAAGCGATGTTTCAGGGGAAATCCGCGGCAAAGGGCCGTCCTTAAATTATGTAAGGGTAATTTTCGCGATTTCTTACCCCCTCCCTGCCCCAATGTAAGAATTCGTAAGATTTCAGCTTTCCACCCCTTCCTTACGTTAGTGGTGGAGAACTATCGATGGTACTTACGATAGTTATCGATAGTTCTCACTATCGAAAACTATAGATGGTTTATTTTCACTATCGATAATTATCGGTATTGAAAATCGTAGGTTAAATTCAGCTGAAATTCAGAATCCCAAATTTAATTTGTAATATTATTACAAAATTCGATAGTGAGAACCATCGATAACTATCGTAAGTACCATCGATAGTTCTCCACCACTATTAAGGTTACTCAATTGAAAAATAATAACAGCTGAAATTCAGAATCCGAAATTTAATTTGTAATATTATTACAAATCTCGATAGTGAGAACCATCGATAACTATCGTAAGTACCATCGATAGTTCTCCACCACTACCTTACGTAATATTTTTCGCATTGAATTTTATCAGCTATTAAATCTTCTTTAAAGGTTTCTATAAATCATTTAACTTGGTTTCAGGAAATTTAAACTAAAACTACTTTTCTTAATAATAGAATTTGTATTTGTTGAAAATTATGTTACAGAATACATATTACGTAATAGGCTACCTGACTCCCCGCCCTCTTCTAAGAAAACGTAAAAAATTCGCGATTCCCTCCCCCCCCCAAAAATCCTTACCTAATTTAAAAACGACCCCCAAGAGGTCTCCTCGTTTCCGAGGGACTCGTGTCTGAAAGATTCTGGGATACCGTATTTTACGAGGGTTGCTTCGAAATTCGCGGTAAAAAATTCTTCGGGAATCGGATCCTCGTGTCATTTGAGACGCGAGACGACGGTAATCGGATCGCGACGGTCGCGTAAACATTCCTACTTTCTCCCGCGCGTGGTTTCGCGTATCGCGTTGCGATCCCATTACCCTGCTGATTATAGAGAGTCAGTCCACTCACCTTTGTGCGTCCTGGCGTGCTTGCCGAAGCTCTCGATCTTGTGCACGGCGAGCTTGTACGCGTCGATCCTCCCTTCGAGCTCGTCTTTAAGCGCCACGGGCAACGGGAGCAGATTCTCCGAGCCGCCGATCGGAGAGGATGCCACCAGGCCGTGCTTCCCCAGCCCTTCCACGGCCCTCTCCAGGGCCCTCTTCCTCGCGACCAGCGTGCCCCTGGCGCTCGGTGCCAGCCTGTTCACTGACACCAGCAGCTTGCACCATATCCGCAGCCGGAAGTGGTCCTGGCTAGTCGAGATCAGGTGCACGATCCTCCAGAGCACCTGCTCCACCCGCAGCACCTTCGTGTCGCTGATGTTCAGCTCGACCAGCCTCGAGTACAGTGCCTCCAGCAACGACAGGCTATGGGGCAACGTTTCCACCAACAAGTCCACTGGAATGTCCGGCAGGGTCGCCTTCAGAGTGTAATGAGGGAGCTTCATGAGAAAGCCCGCTGCCTCTCGATACTGCCTGCCCTCGTACAGTCTCAGCAGCCTGTTTCAAAGCAAACGACCCTGTTCAGAGTGGTCCAGGCGGTGGGGATATTAGCTAGACGCTCGAGGGAATTCAGCTACTGCCTCCGTACCGTTAATACGCCCCAAAGACACCTTTGAAGGTCGAGTAATGATAGATATCGCCTACAGAAAGGCACAGATTTGCAATTTGCATCCCAATTGTCATACGAATATATAGGGGAGAGGTGCTATAAAAGGGACACTTTTGTTCAGCGTCCATCTCTGACAATGTCATTATAGGTATTTAAAGAACAAGTACATCACAAGAAAGCGTGTTTATTCCCCTTCAATAAAAGTAGGTTAGGTTAGGTTTATAGTTCTCTTTCTATTACAAAAGATGGCGCTTCAAGACTCAGTCTTATACTGCCCAACGAACTGGAATCTCAATAAAAGTATAATAAAAACTCTTCAGTTGTAATAGAAAATAAGACAATCTTCGATTTTCAAATACGTAGCAAATGTCCCTTTTACGACTAGGTGGTTTTAAATAAAAATAAACTTATTAATATAAAATAAATAAAATCATCAATATTTTTTACTATCTTTATAGTGTGTGACTTATCGTTAATGCTTTAGCAGCTTTTTTACTTATAAAGGTACATTTTTTATAAAATTTATGTCTTACAAACTAAGCTCAACATAGGAATACCCACGAGTGGTAAATATAAATAGGTAATAATTGAGAATTTAAAACAATGTAAGTAAGAATACATATAGTGTTCAGCAGTACATGTGTATGGGAGGGTCAGCCATGAAACGGTCGTCCCATTTAAGACTTGTTATGCTGTCCCTTTTAAGACTGTAAGTGAGATTCATATAACATAACCTCAAAACAAAGAAATCAATCAATTAAGCTTAGTTATTAAGTATTTTCCTTTCAGTTGAATAGAGGATGTTTTAATGATATAACAGTTTAACACTTTGTATATATCTTGTTCTTAGTTCTCAGTGAAGGTTTATGTCAAATGACTAGGCACTAGGGTAGATGCACCATTTGTGGCCACATTAAGATATTGTACCAGTTTTGGCCACTTGTTAAAAAATATAATATTTTTCCGTGTAAAAAATAATTATAACCTTATGTTTCGGGCGGTATACTAAACAAAATATTTATGATGTGAAATTCTCCACATAATAATGATCTGCAAGCAATTTAAAAATAAGATAATTATGCACATGGCCAAAAACAGTGCAATGGCCACAAACGGTACTTCTACCCTAGTGTTGTTATAAACAGGAAAATAACTTGCACGTGCAATGCGTTTAGAATTTTGGCAATTCAATTTGTCCCATTTAAGACCTGTCCCTTTTATAGCACCTCTCTCCTATGACAGTGGTTCTCAGTGTTTTCTTGAGGGTGCCAGGTTATTTGAATATTATAAATCCGTGTCGCGATTCAGAAGAGGTAGGGAAACATTTGTATACGACAGTGGCGGATTCAGAGGGGGACGCAGGGGGCGCCCCCCCCCCCTCAAGGGAGAAATACTTATTTTAACTTGCAACATACTTATTTTAACTTAGCAATATGAGGGAAAATATGATAAATTGATACAAAAAAAAACACTGTTTCATTTAGCAGGAAAATATCGGAAAGGTCCCTGGTTCATTTGTCAGACTTACACCCCCCCCCCCCTAAAAAAATCTTGGACTCGGCTCTGCGCTCCCCCCTCCCGAAAATCCTGAATCCACCACTGGTATACGATCTCTAATAATCCAATCGATCGACACGAGTATAATCTCAGTGGATCCTAACCGCCGCGATAACCAGTCCCTCAGGGATTACCACGACACGCTTCAGCCGTCGAATTGAACGGGCGAATTCGCCCCGCGATTCCTCCGGATTGAATAAGCGACAGGTTTCGCGGTATCGGCTGCACACGCCCGGATTATGCGCATACATTAATAGCAATCGAAGCGGCGATTATTCGTGATTCCCTGCGCGTTGCATTTAAATGCAAACGGGGATCCGTGTCGAGCACGCAGGCCTACCTTCTCAGAGCCATCCTCGGATTCGAGCCCTCGTCCTCCGGCAGGCCGATCTGACTGACTTGGAATTGGGATCCGGGACCCCAGACGAGCCTCTGGATAGGGTTCCTGGGTCGTTCCGGCCTGATCCTCTCGCAGGAGTTCAGCCCAGCCGCAGGCACGGTCCGTCTGCTCATCTTGTTCTATTCCACGTGCTGCCAATCTCTCTCCTATCCCCGCTATCTGCTTCCGTTCGGCCGGCTGGCGACCGCCGCTCCAACGATCACCCTCGGATCCCTTTGCTCCGGGGGAAACTATTCAATTCATCCACGCTCCCCGATCGATCCTCCCTTCCTTAACGCTCACCTTCGGGACCTCTGTCTCGGACGATTCTGCTTACATGCTCGGCGTCATCCCACTCGACCGTCCCTCGCCCCAGTCTTCCGCTCCCCGATCTTGATCAGTGGGCCCACTGTCTTCCCTAACTCGCGCGTCTTACTCGCGCTGAGGCTGAACGCGCTCGCGCTGGCAGTTCCGATCGAAGTGGCACTCCATTCACGAGCATACCGAGTGACTCATCTCAACCAGGCTTTCTTTCACCGACAATCTCCCTCGTTGTTCCTCTCTCACGGCTCTTTCTCCGCAACCGCCGGTCCTCGGGCCCGAAACTCCCAGTGGCCTACAGCCCGCGGCCTGGCCGGCCCACTTCGCGCGCGCAGATGGGCCCGGCGAAATGATTCCGCTTCCTTCTACGCCGGGTGGTCCTGTCCAAACAGTCCCCGCAGCATCGATCAACGATCGCGACCCTTCCCTTTCACAGCAATTCGATGCTGCGAAAGGCCTGTTTCGAGGAGAACCCTCGATCTGTTCCCGGCTCCTGGGGAATCGGCGAGTCCCTGCCGCTTCCAAACTGCCGTCAGAAGATTTACACCAGCTCGCTCGGATACGGATTCACCGTCACGTCGGGCGTAAAATAAACAGCGGCTGGATCGTGCTTGGATTCCAGCTAACTCTAAAAGGCGAACACGCGCGCTCCTGGCGGTGGGAAGAAGGCTGGATTAGATTGGATCCGCGGAATACGGGATCGGAAGAAGAATCGTGCGTTCGGGGATCGCGATTGTTGGATAATACGCGGGGAATCCGGCCGCGTCCCCGGGCCGTGCGAACGTAACGCGACTCTAAATTCAATCTATCGACCGGAAAACGTATTGACAAATAGAATTTACCGCTCGTTGAGCCGCGCCGGGGAAACGCGCGTTAGCTTCTCTAATGGCACGGCGATCGATCCTCGCGGGCGCCGCTCCGGGAATAAACGAGATCAGACTCCCGCTCGATGCAATTAGCCGCGAGATCCGCCGAATGGAGATCGCTTCTGGCCGCTGTCGACGGTGATAAGATCGGGGATCGATCTCGGGTCAGGGGCCGTGTCGCGGTGAGAAGTGGCCACCGCTGACGGTCACGATTCCCGGGTCACGTTTCGGCCGGAGGATTTCCAGCGGGCGAGGCACTGACTTTCGCGGATGATTCCGGGGAGGCACGTAGTCGCGATGAGAGCCCGAGCAGCGGAGAGGATTTTCGGCGCTGGTGCGAATGCCGACTGATCCGACATGTCTGCGAGAAGCGCGAACAACGAAATCCTTGCTCGTCTCCTCTCGCGGAGGATACGCGCGGCCCCTCTGTACGCTCCACCGGATGGAGGTGGAGGGAATCGCGCGGATGACTCTCTCACGAGAGATCGGAGAAGGTAGCGATGGGTATCCACCCAGGCGCGGGTTTTCAGCGACTGCACTTGGGTCACTCGATTTTATATGGGGTAAGATCTTTTTGTGAAACTACTTAGTTACTTAGGTAGTTGCTGATAGCGCTAGTGTATTGACAATTTAATCCGTAATTTAAGTGATCCCGATAAGAGATCTACGCGGTCATTAATCGAACTCGCAAGGTTTAATATCCTGAAGATGGTATCTTCAAAGCAGAGATGGGCAAAATTTTTATTCAAGTATAAGTTCGGATATTGAATAAAAGTTAAAGAAATTATTCGTCGAATGTTTCAACTTCAACGTCGAATAAATTGTTCAACTTTAACTGTATTCGACGTCGAATAAAGTTACAGTTTTTCAACTTTTATTCTATATCCGAACTTTTACTTAAATAAAAATTTTAAATAAAAGTTACTTTAACTGTAAATTATTTGACGAATAAAGTTAATTTCTATATTCGTCAAATAATTTACAGTTTAAGTAACTTTCATTTGATCCGTAATTTACATATTTTTGTATTTATATTCATACCGCGGAAAGACGAATGGCGAATTACGTTAAATATCCATACCGAACATTACTCAAAAGAAGTAGGGGCCCTGAAATAAGTAGAAGTACGATCACGTAAAGTCTACTCTGTGACAGAATTGCAAATGATCGCGACTTCGTCGAAGAGCCGCAACTGCCGCAAGGGACTCGAAAATCTCGACTGTCATAAAACGTCGAAACTTGAGGGAACTCCTGGCTTTGAAAGATTGTCAGGAAGTTCGAAGTTCCGTGGATATTCTCCGAGCGTCTCGAGTCCCTCGCTAGCCGGGGAAAGAGCGGTGGGGGGCTGGGAGCGAAAGCGTACGAGGAATAAAAAAAGAAGCGGGATATGGAAAGGGACGGGGTCGAAGAATGACGAAGTCGACGAGCAGTGCGAGGAAAACAGCGAACTGCCTCGAGAGATGAATGTAATAGACGCTTAGGGAAACGAGGCTAACGTAATCGGCAGTGGGGAGTGAATTAGCAGGGGGAGGACAGGGAAAATGGGCGATGAAAGGGGAACGAAAACGAAGAAAGTAGAAACTCTTGCGAAAATACAATCGTCACGCAAGCCTTACTTTTCCAGGAAAGATAGAGAATTTCATCGATACTCCATAGCACTGTAGAAGTCCAAGGTGCATTGTTTAGGCGTAAGTTAAGTGGGTTAAGGTCTAAGTTTGGTGCTCGCGATCCTGTAAATCGGATCGTCAGCGTTGCCAATTTATACTCACAAGGAGAGTATTTTAGGTGTCCGGCTTCGATGATTTTGATTTTTGGATATGTTATAGAGGACCGAAAAATAAGAAATATGTTCTTTCTTTGTTTTTTTTTTCTTGTACCTATACTACTGTATTCTTTATTGTGCAAATTGGGCTTGTCACGTAATAAATAAAAAAATAAATAAATTACCTGGAAGGGACATAGCGTGGTCCTAAAAGCAGCGGAAGTCCCACAGTCCACAGCTTTGAGGTTTCGGAACAAGCGGGTTTAGGAAGCCTATCTCCCGCAAAAAGTGCCAAACCTCTTGTTTCGAAACCGCAAAGCTGTAAACATTGGGATTCCCGCAGCTTTCGCGACGTCGCTGTATCCCTGCCAGGCACCGCACTTTCCGTCCCCGCGACTTCCGGCCGACAATCCCTTAACGGAAACATCCTCGTTAATACCCATTCCCGTGGATTCGGTGTGTCATTAAGGACCCTCGTGCAGCTCGCGGCAGGAAGAAGAAAGAGTCTCGAGGTAAGGGGACAAAAGAGAGAGAAAAAAAGGAACAGGAGCAACTGGAGACGGCGGATGTCGACCTACTGTCCTGCATACCGCGCGGGACCTGCCACGAGGACAATCGCCGAGGCACACGTGGTCGAGCCCAGAAGAAACCTCCCAGATAGTGGTGGAGAACTATCGATGGTATTTACGATAGTTATCGATGGTTCTCACTATCGAAAACTATAGATGGCTTATTTTCACTATCGGTAATTATCGGTATTGAAAATCCTAGGTTAGTCAATTGAAAAATAATCAGAATCCCAAATTTAATTTCTAATATTATTACATCTCACTATTGAAAACTATAGATGGCTTATTTTCACTATCGATAATTATCGGTATTGAAAATCGTAGGTTAGTCAATTGAAAAATAATCAGAATCCCAAATTTAATTTCTAATATTATTACATCTCACTATCGAAAACTATAGATGGCTTATTTTCACTATCGGTAATTATCGGTATTGAAAATCGTAGGTTAGTCAATTGAAAAATAATCAGAATCCCAAATTTAATTTCTAATATTATTACATCTCACTATCGAAAACTATAGATGGCTTATTTTCACTATCGGTAATTATCGGTATTGAAAATCGTAGGTTAGTCAATTGAAAAATAATCAGAATCCCAAATTTAATTTCTAATATTATTACATCTCACTATCGAAAACTATAGATGGCTTATTTTCACTATCGACAATTATCGGTATTGAAAATCGTAGGTTAGTCAATTGAAAAATAATAACAACTGAAATTCAGAATCCCAAATTTAATTTGTAATATCATTACATCTCACTATCGAAAACTATAGATGGCTTATTTTCACTATCGATAATTATCGGTATTGAAAATCGTAGGTTAATCAATTGAAAAATAATAACAGCTGAAATTCAGTATCCCAAATATAATTTGTAATATTATTAAAAATTTCGATAGTGAGAACCATCGATAACTATCGTAAGTACCATCGATAGTTCTCCACCACTACTCCCAGAGCACGCAGAACACGTTGCTCGCTTCCTCTACGCTCGTTCTAGCCAGTTCCAGCCCGTTCTAGCCTCCACTTCCGGTCACGATGACAACTTTCATCGACGGGCCACCTTTGCATCGACAGCTAACACTTTCCTTCGCGCTCATTCGGCTCTTGAATCTCTTAGCTGGCTCTTGAATCTCTGATCTGGCTCTTCGGCAACCGAACGATTGTAAATGAGGATTTGAAGATCGGTCAACTGAAATCGAAGGGGGCCAAGCTGATCAAGGAAATCGAGTTACGTGGTTAGCGTGACGCAGATATAAACCGCTCTCTTTCCCCTTACGATAAACAGCGTGCCCCGTCGAGCGTTAATAGGCCGTTAATTGAACGGGTTACATGAATACGCAATTACTCGATAATTTGTTAATTCGGCAATCCGATCGGCGGACTATTAAGTGATTACCTGGCGTGCGTAGTCGCAAAGGTCGCTAATGAAATGTTCATTGTTTCACGGAGTTTACAGTGGCATCGACAGAGGACACGGGCCTGGTCGCCGGTATTCAGCGTCAGCGTTCCGCGACGCGATTCATCGCTCGATTAATCCGCGATTATAATAACGTCTCGGTCGTGCCTAATGCAATGACTCGAAGGGCTCGAGGCGGGCGTGCTGGCTGCGCGGGAATTAATATCCTCGGTTGGAGATGATTATGCGGGGGCGCTCGCGGAACCGGTACTGGAAAGCGAGAAAACGCTGAGCTCGATGGGATCGATAAGCCAGGGGAGGGAGAGGGGGTCCTCTAAATCGTTAATGATGTAATTGCGTACGCGAGATTGGATTGAGATGGAAATTCCCTGAATTACATGCAAATTAAATCCACCAGCTTCGGTCGCGCTTCGCCGTGGAAAATATGTGAATCACAATGAGGAAGTTCGTGGCAAGCTTTAGGCGATTCCCGTGTTCGAGATTAAGTCTCCGCGGCTGGAAGTGGTCCCAGGTAGCCTATTACGGCACCGGGTCACCCCATAATTTTCATTTAGCTACTTGGGCTGCATCGATTAATGGCCCTGGCCACCTGCAGCCGATCTGTTACCATTAGAAACGGCCATGCGTGCAACTTTTCTTTCCTCCTCCGTCGCTGGAGTCACTGATCGCCATCGAGGAGATTTTTAATCGCATCCACGCTCTATTTACAGTTCAGAATTTTTACATCTTCGTGTTCTGGCGAAGAGACGGACGCTGAGTAGCATCAAGTTCCCCGGAGATCCTATTCAAACACACGATCCTCTTTCCATTCCCTGCCTTAGCTTTTTTTAAGGGACCCTCGAGGCGTTTCCAATCGACGTCAAGCAAAAGTCAGCAATCCTTTGAAACTTGGTAATCCGCGCAGAGAGACGTTCTTTTCCAGCCACCCTCGATGTACCTCAATCGATCCTAGATACAGTGTTTAGCTGGGGGGACGCGGCAATGGTCCCTGCTTCTTGAACGGTACCCTGAAGGAGTATTCTGCGACAGCCGAGAACGGGATACCCGAGGAACGGTCTCAGTGAGCGATTTTCCGCACCATGTACCCGGGACGCATTAATCTTTCGAATTTCTTTGTTCCCTTCAACTCGGAGCTGTCGCTTCGCATGCACGAACCCGTTAAGCGGATCCTCCAGCACCGCTACTCGACCGTGGACCTCACTTCGGTACGCGAAGATCCGTCGACAACTCCTATATTTATGATAGCAAATGAATAAAAAAGAAACTACAACTTCTTCGAGGATGCATAAAAACGTGGTCCAAATTTCAACTAAATCGAATCGCTGGTTTCTTAAAAAAAAAATTCCAAACTTTGATACGTATATCTTTAGTCCTGAAAATGGGATTCTCCTTAAAGGGAGGTTCCGGTTTAGGGCCCCAAAAATAGGTGATATTTAGGAATTAATTAAAGGTAAACTATTATATATAATTTAATGGGACTTTTTGCATTGTATTAAGGATGTCTTAAATTATAGAAATATATTTTTTGTTTTATAATTAATCATTGCAGACGGCCCTGGGCAGCTGTTAAAGTCAAGGCGTAAAAAAATTGATCCAAATCGGTGGGCGCTGTGTCTCCAAAAGTTATTATCCGATTCGACTGAAACCTTTTTTATTTTGAAGATTATTCTTCTATCTAGAGGGGGAACTAGAAAAAATTACAAAAATGACGTTTTTTTTAGAAAATAACGACACTTCAAGTTTGAAACCACTTTTCCCTGTACTTTCCGTCCTTTCAACGGCTTGGAAAATCATAAATTTTCAATTTTTTGTAATTTTTTCTAGTTCCCCCCTAGCCAGAAGTATATTCTTCAAAATAAAAAAGGTTTCAGTCGAATCGGATAATAACTTTTGGAGATACAGCGTCCACCGTTTTGAGGACACTGTTTCGGGAAAAACGCGTTTGAAGTTTTATGCCGGGTTTACACCAAGGCGAACACGAACAAAACCAGTGTTCGCGAACGTTTTCGTCTGTTCTAGTCGTGTTCACTCCGCCGCAAACATGAACAAAACTCAGCGTATGAATCGTATCTGAATGTTTCGTTTGCGGCGCTGTGAACACGACAAGAACAGAGGAAAACGTTCGCGAACAATGTTTTCGTTCGTGTTCGCCTTGGTGTAAACCCGGCATTATGCGAGCGCCGAGTGTCCGGTTGTGACCCATGCATTTGCCGCTACTCAAATGCCTATAACTTCGTGAATTTTACGAATTTCAAGAAATCCTTTTAAACACGTATTCCTAAAAGGTTGAACATTCGAAAAATGAAATAAAAAAAATCGATTTTTAGACCGGAACCTCCCCTCAAATATTATTGTATATCTTCCGCGTCCCAGTTACCGTTTCGAACACGAGGAAGAAGAAGACTCTTGATCCTCGGTGTCAACTCATGCACAATCCATAGACGATCCCTCGACGGTGGCTATGATGGCGGAGGGGAGCAGGGGGACTCGGAAGTGAAATCGCTGCGAGCTATCGTCGAACTCGATCGTCGCCTGGCGTGGACCGATCCAGGCTATCTCGAGCACAGGTATTTAACCGCTCGCGAGATTACGGGCGAGCGTGTGTGCGCCCGTGCAGAGACCGGCGGGCCCCGCGCATCGTCTCCCTATCCAGCCGATATTCCGAGAATGCAACCGGCCATTTACGAAAATGACATTCCCCTGGCCTCCGTTGCGCGCCTCTCCCTCGTCTTCCCTGATGTTGCCTTTTTATCGTCGACACCGGCTTTGTCGGCCCCACTCCGCCGACACTTCTTCTCCTCCATTGAAAACCCGATGGAAATTACGTTAGTCTAGGTAAACGCCCTCCCCGTCGCTCGGTTTGCATCCCCGAGTGATCGATCGCTGGAACGTCGTTAGCCAATGTCTCGAATTATTTCGTCCGTCGCTGCGACTCTGTTGAAAATACGCATCGTCCGAATTTTTTCCTCCACTCAAAAGTGGGATCGAACGGCTCCCATTAGAAATACTTGGAGTGCGACTCGTTAGAAGCTTAAGGGCACTAAGGTCGGGGCCAGATATATTGGCCGGTGAGTTTCGTGAGGAGTATTCTTCTATTCTCAACGTTTTCTGACTCGCTCTCGCCTTGCCAGAAAAAGAGCGCGCCAGAAGTGGTGGGGATAGCGTCAAGCTCTTGACGTGTAGGCCAAACCGAGTTCTTAGCGTAGAAATACATAGATACCTACATCATTCTTCTATTCTCAACGTTTTCTGACTCGCTCTCGCCTTGCCAGAAAAGGAGTGAACTAGAAGTGGTGGGGATAGCGCCAAGCTCTTAACGTGTAGGCCAAACCGAGTTCTTAGCGTAGAGATACATACATCAGAATAGGTGTGCGTTATGAGGAGTATTCTTCTATTCTCAACGTTTTCTGACTCGCTCTCGCGTTGCCAGAAAAAGAGCGCGCCAGAAGTGGTGGGGATAGCGCCAAGCTCTTAACGTGTAGGCCAAACCGAGTTCTTAGCGTAGAAATACATAGATACCTACATCATTCTTCTATTCTCAACGTTTTCTGACTCGCTCTCGCCTTGCCAGAAAAAGAGTGAACTAGAAGTGGTGGGGATAGCGCCAAGCTCTTAACGTGTAGGCCAAACCGAGCTCTTAGCGTAGAGATACATACATCAGAATAGGTGTGCGTTGTGAGGAGTATTCTTCTATTCTCAACGTTTTCTGACTCGCTCTCGCCTTGCCAGAAAAGGAGTGAACTAGAAGTGGTGGGGATAGCGCCAAGCTCTTAACGTGTAGGCCAAACCGAGTTCTTAGCGTAGAGATACATACATCAGAATAGGTGTGCGTTATGAGGAGTATTCTTCTATTCTCAACGTTTTCTGACTCGCTCTCGCGTTGCCAGAAAAAGAGCGCGCCAGAAGTGGTGGGGATAGCGCCAAGCTCTTAACGTGTAGGCCAAACCGAGTTCTTAGCGTAGAAATACATAGATACCTACATCATTCTTCTATTCTCAACGTTTTCTGACTCGCTCTCGCCTTGCCAGAAAAAGAGTGAACTAGAAGTGGTGGGGATAGCGCCAAGCTCTTAACGTGTAGGCCAAACCGAGCTCTTAGCGTAGAGATACATACATCAGAATAGGTGTGCGTTGTGAGGAGTATTCTTCTATTCTCAACGTTTTCTGACTCGCTCTCGCCTTGCCAGAAAAGGAGTGAACTAGAAGTGGTGGGGATAGCGCCAAGCTCTTAACGTGTAGGCCAAACCGAGTTCTTAGCGTAGAAATACATACATCAGAATAGGTGTGCGTTAGCTGCGAAAACGAATTCACCGGCCAATATATCTGGCCCCGACCTTAGGCAGTCGTTTTTCGCGAGAAAGAGAATCTGTGCTTTATTTATTTGTAAGAAAATGAAAGCCCATCCGGATGTATCATTTTGCCCAATGTTTATTACTACCATACAGATTGAAAAAAAATTGTTAAGAAAGACATATGCGATTTAAAAATGGCGCTGCAGACGGGTAAACATTTTGACGTTTTTCCGTCGTTTTCCCTTTATATCAGTCTTAAAATCTGACGTAATCCGATTTCAAAGGTGAGATTCTTGTTTGTTGGATTCGTAGTTTCCAGGCAAACCTATAAAAACAATAATTAAATCAAAATTATGCGATTGGTGGCTGATAAACGGCGATTTTTCCGAGAAAAATTCGTTCTTGTTTGTGCGCTACCAAAATCCGGTGACTTCTCAATTTTTTTATGAAAATCTCGAAATTTCACGCACAATATCAAAGGTTCGCGGCGAAATGGCACATGTTTTACACATCCTGTAATTTTTTTCAAGTCGATCTGAACCTCCATTCGTTCGCAGTCAGGAAAGAACGAAGAGAAAAAAATATTCGAGAAAAACGCGTTTAAAGTTTCTGGGCAAAGGCGACGCTATAGGTTGCCGCTTGACGTTTTTACCTGTCAAGTCTATAATCTTGCGAATCTTACTATAAACCAAGCGGCACCTTATTCAGAGAGGATAGTGCTTTCGGAAAATGCAATAAAAAAAATCGATTTTTCGACTGCCTAGTCCCCTTAAAGCGCGGAGTATTTCGCGATAAAAGCTGTCCGAGGGCCTTTCCACGCTCGGAATTTATAAAACGTTTCCCGAATGCAGCGGACCGAGAAATTGCTTCGAGCCACCGCTCGTTTCACGCGCATATCTGCAGTTTACGATATCTGCTTGCTGGCTGCACGTTTCATACGCTTCGCAGGTAACCCTTTCCATACATTCGTGGACTTCGGAGAGTCGCGTAAATGCTTGCAACGTGATCAAGGAAAGAGAGAAAGAGAGAGAGAGAGAGAGAGAGAGAGAGAGGAAAGAGCCATTAGACGCGTTTTCTTTCGAGGGCCGAGTAATCTCGAAATTGCAGGCGCGTCACCCGCGGAGGAATTCGCAAGCCTCAGCCGATATCTCGCTGGAAATACCTCCAAGGTATACAGAAGCCATAATTTCCAATTACGGTTAATGTAGCGTGGTATAAAGAGTGATTAAGGCGTAGAAGCCGAGCAATTAAGCCGCGGCCAAGGGGTTGAAGATCCAGCGCAAGTATGGAAAATTCATGTCCCCCTTGTTAGCCGTGCTCCAACTTTTTCTACCCATCGTGCTTAATCCCCTGCTGGCACAGCGGCGAATAATGGCCGCGGCTATCAATCATCCGCTAGGAACCGCGGGCGAAACTTTCGTCGCCTCGGAACTCGTTACTCGTGCCGGTTTACCGGGCCTCTTATCAATTGGCAAGCGCATTATTAAACCCTTCTTCGTCCAGGTGTCGCCTGGATGTTTCCCCGAGTAACTGAAAAGTCACCACCGCCTTGGAGAACGAGACGATGGCTCCGTGAGTCGACTGCTGAATCACCCACGTAGCGATTTATTTATTTTTACGCCCGTCTTTCTCGGCCCGCTGATGATCCGAGCGAACGCACCGAGGAGCGGACCAGCCATTCCCCGGTGATCGATGGTCTCCAGCTACTCGTCCTCCTTAGCGCGGGGATTCTTTTCACCCTCCGGTTACGAATAGGGTCGCGAGCAGCTTGATAAACGTTATCGCGGCGTCGTGTCTATTTCTCGGCGCGGCGGGTGTTGCACTTCTCAAAGGGCCGCGTCGCCCGTTTCCAGAGGGGCTCCAAGGAGAAAGAATAATAATAATAATAATAATAAATCGTCTTTATTCACCACAAGTTACACGAATCAAGTGATGAGTGGGCGAGGTTCAGCATACCTGCTGTTTTGCAACCTGACCCCAAAACATTAGAGGAAGTGCAGTATATTTGGAATACCAGTTTGTTTAAGACGAATACAAAAATTACGACAGAGGATGGGAACAAATTAAACTACATAATATCATAGAGAAACTAATAAACTTTCATATTTCTGAGCGTCAATAAAAATAAAAAAGAAAAAGTAACTGAAATTTTGGTTTGAATGAAAAATGACAAGAAGTATCGATTTCGTTAAGGTGCAGGTAATTTGGAATATCGACATTCCTAAAATATAGATATCTTGAGGAGATATGTATAACAGAATGTTTATAAAAATGCTAACAACGGTTACATACTGCACTCAGTCACGGTTCACACGTTTCTACTTTCTACCAATCTTGAAGATTTAGATGTCTATAAAACAATATTTACACAAATGCTCCTAAAAGGTTATACAGGTGACAGACGAAACTGACGCGGTGGTATCCATTACGCGTGAAACAAAAGCATCGGTAGGCTTTGGAATATTCCAAATTACCTTCATCTTCGGTATTCCGAATTAGCAACATGGCATCGAAACCGAAAATTTTATGTCACACTTTGTATTCTCGAAATTATCGCAAAACTGGCACGGAACCATAGAAGGAACATGCAAATGAGTCGATTAAGTGTTTAACACTAAAGTTTTGTCATATTTTAACCATGATTGGAACGATTGAATATGCGCTGAAAAAGTTTTGCAGATTGACGTTTGCTTCCTCTGCAGATTAAGTGGAAAATGTAAAAATTGCGGTTCATCCACAAGTGTCATTAGTTTAGAGGTCATTAGCCCCTATAATCTACGGTGTTACAAATTAAATAGCGTTAGTAGTTTATTAGATACTTCGGTATTCCAAATTACCAACAGTATTCCACATATGCTGCACTTCCTCTACATGTAAGAATCGAGCTGGATGGAGGGAAGTAGCGACGACTCGGCGACTTTGTAGCTCTCGCGTAGGGAGACGTTGACCCTTTTTATCGGCCAGCCTCTCGGCGGATTGTTCGCGAATCTTGCCAGCACGCGTAACAAGGTTCGCGGAGTTGCCGCTGCTCGAGATTTAGTCTCGAGAAGTTACCACGCGGAATGGGGTTTGCGAAGTTGAAGAGTTGGACGGGCTCCACCCCGTTCGGTGACATGTGTCGAGCGGAAAGGTCGAGTGGTTTAACTTTCGGGGCTCTAACGCGTGCAGGAAAAAGTCTGACTCGCTCCTTCGATGAATGGCCATCTTTTATTGTAGCCGCCCGCTACGCGTTTTCAGGAAAAAAATTTAATGCAAAAAAGGAGGCCAATGGCTCGAGATAATTGATGTGAGATTTTTGGTTATCATCTCCGAAAATCTATACGCACCAAGTTTCTTCCCAGTAAGCTCATTTTCTGAAATTTGGCTTCGATATATTGAATTTGTCTTCGTTAAGGGGGGTCACTCAGGTGAAAATGAATTACCTGTAATTTTACAGATAAAAATTTGAAAATATTTATATCCATATTATTTTTTACGCTGAAATGAATTATGTAAGAGGTAATATAGTGACAATTTTTTTTCTTCAAAATTTAAAAATAAAATTTCGAAAAAATTATTCGATTGTAAAATCCATACCCTTATTTCTGTAGTATTGTATTCCAAGCCTGCAAAAAAAATTTCAGCTCGAAAACTTCATTTTTGTCTGAGTTATAAAGTTTTTATGTAGGTACGAAGCAGGAGCGTTTTAGTTACCACGCCAAAAACAAAATACCTTATAACTCGGACAAAAATGAAGTTTTCAAGCTGAATTTTTTTTGCAGTCTTTGTATACAATTCTACAGAAATAAGGGTATCGGTTTTACAATAGAATAATTTTTTCGAAATTTTATTTTCAAATTTTGAAAAAAAAAGTTGTCACTATATTAACTCTTACATAATTCATTTCAGCGTAAAAAATAATATGGATATAAATATTTTCAAATTTTTATCTGTAAAATTACTGGTAGTTCATTTTCACCTGAGTGAACCCCCTTAAAAAGGCAGCAACGAAATTCAAAATTCCGGCCGGAGGGATCGATAGAGAATTTAATTGGGAAGAATTTAAAAAAAATCGTCAAGTTTACTAAAAAAATTACGACCTGTAGGGTGATTTGAACAAAAAGTATGTACCACTGTGCGGCGGACGAAACTTTGCCATCCGCTCGTGCAAATATCGAAAATAACCCGATGGCGGCCTCGGCGTGAAAGTTAACGCGTCGCGGCGAATGCAGAATCGAAACGTTGTTAAGCTCCGAGGGAAAATGGAATTTCAACCCCCCAACGCGTTCTGTTGTTCGCTCGGGAGTTTCTTAAGAATCTCGCCGCCGCTCTAAAGTTTCCCTTCTGCGCTTAAAGCCCTCAGCCGCCGCTACTCGGCGAGCGGCTTTCTTTCGCGAACCTTCAGACCACTTTCTTCCCCCGTTCTTCCGCTCGAATCGTGTTCTCGCGAAAACACAATTGCCCCGGGACTTCGGCTTGAATCTGCACCTCGTTACTTCGCGGCTGGAGAAAATTCCACCTTCAGAATCGCGTTCGAATCTATCCATTGTCGCCTTCCAGCGTCGCGATGCAACGTGTTTAATAATAATCATACATACCTTGACCACGACTCAAGTAATTCAAAAGCTTTGTGAAACGAAAAGAGAGGTTGATTTGATTCTTTAAATAAATTTTTGCATTGAAAATATTTCTATCCGTTCGACTCGGTTCCACGAAGATTAAATCCTGAGTTCCCCACTGCAGGTGTTTGTTACACCGTTTCAATCACAAATTAGAATATGTACTGTGCTCCGATGGAAAGATGAAACCCGAAATGTCAGGGGGGCGAGAGGGGTTCTACGCTCCCACCGCCTCACTCTAGAGTTTCTCACGTCTCTTCTTTCCATCGGGGCACAGTACCTAGTCTTGAATCCGAATAGAAACGAAGCCTTTCTAAAAGTTACCACGCAACTTTCAGTGATATACTCAGGCATTTAGTGGACAGAGTAAAAAATTGACTCTTCCAAATAATAATAATAATAATAATAATTGTTAGCAGCTCCAGGAACTTGTGAATCGAGGTTGTGCAGCTCGGGGATAGCAGAAGACTGGCGTGTAGAAGGGAAAGCAGAGTTCGCCAATGAACGACGAAACTCCGAGTGAAAAGGAGCCGAATCGGGGCCCAGTCGTTCGAAGGCAAATCTTCCCGCAGGTCGGTTTTAAAGCTTGCAGAAATAGGTTGCGCCAGGCAGGGGCTTATGTGTCGTGGACGAGGCCTCGTGATCGATAGGGTCTAACCCACCACCGCCGTCGCCGTTCTGCCACCATAACCCGCGCGCATACAGACGTAACACCGACACACTCTCCCGAGCGCACAACACGGTGCACGTAAATACAGAGGGGCTGGTCAGGTGGTGGCAGGCTTTCTTCGTGTTTACCGACCGCGAACTAGCTAAACGATTTCTGTCCACGCGCACCTGCGAGTGCACCCCCTGCCTGTGCCAAGAAACAGGAAATTCTTAAGTAGACGTGGGTGGAAGCTACGGCTTCCACAGAGTTTTCTGTTGGCAGGCCAAGTTCGAGCCGATTTTCTAGTGCCAATTTACATTGGGTGCGTATATTTTTATCTCCGCGGCTCTCAGTTTCACCGGAAAGTGCGCGAGGAACGCAAATCCAGCGGGGATTCTCGTAAATGCAACATAGAGTTCGTTTGCACGCGTTTCGCATCACGCTCTCGCTATTCAAAGCCCATAGCTGCCGGTTTACGATATTTCTTTCGCCTAGCCGGCCGGGTTACGACCGCGGAGAGAAGCCTGCGACGCCCTCCGCTTTCCATTAGCGAAGCTTTCGCGGCCAGCATTAAATTTAATACTCCGCGAGCCTCGATCTCCGCACCGGGGCGTCGAGCTTCGCCCGAGCCGTCGTAAAAATCGGCGCCCACCGGTTACTGGGCGTGAAATCTCGATCGCGTCGCTTTGCTGCCTCTGGAATTCACTTCGGCTGGTCTTATATGCCTCCGCGACGCTCCGACTTCGCCCGCGTTTATTTTACGGCGCCTCGGAATCGTTCCTCGCGTTTATCGATACACGATCCTTGACACTAGTCGTGGAGGACTATCGATGGTACTTACGATAGTTATCGATGCTTCTTACTATCGAAAACTATAGATGGCTTATTTTCACTATCGAAAACTATAGATGGCTTATTTTCACTATCGAAAACTATAGATGCCTTATTTTCACTATCGAAAACTATAGATGGCTTATTTTCACTATCGAAAACTATAGATGGCTTATTTTCACTATCGAAAACTATAGATGGCTTATTTTTGCTCTATCGAAAACTATAGATGGCTTATTTTCACTATCGAAAACTATAGATGGCTTATTTTCACTATCGAAAACTATAGATGGCTTATTTTCACTATCGAAAACTATAGATGGCTTATTTTTGCTCTATCGAAAACTATAGATGGCTTATTTTCACTATCGAAAACTATAGATGCCTTATTTTCACTATCGAAAACTATAGATGGCTTATTTTCACTATCGAAAACTATAGATGGCTTATTTTTGCTCTATCGAAAACTATAGATGGCTTATTTTCACTATCGAAAACTATAGATGCCTTATTTTCACTATCGAAAACTATAGATGCCTTATTTTCACTATCGAAAACTATAGATGGCTTATTTTCACTATCGAAAACTATAGATGGCTTATTTTCACTATCGAAAACTATAGATGGCTTATTTTTGCTCTATCGAAAACTATAGATGGCTTATTTTCACTATCGAAAACTATAGATGCCTTATTTTCACTATCGAAAACTATAGATGCCTTATTTTCACTATCGAAAACTATAGATGGCTTATTTTCACTATCGAAAACTATAGATGGCTTATTTTCACTATCGAAAACTATAGATGGCTTATTTTTGCTCTATCGAAAACTATAGATGGCTTATTTTCACTATCGAAAACTATAGATGCCTTATTTTCACTATCGAAAACGATAGATGGCTTATTTTCACTATCGATAATTATCGGTATTGAAAATCCTAGGTTAGTCAATTGAAAAATAATAACAGCTAAAATTCAGAATCCCAAATTTAATTTGTAATATTATTACATCTCACTATCGAAAACTATAGATAGCTTATTTTCACTGACGATATTTGTCGGTATTGAAAATCGTAGGTTAGTCAATTGAAAAATAATAAAAGCTGAAATTCAGAATCCCAAATTTAATTTCTAATATTATTACATATCACTATCGAAAACTATAGATGGCTTATTTTCACTATCGATAATATTTTTCATAAATCCAAAAATTTTAT
The DNA here is from genome assembly GCA_960531205.1 of Andrena bicolor. NCBI lineage: Eukaryota > Metazoa > Arthropoda > Insecta > Hymenoptera > Andrenidae > Andrena > Andrena bicolor. Next base: position 1,712,852 of record OY482666.1, read on the forward strand.
TAATTATTAATAATTTTAATTTTAATTAATAATTTTTTTATTATGGGTATTGAAAATCGTAGGTTAGTCAATTAAAAAATAATAACAGCTGAAATTCAGAATCCCAAATTTAATTTCTAATATTATTACAAATTTCGATAGTGAGAACCATCGACAACTATCGTAAGTACCATCGATAGTTCTCCACCACTACCTTGCACAGATGAAATCGCTCTTTCCACCCCCGTTTCAGCTCCCCGTGCTACCTTAGCGGCGCTCGCCGGTGGAAACGTCCAAATAAATTTGCAGACGCAACGGGCGTTAGAGCCTTCCTCGTCGACGCGTTGCATACATTATGACGTAACGAAACCGATGGCGCGTGCATGCCTGCGCGGACGCGTGCAAGTCAATCGCGTCTATTTTAACGCGACGACAATAGCTCGGCTCCTTTTTTTCTGGAACGACGCTGCGCCTCGCCTGCGTCGGTCTGCAGCAGGGAAGAGATCGGATAAGCCGATAAGCCTGATAATCGCGCTACGCGTCACGGCCGGCTTTTCATTGTTGCAGCATCCAGCCTTCGTTAAGAGACGTTGATGAATGCTGGCGGAGGTTCCTTTGGAAAATACCGAGCTCTAGCGTTCTCGCGAAGGAAATTCAGGCAACCGTAGAATTCAGAAAATTATGCAACTTATATGTGTAAGTAGGGTAGTCCTTGAGTAACGCAGAACGTATTTTTTGCTGGTGAAATAGAATGTTTAAAGGGGGTGGAATCACTTCTTGAAAAAAATTCTGAATTTTCTCTTTTGTGGAATATCTCGAGAACGATAACGGATATCAAAAAGAAGTTTCGCCAAAAGTTGCATCTTTATTTTATATCTACAAAGCCGCGTAAAAATAATTATTGAGAAATCTATACTTGTCAAGTTACCCTCACCACCAACCCTTAATTCGATAATTACTTTCACGCAGTTTTGTAGCTTTAACATAAAGGTGCAACTTTTATTCAAATTTCTTTTCGATACCGTTCTCCAGATATTCCACGAAAAAATTCCTCATTTTCTTCGCAGGGTGATTTCAACAAAAAATACTTACTCTACTTACCCACGAAAGTTGCATAATTTTCTGAATTCTCTGGTTGCCTAAGCACCTTCCCTTGTCATTTAATTTCAATGGCTTTTAAGAAAGCTAGACGCGTATGAGATGGCGATTATCTCTCCAGAACTGCAGTTCAAATTCGAGAATGTATATTTAAAGCAGTCCAACGGTAACGCGAGGATATTTGCATTTCCATGAGAGCATAAAGCGAGAGGTTCCAAGAGGATTATCACCGGGACGCCGCAGCGCCGTGAACGCGCCTTAAACGACGTAGCAAGTGGTCGTCGATTTAGCTGGAATAAATCCGAAGCACGCCATTATCGCGTGCAGCCGCAGTTACGCGACAGCCACGCGTTTCAATCGCCCACAGTGTTACACAATAGTCTCAGCGACGCCTCGCGATAGAGTTCTCCAACTCGATGGTACTCGCCCGCGGGCGTGCACCTAAGGGCGATCGATTGCCCTTCGCTTGCACGCCGATCGGATCGTCGTTAGGGCTCGCCAGGTCTCTGGAATTTAGGGCTGTTCGAGTACTCGAATATTCGAGTAGCTTGAAGTTCGGACCGAGCCGAGACTCGGTTTCCGAGCCGAGCCGAGTACCCGTAAAAACCGAGTAGCTCGATAAATCCGAGTAGCTCGAATTTTTTCGAGTAGCTCGAATATTTTCGAGTAGCTCGAATTTTTTCGAGTAGCTCGAATATTTTCGAGTAGCTCGAATATATTCGAGCGGCCCAAAAGAACTGAGAAACTCGAATTTTTCGAGCAGATCGAAATTTTCGAGCATCTTGAAGTTTGAAGCTTGAACGTTTCGGGCAATACGAATGTTTCGAATATTTTAGGTTACGTTTATCTACTGGAATGTAAATAATGGTTCTTGATAAGTAAAGTAAATAATTAAATTATAAGCTGTAAATGGAAATATTTTATAACTTTTGAAAAGTACTAAATTCAAATATTTCTTTTTTTCTTTTCATTTTTTCGTGTCTTTATGAGTGTATTCATACAGTTCTGTATATATTATCTTTCTTTTCTCCTTATTTTTTTTCTTAGAGTAGATAAACGTAATCTAAAATATTCGAAACATTCGTATTGCCCGAAACGTTCAAGCTTCAAGCTTCAAGCTTCAAGATGCTCGAAAAATTCGAGTTTCTCGGTTCTTTCGGGCCGCTCGAAAATATTCGAGCTACTCGGATTTATCGAGCTACTCGGTTTTTACGGGTACTCGGCTCGGCTCGCTTTTTCCGAGTACTCGAACAGCTCTACTCTGGATCCCGTCGCGGAGTCCTCTCCATTCAATCCACAGACATTTCGTTTCATTCACGTGCACCAGCCGCGCTCGTCCTTCGGCGGGGAGCATGCGTGATCATGGTGGCCGGCCGATGCATTCAAGATTTTGCCGTCGTTCACCAGGCCTGGCTAACCTCGTTCTGAATCGAGTGGTCCGGTCGGCGAGCACGGCCAATCGAGAACACGTTTGCGGTCGGTGAATGACTGGTTGGGGAACGGTGTGCTCGTCAAAGCGCGCACCCGATACACCGAGGCCGCACACATGGCCGCGTGTCTGAGGGACGATCTCCTCTGTACAGGCCGATCTACAACCCGCCGCGATCACCTGTGGCCGCAAAAATCCTCCGCGCTCGTCTTTCATCCATCGCGGGCCCATTAATCTGTCGTTAACGCTGGCCGAGGTAGAAAACCTCGCGGAAACGACTTCACGAGAGTCACGGGAGTAACGGGAGGGATGAGAAATGAAGAACGTTGTACTCCTTGGGTGACGGAGGGCTTCGGGGTGCTCCGTCAAACTCGCTGTACAACGAGCTTTCGAGAATATATTTGATCAATTTCCTACGGTTAGGGATCGTCCTTAAATTACGTAAGGCTATTTGGGGGGGGGGAGGGGGTTGCGAATTTCATACGTTTTCTTAGAAGGGGGAGGGGGGAGTCAGGTAGCGTCTTACGTAATATTTTTCACCTAATTTTCAATAAATACGAATTCTATCATTAGTGTTCCAGAGAATTTGTTTTAGTTTAAATTTCCCAAACCGAGTTAAATGAATTACATAAACCTTTAAAAGAATTTTAATAACTGAAAAAATTCAATGTAAAAAATATTACGTAAGAAGGGGGTTGCAATATCAAATCTTACGAATTCTTATACTGGGGGAGGGAGGGGGTAAGAAATCGCCAAAATTACCCTTACGTAATTTAAGGACGGCCCCTTACGTGGGTATAAGGCTGTGGTCACAGTGGACGCGTTTTCGCGCGAAAATATGTTCTTCAGAAATACGTGGCTGTAATAAATATATATTTTTACTCGTAGGGTAAAGGACCCAATTACTGACACCTGACCAATTACTGTCACCTTAAGCTATTTTACTTAAAATAAGAAATAAATAAACGTTGTAAAGTCATACACAAAAAAATTATGTAATTCAACCTATAATCTATGCTATAAATTATTTATTTATTCGTTATTTTAAGTAAAATAGCTTGAGGTGACAGTAATTGGGTCCTTTACCCTATATGACGATAGCCAAAATGAATACATCGTTTTTTAGAGGGCATTTCGTCAGAAGAAAGACTTGCCATTACATTTTTAGCCGAGTGTATACTTTATTTCCTTTTTAATTTATGTTTGTATTTTAAAAATAAAAGGATTCTTTTTTAAGTGTTGCTGAAATACATTAAAGAATTAAATGAAAAATGAAATAAGAATGAAACAATGAAATAATATTATTTATTATAATAATAATAATAATAATTCTTTATTGCACAACACACATTACAAATGAAAACACATATGAAAACGAGAAAGAAGATAAAGAAAATATGCGATTGAGAAGCACCTATAGCATAGAAGTGTGCAAAAGGCGTGCAAAAGTATGTTTGTCTCTTTTTTATTATTTACTATTTTTTATTATTCAAAATATCAAAACGCGTCCACTGTAACTAGAGACACTGTAATAAGAGTCTGGACACGAGTGACGGTTCGCCATGTTTGATCGAAATCCCACGAGAGAGAAAGAGATATTCACCATTTCACTCTCGACCACTCTTAACAACCCTTACGTTTATGGCAATGCATTGCGCATTTAAATAAGTATAATAAAAAAATATATATCAAATAGAACACAAGATTTGGTTTTTTACTTTATATCTTCATTATCTTGGTATAATTGACAGATTTAAAAATCAGAGGGAATAGATGAAAAATGGCAGACCAATCAAAAACCGAAATGCACATTTTCAGATTAATAGATAGTAAAATATCGACATAAACGTAAGAGTTGTTAAGAGTGGTTAAGAGTGAAATGCTGAATATCTCTTTCCCTCTCGTGGAATTTCGATCAAACATGGCGGACCAATCAAAAAGTGGCCTCCTCGTGTCCAGACTCTTATTAGGGTAGATGCACCATTTGTGGCCACTTTAAGGATTTCACTGACTTTCATCGTAATTATCTTTAAAATTGTACTTGAAATCAGGAAACTAAAAGCTTTACTAAATTTTACACTATCTTTACTATTAATGTCTAAGTTACCATTAACTAGAGAAATCCTTAAAGAAGTAATAAAGTTAAAAAATATAAGAAATCCATTTTTCACCGTTTCTGGCCACTTGCCACTTTTCGCGTAAGCAATAAATGTAACCTCATATTTCTAGTCGTATACTAAACAAAATATTTACGGTTTGAAATTCTACACATAATTAAGTGTCTGCAAGCAATTTCGAGCTAAAAACGCGATAATTATGCACATGGCCAAAAACGGTACAATGGCCACAAACGGTACATCTACCCTATAGTGTCTCTAACTGTAACCACAGCCTTACGCGGTGCGGCGAGCTCGAGGAAAAGTATCGTTACGCCGTAACGAGCGAGCAAGGGGAATAGACCCATCTGCAGTCGGACGCAGGTTCTCGATCAATGCCACGGTAACTAAGGGCGGTGACTAATTGGGGGCTTCGCTTCTGTGTGCAGATGTCCCGGGTCTTCGCGATGCTTTTCGAAGGTATATTAACCCGGTTCGTCAATTTTATTCCAACGGCGCTCGGAGGAATGGAGGCGAGCCTGTTGCACGGGGACAGGGCTACGAAGAACTTGTAAATCACCCTGTATAGCGGCAGGCTCGCGTGCGCAGGGGGAAAGAGCGAGGGTGTACAGGTGAGAGCGATGGCGAGGCATCGTTCACTAGAGTCAGCCAGAGTGTGACGGATTTCACGGGACGACGAGCTAACGAAAAACTAGTCGGCTGTGAGGTGAGAGGGCAGAGGCTACCCCTTCCCACCCCCTTCGCCCCCTTTTCACCACCCTCTGCACAGCGGAGCCGGCGGCAAGCTTTTGCAGGAGGCTGCAACCGACACGCCACCGGTTAGACACTCTGGCTAACCTCTCGACGAATATCATTCATCGATCGGTCTCGTAATTTCCGAATACCCGGATTCACCGCCCACGCGGCTCGAAAAGCACAACGACGATTGCCCCCGCTGTGGGGTTTGAATATTTAAACGGGGGAGGGTGAAAGTGGAAGGGTAAACGGGGAACGGAGGAAGATCTCGGGGTGCTCAGACGCAGGGGATGGCAACGTGACGGGACAAGTTCGTTAGACACACTCGTTCAGGCCTCGTTAAACTCTCGTGTTTCGCTCTTTAACGAGGATCTTCGCTGTCGAAGAGAAAAACGATGCCACTTCGCGCCTGTAGTCGAGGACTCTAGGCTTTAGTTAATAATTAGGGAATTCCGGTGGGTCTTTTTATCATCCCCTTCCTGTGGCTTCGTTTAATTTGCCTATCTTCCGTGGGCGGAAGTCGAATTAAGACCTTTAAAGGCCATCAGCACTTAAGGGGAGGTTCCGGGCTAGAGACCAAAAAAATAGGTGATATTTAGGAATTAATTCAAGGAAAACTATTATATATAATATCATGGGAGTTTTTGCATTGTATTAAGGATGTCTTAAATTATAGAAATATATTTTTTGTTTTGTAATTAATCAGTGCAGACGGCCCTGGGCAGCTGTTAAAGTCAAGGCGTCAAAAAATTGATCCAATTCGGTGAGCGCTGTAACTCCAAAAGTTATTATCCGATTCGACTGAAACCTTTTTTATTTTGAAGATTATTCTTCTATCTAGAGGGGGAACTAGAAAAAATTACAAAAATGAGGTTTTTTTTTAGAAAATAACGACACTTCAAGTTTGAAATCACTTTTCCCTGTGATTTTCGTCCTTTCAACGCCTTGGAAAATTATAAATTTTCATTTTTTTGTAATTTTTTCTAGTTCCCCCTAGCCAGAAGTATATTCTTCAAAATAAAAAAGGTTTCAGTCCAATCGGATAATAACTTTTGGAGATACAGCGTCCCACCGATTTTGAAATTACTGTTTCGAGAAAAACGCGTTTGAAGTTTTACGTGAGCGCCGAGTGGCCGGTTGTGACCCATGCATTTGCCGCTACTCAAATGCCTATAACTTCGAGAATTTTACGAATTTCAACAAATCCTTTTAAACACGTTTTCACAAAAGATTGAACATTCGAAAAATGAAATAAAAAAAATCGATTTTTAGACCGGAACCTCCCCTTAAAGTGTCATTCTACTTTCATCGGCCGAAACACGAAGCTATTTTTAAAGATTTCTTAATAATTTAAGATTTCTAAATAAATCTTTTTGGTATTTATCATGCTACTCTCATATTGGAATTTATTGAGCTACTTTGTCAGACGTAATGTTTATTTTTAAAATTTTCAACAACGATGCTGACTTCAGAATTATTTAAGCTGAATACTCCACTAACTCTTTTAGCACTCGAGCTTTTAATTTATCGCTAACAAACCACTATGTTTAATTTATTTTCCGGTTGCGTGTATTGTATATTTTTCCCTGGTATGTGTATTGCACGTCTCGGGGTGCCAACCCGTGTGTACTAAATAGTAATAATAATTTTCCGCGAGTGAGTTTTAAAGGCAGAAACCCCTGACTTTCTAGATTTTCAATTTCACCGCCACGAGCGGAGAACAAACGGCTGCGGTTGGATTTAGCCGCGCACCCCCTGGCAACGTCACAAGCCGCGTTATTCAGCTTGCTCGCGGTGCTCGCGGCCAACTGACGCCCCAGACATTTCCCCAGGAATAATCCTGCCTCGCCTCCGCGTTAAACACAAAACTTCCATCTACGCACGCAACACCAGAATAATCGAATCCCGCGATTATTCGCGACGAAGTCGCTCCGTTTCCCCTTCTGATCCCCAGCGTCGCCTATCCGCCCCCTCGCAACCCGTCGAGTCCCTTTGCACGGTGTTTTCCATCTGGAAACTCCGAGCGTCGCTCCGGCGAGATCGTCGGAAGGTTTAGAATTAAACAAGGCCCCCTCGTCGACCAGAACGAGCCACCCACCGAGAGGCGCCATTAAACCCCTCGTTACACTCCAAGTAACGAATAGTTTACAGGAGCAGTCGTTCGTTTTTCAATGAAAGCCTGCTTGCCGTTTCTCGTCGAAACCGTTTATCTGCCCCCCGCACTGCCTCGAGGAGGAGCTCTTTATATCTTGTTAAGTCTCTTGTTTCCCGTTTTATCGTCCCGAGCGCTTCCTGCTGACCCGCTGGGAACGGTGACCTCTGACGGACGGCTTGCAACCACTCTGCAGGTTTCATACCGTGCCATTTTTTTCCACGAATAGGCGAAGAATTCGTTGTTCTCGCGGCTTTTAATTTCTGATATGCCTGCCACGGGGAAGTGGGAGTGGAGCTCCTTCGAGCTGTATTGTTTTTTCATAGCTCGCGAGGCTTCTGCAGCAGCCTGGCCGATGTGAAGGTCCAGTCGAGGTGTTAAGTCTTAGACGTTAAGAGTTGCAAGGCGGATGGATCGAAGGTGGAAGGGTTGGGAAGGAAGGAGGTAGTGGCTGGTTCAGGGGAGGGAAGATAAGCGTTCGGCTCGAGAAACACAAACGCCAGGGCTCTAACGAGGTCGGAAAAGTTGAGGGGTCTTCGGAGGAAGTTCTACGCGAAAGATAAAGACTCGAAAAGCTGGGAGTTTCTCGCGCGACCTACTCGAACGCTCGCGGATCTCGATTCCATGGAATAATAAGGGAACGACGAGTGCCGTTCGATTCTCTCTCTGTCGCTAGCTTCCCAGCGATTCAATCGTACGAATACTCAATTTCGATATGTCCGAGGGCCAGCAGACCGTCAACTGCTCCGAGGATCCGTGACATAGACGGTGGATTCGTATTCCTCTGACTAGTCGTGGAGGACTATCGATGGTACTTGCGATAGTTATCGATGGTTCTCACTATTGAAAACTATAGATGGCTTATTTCCACTATCGATAATTATCGGTATTGAAACCAGCGACGGTGGCCGTGATGGAAACACCGGTTCTCGTTAGATCACCGAAGTTAAGCATCGCGGGGCGGATCTGGGGAAAGATGGGTGACCACCACCTTTCTCCCGGTACTCCGCTCGCTGCTGGGACCCGAAGGGGAGAGAGGAGGGAAAATAGAGACTATAGTGTTCGTTGGGAAATAGAAGCAAATATGCTTGAAACGCCATTTCTGTATAAAAACAAGGAAAAACATAAACATAAACATCGGTATTGAAAATCGTAGGTTAGTCAATTGAAAAATAATCAGAATCCCAAATTTAATTTCTAATATTATTACATCTCACTATCGAAAACTATAGATGGCTTATTTTCACTATCGATAATTATCGGTAATGAAAATCGTAGGTTAGTCAATTGAAAAATAATCAGAATCCCAAATTTAATTTCTAATATTATTACATCTCACTATCGAAAACTACAGATGGCTTATTTTCAATATCGGTAATTATCGGTATTGAAAATCGTAGGTTAGTCAATTGAAAAATAATCAGAATCCCAAATTTAATTTGTAATATTATTACATCTCACTATCGAAAACTATATACTCGAGCTCATTTTAGAAGGAACTTATTTCGCGCATGTTGAATGAGCTCATTGGTTCCAAGGGAGCATTTGTTTCATGTATAGCCAATAGTAGCCAATTGGCTGCGCCAACATGCGCAGAATCGATCTAAACTCGTCGGTCGGCAAGTTCCTTCTAAAATGAGCTCGAGAATAGATGGCTTATTTTCAATATCGGTAATTATCGGTATTGAAAATCGTAGGTGAGTCAACCAAAAAATAATCAGAATCCCAAATTTAATTTGTAATATTATTACATCTCACTATCGAAAACTATAGATGGCTTATTTTCAATATCGGTAATTATCGGTATTGAAAATCGTAGGTTAGTCAATTGAAAAATAATCAGAATCCCAAATTTAATTTCTAATATTATTACATCTCACTATCGAAAACTATAGATGGCTTATTTTCACGATCGATAATTATCGGTATTGAAAATCGTAGGTTAGTCAATTGAAAAATAATCAGAATCCCAAATTTAATTTCTAATATTATTACAAATTTCGATAGTGAGAACCATCGATAATTATCGTAAGTACCATCGATAGTTCTCCACCACTAATCGCTTCCGAAGCGCCCAGTCACCTGGCTGCACGGAATCTCGAGCACTGCCAGTTCCGAGTAACGTCCCCAGCGTCTGTCTCTCGAGAAAGCGCTCGTGGTTCTTCCAGACACCGAGAAATTGCGAATTTTTATCGCCGACTCCAGCTGCGAGTTATCGACACCGACCAGCGAACAGTCCTTGGAAAGTTTTATGTCCGAAGCAGGGGTAGGGCGAGCATAGGCGAGGATCGAAGGCCTTGGACTAAGGAGGCGGCAGTGTATAGGCGTTCGGGAGGGAAATCTCGAAGAAAGGGTAGGTATCGCTTTCTTCCGACGAATGAGCTCGGTTACCGCGGCTCCTGTTAAGTGCAACTATGGATATTAAGAGCCACCGAGCTCCTTAATGACACTGGAGCCCGTAGAGCTTTCAAGTTCGCCGAACGATCAGCTAGCAGAGAACCTTTGTGCTCGAGTTTGCTCCCTCGACCCGCCAACGATCCCTTATCGTCGCTGCAGCCAACCCTCTGCACCCTCTTCCCTGTAGTCTGCTATAATACCTTGCGCCTCTAGCCTCGAATTTTAAACAAATTTTTCCACTTAATAATGTTTTGCGTGTATTGTTATAAAAAACCCTACACATGTATTGCACTTATGAGAACACATCTAAAGTACAATGCCTATTTATATGCTTCAGAATTTAAAAAAAAAAATTAATCTTCAATTTTTTTCTTCTTTCACTTGTCAGCACAAAGCATCAACAGCATTCCACCAGCAGACTTAAGACTTAAGTATTAATTCAAATTTACACTACGATGATTTTCACCTCTCCATACGTAGCATGTCATTAAAACTTATTCTTAGTTTCCCACAAAGGGAAGATCGCGCCGGCATTTTTAAGGGCAAAAAGAGCATGCCGCGTTCCTTCTTCCTTCCTCCAGCGGGGAACTCTGAATTTCCTAAGTGGCGGCTGAGAGAACTCCCATCCCGGCCCGCGCGGCAAAAGTCGAGCGCCGAGGAGCAAGTTTTTAAATAAATTGCCTTCGCTGGCGGCGTTCGTTAATGGGAATTCGATTGGACGGTTCGAAGACGCGGAGGCGTGACGCCGCAGCCGCGATTAGGGCACGCGGATCGATAGGACGAGCAGGTTGAAATATTCAGGGAAAAACTCGCGCCTCGGGGACGCGGCGCCGAGACGCGGCGCTTCATAATGCAACTCGTCCCCCTCGAAATATTACGTCGTATCTCTCCGCGGACGTTTAACTGCCGCGTGCCCGTGAAACTCCGTGTCGCAGCGGCTTCTTTATAAATATTAATTGAATGCGCCGAGTTACACGGCCGCCGCGTGTCCTCGTAAACCTCCGGGGGGCTGGGAACGCGATCACTATGCGCCGCTGCTATCGATCCTTTCGACAACATAATAAAGCAATAAGTAAATAAAATAGCCGAGAACAGTTACAGTTTCCTCTCGAGTCCAGCGCGACACCCGAAACGGAGGAACAGCTGCCATTATTCGCCGTCCCCATTTTTCCCAGATGCCCGGCTAGATAAAGCGAAATTACGAATGCCACCGCGCTACGAGGCACATATATAGTGCCCCAGAACGAGGGAGTCGAATCTCGCGCGCTTATCTCTGGCATGATAAAGGCTCCTATTATTTATATACCTGGAGACCCGTGTGAGCTTTCGAGGAGATATAATAATAATAATAATAGTTGTTTATTAACGGAATTAAATTCCACTTGTACATAAGAGACGGCATTAAAGCTCTTAAGCCTACAACAAAGACATCGCGGGTACCTGTGAAGTTAACAATTTTATGACGCTAATATGCTGCTCCTCTCAGCGCCAATTTAATTTTTGACATAAATGTACCAAAAGAATTGGAGAAAATATCCACATTTAGAGCTCGACGGTTTGCTGTATTACAGACTCTGTTTAACGGATCTATCTCGGCCAGATTCGTCCTAAAGTAGCGCGATTGAAAAAGCTCCCTGTAGCGGAGTGATTTGGCTTGAGCATTGAGGCCAACCAAACACAGTATTGTCTCCTTGTGGGCTCGGTTTGGTGTACACGATGTGCGTTTTTCGCTATCCCCACCACTTTTGTCTCACTCTTGTCCGGCGAAGGCGAGAGCGAGATGGAACGAGAGCGAGCGAGAGACACTGGAAGCGAGCAACGGCGGTACGAGACAGACGACGCGTTGGTGTTTTGTCCCGCTCCGTCTTTCGGACGCCGTGATACTCCGTCCTTTGCGAGCGCGACGGGCGTGCGTAATGGTCGCGAGTCCATACGGTGAGCACGGGAACCGCTTCGCAAAATCTTGACGCAGCCCGATTCCATCAAAGCGTTCCATCTCGCTCCCCCCTTCGGCCAGAAAGAAGCGAGAAACGAACACTCGGAATTAGGGCTCTGTTCATGATATGGGTTCAACGCCGGTCCCGACCAGCGAGCCCATAACGAGGAAATACTGCACACTAATTCCGGACAATTTATATCATCGTGTATCAAATTACGCAAAAAGGCAAGATCCAGAGCAGTCCTGCGATCTTCCAGTGTGTCCATATTCGGCCACGACAAAATCGGTACATAATCGTGATCATCAAAGGACACGCTCCTGCCTATCAGATAACTGACAGCCCGAAGAAATTTATGTTGCACTCTTTCAATCATTCGCCTGTATTTCGCTTGGCGCGGCGACCAAACAACACTAGCGTACTCCAATCGCGACCTGACCAATGAATTGTACAATAAGCGCACCACCTTGAAATCCCTAGCACTGGATATAACTGGAAAAAGCGAAACTGTTTAGGTAGAACATCCCAACGAAGTTTGGCCACTCAGTACACACATCTCAGCAAAAGCAAGCTAGTTAGCGGGCGTCGGAAAATCGCCCCGAGAACTCCTTTCTTGGAGGTTCTCAAAGTCGCTTTTTCTCGTTTGGAACTCGACGAGGTCGCGACGTCACGCGGTAAACAAGGGTCGCGGACTGAAATTAAACGTGGTAATGGTCGTCGCGGAGCAGCGAGATTGCGGGAACTGTGCTGGGTCTTTGAAGCCGGGCGGAAAAACCGGACGAAACACGTCTAGCTTGTTCCCCGATGGTTTCGTTCTCTGGAGGAAGGTCTGGCTGCGAGTGATAATGAAATTCTCCACCCGGGCACTGATTACTGATTCGATTACGCTTGATTGCGAGGCGGACGCGCGGCCGATATGTGCACGCGGGTGTCGTCAATCGAGGGCCCCGAAAAAGCCTCCGTTTCTTTTTTTTTCTCGGTCACCGGACACTCTGTTTCGTTCTACGAGCTTTTTACACTCGGCAAATCTGTGTCGCTGGAAATTCTACACAAACGAATCGGTAAAACCATACCAGCTGCGCTCAGTGTCCCCGGGAAAGTGACTGTCTACTCTGTGCGAACTTGTGACGCGATCTGGCCACGTATTTCTTGCTCCACGGCCGCGAGAAGTCGTAAAAAGGAGATGGAAAGAGCGTCGCCGCTTTTAGGGTGGTTTCTGTCGCGCTCCGTAGCTGTTTCGCAAGAACACTTGTTCCCTGGCAGCTACTTAAGGTCCCAGTCGGATTGCTGCTCGAGAGGTAAATCAGTGGAGCGAGATTACGCGGAGAATTTTCTGAGCCCTGGGCTCGCGGCAGCTTAATAACGATCCCGCCTGCGTTCGATGTTATTAAATTCTCAATCATAATTATCGACAGCGCACGCGTAAGGTATCGAGTTACCTTTCCCAGATTACGACAGCCTCCTGGCTCGCTGCAATTTTCCTCGCTGCAGCTTAATGCAGGCATTAAGGGGGCTTCCTAGTGTGACGGCTGAAAGAAACTTGACTTTTCGGGAATTAATAAAGGGAACAAGAATTGCACGTATCATCTTTATTCTATGAGCTTTTAAGACTATAAAAAAATTGTAAGTATAGATATTCATTCATGATGCTAGTATTGAGCTGTAAATGGATATTATATGGATAATTATCGGTATTGAAAATCGTAGGTTAGTCAATTGAAAAATAATAACAACTGAAATTCAGAATCCTAAATTTAATTTGTAATATTATTACATCTCACTATCGAAAACTATACATGGCTTATTTTCACTATCGATTATTATTATTATTATTTATTTTTATCGGTATTGAAAATCGTAGGTTAGTCAATTGAAAAATCATAACAGCTGAAATTCAGAATCCCAAATTTGTAATATTATTAAAAATTTCGATAGTGAAAATAAGCCATCTATAGTTTTCGATAGTGAGAACCATCGATAACTATCGTAAGTACCATCGATAGTTCTCCACCAATAATTACAAATTAAATTTAGGATTCTGAATTTCAGCTGTTATTATTTTTCAATTGACTAACCTACGATTTTCAATACCGATAATAAAAAATTATTAATAAAATTAAAAAATTTGAATTTTTGGATTTATGAAAAATATTATCGATAGTGAAAATAAGCCATCTATAGTTTTCGGTAGTAAGAACCATCGATAACTATCGTAAGTACCACAGTAGTTCTCCACCACTACGCGCGACCCATTCGGGGAGTTTGAATTCTCGCGATTCGAAGCCCCTCCGCGATAGCCATCGAGCCCCGTCGAAGTCTGCTCCAGTAGCTAGGCAGTCTTGATATATCCCCACGATTACCTGTCCACCTTAAACAAGGCTGAATTTATCACAGCCCCGTTAACTTCGCGTTATAAAAAGTTGCTATCTCGCGTTTGTTTCCTTTTTTTTCCTCTGTCGTTGTCGTCGCGATTAACTGCGACCTCCCACGCGAGCTTCGTCCCCGAGAATTTCGAGTTCCACCCCCGAGGAAATCTCACCGTCGTGGCTCTTGTCCCCTGTTGTTTTATGTACGGCGTATTCGTCGTGGAATCCCGGAGGGGTCGAGGGGGCGGAGGATTGATTGACGGAGTAATTATCGGTTAATGAAACGGGCTCGGTCAGGAGACGAAGGAACGACGGAGCAACTGGTTTATGATAATAACGTACCAACGACAGGGTTGCCAAGTGCCGAAGGAGGGATTAACGGCGCATTGCGCAGGGAAATGGAAAGGTGTTTGTATTAATCGAATTCGGTAGTGGTGGAGAACTATCGATGGTACTTACGATAGTTATCGATAGTTTTCACTATCGAAATTTGTAATAATATTACAAATTAAATTTGGGATTCTGAATTTCACCTGTTATTATTTTTTAGTTGACTAACCTACGATTTTCAATACCGATAATTATCGATAGTGGAAATAAGCCATCTATAGTTTTCGATAGTGAGATATAATAATATTACAAATTAAATTTGGGATTCTGAATTTCAGCTGTTATTATTTTTTAATTGACTAACCTACGATTTTCAATACCAATAATTATCGATAGTGGAAATAAGCCATCTATAGTTTTCGATGGTGAGATGTAATAATATTAGAAATTAAATTTGGGATTCTGATTATTTTTCAATTGACTAACCTACGATTTTCAATACCGATAGTGAAAATAAGCCATCTATAGTTTTCGATAGTGAGAACCATCGATAACTATCGCAACTACCATCGATAGTTCTCCACCACTAGAATCAGGTATCGCGCACCGCGGCCACTTCGCGCGGGAATGTATAAATATAAAGGATTATCCTATCACGCTGATAAATCGCCGATCCGAAGTGTCCCTCGCGGAGGCGTTAAAACGATCCGCGGTGAAAGCACTTGCGAATCCTCTCGCGTTTAATCCACCCTCCCGTTTCGCTGCTGTTTTTTCGCGCTCGACACTCCTCCCCTGGTTGTAAAACGAGCTTCAGCTTGTCCGATCGACGCGCTCGATTTTCATGGGAACAAGCTTAGCAAAGTGGAAACTCACCGCTGGCCGTGTTTCAGCCAAAAATCTAGCTCGCTGGCGTGACGAATAGGTTTGAAAATCGTATTATTAGTCTGTCAGTAGAAATATACTACCTTTAACAGGATTGTACACCCGTAATTTCGCCCCCGGAAGTCGCTTAGCCTCTCGTTCGCTAATCGAGAGGAATCCTCGCGGCTGATCGATGAACGCTCCCGCGAGGAGGGAGAGGGCAATCTAGGGGATCGCTGATAAAATTTCAAGCACGCTTTCGGAGGTGATTCGCTGCGGACGTAGATATCGGAAGCAGGGGTAGGAAGTTCCGAAACGATTCTGGTGGCACAGTGGAGAGGGTGCGAGGAGAGATTGAAAGGGTTGCTCGACGAGGCCAGAGAGCGGTGGGAAGCGGAGGGCCGTGGGATATATCTGGGCCGAGTTTGTATATTCACGAGCTGCTGAGAGGGGTTGGTCGACCCGGGGGTAATCGCATTTGTCGGGGTGGCTAGAATGACACGGGGTTAGGCCATCAGATCTGGACGTTAACGAGGACTCGAAGCCTGTCCTGTTACGGGATCACGTCGGCGACGTGTTCGCCGATGTGTCGCCATTTACAAAAAGCTTTGCACAGGATACTTTAACGATACACGGTCGATCTTAAATAATAAAAAGTGTAGCTGTTTGCTATAAATCATCTTCACCTTGGAGGTATTACGCAGGACCTTAAAGGGTGTTCCTAGTAGTGGTGGAGAACTATCGATGGTACTTACGATAGTTATCGATGGTTCTTACTACCGAAAACTATAGATGGCTTATTTTTACTATCGATAATATTTTTCATAAATCCAAAAATTCAAATTTTTTAATTTTATTAATAATTTTTTTATTATCGGTATTGAAAATCGTAGGTTAGTCAATTGAAAAATAATAACAGCTGAAATTCAGAATCCTAAATTTAATTTGTAATTATTGGTGGAGAACTATCGATGGTACTTACGATAGTTATCGATGGTTCTTACTACCGAAAACTATAGATGGCTTATTTTTACTATCGATAATATTTTTCATAAATCCAAAAATTCAAATTTTTTAATTTTATTAATAATTTTTTTATTATCGGTATTGAAAATCGTAGGTTAGTCAATTAAAAAATAATAACAGCCGAAATACAGCATCCCAAATTTAATTTCTAATATTATTTCAAATTTCGATAGTGAGAACCATCGATAACTATCGTAAGTACTATCGATAGTTCTCCACCACTAGTCGCGCGTATACCTCAGAGCAATCGGGAATTACGCCAGGCTCCGGGGAATTTCCAAGCGAGCTTCGTACGTTGTGCTTGCGTAATGAGATCCAGCATACAGAGTCAGCTTCGAATCTCGCCGGCTTGCTGTCTTCGTTCAATAATCTGCGTTTCAGCCGTCTTTTAGAAAGCGACGCTCATCGATGGGTGCGTGGAGTTGTTCAACCGGGAATGCGAGGCCTGCAGTGTTGCGAGCGAATCGACGAGGCAGCCGTGCGTGTACCGATCAGGGATTATCGAACGAGGGCCGGCATGTTTGACAAGGGGCGTTTTAATTTGACGTCGATTAGTGGACCACGCCGGGGATTATCGGCTCAACAGTTACATCGAGCAACAACGAGGCCCGCCGGTGCATTGTTGGACGTATCCACTCGTGGCAAAGCCGCAGCATACTTGCTTTGCCCTGGCTAATTGCGTTCATCCTCGCGGTGCAACCTGATGCAACGAGAATCACCTCGATACACGTCGCCCAATTCCCCGTGTATCGTCGCCAGTACATTTACAATTTCTCAGGCGACGGCTCTTCTCCTTCGTTCCAAGCGTGGCGAGAAATTTGTGTATTCTAGGAGACCCTTGACTCGTCGAAACAGCCAACGATGTTCTCAGTGCAGCCTTTTCGGCCCGAGTCTCTACGGTTTCGAGGATTATCCACCGATGCGAAGCCACCTCGCGTTACACTCATTAAAAACTTGCCACGAGAGCTTTAATTTCGTGCCTCCGACGATCCAATTAACCGCGGCTCTGTAATAATTTCGCATCCCCGCGGCGGACGCCCGGGCGCTTTATAAATCCCTGCGACAGGGAAGATCGAACGGCTGCGAGATCGAATCGGACTTTAATTACTGCTACCTCGTTAATGTACAGGCGAAAATGGAATCCGCAAAACCGGCCCGAACTAGCGAGTTTCTATTTCAAAACCGAGTCCTCTGATTATCTCTGGAAAACTGGAATAAAACATTCGCCCCGACGCGCGAGAGGGAAGTATGGAAATAATTAACCTGCCGGAGCCTGGTAACGAATGTGGCCCCTGTAACGAATGCTTTCACCCTCGGTATATTTCCCAGAATAATTCTCGATTGCCCAACAATACTTTTTACGAGCTCATTAAACGAAACTAGGTACACGTTATTTGCGTCGGTCACGCTGGTCATAAAATTCGCCCAAGATTCGCCCGGGAATTCCCGATTCCGCGGGTAACTCGATAATCTTCGAAAAGTTTCCGGGAAAATGCGCGGACGTTCGAAAACCGATCGTCGGTCGGGGGTTAAGGGGTCACGCCTAGTTGGCTGGCGTGATTTTCGGGAATTATTTGTGGAAAATCTAATGTATATTTTTTACAACTATTTGCTTCATTTAAAAGTACATATATTCAGCAACTGTCAGTAATTTTATTATAGAAAAATATTAAAAAATGAATGAATAACAGCCACTCTCCCGGAAACTATTTTTTTTGCGGTGAGCACGATTTCTCAGAGCCGGATCATCTGATATCGAAAAGTGAAGAAGATTCTATTAGTATATGAGTTTATCTAGTTCGTGAACGAAGGATTTTTAAAAAAAATGATTTCAGAAAAAATGGCACTCGTTTACCGCGAAATCGTGATTTTTCGATGTCTGAATTATTCGATTTTCGTGAATTAAAAATAGAGTTTTCATCAAAAACAAAAATCCTTCGTTCACGAACTAGATAAACTCGTATACTAATAGAATCTTCTTCACTTTTCGATATCAGATGATCCGGCTCTGAGAAATCGTGCTCACCGCAAAAACAAATAGTTTCCGGGAGATTGGCTGTTATTCATTCATTTTTTAATATTTTTCTATAATAAAATTATTGAGAGTTGCTCAATATATGTACTTTTAAAATAAGCAAATAGTTGTAAAAAATATACATTAGATTTTCCACAAAAAATTCCCGAAAATCACGCCCGCCAACTAGGCATGACCCCTTAATAAATATCAGACGAGGCGGGCTCGCGTTACACGCGTCAAAACACTGCTCGAAATGTCCATAGCTGGGCCCCGGTTAAAGAATTAACTGACATCCACGCGCTACGAGGCACCGTCGACGTGCCAATCAACGTTGCTCAATGTTAGCCAAGTGTAATCGATTTACAGGGAATTATGTGGCGAGTTCGATTGCATGGGAAACTTCGTTCCGTCAACGAAACTGCGTCGGCAACTTTTATTGCCTGCCAGCCGGGGAATTGGAATTTGGCGCGAACGAGCGAGGTTGTCGGGTTAAAATAAAAAAAAGAAACACCAACCACGATTACCATAAAAATGGATGTATCGAAATTCAACGTCCACGTTGCTTTCGCCCATGATTCCATCTCGAGCGAGAAAAATTGCCGCACGTCGTGGAGTTTCGCACGATTCGTTGATATTTTGTCACTGGGGGGCAACGAAAATTCTTCGCTCGCGATCCGATTAAGGGGTCATTCTGGTTAGCGCGCCGATAAATTCAGCGATTTTCAGGAATTTATTGCGAAGACAGGAATTATAGTAATGGAATAAAACTTTTTTCTATTGATTAAACTACATTTCTACGGTAAATAAAAAATATAAAAGTTATAAAATTATTGCTTTTAAAATGGTTTTGATGGCGATTTTGATGACACGTTAAAAAATTCATGCCTCGCTCGTGCAGGTGATTTCAGCAGTTGAACTTACTTGAAACTAGGGCTGGGACTATTCGAATAATTTAATATTCGAATATTTTACAAGTATTCGAATAATTTAATATTCGAATATTTTACAAGTATTCGAATAATACGAATAAACTTCGAATATTTCAGTATTCGAATGTTATTATTCGAATACTATTCGAATACTGCTATATTCGAGTACTGCTATATTCGAATATTGATGTATTCGAATAGTATGGTGTGAAGTGGGTCAAAATTAGCGTACAAGATTTCACCCTGACAAATGAATCTAAAGAACTTGATTTATAATTCACACCATACTATTCGAATATATCAGTATTCGAATACTTTAATATTCGAATAGTATTCGAATACTTTAATATTCGAATTGTATTCGAATACTTTATTATTCGAATAGTATTCGAATACTTTATTATTCGAATAGTATTCGAATACTTGGATATTCGAATTATATTCGCCAAATAATTGAGCAACTGAAGTATTCGAATATTCGAATACCGAAATATTCGACAAATAGTCCCAGCCCTACTTGAAACCAAAAATACAAACAGATTCTTGATCAGTATGACAGTCGCTACGGCCCGTACTAGAATAAATAATTTATCCTTAAAATTAACAAAATCGCGGTCAAAATACAAGAATCAATGTATTTCGGCTGTGTTTTCTGTGCTATTTTCGATTTTAAAAGTAGGTTAGACTCAACAGAAATACTTGATTCTAGTACCGGCCAGAGGCACAGGTGTGCAGAATAAGCAGTTCAATTTATAAAGTAATCGGTTCGATAGATTTTGAGATTTTGCATGCACCATGTGAAAAAATGTCGTTTCGAGAAAAACGCGTTCAAAGTTTTTATGTATCGTGGTCGAGGCTCTGCGCTCCCTACAAAATACCTACGTAGAAGCTAAAATAATTAGAATTTTTCAATGAAAATTTAACAGTACATTCTTGAGGATATCTACTTTCGAAAAATGTTATAAAAAAAAATCGATTTTTTCAAATCGTCTCACCAGAATGACCCCTTAAGTTACAGCCTCGATGCTTTCATTCCGGGCGTTTAAGAGCGACGAAAATTTAAGGCCACCGCACTCGCATCGATATTAAATTCCTCGGGTTTACCTCGGCCACTCCGCGAAGGTGATGCGCGAGGGAGAAAGGACGTGGAAAACTGTGAAGTTCGTCGGACAAAGTGGATGCGCCAGCCTCGCGCGGGTAACATTAGGTATTCAAAGCACCATCGTTTCAAACGCTCGAATTTTCCACCTCGAATTTCATTTCGCCGGTGTGACTGCATCCTCCGCGAATAAAGGGCGAGTGGTATCGACTCTCGTATAGGAAACATCAAACGTTCTCCTGCTCTGTGCTCGATCGCGATTATTGAAAATAAAGCGCAAAGGGTCGGCGCCGTGTTCTGGAAACGGTTGGTTAATATTTCTCCAACTTTCCACGGCACAGTCGCCGCGGAACCGTGCACTTTGACCTCCACTGCGGTGGAATATTAAACTATCCAGTAATTAATCGCTCCCGCGGTTACTCCCAAAGTCGTTCGAACGCGCCGCGGCGCAGACGAGCGAGTTTAAGGGGCAGGATACACCTAGGAGGCGGAAAAGTGAGCTAAAAACATATAATAGTCGACTTCTGTGTTGAATGCCCGGCAATTTTTGAAAAATTGAATAAAACAAAAATCGGCTGCGACAAGTACAAACTTTTTTAGTCTACTTTAAGAAGAATTCTTCCTTTTTTGGTTTGAGATGTCCTTCTCCGAATGTTTTAATGAAAATTTCATATTTTATAGGCAAAAGTATGAAATTTCTTTCTCGTGAAATTTTTAACATTTCCCCACCGAAAAAAGATTACTCAAATCCATCTTACTTTCTCGCTTCCTAGGTGCACTTATGTTGCTTGTTAATTTGAAAACGATCGGGCCAACCTCCTCGAGGAAGCTTAACACTATTCCTACCGACACATTTCACGTGATTTGACCGGTCGCGTTAGGTAAGACAGACTACAAATTTTTCTCAGAAAATAAACAACAGAACAAGAAGTGAATATTCAAAAATGTATTATACGTATATTTGAGGCACAGTCGTGAAGTTTAAAGGCGATTCAATTATTTATTTATTTATTTATTTATCATACGGGAAATCCCATGGTATACGAAAAGAATATATAACAACAAAAAAAACTAGTGAAATTTACATAGAATCTGAAGACAAAATCAGCAACAAATTAATACTTAGTATATAGCAAAAAACCGTTATAACCTTGCAAAACAGATACACTACGTTATACCACTCTAAATAATAAAATTATAATTTCGACCGCAAAATTTCTTTAAAATATTAAAATATGATTAAATAAAATTTAATTGACCGAAACTGTGCGCCGAGATCATATTTTAATGTTATACCACTCTGGTTATAATCAATCCTGTGAAGTAACATCCTAAACGAATTAAGGGAGCACAGGAAGGGGTCGTACTGCTAAAATGTTGATTCACAGTACTCATTGCCCAATTACGTTGTATATAGGAAATTCTAATTTACATTTTAAAAACGGTCTTTTTCACCGGTCCGTGGTAGGAACAGTGTTAATGAAATTTCCCGCAGTGGCACGCGCTTTAGCCGAGCCTCGCGTTTTCACCATTTTGTGTTTAATTTGGTGAAATAAAGACGGGAAATAAATAAAATAAAATATAGACCATTCCTCAATTGAAACCGTCAAAGTAGACGGTGGCAATTTACTCGAAACGCTTCCTCGCGCCTCGACAATGAGCCACGCTCGGCGGACCGCCTGGCAATGCTACTGCAAGTAGTGCGGCCCCGTATGCAGTCAGCCCCTCGAAAGATCCGCGCTCGGGACGCAATTAACCGAGCCCTTTCCACTTATCCCTCGGCGTTACTTGCAACCACCATTCATTCGATTCGAAGGTGCATTGAGTTTCGAAACGGCAACTCGACCAGCTCCAACTGCCGTCATGAATTATTCAAAGAGTGGGAAAAAATTGTTATCCGCTGGCTCGCGACAGCTACCAACAGCATTGTATATAGAGCTCGCGCATTTCACCCGTGCGCGGGACTGAAGCAAAATCGTTATTGAATATCGCGGCCATTTCTCGCCTTAACGAGAGTCTGAAAACTCCGGCGGAAGTGTAGCCAACAATGCTTCTTTCACGCAACGACGCTATCGCCTCGCCCGCGGGCGCCAAGACGAGCCCCCGGGGACGTGAAATTAATCTGGCAATTTGTAGAGGCCGAGAATTACGGGGAGGAAGTTTCGAGGGTCAGAGATCTCGGGGCGGTTCTGGAACGCCTGGATCGCCGCGCCCGTGCAATTTTCTTACCGGAATAGGAGCAATGTAACTTCCACCGGTGCTCGAAACAAAAAACTCGCTCGCCCCTCGAGTGGCATTAAACAGAAGAAAGGAAAGTGTCGTCGCGAACGAAGAGATTTTGTCTCGAGACTTCGTCGCGCAACGAACGAATCATCGAAACGTCCCACTCGCTTTTCGTTCTAATATCGCGCACGGTCTCGCGAGAAGTTACACTTACTCCCCCCTCGCTCGATAAGCTTATGGATTTTTACGAGTGTCCTTGGGAGTTCGCACTAAAATTTTAGCACGAGAGAGACGAAGGACGGGGGCTTTTATTCGCCTGCTCGGTGCCGTTCATCGCGCGAGCTTCTCGCGCTTATTACACTGGGAACAGGGGAAGGGGTGGCGGGAAATCGCGCGGAAAAATTCGATTTCGACGGCGGGCCGCGTGAAGCGATCGCGTCGCGGGAGACAGTCGACCGCGGCAACGCTTCCAAATCGATGTTTTATGTCCCCGGCGTCGCGTTTCCAACTACTCCCCGCCGATTCCAATCTCGCCGCGTTCTTCACCCTTTAGTTCTTCACCACGTACGCGAGAGCGAGCTCACCCGGAGCTTTCGCAGCTGTCGCAGCCACCACCGGGCCAAATATGAAATCGCGTTTACCGGCGTTTCACACGGAGAGATGTCCCCGTCCACTCGAGGACCCAATATCGGCTGGAGATCCTCGAACGCTGGTCAAATAAGGGGAATTACACTGTGCACACGGGCCGGGGAAAAGTTTGATGACCTGGTGGGCGGCGGTTAATCGGGGAACTGTGGGCTGACGCTTGTAATTTCGCAAGTGTAGGGAAAATCTCGGAGTTGTCGGTGCGCCTGGCATGAAATGCATATTTAAATTAAAACACTGATATTATTTATTTTATCGGAACGAATCTAACGTATTCGGAGCTTCATGGTGATTCAGAAAAACTGGTTTATATTTGCTGAAAATTGGCTTGAAAAATTAAGTCATGAGAAGTGACCATTTCTCCCGAGATGCTATTCGACGCTCGGAGGGATGATAATTTATTATTCACGAAGGAAATAACAAGGAAGATAGCAAAATTATTTACAGCTACAGATTTATTGAAATTTTATTTGTTTACGGCAAACATGTAAAGAACACGCGAAACAAAAAGTGCTAGCAGAGTAAATGAATACAAACGTGACATATAAATAATAAAATAAATAAACAGAAATAATAAAATATAATCCCTAGCTGAATATTGTATATTTAACAGGTAGATTAAATGTTCATAAATGAGTCATCTCTCAACTACAATTTGAAAGTGAACCATTTTATCCCAATGAGAACTGTAGGTACTAGTGGTGGAGAACTATCGATAATACTTACGATAGTTATCGATGGTTCTCACTACCGAAATTTGTAATAATATTAGAAATTAAATTTGGGATTCTGAATTTCAGCTGTTATTATTTTTTAATTGACTAACCTTAATAGTGGTGGAGAACTATCGATGGTACTTACGATAGTTATCGATGGTTCTCACTACCGAAATTTTTAATAATATTACAAATTAAATTTGGGATTCTGAATTTCAGCTGTAATTATTTTTTAATTGACTAACCTTAATAGTGGTGGAGAACTATCGATGGTACTTACGATAGTTATCGATGGTTCTCACTACCGAAATTTGTAATAATATTACAAATTAAATTTGGGATTCTGATTATTTTTCAATTGACTAACCAACGATTTTCAATACCGATAATTATCGATATTGAAAATAACCCATCTATAGTTTTCGATAGTGAGATGTAATAATATTACAAATTAAATTTGGGATTCTGATTATCTTTCAATTGACTAACCTTCGATTTCAATACCGATAATTATCGATAGTGAAAATAAGTCATCTATAGTTTTCGATAGTGAGAACCATCGATAACTATTGTAAGTACCATCGATAGTTCTCCACCACTAGTAGATACCACCTCTTTCTGCAGGGCGAAATAGCCCTTTCGTTAGCTTTGAAAGGAAGGGTTAATATTGTAAAATACTTTGGCTACATTGTCCCTCAATATCTCTAGTATCTTATTATCCAAACCATTAAACGAAAATTACCTTTAACGCGTTCTTACGTAGGTATAGAACGTGAAATATAGCAACTGTACAAACTCCCCTGCCCCACCGACAGCCCCGGGATTCACCCTATCAAACGGAGCAGGGAATATTCAGAATTGGAGGGAACAGTGAGCTGGATTTAGTGGCGAGTTCGCGGGACGTTGGAACTGAGAGTCGCGCCGTTAGCGTGCAAGGGGTTAACGCCGGCGAAAAATGGGCTTTCCCCGCGATTCCAGAAGAATTCAGGCCACGAAGAGGGCTTGCCAGACCCGGCTACGCAACCTCGTGCAGCCATTTCGGAAGGAATTACGACGCACGGACACGTAGCATGCAAATCACCGTGCAGCCTTTCCGTCGGCTATTATGCATTCGCCACGGGGTGTGTTTATTAGTTGCGTTCGATAAGCTCCCGACAGGCGGGGCAACTTTTTATTAGACCCTCCTTCGAGCTCCTCCGAGGAGAATGGGGAACCGGGGAGGGGGGAGGGGGGAGGAAGGAGCGAAAGGAGCGCAGGAAGAAAGTCCATTTCCTTTTCATCGAATTTCAGGATACTTGCTACTGGGACGGGGGAGGCGAAGGGATTACAGGGAGATAGCGGGGGCGCTATCAAAACGGCACAGGCGGAGGGGTTGAATTAGACGCGGAGAAATTCAACGGGTGACGGGTTCTCAGATAAGGGCGTCCCTGTCGGGCGTACAGCCGGTCGTAATATGCGAAATAGGGCAGCGACGCCCTGGATAAACTGATTATCTGCGCGCACGGTCGCCATCTTTTGTCCGCCAGCTCGAAAAACACACGCTGGCCCTCGGCATAGCGCCTCGACGAGAAATAATTACTAAACGGAGATCCGCCTGGACACCATTCGAGGGACAAACTGCTAAACGTGGCCTTTGCTACCTCTTACAGGGCTGTACTTACTTGGTCACACGTATAGATAGGGGAAACTCGGATAAAACCGGGTACCACGTTAATAAAGAAAGGAAACCACCAAATTAGACGAAAGACCGAAGGATACTAATGACAGCAGTGATGATGAAAACGGTAAAGACATTTTCATTTATTGCCAAGAATCCTGTGGTTCGTCAAAAATTAATAATGGTCGGGTGCATTGTACAGCTTGTTCTAAGTAGGCTAAGTTGTAGTCGTGGAGAACTATCGATGGTACTTACGATAGTAATCGATGGTTCTCACTATCGAAATTTCTAATAATATTAGAAATTAAATTTGGGGTCTGAATTTCAGCTGTTATTATTTTTCAATTGACTCACCTACGATTTTCAATACCGATAATTATCGATAGTGAAAATAAGCCATCTATAGTTTTCGATAGTGAGATGTAATAATATTACAAATTAAATTTGGGATTCTGATTATTTTTCAATTGACTAACCTACGATTTTCAATAGCGATAATTACCGATAGTGAAAATAAGCCATCTATAGTTTTCGATAGTGAGATGTAATAATATTAAAAATTCAATTTGGGATTTTGATTATTTTTCAGTTGACTAACCTACGATTTTCAATACCGATAATTATCGATAGTGAAAATAAGCCATCTATAGTTTTCGATA
Organism: Andrena bicolor; assembly: GCA_960531205.1. NCBI lineage: Eukaryota > Metazoa > Arthropoda > Insecta > Hymenoptera > Andrenidae > Andrena > Andrena bicolor. The sequence continues at coordinate 1,739,224 of OY482666.1, forward strand.
GTGAGATGTAATAATATTACAAATTAAATTTTGGATTCTGATTATTTTTCAATTGACTAACTTAAGATTTTCAATACCGATAATTATCGATAGTGAAAATAAGCTATCTATAGTTTTCGATAGTGAGAACCATCGATAACTATCGTAAGTACCATCGATAGTTCTCCACCACTACTAAGTTGCACTGATTGCGGGACTGAAGAATTGGATGACTTCTGTTGTTACAGGTGCTAGAGCCAGAATCCAGTGTAACAAAATTTATGACAGTATAAAACCAACTTCAAAAAAATAAAATTGCACTAAAGAGTAAGAAATAATTTTTTCCCTTGTTTAATCTATGACTCCCATATTTTCTAAGTCGGCGCCTCATCATTTTCACTGTGTAAATCTGGTACCGATTTAAAAAATTGAGAGAGGTAGTTTAAATAAGGGAAAAAAATATTCTTCACTTTTCAGTGCATTGTTATTGTTTCTAAAATCGGTTTTATACTGTTATAATTTTTTTTACTGCTTATAAGTACCCTTAAAGTTCCGAAAGAATTAGCGCATTGGTATATTTGCAAAAAATTCCTAAAAATTGATACAAAAATACTTCTCCCCCCAACGTCTCGATTTTTGCCCCGGCCTTCACACTGTTTCTTTCCCATAACGCAAAACTATTTAAGAAAATAATACCTCGATGCAACTTCTCTGTTTTGGTAGCTCTAGGACCTCCGACAACTAGTGGCCCGAGAGTACACACCCTAAATACGTCCCCAGGCGTTTCACTTGCCACCGAAGCACTCATTAAAGCCCCCGCTGCTTTTACGAGGTAAAAGCATCGAAGTAATAATAATAATAAGTCCCTATATCTCGGCAACGGCCTATACCCCCGGTGTCCTCGTCTTATCGGACGTCGTAACTTCCTCCGAAGTTACGCGACGCCCCCGAAAAGGGCTCGCCAGTGAAATTCCCTGTCACTGCTCGCTCTCGAGTCCCATTAGAAACCTGGTACCTCGCGAGAGTTCGCCTCAACCGCTGCATGTATTTTTAATGAAAGAGAACTCGCTGATCGACTTTAATCCGGGTGCACGGGGCGCTCGAAAACTTCGCAGAACCGAAAACGAACGACGCTCTAACGAGTGTCTAATGGAACTTTCAGGTTGCCGGACTCTGTCAGAGCCAAATAACACTAGGTTCTGGCTAAGCCGCCGATTACGAGGGTTCCCTGACTGCACTTGCCGTAACAGTTCCGGGGATGATCCTAGCGTGTGGTTGGAAAAGGAGTTAAACAGTCTACGTGTAGATCCTGAAGATAATACTGGAATAATAGGGAAGTGGAGGGTCGGTCAAAGAGAACAGAAATGAGGCAAAGTGAAAGATAGATTATGGAAGTAGGTTTAGGTGTTGGGCCCAGAGAGGGCCTGTGGACCCAGCGCCATGTTCTGTGTCTTGCAGAAATATATATAGTGGTGCGTAACACAGTATCCTTGAGGATAAAAAACGCCACATGTCTTCTTCGTCAGTTTTTGCAGAATTATACTTATTGAGTCTTATTCTTGCACACCTAAGAGCCTTAAGGGGAGGTTCCGCCCCTTAAAGTATGGTGGCTTGCAGAGATAGGGTGACTCTTCAGGGACCCAGTCAAGTTGTGTGTAAAGCAACACGCTTGAAGGTGCAAGTATCACCAACTGTGTTATTCATTACCATTACACGGCTAAATTTATTGGGTCCTATACCCACATCCAAAAAGCAGAGAGAGAGAGAGAGAGAGAGAGAGGGAAAGAAATTTTCTAACGAAGAAATCTGCAAATGTCGCAGGTGCATTGAATTCCTATTGAATATTCTAAGACGCGGAAGTTCCGCGTTCAAAGAACAAATATCAGGAGACCGAGGAGGCACATTAAGGTCGTCGCTGAAGGTTTCCTCTTTTACATTCGCGTTCTCGAGCGAGGCACCGCGCCATTTATCACGCTTCAACGTGTTCGCGTTGCATAACGACGGAATTAGGGGAGAGTGGGGGCGGGAAAGTGGATCCAGCGTGACAATGCGAGGGGACAAATTTTCCGAGGGATCCCTGGCTGTCTCGCGGAATATAAAAGGCCCCGGTAGCTTCCAGGGGATGCGCATCGGCTCCGCCGTGGCTCTCGCTCCTTTTCGAGAGGTGCAACAGGTTCGACGCGTACTTCTTTCTCCCTTGTGTCTGCTTCCCCTTGGTCCGCGAGGAGTAGATTCCCTTGGAAAACGACACGTTTCTTCTAGCCAAGCGGTTGGGTACTGCCAGTTTGCGCTACTCTGGGCCCTTCAACGAAGTATATATAGTAAAGTCATTACTATATAAGATTGTTACCAATTCTCACGGAGACACTTGATATTATGTTTTGCGGTTATGTTTAGTTTAGTTAACCTAGTTATCTATTTTATCGAATAAGTCATTTAATTGTTCAGACTCTGTTATTTGTATCTGTCTTGTTTTGAAAACCATGGGGTTTCCCCGTAAAATTAATAATAATAATAATAATAATCTTTGTTTGGAACGTCTTTAGTCAGTAATGCCTCTGTCCTACGTCTTTTAATTTTAATTTTAATTTTAATTTTAATTTTAATTTTAATTTTAATTTTAATTTTAACTTTCACACTGTTTCTATGTATCTTTACTAATTTTATATCGTAAATTAAAGGGTCTTTGAAAGTGGAATAAATGAAGAATAATAATAACACTATTTACTACGTCGAGAATGAATCAAAGAGTTTACTACTTAATAGTATTTCTTTGAAATGGATGTGTACAGTGAATCAAGTGGATTTGTTTCTGAAATCTATGCGAGGACAAATATCCCAGCTGAAGAGGGCCACTAGAGTTACTGATCGACGCAGGATTCGTTAGCAAGGATATCGACAGTCCCTCGCTTCTCTTAATCTTCATTTACCCTGCAATTTGTCGTTTAATCGAACGGAACGAGGCCCCGCGTCGCTCAGCCCCCTCCTCCTATCCGCCCCATTATTAATCAATGGCATTTTCATTAATTCTTATTCCCGCCCCCGCCCTCTCCCTCGTATTTTCGCATTCAATCACGAATTATTTAATCGAGTTTCGATCGAAGGCGAAAATAGTCGTCGCCCTTTCGTAGCCGCGAGTGATTCCTATTTAACGCGGGGGACGATGAAATTAGCGAGCAGACGAGTGTTAAGAGGGGAATCCACCGGGAAGCTATATAAGCTAAGCTATGCGATGCTGTGCTATGACATGCTACGTTTTAAAAAAATTAGCTTGAATACATTCTTATGGAACCTAGTGGTGGAGAACTATCGATGGTACTTCCGATAGTTATCGATGGTTCTCACTATCGAAATTTTTAATAATACTACAAATTAAATTTGGGATTCTGAATTTCATTTTCAGCTGTTATTAATTTTGAATTGACTAACCTACGATTTTCAATAGCGATAATTATCGATAGTGAAAATAAGCCATCTATAGTTTTCGATAGTGAAAATAAGCCATCTATAGTTTTCGATAGAGCAAAAATAAGCCATCTATAGTTTTCGATAGTGAAAATAAGCCATCTATAGTTTTCGATGGTGAAAATAAGCCATCTATAGTTTTAGATAGTGAAAATAAGCCATCTATAGTTTTCGATAGAGCAAAAATAAGCCATCTATAGTTTTCGATAGTGAAAATAAGCCATCTATAGTTTTCGATAGAGCAAAAATAATCCATCTATAGTTTTCGATAGTGAAAATAAGCCATCTATAGTTTTCGATAGAGCAAAAATAAGCCATCTATAGTTTTCGATAGTGAAAATAAGCCATCTATAGTTTTCGATAGTGAGCTGTAATAATATTACAAATTAAATTTGGGATTTTGATTATTTTTCAATTAACTAACCTTCGATTTCAATACCGATAATTACCGATAGTGAAAATAAGCCATCTATAGTTTTCGATAGTGAGATGTAATAATATTACAAATTAAATTTTGGATTCTGATTATTTTTGAATTTACCAACCTACGATTTTCAATACCGATAATTATCAATAGTGAAAATAAGCCATCTATTGTTTTCGATAGTGAGATGTAATAATATTACAAATTAAATTTGGGATTCTAATTATTTTTCAATTGACTAACCTTCGATTTCAATACCGATAATTACCGATAGTGAAAATAAGCCATCTATAGTTTTCGATAGTGAGAACCATCGATAACTATCGTAAGTACCATCGATAGTTCTCCACCACTAAATTGGAACCGTTTCCACCAAAAGCTAAGCTAAAACATTGCATCGCATAGCTTAGCTTAGCTTCGCGGCGGATTCCCGGCTTTAATCTAAAAGAGGATACACCTGGGCACGAATGACACGCGATCGTCCCCCGATTTCGTCGCAACCCCTCTTTAAACGCCCCCTGCCCTTTAAAGCGGATTTCCCGATGCGAAATTCTAGCGTATTGTCGATAGTTCCAGCGAATGCAAAGAGACGAACGAAACGCCGAATAGCTTCCACGGAATTACGTTCTTTCGAGGATCTCGTCCCCTACACCATGCCCGTCCCTTTTCCGCCCACGAATCTGTTGATCGAACGTCCATCTAGTTTCCCTAAGAGCAGATACGTGTCGATGCAAGGAATACGTTTTCATATTTATTCATGGAGTGTCAAGCTGCTTGACGCTCATTCGAAATTTGCCACGAGCAGATGAGACAGGCGAAGGGATGTCCTTCGTCGTGAATATTCGCGTCAGAACTGATTACGGAGCCTGAATTTCTCTCTTGAAATATTCTAACGATATATTTAAGAATCTCACGTGTACTAGTGGAAGTGGGAATGCTTTGTGCGTTTACTGTTAGAGGCGACGGAACTACAAGGGTAGAAGCGAACGCGGCACCTGTCCGAGACTTAGGACTTCCGCAAGCGAGAAATGTCGTCGCCCGCGCACCGACACACGTGGCTCCTCCCACTCCCACTACCATGTTTTGTCAAACTTTAAAAAATATTTTTATATTCAATAAAGACCGCTTAGTCAACATACCAAATATCAACATTCTATATTTAATACTTTTCGCATAAAAAATTGATGAAAAATCGAACATTTTTTCACCCAACAAGGTAGAAACCTCCCTTAAGCGCACGAAGCAATGGAATTCGATTCAATCAGCGCGGTACAGTATAGTGGTGGAGAACTATCGATGGTACTTACGATAGTTATCGATGGTTCTCACTATCGATAATTATCGGTATTGAAAATCGTAGGTTAGTCAATTGAAAAATAATAACAGCTGAAATTCAGAATCCCAAATTTAATTTGTAATATTATTAAAAATTTCGATAGTGAGAACTATCGATAACTATCGTAAGTACCATCTATAGTTCTCCACCACTAATTTTCACTATCAATAATTTTCAGTATTGAAAATCGTAGGTTAGTCAATTGAAAAATAATCAGAATCCCAAATTTAATTTGTAATATTATTACATCTCACTATCGAAAACTATAGATGGCTTATTTTCACTATCGATAATTATCGGTATTGAAAATCATAGTTAGTCAATTAAAAAATAATAACAGCTGAAATTCAGAATCCCAAATTTAATTTGTAATATTATTAAAAATTTCGATATTGAGAACCATCGATAACTATCGTAATTACCATCGATAGTTCTCCACCACTAGTACAGTATATTAAAACACTTCGAAACACGTTTCCCCTATCAATTCTCCCACGAATCCCAACAATATCAATGCAAAATATATCGCAGATATATTATGCAAGTTTCTGGAAGTTCATAAATGTACTCACCCCTCGCTCCTCCGACTTAATCCCCGCAGATGCCGCGTCGAAGGTCCCCGAGGCATCCTGCCGCGTGCTAATCCGATCCTAGGCTCCTCCGGATGACCAAACACTCCGCGCTCGAGTCACAGACAGCCGTACACACCGCGCGAAGGTAAGGGAACCGTGGCACGCGTCCTCCACACCGCGTAGATGTTATCAATTCTGGAGGTGAAACGCGACTGACGCGACGCGCGATAATTCAAAGCCACCCACGATTTGCGGCGAGGCGAGGAGAGAGGAAAAAAACAGCCTGCCGCGTATTGGTTCGAAGACGTAAACGACATTCGGCCGACCCGGCCGTCACGTGCTTAGATTCCTTGCTCCACCCTCTCCCGATCGTCGGACGTTTAATCGATACCGGGGGTAATTTATGGCGTCGATAACCGCGGGGGATCGCGCTCCATCGGCCTGTTTCCTCCATTGCTACCTGTAATCGTAAATTCGTTAGTTTATTAGCGCGGTTCTGGAGTTTCTTTCTCGTTTCTGGGATAATTGCAGCTGCTACAGGTAAATGGAGGAGATACAGGATGATTAAACACTCCACTTTATCAGTGCTCTCGAATGAGTCCCGCAGAGGTTTTCGCGGTGTTTGTTTTGGACAAACGCGGCGGGCTACCTATGCACAGGTTTGATCGTTGCCGAGCTTTGACTTCATTAAATACCAGCAAAAAAGAATAATTAATAGGGATTAGTTTTATATCTGTTTTGTTAAGTAATTTTTTATGTCATTTTGGAAATGTCACCTTTGAATAACAAACATTTATAAGTATCCTCTGTAAGTAAAAATCAAGCTGATATCTGATCGGGTTTAAGAGGTGTTAAGGAGCCCGAGAAAAATACGTTTCGCCTCTTTTCGTCGCCTTGAGGATGGGACTTCAAAAATTCCCTTCGTATCGAGCACGTACGCGGTGAAAGGAATATACTCTCCGAATTTCAAGTGGCACGGTGACACAACAATTTTAAATATATACAGATTGAATGATAATAACGATTAGGGACGAATACAGGGAAATCTGAAGAGTCTGGAGCTTGATTTATCGGGGAAATAGAATGAGAAGCTGAGGTCGCGAGGGAACGAGCGACGATAATCAATGAAATCGCGATAAATTAAAGCCAATGAAACGGGACAACGGAGTCGTGCCATACTCACGCAGCCAATAATTCGGGTTTGTGTTGACTCTGAAGGGAGCGCGGGGGATGAAGCGATACGGCCAACCCTCGACACCTCGCGCCTACAAGGGGCTGTTTATATGGCAGTTGGATATCGAGAGATATCGAAGGGGCAGGCACATACGCGTGTGCAGCATATTCGGCAGCGCCTTCCTTCAGTCACGATGTTTCTACCGTCTGAGTCAACAGATCGCTTAACAGAGCGAGATTCGACAGCCAAGAATCACTATCCAGCGAGAGCTTTCGATATGCCAAAAAGTGTTGCTATCGTTAGACATGAAGGCTAAGTGGGAACAAAGAGGAATATCACAAAACAGCGTAATCGAGAAAATTCAGCTTTAATACTTTAGTCTATCAGTAAAAAAAAACAAGGTTCGATGAATTTAATTTTCTTCTTAAATAATTTCATGGTTTTACGGTGCATTAGTGGTGGAGAACTATCGATGGTACTTACGATAGTTATCGATGGTTCTCACTATCGAAAACTATAGATGGCTTATTTTCACTATCGATAATTATCGATATTGAAAATCGTAGGTTAGTCAGTTGAAAAATAATACCAGCTGAAATTCAGAATCCCAAATTTAATTTGTAATTAGTGGTGGAGAACTATCGATGGTACTTACGATAGTTATCAATGGTTATCACTATCGAAATTTGTAATAATGTTAGAAATTAAATTTGGGATTCTGAAATATTTATTTATTTATTTATTTATTTATTTAAATAATTTCAGCTGTTATTATTTTTCAATTGACTAACCTACGATTTTCAATACCGATAATAAAAAAATTTATTAATAAAATTAAAAAATTTGAATTTTTGGATTTATGAAAAATATTATCGATAGTGAAAATAAGCCATCTCTAGTTTTCGATAGTGAGAACCATCGATAACTATCGTAAGTACCATCGATAGTTCTCCACCACTAGTTTATTTATTAAAAGATTCTCACTATCGAAAGTTGTAATAATATTAGAAATTAAATTTGGGATTCTGATTATTTTTCAGTTGACTAACCTACGATTTTCAATACCGATAATTATCGATAGTGAAAATAAGCCATCTATAGTTTTCGATAGTGAGGTGTAATAATATTAGAAATTAAATTTGGGATTCTGATTATTTTTCAGTTGACTAACCTACGATTTTCAATACCGATAATTATCGATAGTGAAAATAAGCCATCTATAGTTTTCGATAGTGAGAACCATCGATAGTTCTCCACCAGTGAGTGCACAGTGGAAATTTCATGTTTTCAACCATTATAACAAATCTTCAACGTTATCTTACAGGGGTGTTTGACCTTTACAACAAAATATGCTACAAATCGTAAAATCACGAAAACTCAACATTCTCAGTTCCCCCTTTACCTTCGCATCAAACACCCTCTCCTTCATCTATAACTGAATGAACCAGGTAGTTCGATTCGTAATTGAAGATACTCCATACGCTGCTTACCGGACGAAAGAAACAAAGAAACAACAGGATCGCCACAAAGGGCGGTTGCTGTTTGCGCCGGGACGACGAGAGACTAGAAAAATCCTCATTATCGTGGACGATGCGACGTGAAAAGTAACGAGCAGCGAGGGGGACCAGTGGCGACCACCCCCCTTCTGCCCTGTTCGTTCGGAATAAATACCGTTAAGAGAATAATCTGAAAGGCGAGGCAGGAGACGAGGAAGGATCCCGTGGAAAGCAGCAGGTCGTTGCCGAGAGCGTGGTCGGCCGCTCGCGATCCAGCCGCTCTTTTTTCGAGGGAGCACCGGCTAAGGGGTAGGGAATCGGTCGGGAGGAGGGTGGCGGGATGCTGAGAGGGACAGAGACGGCGAGTGACTCGAAGAGGGCTGGAGGGGATGTCGGAGGGGGTGCGAGGAGGCTGTGCTCGGGGTGCGGAAGAGTCAGTGCGCGGCGAGGCGCGCCAGCTGCCGCACGTCATGATTCTACCCCAGGTGAGCAACGAACTTACCCTGAAACGCCAGCACGCTCTCTCCCCGAGTCGACACGGGAACGCCGAAATTCGTGAACCGTCTCAATGTATACACGCACAGAATTGCGGGTGGAAGGAATCTAGTGATGAAGCATAACCGTCGATCGTGTTCAATAACCAATCCGTCACGTCGGTGGGCCCAGAGAGGCCGGAAAATCGCTGGCCCTAAATTGAGAATCGACGATCAAGTGCGCCAACGGTGATCGTCCCACGTCGCCGTCTCGGATCTAGCAATCTTACTTCCACCCCCAATCACGCGCAGCATCCCGAGAAACGATCATCCCTTCACGCTCCATCGTGCATGAAAACACAGTGGCCGGCAAAGGCAGTCCCCTCCGCGCGTCGCTCGACTCACAGCACGATATTCAAAACGCATGATTTTACTCCTCGACCCCCTCTATGTCTGTGTTCCGACCGGCCCCGCCGTCGCCCCTAGTTCTTCGTACAACGTAAACGTGTCTCTCCGGTGTACGTCGCCGACGAGTGGTCGCCGGGAGCGCCCGCCGTCGGAACGGGGCTCCTTCAGGATTATCGGTAACAGCGGTGATCGACGCGATGGCACCGAGCGCCAAGTGGTTTGGTTGATCGAGGAATCGACGTGCATCGATCGCGGCCACGAGGACCAACATATTCCAGCTGTAAGAGTGCCGCGGCGAGAGAGAAAGAAAAAGTACGTGCTTCCCGACGGTTGTTGTTCCCACGGCGCGTCCGCGCTGCCGCGGGCCCGGAACTTTTTCCACGACTCCGTTGGCTCGCTTTTACGCGGCAGCGCGGTGTTGCGCGACAACGTCGCCCGCCCCTAACCGCGTCCGACGTCCACCGGCGTAAAGCCACTTCGCGCGCTGCAAAACAAACTTTATCTCTCGGCTCACTTAACGCGCCACGCTTTGTTTGCCCCGCCGGTAATTGATAGCCCGTCCAATCGTGAATTAATCTTTTACACGCGGCCGAGCGTGGCGGGGATCTACCAATCGCGAGAACCGGTGCAGTAGAATACTTATCCGAAGTCGGTTGGCTTGGATCTTGTTTTGGGATTGGGAAACTATCAGGGGGACACTTTAAATTTTTTATTTTTATTTTATTTATTCTGTTTACGGGACAAGCCCATTGATAACAAAGAATATAATGTTTGCATAGGCAGAGCAGCAGTAATGAGTGCGCAAACGATTTATGTGGAAACAGTAGTAGCAGTTATAATAGTTCTGGGGTAACAGAGAGTACGTCGCGTATGTGTAGATAGCCTCGGTTAGCTAATGCCACTGGAAGCCAGGGCTCTCTGAATATTAGTTTTGAAGCAAGAGAGGGAATCAGCAAAAAAATCAATGTCACCATGGTGTCTATTGGCAATGCCGCATATTCTGTGAAAGGGATCCACGTGTCCGACCCAGGAGGAGTAGTCTGGAGAATTAAAAAGGGGTGCCCGCCTAGTAGCGCGCATGGGAACATTGAAGTTGACTAATGCCACGACACTGGGGTTGCCAACCAACCCGTTCAGAATCCAGAATTAGTGATTCGTGGATAATCGCTGAACGAGAAACGCTGATTTTTCTAAGATCTCTGTCAGGAAAAGATGACCGATAACCGGTGAGGAATTATCCAAGACGGCCCTCGATTTCGATCAACAGGTTCTCGAGAACCTAGATCGCGATCTGAGTCGTTCAGATCTCATAGTTGCTCGCTGCCAAAAGGTCCTCTCGCCTTTCGTTACTTTCGAGGATCTCGCGGAACGGTGGAGCATCAGCGCCGAGAAAGTCGCCAGTCAGCCGGTTGGAGATATTAAACGAGCGCCCCGAGAGCGCGGCGACGGGGCGAGGAGGAAGAAGACGGGCAAGTGCGGGCGGAAAATGAATGCCTTGACGGCGGTGGGAACTCAATTTGGCGCGAGGCGCTGCGAAAAGGGAGGCGTTATGAAAGAGGGCTGCGGGCGCGTTGTACGGCTTGGCCGGGGCCCGAGGAATCCCGAGAGTCATCCCGTGGAATCGACCCTCCGGAACGCTGACGCGCCGAGGGATTCATACTCGCGGGGCCGCCAGGGTGCTGGAAGATCGCGACTTTGTTTAGAGGCCTTCTTCCCTCGCGAAGCTTAATCGTCCGTGGCGCGTTTGCATTTCCAAGTCGTTCGCTTCGCCCGGCCTCCACCTTCCGTAGGCCTTCGATTCTAGGAAGCTCGAAACAGCGGCCCCGAGGGACTTCCCCGGAGCCTCGAAGCTCCACGAGGCGCACCCCTGTTGCCAATCTCTCCCCGAGAACTCCGCGGGATTGTTTCGATTGGATCGAGAGGGACGAAGAGTTTGATCGAAACTCCGGTGCTCTTGACGAACACCTCGAGCGACGGCCGGGATCTCGCTGCGGACTTTGAGAATTAATCGCGTCACGGGCATCGACTCCGGGCCCACGCTTCTCTCGGGAAAGGAGGTGCGGGGATCCTCGACAAAGGGCGACCTCGAGGATATAAAGTTGATTTACTCGGACGCCTGGATTCGTAGGCGATGGGAAGGCTGCGACCCGCCGAGGGAGATTCCACTTCGTCGGGGTGAAAATATTCTCGAGGGCGGAGCGACGGAGCCCTTCGGGGCCGTTTGGAACGGTGGACGCCTTCCCCTGCTTCGATTATAAAATAACAATAATAACGCGAGACGAGGATGCGCGGTAGAGTCTTTACAGTGAGCGCGAGTGAAACGCATTCTAGGGCAGTGTGTGTTCAAAGAATAAAGAAGGAGATAGATAACGGAGGAGTTATTGATATTGCGGCGGGGCGACACGCTGTAAGAGACTCCGCGGGCTCGTCTATCGGAGCGAAGAATTTGAAGAGGAATCTCGTCGATGGCGAAACAGAAAGGGGATGTTTCCTTCGATAGTGGTGCGCGGGAAGTCTGACTCCAATAGGGTAATTCCGGGAGACGCAGTCGGGCTGGAGAGTTGGTCGAATGGCTATATTCAGGCTCTACATCAGTGTATATGTAAAAGTGTGTTAAGGTTTAGAACTTGGAGCATATAAACATGGAGGAAGCATGCAATAGGCAAAAATGTAGACGGCGATAGAAAGAGAAACATATAGGGTAAAGAAACCAGTAAATGACCGAATTGTTTAATGAAAAGCCCAGTAAATGACCGCATACTTTTATTAAGAATTGTACATTAATTGTTATTAATGTTTGTTTAATACGCAAAACTAAAAATATGGGAAAATTAAAAGTGCAACTAGGGTAAACAAACCAGTAAATGACCGAATTGTTGAATGAGAAGCCCGGTAAATGACCGCATACTTTTATTAAGAATTGTACTTATTAATGTTTGTTTAATACGCAAAACTAAAAATATGGGATATTAAAAGTGCAACTAGGGTAAACAAACCAGTAAATGATCGAATTGTTTAATGAAAAGCCCAGTAAATGACCGCATACTTTTATTAAGAATTGTACTTATTAATGTTTGTTTAATACGCAAAACTAAAAATATGGGAAAATTAAAAGTGCAACTAGGGTAAACAAACCAGTAAATGACCGAATTGTTGAATGAGAAGCCCAGTAAATGACCGCATACTTTTATTAAGAATTCTACTTATTAATGTTTGTTTAATACGCAAAACTAAAAATATGGGAAAATTAAAAGTGCAACTAGGGTAAACAAACCAGTAAATGATCGAATTGTTTAATGAAAAGCCCAGTAAATGACCGCATACTTTTATTAAGAATTCTACTTATTAATGTTTGTTTAATACGCAAAACTAAAAATATGGGATATTAAAAGTGCAATTACACTGTATTTATAAAGAAATAGTAATTTCTAAATTTATAATTGACATTTCTTTGCCTAATGGTCATTCACTGGTATGCGGTCAATTACTGGTTGCTTTACCCTACAGGAGGGACACCCCCTCTCTTTCTAACATAGAAAAAAATGCTAGCGCTAGAAAGAGAGGGGGTGTCCCTCCTGTATATCTTTCTCTTTCCATCGCCGTCTACATTTTTGCCTATTGCATGCTTCCTCTATGTTTATAAGGTAGTTGATCCAGTCGTCGATCGGTTTAGGCCTAGTCGTCGATCATTTAAATATTGAGATTTTATAAGGTTTTTGAACAATATTGTGATGATATATGTAGGTAAAGACTCTTAAATATTAACTTGCAATTTTGTCCTTTACACAATATTGTTCAAAAACCTTATAAAATCTCAATATTAATTCAAATGATCGACGACTGGGTACCGATCGACGACTGGGTCAACTACCTTATGCTCTAAGGTTTAGAACAATTAATTCTCTAAGAATCAACTGTTTCGACCAGCTCTCCAGCCCGACTGCGTCTCCCGGATTTCCCCTAATCGTCGAGATAGCCCCGATCGAGCGATACAAGGGAGGCGAGGTCGGTTTCAGCGAGCAGGGCGCGCGACGAGCAGAATGTTGCTCGATTTGAACGAACGGTTTCGATGGACCCTCTCCCCGATTTGATCCGGCTCTCGAGGGCGATCTGCCTGGGATAGAACTCGAAAAGGAAATCCCCCCGTCGAGCGGGAATCGAGGCGCAGTCGCGAGGAGATTCCCGATTTCCATGGGCGAGAGCTTTGCTGGCAGAAAAGCTGGAAAAGTTTGGAAGCAACCGCGAGCGTTAGAGAAGCAGGCGATATAATCCTTCTGAAATTGGCGCTGATCGATACCCAGTTAATTAAGAGCGGAGCCCCAGCGTCTGAGGAGTCCTGAGGATCTCTGCAAGAGCAAAGTTTCCTTCCCCGTCTAATTCCGATCGGAAGAATCTCGAGAGGCGAAAAGGGTTATAAAGCTAACCGAGCAAACTCTGGAATCCTCCGAAGGGTCCGGCGGAGGCGTGAGTTTCGCCTCTCTTTTTGCGGCCACGGTGGAATCTCTTTGTAATTACGAAACAGCTATCCTATATTTTTATACAAGCTGCTGACGCCGGGAACGCCTGTCCCTTGGCAAACCCAATCACGTTTAGCTTAGCTGGGGAGGATTTACCCGATTTACCGGCTCGATTCACCTTTCGCCTTCGATTTGCTACGTTCCCTCGAGGCGCCGCGGAGGAGCGAGTAACCCAGCGATGCAAGCGGCCTTCGTTTACTGACAGGATACGCTAACGCGTTCGGCGGGAATGCGAGGGTGTGGATTTTTTGGGTAGGCAGAGGGGAGGATCGGCAAAGGGAGTAGATACGGGAGATTCGGAACAAATGAATGTGTAGATTAGGAGGATTCGAAGTGAGCAACTTCGGAAGCTGGGGATTAAGGACGCTTGCTTCTAGATTCTAGGCCCTGATCATTCCGAAGGGACGCGTGTGGTAGTGGTGGAGAACTATCGATGGTAATTACGATAGTTATCGATAGGTTCTCACTATCGAAAACTATAGATGACTTATTTTCGCTATCGATAATTATCGGTACTGAAAATCGTAGGTTAGTCAATTCAAAAATAATAACAGCTGAAATTTATTTATTTATTTATTTATATATGGGAAAACCCTTTGGTGCGTAGAATAGAAAAGATCAGTAGAGAAATAGTGCATAAATGTAGACACACGAAAACAGAACACATAAAACCAAAATGAAATAGTGCCAAGATAGAGTACAAGCAAAAATTATTATTATTATTATTATTTATTTTACGGGGAAACCCCATGGTTTTCAAAACAAGACAGATACAAATAACAGAGTCTGAACAATTAAATGACTTAGTCGAATAATTCAGAATCCCAAATTTAATTTGTAATATTATTTCAAATTTCGATAGTGAGAACCATCGATAACTATCGTAAGTGCCATCGATAGTTCGCCACCACTACTAACCTACGATTTTCAATACCGATAATTATCGATAGTGAAAATAAGCCATCTATAGTTTTCGATAGTGAGATGTAATGATATTACAAATTAAATTTGGGATTCTGAATTTCAGTTGTTATTATTTTTCAATTGACTAACCTACGATTTTCAATACCGATAATTATCGATAGTGAAAATAAGCCATCTATAGTTTTCGATAGTGAGATGTAATAATATTACAAATTAAATTTGGGGTTCTGATTATTTTTCAATTGACTAACCTACGATTAATAATATTAGAAATTAAATTTGGGATTCTGAATTTCAGCTGTTATTATTTTTCAATTGACTAATACCGATAATTATCGATAGTGAAAATAAGCCATCTATAGTTTTTGATAGTGAGAACCATCGACAACTATCGCAAGTACCATCGATAGTTCTCCACCACTAGCGTGTAGACTGAGGGAACACGGCCGTGTTCCAAATCTCCATCACTTGAATGAAGAGTGATTGCTGCTAACGATCCAGGCAGAAATCGAGACGGACGCCATTTCGGGAACGACCCACCACGCTACTTATCTCCGGTAATCTGATAGATTATCTGTCTGAGCAGCGATTGCACGCCAACTACTTCCTGTTAGCGGTGCATAGGGCTCGCTAAGGTCTGCGCCTGTTGCGCGCGCGTTAAGCTTGCAACTTTGCTAGCAATCACCAAGAAAAGGGGGCTCGATAAGCTGGCAAAACTGACTCTACGATCAGACTACTCGATAAAGAAACGCCAGCGTTGCGAAGGCGATAAATTGCTAAACGAAAGACGAAGTGGAGGATGGCTGGAATTAATTTCCAAACGAAATTATTCCCTTTTTCAAATTCTACGGAACAGACAGAGGCGCAGAGACTTAGGTATTTCGAGTTTGCAATTTCTCCGTGCTCTCTCTTTCTTTCTTCCTCGCCTGATTTCTGTGCTCATTTCCCTTTTTCGCAATCTCGCCCTCGAGAGGTCTCTTTGTTTCTCTCCGCCTCGCTCACCTTTCCAACTATCCCACCCACGTTCGCGGGATCTCGCTGTTGCGATTGAATCTGGGTTAGGTCTGAGTTAGTTTCGCGCACAAGACTCCACCCCTCCCTTCCCCGTCGCAGGTAATAAAGTACGTATTCGCCGATTCGTTCGTTTATCCCCATACTTTGTCGTATTTACCGCTTTGCGTACAAGGCCTGGCTTGATTAACCCCTTACGGGCTACGCGAGTTCTATTAACCTCCTGGCAGCATCGAGCTTATATGGCCCCATTTAAAAACAATTCGTTAAAGCTCAGAGGGTCGCGCGAAGGGGCGGTTTTAATGCTTTCGCTGTGAAATGCCACTTGATGCTTTATGAGGCTTTTTAGTACACTGCTAAGTGATACCAGACTTACCAGTGAGAAGTTAACCCTCGCTTGTCATACTGCGTCAAAATGACACGCGATGTATTTGACTTCGAGGTAAAATATCTTTGAGGAATCGTTGAAGATTTTCACTCGTCATTTACCTATCCAGAATTTTATATATATTAAATATATTTTTCATGTCTTTTTTATTAAAGCAAGTAGGTCTCAATAGTGCGACCATAAATGTTTAGGTAAAAATTTTGAAAATGAACAAAGTCATGACTTCTTCTTCTGCGCGTTTGGGAGTGTGTTTAATTTTGCAAATGATTGATTCAGAAACCACTGTCATTCGTGACGTGACAACTTGAAATTATTCAATCACCGAATGGTTAACATTGAGGGAATTCCCATGGAGCCTCCCTCGAGAACAATCTAACTCCCCGGTGAAAAGTTAATCCCCTTGCGAGGCGGGGTTAATAAACAATCTAGGTTCGCCGTGGCGTCAGATCGATCTCGGATTACCAGCGACTGTATACCCAGTGTTAGGACCGACAGACTCACCCCCGCCTGGGAGTGTACAAGCGGTACAAAGCTGCGAGCTATCGAATTGCCGCGACGGTTAATCCTAATTAATTCGGCTGGCTGCTCGAGAACTTTCGAATCGGTGATCGTGTAAACTCTAAGGTCGGGGCCAGATATATTGGCCGGTGAGTTTCGTGAGGAGTATTCTTCTATTCTCAACGTTTTCTGACTCGCTCTCGCCTTGCCAGAAAAGGAGTGAACCAGAAGTGGTGGGGATAGCGGCAAGCTCTTAACGTGTAGGCCAAATCGAGTTCTTAGCGTAGAGATACATACGTCAGAATAGGTGTGCGTTGTGAGGAGTATTCTTCTATTCTCAACGTTTTCTGACTCGCTCTCGCCTTGCCAGAAAAGGAGTGAACCAGAAGTGGTGGGGATAGCGGCAAGCTCTTAACGTGTAGGCCAAACCGAGCTCTTATCGTAGAGATACATACATCAGAATAGGTGTGCCTTGTGAGGACTATTCTTCTATTCTCAACGTTTTCTGACTCGCTCTCGCCTTGCCAGAAAAGGAGTGAACTAAAAGTGGTGGGGATAGTCAAGCTCTTAACGTGTAGGCCAAACCGAGTTCTTAGCGTAGAGATACATACATCAGAATAGGTGTGCGTTGTGAGGATTATTCTTCTATTCTCAACGTTTTCTGACTCGCTCTCGCCTTGCCAGAAAAGGAGTGAACTAGAAGTGGTGGGGATAGCGCCAAGCTCTTAACGTGTAGACCAAACCGAGTTCTTAGCGTAGAGATACATACATCAGAATAGGTGTGCGTTGTGAGGAGTATTCTTCTATTCTCAACGTTTTCTGACTCGCTCTCGCCTTGCCAGAAAAGGAGGGAACTAGAAGTGGTGGGGATAGCGGCAAGCTCTTAACGTGTAGGCCAAACCGAGTTCTTAGCGTAGAGATACATACATCAGAATAGGTGTGCGTTGTGAGGATTTTTCTTCTGTTCTCAACGTTTTCTGACTCGCTCTCGCCTTGCCAGAAAAGGAGTGAACTAGAAGTGGTGGTGATAGCGCCAAGCTCTTAACGTGTAGGCCAAACCGAGTTCTTAGCGTAGAGATACATACATCCGAGATAATTAATTCGCGGACCGCGTTGTTCAACGGCATAATTATTCGTCGAATTTCATGCTACTAAATTGAAACGAATATCCCGTTCGCCCGATTCATTATCCTTTCCACAAAATTGCAATTCCAATCGCAAACGTATCAATTTCACCCCTGTTTTCTTGTGCCGCACAGCGAATCACGATTGTTTTATCCGTTCGATTCTCCCCGCAGCAACTTTCTCCATCCCCCGTATTAGTCGCCGCGCAGGAGTCGCGATTTTCATCCCCGATCCCGCTGCAAGAAGCACAGAACGTTCGCCGAGCAACGTTTCGCGACCAGCTTCTGTCGATAAGGCTTTGTGTGTCGCGGTGGATGTTGCATGCTGCTTTCAGCATCTCTCCAACGCACGCGTATCGAGCCGCCAGGCATGTGCACTTTCGCCTGTCGATTTCCAGCTGTCGATTTCCACTCGCGACCCCGGAGAGCGAACGCTCATTACCCCCGCGCTGTAATCGAGAAAACGTTCGACAAACTCGATCGACCCGTCGAATAAATAATTTAACCGCGAGAACACGCGGGAATTGAGGGACACTTAACCCGACGGAATAATGTATCGGATCGGTAACGATGGAAAATGGATCGCCTCGAAATACCGTGGCTCCGGAATTTCTTCGCGAAGGAATGGAGAAGAAGGCTAACTTAAGGGGACTAGGCGAAAAGTCGAAAAATCAATTTTTTTTTATTGCATTTTCCAAAAGCACTGTCCTCTCTGAATAAGATGCCGCTTGGTTTATAGTAAGAGTCGCAAAATTATAGACTTGACAGGTAAAAACGTCAAGCGGCAACCTATAGCGTCACCTTTGCCCAGAAACTTTAAACGCGTTTTTCTCGAATATTTTTTTCTCTTCGTTCTTTCCTGATTGCGAACGAATGGAGGTTCAGATCGACTTGAAAAAAATTACAGGATGTGTAAAACATGTGCCATTTCGCCGCAAACCTTTGATATGGTCCGTGGAAATTCGAGATTTTCATAAAAAAATTAAGAAGTCACCGGATTTTGGTAGCGCACAAACAAGAACGAATTTTTCTCGGAAAAATCGCCGTTTTTCAGCCACCAATCGCATAATTTTGATTTAATTATTGTTTTTATAGGTTTGCCTGGAAACTATGAATCCAACAAACAAGAATCTCACCTTTGAATTCGGATTACGTCAGATTTTAAGACCGATATTAAGGGAAAACGACGGAAAAACGTCAAAATGTTTACCCGTCTGCAGCGCCATTTTTAAAGCGCATATGTCTTTCTTAACAATTTTTTTTCAATCTGTATGGTAGTAATAAACATTGGGCAAAATGATACATCCGGATGTGCTTTCATTTTCTTACAAATAAATAAAGCACAGATTCTCTTTCTCACGAAAAACGACTGCCTAGGGTGTATGTACCAGTAAATGAACATTTTTTATTAAAATGAGTAAAATACGTTATTAAAGTAAGCGAATAATTAATTAGAGACTTCTTTTCATTTCTTGCTTCATATCCAAAGAATTTTTGCAGCACGTGGAATCAATCGCGCTGCAAACATAATTTTATAATAGTGTTCATTCATTAGCCTTAACCGTTCATTTACTGGTGCGTTTACCCTAGTCCCCTTAATGCCGCGTGCGAAGCTACTCGACCGAATTTTTCGTTGGAATTATCCAGTTGCGATTGGAGTAGAGGGCAGGATCAGCGAAATCGGTGCAACCTGCGGTCAAATCGATGGATCGTTGGGGGAAAGGGCACCGGGTCGAGATTGCTATTGAGCTCCTAACTAAAGCCGATGTTACACACTGTTGCGTGCGCTCTAATAGCCAGACGTCGTGTTTGGATCGTATCGTACACCTCCAGCATTGATACCATTGAGAAGTCGGTCGTTCGAGGGCCCTCGACGGCTCCTCTTTGTTGGCATTCGTGCTAACCGTCCACCGATCGGGGAATCTTTTCGGTGTTTGCACGGCCAGAAGCTGATTACTTGGCTGGCCGACAGTTTCACGGTGTTCGAGCTCCTCGAATCATACGCCGGTCATTTAGCGAGTGATTTTTCAAAAAGGCACATCCCCACACGAAGGAAATTTTTAATAATATTACGAAAAACTGTGACACCTACGTTTATTAAATTTTTTTTTATTTGAGTATAGGAAACATGTTCGTTTTGTTTCGGACTAAAAAATTATTTTACTGCCATCGGAAAAACTTGGAGATACATGCATTTTCACTTCAATTTTTCAAATAGGAATTGGATTGAAACGCACCAAAATAAATTCACGCTTAAGGGTAAAGAATGAACACTATTATAAAATTACATTTGCAGCGCGATTGATTCCACGTGCTGCAAAAATTGATCGGATATGAAGCAAGAAATTAAAAGAAGTCTCTAATTAATTCGTTGCTTATTTTAATAATTTATTTCACTCTTTGTAATGAAATATCTCCATTCACTAATACATCCGCCCTAAACCTATTCTGCCCTCCTTAGTTAAACTGTCCTATGTAGCATTTTTTCATTTTTTGAGGTATGTTGAAATATTTGAAGTTCAACACGTCTTTTACCTTTTAAGTATAGTTAGAAACGTCTACGTGCTTCATAAAGATTTATAAACAGTCTGATGTATTTAACCTAACTTCTTTCAAAATGGTTAAAATATCTGAAACAATTAATTAATTGGTACGTTAATAATACATTCCCTACCGGTAGAACTATTACAAAAAATGATATTAGGCTATTACGAAATAGTGACAACATGTTTTAATTTGAAAGAAGGAAAATAAGTATGGTGCAAAGGAAATGATAAAACTTCAGTTTTCTCGGTTCTTTCAAAATGCTAGATAGGACATTTTAACTAAAGAGGGCAGTATTTTGCAGTGTTTTGTGCCACTGGGGGGGGGGGGGGGGGGGTGTAATTCAACATTATTAAGGCAATGCCATAAAAAATTGCTTCAAGGTCAAGAATGGAATTATTGCCATTTGAAAAGTCGTTCCTCATTTCCACTCTTAACTGCTTTTCTCTTGACAGCTCCCACGTTGTATGGAAACCCAGTGAAACTTGCTATCGATTTGCGTTTGCTGCAGTGCATCCTTTCACTTGCATCAGAACCCCAGATTTACATTATTCGAAAGCTCCACTTGTCGTCCACGAGGAACACCTTTCGTCCCGCGTTCGATTAAACGATAAAGGGACAGCGGTAATTCATGGTCGCGGCGACCCAGGGCACCCTTACAAATTCACCAGCCCCGTATTTCATCGCACAATGCTGTTCCAAGAGCGTTTCAGTGGTTCTTCAGCGATCCCCGTCGCGACGCTCGACCGAAGCTCGCGGCCAGCTCCCTCTCCTCCCGTCGCTTCCCTTTTTCCACGAGCTTTTATGCTCCCGTAACGACCTCCGGCTGATCCAAGCGCCCCGGCGAGGCGGAGAGGTCACTACGGTTAGTTCAATCCGAGTAATTCGCGCTGCTCCTGAATTACGCGCCTGGGTCCATTGAACAAGCCGATATCGCCTCGACGAAACGAGAATGGCAGCTGGTTAGTCGTTTAAGGGGGGAGTCTGGTGTAGCGGGTCGAAGAAATCGATTTTTTTTGTTGCATAAATCAATAGTATATTGACAATGTGTTCCAAAAGCCGCAAAACGAAATTCGAAAAATTAAAGCGGATATAGTCGGTTTTGCTACGGAGCGCCAGGTTACGAGAAAACTTCAAATGCGTTTTTCTCGAAACGACAGTTTTACACTTTGCGGGGAATGTAACTAAAAAAATATTCAACCAATCGACTTGGCCTTGTGCACGGATATTTGTGAACATATTCTTCACAGAGCTAAGTTATTAGTATAATGATATTGTATACATAAATAAATAACTTTTTTTTACACATTTAAGGCAAAATTTTGATAGAAAAAGTGAACTTTTTATTCAAGAGGCCGTCATTTGGTCAATTTTGCATCTTTTAAGTTATAAATTCGTTCGATCTGTGCGTACACTCATAAACTAAATGAAAATTGTTCGATTTTTCGTTTCACATGAAACCAAGAGACGCTACGTTGCCCGCAGTGCAACAATTGCGTCGCCAACAAACTGGGCATAAGCCCTTATAACTTTGTTATTTGCCGCTCTTTTTTAATAAAATTTTTTTTTTATCTACCTTAACCTGTTAATACAATATCCTGAAAGTTTCTCAAAGATCGATTAAATACTTTCTTTAAAGAAAATCCCGAAAAATGCCTCGATTTCCAGCTAGTTACACCAGGCTCTCCCCTTAATCGCTTAGAATTCACCCAGCCGAGCTTCCCAACCGCAATTTCTATAATCTTTTCTGTATCGCGAGGAACTACCCCCGTTTCTTCGATCTCATCCACCTGTATTCTCAAGTCACCCCGATCCCAAGTACAGTAAATCCTCGTTAGGAGCCCGTTTCTACCACACGTTAAGAGCCCGGCGACTATCCCCACCATTTCTTAGAATCCTTCGGACGAGAGTGGGGGAACCCGGCAACGAATGAGAGGCTCTTCCGTTTCCTCTCGCTCGCTCATTGGGTTTTCTCACTCGCGCCAGTGACCGCGCGGAATAGTGTCCAGTCGCGTTAAGAGCCCGTCGCCAGCCCCGTTCGTCGGGCTCTTAACGAGTATTTACTGTACTCAGAAAAAGCGAGCCGAGACAGGCTCGGTTTTTCAAGCCGAGCCGAGTACCCGTAAAAATCGAATAGCTCGATAAATCCGAGTAGCTCGAATTTTCTCGAGCGGCCTTCAGGGACCGTGTGCTTATGGGACTGTCGCCTCCTTAAGTCTAAAGTGTTACGTGTCATATTCATTTGTTTTGGTATGAAAACCCGCTCATTGGGTTTTCTCACTCGCGCCAGTGGCCGCGCGGAATAGTGTCCAGTCGCGTTAAGAGCCCGTCGCCAGCCCCGTTCGTCGAGCTCTTAACGAGTATTTACTGTACCAGATACTTCTGACGGGCTTCTCTTGGGCAGCCGAAACCTCTGAGAACCGAAATTCAGGGAGAACAGACGGAAGAACCGTGGAATCCCAGAGCTCTGACCTCTGCGGATCGCAACGGGGGCCGACTCTTCCAAGGGTTGACGGCCGTTTACCCTCCGAAACCACCGACGCCCCCGATAAATCCGCGGCAAGCTGAATTCTCCGAGCGGCAGCCGTCGTGATCGTCGATAATTCCAGCTTAATTCGATCCAGCGATTCTAGCCGACGCCTCGACGTCTGCGAGTCCCGCCGATCGATCCGCGTTCATGGGAACTGGCAGCTTCCCTCTACGTTGCGTGCGCGTGCCTCGAGTTTTCCAAACATTTCAATTTTCCGCGATCCGTATTGCATTTCCGTTGGCTGGCGCAATTAATGGGCCACGAGTTCCATCGAAACATGGATCGCATCCCCCGAAAGCTCCACTCCCGCACCCGCTCGACTCTCCGGTTCCCACCGTTTTATATTTGTTGCGTTACGCTATCCCGGCTGTCCTCGCTCAATCGACGGCGCTCCGAAATTAGCGAAACGCCCGGGCCGCGAGGCTTCGAATCAACGGCAATAAAGCGTCGCGCGGCTTTCCTAACGAACTGCAATTTTCCACGCGCAATTAACTGACAATTTCGCCGGCTACAATTGCGAGCCCGCTTTCAGCTGGCTTGATTGGCGGGGCGTGCCTCGCCGATGAATTCGGCATTAAGACACAATGAGGTGAAAGGTGGCGTGAACGTGCCTGTCTGTTTCATCTTGTTTTCCTAATCACGCCCGATTTTATGAGAGATTTTAAAATCGCACGTAGGGTGACTGGACCTAATATCGCCAGGCAAAAGTTGAATCGCTATCAATTGAATAATAATTTATATTTTTCCATGCAGTTCCTTTCAAAGTAAAGAGAAATTATTCATCTTTCATGTAGCATAAGTTAGATTCGTCGAAACCTACAAATTATTAATTAAGGTCGGGGCCAGATATATTGGCCGGTGAATTCGTTTTCGCAGCTAACGCACACCTATTCTGATGTATGTATCTCTACGCTAAGAGCTCGGTTTGGCCTACACGTTAAGAGCTCGGCGCTATCCCCACCACTTCTGGTGCACTCTTTTTCTGGCAAGGCGAGAGCGAGTCAGAAAACGTTGAGAATAGAAGAATACTCCTCACGAAACTCACCGGCCAATATATCTGGCCCCGACCTTAGGACTCAAAAAACGTAAGACATGTAAAAATCGGGTCCTGATAAAAGTGTACCTAATATCGCCAACTCAAGAAATATTGATTAATTCATGTATATATGAGTTTTTAAAGTCATTTTCACACGTGGTTTTATTATTTATAGCTGTATAAAAGTATTTTTATCCATCTTTGATTTTATTTTTTGTAGAAAAATATAGAAATTTAAAAATATATATTTTTAAAATATTTTATTTTTCAAGTTCCGATGTACATATTGGACGAATAAAGTTTATTTCGATTGCTCGACACATTTCGTAATCCCACCTGTAACAAACATTACATCAAACCATTGCTCTCAGGTAGGCGGTATTGAGAACACCGATACTGCTAAAAGATAAACACTAGGGTGTATGTACCAGTAAATGAACACGTACCAGTGAATCAACATTTTTTATTAAAATGAGTAAAATACGTTATTAAAGTAAGCGACTAATTAATTAGAGACTTCTTTTCATTTCTTGCTTCATATCCAAAGAATTTTTGCAGCACGTGGAATCAATCGCGCTGCAAACATAATTTTATAATAGTGTTCATTCATTAGCCTTAACTGTTCATTTACTGGTGCGTTTACCCTATTTTCATTACGGAAAATATTTGAATCGATTTCATTCCTTAAGTACATGATTAATTAGTTATTTCTAGTAGATATTCTTGCATTCACGGAATTATTAGACTCATCTTCCCCGAATGTGATGTAAAATTGTGTCAATCCAATAAATTTTTACACTGTTAAGATACTCTGAAATCCTACCCTTTCTGTAATTGTTGATCGCACGACGCTGCAATTACAGAAATGCCTTCTTACATATGTTTAGGTACTATTTCAGTGAATCACCGATAAAT
The DNA here is from genome assembly GCA_960531205.1 of Andrena bicolor. Taxonomy (NCBI): domain Eukaryota; kingdom Metazoa; phylum Arthropoda; class Insecta; order Hymenoptera; family Andrenidae; genus Andrena; species Andrena bicolor. The sequence goes on from OY482666.1 coordinate 1,764,038, forward strand.
TTTAGAGCTTACTTTGCGAGATATAGCGGGTGGCGATATTAGGAACAGTCACCCTATTACTCCTCGGTTTATTAATCAGCAGCGAAGCACGACGTTTCGATTACCACGAGCACAGAGAATTTCCTTATCGCGGACAAGAAACGAGTCGTTCACCTGGTATATCTATTGGTATCGCGGCATCGGGATCCAATCAGCCCGTAAATCGTCGACGCTTGCCCTCCCTCCACCGAACCCATTCTACTCCCGAGGCTCGCGAATTTCCCGATGATTTGTCCACGGTCCTCTCGCCCCCCCCCCCCCCCGCTGTTCCTCTGCTGCCCCCCTCTTCTCGTCAGATCGCAATCAGGATAAACGGAATTTAATTACGACCGCCGGCTGGGCCGGAACTCTTTCATTTTTTCCCGTCCGCTGCCCTCCCCGGGATTCACCCTTCCACCTCCTCTCTATCTCTCACGCCTTTCACGACGGAAATTCGTTTCGTCCCGTTGCAGCGATTTTTCCGCCGCGTCTACTCGCTTTCCACCGCCTTGAGAGGTTCGTCGGAAAGTCCTGTGAGCTTTCGCCGTGAAAATCTGAATTTCGGGGCTGTATTTTTGGATGAATTTCTGTCGATAATTTGGGGATGCTCGAGGGAGAAAATCTTGGGAACTGGAATTGCGAATTTTCACGCTGGGGTTGATTTAAGGGGATGCTCTGGTCTAGAGTCCATAGAAATAGGCGAGCTTTAGGAATTAATTGAAGGAGAACTACGACAGATAATTCAATGAAACTTTTTGCATTGTATTAAGAATGTTTTAAGCTACAGAAATACATTTTTTTTTTATTTAGCATTGCAAATGGCATTGGGGATTTATCGCGATTTATCTTTAGGAATTAATTGAAGCAGAACTACGACAGATAATTCAATGGAACTTTTTGCATTGTATTAAGAATGTTTTAAGCTACAGAAATATTTTTTTTTTTTAATTTATCATTGCAAATGGCATTGGGGATTTATCGCGATTTATCTTTAGGAATTAATTGAAGCAGAACTACGACAGATAATTCAATGGAACTTTTTGCATTGTATTAAGAATGTTTTGAGCTACAGAAATATATATTTTTTTTTTTATTTATCATTGCAAATGGCATTGGGTTTATCGCGATTTATCTTTAGGAATTAATTGAAGCAGAACTACGACAGATAATTCAATGGAACTTTTTGCATTGTATTGAGAATGTTTTAAGCTACAGAAATATTTTTTTTTTTTTAATTTATCATTGCAAATGGCATTGGGGATTTATCGCGATTTATCTTTAGGAATTAATTGAAGCAGAACTACGACAGATAATTGAATGGAACTTTTTGCATTGTTTTAAGAATGTTTTAAGCTACAGAAATATATTTTTTTTTTAATTTATCATTGCAAATGGCATTGGGGATTTATCGCGATTTATCTTTAGGAATTAATTGAAGCAGAACTACGACAGATAATTCAATGGAACTTTTTGCATTGTATTAAGAATGTTTTAAGCTACAAAAATAATTTTTTTTTTTAATTTATCATTGCAAATGGCATTGGGGATTTATCGCGATTTATCTTTAGGAATTAATTGAAGGAGAACTACGACAGATAATTCAATGGAACTTTTTGCATTGTATTAAGAATGTTTTAAGCTACAGAAATATATATTTTTTTATTTTTATTTATCATTGCAAATGGCATTGGGAATTTATCGAAGTGGAGGCGTTAAAAATTCATCGAAAACGGTGGGATTCATAGCACCTAAACCATTGATTTGAAATTAGAATCAATGCCAGATTATTAAACGGCATGAAATTACGGAACCTCCCCTTAATATGTAAAGTATGTGAAGGGTGGGGAGATACTTTTCTGAGTAACTGTATCTCATAAAGCCTTTTCCCTCCAATTCACAAATTCACGCTCAGCTCCTCCCCTTTTCGAGCCACTCGTGCCAAGACACTCGCCCAAAACCGAATTTTAAATTCCGCTGCACCTTGATATTTCGCTTTTATGGCGCCTCACACTTTTATGCGCGTCCAGCCCGATTGAATCTCCATCCGATACGTCGATACGCCTTTGTTTTACGAATTACGGCAGCCTCGGGTCCTCGTCGGTTCGTCCGCGTCGACAAGTGTTTCCCCGCTTCCGGTTCGTCTCGCTTCGAAGCGATAAACCGTGAATGACCGTTTGGCCGCTGCCTCTGGGAATTATCTTAGGTCGATCGAATCGAAAGGCAGAAATAAAACCTACAATTTTAATCGTCCGAGCCTGTAAGGTCGACTAATTTCAAATCTAGCAGCGTCAACCTCAGCGCGGAACTATTTTCATCGACTATCGGAAGCTGCTGCAGGATGCCTCCAGTTACTCCTTCCAGATAATATCTACGGTCATCTTCGTCGCGGAAGATAACATCCTGCGACGTTACTTCCTGCGAGCTCGTTTCCCTCGAGATTACGGTTACTATATGGTATTTCGACTGAAATGCAGTGCCCTCCTATCATCTAAAAATCTCCCCTTTTTTTCTACAACTCAAGAGTTTTGTACACTCGCCTCGGCTTCACTCGGCCAAATTCCATCACTATTTACCAGATCCGAACGTGAAAAAGAAGGGCAATCTACTGCGAAATCGTTGGAAAAGGAAGACGTTGTGGGATAAAAACAAATCGTAGATATTTATTTATTTATTTTATTTATTTTATATATCAACGTTTACATTACATTAGAATAATCTCGCAGCTACTACGTATCTACTAGCTATTATGGTCCTCCGTTTTCATCGCTGGAACACCATCCGTGTTGATTACCCTCGTAACGCCGCCTTTGTTAGCCCTCGCGATCTTACGATCGATCCGAGGAACCATCGCCCGCGAGTAAAAAAGATATCCAAGCCCTCGTAACGAGCGCCCTCGGGCAAACGAGCGGTCCAGCTCTGAAACGGCACCGCGAGGAGCATCCTCTTCTGTTTCAAATTTCCGAGGACGCGAGTTTATCGGGCTTTAAAGAGACTCCGGCGTCCCGACGCCAGCCCCGTGAACTTTTTCATGGGGACGCTCGGCGACTCCCGTTTACGACGCTTCCAGCTAACGTGCTTACACTCGAGCGTCTTCGACAGCCCATAAACCGTCGCCGAAGCAAGAAGTCGTTTGCACCGGGGTCTGTTGGAAGAATTTATAGGACCGTCTTGCGAGTGATTAGCCGGAGGAGCGAGCTTCTTCCTGTAGTTGAACCTGCATAAAATTCCGGCAAGCCATTTAGCATCGCTCATCGATCCTCCGGTATCAGTCTCATAAAATATTCATTCTCCGTGATGCGATTAAAGCGCGGGGATAAAGGGGACGGGTGCAGGGCATCGCGATGAATTATGCCAACGCGTAATCGCCCTAATATTTCGCGGAGCCGCGATTTGCATTTCGATCCAATTGCCGTTCGATTTGCCGGGGCGCGGGGTTCCGCTGCCATTCCCGCTCGCGTGCCATTATCGAGCAGGGAAGCACAGCTGTTTCTACGATGGGACTCGTAAAATAAAATTCCCCGTTTAACGGCTGATTACCGTTTCGGCGAAGTTGCTGCACGGTGAAAGATAGTGGTGGAGAACTGTCGATGGTACTTACGATAGTTATCGATGGTTCTCACTATCGAAAACTATAGATGGCTTATTTTCACTATCGATAATATTTTTCATACATACAAAAATGCAAATTTTTTAATTTTATTAATAAAATTTTTTATTATCGGTAGTGAAAATCGTAGGTTAGTCAATTAAAAAATAATAACAGCTGAAATTCAGAATCCCAAATTTAATTTTCAATATTATTACATCTCACTATCGAAAACTATAGATGGCTTATTTTCACTATCGATAATTATCGGTATTGAAAATCGTAGGTTGGTAAATTGAAAAATAATCAGAATCCCAAATTTAATTTGTAATATTATTACAGCTCACTATCGAAAACTAGAGATGGCTTATTTTCACTATCGATAATTATCGGTATTGAAAATCGTAGGTTAGTGAATTGAAAAATAATAACAGCTGAAATTAAGAATCCCAAATTTAATTTGTAATATTAGGTATTACATCTCACTATCGAAAACTATAGATGGCTTATTTTCACTATCGATAATTATCGGTTTTGAAAATCGTAGGTTAGTCAATTGAAAAATAATCAGAGTCACAAATTTAATTTGTAATACATATTATTACAGCTCACTATCGAAAACTATAGATGGCTTATTTTCACTATCGATAATTATCGGTATTGAAAATCGTAGGTTAGTCAATTGAAAAATAATCAGAATCCAAAATTTAATTTGTAATATTATTACATCTCACCATCGAAAACTATAGATGGCTTATTTTCACTATCGATAATTATTGGTACTGAAAATCGTAGGTTAGTCAATTGAAAAATAATAACAGCTGAAATTCAGAATCCCAAATTTAATTTGTAATATTATTACAAATTTCGATGGTGAGAACCATCGATAACTATCGTAAGTACCATCGATAGTTCTCGACCACTAGTGAAAGAGTGAATCGGGGAGCATCGATGGCGGTGTCTGTCCCGATTTACAGTGGGAACTTGGGGATAAGGAAGCGAAGGAAGCGCGATAGGGACGGTGCTCGATCCGGAGCCACAATTCCAGCTGATAATCTGGTTAACGGCGACCACGGGCGGAATTCATAAGGGCCGTTCGGGCTGAATACGTTCACGGGTCGCAAAACGGGCCATTCCGTGCGGAAAATGAAGGACGGCTGGCTGAGCAGCGAGTTCACCTCTTCCTCCAGCTAATACGACCGAACGTACAGCCGTCCCATAAAATCTCCACGGTTTATTGGCAGAATTATTTCACCCCCGCTGGCACCGAAACTTTTATAGGACACTTATCGAATTATTCCGCGAGCAAACGGGGCATCGCTCTTTAATCGCGGACGTGGAGCAGAATTTATTTTCACTCCGCAAAGTGGGGGTCGTAGGTCACGACGGATTCAGACTTCAAAGACCGAGAATGCTACTGGGGAAACATAGTTCCCTCGAGTTTCTCAATTTCTCCACTGTACGTTCGGCTGTAGAAGATCCCCAATCACCTATTCCGAAGATGATTGCTGGGACAAGGGTTCAATCGATTGCTCTTCAATTGCCAATAAACGATAGTATAACTGAGCTGACAGAGTCTCCGCATGGACGACGTTGGATCGGAATTGCCGGATCGCGGAAGGTTCGTGCTGTACTGGTGGAGAAAACTATAGATGGCTTATTTTCACTATCGATAATTATCGGTATTGAAAAAAGTAGGTTAGTCAATTAAAAAATAATCAGAATCCCAAATTTAATTTCTAATATTATTACAAATTTCGATAGTGAGAACATCGATGGTACTTACGATAGTTATCGATGGTTCTCACTATCGAAAACTATAGATGGCTTATTTTCACTATCGATAATATTTTTCATAAATCCAAAAATTCAAATTTTTTAATTTCATTAATAAATTTTTTTATTATCGGTATTGAAAATCGTAGGTTAGTCAATTGAAAAATAATCAGAATCCCGAATTTAAGTTGTAATATTATTACATCTCACTATCGAAAACTATAGATGGTTTATTTTCAATATCGATAATTATCGGTACTGAAAATCGTAGGTTAGTCAATTAAAAAATAATAACAGCTGAAATTCAGAATCCCAAATTTAATTTGTAATATTATTAGAAATTTCGATAGTGAGAACCATCGATAACTATCGTAAGTACCATCGATAGTTCTCCACCACTACTCGCGACACATCGAGAGCGCAGAATTTCTTGCAAATTCTTGTTGATTTATTCGCGTCTCTGCATGGCATGCTGTTTCTCCCACTTTTCCCTGGCATCGGTGTCGAGCATCCCTCCAATCAGCAGGTCGTTATTACATCGTTTTAATTTCCCGGAATTCGTGAACAATCGTTCCTCGCTCGCTCTTAGCTAGCTCCTTGCAGCGAGCTTTAATTACAAACGTTTCCAGGGGTAACGCGACTTCTGCTTCTGAAACATTAATGCGCTTCTCCTCGAGCATCGCGAGGCTGCCTGCAGACTTATTCCAAATGCAAACGGCTCAGCAATTCCATAGAATACTACGCGCCTGCATCCCAAGACCCGGGGTAAAGAATGCTCCCCTTAAAGCAGCTTTCACCGAATCGATCGGTGAATAAACATCTAATTCGCAATCGACGGTACAAAAGCTTCTCGACGACCGCCAGCATTTTATCTCCCCACCTCCCGCCGCGCGCTCACCTTTCCTCCGATCGAATGGAATCGCGGAAATTTTACTCCTTATCTCGATAAAGAAGCCTCGACCCTCCCCGTGTTTCTTTCGAATCCATTAACCCGGTTACCGAAGCGAATTCAACGGCAGCTCTTATCACGAACTTCGTCGAGCACGTCAGCGGATTAACTTTCAAAATTACTTAAATACTTCGGAACGCTTCTTCTTGATGTGGAATATCGAAGGAGCCGGGAGGATCGTAAATTCGTAGGAAATTTCAATTGGACGGTGACTCGCCGGGCTTCGGTCCCGGTCGCTCGATCGACGACTGAAAAGAATCGAGGGGCCTATCGAATTAACGAACTCAGCTGCGTCCCTTTCCTCCAACCTTTCCCGACCCGACCGCTTGAATTTTCACTAGCGCGAGTAATGGAATCGCCCAGCGAGAGTGCGCTCGCTGGTGAAAGGAGGGCGGGACGAAGGGAGCAGTTCGCCGACGTGCCTCGAGGAAAACAGCGGCTTTTTTTCCCAACATTTCCACGGTAAACAGGCCAACCCTGCGTTGTTCCACTTTCTACCCTCCGTTCACCCTCTGGATTCAGATTCCCGCCTAAACATCACCGATGTTTGTCCAGCAGAGCGGCCTAATGAATTGGTCCTTTCGCCTCATGAATTAGGCAGAGGGTAATTCATCTACCGGGCCTCCGTGTACCTTCTGCTAGAAAAAGAGAATCCTCGCTTCTGAATCACTTGTTGCAACCTTCGTATGGGCCTCGAAACTCCAAGGTTACCGATTTTCCTCTTAAGATTGCCACGGCTGGAGAAAGAAAGAGCGTTCCGGGAAATCAAGGCGAGATCTGCCGTTTAATCGGTGTTTAATCGAATAAACTTCCGGCGGGAAGAACTTCCCGATTTAATTACGAGCCCGTCGCTGAGAAACCGAAACCCAGCCGAGATATTCGAAAGAAAGAATGCTGGAGCTCGGTTATATCCGGCCATTATCGTAAATTTCATTTGACTCGCATTTTCTTTTTTTTTTTTAATGGAAATTGCTTAATCCCCTCGAGGAGGATTAGCGATGCTCGGAAAAGAACGTAACGAACTGCGAATCGCGCGCATTTGTATGTACAGGGGCGGAACGTTATAACGAAATAATCCGTCAAATAATGACGCGTATCGCGCTCCGCCTGCGAATGCAACGTTAACGCGATGGAAAGCCATTCAGCTTTTAAATACCTCGCGTTTAGCGATCCGTAGCAATCGGAACGAGGGAAGAATAACTGGATTGGCACGGCACACGGTGGGGCAAAGTGACGAAGTTTGTGTGAAAATCAAAGAACTTTTCATAGAAATGAGATAGAGCGATGATGTTTTTTTAAATTAAAGCTGAAAGATTGCAGAATAAGGGAAAATTAAAGAAATTGTGGTACGAACGTTTGTTCACTTTGGAAATCTGTGATAAACTTGAAATATTACGACAAAATTGTGATTTATCCAATACCGTGTACGGTTAGATTTTTTTTTTGATATGTTGTATATCATTTCCTGTAGATTTTGTCACGCTGATTTTAAATCCGTTCGCAAAATTTGGCTACTACCTCAGGATTTTGGAAAAAATCGATTTCAAGTTTAATACAGATTTTCAAAGTTAAAAAACGTTCGTACCATAATTTCTTTAATTTTCCCTTATTCTGCAATCTTTCAGCTTTAATTTAAAAAAAAAAATCATCGCTCTATCTCATTTCTATGAAAAGTTCTTTGATTTTCACACAAACTTCGTCACTTTGCCCCACTGCACAGTGGTCTGGGGATATTTAAATTTAGCGGCCAAAATTCTGATCTTTCTGAAACTTGGTGATTATGGGTTTTCGAGGTCGCTGATAACGAATTTGGCTCCAAAAATTTAAAATTCAAAATGGCGGATTCAATATGAGGCGCATTGTGGTCTGGGAAGCGGTATTTTATAGCCAGAATTAAAAATTATAGCCGTACTAGAGAAAAAGAGAGAAAAAAGAATCTGTTCCAACATTATCTTTGACTTAAAAAAAATAAAATATTAAAAATACACGCGTTCGGTACGCCCAAATACCTCGAGCGTCATTTCTAAAAGTCTGCATAAAATTGAAGGTTGCAGGAAGTTGCACTTGAACTTTACATGCTCTTGTTAACAATTGTGTAAGCTTTAATGTAAAATAAGTCCGATGTTAATTTCGCTTAATCATTTTTTTATAAGCCTTCTGAAAGTTTAAATTCATATAAACATTGCACTATTTGTTCATAGACTAAAAAATGCCTATGACACATATAAATAACTGAAATATACTTCCTTACCTATATAACTGTATGATATAAACACGTATTTTGATGTTCTATAACGAATAATTAAAACAATTAGATTCACATAAAATTTCATGATTTTGTCTTTGTAATATTATACCTTTTTTAAAAAAAGGTACAAAAAAGAGCGCCAAGTATATAATCCCATCAAAAAGGATCCCATTTAAAAACATTGTCGTAAATTAATACCCATCAAAAAGAATCCCTTTGAAAACATTGTCGTAAATTAATAGCTTTACAAAACTAATGATATACACCAATTGCGCCAATTATCGCAATGACTATTTATACAAACAAAAAAATGTATCAAATAATAGTAAACAGATATATTTTTATACAAATAAATATTTTATTCAAAATACTTGGCGCTGCTCTCTGAAAAAAATGTTAATTGTCTTGGTTAATAAATAAAACAAGGCCAGACTTATTGATTCAGAAATATTTATTCAGTTTAGCAACACCAATTCCGAGAGCAGCGCCAAGTATTTTGAATAAAATATTTATTTGTATAAAAATATATCTGTTTACTATTATTTGATACATTTTTTTGTTTGTATAAATAGTCATTGCGATAATTGGCGCAATTGGTGTATATCATTAGTTTTGTAAAGCTATTAATTTACGACAATGTTTTCAAAGGGATTCTTTTTGATGGGTATTAATTTACGACAATGTTTTTAAATGGGATCCTTTTTGATGGGATTATATACTTGGCGCTCTTTTTTGTACCTTTTTTTAAAAAAGGTAATTTTGTGAGGATTTCACACATTTTGTAGTGTTTATTGATGACTGGATAATTTTTTCACCCCGTCGGGGTTATTTTTTTTAATTAACAATATATTATATTGTCATCCAAACTACGCACACCTGCAAAGCTACAAGACAATTGGATTGGTGGAATTGGTTTAAATTTGAGTTTTCAAATATGAAACAAACATACAAGAAGCACACAGAGGATAGAAGCTGAATAAAAGTTTAATTAAAGTTTAATTAATATTATACTATATTACAATAAATTTTTTTTCTAACGTAGATCACACTGCATCATCTCGTGCTTCAGTTACCTGTAAATATATAAAATCCACATTTTAGTTACAATATAACTTAGAAGTTTTAGAAGAAGGGTGGACTTTTCCTATAGTAAGTGTAGAGACTACATAATGTGTCGGAAGGAGGTGAGAGCGTATGGCAGAAACTCTTGTTGAAGGAAATTTAAATGCTAATGGTAATTTATCAAAAATGAACGAAGAGCTCCAATATATTTAATGCACAATTTATTGGTGTTGGAATAAAATTAATTTAATATGTTCATTAGTGAATTTAAATATTGGTAATGTGAAACTAATAAAATTAATGATTAGCGTGGGAACTACTGTAGATTTTAATAAAGTATTACGAATATCTTTCATAAAAGATTAGGAAGTATCGAGGGAGATGCATTTTCAGCATACTTTTTCACTAATGTAACTTACTTTACACTGCAAGCACTACGCCATAATTTTCTTAATTCTTAATGCTACGCTAATATGAAAAATTTTGTCCATTTACCTTATTTGACAAATTTCCAGAAACTTGTGCGAAACAAGATGCTTCTCTGTCTATCTAACTAAATGTAAAAATAGTTTCGTTGTATAAAAACAATATATTATTTTGTAGAAACTTGTGGGAAAGAAGATGCTTCCCCGTCAAACCTTCTCAGGACAACTTCCAAATCTTTGCGTCCTCTCCGTTTCCATAAGCTCTGCATAAATAGTCTATTAAAAAATTTTTGTGACTTACCTTGTTAATTGAGACAATAATTCAGTGTCCTCTGTGGTGTAAAAACTCGTGTCACTTAAAAATTTAGTAGTTTCCTTATTTCACACTTGACAGGTTATAACTGTTTGACACTAGCTAGGTTACGTTTACCTCGACAGTTCTGCTCTCTGCTAGCTGTCACGTGACAACGATTTGTTACGCGATTGGCCGAAACCTTCAGCGAATCAGCGACGTGGATATTGGACATTTCCTCTCCCTTTCATGTTCCCCTCTTGCCCACACTTGACGATGACGATTCTTAATTCTTCAGAACATAAAATTCGGCAAATTGCAACTTTACATCAAAATATCTCAGCTCCTAAGGCACGTAGGAACAAAACGAAGACACTTTTCTTATGTAAATCAAACCCAAGCTATCCATTAAGACCATTCAAACTCTAATCGGATCAGCCGTTATTGAGATTCGATAATCTCAGGGTACTTGATAGCGCGGCGTGCCGTAATAGATACACTCTGTGTCTCGCGCTGCGCATATATCTATATATACTTGGCGCGAGACACTACCGTGTCTCTTGATCTATTCAAAGAATCATCTGAAAATGGAAAGCTATGCGGATTTTGAAGCTCTGGAGGGTTGTCAATTCATAAAAAAAAAATGACATTGTAAAGTTGAAGTTGAGAAATTGAATTTTGGCCACCATCCAGACCACTGTGCACTGTGCGGCACCCCGCGGACGCGCCCGGTGCGTTCTCGTTGCAGGCGACTCGCGATGATCGAGATAAGCCGTGGAATGGTCGAGCTTCGTTAAAGGCCAACGGTAAACATTGCTTTACCAGTTAAGGTGGATTACCGAGGGGATCGGTTTTATTTGCGCGGAGCTAATTACCGGCCGGCACAAATCCGCGGCAATTACATCGGTTCGAAACATCCCTCGCTGGCCTACGAATTTAATACAATTATTAGAATTTCGCGCAACTCGAAGAATTCCGTACGGTTAAAAGGTTGATAGGTTTAAATGGTTTAAAAGTGCCCGAGGCTTGAATGGCACAGACGTCGCGTTCTTATTGCGTCGCGGAATCGGAATTGCAATTAGACGAGCACAAAGGGCTCGCTTCTCCGGGAGATATTAAAAGTTTCGCGTGGAGTGGACGCTTGGGGAAATTCAGGACGGGGCCGGGGACACCGGGCGATGCTCGCGCGGGGCAGGGACTCTGAATCCTGCTGGTCGGCGATAATTAATTAATCGGTGACAAGCGCCGGCGGCCAAGGACCTGTAATTTGCGGCAGAGGAACATCATAGCTCCTGGAATATCGGCTTACGAGTACGCTCGAACCCCGTGCTGATTACTCAGCGACCGATAGGCAAATAATTAGACGGACGGGGCATTTCGATAACAATCCATCTGCGTCAGTTTCCCGTGCACCCTGTGCGATAACAACGTTCATCGATCCTCTGCCCATCGGTGCACCAGCCTCGCGTTCTATAATACATCCTTCTCCTCGAAACACGTCACCTTAGTAAACTAATCCTTCCAGCTACGCAAAAAAGCTCCAGTCTTCCGGGTAGTGGTGGAGAACTATCGATGGTACTTGCGATAGTTATCGATGGTTCTCACTATTGAAATTTTTAATAATATTAGAAATTAAATTTGGGATTCTGATTATTTTTCAATTGACTAACCTACGATTTTCAATACCGATAATTATAATAATAATACGTCTTTATTACACCAACAAATTAAGTAGTACAGTTTTTTTTTTTTTTTTTGTGGCGTAACGGGCGGAATTCAGCAGAATGCTGTTTTAAAATCCTACCCCTCTAATCTAACTAGTAATTAAACTTATAATTAATTAAACTTACTATCTTACAATAGAGTATCTTACGAGAAATCTTACGTATCAAACGAGTATCTTACATATTCATATTCTTGATATACGGCGCAGCGGCCAGTCTGAAATTTCTCTTAGATCTAATTAATGTAATATTCACTGGCAATAAGCCATCTATAGTATTCGATAGTGAGAACCATCGATAGTTCTCCACCACTAATTACAAATTAAATTTGGGATTATGAATTTCAGCTGTTATTATTTTTTAATTGATCAACCTACGATTTTCAATACCGATAATTATCGATAGTGAAAATAAGTCATCTATAGTTTTCGATAGTGAGAACCATCGATAATTATCGTAAGTACCATCGATAGTTCTCCACCACTAAATAATTACAAATTAAATTTGGGATTCTGATTATTTTTGAATTGACTAACCTACGATTTTCAATACCGATAATTATCGATACTGAAAATAAGCCATCTATAGTTTTCGATAGTGAAAATAAGCCATCTATAGTTTTCGATAGAGCAAAAATAAGCCATCTATAGTTTTCGATAGTGAAAATAAACCATCTACAGTTTTCGATAGTGAAAATAAGGCATCTATAGTTTTCGATAGTGAAAATAAGCCATCTATAGTTTTCGATAGTGAGAACCATCGACAACTATCGTAAGTACCATCGATAGTTCTCCACCACTACTTCCGGGCGAATTTTAAACAACTTCTTCTGTCCTAAACGGTGTCCCAATACTTTTCTGGCCCCCTGTACGTAAATGGGGAATAAACACGTATTCCCGAAATACCTTCTCCGTGTTTCCGTGTCGATACTTTTTACCACCGAATCCGCCGTAAATGTTTAAACGTTCGAGGTGCACCACCATCCCCCATTATCCAGTGGTCACCGAAAGACTCGTGTCCCGCGGGGGCGCGCGTGTTTCCATAACTTCCGTCCCTGCACGGCGGAGTGAAACGCGGAACAACTTCATACGCAGTTTAATTAAACGACCTGGACAATCGGGCGAACGACAGCAAGGTCGAAAGACCCTTTGTTCCCCTGAACGTAACCGCGTGCACGCGCACCGTTTAATGCTAATGCAGTCTCGCATATAAATCATTTGCATTCCACGCCGGTGAAAACAATGGTTGGGCGCGTTAAGAACACCGCGCGGGAACGCAGCCCGCGTCTGTACGCGGTGGGTGATTAATTAGAATGTTTCCTCGGCATCCGTCGGCCAAGCATTGAAACGCGCGCGTTCCAATACGGACACCGTCAGCGAGCAACCACCGTCGACGAACTTGCAACAGCGGATGCACCCTTCGTTAAATTCCCACGGCGCTGAAACGTCTAGAATAATCTTCGAAATCCAAGCTCGCGGAGTTTGGATCCAGGAGGGGTGATTTCCAAGAGTCTTCGAGCTAAGCCGACTCGGCTCTGGCCGAGTTTCCCTTAGAGCGTTCCATTAGGGGCGGCGCTTCCGAGGGCCGCTATTAAAAATTACCAGAGCCGTGGAAAACTTTCTCGCGCCGTTTGGCAAGCGGCTTAAAGGCCCGGCGAACTTGTACCGCCAGCGTAAACCGTTCCGCATGCTCGTCACAGCCTCCGGAGTCTCGAGCAAATTAATATCGACCATCCCTTCCGCGGGGAGGCTTCGACGTGATGAATGCTCGCGAAACGTGTCCCTCCGAAGCTTGCGTTGCTTAACGAAAGACGCCTCCGCTGGAGATTTATTACCGTTACTCGCGACGTTTCTTTTCCTTCTTCTTTCCTGTTTCTCTTTTAGCTGTCGCGCCGCCAGGTGAATCCTGCGACGCGTGATTTCAACGGGGGTGGGGAAAATAGGGGAGCTCCCTCGGGCGACGGTGGCCTGTAATTAAAACGCTTAATTGGAAAAAAATCACGGGTCCGCTTGATAATAAGGTCGCGACGAGTCAGCGAGCCGTGTAAACGAGAATTTGTTGCCAGCGTCCACGTGTTCTTATTAATTAAAACGTAGATGTCCGAGATTAAAATCGAGGAAAAAGCTGAGGCTAGGAAGAAGCTCGGTATCCACGGTTTAAAGGGGAACCTCGTGTAATCGGCAGAAATCAGGGTTCTTTGGGAATTTTTTGTAACGAAACTATACGTGCGAGATTGTTAAAACTTTCAGGCTATATTGCTCTGTATTTCGAGAAGTGAACAGACATTTTTTTTAAGAAAATAGGTAACAGTCTAGGGTCCGATGTGGCCTGAAACTAAGAAACCAAATAGATTCGAATTTTTAATAAAATTAAGCTTTGGGTGTTCCTCAATCCAAAAAAATATTATTCAATTTAATAAGTTTTATACAATTAATGTGAAATTCTTCAATGAAAAACCCAGCTATTTCTTCATACACTCGCCATTATTTGAATTCTGCATTTCCGAAAGCGAATTGAGGTTCTCCCATAGCGTAATTTGATTAAAAATACAAAACGGACCCTGGAACAAGTTCCGCACCGAGATTGCTCCGAACGAATTTCGCCATTTGAAATCACCGTGTTATTTTTTAATAAACAAATGTTTGCTCTCATCTCGCAAAACATAATAATATAGCCTGAAGGTTTTAAAAGGATCGCATGTATAGGTTCCTCACAAAAAATTCCCCCAAGAGAACCTTGATTACTGCCGATTTCAATAGATTCCCGTTTAAAGGGATGTTGACTAAGTCCTTCGTTAAACGGTATGCAAACTACTTGAGTAGTCAGGTACTACGTGTGAACCAGCACTCTTTGAGATCGACGCTCCCGACGGCGGCACAAAATTCGTACAACTTCCCGCGATCCACAAGGTTAAACCGTTTCTACATGCTAATTTCGACTCCGGGATTATGTTAATGGCCGCGCGCAGTGAAAGTACAATGCGAGCTCGAAATCCTGGTAAAGGAAAGTGAAACGGTGATCCGGCGCTCGGTTTTCGAAGGGAAAGTCCAACGCAAAGGCAATTTTAACCGGCTTGCCGGAGCGATAGGCGAAAAGTGGCGGAGCGCTTAGAGGCTGCCTGGCGCGACGGAGGAATTCCGCTGTAGCTGGAGGAAAAATGCTGGCGTCGAAGAGGCTCGCGTGGCTCGTGCATCTCCGCCCTTCGCCCTGCTCCCCGCTAATTTTCCAGCCCGTTGACTTTCCATTCGGTTCTGACTTCACCGGCTGACGTATCGTCGGAGGCCCGTAGGCCAGGAGACAGCCGATTCGTTACCTTTCGCGATCGAAACACGGGCCTCGGCGAGTCGCGCTCGGGACCAGCTGCACGACAAACGCATTCCCAGCAGGGGCAACCAGTGATTTTTTCTGAAATTCCTGCTTTCGCGAAGACTTCCAGGCTCCCCGTCCTCCCGCTGCTGCATTTTCTACGACTCGAAATTATTTACAATCACACTGAACGTCAATTTCCCCTGTTTTCCCGGGTGCCCCGATGTAACGAGGAACTGGCGCACCCGTGCAGTTCGTTCCACATCCATTATTCGTTGCCCCGCGTGTAGGTATACCGAGCAACGAAGAGATAAAAAAGGTTAGAAGAGCGGGAAAGAACGGAGTTGATAGGAGGCCCTTGGCTGGCTACCAGTAATGCTAGATCACTTGGACCTCTCGACTAGTGGTGGAGAACTATCGATGGTACTTACGATAGTTATCGATGGTTCTCACTATCGAAAACTATAGATGGCCTATTTTCACTATCGATAATTATCGGTATTGACAATCGTAGGTTAGTCAATTGAAAAATAATAACAGCTAAAATGCAGAATTCCAAATTTAATTTGTAATATCATCACATCTCACTATCGAAAACTATAGATGGCTTATTTTCACTATCGATAATTATCGGTATTGACAATCGTAGGTTAGTCAATTGAAAAATAATTAGAATCCCAAATTTAATTTGTAATATTATTACATCTCACTATCGAAAACTATAGATGGCTTATTTTCACTATCGAAAACTATAGATGGCTTATTTTCACTGTCGAAAACTATAGATGGCTTATTTTCACTATCGACAATTATCGGTATATCGTAGGTTAGTCAATTGAAAAATAATAACAGCTGAAATTCAGAATCCCAAATTTAATTTGTAATATTATTAAAAATTTCGATAGTGAGTTAATTTGTAATATTATTAAAAATTTCGATAGTGAGTTAATTTGTAATATTATTAAAAATTTCGATAGTGAGTTAATTTGTAATCTTATTAAAAATTTCGATAGTGAGTTAATTTGTAATATTATTAAAATTTTCGATAGTGAGTTAATTTGTAATATTATTAAAAATTTCGATAGTGAGTTAATTTGTAATATTATTAAAAATTTCGATAGTGAGTTAATTTGTAATATTATTGAAAATTTAGATAGTGAGTTAATTTGTAATATTATTAAAAATTTCGATAGTGAGTTAATTTGTAATATTATTGAAAAATTCGATAGTGAGGTAATTTCTAATATTATTAAAAATTTCGATAGTGAGAACCATCGATAACTATCGTAATTACCATCGATAGTTCTCCACCACTACTCTCGACCCCTGCTTGCGCGCGCTTATCGGAGACCCCGCTTTTCCTCGATACAAGTGTACACCTAGCGCATCTAAAATTCCGGGACACTCTGTACGAGCAGAGGCAGCGGACGCTAACAATTACAAATTACGGTCGATAGAAGACAGCAGGATGGAACGCGCGTTAGTTTCCTCGGACAATAGGGGATGAGGCTGTCCGTTCGAATCCAATGCTCACGCGAAGGGATGAATAAATAAACAAGACCCCCCCGGATGGCAGCAACGGTTTTAAAGTTTCCTGGAAATTAGATTTTCCGCCGCTGGTCCTTTTTTGTTTATCTTGCGAGGCACGTACTTCGTAGCAAACAAGAGGCACCGTTTTGCCCCGCGGAACAGAACGATCGCTCGAAATGGCGGGAAAAAGCGGGCCAGCCCGGCGCGAAATGCAAATAGCAAAATTATTCTCGCTTGTCCACGGGAGCCGATGTAGCATACAATCGTTCGCGATTCCATAAACACGGAACGTTCAATATTTACTCGTCCGTCGCCGTTCCCGTCGTTCTCTCGCCGAACTGCGTTTACCGATCCGCGACTAAAACGCTTCCCCCGCCTCGATCTTTTATTTCTCGCTGATTAAAGAAGTCTGCCGAGAAGCACGCCGAGATCTCCCCGAGGAGGAAAACTCTCTCGAGCTTTGGAACCTCTTCAGGCGCTTAATCTCGTCGCTTTTTAAGTTTAACGAGGATGCCAGTAGCTCCTGTGCCTCGGACACTTCGCCGGGGTTGTAGCAATGTAGAGCAGCGACAGTTCTCAAAGCTGAGTAGTCAAAGTCCCCATTTAAAACATAAGAACTGTAGAAGGGATTAATCATGTTTCTAAGTAACTCGGTAGAAGAAGGTGAAACTCGTGACTATCGTTCCAAGCAGCGGCGAAATCCGTATCGTCGAGAGAGGCTCCCAGCGCGTTGCAAACGAAATTTCCTGCACCTCGGAATCCCTCGCGTTCTATCGATTCCCCCTGCAAATATTAGACTTACAAGGGAACGGCGTCTCGCGCGCCGAGCCGAACTCCTCGGAGGAAGGTAATCCAGAAGCCAATTCCGGCCGATTTCACGGCTGCTCTGTCACATCCGCTCAGCCTTCGCCGAGCGATACAAACTGCCTCCGAGAGAAACACCCTCCCACCGTCGTGCTTCCATTAAGCTGGCCACGGATCGGGGAACTCGCTCGGCAAGAAAAATGAAGTCGACGAACCCTGGGGTGCGATGAACCCCGGCGTCTGGCTCTCCCTTGGATCTTTCCTCTGTCTCTAGATCGTCCCGGTGATCGAGGAGGAATTAACTTCGGCGCGGTGCCGTGCCCCCTTTTTCTCGTCAAACGGCGCGAGTTCCCCCGGGATTGTGGAACAGATTGCTCTCCAGCCAGGTTTTAATAATGCCGCCCCCGCGGACGGAACGTTGCCAAGCGACTTCTTCCGTCGATCGAGCACTTGACCGAGGATGCAAATGCAATACTGCCACTCGTAAACCGGATACCAAGCCTCCTCGCGGTAAAAATATCTCTTTATTGCCCCACCCTCGGGTTACAGCAGCCTCGCTGCACGATCTGCCGGTGGTAGAAATTCAGGGCGGCACTTGTAAAAACGTCAGTGAAACTCTGATTACGCGGGCCCCCGTTAAAACCGAGGCACTTCGTCGCGGAGCAAGGAAAAATGAATTGAATAGAGACGGAAGAGGTTCCGCTTTATGCGCTCCCTTGTCATGCTGCTACGTTCTTCCGTGTGGATTTCATTCTGGGAATACAGAGACACTTGAACCCTTTGGAAAATAGGATTTCGATTGCGAAAGACATCGACGGCGAAATGATTTTTGGGGAATGTTATTTGGACCAGGTGCTTCGAAATTTGGGGCTTTGGAGTTCCCTGAGCTACGCTTTGCGGTTCAATGGGATAGCAATTGGGAGGAATTTGTAATTACTTTCGAAAAAGCTGTCAGGTTTACACAAGCTACCAGGTTTTGGTGAATTGCGTGCCGCCGGATCGAATTTGACAAATTCGTGGAGTGGCTACCGTGGGAATAACGACGGGGGAATCGATCTTCCTTAAAGCTGGACGCAGAGTGGAGACTATCGATCGCCGGATCGACTGTCGCCGGGTTATTTCCAGGGCTGTCGCGACGGGGCGGATTCGATGGGTTCCGATGTACGCCGATTCGTCGCGGTTGACAAAGCGGTTCGCGCGATCGCGCGAAAAAAGCGAGGCGCCGGATATCGGTATTCCAATTCTGCGTGACCATCGATTCACACGCGGAAAAATAGCCGGGGTTTAGTCGACTGAATGATCGCGCAGGGGGGTCGATGTTTCACTGGGACGCTAACAAATTCATGCTCGATTCGGGAAAAGTATTTGTCAAATTTCCACGCTTCTTTGTTCCATTATCTACGTATCGATGGCAGGAGCGTTACCTCCCCAATTACAGTTGGCGAGGGGCGTGGGAGTAGAGATTAAAAGATCCAATTTCAATAGCCTAAAAAACAGTGGAACGCAAAGAAAATAAAAAATGGTAATATGCCTTCCAAGTATGGACTTTTCAGTAGTGGGGAGAACTATCGATGGTACTTGCGATAGTTATCGATGGTTCGCACTATCGAAAACCATAGATGGCTTATTTTCCCTATCGATAATATTTTTCATAAATCCAAAAATTCAAATTTTTTAATTTTATTAATAAATTTTTTTATTATCGGCATTGAAAATCGTAGGTTAGTCAATTCAAAAATAATAACAGCTGAAATTCAGAATCCCAAATTTAATTTGTAATATTATTATATCTCACTATCGAAAACTATAGATGGCTTATTTTCAATATCGGTAATTATCGGTATTGAAAATCGTAGGTTAGTCAATTGAAAAATAACAGCTGAAATTCAGAATCCCAAATTTAATTTCTAATATTATTACATCTCACTATCGAAAACTATAGATCGCTTATTTTCACTATCGATAATTATCGGTACTGAAAATCGTAGTTAGTCAATTAAAAAATAATAACGGCTGAAATTCAGAATCCCAAATTTAATTTGTAATATTATTACTGTGGGATCAGGAACCCCCATACCATAAGAGAGGGCACGGAACAACGACGATCGGGGAAGTCGGCGGTAGCCGAGGTGGTTAAGGCGGCTGGGCAGCGCGCAAATCTAGAGTTCGCGGGTTCGAGTCCCGTTGAGGCGACTTTCCTTTTTCCGTGATCCTACATTACAAATTTCGATAGTGAGAACCATCGATAACTATCGTAAGTACCATCGATAGTTCTCCCCCACTACTTTCCAGATTCCACCCAACTCACCGCCGACCCTGCTTCCTCTTCCCCTTTGCAGTCCCACCTTGAACGCCCACAACCCCTGTCTAACCTTCCTCCTCGAACTGACCATTCAAGGCTATGACCATTAATAAAGAGCACGAAATTCGGTGCAGCCAAGATTTGCCAAGGGACGTCGCCCGTCACGGGCGTTTTATTGACATTTGAAATTCCATTACGGGACGGGTACACGGGAATCGCGTTCGAGCCCGATTGGAAATGGAACTGGGAGGCCGGAGTGCCCTCCGGAGCCGACAACTTCTCGCCCATCCCGCCTGATGATCCTGTTAGGAACCGCAGTTCACGTGTCCTGCGAGACAAAGGCATGAATAAAGATAAGCAGCCGGCAGTCCTGCCTTCCAGAGACGTCCACCCTCCGTATCCCGGTTTATAGTCGAGGTTTTTTTCGGTTTATCGCTGCTTCCGCTATTCTCCGCTGTTTCCCCCTGACTGGACGCGGCTTTTATCGGCCCTCGTGGAAATCAAAGTGAACAGGAGGCGAAACGCGCCGCGACGAAGACGCGACGAGGAAGTCGTGGGGACGCAGGGCTGACGGAGGCAAAAGGGAAGCAGAAATGCCCGGGTCGTACCGGTTCGAGTGGGTCGCGGCTGGTGGATCGATCTGTAAATCGCCGGAAGAGGCCTGGTCACGCGAAACTTTATAAACCAAATGCGGAGGGGGTGTCTTTTAATTTAACTTTAGACGGCTGGAAGGACAGGGGCTTTCTGCCTGGGACGAGTATACTTTATCGGGCGTTGGGGAGGGCTCGTGAAAAGTTGACGAGCCGAGCCACCCGCGATTATTTATACCGGGGACGGTGAGCAAGTTGCGGGAGGGGCGAAATATTCATTGGAATAATCAGGAAGAGATATAGCCTCGTTTAGGCGGAGGGAAGAATCCCTTGACCCGTGGGCGGATTAAATTCGGACTAACGATTTTTCTGTCGCTATTTCTGTGTCTGAACGTGGCACTGCCTCGACAGACAGCGGTGTCGATACCGTTTCAGTTAATTGGATACTGTTTTGGGGGAAGAAAGTTATTCGCGACATCAATCTTTTTACCGAGCACGCCGAAAATACGATGCAAACAGGCGGGCTGAACTTCCGTTTCGCAGCGGCAAATTTCTCTTTTCTAATAGACGCGACAGCGACCAGGTCATCTGAACGAGGAATAGCCGGGAATTATTGCAGAATTATTCAAGCTGTCCTTGCCGTGGGCGATTCAACCGACTCCGCTTTAATACCGTCCCTACTTTTTGCTGCTAATGGCGGCGCTCAAGCTCAGAACGAATTTATTGTAACAATCATTGCTGGAGGTACTTGTGCTCCCTTAGCACGCGACACCCTCCAACGCGATGCAAATGGATTTACCTTCTTTTGACACTGTTCGGTGTTAATGCTACGTCTGTTTGACCAAGTGTACCCTTAACTCAACGTCAATTTAACTTTTTCTTGTATCACGACTCGTGGTGGAGAACTATCGATGGTACTTACGATAGTTATCGATGGTTCTCACTATCGAAAACTATAGATGGCTTATTTTTGCTCTATCGAAAACTATAGATGGCTTATTTTCACTATCGAAAACTATAGATGGCTTATTTTTGCTCTATCGAACACTATAGATGGCTTATTTTCACTATCGGAAACTATAGATGGCTTATTTTTGCTCTATCGAAAACTATAGATGGCTTATTTTCACTATCGAAAACTATAGATGGCTTATTTTTGCTCTATCGAAAACTATAGATGGCTTATTTTTGCTCTATCGAAAACTATAGATGGCTTATTTTCATTATCGAAAACTATAGATGGCTTATTTTCACTATCGAAAACTATAGATGGCTTATTTTTGCTCTATCGAAAACTATAGATGGCTTATTTTCATTATCGAAAACTATAGATGGCTTATTTTCACTATCGAAAACTATAGATGGCTTATTTTCACTATCGAAAACTATAGATGGCTTATTTTTGCTCTATCGAAAACTATAGATGGCTTATTTTCACTATCGAAAACTATAGATGGCTTATTATCGGTATTGAAAATCGTAGCTTAGGCAATTGAAAAATAATAACAGCTGAAACTCAGAATCCCAAATTTAATTTGTAATATCATTACAAATTTGGATAGTGAGAACCATCGATAACTATCGTAAGTACCACCGATAGTTCTCCACCACTAATCACGACACTATACAATTTTGTATGACTCCGGTCGTTACTTAAAATAAAAAAGAATAAAGTGAAACGAGGAGCGTGGACAGTTTTTAAGACCACACCCGCGATAGTGGTCCATCTAGCTTTTTAATTAAACTACAACTTTGGGGAAGCGCGAATGGTGGATACAAATAGGTCGGTAAAAGTTCATATAGCCGAGCGATACGAATTGCCCCCGTATCGTTGTTTACCGAGCTTGCTGACCTGCGCCCGCGGAGGCGTTATTTCCGAAATTCGTGCCAGTTCGATCGCGAATTTCCGCGGGCGCATGTTTCCAATCGAATGGAGCGCGTGCATTCTGTTTGCGCGCTCTCCCTAATTTCGCGAACAAGAATTAACATCCCGAACGGCAGCGTCTGTTCCATCGATCGCGCGGGCTGTGAAAAGAGCGTTTCGAAGCGAGGAACAAAATGCTCCCACACGTGCATCGTGCAATCGAATCAGAGGAAATAAACAATCCGGCACGGAGGCGCTGGCTGGCAGCGATCGCTTTTTGATCGATCATTGATGGATATTGAAAGAGGGGGGAGGAGCGGAAGCGTCGATAATAAACGCTCGATTAACACCGTAAACGCGCTCGTCGCATCCTCGCGATTACCGAAGCCGAATAGGAAGCATCTGGTACGCGCGGCACGCGCGTACGTCCACTTTTTACGATCCCAACGTGAGCCCGCTGCTCCCGAATGGAATCCCTTTTTACGCTTCCGACGTGGTTCGCGGGGAATCACCGCGGCAATGGGCCTGTCTGCCATCGGCGATAAGCCCTATAAACCATCCCGGTCGAGGGAATATTCCCGCCGATGACCCTCGAGCCGCGGCGAACTGGCGTAAAAACCTGGCTCGACTCATCTATC
Organism: Andrena bicolor; assembly: GCA_960531205.1. Classification (NCBI taxonomy): domain Eukaryota; kingdom Metazoa; phylum Arthropoda; class Insecta; order Hymenoptera; family Andrenidae; genus Andrena; species Andrena bicolor. Next base: position 1,787,152 of record OY482666.1, read on the forward strand.
GCGATCTAGGTGCTTTCCATACGGCATACACTCTCGCGAGTCTTCGTCCGCGAGGAGTGTTTTACAGAGAAAGACGCGCGACGATTTTATTCGGAAGTCGTTGTCATCTTCGAGATAATTGGACGAACGGTCCCCAGAGTTTTTTCTTATTCGATTTATCTTCGTGTCCCACTGCCACGTGCCTCGTTCCCCTTTAACTTCGTCACTCTTCCGACCTCCCACCCCCTCCCCGCAGGTCCGACATCAACTTTCTTACCCCCGGCGCCCCTACTTTTCTTATTTCTCTCCATTCTTGTCCCTATTTCCCTCCCCCTCGACTCCCATCTTCCCAACCCACCCCCCTCGCTCCCTACCCCCTCTAACCAGCCGTAACTCCGTGCCCCGTCCCCTCTGCCATCTTTGCTTTCAGCCTTTCTGACCCTCCCTAAGGGATGCCGTACGTGTTATCGATCCCCGCGTAGTTGTCTCCCATCGCGTAAGCCGGCGGCAGCCGTGACAATCTCCTCGGCGTGATCCAGCGAGAGCCGAGCACTCGCCCGCAACTTCGGACATCCATTCTCCCTTCCACCTTCCCTCGAGTTCGAATGACGACGAGGCGCGGGGCAACTTCCGCCGCAACTGTCGCGTGTCATTCTGCCTCGCGTCCCCGAAACTTCCGCCAAGTCGATTGAATTTACAGCGGCCCCCGCGCCAGGAACCATGTCGTGGCGGAGGGTGGAGAGAGAGAGGGGCTAGATAGAGAAACAGGAGGGGGGAGATGGCGAACGTATAAGTCAACGTGAAGGACGGTACGCGACCCTCCCGACAGTTTACAGGACCCTTCGCATTGAAATCGCGGGTCGAGGCAACGGGATACAGAACGGAGGAGGGGTTTAGATAGAACGGTATTGTTGGAGCGGATAAAGAATGTCGAAAGCACTGGGGCACGGTCAGCTTAGTTTTCGGACGCCGGTAGATTTAAGGCTGACCCCCAAGGGAACAAGTTCTATACGTAACTACCAGCGGCGGTGGCCGTGATGGAAACACCGGTTCTCGTTGGATCACCGATGTTAAGCATCGCGGGGCGGGTACTGGAGAAAGATGGGTGACCACCACCTTTTTTCTCCCGGTGCACCGTTGCTGCTGGGACCCGAAGGAGAGAGAGGAGAGGATAAAGAATATGACTTATAGTTCGTTGGGCAATATAAGCGGTTAAGCTTGAATGAAACGCCATCCTGTTTAACAGGAGAAACAATATACAAATACAAATACTATACGTAACTACCAGCGGCTGTAGCCGTGATGGAAACGCAGGTTCTCGTTAGATCACCGAAGTAAAGCATCGCGGGGCGGGTACTGGGGAAAGATGGGTGAACACCACCTTTCTCCCGGTACTCCGCTCGCTGCTGGGACCCGAAGGGAGAGAGAGGAGGGAAAATAGAAACTATAATATGTAGTTCGTTGGGCAAAAGAATCATATATGCTTGAAACTCCATCTCTGTAAACACAAGGAAAATCTCAAACAGAAACAGAAACAGAAAAATTCAGGGCTACCAGCGGCGGTGGCCGTGATGAAAACACCGGTTCTCGTTAGATCACCGAAGTAAAGCATCGCGGGGCGGGTACTGGGGAAAGATGGGTGACCGCCACCTTTCTCCCGGTGCACCGCTGCTGCTGGGACCCGAAGGAGAGAGAGGAGAGAAAAAAGAATATATGACTTGGGTAAGTCATAGGTTAGGTTACGATATAAGCGGATAAGCTTGAAACGCCATCCTGTTTAACAGGAGAAACAATATACAATACAATACTATACGTAACTCCGACGTACATGCCGCAACGGAGCGCGTAAGAATCTCGCGGACTACCTTCTCCCCCCTGCCCTCGCCTCGGACAAAGCTCGCCATTGCTCGGTACACCTACACGCCACTCGAATGGGTCCCAAGCACACCCCTGTGTCTGCGCGAGCTGCTGAAGCAGCCTTGTAATCGCCAGGCAAACAATCCCGCCCCGCCAGCTGGTTCCCAGCTGCCTCTTCGATTCAAACCGCGCTACAACGTTCCCATTTATTCCTGCGAACAGCTCTTAATCTACTGCAACCTCGAAACCACCACCCTTCCGCCTTCGCGATCATCCAATTGGGCCGCGAGCTGCTGGACCGTGATTCGTTGATAAGAGATGGCAGATAATTCGTGGCAGATCAAAATTCTGAAAACGAGGGCACAGCGGCTGCCAGGCACGCGAAACGGCGCCACAGTGTGCGATTTTGGACAAAAATCGCTAGACACCGCAAATCTTAACCGATTTCAATGATTTTTCTTTTTAAATACTCGTGAAGGGCTCAGCAATAACGGAGGGCTGCAGTAAATCCTGTATTTTTAGGGCTAATCTATAAAAAACATTATTTAGCATAACATCACATAAAAACGTAAATTGTGGCAATTAAAGATAGTAAAAATTAATTTTTTAATTTAAACTGCTAAGTATAGCTGATTAAAATCTAATATTTTTAAATTATACTTCAATTTTATTATGTTTTATTTTATATTAGAAATAATATATGTAATAAATAATATATATATTTTTTTTATTTTATATTAGAAATAAGATAAAAAATAATAAAATTGAAATACAATTTAAAAATATTAGATTTAAATCAGCTATACTTAGCAGTTTATTTAAAACATGAATTTTGAAAATTTTCAGTAAGTTCTTTATTTTATAACTAATATTTAATTTACAAAAAATTAATTTTTAATATCTAAATAATGCTTTCTATAGATTAGACCAAAAAATACAGGATTTACTGCAGCCCTCCGTTATTGCTGGGCCCTTCACGAGTATTTAAAAAAAAAATCATTGAAAACAGTCAAGATTTGCGGTGTCTAACGATTTTTGTCGAAAATCGCACACTGCGCGGCGCGCCGAGAATTCAATGAATCAGGCGTAACTTATGAACGAACAACGACGGGACAAGCTCGTAAACGGTAATTCCCCGGAGCGGCGAGGCGTGCGTATAATATACGGCGAAGCGTATTGCAGCCGCGCGCATTCGTAAATTCCCTCGCAGTGTCTACAAATATTAATCACAGCCGGCTAGCGCCGGGTCGGCTGTTCCCACCCGGACAGAGACAGGGGCACATTTCAATCCCACGTTCAAGGGAGAGGAGCGAGCATCGTAAAATTATTTGTCCGCGTTCACCAGGGCCGAGCATGTAAATAAACGTTGCAGCAGGAGAACCGGCGAGCTCTTTGACGAGCTGTATTATTTACCGAGCGATGTCGCGGAAAAATGTGCCCACCAGGATTTGGAGCTTTATCCGTGGCCTTTTAGCGTGCATAAGTTCTGGGGATCCACTCGAGCTCCCAGCGGCCGATGTCTCCCAGCTTCGCTCCGAGCTTCGCGGGGCAGCCCGCGCCCGGATTGCGGGTCGGAAACGAGGAGGAGGGGTTTTTTTTTTTTTTTTTGTATTCGAACAGCTGAGAATACGCGTTAAACGGGCATCGAGAAACTAAAACGGAACTGCGGGCGCCTGTGTATGTTTGCAAGTGTCCGTGCATTATCGGCGTATCGATTTTAAGCACCGAGGAGCGGCTTCGATAAAAATATCGGGAATTCAGGCTGAAGCAAGGGACTGGAAAAACCGAAAATAGGCAGCGGATGGCCGTAGAACGACGCCGTTGCAACCGGCGCCCGTTCACTATCCGCGCTCACACCCTCGACGACCAGAAGCTCGAAAGCTATGCACACGTTGCCCTCTATTAAATCGCACCCAGCCCCGTCCTCCCGCCTCGGCCACGCTCGAAATAGCGTTAATCGTTATGGCTGCTCTTGCGAATTCGTTGGCTCGCGAGCGAAGCTCGCTGACTCTGTCCTTCCTTTCTTGGAATCATTGGGGATCCATACACCTGCTGTCTAAGTTCTTTGGAATAGATTAAGAGTGGTCGATATGGGGAGGAACTTGTGTATATTTAAATAACTCTCAGTTATCACATGATTTCTTGTAATACGGTACAGCGTCGATTATGCAAACTATACTTGGGACTGAAGTGGTTCGGGAAATCGAACAGTTCGGAGAATGAAGCATTCGTGTAATTATCCAGTTTATAACTATAGGAATTACACCTAAAATTATTATTAAATACAAGAGTGTTACTGCTTTAATTTCAAATTTAATATTATATTAGGAAAAATGTATGTGCACGATACATAGTTATTAGATAATTGCACGAAGCGGTGGGGATAACGATGATGCAACCCTGATTCGGATAATCGAGGTTCGAATAATTGACGCTCCACTGTGGATTGAACCGGTTAAATTCTCTTTTAGAGAAAATTAAGAATCAGGGGCTTGGTCAGTTTCTAGCAAATGGGGCATGTTTTCTGGTGAAAGGGAGGAGAGTGATTCTCCGTATAAAACCGAATCGAAGATGTAGGATGGGGAAGCTTTTGGACGTCGCAAACTACTTGGCTGGCGCGTCTGACCAGTGTCGGCTGTTTCTACTTGCGTGGTAGGGTTTCTGTACCGGCGGTGAAATCACAAAAAAAATTACCGTCAAGGACCCAGTTCCTGATGAGAACCCAATTCCTGATCAGTTTAGTATATAAATACCAAATAATATGTTTATCACGATACAAATTTATTCGAAAAAATTATTAAATAATTATCAAGTATTTTTAAATTTATACGCAAACATATCAAAACCGACCAAAGCTAGTTCTCGCTTCTTCGACCAAATATTAGCACTTTATTTGAATTAACCAATGGAAATTCCAATTCTCTATAACATATTTCGGGGCCATATTGTTTACTCCATTGCTCTCGATGTTCTGAGGCATTAAACGTATACGTTGATATTTGGGAGGTTAAAAGTTATTTTTTAAACCTCATCTTTTGTTTCTCGTGTAAGTAAATGATTTTATCCTATTATGTATACTATCTCTAGACTATTAAGTTCATTAAATCGTCCTAGTTTTGCAATATTTTTTTGTACATAATATACCATGATCTAAAATGTTTCCCCGTGTTTGTCGTACAGTACCGACCATCCAACTGTCGTGCAGTACCGACCAACAGACTGAGTTCTATCTATACTACAAACTCGTGTTTGAATTTCTGATTTTTATCGACTCTATCCTAAGATATAACAAAAAAACTTAAAGGTGTCTCACAGTGGGGCAAAGTGACGAAGTTTGTGTCAAAATCAAAGAAAGAACTTTTAATAGAAATGAGATAGAGCGATGATTTTTTTTTTAAATTAAAGCTGAAAGATTGCAGAATAAGGGAAAATTAAAGAAATTATGGTACGAACGTTTGTTAACTTTGAAAATCTGTGATAAACTTGAAATATTACAACAAAATTGTGATTTATCCAATACCATGTACGGTTAGATTTTTTTCTTCACATGTTGTACATCATTTCCTGTAGATTTTGTCACGCTGATTTCAAATCCGTTCGCAGAATTTGGCTACTACCTCAGGATTTTGGAAAAAATCGATTTCAAGTTTAATACAGATTTTCAAAGTTAAAAAACGTTCGTACCATAATTTCTTTAATTTTCCCTTATTCTACAATCTTTCAGCTTTAATTTAAAAAAAAAAATCATCGCTCTATCTCATTTCTATCAAAAGTTCTTTGATTTTGACACAAACTTCGTCACTTTGCCCCACTGTGTGTCGGTACTGCACGACTCTCCCCTATACATATACTTCAATTTCCAAATAAAATGTATCTCCAGTGAGACATATTCGTTTAACGGCTGGATAACGCAATGAATAACGTAATATCGCTAACAGAGGGAAATTAGCTGGGAAATAGTTTCCATCCCCAGGAATTCATAACGAAACGCGAAGAACGCGACGAACCTGCACGTGAACGGCAGAATTGCGCGCATACCTAATTACTACACACGTGACCCGCGAACGTGTAAGGTATTCCGTGGGAGGGAATCCTCAGAAATGTCGCGCAGAATTCGAAGCCAGACGTTCGGGCAACTTTTTGCCTCGATTCTCCTGTCCCACCTCGACGAACCATTCCGAAGTTTTAATTAGAGAATCTGTCGTCTAAACTACGCCGGCCTGTTCGGTGTCCAGAGATTGCCGTATCAGGGCTGCATGCATAATGCAAGTTCGCGAGCGCAATTATTTCGAGGGATAATACAACCAGCGCCGGGATTACTTGTAAATTTCGGGAACGCGGATCCGGGCAAGGATAAGCCGGCCACGAAATTCTAATATAAATTCCGTGGTCAAGACTACGTGATACTATTGCCCCGGGTCGCCCCGAGGCACCGGGTTCGATTCCTTCTGGCCACGAACGGCACGCCGCGATTTAGAAACCTACGCGAGAACTTCGCTCGTCTCTCCCAACGCTTCTAACAAAAGTTTGAAAGTCGCTTCAGAGCTTCGAAGCCACTGTCACGCCTTCTTATAATTAGAAATCGACCTCGCGGGATTCACTGCACTCCGGCGTGATTTTTCAATTACCATTTTCGTATTTTTCAGTCCTTCAAATTTTCAGCGGTAACTGTACTAATAGTCTTTTTCTAGAAATGTAAATTTCGATAGGTACGATGGTGATTGTAGAAATAGTTGTGAAGAAAGGCGACTTTTCGGTTAAAGTCCAGGAAGTTTTTAAATTCTAATAGTAAGGTGGAATAGGTTCCAGGAATATTGGCGAAGTAAAGAAAAATCGAGACCCCCGCGAATGGTTAAAGATTAAAGGGAAGGGCCGGTGTGAAAAGTGAAGTGGACCACCAGTTGTTACGATTTTCATAGAAATCGCGAGAGCCGTGTGTATCCGCGTTCACTCGAGGCGCATGCATAATGCATCGCCAGTGCATACTGCATATGCAAGTTTATCTATCTGCAGGCACGGCTCTGTTCAATGGCTGACAATGGTCGATACACCAATCCCGCATGCAGTTGGCCAATCTCAAACTTCGCCTGCTCATCGCTATAATCCAGAAGCGTCACGCTGCTTACAGGCTATTAACAGGGGATTCTACCTTGTTGGGCCGAAAAATAGGTAATTCTTTGTGAATTTTTTGTACAAAAACGGTTCGACAGATTAATTTGAGGTTTGACAGGCTGTTTTATTGTATCTTCAGCTATCGTTGTGAATTTTTATGTGACAGTAGAAGAAAAAATGTGGCTGATACAGAGCGCTGGATTGAGGCGTTGGAAAAAAATCGGGTAGTCCTGGCGTTAACGAAATATACTCGAAGGATAGTCTGAAACACAAAAACGAAGGAGATTCTTAATCCGTACGAATGTGGCTATCGATGGTAGTAGATTCATTAAGATAAACAAAGAAATGTTAAAATGGCAGGCTTCTGAATATGAAGTTTTGCCGATTTTTGAGAAAAATTCGAATCATCATATTCAGAATATGAAGTTTTGCCGATGTTTGAGAAAAATTCGATTCATCATATTCAGAATATGAAGTTTTGCCGATTTTTGAGAAAAATTCGATTCATCATATTCAGAATATGAAGTTTTGCCGATTTTTGAGAAAAATTCGATTCATCATATTTAGAATATGAAGTTTTGCCGATTTTTGAGAAAAATTAGATTCATCATATTCAGAATATGAAGTTTTGCCGATTTTTGAGAAAAATTCGATTCATCATATTCAGAATATGAAGTTTTGCCGATTTTTGAGAAAAATTAGATTCATCATATTCAGAGGCCTGCCATTTTAACATTTCTTGGTTTATTTTAATGAATCTACTACCATCGGTAGCTACATTCATACAGATTAAGAATCTCTTTCGTTTTTGTGTTTCAGATTATCCTTCGAGTATATTTCGTTAACGCTAGGACCACCCGATTTTTTTTCAACGCCTCAAGTCAGCGCTCTGTATCAGCCACATTTTTTCTTCTACTGTCACATAAAAATTCACAACAATAGCTGAAGATACAATAAAACAGCCTGTCAAACCTCAAATTAATCTGTCGAGCCGTTTTTGTATAAAAAATTCACAAAGAATTACCTATTTTTCGGCCCAACAAGGTAGAATCCCCCCTTAAACCCCGTTCGACTCTAACCCCCCCCCCCCCCCCCCAAAAAAATGCCATACCCTGAACATGGAGGAGGGTCGTGGGAATATGAAGGGGAAGAGCGAAGGGAGGATTTCCTTTCCAAAGTAGGGGAAATATGGGTAAAACCGGGACGCTAAGGATAAAAGCTCATAAATTTGGCATTATTAATGTAAAAAATAAATTGAAAGTAGGGTTCATTAGACTAAACTTTTTATTAATTAATAGTATAAATCCATTTTATTTAAAACAATAAGAAATACAAAAAAATTATGATTTAAAAACTGGCCCTAGCACCTAGAGCAACGGAATTCGTCCAATTCTTCAGTCCCCCAACCAGTGCAGCCTTCGTGGGCCCACTTACAACAACCTGTACACTGCACCCACCCTTCATTCAATTTGGATGAACCATAGGATTCTTTGCAATAATTGCAAATGTCTTCGTTGCTCCCGTTATCATTGTTTTCATCACGACTACTATCATTATCGTTCAGTCTCTTATTTAATTTTGTAGTTTTCTGTACCCGATATTACCCCGTACGGTTTTACCCCAGCATACAATTTTGTAAATATTACGGATTATCAACAATACCACGGCGAAATGCCAACAAACTGTCTTAGTTATTTACACTTTAATATGCAACAATTAACATAATTCACACAAAAAAGTATTTCCCTGAACACTGTCAAAAGTATTGTAAGGTAAAGAAACCAGTAAATGACCGAATTGTTGAATGAGAAGCCCAGTAAATGACCGCACATTTTTATTAAGAATTCTACTTATTAATGTTTGATTAATACGCAAAACTAAAAATATGGGATATTAAAAGTGCCACTACACTCTATTTATAAAGAAATAGTAATTTTTAAATTTATAATTGACATTTCCTTGCCTAATGGTCATTCACTGGTATGCGGTCAATTACTGGTTGCTTTACCCTAGGTTCTTTAAGTATCGAAAATTAGATCATAGCCTTCCAAAAAACACAAGACGATAAAACCTCTCTATGCACGAAATTGTAAGACGATCGTCTTTTGTTGATGGAACAATGCACATCGTGACAATATGTGGCTGCAACGACGCGGAAAAATTTAAGGTCATTTTAAAAACAATATCACGTCCCGGTTTTACCCAGGTACCCAGTTTTGCCCATATTTCCCCCACGATTAGATATTCCGATACGTAATTGCGATTGAATCGCAAGCAGGTGCAACGATCCCGTGGACGCGGAACGCGGTGACCTGCGTGCCACGACGAAATTCCGCGTGGGCCAGCTCCATCGCGTCCGCCCGTTGCGACGCCAGTCCATTTCCACACATCCGCGCTGACAATGGCCCGATTACACAGCCTGTTACTCGCCGCGGCGGATTAATGCAGCGGCCACTCGACGCGCCCCGCCGTGCATCGCGTACACACCTGCGCGGCCGATATTTAAGTGGCCCTGTCAGCCCAACGCCGACACTACACCGTGGACTAATCAATTCGAGGACACCGCGAGCCCCCTGCCGCCCGTCGCCGCCGTCCACGTTGATCGCCTCAGCGATTGATAACGAGGAGCTTCGCGAAACCAACTCTCCCCGATCTTTCATCCCCGCCACGCGTCGCGACCAGCTGACTCGCGCTCCGCTCGCAACGCAAATGAGACGCTTTATGCAGGCACTCGGGAAGCCCCGAGATGCGCTTTTAATCCGACGTCGGATCAGCGAAAAAATGAAGGCAACATGAATTTCTGACGTAAAGGAGATCGCGGGACGAAGTTGCCAAGCTTTGCGCTTCGATGCTCTCGCGTTCCCACCGGGCACGAAGGGAATATTACCCGGGCGCACGATTCTTATTACGTTCCGCGATTTTTAATCAAATCGAAGTCGCAACAACTCAGGGGAATCTGGAGGCACGGGAAGCTGGTGCAGAGGGAAATGTGTGTACGCGTGCAGCGAAGACTTGCCGGCGTGTTGATTCGAAAAGAACTTCTGCGACGAAAGGACAGATGCATAATTCAGTTTCGCGCGGGCGGATCGAAACGGGCCGCGGAGTTCGCGGCAACCAACTCGATATCTAGTTACCGGCTGCTTTGCCGGACGGATGGCAAAGTATGCTTGTTAGAACTTGGAGTGCGTTGGAGTCTCTGCGAAATATTGTGTCCCCCCGGAAAGTTCCCGCTGTTTTCGTGGCTTTCGAGCGATCTAGGGTTTTGATATCGTTTCAATCGAGTAGTCACCGTTGCGTTCGATAACCTCCCAACGCGATGCCAGCTCGTATATTCGGGTTTTCGAAAGATTTATTACCTTTGCCGAAAAATACTGGCGCAGTAGTTTTTTTCACCGGCATTCTGACAAATACCGAATGTTTTTCGATTTTGTACCGTTCGATTGGTAATTCCTGATGAAAGTCAGTTCCGCGAAAAGTATTGGTAAGCTTTGCGAAGTTGGATAATTTTTATACGTAGTGAAGTTGCTGTAAAAGTATCTGTAATATTTAAAAATTTGATATATGGACTGTTTATTTTGAAAGTGGTGTAAGTCCATTTTTGAAAAAAATGAGATTTCACGTAATTCATGCTTAATTTAATGTGATTTTTTTTTTTGAAACAAGAGAAAATGGACTTACACCACTTTCAAAATAAACGGTTCATATCTCCTTTGTAGCTGCATTAATACAATCTGAACTCTTAGTATGTAATAAAATAATCAGTGAAATTAATTTTGAGTATAGCCCTCTCAGCCCTTTTTCGTGTAAAATGGAAAAATATAGAAAAAAATGTTTCGTTGTTTATTTAACCTCACAAAATTACCTTTTTACAAAAGGTACAAAAAAGAGCGCCAAGTATATATATACCATCAAAAAGTAGCCCTCTCAGCCCTTTTTCGCGTAAAATGGAAAAATATAGAAAAAATGTTTCGTTGTTTATTTAATACTTGCATAATATTTGGAGAGAATATAGAATGTTGAAAAATATAGTCATAAAAATTCGTGTCATGCTTCGAATGATGTATGTTTGGGTTGGGTCAACATTGATTCCCAAAATTTACCATAGCTCTGTCAATTTTAAAGATCCGGTTATAAAATTTAGGGGACCTATATAGAAAAGAATGAGGGATCTAATTATACAATTATACGTTTTATGCAAAAAGGACCTGAGTGTCCCGAGGCCGTTCTTCCATCCAACGGTACAATTCTTCCAGCACTTCGCAGTATAGAATTATGTTTAAAGGAAAAATCAGAAAACCAAATAAACCAAAGAGCAGGTAAAAATTTCAAAAAAACACAAGGTCGTGATATAAAAACTACAACTCGCGGGAAACCAAGTTAAAAAATAGGGCGCGGGTAACGAAAGGTTAAAAGCAAGCTTCCACCTGATCGTTCCGCGAATAAAATCGTGGACTGTTTTCCGACGATCTGCAAAGTCCCCCGTTTTGGGCAAGCGGCGCGAAGAAGATGGTTTAATTGAGGGGAGGTTCCGGTCTAAAAATCTATTTTTTTTTATTTTATTTTTCGAATGTTCAATCTTTTGTGAAAACGTGTTTAAAAGGATTTGTTGAAATTCGTAAAATTCCCGAAGGTATAGGCATTTAAGTGGCGGCAAATGCATGGGCAACAAGCGGCCACTCGGCGCTCACGTAAAACTCCAAACGCGTTTTTCTCGAAACAGTGTTCTCAAAACGGTGGACGCTGTATCTCCAAAAATTATTATCCGATTCGACTGAAACGTTTTTTATTTGGAAGAATATACTTCTGACTATGGGGGAACTAGAAGAATTACAAAAAATTAAAAATTTATAATTTTCAAAGGCGTTGAAAGGACGAAAAGTACAGGGAAAAGTGATTTCAAACTTGAAGTGTCGTTATTTTCTAAAAAATGTAATTTTCGTAATTTTTTCTAGTCCCCCCCAGACAGAAGAATAATCTTCAAAATAAAAAAGGTTTCAGTCGAATCGGATAATAACTTTTGGAAATACAGCGCCCTCAGATTTGCATCAATTTTTTGACGCCTTGACTTTAACAGCTGCCCAGGGCCGTCTGCACTGATTAATTACAAAACAAAAAATATATTTCTATAATTCAAGACATCCTTAATCCAATGCAAAAAGTCCCATTAAATTATATATAGTAGTTTTCCTTCAATTAATTCCTAAATATCACCTACTTTTTGGGGCTCTAGACCGGAACCTCCCCTCAAGACCCCGCATCCGTGGATTCATCAGCGCGGATGAAGCTGCTTGTCCGTCGAAACTCGGCTAATTAAAATTCCTTAATTAACGCGCGAATCGCGTTCGCCCGTTTCCCGGGCGATTTCCCCCGAAGATCGTCGTGATAAATTTTGAAGAAGAGCATAGAAGGAGAACGACGTCGAGGGGATTCGAAGAAGCGGCGGGTTTTCGCGCCCGAATGGGCAAACTTCCCCGGCGATCGATGCGGCCGGGGGAACAATTAATATTATTACCCAGGAGAAAGCTTCCGATCAAAGTTCTATCGGGACCTCATTACATCGAGATGGCGCAATGAAAATTGAATTGCTCGACCGACGGCCAACCGAACGGCTGCCTCCCTCGAGCCCGTGGATGTTCCTATATAAACTTTATTGTTTTAATATACGCTATCCCCGCGGCACTGGCCCCGCCAATTCGAATCTACAAACAGGGTGGCCCGCAATTAAGGAGGTTCGATACCTCGCTTGCGGGACAGGCGGCGAGAGGGGTAAGCCTATGCTTATACATGGGAGCTCTGCAGTGATACCAATAATAATAATAATAATAATAATTTGTCTTTATTCATCACAAATTCACATGAATTAAGGGATAAAAGGGCGAGGTTCAGCATAACTGCTGATTTGCAACCTAACCCCAAAGCAGGAAATATTATAACTAAAATTAGCTATATAAAACAGAATAGCGAGAAAAACAAGCATGGGAAGGACAAGAGACAATCTTAGGTAAAAAAAATTATGTAGACGAAAATGTTATTTACATGTCTATTCCTAATAAAATTATTACTACATATTTTCTTTTGGACTTCAATTAAACAAAAAGTATGTTTCATTCAGGTAGAAACACAATATTTTCATTAAAAGTAGCGTAAAATATGTGAGTGAAATGCGGCAACGTCGCTTCGCGTGCATCCTTTTTTCTCTTTCCATGTCACACTTGTGGCGTACTTTTGCGCGTTCGTACGGGTTCGCAAGAAATTACTAAATACATGTTTACAGCTTGGTAGTGTTTTTACAAATTTTTACTGTATACTTTGTGCAAATATACATTGTATAGATGACTATCCGGCGTACAGCGATGCCACGTTTCAAACAGTGCCTTCAGGCAGTTCCCAAAACACGAGCACATTGCTGTCTATTTATTCAATTATCTAATAAACCGGACAGAACATGAGCGATTTTTTTGCGGGGAATTTCATAGGAATACTTAAGCTTTCTATTGCAACATTTTTTAGGACTTTGTCATCGTTTTTAAGGACTCTGTGTCACGTTTTATAGATATTTTTTCGCTTCTCCCATAGCAGCCCGTGTATAAGAGCGCAACTTTGATTTCAATTTTCTCGAAAACGGTGTAGACAATCGACTTGAAATTTTCGCACAATACGGACGTCACTTTGAACATTAGACTAAAACACTTTTCAAACATTTCTCATCATTTTTGCTCCAGTATCGAACCTCCTTAAGCGAACGGGATCTCGCAATAATTTTCCGCTGAATTCTAAACGCTTCCGACTTGAATTCTAAGCGCGCTAAAATCTCAGCGCCCTGCAGTGGCGCACTCAGGATTTAATTTTGGGGGGGGCCGAGTTGAACGGCTAAACATATTCTTAATACAAATTCAATAAAATTCATTAGGTGGTTATAAACATTTATTTCATACTCCGTTTTTGCGTGATGTCGAGTTCCTAACGAAATTTTTTAATTTCTCTTAAAGTAGTTAGGTTTCTCCTAAGGAAATTTTTTCCTTTTTTCTCATTTTCTTTGGGGGGGGCCCGAGACCCCCTGGCCCCCCCCCCCCCCCTGAGTGCGCCACTGGCGCCCTGTTATTGTTCGACGAGTGAAAATTGCGTGGAAAGCTGTAACGTAGATGTCAACGGGTCGAACGATCGATCGGCCCGCGAGTACCTATCGCGTTCTTATCCGCGATCGTACTACGCAGCTGGCTCCCTCGTAAAAATCCAATTGCCCGCACGGGCCACGGTTTTAGTGGGGCCTTGGCGCGTAAAACTCCGTAAGACTCGTGGCACAACCACTCGCCAAAACAGGGTGTGCCGGAGCGCAGCGCCTCGTGGAATAATTCCTGCCTCCCTTGAGAAAATTCGGCGGGGATGTAGGGTAAGAGCCCCAATTACTGACACATGAAGAACTGACTCTAATATTATTACATAGTATCTGTATTTATTGACTAAGAGTATAAGTTTTTTATTTGATTTATTATGGTTTAATAATATGGTTTGTGGAGGCTGTCGCCTCCTTAACACGTTCCGTACGGGTGACGTGTACGGTCACGTCATGGAACTCTTGGGCCCGGTCCCAATAAATGTGGAAGGTGAAGAAGAATTTTTCAGGTGTCGAATTTTCCTTTTGCATACGCATTCAATACGAACGTGTTCATCAGTGTGTGCATGTCGTTCCAAATTTGCAACGTTTTTCACCATAGTGCAGCTGTTTCTTGTATTTAGGTGAAGGTCAACTATTTTTGGTGCCGGACGCAACGTGTTAAGCCTTAAGCCTAAGTCTTAAGTGTTTTCGTATCGTATTCAATTGTTTTGTTCTCTGCGCTTTTTTGTAGACTGTTATGTTTTTCTTGTTGCTTTCTTTCTTTTTCTGTTTTTTTCTGTATATTCTCTGTCTTTATTTTATTTATCTTTATATCGTTTTCTATATGCTTTACCAATTGTATTACTTGTTCAAATTTTTGTATTCTAAAAGGTTCTCCCGTTAATTCAATAATAATAATATGTTTACTTCGTGAAACACATTTTGTGGGTCTTAGAATTTCTATTTTTAAGGTGTCTGTAATTGGGTAGGTGTCAGTAATTGGGGTTTTATTCTACCGAAAAATACGAACGAAGTAGGGTAGATGCACCATTTGTGGCCACTTTAAGGATTTCACTGACTTTCATCGTAATTATCTTTAAAATTATATTTCAAATCAGGAAACTAAAAGCTTCACTAAATTTTACACTATCTTTACTATTAATGTCCAAGTTACCATTAACTAGAGAAATCGTTAAAGAATTAATAAAGTTAAAAAATATAAGAAATCCATTTTTCACCGTTTCTGGCCACTTGCCACTTTTTGCGTAAGCAATAAACCCAGCTAGACTTTCATGAGTTAAATTCTTGATCATGCAATGAATCAATACATTTACTACATGTTTGATCAATATTGCTATACCGTTAGACTCATGCTAATTTACTAAATATGACTAAAACATATGTTGTAAATATAATGTAAAGTGATGATGTCAATTTGCAATCATTGTGTGCTGCATTGATTGCTGCAAATGTGATTCAAATATGATCCCTATTTTTCAATGCACAACTGTAGGTAAATTTTGCACAAATATAAGGTACAGTATTGTCTCCTTATGGGCTCGGTTTGGTGTACACGATGTGCGCTTTTCGCTATCCCCACCACTTTTGTCTCACTCCTGTCCGACGAAGGCGAGAGCGAGATGGAACGAGAGCGAGCGAGAGACACTGGTAGCGAGGAAGGACGGTACGAGATAGGGAGAACGTAAATTTTGTGTAAATATTAGCAGCACGTCATGACTCAAATATGATTCAAATATCACCTGAACAGAATATCCTCATCGAGTGTATAAAGATTGCTACAATATTTTCTGTTCTAATTGAATCATTACATGTCCTAAATTTAACGCCAAGGTGAGCACTCACAAAGCGCACAACATTGTTGCATTACGTGATTTGATATTCGATAAACTTTACGCAAATTTGCTGTAAATTGTCTGGCTGGGAAATGTAACCTCATATTTCTGGTGGTATACTAAACAAAATATTTACGGTTTGAAATTCTACACATAATTAAGTGTCTGCAAGCAATTTCGAGCTAAAAAAACGCGATAATTATGCACATGGCCAAAAACGGTACAATGGCCACAAATCTACCCTATATCGTACTCGAAACTCTACAGTGTACAAGTTCCGAAGGTACGGCACGAACGTGCGCTAATTTCACAGTCTGATTACCATCGAACTACTGGCGGCATACCAGGGGACAGTTCTGTGGAGGATGGAACGTCATGAACAGACACCAATGTCTGCAGAGACGCCGCGCAGGCTAGCAACTGTAGCAGGGCGACCGCAATAATCATCCTCCGTCGAAATGTCCCCGAAATGTTGGTCCAGGGCTCGCGACACTACCCGCAGATCGTGGCACGCGCGAATTACCACGCAACTGGGGAAAATTGCAAAAAAAAAGCTCCTATTAATATCGATGAATAATAAATGGCAACCGTGCAGCGGACTAAACTCCCTTCGATGGCTGGTTATACCGTAAAAACGAAATCCGATTTCAATGGAATCCATTTACTGGGGCCGGGCTTTGACGATCGTCTCTCTGGATTATTACCGTCGGTGCATTAGTCGCGATCACTTTGCCACCGCGAACATAATCCAGCGGTTGTTTAATACGCGTAAACTAGAGCGCTCGGATTCTAAATATTATTGCTTCCGCGAGTAGCCGGGGATTTTAGGTTATAACAGGATCGGATTTCAATGCGAAAGCTCGCCCCGAGGTTTACACGAGGCGTAGAAATGTAAAATTTCACCCAGCCTGCGATCTTTATTCGAATCAATTTTTATTCGGATAATGCCCCACTCTGCTTGGTATCATCCGCCGCGATAGCATTTTATAAACAGCGTGCGTGGGATTGACTCTCCGAAGTCGGGAGCAGCGTAGCGTTCAGCGTGGAACAGGGTAATCGGGAAAAAGGAGCAGCCAAGGGGTTTAAGTTCCCTGCGAACGATACTCGTAAGTTGTTGTTAATGGAAGGCACACGCGTCCCCCGAGAGATCGATATTACTCTAAAGCGGGAAGAGCATAATGTACTTGCCGAAGCCCATTGAAACTTCGATAGGTATTTCGGCCTGTTTGCGCGCTTATTTATTCGCCGTTCGTGCTCGTCGTCCGCCGGCAACGAGTTTCGCGCTCGGCAACTTAAGGGGGAACACCACTGTGACGACCGGAAATGTAAGCCATTATTCAGAATTTTTTTTCAGACATAATTTACAGTTTTCCTTGAAATTTTTTATTACCTACCTTTAGTACGCTGTCTTAAGAGACTATACAAAAAAAGAAATAGAAAAACATCCATAAATTTGAATATATTAATTAATCTTCTAGACCCCTCCGCGCGAGCTGGTCGAATCTGTAACTATGGAAGAGCAGGTCCGAAATATTAAAACTGATTTTGACACTCTGTACCTTCCCCATGCAAAATGAGTACCTCTTTCCAAAGCTGACTTACAAACTATTTTTTTCCTCAAAATATTATATCCGAACAACAAGTCGGTAGATTTTTAACTTCTAATTCTGAAATTTATAAAAGTTACAAGCTTTTGAACATTTTCTTCGTGTTTTCTGGACATATGGTAATCTAGATTTTTTTTAGCAAAAACTGTGATAAAATGTCAATCAAAAAACTATTGGAATACATTCTAGAGACCCTGAAATTGACCCATGATTTTTTTCATAACAATTGGATTCTTTAGATGAGAGTGGCAGACGTTCAAAAATTGTTCCGGGTGTGAGCCACCCAGGTGTGTCAAACTTGATCGAAAAAGGAGGTGTGTCAACGAAGGGTTAAAAAGGCTTCTTGGATGTCGATTGTAATTTTATTATAAACGTAAATATTTTTTACGAAAAAATTACCAAATCTTCTTTAGATGTTGCTCTTTTAAGCGCAAAAAGTTTTGTAAAAATAGATGCTTCCGTTTTTCCAAAAAAAAATCACGAACATTCGCCTCTTTTCGGCCTCCTGACTAAGGTCGGAGCCAGATACATTGGCCGGTGAGTTTCGTGAGGAGTATTCTTCTATTCTCAACGTTTTCTGACTCGCTCTCGCCTTGCCAGAAAAAGAGTGCGCCAGAAGTGGTGGGGATAGCGCCGAGCTCTTAACGTGTAGGCCAAACCGAGTTCTTAGCGTAGAAATACATACATCAGATTAGGTGTGCGTTGTGAGGAGTATTCTTCTATTCTCAACGTTTTCTGACTCGCTCTCGCCTTGCCAGAAAAGGAGTGAACTAGAAGTGGTGGGGATAGCGCCAAGCTCTTAACGTGTAGGCCAAACCGAGCTCTTAGCGTAGAGATACATACATCAGAATAGGTGTGCGTTGTGAGGAGTATTCTTCTATTCTCAACGTTTTCTGACTCGCTCTCGCCTTGCCAGAAAAGGAGTGAACTAGAAGTGGTGGGGATAGCGCCAAGCTCTTAACGTGTAGGCCAAACCGAGCTCTTAGCGGAGAAATACATACCTACATCGTTCTTCTATTCTCAACGTTTTCTGACTCACTCTCGCCTTGCCAGAAAAAGAGTGCGCCAGAAGTGGTGGGGATAGCGGCAAGCTCTTAACGTGTAGGCCAAACCGAGTTCTTAGCGTAGAGATACATACATCGGAATAGGTGTGCGTTAGCTGCGAAAACGAATTCACCGGCCAATATATCTGGCCCCGACCTTAGGTACAACCCCTTAACGAATTCCGAGCCCATCGTCGCGCCGACACTCGGCTATTCCCCTCAAAGGGTTCCAAAAACCGTGGCAGAAGCCTATTCCTGATCGAACCGAGGCACCCGACGTGCACGCCTAAAGGAACTCCTCCGGGAGTCCCCGGAGGAAGAGGAAAGGATGTCTGAAAAGTGGGTCGAAAGTACATGGGAGGTCTAAAAGCAAATCTCATCGCGAATGCAAGGAAGGGTGTATCGAGCGCCCAGGACCCGAGATAATTTTGATGCGGCAAGTTCAGAGTGGAAGCCTCGCTTCAATTAAAGCCGGCACTCTACGCGAGCATGGAACCGTTTAACTTTCTGCTTCCTAAGCGATCCGGATACCCGCTCGTCGAACGAACTTCGGCCGGGAATCATCGTGCCTGAAATTATTCCGCGGAGTCGAGAGGCCACCGGGAAACGAAGCCGAAGAGCAAACTCCGAGGGCAAACAAGGAGATCTCCTTCGAGAAGGAGACCTCGTCGCCGGAGCCGTCGAACGCGAGCGTCTCACCCATCTAAATAATGAGATATTAACTCTGTTTCGTGCATACGCCGGTGGGGAATTATGCTTCTGGGAAAGTGGCGAGCGACGTATCGCCGAAAGCCAGGTGCAACCCTCCAATAGTCCCCGCTACTCCGCGCGACCAACGAAATTAACAGCAGTCATATCGTAGAAGTCGCAGCTTTCCGAACGCCGTGTGCCTCTGTTCCCTCGACGCGCGACTCGTGGAAACGAAGAGCACGGATTCCAGCCGGAAGACCTACCGGCGGAAATTGCTTCCTCGTCGCAACAGCAGGGAACCGGCTATAAACCGGCGCCACGAGGCACGAATTTATCCGACAATGCTCTTCAATTTCGACGAATGAAAGCTGGGGGGGAAAGAGGCCACCGTAATTTGCCCCACTATCGTTCTTGTAATCAACCAACGACTGCACAATCAACGAGGAAGACTAATTTCTCCTGATATCCTCTCCTATCTTCCCGGATTAACCTGTGAATCAACCTGCTGAATAGCCAGAACGGATATATAATCTGTCTACTTACGACCCTTGAAAGAAAATATATTTTCCACCCGCAAATTTAGAGACCGTTCTCAGTGCTGGATTTATCCCTTAGGCTAACGAGGCTGAAGCCTAAGGCCCCGTTTAGCTGGGGACCCCTGATTCTAAATTTTTTCTTCGAAAAATTTATCAAAAAATCTTGCCGAGGGTTAATGTTATATTTAGTTTTGATATTCAATGTTAATTTTGAAATTAAATTCTTATTTAGATTATAAAAATCAAATCAGCGTTATTTTATTTTTTATATTTAACCGGGGGCCCCCCGAATATTCAGCCTAGGGCCCCTGAGAAGGTAAATCCGGCTCTGACCGTTCTCCCACCTTCGACGTGGACGATTGTGGATAAAGAATATTGATGCGAAGTCTCGTGAAAATTATCGAGTTCCAACGAAGGACCAACGATGATTCGTTAATAACGGATTATTCCGGGCCTCGATATTTTTACCTGAACGGTGCAACGATCTCGGTGGACTTGGGCTATCGATACAAACTCGCCGCAACGAGCATCCTGCTGAAATAAGAAGAAAGGGAGATGCTGAAAAGTTGGCCAGGACTTTTACTTTCGTCGAGAGGCAAACAGAGGTGCCGAGAACTTGTTGAAACTACGTTACGCGGGGGCGGTAGCCGTCGCTGATAACATCTGCGGGCGACAGTGCTCTCGATATCGCTGGGACCCTCTCCAGAGGAGCCTCAGCGCGAGAAGACTTTCAAGTTACGTGACAGATAAGAAAGGATCGAGTGAATGTCGCGTGTCCCCGAGGACGGGGCGGAGGATTAGATTTTTCGGGCTGGATAAGATGAGACGGAGCTTCCTACTGGAACTTGCTATCTGTAATTTCCCTGACAATTTAGAATCCACGTGTGCACGGATTGGAGGAGCTCCGTAGTGGTGGAGAACTATCGATGGTACTTACGATAGTTATCGATGGTTCTCACTATCGAAAACTATAGATGCCTTATTTTCACTATCGATAAAGATAATTATCGGTATTGAAAATCGTAGGTTAGTCAATTGAAAAATAATCAGAATCCCAAATTTAATTTGTAATATTATTACATCTCACTATCGAAAACTATAGATGGCTTATTTTCACTATCGAAAACTATAGATGGCTTATTTTTGCTCTATCGAAAACTATAGATGGCTTATTTTCACTATCGAAAACTATAGATGGATTATTTTTGCTCTATCGAAAACTATAGATGGCTTATTTTCACTATCGAAAACTATAGATGGCTTATTTTTGCTCTATCGAAAACTATAGATGGCTTATTTTCACTATCGAAAACTATAGATGGCTTATTTTCACTATCGATTATTATTATTATTATTATTATTTATTTTTATCGGTATTGAAAATCGTAGGTTAGTAAATTGAAAAATAATAACAGCTGAAATTCAGAATCCCAAATTTAATTTTTAATATTATTAAAAATTTCGATAGTGAGAACCATCGATAACTATCGTAAGTACCATCGATAGTTCTCCACCACTAGAGCTCCGGCAGGTCTGAGGGGAGACAGTGGAAGACTGGAAATGTCCTGGAGCTACGATCGCGGACTTCGCATTGATTAGTTTCGCCCGGCAATTGAGAATGAGGAAAAGAAATCGGTGCACGCAACGGGTGAACGGTGGACGCAGGTTGCGCCAGCTCCGCGTATGACCTGAGGTGCACCTTGCAGGTAGGAGACGTTGGCATATCGACCAATGCCCTGCTCGCGCTGACCTCCATCTTGCCCTCGGTGTCCATGGTAATTTATTTAAAGTATTTTCGACCGAAATATCCACGTCGCTGACCGAGCAGCGATTCGACACCGCCGCAGAGTTCAGCGTTCCGAACGGCGCAATTATTCTTTAATTTCCCCGGCTCATATCTCAGCTACCATCCATCGATTCCCCCCGTTGTTATAAATAAACATCCCCGAGCTCGGGTAACGAGTATCGCTTTAATCGAGCAATATCGGATACTCGGGATTCCGCGAAAGGCCCGCGAAATAGATAATCGACGCAATGGAGAATAATATTCAACCAGCCAATCGGTTCGGCTCGCGATTCTTTTTATATCCAGAAGAGCCGCGATACTAATTTGCGGTAAACGTGCCGGCTAATGAATATTTCATTCGCGTCCACGATACCGCGAACCAGAAATTTCCAATCGCCGTAGGACCGATGGATCCATGGAAACGCTTCGATCGCATCCCAGTAATCTATAATTATTTTATATATATAAAGGAAGAAGTGCCAGACTGGCTAACCTAAGAACATGAAATTTGAAAGGGGGTGGAAAGTTGTAAAATGTATTTCCCCGGACTCCTTAATATTAACTTGGTTTTTACTAACAAAGCTTCCCCACACAAATGCCTAGAAACCAATTTCAAAATTTTCCCTAATCAACCCCTAAGGGAGTGAAATGTTCTTTCACGGATTCCTCAAAATCTCTTCTTCCCAATTCGATATCGATACTTCCTTCTACTCTAACGACACAAATTCCTAAAAAAACAAATTCGATTTCCTACTGTTTCGTATAACGAGAAAAGCAGAGCCAATGTGCTACCATTCGCCGAGTCCTCCTCACGACGCGCGTTTACACAGACTTCCGCTGGCAACGGGACGAAAACGATAACGAGGGCGTTGCGTATCGATTTGCGAAGCTTCGACAAGTCGCGCGGGAAACAAAGGGAGCAAAAGATACGCGACTACAAGCACTTGGGGAACAAAGCGCGGAGCGATCAAAAGCTACGTCTATCAGGCGTCGAATCTATCCTCGCGCTCTGAAGCGAGTCTTCGACCTGTTAACTGGGTCGTCTGACGATCAAAACCACCCCTATGCGCGTCTGAAAACGAACACAAACAGATTCGCCGTTCTACGAATAGCGAATTCTATTTTCTAATTCTATGGGCTCGCGCAAACTTCCTCGAATCAACTCTCCCCGACTTATTAGCAAAGGTACCTGGGTTTTTAACTGTCTTTAGGAAGATCGGGGGTGGGTGCATCAGCGTCGCTACGGGACAGCAAATCGGTTTTCAACGGCGTCGATCGAATCGCTTTCTTTCCCCGTGGCTGCAACCCCTGCTCGACGGTAGCCGGCTTATGTAATTAGATTCTAGCGGGATAAGGGGTTGAGCTGCAGGGGAGCCAACCCCAGCTGCCTGCCCTAACGGCTGGTGGTAGGCGCAATCGCTTCACCGATGTTATAGTAACGGTGCACCATAGCCGTGACAAACGAGCCCGTTAATGCTCTAATTAGCGCGGACATGCGCCCCTGCATCACTCGAATCCCTCGAAATCACGGAGTAGAGTTCAGCGTGGAACAAATGAGCGGGGCTACCCGCTGCATCGAATCTCCATTTATACATGACAAATTCAGGGCTAGGTACCAGCGTCGGTGGCCGTGATGGAAACACCGGTTCTCGTTAGATCACCGAAGTCAAGCATCGCGGGGCGGGTACTGGGGAAAGATGGGTGACCGCCACCTTTCTCCCGGTGCACCGCTGCTGCTGGGACCCGAAGGAGAGAGAGGAGAGGAAAAAGGATATGACTTATAGTTCGTTGGGCAATATAAGCGGTTAAGCTTGAAACCCTTGTCCTGTTTAACAGGAGAAACAATATACAAATACAAATACTATACGTAACTACCAGCGGCCGTAGCCGTGATGAAAACACCGGTTCTCGTTAGATCACCGAAGTGAAGCATCGCGGGGCGGGTACTGGGGAAAGATGGGTGACCACCACCTTTCTCTCGGTACTCCGCTCGCTGCTGGGACCCGAAGGGGGAGAGAGGAGGGAAAATAGAAGCTATAGTTCGTTGGGCAATAGAAGAAGCAAATTAGTGATAGAAAATCACTAAAGCAAATATGCTTGAAACGCCATTTCTGTAAAAAGACAGGGAAAAAACTCAAACAGAAACAGAAATTCAGGGCTGGAGGTACGACTTGGAAATCGGCGGCGAGAGCGAAAAGGGCACGGAAAAATCGGTGGGAAAACCCGAGGAGAACTGACCTCGGCGTGGCGCGCTCGCGAATCGGGGATGATATTTAAGGATACCGCGGAGGAACGGGGTTTTAAATAAATTGCGAGGCAGCGGGGGCTGCCCGGGCGTGTCAAGCGAACGGGAACGAGCCGGTGAATTTGAAAATTCAATTACCAGGCACGATTAATCGAGATAATGCGGCGCTATGGTCGTTGGATGTAGTCCGCGACTGAATAGCGCTCTCGAGAATGGATCTGTTAACCGTTACGCACCGGCTGAAACAGTATTTCATTAAAACCACGGGCAGAAAAGTTAATTGGATGCGCCATTTGTGCTCGCGGCGGTCATCGCCGTCCGTTTCCCAAGATCTCTGCGAATTACGCCGGGGTAATCGGATCGCGCGTTAATGATGGTCGAATGCCCGACGCTCGGTGGAAATGAATATTTTAGAGAGTCTTTCGAGAATCTTGGGGCATAATTCTGCTCGCGGAGTCTTCGGAAAGACGTCAAAGGGAATTCAGTGTAAAAGCTCTCAGAGTCTGACCCCTTATCGCTATTCTATTTTACTTTAAGGGGACTAGGCAGTCGTTTTCCGGGAAGGAAACACTTTCCTTTTAATGTGTTTGTAAAAAAATGAAAGCAAATACAGGTGTATCCTTTTACCCAATATTTATTATTATCATAAAGATTGAAAAACAGTTTTTATGAAATATTTATGAGCTTTAAAAATGACGGTGCTGACTGGAAAACATTTTAACGTTGCTCTGTGATTTTGTTGTAATATTGGTCTTAAAAAGTGACGTAATCCAATTTCGAGGTGTGATTCTTGTTTGTTACATCCGTAGTTTCCCGCGCAATCAATGAAAACTAAAATTAAAACAGAATTATTAAATTGGTGGCTGGAGAACGGCGATTATTTCAAGAAAAATTCGCTTGTATTTGTGGGTTACTAAAAATCTGCGAGATTTTAATTTTTATATGAAAATCTAGAATTTTTACGGACCATATCATAGGTTACGCGGGAAGTGGCACGTGTTTTATATATCCTGCAATTTTTTCAACTCGATTTGAACTCCCATTCTTTCGCAACTAGAGGAAAACCATGAGAAAAAAAGATTAGAGAAAAAGGCATTTAAAGTTTCTGGGCAAAGGCGACGCTGTAGGTTTCCGCTTGACCATTTTAGCTGCCAACTCAATAATTTTGCGAATTTCAATATAAACCAAGCGGCAATTTATTGAGAAAAGATAGTACTTTCGGAAAATGTACTAAAAAAATCGATTATGTCAACTGCCTAGCCGGTTACAATTTTGCAGAAACTCGATTTTTCTTACATATACATATTTTCGTAGTATAACATCCCGAGAATACGCTGGTGAAAATTTTCACAGCAAATTTCGTAACTATATTTTTGTTCGTATCCCTTCGATTTTACATGAGACTTTTCTATGGTGTCAACATAATCTCAGCCACAATCAAACGAAACTTGTCTCATGACAGTCGAGTTTCATGAAACAAACGACAAAATAATTGAAAAATAAAAAATAAAGTCCCATGCGAGACACGATATCTTTCTCTCCCCGTGGATTTGCATCTTAACGAGTGTATCGATAAATAGGAAAAACATTTTTTATAGTACACTTTGTAAGCTCTTCTTAAAAATTCACAAGTCTCAGCTATTTCTCGATCGTTTTGACCGGAGACTCCCCTTCAATCAACCTCGCTCTTTCATCCAGCCCGAATCTGCAAAAACACCCCCGACACCTACCCACCAAGTACACACACCTGCTATGAAAATTCAATTAATCTTCCAGTATCGCCAGCAGAAGCAATCACGTAACAGTCGCCCCTCCGCAGGTTTCATTCTCCGCCGTTGCCAGCCGAGAATTATCTATCACGTTTAAACCCGACCTTATCCCCCGGAGAATTACGCTCCCTATGACATATCTGCGCGGCGACCACCCCACGAGGCTTTCTTTCGCGTCACGTCGAGGCCCGCAGCTGGCCGAAAAATCGGCCGGAGCCGTGACACGCTCGACGTGCCTCCGCTGCCCGTGGGTTCCCGAATTTCCCTCAAAACCAACCCCGGTGTCCCGGATTCCACGAAACCGCCGCTATCGCTCGCGTTAGCCCACCCCTTTCATTTCCGCCGCGACGATTCCCCCCCGTCGTGGCGGAAAAACGCTCGCGATACCGCTGCTCCCGACCGCCGTTCGATAACCGCCGATCGAATTCGCGTCTATCGCGTCGCCAGCCGTTCATCGAGCGGACGCGTCGGTTTTTGCGTTGACAAAGGCACGCGGGACCATTGTGACCGGTAGACAATGGATGCGCGGGCTCTGAGAGGCGCCGCTATCTTATCGCGATAAGAAGTGACGGTGCTGAGAGGCGGTAAGTTGGCCAAGGAACATCGAGGGGAAACACGAACGGGGAAATAGATTCGGGTGGAGGAGCGGGGAAACTGGACACTTGGCCATTTTGTATCGCGTTGAATTATACGGCTATTCATCGACACCCCTGTCACGGATCCTTGGGTTCTCCGCGTCCGAGGCGGGAATAACAGAATAGCTTCGATTTCGCGTTTAGAGATATTCGTTACGACCCCGGCCTGCCAGGAAACAGCATATATTATTGAAACGGAGTGGACGGGGAGCTCGGACGCACGGTGGAATGGAATTTTGTAGGGCAAACAAACCAGTAAATGATCGAATTGTTGAATGAGAAGCCCAGTAAATGACCGCATACTTTTATTAAGAATTGTACATTAATTGTTATTAATGTTTGTTTAATACGCAAAACTAAAAATATGGGATATTAAAAGTGCAACTACACTCTATTTATAAACAAATAGTCATTTTTAAATTTATAATTGACATTTCTTTGCCTAATGGTCATTCACTGGTATGCGGTCAATTACTGGTTGGTTTACCCTAGCCTGGATTTTCGGCCGTGGACCAGTCGTAATGGATTTGCAATCAGAAAACTAAGGTCGGGCCAGATATATTGGCCGGTGAATTCGTTTTCGCAGCTAACGCACACCTATTCCGATGTGTGTATTTCTACGCTAAGAGCTCGGTTTGGCCTACACGTTAAGAGCTTGGCGCTATCCCCACCACTTCTGGCGCACTCTTTTTCTGGCAAGGCGAGAGCGAGTCAGAAAACGTTGAGAATAGAAGAATAATCCTCACAACGCACACCTATTCTGATATATGTATCTCTACGCTAAGAGCTCGGTTTGGCCTACACGTTAAGAGCTTGCCGCTATCCCCACCACTTCTAGTTCACTCCTTTTCTGGCAAGGCGAGAGCGAGTCAGAGAACGTTGAGAATAGAAGAATACTCCTCACAACGCACACCTATTCTGATGTGTGTATTTCTACGCTAAGAGCTCGGTTTGGCCTACACGTCAAGAGCTTGGCGCTATCCCCACCACTTCTGGCGCACTCTTTTTCTGGCAAGGCGAGAGCGAGTCAGAAAACGTTGAGAATAGAAGAATACTCCTCACAACGCACACCTATTCTGATATATGTATCTCTACGCTAAGAGCTCGGTTTGGCCTACACGTTAAGAGCTTGCCGCTATCCCCACCACTTCTGGCGCACTCTTTTTCTGGCAACACGAGAGCGAGTCAGAAAACGTTGAGAATAGAAGAATACTCCTCACGAAACTCACCGGCCAATATATCTGGTCCCGACCTTAAGTGTTAAGTTGAAAAACAGTCTTTGACTGAACTTCGCCTGTGCTTGTGTCTTTGTTTACTTTCGTTCCTTGTTATTTTCTTGTTTGCAATAAAGACACTTAATAATAAAAAAAAAAACTTGTATATCGGGCCGGCTGTTCGAGGAGAGGCGTGGCTCGAAAGCGGAGTCCAAAGGCGTTTGATTGCATTTCCCATCCGCCGCGAAACGGATCCAGCCGCTTAATCCGTGAAATCGGCCCGTGTTAACGAGATACCGGCGAGTCGCTTCACCGTTCGCACGAGCACACCGACAAGAACTTGGTGGAAATTGATTCCCAGGGCAGCCTTCGGGCCAACAGGTGCGATTATCGCTCGGCGAGCCCGTAATTCCCTCTAACTCGCGAAACTTTCCAATATCTACGTGCCAAAAACCGCCTCGTGACGAGGGCTCCGCCGCCCCACGAGGAACGGCCACCCTCTCCTCCCTCGCGTACAATTCTTTCGCGGATAATCGGCCATAAACTATTTCGTGCTCGTGAAACTCCACGAGGCTTTATTCAACCCCTCCACTTCGGCATTCACCGTAACGGCTACAGTTCCAGGGTAAGTCGAATCCCTGGGAGGTTCTCTCTAACGACAATTCGAATCGCACGTGCACGCCGTGGCCCACGTTTTTCGCAACTTTTCGCCACTCCTCGCTCGTTAAATCGGATGTAAGTGTTGGGGAACGGGGGAAGTTCTTAAGTAACTGTAACCAGAGGGGGCGTTAAATGTATCGTTAACGGTCGAGGTCCAGGGAACTCGAGTCCTCCTCGACTTCCACTAAGTTCAGCAGCTCTCTTTCCGCTAGCTCCTCCAAGGAAAAGAAGCAACACGAGCCACCGTCGACGTTTCGTTCAGATCGGACGATTAATTACGCTTTAAAATCCTCAGTTCTAATGCACGCTGATTTCACCGGCCTCTTACCCTTTCAGGCGCTCCCCGGGGGAAGAAATTAATCGGTATCGCGACACCAGCCACCCTCCATGCGGCGATTAGCGCCTCGATTCCGTCGGCAGAACGGATCCAAAGTCCACCGAGGTGCCCTTTCGGATTATTTGCTCAAAGGGAGGGTCTCGAGTCTTGGAAATTCAGCTCGGAAGATCAATTAGTCCCTCGGGGCCGGGGGAAGACGGAATCGTATATCTCCGGCACTGCCGTCTCCTTCTGAATTTCTTCCAGTGGAATTTCAGAGCTCCCATCCACCCATCCCCGGAACGGTGGCCATCGTGGAAACTTATCGTCATCTCGCTGCGTTGTTTCGTTGAAGGAATCCCGTCCCCGAGATCGCCTCGCCCGAATCACCGTTTGTCCCATCGAGAAGCATCGCTGAAATCACGTCCACTCGATGGGCTGAACGATAATTCATACAGATTCACCAAAGCGCCAGCCAAGGACGCCGGTGACGCCGCGCAGAAAGCGTTTATACGTCTCCGTCTCGGGACGAGGCGATCGTTTACTTCTGATTGGGCCGGAGACGAATGCGGCCGTGTGTCTTCGCGGAAAATGGGGCACACGGATACAGGGGGGGATCGAACAAAGGGATCCTTGCACCTTATCGAACAAAGGAATAAGAGCAAAGAGCGGCCAAATTGGTATTTATGGGACAACCTTTTCCTCCTTATCGCCCGGAGAAATCTTCCGTCCTACACATCCCCACGGGCGCGGAATTTCAATTCTTCGTAATGGAGATTCTGCAGATGTTATTCCAGCGGAGAGCAACCTGGGCTGTTCTATTTAATACGGGGACGTGGCTGTTTGGATAGGGGATGCTACCGATGAGTCTCCGTTTAACCGAGAAAAGAGACTCGCGAGCTTGCCTCGGGACGATTAACGTTACCCACGGTTCAATTTTTCCTACGATTCCAGAGGCGGGCATTTAATGGCACTCGAAATACTCGTGCGGCCCGCCCTCGCGTTTTAAGGCGATCGTATATCTTCCCCGACCATCCCGGCGAGGAAAAACCTCGCCGGCTCGTGGGTGCATCGATTTTCTGGACGCGGTGCAACGCATGCATATGCAGGGGGAAACATTTTATTGCGCCGCGGCCGCGCCACGCTCGAGCTCTT
Source organism: Andrena bicolor (assembly GCA_960531205.1). Lineage (NCBI taxonomy): Eukaryota > Metazoa > Arthropoda > Insecta > Hymenoptera > Andrenidae > Andrena > Andrena bicolor. Next base: position 1,816,705 of record OY482666.1, read on the forward strand.
CGTGAATTATCGCTTAATTAGGCGGAATCAAGCTGTTTCGCTTCTTACGAACCAAATCGCCGTTTTCAATACATTCGGGAACGAATTCAGTTGGCCCCGGGCGGGCTAAGTAGCTCGAGGGATGGATGACGAATTGCGGATTGTTGGGTACCTAAGCATCCGAAAAGCCGCGGAGAATAGCGGCGAGTATCGGGCAAATTCGTTGAAACGGCCCGGCGGAATGAAAATCATCTTGTAACGGGCCGCAATTAGCGGTCCGTTTCGCGAATCGGTGAATCTTGATCGTTAGCTCGCGGGATTACGGCGAGTAACGTGGCTGCGTAACAGGCACTGATCGTCTACTTAATTCACTCGCGTGTTTCGTTCATTACGCCACCGCCGGCCACGTTTCGTTACAATTACTCTGGCCTCTGTTAGGAGTAAACGTTCGAGAGTATTCGTAGGGCTTGAGGAAGAATCGAATCGTGGAATTCTACGGGATAAAAGAACGGGAAACGGAAAATTGAATACCAAGTGCGCGGAGAAACCTCGCGCTTTCTTTGCGAAGTGAAACTCTTTGAACAATAACTCCGCGTCGCGAACTCCCATCCGTGACCGTGCATTTTTTATTTGCCAATCATTCTTCGACACCCAGTCGCTTTCCCCCGCGAGGCGACAAGTTTCGATTTCTAGGAATACCTGAAATCCACGCGAATGGAAAGAAAGCGAAATACGGGAAACTGGTCGAGTCGAAGTTGAGTCGTAAATCAGGAGGATCGCAGAGGCACGTACTAATCGTCGTGTATTAATATTAGTGGTGGAGAACTATCGATGGTAGTTACGATAGTTATCGATGGTTCTCATTATCGAAAACTATAGATGGCTTATTTTCACTATCGAAAACTATAGATGCCTTATTTTCACTATCGAAAACTATAGATGGCTTATTTTCACTATCGAAAACTATAGATGGCTTATTTTTGCTCTATCGAAAACTATGGATGGCTTATTTTCACTATCGAAAACTATAGATGGCTTATTTTTGCTCTATCGAAAACTATGGATGGCTTATTTTCACTATCGAAAACTATAGATGCCTTATTTTCACTATCAAAAACTATAGATGGCTTATTTTCACTATCGAAAACTATGGATGGCTTATTTTCACTATCGAAAACTATAGATGCCTTATTTTCACTATCAAAAACTATAGATGGCTTATTTTCACTATCGAAAACTATAGATGGTTTATTTTCACTATCGAAAACTATAGATGGCTTATTTTTGCTCTATCGAAAACTATAGATGGCTTACTTTCACTATCGAAAACTATAGATGGCTTATTTTCACTATCGAAAACTATAGATGGCTTATTTTCACTATCGATAATTATCGGTATTGAAAATCGTAGGTTAGTTAATTGAAAAATAATCAGAATCCCAAATTTAATTTGTAATATTATTACATCTCACTATCGAAAACTATAGATGGCTTATTTTCACTATCGATAATTATCGGTATTGAAAATCGTAGGTTAGTCAATTGAAAAATAATCAGAATCCCAAATTTAATTTTTAATTTATTATACACTTCGATAGTGAGAACCATCGATAACTATCGTAAGTACCATCGATAGTTCTCCACCACTAATTAATATATTCACCACCGATCGATGCCGAGTGATTTAATCGATGTTAACTGGCCTCTTCGATCACTTTATTCGAGAGGAGAAGCAAACGCTGCCGCGAACCACTTGCTGGAATGAAAGTTTCGGTAGAAAATGGAAGTGGAATTCGGACGTTGCGCGAGAGTAGATGGGCGAGGAGTTTCTGCGAGTTTCTCGCGGGCGTATGTTAATAAGAAGAAAGCGAAGTTGTAGGAAGGTTGCTGTTCGGTCGGACTATTGATAGAAACGCGCGCGGCCGCAGGCCTGGCACCCTGGGCACCCTCTCGGCTCGATATTTTTACGTGTCTCCTCGGGAGATGGGACGGAACGGCTTGACAGACAGCGCGTTCAGGCAGAAGTAAAGAGCCTGTAAAGGCAGCGCGTCATCTTGGTCCGTCTGTGATATCGATTCTCCGTGAATACGAATCTCCAGAGTATTCCTGGGTAGTATCTACGGCTTCGGCGAGAAATATATCCCCGGGAATATAAGAGGAGAAAATAGAAGCAGCCGCGATAGAGAGAGAGAGAGAGAGAGAGAGAGAGAGAGAGAGAGAGAGAGCGTTCCGCTGGGCCGTTCTCAGCCGGAAGCTTCGTTCTTAGATGGTCGACAGACTTTCCGCCGTCGCGCACCCGATGAGAAAGAGAGTCTGAGGGGAGAAGGGAGCTGTTTCGATACTGTTTGCCCGGGCTTCAATCAAATTCCAATGATAAAGTGGTTGGCAAAGCGCGGCGGGCGGGAGAGCGAGAAATGAAGAGCTAAAAATCGAAGCTCAAGAAACAGGGAACAGAATTGAAAATACATGAACGACAGTTCTCCCTTGGTCATGGAGGTCGAGAGAAATCGGAAATATCGACCATGAGTCTGTTTCCGCTTGCAGTACTCATCTTGTTGTTGGCAGGTAGGGCACGCCTAATTTTGGAGGGTCATGACACGAAATCGGGAGGAAAAAAAGACACGGGACTTCAGTAGGAGTCTTAAGGGGTCATGCTCAGTCACGAGGCCGAAAAAAGGGTGGCCTTTGGAAATTTTTTACTCGAAAGCTATAACACATTTCTCAAAAAATCTTTTTTCCTGTTAAGGATTGTATCTAGCACCGTGTATCGTAATTTTTTTATTTAAAAATATTTATCAATAACTAAGTTATTGTCCATTCAATGGCGTTCTTGCCGTTATATATTTTCTAAATCCAAGTGAAGAAAAGTGGTCGAAACTACAACACAATACCGAAACTCCGATACCGGACATTTTTACAAGACTGTTAATCGCAAAGTGACGTGTGCACGCATCTATGGTCTGTCACGAAATGCTGCGAGGACCGTTTGGTCCCATGTCCGGTGATACCAACTCATTCGCAGCTCTTTTCTAAGAAAAACATTGATGTTCCGTTTTACAAATGCGATTAGCCAATAGAGAGAGAGCGAGACGACATTACAAATAGACAGCGTAAAATCTTCTTCCAATCACACGGTTGGAGAGAAGGAAAGCAGCTCTCTGTTTTAGAAATGCTTTCATGAAAATCCTTTGTCTGTTCGCAGAATAACCAGACAGACGGGACAGAAGATCTGCCTGAACAAGATATCTCGCTGTTGTCGGTGCTTCTAGTTGGTTCGCTAAACTTCCCATTTGATCGATCGCGACTCGCCCCTCGAAGACGACCCTTCCGGGTGGGCCAGCTCCCCGAAACTTTGATCCAACCTCGCCCGATCCCCCATTACGTTCTACTCCACCTTCCGTTCCTTGCCTTCTTTCCTTTTCGTTACTTATGCCAACCCTTTCTTCCCCGAATTTCGCTGACCAAAGGCGACTCGTCCCTCTCGTTGTTCCTTATCCTTCCGAGGGTCCCACCCCCGAGGCTCTTCGAGGGGCGAACGTTAACGTCTAAGCAACCAGCATCGATCGCCCACTAGTTCACTTCGTCCGATCGATCCTTCCAGGACTTCTCTTCCTGATCCTGATATTTCTGTCCGTGGCGGGCAACATCCTCGTCTGCGTGGCGATCTACACGGACCGCGGCTTACGGAGGATAGGAAACTTGTTCCTGGCCTCCCTCGCGATCGCGGACCTCTTCGTCGGTTGCCTGGTGATGACCTTCGCCGGGGTCAACGACCTCCTCGGCTACTGGGTGTTCGGGCCCCGGTTCTGCGACACCTGGATCGCTTTCGACGTTATGTGCAGCACTGCCTCCATCTTGAACCTCTGCGCCATTTCCCTGGATCGTTACATCCACATCAAGGATCCTCTGAGGCAAGTGTCTGGTCATTAGCGGTGAGCTTGGTCTGGATCGATCGGGTAACGATGGTGTTTTCCCGATTCGGCGAGCAGATACGGCCGCTGGGTGACGAGGACAGTCGCGATCGCTGGGATCGCCATCGTGTGGCTCCTCGCTGGACTCATATCCTTCGTACCGATCAGCCTAGGCCTTCACCGAGCAGGCGAACCCGTACTTTACGACGACGGCAAAGAGGTACGATTACACCGAGGATCGTGGGCGCTAGCTTCAAAATCCTACCAAGTTGATGAAAATTTGTGAGATTCTTCTGTTTAATCTTCCTGATGTGCTCCAAAAGTCTTAAACATATGGATAGATGAAAATGTGTGCGGACTTTCAATTGTTCTCACTACACCGTTTTAAAGAAATAAGTTGTACATTGAGAAAATTGTGAATTCAGGGCATTTTCACTGCCAAAAGTTTAGCAAATAGTGTTTAGTAAAGTATTTGTAAAGTGAAAGAGAACCTTTCTAGGAGTAGAAATGAGAGTCCAACTGTCGTCCGAGTTCCTTAAATCTAGATTCACTAAGGCGTAGATATTCAAGTATTTCAAATTTCACATACTTTTGTCTAATATTGTACGTCCGATACATCCTTAACGAGCTAGCACTGCGAACACTCGAGTGTTCCCAGCGAGAAGTAGGTGGTATACTTTAGAATTAAGGACAAAGTACAGATGTGCCCTAGCAGGGGAGTTTGAGGAATCTTTGCGGCGACATTGCGAGCCGCCTGCCGCTTACTCTTGGATCAATTTCTCTTTCAGGAACACCCTACGTGCGCCTTAGACATCACACCCACCTACGCGGTGGTCTCCTCCTCTATATCTTTTTACGTGCCCTGCATCGTGATGCTGGGGATTTATTGCAGGTAAGAGAGACGGCCCCGCGACGCCGGACGGATAACGTCCCCCGCAAGTGGCGCGGTGATTTTAAAGGTCTAGAGACACACTTGTCCGTTCCGTGTCAGTTCCGTTCCGGCGTGCCAGTGGTAACAAGAAGAGACCCTCTATGCCAGTGGTAAGAAGAAGAGACCCTCTACGCTCCTCTTCTTCTTACCGTAGAGGGTCTCTTCTTCTTACCACTGGCACGCCAGAACGGAACTGACACGGAACGGACAAGTGTGTCCAGACCTTAAACAGCCGCTCGGACTGCGGCCGCCTATTGAAACGTGGACGCCTGTTGCTTTCAGGCTCTATTGCTACGCACAGAAGCACGTGAAGAGCATCCGGGCAGTGACGAAGCTGCCGGACACCTCGATGGCCAAGAGCTTTCGCGGCAAGAGCACGCGAAACAAGCCACCGAAGCCGCAGACGAAAACGAAGCCGACCAGCCCGTACCACGTATCCGATCACAAGGCCGCCATCACCGTCGGCGTCATCATGGGCGTATTCTTAATATGCTGGGTACCGTTCTTCTGCGTGAATATCGTCGCCGCGTACTGCAAGACCTGCATATCAGTCCGGGCGTTCCAAGTACGATATAACCTTCTATTAACCGACCATCGATAACGAGCACGAGCCGAAACATTTCAAGATTCCGACCAGTGGCACACTTACAATTGGGCCTAGTTAAGCAGAAAGCTACCAACCCCCGCGGATCCGAAACTGAGTTTTAGTTCGAAGATTTTAATTGTTTAAGAAAAGTAGCTTTATTTCCATGGGGTATGTTTTATTTCTTGTTGTTGGTTTGCAATGCTTTTTAATGGGTTATTTAATAGCACGGAGTATAATTTATAGGATTTTAGATATTTCGAAGCTTTTTATTTTTTAAGCATACAAAAAATATTAAAACCGACTTCAAAAAATTAAAATTGCACTAAAAAGTAAAAAATCATTTTTTCCCTTATTTCATCTATGACTCTCATGTTTTTTAAGGCGGCGCCAGATTTACACGGTGCAAATGATGAAGTACCGACTTAAAAAATATGAGAGTCGTAGATTAAAGAAGGGAAAAAATTATTTTTTAGTTTTTCGTGCAATTTAATTTTTTTTAAGTCGGTTTTAATTTTTTCAAAATTTTTTTATTTTTAACTTTTTAGTTTTATATATAGTGACACAATATGCTGGGGAAATATGCGTGCATAAAATAATAATAATTAGGTGACAATAGTCTTTATTATTAACCAGAACTGGAAAAATATTCAAATAAAAAAAGGGATCATCAAAATCGGCCCATATGCTGAGGAGTTATGCGGAGACAAACATATAGATAAATTATTATTCACCATAACTGGCAAAATATTCGACCAATATTGATTCAGTGTGGGATGGGACCACCGGGGCATCGCCTCCTTTCGAATAGAAAAAAAGATCATCAAAAACTACAACGGGTCGAACCCATAACCTCCTCCTTTTTGAAGTCGGTCAAAAATGGAAAAATGGCTTGGTAGTTTTAATAATTGTACGATGTAAGAGTTGTTCTATGGGTTGGTAATCTTTTGCAAAATAAAGATCACAAAATTCTGGGACCCATACTGTGTTTAACTAATTTTTTGCCATTTCGAGGTTCGGTAGCTTTCTGCGTGACAAGGCCTAATTATCTCTAAAGCTAGCAGAGTTATTGTTCTCTTTATTACTATTAATATCCCAACGTCGAGAATCATTAACCTAAAAATTCATTCAGTATATTTACCAAGTACCGTTTCAAATTTCGCGCCATCATTCGAATCGATTATCACTGCCCGCCAGGGGGCTAACATCCTGTTTGCCGCGCGAACGACGCCATTGCAAGAATAACGGTCAATTCGAAATTCGATCATTCTCCTGTCCGTATCGAAGTTGATATTTGTCCAATTGGAAAATGCTCGCCGAGAATAACGAAGCAAGGCCAGGAATGATACAAGGGGAATCGTTGTGCGATAGGTATTGACTTGGCTCGGCTACAGCAACTCGGCCTTCAACCCAATCATCTACAGCATCTTCAACACAGAGTTCCGCGAGGCGTTCAAGAGGATCCTGACGAAGGGCGCGCGCGCAAGGGGCAACCAACCGTCGACCAGCGAATGCGGCGAATTCCGGTCTGTAGTCGTGCAGAAGCGTAACGGATCTATGATCGAGTGCAACATCAGCCCGAGATCAAGCGCGGACAGCTGCCAAGTCGGGATCATGGCACAGAGGCATCGCGACACTATCGTCAGCGCGATATAAATTCGACACTATCGACAGCGGTTCCTCTATCGGAATTATCGATCCTCCTATCGAACGTCGCTCACGCTCGGCGCGCCCTCTACGATTCTCCGCGCGCGCGCGCCTGTTTGACCATCTGCGGGTCAAGCTAGTCGCCGAACACGTAAACAACGTGCGTACGCTGTCCGAGAGCCCGATAACGAATAACAATGCAAACCCAAACACACTAGCTGGCGTCTACTCGAGAGGCACGCGTCGAACGCTTTACGTTTATTATAATTCTGGTCTACTCGCGTTGGGGCACGCGTGAAACGAGAGACGAGGCTCTTCCTATCGTTCAGCGCTGTGCGCGTTTCTCCACCGAGTCTCGATCTAAATACCGATCGAACAGAGCGTTAAATTGGGAGATGGTTTTCTTAAATAGAAGTTTCCCTGCTGCAACGGCTCGAACACCGCTTGGCACTCTATCAACTGACGAAAATTTATCAACGTTTAGAATAGCGATCGATGAACTTTCACCGTTTAATTATTCGAATAAGGCGTTACCGAATCCGCGGACTTGTTTCGAGGCGCCGAGTACGTTATTGAACTTTTCCTCTCTGCGAATATCCCAGCGCAATAACGTTTCTCGCACCGTTCGAGTAGAGACTATTGTTGCGGGTGCCTCGAAATCCGCGATACGAAAGCGTTACGGCTCGCGACGATAGAGGGCGCGCGAGCCCGCCAATTTTTTTAAAATTCGTTCTTACCATCACCCCGCGAAAACGAATGTTTCTCCCGTAGTGTTGTGTCGGATGTTCTGGGGCACTCTGCGTTTTAAGATTGACGCGTGGTAGAAACGAACGTTGTGTCGCTCTAAGCAATAGAACTTATCTACATATCGAAGGTATTAGGAAAAGTTCACCACGGCCCACCGCCTCTTCGTTTCGGCGGTAGAGAATTGAAATCGACACGCATCATGGCTTAGAGATAGGAACGGCGAGAATTTCGTGTGAATTTTTTTACTCAGTATTTTTTATCCACGAACGGCGAAAGGGGACGGAAACTCGTCGATGCCGGCGATCGATTAAGAGCAGAAATTAAAGACAATCACCAAAAGGTAGTTCAAAACATATCCACGAGACATAATCCACCCATTAACGAAGGAAGAGAAAGGGGAAGATAAGCGCGGACTGTCTAGTAGTTGAACGGGAGGATATCAGCGTAAGATTTAAAAGGAAACGCAACAAAAAAAAAAGAGAAATTCGTAGAGAGACTCAACAAGCGTAGCACTTAGAATACGTTCTCATAAAGCAATTGTAATTTATGGAGTGATAGCGCATCTACGACGCGCAGCTGGGCGTCACGCGACGCGCTAATAGTTAACGTCTGTCGAATCGTAGCTTATTAGCAATTAGGATCGCGGTGGAATCCGCACAGATTCATTTTCCATCTTGTAAATAGCCATTTATTTATTTTTCTATTTGATGGGACACGAGGACGCGAGCCACGTTCACTTTCTGCATTTTAAGCGACAGTATCGTTTAGGTGCTATATTACAAAACGTGTCGCTGGATCGTCGTGAAACCCGTCGAATCTAACTCGAATTTGCGTCATATATCCGAACGAAGGAGATCCTCGCGAAACGCGACCGACGCTCACGACGTTTCGTCGAGCCTCTTCCATACATCTATATTTGCGACGCAAAGTACATTACATTCCGACGAGAGAGAGAGAGAGAGAGAGAGAGAGAGAGAGAGAAAGAGAAAGACACAGGGAGCACGGAGATTAGAAATATATATCGTAGTAAATTAGAAAGAAGAAAACAGAGGCCATTAAACGACTATGTCTCCCTTGTCGGAGTGGCACGTGCACGATGTTGATGTATACTAATGAATATTCGAATGACCGTTCTCTGTAAATATATTAGCGTAAGACTTCCACGCGAGTATTAAATCTGAAAAGTTTTATTACAACCTCATCATCCTACACCGAGTCTATACCCAGTTAGCGTTTAAGGGTCCGGGCACTTGGTGTGTTCTTAACATTTTATTTTCTTAAATAACACCACGTTCTGTGACACAATGCGTCCCCCGGTCAGAGAGTTTGTTACATGAAGCGGTCTCGCGTCTTCCCAACCGCGATTTTCTTTCGGCACCTGAAGCGTGTCCAGAATGCTAGTGCTCAGTCTTGGTACGATCGGGTACAATAGTAAGCCAGCCACTCGTATGCTTTCTAAAGCGAGAGATATCACGGCTTCCAATTCTTTGATCGAGTCAGGATCATTGGACTTAGATAAATGCCACGGTTCGTGATATTCGAACATTTGATTTGCTGTGTGTAACATATTCATGACAGCGTCTACTGCGTGATGCAAATGGCATTCCTCGTAATGTTCTTTCACTCTTTCGCTTAGTACCTCCAAAGTTTTTATGTTCTCAAGAGCCACCTCGGACTTTAAAATGCTTATGCATGCGGCCGGGTCGGGTATTATTTGATTGGGATTGATAGACTGGCCCAAACACCGTTTAATTAAATTTCCCAGCGTATTGGCCAGCTCTGCGTTCAATACTCTTTGAATCTTTAGCTCGTTATAATCTGCAAGAAAAGAAATATAGTGCAAAATGTCGAGAGGATCGTTGCTTCTAAACGAAAGCTAACGCGCGTATATCATTTGCCATACTTGCATCTGCATGTAGCACTGCTTGTCGTAAGAGGAAGTATCTTAAACCATCCGATGTGAAATTGCCCATGGCTTCGAACGGCGAGATAACATTCCCTTTGGATTTCGACATTTTCTGATCATGAACTGTCCAGTGCCCGTGACACAGAAGCCTTCTCGGTGGCTCGAGACCAACGGCCATCAAAAATGCTGGCCAATATATGCCGTGAAATTTCAATATGTCTTTCCCCACGATCTATGTTTGTAAATATTCTTAAATTTGGAAAGTCACTTCCTCACCTTTCAATGCTGCTTTACATTAGGACAGAAAGAAAGGCATTTACTTGTACAGTTGGTGGCCAAAATTGTTTGAACGAACTGTCTGGATATCCTATCGAAGTTAAATAATTCACTAACGCGTCCAGCCACACGTATATCGTGTGAGACTCGTCGGAGGGATTAGGAATTGCCCAGGGCGCTCTGCTAATAGGTCTAGAAATACTTAAGTCTTGTAGACCATCTTCGATCCAAGTAGACAAAATCTTCCGATATATCGCCGGTTGTACTGTGTTTTCTAAATACAGTTTTGTATATTAAAGTAACGACTTTCTTCAATAAAAACGAGTTCATTAAATCAGAACAGTTGTAGATAGATATACCATCTTTCAGCCAATATTTCAAATCGTCTTGGAACGAGCTAAGCCGAAATTTGTACGTGTCTTCGTCGGTCCACTCCACGGGATTCCCTGATTCCGTGGATACTCCGACAACCTTCCCAGCGCTGTCCTTCGTTTCTATTAATTCTGCATCCGGGACAAAAGCCTCGTCCGACACGCTGTACCATCCGGAATATCTTCCCAAATAAATATGTCCCCTCTTTTCTAAACAATCCTGAAAGTTTTTAATCCTCTATGTAGACGTTCCGCGCGCTCGCCAATCCGAGACAAACCATTTTCTTAGTTTAACAACCCAAAAGTGATGAACCGCTTCTCGATGCTGCGCCTCCGTTGTTCGAATGAACCGTGAATAGTCGACGTTGAACGTGTCGCACATATCTCGGAATTGCCGGGAGACTGCTGTACAATATTGGGGGATTGGCAAAGCCGCTGCGGTCGCGGCTTTTTCAACTTTACTGCCGTGCTCGTCCGTGCCTGTGCACAGGAATACGGAATGCCCCATCATGGAATTGAATCTAGCTATCGCATCTGCCAAAACTGCAGTATAAAGGTGTCCGATATGTGGTCCTAATGGTAGAGAAAGTAGAAATCAGCGCACGATTGAACGAGCTGTAGCCAACTCTGTATTTCCACGCGTAAGGTAAATTTTTCTATAATTCTAGCTGCCTACCAGCGTTAACATAAAATATTGGCGTAGTGATATATGTGTTTCTATTCGCAGAATCGCTGAAATTCTTTCTCCTAATGGAAGTCCGCAATGCTTGCGCGTTCTTCGTCGAAAACGGAAATGTCCATGATGATTGGATATAAGTCTTTGTTAAATTGGCAGCAACTAAAATTCACAGGAATTTACAAATTAATGCTAACTTAAATAAATAACATTATATACGGATTGTATTGCTTAGTAATTTATTTTCACAACGCTATGTACAAATTTTACAGTTAAACGCTCAATTAGAATGGAACTCTAGCTGTATCGTTTCTAACTGAGCTATGAGATCCATGTGCTTGAACGCATCAGGGTTACTGGTGAACGTCTCCAACAACTGCAATCTCTTGGGATTGTCCGTACTGTAATACAACTGTAACTCGTTCGCCAAACATTGCGCTTCCTGCACGCTTATGGACTTCGTATCGAATTCCCCTCGCATAAGCACAACGCCTTTGCTGTCTTTGAGTTCGGTGTAATGCACCATCGTTAAGCATTCCGGCGCATTCTCTTTATGCGTTTGGTACCACAAAAGTGGCGTCATATGCACTTCTGATCCATGAAACTGAGCAACGATAAACTCGTATCCGTGTTCTCTGGGTAAAGGTAGCAAAAACGTCGGATAGCGTTTCGCACGTTCGAACATTTTATCGAATTGCTCCGGCGTTAACGCGCTACATATGCAGTCCTTCTGCTTGTGGTAGTCTCTCCAAATATTTACGATCTCCTCTTTCGTTTTATCCTGAATCATATCCACTTTCATTATACTGGCCAATTGCGCTTGCCGGGGTTGCTTGCTTTCATCCAGGCGTGGCTTCGCTTCGCTCTCAAAGAACTTACTCTCGCGCTGTTGTTTCTCTTCAATTGAATAACATCAGCGTCACAAGAAACATTATGCTTAGTTATTAACACGGAAAGATCCCGAAGCCCAAAATCCAAAAAATTCTGAAATTTTGTGAATATGTAAGGGATTTCCTGCCGATTACAACGCAATTTTTGTTTACTGCCCAAATTCACACGAAGCAGGTGAAATTAACCCCTGAAAATTCGGCTATTTTCCGATTTTGTGTTATAACTCGCGAACTGTAAGAGAGAGAGAAAAAGTTTCAAGACAAAAGTTACTTCTTTCAATTAGATCTATCATTTGGTAAAAAAATTATTTTACGGTTCACGAGTTATAACACAAAATCGGAAAATAACCGGATTTTCGGGGGTCAATTCCACCCCCTTAGAGGGAATTTAGGCGGCAAACAAAAATTGCGTTGCTATCAGGAGGAAATTCCCTACATATTCACGAAGTTTCAGAATTTCTTGAATTTCTTGATTTTTCGGGATGTTTCCTTATAAAAATAAAAATTAATCTCGCTTTAAATCGATATATTGCTCTTTAAAACGATGCATCGTTACGAATACACGTGAATAGAATAAAAATTCAGGATCGACGTGAAACAATAAAATAGGTAACCTTAATCAATTTTTATTCGGTATAAAAATAATATCAGACACGAGCGCTTAACGGCCAAGCATGAATGCTGTATAGGTTATGTACCTTTCTTTTCTCGCAGCTTCGTTTCTTCGTTCCCGACACGCCGCAGAAATTCTTCGGGGCTGGTCTGCTGAAGCTTCGCTATCTTCTCGGCGTACTTGTCAAAGTAAGGATTCTTTTGAATATCTTCTAAAGCTTTCTGAAGTCTGGCCCGACTCGTCATGATAAACCGTTTGTTGTAACTTTTCGTGCCTACGCAAACATGCTTGGAATGTATGAACTGCGATAATCGTATCGAATTTCGCAAAGCAGCTGCCATCGATTGCGTGCGATTCAATTAATTGCCGATCGCAATGATATACGCGAAAAGATGCTGGTAGCTCGGCAAATAACGTTGCTCCCTTCGACATTGGCCATATACAATTTAGATGTCGCTGAGGACTCGCGAAAAGTGCGGACTGCCATATACGTATTTCTCCTACCGTTCTGTGACGGAAGGACATTTTATACCGCTTCTGATTCCGATTTATTTTTCCGTTTAGAAGAATAAGCGTTTAAGGGACGAAATATCATGTTGCATGCACAGGGGGCATTACGCATTAGTAGCCAAGTAAGTAGCACAAGGTTCCGGTACATCAGTGACGTACCTATGCGAAAGGACAAGTTGCTTAAAAAACGATGACAAGTTTGACCTATATTATTTACAAAGAATTAGCCATATATACGCGTATTGTAAAATACACTTGTTCTATCGATACACAATATATCCAAAACAGTTATTCATATACATCTGAATATTTTAATCCACTGCCACCATATTGGTCGACCCGTGCGCGCAGGAAATACCGTATATTCAATAATACCCCGGAATTGGCAAGAAATACTTAAACGGCGGGCAGAGTAGAATCGAAGCAGCTTAAATTTTTAAATCCGCGCTCCCAGTCGCTGTCAATCTCGTGCAAAATACGAGCAACAATCTCGACAAGTCGCTGGCCGTTCCCTTTGTTCCTCTGTTCCTTCGACTGAATTCTCAAACGATCGATTTTCGCTCGGGACACCGCGAGACATCTTCGAATGGGCGATTAAACCGAGAAATTCCGATTGAACGATATTACTTTCGAAATCTTACGAAAGAAATATCCGTCAGCTAGGAACCCTTAACGTACGTCGGGGTACAGTCCTGAGCAAAATCTAGCACCTTGAATTCAAGCGAGTCACTTGGTCGCAGTGAAATTCCGCAGCGATGTCGAGGTTGCCGTACGATCCGACGAAATTTCTTTAAATCATTAATATCGAAGGCTTCCGGCTTGGCGAGTGGAAAAGATATCGCTAATAATCGCGGGGGAAAGGGCGATAAGGACGGTGGCTTGAACGGTGGCCGCCGTGACGCATCGTTTCCGCAACGTCAGTCGCTCTCGTGCCTCTAGCGAAAGGGAAAATGTCGGCGTGTTAGTGGGGTTTTGTTATGCCAGCCAGAGAGTTCGACTTTTTGGCCACGATATTCCTGTACGTATTTTGTAATAAATAATATATACAGCATCGTTACGGTCCCGGGAAGGCTTAACATCGTCCTGTTTGCCAATAAATGGAGTATTCGTCGTACCGGGTACGCGTTCGTACATTAAATCAGGTTTGATTCCGACGTGAGCTAAGTCGCAGAGACCCGTCGTTGGTTCTAGCGAAGGGAGGACAAGAAAATTGGAAAGCCAAGAGTAATATGTCGTTACAGTTGGCGATGTCAGTAGCGAAGAATGATTTTATCGTGGGTGGCAAATACAGGCTGATGAGGAAGATCGGCTCAGGATCCTTCGGCGACATTTACCTCGGTATCAACATCTCTAATGGCGAGGTAAGGAGTACCGTTCCGTGCAACACTATCACCTGTCCCATCGCGTATCCCTTCGTTACGTTCCCCAGCTCCTTCCCGTTCCCCGCGACCAGCCCTTTTTAACCAACATTTCCTTCGATCTGCACCCCCGACGAGAATTCTTCTACCTAACGGCTCCGCGTTAAGCTTTCCGCGAAATATGTTGCCCACGGTGCCGTGGTATGCTGGTTACGGCAACTCGCCGTTCCTTCTTCTTCGAAAACCTGTCGCAGCGTGGAAAAATTCTCGTTAAAGCGGGCCCGCGTTTCAACGAATTCGCGGATTATTTTGAAACTTTTCTTGTGTCCTAGTATCTCATCGTTAATGTTCGTCCAGTATTTTGCAATATCACTAACCTCTGTGCATAAAAGTGGATATTCTTCGCAAACATTCTTTCCATCAACTCTCGTGGATCAGTGTTTATAAAATTTGTGTAAAATTCTTCGCGTTGCTCGCGCCAAAATGGTCAGCGATATCTCGCACCTGGCGAGCTACAACCTCTCCATTTATAACAGTTTTGTGGTGGAATTGGCTGCTTCATAAATTTCTATTATACTTCACCTTATCTACGACGTTTGCTCGATGAAGCTCTATCCTTACAGACTATCCGATTTCTATTCCACACAAAGGTTTCAGTTTTTCTATATATATATTTCATATATCCACGAACGATGTCATAATTGTTATTGTACAGTGGCGTTACACTATTGCGTAACGTGTCATCTATCGAGTAGCGCGTAGCTTGAAAAGTGAAAGAAACCAAGCGAGAGATAACGTAGAATAGAAGTTATTACACAAAATACAACTTCTTCCATGTGCGAAGAGAGTATTTTGCTATCGAGCAAAGTAGCTGCACTTAGGTGAGTTATTTATGGAAATTTCTATGAGAATTGCAAAATACTGTGACAGAAACGCGATGGACGAACACTCGCTTCCTTTCGAATGTGTTATATTTGTTTAAAAGTTAAATGGGAATTAATCAAATGCAATGGGATGATATAAATAGTCAAACTTGTTTATTATACGTAAATAGAGTGATTTATAAAACATGAAATGTTCGGAGAATTCTTGCAACAATTGATCGAAACGTTTTCGTTCTGTGTGATTATAGGAAGTTGCCGTTAAATTGGAGAGCATGCGTGCTCGACATCCACAACTCTTATACGAGTCGAAGCTATATAAAATTCTACATGGAGGTGTAGGGATACCTCATATACGTTGGTAATTATTACTTTCAACTTATTGAAAGCTTCTTTTAGTATAAATTATCTATAAATTTACCAGTAGAACAAGATCGTTCTGTTAGACGTGAAGCGACTCGCGTAAATAGCTGTTGTTTGATTGCCACATAGGTATGGACAAGAACGGGAATACAATGTACTTGTTATGGACCTTCTCGGTCCGTCCCTGGAAGACCTGTTCACTTTTTGCTCGAGAAGGTTTACGATTAAAACGGTGTTAATGCTGGCGGATCAGATGATCGGTAGGATCGAGTACGTTCATTGCAAACATTTCATCCACAGAGATATAAAGCCGGATAACTTTTTAATGGGCATCGGCCGTCATTGTAATAAGGTATAATCACAGCTTCTTCAGGCAATGTTTCTTTTTACCCTGGGTACAAAGTTTCATTGAACAGTAATGTTGGTAATTTGGAAAATTTCAGCTGTTTATTATTGATTTTGGATTAGCTAAAAAATATAGAGATAGTCGCACGAGAATGCATATAATCTATCGGGAAGACAAAAATTTAACAGGCACCGCCAGGTATGCTTCGATTAACGCACACCTCGGCATAGAGCAGAGCCGCCGCGACGATATGGAATCGCTCGGCTACGTGCTAATGTATTTCAATCGGGGGTCTTTGCCCTGGCAGGGGCTCAAAGCCGCGACTAAAAAGCAAAAGTATGAAAAGATAAGCGAAAAGAAAATGTCCACGCCCGTCGAAGTTTTATGTAAGGTACGTATCGACGATTATTTTCCTTGTTAAATCAGCCACATCATTCCCTACGTTCAAGTTGCCGTTGTTCGAATTACTGAAACTGTTTACGTTCGCAGGGATTTCCTGCCGAATTCGCCATGTATTTAAATTACACGCGAGGTTTACGTTTCGAGGAGAGTCCAGATTACATGTACCTTCGCCAACTTTTCCGCATACTCTTCCGTACGTTAAATCACCAGTATGATTACACGTTCGATTGGACGATGTTGAAGCAGAAGGTAGTAAGTAGTAGCGTGAGTAGCGGGGCAACCGCGGGTGGTCCAGTTCAAGTCGCTCAGGGTGCTCAGGGGCAAACTCAAGCCCAAGGTCAGCCGCCAGCTCTGGCTAACGCTCAATCAGGTAGCTTTTCCATTTCAATTTACGCTATTACGAATCCATCAGCGACGCCTATGCCACGGTCACTTACATTCTTCTCTCCGCCGTTTTGTTTCAGGAGTACGTTAAGACTATAATCACTTGTCGTTGCATCAATCCTATTTGCAGTCGCTGGTATCCAAGATCAGGTACACGACTCTGTACGAATGCCATGCAAAGAGTCAAATCAATCAACCCTCTAAGTTTACGAAAAAGGAGGAGTTCTGCGATTATGAGCGTATCGTACATAGTAAAAAGGACAATGCCACGGATACACGCTTGTGGAATCCACTGATCGGTGGAAACGTCAGTGTATTCTCAGTGCTTAGAGTTTTGGTTGATCCACCTCTTTGGGCTTAAAATCCAAGTGAGATCAGCCAGAGGTGGCTTGTTCTTATTTTGTCATTACCTATTTAATTCACCGTTGATGATAATTGAAAATAAAGGTTTTGATGCCCCGAAGACCTTTGTGGAAAGAGTGCACGTAACGGTGTAACGTGTGTGATTTAATCGGCAATTCGACGTATATATATATATAATTTTCATAGAAAGAAAGAGAGAACGTTCTGACCACTCTTAAGCAGTCGGGGTAACTGGTTAAGTACATTTTAAAAGATTTTACATCTATTCTGCAAATAGAGAGAGCGAGAGAGAGAGGGGGGTGTGCGAGTGTGCGTGAACGATTACATGAGAGCGTGGAAGAGAAAAAAAAAACAACTATATATATATATGAATAAGCGTACCGAGAGATAAGTATATTGCTTCCCGATTTTCGTTCTATTCTCAGCGCGGTACCGCATATATACATATAACGTGTGCAACTTCGAGAGAAATGTTAATATTTTTCTTACGTAAGGTACCAGTCAACAGTATCAAAGATTTTCACTTCGGTACTATTGACCCTGATAACACTTTCTTTCTTCTTTTTTTTTTTTATATAAATATATATACATAACGTACACATGACGCGTGCTCGCGCGCATACGATTAAGCGGCAGTATCTCGGAAGTAAATACTGGCGAGTAATATTAAAGTATGTTAATGTTAAGGCAGCAGTTTGATTTTTAGATAAATCATATAAATGAAGGGAGCGAAGAGATTGCTAGCGAGTTCTGTCCTGATAAACTTCATTGCTTACTCTCTTTCTTTCTGTGGCTATATTTAGTCGATTATGATATATTTATATATATATATAAACATATATATATATACATATAGGAGCAAAATTGAACAGACTCTTTTTGTACTGGTGATGGATTACAGGCTTACTTTTTGCTCGATTAAGTGAGAATAAGGCGGGGCACGCGTAAAGATAAGTATGAACTGTTCCGAGCGAAGGATAATCCTGTAACCAGATCCAGCCAAAGGACTTCTTCCGTATAGTTTTAATGGCAGAGACTGTGCAGCGGTATTCCCCGTGCTATTGCTTCGATGTTAAGTTTATTAACGCGTGACTTAGAGATGTTTAATCGATCAGTCAGTCGATTGTTAATATGTATAATGGAAATGAGTTGTCTCGCGCGGAGTCACGTTGAATATAGGAAGGGGGTTCGAGAAGACTCGTTTTCTGTCGTTTCGAAGGTTTTCGTTTCGCATTGACCGGTACCAGTTACGCCAATATCTCACGTCCATGTTCCAAGGCACCACTTCGAGAGCGATGTATAGGTCGATCATTTATTATATAATTCATCAAGCCCTGTATCGTGGAAGCATTCTAAAGAAAAAAAAAAAAAAGAACGTCCAGTCAGCCTTAGCGCGCAACCTGCGATAAAACAAGGAGAAACACGACTGGATATTACACGTCTACTGCATACATTGTATATTGAGCGGACAATTCTGTTTGGTGAAGTTTTTCGACAGTGATCGAGGAAGAGAGATACAACTATTAAAATATCCTTGAGTGAATGTATGGTTAATTATTATTTTTATTATTATTATTAATATTATTATTAAGAGAGAGATGGAGAGAGAAGGAGAAAGAGAGAGTTGGAGAAAACGAGAAATACAAAATGAATGAGTAAAAAGTGTGTATTACCATGCAGCGAGAATGAATGAGCGAGTAAGTTAACGAACAATTAATGATGATATATGCACTTATTACTATCCTGGTGTGTATATATGTATATATACAGATGGTAACGCCTTTATATATATGTGTATATATACATATATACATGTGTGTATGTATAATAAAACTGTGACAGTAATTAAGGCATACGTTATTTCATAAAAATAATGAAAGATGATACGTCAACAAGTTTATTGCTCCTTTTATCGCTATAAATAAAAACTGAAACATTGTATTATAGCCTCTCTATTTCATTGTCAATTTCGATGGCGATATGCTACTGTTATTATCATCATCATTGCCCAGAATGATAATAATGCATTACTGTTCAAAGTGGACGAATACAATCCGTTCCCGAGAACGAAGGTTTCAATGTTGTGATATTCTCGACACGTGGAACATGTAAAGGATTATTTATGTAAATACTTTTTAAGTCGTATATTTGACGAACTCTGGAAAGATTATAATACAAGAGCCACAGGGAAAATAGAAAGACGCGCTGAACAGTATCGTTCATATTGTTAATAATGATACAATGATAACACTCGTGTTTATAAAGCAAGAGAATACTGCAGTCTACTAGCCACGGTGCACCGGTCATCGTGCTGTAGCCCGATCGGAAATAAATAATAAAAATCGCACGTTTCAAAACGTCACGTTATATTATCGCTATCGACTTAATCCGTTATTCCTCTCTTCAGGATTACAAAAGAATCGTTTGCTCGCACGTATAAAACTGATCGATCGCGTGCAATTTTAACGGGGTACGATCCATTAGCACAAATCCGCGTAACTGTTCCTGCAAACCAAGGGCTACAAATTCACGTATTTTACAATGGTACTCCGCTCGGTGCTTCCGCAGCGCTGAAGTGCGTGATAGAAATCTAAACGTTCGCGAACGAAAGCTAATAGGAGAGTAATTTATGGATCTTCCTAAGTTCCTGAGTTCCTACGTTCACGGTGAAGCTTCCCTCGGGACCGCTGTGTGGGATCGCCACCTCTGCGGCGAGCATCTGCATTCCCTGCATCAATGCTGCCATTTCGCGATTTGGGAATACCGCGAAATTAGCCTCGGCCATTCCCCCTGCCGTCGACTTCACGATCTCCTCGCGCACTTCGGCGACCAGTTTACGCAAACGTTCGTTCAAGTCTCTCATGACCATCTGGCGCTGCAACAGTTGATAGGCTGGCGTTGCCTTCTCTAACGGCTGGCTTTCCAGGTCGTACGATTTCTTGCGCCTCAAGTCGGGAACAGTAGGGAATGTCATAATGTGTTTAATGTCTTTGGTAAGGTCGTTGGTCTTTTTCCTCAACTCCTGCATCTTCGCGTCGACCGACACTTGCTTCGGAGGCGCAATGGGGTCAAGGCTCTGCAACTTCTGACGCAACGCGTCGGACATTAGCTTCTTCTTCTGTTGATTCTCGTTGTTCAGAGCTTCCTTCAGGGCGGATATCTCTTGCATCAGGAACTTATTGTCCAAGGATTGAACACCCGAGGTCGCCGTGGCGCTCCCGCTTATATTATCCGCTCCTGACGCAGACATTATCGTCTTCTTCCCAACGGATTTCAATTTCTCCTTTAGCTGGCCTCTCTCGGTTTCCAAACTGTCTATATCCGTTTGAAGATGATCCATCGTCTCCTCGAACTCCTTCTCCTTCCGCCTCAGCTGGTTCTGCGCCTCCTCCAATTTCCTCTTCAACTTCTCCACGTTCAATTCGTGCTCGTGCTGCTGAGTGGCAAGCTTCTTCTCTACCACGTCTTTCCTCAGTATCATCTCGCACAATTCATCCTGCTTCTCTCGGAGGGTTAATCTTGCTTCCCGTATATCGGTGTCCCTGGCTTCCAATTTCCTGGTGAGTATCTTTGTCTCCTCGACCTCCTTCCTTGCCGCTTGTGCCCGCACCTTGATAGGCATCATGGACTCGGTCTCTGCGCCTTGATCCTGCTGCAACGACAACTGTCCGCTAATACCCAATTCGTTCTCGCATTCGGCCATCTTCTGCGCCAAATTGGCCGCCAACTGTTGAATGGTTAACAAGCTTCCCTTGATCGTGGCTATCGTCCCTACGTTCTCAGTGTCGTAAACCTTGTCGCAAGACACAGAAGCCATCTCTTTCAAATTCTCCGCCGTCAGCCCCGTGTCCAAGTCCCCGTTCGTTATGATCGCCTGTACAGCGCTCTTCAGCAGCGTCTGCAACGTTTTCATGATCTTCACGGCGTGCTGGTAGCACACAGACACCTGCTCGGTAGCATCCTTGTCCAATCCTAAGTTAGACTGCGGCGATTGAAGGGCGGTAGAGTGGTCAGTTAATACTCGTCTCCTGGCCGATCTCAGGTGCTGTTGAATCACTTCGCAAGTGGTCTCGGCGTGCTGGCAAAGCAAGCCTATGTCACCGCCGTCTCCCTGGATCAAGATCTTGATCGCCGCGGCGTCGGTCGTAATAGCGTCGCAGGAACTCTCCAGCATCCTCGTGCCGTTCACCACCAACCGAGCCTGGTTAATGGATTCCCCGAACAGAACGGAGAACATGTTACAGAAGTATCCGCAGCACTTCTCGATAGCCTCCATCGGCAGATTTTCGTCCAGTTGATCCCTCTTCGCCAGATCTATCAAAGAATCCAGCGACTTCTCTTGCGCAGCCATCTCCGGGTAAGCCGCCCCAGCTCCCAGCAGCGTTTCGGGGCTGCAGACTTTTAAGGCCGATTCGAAACAGCCTAGGAACGTCTGCAGTGCGTACATGTAAGAGCAGAGCCGCGATCTGAAGGTGTACTGCGCCACCGAGTGGCCCTTCACCACGGCCGTTTTATCGATCTTGTCTAACGATCTGTACTTGTCTCGTACTTGCGATATGAGTATCTCCGTCTTCTGTATGATCCTCGGTACAAGGAGGAGCGTCAGAATGGCGTCGTAATCTCCGCCGCGAGCGGAGAACGCGGGTGGCATGAAGGACAGCAAGTAGGCCACGTGATTCTTCGCTTCCTCAGCCTCTATTCGCCGTAACTCGAGATCAACGGCCTTCGTTTGCGCGCGCGTTTCGGCGAACGTCTTCTGGAAGTCTAGAATCTCGGCCAACTGCTGCTCCGCGCCTCCCGGGCCTAACTTTGAGCTCTCCGTCGACTGTACACGTTGCTGCAGCTGCAGACACTGCTCCTGCAGCTGATGGGTGAGCTCGCGGAACTTTGTGATCGTCAGTTCACGATCCGTCAAGGTTTCCAAAGCCGCATCCCGATGTCTGTAGGCATCGCGGGCCGCGCCAAGCGCCAGGTCCAGTTCCTCCCGTAATTCTAATTCCAATTCCTTGGACGATTCAGCGAGTTGATCCGACATGTCCTGCAAAGCTTCCAAGTCCGAAACCGCCTCTTCCAATTCCGCGACCTTCTCCTCTAACGCCATCTTCTTCTCGCCAAGCACCTCGACCATTTCTTCGGCGCCTAACGCGGCATCGACTTGCTCCTGCAGATCGGCTATCTGATGCTCCATCTCCTCCACTCGCGCAGACAGCTTCTCCTTTGTGCGCCCTAGCTCTAGTATCTCCGACTTCTTTTGGTCCAAGTCCTTCTGAAGCTTCTGGAACTCATATTTCTCGTGCGCCGAGAGATCCCTCATCCTGACGAGAGTATCGCGTAGACGATTGTTTTGCTGCTCCAACTGCTTGATCTCGTAACTTGTGGCCTCGGTGTTTGAGACTCCTCCAGCTGCCTACAGTAATCGCATATTCAAGGATACACATAATAAAATGCTACGGTATAATTAACGCACGATACAAAGCACTTTACCCTTTCAGACATTTCTGTGTGCAATATCTCGAGATCCAGCGCCTGCTCCTCCAGTTTCTCCTTCAGCTGTTCCAACTCAATCTGCAACGTCTCAGCCTTCTCCTCAGCCATCTCCTTATCCAACGTCGCCATTTCCATGGTTTCTGCGAGATCTGCCATCTCGTCCTGGTATTGTTCTCGAGCTGCGTGCGCTTCCCTCGCTTCCTGGCGTGCTCGCTGGAGTTCCCTTTGAAGGCTGGCCTTTGCATTTCAGAGAACGATTTACACACCGGTTCGGTGGGAAGAGGCATCTAGAAATTTCGAAATTCAATTACTTGGCTCTCCATAACTTTCGTTTTGAATTCAAGGAGCTGCTCCAGCTGAAGCTTAGTCTTCTCAAAGTCTTTCATTCTCTCCTTGTCCTGCATTCTCTTCACCCGCAATGTTTCCACTTTCTCGGTGAGGTCGCGAGCCTGCAAATGCGCACGGTGTAGATACAACAAACAAGTAGAATTGGTAAACGGCAAACGCCCCCTGAATGGTTTACCTGAGACTTCAGATTCTCGTTCTCCTGCTGAAGCTGCAGATGAGACAATTTCTCCTCGACTATATTCGCAGCCGCCGCGGAACCCGCCATTACCTGGCCAGGTACAAACTGCGGCTTCAAAGTCTCTACAAAACCTGTCTGAATGGCAAACAAGGCATAAATGAGACCATGGCTCGATAGAAACTGGGTGTTTCTTTTATTATCGCACTGGACGAAGTACATATCGCGGGGGAGCATGTTCAAGTTCCTCCGCGTGCCTAATGTACCCTACGGCGCTCTAAGCTTCAACTGAATAATCTTTGAATCGGCGCGAAGGACGGTAAAATCTCGTATCCGCGGTAATGAAAAAAACACCCCGCACATCCTGTACAAAAACATTATGCTTTAGAAGAATGTTGTTTTTGTATGTACATTCAGTAGAATTAGTCTATTTAAAAGTGATTAATGAGATTAATTATAATAAAAGACACCAACAAGCTACACCGAATACTCTATTAGTTCTAACAAGTGTGGTAGAATTCAGTCGATGAGTCGAATCGTGTTATATGACACTGGGGATGTAGAAGTAGGCACAGTATCAACTAAGTGAGCTATTGTATATCCTAACCGTTTATGAGTATCGATTGCGTCTATACCAGGGACATCTAATTCTTGGTAAGTGATAAAGAAAAAAGAAAATAGAAAAGGTTCGAGTAGTAGTATACCTTTATACCACGATGCTGTTAAGTGCTTATTCGCAGGAAATGTGTTATTATCGCCGTCGGCGGTATGACTGTGAGAGGAATTCGGCATCTAATTTGTTAAAGAGACAGCTACGTAGGTATCCGAATGCCCCTAATCTCTTAAAAACTGTAGACTATGGAAGCATCACAGAACTGAATTAACAAAGCGGATGCTTAACGCAACAGTAAATATGGTGGAGGAGAAATTAATTCCATAATCCATTAAGAACAGGTAAACCCATCAAAGTGCAATGATGCTAGTTGTTATGAAGTCATGTGTTACAAAATGCTTATGATCGACAAACAACTAGTATGAGAAAGTTTTAAGGATCAGATGAGAAAATTTTTAGATATTACAATTAATGAGTATTAATTACATTATTGTGATCATCTTGGGCCTTTGGCTTTTTGCCGGGAGGCGAGCTCGTGCTAGGGGACTTCTGAAACACGTACGTGCATTCCCATATGAATCATTCTGTGCCAACGGAATCGTCTAACTTGCTCTCAAAACTTTACACTTTATATCGCTTTTTGCTATTCATTATTTCCACTACCACGCATTTCCAAGGATCTCTTTGGCGACGGTGGTGCGCGCACCGGCTAGGCACTTCGCTACCCTATTGCCGAGTCACGGAATAGGATTCCTCGAACGTGACCGGTAAAGGAACGTGCGAGTTACTTGGAACGGTCCAGAGATTCAAAGACAACATAAACCAACAAACTTCCTGTTAACTTGATCATGTAAATTTATCAGAGTGGTACGCTTATATCTCGCTGAAAACGTTATATCATGTATATTCATGTCTTGTCGAGTCCTCAGAATAATCCATTGACTGTGTTTACATAAAGAAATGGTACATCAACTTATTATAATTGCTACCGTAAGTGTAATTAGTTTCGAAACGAGGAGGTAGTACCTCGATAAACGAAGCTCGCTTGGTAGCAGTGGGCGCCGGTATGAGCGACTCTCCTCCATCCTTCCGCTCGTGTTGCGATCCAGATAAGCTTTCTGTGCTCGGAGCACTTAAAAGAGTTCTACTGCCGGCCAATGACAGTCGCGAGCTGCAAAGATTATAATATCAGTCACTCGTTCGTAAAACTAACTCTTGGGTACACAGTATCGATATTGATACGACGCGATATCGTGTTAGTGCCATTAGAATTACATATCCTTGCATATGAGTTACGAGAAGTTTAGAAGCCAGTAGAAATTACAATACAACTCGGACGGTATCACTAAATACACAAATCGTAGTTCCCGCGTAATCGAACACTATTAGTTCTATGAAAAGAAAATTTAGAGACATACATTAACTACTGTATCGTTCCACAAAAAGAAAGATAGCAGGCTAACTGCAACCCTTTACGGCAATGTTACACTCATTTGTACGTTCGTCGCATTCAAGTACGAATACACGTAAATGTTTTATGCTGATAGTGCGCTTGCAACACTTTAAGTAACAGGTGTACAATGAAAGAAGCTTGCGATGTCGTACAGAATCGTCAAAAAGTTGCGACAAGCGATCACGATCCTTCGCTGCTTACACACACAAAAGCGATCGGACAGAACGTCCGGACAGGCGTCTTTCGACGATTCAATTTATACAGATTCTTACCCAGAAAGCTTGTCAGATTGCTGCGAGGTAACATGCGCAGGAGATGTTTTTCTCCGTACTCTTTTATGACCAGCGTACGAATTTCAAGAATCTATTAATTATACTTTCTCCTAATCACACCAATTCTTTCTTGTAAACGATCGTCGCTCGTGCGACGAGCGTCGCCAACGACGGTAAGCACTTCGCATCTTTTCCAATCGAGTAATCTTATCTTAGACGATCGTACAAAAACAGAAACTTACGCAGTAGGTTCGTTCCTTCGACGTGTACCAATGCTAGCATGAAATTTACGACAACACGATTAGTCATGATTACACACAATACACCGAAACTGTTTTAGTAATCGAACCAAGCAAAAGATTTAATTAGGCGTCACTACATACTGTCGGCTACAAATTCCAGACATACCTGTTCAACCGACTTCTGGCTCTAGCCGCACCGGCCTCGTCCGGCGTCGTAGCGCTACTGCCTGCCGACGACGGACTAGCAGGCTCCGTTCTATTACCTGCTTCGTCCAAGGCGACCAGCTGAGATTGTCGCACGAACATTCCATGGTTTTCTGCGCACTGATGTAGCGAGAACGCGAAAGATAAATGTGATAAGAGAACTAAAGCATTCTAGGGTAAACCAACCAGTGAACGACCATTGGGCAAAGAAACGTGAATTGTAAATTTAAAAATATTATATATTTATAACGGGAGTGTAGTTACACTTTTAATATCCTATAGTTTTAGTTACGCGTATTAAGCAAACATTAATAAGTACGATTCTTATTAAAAGCATGTGGTGATTTACTGGGCTTCTACAGGTTTTTCATTTTATAATCGTTTTCTTTTTTAAAATTACGATAAGAACAAGTATTTTTATACAAAATTCGAGAAAAATAAATTTAAATGCAATTTCAACAGTTGCTTTGTTGTTATACGTGAATATATTCGAGTATTAATCTCAAAGGTCCATAAATTCAACAATTCCGTTATTCACTGGTTGGTTTCCTCTACACCGAGTGTTTCCAAGCAGAGTTACAATATGATACTTACTGAAAAGTACGATTGACCTTTAATAGTGCCGTTGTTTTTCCCCTTTGCTTTATCGAGTATCACTCCGATCCACTTTCCCGAAGCAAAGCTTGGATGACCGATGTAGGCGATTGTTCCTTGACAGTCTTTGCCGAGAACCTCGACGCGCTGTCCAACTTTGTACGACATTTCAATCGCGGCAACTTGTTCCGAACGATTACATACAGATGTGTATGCACATCGGTTTACGTATTCTAGAGGGATCTCCTTAAATATTTCCTTCACTTTTACGCATCACTCTCTTTCGCAAGCGATTCTGCGAGAGATCCGACTACCGTATGCATCGAGCTCCATTGAGCTCTCCATGGATGGTTCCCAATGGTTCCGTCGGCCATTTTTTCTTGTGACATTCACAAGTCACAACACTGTTCAATGTTCGATTATAAGATATTTTGCGATTAAATTGTAAAATGAATGAAATAATTGTAAACATGTATAATTCGCGGAATAAAGTGAATTGTGTAAAGCTGGTCTCACGTAGTTATTAACTATAATTAATTATAAACAAAGTAGATGCAGATATGACGTATAGGAAAGTAGTTTGGACGCGCCACAGTAGTCTTAAGACTTTAAGATAAATAAATGAAAAGTATATAAGTTAATCCTGGAAAGTGGATTATTTCCAACACGTCGATAAAGTAAATCACTTTATGGTCTTCGATAGTTGCTGATAATTAAATAATTACAAGTGATATCGTGAAAAATTTAGCAGAGAAAAGATATACATACTCAGGGTACGTGAGTAAATATTTGACAAGCTACAATTTCAAAATTGGCAGAGAGAATTGACTTAATCCCCAAATGTCACGTTGCCAGAATAGAAATGGGTCATTAATTTATTTATAAATGTGCAATCTGAAGTACTAGACCTTTATTTATTGCTAAAACGGCGATGGAAAGAGTTGGAGAAATGGGCGTTGAAACACGCCGCGCGAATGTCGTTTTACATTACCAACTGCGATGCCTACATTATCGCAGACCAGTTTGTCGATGACATTATCTCAGAGTTGGCTGTTCGGCCAGGAAATTCGCTCCAGTTAAGCGGAACACAGGATTGTAAAAGAGGTGGCACGGCCGAGCTCGGCGAGAGAGAGACCGCTAGTGCGAGCGACGAAGAGGGGCATAAGTGGAGGGTGCGAGAGAGAAAGAGAGAAAGAGCGCTAGTATGTGCAACAAGGATGGAGATAGTTGGCGTGCCACTAACTCTGGTTCTGCGCTCCTGCTACTTCAGACCCCCTAATAGCAGGAGCACACGGTGCAAAGAGGTGTCGATTGGAGTGAGAGAGAATGGTAATGAAGAAAAGACAGAGACTCGCATTTCGAATAGTTTGCTTTACTTCACTCGTGTTGCCGCTAGGCGGCCAGAGCGTTTCTTGCTTCATAACCTGAAACTGTTTTACCATTCATTTAAAAACAATAAATTAATGGTATTGACTTAAGAACAAGGCCTCCTGTACGCGAATAAACATGTTACTACATCGTCACGTTTGTTCCACATGATTTCGGATCCGATCGTGCTAACGGGCGCACAAGTTTGGCAACAGTAGCGCGCAGGATTACTGGCTTTCATTGGGCAATCATTAAATTATTAAATAGAACGAGGATGTATAATTTGGATTATGTTATCTGACAATGCTGTTCAATAGTAACATCTCTGTGTTTAACGATGCAAGCAGGCTTGGTTAACGGAAAGCGATTAAGATAGTATGCGCGAGAAGAATGCGTCTCGTTCTTAGATCGCTGAAAATGGAAGCGAGGTACAGGATTCAGGGAATTTCTGCGCCGTTACGAAACGTTAGCTTTGTTTTACGACAGTGCTTAATGGGATTGGACGTTTAGAAGGCTTCTGGAGCGGTAACCGCACGACGTGAAATCAATTCCGCAAACTTCTATAGCGGATGCTCGATTTTCCAGTGTGCACGCAACAGAAGCTGACGCGTGTTTCAAGCTCCGATTCAGATATAGGGAGACCGTTGCACCGTGGCTAGATTAAAATACAGGGTAGGAAGGGAAATTTCGGGGAGCTTTCGAAACAGCCTCCTTTATTTCTCGTGGCAGCCCCATTTACGCTTGAATCTGATCGCGCGCGTCGGGAGACCGTGGCCAGGCTTCCAGCGGACAATCGATAATTTACATAAACGCCGTTAGAACTTGCACGCGCAATAGTTTGTGGGACGCTGCGGAGGTGCGATCTTTTATTTTACAAAAGCCATCCAAGATGCATTCGTAAGGCGGGGAGGATCTCTCGTTGAAAACACAGGCACACTTGCCGATTGGTTACGTCACTTCCAGGCGTGGTGCGGCACGATGTGTGCTGTGCGTGTGCTACTGAAAATGGCCGTGTACGTACGGGTCCGTCTAGTTTACTGATTTTCAGATAGCCCTTTTTTCGCGCTACTACCGATATCGTCCGGCGGCGGGACTGACGGGCTTTCCGTGGATACGTGCTGTTAGTGAGATCGTGCGAGACCAAGCACTCGGTGGTCCGTCGATGCTTAGAAACCGAGACGAAGTGTGCCCGTTTCGTCAACGGCGGATCGCTAAGAGAGAGAAGGTGAGCAGAGGATGTGTCTACAGATTTTTCTTCTCCTTTTTCCCCGACAATCGTATCTCTCGGTGGGAAAAAAAATCGCGGGGGCATCTTATTCCGTCGTCGATCCAACGACCGATCCGCGGCTGATCGTTCCGCGTCGACGGAGCCGAGAGCTTCTCGTCGCAATTACTCGCATCTCCAGTCCAAAGAGGCACGTATCGGCTCTGGCAGGCCACGAACCGCATAGATCACGTCGTGGATACATATTCCGTCGACGCGTCTCGAACGGCTCTACGTTGTCTCCTTCGGCAACAGCCTCGGTTGCCCGCGGTCGTTCGATATTTCCTGTCTCGCTGGCTCCCGAGGAATCCGATCCTTGGTACGTTTCCAATTCGCGAGAAGAGCAACGGGGAAAGTGTATTTACAAAACGATGGCGGACACATACGGCCGAAGATTACTTGTCAAAATTGTGTCAACCTCGTGACCGCCAAGTCGAGCCGTTTCCAACAGATTTCTGCCCTCTTTGCTTCTCGCGAGCGACATTTTTCCGCGCAGCCTGGCACATCGCACCTCGTACGTTTTATTCTTTATCGGGAAAATCAACGAAACTCGATCTCAGTGATTTCGGGAGTTTTATCGGAGATAAGTGGACGATTGGTTAAGTGACTCGTGATGCATCGTCCAAGTGAGAGAATTTATTTATCGCTTCACATTGCTCCCTCTCGTTGTCATTTTTACCATATTATATTACCAAGTATACGTTACCTGTATCTCTGATACGTTTAATTAAGCGACCGTCCTCGCGTTGCCAAGATCACGTTAAATCGGCTTTATTTCGCAATGTGTGTCTAAAGAAATCTAGCCACAATATGTAAAGATAGAGGTCTCTCTTTCTGGAATGTTGTTCTGTTAGCTATGTCCCAGTTTTCTCTATCAATGGAATTTGTGCAGTACTACTTTTAACTCCCGTGTACTTCGCTCGATAAGTATCGAGCGTCGAGGGTCATTATTTTAAAACGTCGACGCGACATTCGCGCCCACGCAATTGCCAACCAGTTTTTTTCTTTCTCGTTTCAGCTGCGCGTCCGTTACGAGTGAAAACAGGCGACTATTAACGATGGGTTTCGTTCTCGTCGAATGCAACGCCATCGAATCGAACGATGCGATTGGCGAGCATTGACTACAAGTTGTCAAGATGCGGGAGAGATTTGGTACAATCCCCTGGTATCAGACGGGGATTTAAACGAATTCATTTTCTTAGAAGATTTTCTATTGTAGTAGGAAATACGTCGAAACAATGAATAATCCGCGAAACTATATTTAAGCGAGGAGGATGATTTTCTGCATCTTATAACTGTTCTGTGTAGCGATGAATTAATAGAGCACCGCGCAAGATATACGTGCGAGTGCGTTAATCGAGATAGATATTTGATGTTAGCGCCGAACACTGTCGAACCTTGCGACATGATGTAATAGGAGTGCAGGCTTTATACATGGGAATGTATTGAAGAAGCATCGCAAAAATGTCATTCTTGTCGAATTTAAAGAAAGCGTTCCACTTCGGTGGCAACGATGCTAAGAAAAAGAAATTGTATAATAATATTAAGATGGACTGCAACCCGGAGGAGTTCTGGGAAATGGTGGGCGAACTCGGGGACGGAGCGTTCGGCAAAGTTTATAAGGTAAGGTAGCGGGAATGATTTTAACAGCTTCGAGACGGCGACTTACTAAACGAACCATGTACTTCTCCAGGCACAGCACAGGCAAACTAATCAACTTGCCGCTGCAAAGATGTGTGCGCTAGATGGGGAAGATGACCTTAGCGATTTCATGATCGAGATAGATATTTTATCGGAGTGTAAACATCCAAATGTTGTCGAATTGCACGAAGCATATTTTATCGAGGGCAAACTCTGGGTATATCTTTCGATAACGTACGCATTTATATGGATTAGCGGTGTTTATTTCACGATCTTTTTGTATTCGCAGATGTTAATAGAATACTGCGACGGTGGTGCTGTTGATTCTATAATGGTGGAGTTAGAGAAAGCTTTAACAGAGCCGCAGATATCCTACGTGTGTCAACAGATGACAAAGGGTCTCGCGTTTCTGCACAAAGCCAGAGTCATCCACAGGGACTTGAAGGCGGGAAATGTTCTGCTAACTATGGCCGGAGGAGTGAAAATAGGTGAGCCTCGCGCGATCCGATTCACAAATTTCTTTACATTTTATAACGCGCGAAATAACGAATGAATTTTTTGAATCCACAGCTGATTTCGGAGTGTCTGCAAAAAATAAGCATACTTTACAGAAACACGATACATTTATTGGTACGCCGTATTGGATGGCGCCAGAAGTAGTATTATGTGAAACATTCAGAGACAATCCTTATGATTTTAAAGTAAATAACATACCTTCCCACCGCAATTCACCGATCGACTGTGTTTCTAACGCTTCATATTATATTTCCATTCCACACAGGTAGATATCTGGTCACTTGGTATTACCCTAATAGAATTCGCGCAGATGGAGCCGCCGAACCACGAAATGTCGCCGATGCGCGTACTTCTTAAGATACAAAAGAGCGATCCGCCGAAGCTCGACCAGCCCGGGAGATGGAGCAAGGATTTTAACGATTTCATCGCGAAGGCCCTGATAAAGGATCCAGCGTCGCGACCCACAGCCGAGGAACTGATAAAGCATCCGTTCATAAGTCGGACTTTGGATTCGAAACCGATCAGGGATCTGCTACTGGAGTACAAAGCCGACGTTGTCGAAGAGGAATTGGTGGACGAAGAAGCAGAGGTAGTTATTCTTTCCCCGGTGATTCCGGCGATCATTATCCGCGGTCTTTTAATTCCACTCGATAGTGAGAAATCTATGCTCGCAAAGACTTTCACACGGACTCCCACGGGGAGGACGTGTGTCGTTGCGATAGCTTATAGGGATCTTTTAATACATAGCTATGTACATAGCTTCACAAACAGAATTAACATGTATATACGTTGTTACACGCTTTCGTTTTGATAGAAGGCCAAAAAAGCGAAAAAACACAGAGAACAATATCAGCGGATTGGTAAGCTGCTTTTGAATGAAACATACTGCGTCATGTAAATTTTTTCTTTCTTTTTAAACACCTGAACGTTTGAGTACTTATATTCGGTTGAATTCAGGAAATCGGCGATACGAAGTAACTTTGTTGCGTGCTCTGATAAGCGATCAGTACGCGGTTACGCTTTGTATATACATTTACGCATGATAAATGTAAACGAAGCCTCGGGAACATCCGTGCATGCGACCGCGCAGTGTTGATATCTGCTTCACTTTTAATTTGCAACAGTACTATGCTACCATTAGTTTCGTTTAAGAGGAATGAGTAGTTGAGATAAATTCGTCATGTGCTATTCGTTGTATATAATCGTTCATGATGACGATCTTGAGAATTTCACGGAATACTGGTTCATTTATTTTTCTACGTTTAATGCGACGATGTATCCTAATAAACATGTTGTAATTTGGATAATTTGGCTGTGCATGCGGCTCTCCTGGGCCTCGCCAGCCCCATCATCCCTGCGTTTGTCAGGTCAGTAGCTTATGCGATAAGTGCTGTCTAATTTAATTTCGACGTATTCCTTTGTACATATTACTATAACTCTTTGCTACTTTTCTTTCTTTTCCGACTGCGATGCATAAGCTATGTTCAATGTGTGTTGTCAAAGTTCGATACCTTTCGCAACTATATTACATCAGTTTATGTATGAAATACATTTCGGTTCTTTAATTTCATCCCCGATCACTCGGCGCCCTGTATAAAGTAATCTTTAATTCATTTTTCTATCATCCCAACTTAATGTTTCAGGACAGAAAACATGTTTTGTGTCCATTTGGGTACTATAAATTACGAATTGAATAGCATATATGTATCGCATAGTTACACGAACGTAACATGGATAAATATTTCCAGGAGCAACGCACGTCTCAGCTTCCCCTGGAGCTGGATCAGCTCGGAGATGACTCTGCATCTATGCGCAGTGACGCTGATGTTAAGAGTAAGTACAGTGGCCGGCGCGGGGTGTGCGGTAGTCAAGGAGCTGGCGAACTAACCGACATATTTCCAGTTTCTGATAAAGAAAATCTTGTTGCATCGCCCGTGTCAGCGAAAAAAGAAGAGAGCCACAAACGCGAGATCAACAGAGACGGCGAGAAGGAGGACAGGAACAAGAAATTACGTAAAACGGAATCTAAAGAGAACATACCCGTCTCTGTCGAGAAAAAACAAGTAACTATCTGAATTCACTCGCTGGTATATCCGTGCGAATGTCGATAATACATCAGTATCTCTCTCTTCCAGGCACCTAAACCTCCTAGTACAATCGAATCGAACGAGCGCAGAGTGTCTAGAGAAAAAGGTCCCGCGCCGCCTCCACCGCTCCTGCGGCAAGACAGCAAGAGCGAGGATAAGGACAGCGGCTCGAAGGTCGTCGACAAGCAGAGCCCCGCTGAGGTGCCGGAGCAGGGTAAGGCGACCGATGAAAAGCAGCGAAATAAAAGTACAACGTCAGAAAGTCGCGAAACGGTGGACAGGGAGCAAGCGAGCGGCAATGCGGTGAGCGAGCAGAAAATCGTAGCGGAAAGTTTAGAGAAGATAACGCCAGAGAGCAACGAAAGGGAGAGGAATAACGTGGATAGCTCGAAGAAGGTCGATAGTAGACAGAAGTCGGTAGATGGTAAAGTGAATCCACCTCCGAGGATGCAATTAACATTCGAAGAGAAGAGGAAGTCTGCGCCGGTTAAGCCGGATCCGTCGGAAGATTGGACGAAGCCAGTATTTAACAAACAGTCGTCGTTGGAAGAGAAGACCAGGTACTTATCAATACAGATTGATCCATTATCGAAAGAAACTTATTTTCCCTGTAATATACAGCATCGTATTCGGTTTCAGAATCGATAAGAAACCATCGACCGACGTGCAGGTGAGCCGGCAATCTTCGACGGAAGAGAATTACAAGAGCCTGCAGGAGAAACGAAAGTCCGTGGAGGATAAGCTGAACGCGGTTCTGGAGAAACGATTCTCTATGGATCACGAGATGCGGACGAACGTTTCTTCCTTAGAGGCGTTGGCGCGTCGGGAGGTCCCGAGGGTGGCGTTGCCCGAGAAGATCAAGTCCTGTTCTACCGAGAACATCAAGACAGATTACGGGGCGAGTAAAACGGAGATGGCTATTAAGAGCCACAGCGAGGGGTCCTCCAGGTACGACTCGTTGGAGAACTTCTCGGACGAATCCGACGGGAAAAGGGACAAGAAGAAGTGGCTGAACAAGGAGCATAGTCACGAGAACGTAGTGAATGATAGTTCGAGCGGCGAGAAGAAGGGTTCCTCGGTGAACGTGTCGGTGATCACGTCGACGCCTATCAGAAGCAGAAGTGCTTCGAGGAGAGGCAGCGGTGACAACGTGGTTGTCATTACCGGTAAGATCTGTTGCTGTTTAAGTATGTATCGGATGGACAATATTAGAGAAAAGTATATGAAATTTGAAATACTTGAATATCCACGTCTTACGCACAGTAAATCCAGACGTAAGGAACTTGAACGAAAGTTGGAGCCTTGTTTTTACTCCTAGAAACGTATTTTTCACTTTTCTAGTGCTTTTTCAGGCATTATTTGCTAAACTTTTGGCAGTGAAAATGCCCTGAATTCACAATATTCTCAAGTTTTAATTTATTCCTTTAAAAAGGTGTAGTGAAAACAATGGAAAGTCCGCACACATTTTCATCTATCCATATGTTTAAGATTTTTGGAGCACATCAGGAAGATTAGAAAGAACAATCTCACAAATTTTCATCAACTTGGTAGCATTTTGAAGATAGGTCCGATACATTCTTAAAGCACTGGAGTATTTCTAGATATGTTTAAATGTCTAGGTAAATCGGAGCAAGAGATACGGCAGAACACGTCGACCGTTCGGATCACAGCGGAGAGCCCAGACCTGTCGAACAGCCTGGCGAGCAACGTGAGCCAGGTAACAGTGGTGACGACGCATCCGCCGGTTCTGGTGGACGCCCTTTCACCGACGTCTCTGTCCTGTCGCCCGTCGCCAACGTCCGAGGTGGTGATCGTCGCCAACGAGCTGAACAAGACGCAGGTGAACGAAAGTTCCACCGACGACGACGGGTTCCCAAGCCTGGACAGTCTGGAGTACACGCCGCAGGAGCAGGCGATCGTTCTCACCGACGCGTCGAAGAGAGTCGGCAAGAAGCTGGACGAGTCGGAGGTCCTGATCGTCAGCCCGATCGTAGACGAGTTGCAGGATACTAGTCACGTTTCCGTGGTCACAGTCGGCGAGGACAAGGAGCAGGTGAAAGACTCCTCGGTACTTAACAAGCACGGCGCGGTGAGGACTTGCTCGTCGCACAGCGACACGAGCCTGGTAGAGAGGTCGAGCACGAAGAGCGACAGCGGGGACGAGATCACCAAGATGATAGTCGCTGGAACGACTGTCGAGCCCGCGGAGGTGGACGACACGGATCGCAGCTCGAAGAAGATGAACGGCATGATCAAGAGCGACAAGTCCTCGGTGGGTCGTATCGAGGAGAAGGGGACGAAGACGATGAAGCAGAAGGAGCTCGTTGGGAAAGTGTACAAGGAGAAGAGAGTGTCGCCGGACAGCTTCGAGGGGTCCAGGTCTCACAGCGAGTCCGGGTCCACTCGGTCGCACACACCCAGCAAGAGCATAGATCGCTCGGACGCGGAGTCGATCTCCACGACGATCAGCCAGGACAGCAGGGAGTCGAACAAGGAGAATCACCTGAGCCAAGGCCAGTCGGCGGAGGTGGACGAGGAGGTGGTGTTGCGGCGGAAGCCGGATTACAACAACCGCGACGCGCCGCGGCCGGCTAGGACGAAGGAGGACATACAGATGATGAATCTGAAGAAGAAGACGAGAAAGCGGACGAGGAAGTTCGAGATAGACGGCGTGGTGGTGACCACCACCACCTCGAAGGTGATCTACGGGGACGACGAGAACGGCAAGGTGTACGACGACCAGATCTTCAGGAAGCAGGAGCTGAGGGAGCTGAAGATGCTGCAGAAGATGGAGCAGAAGCAGTTCCAGGATCTGTCCCAGAAGGCGCACTTCAACAAGGATCAGCAGGAGAAGCGGTTCGAGCAGGAGAGGCAGCAACTGGAGCGAAACGCCGAGACAGACTTGGAGACCCTGGCTCGACAGCAGAGGCAACAGATCGAGAGGGCCGAGGTGCAGCAGGAGGCCGACCTGAGGCTAGCCTCGAAGAAGATCCGCAGCGAGCAGGAGAGGGACCTTAAGCAGTTCCGCGAGGGGCTGAAGCAGGAGCTCAGGTTGCTGAAGCAGGAAGTGGACCTGATGCCCAAGGACAAGCGGAAGAGCGCGTTCAAGATACGCAAGGAGAAGCTGGAGGCCGAGCACGAGGAGAGGGAGAAGCACTTCCTCGACAAGCTGAACGAGAGCCACGAGCTGTCGTTGAGGAGATTGTCCGACAGCCATCGCGAGAAGATCGCCCTGATGGAGAGGCAGTTCCTGCAGCAGAAGCAGCAGCTGATGAGGGCCCGCGAGGCGGCCATTTGGGAACAGGAGGAGCGGCACATACACGAGAAGCAGCAGCTGCTGAAGAAGCAGCTCAAGGACATATTCTTCCTGCAGAGGCACCAGATGCTCATCCGCCACGAGAAGGAGCTGGAGCAGATGAAGCGGATGAACCAGAGGAAGGAGGAGGAGCTGATCAAACGGCAGACGGTGGAGCGCAGGAATCTGCCAAAGAGGATCCGCAACGAGATGAAGGCGCGCGAGATGATGTTCCGGGAGTCGATGAGGATCTCGGTGTCGTCCGTGATCGCCCCGGACCCGGACGCCGAGAGGGAGAAGCTGAAGAAGTTCCAGGAGAACGAGAAGAAGCGTTACAGGGCGGAGCAGCAGCGATTCGAGTTGAAGCACTCGCGGCAGTTGGAGGAGGTCAGGGCGCAAAGCGACGCCACCATCAAGGAGCTCGAACAGCTGCAAAACGAGAAGAGGAAGATGCTGATGGAGTACGAAACGCTGAAGCTCAAGGAGCAGGAAGAGGGCTACAGCAAAGAGCTTCGCGAGTGGAAGGCGCAACTCAAGCCTCGGAAGCAGGTAAAAGACGTTTAACCCTTCGCTACCTATCTTTTCTGTTCTTCTTTTTTTTTTTTAATATTATCAAATACCTCCTTTTTCGTCGGTCGTTTCTTCAGGCGAATTATCAGATCGTCCCCTAAGCTGTGTCGGCTCCAATTAACGTTGGAACGTTGGCTAACGGCGGACCATTTCTCTGAGACAGCTTTTCCGAGTAGAAACGACACGGCTTACCGGAACGATCCTTCTTTCCAAGGCTATCGGTTCTCTCTATCAGCTAAATCGTAATCTCTATAATCACGCGCCCAGCAAAACTAGCGGGGCACAGTTCTCCCCTTGCGCGCGACGAGCGTACCTCGATGGCCAGAGCAGAAACAGATAACGGTCCCGCCGCGATCCCCTATCACATAATACAGCTATACTGAAATAAGTGTTAATGTACTTGTTATAGAAGTTAGAGGCTGAGCTGACGGCTGATATGGGAGCGCTGGAAGCTCGCTACCGAGACTATTTGCCCTCGGGTCTTAGCGGTCTCTGTCCACCACCTCCTCCCCCTCTAGACTATTCTAACATTTACAGTTTCGAGTGCCGGAGAAAGTCGCCCCGTCTGCCACGCTCCACCCCCGCATCCCCGTCACCGTTCACCATTCCAAGGGTGTCGCTAAGAGTCGGCAGCTCGGACACTAGCTCCGTCAACGGCATGATCTCGCGGAGTCATTCCAAGCCGGACTTAGGGCCACCCTCCTCCTTCCGTAGATAGTTACCGCCTTCCGAATCCTGTTGCTCGTGTCTATCCTCCCCCTAAATTCGACCCACTTGTCCTTCGTCTGTCCAGGGAAGCTTCGAAATGGAAAGGAAACCGATATAACTCCAACGAGCTTGAAAATAATAGACGCAGAGAAACTAAGGAGAAAGAAAAAGGTGGAAGGATCCTTTCTGCTTCGAAGCTTCTCCCTTGTATTGTGTTTCAAGCCTCTCAAGCGTGTAACACGTTCGCTTTACTCACCCTCTGCTTCGATTATCTGGTATTATTTATGATGTCTCTAAACGCTGTACACATATATTACATAGAACGTACGTACGTTTAATATAGATACCATACAAACACGCATATAAAACACATACACACTTAATATATACGATTACATATTACATATACCTTCTTTTTTTTTTCTCTCTATGACGTAACCAAATCCAGAAGTACACATAGATGTTGGGCTGGTACGGGGATCGAATAACATGTACAGTCCACTATTAATTCGTAACGCTGTATATTTGGTAGTGTCAGTTGGGGAAAACGAACGTCCGCCCGGTATGTGTATGTGTCCCTAAAAGGAAACGAATAGGGGCTTATCACTGTTGGATTGAAGCTGACGGCTCGCCAGGCGCGTCGAGACCCTGGAATTGTGCTGTCGGTTGATCGAGCCATGATCGCGACCGGGTCCATCCGTGCCAGCCAGCATCGGATGGATCCAGAGCAACGTAGGACCGCCGATGGGATCCGCGACGTCCTGCGTTGCTTGCCGTCGACCGAACGGCAAATTCGCACAGACTCTGCGCTGGGGTCCCATTTAATTCTTGTGAGAATCAAGTAACAGGGTGTAATCGCGTGGTAATCGTGGGGCTATTCATGTTGTATACTCATCGGATGTAGTGAAGTGTAAACGCTTACGCATTCCAAAGGGTTTCTCGTAATAAGTGTTCTCCATTGTGTACGTTAAGATTATATATATTTACGCAATCCCCGTTATGTTACACAATAATCCCCCCCGTAAACGAACCTGACCGACGGTATGTCGAAAAGTAAAGAGACTCGACGAGTGGATATCGGAACGGTCTCTACTAGGTAACGAACAAGGTCAGTTGAACGAAAAACCTCTGTTGACGCCAGTACAATAGATAACGCGAAGTCTAACGATACAGGGTGTCCCGCGTATCTGGGTCGGGCTGCAGCCTCCAAACTCCAAACGATTCGAGAAAGAAGAAATAGTCCCGGTTTTAGAGCCCGACAGCTTTAGATCGTCTGCAGCCCAGCCCAGTTGCACGGGCCTTGTCCAAGACTCTGTTTAACTCGATTGATCGCTCTCGGTTCCTTTGAAGCCGCACAGGGGAAAGAACGTTCCGTTTTTAAACACACTTGGCTTTCCGTTACAGAGACTGGAAGAGCAGTTCGCTCTGCAGTTAGAGGAGCAGGAGGCGATTTACGGGCCCAGCGCGATGCCCCTCTGTTTGCCAGCGGACCTGCCCGACTTGACCCATCACACCGCTGGCTCCACGCGCAGCTCCCTGTCATCGGTGAGCGAGGGTTAACGTGTTATTTCTATCGAATCGACCTGGATCTTCCGAATTTCGTCGCTCGACAGGAGTCACGAGCGGCAGACAAGCGTCTCTCTCGAGGTTCCGTATCGTCGCGGCGGAACGCGCCTAGGACGTCGAGGTAATCCCCCGAGAAGCGCTGACCGGGAAGAAAGGACGAAGGCAGAGCTGCCTTTGATCGTTCCACGCGATGGAGGCGATGCCCGTTGCTCGCTAGATGCACAGACGGTCGCCACTCAACCACTAATTCGCACGTACCACGTAGCTTTCCGTTTATGCGAGGCCTCTTGCGATACGAGAGCCTAACGGCGACGAGAAAAGCCGTGGAAGAGGAGGTCTAGGGAGTCTAAGAAGCCTAGCCTAGGTCTACCTAGATCCCCGAGTGGCTCTTCTAAGGTATATTTTCTACGTAACTAATTTCCCACTCGATCCCGTTCGGGGAACGGGACAATCCATCCGCCCCGAGTATCGCGATCGCGATCCTACGCCGAGCAGACGTCATTTTTCTACGTCTCATACACTCCAACCCGTAACTAGGAATCGAATGGTCGCCGTAACCACCGGCAAACCTTGCTGTCCCCTCGCGGGTGCGCGTGGTTGGTGTCTGTAGCGTGTTTGTAGGACGCCCAGCGATTTTATACGTACGTAATGCACACGTGCAAGAGAATAGAAGTATATTTTCGGTGTAGCAATGCTTGTCCGTGTCTATACCTAATCCAGAGGATCCTGGTCCGATGTCGAGGCCGAACGAACGTTGGTCGCTGCGAATGGAACCGAACCTTCGAATAGAGAACGTCCAAACCAGGTCGCGCGGTTCCGCCCTCCCCGTTTTTTTTTCCCCCCCCCATTAGACTACCTGACTCGTCGTGTAATAACGTTTCTAACAAATTCCCGATGCAGAGGATCGTTCTCTGTCCAGATGCAGACACACGGATATATATTTTTAGACGGAATAAAAGACGTTCGACACTACGAATCAAAGGTTCAACGCCAAATAATACGTTTGTATACAGTGCGTACGGTAAGGTCCCCGACCACATTGTAGAGAATCTCTTTTCTTCTTCTCGACTCGAACGACACCGAGCATGCGTGGCTGAATACCGCGAGTCGTGGGTTTCCTCAGGAACCCGTGCTCCCTCTGTATAAAATAATCCCTCTCCGTTTCTCCAACCCCCACTCCTCTTCTACACCCTCTCCCCTCCCCTCTTACCATCGTCGTGTACATTGACTTCTGTTAGAATTCTCCAACCGTTGATCCGTCTGTGGGGTGGCCGTCGCTTATATATTTTACCGTCGGATGCGTAAGGAGCTTTGTACATACAGATATAGAAACCGGGACGATTCGTTCGATATATGAATATATATATTTTGAATATTCTAGCGCGTGGTGCGCGAACGGTGCTGCCGTTCCTTCCATTTTTTTTTTATTTTTTGGAAAACGGTCCGTTTGCATGGAAGATCGTTTTTGCCGGAGGCGCGACGTGCATGGGTGAAAGGATGTACACAAGGTGTTACGGGGCAAGTGGCGGAGAATTAACAGATATATTTTGCATGTCGAAACTTAGGAGAAGCTTTCCGCAGGATCGCCTCAGCCGAATTCGGAGGACGAGGGCCTCCCTCGGATTTCTAACTCCACCGATTTCTCCGACGCTCGCCCTGGAACACCCTGTAGAATTTGCGGAGCGCTCGCGAGCAGCTCGAGGGGAATTGGACGAACTCCTCCGTTCAGGGGACCTTCGGGCTCTTCGTAATTCCTGTATGCGAGAGATAAGAGGCATCGTTAGTCGAGTAGCAACTAAACGAGATAAAAAGGGGACATTTGCCAAAGCATATAATACATACGCCGTGTATGTATACATACGTGTGTTCTCGAAACCTTTAGAATTTCGAGGACGCGAGAATAGAGGGGCCCACGATACAGTGGAATTACCTTGGTAACGATTACTGCCCTTTAGCGAATTCCGCGACAGTCCAAGGTCGATGGTTAAATCGTGGCCCGGGTCGTAGGATTTGGAAGTATCGAATTTTCGCACTCTCAGCGGAGCCGCGCGCGCGACACAAGCAGCGCGGGCTTGCGTGGCAGCGACGGGAAAAAAAGCGAAACGTTCAAATCTCTAAGGAGTTAAGTAATTTATAGGCGTTGGTCACGTGTGCATTATACGCGCGAAACACTGCGAAACGAAGCAAACGGGGAGAAAGAAGAGAGGGGAGGGGAAGGGGAGGACGCGGGAGATACGCTTTCGTGAAATGTTCGCAGTAGCCTTACACGCAGAGTTGATTTTTGTTTTTTTAAGAGATGCCGATCGCGTGCGTTGTATATGAACGAAAGTATTTATGCTACGACGATTAGAGAGCGTGGAGTATAATGTAATATATATATACATATATACATGTACGATATAATATAAACACGAATGAAGAAATGGAGCGTGTCGGCGAATCGGTGCGTCGGAACAATCACGTCGATTCGCTTCCAAGTAGTCATCCTTATAAATATAAAACATTTCTTTCTCTTCGTCCCTTGTTTCGCTCGGGACCGTATTCTTCGTTCGGCTCTCAACGATTATCCGTGCGCGCACAGTATTTAACCTACTGTTCGTTTCGGCTACTTGTATCCATCAGGCGAACTTTCTCTTCTTTCCTTTTCTTTTCGCCGAATATGTTTTGACAGTGGATCGTATTCTCGACGCGCAGTCGCATACTTATATAGATTTATATATATATATGAAAAGTATATTATATATATACATTGTGTATATGGAGGATCAATAGACTGAGAGAACGAGTTAAAGTAAGGAGGATCGGGAAACGAGATTATTGTTGGTCCGTTCGTTGCGATTGAATGTTCAACTGGCGATAGTGATATCGCTTTCGTCGGGTATCATCCGGTATGTAAAGTGGCATTAGCGAATTCGAATTCGATCGAGTGGCTTCTTCGAATAGAACACGGCATTGATCGGCCTTCTATCCATCCATCGGGAATCGATGCTCGTCGGTTATTTATGATATTTATTTGGATTTCGATCAGAGGATACTTCCATTCCATAGTCTTCGCCGCGGAATAAACGAAATCTCGCGTGAAAGCAAAGAGAGAGAGAGAGAGAGAGAGAGAGAGAGAGAGAGGGGCAAAGGAGTTCTCGTTTACGGTTTCTCAAAGCATTTCTCCTTTTTGTACCGTAACGCGTGTCCAATCGATTACTTCGCGCAACAGTGTACTTGTTCGTATTTAGACCGAGTTTATTTTACATAGGTATATTTATATTCTGGGTTAAGCGTTAAGTTGTTCGTCCTGAGAGCGCAGGATGGCGGTTTTTTTTACGATTGAAATTCGACGAATCCCCGTTTTCTTTGCGAAGGAAGGCCTCGCGAATGGAACGGGATCGCGTGGTTACCTCGATGCGATCGTTGGACCCTTCCCAATTCAAATATACAAGCCGCGAGCCGCTTAATCGATCGTCAGAGCGGTCAACAGAGTGTATTAAGTATCCACGGGTGCCCGCTTGTCGAACGGAGGCGAGAACATTGTTTTGTACATAATTCTTATTACCGATGGGAAAGAAACGTTCGTCCGAATCGCTATTCGTCGTGCGCGTGTTAAGTTTCTCTTTGTTTCGC
This sequence comes from Andrena bicolor, assembly GCA_960531205.1. NCBI lineage: Eukaryota > Metazoa > Arthropoda > Insecta > Hymenoptera > Andrenidae > Andrena > Andrena bicolor. The sequence continues at coordinate 1,859,860 of OY482666.1, forward strand.
ATTCAAGAGTGACGTTTTCTAGTCCGTTAAGAAAACTCACCCCTCCGAAAAAGAAAACGAATACAGGTTTCGTCAAACCGTTTCACCGTAGACTTTAATGACTCTGTGTACCCCCAGAAACGCCGGTTCTCCCTCGAACGATATTTAACATTTTTGTGGAAGAATATTTTCGTGGGGGAAATACCGATCCTGCCCAATGGAAACCAAATCGATCGATCTTGATACATTGGATATCCAAAGATCCTCGGTGCAACGCGATAAAATTCGACTCCTCACCCCGGACTGGCCGAATCGGGAATATGAAATGATATTTATCTTTGCGGAGGTTGAATTTTCTTCAAAATTTATTTCTCGCTCCGGCAGACGTCGAAGGGAAATGTTCAAGCGCAAATTTTCGGCCGGCTTTATCGACGAGGATCGTGTTCTCTCGAGTTGCACCGTTCGTTCCTTGGCAACCTGTAACGATCGTCTCTTTGCGGTAGAAGCAGTTTGCGAATTCGTTTGGGACAACCGATACACCATCTATTTTGCAACGGCTCGCGTCAGCATTTTCTTTTCTTTTCACGATGTGTTGTTCTGCCGTGAACGAATGTTGCCGAGAGAAAGAGAGAAGAAGAAAGAAAGAGAGAGAGAGAGATAATTTTTTTACACGGTAACTCTCAACTGACTGACACGTCGGCTGAGAAATTATACATAGAGATATATATACACACACGCCGCTGTAACATAGACTCTTTATTAATTAATTGCTCAGTACTAGGATACGAAAGGAAATCTGAATTCAATTACGATCATTAATATAGACCTGTAAGTACTAATGTTACGATTATTTACATGGTAATGTTATTAAGAAACACGATACAATAAATATTTTACTTCTACGTGTCCTGTGGCAGTTCATTAGCGGCCAAGCGCGAGGCAGCTTATCAAAGCAGTCTCGCTTATCAAACCGCACCCGTGATCATCGTTCGACTGACGGCGATCTTCCACGGCGATAAGGAGCCTGCGGTTCTTTATTTTTTCCGTTGCCTATTTTTCGAAAATTTTCCCCGCTTATCTCGCCGCCGGAGGATATAAAGGAACGGCAAAAGGAGAGAGTAAGCGTAGTCGTGCACCGAGGTGACATCACAGGGAGGGCAGGACGATCGTCGTTTAAATATTCGTAACACTTGTAAGTGGAGAACAGCTGTTCGATGACTCCGACGAGTCGTTTACGCGTATCGATTCTAAAACCTTTACGCCAATGATGCACAGGGGCGGTTTGTCCATTTTCCGCGTCTCCACGTAAATATCGCTCTCCGAGGGTATCTTTTATCGCGCAGAGGTTAACGCCGTGGCGTTGCAGGAATCTGCGATTGTTATTGTAACGCGACGATGGAAGTTGCTTTCGGAGAGCAGCGCGCGGGAAGGTTACGTCGATTGGTGGTTAGGTTATAGGGTGATCGGTATGGAATTCTTGGAAGATATGACAGGGCCATTGTCTTTTACGGGATTGTTGCTCGGTCCGGATGATTGTCTGGATGATTCCAAGTGATTGTTGGCGCATAGGTTACGTGGAATCGCAGAGATGGCCGAGTCGACGAGGCGAAAGAAGGTGTGCGTGGTGGGCGCAGGCGCGGGGGGCCTGTGCGCTGCCAACCATTTGGCGCGGAATTCGAATTTCGAGGCGAAAGTGTACGAACAAACGAAGGATATCGGTGGCACGTGGGTGTACAAGGAAGCGACCGGGCTCGACGAGAATGGCTTGCCCATACATTCGAGCATGTATCGGGACCTGAGGTTTGATTCTGCACAGTTCGGAAAGATTCGCCGCGTCGATACAGTTCTCGGGACTGCTGGAACCCCTGCTTTCTTCGTAGAACCAATTTACCGGCGAGGATCATGAATTTCCCCGACTATCAGAGAATGAACGCCGTGGAGCCCTGCTGCGCCACCCATCAGGAGGTTCTCAACTATTTGCGAAATTACGCCAGGCATTTCGATCTGTCGAAGTATATTCAGGTAAACGACGTGTGCACGTAGACTGCTTCGTTGGCTTAGGTATGTAATCTAACGTTGCAGTTCAATACGAGAGTAGAGTCAGTGCGGTTAGACAGCTCCTCGGAAGGCGGGGACAGCTGGATCGTTCGGTTAAAGAACTTGAAGACGAAGGAGGAGGAGGTGGCCATTTTCGACGCCGTGATGATTTGCAACGGGTGCGTTAAAGCACTACCAGTTATCCAGGGCAGATTTAAACGTCGCTTTTTCTGTGCCACGATCCAGGCACTACTTCGATCCTTACGTGCCAACGATACCTGGCATCGAAACCTACTCCGGCACGGTAATGCACAGTCACTCGTACAGAAAGCCCGAGGACCTCTCGGGGAAAACTGTACTGATCTTGGGGGCATCCTCTTCGGGGATCGACATTGGAATCGAATTGGGTAACCACGCGTCCCGCGTGTACCTCAGCCACAACAACGAAAGGTAGACGACAAATGGCTTTTTAAGGTTACATTGTGTAATCTCTTCAAAAGTTTAGGATTTTTAACCGACTTCAAAAAGGAGGAAGTTATAGATTCGACCATTATGTATTTCTTTTTATGTCCGTCCCAGTATATCTGTTCAGGATATGGACCGATTTTGATGATTCTTTTTTTATCCGAAAGAGGGCGGTGCCCCAATGGTCCCTTCGGTAATGGTATAGATAGAGGGCAACCTCACGGATTTTGACGCCCTTGAAATATGTTGTCAAGGACGTCATTCTGAATGAACAACTTTTCTCTATATATGTTACTGTCGTCTAGCCGTAGGTTTCGAGATATTTGCAAAAAAAAGTAGATACTTGTTGATTCAAAGAACCTTAAAATGAACAATTATCTACTTTTTTTTTGCAAATATTTCGAAACCTACGGCTAGGCGACCAGCGCCACCTTTACCAATGGGTTAAATGGGCTATAGCCCAGGGGCGCCCGTGATCCAAGGGCGCTTAAGAATCAAATATGTTGAAATGCTTTTTTCTCTTCAATTTCGGAGACAAAAATTTCCTTCGCGGGCGTCGATTTGTTCGTGTTTGCCTTGGTGGAAACCTGGGGTTGCGATGTACTGCCTTGCACCGATTGCGAAGAAATTGCACCCTTGGGGGCTAGGGCGCCAAAATTTTTTAGCCCAGGGCGCTCAAATTTGTTAAGACGGCCCTGTAGGCGACAGTAACATATATAGAGATAATTTTGCGAATATCTCGAAAACGAAGGTCGACCGCCAAAAAGTTTAGAGGAAAAAGTCGTTCAGAATGACGTCCTTGACAACATATTTCAAGGTCGTCAAAATCCGTGAGGTTGCCCTCTATCTATACCATTACCAAGGGATCCCCCGGGAATGTCCTCCTAAGGATCGAGCCGATAACATTGCACTTTCGATGTGCGCAGGTTGAACACTCCTCTGCCGTCCAACATGGTGCAAGTGATGGGCGTGGAGAGGTTAGAAGGTGAACGGATCTTTCTAAGGGACGGAACCTCGGTGACCGCGGACGTGTTCATGTTTTGCACCGGATACCGATACAGCTTCCCGTTTCTGGACGAGAACTGCGGCATACGAGTCGATGCGAATTACGTGACCCCCTTGTATAAACACCTGATCAACATCGAGCATCCCACAATGTGCGTGGTGGGGGTGCCCACCATTGTCGTCCCTTTTCCCATGTTCCACGCGCAAGTAAAGCTCCTTATTCTCGCTTCTTCGAACGAGCAAAAAGCCGCGACGTTGTTAAAGGGACCGTGAATTCCTTAGGTGCAATATTTCCTCGCGCTGCTAGAAAGCAGAGCAACTCTGCCCCCTAAATCCACCATGCTAGAGGACTCGAAGCTGAAGACGGCGAAGAAGAGGCACGCGCACAGACTGATGGACAGGCAGTGGGACTACAACGACTCGCTGGCAGATGCCGGTGGCTTCGATCGTTTGCCGAAGTTCTACAGGCGCGGCTACGACGTGTGGTCCGGCCACAGGAAGCTCGATTTCTTGAACTACAAGAAGTCGAGGTTCGTGGTGTCCGAGGACGGGGAGACCGTGGAGATTTCTGTGGCGAATTGAAACGCGCCAAGACGTTGTAAGCATTGAGCTCTATACTATAGTATAGAGCTGAATGGTTGTAAGTAAAGCCTCGTTCACATTGGTCAAGTTTACTGGCTTCGAATCGCTTCGTGTCTTTAAGTTCACACTTGTACGTACGTTCACACTATTCAAGCTGTATTATTTCAAGGCAAGAAAAGTTGGAACACTCTCTGCTTCGCTTGATACTTGAAAGAATATTTCGAGTAAAGTGAATAACAGGTTAGTTTACTGATATCAAGCGACTTGAAGCCAGTAAACTTGACTAATGTGAACGAGGCTTAACGGAAGAAAGTGCCTTTTGTATCAATAGATTTTTATTATTGCTGGAATTTCGGTGGAACTGTGTCAGGGTGGCTCTCTCAGAGGGAGCTCGCTTGGGAGATTCTTATTTTAATAAAATAATCGCACTATAACCAGTGCGTCGCTGAATGTTACTAAAAAAATTATCCGTTGATCGCGGTCTTGTTCTTGACCCAATCTAAGAAGTCCAACAGGTTGGTGTAAACACCGGGCAAGCCTGGTTCGGCGCAATCGGCGCCCCACGAAGTAATACCGATCCCGAAGAGATGGATGTTGACTAAGGGGCCACCCGAGTCACCCTGCGCAAATTATTAATAACGGTACCTCCGGGATTCGTCTGCAATGCCGGCGTACACAGGAAGAAAGTAAAAATGGATACCATTCGCTTACCTTGCACGAATCTTTCCCTCCCTCTCGGAACCCGTAACAAGTCTGGTGCTCTGGAATCTCGAAACTATCTTCGTAGTCCTTCACGCACTCTGCCCTGCTCACTTTCGGTAGGATAACATATTGCAGATACTCCGACAGCACCGGATCGTCGTCCTGGAAAATCGGTTTTACGTTTGCAGTACCTGGTCTACATCGGCCAAGGGCGTCCGTAGACTTTTTTCCAGGAGGGGGCAACTTTGAGGTGCCGGTGAAGAAAAACATAGGAATGAAAAAACGAGTAGCCCGCTTGCTTTTTGAACTCATTTTGTAGTGCCAAATTAATAAAAAATTTAAAAATATTCACTTCTTTAGTATAAACTTGATAAAGATCAGTTTTTAAAAATAAGAAAATCATTTTTCAAAAGCCAGGGGGGGGGGGGAACTGCCCCTTTTCCACCCCTCTCCGCAGTGCTGGATTTACCCCTTAGGTCAGGGTTGACTAACTGGCGACTCACGAGCTGCCAGGGGTCCCTCCGCCGTGCTGCCACGCTGAATGGCCCCCCTCCATACCGACCAGACTCTGCCGATCGCAGTCGATTCCTGCTTCTTTCGTTCTCTTTTCGACTGCGATCGTCAGAGTCTAGTAGGTATTGGGGGGGGGGGGGGGCATTCAACGTGGCAACAAGGCGGAGGGGCCCCCGGCTGCTCGTGAGTCGCCAGTTAGTCAACCCTGCCTTAGGCTAACAAGGCTGAAGCCTAGGGCCCCATTTAGCTGCAGGTCCCTGATTCTAAATTTTTTCTTCGAAAAATTTATCAAAAAATCTTGCCGACGGTTAATGTTATATTTAGTTTTGATATTCAATGTTAATTTTGAAATTTTGAAAAAAAAATCAAATCAGCGTTATTTTATTTTTTATATTTAACCGAGGGCCCCCGAATATTCAACCTAGGACCCCTGAAAAGGTAAATCCGGGTCTGCCTCTCCGGACGCCCATGGCATCGGCCACGCTTGAATGGTGACTCTGCCGATCTTACGATGAAGTAGCCCCAACCAGCGATCAGGCCCCAATCAGTCGTAACGTTCTTCGGATCCTCGGGCAATTTTAACGGTTGCGTGACGTTGTTGAAGCGGAACGGTTCTTCCACTTTGAACACCGCGATGTCGTAATCGTTGCCCTCGTCGTCGTATTTCTCGTGGGGGACGAGCGACGTGACCCTGTGAACGACACCGCCAAAGTCGTGCCAGCGGGACCCGCTGCGGACGCTTATCGAGGCGGAACTGTTGTCGACGAAACTGCAACAGCGAGCGTGCCCTGAAGTGTTTGCGTGAGATGCTCGATTCAATTTAGTTGAACGACAAAAATTCAGGCTCACTCGTAGACACAATGGGCGGCGGTCAGGCCCCATTGTTTGTTGACGATAGCGGCGCCGCACGCATGCTTCCCATTCACCATGTACGATAACTGTTACGTATAATCGTTCCATTACTTCGCGCTGCCTTCCTTTCTGTATCGCGATCGTTAAACGGCGCACGTTGATTCAAAATGACATTTTTTGTTCAAATCGCCTTACAGGTCGTAATTTTTCAGAAAACTCGACGATTTTTTTTTAAATTCTTCGCAATTAAATTCTCTATCGATCTGTCCGTCTGGAATTTTAAATTTCGTTGCCGATTTTTTTATATTTAGCGAAATATACAGCACTTTTAGGAGATCGGTATCTGTGGGCTTTTTCGGCCGCCGGTTCCGAATTTAAACTCGGCCTCTTCAATTTCGAAAATAGACTTTAAATTCGGAACCGTCGGCCAAAAAAGCCCACAGATACCGATCTCTTAAAAGTGCTGTATAATTCGCTAAATATAAAAAAATCAGCAACGAAATTTAAAATTCCAGCTGGACAGATCGATAGAGAATTTAATTGCGAAGAATTTTTTAAAACAATTTTTCGAGTTTACTGAAAAATCACGACCTGTAGGGTCAGGGCCGAATTAAGGGGGGGGGGGCGACTGTAGCCCCGGGCCCCACTTTTCGGGGGGGGGGGGGCGTTCTAAGCGATTTTAACAATTGAATCTGAATTATTAAGATCTGTCGATTGTGAAGACTTAATACAAGAATTTGCAAAATTAAAGATAAGAAAACAACATTTTAACTAAAATTGAATTGTACAATATATTCCCCCCCACCCCCACTTGTCAAGCACGGGGCCCTCCGAAGGCTTGATAGGCCCGGGCCCCAAAAATCTTAATCCGCCCCTGTGTACGGTGATTTGATAAAAAAAATGTCATTATGTACCACTGAGCGGCGCGAGTTGAAATAGCGAAGAAAAAGCGACAGATGAATGTAGGTACTTGCCATGTACGGGACCTTTGAGATGTCGATCGCTGCTCCATTGATGATTCGATCCTCAGGGGGAGGCTCCGATCCGTATACTCCTACTGAACATATGTGAAAGCAGAGAAATTTCTACGGGATACTATTTAGCTCTGGATTACTAGTCTAGTATCTATCGAGCGAGGGCTATATCTCGGGGAGGCACTATACCAGTACTCACGTCCAACAACCAAAAGACAGATCTTCCAAAATAGAAGCGCACTCATATCGAGCGTACTCTCTTCGCAGACGTCTCCACGTTCCCGTCACCGACTGCTGTCCAAGCGTCGCGAGTGCAATTTATCCTTCCAACTTATCGAAATTTTGAACGGCTGGGCGTAATTATACAAGAAATCCTTCAGAATTCCACGCAATTACCATTTCGCATACGTCGGTCTCGTTATCACTGACATTATACCTTATGCAAATCTGCCAGATAGCGCACAACGTACTAAATACGTCCATTCTACATATGTTCTCGGCCCGAACGGCTCGCGAGCTTATTAACGCGACATCGAGACGCGTTGAAAGCCTGCAATGGACGCCGTTAAAACGTTTGCGTGATATCCGGGAAGCTATCGAACGTAAGGACACGGCAATTGTTCCCGCATCCCACTCTGCGCACCGACGAATCCTAGCGTGCTAAACGAATCACTTATTCATAAATTCAGAGGTGTCTCTACCGTAGCAACGCTCGTCGCCTCCCCGTTCCGATAAGGATTCACAAGGGAACGCGTCATTAATCACGCTTCCGCACCGAGGACATTCGAAAATGACCGCCAGCAAAGCAAAGCGAGTGGCGGTGGGGGTACTGCGGAAGGAGGAATCGCGAGCGGTCGGAGTTGCAAGCGCGACGAGAAGTTTGCCGAGCGAGGCGTAGTGTAACAACCTCGGCAGACAATAGGAAAGGGCATGGGCGATTGCCCGCCGAGGTGTCTCTCGAGGCGAGTTGTTTTTTTTTCTCTCTCCCGAATCGAGGCGCGAGTCGGAACGCTCGGGCGACGGGATAGATATGTGTCAGGACCGGTAGGCCGGTGGTTGGGGAGTTCGGCAGTTTAGTGAGCCGATTGGTCGAGGGGTGGCGGTGCGGTAGCGCCGCGCCGAAACAACCCTCAGTCTGTAACTCGCCGCGCTCGGGCACGGACCCCGCGTTTCCTTCCGCCGTGTCTCTCTAAGCCGCGTACGTCTCGTCCCGTTTGTGTGCTCTCTCGCCCTTAACGCCGGCACTCGTCGCGTCCCTCCGGCAGTGCGATCCCCCTCCGCGTCCCGCGGGGCACACGCAGCTCGAGCAAAGTGCAGGAGCAGCCGAGGTACCAGCGGCCAGCGATCACGGACGTGCTACCAAGTGGGCATCGTTTCGGTGAGTCTTTTTGATTCGTTGCCAAACAGATTCGCGGGTGACATAACCCAAGCTTCCGACGGCTAACAGGACGGAGGTTGCTATCTTTGCCCGGTAGCGAGGCGACCGTTTCGGAAACCTCTCGCCAGACATCGATTAACATTTCGCGAACTTTCGTAGTCGCATAGTGGCGGGTCACTCTTTTCCACGGGCGCTGAAATATAGGACGTCTGCCTTTACGCCTGTAGCTGCGTTGGGACGGGTCGTTCGCTTTTCGTTTCGGCTTCAACGTAAACACCGGGCTCTTCGGGCACCGAGTGCCCGGGGAAGAAGAGGACAGGCGATACTGTTGACTGTACTTCTTGTTCTTTTTGTCGCTTTCTGTGGGTTAGCCTCGCGCGGACATTGGGGCCAGTGTAATAGGAACAAAGCGAGGAAACGAGCGGGCGAAGTAGTCGAAACGAAAATAGTACGGTTTGCATTCTGTTAGGGAATGTCATTGGCGTGCGGCCTGGCGGATGGAGGTTTCGCGAAAGAAATCGTCTGTCTAGCGTCGGGTCTCGTCCTCGTTCGGCCGCCATCTTGGATTGATATTTATCGAATCTCAGATCGAACGCGTAACGGTCGTTTCAAATACTTCGATTCTTATTCGCCCGACTTTTAGAATTAACGAAACCTTGGGTCTGTTTAAATCCATTACTTAATCGCCAAATAAGGTGGGAACGGCGAGTTTGTATTGCAAGGGTTCGATGCTGAAAATAACGCCCGAGTTGAACTTTTTTATTACTTCTCCGTAGTAGTAATATATTCCATCATACTTTCCGAGGTCGTTCTTAACATCGCGAAATTCCTTTCGACGTTCCCTCGCGTTAAGTACATTCCACGCATTCCCTATGCGCATGTGTAATTCTCTGTGAACGGAAGGGAGCTGGAATCAGCATAAAATTGAGAAACGTAGTCCTCCCTTTACGCTGTCATTAAGGAAACTTCTTTGCCTGCGTGGACGCAGAAAGGGGTTTATTACTAATTTACCTCGGAGCAATATTCGATGCCCTGTTATTCAAATCTTCGCCGAAAGGTTCGCAACCAAGGGCACTGGAGGCATCTGAATCGAGCCTATCGACGTAAATTGGCCCCGAGGCGACCTCGGCGGAGTAAACATAATTGCAAAACTAAATGCCCATGGGCGATTAGCTATTGAAAGATTGCAATTATACGGTATCGCAGCAATGCCATCGAATCGAGAGCTTCCGTATCCACAGCAATGAATTCCAAGCATATTATAATCGATACTTATCAATTCGTGGAGTCGAAGTATTACATTCGAAACGTGATCACAAAGGTGGAAGTGCCTCGGTTCCAACCCGCGGTCTGTTAACCATCGAATCAGGGCGAGTACAGCTGTTTCGCCCAGACGAAGAGACTAGGGGGTGAATTCAAGGTTCGCGGTTCTCGAAAAGTTGCTCGAGTGGGTGGCATTCCGTGACTTTGCATCGGCGATACTTCTTTTCCACGCGATTTATTAATACGCCGCGAACGGACGAGGCTCCGCTGGCCACCTTGGGCTTAATTTAATCGCGGATCTTTTTCGCGACCTTTAGTGACGCTTGTCGTATAAAAATGGCGGGAGAGAAAAAGGGTGACGATGACGGCGATGCGTGGCGGAGCGGAAGCTGATAAGCGAATAGGAGCGGGACGAAGGTCGACGGACAACGGGTTTATTTCTAGTTTTTATAAGACGCGCTCTGGGGACGGCGCGAGCGGCATCGGTCTCGCCTCGTTATCGAGCACGTACGCGCGGTTAATTAAATTTTCAAAGACGATGCCGCCGAGCGAGTCGTCGATGTTCCCGCCTGCATGCATATTCATTTATGCATATCTGGCCATCGCCGATTTTATCTCCTGTGTTACGCTTGTTATGACGTCACGGGACAGATTGCCCCTGCATTGCCGCGTAATGCGCGAGAACGATCCGCTTTCTCTCCTTGGAAAAGTTGATTAATCAGAGCCGCCCCGACGGTCGATAGTGCACCGCGTATTCCTTGTATCATTGGCTGGCTGCTGCGACTCACTCGGCATTACTTATCCGTCCAAGGCTGGCCACTAGTGGTGGAGAACTATCGATGGTACTTGCGATAGTTATCGATGGTTCTCACTATCGAAATTTCTAATAATAGTACAAATTAAATTTGGGATTCTGAATTTCAGCTGTTATTATTTTTGAATTGACTAACCTACGATTTTCAATACCGATAATTGTCGATAGTGAAAATAAGACATCTATAGTTTTTCGCAATTACCATCGATAGTTCTCCACCACTCTGGAGGAAACCAGACCCGAGAGTTCAGCTCGGTAAATCGGAATCGTCGATTCGCGGGGTGCAAAGTGCCGTCCCGTCGTCACCCTTACTCTCCCCCATTTTTCCAGAGGGAGGGGGGGGTGGGCACTTTAGCGTTAACTAACGTTCAGATATAAAAGCGCATTCCCCTTGCCCCAGAATTCTTAAAAATTCGCGTGCACGATCGCCGGCAACGATCTTCCCCCGCTGCAAGTATTTCATACAACAAGGAGCCGTTGTTATCGCCCTGAGGGCTCGCGGCTGGCGTGCCCCGTTCCCAATGGAATTCAATGCTAAACGCAATAAAGTATAACGCCGAGGTCGCGGAGGAGGGTTAATGGGAACGTAACAGTTCCGAGCTGGCTGCCTCTCCAACGGGGGTGGGCACGCGTGCGTTGGCGGCGAGGTCAAAAGTTCACGCGCTCTCCTAGTGACCACCGCTTGCTCGGGCCGCCCTCGTGTTTCTCTAATTCTGAAAAAAAAAAACACAGATGCTAGAGATCAGGCTTCGACAGCCTGGCAGAATCTCCGCGCGGCAAGGGCGCACGAGCGTCCCTTTGGGTCCGACTTACAAGGGAACATCCCGAACCCGAAAATTCAAAAAATTCTGAAACTCTTTGGATATGTAGGGGATTTCCTTCTGATTACAACGCAATTTTTCTTTGCTGCCCAAAATCACTCTAAGGGGGTGAAATTAACCCCTGAAAATCTGGTTATTTTCCGATGTTGTGTTATAACTCGTGAAATGTAAAATAATTTTTTTACCAAATGCTAGATCTAATTAAAAGAAATAACTAACTTACTTTTAAAATCGAAGGTAGCGAAAAAAAAAGCCGAAATACATTTTTCTTGCATTTTCTCTGCCATTTTGCTAATTTTGAAGATAAATCACTAATTATAGTGCTAGCGATAGCGACAAAAATCTGTTTGAATTTTTGGCTTCAGAATAAGCCTAAGTAACAGCTGAAATCGCCTTCACAAACGACGCATGCAATTTTTAAACATGTCATCAAGAATGCTTTCAAAAGCATTTTAAAAGCAATAATTTGATTAATTTTATATTTTTTATTTACTCCAGAAATGTAGTTGAGTAAATAGTAAGAAGTTTTATTTCATTACTATAATTATTTTCTAATAAATTTCTGGAAATTTCTGGAACTTTTTTCTAATTTACTCGAAGTTGGAAAAGAGGGAGCTGCACCCCCCCCTCTCTCTCTCTCTCTCTCTCTCTCTCTCTCTCTCTCTCCCTCTCTACAAGGTCCTCGATTTACCCATTCTTTTACACCCACAAGTCGGTGCACCCCTTAATTCCTCTCGCTGCTCTGACAAGCCGCCCGCTCGTCAAGCTCCCTGCATTTGCACCCTCCCCGTTCATCAGTGGATTATCCGCGTCGAACAGCTGACCGGGACCGTACACACCCTCCGCTCGCTTTTCGCCGCCAACCTCGAAATGGTACACGGTGTTGAAAATCTCCAAGCAGCTCGGGCGAATTTAACTCAAAGGGTGCTCTGTCCTTTCTCCCGCGAAGCAGCCACCCCGAGAATTTTTTCTAAATGCCGCCTCTCGCGTCGACTTTATAAATATCAGGTCAGCCGAGGCTATAAATATTGCGAGCCCTCTATAAATATTGATTAAGAGCGCTCACCCACAGGCGATTACTCTCGGCGGCGAACAGAGTTACTGAAATCCATAGCGACGGGTTGCGCGGAGCTTCGCGGCGAGTCCATAGGCTCTCGTCGGGGTGTGTGTTTATTCAGGGGATGCGAATTTTCCCGCGACGGATCCTCGGGAGACCGCGAATCCCGCACCGGAGGGTGGCGGGTGGGTTTCTCCTGCTGGAAGGGAGGCTTAAAAATACTCCAAGGATCCTCTGGTTAGGTACTATTGCCCGGTGAGAAGAAGAGCTACTACCCACAAGCTGAAACGTCACAGGGCCAGGGGAAATGTCCACTCGCGTCAACCTATCCCCTCCAAGACAGTTGGTCCCGTGACCAGTGATGGGTTTACTACGTTACATCGAATTTAGTAGGTACGTGACACGCGTAAAAAATGTAAATAATTGTATAAAATGTAGGAAATGTAGAAAATGTCAAAAATTCATATACAAATTACAAACTATCAACCTCTACCAATCTACCATCCCTTCCCTCTTATTTCACCCCCTTGACACCCCTGTGACAAAGTTTTACCTGGGCAATACCAGGTGCTTGAAGCTAAGGTCGGGGCCAGATATATTGGCCGGTGAGTTTCTTCTATTCTCAACGTTTTCTGACTCGCTCTCGCCTTGCCAGAAAAAGAGTGAACCAGAAGTGCTGGGGATAGCGCCAAGCTCTTAACGTGTAGGCCAAACCGAGTTCTTAGCGTAGAAATACATACATCAGAATAGGTATGCGTTAGCTGCGAAAACGAATTCACCGGCCAATATATCTGGCCCCGACCTTAGTTATAACCTAATATGATAACCTAATAAAATTTTGTTAAAGTATATTAAGGATTAAAGGTCGCTCAGTGGCATTGAAATTAGGGTGGTCCTTATATGTATGGTAAAAAAATCAAAGTTTTTTAAAATTTTCTTCTGACCCTCTCAGAAGCTTCCAAATAATTTAAAAAAATTTCGCCTAAAATTTTGTTAAAGTATATTTGGGATTAAAGGTCGCTCAGTGGCATCGAAAATGTACTTTATATATCAAAATATACAAATAAAAAACACGAGGATATTTTGTTTTGTCAAATAGAAGATTTTAAGATTCTAAAGTCCGCAACGGTTTTTCAAACAATGTGATTTTATACATAAAATACATGACGTACTTAGTAAAGTCAAGCTATTTACTACGTCTTATTCTACGCGTAGAAAATTCACTTTTCTACGGTAGGTAAAATACGGACCCACCACTGCCCGTGACGAAGAACTCGAACGAAACTAATCGCGACGATCCGCGGATACAACCAGCCGCTAAGAACCGAAAACTAGGACTTCTTGGAGGGGATAGGGTGGAGCGAACAGGCGATTCCCCTTGCCCCTGTGACATTCCAGCTTGTGCGTAGTGGCTCTTCTTTTCATCGGGCAATAGTTCGCGGCTCGCGGAGCAGCGTACGTGCGTTGGATCGAGCAGAGGACTCGGTGCTCGTGCGATACCGTGGCGGCGGGGTTAAGCACGAGTCGTTTGGCGTTGCGAGCATGGGGCCGCAGAGTCCTACGTTCAAGGTAAACCGAGGGGGACGGTTCCCTCGCAGGGTAATCGCGGCTGACCCCGATCGGATCGTCCTCGTTCCCCAGGTTCGATCGTTAATTCCGCGTTGGCAGACCGGACGTGCTAAAAATAATTTATCGACTGGTCCTTGTTGGTACGGCTGTTTCAGCTCGCCTCTCCTTTCGCTCGTTCGTCGAACCTTACCGGATCGATCGCCCCGCTGCGCGATAACCGTCCAGGTTAACGGATAACGGAGGGCGATCGGTGTGCCGCGAGGAAAGCGGCTGCGACGAGTCGAACGAGTGAAAGGATGAGGCGATCCATGTGCGCCGGCGAGTTCCCTCGACTTTCGGAATCGTTGACTCGCGGAGGCAGCGTTTGGGTTAGCTCGGTGTTCCGCTGGCCGGGGTCCAAAGCGCACGCTTAGCGCGTATGCGACGAGCGATGCACTTGGCCGCAAGGAGGCAGCCGCACGGACCAGTCGCGAGCCCAATGGCCCTTGGCGATTTTGGCAGCCGTTTCTGGTTGCCTCCGCCGGGCGGCCGGAAAGGAACCGGTGCTTACCTTTGAACATTGCGCGGGCCTGATCGTTACCCTCCGCGAAACTGGGTGGAAGGTGTGGAGTAGATTTTTTTTTTTCTTCTTCTTTTCGGAGCTAGCGAAGCGCTTAGAATTTCCATTGGCAAGCACAGCGGAGGCTGCTGGACCCTTAGTGGCTCGCGACGCGATGACGCATCCGCGGGAGAATGGTCTTTGGCGAGGTTTCCATGGAAGCTAGAGCGCGTCGAGTCTTTAACCCACATAAAAGTGGGGCTCGTTTCTCCGCTGGCAAAATCTTGGCTCGTTTGAGCGCTGCCGCCAGCGTGACTAGTAGAATTCCCCTATATCGGGGCACAATGCGTGCTGGGAATATTCGGGGCGCGTCAGTTGGACGTGGGAAATCGTAAATCGCGGGCGCGCCGCTGTTTGTTATTTGGCAGAGGGCGCGGAGGATCCTGCCAGCGATCATCCACGGGGTTAATATAAATCAACCGCTAATTGCTTCTTCAACCGTCTCTTATTTCGTGCGCGAACGGTTCTTAAGGGGTATTCCCGTCTAGAAGGCCATTTTTCTTTGCATTCCCTTAAGGACGACGCAGGGAAATTAGACCAGCCGAATTTATTAACATTTCAGTGAGTTGTGAAAAAAATTCAGACTTATTTAATAATAATTAATCGAGATATGGATCATCTAGTAACACAAAATATTGAATATTGAATACACATACATCCAGTATTAAAAAGAGATTCAATCTCTTTTTGATGTTTAACCGGTTAACTGTCAATGTATCATATATGATGAAACAAAAATCTGGCCAATTCTGTCAATGTATCATATAATATATATGATGAAATGGAATAACTTTTTTGTTTTTCAAACGATTTGAATGAAACTTTAACTTGGTATATAATGGTTTTTGGGGTCGCTGAATCTGAATTTCGCATCGGAATTGTAAAATTCAATATGGCAGACTCAAAATGGCCGAACCAAATTGGCTGACAAACATTAAAATACTCTCGGGATATAGAAAAATTGTATATAGAGGTTTTTGGGGTCGCTGAATCTGAATTTGGCACTGGAATTTTAAATTTCAATATAGCAGACTCAAAGTGGCGAACCAAAATGGCGGCCAATTGACAAACTCACCCCTAAATTCTATTTTTTTAAGGGTTGGGGGTGTCAAATGAAAAAAATTACCCCCGGAATCGGTTCAGCGACTCAAAAAACCCCTGTATACCAAATTTTGTGCGATTCACTTGATTTTTCGATGGTACCAGTTTGGGCCTGAATACTGAAAAGGGCCGTGCCAGTTAACCGGTTAAACATACATACCTACAATAGGTATTTACTCTACATACATTAAGGGGTCATTCTACTTTGATCGGCCGAAAAATCAAGCTATATGTAAAGATTTTTTTCTCATTAAATACAACATGTAATGAATTAAATCTTGTTGGTATTTATTAAGCTACTCTTGTATAATAAAAAAAAATTAAAAAAAGAAGTTTTGCAATTTGATTTAATTGTTTTTTTACAGTGCCAATTTTGAAAAAAAATTTATTGAAATCGGTCAAGATTCGCGCTGCCGAGCGATGTTTGTCAAAAATCGCACACTGTGCGCCGTTGCAAAAGAGATACCGTCGAAAGAATCCAGCAATTTTCTCCTCCGAATGACCCCGCATCTGTGCCACGGAATCCCCGAGTCCTCCATCCCCGAATCGCAAGTTGACCGCACGGACGAGCGTTTCGCAATTTAAAGTAATTTCCCCGCGAAAGCAAGTGCCCCGGTGCGCGGGTCCCGCCTCGCCGAGGGAAATCTCCCGCATTACCGCGGAATTTATCGCGCGTAACAAGGAACGGACAACTCTGCCTTGGAATGAATGCTGTCTTTATTGATCCCGCCCGACGACGCCAGCGCCGGGCGCGCAAGTATTAGCCATACAAAGTGATTAAGGGTACTAGAGGGAAGTGTGTCGTCGCCGTTGGTAGTTAGTGCATCTGTTAGCCGAGCTCCTTAAACCTTGATCCCCGTCTTGGAGGCGATCCAGTTGCTGAAAGCAGCCACCTCGGTGTGAACGCCGGGGTACCCCTTCCTGGCACAGCCGTAGCCCCAGGACACGAGGCCTGCCAGGCGATTGCCGATGGTCATTGGGCCGCCGGAGTCTCCTTGGCAGGCGTCCTTTCCTCCCTCGGGCACCGCCGCGCAGATCTGGCCAGCCGGGAGTCCTCCGTAGGACTGGTAGGCGTCGTTGCAGGACTTCTTAGAGACGATCGGCACGTTCACTGCCTTGAGCACCTCAGAGGTGCTGCCGCTCTCCCTGGTCGCGCCCCATCCGGTGATCATGGCGCTGACACCGGCGGTGGACACCTCGCCTTGCTTGAACAGGCGGATCGGCTGGCGGCTCTTGTCCAGCTTGAACGGGGTGCTCACCTTGATGACGGCCACGTCGTTCACCGGCACCCCGTGCCAGTTGGTCTCGTAGTTCTCGTGCACTATGATCTGCGCTACCTTGTGGAGGCTGCCGCCTGAGGACTTCGTCGTGGTCCCGGCTCGCACGCTGATCCAATCTGCTGGGTACGCGATGCAGTGGCCGGCAGTGACCACCCACTGGTCCGAGATGATGCTACCGCCGCAGAAACTGAAGCCGGAAGACTGCAGGGACACCTGGTGCGGCACCTCCTCGATGCTCACGTCCCTGCCGCCGACTATTTGACCGCTGGGGGTGAGCGGGTTCAGGGGCACCAGCATGGGCACTGGGTCCGCTGCGGAAACGAGGGGGATCTTTAAATTCTCTGATCGAGGGCTCTGGGCGGCTTCTCGGAGGGAGGATGAATGCTTCTCAGAGGCAGGATGAATGCTTCTCAGAGGGAGAATGAATGCTTCTCAGCTGCACAGGGCATTTGGATCGTAGTTCGGTTTCGGATGTGGATTGCCGAGGAGCCTGGAGAGGATGGTTTGCTTCACCCTCCCGGGGCGCTATGCATTAGTCTCCCTTTGAACTGTTGTAAGACAGGCTCGTGGAATTGTTCGTTTGGACTCAGAGGAATAATTCATTTCGTTACACTTGGCAAGTTAATTTCGTAAAATGGGTCTACTTTGGGATGCGTCTAGCGGCGAGAGGAACCCGATACAGCGTGCAAATCACATCTTGTTTACAGTCCGCGTTGTGTTCCTATTCACTGGCACGCGACACAGCTGAAACTTGGCCCGATAATAATCCGTCGCCTTCGAGGGCGGCGCGGCAATATTTGAATCCGGCAATTACCCCCGCGGTCCAGGCTACTCCCAGCTTTAATATCGCGTAACGAACTCCTGCCTCGGAAATGCTACACCCGCAGGATCAATCGGGGTCGAAACTAATGCCCGCAGGATCCCAGAGTGCAGGGAAGAGATTCACAGAGAGGAATGTTACAGTCGCGTAAAATATTAGTTTGTCAGAGGATGATTACCTGCCACGAAGGCCAGCAGAGAGAACAGACTCAGTTGCAGGAACATGTTGCTTCGGGTTTCCGTGTTGGTATGCTTTCTCTCGGCTATACTCGGTGTATTTATACGAAATTCGGAGCGTATACATTGCACCGTGGGCATTACGGGCTTTTCGAAGAAAGGCAAGATTACGATTTCTTAAGCCTCTTTTAATCTGTACTTTCGGAGCCGCGACTGAAGAAAATCAATCAAAGTGGAGCTTTCGTCTGTTTATTGTTGTCACGTCTGCCACATTAGTGGGGGCTTTGAGGGTGAGTCAGCAGAGGAATCTCATCTCCAGGCTCGCATAGATACCCGGTTATTTAGGCATTCCTGCATCAGGCATGGAACTATTTAGCCGAAAGGTGCAATTGCCTCGAAGTATACACTAACTCTGTCGCGTTCGCGCATAGATAATCTAGGTGCATGGCAATCGTAACAGATAAACGCGTCTGAGGGATCGCTATCGTAGGATGACCGAGATCAGCTTTATCATAGATCGCTGGCTCGATTAACCACTCGCATTCGCGTTCGATTCACTTGTTTTCGTAGCTGGCGAACAGTTTACAGCCTGTTCGCGATCAGATGCACCTGGCCACGCCGTCGAGTGATCCCTTATCGCACTGGTCGGCTAAAGGTTGGACAATGGATAGGCAGAAAATAAATGGGAGCAACGTTTATTCTCTGTACAGTGGCTATTTACACGGTCTATTTACAAATAACATCGCGATGCGTTCTTACGGCTTAATCTCATAGTCGTTAATCGGCAACTCTTGAGGCACGATTTCGATGGAGCCTGTGGCAGCAACTGTTGCTGGAGAAAGCCTGAAAGGGGTAGCATTAGCTTTGCAACCCATTCACGCGGGACCAAACTACTTAGGCTCGTCTCGATCTCTGCATCGAGGGTCTTAACGCATCCCAACGCGTCTTCAGACCCACCAGAGGCCCAGACCTTTAGTGGCCCTACTGAATTAAAAGATTTCGAGGTCCCCTTTTACAGGGTGGTTACTTCAACGCGATACCTATACGATTAGGAAGTCCCGGTAATCCAACTAAAAAGTATTTCTAACAAAAGTTAGATTTTAAAATCCAGAAAAATTCCATGACACCTCTCTCTCTCTCTCTCTCTGTCTCTCCTGAGCCCCTAAAGATCGTGCTGATTTTGATTATTGGTGAATCCAGCGTTGACCATACCTATCCATCGACCCTGTATCAAACGACTTGTGCTCCACCGTTCCTCGAATCCACCAGCAACTTAGACACCGCTGTGCTTTTTAATCCATTGGCGATAGTGCGAGACGTCCGTGTAAACCCCGGGGAAGTTGGGGCTCGCGCAGCCCGCGCCCCAGGAGACGACGCCAGCCTGCTGGCCGCTAACAACTAAGGGGCCACCGGAGTCGCCCTGGCAGGAATCCTTGCCACCCTTGGTGTATCCGGCGCAGATCTGACCCTCGGGCACGCCGCCGTACTGTTTGTACGCCTTGTCGCAGCTGTTGTGAGAGATGAGCGGCACGGAGACTTTGCGGACGATCGAGGGAAGTCCGGACACCTTGGTGTCCCCCCAACCGGACACCAGACCCTGCTTCCCGACCAGGGAAGCGGAGCTTCCGGAGTACAGCTTCACTGCCTTCCGCTCGTTGTTGAACTGGAACTCGTCACCGTCCGCCAGGCGCAGCAACGCGACGTCGTTGATGGGAATTCCGTTGTTGTTGGTACCGTAACCCTCGTGCCTGATCACCTGCTGCACCCGGTGAGCAGAGCCACCGCTCACGTGGCTGGACCCTGAACGGATGGTGTACTGTCCGGCGCTGTAGCTGGTGCAGTGACCCGCGGTCAACACCCAGTTCTTGGCGATTATGCTGCCCCCGCAGAAGAGGCGACCGCGAAGCTGCAAGCTCACTTGGTAAGGGACCTCGCTGATGCTCGTCTCCTCGCCACCCACGATACGACCGTCCATCATCAGCTGGATGGTGTCCTGGGTCTGGTTTATGGGGCTCCCTGCAAAGTAGATTATGGTGGTAGAGTCTCAGGATTGTTGTTTCGGTGGGAGCTTGGGGATTAGGGATTCCACGCTGCTTGGTGTCAGAGTCGGGGATTAAATAAATGAGGAATTATTTAAATAACGGAGCAAATAAAAGTTACTTCAACTTTAGATTCTTTCACGAATAAAGTTAATCTTTTCATTCGACAATCATGTAACCTTCACTTTTATTCGTCATTCGAAATTTTGATTTAGATGAAAATCTTGCCCATCTTTGCTTGGTGTAGGTAGGGGAAAGGTGGGATAGTTGATCAGCGGGGATACACGATCACATCAGTTTATATCACAACTCAAATAATTAAATACAAACAGAGCAAACCATTATTATTATTTTAATAAAAAAGAAAAACTGTGATCCACTATCCCATCTTTCGCCTATACAGTGGCCAACGCGGGATTTAAACTTGGGGCGAGCCGACTTGAGCGGAGAAAAATATTTTGAATGCTAATTTAGTAAAATTCATTAGGTGTTAGAAAATTTATTTAAAGAATAAAATCTAGTTTCTTTCTTCTCCTTACAAAGCTCCGGGTTTGGGGGATGCGGATTTCAATCTTTATTTATTTCTCTATCGTTTTGGAGTCGGCAAGGGCCGAGTGAAAAGAGCACTTGAAGCTGCAATTGCTCAGGGCTTGATGAAACTACCGAATAACTCGCGCAGCCTTGGTTTCAATAGAATTACACGGGCTCTCGCGAGTCGGCTGTTCCTGGCTGCTTCGCGAGATACGAAAGTCGACAATGGAGACGCCTCGGGAGATAAAGGGTAAAATTAACCCAAGCATCCTTCGGTGAGGCCAGTGGAACGCCGAGCGTATTACCGTCGAGCTACTTTTCGAGTAATTCAACCGGAAAACTTTTGCTCGCGGCAAGGTTCCTCCGGGCCTCGACGTCGTACTTTAATTCGCGATTTACCCGATATCAGTGCTGGATTTACCCGTTAGGCTCAGGGGCGGACTAAGGGGGGGGGGGCTATAGCCCCGGGCCCCACTTTTCGGGGGGGGGAGGGGCCCGTTCTAAGCGATTTTAACAATTGAATCTGAATTATTAAGATCTGTCGATTGTGAAGACTTAATACAAGAATTTGGAAAATTAAAGATAAGAAAACAACATTTTAACTAAAACTTAATTATACAATATATTTTGTTCCCCTCTCCCCGCTTTTCAACCACGGGGGCCCCGCGAAGGCTTGATAGCCCCGGGCCCCAAAAATCTTAATCCGCCCCTGCTTAGGCTAACAAGGCTGAAGCCTAGGGCCCCGTTTAGCTGGGGACCCCTGATTCTAAATTTATGAAAAAATCTTGCCGAGGGTCAATGTTATATTTAGTTTTGATATTCAATGTTAATTTTGAAATTAAATTCTTATTTAGATTATACGAGTACCTATTATGATAAAAAAAATCAAATCAGCGTTATTTTATTTTTTATATTTAACCGAGCGCCCCCCGAATATTCAGCCTAGGGCCCCTGAAAATGTAAATCCGGCTCTGCCCGATATCGCTATTCCTGGTAAATATGGAAATACGAGTCCCGGGAACTTGCCTCTTAACGATCCATAGATCAACGCGATTCTCCTCGCGGGTGGCAACGTGGAACGGCTGGAAGTTTGATCGTATTTCCGCTTGGCGATAAATCGCCCGGAATCGAGAGACCCTCGAGCGCGAATCGTTATCCCTTAAGCCAGCCTACGAGCGCTGGTGGAATAGCAAGTTTCTTTCCGGAGTGTTTAAAAAAAACTTACCGGTGGCCAGGGCCGCGAGGGCGAGGATCGCCACGAACTTGTCCATTCCGCAGAAGCTTGCCATGCCGCGATGTCGATCACCACTATGATTCCAGATCGATCCCGCGCTGCCGGTATTTATAGTAAAAATCATCGACGCCAATAATACTATCGCCCCGCGATGTCGAAACTAATCTCGAATCTCGCCCTCTTCTCGCGAATCGATCGAGCCACTTTATCTATCTATCTCTCGAGCGAGAGCACGTTTTTTCGACCGATATTTCACGCCGATAGATAATCGCGCTCCGTGGAGGAGGTCAAGAGACGCGTACGGAAACTATTATCGTAGGGCTTTAATCTGGATCTCGAGAGGGCTATCGATCAATCGTCGCGGCGTCGCTTGTTAAAATTATTACGCACGTGTCACCTCCACCTCCCCCTATGAGACCACCGCCCCGCATCTATCTCCTTGCTTCTCTAATTCATCTCTGTTAAAGCCAGCTTTCATAATTTATAGAGAATTTCTGGGGAAAGTTGGGAAGAGTGTAATGTAGGTATATTATTATTATTTCGGTTCATTTTATTTGTAGTAATTTTAGTTAATTCTTAGTAGCTGTTACACATGTTCTTATGGTTGGGTTTATTAATAGTTCCTATTGCTGCCTTGCCTTTACTCTTATCTTACTTTATCTGTATGTATTATATCTTCCACTTAACGAATGATAAAATCGTAACAATAATAATAATAATTATTTATATTTCTATTTATTATTCTATAATTATTATTGTTATTATTATCGACGGTAAAATCTTTAGAATATAGAGAAATGAAAAATAACAAAAGAAGAGAAATACAGCTCAAGGAACTTATACCCTAAATGCTAATATTGCTCATACCTACACTATAAACTAGCTAACACGCTAATATTGTTCGGCTACTAACTGGATCTAACCAGTCGCCAGTTACGATCGAATCTCGCGGGAGAATGCTTATCGGTGTTGATAAATAGGTGTATGATTTCCGAAACACTCGATGGTGCCGGATAGGCCGACGGCAATTACCGTGATTACAGATTCTCGGGCCAATAAGGATAAAAGTTAATTATCGCCTCTGTTTCATCGGTATTTATTTGGGTTTAGATAATCATGCGCAGGCTCTGGTGTGTACACGCCAGAGGACGTTGCTCGATAAAACCGTTCGCGGTAATCATTTTAATTTCCGAGAAGATTAAGGATCTGTTTAAAGTCGACGCAGCCGTGATTGGCTCGTCAAACTTTTAAAGGTCGTCCCTGCATGCCAACTTCTTTTTATCGTTTCACCGCTGACTGACCCACATTGATAAAAATAAAACAAAGTAGGTAGACGCTAGCCGCGCGGCGGCTAGGGGGGGAGGGATGAAGCGCGACGATAGTCGATAGTCCCGCGGTTTATTGATGAGACGCTTATCGCCCTCCACTCGAGAGGAGCGCGGCAAGTAGGCAGCGTATAGAATAGATCAGCCCAGCTCTTTAGCTCCTCTCGCGCATGATTCTCGATCAGCCTCCGTTGTGCTGGTCCTTGGCGAATTTTTAACTCTTCCAAACCCTAAGAAAACCTATTGAATAGTGGTGGAGAACTATCGATGGTACTTACGATAGTTATCGATGGTTCTCACTATCGAAAACTATAGATGGCTTATTTTCACTATCGAAAACTATAGATGGTTTATTTTCACTATCGGTATTGAAAATCGTAGGTTAGTCCATTAAAAAATAACAGCTGAAATTCAGAATCCCAAATTAATAGCGAATTCGGTACCTCGCACTGACTCTGTGCTGGTGCCAGAAAATGACTTGGATTGGCTAGCTCTATAAGAATCAACCAATCCAAGTCATTTTTTGCCACATTTTGGCACCAGCACAGAGTCAGTGCGAGGTACCGAATTCGCTATTAATTTCTAATATTATTACAACTTTCGATAGTGAGAAGCTTTTAATAAATAAACTAGTGGTGGAGAACTATCGATGGTACTTACGATAGTTATCGATGGTTCTCACTATCGAATTTGGGATTCTGAATTTCAGCTGTTATTATTTTTTAATTGACTAACCTACGATTTTCAATACCGATAATAAAAAAATTATTAATAAAATTAAAAAAATTGAATTTTTGGATTTATGAAAAATATTATCGATAGTGAAAATAAGCCATCTATAGTTTTCGATAGTGAGAACCATCGATAACTATCGTAAGTACCATCGATAGTTCTCCACCACTAAAATAAACCTACTAGCGCCAGCCCTTTGATGCTCGAAAAATGAAACTAAAGATAGCCAAAGTGAGCACGACGAAGGAAAATTATATTCAAAGTACTTATTGCTACTTAGATCCGAAGGAAGTAGGGGTTGACTCCGAAATTCGTACAACCTTCTCCCCTCTTCTCTTCATTGCGCAGAAGATAGGCACGGAAGGATTAAGCGACTGAATTCTCGCCGCGAGAAAGGATATTCCCGCCCTTGTTCCCAGGAGGACTTTAAACGACTGGAAAGCGCCGAGAGCGCGCCACCCGCGAGACATTATGCAAACGAGCCGCGGGGATCCTCGCCAGCTGGAGCGAACCACTCGCCAAACGATTAAGAGCTTTCGTTAGGCTCGCAGGCTGGAAAGGGGCGAGGGGGCCGTTCCTCGAAGTGGAATTTATCGAGCGTTCGTCGCGTGTCATCGACGGCGCGGGATCACTAGGGCTTCCTAAGCTCGGAATTAGAGTAAACGATGGTGGATGCTCGCAATTATTCCGCCGCGTTTGAGCCGCGTCCCACGGCCTCCGGTAATTTCCTCGAGTTCCGCCGGACTCGCGCCATTTCGGGATGGGAAAAAGAAGCTTCTTCCGCGAGCCCGCGCCGCTTCCAACAAGTGGCTAACTCTCCGCCGCTTCGCGAACAGTCCCAAAGGCGCGAGGGAATCACAGAGGCGGCATTAACGGGAAATCGTGGGATTCGCTTGGCGTCCCAGGGGCGCGTTCGATTTTCCAAGGCGGCGCGCGGCTGCGTGGGTGTTCGCTCGTGAGAAAATTTCTAAATATTTAGACGGGCCTGGGAAAGCGATCGTGTTACTATTCCTAGAAACGGGTCATCGGTGGAGCTCGAGAGCATTGTGTCGAACATGGCACCGCGGGTTCGACGGGGTCAGAAGTAGTTTTCGACGGTGATTAAACGAATTTCCGTCGGGGCATCGCAGTAAGGCTGTTCGAGTACTCGAGTATTCGAGTAGCTTGAAGTTCGGACCGAGCCGAGCCGAGTATCCGTAAAAACCGAGTAGCTCGATAAATCCGAGTAACTCGAATTTTTTCGAATAGCTCTAATTTTTTCGAATAGCTCGAATCTTTTCGAGTAGCTCTAATTTTTTCGAGTAGCTCTAATTTTTTCGAGTAGCTCTAATTTTTTCGAGTAGCTCGAATTTTTTCGAGTAGCTCTAATTTTTTCGAGTAGCTCTAATTTTTTCGAGTAGCTGGAATTTTTTCGGGTAGCTCTAATTTTTTCGAGTAGCTCTAATTTTTTCGAGTAGCTCTAATTTTTTCGAGTAGCTCTAATTTTTTCGAGTAGCTCTAATTTTTTCGAGTAGCTCGATTTTTTTCGAGTAGCTCTAATTTTTTCGAGTAGCTCGATTTTTTCGAGTAGCTCGAATTTTTTCGAGTAGCTCGAATTTTTTCGAGTAGTTCGAATTTTTTCGAGTAGCTCGAATTTTTTCGAGTAGTTCGAATATACTTCGAGCAACTTCAAGGCAACTTCGGGCAATACGAATGTTTCGAATATTTTAGGTTACGTTTATCTACTGGAATGTAAATAATGGCCGCTCGAAAAAATTCGAGCTACTCGAAAAAATTCGAGCTACTCGGATTTATCGAGCTACTCGATTTTTACGGGAACTCGCCTGGCTCGGCTCGCTTTTTCCGAGTCCTCGAACAGCCTTACATCGCAGCTCTTCCCTCCGCCCGAGGATCCGACGGTTCTGCGGGTTGCGCGACAAGTGTTTGAGTTACTTCCCCAGCGGTGTCCGTGGATCGTAATGAGTCGCCAGTTGGTCCCGTCCACGGTTCAGGATCTTCGCGCTGGGATTCCTTGGACCTGCCTGATTCGGTTAAAAATAAACCCGGTTGTTCTTCCTCTGGACAAACGTTCCTCATCGTTTCACCCGGGGCCTTTGTACGCTGCGTTCCAGAAACGGCGAAATGAATTAATTACAGAGATATGGAAGCTCCGTTGGATTCCCTTTGATTCTTTCACTCGAAGCGCGAGTGCAAATGTTTATCACCGAAGGATTCCTTTTATGAGATAGCTATGCACTTCTCCAATCTTCCGTCAACTCCAACTGAACGTGGACCAGTCCCTGATCTGTGTTTTCTCTTTAATGAATTTCCTATTAATTATGGTGCTCGCGATTCCGTAGCATTATTTCCCACGATAATCTTGACTTTCTTACAAATACAGTATTGGATATTATTATTATTATTATTTAACGGATATACTACCGTTCAGTTTACAATGATAAGAAAGAAAGGATTGCGCGTGAATTGAAAGAGGGAAAAGAAACAGGAACATCTTGCAACAAGTACCGTTATTGCATTACTAATTATTATTATTATTATTATTATTTAACGGGAGAACCCTTTGGTATACAAAGATAAATACAATAAAGTAAATATACAGATTGGTGTACATTAAACAAAGTACTAATATATTTTACCGAGATTCTCTAGGTCTCCACCTCGTTAAATAAATCTAATAATAATACCAGCTCCCGTTCCGTCTCTCTGAACGCGTGAAAGCTTCTGGCAAGGCTGGAACAACCGCGGGATTAAGCCAGCGAGTTACTATCGGCTTTTAAAACTCGCTGGCGTGGGTGGAGTCGCTTTCACAGAATGCATCGCGGCGCGTAGTCTTGCGGGGGCGAAGTACAGGTTCCCCGCGTGTTGTCCGCTTCAATTGTCGGCAGGAAAGTTTTATCGCGAGCTGTCAGCGGTTGGCAGCGCCCTAGCCTCGTTGCTCCACTGCTGTTTCCGGTCTATCAAAGACAACTGCATCCCGCTTCCGGCTGTCGAGCCCACTTCCATTCGAGACGCGGATGGAAGCAGCGGGAAAATCTGAAATCATCGCTCTAAATCCAATTCCGCGTACTACATTCTATTACGGAACCTGCTTTCCACAATTTACGGTGTAATCGAAGAGAGGGGGAGGGGGTGGTGGGGGACGACTGCTCCTCGAAATATACAGGCAGCTGCGGAATAGGTGGCACGTAGGTCCCGATAACGAAATTTATTCCAGCGTTTCGACATATTTCCACGTATTCCCAGGTATTTCGAGGCCGCTCCAAGTCTACGGCAATTCTTACGAGGGACAGGGTGGCATTCGGAGGGGCGTCTCGCGTGCTCCTGGAGGATGCTGGAAGGGAACGTAAGTCGAGCAAGGTATTACGGTCCCGACCTCGGTTGACCCGAAACGGAAGCCACGGGGTGGGGAGCGGGGCTGATTCTCTCTCTGCCTACCCCGTGACGTCATAGAGGGTGAAAACCAGCCAGCGGGAGGGCGGGCTGCTGCGTTCAGCGCATCGAGGTCTGACCGACCCCATTTGCCGCCGCTTTTAGCTGCCACTTTGGCCCGAGAGTATTAGCCTCCATGTATCTCGCGAAAGGATACAGTGAAATACTGGAAAGCTATTAGAACCGAGAGCTCCGGGCGCGAACTAGCCCTGCGCGCTCTTCTAAACCTTCCACCCCGCCTTATTGGAAAATCTCCAGGATCTCCGTCCAGGCGCTTTTCTACTCCTCGCGCCAACAAACTAGTGGGGGAGAACTATTGATGGTACTTACGATAGTTATCGATGGTTCTTACTATCGAAATTTGTAATAATATTACAAATCAAATTTGGGAGTCTGATTATTTTTCAATTGACTAACCTACGATTTTCAATACCGATAATTTTACGATTATGGCCCGGCACTCGCATCGTTCAAGCTGGTCACTTTAGAGAGGCGTAGGCATGTCGCTGACGCGATTTTTCTATTTAAGATTTTAAATGATCACATAAGTTGCCCAGACTTGCTGGCCTTAGTCTCGTTAAATGCTCCGGGGCGGAACATACGGTCTAGGCCTCTCTTTGCTGTGACGCTTCCGAAATATCGGCACTATGCGATTGATCCTATTAATAGAGCGATGAGCATCATGAATAATGACTTTAGTTGCGTTGATCCTTTCCAGGGATCCCTGATTTCTGTAAGGTCATTATTATATCAGATTGTTTCCAATTCTCATGTGGACACTTGATGCTATGTTTTGTTGTTATGTTTAGCTTAGTTAACCTAGTTATCTACTGTTCGGCCAAGTCATTCAATCTGTTCTGACTCTGTTATTTGTATCTGTCTTATTTTGAAAGCCATGGGGTTTCCCCGTAAAATAAATTATAATAATAATAATAATAATAATAATTATCGATAGTGAAAATAAGCCATCTATAGTTTTCGATAGTGAAAATAAGCCATCTATAGTTTTCGATAGAGCAAAAATAAGCCATCTATAGTTTTCGATAGTGAAAATAAGGCATCTATAGTTTTCGATAGTGAAAATAAGCCATCTATAGTTTTCGATAGAGCAAAAATAAGCCATCTATAGTTTTCGATAGTGAAAATAAGTCATCTATAGTTTTCGATAGTGAAAATAAGGCATCTATAGTTTTCGATAGTGAAAATAAGCCATCTATAGTTTTCGATAGAGCAAAAATAAGCCATCTATAGTTTTCGATAGTGAAAATAAGGCATCTATAGTTTTCGATAGTGAAAATAAGCCATCTATAGTTTTCGATAGTGAAAATAAGCCATCTATAGTTTTCGATAGTGAAAATAAGGCATCTATAGTTTTCGATAGTGAAAATAAGCCATCTATAGTTTTCGATAGAGCAAAAATAAGCCATCTATAGCTTTCGATAGTGAAAATAAGGCATCTATAGTTTTCGATAGTGAAAATAAGCCATCTATAGTTTTCGATAGAGCAAAAATAAGCCATCTATAGTTTTCGATAGTGAAAATAAGGCATCTATAGTTTTCGATAGTGAAAATAAGCCATCTATAGTTTTCGATAGAGCAAAAATAAGCCATCTATAGTTTTCGATAGTGAAAATAAGCCATCTATAGTTTTCGATAGAGCAAAAATAAGCCATCTATAGTTTTCGATAGTGAAAATAAGCCATCTATAGTTTTCGATAGTGAAAACCATCGATAACTATCGTAAGTACCATCGATAGTTCTCCACCACTACAAGAAACCCCCGCAGCTCTCGCCGTTTAACCCTCTGCGCGCCGCACAGCCACCGCTGGCGTAGACCCAAGGCGCGGCGGTCTACTCTCACAGCCAGCTGGACTGTTATCTTTCGCAGTCGCGTTGAATAGATGCTCCAACCACCTTCGCTTTGATCGTGAACTTTACTTCGTAGCTTGTCGCGCGTACTTAGCATGCGCTTTAGAGAAAGCAACCTCGTTGCGAGGAATTGAAGTTGGAAAAGAAATGGAGTGGAATGGAGGGGAAACGAAGGAAGGGGAATCAATTAATAAATTGTATGAATAAACTTGTTTGTTTCTAAGTTAAAGTTTCGGCTCTGAGCGTTCAGAAATTAATAAATCTATTAGTTTAAAATATTATTATTATTATTATTATTATTATTAAGCGTCTTTATTGCAAACACAGAAGATAACAACGAACGAAAGTAAACAAAGACACAAGCACAGGCAAAGTTCAGTCAAAGACTGTTTTCCAACTTAACCTAAAATTATCAGTGAAAAAGAAAAACGGGGATTATTGTAACCACGACTGAAGTAATTTAAGAGCTTTGTAAAAAGACAAGGAAACTACTTAGGTTTTATTTTTTAAATAAATTTTTGCATTAAAAATATTTCTACCGCTTAAACTCGGCTCCCCCAAGATTAAATCTCGAGTGCGCCCGCTGTAAGTTATTATGTACGTTTTATTCTCTTTTAACTTCTTTTAATTTGACACGTGCGTGATTCTTGGAACGCAGGTCGACGCGGTGGTCTGAAAGGTGGAAGGATTAAGTGGGCCTGTGTCTCGAGCATCGAGTTCAGTTTTATTTATAATTAGTACGCTTGAGTTATAGGCGCTTTCTCGGCCTCACCGCTCGAGCGAACAATCGGACATTTCGGTGCCATTATCTCGTTTAATTACCGATGCCGGTGCGCGTGCACCCCGTGCCAAGTCTTATTGCGATCAGAGCGAGCTGCCGTGTGTCGCCCAGCTATTTTCGGTATGCACGAAGGACGCTCGGCTAGATCACGAAAATACTGTCGGCCCGGGGGTCAAGGCCGTCGATCCGACGCGTCTGGATCCTTCGTGATGCGCCGCGGGTTGCAACCCTCTCGCAAAAAAAAAAAAAAAAAAAAAAAAAAAAAAAAAAAAAAAAAAAAAAAAAAACCAAGAGGGAAGAATCGATGTCGGATTCACTTCAGAGGCTCAACTCTTCCACGCCGATCGTGGTCTTCCCGGACGACCGTCGAAGCTTCCACTCGGTTTTAAATCAACCCTCCTTCCGACCACCCACTTTCGCTAGTTATTCAGTGACCAGGGCGATAATTTCCCTCGCCGGCCGAAACTTCTCGGGGGTGCGATCGACCAGCCGATCGATCACGCCCCAGAAAACCGGCATGGCCACATTTGGCATTATAATCGCGATTCCGCCCGCCTCCGTTCCACTTTAACAATACCCTCGTTCTAATTGGTAATTAACATTAATTGCATTCCGGTCGAAATGAGTCGTACGCCGGCGGCGACTAGTTCCCAAGGCATCTCGGTGTGCGTCCAGGCAAATTGCATTCCGCAGCCGCGACTCAGCGCCGCGGAGCAGCCTCGTGAAAAATCGCTGGTAAAATACGTGCGCGCGTGGCGAGCGCCGTCTCCGACACTTCGCTTCTACGCGAAGCCGATAATTTCCGTCTATAAATAATCCGCGCTATTAGGAGCTTGTCCGTCGAACTTGATCGATAACCCCTCCCGCGCCCACTTGATCCGTAGATTAATTAAGAACGCCGGGCGATAAGTGGTCGTCGACGGTGTCGAGCGTGATTACCGATATTAATATTATCAGCCACTCGAGGGGCACAGAAGTGCTGTCCGGCTAGAACAGTCCACGTGGCGTGCTGCGAGGGTTTTTTTTTTTTTTTTTGGGACATTTTCCCCCACGTAGATATAGCGTCTCAGATGTAATAAACATTTAACCAATAGTTTAACCATACAAAATACTGTAGCATTGCCTTGGCTAGTCAGATCGAGGGTCTTTGAGTTTCAGATGCGCTGAAGAAATAGACCATAACTCTTAAAATTTTTTTTCCTTTTTAAGTTAATGGGGTAGATGCACCATTTGTGGCCACTTTAAGGATTTCAGTGACTTTCATTGTAATTATCTTTAAAATTGTACTTCAAATCAGCAAACTAAAAGCTTTACTAAATTTTACACTATCTTTACTATTAATGTCTAAGTTACCATTAACTAGAGAAATCGTTAAAGAATTAATAAAGTTAAAAAATATAAGAAATCCATTTTTCACCGTTTCTGGCCACTTGCCACTTTTCGCGTAAGCAATAAATGTAACCTTATATTTCTGGTGGTATACTAAACAAAATATTTACGGTTTGAAATTCTACACATTATTAAGTGTCTGCAAGCAATTTCGAACTAAAAAAACCCGATAATTATGCACATCTACCCTATTGAATGGCAGTTCTTGTTGTTTTTATTAATGCCTTATTATCTTAAGATATATCTTTGTAATGTCCTGGAAAAAAAAAACACGTGGCGTGCTGCGCAGGCAATTCTGCGGGTTGTTGGGATACCTATGAAAGACTCGATTCCGCGAATATTCTGAACGCGTGGACTGGTTTGACTCGGCGGAATCGCGGCTTCGAGGGCGAGGGTGGAAGGGAAGATAACGGGCGAGTACGTACGACAATTACAGAGATAATGGAACGTTCTGGCTCTTCTGGTACCGTCCCGTCTCTCGTTCCCTGCTTTTACCGGCGTAGTCGTTTTTAAAGGAGCACAGATAAAGCAGTGGGAGACCAGCGCTTTTTTTTTCGAGTGTGTTATTAACCTCGTTTCCCGCCGCGCCGTCCTGGTCGACTCGTATCGCTCTGAATTCGCATTCTGCCAGTAGGAACGCAGCACTGAAGTCTCGCCCTTCGTCTTCGCTCCGGCTTTGTCGCTCGCGCGTCCCATTCGCTTAGCGAATCCACGCGCCAAGTGCTCCAGCTTCTTCCAAAGTGTGTCGACTGAGAATCTTGAAATGTTTTCACCGAGGGTTCCGTGTATCGAGACGCGTGGGTACTTGAAACTCCTTTGATCTAACTTGCGAGGGGAGGTGCGACCTCTGGCAACAAGTATCCGATCAGACGGACTAATACGAAATTTATTGATATCATTCATTTCTTAGAACTATGAAATATTATTATGTATAGGTAAAAGTGATGGGGAAGTAGGGAGGGTTTAGTATAAAGTAAATAACAACAAAATAACACGAACTTCAATTTATTATCGAAGAGAAGCAAGGGAAGAAACAAAATGTTACTGATTGGCAGAAATACTGGAAAAGAGTTTCCGATCTGATTTGGTAATTTTAAGTGGGGAGGAAATTATTTTAGGTAGGAATATTTTGTTATTTTCACGCGTGTTCGTGTGACAGTTTTAATACATTGTGCCATTGAATAAATAAGATTTTTACAATTCGCTTCTCGAAGTTCTTCTTTATTCTGTGGCTTTTTCTTACGAATCAGATTCTTCAATTTTGCCCATAAGTTATCGATGGGGACTGTTCGTTGGCCATTCAAATCTGATCGCAAACACGTTCCAGGATTTCTACAAATCGGAAACTTTTTTTCAAGTGCATTTTTAAGTTACATTTTTTTCATGTTAGAGGTGTAGCAAAAATTAAAATTTGTTTCCAAGTATATTTTCTCATAATGAACAGTTTTAAACAAAACAAAAAAAATTTGTCAACTCCCCAATTAAAGCGACAATCGATGGAGAGGTCTGATCTCGAAATTCCTTCGATGGTCTGACTCGCACAGGGCGATACTACTGTGTCACGGCCCCTCGAAGGCCGGCTCACCCCGTCCACTGGAGTCTTCCCTCCGCAAGCCCACCACTTCCGTTCCAACTACTTACGTAGATCTAAAATACCCCACCGAGTCCATTCATTCGCCAGCGGCGGTCCCGGCGATACGTTATCTTCGAGAGCGTATTATCCACGCGATTATATCGCCGTCGCGACCGATTCCATTCATTATCAACAGGTTTTCCCTGAATTAGGGGCTTCGGCTGAAGCGTTGATAGGCTTCGCTTCTCGCGCAGATTATTTAATGGCTTGGATGCAACGAACGATTGGCGCGAGCCACTCGATCCCGGAGAATATCCTCCGGGTCGTCTCGATGTCTATCCGTCGCGATATCGGCTCCCGCAGTCGAGAGGGTGCTTGTCCGTGGATGGAGGGCTCCTCTCGATAAAATATACGCGGAAGAACCAGCCGTAACTGCGACGCCGAGGTCCATCCGGATATAAATAGCAAACCTTCCCTTCTATACCCATCCCGCTAAATTTCATTTTTAATTGGAGGAGAACCGCGAGTCCCCGTGTTCGTTAATAAGCGATTCGCTGTCAGGAGGTAAAAAGATTGTATAAAGATTTTTATATTTAGGTAAAGAAGATTTGAACAAATTTTTCTGCTATATTGTTATTATTATTCCCCTTTTTTTTCTCAGACTTGTGTCTGGTCGATCATAGAGAGCACGCGGACATCGATCAAGCGTACTTTCTTTATATCTGTAATTAATTTATGGTGCATTTAAAAATTTTCGGGCGATTGCACATGTATCGATAATTATTGATTTTTGTAATTGTATGTATGGCTTTGCAGGGAGTTGCAATGCATGGGTGTATTGGTGAATGTTAACATTATTATTGGTACTATTTCTACTTTGTCTTGAATCTTGATGCCACATGTCTTTAATTTCCTCAGCTAGGTTGATGTAATTCTCAATTTTCTCTCCTGTTTTCTTTTTGTATGTTTGTTGTGTTGGGTATGGATATTTCTTATTATTATTATTATTATTATATCATATCAACGGGAGAACCCTTTAGACTACAAAATAGATTAATACTGTACATGAAGTAGAGAATATAAAATTAAAATATAAAATTAAAATATATCATACTTTATCTTAAAATAAGATATTTGTTTCTTAATTTATACAGAATCATCCATTCCAAGCCCACGCATTTTCGACCCAGCTGACTACGAACATCTCCTTAATAACAATTTGTCAATAACGGAACATTGGTCGAATTGAATTATACATACCGCCGTTTTTCCATGGATCGCCGGTCCCTTTCCCATTGTACAGTGATATCGCTGTAAACGATCGGGGCGGTAGAAGTCACTTGACAGAAGCGTGAGAGGCTATCGATCGACGAGATCGACGAGGCGCGATTAGCCAGAGTCACGTTACGCTAAAATTGGCGCGTCACTCGCGATTAGAGACGTTCCTTGAGCCGGTCAATTGCGTCGTTTTAATACGACACGATTGATTAGGCCCACGGGGATGACTCGGGGATATCGATATCGGTATCAACGAGATCTCGCGGACCTCGAGGACCCTCTCGACGCATTCCGCTCCCGAATCCGATAACGCTATCGGCGACACGTCGATATTGGGTCAAAATAAATATTACCTGTGTTTACTCGCGCGAATCTTTCGTCAAAATAAATATTCATCGCGCTAGAACTTCGATTTGACTCGCCTCGGTGCTCGGCAACCATCTGTCGCGAATCCTGCGTGTCATCCGAGCCTCGAATTAACATTTTCACTGGCGCGATGCCCCTTTCAGGAAAGAAATGGCCCTTTTGCTTTCAGAAAATCGACGCTTCTGGTGGTTTGTTTATATCCGGGCGATAGGTATTTCTCAGATCGGAATGGTTAGGGAGAAGGGAACGTAAAGAAGTTAAAATTTCGATCTCTACAGCAAAGTAGCTCGATCCGGGTTGAAGGGAGGAAAATATTTTTAATGCAAATTCAATAAAATTCCTTGGGTGATTATAAAAATTTATTTTATTGAGAAGGCTTCCCATCTTCCATCTAAATTCCTACAGAACAACTTTCAGTGAAGGTATTATTATCAACAGACTATGTAGGTCTGCTAACAAATTTGAATCTCTAGTTGACTTTTTTCCGGATCCCTATGTACCTTGAAGAGGGTGGTAGCCAACTCAGTAGACGATCTTATACCTACCTAGCATATAAGTTATTAATAAAAAATCCCAAATTATAAAATATTCTTTTAAATTGACTCAGTAGACGATCTTACACCTACCTAGCATATAAATTATTAATAAGTAATCCCAAATTATAAAATGTTCTTTTAAATTGTACTCTAGACACTTACTCATGTTTGTACCAAAGGGTAGTACCCGTATATATAAATAAATAAATTAATAAATAAATTTAAAGAACAAAATGCAGTTTTCTTTTTTTTTTTACAAAGCCTCTTCTTTTGGGGTAGCCAGGTCCCTTACCCTCCCCTCTGGGTTCGCCACTGACTGGTCCCTTATCAGATTCCACGGGGCTCTGAAATTAGTGAAGATTACAAGATATCTCTCTCTATGCACCATCCAGAAACCTAAGAGTAAAAACACCCTTTTATTGTTCAAGCACCAAATCTAAGTTTGCCAATTCCTACTCAGACCACATCAATTTTTTTGGGATCATTGCAAACATTCAAAAGCAATCTGCACAAAATTGTCATAGATTTAGATAGGGGCAGTACTTAACTTTACTTAGTTCTCTCTTTTCTTTTTGCCACTGTTTTTTTTCTTTATTGTAGGGTAAACCAACCAGTAATTGACCGCATACCAGTGAGAATGACCATTAGGCAAAGAAATGTGAATTATAAATCTAAAAATTACTATTTGTTTATAAATAGAGTGTAGTTGCATTTTTAATATCCCATATTTTTAGTTTTGCGTATTAAACAAACATTAATAAGTAGAATTCTTAATAAAAGTATGCGGTCATTTACTGGGCTTCTCATTCAACAATTCGGTCATTTACTGGTTTCTTTACCGTACAAATTGGGCTTGTCCCGTAATAAATAAATAAATAAATAAATAAATAAATAAATACAGATTCTGCTTTGAATCACAGCCTCCCTGAAATCTTGAGGCTGAAGACTAAACCCACCCCCTTGGCCATCCCTAATTCCCTACTTCCCTTAAACATTAAACACCGGAAGACGCTGCAAGGCTTCTGAAGCTTCGACTCTATCGCGCCATAAACGGTATACATATTATCTATCACCTGCGCCTGAAAAATCGCGGAGGGAAGCCGACGAAGAACCAACGCACCCTTAGCATAAACTAGCTACCCCCCATTCAAGGCTACCGAGATTCCCAAGAAAGATAAATCTGTCTGCCGTTGTACCCAGTCGATCCACTTTCACTCGAGCCTGTGTCTAGCCCGAGATCATCGATCATCCGTTATCGCGGCCGGGGATTATAGTTATCGGTTGTTTGCCCGCAATCGTGCCAGCCTGATGCATTTTTCAGTGGCTTTGATCACGCCGGGAAGCGGGAGGAGCGCTCCCCGACGTTCTGCGAGGGTAATAGGGGAGCCGGTCGGTGGAAAGGGACCTGAGATAGCGGAGGGTGAAGCCCCGGCCAGTTAATAAAAGTAAGTCGGACGATCCATACGGCTGGCGTCCAACTTCTATGATTCCCGTCTCGGCGGCTTTACCGTCTCGGCGGGCAGTTTTTCAAGGGATCGGCCACGAGAAGGGAACATCCAGGGGCTAATAAAGGAAACGTTAGTAGGTCTCGGGGGTACTACGGTCGGACAGGTGCGATCGTTCTCACGTGAGCCTCTCGCTGCCTCCCTCACTCGATCAATGCCTTGGATCACGATTTCATTTCGAAAACCTGTGACGAGCAATAAGCTTCCTTGGCTTCCCCATCGCACAGTGGTGCATAATCACACTTTTTGTTCGAATCACCGTACAGGTCGTAATTTTTTAGTAAACTTGGCGATTTTTTTTTTAATTCTTCACAATTAAATTCTCTATCCATCCCTCCGGCCGGAATTTTGAATTTCGTTGCTGTCTTTTTTATATTTAGCGAAATATACAGCACTTTTAGAAAATCGGTGTGTGCGGGTTTTTTGGCTGCCTTTTTAACGAAGACAAATTCAATATATCGAAGCCAAATTTCAGAAAATGAGCTTATTGGGAAGAAACTTGGTGCGTATAGATTTTCGGAGATGATTACCAAAAATCTCACGTCAATTATCTTGAGCTATTGGCCTCCTTTTTTGCATTAAAATGTTTTGCTGAAAACGCATATAACTGCCAAGTTTTGCTTCGTATAGATAATACGACCGCAATTGCCTACATTAATAAAGCGAGAGGTATTAAATTCAAACATCTGAGCGAATTAGGGAGACAGATTTGGCAGTGGTGTGGGAGCCGAAAGATCTGGTTAGTTGCTTCTTACATTCCTTCAAAGGAAAACGTGCGGGCCGATGCTGCGTCTGGAACTAAAAATCTACACTCAGACTGGGAATTATCCCAGAGAGCATTTGAAAAAATAATAAATGTGTTCGGCCCTGTCACTATTGATTTACCCCAAAAAATCCACAGACACCGATTTTCTGAAAGTGCCGTGTATTTCGCTAAATATAAAAAAAAACAGCAACGAAATTCAAAATTCCGGCCGGAGGGATCGATAGAGAATTTAATTGGGAAGAATTAAAAAAAAATCGCCAAGTTTACTAAAAAATTACGACCTGTACGGTGATTTGAACAAAAAGTGTGACTATGTACCACTGTGCATCGGCCGAGCTCGGAAACACTTCTGTGGTTGTAAGGAAAAACGACCCATGTCACAATTTCAAAAAATTTCAGTTTGTGCATTAGTTAAACTGTAGAATATTGGATGTATG
Organism: Andrena bicolor; assembly: GCA_960531205.1. Taxonomy (NCBI): domain Eukaryota; kingdom Metazoa; phylum Arthropoda; class Insecta; order Hymenoptera; family Andrenidae; genus Andrena; species Andrena bicolor. The sequence continues at coordinate 1,897,636 of OY482666.1, forward strand.
TTTTTATCAGAAAAAAATGCACGAAAACGAATTTTATACGTTAAAAAAATAATGCAATTTAACCGAAGTCCAATATTCAATTAATACGCATTCGACACAACAACAAAATTTGGAGAATACGACGTATCTTTCCTTTGTGATCGCTTTTTATTTTCTATTTTTATTTATCTGCATATACTATACGTATTTTGTGTAAAATAGAATGAGCAAAATTATATTTCATATTTTTATTTTACTAGAAACAACACACTAAGAAATACCAGTGATACATAAATGTGTAACTTGTATTTTACAAATAACAACGCAAAGCACAGAAGAAAACGAAAGAAGACAAAAAAAGAAAGTAAAAGAAGGAAAAGTAATCATTTTTTTTATTTTCTTCTTAATGCCATGGACTTGTGTCGTTCTGCCTAAAGTGTATGTAAATTATTACTATTTTGTTTATTATTATTTACGTTAATTATACGAATATTGAATATTATCCAAAGTGAAGGAAATATACGCCTATATCGTAAAAAGGAAACAAGGAGACATTGCTAATAAGAAGAATTGGTGTTTAGAACTTTCAACGACAATATCTCGAAAGTGAAAGCATGTGACATGGGTCGTTTTTCCTTACAACCACAGACTTCTGCGCTGAGTTACTATTTCTATGATCGCCGCGCTTTAACCACCTGTTCAATATTCGAAGCAACCTGGCGAGCCTAAAGCACTTGCAATAGTTAGGTCCACGAAGGTGCAGGGCTATCGATCGTCGCTCTGCTGGAGCGCATTCGCCAAGTTCGAAACGCCTCTCGTCCCCAGTTTGTTTCCAAGGTGTCGTGATCGTAACCGTCCAAGGTCGCGGTGAATTATTTCCTTCCTTTCCTTTATCGATGCAAATAACGCTCTGCGTACAACTATGCGGTACGGGACGAGCACGCGAAGCCTTCTTTACGACCGAGCCGATACAGTTTCACTCTCGGCTGGTGGAAGTAACGAGGACCGAGCTCCGCGGCAACAAAGCCAGCGTCGATCGATCATTGCATACCTGGGCTGGTGTTTTAACGAGACTCGCGGCTTCAGAGCTGCCCCTTCGATCTGCTTGGAGCCGAAGGTGTGCAGCTCTCGGAACGGCTTATGAATTTGGCGTTTGGGATGTCACGTACGCCAAATGCGTCGTAATTAGGTTTTGTGGGGTTTTTGTAACTGTAGTAGAGATACTCAACCCTTCGATTGGATTTTGGGTGTTTGATAGGAAAGGGGTTAGAGTGTTTGGACTCCGTGAGTCGTAAAGAGGGGATTGAGACGTGGTCTCGATTTTAAGAGGGATTTGTAACGAGGGACTTGTTTGAATTTGTTTTACAAGGGGAGGCCGCGACATCTGGGACACGGATTTTGATGAATCTCATATATGTTGTAGTGTAGGTGTAGTAGACCAATATATGTCTCACATGTTGGGTCCACTACTCCATAGTTTCCGAAATATTAAAAAAAAAAGGAGTTTATGCGTTTACGAACAGAAGCGATAGCAAAGTTTATTGTAATAAAGAATAGCGGCGCGTGTAAAGGGCAGGTCTTGCACCGGGACTTTCACGGGTTCGATTCTCACTGGGATCATTTTTTTTCTATAAATGTATTTCGTATTTTTTTATTTCTCAAAAGATAAAGTACTATTTTTACATTCTAAAATATGACATTTATCGTAAAAACAAATGAATCATCAAAATGTCATATTTTAGAATATAAAAATAGTACTTTATCTTTTGAGAAATAAAAAAATACAAAATACATTTATAGAAAAAAAATGATCCCAGTGAGAATCGAACCCGTGAAAGGTCCGGTGCAAGACCTGCCCTTTACACGCGCCGCTATTCATTATTACAATAAACTTTCCTATCGCTTCTGTTCGTAAACGCATAAACTCCTTTTTTTTTTAATATTTCGGAAACTATGGAGTAGTGGACCCAACATGTGAGACATATATTGGTCTACTACACCTACACTACAACATATATGAGATTCATCAAAATCCGTGTCCCAGATGTCGCGGCCTCCCCTTGTTAGAGGGAATGATTCGTGCCTTGTAGGACGAATAGGCGAAGTGGGTTTTGAAACGACCATCTCGCGATGGGGACCGCTAAGGTACATTAGCGAGGTGGAGGTTTGAATTCATCATCTTGTGTTGTTGACCACTAAGGTGCAACATCAAGGTGATCGGCTATTGAGGAGATGGGGTCAGGGATCCTAACCCGCCGGGAGCGGGTTACTAGTAGCATAAGACAGTCTAGTCTAGACAGCCACCTAAGGGGGTACTATGGTTATCTGGCCGAAAAATTGAGCAAGGCAGAAGTAGATAAATAATGTGTAAAAAGTTTCGCATGATTATATTTGTTATTCATTGAGTAAAAAATTCATAAAAATTGCACAATTTTTCGGCCGGATGACCAGAGTACGTTAAGTGGCTGTCTAGACTAGACTGTCTTATGCTACTAGCAACCCGCTCCCGGCGGGTTAGGATCCCTGGATGGGGTAGGAGTTGAGTTCGATAGACTTTGGTGGTGTGATTTTGAGGTTTATGGAATAAGAAACGCGCGAAAAATCGTGGGACGTCGCAGGGAAACTACGATATCGACACATAGGTGGCGTCACGCTAATTTCGAAGGAGATTCCCGTTTGAAGGAATCGGCGTTCGGGGAATCGACTATAAGGCGGCTGGGCAGCTAGCAGTGGATCCAAAGATCGCGGCTTCTCTCCTGCACGTGGTAGAACCTGCCAGCCGAAGCAACGGTGCCCAAGGCACGGGGATGAAAAGTTAATTCCAACGTCCTCGAAGCACCGGGAACAGGTACAGCGATATCGAATTGATGGGCGTCGGGTATCGACTAGGATGGATGGTGTTCCTGAGGATTATTCTCGTTTATAACGGAAAGCAGGACGCCTACGCAAAAATAGCATGGTTGGATCGATAAACAGCGCTGTGGGAGGTTGCTGGTTCTCCTCCCGACCGCGTAATTCCATCGATCCTGGCCCAGACGCGTGTATCGCTCCTTGCGACGGTCCTGCTCGTCGTAAATCACCGATATCCTCGTCGGAAGCACGCGTCGCCTCGATGGATTTGCCTCTCGCGAGCCCCTCCGTGCAGATTTATCGTCCCGTTTTTTTTCTCTCCCCCCTCGAAGCTCCACCCAGCTCGCTAATTAATTTCACCGGCCGTCAGACGTCGAGCGCGTAACGCACGCGAGTCTCCTGGAACGAGGCATTGAATGAGAACGTTGGGAATATGTGTAACCGTCTGGCGGTGGAATAATATCTTCATTGGCCAAGTCCCCGATAAGTGGACGCGTGGAACGCGTGTCGCGGGCACGTGAATATTAAACGACGAGGCACGAGACACCGTGCTAGCTGCATTAAGGGGGTATAGGACTATTGAGCGACTAAAATCGACGGTTTCTTGTCGGTTGGATTGCTTGGATACCGAAGAATCACCGTACCGGCACTCTTCACAGTTTTTTATGTACGCTTTTACAAGTAATGTAAAATGAAAAAATTGTCAGAATGTTGAAAAGTATTCAAGTTATTTCACGCTAAAGACGGTGCCGCGTAGCGCGCAGCTGTGATCGGTGTACGTAGTCTCAGGTGAACCAATTATCTAAAAGCAAAATGCTTTGGGGTGAGTAATTTCTACACAAATAGTTAGCGTGCGAAATTTTGTTGGGCGAATTTAAACAAAAATTGTAGAAGTTACACACGAATCAATTTTACCCCACATTTGTGGGGGGAAAAAATGTCTTTAATTAGTTGTATAATGTTTTACAAACATCCAATGTTGATGCGCAAATTCCACACGATAGAGAAAGGAATTCTACAGCTCCAGTTAAAATTTTAAGTGAAAATATTCATTGGTTCAAGAGTTATGATGTACACCGTTTTTGAAAATGGTGTTTCGAGAAAACCGGCTTCAAAGTTAAGCGCTCTATGCCAATACCGCTCTGCGAGGCGTTACGCTCAGTTACCTTCAGCGCTGTAATTTCCGTAATTATTCGAATTTCCACATGAAACTTTTTTGTAAATGTTCACAAAGGATGACACTTTCAAGATTAATAATAAAAAAAATCTATTTTTCGATACTCCAATAGTCCTATACCCCCTTAAGGGGTTATGCCCACCTGTGAGGTCCGAAAAAACATGTTTATTCGGTAATTTTTGGGGGGAAAACTTGAAGGCTTTTTTAAAGAAACCTTTATGTATTCGAAAGTGTACATCTTATACTACTTGTAGTAATTATTCCAGTGAAAAATATAAATAAATAAAAGAAATATCTGTGATCTCCCGGCAGCGATTTTTTTTTCAGTAGTTTGCGGTGACCACTCTAATTTTGACCTGATTTATCCGAAGTAAAAAATTCGAAGGAATTTAGTTAGTATATTAAATTATCTTGTCCTTAATTGTTCATTATCCCGAGAAATGAATTTGCCACAAAATGGCGGCTATTCAAATTAAAATAACGATTTTCGCCACAAAAATCGCTCATTTTTCATCTGTAAAATAAAAACTACGGAACGGAAATGAAAAAGCCACGATTAAGGACAAGATTTTTATATATAGAATAAACCTACAAAAGCTGAATTCATTCGATGCAGCGGTTCTCGAGATATTTTGCTCACCGATTCTGAAAATGTAGTTTCGAGAAAGACGCGTTTAAAGTTTTAAGTTAGGTTTACATCCTCCAGGACATACCTATACTAAAACTCGCAGAGCTCCACTAATTTTGGTCGGATCAAATCGAAACTTTCACGCAATACTTTAAAGACGTTGTACTTTAAGAAAACGTAAAAACCCCAAAATCATGTTTTCCGGATTTTGCAGGTGGGCATAACCCCTTAACGTTGGTCTGGACGCGTTCTCGTAGGAAGTGTCGCGTGCAACCGCGCCAGGTGTGGGCGGAGGGAGTCGGCCCTGCGGTTGATCGACGGCGAGCGCGGCTCTTTATCAATTCATGCGCGGATATAGTACGCGATAAAATAATAGTAACAACGTGGAAACGCTTGTTTCGAGCTTCACTTGTGCGACCCAGCATCCGCGTAATTCGCTGCTTATTCCTCGGCGATAATTCCCCGAGTTTCTCTGCGTCAAAGGGGTTTTCCGTACAATGGAATAAAGCACCTCGCCCCGGTGCGTGGAACAACGGAATAGGGTCAACGTGTCATGAACTCAACGACACGTACACGTGTTACTTGCGCCAGCCAAGTGCCACTCTGCGTAGTAACAAAACCGTCAACGCATTCGCCTCCCCCCCTCGACGTTTCCATCGCTGGAAAACGGGAGCGTGCCGTAGGAAAATGTCGGCGACCCGTTGGCTTACATACCGCCAGTTATGCTTTCGCTGGAAACAATTAAAGAAGGCGAAGGCTGTGGACAGTGGTCTCTGGGAGACACACTTCCGAGCGATCGATGTAACACGCTGATCCCCTTAGTAAGGGCGCGAAACACTCGGGTCATCGATTTCCTTCAATCTCGCTCTGAATTCCCAGCTACGTCGCTGTAAATAGGGTAAACGGTCACGTAATTTCCTCGAGGATTCGAGGATTCCGAGGATTTCGCTTTACTCGCTGTTATTGTTATACAAAAAAGAGCGCCAAGTATATAATCCCAGAAAAAAGGATGCCATTTAAAAGCATTGTCGTAAATTAATACCCATCAAAAAGAATCACTTTTAAAAACATTGTCGTAAATTAATAGCTTTACAAAAAGAATCACTTTTAAAAATATTGTCGTAAATTAATAGCTTTACAAAACTAATGATATACACCAATTGCGACAATTATCGCAATGACTATTTATACAAATAAAAAAATGTATTAAATAATAGTAAACAGATATATTTTTATACAAATAAATATTTTAATACGAATAAATATTTTATTCAAAATACTTGGTTTCGCTTTACTCGCTGTTATTATTATTATTATTATTGGTAATATCAACGGGAAAACCCTTTAGAATACATAAGTTTAGACCAATTATTCATTTATATTGTTTATTGCAACACAGAAAGCAAAATATCAACCAGAAAGTTCAGAAATTATTATTAGAGATATTTCGTTTATAGTTGCATACGTTATTTATGCGGCCGTACATTCATTTTTAAGTAAATTCACATGTAAATTTAATAACGTGAGGATATACTACAGATATCATTAAACTGGCAAATTTGACAATAAAAATACATGGATCCATGCAGTAAGTTACTCAAATTAACTGGAAATATATACAGAATTATAAAAAAATCAGAAAATATTCATTTTCCTTTCATTATTGTAGCAGAGAATCGATAAATTGTACAAGTTGGTCAATAAAGGGGACATCAGGTCCAATATAATTTTCACCATAATTATTGTATAAATAGTCGAATATCACTCTAAAATCAATTTGATTGAGAAACTAGAGACTTAAAAAAATACAATGATCTTTATTCAAACATTGTCCTATATTAGTAAAAAAAATTACTATTTCGAACCAGTCGCAGTCTTAAACGGTCGCTAATGGGGACATTTACCTTAATTAGAATTAAATACAATACAATAAAAAATAAAATAGAATAGAATAGGGTAGATGTACCGTTTTTGGCCATGTGCATAATTATCGCGTTTTTTTAGCTCGAAATTGCTGGCAGACACTTAATTATGTGTAGAATTTCAAACCGTAAATATTTTCTTTAGTATACCACCAGAAATATAAGGTTACATTTATTGCTTACGCGAAAAGTGGCAAATGGCCAGAACGGTGAAAAATGGATTTCTTATATTTTTTAACTTTATTACTTCTTTAAGGATTTCTCTAGTTAATGGTAACTTAGACATTAATAGTAAAGATAGTGTAAAATTTAGTAAAGCTTTTAGTTTCCTGATTTCAAGTACAATTTTAAAAATAATTACGATGAAAGTCACTGAAATCCTTAAAGTGGCCACAAATGGTGCATCTACCCTATAACTGAACAAAACAAAACAAAACAAAACAGATAAATGTCTGCAGAAATTACATCACAAAATAATTATCTACGGTTAAATACAAAGGGCGGGAAGATGATCTTCGCCAAGAGCGGTGGAAGAGCTGTATAGGGTCCCGGATCTTCTGTGTAAAACACGAGCTAATCCCCGGAAATGCTGGCTACAAAGCCGGACTTATCCCCGAAACGAAGGGCCCACGGCGCCGTCGTTGCTGACATCGATCGACCGCCGTGCCGCGGTTCCGCCTCGAGTTCCCGCGAGGACTCGGGCTTCCACGGGCAATTTGGTATAATGGAAGAAGTTTGGCAATTTTTCCGTCGAGCTCCTGCAGCAGACTTCGCGCGCGGGACTCGCGTTTTTGTTCCACCAGGCTTGCAGAGGGTCGCGATAATGGACCCTGCGCGAGTGCGGCTTGGGCGAGCAATTAACGGGCGTGCTTTTCAAACTACGGCCTTTCGGGAAGCCAGTCTTTTCCGGAGACTGTCTATTGCAGCGTTTCAATGAGCGGGCTTTGGTCCGAGTCTTCGTTTCTCGGAGATTTACAACGGATACTGGTATCATTCTCTGGAACTCGGTTAGAACTACGTTGCTCTCTGCGTTCAATTCTCCTGGACTTGATCCTGCGCAGCAGACGACTAACAAGTGTAGGTTTTTTAGGTGTCCAGGAGGGTGGCTCTTATTTTCGACTTTTGAATTTTCTTCGCAGCACCACGCAGAATTGCTGCAAATAGTTAAAAAAAATTAAGCGGATAACGGAAAAAGGTGCCCCTGGGCCCTTGAATATTTTATTTAACAGTTCACAAATAGTTGACTTTATGTAATGTTTGACTGGGGATATAAAGGGTTAAGACTCTAAGTAAGGTTTTGTCATTTTTGTACTTAAAAGGGATTTTCCCGTGAAATAAATAAATAAATAAATAATATCCTTCAACTTATTGATTACATTGAAAAATATCTCAATCTTCTGTTTTTTGTGATTTATTTGATCTCATGTACTTGGCGTAATTTTTTACTCTTTTTTTAAAAGTTTTTTAGGGAGATATTCTATTACATTTTCTGTGCGACAAAAGGTTTTCGAAAAAAGCTCGAAGAACTAAAGAAAAAAATCTTTATTTTTCTAATTTAAAAGGGATTTTCCCGTGAAATAAATAAATAAATAATATCCTTCAACTTATTGATTACATTGAAAAATATTTCAATCTTCTGTTTTGTGATTTATTTGATCTCATGTACTCGGCGTAATTTTTTTACTCTTTTTTTAGGGAGATATTCTATTACATTTTCTGTGCGACAAACGGTTTCGAAAAAAGCTCGAAGAACTAAAGAAAAACATCTTTATTTTTCTAATTTTGAAAGTTGAAATCCTTCTCGAACACTTTTTACCTATGAAAACGAAGAAAGAATTATAATTTTTATTTTCGAGGACTATTTATTAAACATTTAAGGCGAGGCATATATATACCGAGGTATTACAAAACGATAAGAATTTTTTCTCCCCATATTTTCAGTGTTCGACACGCCACGAATATTTTCCGAAAATTAGAGATCGAAATTCGCCAGAATATCGAAAACTCCAAGCAATCGGAGGCGGACAGTTTCGAGATTTATGTCGAGGGAGCATTATACAGTCGCGTCGGAAAATAAGTTGACGCTCTTTAAAATCGCATAACTTTTTTAAAATTCGTTCAAATGTCTTGAGTTTTTTTTTAGAAGCTAGCGGAATTAGTTTTCTAGGTGACGTGTTTCGACGTTTTAAGAAAAATGCACTTGGTCTGAATAGCAAAAAAAAAATAGTGAAGGTCGTTTTTTAAACTTTTTTTTGTGCGCCTTGAATGAAAATTCAAAAAACCCGTTTGTAGGTTTAAGTAAGTTATATACGTATCTAAAATTTCATTAAAATCGGTTAACGTTGCTCTGAGATAGACACGTTTAAAGATCGCAGAATAAGGTCGAAAATTGCTGATTTCCGGGAATTTCGCGATTTTCGACCTTATTCTGCGATCTTTAAACGTGTCTAGCTCAGAGCAACGTTAACCGATTTTAATGAAATTTTAGATGCGTATATAACTTACTTAAACCTACAAACGGGTTTTTTGAATTTTCATTCAAGGCGCACAAAAAAAAGTTTAAAAAACGACCTTCACTATTTCTCTTTTGCTATTCAGACCAAGTGCATTTTTCTTAAAACGTCGAAACACGTCACCTAGAAAACTAATTCCGCTAGCTTCTAAAACAGAACTCAAGACATTTGGACCAATTTTAAAAAAGTTATGCGATTTTAAAGAGCGTCAACTTAATTTCCGACGCGACTGTAGTTGTCGCGGTGTTTGCGATTTGACTGGTCGAAGGAATCCTCAGTCGCTCTCCCGTAGTCCTTTGGCGATGAGGACGCAGCAGAAGGTAGACAGCGTGGGTTAGCGTGCAGGAATCGGGGCACGGGGCCAAGGTTGGGCTCGCTTACGTTGCTGGCAACACCCTGACGGTCGGTCAGCGGCCATTCCGAAGAACTGGCGAGACTTGGCGACGCTGTCGCTCGAAATCGGCACATTCCCTCGCGCGAAAAGTCGCGGGGGACCGTAACTATCTTCTCTCAGCCTCCGCGCCTTGAATTCTCTACTCTCTCTGCCGTATTTCGTAATGGTCGGAGATAAGTTTCGCGCGCGCGGAAAGTCGTGGCGAGCCGTAACCATATCCTCCTTTCAACCTCCATGCTTTGAATTCTCCGTGCGCCGCGTTACATGCAGCCCGGGCATAATGGTTAAAGAAAACTTTGAAAAGGATACTTGTGTACGCGCGCGTAAATTGTTCCCGGTACGTTCGGAACAGGGAAACGGTAATTCTCGTTGAACTCTCGCGGCGAAAGCACCCTCGGAAGTCTCACGGCCCCTTTGTGCCTTTTTCCAGATGGCAGTTAGGACCGGTGGATGGTGAGAGCAGCATGAGCCTCTGAAGGGGTGGTTCCGCTGGCGAAAGTGGACCAGAACGCGGCGGGAAGGAAGATGAGTGTCCCCGAAAGTTGAAGTAAAAGCCTGCACAACGAACAGCGTCAACCTGCCTCGTCCGTTGCGACCAGCCAAATATCTCACGTTAAGGTGAGTCTCTTCGGCCTCCCATGGAATCGTTTATTCGCTCTTATCTCCTTGCGTGAATAAAACGGGTGGCAGACACGTAGCCAGGTAATGAGAATAAAAACCTCAAGGAGGAATCCTAGTCTTTGAGCTAAAAGCATAGCAGAATTGGGGATTTTTTTTTTAAGAAACCAGGGATTTGATTTATCTGACACGTTGCCAGGTAATGAGAATAAAAACCTCAAGGAGGAATCCTAGTCTTTGAGCTAAAAGCATAGCAGAATTGGAGATTTTTTTTTTAAGAAACCAGGGATTTGATTTATCTGAAATTTGGATCATGGTTTGGTGCATCTTTGGAGGAGCCGCAGTTCTTTTTTTTTATTAATTTTTAATAATAAATTTCGGAGTTACGTACTTGTAAATATTTGCCGAACGAGTATAGCATTTGTCGAGACGATTTTTCGATTAGACTCGCGGATTGTTTTTTATTAACAGAAGAAGATGAAAACTTAGGTCGAAAATCGCTTGTTTGACTTTGAGTAGCTGCCACTTTTTAGAATTGAAATTCTTCCGAAATCGGCGCTGGAAGATACTAGATTATAGTTCTGAGAATATTCGTGCGAAATTTTATTCGAATCGGTTCAGTGGTCTCTGTTAAGATATTTCTGGTATCGCAAATGGCACCATTTCTTAAGATAAAAAATTACTTTTTTTTAGAGAATACAGCTTAATTTATACACAACAAGATGTATATCTTGATTTTTAAATACCACGTTTCCTTATATGAATAAAAAAATCATAAAACTACCCCTATTTTCCGACCTGTCGAGGGCACGTAACCCTCAATTCAATTCCATTTTAGGAATTTCCGAACAAAAGGTGCTCTCTATTTCTATAAACAAAATTACAGGCTATGTCTCTCCACCCCGTATACACGTGAAGGAAGAGAGAATTTCTCGACACCTGCACGTTTTAGGGAGTCTGGAAGCCTTGGAAGTCTGCTCGCGAGTATCGGCGATATTCCAGCCACGCTTTTGTTTCGTTTCAAATTTAAATTCGCCCCAGGAAGAACGTGATCGCTGACGCGAGCAGGCTCGGCCTCGGCGGATCGAAGGGAGAAGCCTGGATAAGGGTTGGAGAGGGGGCGAGAGAGAGAGAGAGAGAGAGAAAAAAAAAGCAAAGTTCCATCATGTACGAAGAATCGAAGCGTGCGAGGCGTTCCAGTAGGCACGTGACTGGAAATATTCATCCGCATCCGTCGCTGGATCCTCGAGATTTCTCGCCGCCCTCGCGCGAGCGTGTTCGGGCACTCGTACCCGCTCGGGGCTCATTAGTCTTTCTGTGCTCGGCCCGCCCCGCCGGCAGACGAATTCTGCGGATAGGTCGATCGAGTCGGCGGGTTAATCCCCCGCGCCATCGGCGGAGATGATTTTAAATTGCCCAGGAAAGTTAGATGAAACAGGGGTGCTTTTCTCCGGGGGTGTAGATCGAAGGGAAAGGCGCTCTTTGACCCCGGGGGATCCGTGGAAATCAAGCTGTTCAGCGCGAAGAGCGTACCACGGCGCTTTGAGGTTCGACGAACCGCGAAAGCACTCCGGATGCGTTATTAGCCAGTCACAGAATAACAAGATAAACCTCCGTCTGGCTCCTTTTAACCCACAGCCACCCCGCGGCGCGTTGTTCATTTATCTTTCACGCCCCTCTGATAACTTTTTCCTCCGCTCTCTCGCGCTCATTATTCGATGCTTCCGTGCGGAAGCCGGGGTCCCGTTCGAAACTCCGGGATAACCTGTCGCACCATAAATTTACGAGCTTCCTCGTTTGGCCAACGATTCTTCATTTTTCACTGAATAATTCCTCCGGGACGGCAGTCGAACAGTATTGTTATCTTATTTTAATATGATTTCGGCGCAAGGTTCGGTCACTTTAAACATAAAATTCAAAAATTCGTTTTGCAACTATTCACTTGTCTATAAAATATAGAGTTTCCGACGTTTCGGTCCGGATTTGGACCTTTATCAAGGAAAGATATACGTATAAGAATATTGCGTGAAATATTAAATTTATTAGTCGGCACGTTCAAATAGTAACGTCCGACACTTGAGTCGGTTGGAAGATGACTGAAGTAAATACAGTAATTCGTCGTTAGTGTCACGTTTTTACCATGCGTTATAATCACGCTCACTATCCCCACCATTTCATGGCATCCTTCAGTCGAGAGTGAGAGAATCCGATATATGCGTGACAGAACAAAAGAGACGACGCGAAGTTGTCGTCGGCACGAAATAGTATCCGCATCGCGTTAGTATCACGCTGCCAGCCCCGATCGTCGTGATTCTAACGAGGCATTACTGTACCGGGCAAACGACAAGCATTCAGAAGGTGAAAACAAAGGCAAGGCTAAAAACAGACCGTTGGATAATATGTATGAACATTCAAATTTCGAAGCAATACCGCTTATAAAACCAACTTGATTGCTAATATGTCATATGTCATGACGTTTTTTAATTTTTTTTAGGTGTTAGATAGCAACATAATTTTACATAACTTTTAAGATATGTAAGACATAAGTATGATCATAATTGCAGAATTAATAGAGAATATTATTTTCATAGAGGGTCGTCCCCGACAGGGTGTTTCGCCGTATGCCCGCTCTATTCCCCGCGAAAGGGGATTTGCGTGGAATTGTGCAGCCGCAAGTAGAACAAGAAAGTTATAGTCAGACCGAAGGAAACTTTCGCCGGAGGTCGTAACTCGTTCGATCCACTTTGCCCCTTGTAAAATAGTATCGTCCACGGCTACAGCCTCCGATTGTTTCCATAACCAACCCCCGCCGTCGACGCTGCCGAGAGAAAATTTCTACCCCCTCTTCGCAAGCCTGTTCGTTGTTACGTGCTCGCGTTTCGAATGAACCGACTCCCACTCGATTAGCCGCTGAAATCTGACTCCGCGAGACGTCGCAAGAATATTCCAAGTGAACTCCGTTCCCCTCGCCTGCTGATCACGGCGAGAGGGGCCGCTGGGGCTCGAGGAGCCTAATTGCCATTCAACCCCTAATTCGATCGATCTGTTTGCCGGCTCCGAGAGTTGCTCGGGGAAAAAGCACCGCGCTAATCTTATTAGCCGGCCGGTGGCAAGAACGGCACGAAAGTTGGAAACCGCTTATCTCGGTTCCGCGGCCGTATCACTTTTCTATCGCTTCATCCCCTGGCTAACGCGACGCCCGAGTTGCTGGCAACTTCTCAAACTCTCTGCGAGTGGCACCTGTGGTCAAGCTCTCGTGACACTCGCAAGCGAAACCGATCGATCGCCTCATGGTATACCAGCTTTTACCGCTGCTTTTCATGGCAGCTGATATTTCCAAGTGACCGCCAACGGTCACCTTCTCGCGCGCTGATAAATCACCCGAAATCTAGCCGTCCACTCTGTCCAACATTCGTACCGCCGCGGCTCTCGAAAGCGGTCGCTTCGGAATCCGGGTCATTTGAAAGTTCCACGCGTCCGCGGGCCTCCCCTTTCGCTGCGCCCCTTCCGTCGCGATTCCGCGACCCCCGCACAGTCGCCGGAGGTGAGCGGCGCAAGTTTCTCGGCTATCGATGTCCATCCAGCACCGCGCGTCAAGCAACAACCTGGCTAACCGTCCAAAGCCTCCTCGAGAAGCCTACCAGCGTCGAATTCCACGACTCCAAACTTCGCCCCCCCCCCCCCCCCCCCGTTGCTTCGTTCAAGTGGCTCACGGCGAAATCTCGTCCTTAACCTAGCTAGTTAATTCAGCACCTTCACCTTTGCGTGATGCTATCGACTCGCTCCGGTCTGGCGAAATGGGGAATTCCGTGTTTCAGCTGGCTCCGCGAGGGGAGGAGAAGGGATCGCGATGAAATCTATGCAACCCGGCAGGGACATTGCTTCCGCTATAAAAATCTGAAAATAAACGGTAAAAGGAAAAACGAGGAACGTGAATTTTTCGTGGTTTCGCGATTTATAGAATATTTCCTTTGCGGCAACTGGGACTGCAAAGGACGTTGCAGCTGGGAACGAAAGGTAGTCTGGAAGCAGAATAGCTTGCGAACCTGTGGCCGGGCGTTATTGAAATCGACGTGGATATTATTATTATTAAATGTCTTTATTGCACCATTACAATTAAATTAAATTAAATTACAATGGCGAGTAGGCGAGGTTCGGCATTAAGGCGGTATACCCGTTTGAATCCTCGGAAAATGTATACATTTTGTGGGTTTTTTTACAAGTCAACGGTTTGATGCAGATTTCCCGTTTTTTTTTTTACCGTCTTTACATAGTATTATGAACTACTAAAAAAAAATTTCAGTTAAAAAACTATTGTTTTTGGGAAGTTATGCATACACATCCGAAAGTCTTTCGATTTTAGACGGCTAAACGGTGGCCCTAAAAACTCGCGCTACGTTCAACCAATTCACTTCCAATTTTGCATGCAGAATCATAATAAGATTCCATATCGTCCAACGAAGGCTTTTTTTATTCCGACTCCCCGTTTATTATTTATAAAGAAAAAAGGTGGATTTTTCTCTTAGAAAAATTTAACTTTACCTTTGATCCCTCACCATTTCTTCATTTTTCAAAATTTTCAAAATCGGCTACGTTGGACGATGTGGAATCTTATTATGATTCTGCGTGCAAAATTGGAAGTGAATTGGTTGAACGTAGCGCGAGTTTTTAGGGCCACCGTTTAGCCGTCTAAAATCGAACGACTTTCGGATGTGTATGCATAACTTCCCAAAAACAATAGTTCTTTAACTGAAACTTTTTTTTTTTAGTAGTTCATAATACTATGTAAAGATAGTAAAAAAACGGGAAATCTGTATCAAACCGTTGACTTGTAAAAAATCCACAAAATGTATACATTTTCCGAGGGTTCAAACGGGTATACCCCCTTAACTGCTGCTCTACAACCTAACCTAAAAAGCCGTTGGGAGGTAAGCAAAATGAAAGAAAGAAAGGAAAAGAAAAGAAAATAAAATAAAATACAATAGGAAATTACATAACAAAACCGATATATTGACGCCGATGGAAAACGCGGTACTTGCCGTCGCGTTGAAGAGGAGCCAAAGGAACACTCTTACGGGGAAGAAGAAGTCTTCGTGCAGAATCCCGCCCCGTTGGCTAATTACTGTAATTGGACGAGAGCTTCCGTATGAATTAGATTACTCGAAATATTACGCGTGTGTCCCAGATCGGGGCGCTGCGGAAGGGTGTGGGTGGCGGTGTGGCGTCTCGGTGTCTGCTGTTCTAGATACCGTCTGCCCCGTTCACCTCCGAGGGCGCATCCTTCTTCGATCGAGATCCCCCCGTGGAATCGCGACCGAACGAAAATTCATTACTCGCCTCGTCACCCTTTGTCGTCTCAGGCTCCTTGGTATCCTTTCATCCCTTAGTATACTCGCTTAACGATACCTCTGGTACGACTCTATTGCGTAGATTTAAGTTTTCGACGTTGCATCAGAGCCCAGACAGCACACAGACATCTGAAAGACAATCTTTTATTTATTTATTAATATCAGACGGGGTTAACCCCACTAATAAACCCAACAAAAACTAATATAGTACTGTACAGAACGCGAACCATAAGACAAAAGCGAATACAAAATTGCACGATAATAACATCAAACAAGAGGTGTACCACTAGGATGAGTGAATCCAGGAGATAACTGACCGTTTAAAAGTCTCTACAGAGGAACCAAAAAAGTTGATATGGTCAGCCACCTCATTGCCTCGCGTACAAAGCCTAGAAATAAGGTCGCGCATAAGCATCTTAAAGACGTCTGGAGTCAGACGTTCCAGACGTCTGTAAGACGTTTTCACGTCTTATACAAGTCTTCGGCACGTCTTATGTCACGAATCAAGACGTCTTACAGACATCTTTGAGATGTCTTTTCTCAGACGTTTTAAAGACGTCTTTATCAGGTCCAAGTTCAGAGAAAAAAATTTGACGCTGACGAGAGGACAGAGTAGAATATTATTGACCGTCTGTGGATCATATTGGAAGGTTGCACAATAAAATTGAAAAGTTGCGCGATAATATTGAAAAATTGTACAACATATTGTGCGAATGAAAATCTTTAGGTTTATTACAGTTATAGGCCGAAAACTGTGTGATATCCACTACAGTATTGTCTCGTTAAGCAGCCCCTGGACGCTCAATATATTGTGCAATATTCAATATTGTACAATATTATTGACCGTGTGGGGCACACAGAAAAAATATTGCACAATAATATTGAACGTGTGGGGCACAAAGAAAAAATATTGCACAATAATATTGAACGTGTGGGGCACACAGAAAAAATATTGCACAATAATATTGACCGTGTGGGGCACACAGAAAAAATATTGCACAATAATATTGAACGTGTGAGGCACACAGAAAAAATATTGCACAATATAATGTCGTTGTAATGTCTCTTTGCCCTCTTTGCCTTTGGTTAGTCTGTTCTGTTTCTGTGTCTCCTGTAATTCACTAACCTGACTTCTTTCAAGCCATGGTTAGGTTATTATTTTACTATTTTATATTAAGCCTAGGTTAGTTTGTTCCGTCTTCCTTTTTCTTACATTAAGTTTCTTCTCTGTATTTTCGTAAATAGGTTAAGTTACCGTCTTAGGTTAAGTTGTAAAACAGTCCCAGACTGAACTTCGCCTGTGCTTTTGTCGATGTTTATCTTCCGTTTATGTCCTCTGTTATATTGTGCAATAAAAGACGTTTAATAATAATATCGCACAATAATATTGAACGTGTGGGGCACACAGAAAAAATATTGTACAATAATAATAATAATAATAATAATAATTTGTCTTTATTCATCACAAAGTCACATGAATTAAGAGATAAAAGGGCGAGGTTCAGCATAACTGCTGATTTGCAACCTAACCCCAAAGCAGGGCGACAGTTGTAAATATTATAACTAAAATTAGCTATATAAAACAGAATAGCGAGAAAAACAAGCATGGGAAGGACAAGAGACAAGGGGAGCTACATATAGTGGACAGGGATAAAGGAACGGGCAGCACATTTAAAAGCAGGAACAGAAGACAAAGAACGAATTTCCAGAGGAAGAGAATTATAATAGAAGCAGGATAAGTAGGAGAAAGATGCCATAAAATATATTGCACAATAATATTGAACGTCTACAGGCCGCTTCCCAGATAGCACACCTCGTCTTAGAGACGTCTAGTTTATGTCTATTTTAGGTCTGAACGTCTTGATTTGTAACAAGACGTCTTTAATACGCCTTTTCTACGTCTTTAAGACTTTACCAGACGTTGTGCTATCTGGGTTTAGGAGTGTACCAGCTACTTTGGAGGCCCAGGTATTCGGAGTGGAATGATCTCCGAGATGATTAGGGTACCTGGGGTACTCGAGCGACAGCGTTTACCCTTGAACCTCGGAGGATACCTGAAGAATGGCAACCGCAGAGGGATAGAGGGGGGACAGAGGCTAAGTGGAAAGGAATCGCGGACTCGGAATGGGACAGGCTAAGCCACGTGACATACTCTATAGCGTTTCGTGCCGCAACGCCCCGTATTGATCGGACGAGAACATCAGCTGTACGGGTTGGCGGTAGCGTTTACTCGGCCTGCCGGTCTGACTAGCACTGGCCACAGCCACTGTCACTGCCGATCGCCCCTTCGATCCTGCCTCTGCAAAATTCATCCAGGCATTGTCCCAGTTCCTATCGCTTTGGTTAAAGCGAAACGTGCTCCTGGCTTCTAGGGGTTGCTACGTATCCTAACTTTACAGCCGCGATCGTTACAGTTTCGTATCACCGACGAATCTAGCAAATTGCAATTTCACGCGCGTCAGTAACTGAGGCGTAAATTAGTGAGAATTGAGTACGCAACGGGACCCGTCGAATCTTTCGGGGAATTCAAGCTGCGAATAGGAAGTATCGATTCACGGGGGGGGATGTCCGGAAATATTCCCCCGTTTTTATCGCGCGGGGGGTGTTTCTGGAAACACTCGAGGGGCCAGGATTTATCGGGCACCTCCCGCGAGAAATAAGCGGCTCGATCGAGTGCCGATGAGAAGAGAGAGAGGAAGAGTGGAAAGCGATTAATAAGCGACGGTCTATAGGCAAAGAATACTGTTTCCAGCGTCGCGTCGGGCCAGCCGTTTCGCTCTTAAACGGATTGCTACACCGGTAACCCGATTATTACCACCGAGGCTTTTCTCATCGAGATTACCCGCTAATCCGCGACCACCCGCCAGGGATTAATTCAATTCCACCCCGCGATAATGGAGGATATTGAAAACCACTAGTCGATCTCGTTCGATCCGCCGATACCGTCGCCCCCTTTGCAATGAAAGGAGCCGAGGCGCGCCAGCTTTCCTTACCCGAATGTGAAATGGGCCGGGAAAGGTCCGATTTAAAGGGACACGCGATATGTTTCTTGAAAAGGGGCGAGCTCCCGTTTGTGCCGAATATTTCGGGGATACTGTAGCTTTGCGCACGGTTGATCGAGCAGTCAAATTGAAAATCAAGCCGCCCCAGTGGCCGGGCAAACGCCCGAGGCGCGATCCGATGAAATAATCTGGCACGGATTCAATGGATCGGCTCTCGCTTGAAAAATCGTCGCGATATCCGGTGAATTAGGGACGCCAGTGGATATTGGACTGCGCGGTATCCCCACGAGAATATTTAACGACTTTCCGCGAGCGGAGGCTGGGTGTCAGCTCGCTGGTAAATATTTGCTGCAATTTTAAATGACAACGGTGGCCATCAGTGACGCACTCGGGATTTAATCTTGGGGACAGGAGAGTTGAACGGAGAAAAATAGTTGGCGTGGTTACTATTAGGTGCTTTTTGAGAAGCACGAGAATTTTAGGTCAGGAACGATTGAAATCTAACGTCAAGCTTATTTCGAGTTATGGGTGAAAATGGACCTTGCATCCGAGTGTAATGAAGCCTCCCGACATCCATAGAGCTAATTTCCACAAAGCTGCGCGTAACTGCGCTTCGTTGATATCGATCAGTCGAGGGTAGTGGTGGAGAATTATCGATGGTACTTACGATAGTTATCGATGGTTCTCACTATCGAAATTTTTAATAATATTACAAATTAAATTTGGGATTCTGATTATTTTTTAATTGACTAACCTACGATTTTCAATACCGATAATTATCGATAGTGAAAATAAGCCATCTATACTTTTCGATAGAGCAAAAATAAGCCATCTATAGTTTTCGATAGTGAAAATAAGCCATCTATAGTTTTCGATAGAGCAAAAATAAGCCATCTATAGTTTTCGATAGTGAAAATAAGCCATCTATAGTTTTCGATAGTGAAAATAAGCCATCTATAGTTTTCGATAGTGAAAATAAGCCATCTATAGTTTTCGATAGTGAAAATAAGCCATCTATAGTTTTCGATAATGAAAATAAGCCATCTATAGTTTTCGATAGAGCAAAAATAGGCCATCTATAGTTTTCGATAGTGAAAATAAGCCATCTATAGTTTTCGATAGAGCAAAAATAAGCCATCTATAGTTTTCGATAGTGAAAATAAGCCATCTATAGTTTTCGATAGTGAAAATAAGCCATCTATAGTTTTCGATAATGAAAATAAGCCATCTATAGTTTTCGATAGAGCAAAAATAGGCCATCTATAGTTTTCGATAGTGAAAATAAGCCATCTATAGTTTTCGATAGAGCAAAAATAAGCCATCTATAGTTTTCGATAGTGAAAATAAGCCATCTATAGTTTTCGATAGTGAAACTAAGCCATCTATAGTTTTCGATAGTGAAAATAAGCCATCTATAGTTTTCGATAGTGAAAATAAGCCATCTATAGTTTTCGATAGAGCAAAAATAAGCCATCTATAGTTTTCGATAGTGAAAATAAGCCATCTATAGTTTTCGATAGTGAAAATAAGCCATCTATAGTTTTCGATAGTGAAAATAAGCCATCTATAGTTTTCGATAGTGAAAATAAGCCATCTATAGTTTTCGATAGAGCAAAAATAAGCCATCTATAGTTTTCGATAGTGAAAATAAGCCATCTATAGTTTTCGATAGTGAAAATAAGCCACCTATAGTTATCGATAGTGAAAATAAGCCATCTATAGTTTTCGATAGAGCAAAAATAAGCCATCTATAGTTTTCGATAGTGAGAACCTATCGATAATTATCGGAAGTACCATCGATAGTTCTCCACCACTAGTCGAGGGGCACAACTGGTTGACTCCCGATCAGTCGACTCTGTGCAACACGTTTCGGAAATTCCTCGGCGCGAAACAGCCCGAGGCAGGCTTGAAGAGGCCAACTCGATCCCGTCTACGCGAGAAAACGAGGCGAGCTTGTGCAAGCAGCCTCGATCGCTTCCCCTCGAGCTGCGCGAACCGTGTGTGTCCCGTTAGGCCTAGGGCCACGCTGCTCCCCGAACAGACCGGATGAATTATTCGCGTTCGGGACACTGAGTCGCGCAGAAGTTCAGCTGACAGCTAAATGGCACGATTGAGACTCTCCAGCGCGCTGTGGGGTTTCAAAGATTGCACGGGATGCGAAAAAAAATTGGGGGCACGCGTTACGCGCAGACTCAAATTGGGGAGCTCGCACGAAAAGAGTAGATTTTAAAAGAAATTGCTTTAGTCCTTTAATTGCCTACTTCAAGACGCAAGGCGCATTTGTGGTTAGAGTTACCCAGAGTTTGGTGTATGTAATTCGAAAAAAATTTCTTCCAATAAAAGATCGAATAAATTTGTGCCAATAAATTCTGCTTCGAATAATATTCTTGAAAATTAAATCTTGGGGGTTTATTCGTTACTCGAAACAAAATCCGCTCAACTCTGGAGTTAACGCATTTGCAAGTATCTCGCCTCGAGACTGGCTGTTAGTTTTAGGCGATGGATCCTCGAATGTGTTGTTTTTTCGAAGATCCAACAGCGTACGTGACAAAATCCACGTCGAGCAGCTTTTCCTTACTCCTTCCACAAACATTTTCACTGGCAGGTGTGCGAGAAGCCTCGAAAATTCATTCCCCTCGAAAGATTTAGGAGAACTGAATCCATGGCTCGGAGCAGAATCGAGTTTCTAACTCAGGGTGCAATTGAATTTATACATTCTTCGAAGGGCGGACCCCCTTTGCCGCAGAACAATCATTGGTGGTAGGATCCGGGGTAAAGTTGGCGGAGGAAGTTTTGTCTTTGAAGAGTTTAAATCAGGTTGCGGGGACAATTGAAACAGCCCGCACAATATCCCTGTTTCGCGGTCGTTAACAAAGTAAAACCGGAGCTTCTTATCTTGCTCGGTTTTCCCGTGGCTCGTTTTACACGCGGCTTGGCGGGCTAATTAAGGCTGTTCTTAAATTCACCAACGATGGAATCCAGTTAGCTGCAGCTGCAACGGGTGACCGTTTAATTCCAGCCCCTTATATGCAGTAACTCTTCTCCGATCCACGAGGCGTGCTCTAATCGAGCAGCCTGCAACGAGGCTGTGCAATTAGGGAGCCCCCGATTGAATCGTCGAGAAGTTGCTTGGATTGCTCCACGCTTCTCAGAAGGGGTGATAAATTTGGGGAGAAAATAGAGTCCGTCGCGAACGTCTGGGCTACTTTGAAGTAGGAGGACAAGTAATTAACTCTTTCATTCCCTTCGTGGTATAGAATTTCACAGTGAACTGCTACCCGACATGAAAATTCAGAATTGGGGAGTTGACAATTTTTTTTTTTTGTTTAAAACTGTTCATTATGAGAAAATATACTTGTAAAAAAATTTTAATTTTTGCTACACCTCTAGCATGAAAAAAATGTAATTTTTATTTGAAATAAAAAAATTGCCGCGAAAATGCATGGTCACGTGACCATTTGTGACGTCAACGTGCAGTAAACAAAGAAAGTTGTGGTTAGGGAAAGTAAGGAGTGAATTTTTCTCGCAAAAATAATGGCTAATGAAAATTATTACCTATACTGTGCTGTTCCCTGTTGTGAGGACACTTCAATACGTACGCCTAAGAAGTTATTTATTTGCGTATCATAATTTCATTTCATCGAAGTTATATTAGATTGTGTGTGAGATATTGGTATTTGATTAACGAACTTCTCTTCCATTGCCAATAATATACTTTCACTACTTTCCGTACCAAAGAAATCGAGTAGAAAGTACTCGTAAACGATATTTTTTAATATAACCTTGTATGTTTACTGCACAATGACGTCACGCGCCGTGATTGGCGTTTCAGATCACATAAATTACAGCTTAAAAACGTCAATTTTATTTATTCAATTTTGCTAAAACTAATAAGTGTTTTATTAAAATTTCTATCATTTTCGGCTTTTCATTAATAAATCTATAGATTTAACTACTTTCCTCTTTTTTTTTCAAACACTGGCAACACCCCAATTGACTCTTCTCTAAACTAAACCATGAAATAGTTTCAAAGTTCATCTGCTCGATAATTTCTTCAGTAACCTCGCAATTAATTTTCTTCCACATTTAGTGCTCCCTATAACTGAATTTCCAGAAATTCTGGAGCTGCCTCCTCCCCTCGATCGCCGACTTATTTTCACCAAAGAAAATTCACGTCGCCCGAAATTTTCCGTCACAAGCATCCTTAACGAGTTCCCTTCCCCCTATCAACCAGCCAACACACTTCAAGACACTCGAGACCTCCACATTTCCTTTACACGAGCTGCCCAGCGAACTCGCCACGGACTCCGCGACAGATCCTCGAGGAACCGTGGGCAAAAGACTCGTGGGAAGTTGAAGGGCCGGCGAAGGAGCAAAGAAACGCTCCTCGACGTCGCGTTGGCGAGAAGATACTCGTCGGAACGACGTGCTTGAAGCGCGCTAGCGCGAAACTAGCTCGCCTCCTAAACCCTCTACTCGCTCACGCTTTCACGTCCGGCGAGCACGGCAACGCGAGTTGCCGGCGAGTTGCTTTCCCGGGGATGCAACGTCCGCCGACAATGGAGAAAGTAAGGGAGAGTTGGTGGCCAGGCCGCTTCAGTGTTCCCCGATTCCGCTGATCCTCGGGGATGAGGCTAATGGCAAAGAGAACGACAAAATCGCTTTGAGATTCGGATCGGAGGGGGACGCTGCCTTTGGTCGCCGAGGGAGGGTGGATATAGGCGCAGAAATCGAGTAAAAGGTGGTGGATCAAAGGTGTAGATCCACAGGTCTTTGAAGGGCGACCTTTCACCCTTCTTTTAATAGGCCACTCGCCCCAGAGGCGACGTATCCGTGTGCGCCGAACACTTGCAGCCGTTTGTGTCAACCCCCTCGAGCCACAGAAGGGGAGGAAGTTTGAAGGGAATATCTGACGCCCGATGGAGATTGATCGCGCATGATAAAGTGTTACTTTTCGTCGCCTCCTAATGGCTGATTCTCGACAGCCTAGAACAAGGGGTGGGGTTAATTTTCGAATAAATTAATTTCAATCCCACCCCAATCGCAGGATTCGGAACGTTCTATGATCACGCGCGACACGACCGACCGCGAAATAAACGGGAAAGCGTCGCTTGCTGTGATTGATAACTCCTTGGTGGTTGCTCGTGAAGATGGAGCGGTATCCAACTTGCCGAATAGACGAATGAAAACGTATTTGGTGTCTTATCAATCAATCCGCCGGCCACCTTGACCCTCGTCTCTGTACACAGCAGGCGAGATCGACTCCCTCCGCGGGCGACGCCTACAAAAATTCCAATCGAACTTTCCCTGGAACTCGTGGCTCGAGGCAGATCGAAATAAGGGTGTTGGATTGATCGGAGACCCATTGTTGGGAAATCTAATCGGATAAGAAGCTGGTCGGTAGCGCTGAATTTCGAGGTACGGAATTGTGGCTTGTGTAAAGGGAAACTGTGGCCGGGTAAGTTTCAACGTTTGACTAGGGAGGTCTAGCTGGTTGCCACTATTGGACTTTAGGGTCAAAGTGTTGGAAACTCGCGGGGACAATCGCGAGACCCGCGACTCCGCTAATTACTTATCGGAGAACGACGAGGACAAACGACCCGAGAGCTCGATTTTCGGGCTCTCGCGAGGATTCCCTCGTGAGGGATTAAACGGAACTCTGTCTTGCATCGAGCCACGGCCCCGAAGAGATTAAGCTAAGAATATCGAGCCGCTAATTAGAATTCTTCGACACTCCGCTGGAAGCTAACTTCGTATTCCAACTTGCAACTCGAAGTTTGAGGAATTAGGGGTGGGTGCTTGGACTCGAGTCCTCCGCGCTCGCGTGAATTATTTTTAGAAAATTTCTGAACCTGATCTTGATTCTTGAATCTACCCAACCAGGGTCGGGGCCAGATATATTGGCCGGTGAGTTTCGGGAGGAGTATTCTTCTATTCTCAACGTTTTCTGACTCGCTCTCGCCTTGCCAGAAAAAGAGTGATCCAGAAGTGGTGGGGATAGCGCCAAGCTCTTAACGTGTAGGCCAACCCGAGCTCTTAGCGGAGAAATACATATCTACATCGTTCTTCTATTCTCAACGTTTTCTAACTCGCTCTCACCTTGCCAGAAAAAGAGTGAGCCAGAAGTGGTGGGGATAGCGCCAAGCTCTTAACGTGTAGGCCAAACCGAGCTCTTAGCGGAGAAATACTTATCTACATCGTTCTTCTATTCTCAACGTTTTCTAACTCGCTCTCACCTTGCCAGAAAAAGAGTGAGCCAGAAGTGGTGGGGATGGCGCCAAGCTCTTGACGTGTAGGCCAAACCGAGCTCTTAGCGTAGAAATACATACATCAGAATAGGTGTGCGTTGTGAGGAGTATTCTTCTATTCTCAACGTTTTCTGACTCGCTCTCGCCTTGCCAGAAAAGGAGTGAACTAGAAGTGGTGGGGATAGCGGCAAGCTCTTAACGTGTAGGCCAAACCGAGTTCTTAGCGTAAAAATACATACATCAGAATAGGTGTGCGTTAACTGCGAAAACGAATTCACCGGCCAACATATCTGGCCCCAACCTTAGGAACGAGCTTCTCACTTAGACAGCTTCTCAAATACACGCGTCTGTATAGCTCTCTCTCTCTCTCTCTCTCTCTCTCTCTCTCTCTCTCTCTCATGGAAAGTAACTCGAATCGCCCGGACGGGTTTACAGTTTAATTATCACAGTACAGCAGCCATCTGGACTTGTAACATTCAATAGCCGTTTCTTATATATAGGTTTTCGTACGCTGAACACGAATCCGCAACCCGTTTGACGCCATCACTCTCAGTTTTTCAAAATCGAATTTCTCAAAAACTGAAGGTGATGGCGACAAACGGTTTCCGGATTTGTTGTCAGGCCACGAAAACCTATAAGAAACGGCTATTGAATGTTAGGGTAAACGCACCAGTAAATGAACAGTTAAGACTAATGAATGAACACTATTATAAAATTATGTTTGCAGCGCGAATGATTCCACGTGCTGCAAAAATTCTTTGGATATTCAGCAAGAAATGAAAAGAAGTCTCTAATTAATTAGTTGCTTACTTTAATAACTTATTTAACTCATTTTAATAAAAAATGTTCATTCACTGGTACGTGTTCATTTACTGGTACATCCACCCTACAAGTCGGAAAAAAAAGTCAAAATTTGTTGTACTGTGTTATTCATAGGCGAGCTCACTCCCCCTCGGGGGGGTGAGAGGCATTTGTAATCAGGACACGGGGGTGTCGTCGGAACGGCGCGGATTTCGCTTGCACGCGTGTTTATACGTGCCCCCCGCCCTGATATCGCTGGGAATACTAATAACGGAAAACGTGCTTTCTGTTTCAGATGACATAGAATGGGTTGGGTGGCGCTAGGGCGGTGTGCGGGTGGTGGCGGCCGCCTCTCGTCCGTCCTCTCGCTGTCTCTCACCTCCCTCGCAAGCTCCCTCATCTTCACCATCCTCTGTATCCTCACACTTGCCCTCACTCTTGTCACCCTCGTGCGTGCAGAGGACATGTACGTATTAATCAAGCACTATCATCCAGAATTTTCTACTTCGATCCGTCCCCGTCTTACCTTCCCGATGCTCGTTTACGCCGCCTCAAAGTGGCAGAGGAGATGCTCGTTTCAACGGCATGATAGGGTTGATGCACCGTTTGTGGCCACTTTAAGATATTGTACCAGTTTTGGCCACTTCTTAAAAAATATAATATTTTTCAGTGTAAACAATAAATGTAACAGAAAATATTTATCATGTGAAATTCTCCACAGAATAATGATCTGCAAGCCATTTAAAAATAAGATAATTATGCACATGGCCAGAAACAGTGCAATGGCCACAAACGGCACTTCTACCCTAATTGCGTCGCCTCCGAGGGAAACGAATGGCAGCGCATCGAGAAGGGAAGACGACGCGACACTAGAGTAGAATACCTTTTCTGCTTGCGTGATAGGGATCGAGGAAGCGACATTATAGCGTCACGATAGTACCATGATAACAGTAGTGGAGGTGATACTCGACCCAGCGGTCACGGCGGTTGCAAATTCCTCCTTTTGCATGGAATAGAGAATCGCCATTAATGTCGCCTCGTTTCACGACTCCGAAGGCTCTTTATTGTATACTTGTTTCTGCGTTCGATATAATACTGCGCGAACGTTCGCGCGATATTAGTCGGGACACTGGTCAAACGGAGGAACCTCTCGTTCGCCTCTTGTTATCTTTCCTGCCGGCGAGATCTCTTTGCTGTCGGCCGAACGCAATTAATTGGCTGCGCGAGATCAGTTTTAAAAGAGAGCGTGCCACCGGCTTAGAAAACTAAAAGAGAAATTATTAATGTTTCTCGAAATCGGCGACTAGAAGTATAAAATAAAAATAAATAGACAAAAATAAAGTAGGGGAGACCGGGGCTACAAGTTCCGAGGGGTAAGTTGTTCCGACAGTTCTATCTTCAAAATGAAAAGGAGCGTTGTACTTTAAATTATTTTTTCCGTGTAAGTTGATCAGGCCACTCTGTGGAAAAAATAATTTAAAGTAGGGTGGATGTACCAGTAAATGAACACGTACCAGTGAATGAACATTTTTTATTAAAATGAGTAAAATAAGTTATTAAAGTAAGCAACTAATTAAATAGAGACTTCTTTTCATTTCTTGCTTCATATCCAAACAATTTTTGCATCACATAGAATCAATCGCGCTGCAAACATAATTTTACAATAGTGTTCATTCATTAACCTTAACTGTTCATTTACTGGTGCGTTTACCCTACAACGCTCTTTTTGATTTTGAAGATAGAACGATCGGAACAACTTACCCGCGGAATTTTTAGCCCCGGTCTCCCCTAATATAGGTAAAATATAAAAAAATCTTGATGTCAACGTTATTCAGAAAGTTTGCCAGTTCCAATGATGTCGAGCATATTAAACATAGGATCAAGCAATCGCGTTGTAAAATTGATGATGTTGCCTAGCATAATCCGTGTTAAGGAGACGCGGGCCCGATTAGCCAATCGATCGCGTCTCGATCGTAACCATAAACTCAGCCGCGTTAATAACATCGAAGACACAGTGGCGCGGTGTAACGATCGCCACGTGGCTGACAGAAACTACTGCCATGCACCGAAGCTGAACGGGAGCCAAGTTTATAATAGCGATAACAAGCTCGGTGATCGGGGGACTGTCGAAGGGGGATTGGTCGATTAATCGAACGCCTCCGTTCGACCGGCGTGCCGCATGGTTCAATTGCATCACGTTCGTACACGTTTAGCCCGAGTAGAGTAAGTTTGGGTATCCTAGTGATCGTGATCTAGCCACGATCGAAGCAGCAGACGTTACCGATTAGCGACTTACAGAACAACTCAGCGACGCTCCAAGGTAGAACCGTTTAGACAGCTGCGTACTGATTCACCCAGCCGATCCGTAGCTCGTTCGAGGCTTTTATGGTCGATCGTTAAACGGTTACCGACCAGTTACAAACACCGAGGGGGACGTTGAACACGTAACGCGACGCAGACCGATCTTGGTGCACCTCGAAGGTCGATTTCGAAGCACTTTTGCTTGCCGGCTCGCTAACGATACAGGAACATCTCCTCGGGAATAACAGAGGACACTGAAAATTGGCCAATGATGTGCTAAAAATTTCCCGTAAATAGACAATTCGTTCGTCACGATGGTTAGAGGAGTTCGCTGGTCGAGAGCCACGGAGGATTTAACCAGAAAGGAGCTAATTGGCGGAGCGACCTTCGGGGTCGCCAAATAGGACCCGGGTGACAGTGGCCGCGTAAAGCCCGAGGCGAATGACAGGGAGAAAAGTGGATCCTTGTCGCGCGGACGCTGAGGAAGGGAAGTGAGATGGGGGATGATAAAGAGAAGGAAGAGTCGAGACACGAACCGGTGGTGGCTCCGGGGCTAGCTACAGTGCGTTGTGTTGCAGCTTCGAGGAGGGCAAGTCGGACAAGGAGATCCTGGACAACCTGCTGCTGTCGACCCGTTACGACAAGCGGCTTCTGCCCCCGGTCCAAGGTACACTGAGGCCCCCGCCCCACACCCGCCAAGACGACTACACCCCTGACCACCTCGTACCCAATGACCCCGACCATCCAGAGCACCTCGAACACCACCGGCACCGCTACCACCACACAGCACCACACAACCACAGCTCACTGCTCACCCCTCGTCAAAAGGGTACTCTATGTCTATATCGAAACGAGTCCATCTCACGTGCATCCACGCTGTGCTAGCTCGGCACCAGAACCCGGAACGTGCGAGACGGATCAGGGCAGCTGATCCTCTGTCGCGTTACCTCGGTTATCTGAAAGCTCGCGTGTCTGGGGATGGAGGACGCTTCGGCAGAGCGGAGTACGGTAGCTGGAAGACGCGCAGCTGGCTTGTAAACTCCGTGGAGCATTGTTACGAAAGAAGTGAAAGAAATAGGAGAACGGGAGAGGCACTCGTCATTCACACTGTTTCTACCACGACCGAAAGGTGTCTTTTGACACCTTCGCGTTTGAATGCAAGGAATTACTAAAACTGTCGGGGTTTCGTAATTATCAATTAAATATAGATAATTTGAGGATTTATTGTTACATCGATGCGTATTTTTTAATCAGAGAATGACAAACTTAGGAATAATTTTAAATTAAAATTTGAAAGGTGTCTTTGGACTCCTCTTGGTAGAAATAGTGTTAATTTAATTCAGGGTTTTCTGCTGAATCTTTTCCAGCTACTATACACGTTGGGTGTGAAAGATGTCTCTGGCGAGAAAAGGTCCCCGAGCCGGGAATTTAAATAATTATGAAAACTGGGGGATATGTAGAGGATGTATAGGTATGTATAACACATTTTTTTGTAGCCCGAATTCACTCAAAATTACTTCTTTTAAACAGCACTACCATTTGGTGAAAATGATACGCGAGTTACAACACAAAATCGGAAAATAGCCGGATTTTCGGGGGTGAATTCCACCCCCTTAGAGTGAATTTGGACAACAGAAGAATTGCGTAATACGTACTTATATATCCTCCACACATCCCCAAAGTTTCATAATGTTTTAAATCCGTCGGCCCGGGGGATCATTCCTTGCGAGTAATGCGGCGGAGAGAAGAATGGAATTCTTCAGATTACGAGGCATGATCGGACCTGAGAGAACGTAGTGAAAGGCGGGCGAGAACGGTAGGAATCCAGGCGGGGTGAAATGGAAATGAAGACGAATGGACGGAGGAAAGGGTGCAAGCGCGGAGGGAGAAAATGAAAGTCGGGCCCCCGTGGTAACGAAGGGAGTAACGAGGCCGATTCTGGAGAGCCGTCTGACCAATGCCGGTCCTCTATCACTAGCCTCGAGGCGTCCCCACCCGACGGCTGTTTACCTCGACCGTACTCACTTGGAAATCCAATTCTGCCCTGCAATAAATTTCCAGTGGCTCGTGCAGGGACCGCAGTAGCAGAGCCGGATTTACCATTTCAGGGGCCCTAGGCTGAATATTCGGGGGGCCCTCGGTTAAATATAGAAAATAAAATAACGCTGATTTGATTTTTTTTTATCATAATAGGTACTCGTATAATCTAAATTAGAATTTAATTTCAAAATTAACATTGAATATCAAAACTAAATATAACGTTAACCCTCGGCAAGATTTTTTGATAAATTTTTCGAAGAAAAAATTTAGAATCAGGGGTCCCCAGCTAAACGGGGCCCTAGGCTTCAGTCTTGTTAGCCTAAGCAGGGGCGGATTAAGCTTTTTGGGGCCCGGGGCTGAATATTCGGGGGGCCCTCGGTTAAATATAGAAAATAAAATAACGCTGATTTAATTTCTTTTTCTCATAATACTCGTGTAATCTAAATAAGAATTTAGTTTCAAAATTAAAAATATAATATTAACCCTCGGCAAGATTTCTTGATAAATTTTTCGAAGAAAAAATTTAGAATGCGGGGCCCCCAGCTAAACGGGGCCCTAGGCTTCAGTCTTGTTAGCCTAAGCAGGGGCGGATTAAGCTTTTTGGGGCCCGGGGCTGAATATTCGGGGGGCCCTCGGTTAAATATAGAAAATAAAATAACGCTGATTTAATTTCTTTTTCTCATAATACTCGTGTAATCTAAATAAGAATTTAGTTTCAAAATTAAAAATATAATATTAACCCTCGGCAAGATTTCTTGATAAATTTTTCGAAGAAAAAATTTAGAATGCGGGGCCCCCAGCTAAACGGGGCCCTAGGCTTCAGTCTTGTTAGCCTAAGCAGGGGCGGATTAAGCTTTTTGGGGCCCGGGGCTGAATATTCGGGGGGCCCTCGGTTAAATATAGAAAATAAAATAACGCTGATTTAATTTCTTTTTCTCATAATACTCGTGTAATCTAAATGAGAATTTAATTTCAAAATTAAAAATATAATATTAACCCTCGGCAAGATTTCTTGATAAATTTTTCGAAGAAAAAATTTAGAATCAGGGGTCCCCAGCTAAACGGGGCCCTAGGCTTCAGTCTTGTTAGCCTAAGCAGGGGCGGATTAAGCTTTTTGGGGCCCGGGGCTGAATATTCGGGGGGCCCTCGGTTAAATATAGAAAATAAAATAACGCTGATTTAATTTCTTTTTCTCATAATACTCGTGTAATCTAAATAAGAATTTAGTTTCAAAATTAAAAATATAATATTAACCCTCGGCAAGATTTTTTGATAAATTTTTCGAAGAAAAAATTTAGAATGCGGGGCCCCCATCTAAACGGGGCCCTAGGCTTCAGCCTTGATAGCCTAAGGGGTAAATCCAGCACTGAATCTCAGGTCTCTACATATCTACCAAGCTAGTTTTCCCTACCAGTTTTTCCACACTATCGCCTGGGAGGGAAAAGCATTCCTAGTAGGGCGCTAGTTGCACCAAGGGAAAAACTAACTAGTGCCCCACTTTTTCCCCACTTGTATTTCTACTAGGGTCAGTTTTCACCGGTTGTTCTCAAGATCCCCACCCCCCTCCCCCTCCCAGTATCCACCATCGTTGCGAAGAGAGAATCGGGAGAGAATCCATTAAACCCCTCGCGATTCCCGAGCACGTCGATCGCCGTCTCCGTCGCTGATTCCTCCATTCGGGCCAACGAGCCTCCTAATTACGCCGCCCGATTGTCTGCATCGTCCTCGAGGTACGACGTCGGACGCGCGGATCGAAACGACCCGCGGGTTGGCAAATAAAAAGGGGGGTGGTCCGGTGTCTAGTGGCCAGTGACGTCACGGGGGGATGTTTTGCGTCACGCTTTGCAAGAAATTCGACGCCAGTCGTGGCCTACATTCGTTCGAACGCGAATTCTGCTCGGCGATCCGCTCCCTCCGTGTTCAATGCAAATCTCTCCTACGGAATTCCCTTTCCACGCCGGCATTATCTCCGCCTTTTTCACCCGGAAAGCTCGGCGATCCACGCGCCGGAGGATCGCCGAACATGCGAGAAAATACGGCGCAGTTGCGCTGAAACACTGGGAGAGTAAAAAAAAAATAGGAGAAACGGTGGGAAAAATGGCCCCGCTCGATTCGTTCGCGTAAAAGCAATATTTATAGGCGTCCGAAAGCGGGTCGAGGACGGGATTTTCTTTCTCCGCGCGGCACGTATGAACGGCAATCGTGACGCCAGACCGGATCAAAGCCGTTTTCGCCAGCCTGTTTGCGCCTCGATGTTCGTTGTTGATCAAGCACTGTCCCGCTGGAAATTCTTTCGCATTGGTAGTCTCTTATTAGAGGGAAGAGAGCCAGTCAGACGGTTGCCCAAGCTCGGCTAGTGGCGCTTCGTTCGGGGAACCTTTAATGCCGGGTTTACACCAAGGCGAACACGAACAAAAACATTGTTCGCGAACGTTTTCCTCTGTTCTTGTCGCGTTCACACCGCCGCAAACAGAACGAAACATTCACATACTATTCATAAGCTGAGTTTTGTTCATGTTTGCGGCGGAGTGAACACCACTAGAACAGACGAAAACGTTGGCGAACACTGTTTTTGTTCGTGTTCGCCTTGGTGTAAACCCGGCATAAGGGGTTAGGCCACCTTGGACGGAGCAAAATTGCAGTCATTTTCGGAATTTTTTTTTAGGAAGATAGTGAAATGAACAGGAAGATTAATACGAAGCCTCTTATTATACAACTCTCGCCAGAAAAAATCGTATTTTTTGTTCTTACAAAATGGCAGCGGTAGAACCGCGATACGCAAGTTTTTGAAGAACTACGTTTTCCACGGTGTTCAATCTCACGGCTATACCGTTTGACTTACAAGAAAAAACCAAAAAGATTTATTTTCTGAATGCCTAAAACTATGGAAGTACGTAGGGAAATCGAGAAATATTAATTTGTCACGAAATGGTGAACGTGGGGAGAAAAAGTGCATTTTTTTTTATAAAAATGTGAGAAGCCTACGGTCTAGGCCCCTGTTTGTCTCCCGGCCACCGAAATATCGGTATTATGCATGTGACCCGATCAACAGGGCGATGAGTATTGCGAATCGACAATATACAGTAATACCTCGTTAGAATCACGACGATCGGGGCTGGCAGCGTGATACTAACGCGATGCGGATACTATTTCGTGCCGACGACAACTTCGCGTCGTCTCTTTTGTTCTGTCTCGCATATATCGGATTCTCTCACTCTCGACTGAAGGATGCCATGAAATGGTGGGGATAGTGAGCGTGATTATAACGCATGGTAAAAACGTGACACTAACGAGGAATTACTGTAGTAGTATTGACCCTTTCGTGGGGTCCTTTAACTCGGTTAGGTCGAAATTGTATAGATCTGTTAATAACCAGTATGACACAACTTAGTCTTGTCCATTGAAATGTTATTAAACTACTATTACTTTGTATTTATCACTGCTAAGTTTCAGCTCAGACTCTGTATATCTCTCTTATGCTCACTTGTATACCATGGGATCTTCCCGTTTAATAAATAATAATAATAATAATAATAATAAAAGTGTCGATTGCAAAGAATATGTTCAAGATATCGCAAAACCGCTACGTACTTCCATAGTTTTAGGCATGCAGAAAATAAATCTTTTTGGTTTTTTGTTCTAAGTCAAACGGTATAGCCGTGAGAGTGAACACCGTGGAAAACGTCACCTCTAATTAATATATCGGGATTAATAATCACCCCTAAGAGCAAAAAATACGATTTTTCTGACGAGAGTTGTATAATAACAGACTTCATATTAAACTTCCTGTTTATTTCATTATCTTTCAAAAAAAATGCCGAAAATGACTGCAATTTTGCTCCGTCCAAGGTGGCCTAACCCCTTAACCTTGGACGGGCTTTGCAGAGGGAAGCTTCTATCGAGCTCGATGCCCGCGATAAACAGCCAGCTAGTAGCTCGCAGCAGAGATACACTCGTTGCAGGTAATTAGTAGCCCCGCGGCACGCCTCGTTTCCGTTTCGAGCGCTCTTCGCCCTCCTCTAGACACCCGTCGACCGAACTTCTTCTGGAAAAATCCCCGCGGCCCGAGTTCCGCGCGAAACGATCCTCCCCTCGGTGAGCTTGCAGCGAGGCCTTCGGAATTTATATAAAATACGAAATTTTTGTAAACTTACGAATCACAAACTTCGAATTGTAAACCGCGGATCTGCGTTAAGCCTAAAGGGATTTAGTGAGTTTAATTTCGGAAGCAAATAACCCTAGCCGCTATCCTTGGCTCGCGACAAACGGAGAGTTCCGAGGATTATTTCGCCCGTCGAGAGGGTTGGAAATAACGCTTCCATCGCGGCGATAAATAATGGCAGGCTCGAGTAATCGGGAGTAACGAGCGATACCACTCCACCCACACCCCCTCGGCCCTCGAACGGTCGATTTATCGATTCGCTCTTGTGCCGACGAAATTGTCTTTCCACTCATTTCCAACATCGCTGGCCGCGTTTACAGAGGCTCGGGATTGTTGTTGGACCCGTGATCGTGGCTGCCTAAAAGCTCGCCCGGCCCTTATTAGACCGACGAGTGGGAAGTTCGATTAGCGGATTAACGGCTCGCCGGCTTCAAACCGTCTGCGAAAACACTTTTCCGGCCCTCGTGACTCTGGAGGGGCCCCGAATTCGATTACACGGGGACGCAAGCGGAGTTCTCGCGGTGGGAAGGTTTGCGTGGGCTTGAAAGGGGCGAGGCTCTTCTTCCATTCTCCCATAATCACTGTTCGTACAACACAGCAAGGGGTTGCGAGGGAACCCCTTGGAGAAACCGGCAGCTAATAACAATGGCAACGGGAACGCGTGTTTGTTACACCAGCGATTCACGTAGCTAAATGCCGGGAAGTCGTGAGAATCGCTCGACACGTGTAACGAGGAAATCGTTTGAAGCGGTTTCCCGGCGGTGGCGCAAAGTGCTCGGCCCGTGCGCGACCTTTCACCCTTTCGAGGGAAGAAGGCTGGCGAGCACAAAAGCCACCGCTTCCCCTTTGTATCGGGTGGAAACGATGCCTCGGGGTGCCGGCGGGCCGTCGTTTGTTCCGCCAGCGAATATAAAGAAAGCACAAGACTGCGCGATGGTGACGAGCCTCGAGCGCCGGGGGTGGCAACCACGCATATATACATCCACCCCGTGCATTTCTCCGGGTCGGATATCCTCAATTGCAACTGGGAGATCGTCGATTGCTTGTTCCCTGGCAAGGAGACTCCCTTTTCTCTCCCTCCCCTCCCGGGTCACCAGCGAGCAGAAAGGAATCTTTAAAGAAGCCGGATCGAGAACAGAGGAAAGCGAAGGAAGCTGCCAGAGGGGTGTGCGGAGGGTGTAGCGTAGCGGGGAAAGTTAACGAACTTGGAGCAGAGCTAGATGATGAAGCCACGCGTCCTGGGGAATATGGAGATGAAATCAGAGCGCGTGGAGAGGGCGAAGAGGGGCGAAAATGAACGGACTCCGGGGAATGGAGGACCGCGTGCTACGGCTGCATGGAAGCTGCATTATTCAGGGCCCGCCGGGACCAGTACACGTCGCTGGGCTTCCTGATTCTTTCGCAAAGTAACCCGGATGCTGCGCGAGGCTTTCGACGTTCCTCCTCTCGCTTCTGGCTCGCTTTTCTTTCTAATTGGATGTGTAGACAGGTCCGAGGCGGCTCGATCTTAATCCTCAGCGGGGGCCATGAGTTACGGCGACCTACTTTTAATCTCCTACCTCGCAACTTGCTTATGATCAATCTTCCGAAAGAACCCGCGCCTGCCGAGGATTAAAGGCGGGCTGAGGGTTCCCAGGGGGCAGGTATCCCCGAAGGAAGCACGGACGTCCGGCGTGGATGGCTCCGCGGACCACCCCTAGGTCGCCAGCCAACGGGTTAATTGGAAATCTATCGACGCGCCTTTATAGTTTGCCGAGGCGGGCCGAGGGATGTTTGCGCGGGAAAATCAACAGCGAAAATATTTGTGCTTGGATCGGGCGGGTGGGCGACGGTTTCCCCCCAATCGATTCCCCAGATCCGAGGGTGCTCGGGCGTTCTCGATGGGAAATGGCACCGCGTCGCGGTATACAAGGCCGGTAGGAACGGATGAGACGTGGGCAAGAGAGTTGGTGGCTGTCACAGAAATATATCTCTACACACCGAGACTCTCACGATATTTACAAGCAACCCCACCCACAGTTCCCCTCTCGTCACACTTCATCCCTCCCCCTCGCCGTTGCGACGGGGATTAACGAATTCGCGACGAGATCGCGAGGGAAGGAAGAGTGTGCTCAGGCAGAACGATAAGTACACAACGACGAGATTCAGACGGGTAACAAGCGTTGAAATGTCGCCGAGGAGGCTGAATAGGGAGCGAAGACACCATTGTCCGACTCTGTTCCGTCCCTCGTTTGTCCCTCCGCCCGTCGAATAGGCGGTGAGGGCGAAAGGGGGGCCCCGGGATCGAGCAAGCCGGAGCGAACAGTCGTTAGTCGGGCAGCGACACGAGAAAGGATGAGACGTGGGCAAGGGTTGTTGG
The DNA here is from genome assembly GCA_960531205.1 of Andrena bicolor. Classification (NCBI taxonomy): domain Eukaryota; kingdom Metazoa; phylum Arthropoda; class Insecta; order Hymenoptera; family Andrenidae; genus Andrena; species Andrena bicolor. The sequence continues at coordinate 1,933,978 of OY482666.1, forward strand.
GTGTTGCAGATGCGGATTTTTGCTGCGGAATGCGATGGCCTGGTGACGCGACCGGCCCGTCCAACCGGTCGTCGACCTCCTCTAACGACCCCAAGTACCAGTACAACAACCAGAACAATAACCACTACACGCCGCGTCAACACCTTCGCACCCACCTTCGCGGTCCGTCCCTGCGCTTCTACTTCTCTCGTAACCACGTCTAGAGAAATATAACTAACAAGTGTCACGACCACCCCCACCAATCAACCGAACATACCAACCAACCCATTCAGCCCCCCCGTTGGTTCGAGTACCACGCCCGATCGTTCGGTGCTCGTCACATCCGCCCTTTCTGGTTCGTTAGGCACCCGGGGACTTTACGTTGCAGTTGACATTTCTGCGCATTAGCCCGCCGGAAGTCACGGAGGGGATGACGAGCGTCCGGGTCCGAAAGAGTCGAAAGGGCCGGTGTCTCGAGCCACGGGGAATTCAATGCTGAATGGGTTGTCCGTGGAAGTTTTTGCGCGAGGGTTTGTAGGTCGATCGATTTTCGAACGGGGAGTAGAATTTTCCCCTCGACGTGTATTCGCGGCGGCGAACGAAGAGGGACGAGCGGGCAGAGGGTGGAGGTGCTATTTTCGAAGCTGCCCCGTGCTCCTCGTTTTGAGATCGGATCGACGCCGTCGAGGACGATATCGTCGCTCGGCGAAAGCCTTCGCTCGCTTGATCGATCCCGACGAACACACGTACACGCACACGCTCGGGATAATTAATGGGAAGACACTGGGCCACGCGACGCCCACCGTAAGGAGACACACGCTCACATCCCTCGCGAGAATTCCCCTCCGATCATGAAGCTTCTCGAAAACATCCCCGCGACCCTCCGGGGACGTTCTCGTGTCATGGGGGCGTAAAATCGTCGCCGATCGTCAGGATAATGCGCGCGACATTCTTACCGATCTGGCTCCGGGGTTCGTGACTGATGCTTTCGCTGATTAACGCCCGTTTATCCGCGTAATAACGCAGCGACCCTTAACAACGCCGCTGGCTACGTGCCAGCGTGCTCGCGAGTCGATAACGCGTATCGATCTCTCCTCACAGTTTTTCTTCCATTTTCTTTTCGAGCGCGCTGGTATCCGCCGCGGCGATCTCTTGTGAGACAGATCGCGCGGAGGAACGCCTCGCGAGGAGAAATCGAGGAACGCCTTGCCTTCCCTGTTTCTCGAGGCTGAGAAATCCTAGGCACGATATTCTCGAAAGCGGGTACGCATCACTTTCCATCCTGCTCCCGTCTTCCCACTCTCTGACACTCCAGCGCGACAGACACTCGTTTCTTGTGTACTCTCTCTCTCTCTGTGTTAGCTGAATGCGTTGCCAGTCGGGGCTTGGGACTCGAAGCTTGGATCAGTCGTGGTTTTCATTTATCAATCCTTTATGGAACGTACAGGAGCGTTGTTACCATTTCGATGGCGGCTCGTTTGCAAATTCCCCGAGTGTTCATTGGCTTTTGGGGATCATTTGGAAAGCTTTGAGTGGGGTAGATCGATCGGCGATGACTGTCTAATAGAATCGAGTTGTTGGGGGAATATTGGCGGGGAGTAATGGGAAGCGGTGATATGGAAATTCTGTTTGCCACGATGCGAGGATGCCTTGGAGCTGGCGGTGGCTGGTCCTCGAGTCCCGGCCTCGACCTCAAGCTTGACACTCTGATAAGAATACGAGTATTAGTCGCAGCATGTGCACAGCATGGCGCTACCTAGGCTTCCGCAGTAACGGCATCGGCTTGCGCAAACGTAGACGAGAATTGACACACGTTTGAACGCCGCAACCGTTTCTTATCGAGGGCGATCTTACGCTCCAGGATCGAGCACGATCGATCCCTGGCCCGGGAAGGTCGTCTTCCCTCCAATCGAACAGACGAGGGAGCCACGCTAATCCACGTGAATAATTGCCTGTCGAACACCCGACGAATGTCAAGTCGAAAAGGCGAAAACGTCAATCCGGCCACGATGCATTTTTAAGGGATGCACTTTCGAATTAGCGTGCCCCGCTCGCGAGAGACCTCCTCGATCAAGCCTACAATTTCAATCGCATGCTGTGTTTCAGGAACCTTGACCGTGAACGTGAGCGTGCTGTTGCTAAGTCTGGCCTCCCCCGACGAGTCCAGTTTGGTAATTGTCATTTCCCCTCGTTAAAGTAGCTCCGTAGGGGTGGGAACGCGCGATAATCGAGTCAATCGACCGTGTCAAGGGACTTCGGTTCAGACACTCTTGTCTCTCAATGTGCCTCTGCGAGCTATAGTGACTTAGGTGTGAAGTCCCTCAGCGGGGTCTTACCCGACACCCTGCTGGGTACTGGCCGGTAAACGTGCCCCTCTACTACCTCTTGCAGGACTGTATTTAGAGAAGACCAGGACAAAATCGGGGTCCTAAGGCCCTAGGGCCCTAGTTTTGTCCTGGTCTTCTCTAAACACAGTCTTGCAAGAGATAGTAGGGGGCACGTTTAGCGGCCAGTACCCAGCAGGGTGTCGGGTAAGACCCCGCTGAGGGACTCAAACCTAAGTCACCATAGCTCGGAGAGGCACTATACCGAGCAATGATGAGGTACAGAAATGGACGAAGGATATTTTCAAACTCGATACTAGGCTTTATAGTGCCTATACGAGCTGTAGTGACTTAGGTGTGAAGTCCCTCAGTGGGGTCTTACCCGCTAAACGTGCCCCCCTAATACCTCTTGCAGGACTGTATTTAGAGAAGACGAGGACAAAATCGGGGCCCTAAGGCCCTAAGGCTTTAGTCTCAGGCCTGGTCTTCTCTATATACAGTCCTGCAAGAGGTAGTAGGGGGGCACGTTTAGCGGCCAGTACCCAGCAGGATGTCGGGTAAGACCCCGTTGAGGGACTTCACACCTAAGTCACTATAGCTCGTGTAGGCACTATACCTGTCACCTTGCCATCGTTAATCTAGCTTTCAAGCCCAATTCCGGAATACAAATTTCAACACAAACATCTCTCCAGTGGAACTATCTTATTTCACTGACCGTGAAAACTTTGAACCCTCTTTTCGCCAAGCTGCGCGGCTTGTTTCCCCTTTGCCTCACTATTGCTCGGACAACTAGCCACGGCCTAGCGCCAAATGTTTCTAAACAGTCCAACCACCGATCGTTCCCTTGGTCTGATCGCTAGAAATACGAGGTGGAGTTCCTGCTACAGCAACAGTGGTACGACCCGCGGCTGCGTTACAGCAATCGGTCGCAGTACGAGTTCTTAAACGCGATCCACCACTACGACGATATCTGGCTGCCTGACACGTACTTCATCATGCACGGGGACTTCAAGGATCCGCTCATACCCGTTCACTTCGCCCTGCGGATATACCGCAACGGCACGGTCAACTACCTGATGAGGTACTAACCGCCGTCGCCCTCCCCACCCCATCTGGCTTTCGATCATTCGGAACCTGGATGGCCAAGTGAATCCTATTATCAGCGGCGGAGGCTTCGCCGCCCGTGTAAGCCGTGTTTGCGCGATCGTTTAAACGCCCGATAGCTAGTCGATGAACGGTAATGCGAGCGCTCGCCATGAAACCTGACGAGGCTCCGCGGCTTATACGGGCTGGAAGTCCCCCGCCGGCCGGTATTCATTGGACGCTGGTGTTTATCGCATCTTTATCGATCGATAAGACGCGCCTGTTATTGGTGTTTTGCTTAAACCGGATTTCCGTTTGATCTTGCAGGCGTCACCTCATCCTATCCTGCCAGGGTAGACTTAATATCTTCCCCTTCGATGACCCACTGTGTTCATTCGCTATCGAGAGCAGTAAGTGGACCCACCAGTTTCGTATTCCCCTCGTTAGTCGCCCTTTATCGTCCGCTCGCGCCTTGCACGGTGTATTCTAATAAATGGGGCTCGTTTCGGGGATGGTTTTCGAGCCTGATGAATATGATTAAACGGAAGCAGTAGGTTGCTGGTTAAGGAATGTCTAGCTACTCGTAGAACTTTTAGTCACAATCGTTTTAGGTTTTAGGTCACAGGTTTTGAGGGGGCAGCCTGGTGTAAGTAGCTGAAAATCGAGGCATTTTTCGGGATTATTTTTAAAGAAACTAGTTAACGCGTTGAATGCCGTGGTTGATACTTGAAAAAGAAGTTCACTTTTTTCAACGAAATTTTGCCTTAAATGTGCAAAACTAGTTATTTATTTAAACAATATCATTATACCAATAACTAAGTTCTGTGAAGAAAATATATTCACAAATATCCGTGCACAAGGCGAAGTCGATTGGTTAAATATTTTCGGAGTTACGTTATCCGGCAATTCTAGTGCTTCGTAGCAACACCGGCTATATCCACTTTAATTTTTCGAATTTCGTTTTGCGGCTTTGGGAACATATTATCGTGATGTTCAACTACTGATTTATGCAAAAAATCGCTTTCTTCGCCCCGCTACACCAGGCTACCCGCTTAAACGAGACAAATCCTAAGACCAGTCGTGAAAGGAACATTTTTGACTTATTTGAAAATCGAAGATTTTATTATTTTCTGTCATTATTAAGGTTCTTGCAAGATATTATTATTGAAGACCAATAAACACACTTCCTATGAATGGACCTGTGTTTTAAATACCTATCAGGATATTGTCAGAAATGGACGGTAAATAAAATTGTCCGTTTGAAAGTAATACACCCTGTGTAGCTACAAATCGCCCCGAGTCAGATGCCCCGCGCGCTACCGTTAATATCGTTCACAGATGTGCTCTGACGTTCTTCTTGTTCCCCAGTATCGTACGAGCAGACGGCGATCACGTACGTGTGGAAGAACGACGAGGGTACCTTGCGGAAGAGCCCGAGCCTGACGTCCCTGAACGCGTACCTCATTAAAAACCAGACAATCACGTGCCCGATCAAAGTAAGCTGGCGAGGTGAGTCACCCGAATCCAAATCTATCTCCCATCGGGAACCGAGGAGGACAGTGTGACAGCAGGGAACCACCGTGGAACGACGATCGAGAACGTTCCCTCCAGTCGCTATCGCACCTTTTCGCTGTTACTTAACATCCCCCCGTCCACCCCATCTGAGAAATATGCACGCGGATGCTCTCGATCCTCGACCAAACTGTCAGAACTGTACCGCGACGATTCCAGTGCCGCATAGCAACCGTTTAAGTCCACTTGAAACGCGATCGAGGCGAGCCAGGCTGATAACAGCTACCGTCCGGAACTCCGCCACTTTCTGCTCGCTGTCAGCTCCGTTCTGTACGATCTTTTAACTTGCATCCCTCCAGAGACACGCTTCTGTACTATCGCAAACTGCACCGTGCACAAACAGTTGGCCACGCCGGGAACGACTTCGTCGCTTATTACACGCACCCGACTCGAGCCCGCGAACTTGTCTGCGATATCGTTGACTCGACCACTGGATCCTCTCGCCGGGAGACTGGGCCACGTTCGAGCGGTAGATATAGTGCCTCTCCGAGCTATAGTGACTTAGGTGTCAAGTCCCTCGGCGGGGTCTTACCCGACACCCTGCTGGGTACTGGCCGCTAAACGTGCCCCTCTACTACCTCTTTCAGGACTGTGTTTAGAGAAGACCTGAACAAAATCGGGGCCCTAAGACCCTAAGGCCCTAGTTCTGTCCTGGTCTTCTCTAAACACAATCCTGCAAGAGGTAGTAGGGGGGCATGTTTAGCGGCCAGTAAGGGAAAGGACCCAATTACTGATACCTGACCAATTACTGTCACCTTATTTTACTTTAAATAACGAATAAATAAACTATAGTATATAATTTATAGCATAGATTATAGGTTGAATTACATAATTCTTTTTGTGTATGACTTTACAACGTTTATTTATTTGTTATTTTAAGTAAAATAGCTTAAGGTGACAGTAATTGGTCAGGTGTCAGTAATTGGGTCCTTTAGCCTACCCAGCAGGGTGTCGGGTAAGACCCCGCTGTGGGACTTCACAGCTAAGTCACTATAGCTCGCAGAGGCACTATACCGTCGGAGCTTTTTCGCGCAGCCGGCAGCTACCTTGTATATACAGAAGTAGCACCGAGCAGAGGGTGAAGAATTTCGCTAGGATTTCGAGCACGATGTTGCACAGCTAAGTATGCTTGACGCGTCGGGTTCAGCGTCGCGCGCGACGTACCCTAATTGCACGGGGAATCTGAGGGAGAATAGGCAACTCGAACGTGGCGCGGTCTCCTGCATTCCGACGCTAGCCCGAGGAGCTCTGCCAGTGAACAGGCGGCGAAAGAGTTTTCCTTACCGAAGCGTAAGATTCTAGCTTCCGTACCGAAGCGAGAAAGCTCCAGTTGGGCTAGGTGTCGGGCAAAGGGCGCAGTACCTGTTGGCAGATCGATGCACCTGAGGCGCTGCATCCCTTGAACCTACTATTCCTGGAGAAACCCCACCATCGTTTCCACGGACAACGCCGCCGGATCAATAAATCCGGCCGGTAGCGTCGAAAAAGGAATCCTCCTAATTTCGCATCGCGCCTTGCCCACGTTCCGCTTCCTCCTCGTCGAGCCTATTCACCCGCGATCCCTCCCGCATTGTCCGCTCACACCGTCCATCCCCCTGGATCACTGCGAGTCCCTTCGAGATAAACGCGTGGGGGACGAAATCTCAGGGGGCGGCCCCGAGATCTTTGCTTCCTCCGCCGGGACCCACCGACCGCTGCCCTGCTTTCTCTTCTATTCTTCTGTTCCGCCGATCGCAACGACAAGCTTCGACTCCACCCTTATTCCTTCTCTTTATTTACACGCCTGTTCGCGCAGCATTCACTCGGCAACGCGGCCCGAAGCGAAACACTGTCGCATTTCTGTTGCCAACTTTCTCTCCCCCGCCCCCGGTTCTCTGGCGTCTCTTAGCGTCGAAAGGTAAGTCGCAGACGCATGCCTTCCGATGCACATTAGCGTGTGAGGTATGATGCTTGATCCCTCTTCTGCACCGCAACCGCACCCTGTGGCACCCACGTTTAGAGTGTTCTCTTGGGGAAAAGAAATGGGGAGGGAGCGAGTCTCGATGCTCCCGCGGGATAAGCCGCGAGTAGAGTCGAGAGGGAAAGGCGGAACGAGCGTGTGCGCAAAGTGTGTTCGCCCTTTTCCGCGCGCGGACCGGAGAACGTGAGTCGATCAGTGGATCGAGCCAGACTCTGCATGCGACATAGCGGATCTATGAATCACCGAGAGCCTTCGTCTTTTCTTTACACCTTTTACTAGCTGGCGTAGATAACGTTTTGTACTCACACTTGTATTACGTCTATTTACATATATATATATACATATACCTCTTTACGTGTGGTGTGTGCGTATATACACGCACGCGTGTGCCTAGTTCAGTGTGCTCGGTTTAGCCAATCGACGCCAGTCACAGGCGTGCGTGTGTATATATAATAAATATCTCTAGATGATACGTACATAGCTCCTCTAGAAAATGCATATTGGCAACCTTGGTTCCTGTCTCGCTTATTAAACCGAGCCCGCCGTGGTTTGCTTTTGGGGTGAGGCGTTTTCAAACGGCACCGACTAACCACTCCGTTCCCCCAAAACCCAACCCGAACCCGTTGTTCCTCGGTCTCGTTGCGCGGCGATTCCTTCGTTCCGCCGGTCAAGGAACAACGGAGCCCCTGTCTCGCTTCGCTGGAACGTGTTAACCAGTCCGAGCCACGGATAAGACGTTCAGGTGCCACTTTCCTGCGCTATCAGTTTTAGCCGATCGCCTCGTAACCTTCGACTCGCTTCTGAGCTCTTTTTTGGAGAAGAAAAAAAAAGAAAAAGCTTGCGCAGCCGGTGGAGAGAGAGGCTTGAACGTTGTTTTTTTTTTAGCCGATAGCGAGCAGCTCCTCTCCCAGCTTTCTTTCGAGTTGAGAATATACCGCGTGACTCGCATCCGATTTGCCCGCGTGATACACCTTTTGTCTAACCATCCACGTGTTCCAACGGGGAGGCGGGAAATGGGGGAAGCCTCGCACCGCGGATCAGCCCAGCAAGCGATCCGCTCTTTCCACCGACCAGCCACTGAGGCGCCGAGAGATTTCAATGGCGATAGACGGGATATCCTTTACCCTGAAGGGACCAACCATGGCGGCGTGCGGGTAATGCTTGGTCTAGTTAGCCGAACGATTCAATCTCCTCTATGCCCGACCAGTTCACGCGAACGACCGATTCAAAGAGAGACGTACACGGTCGCACGGTAAGCCTGGAGGACGGATAGATCTTGCCAGCGAGTGGCGGGGCGCTTCTCTACTTAACACGCTCGGCGATTCTATCGACCCTTCCGCGACAGAGGGATGGAATTGGCGGTGTAACGCGGTGACAGTTGCGGTGTACGTGCTGGTTCCGCTCGACGAGGATCCTCTCGCCAGGCGAGATTTATCCGTTCCCCGTCGCGTCGCTGGCGAATCTGACAGGGGGAGAAGTAAGATGGGATGGAGAGGAGAGAAATAAAAGCAAAGCTATATAGAGAGTGGAAAGAAGAGAGGAAGGAAGATCGTGGGCTGTTCTGTTGCAGCTGACGGACAGATCATGGTCGACTACGAGGACGAGTTCGATGAATTTGGGGACTCAAAGTGCTCGCTGTGCCAGCGCAGGTTTGAGGAGCAAGGTAAAATCCTCCCCCACCTCGACACCACGAAACACCTCTCGGTATAACATGTCCCCCGCAACCGGAGAATGCGTAGAAAGGGTTTAGACGAGCCGTAGAAGGGTGGGAGAGACAGGACCAAGCTTACCAACTCGTGAGACAGGCCTAGTTTATCCCGGCCCCGATGCCTCCCGAATCGTCCTCTCGCCTTCTCGACGAGCAATCAAACAACCTGGGAACGTCGTTGCCGCCGGAGCGTTCCCGTTCGTCGTCGCACAGAAACGACGGGCGAGTTTGGGAAGCGTCGGGCCGAGAGTAGATCCGATGCCCCCGGGACCCGTGCCATCAACGACTCACGGTGCTTCCGCCATTCTGCGCGCGCCCTCGTCCGTCGCGGAGGGACAACTGAAGCCGGGGAGCCTCGTAGAAATTCTTGAATAGTTCGCAGAAATGGAAGAATGGTGGATCGTTGGCGCAGAGGGTTTTCAGGGCCATCTACCGTAATTCGCGACTCTGTCGAGCGATTAACCGGTTAGCTTGACAGGAGGCGCGAGGTTGCTCGGACGATTGGAACGGTGGCTGTTAGTCGCTCGACGGAAGGTCGTCCCATAGAACCTTAACGAAAGATTAGTACTCTGGACCGTATCTGTACGTCGTATTAGCGTTCACCTCACACGTCCCTGTCGACTACGAACGATCATTCGCGGTACTTGGTTCGGACCTTGGCGAACGTTTGTTCCGATCATTTGGCCTACGCTTCTCGCTTCTGCTTCATTATACTCCCATTGTTTCTTTTCGCCCGGTACCACGACGACGAGCGAACCGATCGTGCGATCCCATCGGATCGTCGAGGTTCCATCGACCAAGGCCCAGCTCTCCCTTGCACTTGCCCCACGTCACTTGTGTCCCCCCGCCACCGTCTTATTTATCAGCGAACGATCGAACGGGCTTGTTAACGTGTCACACGTAGACGGATTGTGGAGTACCGTGACCGTCGTAAATAACAGGGACACACAGTTTGCGTTCGTTAAGCTCTGCCGACCAGGCGGCTGCATCTTTGGATCAGAGGACCTCCTTTTATAAGCGTAGCTGCCCGTCCCTCCAGTTACAGATGCTCCTTCTTAACCCAGAAACATCCCCCAACCCCCCCTCAAGAAAACCACCCTTAGACGTTCACGCGTTAGTTATCTAGCTCGGCTTGAAACGCTTTCGCGAATGTGGAGCTTCATTGCGGAAAGTTGGCGACACACGACCGTGCCTCTCTGTCCCTTCTCTCTCTCTCTCTCTCTCTCTCTTTCTTTCTTTCTTTCATTTATCTCCTCTGACAAGCCGATTCCACGTGGCGGAGCCACGAAAAGATCGACTGCCGCCGCAGCGGCGTCACTCTCGAATCGTGACTCGCGAAACAGGACTCCGCTTGGGCCAGGCCCTTTCGAGGGAGCAAGAGAATGGGAGAGAGTCGGTAGCGTTTCGGTAGAGAGGGCGAGACCAGAGCCCTGCCCTTAGAACGGTCGCGATACCACGGAGCTGTTTAGACGGTTATATTTTCGCTCCCAGAGCGGGGAGAAGCGAAGTGCCCGCCCGCTTCAGAACCGAACCCGGTTCGTCTCTTGCGAAACGATGGTACCATTAATTACTAAGCTTTACCCGACGATATCGCCGCTAGCTCGCCGCGTGGACGAACGATGGAAACGCGACACTGATACCGGCTATTGTGATGGATAGGTAACTACAGCTGCCTGAAGGTGGATCTGATATTCACGCGAGATCGTGCCTTCTACTTCACCACGGTCTTCATCCCGGGCATCATCCTGGTGACCAGCTCCTTCATCACCTTCTGGCTCGAGTGGAACGCTGTGCCGGCGCGAGTGATGATCGGTGAGTCCCCTCTCTCTCGCACGATCTTCTCATCCTTGCCAATCTGTCGGAGGAGTTACTTAACCCTAGGATGCATGACTATGGCGTTCATCAGATTTACATACCGTTCTTTTTCTTAATTATTTTATTAATAAGCTTAAGAAGTCATTGTTACGTACATGAAATCGCAAGGAAGGAATACACAAAGCCCCATGAAATTATTTCATTATACAAGTGGGTGGGTGGGAGGTTAAATATTCGTGTGGGTATGAAATACCCACGTTATGCATCCTAGGGTTAAACGGGTAGTGGACTATTGGATACGTGAAATCGTTACTTTCTTTCACGCTAAATTACTTTGATAGGCACAGTGGCGGATTTAAGAAAAAAGGCCCAGGTGGCAAACGTTCCGAGGGCCCATTTCTTCGGCGAAATGAAAAGGTAGTTTACTAAAAACGGGCTTTGTGTAATAATACAGAAAAAAATGTAGTTTGTATAAAATCATAATTTCTTTTTTTAAGGATGAGGCCCTAGGGGGGCCTTCTGAGTAGGGCCCCTTTTCGGGAAAATGAATAGATAGTTTACTAAAAACAGGCACAGTGTAATAATACAGAAAAAAATATAATTTGGATAAAATCATGCTTTTTAAGGACGGGGCCTTGGGGGGCCTTCTGGGCAGGGGCCCAGGCGGCAACTGCTCATCGGCCACCCTGTTAAATCCGCCACTGGATAGGTACGAAATAATCGTTACTGTCGTGCGTTTGACAATCTATTGTGGGCACGTTTCCGAGTATTTACAACAACAAAAAATCGTCGAAATGTAGAAAATTGTAAAAAATTTCGTAGAAAAATATTTACGTTTATAATAAACAGCCGATTTTCAAGAAGCCTTTTTAAAAAATGGATTTGCGGTGAGCACTGCTATTCGGAACCAGATTATCGAAAATCAAAAATCGAAAAAGATTTCGTTAGGATATTAATATATCCGCTGACTAACGGAGGAAATTTCCGAAATATTAATTTAAAACAAAATGGCGGCTATTTACTGTTGCAACTCTGATTTTTGCTCGAAAAAATCAGGATTTCAACTTTAAATAGCAGCCATTTTATTTTATTTTAAATTAATACTATTTCGGAAATTCCCTCCGTTAATCAGAGGATACATTAATATACCAACAAAATCTATCTTGTTTCTTTGATTTTTAATAAAGTAAATATTTTTTAACGTATTTTTGCCACAAGTACCTACTTTAAAAAGAAAATTGTCCGGGGTGTTGAAAATTATCAAAGTTATTTAACACCAATTACATTCAGCGCTATAATTTCCGCAATTATTCGAACTTCCACGTGAAACTTTCTTCTAAATATTCACAAAAGACGACACTTTCAGAATTAATAATACTAAAAAAAAAAAACGATCTTTCAAGATTCCAATAGTCCTGTAGTCCAGAGATGGGCAAACTATTTATTTAAATAAAATTTCGAATAACGAATAAAAGTTAAAAAAAAAACTATTCACTCCTTTGATAACCCGAGTTAGCCTTATTCGACACATGGCGTGTAATTTTTTACCTTTTATTCGCCATTCGAAATAGTACTTAAATAAAAATTCTGCCCAACTCTGTCCTGTACCCCCAACATTTATGACTAGCTCCCAGAGATATCTGCGAATCTACGTCCGCGTCGCGAGTATAGAGGCAATAAGCAGAGACACGTGTCCCAGTGTAAAGAAGAAGCCTGCAGACGCCTGGAGAGTAGATCTGGGTGGTAGCAGGGGAGCTATACGCTTCATCCACGGCCCCCTTAACTTTTAACAAGGCCCGTCGTCCAAGGGGAGGAAATAATCTCGCGGGCGAGGGCCCTCGGAGAAATAACGGTGCGCGGGAGTCGTTGCATGCGAACAACAGCGCGGAAGAAGTTTGCATAAACTCCGTTGGGCTGGGGAGGGGATGGGCTGGAGACGCGCTCGACCCGAATGCGAGGGGACGTTGACGGAAACGGGGGACGATCTGTTCGCAGGCGTGACGACGATGCTCAACTTCTTCACGACGTCGAACGGCTTCCGGTCGACGCTGCCCGTCGTTTCGAATCTGACTGCCATGAACGTGTGGGACGGCGTGTGCATGTGCTTCATCTATGCCAGCCTCCTCGAGTTCGTCTGCGTCAACTACGTCGGCCGGAAGCGGCCGATGCACAACGTCGTCTATCGTCCCGGCGAGAACCCCGTCACCCAGGTACTTTTGCGACACCACGCCCCCGACACCGTGCTAATCGTTTCTCTATTTTCTCTATTCTCTGGCCCCCCTTACACACACCTGGCTATCTGTCTATACTCGTGTATCTTCATCCTCCCTCTGTTACCGTGCTCTATCCGGGCTCGCCACCCCCATTTTGTTCTTTCGTCTTCTCATTGTTCACGAGCCCGAGAGGCCCCGAGCGAGACACCACCCTCCGAGCCTCTCGAGACCGAGACCACCATCTTGAATTCTCGATTTTCTTTCACCCCCGTCCTGTGCCCGTTGCTCGTCGATTCCTCCTCGATTATTGCTCCCCCGATGCTGCTGTGGTTGTTGTCCTATTTATACTTTTCGTTCGATTTTTTCTTTTCTTCTATCGTTTACGTGTACTTTCACTTTACGTTCTCGCGGACGTCACCTTGGTTTATCGCTTATTCCGTTCTGTGGCCCACCGTGTCGTCTTCCGGCCCGTCTTTCTGTTCCCGTGACTTCTCTCAGAGTCCCCCACCCCAGTAACCATTTTCTTTCGCTCTGTTCTCTGTATCGATCTCACGCTTACGTTTCTCTTCACGCTGTACGACAAAGCTCTGCTCCCCAAGTTTCCATCCGAGTAGCGCGAGGCTAGTCGCGGGCGAGACAGACGGAGGAGTGCTCTTGCGATCGCCGATGATACAGGCACGAACCGGTTAGACGTGGAGCAAGGGTTATCTCCTCGACGATGCTCGGACCAGAGGGAGCATCCTTCGGACGGGTGTCGCGAGCAAAAGCAACGTGCTCGGGTTTACCAGCTTCTCTGTAAGGAAGGGGTCTATGCCGGGCAGGTTGCTTTTACCCGCGGCAAGCATTACACTCACAATAGCTGATCACAGTGTCTTTCATTCTACCGACACAGTATTTCGACAGAGAAGAACGGCGAGACACCTGTTTTGGGTGACGCTGAGGTCTCGCGTTCTCTTGTTCGTGCGCGAGGTAGAGGTGAGCAAACTTGTCGCGCGGAGCTGAGAGCAAATCTAGTCCAGCTGAAGCCATTCCGAGGAGAAAGGTTTGCCCACTTCTGTCCGGATATATATATATATATCTCCGCTAATGCATTTCTACTTCACCTGAAATCCCCGAACGCGTCGAGTGCGCGCCGAGTCTCGGCAAGGCACGATATCAGTCGCGGGAGAAGTAACGATCTCCTTTAGAGAACCGTCGCGCCGGCCAGGATGCTGTGTCGGAGGGAAGCGCGCGAGATCGTGGCGCAGAGAGTGCGTTTGGATCGCGCCCATTGTGGTCCTCGAACCTAAACCACCAGAGGCATCGAACGATCGCCTCGTTTTAGTGATCGACGCGCGTGGAGGGGCAGTACACGCGTCACTTCGAGTAATCGCTGACAAATCACCCTTCAGTTCTCTCTTCCCATCGCGCTCGCATCGTGCACGCGTTCGACTACCTCGTTTGTCGTGGACATTGCACAGACACGGTTTGGGTATGGTTTGTTACTAAACAGTCGCTGCATCCCTCGAGACTCTTACGCCTATGTCTGTATAGTTTCATTTTCTATTGTCTCTTTCCCCCTGAGGAGGGTCTCACGATTTCTTCCTTCCACGGTCTCGATCGAACGCCAGACGTTCGCGGGAGTCATGGTGGAGAACTATCGATGGTACTTACGATAGTTATCGATGCTTCTCTCTATCGAATACTATAGATGGCTTAGTTTCACTATCGATAATTATCGGTATTGAAAATCGTAGGTTAGTCAATTGAAAAATAATCAAAATCCCAAATTTAATTTGTAATATTATTACATCTCACTATCGAAAACTATAGATGGCTTATTTTCACTATCGGTAATTATCGGTATTGAAAATCGTAGGTTAGTCAATTGAAAAATAATCAGAATCCCAAATTTAATTTCTAATATTATTACATCTCACTATCGAAAACTGTAGATGGCTTATTTTCAGTATCGGTAATTATCGGTATTGAAAATCGTAGGTTAGTCAATTGAAAAATAATAATAGCTGAAATTCAGAATCCCAAATTTAATTTGTAATATTATTACATCTCACTATCGAAAACTATAGATGGCTTATTTTCACTATCGATAATTATCGGTATTGAAAATCGTAGGTTAGTCAATTGAAAAATAATCAGAATCCCAAATTTAATTTGTAATATTATTACATCTCACTATCGAAAACTATAGATGGCTTATTTTCACTATCGGTAATTATCGGTATTGAAAATCGTAGGTTAGTCAATTGAAAAATAATAATAGCTGAAATTCAGAATCCCAAATATAATTTGTAATATTATTATATCTCACTATCGAAAACTATAGATGGCTTATTTTCACTATCGATAATTATCGGTATTGAAAATCGTAGGTTAGTCAATTGAAAAATAATCAGAATCCCAAATTTAATTTCTAATATTATTACATCTCACTATCGAAAACTATAGATGGCCTATTTTCACTATTGATAATTATCGGTATTGAAAATCGTAGGTTAGTCAATTGAAAAGTAATCAGAATCCCAAATATAATTTGTAATATTATTACATCTCACTATCGAAAACTATAGATGGCCTATTTTCACTATCGATAATTATCGGTATTGAAAATCGTAGGTTAGTCAATTGAAAACTAATAACAGCTGAAATTCAGAATCCCAAATTTAATTTGTAATATTATTAGAAATTTCGATAGTGAAAACCATCGATAACTATCGCAAGTACCATCGATAGTTCTCCACCACTACGCGGGAGGACGTAGCTCGGGGGCACGAATCTTCTCGGGAGACCGAGGACTTAGGGACGCGGTTCCATGGCCGTTTCTTTGGAAAACACTCGACGGACCACCCCGAGAACTTGCCGTGCCCCCATCGGACTGGGCCGAGGCTGCAGTACTTGCATGTCTCCAGAAGTTTCACTCTCTGTTTGCCCCCCCCCCCCCCGTCTTTTTCTCTGTACGATCTTCTCTATTTTTTATCCTCACATGTCTCGTCACCCGAGCAACGACCATACCGATTTTTCTTTCTCCGGCGCCGTTTCACAGAAACCCTTCGATCTTCCCCGCGTGCCTGCGCGTCGCGATAACGGTCTGCTTAATGGCACTAGGCAGTCGCTCCTGTCTAAAGCGAAGCATTTCTGGTTCAATTAATTACACAGGAACAAATTGAAACTGAGACCTGCTCTTTGGCGTGAAGATTATTAATATTCTAAGCTTTAAAAAACATGTTTGAGAAGTCAAAAGTATGCATTATATAAGACGCTACAGATGGATAATTCAGGAGTTTTTTTTAAAAATGTTTCTTTTGTTTTGCAGTGATAATTGCAAAATCGATTCAAATGAAATTGGAGCATGTTCGCGGAATGTGTAACTTCGGACTGGAAGTAAATTGAAGTTAATGAAAACTCTTATTCTGTATGAAAAGAAACAGAAACCCCATTGATGAGGTCTTAGTTTCATTTCATAATGAATAAGAGCTTTCATTAACTTCAATTTAGGTCCGGTCCGAAACTACACATTCTGCGAACATGCTCCAATTTCATTTGAATCGATTGGAACCTCCGTTTTTGAGTTATCACTGCAAAACCAAAAGAAACGTTTTTAAGAAGCCTCTTTAATCACTGTAGCATCTGTAGCATCATATATAATGCATATTTTTTATTAAACCAACATGTTTCTTAAAGCTTATGATGTTAATAAACTTCATGCCAAAGAACACAAGTCTCAGTTTCAATTTGTTTCTTCGCACTCAATTGAAACAGAACTGCTTCATTTTAGACAAGAACGACTGCCTAGTACCCCGAAGGAGTACCGTCACGAAGATAGGCAAAAGATGATAGTAAAAATATTAATTTATGAACTTCTTCTTTAAGATCCAAAAATTTACCCTACCATTTTTGGCCTATAAAAATAAAAGTGGCGGCGTTGCTCCTGAAATATCTTACGCTCGAGAATCGTTAGTTTCAGTGTTCACATAGGTAGATCGGTAAATTACAGGCACGCGGTGGAATGAGCGCGATACCAACGACCGCGGGAACCGCGCCTCCTTCGGGATCGTCGGGAAGAAATTGCTGCTCCGCTGGCAGGAGACTGTTCACTGTGTTTTCTTGTGTTCCTTGCATGCACAACATCGCCGACAGAAGCTTGTCGTGAAAGCAGAAAGGCCCGACCATCCGAGGAGCTGTGCCCCCCAGCGATCGAATCCTCCCCGTCTAGCGGATGTAGGAGCGACAGAGCGAGGAGCCGCGATTTCTCGGGCCGCGCGATAAGCCACCCCGTTAGATTCGAGCGAGTCGATCGATCCAGCGGAATCACCCATTCGAGGTGTCGGCCTCCGACGCGGAAAGGGTTGGTTAGCTCGCGCGATCCAGCTCGGGGCGCGTGATTTCTCTCGCGAGAGGCGGAAGGGTGGGATTCGCGAACGGATTAGCGGGAGCTTGGAGGCTGTAACTTTCCCAACGGGGGGGAACAGTGTCTTTGGCGCGCGGGGGTGGGTCGAAGACGAGGGTGAGAATGGGGATATAACGAGGGAGAACCGCGGAGTAGATGCGAAAAGCCGAGAGGAACTGCTCGCCCTCCCCCTGTCCCCCCGCAAAAAAAAGAAAAGACAGAAAGAAAGAAACGCTGATGATGAGGGAAAGACAAACACGTTGTTACACACGCACACGATTAGTAAGAATTTGGTTGGTGGAAATGTTGGTGAGTAAGTCTCTTTGTTTGGTGTCTGTGATGTTGCAGCGGCTCCCAGCGGTGCTCAGCAGGATAGGGATTATATTGGCCAGCCCCTTGGTAAGACCCCCCATAGCATTAGGGCGCGGTCACGACTTCGCGCGTATAGCCGCGAAACCAACCCCCTGATCCACTGTTTTCAACACTCGCTCCGCGCCTTTTCTTTCGCTGTCCGCGAACAGAAGAGATGAGAGAAGGAGCCTCGGCTCTCGTTTCGCTGCGCCCGCGTCTTCTGTCTGTCTTCTCTTATTTTTCTTTTTTTTTTTTTTTCTCTCTCTCTCACTTGCCCACGTCGCCGGGAGGAAGGGAAGGAAGGGTCTGCACGTGCAAGGTCTTAACCGCGTCCTGACGAACCACACGGACCCACACACCCACACGTACACGCACACCCAGAATACGTACACATGCGACACGAACACTCTGTCGTTCCCTCGGTGCCGTTCGAGGGAACGAGGAGGAAACCTTTATCTTGTCTCTGGCCCTCCTTCGCTGGCGCATCTTATCGGGGCCCGGTTGTAGGGGATGTTCCCAGGGAAATTATCCGCGGGCTTGTCTGGTGTCAGCTTCCTCCCGCGGTTCCTTCTGTAAAGAAATTTAAGGGGAATCGAGCGGTGATCCGTTCATTTTCCGTTCCCCTTTGTCCGAGCTTCCGCGGTGTTCTCAACGTCCTCCGGATCTCTGGTCCCGCCGAATTGGGAGATTGAATTCCGGCCCACTGAAAAGGAACATCCCCCTCGGCCGCCCCGTCGAACCCTCCCCCACTGATTGTACTCTCCACGCCTGCGCTCGTACCATTTCTTTCTCTCTGACCTCTGTCCACCTGTACTTCTCTTCCCCTCTGTCTCTCTATCTCTCACTCTTTCTCTGCCCCCCCGGTAGACATAGTCTCTACTTCGGTACTCCTCGAACGGTGCATGACGTAGCGCATGTGTTGGCGAACGATGCAACTGCGTACACCACGGCGCAGCTCGTTGCCCAGGATTCAGCAGCAGAGTCGTCTCCATCTCCCCCTAACAGCGCTGCACAAGGAGCTGTTTGCGGCGCCTAGTGGCGAGCAACCCACCTGTCACGTTGCTAAGGTGGCGAACTGCAGTAGTGTATGTGCATTTGGTATGACTTGAACCTAGCCATATATACTTACGCTACGAGCCTACGAGCTTTAAGCCTATGAGCACGCACATACACTATTGTAGTTCTCCTCACCGATTCTAACCTTAGCAACGTGACAGGTGGGTTGCTCGTGCTTGTGCAGCGCTGGCCCTAACGAAACCCTCGATGCCGCGCATTTAGATATCATTCCCAGACGACGAATCCTGAGAGCAAGCTGCGCGAGGTAATGGTACAAGTAGATCGAACAGAGTATGCGCCTGCTAGATCCCTCTCTGCTCGCCCCTGCCTCATCGAACGAGACGTAGCTTGGATTCACGGGATCCATGGCGATCGCCATGGATCCCAGGAACCTACGAGAATTCGAGACGAGGGAAAGCTGGGGAACGAAGCCGTTACATCTTACCAATGAAACTTGACAGAGATTCCTCGCCGAGTCGAAGCTACGGTATCGTTGCGCATGGACCGGCATTTTCGATCGATGCCCGGGGATACCTTGGACTGTACGTATCATGGACAGCAACGGATGTGCATGCCATTGCATGGGAAAGTGCACGCCGCATCCCGCGACCATTGCATGCTGTTTAAGGCGACACGCTTTGTTGGAGCACACTCGGCCGATTTACCTCCGTTCGCCGCGGCGGGCTGCTCATCCAGCCGGGGGACACAACATCCCGGCCGTGTGACCCCGCGACAAACAGTCGGTGTCGCTCGCGTGAGCGCGCATCGAGCCGAGACCCCCGACGCTTTTGTTGCCCCGCTTGCTCGGATAACGAACGCTTCTTCTTTCCCAACCCCCCCAGATCATCCATTCTCCGCTCTGTCCGCGCCTCGATGTCGCTTGGTCCGCTCACGTTCTTGCGCAACGCGTCGACACCACGGGTTCTAATCGACGGTGGGACCCACCGTCGGTAGAAGCGATTACTCGAGTCGCGACACGGACCCGCGCTTCCGAAGCTTCGGTGGCACGCTTCGGTCTAGGGCTGTAGCTGCGGACCGGGAACCCGAGATACCCGGGTACCCGGGTAGCCGTGAGGTACCCGGGATGAAGAAAATTCACGGATAAGCGCTACCCGAGACTCTCGAGAATCTCGAGAACTTATAGTGCCTCTCCGAGCTATAGTGACTTAGGTGTGAAGTCCCTCAGCGGGGTCTTATCCGACACCCTGCTGGGTACTGACCCCCCTAATACCTCTTGCAGGACTGTAGTTAGAGAAGACCAGGACAAAATCGGGGCCCTAGGCCCTAAGGCTTTAGTCTCAGGCCTGGTCTTCTCTATATACAGTCCTGCAAGAAGTAGGCAAGAAGTCCTGCAAGAAAAGACCAGGCCTGAGACTAAAGCCTTAGGGCCTTAGGGCCCCGATTTTGTCCTGGTCTTCTCTAAATACAGTCCTGCAAGAGGTAGTAGAGGGGCACGTTTAGCGTCCAGTACCCAGCAGGGTGTCGGGTAAGACCCCGCTGAGGGACTTCACACCTAAGTCACTATATCTCTGAGAGGCACTATACAAAGTACAGAACGTAATTCTGGAGCGATGCCTGTCACAGAGATGCAGGTCTGGCACCCTGTGGCGAGGTCAACCCTCTGCGGTACCTCACCGAACTTTATGGCTTTCGATCCTCGAAGGGTTTGGAATAACATTAAGAAGTGTGTCTTCAATTATGGAACGGTACTCTATGTCAGGCCTTCCCAAGTAGGGGAAATCTGCTCCTGAAACACATGTTTCGGTTCTCCCTCCAACGCTGCGCCTTCAGCTAAGGTGGGACGATTTCTAGTGCCCTCTCTTTCTGCTTCCTAGCGGCGTTACTGTCTCCTCTGAGAGAGGGAGCGTTGGAGGGAGAACCGAAACGTGTTTCAGGAGCAGATTTCCCCTACTTGGGAAGGCCTGCTCTATGAGATCTCGGGACTCTCAAGTATCTCGGGTAGTTTACCCGGGTAGCACCTACCCGGGAACTTTCTTTTCCCGGGTATCTCACGGGTACCCGGGTACCCGTTCTCCCGGGTATCAACAGCTCTACAGTTCGGTCCCACTCGCTGCGACCGACCCCCATTGGTCACTGAAGATCAGCTTCTCGTTTCAGACCCGAGGAAACGGGAGACGCTTTAAACGGGGAGGGGAAGATTTTCGGTTTTATCAAAGCTGAAGCGGTTCGCGAGAATTACACCGGCATTTCGCAAGGGTGGAGGATGAGGGTTGCGCTTTTTCGAGCGATCGTCGATAAACCTCGGGTTCCTCGGTGAAACGAACTCGCGGTAGCGGGGAACGGGGATGTCGAGGGACGCGCTAAAACGGGGCCGTTAATTAACGCGCAACAGCTGGGGAGCGTTAAACAATATCGCGAGGCGACGAGTCGTTCCATTCGCCGGACAATCCACGTTTAACTGCATCTCTTTCCTCTCTTTAACCGCGACCGACCGCTGAAGCGTAATTAGCCGTGGTATATATCTTTCTTTTCACATCTACATACGCGAGACGTATTATATTACATATCATGCCTTGACTGTGATACTAAACGATCGCTTTCTGCCATTCAACTTACCCCGATTGAAGCTTGACTTGTAGCATAAAGCTTGACATGAAGTATCTTTCTGAGATTGAATCGGCGCGGGGACCGGCTTCGATCTTCGGCCAGTTTAATGGAAACATTGCTAGAAACACTCGGCTGGCAAGCGATCTGTTCGTCCCTGTGCTCGATCGCGAGATCCTTGGTTCATTGAAACAGCCAGGAAAGAAAGAGTAGCTTTAAACTTCGCGAAAGCTACGGGGGAAGTTCTTTGTCCCCGAGGGAGAGACCTCGAGATTCATTACGCGGAGAGCCTGTGTTCCAGGAGGCACTCGGTCGAAGCGACGACTCTAGTGATGTACATTTGTTAGAGGGGAGAGCGAGACTCGCGTCGGAATCGAGCGTGCAAGTTTCTTCGTTTGAAGGGAAGAACAGAACGCAAAGGGTAGAAGCACGCTCGAGTCCGACGAGCGAGAGAGTATTACGTAGATGTGATTCGGCATGTGGTTCGTGATTTATACGCTGAGGCACGAGAGTGTTGATCGACGTATACATGCAGCGTCTACTGTTTAAGGGAAACAACGATTCACTTTTCGACGAACACGCGGCGAATTTCGATCGGTAGAGGAACAACCGGGACTCGTTGATCTCTTGAGAGAGTTTAAGCCAGTGGTGCTCATCGCTGACTTTGCCGAGATCGATCGGCGACGATCTGCAGCTTAGATCGCGTGGGGGTGAGTTTATGTTGGAGCTGCGATAGAAACTATTATTATTATTCCATCAGACGAGGAGAAGAACTGCCGGAAGACATCTTTCTCTGCTGCAGTTTCTGTCGTTTAAGGTTTCGCAGAGATGAGCGATTTAAGCACGAGTGATTCTGAAGAAGGATTATTATTAATCTCTTCAGGTTCCGTAAAATGGCAGGTCGGAAAAAATCTACCCACTGAATTTAATTTAATTTAATTTAACAGCTACCTCATCTCTTGAACTTATCTGAAAGAAAAAATCTGTTAGGCACGAACGATGAAAACGGCGATAATCTTTACTCATCAAGTATATAAGCGTAGCTCTGTTCGCTGCTTCAATATAAACACTTGCATCATAAAATAATGTATCTCTGCGCTTCGCTCTGATCGCCAGTCTGATCGTTTATCGCAGCCCCGGCATAAACGTACCCTGCGACTGTTGGCCCTCGCTTGTTTCCTAACATTGATTTGCTGGCGGCGCGTGGAGGATGGGTTGCTCTGGGAAGCTTGTAACAACACGCATTTTTTCGTTAGTCTCTTTGGGCGAAGCTCGATTAGCGCGAGTACCACTGGCGATCGACTGGACGCGCACCAGCGGCTCTTCGGTATCTCTCACGCCTGTACGTGCAAGCTTGCAAAGATATCAAAGCCTCCATGTCACGCTTAACTTTACGCTTGCCATCTCGACCGATCGATTAGCGTAGAGATCGCGGCACGACCCGGCCGTTTCCTCGCGGCAACGAAAAAGAACGATCGAACGGGGACAAACGAACCGCGTCGCGTTCGTTTCCCCTTCAAATTGGCTGCCGTTAATTTCGTGTGGCGTTCGCGGGTCATCCAGTGCCGCTACCTTTCCCCTGTCGCTCACCGTTCTCCAGCAGACTGGAGAAATGGGTAGGAAAGAGACGAGGGAGAGAGAGAGAGAGTGTGTGTGTGCGTGTACCTGTGCGTATGTGTTCGAGAGTAAACACAGAGAGAAGTTTATCGAAGGATGGATCGTTGTTTGCACGAAAAAAAAAAAGATCGTAAAGAATATGAGTTTCTTCTACGGAGACCCTGTCGCAGGGTAAAAAGAAGCGAGAGGGCGGTCCACCAACTGGAGGTACGACAGGACCGAACGAGATCGTCACCTGCACCAACTGTGGACCTAATCCTTGCACGCACACGGCCACCAATGGATGCACCGCCGAGGTATGTTAATTACCTGCCCCTATCAACCTCCAAACATCTCGCCCCCCCACCTCCTCCGCCCTATCGTGATCCTGGGGATCGATAAGCTGCCACGCTACTGATGGCTCGTGTCCTCCACTCCTCCTCCTAGTCGTCTCTGTTTATCCCAATTATCGGCGACGAAGCTGGAACAGCTGTTGGACGATCGCTACCACCCATTGCGAAATCCATTCACCATCGTTCCGCGTCAATTTCGACTTGCAGAGGTTGGTGCCAGGGTTGCCGATTTGGCTTTTTTGAGGCCAAATTCCAGAAATCTGGACTTTTTTCAACTTGGTTGGCGTTGGAAAATTCATTTGGCTTTTTTTTTGGCTTTTTTTACCATTTTTAAATAATTCCATAAATAATGATATAGTATAAAGCATGATGTAAGATACTATACCAATACAACAATAAAACTTTACGATTTCTGGTCCCTGCCAATGAAAATGGCTGCGTTCAGCGGACTCAAACGCTAGGTAGCGGTTACCAGGGATTGGCGGAAATTTCGAGCGGCATGACATTTGCGAAATTGCCGCCAATCGCTAGTAATCGCTACCTAGCATCATGAATTAGATGTGTTCTAGACGGGAACCTGTGGCGATTACTAGCGATTGGCGGATTTTTTTTTTTTTTTTTTTTTTTTTTTTTTTTTTTTTTTTTTTTTTTTTTACGGGAATTGTTTATGATTCGAGCGACGAGAATCTGGATCTCGATCTTTTATTGTAATTTAATTACAAATATATTTTTCAAACTTATTTGGCTTTTTTCTGGCTTTTTTTTGGTATCATTTGGCTTAATAGTAAGATTTCGAGTTGGCAACCCTGGTTGGTGCTAGGAAGCCTGAACTCGGTTGTCGCCTCGCGAAGTGACTAAGGGGTCGTCCTTAAATTACGTAAGGCTTTTTTTTGGCGGGGGGTCGCGAATTTCTTATGTTTTCTTACAAGGGGGAGGGGGGAGTCAGGTAGCACCTTACGTAATATTTTTTAACTTAATTATCAATAAATACAAATTCTATCATTAATGTTCCAGAGAAGTGTTTTAGTTTAAATTTCCCGAACCGAGCTAAATGAATTATATAAACCTTTAAAAGAATTTTAATAACTGAAAAAATTCAATGTAAAAAATATTACGTAAGAAGGGGGTTGCAAAATCAAATCTTACGAATTCTTATACTGGGGGGGAGGGGTAAGAAATCGACAAAATCACCCTTACGTAATTTAAGGACGGCCCCTAAGGGCACCGTCATCTAACTCACGAGGGAAGTTAGGCAAGCCGAGAGAGTTCAGAAAATTATGCGACTTTGTGTGAAAGTAGAGTAATTCATCCGTAATGCAAAACGTATTTTTTTAAAGAATGCGGAATTTCCTTTTTCGCGGAGTATCTCGAAAACGGTGAGAGCTATCGAAAAGTAGGTTCAACGAAAATTGCATCTTCTTTTTATATCTACGAAACTGCGGAAAAATAATTGTCGAGAAATCCATATTTATCGAGTTACCTCCGCCGCGCCGTTAATTCTTGAAGCGTGATTCTTGTGCAACAGCCCTCGAAATTTAGAATTTTTTTTTTAAAAAGATATTGTTAATATTACATTAAAGTCTTTTGGGATATAAGGAGGCAGAAAATATTTTTTCTAGTCGATTCTTCTTATTATTTATTAATTATTATGGAATCTCTTCGACGATGTTGGCTTCAGATGTAGCATCTGCCACAGTCATCTGATTGCTAAAAGAAGAAAAGTTTCTTAAAGTTAAATACTTTACACTTGGACATAAAATGTTGATTTTAATTTTTATTTGTAATACTTTTTTCGTCGATATAAAGAATAAAAAAAAAATCTTTTTCTTTCAAACGCTACAACTCTTTCAATTTTTCTTTTTTGATTCTTTAAAGTGGAGCAATACTAGCGTAAACTATCTAACTTTAAGAAACTCCTATTATTTTTGCAATCAGGAGTTACATCGTCGAAGAGGCGGACAAGATTCCACAATACTTACCTAATAAATATTAAGAAGGCTCGCCATAAAAAAATATTTTCTACCAGTTCAAAGATGCCTCCTTACATCCCAAATTTTTTTAATCCAACATGACGAACAGTTTTCCCCAAAAAAATTCTTAAATACCAACTACATCTGTAGTTGTTACCCAAAAATTCCCAACCCAAATTCCCTCGATCTCCCATTCACCCCCGCTCGAGGAACGGCGGAACGCTCGCCGAGGATCGGAGAAATAATCTTCAGTGACGCGTAGACGCTTCTGTTCCAGCTGAGGAAGAAGGAGCCGCCACATCCGATTAGAGTGGCGAAGACGATCGACGTGATAGCGAGAATCACCTTCCCGGTCGCCTATTTCATGTTCCTCACGTTTTTCTTCATCCACTACAAGGGCACCTCGTAGACCGGCACCGGGTGGGCGATCATCAGGACGACTCCACCGTCGATGATCTTCGATTGTGGGGAGGGGGCCGATGCGGGAGCTCTCTTCGCCGCTCGCCGTCGCAACTCTCGAGGCGTGGGTGCCTCCGACGGGCGATGGACGTACGCGGCCGGCGTACAAGCTGGACGTCAACGGGGATGGCCGATTGACAACGTTGATTAGGGTAATTCGGTGGGACAAGCCCGTCCAGACGGAAAAGTGTTGCTCGATTGGTTGTGGAAGGGACGCTGTTAACTGCTCCAAGAACGATACGAGGCCCAAAGGAGCGTCCAGCGGGTGATCATCGACGTGGAATGCTCCATTTCGGTATTTTAAGGCGGGATGATGTCGAGTGAACGCTGTCAAAGGAAGATAAAGGGGAGGGGAGAATATAGGGCAAAAGGGTAACCGAATTCCGTGGCATCGTGGGGAGGGGGAGGATCGCGAGGAGGGGGGAGAGAGAGTCTCGGGTCGGTGAGTTCGCCTGTTCTTCATCTTTTCTTCACATGTGATAACTCTTGGGAGAGCACCCTTTCGCCCGAGTAGCTCGGTCCGGCGGGTGATCGACGACGTACACGCGCGTACACTTAAAGACACAGACGTACACAGAGCGAGAGGGGCGGGCACACCGTGAAAGAAACATACACACACACACACATGCACAGGCTCGTTTCTTTACGTATTTTCTTCTCTCGTCGCACAGTGGTACGTAATCACACTTTTTGTTCAAATCACCGTACAGGTCGTAATTTTTTAGTAAACTTGGCGATTTTTTCTTTTAAATTCTTCCTAATTAAATTCTCTATCGATCCCTCCGGCTGGTATTTTGAATTTCGTTGCTGTTTTTTTATATTTAGCGAAATATACAGAAATTTTAGAAAATCGGTGTGTGCGGGTTTCTTTGGCTGCCTTTTTAACGAAGACAAATTCAATATATCGAAGCCAAATTTCAGAAAATGAGCTTATTGGGAAGAAACTTGGTGCGTATAGATTTTCGGAGATGATTACCAAAAATCTCACGTCAATTATCTTGAGCTATTGGCCTCCTTTTTTGCATTAAACTGTTCTGCTGAAAACGCATATAACTGCCAAGTTTTACTTCGTATAGAGAATACGACCGCAATTGGCTACATTAATAAAGCGAGAGGTATTAAATTCAAACATCTGAGCGAATTAGCGAGACAGATTTGGCAGTGGTGTGAGAGCCGAAAGATCTGGTTAGTTGCTTCTTACATTCCTTCAAAGGAAAACGTACGGTCCGATGCTGCGTCTAGAACTAAAAATCTACACTCAGACTGGGAATTATCCCAGAGAGCATTTGAAAAAATAATAAATGTGTTCGGCCCTGTCGCTATTGATTTACCCCAAAAAACCCACAGACAACGATTTTCTGAAAGTGCTGTGTATTTCGCTAAATATAAAAAAAACGGCAACGAAATTCAAAATTCCGGCCGGACGGATCGATAGAGAATTTAATTGGGAAGAATTTAAAAAAAAATCGCCAAGTCTACTAAAAAATTACGACCTGTACGGTGATTTGAACAAAAAGTGTGATTATGCACCACTGTGCGTCGGGGCTAATCGCGCCGCTAATTCCGAGGACGCTTCTCTGACAAAGTTAGCCGCAAGAATCAAATCTACTTCTACACTTAAGGAAGCGTGCTGTACTTGTTAATGTCTCGCTATACAGATTACGGGAGGGGGGTAAGGTCGATGCAAAGTGTCGTCCATGAAATCGCTAACTCGTGATTCGCCTTTTACTCAAAGTATCGACCTGGTTTTTCGTTTTCGTTCCCGGTACGCCTCTGTCGATCGATAAGCAGCTTTAGCTCTTGTCGCTTCCTCGTAGACCGTTTCCGGGGATATTCTACCGTCACACGCGATCTTTTCAACATCTTTCTGGAATTCTTTTTACGGGCCTAATGAAAAATTTTTATGCTCAACATTTTACTGTATATATATTGTATCCAAAACTACGAATACAAGTATCTTTTGGTTGAAAATATGAAATAATGGTGGCGCCGCAGCCCATGAAAGTCGACCAATTTGCAAAAAATTGCAGAATTTGTTACCCCGATTCTGGTTTTTCTGTTCGTCCGAAATAAAAACACCGAAAGGATTCTTAAATTATTCGGACATGACTATCGTCGGTAACAGATTTGGATTGAGATCTGAAGAACTCTTAGAATGTCTGCAATTTGAACATTAAGGGTCGACTTTCGCGATCTTTCTTCGTCTTTTTCAAGCTATAAAATTAAAAACAAAATTAATTCTGCTAGGGACGATAGCGACACTTCTGCCGAAGGATGTGTGCACAAGATGGGCCCCAATTGAACACGTAGAAGTTCAGATATCGTGGCAACCATTTTCTAAAACACCGTTTTGCGAACACTTCTAGCGCAGAAAATTCTACTTAGACTTCAAGCTAGAGCTGTTCGAGTACTCGGAACAAGCGAGCCGGGATATACTCGGTTCGAATAACCGATCCGAGCCGAGCGCTCGAAAGAACCGAGCGGCTCGATTAAAGCGAGCGGCTCGGTTAAAAAGCGAGCGGCTCGATTAAAAAGCGAGTACACTGCATAGTGAAGGTAGCGATAGACGAACGAAACATGTGGATTGTTCGAGCCACACGATTGTTTCCAGCTGCTCGCTTCATTCGAGTACTCGGCTCGGCTCGGAAACCGAGTCCCGGCTCGACTCGAATTTCGAGCTACTCGAATATTCGAGTACTCGAACAGCTCTACTTCAAGCCCGTAAAAGAAATTCCAGAAAAAAAATTAAAAGAATCACACGTCCCGGTGGAATGCCCCCTTAAAGGCGCAGGATGGAAACGGCGGGGAGACGTTCGCTTTTAAAGTAGGGGGTTGTCGAGGCCGCGAGGCGCGGGGATTCCGTTGTACAAACGAGCAGGGGCAGACGGGAGAGACGAACCGAAAGAGGAAGAAAAAGGGGAAGAGGAAGAAACAAGTATATATTACACATTATAAATTTGGCTAATCAATCGTCGTTCCATCGAAAGCTTTCTCGGTAGATATATCGCGTGTACGTGGGCGTAATATAAATATACGTATCAATATATGCTATCTTTTGTCGATCGTTCGGGGTAGCTTTCGCGCCGATAGCTTTAACGATTTGTATATTCCCACCTATGGTGCCGCGATCGACGCGACGCGACAATGGAGAAAACTACAAAAAAAAGAGAGAGAACAGAAAAGTAAAAGCAAAGAAAAGACAGAAGAAACTCTCCAGCTAGCTCTCGAGTCGATCCGTTGCAAGCCGCGTAGAATAGCGATACTTTCTTCTTTCCTGTTACTTTTTTTCTTCTTGTTTATTCCGTCGCGAGTTGAACAAATCGAGGGGAGCAGGGGGGATGCGACACGCGTAAAACACACACAGGGGGGGTAGGGGGAGGAACAAAACAAACGTATTACGGGTAAAAGCTTGCGATTAGGTCTAACGAAGTGCCCGATACCTCGATACACTCGAGCGACATCTCACGCTTTGTAATGTCTAAACCACTTTGTGCTAAAATAGGGGGTAACAAGTGTCGAGCGACCTCGCCCCGAGGCGAGAGGATAGCACGTTACGCGCGGCTCGGTTAAAAGATTCAAACCATTGAAAGTAATCGTGGAGCGTGACGTTGCCTGGGGGAAGTGGCAAGCTTTCCAAAAGGGATGATAAACGATATAGAGAAAGAACATGGAACTGAAGGACTAACGAATTCAACGTATTCGCCGAGTGTTTTCGTCCGCACGTGTACCCTCAGGGGTGTCTCGTATCGATACTATCGACGCTGTACGTTATTATTACCATTAACTACTACCACTATTAATTACTGTTATTATTACCACTACCGTTAACGCTAAGGGGGAGTAAGCATTATTACCACTGTACTAATCGAATACCGCTGCTATCCGTACTACTATATCGTTACCGCTACTTCGATACTATGAATAGTCACTCGGCAACGGGCCCCGCCGGATGGGCCCGTCCCGGGCCAAAGTGGCCGGTGCATAGGCCACTTTCGTTCTTCAGCAATATCAATCGCAGACCAAAGAAACTACAGTTCGATCGCGCTTTACGAATGAAGCTTTTGAATGCTTTGGCGTGGGCCCTCGCGGGGCCCGTAACGCCCCGTCGAGGGCCGCGCGTGAATGGAGAAGGGGATTCAACGGTTTCAAGCGAAGCTCAATATAACGTTACGAGGAGGAAGTACGTGCGTACGTCTTTGCGTGTCTAGAGTAATCCAGAATCCCAGTACACTATAATTATATCGGTCCCAGGCACGACTCCACCTTGGCCCGCCCATCTCTCGTTCGTAATAATTCTTGCCGAACAAATGAATCTGTGCCGAAGGAGTACTCGATCATCAAAATTTCAGGCGACGAGCTTGCCGCTGGAAAATTCTTGCGGAGCAAGGATGGACACGCTTCCGCGGTGCCACTGCGGACAGTAATAATTATACTGTATCCATTATATTTATTACGGTTATTACGGTTACCAATTAGGATCGTAGACGATAATCGTACGAGCGCGACCGCGATCGTAATCGGGAGTGAGCTTCTTATTGTGGCGCCGATTTACAAGAACGCGTCCCTCGGGATCACGCGCAATCGACACAACGAATATCGCGTAGGGCCCGATCGAGAAACGAACGACCCACCGTACGGTGGAGGAGAGAGAGAGGGGGGGTCACGCTTTCGCCCGATCACTTACGCGAAACGATCGCTCTCCGGCCGAGCTCGGTGCAGTGATCAAAGAGGAGGTATAATAAGAGGCGTCACTCGACAAGGACAGAAATAATCTAGGGAAATAGTGATTTCTAGTGCGACAACCAATTTAAATGCCCATTCGGCAATGATCGGTAAACTTCGGCAATAATCAGCCAATTGTGGTAAGGTACATTTAGTCGATTTGAATATCCCGCTCGAAATAGACAACCAATTTAAATGCCAAGGTCAAGTAAGGACTTCAAAGGTTCCGCCCGGAGTGACGCCTCTTAGGGTGCGTTCCAGTTGGGCCCAAAGCGACCGCAACGCCAGTGTTTCTCGTAGAAAAACTGGCGCTGCGGTCGCTTTGGGCCCAACTGGAACGCACCCTTATTATCATGGACCTCAAGGACGGTGCATAAACTAGACTTATGGACGCGGGGGGTGAGGACCGCCGCGGGGAGGGAAGGAATACTTTTCAGCCATCTTGTACCGGTCAACTAGTGTTGCCATCTATATCATACCGTGGCAAAATTTAAAACTGCGCAGCTGAATGACGCCCAGTCACGCCAACGCCAAGCTACGCTCAGCTACGCTCATAGTACTAATAAGTAATCTCGCCTACAGAGTGCAGCACAAGTTGACCGGTACAAGATGGCTGAAAGTATTCCTTCCCTCCCCGCGGAGATCTTCAACCCCCCGCAACTATGCACCGTCCTTGAGGTCCATGCTTATTATACCTCCTCTTTGCAGTGATGCCAGAACGAGGACGGGAGCGCACGAGAATTTCCCCCACCTCGCATGCACACTACGCCGGAGGCCCCGTAGGACACGCAGGACACGCAGCTCCGGCGCAGTGTGCATGCGAGGTGGGGGAAATACTCGAGCGCTCCTGTCCCCATTCTGGCATCACTGGCTCGGTGAACGTCCCAGACGTTCCGCGAGGAGAGGGGAAACCGAGGGGACCTTCGGGGCCCGTCGGGGCCCGTCGGGCTTGGTCGCGAGTCGAGGTGGAAATGCAAACAATCGACTACCAATTACATACTACGTTTTATACGCGTCACCTGCCGTGAACGAGCAGTCTATTAGGTGATAGGGAGCGTACGGTAAATAAATAAATTAACGTCGTTAACGTTTAATACTCCACGGACCAAGAAAGACACGTAATCCTAATTCTCTAGCGTCATACAGTTAGCTGCACTTAAGAGAGCGCACCATCGCGTTTCGCCCTTCCTCCAGGCTGCCTGATCTCGATCCACTCCCTTGATTTCATTCTCCCCGAATTGTTCAGCCGAAAGCTGAGGATTGCTGGCGAGTTATCTGTTTAGAGGCAGAGCTTGGAAACGAGGGGCGAATCGCCGCCAAATACATACGCTATACGCCGCCAGCCTCGCCGCCATCGAATATTTCCACGATTTATTTCGAAACTAAACACCGCAACGAACGTCTTCGATCTTTCCTCGCGAGCTTAGGCGGCTTCCACGCGTTCGCAGCCGATTTATCCGTACCACGGTCCCCACTTTATACCGTTGAAAGTCTACCCGTAGTTATCCGTTCTTCGATACTAGCGAGCGGCGAGCGAAACGCTTCGTGACTCGCCAGATTCGTTATCGCGAGAGGATCTCGAAGAGTTGATCCTCGGCAAAAAGTTGACCCGCGAGGCCCCTCCAGCACGAGAAGAAACTACAGAGTTCCCCCGGAGAGAACGATCCACGGAACATCTGCCCGAGACGCGAGGGGACGCCGGAGAGCAGGCGAGCGCGCGTGATCCGTCAACGCGAAAGAAACCGAGGTGCCTGGAGAAAAGGGATCGACCTTGACGATCGTTTCTTTCACACAAATCCCGGGAGAGATGCCACGCTCTGTACTCCATCGGCTCCACGCGTATTGATCCCGCGAACGCCGCACCCCCTGCAATTGCTAACCGACGGCGAATTTCATCGCGCTTATTCCGAACGAACTGGTGGCGAGGAACGAAGTAACTTAGCAGCGCTCCAAGGCGGATAAGGCTAGATAAATCGTTCCAGCGAGAGACTTGGTGCAACGTGCTAGGTAGAAGGGAAACGAAGAAAAATGGTTTAACCTCGAAATCATTCGGAGAGGAGAAGTGTAACGATCGCAAGATTCTGTAAATGTCAGAGTAAACGTCCGAAATCTACTGAAACCAAGCCGATGGGGCAGTAAGTCAACGAAACGTTCGCTCGCGGTCTGCCGGATCATCGAACGATCGGCGGCAATGATTATCGGACCTTTACAATGGCATAAACGTCCAGGCGCGTAGAGGGCGCTGCCAAAACACGTGGCGCAGGCAGAGACACCTAGCGGTTCCTCCTGAAAAGAAAGGCACGGCCGGCTCGAAAACGTCCAATAGAATTTTACCGATTGTTAGATTGTACCACGTACTTTGGACCAGCCTGTATTTTTCCAGTTTCTATCCGACTCTATTCTCGTTATTTTTGTACCTTTTTCACCGCGCCCGCCGAAGGGCAGAGGGCACGAATTCTGTGTCTCGCGATTGTAAGGACACGCGCGCGTGTCCCGCCTCTCGCGAAGCTTCGTTTCTTGGATATCGAGAGGCAAGGGATGCCCCCGAAATGCGAACCAGGTAGTGATGTGCGATATTCGTCCCAACTATCGATAATGCTTAAAAATTTTCGTTCAATACCGATAAACGAACTATATTATTGAAAGAACTATCGATATTGATAATATCGGTACGAAGATCGTGTCAATTTACCAATTAAAAAATGAGCTACATATACTTATTCAACAGAATATCGTTTTGGATTACAAAGAGTTTTCTAAGATTAACATTTTTATATAATATTAAGAAATTATTCTGTTTAAATTAAGATTCAAAGTATTAAAATGGGAACGAGTGATTTACTCTTCAAATCATATTTGTAAAGGAAACTAGAATTTATATTTTAATAAGAAACGTCATGGGCATCATTCGATAGAGGAGTATGAAAAATAAATACTGAATTTTACTGGCGCGTAGTGATCGGAAAATTATTAGCTTGAACGAAAGGAGGTGCAGTAAAAGTTATCGATATTTTGACCAAATTAGTGTTTGAAATATGGATGTATCGACAGACAAATACATATCGATATACACAGTTATCGGTAAATATCGCGCATCACTAGAATCAGGACCGAGGATACTTGCGGCGAGACAGTAATTTAGGCGAGCTTTGCGACAACCGCTACCGTAATCATTGGCGTAACTAGTTAGGGGGCCGAGTGGGCCTGGCCCCCCTAAAATGTGGATTGCCCCCCCCCCCCCAAAACGCGGAATGGCCTCTCCCTAGAAACTATCGAAATAAATAAAATACATTAGCCTTTTCGTAAAATCCTATCTGAAAAGAAACAAATATTTAAGCTGAAATGCTTTCGATGCAGGAAACCTAAATAAAAAAAAATACAATAATGTTCTTATTACATTAAATTATGAATTAAAACTGTTAGAATCAAGATTCTATATAAAAGAGAGAGAGAGAGGGTGGGGGAGAAAATGGGACCTGGCCCACCCAATACAAAAATCGTAGTTACGCCAATGACCGTAATAATTCTAGATCGACGCGCAAGCTCCGAGTTTAATGGAATTTCGTGGGAGGAGCGTGGAGGAGCAGAGGGGGTGAGAAAAGAATTGCCGTAGGATTCTCAGTAGTAACTAGATTAATTAACGCGCATCGTTGACCCGATGTTCACCGTCACCGTTTATCCACACCGTTATTATTTATTGCGAGCTCTACACACTACGGCGTGCCGTTATTACCGTTAATCTCAATCACTATTTACCGCTCACATCGGGGCCGAAGTTTCTCTCGCTGTCCATCGGCATTCGTCATTGCATGCGCACCGTCTCCCCGTCGCAGTTGTTAATTGTAATCGCTCGCGAGTCACTCGTTCGCGCTCGAATATTCACGTATTTAAAGAAACTGAGGGGAAAAAAAATAAAGCGAAAAAAGAATATATTAGCGGAGGGAAAGGCGCGCGCGTTTCGCAGTGCGAGCATAGGAGAGAACACTAAAACGGAAGCAAAGAAAAAGCTGTGATGTTATTAAAAAAAAAAAAAAAGGCCCTCGCGGCTATGGCTAGGAACGAACGCGCGACTATTTTTGCAATATTTTAAGCCAGATCGAAAAACGACTAGAGGAAATAATCGATAAGTAATTTACGATTAAACTTTATCTGACAGGGCTTTGCAAACGCGTACACGCGTGCGCGCGTGTACATTATATATACACACACATATATATGGTTTGTATGTACGCAAGAATTCCTTCTTTCGCGGATAAAACGATTCGACAGCCGGGCGAATAAATCGCCGAGTTTCGGGCGAAGAATTAATAAAGAGCACAGTGCCATACGATTATTCGTTTATCTTGGAGCAAAAGCCTTATAAAAAGAAAGCACATTGTTTGTCGGGCAAGTCGACTGTAATGTACAATGGGGCATTAAAGGAAGAGATCGTTTTTCTTATTTACGTTTTCTTACGCATCATTTCTAATACATCGAAGACGGGAAATTCAAGTATCGATATCACTTTCTAAGGGAGGCATTGGTTTGTACGCATATACAAATACATGTATAAGTGATAGTTAATTATTACCGATGTATGCACAGCGCGCGAACGTTCTATGGAGAAATCAACGGCGTTATAAAATTGATTCACCGCGATGATCAGATGCATACGTGTTAAGTACATTGATATATAAAATAATTTCTTAATCGTAAGCGTAATTTATTGATTATCACATTGTAACGACGATTGATTATCTGATTTATCCGGCTGTGTTTGTAACGTACGTGATTAAATATTAAACTATCAACTTAAATAGCAACGTGCGTCCTTCGCAAGAAGCTTTCCAAAGTCACGCATTCGTCTCTCTCTCTCTCTCACCGCCTGTTCAGTAGAAAATCAACACTATAACTCGTGTGAAGTTAAGAAAATGCCTTTATTTACAAGATCATTCGTGCTTGACTCTGGCCAGCGCTATGTACGACTTCTTCGTGGAGAGGTCGTGCCAGCCCACCGGCCCTCTCTCGCAATCCGCGCACGCTAAATACTTTACATTGTCTACGGTATGCGAAACGCCGATATTCTCAAACGTGTACATGTCCTCCACCAACCAATAGTCCGTTATCAATTCCTGCTGGTCGGCTTCGCCCTCTCCCTTACGTTGTACATAGGGTAGATTAAACTAAAACGTTATCAGATACCTTAGTCTACTTGACACCCCAATCTCTTAACTAAATACACTGCCGTTCGCTCTATTCTATCCTTCGTGCGAAACAGACCGATCGATAAGAGATCGCGAGGTAAAGAGATTTCGAGGTTAGCTTCACAGTGCCACGGCAAAACTGCGGGAACCGTATGGAATAACGGTGTTCAAAGTAAATTTAATGATTCGAAAGATCGTGGACAGCTCGACTTGCTTCTTATCGTTACTTCGTAATTAGACAATTAATCACCTCGATGTTTACTAGCCGGGCCGCACCTGCGTTCAGCATTTTCGAGGGGCAGAATGTGCAGTAAACCTTGAGCTTGTTCTTTTCATTCTCGTCCTTCAACGAACTATGATCCTGATCCGTCGACATACTTCTTGATACAAGAATTTCGATGCTTATGCAAATATATTAATTACACCGTCGTTAAGTACCGATAACGTTGACATTTAAAAACTTAAAGTTCGTTCGGCGTGTGCACCAATCGATATCCACATCGCGGCTCGACGTCATCGATATCCAACAGCGATTCGAGGAATCGCGGCGGCACTTGCGATTATCGAAGGCAGCAACTTCAAAACGTGGTGCACGAAAGGGCCGTTCTCGTTAGAAGTGTAGTTACTTAGTCCGATTAAACGTTGGGATTTCGAGCAGCTCGCTGAAAGGTAAATCACGAATAATTATGTCTCACGTCTCCGCTGGTATTCCCTTGAAAGAACGTGAAAAGAAAAGAATCTCATACTGAACGTTGCGAATTATCGAATTCGTCCCGTTATAAGAGTCCCCAGTCTCATCTGGCGTAGACGGTGATGTAGTCGTTGGATCGTTCGATTTCCCTCTTGTCCACCAACCTCCAGCCGTATTCGTGAAATTTCTTATCGAAAGGCATCGGCTCCGTCCAACGGTCTTCACCTTCCTTAGGCCCAACGACAAAGATAAGCCTCCCCTCGTAACTTTCGATGTAATCGCAGAACGCTGCCGCGTTATTAAAGTAGCAAAACAGTAGGGCATGATTCTCCGATATAGACAAATTCGCCGTGCTATCTTCGCGAACGAAGAGCATGTTCTCTATGAATAACGGCGGAGAATACTTGCTGCCCCACCACGATCGATCTAACTCTATACCAATCACGTCCAGGCCTTTAAAAAGAATAATCAATCGCCAACGAATAATTAGTCGGGCATTGTCGAGTCTTAAGTGGCGAGGGAAAGTAGATACAGGCCTGAGCACTTCGTAGACAACAGTTTAATCGCATTCAAACGTATATAAATGAAATATCTTTGTAATTAAAAGCTATGTACAATCTCGCACGAACGACTCACCGGAATACTCCTTAAACAACCATTCTAACAATCCACATCCGCATCCTATGCTCGCTAGCCCGACCACGTTATGCTCGTCGATTACTTTCTTCATCCAACGGAGCTCGTCCATGGTCGGTAACACCCAGAATAATCTACACCCCGCGAACTCGTTGATAGCGCAATCCAAATTAACGATTTCCTCCCATTTCTGCTCGCCGTGCAGCGCGAGGATCTTCTCCTCGATGTCTTCGACCATAACTGTCAGACACGCGCCTTACTATTATAACGCTATCTACTCGACTGTGAGAATACGCTCACTGATTGCTTATTAATAGTACCCAAAATTCGAGCAGGAAATCCTTGTATTACGTAATTCGTTAAATTCTAGATGTATCGATGACGAAGGCCGCCACGGGTCTCCGAGTAAATCTCACGAGCCCATTTCCGCATCGTGGCGTAACGTGCTCGAGTATAAAATTTAATCAATAAATAATCTACTTATATTATAAAACACGTAGACGAAAATCACGACCGCGCGCGATACATCAAGGCACTTTTAAGAGAGCACACGCGTGCGTGCATGGAAGTGAACAGCTGTCTCTAATTAAACAACTGTTGTGTTCCTCGTTATTTCGAATTTAAATCTAGCTCCTGCGTCGCGTAGTGGATGTCATCCGTGGAGACGTTTAATAAAATCTTCTGGTATATATCGTTCCTCGAGTGCTCGCATATTAATAATCTGCTGGCACCCAGTCTTCCGCAAACAGCGAGCGTTTCCGTTATAGTAGGTACTTTTATACCTGTATTAACGAGAAATTAAAGGGAATTCTTAACGAAAGAGAAAGAAAAACGGGCAAATAATAAACGAAAAACGAACCGTTAAAGGAACACAGCGATTCAAGCTGCCTGTACGCGTCTTTAAAATACACTTCCTCGACGGAGGTTCGCGTGACCTCCGCGGACATCGCTTGGAGAAATGTCTGCTCCATTTTCGAGCAATGCTTTATCGCCTGAACCTTTGCGGACGCGATCATCTCGGACACAGCTTCGGTCACATCTTTCAGAGATATCGTCTCAGCGTCTCGCAGCTCCGCGATTTCCATGGCGCGGCGGCATATGTCCAGAGCTCGCCTCGCGTCCCCAGACACGGCGGAAACTTTTCTAACAGAAAGAAATTACCCGTGAAGAATCTCTACACGTCGATTACACGTTTTTACGATACTACGGTGTAACTGTCGCGTGGTACCGTGCAACGAGTTGTACAGCTTCGCTTCTGAAGCCGCTGAAGTCCTTGAGCCTCGACATCACTATTTCCTGCAGCTGTTTGAAATTGTACGGCTGGAATGTTAGCCGCGTCAGGCCCAAACGCGATGTAACGCGACCCATTAAAACTCTTTCGGGTAGATCCATGGTATTGGCTATGGTGACGACGACTAACTGGGCCGTTGCCTTTGTTGGCCAGTCTAGCAAGTTGTACACAACGTCCTGACGTTTTGTGCACAAGAAATCGAGCTGCAACGAAGGTTTCAGAGACGATAATAAATAACGCTCGGGCCGGTAGCATCGATACAAACAGTGTGATCGAGTTCATACTTCGTCCACGAGGAGTAACGTCATCTTGGAACTGGCTCTGTGAAATCTTCTTTCCAGTATATGATAAGCTTGCTCCCAAGTACCTGTTCTACCATCCAGCTGCTTCAGAATCTGCACGTAGGACTGCCTCGGCTCTGTCAGCTTCATACCATTAATCGAAACGTAATCGAAATCGTCCAGCTGGCCTTTAATTATCAACTTCTGCAAGCATCTCACCGCTTCGTTAACGGTGGCAGTTTTACCCGTTCCTGGTACTCCGCTTATGTATATACACCTGGAAATAATTCAAATTCATTACGTCCGCTTTGGAAACACGTAGTCTTCTCAACGTACCCCCCACTTTTATCTACTAATTTCCCTCTTAGGAATGTAAAAATGTTGTTGAACTCCTCCTCTCTGCATGGCAAGGATTTCGGTACAGCGCTCACGTGCAATCTCGATCTAGCTTCCTGCAAAGGCGTGGCTGCTTTCAATAAAGTGCTGCTCCGCTTGCCCATGGACGGCGTTAGATTGCGCTTCACCGAACGTGATTTCGGAGTGCTCAAATGAGTCTCCGCCAGCTGCGTTTCTATATTCTTTCGTGTAACGTTTCTCTTGGGCGTCGTCGCAGTACTTTTCTTTGCTGACGATATTCTAACACGTTTGTACATATCAGCCAAACCCTCTCCTTCGCTGTCGCTTTTATTTTTATCGACGACTTCGACGCTCCTCTGAGCATTTCCAGAAATTGTCCTCTTTTGTTTATACGTTTTAACGGGAGTGCTATTCTCAATTGAATGTAAATTAACGTTCTTACACCTGTCGAGCTGGGATTCTTCTTCATTGTCAGCATTGTTATTAACACGGCGAACATTTCTCTGCGGCGTTTTGGGAATCACCGTTCTCTGTCCGACTATCTTCAGAATAATGGGACTTAAATTTTGGTTCTTTGGTATCTCCTTTATTTCTGGAGGTTTGTTCGGCTCGTCATTTGTACTATTCTCTACTTGACTAGACTTTTTCTTCGATTTAGCTTTCACTATTTCAGAATCCGTGCCGCTATCAGTATCGCTATTAATTATCGAAGAAATGTGGTTTCGTTTGTTATTTCTTGTACTAGAATTCAACGTCATAGATTCAGAATCGTGCTTAATAGCAGAGACACTAGACTTCGACGTTACAGACTCAGAATGATGCCTAATAGTAGAAACATTCGAGTCTTTGTTTTCCTTCTGCGTCGATGTGTTCCTCATCAGTTTTACATTAGACCTTATAGAATTGATAAATAATTTGTCTTCGTTATAATTAACGCTCTTCCTAGTCCTCAGTGACGGAGAGTTCCCTGAGGTATTTCCCGAACGCAACGATCCACAATGGTATGAAGAAAATCTCAGAGGTGGCCTTCTAATTCTAATTCTTGTTAAATGTTCATCCCCAATTTCCACCTGTTTCTCTTCCTCTCCCATTTTAACTTAAGCAGAATTATATTTGCTATCAGTATAAGATCTTTCGCTTCCAAACCCTCCGAACAACTTTTCTTCCCGCGCCTTTCCGTGGCTTTAAAGGTCGACCTCGCTGTTTACACGATTTACGCATAGGTCTCTGCTCTGTGACGTCACTGGACGTTACCATTCCACCCTTTGGCACCCCTCTTGAGTTATCGGTAT
Organism: Andrena bicolor; assembly: GCA_960531205.1. Taxonomy (NCBI): domain Eukaryota; kingdom Metazoa; phylum Arthropoda; class Insecta; order Hymenoptera; family Andrenidae; genus Andrena; species Andrena bicolor. Next base: position 1,973,822 of record OY482666.1, read on the forward strand.
TAGTACCGGGGTACAGCCACCAGAGGTCTTCCAAATCCAACTAATTCTCGCAATTCTATGATCTCTGAGGAATTAGCGGTGGGGGTACGCCTCTGAGGAATTAGCGGTGGGGGTACGCCTCTGAGGAATTAGCGGTGGGGGTACGCCTCTGAGGAATTAGCGGTGGGGGTACGCCTCTGAGGAATTAGCGGTGGGGGTACGCCTCTGAGGAATTAGCGGTGGGGGAACGTCGAGCTCATCAACGTCACGATGGGAAAGGAAACGGCGCCACTGTCGAGCCAAGCCAAGCCAAGCCAAGTCAAGCCAACCAGAGTCGTCGCAGACTCGGTTGTTGATGTTGGTTGGCTGCGGCCTTACTTGCCAGCGTCGACAACCGTGTCCGCGACGACTCTGATTGGCCTGGCTTGGCTTGGCTCGACGGTGGCGCCGTTTCCTTTCCCATCTTGGCGTTGATAAGCTCGACGTTCCCCCACTGCTAATTCCTCAGAGATCATAGCATTTCCTCCGTTCACTGCCAAGGGCTTCCTCAGCTTCGTTTCAATTATCCTTGTACGCGGTGAAGTTGTATCCAAACCACACCGCCCTCAAGTGTAAATCGCAGGGATTACGATCGGAATGTGATTGTCGTTTCTCGCAGCATATATTGCGTGATTGTTTATTAGAATTCCTTTGATATTCCCACAAGAATTCGGGGATCAGTCTGTATCGTATTCTATAGCATTATGGATGACGAAGATACGCGCACTCTTTGGTGTGGGAATCTGAGCGAGAAAATAACGGAGGAGATCTTGTACGAATTGTTCTTGCAGGTTTGTACACTAGCGCAGAATGCGTAAACAAGCATCGAAGAAAGTTTCTTAATAATTGTTCGCAATGAAATCAAATAGTAACTACTAGTTTCCGATGATAACGAAATACATTCGAGTCTGACGTTAGAAATTTCAGCTCGTACTATTTTCGGTACGAACCTTCCGGTTTTCAGATCATTACGTGATTTCTTTTCTATTCTACGTATTACGTTTCTCGTCGTACGTCTTACTCAAGCGAACGAACGCGTATCTAGCTTCGGGAGAAGTTTATTTCCTGCGCTTCTTTATAGAAATATTTTCTGCAATGTTGTAGGGCGGTCCGGTTCAAAGAGTTTCCATTCCTAAAGATCGCGACGGCAAGCAAAGAACGTATGGATTCGTAACGTATAAACATATTAATTCGGTGTCGTATGCTCTGAGTCTGTTCGATGGTACAGTGCTGTTCAATCGTCCTATTAGTATGAGTAACAGGCAAAGCGTAGAGTTGCCGCAGATAGAGACCCCGCAGGATCATTCTTGTAGCTTGAATCATCTACTTCAGTTAGGCCAACAGATGTTGCTGGCGAACGACGCGCCTCATATTAAAATTGCCATGTTCGGCAGCAACATGTTGCCAAACGCCGGTTCCCATTCTAAGGAGGTAGATGTTCACTCTTACAAAGACGATAGAAGATCCAGAAGAGCGCATCCTTATCACAGAGAGCAGAATAAAAATAATAACTACCACAATAAAGAGCACAGGTCTAGGAACACTCACAATAATTATCGATCCAACGATTATTTCAGACACGATTATAGAAGCAATAGACGTAATTATCGCTAGTGCTTCCTTGTTGGTAATTAAGTCGATCGTGTAATACTAATTTCTACTATTATAAGAGTTTAATTTAGTACACACATAATAACACACATTGTTTGTTTATTCGAACCGAGGCGCATTTATGAAATGCGGATATATTATTTAAATTTGCATAAAGAACGAGAGATTATATTTATCGCACTATTTTGTATCTCGAATAAGGTATTGAGAAGTCTCCGACTGGTCCAGAAAAAAAGTACATATCTAAATGTAATGTCGCTTGTGTTCGTTTTAAGTAAAAAAATGTAACGTCGGTAGAATTCTTTACGTTTCGTGTACATATGGCAATATGATTGCTCACTGTAAAATTAGTATTCGCAAAAGGAATCTTTCTTGCATGTATTTGGGTGGCTATCGAATATGTGGTAGTCGTTATACAACTCGTAACATTTCGCCCTGTTTTCGCGAGCTTTTGTATTTTGTTTAAACGTACGCGCGGCTCTCTCGGCAAGCATTATAACCGCGGCGTTGATATTACCGCTCGGCAAGGACGGAAATACGGATGCATCGATCACATACAAATTCTCCGTGCCGTGAACCCTGTAAGAGATAATTTACGTAACGCCTGTAAAAATAGCAACGCTGTCTTCTGTTCGAGAACTGTTATAATCACCTAAACGTTTGATCGACAACATCGCCCATTCGACATGTACCAGCAGGATGATAGGAAGTTAAAGTTAAATGTTGTACATAACATTCCCAATACTTTGTACTACCAAATGCCTCGTCTCGGCAACCAGGAAAATGTTTCTCATAAACAGACGCGCCAGCAGATTTCATGGCATTCGTTCCAACCAATTTCCTCACGAATTGCAGCCCTGTGAAATTCAACATTTGTGCAATTCGATCGTTAATAAATACATTATATATATATATTACGACGTAAAGTTTAGTCGATTGTAATACCATCTACGAGGATTGCAACGTCGTCCTTATTCGATAAGTATTTGGGGTCAATTAGCGGCGGATCGAAAGGATTTTTACTACGTAATTTAACTTCACCCTCACTTCTCGGATGTAACAGAACGGGTGCAATGGTTATTGTATTATTATGCGAGATGGGAACAAAGTATTCGTTATAAACCTGTATAAGAGTATATTAAAGATTAATATTCAAGTATATTAATAAATACTTCGCGAAGCTCGTACATTTAAGGATTTGCTTGCGACGCACCTCGTCAGAGATACCCATGGCTTTTCTTAGAACAATTCCATTGTCTTTTGATAAACCGAGCGGCATCACCATTAGTTGCAAGTCCGGTGCATTCGATTTATTCGGTTGAAAAGAACTGTGGAATGTTCCTAGAACATCGACTCCTGCGGATGTCCATGGACCTGAATTAAATGCACAGACATATGTACATATAATTACGTATATATACATGTATGTAAGTAATTATATAATAGATCGTAATAATTAACTCTGTCGTTGAAAAGTATTTTACCTTCTCCGAAAAGAAAGTAATTTATCGCTGATACAGGATTCAGAGTATCCAGCATACTCAAGCCTATGCTTATATTAAACGTAACTAAATCAAGTCCGGTGAGCACGTGATCCACTAAATGTTGTCCCACTGGTAAATCGCTAATTACATCTATCTAAACAATAAGTCGATGATCATGAAAAATATAGTCAAATATACGATCGAACGTCATTGTCTATTCTAGAAAGAAAAATACTTCTAAGTCTTCCAAGTGTTTTCTCGGTCCAATGCCAGATAGCATTAAAATTTTTGGAGTACCAATTGTACCAGCGCTTAGAATCACACCCTTTCTCGCAGTTGCTTTAAATCGTTTACTAAACGCGGAAAATTCCACTCCCACTGCTCTGCTCGATTCCATCAGTACTTTTTCAACGTGAGCATGAGTGATGATTGTTAATTTATTCTTTAAATCTGTGCGCAATAATTTGTCTGTACTCCAACGTCTTCCATTCTCCATCGATAACTGAGCTTTCATGAAACCTAGTTAAATGAAAATTATGAGCGACAATAGTTTCCTGTGTACGACAAACTTACCATTTCTCAAGTTCTTGTTAATATCGCCAATATCTTGCTGCAATTCTTCCAATCCTTTCAAAATTACATCAGCGACTTTACTGTGCCACCTCGAGTCGCTTACGGGCATTGGTCCTCCACTCTCCGTAGTAGGTTCTAAGCAGAAAGCTTTTAATTCTTAACGACGATGGAAGGTGGACAGTAACGATGAATATTTAACATTCGTGCGAGCACCTGTAAAATCTGGGAACCATTTATCGTAGTCTGTGGGATGGCCCCTCACGTAAAGCATATAATTTAATCGACTAGTCCCGCCAAGAAGTTTGCCCATCGGCCATTTGCTTTGCTGGAAAGGTCTTAATTATATATCTGGTTAAACGATGCCCTGTAATAATTAGATACGATACATTATTGATTAAACCCTTGCAAGCATTCTCTTGGGGCACAGTAGTGTACTGCCAATCGTACGGGGTGTTCTGAATTAACGGAGCTAAAAGTGGAATATCCAAGAAGGGTGGTGCAACTCCACCAGCTTCCAGCAGCAGTGTTTTATAGCCATATTTAGCTAGCTTCGCGGACAAAGTTGCTCCTGCGGTGCCAGCTCCAACTGTATAATAAAAGATCGAACTTGTAATTTCAGTTTCATTTCGGCTGTGCTTATACACGTATTTGTGCAGACCGCTCCTGCGTAGAATGTAACTTACCAACGATGTAGTCGTACACCTGTAAATCATTGATTTCGTTGAAAAATCGGTGCTTATAGATATCGAAGGAGTGCGTAAAGTCGAGGTAACTGGAAAATATAAATACTGTTACAGTAGTTATCGCAAATAGCAAAAATTTCACCGCGGCAAGCATTTCGGCAACATATCGATAGTTGAGGTTAAGGTGTCGTTAATGAGGAACTTCGATCAGTGGATCGTGTTTCTGTGAAATAAATTGATTAATCCATTTATTATTGCCACGTAAATAGCTAGAAAGCAGGTGAAAAGTGGTAGTTTCTTTTTCTTATATGCGCATGTACTGTTAGGTTAGGTTAGATATTTATCTACAGTGAGTAACGAAAATATTCGGACAATTTTTAAAATTGCATAACTTTTTTAAAATTAATCCAAACGACTTGAGTTTTTTTGAGAAGCTAAAAGGATTAGTTTGCTAAGTGACGTGTTTCGTGGTTTCGAAAAAAATTGCAATTGGTCGAAATAGCAAAGAAAATAGTAAAGGTTGTTTTGGGATTTTGCTGATTTCGGAAATTTCGCGATTTTCGAACTTATTCTGCGATCTTTAAGAATTTATAGCTTAGAGCAACGCCGATTTTGATGGAATTTTAGGCATCTATTTACACAACTTACTCCAATCTACGAAAGGGATTTTTAAATTTTCATTACAAGCTCAGATAAAAGAGTTGAAAAACGACGTTTACTATTTTTGTCGCTATTCCGATCAATTGCAATTTTTTTCAAAACGACGAATCACATCAGTTAGCAAACTAATCCTTCTAGCTTCTCAAAAAAACTCAATCGTTTGGATTAATTTTAAAAAAGTTATGCGCTTTTAAAAAGTGTCCGAATATTTTCGTTTCTCACTGTACATAATGAAAGTGTAGAACGCGTAAAGAAGTAGATCGTTAGTTTTTACAAAAAAATATAAAATATTTATTCAAAATTGATTGTTGTACATCATTTTTATGGTATGCATTCGGTTGCAACAGCAATGGGCCATGTAACAGGGCCCTTCAATATAATATCTTGCAATACAGATTTAACTTTTACAAATCTTCGTTTAAATTCTATACCACAGCCCTTGGATAACCGGAAGTCAACTAGTATCTTTCCGTCCATTTCAACAATATTCGCTTTAAAAACCAAAGGCATTTTTCTTCTATCCATACTTTGTACAGTAATCTGCAAAGAATAGTAGCATAGTTTGCTTATAACTCGTAACAAGAACTCGAGTGTCGATTCTTATCATCTCGCAACTCACCGTGCCACAATCGTTGATTCGATACGTGTAATTTTCACTCTCTAGGCAATTCACTAATCTCTTCACAGTCGTCTGTAATTCAGTTTTAACGAAAAATCTCGTCATTCGCCGCACCAGCCGTTGGAAAGTATTTTGCTGTGGACATAATAGTGAATCGCGAACGATTATGGAATTGTAAATTCGCGATAAAATAATTATAGCAAAGTTGCATCACCTGGCTCGGCTGCGTAAACTGTTTATTTTGTACTTGAGTACATAACAATAGATCCTCGATATGCGCGGGTTGTGAAAACGAAAACCCGGGTCTCTCTTCCAGATTAATTTGCGCCGCGTTAGTGTTCTCCATGCCCAGCAATTCGGGTTGCGACAGGCAAAATCTTGTCAGGTTCTCGTCTTCTAACATTTGCCTCGAGTCTGTTTCATCGGGACGGATGCATCCTTCCATATTTCCAGCTACGACGAGAAATTGTTCAAAGTTTTACTTGCAGGCTCACTTTACGTATAAAAGCGCTGGAAAATTTTATCGCGGAATAGTAAAGACGAAATGATAGAAGCATAATAATACGTCGGTCGGATGTATACGCCAGTGCTCTTTGCTTTGGTAATCTAGCTTTATGATCCTTAATTAAAATCATAGAGCTGTATTACCAAAGTAAAGGCAAAAGCCTTGACAGTCTTGAGAACTGATAGTTTCGATCGTTTTTAATTCCAATGCAAAGACTACATATTACATACTTACATACATCGAGGATTGTTGGTTCGAGTGTCCACTCAGTTAAGTACCAAGCTGCTTTGAATAATTTAATACGTACTCAGAGTGACTCAGTACCTGACTAAGTAAACACTTACTCGATCTTATCCGAACTTTCCGAAGAGTATTACACATTGAAACACATTTAAGAGAGCAAGGTTTACATGCAAGAACTGATGCATACCTTTCTGGAATTTCTTGATGAACCATCTGTGTCGCTTAATATCCTGTATGGTATATCTGGACGACGGCGAATGCGTTAGAACATTTTTAATCAAAGACAACGAAGAATTATCCAACTTTTTCCATGGCGTTAGAGACATGTATTTGCCACTTCTCCATGCCATGTATTCTGGGCACTCTGCCGAGGATTGATCCCAAGGCAGTTCTATAGTTTAGACATGGACCAGTTAAAAACTAAGAAATGTAAGTTATGCATTAGAGACCTAAATCATCGGACTAAAGATCACAGTGACCTGTGCTTTAAACGTAAAGCTGTATTCAATTTATGCTTAAAGTACTATGCCATTGCGATTAAGCTGTTATTAAAACTGCGAGTCCGCTTCTTGTAATCTACTCAAATTTATCACGAATACAGAAGCTAATGTTAAAAGAACTTTTAATATAAAATATCCACTCATGTTTCTGTAAACATTACCTCCAGCTAGCAAAGCCACGAGAATTATACCACAGGACCATATATCAGCAGCTTCTGCGTGATAAGGTCGTGTTAGTACTTCCGGAGCGACGTACGGCAATGTCCCGCATCTCCTGTCCAAGCAACGCTCCTTTCCCTGCAAGCGGTATATCGTCGCCAGGCCGAAATCCGAAACTTTTAAATTGTCATTCTCGTCTAGCAGTAAATTTTCCGGCTTCAAGTCTCTGTGCGCGACACCTTTACTGTGGAGGTACTCGACGGCGGACATTAACTGTCTAATATACTTCTGTGCTTCCCAAGCCGGCATACCAATATCGGGCTCTGCGGCAGTTTGGAAGATTTTTGTTAGTAGCTGTGCATATCTGAAAGCATTCCTTGGAATTAGGTGTATTAACTATTTACCAATCCTATCGAACAATTCTCCACCAGAGGCATACTCCAAAAATATATACTCCATGGTTGGCTCGCTACGCTTTCCAAAGTACTGTATGATATTGGGATCGGATAACATGCGATGGATCGTGGTTTCCTTTTGAACGGTCTGGCGGGCGTCTGGGTGCTTTTCCAAGTCCACCATTTTCATGGCAACAGCCTCTCCCGTGGATTTATTTATAACTAATTTTACTCTGAAAGGAAGATATAAAACGGCGTTAAAATCTCTTGAGCGGCATTACGGAGCTCTTGTATTATTACGAGAGGTATCGACTTCCGAGGACGGCAAGATCAGCGGGCGATTCTTATGATATTGGTTTGGAAAATGCAGACACGTACTCGCCGTAAGCACCTTCTCCCAGAGTGTGCCCGAATATCCATCCGTCGACGAACTCCGTCATCCTTCTTCAGCATGCCTCTTCGCGATGGTGGCAAGGATCTTTGTTCTCTGATCGATGCTCCGCTCAGTTGCCGGTCATTTAACGCGACGATCTCCTCTGCGAAAAGAGAAACGGCTTGAAGGATATTTAATCGACGCGCCTATCGACGCTCCATTCGGCCGGGATGCTCACGTTAGATCATTTTTCATAATAACGATCGGCCCCTGGAAGCACGTGGTTTCAATCACACCGACGGGAACATCGTGCTTTCGATCGAACCGGGCAGGATACGGTCGAGTATTACATTTAAAACTTTGCGCCCACGCGACCGCTCGACTCCTCGTGAAATTCCGGCCGTGATAATTGTTAAAGTAAAGGTAAACCGCGAGAGAGAAATGCTTTCAAATCGACGTACCTCTTTCCCCCGACAATCGCGAAAATTACTGTTACGAGAGTGCACGAGATTCATCTCTCCCACTCCGAGCAAACGACGAGCCGCACACGCCGCACTGTGTGGCGATTCTGGGTACGAAATGGCACGAAATTCACACGTTCCCATTGGCCGAACGTGGACATTTAAAGATCCTTAAAGTCCCTACTCTGCAAACTTTTATTTAGTTAAGTAATTTCGAGGCCCCGAGTCTAATCGTGTAATGAATCCGGAAACCAGTAGTTTTGTGAAATCAGCGTGCCAGTATCGCTTCTAACATTAATAATCCAATTACTTCAGCGTTATTCATGAATCGACCTCAGCTGAAATTCAATCGGTATTCAATGACGCCCAGCTTTTCATTCTCGCTACGGTAATTATTCCTCAGAGAGTGTGTCCCTTGAATTAGATTTCCACGCCGAACGTTTAAACATTTATCCTTTAAATTAAAACATTACTGCGCGACGCTATAATCGTCTAGCGGTGTAATAGCGAACTAACTGAGCGGCCATATTTCTGCCAGAAAATTCTGAAAAGTTAAGAGGATCGCAGATTGTGCGAGGAGGTATTAGAGAGAGAGAAAGATGCACTGTGGCGACAAGGATGGGTAGAGGTCTCTGTTAGACAAGAATAGCGAGATGTTAGAGTGAGAGGTTTGTTGTGCCTCTCCTTGTCGCACACAGTATCGCCCTCTCTCTCTCTAGCGGCGAACTGGGCGAACTACCTCCTACCTCCTTTAGTATTCTATGCTCCTGTTAACTCGGGCGAATTTCCTGCTCCAAAACGGAATGTAGGTATTGCAGTTTACACACTTACCGATCGATACCATCGCGCGGTGGATAACGGAGGCGTTTTTAAGCAATAATTAGTAAATAAATAATTTTGATCATGGGTGTCCGCAGGAGAGGCAAAAGGGGCAGTTTCACCCCCCCGGCTTTTGAGAAAAAATCGCTCATTTTTTAAAACTGATCTTCACAAAGTTTATACTAAAAAAGGGAAAATTTTTTAAATTTCGATTTTAAATTTTTAAATAAATAGGCACTATAAAATGGGTTAAAAAAAGCGAGAGGGGTATATTTTTCTTTATCGTCATCCCAAAGTTGCCCCAGCCCCCCTGGAAAAAAGTCTCCGGACGCCCCTGATTTTGGTGACAATAATCATTAGTGACGAATAGATGAATTAAAATGAATAAACACATTTATTTGTTGCAATATTTTATTTACGATCGTCAATTATTAGTATTACACTGTAATATATAAAAGATGTCTGTCTATAGTTCGCAGGGTCTTGGGGATTACAAGAATATTTTACAAAAGACCTTGCCTCTTCAAGTCCTCGTACGTTTTACGGTTCACTACGTTCCCAAGGGAATCTTCAAACTCTTCCTCCTGCTCCGGTTGCCAGCGTTCCGCTTGTTTCTGGGCTTTCAATTTCTCCCACAGAGCCAGGGCATCTTCTATTTGCGTGACATTCGCGAAATGTGCCGTATTCGGGATACCAAGGCAGCGCATACCGTGCGCGTGCCTCCATTCCGCGAAGTGTCGTTGGAAAGCTTTTGGTCCCTTGTACGTGAAGTTTCCGCAGATCTCGCAGTTGTAACTAATGTTCAAGCCGTGCAGTTTGTAGAGCCAGTACGGAATGGGCTTGCCATCCCACCCGAGAGGAAGATTCTTGGGGTTGTAAGGGATTTCATTGTCGTCCTCCTCTTCCGACTCGCTAGCACTGGCTTCCGCGTCGGAATCTCCCCGCTCGCCTTCCGTCCTGGCCTGCTTCCTTTGAACATTCTCCTTCGTGGCTAGTCGCTGAGTGGATACCAACTCCGCCAGTCTGTACACTTGACCCTCGAAACGCGCCACGTCCTTTTGCTTCTCGCTGTTCCTTCCTTTCCCCGACTTCCTAGTCCTGTTATTCTTAGCCAGCAGGTTCGGATCCAAAGACGCCTCTCCCTTCGTACTGAAAAGCCTCTGAGCCCTTTCCTCCAGCGTACCGCCGCACTTTAAACCCAAAGCCATTAAGGCTGACTTCAGCCTGTCCAATCCGAGGGAGGCGAGCTCCTCCCACGAGGAAAAGGCAGACAGTTCTAAATGAGCGCCCACGTGGGTCAAAGCGCTGCCGGTTTCCTTCGGCCATCCCGGAAACGTGTTGTTCTCCCATTGGATCTCGAAATCTTTATTCGCCTCCTGAAGCTCTCCGCTCATGTCGAGCAGCGGTCTAACCCTGGTCAAATACTCGTTCAAGTATTCCAATAAAGACTCCACGTATCTTTGGTATTCAGCGTTCTTCCTTTCCCTTGGTATATCGAACAGATGATCGAAAGTCGATAAATACGTGATGTAATCTATCTTCTCTATTCCCTTAAGATTAATGTACTTCTCGTAGCATTCGTGAAGATCGAGGTACTTCCCGTAACCCTCCTCGTCTGTAAATTCAACAAGATTTGAAAGCTCCTCTGTAGGGTTCTCCCTCATTTTGGCTAGTTCTTCGAATTCAACAGACATAGGGATACTGATTTCATTGGGATGCCGTCGATAAAACTCCTTTATGGACTTTAATCTGGAGTAAAACTCTGAGAATTCATTTGGACCAGACAGTGCTTGCACCTGGATAAAAAATGTGTATTATATAGTAACGCCCAATAAAATGGAGATTAAACGGATGATCGTACGAAATTATTAACGCACTTCCTCTTTCCTCTGACCGTCCTTATCTTCATACAAATCCTGTAAATGCAAAGTACTGTCCACGTACTGGTCGAGTAACATTTTCAGTCGATGCTCCGAATTAATACTTTCCCTGTGCCCTGGCTTCTTATAAAGCATCTCCTTCACCATCGCGTCCATCAATCTTTCTCTTTCTTCGTGATACCGCCGTTGTTGCTCCAGTATCGTTTCCATATTCCCGTTTGTACAAAAACAACCACTTTATTTACGAAACAAATCGACGTTTACATATAGGTTAAAAGACGCATTGTATCATGGAAACGACATCTTTAGCTTGTTGCCTTTCACCGCGTTCTCATGCGAGACTGACGCCCCGTTCAGAGGTGCAAGATGCGAAGATTTCCGACTGCAGCGCCCCTTGCGGTGGAGTAAGGAATCTCAGCTTGTGATATCTCCGCTCTATAGAATAATATTCTTGAGTAGTACATTACACGGGCTTTTTTGGCGGGATACCGTAAGAAACATGCGCGAACGTAGAGTAACCGTCATTACTCCCGTGTAATGTACTACTCAAGAATATTATTTTATAGAGCGGGGATATCACAAGCTGAGATTCGTTACTCCACCGCAAGGGGCGCTGCAGTCGGAAGTCTTCGCATCTTGCACCTCTGCGGAGACATCACAAGCTGAGATTCCTTACTCCACCGCAAGGGGCGCTGCAGTCGGAAATCTTCGCATCTTGCACCTCTGGCCCCGTTGGGTATTGGCCTTTAAATGGACAACTGGAGTCAAATTCAAACTCGAGCGCAATGGAAATTTATCGTTCTCCCAAAATGGAAATTTTATTCAAGATCATACATGTGTGGTACACAAGATTATCGTTTGCATTATTTCTATGCAGTACAGAATGGTTCATTCTTAGTGGTGGTCACGTAGAATGTTCCTCTGGCAGGCTGTCCACGTGCACGTAATCCAGGTCGCAAACAAGAACGTAAATTGCACGATCTCGAGCTCATAATGTTGCTGGAATAAGCAATTATTATGTCAGAGTATATAACAGGGATGAAACGTGTAGAAATAATTAAACGTGTAGAAATATCATACCTCGAATCCAGTGCCCATTGGGTTGCTACGAAACACGGTGGTTCACGCATCGTCGACGTCAAATACTGCACGGATCTCCCGTGAGAACAGCTTGGAAGTATATCTATAACGAAAGGCAAAGAACCATGTATTTCTCACGAAAATAAGTGCGTCAATTAATTCAGCCAATTACACTTACGACTACATCCTGGTTGCTGCTTGCCGCCGTTATAGTAGACATCCGTGTCACCCATCGGGGGATGAATTCCCAAACGAGATGTATGGAACACTTCGAGATAACTGGCATCCCCGCGAGCCAATCTATTAGCAAGAGATCTACTTCCAAAGAGGGGTTCCGCTGGATCCAGACCAATGATCATCTGGTATTTCTGTCCCATCAATGTTTGAATATGTTTCCCCGCAAAGCCTGCTACGTGGGCACCCAGACTATGCCCAATAACTTTAATTTGGGGCACTATTGCTCCGTACTCTCTTACTAATTTCACAGTGAACCTGTAACGTTCATTTCAAATTACCGACCACTGGTAAGAAGATTGAGACGGTAAGAAATGTGAAATAAGTACTTCGCCAAATATTCGCCAACAGTGGGGACGTTCTTAACGGCGCTTCCGTAAGAAACGAGGTCCGTTAGACTTAATCCAGTGCTGCAAGCTCCGTCACGCCAGTCCACAGAGCAGATGTTTACATCTTCCTAAAGAAACCATCGAAATATAATTGTACAAAGTGATACGAATAAGATTCCTCTGCTTGTTTAATCAATAAATTCTATACCTTCTGCAACATAGCACTAGCTAAATCGAAATAATTCGTAGTGTTAGCTTCGGAAGTGAAACCATGTATAAGGAATATTATTGGTCGATTACGACGCAGGGGTATGTTCGAGTCGTCCATGCTAATCTCCTGTCCATTTGGTTGGTCTCTGAAATATGAATTACGGTGCACGGAACATTTTCGAGAGAATACCTCCCGTGTATAATAAATTGTTTAGAATTCCTTAAACAGTACCTTGTAAACAAGACGAACGATACCGACTTGACTCCGAATATGCAGTCTGGAATTATGCTCGAAATAATGTTCTTTGGTTGCAGAGCTTGACCAATGGAGGAGGACGATTCGTCTGCAAAATTATTCGCGGGCAAATATTATTTATTATATCGTTAATACAGGCGGACGAAAGAAAATTTATTCCTTTAAAATCGCATAACATTTTTAGAATCGATCCAAACGACTTGACTTTTTTTGAGAAGCTAGAAGAATTAGTTTGCTAAGTGACGTGTCTCGTGGTTTCGAAAAAATTGCAATAGGTCGAAATAGAAAAAAAAAAAAATAGTAATGGCCGTTTTGTGATTTTGCTGATTTCGGGAATTTCGCAATTTTCGACCTTATTCTGCGATCTTTAAGCGTTTATAGTTCAGAGCAACGTTAACCGATTTTGATGAAATCTTAGGCGTGTATACAACTTACTTCAATCTACAAAAGGCATTTTTTAAATTATCATTACGAGCACAGACAAAAAAGTTGAAAAAATGATTTTTCTTATTTTCTTTTCTATTCCGACCAATTGCAACTTTTTTCAAAATGACGAATCACATCGCTTAGCAAACTAATCCATCTAGGTTCTCAAAAAAACTCAAGTTGTTTGGACCAAATTTTAACAAGTTATACGATTGTAAAAGTGTCCACATATTTTTGCCCCCACTGTATATGTACTTTTTTCCATTCTTTTATCTCTATTTGTAGTTACATTTTTCCCAGTTGGCACTAAGTGTTCATTTAAAGTGTCTTCATACATTTGCATTCTCCCTCGTAACCATACTAATCACATTCACGCACTGTACATTACAATGTTAAAAATATAAAATGTATAGGACATAGAAATTAAAGCTTTGTCTTACCAGGCAACGGTGTAGAATTCGCATATACCATCAGGGATAATACCCCGATGGTAATTGCCACGTGATTGCTGTTAATTTTCATCACTGAGACTGTTTCTACAAAGAACAATTCCCAATTGTTGCTCTCATGCCTCGCGTGGTCACGTATATATACCTGTGCAGACCTACGATAAACAGACGTCAATTTCTACTAAAATACTGAGGGTGTCAATGCTTGATTAATAGGTACGATAATACTGATATCGGTAACAGTAAAGAAAAAAATGAGACTGTTTTGGAACAGGTTTCTGCTAATGGTATTTTAAGTAGGCCCATATATTGCCGTTTTAATAATCGAATCATGCAACGATTAAGAAGTTAATCTATTGACGCCCAAAGGTGGAGGCAGTTTGAAATTAATTATCGATAGATCGATATAACTCGTGACACACTTGTGAACATAATTTACTGTTTTTAAATACACAAGTTTCTTTTGTCTCCTTCTACTCGCGACTTTCAACACTAGAGATTACATCTCCTTGATTTAAAGATACTTAATACGTAAATCTCAGTGTTGATTGTTAATGCTCTGTAATTTCTTTCTCATTCCTTATTTGTGCATTCTGCGGCTTACATATACAAGGATGCCCTCGTGCATATGTGTGTATGTAGCGGTAACGTGTTCAAAAGTTAACGTTTGAAAGAGTTCGGAAGGAAGGAAATTAAGGAGATAGATACTAATTTAATTACGAAGAATATTCGTATATAAGATTGCCTATAATCGATCAGAGAAAAGTGTTTGCGGCACAGTTTGCGGAGAAGTTTTATTGCGGGACGCTGCGCTTTTGAGATGGTACGATATCACGTTAAAATAAAGGATAGGATCTGTCATAATTATACTAAACGCGTTTTTATAAACAAACTTACATGTATTCGTACGATAATCATAATAAAATACAATTAATTCTCTAAACGAGATCGAGAATTTGTACTTTACGTTAAATTCTAACCTCTTAGTCGCATAACCTCTAATTATTTCTTGTATTATTTTCATTTCTAGACGAACATGACGGAGGAGATTCAAAAGAAACTAAAGACAGAGATAGACAAATATAAGCACGCTCAAAGAGGTATCCTTGTTCTCTCGTTACGCATGCTAAAATATTCAAAAATATTCCCAGTCATGTATTGTATGACAACGCTTAATGCACCGTCCTGTTACATATAGATTCTGTTTTTAACAGATTACCACAAAGCACTGAACTTAAGGCAACAGCTGGATGGACAATTGAACGAAAATATCGCCGTCATGGAAGAGTTGCACCTCTTGAAAACGGCGGATAACGTTTTCAAACTGATCGGGCCGGTTCTTATTAAGCAGGACTTGGACGAGGCGAAGCAGAACGTTACCAAGCGTATGGAATATATCTCTTCCGAGTTGTAAGTTAAATCGTGCATGGACGGCGCGCGTGCAAGATCGTGAAGTTATTAGCATTCCTTCTATTTAGGAAACGAGTGGAGGAATTAATAACTACGTTAGATAAGGAGCAAGACGCCCACCGCGAAACGTTGGAGAAATATCAGCAAATGTTTCAACAGGCTCAAATGAAAGCAGCGCTAAATCAACCAAAGGCATAATCGCGTGCACGGAGTACTAAGAACTTACGATGTTATCACTTTGTTATTTCAGCCTTGTTTAATAAGAGAGATCAAGCAGCGATTAATATCGTTCTACCCTCGTTTTTGGTCGAGATCTTTGGCAAACAAGACGCGAAGGGAAACCGTGGGAAGATGAGAATGGGCATGAAATAATTACGAAAGAAACTGAAAGTACTTCTCTCTGTTTCCATACATCTTATTTATGGTTACATACTCTTATCGCTTTTAATATATAAAGAATAAATTCACGACTACGCGTTAAGAAATGTTCCTTCCATTATGAAATAGCAGTAAAAAATAGATACACGTAAGGAATTTTCTTTAATAAGTATTTGAATCTTATCGCGACGTCCACCATTGCGTAATGCTATCTAACCTAACATTCTACTCGGAGCAATTTTCTATTAAGTGATAATAAATAAATGATTATGTCGCAAAAGCTTCGTGCGTAATGAAAGAAGAGACCCGAACAATTTTCACGTCGTTCTATCTTTTCAAATAAATTTGCAAATTTGCGATGTTATTTGAATGGGAATGTATCGCAAATCAGGGTGTTTACAGTGGGTGCGTTCCAGTTGGGCCCAAAGCGACCGTAACGCCCGTGTTTCTCGTAGAAAAAGATATACCGCCATCGCAAAATCCTATCAATGAAAATCTCGTATAGCCAAAAACTTTCATTAGGTTACAGGCTTGTATGGGTGCGTTCCAGTTGGGCCCAAAGCGACCGCAACGCCCGTTTTCTACGAGAAATACGCTTTGGGCCCAACTGGAACGCACCCAGTGTAAACACCGCCGGGAGCGCTCCTCGTGGCGGCTCCCCACATATTTGCGCGAACAACACCATCTAGCGTACAATTCTCTCACTAAATTGAGTACAGCGCCGCCATACAGGCTGGGGTAAAACTAATCCCGTGAGAACAGTTTGCCCATAAGAGTGTCAACACCCTGTCGCAAATGAAACTCGGTCGAGGTGGCGCACTGATCGTAGCGCTCTGAGCATGCGCGTGATGACGCCGTGACGTTGAACCAATCAACGCCAGCGCAAAGCCAAGCTCATCTTGGCGTTGATTGGTTTGACGTCACGGCGTCATCACGCGCATGCTCAGAGCGCCACGATCAGAGCGCCACCTCGACCGAGTTTCATTTGCGATACATTCCCATTGTATCGCGCAGGGGGCTACAACTCTGTGCACGACTTTCAGGCAGCGTTAGTACTGCCATCTGGACTAAGGATCGTTGTCCCCGAACTAAAATTCAATATGGTCGTGCTCTAGTGTTATGCTAAAAAGCATCGTATCGAACTGGAAACTCCTATTTGCTTATTATTTGAGGCAGTCAGAGCAGCAACGGACCAACCCAAATTAAAAAAAAAAAATTTCCTTTTTTTATATGGTTCGTAGAGCCTATTGGAATACGTTATTGCTACTAATTTAACTTCGAAAAAAATGTAGGTTAGTCCGCTTTTGCTCTGACTGATTTATTTCACAAAATGCAAGACGTCCTCAAATCAGTTGATGCACTGCCTCAAAACTGTTGTAAAAGCCATCGAAGAAAAGGGACTTATCATCCTCAGTATGGTTGACGATTAAAATACAAAAAATGTTGCAGCAATTAATATATTATTACTGGATTCGCAGACTATGTTAGACGGCCATATTGAATTTTAGTTCGGGGACAACGATCCTTAGTCCAGATGGCAGTACTAACGCTGCCTGAAAGTCGTGCACAGAGTTGTAGCCCCCTGGTATCGCGACATCCACCATTGTTTACATGATGCTATCTAACCTAACATTCTACTCGGAGCAATTTTCTATTATTAAATGATAATAAATAAATATATTTCACGTAAATACTTGTTGCGTAATGAAAGAAAACATCCGAATAATTTTCACGTCGTTCTATCCTTTCCAATAAATTTGCAATTTTATCAGCGAGCTATTTGTCAAAACTTAAGCGGTTGCAAAGATGGCGGTTCGCCTGTCACCTATATCGCTCGCGGAATCCCTGGATGCTTTTTCGTATGAAGTCCTGGACGATTAATTACCGTGCGAATATCTTACTAAAACGAAACGATCATGTTGCTGACATTGAAGCCAGATCATAAGAAACATGTACTGCTTCTCACAGAGCACACACCACAGGGTATGTAAAGCTATGTTTTCTTAACCGGTTCCATCTGTCCGGTGCGATACTAATTTATTTACATCAGTTCTGCAGGATTTCTGCAAACTGGCCGTAGACTATTTGCAGAAAGGACCAAATATTAAACTCTACAGCGCCGCTGCCCGTAAGTGGTACAGAAAAACTATTGTATTAAAATTCGAACGAGGTGTCGAGACACTAAGCTTTCACTTTTCTTTCAGAGAAATTGGAGGTCGACGTGAATGTAATTAAGAACTCAGTGGAAGGACTTGTTAATTTATTACTGGAGAGCTGTAGATACAAGGTAATACAAATTTCGTGCGACGAGGAACCAGCACTTCATTTTATAGACATTACCAAAGTTTTTAGTACCGAGTTTCAATGGTATTTCTTGCAGTTAAGCGCGGAGGACTTCAGGGATTCTGTGGTAGCTTTAGGCTTCGCGGAAGATCAGGAAACGATACTGAGCAAATTGTATAACGTTAAAAAGGACGAAATATTGGAGTCGCTTACAGATATCGGATTCAAATTGCCAGAGTATCATGATATGGAATGGAGATTCGAAGTTCAGGTATCGACGATTCTGTTTTCATGTTAGAGCGTTGAATTTAAGTGTCTCACGGGACGTATCTCTACAGATCGCATCGAGATCGTTATTAAAACAAGTCGCTCCCCTCATTACTTTGGACTTGTCCATAAAAGATTCCAACAAAAACGAGGATATCGAACATGTATTACTTCAAACTGATCCTGCCAACTTGCTACACATAACTCAGGAATTAGAAGAGGCCCTTCAAGAAGGTCGCAGTCAACACATTCGTAGACTTTCCAGAGTAATAAAATGATGTTCCCAGCAATAATAATATATAATTATTTTTCACCAAATAAATTGTACAGAATTCTAACGGACTAGCTAATTGACTTCTTACTCTATGCCGTGATAATGTACCTTGCGTAGTATTTAGATCATGTAAATTCGATTCATGAAAGCATATGTAAAGTTTCCTTTTGATTAGATTACACCAAATTGCAGCTGACAGTACTTTCCATCCGTCATTCCATGCTAACACTACTGAAAGCGATGCGAATGCGTTCGCTGGAGTAGATAAATTGATTTGAATATTTTATTGGATGACCTTATTGGATCACGCTTTATGGAATGCATATAAAAGAGAAACGATACGTTTGTAGCCGCAGTCCATGAATAGGAGCAATGAAATGTGAACGAGTAGTGCCCTTCGCAGTGTCGCCATCGATATGATGGAAATTTAAATACCTGGTTCTGCGAATTCTTTTTAAATCGAAATCTCGTAATATCCATTCAGAAATATGTGATTCTGTACGAACATTAGTAAATCTTTCTTATTGTTCTTGCTTTTAAATATACACGTTCAAGATCAAGCACATATTTCCAAGAAATGGAGACAGTTACCTCGGCGGATACCTACAACATCACCACACCATTAATCATCGGAGCTGCTACTTTGGAAAATTCTATTTTAACAACAAGCGCAGGACCGCAGTTTGCGAGACAGTCGATGCACTTCAATAATCACACGGTTGTCAGTAAAGTGCCGGAAGATATGCTGCATTTAATTGACACGTACTGGTAATAATAACAATTATTATGTAAGAACACGGTAATAATAATAATCTTTAATGGTCAATATCTCTTTCACGATACAGGGTGCGATTCCCGCCTTTACATCCCATATGGCATAAAATCTTGGGCCTCGTTATGATCGTATTAGGAATTATAGGATGGTGTGGAAATGGCGTGGTGGTTTATGTGTTTATAATGACGCCAGGGCTGAGAACACCCAGCAATCTGCTTGTGGTGAATCTCGCTTTTTCGGACTTTCTAATGATGGGCATCCAGTGTCCCCCGATGGTAATTTGTTGCTTCTACGAAACATGGGTACTTGGTAAGGGAAAACAACTGTAGGGGAGACCGGGGCTAAAAGTTCCGGGGGTAAGTTGTTCCGATCGTTCTAGCTTCAAAATGAAAAAGAGCGTTGTACTTTAAATTATTTTTTCCACAGAGTGGCGTGTTCAACTTACACGGAAAAAATAATTTAAAGTACAACGCTCTTTTTATTTTGAAGATAGAACTGTCGGAACAACTGACCCCTCGGAACTTGTAGCCCCGGTCTCCCCTATAGAACTGTAGACAACCTTTACTTTCAATTGCTCAGCAATCACTCGCTTTCCAGGGCCTTTAATGTGTGATATTTATGCAATGGTTGGCTCGTTATGCGGATGTGCATCTATATGGACCATGACCGCCATTGCTTTGGATAGATATAACGTTATAGTGAAGGTATATTTACTTGCACATAGATACTAATACCTTAAAAATGACGAGAAAGTTCTAATAAAATTAGTTCGTTTTAGGGTATGTCTGGAAGACCTCTCACTATCAAACTGGCTCTCCTCGAAATCATAGGCATATGGTTATTTGGATTAATATGGACAATTTTACCTATGGTAGGATGGAATAGGTAATACTTCGATTACTTCTTCGATGTATACTGATAATATACACTTGTAATTGTTAACGCGGAATGTGTCGATTAGATATGTTCCAGAGGGTAACATGACAGCATGCGGAACAGATTACCTTAGCTTAGATTGGGTCTCCAAATCGTACATACTAGTCTATTCCGTATTCGTTTATTACACGCCACTGTTTACTATTATTTACAGCTACTACTTTATCGTCTCCGTAAGTGTCGAAAGATCTCGTTAAGGGTGTGGTGGACTATTTCAGCTTCAGAATCGATGTACAGGACTATCTTCAGCGATTGATAACTTTAAAAATTTTATACACTCCGACGATTTTTTTGTGTGTAAATACTCGCGAACGTGCTTACAATAGATTCTCAAAAGCACGACTATAACGATTGTTTGGTATGAAAGTAATTTACCGTCAAAGATACTAACGATTTTACGTATCCAATAGTCCAGTACCCCCTTAATTGGCCTATTAGCGCCTCTGTCTTCATAATATCTGTGCTCCACTTAGACGGTTGCAGCTCACGAAAGGGGAATGCGGGAGCAAGCAAAGAAAATGAATGTTGCATCGTTGCGCTCTGGAGAGGCTCAGGGCGTCAGCGCGGAAGCGAAGTTGGCGAAGGTGGCGCTAACGACTATATCGCTATGGTTTATGGCGTGGACCCCGTATCTCGTGATCAATTACATTGGAATATTCAATCGTACCCTGCTCACTCCACTCTTCACTATATGGGGCTCTCTCTTCGCGAAAGCTAACGCGATATACAATCCAATCGTTTACGCAATCAGGTATTATCTGCTATACTCTATAAATACGGAAGTGTAACGCGGAGCAGTGATTTATTTCGCCAATGTGTTCTGCAGCCATCCAAAATACAAAGCCGGGTTGCAGGAGAAGCTACCATTTTTAGTGTGCGGCTCGACGGAGGATCAAGCTGCTGCTGGTGGGGAGAAAACCTCGGAAGCCGCTGGAAACTAATAGAATACTAAGCAGAATCTTTGGTACACTTTACTCTGTTATGAAAGCCACCGCAGACGGTGAATGTCCAGCTGATAGTAATTAAATGAACACACGCGTGCACCCGTTGCTTGAACAGTTTATTCTGATTTTATAAAATCAAGGTACCGTCGTGTCTCACGGTAATGTGATACATAATACGCTTACGTAATCAGTATACATAGGGCCGGTACCTGCTTTACCAAAGTGACGATGTACGTGTCGCTATAAGGGAACGCGGAAACTTACGATCACCACCTTTAGATCGACGGCCAGGGATTCGCGTCGTGGTGAGACGCGAATCGCGCGGCCGTCGACGATGGGCGATTCGAAAGGTCGCTGGTATCAACGTTGCTCGGGACTCTTTCTCGTCGAATTAGGTACGTTCGTCGAGGTGTCCGCTTTTAGACACGGCCGATTCGAATTTCCAATCGAGGGTTGCCAATAAAAAAATAGATTTCTCAACACGACAACCGATATTACTATTTACAATTCGTGTCTGTAATGAAGCTTAGCATCGTCCTTACATCCTAATCAGGTGTATATTACTTTACATCGTTCGTTATTCCCCGATCGCCGTTGTAATCCTTGCCGCGACGGCTGCGGACGCCAGAGCGCGGGAGCTTTGTAAGACCAGTTGCATGTGGATTCGGTGGCGTTTTACGCGTTGGCTTTCTCGCTGTCGGCGACGTTGGTGGTGCCGGAGACGGTGGAGGTCGCGTCCGCGGCCGCTGGCTCGCTGGCGCAGGCCAGCGACGGGAACTTCGCGAACAGTGCAGCTCGATACTTCGGATGGCTGTGAGATTAGATGGACAGATATTAAATACCCGCGCAGGAATCGGTGTTTCGGCGGAGCCAGGCGGTTACCTGATTCCGTAAACAATCGGATTGTAGACTGCGTTGGCTTTCGCGAAGAGGGAGCCCCAGATGGTGAAGAGCGGTGTGATTCTCACGAGATCGAATATGCCCGACGTGTTGATTACTAGATACGGTGTCCAGGCCATGAACCAGAGAGATATGGTCATGAGAGCGATCTGGAAAATCATTAAACCGTTCGATTATACAGGAACGAAGCGGAGTGCCGTCACAATGCGTGGATACCTTCGCTAGCTTTGCCTCTGCGCTGGTGTTTGCATTCTCGGATGATCGCAGAGAAGCGACGTTCATCTTCTTGGCCTGCTCGCGCATGTTCCTCTCGTGAGCGGAGACCGCCTGGATGATGAACCAGTAGCTGTAGATGATGAGGAACAGCGGGGCAAAGTACACCCAGATGCCGTACAGTACCAAGTACGACACGGACAGGATGTCTTGGCTGAAGTAGTCGGTGCCACACGCGGTCAAGTTACCCTCGGGCACGTAGCTAGCAAGGGACAACAGTTGCCGTCAGCTAAACGAAAGCAAGGAAAGCTTCGCGACGGAGAAGAAGATGGGTTACCGATTCCAGCCGAACATTGGCGCGATTGTCCAGCCCAAAGAGAAGATCCATATACCCAGTATACGGAGCAGCGCCCCGGTGATGGTCAGCGGCTTGCCGGCTAAACCCTTGACGATTACGTTGTACCTGTCGAACGCGATCATGGTCATCGACCATATGGAGCTGCATCCGAACAAGGAGCCAAACATCGCGTAGATCTCACAGAACAGTGGCCCAAATACCCACGTCTCGTAATAGCAATTGATCACCTGTCGGAGGAAAAAGATACTGATCTTATTCTCTTTCAGCGCTCGGGAAGGCGTCGGGACTAGTACGCGGTGTCGTCGTTTCACCCACCATAGGAGGAGACATGGTGAACATCATGCCGAAGTCGCTGAGGGCGAGGTTGACGACGAACAGATTACTCGGCGTCCGAAGGCTCTTTGTCGAGAGGAATATGTAGACGACCATACCGTTCCCGCTGATGGATATGAAGCCAAGCACCCCGATCACGAAGCCGAGGATCCCGAACCACATGGGATTCATAGGCGGGTACTGGTACCAGCGGATGTCGATCAGGTGAAGCATTTCCGGCGGAGCCTTGTCCACTACCGTCTGATTACCGAACTTGGTACCTTGGCCTCCCCATGAATAGGCTTCGTAGCTGGGTCCCCAGGAGACCGTCATTTTTGAATCTGCGAACAGATTCCAGCGGCATACCACTCTGACCTAATCGCTCCGCACGTTCACAGTCTCCGCACGCGAACGTACACGCGGGTCCACTCGTCCGCCTCGCGAGACAACCCCCCCGTGCATAGATCAGAAGATCGTGAACGCGTCGAAGCATCTACGTTGCTCCTTGAATCGTTTCGAGGGACTCGACACGCCAACCATTCCGCGATCGAACGACGAACTACTGTTTCATGGACTCTTTCTCGTTTACAGGACGGGAGAGCTTGATCGAGAGGACTCGCCCGTGTAACACTGCTTACACGAATGTATATCAACGATCACACTGTCCCCCGGGCCGCCACTCGAAACGATTTCACCATTGCCGTCACTGCTAGTCGCGGCTCACCTTCGGGCTACTTGGAGAAAATCGTGCTAGGACGAACTAATCCAAGTACACGTCTCAGATTGCTGTAGGAGTCCGCCCGTCGGGATGCGTGATTGAGGATGGTTTGTTGTTAAGGTCCACTGCTGGATGCGGCTCGCGTCAGCGTCGTCCGACCTCCGTTTAAATATGCACCGACGTCTCCGCCCGACCCTGCCATATGTACCCTTACGGGCCAGAGATTTCTATATGTTGTCGCGATCTAAGTCGACAAACAGTCTTAAGACGGTCTTTATTAAGTTAACGAGGATTTGAGAATACCTTGGTGTATCTTCAGCGCCGCACACAGAAACCTTACGTGGGGCTAAAATAGCAATAGAACACGAGGAATCACCCTATCCTTTGATTCTACAGCGTGTTTCTTGCACCCTTCTGTAACGTGATCCCGATCGCAACACAATTTCACCGCCTTTGCGCTCGTCGGCCTGGCAAACGGGCCAGCGAACGGTATTACCGATCGAGACCACCCGTTCTCCGTGCCATTCCATGGTTTCGGGAACGGCGAGATGCTCGAGCGAATAGATCACGACGACTTTGCGATTTCGGTGACCATCCTATAGGTTCTATTCAGATTTAAACTTTAATATGGTTTCATGCTATAAGGAGCTTATTATAACAGCGTGTAACTTTGCCAGGTTCCCTCGATCGAGTTTTATGATTCTTGTGAAACGCCTCGTTTCGACACTTGGATACGTTTACGTAACGATTCATTAGCACTGCCGATCACCCGCTACAACGGCATCGGTTAATTTCGAAGGAATATTAGTGTAATAGGTGTTTCCGCTGCGATATGTGCATGGGAATTCGCAGAGGGGGGCAAAAGGTTGCAAGTTGCTCCCCCCGGCTTTTGAGAAAAAATCGCTCACTTTTCGAAACTGATCCTTATTAAGTTTTGTACTAAAAGGGGGAATATTTAAAGTTTCAATTAAATTGGCACTATAAATTGGGTTAAAAAAACAAGAGGGCTATATCTTTCTTTACCATCATCCCAAAGTTGCCCACCCTCCTGGAAAAAAGTCTGAGGACGCCCCTGGACGAGGGCAGAACGGGGCTGTTGAGTGTTGATGCAATACCGTGTGCCCCTGTGGGGAGGCAACCGACGATAGCTAGCGGTTGGAAGTGGCGCAGCTATCAGGGGCAGCATGATTGTTCAAAGTAGGCGAGCAACGCAAATAAGTACTTGGTTCTCGAAGCATCTGGGAGTGGGGAATGCAGGGGTATCTGCTGATAAGGGAGCTATTATGTATAAGGAGACAGTCACCTCGGAACCTTGGAACTGAAAGCATAAATTCTAATTATCCAATCTAACGCGAGTGCTTTCGTTGCTTCCCGTTCACATAAAAATTCTCTGAAACGCGCAGTGTGTCCCTCGAAGAGTTTAAAAACATATTCCGGTCAGTCCACTTTTAAATTCGCGAATACATCATTAGCGCGAAGTGAATTTGAATTCGAACAGCGCGATAAGTATCGACAGCAGATAACACGCGACACGTGATATAAATTTAAAATGACAGCACAACGATTCACCGTGCGCTTTCAAACAGTTTATTGACACGTGAGTAATCAGTTGTATCGCGCGAAACTAAATACGCGGAGATATTGAGAAAAATCGAGGTCCGCTGAAGTGTTCGTTAAACGCGACAATAATTCTCGTCAAAGCAGAATATTCTGGAGCATGGAGGTTGACGTGGAGGCGCAATTAAACGCCGAGAGTGACGAGTACGAGGAAGAGGAATTAACTGCTCAGAGTGTTTTATTAGCGATAGAAGAAGCCTGGTTGAACGAGAAATTCGCCCCGGAGATTCTCCCCCACAAGTCCGACCTGGTCGAGTGCATGCTGCAGCAGATAGCGCACATGGAGGAGAACGTGACGAGGTTAGAAAAAGGGGACATCAGGTTGATGATCCACAGGATGGAGCTGGACAGGATCAAGTTCGTTATATCGTGCTATCTCAGGGCTCGGGTAGAGAAAATCGAACTGTACACCATTCACATACTCTCGCAAGAGGCCAACAGATCGGCAGAGGAGTGCTACCTGACCGCTGCCGAGCTACAGTACGCCAAGGAGTTTCTGTCCAACATGGAAACGCTGTTCAGGACGATCGCTTTGCAGCACATGCCTGGCAACTTCCAGGCGTTCGAGGTTAACAAATTAACCGTCAAGCCGAACATGAACGCGCACGTGTTTCTGAGAGCTAATAGCAGAGTTAGCGGGATCATGTTGCCTGGGTCCGTGGACGAGGAGATAGATCTGGAACCGGGCTCGCAACACATTATACAGTACAGCGCTGTCGCGGATCTGGTTAAAAACGGCACCGTTCAATTGATCTAGCGATTGGTACGTGTCGATGTATCGTATAAGTTAATATTATTGATGGAGGGAGCAAAGATTTTTATAGAAGCTTTCAGGGAAAAACATGTATCTGTATGTATATATAATTTATTACAAAAATTACAGTACAACGGGGCCAGATTGCTTACAGAATATTTAAAAATCCTTCTTAACAATGTACAATATCGTTCGTAGAACTGTGTGTATAGACATATCTGTTAAAGTAGACTTCGTAAAATATATACTCTTATTCGGAAAATATCAAAATATAAATGTACAAAGCACAGTAATAATCTTGTCGTAGCTCGCTCGTGGAAAGTTTCACAGGAGCTTAAAGATTATAAACTAGTTTCATTGCTCTTGTATGATTAGATTCGCCGGACGAGCTCTAAAAATATTTTGCTAACATGCAAGAGTATTTCGTACTCTTTGTGCGCTCTGTTTATAAAAAATACTATTATATCACATTGTAGGACAAACCCGTATCGATTTAAGTACGTACAATATCAGTGATTATCAAAGCAATATGAAATATTTAAGTATCTGTCGCTATGAAGCCGGGAATCCGCCTGGAAGCTAAGCTAAGCTATCGTGCTATGTTTTAGCTTAGCTTTTGGTGGAAACAAGACGAATGTATTGAAGCTAATTTTTTTAAAACGTAGCATAGCATCGCATAGCTTAGCTTAGTTTCTAGGTAGATTCCCGGCTCAACTACTTCTCGGTATCGCACAATGTTCCCGCAATGTGTCCTTAACTTAATTGATCTACTATTTTGATCGGACTGATCTTGAAAGCAGTTAAACGAGTACATAAAAAGGAAAATATATGACCATTGTGTACTGCTTTTTAAGTTTTCTCTAAAGTATTTAAGTATTAAGTACCTCTAACGATAAGTACCATTGATGCTTCTTCAACTGTCCTTTAAAACTGTGTTGCCATTGAGAATTTGCGGTGCTGCGTGTGATTCCGTACGAGCAGAATGCTCGTTGTAAGCCTGTAAATTCAAGAACGGCTCGTAGAAACCAGCAGGCGTTACTTCAAGGGAGAATAATTGTCGAGAAGGAAAAGTTTTACGTACCTCCTCGGCGATTTTCTTCAGTTGCTCGTACATTAGTTTCCCGGTTTCTTTGACCATGCTGTTAAAGTGGCTCTGCTCGTTTTGAAGCAGAATGTACGGATGATCGAACTCGATCGCCTGCCCGTGATCCATGACCAACACTTTGTCGCTATCCATTATCGTGTTCAATCTGTGCGCTATGGTTAGTACTGTGCATTGTTTGAAGTTCTGCCTAATAGTCTTTTGAATCAAGGAATCCGTTGCAGGATCTACGTTAGCGGTGGCTTCGTCTAGCAAAAGAATCTTATTGTTCCTTATGATTGCACGCGCCAGGCAAAGTAGTTGCCTCTGTCCCACGCTGAAATTGCTTCCTCCTTGTTGGACATCATGATCCAGGGAGGAAACGCTCGACTTTAATTCAACGTCGTCGAGGGCGGCCCAAAGCGTAGCGTCGTCGAAATGATGGAACGGGTCGAGATTGTCTCGAAGCGTTGCCGAGAACAATATAGGCTCCTGCGGAATAATGGAGATCTTCTTTCTCAGGTCGTGAAGACCGACTTGCTTCGTGTCTAACTTGTCTATGCTAATGGTGCCTTCAAGCTTGGCCAAACGGAACAGGGCTGATATCAGTGAAGTTTTACCAGCGCCAGTACGACCGACAATTCCTACCTGGGGAAAGTAACATTTAATCATTCGCGCGGCCGTTATCCACAGCATTTGGGCGTTATCGAATAGCAAATAGTTACCTTTTCACCGGGCTTTATCAGGAAGCACAGGTCTTTGAGAACCGGAGGCGCCGTATCATCGTATCGCAGATATAAATGATCAAACTGGATTTCTCCCATGGAGGGCCACTGTCCTGCCGGCTTTTTGTTAGGCTCACTTTGGAACGGTCCCTCCTCGTCTAACTGTGTGAACTGTAGGATTCTTTCTACGCTGGTCATTTGTGCTATCGTTTCCGCGGTCTGTCGCATCCCGTGCTGAAGCATCCCGCACAGAATTAGCACTTGTGAAATGGCCAGGCCCACGTTCCCAGCGAATGTGTTTCCTGAAGAGGATAAATGTGCGATTGATCGATTGTAGTGCTGAGAAATACCGTAAAAGCTATCGAGTAATATAATCTACCATCGTCCAATACAATGAAGCTGTATGTGATAAACGCTGTGAAAGCGAGGGACACCATGTCCAGCGCGAATCCGAAGGCAGTGCTCGCGGCTATAGTTAAATAATAAGTGCTGGTATGGAGATCTTGGTGAACATCGAACTCTTTGCGAACTATATCCTGCGCCGAGGCCGAGCGAATCGTAGTCAGGCCTAGCAACGAAGAGCTCACGTGGGAGAAGACTGGACTTTTCGCTGCGAAATTTCAAAGTGAGCATCGACAAAGTATTACGGAAGGACAGTTGAAAGTGCAATGTTACTTACTGGTTCCTTCGAAGCGTTTCATATCCTGTGCCGTCTGGAGATAAATGTTTCGTATTTGCCAATATAGAACACCCATGACAATCATTGGAAACACCGTCCACCAATTAATAATCAGAACTTGCATTAGAATTCCAACCATCACTGTAAATATCTGAATGGACTCTATCATTGTCCTAGGTAGCATCTCGTCTACCGCTCCGACGTCCTTTGAGAAACGATTCAGGATACGACCTACAATCGAACGTCCGAGCATTTTAGAAAAAGTAGATAATTAAAGATACATGCTTAAGAGGTCGTGTCTATATAGTTGCCAGGCGAGAAACAAACGTGATTTTCGGGAATTTTTTGTGGAAAATCTAATGTATATTTTTTATAATTATTTGCTTATTTTAAAAGTACATATATTCAGCAACTCTCAGTAATTTTGTTAAAGGATAATATTAAAAAATGAACGAATAACAGCCACTCTCTCATCATCTGAAATCGCACAGTGAAGAAGATTTTGTTAGCATATGACTTTATCTAGTTCGTGAACGAAGGATTTTTGTTTTTGATGAACACTCTATTTTTAATTCATTCACTCTATTTGAACGATTCAGACATCGAAAAATCATGATTTCGCGTTAAACTGCCGCCCATTTTGTGTGAAATCATTTTTTTGAAAAATCCTTCGTTCACGAACCAGATAAACTCGAATATTAAGAGAATCTTCTTCACTTTCTGATTTCAGATAATCCGATTCGGTGCTCACCGCGCAGCGCGATTATAAAAATAGATTCCGCGAGAGTGACTGTTACTCCTTCATTATTTAATATTTTCCTATAACAAAATGCCTGAGGGTTGCTGAATATATGTACTTCTAAAATACGGAAATAGTTGTAAGAAACATACAACACATTTTTTCCAAAAAAATTACGGAAAATGGCGTTCTTTTTCGTCTGCCAATTAGGCATCACCCTTTAAAGTAGAATAGTTTATTGATACTTGCCAGAGGGTTGCGTATCGAAGAACAGCATTGGCGCTTTCAGTAAACAAGAGAACATTAGATTATGCAGATTTCTACTGGCGTTCATGCATATCTTGTAAAACAGGAGATTCTTAATCGTGGTCAGGATTATACTCGCAGCGATAAAAGCTCCGTAAACCCACAAGGCAGTGTCGGGATCGAGGTACTCCGTGTCATGCAATTTCATATTCATGATCCACGTCTAAGCATACAAGAATAACAGTAATTTTCTAGTACCCAAAGTGATAAGAAAACGAAGTAAAATATTACAAACATTATTATCTAAACTCCTATTTTCCGGGATCGTTAGGAATTCAGGAACTGTCTCATTAAAGTTATCTATGTCCGGCACAAGCGAGCCATTAATCAGTCCAATTGTGTCTTCTGTAAAGTTATTAGGCATCGTAGAATCTTGCACGGACACTTGCAACGTGTGATTACTAACTCTCTTTATGTATGTCTCTTCTTGCCTTGTCCTGAGAACGAAGAAAGTAGATAAGATCGTACAGCTTACGCTGGAAATAGGAAAGACGCTTAAACACCGACCAGTAAGCGACCCAATAATCGCAGCCGCTGCTCCCCGCTTGTCCCAAAATTAATGTCACTACGAAACACAGTATCATGAGAATCGAACCCCCGGCCCTAAAGTACTTCCAATAGAGCGACTTCGAGAGACCCCCTTTGGCCATCAATTCCTCCGTTTCCTGTGGCTCCACATCGTCGTCGTCTCTGCTATTCCCAGAACGAATAGACATCTCAGGCGACTGATTCTCACTGATTTCTACGACTTCCGTATTCTCCTTCTGCTCTTCCTCGGACAGCATGCTTAAGAAATCGACCTCTTTATTTTGAAGCTGCGCGAACGTGCCCTCGTGCTCGATTTTGCCCTGGAATGAAAATCGTAATAGCGTCGATGCAGCGAACGTGATTCTAGATTCTTTTATCCGCCAGTGCTCACGTTATTCAACACGATGATGTAATCGCAACTTTTTAAATGCTGCACTTGATGAGTTACGAGTATTCTTGTTTTACTGCGAAGATAGTCTTTGATGCATTCGTTGAATAAATGCTTCCCGACGTGAGTGTCGACCGCGGATAGCGGGTCGTCCAGCAGATAAATATCCGCGCTGCTGTACACGGCCCTGTTGTAACAATCAACCATGTAATTTTCAACACGGTATCAATCGTTTCCAATGGATTCAATTTACCTGGCCAGGTTTATTCTCGCGCGTTGCCCGCCGCTGAGCGACGCGCCTCTATCTCCGACCAAAGTCTTATCGCCGTAATTGAACTGTTGGAAATCTTTGGTGAGAGCGCACACTTTAACGACCTCGCTGTACTTCTTTGGATCGTACGGTTGCCCGAAAAGTATATTGTTGCGCACCGAGCCGGCGAATAACCAGGCTTCTTGGCTGGCATACGACACGCTGCCGTTCACTTCTATATCTCCGTGCGTGTGTTGCAGTTCTCTTAAGATTAATTGAAGGAATGAACTCTGAAAGGTGCAAGAATTTTATAATACCAATTTGCAAACTTAAGCCGGGAATCCACCGGGAAGCTAAGCTAAGCTAAGCTATGCGATGCTATGTTTTAGCTTAGCTTTTGGTGCAAACGGTTCCATAAGAATGTATCGATGCTAATTTTTTTAAAACGTAGCATGGCATAGCATCGCATAGCTTAACGTATTCTCCCGTTTCTCACAAGTTACCTTTCCCGCGCCGACTGAACCGACAACGGCGTAAAGTTTTCCGGGCTCTATTCGAGCGTTGATATCGTGCAATGTATTTACGATCGCAGTGTCCGACCAAGAAGCTGTGATACCTTTCATCGTAATGCTACCATCTCCACTGATCTTCTTGGGTTGGATCACATTGTTATTCTCTTTCAACAACAAGAAATTCTAAAGGAAAGTCGATGAATAAGGTGAAACAGCGTAAAGTTTACGACCATTGAATAATTATTTATCTCACCTCGAGCCTCTTAATAGACACTACAGCCTCTGCGGTAGCTGATACAGCCATAGGGTATAGTATAGCCATGGTTAACTGAAGAATATTATAGTACTGGGCCATTGAAAATACTTTATCGGCAGATATGTTGTTTCCGAGAAGTACGTATGCCATAATTGTAAAGTATAAAGTTGTTCGTTCGGTGAATACAAAACTGGCCAATGTGAAGCCTCTCAAGTACGATGAACTTAAAAGGACGTCCACTTCACGGCTGCAAAATCATTGTACATGTAAATTCATTCAACGACACACGACCCTATTTATTATTACGATAGAACGCTGAAAAGAACCTTCTGACGAGGCTGACCAGCTTCTCGAATGGTTTCTCCCAGGTATACATTTTAATCACTTGTATTCCACTAATGATCTCCGACATTAAACGCACTCTTTCGTCTGTTCTGACTGCAATTTTTAACCGCAACTTTGATGTCCATCTCCCTAGGTATCCTGGAAGGGCAAGAAATTAATTCGTAGCTCCGTTAGCGCACCGGTAACTTGTAACACTAGCCAGCGAGAATATCTACCTTGTACAGGTACAGTTTGTATGCTTATCAGAAAAATTCCAGCTAAACAAGCAATGCCTACGCTCTCCCAGATTATGAAAGCGATCAGAGCGCCTTGAATGGGCAAAATCCAAATGTAATGTAAAGATATGAATAACTGTTCGAATCTTGCCACATCGTTCGATAATAAATTCACGATCTGCCCTGGGGTTGTGACGCTGGTGGAATACTTGGACAGACGTAGAATCTAAAGAAGCGAGAGATTTAAAAGTAACAAAGCTTGTTAAGCGTAAACTTACTAAAGACAATTTGTCACCTTTCTATACATCACAGAGGAGCACGCTATTCTCATTCTCATTCCAACTTCCATTAAGCCCAAGTTTGCGTGGTGAACAACAAAAATGCCGAGTAGAGTTAGAACTATAAGTGCGGAAGCGTAAGCGTACGCTTCTCTGGCAGTGGACGTTGAACGTGGATCGAAGTGCCAAATAAGAAGGCCCAGAACGTACGGTTGGAGGACCCTACGATGTTAGAGCAAGGATATTAGTAATTCGACGGTAATGTAAAATGCGCGAGGTGTATTTACTTTAAAAAGATTGATAGAAAAAATTGCCATCCTCCGTAATAAGCGAACGACCATGCGAATGTGTTCCTCAAAGCGTTGAACAATTTAGGCTTCCTAAAAACCTCTTCCGCGGCTTTGATTTCCTTAAACCAGTTCCTGAGCGCAGAGATAATACGAGGGAATGTTAGTGATGTAATTGTTGTTTGATCGGCGCTTGATATCAGCTGCATGTAAATACCTTTGTTTGATCTTTACCTTTCGAGTTTATCTCCGAGAGTTTGACTAACATCGTCGGGCATAACACTGTATATATCCTTGACTTCGAGATCATGCTCCTTACTGTGCCAGAACAGAGGCTTCAACCACCTTGAATCCAAAGTTGAAAGCGTTACGCGTGAGACGGGGCGGCGCGGACCGCGCGAACACTTACCAAAATAGCAGTTTACTGAGTGGATTCGCCGTCAATTTGGGATTGGGATTGTTGTACTTCTTACTAGCGTCCATGATCGATTAGTTCGGGCGGGCTGAAGCTACCGGCTCGAACGTAAAACCATGCCGTCCGCTGGAGATTCGAAGCCGCTACGCGTGACTGTTGGAAGTGTCAAGCTGTCCGCGCTAACGCGACAAAGCGGGCAAAGTTGCTCGAGTCATCAATCATCGAGTCGCGGGCACTCGGACGCCTCTAGATCGTGCGATAGAACTTTTCTCCCCGGGAGGATAGATAGCGAAGGAAATGTATCGCGGAACGATTTATCAGATAGCAACACGTGCGTAGACACGCGCACGATCGATCCGGCAGGATGTTATATAAGTGTCTTGAGATCGCCAACACCGAAACCGTCGGGATCCTTGACTTCTTATTGACCACCGACGATTTAGTAACCGTCTATTTTTAGAGAGGCCGGCAGAAATGTGTCGGAGCCGTACAGATCGAAAATGGAGATGGGAAACAGGATGTATTTTTCTCTCTTCGTTTGCGAGATAATACGGGTAGAAATACGAAGCATATTGCGGCATCGTGGATGCGAATTTCACGCCGCCGTTGGCGGCGAAATACGCTCGACGCGTACGAGTTGCTTCGTCATTACGCGTAATCGCAGGTTACGGTCTATCGGCGGTATCAGTGATAAGGGAACGATAATTTAATTACTGAAATAAACGTCGCGTAGGAATTGCACCATTATTGCGCGAGTACTGTAAATTCGAGCTCGTCACGAAGAGCATCGTCTTGACGATGCTAGCTTCCGCATTGTTACAAATTATATACATATATTTATATGTATATACACGATGTTGTCAACTTTTTTTTTTTCGTTCAATTTGAATCGCGCAATTTTGTCGTCCAGGCAACAGAAATAAATTGCCATAGTAGTTCCTTCCTGGGTAGCGGATGGCTGGCATCAAAATTTCCTGTGATTAATCAAAATTTTATAATCCCCTTTCGGTCCCACGGTCCAAGAAAATCTGAGATATCTTTTCCAAGCGGCACCGGCACTGAAAATCATCAAAATGGTATGATTTAACCGGATTCCGCCGGTTTCGATGTTGCATCAGAGTATACTCTTGTCCGAGACTTTAATCCCGGGGCTTATCGATTGAAAAATTGTTTTATTTGCCCGTCGCCTTGCAGCGTGAGTGTATATCGATGCACGTTGGCCAAGCGGGCGTACAAATGGGCAACGCCTGTTGGGAGCTTTATTGCCTGGAGCATGGGATTCAACCCGACGGGACGATGCCGTCAGACAAAGTGTCTGGGACGAACGATTGCTTCAACACTTTCTTCAACGAGACGAGCTCCGGCAAAATGGTACCTCGCGCAGTGATGGTGGACCTCGAGCCCACGGTCGTCGGTTAGCCTCCTTCGATTCACGCGATTACAGCCTCGATAGCTGTAGATTCTTGATTACTCGGGAATGTAGATAATTAAAAAGAAACATCTCCCTTAGACGAGGTACGAATAGGCCCGTACAAGCAGCTCTACCACCCCGAGCAATTAATCACCGGCAAAGAAGACGCTGCCAACAATTACGCACGCGGTCATTATTCCATCGGCAGAGAAGTGATAGACTCTGTGATGGACAGGGTACGGAGGTTGACGGATCAGTGCACCGGCCTCCAAGGTTTCTTCGTCTTCCACTCGTTCGGAGGCGGCACCGGATCGGGATTCACGTCGCTGCTCATGCAGAAGCTCTCCGACGATTACGGGAAAAAGAGCAAGCTAGAGTTCGCCGTCTACCCGGCGCCACAAGTACGAAAGTTTAGGGAAAAAATGATAGAGGCATCCCCATTCACCCTGTGCCGTTCTCGTTCGAAACATTTAGGTATCCACCGCCGTCGTGGAGCCGTACAACGCGATCCTGACGACTCACACGACGATCGGGCATTCCGATTGCGCGTTCATGGTCGATAACGAAGCGATTTACGATATCTGCCAACGGAAGCTTGGCATTGAACGGCCATCGTACGCCAATCTGAACCGCCTTATCAGTCAAGTGGTATCATCTATAACCGCATCCTTGAGATTCGACGGCGCTTTAAACGTGGACTTGACCGAATTCCAAACGAATCTTGTGCCGTACCCCAGGATACATTTTCCCTTGACCACTTACGCCCCGGTAGTGTCGGCCGACAAAGCTTTCCACGAGGGTATGTCCGTCGCGGAGATAACGTCCGAGTGCTTCGAAGCCTCGAACCAGATGGTCAAGTGCGATCCCCGGGAGGGAAAGTACATGGCCTGCTGCCTGCTCTACCGCGGCGACGTTGTCCCGAAAGACGTGAACGCCGCGATCGCC
This sequence comes from Andrena bicolor, assembly GCA_960531205.1. Classification (NCBI taxonomy): domain Eukaryota; kingdom Metazoa; phylum Arthropoda; class Insecta; order Hymenoptera; family Andrenidae; genus Andrena; species Andrena bicolor. Next base: position 2,009,288 of record OY482666.1, read on the forward strand.
GCGATGAAGGGTAAAAGTAGCATACGCTTCGTCGATTGGTGCCCGACCGGCTTCAAAGTCGGTATCAATTATCAGCCGCCGACCGTCGTCCCTGGCGGTGACCTTGCCAAGGTATCAATTATTGCGCAAACCACGCGTCGTTACCGGACAGCGATTAAAGAACGAAGTCGTCAAACAAGCACGCGGTTTCGTAATTGCCGGAGAGCTTATGCGCCCGTCATGTTCCTTTGCACGAAACTTATGCACGTATCGTATTCCTTTTTTAAACCCTGTCCCACGGTCGCAGCTTTATGGCAATTTGATTCTTTAAGAGGTTTAGGATAAATCCGAATGGATTAAACAGCTGGGAATCGTTTAGGTGCAAAGGGCCGTCTCCATGCTGTCGAACACCACTGCTATTGAAGAGGCATGGGCGAAGTTGAATTACAAATTCGATTTAATGTATCATAAACGAGCGTTCGTCCATTGGTACGTCGGGGAGGGCATGGAGGAAGGCGAGTTCGCGGAGGCCCGCGACGATCTTGCTGCGCTCGAGAGGGATTACGAGGAAGTTGCCCTCGAGTCCTCCACCACGCCGGATGCTTCGCTGGATTATTAAAAATGAACGCGTAACATTTCCTTGGGATTTTCCACCAGCACTGTTCGGCTACCCGAAAGGAGAGGGAACGATCCGATACGATAAATTGTACCGTATAAAAGATCTACATACTTTTATACCTCGTCTTCTATGTTTTTGTGACTAATATGTCTTTTCTTAATAAAATTATTTCTCTTTGGTAGAGCTGTGGATATTTTACGCAGATAAACGTCTTTAATTAAAGGCCATACTACAGTATTGTCTCCCCGAGAACTCGCTGGTCGGGACCGGCGTTGAGCCCACATCGTGAGCAGAGCCGTAATTTCGAGTGTTCGTTTCTCGCTTCTTTCTGGCCGAAGGGGGCAGCGAGATGGAACGCTTTGCGTGCGCCGGAGTGACACGGCGTCCGGAAGACGGAGCGAGACAAAACATCAACGCGTCGTCTGTCTCGTTCCATCTCGCTCTCGCCTTCGCCGGACAAGAGTGAGACAGAAGTGGTGGAGATAGCGAAAAGCATACAGCGTGTGCACTGAAACGAGTTCACAGCGAGACAATGCCGTATATTGCGTCGGTAAGGTAGGGAATACCGTATATTGCGTCGGTAAGGTAGGGATTACCGTATATTGCGTCGGTAAGGTAGGGATTACCGTATATTGCATCGGTAAGGTAGGGAATACCGACTTTGTGAAAAATCAGAGTTTTTTCCTTTACTAACTTTACCGACTTTGGTGATTGTGATCCATTAATTCCGAGAGTCGCCGTTCTGAAATACAGAGTGCGCGTCAAATCCTCTGATTTCCCATAACGGCGGTATTTCAGTACGCGTGACACAAGCTTCTATGCATGTAAAGTCTATCCTATACCTTATTTGTGCCTATACACACCTAAGTAGTCGACATAACGCTATATCACTTCACAAAACGAAGCATCTTTTCACACAATAAATAATATTTTTCTGACAAGGAACGTAACATAATTTAATAATAAGCGTTAGAAAAGTTGAAATCTTAAAACCCTCGATTTCAAATATTCACTCCAACCGTCCTCAGATAAGGCTTATTCTCAACGAAATAGTAAAAGACGCGTCATCCGCGCCCCAGCGTTGGATACACGCCACCTGCCGTACCCCATTGTGATTTAGCAGATTTAAACCATGTTTATCTTTTTTTCGGAATCGCGTGACACGAGTAGAAGTTTGAAAGTTTCCAAGAAACTGTCAAGTCGAGTTTAACAGTGAAGGGTGGAAACGCGCTTATTAGCGCGCGGAATACTCAGTGCGCGTAAACGTTCCTATACTGCGTGGTCGTTGTTAATATGCGCATGTGTGCATGTCTATATACGCACATGTATGCGTGTGGTAGTGAAACGAACTTTGTAACATAATGGTAGGTTATAATCATTTTACAACACAGATATTTGTTTTACTTGCTCGACTAACAATTAAAACAGCGAATTTCCATACCCTTACCCACATTATTTCTTCAATTTTAACTAGAGACAGTTTACTAAGCTTTTCAATGTTTCGCGGAAGATATACAACTAATTTTACAACATATTTGTCACGCATCTAAAAATAACGGAAATTTAGCATAACAGCTTCTACTCGAAGAAACGGTTTATTCGTTTCAACGCTCGTTAACGTACGCTCGTTTATGCCGTCAAATTACTTTCCATTGTAAGTCACTGATCTGCGTGCTCCTTAGATTAACGTGTTATTCGCGTGCAAGGTGTATTTAGGTTATTTACAAAATTCCGGGATTTCTGTTATGTCAACAAGATTAGGCGTATTCAGTTTCTGAATGAATAAATCAGTCGGTCGACCGCCGGTAAGACAAGTTAACAAATAAGTACACTCAATAATTGCATTTATTACATAATAAATATCGGTTTTACGCGCCACCGTTATTTGTTGTTTACCGTTGATTCCGATGTATAATAATTAATCGCTAGTTAAATTATTATGTATTACTTTGAACACGTTAAAGAAACATCGGAAATTCTTTTAAAATGTAGAGATTAATAATATCAAGTTTCACAGAAATATGTCCAAAAAGTTCGGTTCGCGTGACAATTATATACTAATAAACACGAATATAATTACGTTAACTGCAATTATATTCGAAGCAATTTTACGAAATATCTACGCCATAAATTTTAAAGTAGCCAACTGTTCCGTGTAGAAAATACCACATAAAGAATTAATAAATGTTAAGTTCAAGGATAGTATTCTCAGTACACTTTCCGCAAATTTAATTTGTACCATTCGGCATTGTTTAAAACTATCAGTTGTTAGAATCGTTATATATTATGAATTCCATTTCGTGTAATTTCCATGTTAGTAAGAGTACAATATACAACATAAATATCTTTATAGATGTATTGTACATTGTGATATATCAAAGGCAATGAAAGGGTGCCATGGATGAACACAACAATGACCCTTACGAACAGCAGCTTTATGCTGTGTTTCAAAGTTGCCTGACAAAAGGCGAGACCGAACTGCAGGAGGATAGTTGGCTGAGTTTATGCCACAAGTTACATCTCACGGAGCAGAGCGACGAGTTAAAGTCATGCATTCAGTTGCGGAAACATGAGAAACAGTCTATATCTTTCCAAGAATTTCGAACCGCCCTGCTGACCTTATTAGGCAAAACACAGGAATTGGATGCGCATACGGAGAAAGACGCGACGACGGACTCCCAAAGTGGCATTAACTCGTGCGGTATAGATAGGAAAAAATGTAACTCGCTGGCAGCTAATAATTCCGACTCGGATGTAGATATTCCTAATGTAAAGACAGGTGAGCGTAATATCCATTGTTACTATAGTTTTCCTACGAAAGGAGTCGCGTACCTTATTCAGAAATTTGTATCGCTACTTTTCAGATACGACGCTGGACGATAATAGACTGAAATGTTTGTGGGAGAAAATAAATAACTGTTTACAAGAAAATGTAGATTCTGCAACAATGTATTTTATATCTAATTGCTTAGGGATACCGGCTCTTCCAAAACAAGTAACTATAGAACCGATAATCTGTTCCTTTATTTTTAACGTGCATGTTCGTTAATTGTCTGTGTTTATTACAAGCGTCCTCCGTAAACTAAACGTATTTTCTATACAGATCACACAATGCATCTTTGAGAAACTAGATCAGAATTGCGATGGATTAATCAGTCTGGATGAATTTCTCGTTATATTTCAGAATAAGGCAACCATGGAGGAACAATTAACATTAGACAAAACCGATGATTCTGTGACAGAATTGACTAAATCAGATTTTAGACAACGTAATTTCGATGTATATACACCTTGTAACACTAGGTACTATTGCCTGCATTTATCTTCTTAAATTTAATAAAACACTTCGTTTTTGAGGATTTAATATTATGAAAAATATTACAACATAATAGAAGAAGTTATAAATATTATTCTTTATTTCATTGTATTTATCATTTATGGGATACAGCTTCGCAAGAAATAATACCTTCCTGGATGCGTGGAAACTTTCTGGTATCGCGAACGCATCTTTGTTAACGGATGGCAGCCTGAAAACCTCTGAAATTTGTTTAACTGATTTAACAACCACCCTGTGCGACGAACTGAAGAGCTTCAATGACTCGTTAGATCATTCAGCTATTCGATCGCACATAATGTTGTTACGGGATGTTCTGATTCTGTATCAAGAAGAATTGCACAGTCTCAAGTAAGTATTACGTAGTTTCTAAACGAGTATTTGAAATGAAAGAAATCTATGCCCGTTAACAATTACGTTCTTATGTCCTCAGCCTCATGATAGAGAATATAAATGGCGAGAAGGAAAAGTTACGTGTCGACATCACAGAAGCTAACGAGCGAGCGAACACACTTGCGCAAGAAATCGATGAACAGCATAATCGCCAAGAGGAGGTTGTACAGAACCTGCGAAAGCAACTTGAACAACGCCACACTGACATCCTGCAAGATCTTTCCAATCAACTCAGCTCCGAACGGGAAATGGGCGCTAGTGCTTTGAAATCGAAGGATGATCAATTACAAACGTTGCAGAAAGAGAATCATGAGATTAGAAATAAATTTGTAAATACATTGCAAGAGAATCAGCTGCTAGAAAATGAGAATGAGAGTCTTCGTAGCCAAATCGATAGATATAAACAATCGAATAATGATTTATTGACTCAGATAAAGATGTTGGCAGCGGAACACGACGAGGTATGTCGGAAATGGTTTTACGAAAAGGACTTTTACATGTAAGATTATCGTGTTTAGGATAATGTCTCTCAATTTTCTATTTAGTCACAAAATATAGAGATGAAACAGCAACAGGAAGTTATGTATTTAGTCGATCGTATCAAACAATTACAGTCGAAAGCTGTCCTTTTACAAGATCAGAATGACGAGCTTACGGCGGAACTAGAAACTCTAAAGTTACACGATAGCTATATTAAAGATACACGGTAATATATAAAGTACCAAAGTGTTTTATCAAATTTACTTGCTTGTAAGGAGATCATGTGAACATCGTTGTGTTATTACAGACAGAATAATCTATCCGGTGCCCATACAACGAGGAATATACAATTAGACGAGACTGAAGGTAATAAGGCTTTAGGTTCTATTAGAGTAGGATTAATATTTAACGATTTTTCAGATAAAGAAGCATTTGTAGTGGACGAAGAAGACGATTTAGATGTATTCTTACAACATTCCACATCTGTAAGTAGCGTTTACTAATTTATATTTGACTTAGTTTGTGTAAATGATTCTGAATTTGCACCTACATGCTTTGTTACTATTTGCGTAGACGCCTTGCAACTCTAACGAAGAGGAGCCCGTGAGAAGTTATCAAAATACAGATTCGAAAACCTTTAAAGACTTCGTAGTAAAGCAGCTGAAAAATATTTTAACAAATAGTACCATGTGCGCCTTAGAAAATTGTACGTTTAGAGACGAGATATCGGAAGTGATCGCGAGATTACAATCGAACACGAGCATCCAAATTGCCAAAGAAGCAGATTTTGCCAAAAGTATTGCATCTGAAATGGAAACGGAATGCGAGGAACGGACGAGCGAATCGTTGAGGGACTTCGTTGTTTCCAAACCTAAAAATTCTGTTTCTATTAAACGAGCTGCGATATCCAACAGTAGCGACAATAATTGTGATATCGACGATAATTTCAACAATCAAGATTTGAAGAATACGTCACAGAATAAAGTTCCAAGCCTCAGAGATTATCCTCCTCGTAAAGAAGAACATACAATTACGGATCACTCGAAATCGAATAAAGAGAGAGACGTTCCGCTTAATCATTCAAAAATGTCTAACGAGATCAGCGGAAAAGTGAATTCGCTTGCGGTGAAAAGTGAACCAATCGAGGATGTCGATCTCCTAAATTTAAAGCTACAAGAACTTGACGCGGTGCATGCTGCTGAAAAGAAACAATTAACTGACCAATGTGCGGAATTAGAGAGGAGCCTCGAGTTACTGAAAATAGAATACGAAGAATGCGAGGACTACTGGACCACTAAGCTGGAAGAGGAAAGACAGCTTTTCGAACAGGAACAGAAGATTAGCAATGAAAAGTTCTCGGAGCTCATAACTAAAATGGAGGAGTACGAAGAGCTAATTAGTCCGGTGGATAAAGTGAAGAATGGCGGGCGTCTGTCTCCGATAGAAGAAAAGTTTAATTTAGAACAACAAGTAAGATGCTTCGTGCTTTCCTCATTCTATATATAAGTAATCCAATTTTGTTAAATATATTTATAAAATACCCTTTCGCTGCACTGACCCTGTAATCCACTGTAAAGTTTCCTATGAAAGTTGCATAATTTATAATTAAATAAGTTGTGAATTTACTTGAGATAATTAAATTAAACGAAATTCATTTATACAGTATTTCGATCTCGAAGAAGAATTCGAGAAATGGAGGGCGCAAATGGAAGAAGAAATTTCGCAGAAAGACAGAGAAGTCGTAGAGCTGCAAGAAAGAATGAAATCCTTGGAACGACCGACAACGAGTGACGCATACGTACAAGTGGGAGATAAGTCAACTTTCGCGCCTTTATTGATGCAATCACATTATGTTCCTAATAATTCGTTTAACGTTCAACCGTCCAGTGAATCTGCTTCCAAGTTAGCCCAGTGCAGTGATAATATCTGTAAACTTCCAGAAGAGTTTAAATTCAATCGAATTCTAGAATCTTCAAGCTTACCGAGTGACTTTATTCCACGAGTAGCAAAGGAAAGCATCAGCATCAGTGATTTCACGCCGCACCAATTGCACATGCCATACTCTATGAAAGATGTAAATAGTGCATTTAAAGTGGAGAAGCCGGGGCCCCAATGGAAGGCGACGGAAGTCGGTGGAAAATTCACGAAAGACGAAACTGTACATCCCACGGAATACGACTTGATGCAGAATACGTTGAAGTTGCAGAATTTAAAAGCTACGAACTTTCAATGCCTACAGAACGATGCACAGTCGCAGATGTGTTGTGTAAATATAAATATGTTACGGAACTTGAGCATGAAAGTTCAAGCACAAGAGCGTAAGAAACATCAGCTGCAAGAGTGTTTCAAACAGCAACAGTATCAAATCGAAAGCGTACTACAACGTAAGGTTCCTTATAATTTATCTTCAGAATTTAGTGTGCAATTATTATTTGCCGCGTAAGCAAATCCCCCCCATTTGCATATTGTTATACCACAGTGATTACAGAAACAATATTACTGTTCTAGATATTATATCGCAACATCAAACAGAAGTGTCGGAATTGCAATGTCTTCTTCGCAGCACTCAAGAAAGGCTTCGAATAGAATTTCAAACAAGCGCGGAACAGGTGTGTATCTTCCTAAACTGTACATTAAATATTTAGCTAATTCAGGTATTACTTAAGTACATAATTAATTATCCGCAACCAGATTAAACATTCTGACATAACATTTTTCGTAGGCTGAACGATTGGCGTGGACTGACATATTAGTGAAAGATTTGTACATAGAAAATGTATATTTATCAAGTAATCTGAAACGTTTACAACAGCACTACCACGTGTTGACGGGAGTGAATGCTGAATCTACTTCGCTATGATGTTGCAAACGATCGTTAGTAGTATGTGGAACGCGTAGTTCTACGGGATAAAGTATTAGTAAGAACATTGTTAAGTGTCTAACAGCAGAGTGATTCAGGGATAGATACAATTCTACCTAGATTAACAATTGTAATGCACATTGTTTCTTTTTCTAAGTAGAATATCTTTAAAAGCAATTAGCAATAATTAACAAGATCGAGAATTTCAGTCCCCGATTTACCAGTTAGTAATACCGAATTGATGATAGATTACAACATATGTACTTTCAAAATTCCAGAATGGTCAGATTTCTCGCGATTCTTTTAAAGCAAATACGTATGCCCAGCTATCGTGTGATTTTTTCAATCATGCATGTAATGAAACGTAAAACGAATTACGCAGATCTGTTCTTGGATTTCATTTTACATTGATGCACGTTTGTTGTAATGTATGCGTAGCACGATGAGCAATGCATGTTGTGTGCTGTTATTCTTCGATCGAAGGGTAACGTTGTATTATACACGGAGATGAATAACGAAAACTACGAATGATTAAGAGAATTTAAACAATTTGAGATACACTTTTTGCACGTAAGGCTAGCAGTATTCGTCTATAGCTTCAGCGTTTCTAATGTAAAATAAGTTAGGAAATCTAGTGCGTTCACTATTGGATTGCTAAACAATGTTAACGATCGTTGATAAAAAGTTTATAATCTGTTTTATAATTTGTATGTTACGATTACAAATATATTGTGCTTTGAAGCTCCGATGAGCTCACATTCTTGGGTACGCGATTAAAAAAAAAAACAGACCAAAAGGAAAATAAGCAGCTTAACCATCAATCATGTCGACGAAAAATATACAAATTAGTACAAAAATTGCATTACTTTACAGCTGTACTTCGTACGTAGATTAATTAGTGTAAATGCCAAAGATAGAAGATTGCTTCGACCATATTGTAAATCATGGCGTTGATAATTGAGCTTGTTATTTGTTCCGTATAAGTGATTCTTTTCTCACGATATAATTTATTTTAATTATTACGATAAAATTGAAGCATTATTGCGTTGCGTTTAGGGTATACATTTATGTATGCTGAGAACAGAATACCTATACGAAACAAACATATTTTACGTATATAGTGAACATAAATAGAAATTTATTGAAAGTAAAATTAATACTAGAAAATCTGAAAACTAGGAGAATCTTAAATCGTAATGTTTTCTCGGATCACAAGACAAGCTATATTTCTTTGAAAAGAGATTGATATTACGTTAGACACGTGCAGAAATATTACTGAGATTTATAAGTTATATCAACAATTTATTTGTTAATATACTTATCATTTTTCTTTATTTACACATGTAACGTCTTCAATATTTGGTAAAATTTGAAAGATCGGTATTACAAGTTTAAATCAAGGTAAAAAGTATTGTGACAACGTTTTTAATTTTGATTTTCATTTAAAATATTTAAATTATGCTCCATCGCTTGAAAATGATTCGGAAGTTCGGCATTACGAGTTTAGATTTTTGTTATATCTAATCGAGATTAAACCGCAAAAAAATGTTTCGTTTTCAGTTGTATTAGTATGTATGGATAGGATATCGAAGGTTCAATCAAGTGCATTTGAAGGGTCTGTATGATACACGGTAATATTTAATAATTTTATCCAACACTTGTTGAATAATAATATTATGTATATATATATATTATACATACACAACTTATCCACTCTGTATAGTAGTCGTCTTAGCTCACAATTATTTGATTTCAATTAAACCGCTGCCATATAGAACATTTTGTACATGATATTTATATAAATATTTGTATATTTCCATGTTGCAGCAAACCAAGTCTTTTCACATTTGCCTTAACGCTTGTTCGGAACCCGACGCAATTTTTGCGACTGTCTTGTTTTATACATATATCGAATGTTCCTCTATATATTGTCACGGACATAAATCTCCTCGGGTATCATATTGTGTTTCACAACGGAACTGTTCAACGGCAATAATTATTAGTATTGTAAGCCAATCATGGAATTTCATGCAATAACTATTAAACGTTTACAGAGCATAACTAACAGTTACGTTTACTATTATAATTATACTGTAATGCGAAGGTGTACAAAGCGTACCGACAAGTAAAGAGTATGAAGAAAGTAAACCGTGAAATAACTCACCGAATTAATTCATTTTCTATTATCGCTATACAATTACAGCCGATTTTTATTCGAACAAATAGTTTTATATTCTTCTACTTTCATCTCGAATCACATATTTCCTGCTAATTATGTTATTATATTCGTTACCTTTAATGAATGATTGATTACGCGCGCATGTGCACGATTCCCAGTTCAAATTCAAACTCCGTATGTATTTCTACTTATATCTCAAAATTTTCTACGAAATAAAAACGACAACAATGCATTGAAGGTGATATTGTTATTTACAACCGCTCGCAACTTTGCAGTTCGATAATTGATTGTCCATCGTCAGGGGCGGATTTGTGTATAGGTTAAGTAGGCGGCAAGTTTGAGGAGCGAAAAATTTTGAGGGGTGGCAAATTTGGGGAGCGACAAATTTTGAGCGAAAGAAATTTGAAAATGTTTAAACACAGGAGCTTGAGACGATATTGAATTAATTTCGAGCTTTCTCGACTCTTTAATTAAAATATTTGATATTTCACAGAAAGGGCGGTTAGCTTAGGGGCGCAAAATCTCAAAATCCGCCCCCGGCCCTTGTGGACTAAGCGAGTCCGCCTTAGCAAACATTAGTTGCATAGCATAGATTATAAAACAATATAATTACAATATAAGAATTAATTTTATTACCTACCTGTCCAACGACGCCGCAGATTCCGAAGAAGAGTGAAAAAGGACCATGATGTACGTGAACACGAAAGATATCATTTATTTATAATTTATGAGGACAAACAAGTAAATTTACATAGGAAGGACACTTTCAGTAAAACACATTTGCTAAACCGTTATCATGCTTAACATAAAAAAAGAAACTAACCGAAATCTAATCACCAGCCTTGCTGATATAGTCTTTCACTGAACGGCATTTACATGTACCTGCCCCGCCATTGAAACGATTCAGTTAAAAATATGTGTACGAAACATTTCGAAGCAAAAGCACGATAATTATACGTATCTTCTTGTTAACGATACTAACACGCTAATCTTCCGTCGCTTTTCAGCGAAAAAAAAAGGAAAAACAGAAGAAAACTTAACGCGATCATCCTCGAATGGACAATAAACATCCCTGTCTCTTATCTCTTCTGTCTCTTGCTCGCTCCATCTCCCTCCCCCGTCTCTCTCTCTCTCCCTCTTATTCAATAGATCGCTTCTCTCGTCACTTTCAATTCCTTCATACATGTAATATATAATAGCATCATAGTAAACTAGTAAGGTACAAACAGGAGTTTTATACACGGTTTCACGAGAGAATACATTAAGCTCAAGGTCTTATCCTCTACGGTTACGTAAAACATGGTCCTGTGTGTGTCCAAACTTTACGAGACAATTTCCGTTGGAAACAGTCTACGATAATAATGAAGTCGTCTGTTTACCTTGTTCGAAAGAGTGGGCGACGGACGACGAAATCGGGCGTTAGTCGAGGATGCAACTTCAGCATGCGCGCAAGCAAGACGACCCCCTCCACGCCCTACGAAGTTTATTCCTCCGAAGACATACCGACGCGAAAGAGACGCGCTAAACTAAAGGCATAACCAGGGAAAGACTTTCTTAAAACTCCTATACAGAGATATCGACGACAAGGTGCCGGGCCAGACAGCTACGATTCGTCAAACCATCGGTAACAAAGGACACGGGGACACGAGAATCCGTTGCTCGCCCCGAGCATACGCGATTACCACGCGCGTGAGGAAGCGTGTAAACGTTGTCCATTCGATTGCTCGTCGCCGCGAGAATTGTGGACGTTGCTTTGGGAGTCTTAACTTAAATTAACATCGGTATATAACATTCGTGACATCGAAATTAATATTTTTTTTTATTTATTTGAGCAAGGGTCTAAAACATTCGTTCTTTTTCTCAACTAGCGAAACTAAGGCTATGACATTCATATAAACAATTAGTCGTGCGCGCTGCTTCGAAGATTCGCTCGGAACGCGGCCCGAAACGGGCAACTGTAGACACTTGTTTTCGCGGTCTCGAAGTGATCGACGAAATAGAGGGGGGAGAGAGAGAGGGAGAGTGAAAGAGAAAAAGGAGGAGGAAGTGAGGAAAAAAGAAAAGAATAAGCTCTTAATCCTCATTGTTCTCCGCGAGTCTATTTGACCTAAAATAACTTTCAGTTACTTTGTAGATACAACGATATAAAATATTGAGAATGTTAACGAAAATGAAAATCTAAGAAGATAAAGAACCAGAAAAGTTTTCCTAATCAGCTTGGATCCATAAGTAAGAATCATTTCCGACACAAACAGACTTGAGAACAGCTGGGTTAAAACTAATCCAAAGACGGCCATGAAAGCAAATACTGATAAATCACTCGTAAATACATACGATCTGCCCGAAATCTACTAACAGGACAAAAGGACGAGTCCTCGATCCTTAAAACGAGATTACCAAAGGCGCATAGAGAGTTAGATACGCCGCGAAAAAGAGTGTTCGTAAAATCTTACTGGAACGCGACTACGAGCGACGTTAATAACCCCTAAAATCAGAATATATTATTATACAATCGTTCCTACGATGACGTCATCGCGAAAAGCTTCGAAATATCAAAACCTCGTTAAGAGCTCGTGTACCGAGTATCGTAACGTTGTAAATGGATGCTTTTCAAAAGTTCCGTTTAAAAAGGATTCATCCACAGAAATTAACCTAAAATGGAGCGTACAAGAACGGCGGGAGAGAAGAAGGGGAGGGGGGGGGAAGAGGTATAGAAACGATTGGCGTCGCGAGCGATATTCTTCGCCAGGTTTCGTGTGATTAGCAAAATCGAGGCGTTGCCCTTCGAAGCAGGTGCATCACAGTACACAGTTTCAGCGACTGGGTCTCTCTATCTAATCGTAGTTACGCCTTACAGCCTTATTAGCCTAATATCATAATTCACCCGTGTCCACGGGCACGGTAGGTACAGTATTATTGACAATCATTAAGACGGATCCTACTATATTAAGTATAATTAGGTACATTTTGTGCAAGGTAATCGTTGTGTGACAGAATATAGGACAAGTGGCTACGCACTCAACGACTGAAGCGTCTTTTTGTAAAATGATGCCATACCCCACCCCCACCCCTCCCGTATGTGTTTCTTTCTTTTTTCATTTTTTCTTTTTGTGTTCGTTTGTTGCTTCCTTTATTATCGTTCATTTCTCTCGAAAAAAACAAACGAAACAAGAGGATCCGACTCGTTTGGTGTATAAAGTATATAAAGGTTTCTACCACAGCCCATTTAACGATATATCATTCATATATATATAATATATATGTATATAATATATATTATTGTTATCATATACGTACCATATTAATACGATTCGTAGTGTACATTGAAACGTAACATATATAATATATATAAAACACTAAGAACGATAGTTAATTTCTCTTTTCTTCCCTTTCCTTTATCGCGTCCAAATCCTATGTAATCTGCACCCTACGTTCCCAATCAATTCACCCCTGATTACTCTCGCGATTTTGCTCCCACCGTTTCTCCCGTACAATATCCCTCTCACGTGGCTATCTATATTTAGTCGGAACTGCGCGATCGACGGTATCGCGGCGAAACGTTCGTTTACCGGCGCTTAAGTTACAGGATGTCAAATGTTCGTCTGAACTCGAAGAAAGGAGCTAATAAGAAAATGTTCGTTAAAGTCCTTAAAAGTTCTCCCGTGTTGGATTGTCGATACTTAGTTTCACTCGAGAATGACGTATATACCGTTCGGGTATCAGCGTTGTAAAGTTCACAGCCGAAAAGCATCGAAGAAGGTGGAGAAACGAAGTTGCACAAGCGAAAGCGTTGATTGCAAGGCGTTAAGCCGCGTACCCACGTGCGAAACGTGCGGCGCGCTGCACGTTTACACTCACGTTCCCATTCCCGTGTGGGATGCAGAGCGGGATGTGTACTTAAGTCACGTTCCCACATGTGGGAGATACAAAGCGCAAAGTATATTTAGGTCGCGCTCCCACATGTGGGAGATGCAAAGCGCAGAGTGTGTGTTAGGTCGCGCTCCCACGTGCGGGATATGCAAAGCGCTGTGTACTTAAGTCACATTCCCACGTGTGAAGCACGCAACGCAAAATATACTTAAAACCACGTACTCATATGTGCAATTCGTAGCGCAGAACATACTTGAAATACACACGCGCACTTCAGCCGACGCTTCCGCGTGTGTTACCCTTGTCAAACAGACCTCCTTGAATGTCTCAAGTATGTTTTACGCTGTACATTGCATACATAGGAACGAAGCTATATGATACATGGACAAATATGTTGTTACGCGTAAAGGAACATAAGAGGAGGGAAATAAGTTAATGCGTGTTACGACGAGAAGTCTCTTAAATCGAGCGAAAGCCACATGGGGACGTAAAATTGGTCAAAATTTTCTTTTAACATCTTTTTTACACGTTTTTTCTTTATAAAATACAGTTGCAACCGAAAGTTATAATTGCAGTTACGCGATAAAACTAATTCTCAATATACAATCTAGGTAACAAGTAAAACGAAACGGTGCCGACTTGGTGCGCACAGAATTCACGAAACGCGCGTTAGTTAAACGCATCGCGCCAGATTGCATCTGGCCGAATATTTAAACGATCCGAGGAACTTTTAATTCAAGGAACTTAAGGGAATTAAACGATAAAGGCCAGCGAGGCGTTGTGCGAGCTTTCGAGGCGAAGAACCGCTAATCGAGGATCGTGATTGGTCCTTAAACCTCAACGATCTCGGTTACAATCTCTCTTCCGGCAGTATAGTGTGTTATCTCGATTTAGCCTCCTCGCGAGCTTCAGAAGAGCAGTCATAGCGTAACGCAATGTATAAGCGTAACGAATATAAAAAATCGAGTTAGGCGAACAGTACGGATCGCTTGCAGGGCGACGAAAGCGAGTCCTGCGTGGCACTGTTACGCGCAAGCACATGTACACTCGCGTATATACATATCCGTAAAAAATTATTTTGGTGCAATTCACAGAAGGTGCGAGGCGCTACCGTCGTCTTAGAATCTCTACAGTCTTTAGTGTACGTGTCTGACGCGCACGCGCCCCTGTGCTCGACGTTAAAGCGATTTAACGATGCGCGCCGAGTCGCACAGTCACTTACAATTTGAGCATCGTTCCCTTCTTCATTTCTCCCTTTCCACACTGTTTCCCTATATCCTCCTGCTTAGCAGTATATCACGAGACGCCGTTCACTTAGAACTTGCTATGGACGCGACGTAAAGCCGCGCTCCCATCGCGAAACCCGCGGCACACACTACGCTTAAGCACAACTGAAATCTCGTTCCCATGCGTGAAAGTCAAATCAGGACAAACATTTTGCATGCGCCTGATTTTTTTTCGAAAAGACGTGGGATCCCTTTCGAGCCCTTTGTGCCGCGTGTCGCGGACGTGGGAGTGCAGCTTAACGGGAAGCTTTAAGTACGATTCAGAAGTACCCACTATCACGTAGTGAATCTGCGCCTAGCGATTCAACGTTCTAGTATTATCTATCACGAAACGGGAGTTGCTTACAATTTGACGCGCTTCGAGACTGCTCGAGTTATAAGCAACTTGTACGTGTATGTGCATGGATGTGAATAAGCAAATAATTAGGTCGTAAACGTTCTGCACCTTAAGTGTTTCCACGGAATTAGTAATATTGCAGTGCCCCCTAATCCCGATAGCACGCGACTGGTTTAGCGATATGTTGGAGGCTCGACAGAGCCATCTGCCGACGTGGAGTTCTGCTTTCTTTTGGTCGGAGTGGAATTCTTGTCGTTTAGCACGCGCGTAGAACTTTACGAACGATAGCTCCCCGTTTCTCTATACCCCTCTAGTCTCAGCAGAGCAAGGAACATTCAACTCGTAACTTTTCACGACTACGAACGAACCAAACAATCATTCCCGTTCCGTCTGAGCCAGTGTTGCCACTTCGCCAGGCTTGTTCTATGCGTAGTGGAGGGGTAACGTCTACTGACGCTGGTATGCGTCACGGCGTCATTACGCAGTCGGTGTTCCTTCTCCACTACGCGTAGAGGCAACTGTGCATCGGACAGACAAAGGAAAAGAAAAGGAGCTCAAGTGTTCCAAACGGGACGGCTATATTAGAATCGCTGTGTGAATACGATTCTCGCTGTGCACAGCGCCGAAGAATCTTTCCCAGACCTCTAATTGCATGTGTACGCTCTAAGAGACGTTCCACTGTCGACCACGCGATTAAGAAATCTTCTAACATCGAACCCACGCTGCTTTCTTTTTTTCCTATGCTCTCCCTGTTCGATTCGCCGACAGCGCGGAGGCAAATCCACTCGGATGCCCTAGCATGAAACTAATCGGAGCCTCGCTACTGCTCGAGAAACGCACACGCACTATGTATCTACGTTTAAAAAGTGACGTCCTCAATCAAATTTACTAACCGACAACCGCAGAACGGCAACGAATCCTATCGCGATTGGACTCGACCTCTCGGCGGCCGCGCGTTCCCTCACGTCTCGCCCGTCTAGCTATATCGTGGATCACCGCTGATCAACCGCGCACGATCGCCCCAGCTCGTCGCTGGCGACCATTGCACCCTCCCCACTCTCCACCCTACGTTTAAATAATTATTGTAACGCGATCGTTGTATAGTATTTGGTATTTAATGGTCCGCAAACCAAGCAATCCCCTCGCGACGTCGATGTTTTTTTAGTTTGTATTTTTTTTTCTCTTTTTAATTATTAAGTAGTATTATCTCCTCTTTTCTTTTTTTTTTTCGTCGCTTTGGTAATACTCGACCATCGTCGACCCGTTACCCTGAAATCAGCAGGGCGTCTTTTACTTTCTCGAAATAGCGTAAAACGATTGTCTTCGTACGAACGAATTTATGCGTATGACGGCCGCGACGTCGCCCATTTCTCACTTCTCTCGCTCGGTGACGCGTGAAGCTGAACCTCTCGGAGGGTCTCGACGATTTTATGCAAGCTTCTCCGTCGATCCGAGGCGTGACTTTGTGTCATAATTTTAACTAATCACTTTAGTCGATTTAATTAAGTTCGAATATCAATATTTTTGAAAATACCGTGGCAGGGCCGTCTAAGAAAACGGCACAACTTTTTGGGGTATATACTGGAGAGAGAGAAAAATAATAACTGTCTAGCTTAGGTAGGTCTACAAATCAACTCCATGTCAGAGTGATGTGGAAGTTTTTATTTACTGCAATGGTAAAAAAAATTCTCATCACTAATTCACTGACCTCTATATACCTTCGAATGTTTTTACACGACCCTTCACATAAAATGGCCCTTCTTACTCCTGCCATATTTTACTACGGTTCTATTTCCGATAAAATAAACTATTACTTTTATTCAACTATCGATCTCATACTCTCACTTTCATCGTCCTTCAATTTTTCTAGAATTCCCAATGCTGAGATTCTCGATCCCAGCAAACAACTTGCTACGAGCAACGTAACTTTTCGTTTCTTCCTGGTGCCGTGGTGTCGTTACAAAGCTTGCACAGAAACGTTTATAAATCGTCGAGATCCTCGCGGGGCAGCGAAAGAGAAATCGATCGGGGCGACCGATTCTGCGCTCACAGTTATATCGTACCTCTCCCGGTTGCATTTCCCTGAGAACTTTCAGCCTGCGACGTAGATTATTCGCGGGGCGTATTCTAACATCGGCGAGCAACTTCCTTTCCTATGTGTACGCGTGTACGTGTGCATTCTGCTTCTCTATTTCTTGGACACCCCAAGCGCACCGATCGTTGCGACATTCGATCGCTGAATTTGATTGAGGATCCGTGAAGATCCTAGTTTACTAATCCTAACAACATCGATACAATTCCATACTTGGTTTCCGCTACTAACAGATTCATCGCTGCGTCCAAGCATTCCCTCAGGGAGGCTTCGAAAAAATTATTTCTTTGAAGGCTAACAAAATGAGAATGTATCGCGAATGAAACTCGGTCGAGGTGGCGCTCGGATCGTAGCGCTCTGAGCATGCGCGTGATGACGCCGTGACGTTGAACCAATCAACGCCAGCGCAAAGCCAAGCTCATCTTGGCGTTGATTGGTTTGACGTCACGGCGTCGTCACGCGCATGCTCAGAGCACTACGATCAGAGCGCCACCTCGACCGAGTTTCATTTGCGATACATTCTCATTAAAGATCGCTCGAAGCCATTTGAAGACCTCGCTGCGAGAAGGGGCCAGCTTCAAATTTATTAATTTGTAGGAAGTTAATAAAAACTTTCTGTCTTCTCACCTCCTGTCACGAAATGGGTCTTACCCGTTCATGAGAAAATAAATAAAATAAAATAAACTGAAACAAAACAGTGTTAACAAATTATTTTTAGACGCGCGTCAAAAGTTTTTTATCCACTTAAAATGTGCATATTAACGCAAAATCTAGCACTATTAGTAAACAAAAATTTCTTTCCCCTACGGCAGGGTGAATTTTCCAAATTTCGAGCCCCTTCTTTCACCAAATCCAGATAGCATGGAGGTACTAGCATCCTTAAAACTTTTGACTGGTTACCGCTTCCTTGCACCAATCTATTCAGAATTCTTTTCCACATTCAATGCTAGCTATCAATTTCAGAAAATTGTGGGGCTCCCTCTTCCTTGCAACAAAGCCTTCATTTCCTAGATTCTTAATTAAACTAAGCAGAATTTCTATTTATACTTCAATCTAGTTTGCCCCTTTCTGTAGCAACGTTAGGAAAGAATGCCCTCCCAATGGCCCCAGTGGCCATTTAATTTTGCTCTCCCCCTGCTAGGAAAAATGAATTTTCTATGCCATTTCCTGTTCACCCTAGACTTCCAGCAGACCCAGGAAATAATTCTTGCCAGCTTTAAATCTGTTAATAGCTTCCATCTCTCTACACGCGAAAGTCTATATAACCGTTCGCCACGACGCGAACGATTGCATTGCATTCTACGCTTCGCGAAACCTGCTGGCAAGGTACCGCTGATATTCATCGTCGATATGTGAAACGCGTTGCACGAACCTCGCGCAGAAAAATAACTGGAATTCAAACCGACATCTCGGACGTGGTTTAAAGCAATTGTCGCCTAGCGTAGAAAAATAAATAACGCAATTTGTCGCTTACCATTATCTACTAATTACACAGTAAATTTACCTAATAGGAATAGCTCCGACGACTCGAGCTTCACAAACCGAGAGAGCACCGCGAACACGATCAATCCGGCGCGCCCGCTCGCCGAAAGCCGAGTCGCCAGCTGACCAGTGAAAATATATTATCGACCCAGAATTCTCGTTGCCGAGAAGCAAGCAAATTTTAGCGCAGTCGAACTCGAACTGAGGGCGAATCGTTTCGTTGAAAATGCAGAAGCAGAGAAAAACAAATAAAAATCACTTATGGCGGGAAAAAAAGCCGCGTAATTTAATCTCTTCCAATCGCGTTCAGAGATACATGAATACCTACTCGAAATTAGCTTCGATATTTACAATTGAAAAGTCGTGGTCGGCGCACGACGGGAAATTTCCTATCCACGTGTCCAGGGGTACCGGGAAATTGTACTAAAATTTTCTCGCATATCAGCGACAGAGAATCTCGCCAGCGGTTCGGTTCAATTTAAAAAAATAACTACAACTCGCGCACCCTGGAAACGAAATTCCTCTGGAGACCGTCCAGTCAGTGATGCCAGAATGAGGACGGGAGCGCTCGAGAATTTCCCCCACCTCGCATGCACGCTACGCCGGGAGCTGCGTGTCCCGCGTGTCCTTCGGAGCCTCCGGCGTGGTCTGCATGCGAGGTGGGGGAAATTCTCGAGCGCTCCCCTCCTCATTCTGGCATCACTGCCGTCCAGTAGCTTTCGGTCCCGCGAGTTCCAATCGACCTGCCTGGGCACGACGTTTTCGCTAAGCAATTTATCTCTAACACAGATACGTATAGATACCCACACACGTGGCTAATATCTACTCACTTACTACTAACTATCGATTTAAAGCTTGCCTATTCTGCCCTAGCTCGCATTAGCCTACCCTCTCTACGAAGAAACTACGCTACCCAACGTGGAGGCTAGTGGCTGGGGTTGCGCGTAATCAGGGGTCGTAGATTCTCGCGCCCGCGGTTCACGGACCAACGTCTAGTCATCTAGTGTATCAAAGGCCTGCAATAGTTTGCTGGCGCCTTGCTCTTCGAGCCTCGGCGCGCCGCACAGTGCGGCAAAGTGACGAAGTTTGTGTAAAAATCAAAGAACTTTTGATAGAAATTAAATAGAGCGATGATTTTTTTTTTAAATTAAAGCTGAAAGATTGCAGAATAAGGGGAAAATAAAGAAATTGTTCTACGAACGTTTTTTAACTTTGAAAATCTGTATTAAACTTGAAATCGATTTTTTCCAAAATCCTGAGGTAGTAGCCAAATTTTGCAAACGGATTTGAAATCAGCGTGACAAAATCTACAGGAAATACATGGTATTGGATAAATCACAATTTTGTTGTAATATTTCAAGTTTATCACAGATTTTCAAACTTAAACGTTCGTACCATAATTTCTTTAATTTTCCCTTATTCTGCAATCTTTCAGCTTTAATTTAAAAAAAAATCATCGCTCTAATTTCTATGAAAAGTTCTTTAATTTTCACACAAACTTCGTCACTTTGCCCCACTGTGCGCCATGGGCAGACCGGTAGTTGCGTTCGAGGACAATTAATGAGATTCAAGGCCGTCGCGAATTGAAGGAATTAATAATGATTAATTAATTGCCGCTGCGACTTGCTCCAGCGTGCGCGGCTCCATAAGAATTAATTGTCTATAAACGTTTCTCTTGAATGCACGACGGCCTTTAGTTTCACGAACCGATCCCCGCCACTTGTCATGATCATCGTGGACGTTGGTCAACAAAATTGGACATTGTAATCTTGGCGATCAGAGGCAGAATCATTGATCCGGTAATTCGAACAGACCTCGAACGCAACTGTCTTAAGGTAGGTTCTCCTACACGCGACTAACGCAACGTGAATTTCAAAGTCGATTTTCTCGAAAGTGAAGCGCGATATAAAAAAAAGTTGTTCTTTCTTTTCGACTTATAACAAGTAAATAAGCCGAGAAAAAGGAATAAAATTTTTTGATATCGCGCTTCATTTTCGAGAAAATCCACTTTGAAATTCGCGACGTTGCGCCCAGTCGCGTATTGGGAACCTGCCTTTAGGCTCCGAGCTACTAGGTGATCGCGGATTCATGAAAGCTACGTTTATTTCGAATTTGGTGTTGGATGTCCAGCAGCAAATACTGTGCAGGGTTGATCGTGCGAGAACCTGGTAGGGAAGCTTGTCACTCTAATGACTAATGACTTAATATTATTGACTAATAAGTAACGACTGAAGCTTGAGAGAATGGCGAAAGCAGAGATGCGGACGGTATTTAAGGGGGGTTTACAGAATCATAGGTAGCGACTGAAAAGATGACAGATAGTGGTAAACTCTCCAGCCAAATTGAAAAATTTAGTGGCTTTGAAAAGCTACTATTTTGTGTTCTAAATATAATTATAATGCCCTGATGAGATGTCACATTTATACACCGAGACTTAAACTGTGACCTGTTGTAGTGATAGCTGCATAAACTTTGTTGAAATTGAATGTGTAAAAACTCTGAAATCTCTTATATTCACGAAAGAATTAGTTTCTGAGCACAGTTTTAATCCTCCTTACTCCGAATCTTGGTAATTAGAGTCATCTACGTCAATAATTCTGAAACACCCTGTACACCGTCAAAGTCCACTATATATTTGACTAAACGTAACGATAGAAACTACGAAGAATTGCGAAGCATGGATCGTCCTCTCGGTCCCCAGCAGCAATTAAAAAAATAGTACCTAACTATTTCGGAAAACGCAACTAATCGTTAGATTTCTTACCTCGATACTGAATTAAGCTTTGACTGTTCCCTAGGGAGTATTGAATACTATGTAATTCCCATTTGCCTATCGATATTACTACGTGACTACCTTCGACCTAACAAGATTGATCTATAAAAGGTTTTGGAAACATCTAAATCGTTTCGACTATTTTTTGAAAATCTTGAACGATTCGAACGCCTAATAAATTCTGCAAGTCTGTCGGCAATGAGAACTCTCGCTGATTAATTTAATGTAATTCAATTTCGCATGAGCCTTTGCTTCCAGACTTCCAAATCTATGCAGCTCAAGATTTTCGTGACGGCTGAACTGTCGCGGAGTTCCTTGGAAAATCTTCGAGGAAGATAGAATCGAGTGCCTATTACTAGTCTCCGCGCAGGGGATCCTAAATCTTCCTGAAGCTGCAGCAGAGCTACCTTTTATCAAATATGGAAAATCGAGTATGGTTACGACGAGGCTACTATAGAAACTTCGGCAGATCTAGTCATTCTAACATGAACGAATTGCTAGCTCGTTGAATTCTACGTTAATTATTTAGCATCTGTATTTTCTTTGTCTACATTATTCTTTTTTTTAACGTACACGCGTTGCACACAAATTTGTCAGCGGTTCTAAAATCCAATAAAGAGAGGAATTAGTCAGCAACGTGCTGAGTAAAAATTATCGAATGTCTCAAAATTTTTATCCACCTACAAATTTATATTCCACTAAGTAGTTTACCATATTAAATACCTCGTCAAGTGCGGATAAAAGAAATGTCCAAAATAAAATAGAAACGAAGTCGCCAAATACAAAACGAAAGCAAAGTTCTAATTATTCAAATAAAGAGTGAAAATTAAAAGTGTTACTCTCGCCGCGCATGACTGTGCTCCAACTAATCGATAATCAAATTTCCCATGCAACACATACACCACGATTAATACAGACAAAGAAAATCCAAATTTCATTAGTTATTCCCGCGCGATGATAATTACACGCGCTGGTAAAGAGAGCGTAGAGTACTTTCAAAAGTTACACGACAAAGGAAAATTACGGCCGTGGTAGCTACGAAAAGCTGCGAGTGAAAACTAAGTGGTCTAGCCGAGACTACGCGACGAAGTTCATCGATTATAATGAGAATTGTCAGTGAACCACTAATTACACTATTCAGAGCACGGCAGACTATAGTCTGCACAGAATCAAATGGGAATGTATCGCAAATGAAACTCGGTCGAGGTGGCGCTCTGATCGTAGTGCTCTGAGCATGCGCGTGATGACGCCGTGACGTTGAACCAATCAACGCCAGCGCAAAGCCAAGCTCATCTTGGCGTTGATTGGTTTGACGTCACGGCGTCGTCACGCGCATGCTCAGAGCACTACGATCAGAGCGCCACCTCGACCGAGTTTCATTTGCGATACATTCCCATTGCCGTTCAAGATTACTTCCCCTCAAATATAAATCGCATTAGACTTTCACTTCTCCACTGTATCTACTTGCTCTCTCTACTCCCCAAGCGAAATGGGCGGAGCAATGAAGCGAACAGGAGTGGGGGTACGACCTAATGGTGGGAGTAGTGACGTCGAGGGACCATTTGATTTTGTAGAGACTATAGCCAACGACCTTCTAGAAGAAGCATTGCCCTCTGACGGGCGAAATACGGCAATTATGCACCTAAACGAGGGTATAATTAGAGCGCGCGTGTTTGCCCGGCGGAAATGAGCTTCTGGTATCTGTGAGCGCGTAGCGCTTTATCGGCGTGTATCACATAGTTGACCGTTTCCCACCGACGGGATACCAATCGGTCACTGATGTATCATTAATTCGCTAGGTTATTAATTAATCGATGCAACCTCTCCAGGTAACCGTGCGGCTGTTATCTAGTCGCCACGTCGAACTGTTCCATCGAAGCTTAATCCGGCTTCGATGCGCAATTCCACGACACCAACCACCATATGAATATTAATAATTAATCCCGCCGCGATGGGCGAACCAACGAACTGGAAGTAACAGAAGACTGGCGACTGGAAGCCAGCGAAACTCTCGGATTAAAGCGGTTTAATCTTGCAAATGGAATATGAAAATGGTCCTGGAGGTGGAATTAAAACTAGCAACCCGCTGGACGGGAACGAAAGCGAGTAGGGGAAAGTGGGGTGAAACGGAACACCAATGTTTCTGTTAGATAAGAGCTGCGAATGAGTTGGAACCAAACGGTCCTCATAGCACTTTATGATAGACCATAGATCCCTGCGGTACCAACTCATTCGCAGCTCTTAACTAACAGAAACACTGGTGTTCCGTTTTACCCAACTCTCCCCTACTAATTAACAAATTTCTCGGACAGCGTTTAATATCGTCTGCGGTGCTAGGATTCGTTAATTGACTTTAAGACACAGGGCTAGTTACTTTTACGGGAGTTAGAGTACCCAAATCGACGGTGGCTAAGTGAAGTTCAGACGTTAAAGCTTTGAAGATTTACAACGCAGACGTTATTCGTTTGTGACCCAGCGACTTCTCACGGAGCCTCGCCGTGACGTTTATTCTGTCTATTGATCTCGTCGATTGTAGAATGTTGCGCCACGGCCACGATGCCAGCGCGCGTCGGGTTCAAGGGGACCACAGGCAGTTGCCATTAAAATAGTGCCTCGCAAGTAGAAGCTCTTCGAAGGGAGTGGCACGGCAAACGAAATTAAACACTGCTGTTGCGTCTGCGCTATCAACTTCCATGTCCCTCAACCCACGAGTGGCGTTTGGAACTCTCCATCCGGACCCTGTACCGCTCCTAGCTGCTATCCACCTAGCTCCAGATACATTATCTACTATAAAGCTTCTCCCACTATTGATATTCGACGCGCAGATCGGCAGTCGATCTGACGAGCCAACGACACACCTTCGCAGGTGTCGCCTTTGTGAGTTAAACATTGGTCGATTTTTTTCACTACTTTCCCACCGTTACTAGCCAGTCTGCTTTATGTACACGTGTTTATGGACGCTTCAGAGTTTCCCTATATAGCGCTCGGGGCGCTGATATATTCACTTCTTTGTTGGTATGCATGTACGAGCGTGTACGTGCACGTATATCTTGTAAGCGTGTACACGGAACGGCCAATGCGATAACTGCGTCCCTCTGTGTTTCTCAACAACTCGCTGAAATCAAAATCAATTGGATACACACGAGAATTCGAAAAGCTTGTGAAGATATCAGTAATCTGGATTGATTAGAAATTCACCTATAATTCCGCCCTCGACTCTTTCTAAGCAAAACTTGCGATTTTGTTTAAATACACAACAGAGGACAAGTACGTGTCAGAAATTTCGACAGAATGTTAATGCACCTGTAACTGTTCTTCACAATGGACTTGCAATGGAGCATACCGTGTACACGTATAGATACATATATATTTATATATTTAGCTATTCAGTAATATATAATATCACATGCAATTTAAATAGGATTGTCAAACACGTATCCGTGCAGATAGTGTTCCTATTCTTAACGATGCTGCGTATGGTAAATACGACACGAGGTAATCACTTAATACGCGCGCGGGCGCATATTACGTTTGCGGAGGTTTGCGCGAGAAGCTTTCTCCCCGCTCTTCCGAAGAAGAGGAGGAGAAACGATATTCTACACCCACCACCGATATCCCTTTCCCCTATTTAAGCACGGCCGCGGCACGAGCCGAAGAAGCCTCCGACGACGCGCGCTCCAAAAAGCTGGGAAGCCTTCCTAAGCGTTCCTACCGTTTCAAGAAAATATCCCCCCGTCGAGTGTCAACGAATCCGAAGCCCGGGGGCAGTCACGATGACTCTTGGCGAGCGGCAATGAAATTCTGGACCCTAGCGAGCTAATCAAAATTCCTCGGGAGCAAGCTATCGCAAAATATGAAGGAGACCTGTATACCCGCCCATCCGCTAAAGCGACAATCCCCGATTGCGTATTCCCGACGGGCCATTACCGTAATCCGGCTGCTCGAGCCAAGTACCGGCGCCTAAGTAAACTGCCACGCGTGCGGAACAGTGATTCCCGGTTCTATCGGCGAGATCTGGATGGTTCGCGGTACACCTTGGATCGTGCCAGCTAGCGTGACCGGGTGCGTCACGGCTGGACGCGCAAAGAGCCCTATGTATCCTATCGTTATCACATTCCACGCGTTGCATGCACGGAAACAGCGGTAAGCGACCTAGCGAAGAGAATGCCGGGACTAAGCTAGCCGTGTGAAAAAAGGAAACCTAACGGACCGGCTGCGTTCGCCGCGTTCACCCGCCACGGAGAACCCTCTGCTGTAGTTATGTACAAATTGGCATTATATATATCACAGTTACAATACAATATATGTGGAGAAAATGCGGAAGGAAACTCTGCAAAGCACCGCTTGCTCGCGCGTTCCTTTCTCAGCTAACGCCACGCTAACAGCTCCCCTAATCGCCCTCATCCACGACCCTATAGTAACGCAAACGACGACAAATCCGCGTTCATTGTACGCTTATGAGCATTCGATGATCCTATCCTATCCTAACAGACAAATATTTATGTATATATATATATATATCTCTCTCTAAATTTCCGCTAAGCCTATACTTTCGATCCCGGACACGTGTTGTACACTGGGGAGCAAACGAAGATGAAAGAAAGAAAGAATATGCGTCGCACGAGTCTCATACCGGTGCCTCTATTCGCTGCTCGCTCTTCTCTCGCCGCGTCGAGACGCAGGAAGGAAGAAAAGGCCAAGGACGAAGTGGGGCGCCAACGAAGTGCGCGCGGGATGAGCGGGATGGGCTTAGAGCCGCGCTACCCGGACTATTGCCCCTCGGCGAAGAGGTCGGAGAAGAAATGCATGTGTTCCTTAGCGCGGTGAAAACCAGGGCACGCTGATACGAGGAGACGATTGCTCGACATGGTCCCCAATGATTATATAAGCGCTATGTAAAAGCGAGTTATAACAGTCTGTATGTACGCCCTGCCGGGCTGGCAAGGTCGAATAGTACCGGGCCGTTCTCCACGCGAGATTGTCTTTGCCGCCGAGCGATTGCTTCCTTCTCCTCCGTGCAATGCTTCCCAACCGTTCCCCTAACGATATATTTCCGAAAACTCTTCCTATGGCTAGGGTCAACAGATTTTATTCCTCTCTTATCCTCATCCGTGATCCTTTAGTCCTTCCAGAAACTGAAAAAGAAACTGGGTATTTAAGAAATGGGAGACCAAGCGCGGTTGAAGGATTAGACTATAAATGAAAGAAGAGAGAGAGGAAGAATTAATTGTCAGGGAGGCGCTGAACGTTTAACTCGATTTAAACTAAGAAAGGTTGCTTTGGACAAAAGTTAACTGCGCGACGTCGGCAAGGATCGCCGTCAGGCGGCTTTGGATAAGAGAGGAATACAATATCGATATAAAACTCTGTAAATCTGTAACAATTTTGAGAGAACGCGTCCGTTTGGTTGGTCAGCGGCAAAGGCAACTAGGAAAATTGTGATTAGAGTAACGCGAATATCACTATCGATACCTAAATTAAATACTTCGCTACGGTGTCTCGCCTAAGTGTAAGACTGATATAGATGTATCGAGGAATTCAACCAGCACACCGTTTTCCCTGACCACCGCGTCTGGGAAGCTTAACTACGCGTGATCGCAGCGTTCGATGGAAGTCGAAGGATATATACACGAGACGATTATGGTTTTAAAGCTTCACCGACCATCGTTTGATAACCGACGACCGGTTTACCAGCGCTCTAACGATAATACAGGCCGATAGATTCAGCTTAGGTATTAAGAGAAACGAATAAAGCGCAAAAAAAAATAATGTTAGACCTCGAGGCAACGACGAACGTTGCGCCTAAGTACTGTCGCCTCGGACATCCTACGCGCGGATACTGGGACCCGTTCGAAGGATTCAGCCTCGTTATCGTTGTGCGAACGTATCTGTATACGGAAATAATCGCCGCTCGAGCTACGCAACTAGGCGATCTAACTAAATTAAAAACAAAGAAATGAACAAATGGATTCGTACAGTTGTACACGTTGGAACGTTAAAATTCTTGAGCTGGTTTACGCCGGACATTTCAGAGCCATGGGGCGGACTTAAGTTACTAGTAGCACTGGCGACGAGAAACGAAAGGGTTGTGACAAACGTAGAATAGTAATTAATCGTCTGCGAGGTGCTGGAGTCATCCTGTACTGTGGCACTACTGACAATCTTGAAGCTCATAGCGCTGATTAGTGGATGACCATAGAATGGGCATTTAATGAATCAATAATGGACGTTTTGGTATTCCTTTAAAATACCTTCTTATGCTTCTCCGAATGCAAGTGTAATGAATATCTGCTATGGAGATGGTAGTTTGATTGTATCGCGAAGTTTTTGGTAAAAAATTCAATGCCCCGAAGACGATCATCGGGTCTACGTTTATCGCAGTCTTTCTGTTTCTTTTTACAAGGTTCTACTCCTCAGTTAAGCTTGGTACCCGCAGT
The DNA here is from genome assembly GCA_960531205.1 of Andrena bicolor. Taxonomy (NCBI): domain Eukaryota; kingdom Metazoa; phylum Arthropoda; class Insecta; order Hymenoptera; family Andrenidae; genus Andrena; species Andrena bicolor. Next base: position 2,037,409 of record OY482666.1, read on the forward strand.
TCTGAAACTCTCAGTGCGGTGATTGCGCGAGAGAACGTACTCGAAGAATCGAGTAGAGGAAATGCTGAAGTTCGCAAGCCGGCCATGTAGAGCTAACGATATTCGCCTAGAACGTATATGTATATAAGTATATATAAGTATGTAGGAATAGTTATGCGTGTATGTGTGTTCGCGTACGCACGTTAAAAATTCTCTATAATTTATATTGTTTTACGCACTCGCCGGAGCATGCTTCCGTGCACGCGTGTACATAGCGAGTATATGCCTTAGGAAAGTTCTCTTTCTCTCTCTCGTATTTTTCTCTTCTTTTTCCCCCCTAATTTTTTTTGTTTTAAAACAAAGATTCACGCGTAGTGTTGTTACATGGACATCGTCTGCGTTGTACAATATTCATTTATCTATTACCGATCGGATTCGAAGGCTGCGCGTAGATTTCACAGATCGGAGAGAGCTGGCCCGATCGAGCTCGCTATCGAGTACTCGAGACTCCCGAAACACGTTCGGACAGTTCTCTCGAGATAATCCAGCTACCTTGACACACATGGGTCAGACATTTAAGGAAGGCCACATTGAACTAGTCTAAGAAATTACTGCCTAGCACTCTGAACAGATATTATTGGTAGAATTTAGCCTATCTTCTCTATCCTATGACACATACGCGAACGAGTAATAGTTGGAGATTCTTGCGAACGATCTGTTATTTTATTTTCTTTTTTTTTTTTGTAATTTTTTCAGTACGTCTGAGCAAAAATCTTGTTCTTCGTCCCATCCACGAGTGTTCGGATCCTCGGTCGAGGTTTAAAAACAGTTATCTTTGGCATTGCGGGGCACGCGACCAAAGATATGAACGCCGAAAGGCCGTGCGGGCTTCTCCAGTTAGGTCTGCCAGCGAAGAACAAGGCGAGAATTCGACTTGAAGGTGCGTTAATACGATAGACGATCGGACGATCACAAGTATCGGATACCCCAGAACTGACACCCCCCCTACCCTTCCCCTTCCCCCTCCCAAAGACTGTACTATAAGTAGGGATAAAAATATGTACAGTAGAAAACTATGGAGTCACTATTAACTTGTAAAAAGTAGACACGCATACGATCTCCCTAGTATCGGCGTGAGCACGCGTACCTCGTTCCGTATGATGCGTCGAATAATTCGCGGTTTATAGTGGGCGGCATACTTATTTTTCGTTTGTCTTGCAGCGGTAAAATTATGCGACAGACGCCAGCGGAAGCCTTTCAGAAGCGTAACGCGGTATACGCGAGTAAAAAGCTGCTGGGCTCGATCCGCGGCTGGTCGGGCGAAAAGCGATTCCCGAAATTTTGCTAGGTACAGCTCGGATAGCCGCCAGCGTCGCTGGTCGACTGGCTGTCGTTCCGTTTTATCACAAGGACCGGGTCCTTGGCAGATTCCACCACCTTTTTCTCTATGTCTAAATCGTACAGCAGCGTGGCTTGCAGTGCGTTATACATACCGGTTCTTGCGTATCGGGACGCCTTCGTCAGCTCGCGGACGCTGGCAGCCAGATTTAATATATCTGAGAACAAACAGAACGATGTACTAGCTTTTAATTCTGTTACAGCAGCATATTAAACTATTTCTGTTAGTCGCTCAATTCGGAGCGGTTTATGAGTATTCTACCTTGCGCCGCGCACAGTGGTCCGGATTATTGATGACCTAGCGGGACAAAAGTCCAAAATCATGACCCATCCAAAGTGAAGGAATCCTTGTCATACCACAAGCTACCGAGTCAGAGATATCGGAATTATATGGTATGCAAATTTGTATGTAACAGTTTGTTGAAATGCAACAGAATCGGCAATAAATCAGTAGTGCTCGGTTGTGTCGCAATTAAAATTGTTAGTGTTTTACCAAATGGATTGCAAACGTACAAGTAAGTAGTAAATGAAGCTTCAGCCACGAATATTTTAATTTCCAACGAACAGAATTAAAATATGATCATAGAAATGGTGGATTTTTTCAATAGCTTTCGTTGGAAATGCTCTAGATATCCGGGAACCTCGTGGAACCTAGAATTTTTTGTGGGGTTTTGTTCTAATTGACTTATAGAATACACATTCACAAGTTACAGCTGCAAATATTTGCAACTCTGCGTTATTAAACTGTTTGTTTGTTTGTAAGGTTGAAATCTAGAAACTCAATTTTAACCCACTTCCAACTACCCAATTGTCTCGAAACTTTGCAGGCGTGTGTAGTATATCACCACCGAAATTGTAGTACAAGAAAATAATTATTTTTTAGTTTTATAATTTTAGGACTTTTCGTCTTGGGGATCTTCCCTTGCGAGGGATGAACGTTTTAAGGGTGGTAAAACAATGTGGATGGTGTTTTTCAAACATTTTCATCTAATTGATGATTTACGGACGAACTGCGACTTTTGTCCCGCTAGCTTCTTAACATAGACAGACCACTGTGCGCCGATAACTAAACGTACCATTGTCATTGTATACAAGAATGCACGGCGGATTTTCCTTCTGGCGTTTAGTAGCATTGGCGATTTCCCGTTTACGACACTCCTGGACGAATTTTATTGCCTCCAGCCAATTCTCCATAGCCTTGTGCACGCGCTGGTTCATCGTGGTCCCTCGCAAACGCTCCATCTGAAAGAAATACGCGACTGTGCATTCCATACTGTCTTATCAGCGAAAATGGTATATAATTCTATTTACCTTTGCGATCAAAGTTATTACACGCGCGTGTTCTCTTAAGTAGTCGATGATTAAACGATCTACCCGCGATGGGTTCCCTTGGAGGCGAGGGATAGGTATGTTGTTCGCGCTTGTCACTCTCTTGCCAGGGAAATGAGCAGCCAGTCCAGCCTCGCATTTCTTACGCTCTTTCTCCAACTGCTTGAACTGCTCGTACGTCTGCTCCAGTCTGAAGTGTAGTATACTCGAAGGAGCCGTACGCCTGGCCGCTCCGTTCCCGTTTCTCAGATTCAGACCGCCGCCGTAGAGCACGGAGAATAGACGGGGAATCGGTAGTGGTACAGGAACTGGCATCACCGTTGGGAACACACCGGATCTTACTGTATTCGGGTTTGGTACCACGCCTGCGTTGAAGAGGACATCCGCCGACGATATGCCGGGAGTGGTTTGTATTCTCGGCATATGGTGGCGTTGTTTCATAAGGTAATTAAACGTATCCTTATTCATCGAGGACCCTGCGATCTGATTGGTCAAATGGCTCATAGAAGGAAAAGCTATTTCTTTAGTTAGGTCGAATCCTCCCATTTTATATGTATTAGTATTATTAGGCTGCTTCATATCGTGGTACGATGTGGAACTCTGCGGTAGCATCTTCAAGGTCTCGCCGTTATTGGCAGTGTAATGCTGATAATTGTGGTATCCGTACTTTGCAATTGACTGGTGCGTGTGACGCGAGCTTAGATTCTTCGGGAAACCGATCGGTGAGTATGTCTTGGCTTCCATGGTCTTTGACTTCGGGCTGATGATCTTCAGCAGATTGTTGTCGATTCTGTAATCGTTATTCGAAAGACAGTTCTCGTTCGTGTCTAAGCTATTGATCGACGACGTGGTGAACTCGTTCACGCCTGGATAATAGTCGATCAGTTGCTTGTATTCTTGGTCCACGGCTTGATCCAGTTTGTAACTGCAGGCTTGCTGCTGCAAAAACTGAAACTGCTCGTTTGGTATAGAGATATTCGCCATGCTTAGCCTACTTGAATCTTGTAAATCTTTGTAGTCCCCGGCACCGCCGCGTTGTATATTAGTCCCGAAACAATTGTGCAGATTCGTGTCAGCCGGCGAAAAGTGTTGCAGCGGAGAGTTCGAGAGGAAGCCGGAATCGACGCTCAAATCAGTCATCGCTGAGCTTGGTCTGTAACTTTGATTATTGGCAGTCATGCTGTACAGTTCGTGCATGGTACTCGTAGGATTATTATACGCATTAGTGGTTCCATTCTGACAAATCTTATTGTGATACTCCAGTTCGTTTAGAGTAATGGGATCGGGAGAATCCAGCGCCAATGTTAGAGCCATGTTAAAGTTCAGGTCCGGGTTTGTACAATTTTGTATTCGTTGATAGTTGCCAAATAAATCCGACGTACAGCCTGGGGTGGACAAATTGTCTGACCAGCCGGCGGAGTGTTTACTCGAGCTCGTGTCGTTTGATGTTGTTAACAAATCGTTGCACATAGGCATACCGTTCCCACTAATGCAGGAACTCTCATCGTTCGGACGTAATATGTATGATTGCGAATCGGATGGGTATGTATTTGGATATGCATTAACCCCGTTATTATATAAATTCCCTTGATCCGACACTCGTCCAGCGCACGTATTAAGACTCAACGTCTTAAGCTCCCCGCAGAGATTATTATAATTACATTCGAGCTTAGCGCTATTAGAAACACTGTTCTGCGACTTGTCGAACGCCGAATGCATATTAAAATGATCTAAGGTGGGAAAATTGGAGTCCGTGTTATTCTCCATTTTGGTATCCATGAAACAGGACCGAGTATCCGAGTGATATTGCATATTGCCGTTGTAACTGTTACTGTGAGCGCTATCCCCGAAAATCGAGTCGTCGTCAAGAATCTTTGACACCAAATCGTTCACCATCGGATTGTTCAAATCCTGACCATCTTCGTCTTCTACACTCATCTATATAAATAAATTATTGAAAACTGTAATGGCTACTGTAGTAGCAGCTCATTTTTTAATAATCTTCGACTAACATATTCGACTGCTATAAAATTATTAAGCTAATTTAAATGTTCGGAGATACCGAATGCATTAGACAAAGGAATACTTCAAGAATTAGTGGTTCTCCGATCTGCATTAAGGTTCGTAATGTCTTCCTAGGAATCGAGCTATCTACTTATGTTTGTACCTATAGTTCTAAGACACTTGCTACAACACTATAGAATACCAAATAATTATCCGTTACATAAAACTCAAGTGTTACTATAAATTTCTTACATTCTTCTGCGCATTACGCTCCATTAAGTCATAGTTCCAGTAATTATATTCTGCGTTACATCTGTCGGCCGAATAACTGTTTCGTGGTTCCAACATGCTGATGTTGCGTTCAACCATGTTACTCTAAAAAAAAAAAAGGTAATCCAATATAAACAGACATCGCGTTTCTTTGAAACAGTAAGAGAGCATTGTCGGTTACGCAGATGTATATTCCGTTTATTAAAACCATTTCTACTACATCAAACACATGTATATATATATATATACATATATATAGATCCACGTATGAAGAATTTTACTATATCTTACAAAACAACTGTTATTCATGTACGACATTAGAAGAACGTTATAATTTGATGTATCAGTGTATCTAAATTAAGCCAAACAGGGTAGATCTATTTCTCCATTTACCACTTAATCTGAGAAGCAAGAATTTGAAATTTTAAACCCATCGTGAACACGATCACGGTATCGTGTGCATCGGCAACGAGCTAAAATCGAGTGGCTTTCGTTAATTAGAGTATCGAGCAGTTACGGTCGAAGCGATAATTCCTCCGTCGGCGTACTATGAGTTTAATGCATTCTTCCCTCCCGTTAATTCACTATCGTCCTTTTAACGACAGAATTACGCCTTTCTTTGCGCGTTTTATATCGCACCGATCGTACTGTACTTTGCAGCGCAGGGGGAAGGCGAACGTCACTTTTTCGGCGATGAAGTCAGAGGCACGGAGACGCGGCCGCTTACCTTGTTAACAGTGAAACCATTGTTGCTGATAATCATGGCCAAATTGTGCACCTCGGACAGAGCCATTTGTTAAAGATCACTGAATATCACCTCCACTCCTTGCCATCACCCTTTCACTTGCGCGTCTGCCCTCCCAGCAGTATGCACACCCACACCAACCTACACTCTCTTTAAACGCAGCTCGCTAGCATCCACTAGCATCCGCGACAGGGCCTGGGCACTCCCACCAAAATCCGTGGTCAGGGATAAGCCTCGCCGGGCTCGCCAACAGCGGCGCTGGTGTCGCAATTTTCGACGCTTCGCGTGCAGTTCTGTGCGCAGTCTTTGGCACAGTTGCCATAGCTACGTAACATCGTGGTCAGATCGAAAGAAAAGATATATTAAAACTTCTGCGACAATTCATCGATACGTAATTGTTTTTAAAGTATTCGTATACGAATAGTATAATTTACCCTTTCGGTACGAACGTCTTAATGTTTGTTATAATAAATTACACATTAAGAATTTACTATTTTTAATTTGTACATGTAAGGTGTGTGCCCTTAGATTATATAAAATTGTATGGCTGATAATTGCAGCGTTTGGGAGAAGATAATGGATTTTCTATCTTTTGTAACATCAAGCCACATCAAGCTAAAAACAGAAGACTGAAAATGCGCGATCGTGTCGCAACCTGCGGGTCACGAAGTGTTTTCTGGGCGGTCGCCACGTTTTTTTTTTAATGTTAGTTCGAAAATATTCTGAAATATCTATTTTTAATGTGTTTTCTTTACCATTCCTTATATTGGGAGGGGTGTGTGCAGGTTATTTGAATATTATAAAAGGGGATTGTGCGTCTCGTACATAAATTCAAATGGATCAAAGATTTCCCGCTCTCGTTTTAAATCGACCACATATCACCCGCGGCGGTGCAAAATTTCCCGCTAAAACTGGGAGAGATACGGAGGGTAGCTATCTATAAACTGCTATTGTTTATCTGTGTGTGTACAGCCTGTGCCTCGTCTGTGTGGTATTTGATGGAATTGCGAAGATAAGAACGATACATGGAAATACTTTTGTTTAATAAATTCATTTAAAAATATTTGAATGTGTACAGATTATACCTTGCACGTGCACTTTATTGCATACAATACAATCCTTCTGCCATTACGTTATAAAGTAGGAAATAAATAATATGAGCTTTATATAAGAGAAGTATAAATTACAAGTTTCTTTCAAACGTCTACCGGATCTGTTTGAACGGTCTTATTTTCCGATTCAGTTTCCTTATTTAGGGAATCGTATTTATTTGCAATATTAACTAGCTCTCGTAACGTAGCGTTCTCCTTCTTTAAACTATAATACATTTCTTTTTCCTTCAATTCGTTTTCCTCGTCTACAGCAGCCGCGGTTCTCATTACTGCTGCCATTTCATTAATCTTCTCAGCTTGGTTAGTAATGATCTGTAATTTTATAAATAGATTAGAAAATACAATCGGCATTAAGGGTTGCATCTGCGAAGCAACGGACACATTCTGCTTTATGTAACAAAATATAAGTAATAAATTCCAGAGCGTTGGAGTCGGAATTCGGAGCACGGAAAATTTTTTTACTGCTCCACTGCTCCAGATTCTTTATTATTTCTATTAAAGCAGATGAATTAAATTTTTTCAAATACTATTTCTCAATTCTTTGCTATTGGATAAATATTAAATTGCACGGCTTCGAAGTCCGGTGATAACGCGGCCGCGCGCGGCGAAGAGACAAACAAATATCGACGTTGCTTAAAAACCGCGGAATTGTTTTACAAAACGAAACGTTTTACTCGGAACACGAAGCAGAGCTGGAGCAAGTATTTTGAAGTCGGAGTAGACGCGGAGCGATTAAAGAATTGATCTGCTCCAATCCCCTGATAAATTCTTTTACTAGTCGGAACGAAATATCGGTGACACAAACTGCTCGACGTTAAGAAACTAGCGACGATACGTATTAATTTTGCTCTTACGTTAGCATATTTTGAATTATGCAATGAAGGCAAATCTGTTTTGCACAAGCGTAACAAGGACGCTGTCTGTTGCCTATATTTAGACATTATTAACTCCAGAGCATGTTGATGATCCTCCAATGCATTTTTCAACTGTTTATTCTCAGCCTGTATTTCTTGGAAATGTTTATTCTCCCTCTGTATACCCGCGATCAAATGGAAATGCGGCCTCTGCTTTGCTTCGGAATTCAGGATCTCTACATCCTCCTGATACTGTAAATATATAATTACGAACCGCAGGCGATAACGTATTCTTATGCAATCTAGTGTGAGTTTAAAGTACTAAGTGCTTTCTTTTTACCTGCTTCATGTTGTCGATTTGACTGCAAACCGATTCTATTTCCTTTATCAAATTGTCCGCTGTACTTTCATGATCCGATATTCTAATTACTAACTTTTTGGCGTCCAATATGATCTGTTGGAAAGTTAGTGACATCTGAAAAGGTTTACAAGGAAATCAAATTGTAGTATTGCTAAATTTATTTATTCTGTTAACGTGTTCCCGATCCAGATTCTTAAGTATGGATAGACCCGCGCATCGATAGCATTTTAAGAGTATACGTTTCGTAAGAGCATTTGATTGCTTATGGCGAAACTATTAACGCAAATTTATACGGTGATTAAAAACAATCCACCCACTATATGTTGGAAGCCTGTGATTTAAATTACATGGATGCTCCTGACTTATAAACAGGGGTCATTGGACTACGAACACGAGATATATTTATGGATATTTATTAATCTTCTACTGCAATAAATTTGAAAATTTATTTATTTATTGTTAAAATACACGATCCGTGATGCATGTAATATGATACCGATTTATTTTACCCGTTACCTTAATAATGTGTGGAGAATATATGAAACAGTTTTATTACCCTGTACATTATTTTATTACGAAGCTATAAATTGTCACGAGTTAATGAAATTTATTCATCCGCGATGGGTTTAACTGTGCAATGGTTCAAGAATTCTTATATACTATATATGTCTACTGCAGAGAAGTTAAAATGCACGCGAGAAAAAATAGGTGTACGTCGGAAAATAACATATGTCATTCGTATAACAACGATTATAGTATTTGTTCCGATCTTTTATGTTCCGCGAGGCGTTCCGAACAGCAGAATTTAGTTATTCAGGCTTTGTGGGAGAAAGTGCAGTTTCATAACCCATAAAAGTTGACGTACAATGAATAGGTTATACTAACATCGGAACTGTCAAACAGTTGTCGGAGTTGTTTGTGATATCTTTCAATGGTAGTATTCATGCTTAGAAGATCCTCACCTCTTGCTGATTGAAACCCGTGGCGGCGCGAATTATAGCGGAATTTTATTCGTCACTTCATCCAAATTTCACTGTGGTGAAGAACGAACGTGGTGGTCGTTACGTGAAAATATCTTCGTTAGCTGGGTAGGAATGCGTTTGTTTATTTTCAGTCACTTCCGCAAGGATCATTGGCTTAAGTGCAAATCGGCGACAGACTAAATTCTTACGTCATAATTTCTATGTAAGTACATACTATAGGTATTAGGTATAATATATACCGCGGAGAGCAATGTTGTCACCTTAACATTTTCTTCCATCGAGGGGGCAATTGATTTTTTTTCTTGCCTATGAATAGCATCGCTTTTTATAATGTATATGCAATGTAATTAAGAGATTACTGTAAGCAGAGATAAAGAAGATATGTTAAAACTCATTAAAACTTGCACTAACACTAATTTTTATACACAAAAAATCTTAATGAAATATTAGAAATTAAGAAACTTTTTGTTCGTTAAAAACGATTAAAATCTGTGATTATTTTCTTCAAAAATTTATCGCATTTATCGATATAAACAGTATGTAATTTCTTAAATATGTAATATTTTGTTAACAGTTTTTCAATAGGAATCAAATGAAGTGGAATGTTCATAGTTCTTTATTTTACAAGAATAAATATTTATCGCTTACAATTAATTGATATGCTTCAATTTTTATGAAAAATGTATGCTTTTTCTTATTTTCTTTTTTATTCTTCGAAGTTTTGGCGATCATTTTCGTATTATAACTTACATTTGATTAAGGATAAATAGGAAGGTGTCTGTTCTATTTAAATTATTTTATTTCAAGTTACTAAATGCTTTCGATTAACAATTTCTCTTTCATAAAATAAATATCACAAACATAGTTGCACGTTGCATTTTAATACACATGCTTCGTTTATATTTCCTGCTTGTAAATTTGCTGATTGATCAACAATCAGGGAGAAGTATTAATAACAGGGACACTAAATGTAATACCTTAGAATAATAAGAGTGAAAATACTGATTGCATCGTGCTTTGCAAATTATATCAGATCTTGAAAATATTTCAAATATCCTTTGTCCATCCTCAGTGATATTTTTCAGAATTTATTGTTTCATACTTTATATTCAAAGTATTTACAGTCATAACGAAAGATTTATTATGGAAAACTTTATTTTACGAACGAATAAAAAGTCGGCATTCGTTTGTCATAGTTGGAAATCGCGGTATAAAATTGTTTTGCTTATATAGTTGTAACTATAATGGAAAATACAAGATGAAATTCAGGAGCGGATAAAACTAATTATATATATATCTGTCAATAGGAATATTATTCTCAGTTACTCTGTTTATATGCAAATTAAATACTGATTAAATATTGCGTGTCCTCGTCAATCGTTGTTTGAATGCTCACAAACTCATACTTCTGTTTCTTTCATAAATTATCTACTTCCATTGCAGGATTGTCATAAGATTTCTTTGATTCTTCATCTGTTTTATGCTCTTCCTCTGCCCAACTCTGTTTTTCACCAGACGCGTACAAACCATATATCACAGCTCCAAGTAAGTAAACCGCGCCAGCAATTATGAACACAACGCGCCATTCCCCAGGACTCTGTAATATAAATTAGGGATTCTCTAATTTTTATAGAATTAATTGGTTAATTAATGATACTGTGTTACAAGAAAATTCATTGTAAAGTATTTTACTACGATATTAGGTCGGTGCGATATTCCCTTCACTGTTAGATGACATTAGGTGAACGGAGATGTCTTCTTTCGCTACGCCTACTTGTAATTTTACCAGAGAAGTAGCAAAAGGAGAATACTTTGATTAAAAAACTTGTAACACATTTTCACTTTTAACAAACACTGCGGTTCGTTAAAGCGAAGAAACTTCTGCGCCTAACATTCCAACAAATTTACCTTGGTACTGTTTATTTAAAATTCACATTTTAAAGTGTAGATGCGCTTACCTTATTTTGTACAATGAAACCAGTGAGAATTGGGCTAACAACCCCAGGCAAGGTGGCGAAGGTGTTTCCTATCCCCATAAGTACGCTTGCATGCTTAGGGGCGATATCCAAATGATTCACTCTAAAAAATAGAAGTCTTCGTGTACTCGCAAGAATCTCCGTAAACTAATTACTCCGACAACACCATGCTTTTTGAATTCGAGAAAGAAATTACCCAAAACCGGACCAAGCGAAACCACCAAGGCCAACTGCTATAGTAATGCAGATAACCACTCCTGCCGGAGTTAAGATGAAGGCTGTGCAGGTCATGAATATCGTTTGGAACACGAAAGCTCCGCAGTTGAACACTTTGCGTACCTACAATGACCAAACGATACTAATATAACATCCTTCGTTACAAAACATTCACGCATATTTCTCGAAATATTTAATTGTTAATTCAAACACCTCTTTAAAAAAGAATTCACAAGACATTCTTTGAGTTTCATATGCCCGATGGAAGGAAATCAGTTGCAATAAGAATTATTACAAAAAATAAATTGAAAACAGACCTGCGTAGTGGTCATGATCTTCTTCGCTCTTAGATAATCAGCTAAGTGTCCAGAGGATTGAACAACTAGAGTCATAGCCAGGTACGGTAGGGCGGATAAATACCCAGTTTTATCCAATTTGAAGTCGAGCACATCTGAGAGTAAATTATTTAAGTATCTGTTGTTTAGAACGTTCGTTAAATGGGGGCAGAGAGATGCATATAAGTCATAAAGAAAGCAAGAATAGCTATGGCGATATGGGGAATGTACAGAAAAATAAACCTATTCTCTACACTGACCATTCATAAACGTCGGTAGCTGGGTGAGCATAGTATAAAAGCCCCAGTTTTCGCTGAAGTGGGCTGCGACAATAGCCCAAACTGGTGGGGATTTCAGCATAGCTTTCCACGGATGCCTAATTTTCTAACGAAGACAGACTGGTTAACATACAATATTGTTGGATTAATTATAGTTTACTTTTACAAGTAAACCTACTTCGTCCTTCCTATTCCCAAGGCTACTTCTGATGTACTCGAGCTCAGCTTCGGAGATCCATGGATCGTCCTCCGGCTTATCCTTCACGATCACCCACCAGAAGAAGAACCATACCAGTCCTGCAGCTCCGAAAACGTAGAAAACGGAAGACCAGCCAAGGTATTCCGCCATCAAGCCGGAAACGGGCATGGCGAATACGGTGCCAAAGAAACTTCCGGAGAATGCTAGGGTTGCTAATTTCGACCTTTCTAGCGGAGGTGCCCATTGTGCCCATATCGCGTGGATGCAAGGGTAAGTCACGCCCTGAATACAGTTTAACGAATCTAATATAAATAGATTTCCTTAAATAATTCCCTTACAATTAGATATTTATTTAAGCTGTGAAAAGTAATTAATATACTTTAGATTACAGTCTTATTGTTAGGTGATTCGTCCCATTCATTCAATATCTGTGACACCTATTTATTTAGGGAGATAATTATTAAATACAGGGCGAGTCACACAAGGCAAGCAACCTGAATAACTTCTACAGTTTTTCGGATAGGAAGAAATGTTTGAGACAAAAGTTGTTTGCTTCCGAGGGGCCCATTGTGAGGTGGACAACTTTTCTCAGGTAGGGGTGCTTGGGAGTTTTGAAGGTCAGCTTAATTATACCTTTATAGCCCTTCCCAAGGGATTTTTAATGACCATCGTCATTCAAGGTCATTCAAGGTCATTTACCCTGTGTAGTATAATTGCTGAATTTTAATGCTCACCTCGCAGATCCCTTCTATTATCCTCAGAACGATCAAGATGGAGACGTTTATCCTAACCAGGGGCGGTGTGATGATCGTGAAGAAGGCCGTAGCTGCGATTCCAATACCGAAAACCCTTTTCCCGCCGATACGGGCGCCCAGCCATCCTCCAAGCAGCTGCGTGCTTATGTATCCGTAGAAAAAGGAGCTCAGAACCAGTCCTTGCGTTTTCGAGTCCCAATCGAATTCTCTTTCCTGCAAGCAACGCTCTGAGTGCATTTAAAAAGGTGGACAGAGTTGAAGTGGAATTCTCTCTCCACCGTTCGCACAATGTTGTCGCAATTTTTTTATTTAGCCCACTATTTGCTGATATTCTCGACATTTATTTGGTTGCTGCGAAATGACTGATGAATTGTGCGATACGCATATTTTCCATATTATGATAAGGCTACTTAATCGGATAAATTTTTATCGTGGGATAAAGAGTAACGATTTTCATTTCACACACAAATCAATTAGATTAGTATCAACAAGATCGCGTAATTAGGGATTCAACGCGGCGAAACTGGAGCGTTGCAACTTTAGTACGACTAATTAATATTATTTGTTCCGATACCACGCTCTGTTTCGTCGAATCGTGTATATTGTTATCTTTCGAAATGAGTTTTGCTTTTCCAAACATATTTTTTCGTGAATCTGTTTCTTTGTAATATTCTAATATTCTGAATATGAATATTTATTAGTTTAAGGAAAGCTTCTTTACTTACAAAATAAGGTTTCCCGTTTTCATCGATTTTCTCAATTTCCGCGGTCATCGCGACGATGGCGACGCTCAGATTCACCCGTAGAAGGTAGGACGTGAAGAATCCAAAAAAGGCCAATACTGCCACCACGTATCTTCTTTTCTTCCAAAACTTCCAGGACGACACAAGCTCATCTTCGTATTTCACACTGCAAGATTATCAATATGTTTATTTATTTCTTCACTTACTTATGTTACACATCCTTAAATATTTTCCAAATTTAGAAAAATGCTAAATTTTTAATAGATCATCTAGGCACAAAATGAATAGTTATTACAATTATGCATAAATAAAGTAGCACAGCAGAGAAAGAGGAAACATGAGGAATATTCTTTTATTCCAGATTTCGAGTTCGAAAAAATCGACGTAAAGTTTAATGAACTTTCGATCTTATTGATTTTATTTTATGGACAAACTATTTGTTTTTATTTTCGATCACAATTTGTTTGCAAGGCTCCCATTACTCCGTTATCGACAAAAAAAGCAAGCGCGTATAATAAAATAAAATATTCAGCTTCTGAATAGTTAATTTAGAAATCGCCCCGATTTTTCCAGAAGCGAAGCCTATTATCGGCACACAGTTCATTGTACTGTGCTGTGAAGTAACTAACACTCTAATAAAACTTTCGCGATGTGTTTAATGCCACCGTAAAAAAAGGCCGAGATAAACCGTACCGGTACGAAGTAATACATTGCAAAAGTTCGGCACTCACGTTCCGTATTCGGTATCCTTGGTTGACTCCGGCGAGGATTTCTTTCTCTCCATCGTTTCCTGAAAGGTTACTGATTTCAGGCACAGCTTAGAGAAATCTACTTCGCAAAGTTCCAACAGAATCTACAAAGCCTATCAGAATTCAAAAAGACGGGGCTGAATACAATCAATAAAAAAAAAAAATTCTTTAAACCCAGAAGAAAAGAGAATTTACAACATTAAGCAAAGCATTACGAGAACGATGGTTTAAATTCAATTTCTCAATTTGTTAACTTCAGAAACGGTATTATCTCCGTGGTGCTTTATACTTTCTGAGACCACTGAATCGAGCACAAAGCCTGCAATTGCACGCACAGGTATCTCCAGTTACTGCTATCGGAGAAAGGATTACCTCCTACCTGTTTAAGCAGAATAACTAGTGATAGTGACCCAATAACGCCACTAAAGTAGAAAGTCAGGCGCTTTAAACAGACAATGCACTAACCGAAACCAACGCGATCTATTTTACCTCGTGATAGAAACCTAATACTCAAATTTGAACACTGCTTGCCATCCCCGTTCGAAAATTCAAAATCATCAAACGATTGCGAAATTATTCAACAATTTATTTAATAATTCCGCCATTCGCTAGTTCAGGTTTATTTTTCCTTTCCCACTCTACAAGGCGTTGAAAAAGTGATGGTCACTGCTTTCAGTGGGGAATCCACGCTTTTGGATCGGTGGAGTTTTATAAAAAAAACTTGCGCAAAATTGTTTATAACATTGAAAATTAATGTTAATATTTTTTTTAAGTTAACATATTCTGCTCGCTGAAAGGAGGACAAATTTTAAAGGAACCATATGTCGCAAACGCACCGTTTCCGAAATAATAGACCAATTTTTTATTTGGATGAAGTGATTTGATGAAACCATTTTACACGTCTTTGAGGAAACGGTCCATTTTTAAATTATTTCTTCCTAAAAAAAATTAACACTAAATTTCAATTTTATAAATAATCTTGCGGCAAGTTTAAAAAAAAAAAACTTCACCGATCCAGGAACGTGGATTCGCCCCTGAAAGCACGGACCGTCACCTTTTTAGCACTCTGTAAGCTGGGTTTACATTAGTCCAGTCCAGTGATCCAGTACAGCACTGGATTAGAACTGGAATAAAGTAAACAGTAATTCATTCCAGTACAGTGCTGTCATTCCAGCAGATTTCCACTGGATCGAAAGTCTACTTTTCGATGCTACTTTTCTGTTTTTTTTATCCTTCTTTTGCGTGAATCTATTATTATGACACTCCACCACTTTCAACGGTTCAGAAACGACTGGACTAATCAAGATATCGCCTGATTTCCAGTCGAACCACTCGCTGGATCCAGCGACTGGAATAATGTAGACGTCGACGTGATTTCCAGTCAAACCACTCACTGGATCCAGCGACTGGACTAATGTAAACCCAGCTGTACAGATCGCAGAGTCCATCGCAGATGGTCACTTTAATCGTAGGAGTTTCCTAACTAACTCGCGTTTGTTTAAGAGACATTTGTTCCCCGCGAATGTTTCTGATACCTCGTCCACGATCAATTTTTCAAGCACACTCGTGTCCATGGAAATCCCGTTGGCATGTTCGCGCGACGTTTACGCCGTAGGGATCGCGACAACCTGTTACGCAAAGCAACAGGTGTAGTGTACACGTGCAGTTTTGGTAGTTCGCGGCTGACGTTTGCGATCGTGCAGTATGTTGACAAAGAAGTTCCTTCGTACGTACTTTTCCCTGCCGCGATCCTTCTCATAAATTACACACGACAGAAGTGGTCAGTGGGCCGTCACTCTTCCGACTGGCGTCTCCTTTAATCGTTCACCGATTATTTATTCTATTCAGACACTTTTTGGTCGACGAAGAAACACGCGCGTAGATCTACGATTTACGGCTTTCATGTTAAATGGGCTTTGTGACTTTCTAGTTCGGGGATATGTGAGA
This sequence comes from Andrena bicolor, assembly GCA_960531205.1. Classification (NCBI taxonomy): domain Eukaryota; kingdom Metazoa; phylum Arthropoda; class Insecta; order Hymenoptera; family Andrenidae; genus Andrena; species Andrena bicolor. The sequence goes on from OY482666.1 coordinate 2,053,642, forward strand.
AAGAATTGATGGAGGGTCCGTTACGTTTGCAATCTACCTCGAAATTGATTATTCTGGGTTATGGTAATTTGTAGATATTACCGCGATTTTATTTAATGCTTTGTTCCAGACTTTACTTGTTTACGATCGCACTTTGTCGGGCGTTTTATATGAGGAAGGTAAAGCTGTGAGTGACCCCTGCTATGTTTTGACGCGAAAGGACGGACGAGTGAAAAAATCAATCGTGCGAGAGAGGCACGATCGTGGCCGAAGTGGTTGTCGCGACGCGAGCGATCAGACTGCTCCTGCTCCTGCAGTCGAGCGCTACGAGATTATTGATCGTTCACGTGGCCACGCTGCCACTTTCGATTCCTACGTTCTGGTCGACAATTTCGCGGAAGCCGCTCAGACAAATTCGTATGCAATTCGAGCGATATGTATGATCGAGTATTGTGCTGAATAGGTGTGCAGTCGCTGGTGAATTTGTTTGCGAAACGCCGCCACGTTTGTTTAGCCAAGTGGGGTATTTTATAACGAACGACTGGGACAACGAACAGTGTTTCTCATTAAATCGAAACGGTTACGGCGAACGCGGGAAAAAATACAATCGGTCGTACGCACGTGTGTCATGTATACAATTATGTATATATAATAAATTAAATTTATAATACGTATATTTGTATGTTCCAAATGTATCCTATAACGTAGAAGGTTCTAGAACGAATCATCGGTCGTATTAAAAATTTTCATACTAAAGTTGTGTGTCAAGTGACGTCAGTCTAGACACCGAGAAGCAAAAGCTGTACAGTAGCTTTCACAATTAATTATTCACCTTAATTTATATGAATAAATCTGTGAGCCACTGTATACATTTATCACCTACTTAGGAATCTAATGATGTCCAATTACGATGATTGGTATCGATGATACGAGGCTACGAGAGTGTCTTACAAATTATTTTTATTTTATTATTATATTAACTATGGTATCAGATTAGCATTTGGATTATTGAGGCTTGGGTTATTGATATTCGAACCGTTGATATGGAATGATGTACTTATATTCAAGTGATGCAGAAGATGTTTTATCTATGGCGATAAAGGAATTAGTGGTCGAATGCTGACAAATTTTATTGTCATGTTGAACGGAGATAGATCGTTGTATGAATACGCTTTTGTTGGTTTGATTATTTCGACGCGCGTTACGAAGAGTAGCACGTTTCATTTTTTTCTTATGGACAACTGCATGTAGAAAAAATGAAACGTGCTACTTTTCGTAACGCGGGTCGATTTATCCGAATTCGTTTGCAGTATTTGTGTTTGTCTAAAGTAAGGCACGCCGATCGCGTTTTTCTGTTATTTTCGTGGATCGTGTTTTTCATCGTAGTCGTATAACTCGTATTGATAGATCCGTTGATTTTAATTTAACTTTAATTTTAATTTAATATGGGCCCCTCAAAACGTTTGCTCCTGGGCCTTTTTCCTTAAATCCGCCGCTGCCCATATTAATTTTCAATAGTGTATTAGTCGGGCCAACAGTACCCATTATAAAGTCTGCTTCTATTACTCGCGGTAATAATATTTATTATTTAGTTATTCACTTTCTTCAGAATACTCGTATTACGCATTTTATTCATGTAACAACGAACTCTGTTCCAACTAATCCGTTTCCCCTACACTCGCTACAGTTGTTATGCAAGCGTGTACAATCAGAAGTCGCGCTTATCTGCAGCATCACAGTTTTTGCACTCCCTCAAGCAAAACGAGCAATGTCGCGAAACAACTTTACCGAGAAACTCAAGTTTAAGTGTTTTAGTCCACCAGTAAAGAAACAAGATTCAATGAATTTAATTGCATCCTTCACAGCATAATTTATATTATAATTAAGAATTGGAAAAAGTTGAAAAATTGGCAGTTGCTCCCCTGGATTTTGAGGAAAAAATCGCTTATTTTTCAAAACTGATCTTTATTAAGTTTCTAGTAAAAAAAGGGAATATGTTCGGTATTAAATTTTTAGTTAAATTGGCAGTATAAAATGGGTTAAAAAATCAAGAGGGGTATATTTTTCTTTACCATCATCCCAAAGTTGCTCCCCCCTCCTGGAAAAAAGTCTCCGGACGCCCTTGATCAGGAAAAAAATAATTGTTTCACATTATTTTAATTTCTTTTCGAACTGAACACTGCAGAATACTGGTACGAAATAAGAAGTATCAACTTCTATTAAGCTGGGATCTACCTGGAATCTAAGCTAAGCTATGAAACATAAAAACCATAGCACATAAGTGTAGCTTTTGGTGGGAACTGTTCCACAACGATGTATCGAAGCTAATTTTTTAAAACTTAGCCTTGCATAGCTTAGCTTAGCTTCCACGTGGATCCCCGGCTTTATTATCGAAACAAGGATGTGCCGTGGAAAGAAGAGTGGAGGCATTCCTTCCTCTGTTCCAGTGGAGGCTAAACAATCCTTGTTTTTAAACAGTACACCAAATATTTAACGATATCTTATGTGGATGTTTCTAATTCGTTTGTTATTGTGACTCGACAGTTCTGTAATTCCAGTTGCCATTATCAAAATGCGTCACGCGTCGTAAAATCATTAGAAAATTGAAGTTCTCTGCTTTTCCCCCTCACCATTCATTTGTCAACCGATAAAAATTGAAAGTTTCACTAGATAGTTGTATGACTAACTAAATAGGTAACGAGTGCAATTTTTGAAAATTCTGAGGTCATGGATCACAGACCCAATATTTTCCACACTGCGATTGGAACACGTCGAACCCACTAAAATCTCTTTTGCATTCTGTTACATAATTGTGCTCGTATCACGTCCAGTGTACTTCCCGTAGGCAATTGAATTCGATTATCTTTTCAAGCGCAGGTAATTGTTTCACCGCGCACGTTGCGACAATTTTAATGATACCACCAGCGATTTAAAATTGATGTAAAGCCCGGCTCTCGTTTGGCTTTTAATCAAACATTTAAATTAAGCTTAGCGTTCCACCTTGTATAGTGCATTTTCAATGCCTTTTGAAAACTGCTTTTATGAAGCAGTTAACATTAGAACTGTTTACAAAATAGCATTCCTGATATATTCATCAACCCTTCGTGGTGACGCGGCGATTATCGCGCCCCAGGATATGCCATTGTCAATATTTCTGAAAATTTTTAGACCTTAATAATGAATTTTGAAAATTTCGTGAATTTTAATTAAAAAATAAATGCTTTTATTCACAACTATTTCTTCAAACACAAATTTCAACGTATAAAAATTTACATTTCTAGAAAAAGACTTTTAGAAAAGTTTAAAGATTCAAAAATACCAAAATGGTAATTCAAAACTAAGGCTGGGGTGCAGTGAACCCCATTTGACCAATTTGTGTAACGCTTTTGAAACGCAGTGTATGTATAATTTACGCTCAACTCGCAGAAAGTCTGAACTGAAAATCGTATACATTGATTAATTAAGTAAATTCAATAAGAAGAACGTTAGAGTTCGTTTAACGCTAATTGCCGCGATTAACATTCGATTAAACATCGTTACATTTCTATGCATAATGCATACATAATTGTAAGGCGCGCTGGGAGAATAAATCCGTCAATTTCATTAGCTAGTAACACCGTGGACAATGCAGTAGCGAGCATAATTCATGAATTAGAAATCGCAGCGACTCATTCTGCATTTATTTCTATCGTGAACCGTTTGTTTAAAATTTTAATCGCACGATACTATCGACAGTGGTTAACCAAATGGTAATTAATATTATTTTCCTGCTACCTGTCGCTAATTGTAAGGTATGAAAGTGATATGGAATGCCAGGAAAAGTCTTGAAAAGCCATGTAGGGTAAGTCGGGGAGAGATGGCCCACTTTTTAAAAAAATCAGCACACCGTAAATTTAGTGGTTTTATAAAGGACAAGAATATATTTGCAAAAGGAGCGTGACGAGCCATCTCACCCGCGGGGCCATCTCACCCGGAATTACCCTAGTTGCCTTTAAAAAAGATAAAAGACGGAATAGAGTAAATGTCTACTATTTTATAAATGAGCAACTCTTCAACGTCTATGCAGTCAGACTGAAAAACTGAAGTAAAAGAGGCGAGGATTTTTCATAAAGTGCAGAAAGCATGGCTAGAGAATTAGAAAAGGATTTAAAATCGATTAATCGCTCTCAGGTAGAAAATAAAGTTGCATTCTTTACAACAGCGAAAGGTTAACACCCTTGAGTATTAATCAGGCAAATATTTGTATTGTATGTACACTAACGAGTCTACCGTACGCGTAGAAAGTTTCAAGGAAATCCAGTTCATGAAAGGAGTTCCGTTACAAGAGATTTCATTTAAAAAAAAGTACGCGTCTGGTATTTAACCGTAGGTATTTCATCTAGACCCGGATGCACAGGCGTTCGAATAATATTTTCAATTGATAGTGAACGCAACGGGTATATTCAATATAGTATTATTTAATTTTTAGAAGAAATAAGGAAAATGTTCAAAAAATAGACAAGTGGCAAAAAAGTACAATTAAAATTTTTTTCTGAAATGCATATTGCAAATAGCTCGAATCAGAATTATTTTTTCACAGTTATTTATTATATTCTTAAATTAAAAGTCTTCTCGAAAAATGATTTTATTACATTTTTTTTTATTAAACTAGTAATACAACATAAATAGTAATAATATTGAAACTTCTATTATATTTTCAAGCTACTAAAAGGTCATTAACATTTTTAACATATTGTCCGATACACTTGTCATCGGGGAAGCTACTTTATTCGAATAAGAATTTATTCGGATGAATAAATTCGAAAATTATACGGTTTGTCATTATTATCATTATTTCGTGTTTATTACTCGTCAAACAAAAAACCGAAACAGGCTTTTGCTCGGATTATTTAAATTAATACCATTCGCTTGGTTTATTTAGAAAACAAATATTCACATAAACCTGTGTAAATTTCGCCGATCCATCTTATCTGAATAATAATTATTCCGTTGCAATTAAGAAGGTAAATAGGTATTCCACGCGCGTTATTGTATGTTCAGCCTTTACTGTTTCCTTACAATGCGTAATTCCTGATAGGATATCCATAAACGTCACAGAAATGTCACTTGTTTCCGCGTTATCACTTGTTCACGTTATCACTATTGCAAAGCTTTGTAGGTATTGTAAAAAAAAAAAGCACAGAGATTATAATGGAAAGTCCTGGAAACACGAAACGGTCCTAACGTCGGGGAGCGACTGACTAGTATACGCGGAAAAGGATAAGTGGGCAAGTAGTCAATTACACAGGTGGAGGTTGAACATGTACGAGCCTGGATATTGTTCTACACAGCAATCAGAGTACAGTCCCAGGCGGGATGTAGGATAGACTTATGTATGTATGTCGAATGTAAATTTTTGTCACACGAATCGGCGGCTGCGGGTCGCATTATCATTTTCCTGTCGCGTCCGACGTTACCGATCGGGAATGGAATAAGATCCCAGCGCTGCCAATTATACGGCGAGTCTCCTTACTATTTTCGTATCACGCCCAACGTTATCGACTCAGTCTGAAAGAAGTTTACAATGCTACGAGTGGTAGGAATTAAAATTACAATCTTTTCGGAAACATTTAAATTTAAAACGGCCTGAATGTTTACGCCTAATGCCCAGAAACGTATTGCATAATTCACTTTACTAATAGATTTTGATAGAAGCACAACTTGCGCTTATTTCCATAAATTTCGATCATAAATATTATATAAATATAACCGCGTAATTAGTTGTATCACAGACGAGGTATAGATAGGCACAGATACTATACTTTGTCGATGGTCTATTCTATACTTCGTCGATTGTGTAATATTGATTTTTAGTAACAAGGCTGGTATATCTGAAAGTTTGTTTATTCCTAGATTTTACAACTTCTTCTTTAATTAATAAACGTTGGTAAACAACAGACAAACAAACAGAACTTATATACAGTAACATAATAATTATTTGATAGTGACTAACTTTTTATTAATTCCTAAATTACCTACATTATCTACATTCCCTACATTATCTACATTCCTTGTCTGGTCTCGCGCGCCTCGGCACACCTGGTAACTATAGGAGATTAACCGAAATGATGCATGTTGTTTCTTTTTGCAATAAGCCCTTTCTATATAAATAATTAGTTGATTAACTCAAGTGGTACAGGCACCTCCCTGTTTCGTGCCGTAAATCGACACTTTGACAATTTAACCCTGGAGAAACTTCCAACGTTCCAATTAAAATTCATTATATAATTTCCTACGCAGGACAACGTTGGCTACACAATATTGTCTAATAGTAATTACCGTCTGAGTCTCGTGGCTTTCATTGTTACTATAGAAGGGTATTCCAAACTTTTGATAATACGGTAGAACTTGACAACGGTTCGTAATGAGTACGAGCGAAGGGTTAGGCAGAATTTCGCTATATAAAGCTGATCTGAACCGTCGCTGCTGACAGTACGGTAAATTCGCGATAGCTCTTCACAACACTCTACGTGCTATCCCTAATCAATTTTAAGGTAAGAATTAACACATTAATTAGGTTTCGATTTTTCCATTACTATACTATATCTCCATTCCACTCGACACATATCTCATTCAACCCAGTCGGTACTAAGATCTCAACAGCTAGCGCCCGTCACGTGCGGAAATCCTTAGACATAGGCTGTTAAGCATATTCACCGAACGCCTGAGGGGCGTTCACCGCACTTGCTCCACTAAAGGGGTGATCGAGGTGGTTGATATTTAAAACACATATTTACCCACATTTCTCTCCCCGAGCACTATCATATATTTTCATGGAATTGTCAAGCATTGTTTGCAATGACGGCAGAATAATTCACGATTGAAAATAAATAGGAATATTGCGAAATAGGTGTCAATGCAATTTTAAGTTTGCCGATCGTAGAACAAGCGTTGTAGTCGCAATTAATACCAGCAGGTGTAACGATTTAAAAGAAAAGAATAGGATCACGAGAATATGTGTCTAAGTATGATTATCGTAAGTTGATAAGTAGAATTGCACTTCTGGTGAATCGGAAAGATTTTCTCGTCGGTGTTATCGGCACCACAGTCCGGGAAAGACTGACCTAAAAATGATAATTTGCAAGGATACGGGCCTTGGTGTACTTTTCGAGCGGAAGGGGAAGGTGGAGGAACTGTGCGCGGCAAAGCGTGACGAATTATGAATTACATGGCCGAGATTGTTTACATTTTATTTAACAAAAATTCAAGGACCCTTTGGTTCACTTGATATCGCTTATTGTTTCTTATAATTATTATTTCCTAAATACAGAAATGACGATTTCAATCGAAATATAATATTTAAAGGACCGTCGCGGAGTTAAAATTACTATGCTCGAATATTTAACGAGAATAATATGAAATTTGCTACTTAGTTATTTATCGTTCGGTGTACTAAATATATTTTGTAGATTCACTTAAATGTACGAGACAAATGAAGTGTTAACAAAGCACGTTATATTATAAAATACCAATTCGCATTATTTATTCTTTTGATTTATTTGATCGATTCCCGACGAAAAAGAACGTAATTGCTGTTATTTCGGAATGGATTCTCCCTCTCTAAGACACGATACGACGCATCCCTCGTAAAGAAAATAATTTGAGGAACCGCGTGCGGATAATGGAGCCATCAATGCGCAAAATAATGCCGGATGAACTAATGTTTATCGAAGCAAAACGAGCGGGGCAAATAGAGTCGCAAACATAATGATTGTCTGAGCAATAAATCGCACGCAAGTGTAACAGAGAAGATTCGGAAACTAATTTCTGTTAAGGCAATGAGGTACAGAAGAACGTTCATTATGTAAAATAATGTGTTAATTATTAACTTTGCAACCATCATTTGACTTAATTTTCTTTACTTTTTAACATCTCGTGGGGAATCTTGCAAATGTACTTTTAATTTCATTGCGACAGCGAATACCTTTGTCGTTGTTTATTTACCTGCACACTGGCTAAAAACTTCTACTCAGTTTTATTCTCTGCGCGAAGATTTATATCTTTTGTCAGCGGAGCTAGTCGGTGAGCATTTCGGAGCAATTGCGAGCGGCGGAAGGGTGTTAATAGAAAAGCACGAACATTCACATTGTATATCCTCCTGTCGATCAGAAATAGAAAATAAATTTTTTACCAGCGAATGAAGTACCAGCAAAACAGTACGCGATCACAGTTCATTGACAGCGCGATTATTTTTGCCCCCTCCCCCCTCCCCCCCCCCTTGTATGGACCGCCATTCAAATGATTGATATCTCGGATCCTATTCGCGTGAGATTCAATCGGTGCTAGCGGAATTTTTTCCCCGTCCGAGGAAATTTATTTCCAAAACGGTTGGCGCACTGTGCGCGCAAATATTCGGGCGAGTAAAACCTTGTTTGCTTTAACAAGATTGCATTCCGCGAGGACATCGCATAGAATCCTCCAAGAGAAATTAAAGTATCACATGAATCATTACGAGAACGATGAAGATACATCAAACTACAGAATACCCCCAAAAATAATCAATTGAAAATAATTTTTTGTATTAGATTGACATAGGCATTATCCATTAAATTTTTGCTTCCCTAAATTCATACGTGATTTCCATGTCCCCTACTACATTGAAATCACAATCTTTAATTAGAGTTTTGATTAATTTTGTATTTATTTCTATCAAATTTAATTTAATCTAGTCCAATCAATATTGCAACACTCGGTAGAAGGTGTTCCAGCAAAAAAGGAGACTGCAGCATTCCGACTATGTGGGGCTGTTACGAATATTCGAATATTCGAATACGAGGAGAATCCGACTTTGTATTCGAATGTTATTCAAGTAATTAGGAGTATTTGAATATTCGAACATTACTCGAGTAATTAGGAGTATTCGAATATTCGAATACCAGTAGAATCCGACTTTGATATTCGAGTGTAATTCAAGTAATTAGGAGTATTTGAATATTCGAATATTATTCGAGTAATTAGGAGTATTCGAATATTATTCGAGTAATTAGGAGTATTCGAATATTCGAATACCAGTCGAATCCGACTTTGATATTCGAATGTTATTCAAGTAATTAGGAGTATTAGAATATTCGAATATTATTTGAGTAATTAGGAGTATTCGAATATTCGAATACCAGTAGAATCCGACTTTGATATTCGAATGTTATTCAAGTAATTAGGAGTATTTGAATATTCGAACATTACTCGAGTAATTAGGAGTATTCGAATACTCGAATACCAGTAGAATCCGACTTTGATATTCGAATGTTATTCAAAGAATTAGGAGTATTTGAATATTCGAAAATTACTCGAGTAATTAGGAGTATTCGAATATTCGAATACTAGTAGAATCCGACTTTGATATTCGAATGTTATTCAAATAATTAGGAGTATTTAAATATTCGAACATTACTCGAGTAATTAGGAGTATTCGAATATTCGAATACCAGTAGAATTCCACTTTGATATTCGAATGTTATTCAAGTAATTAGGAGTATTTAAATATTCGAACATTACTCGAGTAATTAGGAGTATTCGAACATTACTCGAGTAATTAGGAGTATTCGAACATTACTCGAGTAATTAGGAGTATTCGAACATTACTCGAGTAATTAGGAGTATTCGAACATTACTCGAGTAATTAGGAGTATTCGAACATTACTGGAGTAATTAGGAGTATTCGAACATTACTCGAGTAATTAGGAGTATTCGAATATTCGAATACCAGTAGAATCCGACTTTGATATTCGAATGTTATTCAAATAATTAGGAGTATTTAAATATTCGAACATTACTCGATTAATTCGAATATTCGAATACCAGTAGAACCCGACTTTGATATCGAATGTTATTCAAATAATTAGGAGTATTTAAATATTCGAACATTATTCGATTATTTAGGAGTATTCGAATATTCGGAGTGATGGAATTCCAGATAGTACCGAATAGAAAACTAAACACGAAATATTTTTTCACCCCTAATCCTGAAATTCTTTTCATATCGATCTTAAAATGAATTACCTACTTTTCAAACATTCAGATTCGCGTTCGGTGTAATCCGAAGATTCGAACACCTCGCATTATTCGATTATTCGAATACTTCGCCCCCACAGTATTCTCAGAAATTCCTCGAATTATCCGACTATATACCGTGGCTATTCGAATATTCGCAGCCGCGCTCGAGGCACTCGCAGATAGACACCGCGGGTACAGCACGGCGTCAGAGGAATCAGCGATATCGTTGCTGGCTGAAGTGGAACAATGCAAAGTCCGCGGGACACCTCGTCGCGCCTTTTTGACGGCACTCGGAAACGGCTGGTCTCTACGCGACAGAGACTCCGGCCGTGTCCCTTATCCGCGGGACACTTAGTAGCACTTACTCTTATCTTAATGACCGGGGACGCGCGTAGCGTTAATGGTTCCTTTAAAATTAGCACGTGGAAACGTACGAGGGTACTCTAAAGTTTTTCGAGAAAACCTCACGCGACGAACGGCGGCGCACGTACAGCACGGTGGCTGTCAATGGGCCCAGACAAATGGGCCCCCCTTTATTTCCTTCCTTTTCCTCCCGATTTCCTTCTCCTCGAGGAGCAGTCGCGATTCCGTAGCGTCTGTAAAACGAACGATCGAGCCGGCGGTTAATCGTAAAAGTAGCCGGTTCCCGGGCATCGGGAAGCGTGAATGTTAAGTAAATGCATCTCAACGCCCCGACGAATCGTCGGGATCGCCGCGCCGTCTTCCTTCTCCCATCTCTCCCGCCTTTACGAGCTCGCTCGAGTCGCGGAATCTGGCGAGTTAATTTGCGGAATGGACGCGAGTCTAACACCGCGCGAGCAGTTTCCACGGGCCCAATCTTTCGGCAACTACAATTTTAATTCTCCGAATTAACACAAACGTTAAGAAGATTCTAAATATTTCAGCCGGGTGCGAGTGAATTAATACCGGGTTTAAGCGCGCGAGGAATTAAAGATGCAGGAGGTCTGTTGAGCGAGCGAATTAGGGCGTCAATAGGCGATGGATTCGAAATGGAATATCGACTGTGCTTTACGATTGGAATCGCTATCGGAATTCAATTACAACCCGCTCAGGACCGAGTCAGTTTACTTTGCCACGCTCCCCTATCGGCGATTCCGTTCGCACAGTCGAGAATCGCGGCTGCTTCGCGCGACAGAGTATTATTTAGTTTAATGTTCTATTGCGAATGATATTATTAATTTGTCGAGGAGATTCGCAGTATTTTGTTATCTTGATTTAATTGAGACTTTCTTAAGAGTTTATTTATTGATTTTTAGAAGAAGTCTCCCAAGGAATCTGATATTATTTGCGAAGGAATATTATGTTTAATATCATCGACGTCGGAAATTTAGATACGACTGGTTATTTTTATTAATGAAGTGGTGAATTAATCGAACGAGTGGCTGCTATGTAAGTGGAAAGTTTCCCGGGTGCTGGTTAAGATATGAGAAAGGACGAGGGGGCCGGAATTTTAAATGCAACGCTGAAAAGGATCGACCGAGGAATTTAAACAGGTGATCGAGGCACTAAACAGACTGGGCTACCCTTGTTCTGAAATTACGCCAGTTGGAACGGATCGTTGGTCCGACAAGTCACCCGTGACCACCCGAACAATCCATTGTTTTACGTTCGCATTCGCTGCACATCGCCCGATAAAACTGCCTTTTTCACCGGGAGACCGCAGGAAAGGAGCACGCGAAAAAGGTGTAAACTGAAATCGCTTGCTGAGAAAACGATTTCGATCCGGGATTTTGCAATATGGCCTCGTATGGGAGCCGGGCGGTTTACTAAAGAAATATTAATCTTTGATAAATGTAGAATATTTTAGGGAATCGCAGTGTTCTTGATGTATTAAAACTTTTGGAATATCGCATTTACCATTTTATAGCGAAGCTGATAAATGAACGTCAGATTGGTGAGGCATAATTGATTTTATCATTATTTATCGTGTGATATTAGTCTGTCGAGTATTTTGGATTAATAACAAGTAGTTTTCGCACAGTAGAAACGAACGACGATGTTAAATTGTGCTTACTCCAATATGGGAACGAGGAAACATGGATTTATCAAGAGTGCAGTTGTTTTATCTAAATTTTTACTAATATCAAATGATTAATATTACGGCTGTTACGAATAGTCGAATGCTTAGAATATTACAATATATTATTCGAATAATTAGGAGCATTTGAATATTCGAGGATTATTCGAATAATTAGGAGCATTTGAATATTCGAGGATTATTCGAATAATTAGGAGCATTTGAATATTCGACGATTATTCGAATAATTAGGAGCATTCGAATATTCGAAGATTATTCGAATAATTAGGAGCATTCGAATATTCGAAGATTATTCAAATAATTAGGAGAACATGAATATTCATTTTAACAATTATTTTTCTTTTACAATTATTTATTTTTGAAATGTTGAGATTAGTATTCGATACAATCGAAAATTCGAGCACTTTGAATTATTCGAATACTCGAGCACTTCGAATTATTCGAATACTCGAGCACTTTGAATTACTCGAATACTCGAGCACTTTGAATTATTCGAATACTCGAGCACTTTGAATTATTCGAATACTCGAGCACTTTGAATTATTCGAATACTCGAGCACTTTGAATTATTCGAATACTCGAGCACTTTGAATTATTCGAATACTCGAGCACTTTGAATTATTCGAATACTCGAGCACTTTGAATTATTCGAATACTCGAATACTTCGTACTATTCGATTTTTGGAATGATTCGAATATTTAAAGCTCTGATTAATATATAGTAATGCGAAACAATTCGCCTTCGAAGATCGTCAATGCGCCCTTTATAGTAAATGCAAACTCGAGTGGTTGAAAGTTGGAAATGAGGAAGAGTTAAGTATTTGTTTAACATTCCAACAAGTACGCTTTTGAATTCTTACAGATGGCTGCCATGCACCTGCTGACTTTCCTCGTTTTGTCGTTAACGATTACGGCAGTTATTTGCCAGACGTTTCAATACAGTCACGGTTGGACGAACGGAAAGAGATCGTCGCCCGTGCTGGACGAGCTCGTGAATTCCGCCGGCAAGAATGCAGGTCAATTAGACAATGTCCTTGCCACCTGCGAGATACAGAAGCTGAAATTGTTTCTCCAAGGAAATGCTAACAATCAGGTAAACTGTGTTGCGCGTAATATTCGAATCTCTACTCAGAAAAATTATCATACTTCGTAATAAATTAGTGTCGTAACTTGCCAACTCACGGTTACGAGACGCGCGAATCATCGGCATTCATCAAACCATAAAATCGTAATTTTTTTGCTACATTTTAAGAGGTAACGAAATAACGAGATTGTTTCCTAATTATTTGTTTATTTGATTTATTTATTTAAACGGAAGCCCTTTGATTATCACCCGATGTGGCGAAAGGGTGATACCATTTCCGGGAAGAAGTTGTTCCGCACCGCAAAAAGGGTGGAAATAGTAGACCAATTGAATTTTTCTGTGTGACAAATCCTTTCGTTTCAAGTTTTCGTTGAGGAAACAGAAATTTTACTATATTCAGATATGGTTTCTTTCAAAGACGAGGCTTTGCTAGGAAAACTTAATTGCATCGTTTAACCCTCTAGTGCATAGATTTTTAATTCAGTTGGAAAAATTAGTTTACTCTCATTTGAGGATGAAAATACCGAATCCGATGTCAGTTTTCAATTTGGAGGAAATAATAATAATAATATTTTTTGCAGCGTGTGTAGCTCAAAAATGCACTTCAAACTAGATTTTTGTCAAATTGAAGACTCAGATTGACATATTTCTTAGACCAATATGTGCGCTGTGGCACTATTTTTGGGCTGGCAAATGAGAATTCTCAACCCCTGCACTAAACAGGTGCCCGCCTTAAGGCAGGCATATGCACTAGAGGGTTAAACTACACATTTTGCGAACGTAGAGTCTTAATTATTTAAAAAAAAAACATGCATACCTTCTTACAGCTATTGCAACTTCCCTGCGAGCTGTTCATTTCAAAGAGAAGTTACCCCGAAGCGATGGCCACAGTCGACCACTTCCGGCGACAGCCTGCTCCTACCAACTATTAAATTATGTCACCACTACGATCTCCGTCGCAGCAGTTTAAACTAATCGCTGATCCGTTGTAAAGAAAATAAAGACCTGCTTCCAGAGAATTCTCGTTCCCCAACTAAATACCACCCCATGCCAGTTTACTCCTTCCTCGAAAGATCAACGAAATAAAAAAACAAAGATCGATCACAAAGTAGGTAATACAGTATTTCCTCGCTGTGGGCTCGCTGGTCGGGACCGGCGATGAACCCACATCATGAACAGAGCCCTAATTCCGAGTGTTCGTTTCTCGCTTCTTTCTCGCCGAAGGGGGGAGCGAGATGGAACGCTTTGCGTGCGCGGCGGGCGTGCGCGACGGTGCCTGCGTCAAGATTTTGCGAAACAGTTCCCGTGCTCACGTTATGGGCTCATGACCATTGCGCATGCCCGTCGCGCACGCAAAGGACGGAGTGTGACGGCGTCCGAAAGACGGAGCGAGACAAAACATCAACGCGTCGTTTGTCTCGTACCGCCCTTGCTCGCTTCCAGTGCCTCTCGCTCGCTCTCGTTCCATCTCGCTCTCGCCTTCGCCGGACAATAGTGAGACAGAAGTGATGGGGATACCGAAAAACCCACATCGTGTACCCCAAACCGAGTCCATAAGGAGACAATACTGTGTCTGTCTTAATAAAAACCATTACCGTGAAGGACCCAGTTCCTGATCACTTAAGATGCAAAGGGAGCAGTTTCTGATCAACCTAAAACATTTTAATATGAGCTATCAAATGATTGCGTATAAATTTAAAAATACTTCATAATTATTTAATAATTTTTTGGAATAACTTTGTAGGGTAAACCAACCAGTGAATGACCAAATAATTAAATGAGAAGCCCAGTAAATGACCGCGTACTTTTAATAAGAATTCTACTTATTAATGCTTGTTTCATACGTGTAACTAAAAATATGGGATATTAAAAGTGCAACTACACTTCATGTATAAACGTATAATAATTTTTAACTTTATAACTGACATTTCTTTGCCTAATAGTCATTCACTGGTGTGCGGTCAATTACTGGTTGGTTTACCCTATCGCGATAAATTTATTATTTGGTATTTGTATACTAAACTGATCAGGAATTGGGTTCTGATCAGGAACTGGGTCCTTGACGGTACTTACCCCGTTGAAACCCACGAATCTCCAACTTTCATTTCCCCAGAAAATGCACGTCTAAATATCCCTGTACGTTGCACCGGTAACGGGGAACTTTAATGAAGTATTAAATTGAAACACAGACGAGCGTCGGAAATAGAATCGTTGAATCGGTTTCAGCGGATTTAACACGCTCGTCTTCGCTCGTCAGCCTCCGTTCCTCGGCATGCAACATGTCTTGCCATCGTTTCCAGCCGATTCTATTTTCCATCGGGCAATTATATCCGTCCTGCTTCCGATACGCCAATTATTCATCCGCTATATAGTTCCCCCTCGCCGAGGGGAGTGATAAAGGGCGAGGGGGGTGGGGGTGCGTGAAGTATAATATAACTAGGGCTGGGACTATTTGTCGAATTTTTCGGTATTCGAATGTTCGAATACTTCAGTTGCTCAATTATTTGGCGAATATAATTCGAATATCCAAGTATTCGAATAATATTCGAATATCCAAGTATTCCAATACTATTCGAATATTAAAGTATTCGAATACTATTCGAATATTATAGTATTCGAATACTGATATATTCGAATAGTATGGTGTGAATTATAAATCAAGTTCTTTAGGTTCATTTGTCAGGGTGAAATCTTATACGCTAATTTAATTTTGACCCACTTCACACCATACTATTCGAATAGTATTCGAATAATAACATTCGAATACTGAAATATTCGAAGTTTATTCCTATTATTCGAATACTTGTAAAATATTCGAATATTAAATTATTCGAATAGTCCCAGCCCTAAATATAACCATCGATTTAAAGGTCAATTGTTTATCAATCATTGTTAAGCCCGGAGTAATTGTTTTTATCGAACGCTGCACATCTGGATTTGTATTAATTAATTATCGAGCTCGCCGGCGGTGCTCGGGGCGCGGGGGGCCGTCCAGTTTTCATCGGGTCCGTTCGAACGCTTAATTAAGTTTTCGCTGTCCTAATTGGACAGACGGTCAATAGAGGATAGATCGCGGCGGGCGATGGCTGCTCCGCGTAGGGGATTCTGTCTGTCAACGGAAGATGGAGTGAAACCCTGGCGAATCGAGACACCTGCTGAGTCCGTGGATTATCCCTACGGACAACTTATCTCCGGCGGCAATTCGCCGCCCCGTCCCCCGAATTTCGCGGACTTTGCGTGTCGCGTGGCCGATAAAGATCATCGACAACGCCTCGGGGATCATCGGTCGATTTCTCTTTATGATTTTTAGAATGACGAACGGGGTGGCGGATTGCTTTGCCCGGTCGCGATTCGACGGGGGAGGCGATTAAATATAGCTGAGAGGCGAATAGTTGGCTCTGAATTGTATTAAGGGGTCACAGGGTATCCTAAATATTAAATATTAAATATTAAATACAGATTATAAGGCCAGCTTCGTTTCTGCGCTACCCTAAAGGGCACTGACGTTTAACTTTTTCATTGGCAGATATGTAGAGACCTGAGATTCAGTGCTGGCTTTACCCCTTAGGCTAACAAGGCTGAAGCCTAGGGCCCCTGATTCTAAATATTTTCTTCGAAAAATTTTTCAAAAAATCTTGCCGAGGGTTAACGTTACATTTAGTTTTGATATTCAATGTTAATTTAGAAATTAAATTCTTATTTAGATTATAAAAATCAAATCAGCGTTATTTTATTTTTTATACTTAACCAAGGCCCCCCCCCCCCCCCCCGAATATTCATCCTAGGGCCCCCGAAAAGGTAAATCCGGCTCCGCTGAGATTCAAAGTTTCCTTTAACCGCCACTGTGAGCAGAGCTTCGCCAGATTTCGTTGCCATCCGTAGACAAATTCGGTTGCGGATTATTGTTGCACGGGTGGCCGGGGATAAGACGCTAATTACAGGCGCAAGATGAACGGCAGTTCACGGGCGATCGTCGCGCGTTTACAGACAAGAGCGAGGCACTCATGGTTATTAGTTGATAGCGCCGGGGCGCGCATAACTATCATGCACCGGCAATGCACTTAAAACTTGGCTGTTAATCAGAAAGCAATTACTGGAGGCGGGTTGAAATGAGTTTAATCGCATTAAATATTAAAGCGTCGCCACCGCGCCATGGGACTGGGTGTACCGCCAGCCATAGGTGACCCTCTTCCGCCGAGCCACTCATGCTGGAACCACACGTGCCCCCCTGCAACGCTCTTCCGCCTTAATACCCCCGGGACCCGGCCGAGGATCCCTACGCCAATGACCTTTATAGGGTGGTGCTTGCCCCGCTTGCAATACGCATGCACCACTGTTGCATTCGCCGATAAAGCTTCTTCCCGGCGTGTCTGCGTGCACGGGGTGGTCCACCCACCGCGAACACCTCAATTCACTCGCCAATTATCGGCTGTATTAATTACAAATATTTTAAACAAAAGTCGCGTGGCATCGAGGGGCACAATTTCTTTTTTTTTTTCTTAGGTATTCATGACTTCTAATAGTTGGCAGAAGTTGCCTTTTGTAATGCTATTTAAGCTGTCAAAAGCTGAAGTTGATTAGTAACTGTTCTAAGGTGTTGCGAGACTATTAGAAATTATTAAGGTGGGGGCCAGATATATTGGCCGGTGAGTTTCGTAAGGAGTATTCTTCTATTCTCAACGTTTTCTGACTCGCTCTCGCCTTGCCAGAAAAAGAGTGCGCCAGAAGTGGTGGGGATAGTGCCGAGCTCTTAACGTGTAGGCCAAACCGAGCTCTTAGCGTAGAGATACATACATCGGAATAGGTGTGCGTTGTGAGGAGTATTCTTCTATTCTCAACGTTTTCTGACTCGCTCTCGCCTTGCCAGAAAAGGAGTGCGCCAGAAGTGGTGGGGATAGCGCCGAGCTCTTAACGTGTAGGGCAAACCGAGCTCTTAGCGTAGAGATACATACATCGGAATAGGTGTGCGTTGTGAGGAGTATTCTTCTATTCTCAACGTTTTCTGACTCGCTCTCGCCTTGCCAGAAAAGGAGTGCGCCAGAAGTGGTGGGGATAGCGCCGAGCTCTTAACGTGTAGGCCAAACCGAGCTCTTAGCGTAGAGGTACATACATCAGAATAGGTGTGCGTTAGCTGCGAAAACGAATTCACCGGCCAATTTATCTGGCCCCGACCTTAATTTCATTACTCGTTAGATTTCCTAGCCAACAACTGAAGAAAGCTGCTATGATGAAGGAGTGACGATATATTATAGCTACATATATTGTATGTATAAATTAAAACGCAATGTTTAAACTAAACGTTCTGTTGTTTTGGTCGACGCATGGGAGACGAGTAGGCGCGCTAGAAATCTGTAAAGCGAACGTGTTAGGATTATAAAAAAATCAGCATGTACAACATTTCAGAAGGATGTTTAAAAAATTAAGAGTTACCTAATATTTCAGGGTTCTTGAGAGATCTGAAATTTCCTTGGGCAGAATCTAGTTTTTGCGGGCTTCGTCTGTATTATTAAGGTAATTTTCTTTTCCGTATCAGGGAACAATCACACAATTTTGATTTGTTCTGTTCCACCCTGACATACGATGCAATAATATGAATCTTGCTTTGTCACATTTTTGCAAGGTTTAACGGTCACCCTCAGTTTTTAAATGAATTGCCAAATATTTTTTCCCGAATTTCGATCAAGTATACTGCATAAAAAGCGTGTTGTATCATATTGCGTAAAGTGAAGAGTTTCTGAGATATCGGTAAGATACGTTTCATTTTACATACATGGATTTCTTTCCTCCCTCTTGCAGATTGGAATTAAAATTCATTGCTCTTTGTCTCGTAGCTTGTAAATGGCGAGTTTTAATCTAGAAGCACGAGCTTCATCGTTTTGAAAATGTGGTATTTGGTACCCGGTGAAAGAATCGCAGACTACTAATTAAGTTTGGAAGGTTTACAGTTCACCGTTCAAGCTATGTATTCTGTAGAAAAGAATTAGTAAATACTTTACCAGTAAATTATCTACGCCCACTTTAACATTCTGCCCATTCAGTTTCAGTCCCTTTACTACTATATTTCTTTCTCTGTCTTTTCTTCATGTTTTTTCTGTATTTTCTATTTTTTCGCCTCTTGTGTCCAATACTTTATTTCTACTTCCTTTAATATCTCTTCTACTTCTCTATTATCTACCCTCTTCTCTTCCTTACCTCCCCGCCATTCTCGCAAACTCCCCTCAACTGTTCCAATTCATCCCCGTAATTCCTTCACAAAAGAAATTAGTATCCCCTGTGTATTCAATTAATTATCACGACTCCACCTGCAGCGAGTGAAATTCGGTATGAAATTAAAAAATTCGGCTGATTAAACAGCAAATCGGGCTCCCCATCCAATCATCTTCCGACACCGTGCGCGTTAAGATTCTCCTGCGCGGCTGTTTCGGTGGACAAGGGGCGTTCCGGGTGGTAAAAATCCCTGGAAATCCCGGATAATATTTCACTTTGAAATTGCATCGCGTTACGAAGTTTAACGTCGCCCTCCGGACCAGCGCTTAACGCCAGCCACGCGGATATTAGCGATAGAAGAAGGTAAGCGCGGCCGTGCCTACGCTTCTCCGGTATAAATACGTAAAATCAGGCAATCATCCTAAATGGCGTTTCCGCTGCAGAACGAGGAACGCCCGTCGCCTTTTTCCAGCTGTCGTCTGTCGGCTGTCGTTTGTCGCGCGACAAGGGAGGGCTTCGCCCGGTGAAAACGAAAAAGCGCGAAACGGACGGGGACAAGAGAATTTGACGAGAGCACAATTTCGGTCTGCGACGATGTCACAAAGCGTTCCCTGCTTTTATTACTTTCCTCCCCGTGGCCGGAAATGCGCGCGTTATCGGCTCGTCTGTATCCGACGAGCCTCCGAGTAGGGTTTATACAAAAATTGACTTTTGCAAAAAACCGGTTTTCGAATTCCAATATTCCCAAAAACCGGTTTTCGAATTCCAATATTCCCAAAAATCCGGTTTTCGAATTCCAATATTCCCAAAAAACCGGCTAAACCGGTTTTCGAATTCCAATATTCCCAAAAAACCGGCTAAACCGGTTTTCGAATTCCAATATTCCCAAAAAACCGGCTAAACCGGTTTTCGAATTCCAATATTCCCAAAAAACCGGCTAAACCGGTTTTCGAATTCCAATATTCCCAAAAAACCGGCTAAACCGGTTTTCGAATTCTCACAACAAAAAATGTAATTAAAATAGTAACTTTACTTATTTTAAACATTTTCAGTTTTCTTAATATTATTCAATTATAAAAATATAAGAAAATAAAATATACTCTATACAAAACCAAATAAAAATAAAATTAAAATAACTAAAATCCGTACGAATCCGTACAATTTCTGAGTTCATCTAATATTTATGGATCTAAAAAAACTATAACACAATAAAACAGGCTGCATACGAAATCAAATGAAAAAAGCTAAAATAACTAAAATCCGTACAAAATATAAATCTTTTAAAATGTGCTACCAAATTATAAATCTTCATTCCATTTCGTATTTTTTTCTGAAAATATGAAGTCATGATGATTAGTATTACAATAAACAGTTACCTACTACAATTTGCTTATGTCCGAGGCGATTTCAAGTAAAAATGTTAACGTTTTTAATTAAATCATTTCTTCATATTAATTCTAGTATATAAGACCGGTTTTTTAAATTTAAAACCCGGTTTTCGAATTTTACAAATTTATAAATAAAAACCGACAAACCCTACTTCTGAGTTAACGTTGACCAGTGACATTTACAATCTCCTAAAAAGTGAATAAACTAACTTTAGAAAAGAACTGTGCATCGATTAGTGGCGGGCATTTTGTTTGAAAAATGCAAAAATTTCCTCATCAAAATTGTCGTATCATTCCGTCAACCTTTGCTCGGGGGACACCGGGTCCATTTTCACCCACCTTTAATATCAAGCTATTTAATCCACCTTTGGATATAAGCATCGCTATTTTTAAAGAAATGAGAATTTTACACGGGTATACATAATTATATTTAGGGATATCTGTGAATGAACTTGTGCTGTGGATGAAAATGGCACCAGCGTTCGTTGTCCAACGGTGAAATACAGTCTGGCTCTGTGCAGAATCATTCTACTCTACGTTTCGCTATGCTTCTGCAATTGGAAACATTTATAACGTATGATGGAAGCGTGTCCCCTTTCTTTTCTTCCGTTTTTTTCGACGAACGCTGCGCATAGATCATGGCGGCCATGCGAGCTTGCACGGCCATATCCGTAACGGGCTCGAAACGCGTTTATAAAATCATGAGCAGCGCGCTGCTGCGGATATTTACGCAACCGTGGCAAAATTTATTGTGATTGCGCTTCAGCCAAGAGCCACGAAAACCGAGCCGGCCAACGTTCGTTTATTTTTTTTTTTTCCACCGGCTTGTCGAGAAATAGATACACCCCGATACGGAGGGGGATGAAAACAATTGGCGCGTTTATGGAAATTGATCGTCCCGATGAAAAATAAATCGGAACCGACCACCGACAGTTTTACAGCCTGATAAAAACTGTTGTTCTCCCCTGTAATTTTGAAGCATCGAAATTACGAGCTTTGCGTCCAGCTTTCAAAATATTTTTATATAATTCTCGAGATTGAAACGGAGGCTATTCGATTCCATGGAAACTCGATGGTAATGGCTTCGCACAGTTTTGTCCGAAATAATATTCTAGTGATTCAGAATTCACCCCTTGACTCATGGTAACCACTTACACTCGTGGCGCAAATCATGTTTCCTAAAGCGAAGCAGACATCGTTACGTGATTAGCGTATCTCTGTTCTCCTTTCATTTAAGGGGACTAATAGGCAGTCGCTTTTCGTGAGGAAGAGAATCTGTGCTTTATTTATTTGTAAGGAAATGAAAGCACATCCGGATGTATCATTTTACCCAATGTTTATTACTACCATACAGATTGAAAAAAAATTGTTAAGAAAGACATATGCGCTTTAAAAATGGCGCTGCAGACGGGAAAACATTTCGACGTTTTTCCGTCGTTCTCCCTTAATATCAGTCTTAAAATCTGACGTACTCCGATTTCAAAGGTGAGATTCTTGTTTGTTGGATTCATAGTTTCAGGCAAACCTATAAAAACAATAATTAAATCAAAATTATGCGATTGGTGGCTGAAAAACGGCGATTTTTCCGAGGAAAATTCGTTCTTGTTTGTGCGCTACCAAAATCCGGTGACTTCTTAATTTGTTTATGAAAATCTCGAATTTTCACGGACCATATCCAAGGTTCGCGGCGAAATGGCACATGTTTTACACATCCTGTAATTTTTTTCAAGTCGATCTGAACCTCCATTCGTTCGCAATCAGGAAAGAACGAAGAGAAAAAAATATTCGAGAAAAACGCGTTTAAAGTTTCTGGGCAAAGGCGAGGCTATAGGTTGCCGCTTGACGTTTTTACCTGTCAAGTCTATAATTTTGCGAATCTTACTATAAACCAAGCGGCATCTTATTCAGAGAGGATAGTGCTTTTGGAAAATGCAATAAAAAAAATCGATTTTTCGACTTTTCGCCTAGTCCCCTTAATCGAACTGTAGCACTCGTAACTTTTCATTGGAAATAATTATATCTGAAAATTGATATCCCATAAATTAGGGACTTGTAAAATACAGATGCTATTGAGTTTGCTATACATTGTTGAATTTTCTGCTGACCACCACAAAGAATCATCCCCTACTTTCAAAAAGGTGACTCGCTGGGTGGCGATCCGATAGCGAAGGTCGACCAATTTTTGTGGGCATATTAACGGCTCCGCGCGTTTCCTAAAACAGTCTGCCTAACCACCGTCCGTTTCCTGCCCGTGGAACAGGTCTATCCCGTAACTATTCCTCCGGCTGTTCCTTTATTTCCGATCGTTTGCGGTCTCCCGTCTCGCCGAACGAGCCCGTTAAACAACGAAAAGCGTCCCTGTCTTCGCCTCGCCACGCACTCGCCGGTCCTATGTACTTAAACTCTTATTTTTCCACCATTCGCTAATAGCGCGACCTGATATCGCCAAGTTTTATTGATTCCGCTCCGCCGCAATGGGCGAGAGAAAATCTCGGCCGAGAGCTGTAAAAACGATGTGACGAAACAACGCGGAGGAAGGCGATAATTGAAGTCGTAAAGTGTGAACGGTGAGATTTTCTGAGGCCGTTGAATAACGCGGGAATTAAGCGGGGAAAACGTAATTGGTTCCTAGGAAGAATGATGCGCGCGGTGGTGCTCGTAATTTCGAATGGGTGGGGCGAACGGAGGATTGCAGTTTACGTTGATAATTTGTAATAGAATTTTATTGGACCTCCACTAAATAGAGTTTCACTGAAATTCTCCGAGGAACAGAAAGCTTCTAGATATCCACTTAAGATTCTACTAAAAGTTGATTAAACCGCTACTGATATTTTGGAGATAAAATTAGCAAACTTGAATGTAGCATGTAGATATCTACTATGAATTTAACAAAATAACGTTGAATCTATATCTTCTGAAAACTGAAACTAAGAACCATGAAGAATATTAATTCCTCGTGATAGATAGTAATTGCAAAAATCCTGTTTGCAAAAATGTATTTGATAGAGTAAGTAGGGATATCTGACTATGCCTCGTCGCGAAAATATCCACTTAAGATTCTACTAAAATTTGATTAAACCGCTACTGATATTTTGGAGATAAAATTAGCAAACTTGAATGTAGCATGTAGATATCTACTATGAATTTAACAAAATAACGTTGAATCTATATCTTCTGAAAACTGAAACTAAGAACCATGAAGAATATTAATTCCTCGTGATAGATAGTAATTGCAAAAATCCTGTTTGCAAAAATGTATTTGATAGAGTAAGTAGGGATATCTGACTATGCCTCGTCGCGAAAATATCCACTTAAGATTCTACTAAAATTTGATTAAACCGCTACTGACATTTTGGAGATAAAATTAGGAAACTGGAATATAGCATGTAGATATCTACTATGAATTTAACAAAATAACGTTGAATCTATATCTTCTGAAAACTGAAACTAAGAACCATGAAGAATATTAATTCCTCGTGATAGATAGTAATTGCAAAAATCCTGTTTGCAAAAATGTATTTGATAGAGTAAGTAGGGATATCTGACTATGCCTCGTCGCGAAAATATCCACTTAAGATTCTACTAAAATTTGATTAAACCGCTACTGACATTTTGGAGATAAAATTAGGAAACTGGAATATAGCATGTAGATATCTACTATGAATTTAACAAAATAACGTTGAATCTATATCTTCTGAAAACTGAAACTAAGAACCATGAAGAATATTAATTCCTCGTGATAGATAGTAATTGCAAAAATCCTGTTTGCAAAAATGTATTTGATAGAGTAAGTAGGGATATCTGACTATGCCTCGTCGCGAAAATATCCACTTAAGATTCTACTAAAATTTGATTAAACCGCTACTGATATTTTGGAGATAAAATTAGCAAACTTGAATGTAGCATGTAGATATCTACTATGAATTTAACAAAATAACGTTGAATCTATATCTTCTGAAAACTGAAACTAAGAACCATGAAGAATATTAATTCCTCGTGATAGATAGTAATTGCAAAAATCCTGTTTGCAAAAATGTATTTGATAGAGTAAGTAGGGATATCTGACTATGCCTCGTCGCGAAAATATCCACTTAAGATTCTACTAAAATTTGATTAAACCGCTACTGACATTTTGGAGATAAAATTAGGAAACTGGAATATAGCATGTAGATATCTACTATGAATTTAACAAAATAACGTTGAATCTATATCTTCTGAAAACTGAAACTAAGAACCATGAAGAATATTAATTCCTCGTGATAGATAGTAATTGCAAAAATCCTGTTTGCAAAAATGTATTTGATAGAGTAAGTAGGGATATCTGACTATGCCTCGTCGCGAAAATATCCACTTAAGATTCTACTAAAATTTGATTAAACCGCTACTGATATTTTGGAGATAAAATTAGCAAACTTGAATGTAGCATGTAGATATCTACTATGAATTTAACAAAATAACGTTGAATCTATATCTTCTGAAAACTGAAACTAAGAACCATGAAGAATATTAATTCCTCGTGATAGATAGTAATTGCAAAAATCCTGTTTGCAAAAATGTATTTGATAGAGTAAGTAGGGATATCTGACTATGCCTCGTCGCGAAAATATCCACTTAAGATTCTACTAAAATTTGATTAAACCGCTACTGACATTTTGGAGATAAAATTAGGAAACTGGAATATAGCATGTAGATATCTACTATGAATTTAACAAAATAACGTTGAATCTATATCTTCTGAAAACTGAAACTAAGAACCATGAAGAATATTAATTCCTCGTGATAGATAGTAATTGCAAAAATCCTGTTTGCAAAAATGTATTTGATAGAGTAAGTAGGGATATCTGACTATGCCTCGTCGCGAAAATATCCACTTAAGATTCTACTAAAATTTGATTAAACCGCTACTGACATTTTGGAGATAAAATTAGGAAACTGGAATATAGCATGTAGATATCTACTATGAATTTAACAAAATAACGTTGAATCTATATCTTCTGAAAACTGAAACTAAGAACCATGAAGAATATTAATTCCTCGTGATAGATAGTAATTGCAAAAATCCTGTTTGCAAAAATGTTTTTGATAGAGTAAGTAAGGATATCTGACTATGCCTCGTCGCGAAAGTACTCGGCTGTGTTTCGTGCGTAAATAGCTTGCAAGATTCCTCCCTTAGTTGCGGGGGTGCGTACATAGGCGGAGCTCGGGGGTGGTTTTCCGTCGGAGGTGGGAACACGGTGGGGAAATAATTGTTGAGCATCGTATCGCTCGTCCGAAGCTAATATTGGATTAGTTTTTAATTCGAGCAGCCCCTTCCCTCCACGTTGTAAAATACACACGAAATAGCACGTGTGTACGTCAGCGCCGCGTGTGCAATAGAATGCAGTATGTTTTTTGCTCGATCACCCCGGCAAAATTGGATTCCTTAATCTTTTTCTACCGTGAATGGCAACGCCAAGATTTAGAATCGTTTTCGTTAACAAATAATGCAACGGACTTTTCTTAACGTAAAAGATGTTCCTAGAAATTGTTCCCTACGTTTAAGAATTTTACCGTGAATGGCAACGTCAAGATTTAGAATTATTTTTGTTAACAAATAATGCAACGGACTTTTGTTAACGTGAAAGATGTTCCTAGAAATTGTTCCCTACGTTTAAGAATTTTGCCGTGAATGGCAACGCCAAGATTTAGAATTGTTTTCGTTAACAAATAATGCAACGGACTTTTGTTAACGTAAAAGATGTTCCTCGAAATTGTTCCCTACATTTAAGAATTTTGCCGTGAATGGCAACGTCAAGATTTAGAATCGTTTTTGTTAACAAATAATGCAACGGACTTTTGTTAACGTGAAAGATGTTCATAGAAATTGTTCCCTACGTTTAAGAATTTTGCCGTGAATGGCAACGCCAAGATTTAGAATTGTTTTCGTTAACAAATAATGCAACGGACTTTTGTTAACGTAAAAGATGTTCCTCGAAATTGTTCCCTACATTTAAGAATTTTGCCGTGAATGGCAACGTCAAGATTTAGAATTGTTTTTGTTAACACATATAATGCAACGGACTTTTGTTAACGTGAAAGATGTTCCTAGAAATTGTTCCCTACGTTTAAGAATTTTGCCGTGAATGGCAACGCCAAGATTTAGAATTGTTTTCGTTAACAAATAATGCAACGGACTTTTCTTAACGTAAAAGATGTTCCTAGAAATTGTTCCCTACGTTTAAGAATTTTGCCGTGAATGGCAACGCCAAGATTTAGAATTGTTTTTGTTAACAAATAATGCAACGGACTTTTGTTAACGTAAAAGATGTTCCTCGAAATTGTTCCCTACGTTTAAGAATTTTACCGTGAATGGCAACGCCAAGATTTAGAATCGTTTTCGTTAACAAATAATGCAACGGACTTTTGTTAACGTGAAAGATGTTCCTAGAAATTGTTCCCTACGTTTAAGAATATTTGCAGACAGCATTTGCGATTTCTTTCTAACTATTGAAGCAATTTTTACAAAATTTAGTCATGGAATTAAAATAGCTAATAGAATTTTAAGGTTTGGTGGAGTATCAGTGATTTCTCAACACTTGTTGTAGAAGCTCCTCTACCACAGTGAAAGCGATTTCTCTTTTCTTTTATAAGACCAATGCTGAACTACTTCAGCCGTTAGATAAACTATACAATAGTGGTCGAAAGAAAGTTTAAGTAGTATATTCTCAGCTGTAAGTAACTTTAATACCAGGCCTTGGCTATTATATGATCAATGTCACTGTATAATCTACCAAAGAAACTCTCCTCCTAAACATCTACACTTTTTATTTCCGAATCCAGTTCCCTTGTTCAAATTCCAACATTTTTTATTATCAACTTTCTTTTACCCATCACTATGTGACTCCACTCGTTTTTACCCCTCGGTTGTCACACCTACTTTTTCGAACGTCGTTGTCACACTGGGTGAATTTGACCCTGTCAATTTTCAATCAGTTGTTATTTAAAAACTATTTGTTAAATTAAGTGTAAAAATTTCTTTGAACATTGTAGAATATATGCCCATCGTTGAAAGTTGACATTTAAAGTGTGATCATACTAAAAAAAAAAATTGAATGAATAAAAGTTCCGACAAAAAGGATTTTTGCTTAAAAAACGCAGGGTCAATTTGACCCTGTGTGACTCCACTCGTTTTTAAAGCACCCAAAGACTGACTTTATTTTAACCCTTGAATAATAAATACTTCACCCCCCGAATCGGAGGTAAATAAAATCCGATCTGGTGATATTGCAGTAGTAGCTTGTGGAAAGTCACTGAATTTTCGCAACAAGATTATTTGTTTGCAGTGGCATGGAGGAAGCCACGCGTGCTCGCACGTGAGGGTTGTAACATATGTACGCGAGAACAGAAAGGGCAGTTCGCGTGTCAAGCACGCGTGATCGTAGATTAATTCTAAGGGTGTGTATCGCTTGCTAGAGAAGGGGGGAACAATGAGCAGTAAACGACGACAATAATTTGCATAATTCCGTGCCACTGGAGAATAATTTGCCCGTGACACGAAATTATGTGACGATACGATGGTAAAGCATTGCACGTCGTTACTCCCTTTAAACGCGACGATAATGCTTCGCGATTACGCAGGGAAATGGAACTTAATGGGTTCTTGAAAAGGAAGTTTCGAGGATTGAAGATTCCCATCACGTACGAGATTCAAAGCAATGACTGCAAGGCTTAGGAAACTTTGTTTCGATATTTTACTCTGTTCATTTAATCACAATGGGTCCTAGTTTGATCGACAGAGATTCCACTGGGTTAAAAAAAGGTAAGTTCTGCGGGAAATTCTTTTGGTACAGTTCCGTGTAATAAAATGCTGATTTTTACCAATTTTTTGAGAAAAGTTACTGGCGAAACACTCATTAAAGATTTTAGATATATGCGTAGGAATAAGTGTGATTTTCTTATGGTAAATTTAGCATTGTTATGAAACTATTTGTTGAAATTCTCGATAAAACGGGCCAGCTGTATCTAATATACTTTTCAAACGTTAAGAACGCTAGAATTCTCAGTGAGGACTCTGAGGAAGCGCGTAATTGGACGTCGGCGCCCACACTGGAAACTAGAAAAACCACAAAAATATCTTCTTAGGCGGGATTACAGGGCGCCGCTGACATGCAATCACGAGTCTCGGACGACAGAGTCAACGTCGAGCGACCGGAAACGATTCACTTTCGATTTCCTAGCCAACTCTTTCTTTCGATCCTGCCCCACCCTCCAATTCCCTTCGCAATTTTTTAATAATTTTCTCAATGAATTTCCATCTGCTGCGGTCACTGATAAACTAACACACCGTAAGATAGAACGAAGATTCAATGTCGTTTCAATGTTTTGAATCTTCGTTTCGCCAACAGCGCATGGAGGTTCTTACAAGGAGAGTATTTTTTAGGTGTTCGCCTCCGATGATTTTGATTTTTGGATATGTTACAGAGGACCGAAAAATAAGAAATACGTGTTTTTTTATTTTTCCCCGTTTTCATATTTGGGGGGTGAAAAGTGGGTTCAAAGTTAGGGTTGAAAAATCATTTTTGTGGAATATCTCGAGAACTATTAGAGATAAAGGAATATTGTCAATGGACGAATTTTGTGTCTTTGAATGCGAAATATGATTGACTCACCAGATTTTCAAAAAGTCCACAAAAATGATTTTTCAACCCTAACTTTCTACGCAGTTTTCACCCCCCAAATATGAAAACAGGGAAAAATAAAAAAACACGTATTTCTTATTTTTCGGTCCTCTATAACACATCCAAAAATCAAAAATAAAATACTCTCCTTGTTAGACGAACGATTACAATTATTTAAACAACCACCATGCCCACCGCTGTTCTGTCCTCTTTAGTTAAAGTGTCCTATCTAGCATTTTGAAAGAACCGAGAAAACTGAAGTTTTATCATTTACTTTTCACCATACTTATTTTCCTTCTTTCGAATTAAAACATGTCGTTATTTCGTAATAGCCTAATATCATTTTGTGTAATAATTGTGCCGGTAGGGAATGTATTATTAACGTACCAATTAATTAATTCTTTCAGATAAGATATTTTAACCATTTTGAAAAAAGTTAGGTTAAATACATTAGACTGTTTATAAATCTTTATGAAGCACATAGACGTTTCTAACTATATTTAAAAGGTAAAAGACGCGTGAAACTTCAAATATTTCAACATATCTCAAAAAAATGAAAAAATGCTAGACAGTTTAACTAAGGAGGGCAGTGTTGAACATCGGTGATCCGTGATCTTCGCACAGATTCGCTGCGCGCTGAGAAACTACAACGCACCAACGATCAGTTTCCTCGCGGCACGAGTATCATTTGGAGGATCCTCCGAGGTGGCGTCCTGGCTGGTCGATGGACCCAGCCGCTTCTTTTTCAGCGGGCGTTTGTCCCCAAATAATCGGGCGGAACGGCGGGCCGCGTCTTCTCTGCAATTACAGGCAGTAAACGTGGCCACATCCGGCGGGCACAGGGAGCTCCTACGCGAAGTGGGATAATTCGCTGCGGAAAGACAACGATTAGGGCGGCCGAGGAGGGGAGAGGGGCGTAGAAAGAATTGTGTGTCTTTGCCGGACGTAGTTTAAGGGCGAGTGGAGTAAAGAAACGGGAAGAGGAAAGGGAAACGAAGAAATCGATCTTCGGACGTGTCTGTATCGCGTGAACGATCGGGCATTGAGCTCTATACTAACTGGAGAGTGAACAGAGCAATGGTGGCCGATCAGACAAGGTACAGAAATTAGTGGGTAGAGCTGTCTCTGTCCCGCGCGGCGTCTTTACCGGTCTATACAGTCTGTACCCCCACCACACGCAAATTTACTACAGGATAGTAGAGATATAGAGAGGGATAGTAGGAAGAAGAAGGATGCATGGACACACTATTTTCCCCTCTCTCTCTGACCGCTGTCGCCTCTACTTCTTCCAACTGCTGTTCACACTGGTTCACACTCCAGTTAGTAGGGGAGAGGTGCTATAAAAGGGACACTTTTGTTTAGCGTCCATTTCTGACAATGTCGTTATAGGTATTTAAAAAACAACTACACCACAAGAGAGCGCGTTTATTTCCCTTCAATAAAAGTATATTGCAAACTCATCAATTGTAATAGAAAATAACAAAATCTTCGATTTACAAAAAAGTGGGAAATGTCCCTTTTACGACTAGGTGGTTTTAAATGGGACAGTATAAGTCATGAAAGGGACACGTTAATAAAAATAAATTTATTAAGTATTACAATTATAAATCTAAATCTGAATGATACAAAATAACGAAATCTACGAAAAAATTAACTCTTTGTAGTATAAATCATCAATATTTTATTATTAATGACACATGGAATAGAAAAAATCACGGATTTGTTTGAAATAATAGACTTCCATCGTCATGGAAACATCAGCAGTACATGTGTATGAGAGGGACAGCCATGAAACGGTTGTCCCATTTAAGACTTATTATGCTGTCCCTTTTACGACTATACGTGAGTTTAATATAAAATAACCGCAAAACAAAGAAAAAAATTAATTAAGCTTACCTGTTAAGCGATTTCATTTCAGTTGAATACAGGCTATTTTAATGATATAACACTTTAACACTTTATATAGACCTTGAACTCAGAAAACGACACAGAAAACCAATGAAAAATTTCATTTTTACTGCCGAAAAACATCAACCGTGGATTAGGGGAGAATGAGGCAATCGCGGTCAGTTGGCAATGGCGGTCAGTATTGTTATTATAAAACGGTATGTCCGAAATGTACAATTTCTTTTCCTTACGTTCCACGACATCATTCGCTATATTGTCGAACGATTTCGCCTTCGTCGTTGCTAACCAACCAAGGAAAACTAGCCTTTTTGTATTTTCAACATCGTCGATGTAATATTTCGTGTACACAACGTAAGAGGTAAGTACTAATTCTGAAGCTTATTTTACATTTCAAGATTACGTAAATATAGATATTCTATCAAGGAAAAGGATTACAAAGTTAAATTAAATATATTTATATCAAATTTCATTCTAATCTTCAATCTTATCAATGAACACGTATGCGGGCAATGATGGTCACTTGACTGTTAGTGCCCGTAACGCGATTATCATTATTCACTAGTGTAAAATAAACAAAACTAGAAGAAAATAAACGGAAACACAAAAATAAAAGAAAAATTTGTAAAAAAATTAAGCTGGAGAAGGAAAACGACGAAAATAAGTGCATTATTTGCTTTCAATTTGGCCATGACAATGAGATGTGTGTTAAGATGTATCTCTTGTGGCCTCTGGGCCCATTCTGAATCCTCTGGATGGGACTCAGCGGATGGATACATTTGCGAAAAATGTAGCAGCCCCTAGACCGCAATTGCCCACAGCGTGACTGCTATTACCCGTAGGTGTAGACGATGGCGGAAAATCACATATTTTTTGTTTTTTGTAATTTCATTGAATAAATCAATATAAAATTAATTATTTTCGTATCCTACGTATAGGTTGATAGTTTAAGTTTACAAAAAAATCATTTTCAAGAAATATTGCACCTCACATCTTTGTTTTATTACAATTATTGCTTAAGTGACCGCCATTACACATTCTCCCCTACTACTCTGTTGCAAGTGAGACCGTAGCGAAGTTTACGTCAAACGACTAGGCACTAGTGTTGTAATAAACAGGAAAATAAGTTGCACGTGTAATGCGTTTAGAATTTTGGAAATTCGATTTGTCCCTTTTAAGACGTGTCCCCTTTATAGCACCTATCCCCTATAGAGCTCAATGCGATCGGGACGTGTCTCCTACGGCGCCTGCTGAACGCTGGAACCGGAAGCTCGTCTGGGCTCTTCTTGGAACCGACGGCGCTGATGTACTGGCGCTAATGACTCCGCAAATGACGGTCGACGATCATTGTTGGACGAGTGGAATAAAGTCAGTAAAACGAGGATTGGCACCTGCTAGGTACTCTCATCTTTCTTGCAATATTAGTGCTTTTTATGCTGCGTTAAGGGACCTGATTCTGGAGATAAAAGAGAGGTAGAGTTGCTTGTGATAATCGCTGTGGAATTATTTATACGATTGCTTGTAATTCGACGATTTTCCGCTATAGTTTCTGTTCAGTGGTTTCTCAATATTTCAACGAAGTGGTGTATATTTTCCTAGCTTTTATAGCTGTGTCGTAACAATCCGGGGTGAAAATTATCTCAGCGATATTAAATGTGGAAGTTCTAACGGGGAACAGCTGATTTTGAACGAAAGCTTGACCTACGATAATATAAGAGCTCGACATATGCAGTATATATATAGGATAATATCCCACGAAATTGTAGGAATGCTTTTAAAAAGTACCTCGGACTTTAAAATTAAAATTATCACGCGGAAGTAATTTTTGAAAATGCGATACACGCGATATTTTTTTGCGTTTCGCAGAAAATGATTTGCATAGAAGGCTTCCAGCGTCTCGCAGCGATTTTACGCTCCCTCCGCCGATTTCCAGCGCAATTGCGCCGTGTAGTATGCAGTTCCACAAAATGCTCGCTTGTACGTGGTCGTATAAATTTATTCTGTGCGATACAATTGGAAAAATATATACACAGCGTAGTTTCGTAAAACGCGTGGGAATTGAACATCTAAACAAAGTGTTCAGCTCGAGGAACAAGCTGACCCGACTTCACCGATAGATTTTCTCCTACGGCGGAACGATTTTCTTCCGATTAGATTTATCCTCCGTGGGACACTTTCGTTCTCACATCGAGAGAATGGTACTTAAGGCTGGAACAGACACGTCCAGTAATTTAGTCGAGTGGCGAGTAACTTAGTAATTTACCATTGTTTCACTAAGCTACTCGACTAAATTTTAGTGTCCACACACGAAAAATTACTAAATTCTTTGCTACTCGACTAAACTACTGGACGTGTCTGAACCAGCCTTTAGAGCCCGAGAAGAGAGGTGTCGGCGTTAAAGGATTGAACGAAAACTGTGATGCGATATTAATTAATGGTCGTACATTAAAAGCGGCCGTTACGAAATAAATATCACCTAATATGGGGGTGGAGGGTCAAGGTTCACCGTGAGAACGCGATCACCGTTGAGTCCGCTAATCCGCCAATCAACGTACATATGCGTGTAGGGTGGATGAACCAGTAAATGAACACGTACCAGTGAATGAACATTTTTTATTAAAATGAGTAGAATAAGTTATTAAAGTAAGCAACTAATTAATTAGAGACTTCTTTTCATTTCTTGCTTCATATCCAAAGAATTTTTGCAGCACGTGGAATCAATCGCGCTCAAAACATAATTTTATAATAGTGTTCATTCATTAGCCTTAACTGTTCATTTACTGGTGCGTTTACCCTACCAGTTGAATCGATTTTATATATGCATTTCCATTTTTTTTTTTTTTGTTTCTCGTATATACAACGTTACACGTACTTACATAACATCACATCGTTCGCTATGATCGTTAATTACTGTGTTCTCCTCTTAACTTAACGCGTGCCTAATTGATACGACTTACACGCTCTATTCGATGACGACGACGAATCTTAATGTAATAGCGATACACATAATACTTTTTTTTCGCGATAATATCCTCTAAGTTACGCATCATACGATTCTATGTAAATTAATATG
The DNA here is from genome assembly GCA_960531205.1 of Andrena bicolor. Classification (NCBI taxonomy): domain Eukaryota; kingdom Metazoa; phylum Arthropoda; class Insecta; order Hymenoptera; family Andrenidae; genus Andrena; species Andrena bicolor. Next base: position 2,088,026 of record OY482666.1, read on the forward strand.
TACAAATTGTCTGTGTACCTGTGTGCGTGTAGGTGTAGGTGCTCAGTTGCGAGTGTTCGAAATCAAACGCTGCTTCGCGCGAGATTAATATCATACATACGCTTTAATACTTTTAATTACAGCTATCCCGCTAATATGTACACAGATATGTCGTATCGATCTTCCAATTATGCTGCGCCACGCGAGGGATCCACTCGACGGAGGATTTCAGGATCGGGGCAAACGAAAGTGGTCTTATTGATGTTACAACGTGACGTGCCATCGACTTCTACGTTTAAAGAAAAATCGTTCTGGAAATGGTAAGCGTACCGTCAGGGACCCAGTTCCTGATCACTTAAGATGCAAAGGGAGGTGTTTCTGATGAACCTAAAACATTTTACTATGAGCTGTCAAATGTTTGCGTATAAATTTAAAAATACTTGATAATTATTTAATAATTTTTTAGAATAAATTTGTATCGTGATAAACTTATTATTTGGTATTTATATACTAAACTGATCAGGAACTGGGTCCTTCACGGTACTTGTCCCTGGATGAAATTTAACACGAAACGCGGGATATTAGTTGGCACGTTATAGCGTCAGCGTATTGAAGCTAATTGCAGTACATTGGTGAAAAATTTTAATTCAGTCCTAACGGATTTAAGTTCACAATTAGTTTCACCGTTAATACCCCGTGGTGCTTCTATGTGTAAATCGTGTCCTTTCGGAAGAGTACTGCTCGGCACTTTGAGTGGCGCAAAACTTTGAGAAATGCCCCCTTAAGGGAGGTTTCAACCTCGTTGGGTAAAAAAATGTTCGATTTTTCATGAATTATATTTTTATGTTCAATAAAGACCGCTTAGTCGATATAACAAATACCAACATTTTATATTTAATACTTTTCGCATAAAAAATTACTGAAGAATCGAACATTTTTTGGCCCAACAAGGCAGAAACCTCCCTTAAGTCGGTCAGGACTTCTCGGGAGGTCCAAGCAAACATTGGGGGATTCTCGGACGATATTTTGAATGGCGCTAAAATGTTTGGAAAACGTCATGGAAGGAATATTCTTCTAAAAGGACAGAGCTTAAGAAGAAGAATTTGTTTTTCGAATATTATTGATCGGATGAATTCATAGAATTCGGTGACGCTACTTGGATTTCATTTTGCCTGTTCCTGTCCTTCGTCCTCTTACTTAATTTTCCTCGGCGCCCCCTTCGGCCGAGGGTCAATCCTTCTTGCAGAGTGACCTTACAGGCAACGGTGAGACGAAAGCTCCCCGTAATTATTTAAGTTTCTTTTTAGCTCCCTATCAGACCCCTCGCCTCGATAATTAAGTACGTCGATAAAATTGGCTGCCTTGACGTAAGACGTTGATATTACCTAGAAATAGTGCAATTAAGACGATGCCCCCTTTTTCCGTTCGATCTCCGCGGTTTCCTTCATACTGTCAATAATGTCACATTAAATAAAGCGCGGCAATTAGCGCCCTCCCCCCCTCCCCCGCTTTCGGAGCAGGGGGGAACTTTCTAAACGCGGACTGATCACTCGTGCACGCGCATAATAAATTCATATATCGAGGATCGTCACATTAGTCGCGGAATTATGGAAATGCCGGTGACGTCGCGCTGACGAAACTTTTGAATTATGCATCTCGATAGAAATGCGTTGAACGGTTGTGCGAATTCTTAGATACGGTATCTGTTACAATTTACATGAACTTTTAATGCTCGCTGCGGGTTCCCATGTGGTTATTTTAAATTATAAAAGGTACTAATCTTGTGGAGTATAAGATAATGTTAATTAGGGGGAAAAGTTTTATAATTGTAGATTGTTGTTACCGTGATTTCATTTCAAATTGATTTGCAGAGGATAATGGAAATAGAGCTGGAGCTATTTGAATAATTTGATATTGCAGGTCGGATGAACTTGATTTCTTCGGGCCTATTGCATCCAGAATGATTGCTTTTATATGGACAATTAATGGGTTAATAGAAAATTGAAAATTGAAGAGAGAAATTTAAAATTTCAAATAAATAATAGGAAAATTAAAAGATAATTAAATTCTCACCTTAATTTCCAAAGGATTCTCTGAATATTTTCTATTTTTCTATTCAAGAGTAAATGAAATAATTGCAGATTAAATAACTTTAAAGGGAACCAGAAGTATCAAACAATAATTCTTAAATGTCCATGAATATTTAAATACTAAAAATGGCCCAATAGAATATTCGAATAATATTTAATAAATATCCGACGAACAGTACCAGCTCTAATTGCAAGTGACATTCTACGCTATTTCCACCTGCTGCGATTGATAACGCTCTGCGTGACTCGACTTCGATTGCCCTACAACTCTTAATCTTCAGGGACGTTCGCAACAATCGTCTGAATAATGAATAAAAGTACCTGAAGTAAGTAGAATACCAGTGCACAGCATGGTTCTAACAAGAGAAAATGAATGCATTTTATCCATGCAGCTGCTGCATGTGTAATGTCTCTGCATTTCTCAAGTAATTGATAAGCATACCACACTTCAAACGAACCACGAAAACAAACTTTCACGAGCATCATTAAATTGTAGTGACATGGTACAAGAATATTGCCGCAATTCAAAGAAAGGAACAAAGAATTTCTGAGCTCGGTGTTACGAGAATTGTGAAAAGTGAATCTTCTTGTTACTTTAGAAAAGTATCTAAAACACTGTGGTATCGATTTAAAAATTATTCTTATTGCGAGTACTCCTTGCGCAGTTTCCTAGACAAATGAAATAATTTCTTATCAATGGGCATTGCTGTAATTGCACATTTTAATTTACGTTTCCTACAAATGTGCTCAACCCAGACCACAAATTTTCATAGAACCCACGAACATATTTCTCCATCAGAGATCGAAGTAAAACAGAGGCAAAGGTAGTAAAAGATTTAATTTAATTGCTAATTCTCTATAACTAAATATTGCAATCTAAAACATTTATCACTTCTTAAGACTCCACTGAAAATCCGAAATTCCGTGGTGCCAAATTTCCTCTAAAGGCAATCCTAATTAAACACTTGGAGTGCATTCTACGTTGCTCGTCAGAAACACAGAAAGGTGTCACGAGGAAAAATCACAAATCTCAAACATCGCTCCATACACTCTTCCCCTAATTAATTCAACATAAGGATAAAGTAAACTCCTCCACTTCCCGAGTTGCGGCATTATTCTCGTCAGCTAAATACAAGAGCGACGTAACCAGTACACCGAGCAACCTCGGCGAGAATCTTTGGATTCGCAGGAGTCGTCGTGGATCAGCAATTTGGCTCACAAGGGGACACCACAGATACGGAAATCGTTTTTGGAACGACAGTACATGGAGGTCGTAGTACTCATGTAATATGAAAATACCATTTCGGCTTTTCGCCAAATGGTTCTTGGCTTTCGAGATATTGTGGTTTAAAGTTTTTAACAAACGTAGTAAACCGGTTATATACCATCTATAGTAACCTATATCAAAGAAGCTTCGTTGGAGCAACGACAGTGTGTCAGATTGTCACGCGGGCGGCCCGGGTTCGAGTCCCCGCAATTGTGTCATTTTTTTTTTCGAATCTTTCCCGTGGAAATATATTTTTTGGATATTACGTATCACATAGTATGTTACATATTACCCTACGCAAATTTTAAGGTTAAAAATGCATTTACAACATAACATATTAGTCTAATCATCTCTTTAACCGGTGTTTTCATATTTTGGTACTGCGAAAATATTTCAACGAATCTTCTTGGGTATAGATTACTATAGATGGTATGTACCCAGTTTACTACGTTTGTTAAAAACTTTAAACTACAATATCTCGAAAACCAAGGCCCATTCGGCGAAAAGCCGAAATGGTATTTTCATACTACATGAGTACTACGACCTCCATATACTGTCGTTCCAAAAGCGATTTCCACATCTGTGGTGTCCCCTTCTCAGCCAATATTTCACGCGGGGCTACCATGGCGAAGCCCACTGACTCCCAGAATGGGATACAGTGTACACGAATGGATGTTACCTGTCCATGTACAAAAGTGATACAGTCAATGGCTCTGAACTGCTAGAGTCTTTGGATTCACGTGAATCGCGGATCAGTTGTTAATCGTTAAGAGAACAGGATCAGACCTACTGACTCACAGAGGCAGACAGAGCTGTAGCTGTCTCCTGCCTGTCCATATAAAAAAAACTGACGTGATCGTTACACTGAGTTCACTCGGCAAGTGTCTGTGGGTTCACGTGAATCCTCGGGGTTCAGCAGATGGGCTCGGTGAGTGGCTGCGGCGGGCCGTACGGCGAGGCCCACTGACCCACAGGATGGGTCAGAGCGTTGGGCGGTTGCTGTCTGTCCAAGCTAGGGACGGCGGTCCCTGCCGGGTGGCTGGGGACCGTCGTTGGATAAGCGACTTTTCCAAGAGCCTCGGCTTGAAGGGACAGCATCAGGCGATTCGCTGCTTGCCTCTCTGCCTCCCTCTCCTCTGCTGTCTGCCTCCTGAAACAAACGTGGGAATCGGAGATGAACGAGTGCCTCTTGTGGTGTTTGAAGAGCTGCAACACTGGTCGGCCACAGGAACGATCGAAAGAATTATTCCATATTGTTCGTGGAGAGATGTTTAAACGGGTCTCTCTACTTTGACGGCCTGAAAAGAAGCGCGATGTTTGGGATTTCTTTTAAAGAAACCCTCAAATTATATTAAATGAAAACTTTATGCCTCTATTTGTACATATTTAGGCAACATTTTAAAAAAGATTTAATTAAAAAAAAAAAAAATGCTACAACGACTGGTTTTATGCTAACCATCGACACATGATTTCTGTGAAGCGCTGTATTTGAAACACTATAACTCCGGATATCACCACTAATTTTACATACAATTATTTTTTACATATTCTCTAAAGATTGACAAATAAAGTTAGAAAGTTGGAAGTAAACATATTTAATGGTTTAGTTTTAAAAAATTCCTAAAGTTCGCATGATTTATCGTCCGTCAAGGTAGAGGGACCCCTTAACTTAATACTATTAAGTGGTTTGCAATGACTTATTTGAGATGTTTTTATTAATCGTGGGTGTAGACGTTCGTTAGTTTGAAATTAGTGCGTGCTAAGGAAATAGATGAGAAGCTGAGCGGGGTTGAGACGAATCGGCAACGTCAGGGCGAAATTAAGGAACAGTCGTAAGTATACCCAGCTCGTGAGATCAGTTCGGTTGGATAGCAGAGGGAGAGGTGAAGAGTTGGATGTAGAACAAAGCGAGAGCGGAGAAATCGACCGAGGGAAACAAGGGAGGGGGGTTGGGGCGAAAGGAGATTGGCGGTTGTTGGGGCGGAAAACAGAAGACAAACGTAATAAAGTTAATTCGATTCGTCGGTGGCGCAGCGCTAGCTTGCTAAGGGGTGGCTCGAGGGTGTCTGTTTTCTAGCACTAAGTCTATTAGGGAACCACAAAATGGCCGACTTGTTCGCAACGTCGATGGTCTGCTTAGATGGGGGACTTTATCCAAAGTTTCTCCACCCAACGATAGGCATTTGTATTAACAGATTTACATACTTCTGAATGAGATAATCCCTACTAATATTGGGAAACCAAGAATTTCGATACGCCAACTAGTGACAGGAAATTAAACTACCGTGAGTAGGCCAAAATCCGGCGAAGTCCATACGATTATCAGTGTTTATATAAACATGTTGTGAAAAACGAGTGTTTTTAAATTTTTTTCAACATCAAATTTTTACTTCTGTGATTAATAAATACTTATTCGGAATGTTTGGTGGGATCCGGACCTACTTGCAATAGTTTGCCAACTTACCACCGCAGCGCTGAAATCTAAGCCACGCCTCCACTTGGTTTCCCAATATAAAAGTGAAACGTTGTCTGTTTGTTTGTTTGTTTGTTCTTCTTTCACGCCCAAACGGCTGATCGGTTTTCAATGAAATGTTGAATATACATTACATACGTTCTAGATTACATTATAATTTATAGGCTGTTTATTTTCATTTAAGCTTTTTTATTTTGGAAACATCATAAATAATTCCCAGGTGAAACTGACAAGGGGAGGACACCATGAGGCACACATCGATTTTGATGAGCCTTGGCACGATGAATCTATGTCGAAAATAAGTAAATACGTGTCCGAGCGTTTCTGCCAATGGGCCTTAATAATAGAGATATTTACATGTAAATTATTAAACATTTCATAGCACTCGTATAAAACATAAAAGCCATAACCTCCACTTAAAGATATGCCGTGGAGCGTTCGGTATGACGTCGGCGTGGTGTTGTTGCAGTCGTGAGTTCGATTCCGCCTGTGTCATATATATTTTTTCATAATATATTTTTTCATACTTTATTTTTTCACACTTTATTTTTCCCACACTGTATGAATAGCGAGAAAAAAGCTAACGATAGTAACATTCATTATTAATTTTTTTAAATGTATAATTAAAATTAAAGTTTTTTTTTTAACGTGGGGAAATTTTCAAAAGACATCCCGACACCTCCAGAGGGGAGTCCGCCGAAATCCGAGGGACCGTTAGCTTTTTTCTCACTGTACATACAGTGTGGAAAAAATAAAGTGTTAAAAAATAAAGTATGAAAAAATATATAAGATACAGGCGGAATCGAACTCACGACTGCAACAACATCACGCCGACGTCATACCGAACGCTCCACGGCATATCTTTGAGTAGAGGTTATGGCTTTTATGTTTTATACGAGTGCTATGAAATGTTTAATAATTTATATGTAAATATCTCTATTATTAAGGCCCATTGGCAGAAACGCTCGGACACGTATTTACTTATTTTCGACATAGATTCATCGTGCCAAGGCTCATCAAAATCGATGTGTGCCTCATGGTGTCCTCCCCTTGTGAGTTACGGGTTAGCTAAGTATATAGTTGAACATACAATTTCCACTCTTCACTTCGAACTTCCCAAGTCGCCTTTCACTTTCACATCATAATTAAACTTATCTTCAATTCAATTACAGTATGCAATAATTATGTATTTATTGAAATACATAAACCACTAACGCTCTTGGAAACTCAGATTAAATTGCCCCGCAGGCAACAAAATTACGTTCGTCACCTTCAAATTCATCGAAATCCCATACACTTTTACATATCTTAGAAACTTTTAACAGAGGTCCTGAATTACTCCGTTCTCCACAATTACTCATACTGCTATTTTAAAAATTAACCACCAATATTGTGGGAGATTAATAACAAAAAGGGGCAAGAATTCCATGACGCTCCTGCCTACAGCATATTTTGAATTGCTATATATATTATTACAATTTCCCAGACCACCCCGTGACTAGTCACTCAAAGCCGAACGCTTTCGTGGATCACGTATAAAGTTTCCCCAAGCATATAACACCTTCAATTACAGTAGAATCTTCATAAGACTTCCTTTTTTTCCCATTCTACCCCAGAAGATACCCCAAAGTGTCACCCACGTCTCGATCACCCACCATCATCGACACAGCTCCCGAGGTGTTCGCCGCTAATTTTAACGACCCCCCAGACAATATTTCGATGAACTATGTCCTCGCGTTGATCTATCGGTTGGCTGTTTGGCCAGCGAGCTCGGGTCCGAAAAGTTCTTCAGTCTGGTAGGCGCCAGCCAGGCAGGATAACGCGGCCAATCAGCGGGGGCCGCTTCTATACGGGCCACGAAACACCGTCGTTCCATTAGAGTTAATCTCTGGTCCTTGGTAATTAAACGGTTTCGTTGTACCTTTGTTTATCTCCGCGAAGAGCCGTCCCAGCTTCCTCTTGCTCGGACAGCGGCCGCGGTTGAGGGAAAGGGGGAGTGGAGAGGGGGGAGGAGGGGGCCCTCGATCGGGCCCCCCTCGGTAGCCCGTGTATCACCGACTGGGTCCCGCTCAATCGGGACACAACTCGATCGGTTGTTGGACGATTAACGACTAGAACGGCCGCCCCGATGTCGACCAGAGATATCGCCGATAACGCTCGGTTCTCAGCCGCAATCAGCACACGATCGACTCGTTTATTTTCGTACGGTTGCCCCGGGTAATTGTAGGAAACTCCCGGCTTATCTGTCCCCCGTTTCTAAGCGGATTTATGATTCCACCCTCTCGGGCCGCGCGTTATTAAACGGCGCAGATACGCTATCGTGGCAGATTAATGAGAGAACGGTGGAGAGTTTCGCGATTACTTCTGCAGGTATGCCTGTCCTGCGTTCTCCAGGTTTAAAGAAGTTTCGTTGGGTTGGAGCGCGAGGGTGAATTGGAAACATGTCGGCTTAACAGGGGCGTGTATTAACCGGTTAACTGGCACGGTCCTTTTCATTATTCGGGCCCAGACTGGCACCATCGAAAAATTATGTGAATCACACCAAATTTGGTATACACGGGTTTTTTGAGTCGATAAACCGATTCCGGGGGTAATTTTTTTCATCTGACACCCTCAACCTCTAAAAAAATAGAATTTAGGGGTGGGTTTGTCAAGTGGCGGCTATTTTGGTTCGCCATTTTGAGTCTGCTATATTGAAATTTAAAATTCCGATGCCAAATTCTGATTCAGCCACCCCAAAAACCCTTATATACAATTTTTCTATATCCCGATAGTATTTTAATGTTTGTCAGCCAATTTGCTTCGGCCATTTCGAGTCTGCCATATTGAATTTTACAATTCCAATGCGAAATTCAGATTCAGCGATCCCAAAAACCATTACATACCAAGTTTCATTCAAATCGTTTGAAAAAAAAAAAGTTATTCCATTTCATCACAGAATTGGCCAGATTTTTGTTTCATCATATATGATACATTGACAGTTAACCGGTTAAGAATCTTTTCTTAGATTATCTCTCAATATCAGTCTGCTTTTAAATCTCCCCGCTTCTGGTCAAATTTCGCGTCCTAGTCTGCAAAGTAGCTACTCTGTTTTCAATTCAAACGCGTTTTTTTAATCGCTACGAAGGACAAAATAAAATATGCAACGACGCTCTGAAGTAGGGTAGATGCACCGTTTGTGGCCACATTAAGATATTGTACCAGTTTTGGCCACTTCTTAAAAAATATAATATTTTTCCGTGTAAACAATAATTATAACCTTATATTTCGGGCGGTATACTAAACAAAATATTTGTGATGTGAAATTCTCCACATAATAATGATCTGCAAGCGATTTAAAAATAAGATAATTATGCACATGGCCAAAAACAGTGCAATGGCCACAAATGGTACTTCTACCCTAACTTTGAAATAATTCGAAGTAGATTCTACTTTCCGTGTCACACAGAGTGGAAGATTCGAAAATTCCTCAGAATACATCCCTAATACCAGTGTCGTATCAAAAGTATTTATAGGGAAACCTTACAGAAGGAGCCACACGTTCTCCCTATTAATTTAAATAATCATGTGACGTGCTTGTGATTTATGGGCTATCGTAAATCTAGATTTGTCGAACACTGTCGGTGCAGGTAAGAGGAGAGGAGCGTAAAGGCGACATTTCGGGAGCGACTTGTAACTTATAGCGTGTTCTAAGAGGGATCGTTGTAATTTCGTGAAACTGGTTCCTTTACGCAACACCCGTGGAGCTCTAAAGACCGGTGGCACTCGACCAACGTGTCTCCTTACGAATTACACAGCGATCCGACCTGTACAAGATCAGAAAGTGCCTCGTTAATCCGACGTTTTTTTTTTTAGGCTTCTATTCACGGGTTGGGCAAGCCTACCTGAACTTCCTGTAATTTCCTCCGACCGATATTAATTTCTCGTTTCACCGATGCTGCCGGTTTCGTGGAAGCTAACGCGGCGTAAAAACAAAAGGCAAGGTGGGAGTGAAACAATCGACGATTTCCGGAAATGTTTCTTTTCCAAGAGTCATTAAAGGGATCGAATTGCCGGTGTAATCGCGAAAGGATTGCGCAAAAGTTCAATTAAAGAAGCGGGTATTTAATCAGAAAACTTGGCGAATTGTTTGCGCTTTGCGTGTTTTCTTGCGTTAAGGAAACGGGGCGGTTATAACAATTTTGTAATGTTACTCCGTTTGTAAGAAGCGTGGGAGAACTTAATCTCTCTTTGCAGAACGTAAATTTGAGATTCTAGGTAGAGATTCTTTGTGAAAATGCGAGCTATAATTATTTAATAAACGAATTCAGCATGTTATAGAGAACAAAATGTGGAAACTCCTTTTTTTAATAATTTATACCTTTGGAGATGTGCTCCTTTTATTTCCAACGATCAATATCCTTAATAAAACACGAGAAATACCAGACGAATTTTCAATAACCAAGTTACACTCTCTAAAGCTAAATCCTTAGTACCTTCTTCCATCAAACTTACTCATTTAAAAAACAAGTATCTGCTACGAAACTTTTCCAAATGCCTGGTCAATATTATCTGGCTAGAAAAAGCAAAATTTGTACCTGCATGGAAAGCAATGCTTCTATGAAAATTAAAAACCACTCAATTCATCTCGTAAAGTTCGTTCCATTCCCAATCTTTAATCCGCAGAGTTTACAAGTGTGCGTGGGTAAAGTGCTGAAGCAGAAAATCGATGAGATTTAACGCGACGCCTCTTCTATTAACGATTGTTCGATTGCATTCGGCTGTTTCCAGCGAAAGTTCCGCCGCGTGGCTACGCCACTGTTTCAGTGACAGCCGCGCCTACACCCGTGCAAGTAATTAACGCGGTTAGCAATTAATAATTGAGGGCGCCGTGCCGATTACATTTTGCAGCCCCCGACACAGCATCGCCCCATTCGCTGTGGCCAGCATGAACGTATTCCCTCGCAACCTGGGACGCATTACTCTTATCGTTATCCCCTCATAGTAAACTATAACTTTTGGCTAATATTTCGCGCATCTATAAGTACATGTTGTAAACTTGTTTCTATCTTTCGGCAACGATTAAAACGGCACAGCGAATTTCCCGTGACGCTAGTTCCTTTGTATTTGATTCCCATGGAAATATACTGGCTGGCTCAGAATGTTAGTCTAAATATATCCGATTATATTCACCTGTGCTGACAGAATTATATAAACTACAGTTACGAAACAAATGTCCGTCCGCCTATTAAGGGGTCATGCTCAGTCAGGAGGCCGAAAAAAGGGTGATCTTTGGAAATTTTTTACTCGAAAGCTATAACACATTTCTCAAAAAATCTTTTTTCCTTTTAAGGATTGCACCTAGTACCGTGTATCGTAATTTTTTTATTTAAAAATATTTATTAATAACTAAGTTATTGTCCATCACTCGAAGGTTCTCTAAAAAAAAAGGCTCCTGCGGTGAACACTGCTGCTCGAAAGTCGATTATCGAAAATTAAAATTCCAAAAGAATTTACTTAATATATTATATTGTCTAGTGTTTGAACGAAGGATTTTTCGAAATATTGATTTGGGACAAAATGGCTGATGTTTAAAGAAAAAGTTTCAATTTCTATCATAAATCGTGTCTGATTTTCGTCAATTAAAAGAAAACTAAACATCGGATAAAAAAATCCTTCGTTCAAACACTAGTTTATTGTTCCTACAGTAAGCTTGTAAAATCTGAAGTAAATCGGTTGAATGGTTTTTTAAATATTTTGGTCACCGCAGAAGCCTTTTATTTGAGAGAACCTTCGAGTGATGGACAATAACTTAGTTATTGATAAATATTTTTAAATAAAAAAATTACGATGCACGGTACTAGATACAATCCTTAACAGGAAAAAAGATTTTTTGAGAAATGTGTTATAGTTTTTGAGTAAGAAAATTTCCAAAGACCACCCTTTTTCGGCCTCCTGACTGAGCATGACCCCTTAAGGGAAGGAGGCCCACCTAGAAATTTTCGAAAAATCGATCTTTCGATTTTTATACTTTCTTGAAGTGAATCTTGAAAATATTCCCTGTAAGTGTCAAGTTAATCCGACCAACATTGACAAAGTTATAATCTATTATCTATAATCTATTATCTATTATCCATTTTCAACAAAAAGGTCCTTCCTTTCTTGCCGTCCAAAAAAAACTAAGAATAAAAAAAAGAAATCCCTCCAATAGCGCCTAGATAATTTCATACTCTATCCAAAACTGTTCGTATTTTTCATTTTTCATCAAAAAGCTAAAAAAAAAAAAGAAATTCCGGTCATCGCCTATAACTCTCACATCGTTTAATATTTTTTAATGCAAAAAATACTGAACCGTCGTTCAGATGTGCTCTTAACAATAGACGAATAGTTATTAATAAAAGTGTAACGGTTTTTCTACAAAAAAATCCCAAAGAACCGCACTGTTTCGACCTCTCTAGTTAGGCGTCCCCCTTAAAATCATCCTGGAACTTTTCTCGAGCGTCTCAACACCCTACCACCGAGGCCTGTACCGTGTATTTAAGTACTAACCTCGCACCCCGGGCTCGGGAGGACGGTGACTTACCCCGATGCTCATCGAGGAAGATCGTCCCGTAATTGGCCGTAGAAAAACAGCCCCGTCGAAAGGGTGCGCGCGGGCACGTTTCTTGCCGGGGATCTCCATCCGAAAAAGGAGGGAACAAGCCTTTTACAGGGAGGCTCGTGTTCGTGCCGGAGCGATCACCAGGGCGTGATCCGACACAGGGAGCCGATGAATGTTTAACGAGGGGAATCGGTGGGGTCGAGTGGCGGATCGAAGCGATCCGGAATCGCGGATTCGAGGGGTTTGACACTTTAAAAGCGGCGGCAAGAAGCCGCGGGAGGAAGACTCGCTTTCGGCTGGGGCTGGTTGGCTGCAGCTAGTCGAAGGGGGTTGCGACGCCGCGGCGTCTGAGGGCGGTAGGAGGGTCAGAGGAGGTGGAGAGTTTGGCAGTCAAAGCAGGGGTGGATGAGGGAGCACGACGGGGGTGGATAGACTTGCATTATGTACGGGACAGGGCTAAGCTGTTAGGTATCTGAATTATTGAGGCCGAGTTATCTCATCTCTGCCTACAGTCATCTCGTTACTTTAAACGCAGCTGCTCGCTGGACCGCGCGCCGGAAGTGCTGAACTTGACGGCAGGGGTGCCGCGCGATTTTTTACTGAGTTCCAAGACGCCTCGTCGGCAGCCAGACGTTTGCGGGACGCCTTCCCGTTGTCGAGTAGAACGAGGGAATTTTGGACAGGTCTGTGACTCGGGCTTTCGATCCAAAATGTTATGTCCCGATCGATGCCGAGAATTTTAATTGGCCCCCGTGGCCTCCGCGAACTCTGATTCGCAAGAGTTTCACAAGTATGAGTGTTTAGAATAGGGTGTATGTACCAGTAAATGAACACGTACCAGTGAATGAACCTTTTTTATTAAAATGAGTAGAATAAGTTGTTAAAGTAAGCGACTAATTAATTAGAGACTTCTTTTCATTTCTCGCTTCATATCCAAACAATTTTTGCAGCACGTGGAATCATTCGCGCTGCAAACATAATTTTATAATAGTGTTCATTCATTAGCCTTAACTGTTCATTTACTGGTGCGTTCACCCTATCTTCTATCAAGGTTTAAGCCTCCGAGGAAATAATTTTCTGCCCATTATTCTGTCAACTCGAAGAGATATTCCGTCAAGCCTGCACGTGGCAGGATTTTATTCGCAGTGTCGTTGAACGTTTGAAGCGTTCCGTTCCTTGGAATTTCGTGGTTTATTCAGCAGGCGATCCCCACACGATCCTGTATTCCAGATTAATTATGATCCGCTTGTCGCTTCGGATGTAAATTTAATTCAACGGGACACCTAGACGAATGTATCTGTCACTGCGTTACCGTTTCTGAACACACTGAGACAGATAACACACGTCCTCGCCGTCTAAATCGAATTTCGCTCCCCGAGCGACGACACCGACTACGTAATAAAAAGACTTACAAAATTTCCACCTGCCGCTGACTCTCCCGAACAACTCGAGAAATAGCCGCGGTAAGATCGAAAGTTCTTAAAAACGTCAGGATTCGAAGTTTGCCCAGCGGCTCCTTAAACTTTTACAGCGAAGAAAGAAAAGATTGTGTATCCCAACATCTCGCAACGGAAGACATTCCACTGACCGTTCTTTAGCTTCTTCGCGAGAAAGGTAATTTTCGAGTTTTCTGCATTTCATGACGAACGTAATGCTCCAATAAAATCCAATAAGAAATCGAGGCTCCGATGCAACGGCACCCGGTGACTTTTTTGCCGCGAGTCCTGTTATTGATCTGTTATTAGATCGTTACGAACATTCTAAAGGCATTCTCTTCGTTTTTACTACTTAGTAGCGTTTTACATTCCTCGTTTTTTTTTCATTCCCTTGTTTATTGCCGGGCCTCCGGGAACAATGCGGGAAGTAACGGGACGATATTTCCACAAACTCTAGGACTGCTGGCCGTAAAATGGCCATCGAACGATCGTTCTTGCGCAGGATTCAGCTGAACGCGCACTTATTTAGATTCGACGTGGATTGACAATGAGAAACTCTGATAACATTCTTCATTAAATGCGAAGGGTATTTAAAAATCGCCGGTCGAATCGGGGAAGACTAAATTTAGATACCTACTTTGAGATATCAGATGCAATATTTTTGTATTATAGAATGATGAGCCAGAATACGGCTGTGTTAATCTTAATATCCTTCCTTGAATTGATGCTACCAACAAAAAATGTGTTAATGCGGCAGGAATGACTTCAAGGAGCTAATGAAATGTTCCTTTTGTTCTATAAACGAATGAAATATATGATTGGACTTGTCCCATTATCCTCTCTTCAAGTATAATTAATGAAGACATGTAAAAAATAGATTCCATCATCGATGACTTTGCTGAAAAAAGAAGGCAGCTCCATAATTTGCAGAAATTGAGTTACAGGTAGCATCGAATGTAAAAAATCTGAATAGATTTCTGCAAGGAAGAGGCGGATTCGATGATTCAGTACCAAATTATCGCGTAAAGGTGCTAAGTAGTACTTAGGTACTCTCTGTCTGGATTTAGTGAAGGAGGGAAACATATTTCACTATAATTTTCCTAAAATGGTGTTGATTGATGTTTTCTTATGTGTCTCCAAATACTAATACATAATTTTATTACACGATAATAACATGACTTTCAATATTATGGTTGCTTCTGGTATAATATTATTACTATTATTCTTTTATATCTGGCTTTGTCTCTATTCATTAATGGTTTCTTTTGCGCTCAATTCTCTGCTTTCGTTCTTTTAATTATATTTCTTTTGTACTTCCTAATTATTTGTTCTAGGCTTGTGTGACTGTGATTTTGTATTTCTTATAACAAATGGTTTATCCCGTTGAAATATATATACTTCTTCTTCTTCTTATTAGTATTATTATTATTATAATGTAATTATTTAATCGTGATAGGTAAGAGAATTTTTCTAGAATTTGGTGCAAAAAGGGGGCATCTCTAAATTTTAATAATTCCCCCTGCCATAGAGAAAATGTATTTTTGCTTAGTAATACTTTAAACATACGTCTAAAAATATTCTGACAACACTGTTTATTAATTTTCCATAAGTGAATATATTTGAAGCTGCCCCCCTTCGTGCCACAAAGTCTCCATATATCAATCGTATTACACACACCTAAGTATGTATCAAATACGCTAAAACCATCTACATCCCATCGCCACATTTTTTAGAATAGCATCCACCCAATGAGCGATATTAAAATATTATTTCCCATCCAAGTCACCTGAAACGAAGTCATGTAACACGTCACGTGAAAAAACCACTCGAGCCTTATCCACCAACGGTTCACCGAGGATTCTTTTCCCAAATTTACCTCGTCTCTCATTCTTCAAGTAGCGCACTTTGCGCGTCAGAAAAAAAACAGCACCCTGTCTCAGCGGCCGCCTCGTTCCTCGACTAAAAAGCACCCACCAATTCGTGAAGTTACCAGGTCGTTGAAAAGCACGCAGATAAAGGCGAAGCCCCCTGCGCTGTGCGTACACCCACAATCGCCAGCATCTTGTCCGAGCTGTCCCTCGGGCCCAAAGTAGCCCAAATACTCTCTTTATCCTAGCACACTTCCTGGAACGATCCAAGGACACGCGGCAGGGGGACCCTTTTAGGAATCTTCGCCTAGAGGAGCTATCGAACGAAAAACGGGTACAGGGTTGCGGGGGTGGGTGGGGGTTGGGGGGAGGGGGGACGTAAGACGGTGTACACACCGAAGAATGTCCCCCGGCATCGTCCCGACGCGGAGACGCCCCTGGTATCAGGTACCCGCGCCACGAACGGGCCCCGTTTTATCTAAATGACGTGTTTTCGTCCTTCCTTATCTTGAAGAGACTCCAACACATTCGACTCTCGATGCGTCCGCGAAGATACGCGCGGGGGGACGCTGCTGACCCGCTATTAACATTCCGCCCGCGGTTTCCATCTCGCGCTTTCCCTTTCCTACGTTCAAACGGATATCGTTCGATGTAATAGAGGTCTTCTAGCTTGGGGGTGGACGATAGAAATGATAGTGGGAGAGTTCGTTTAACCGTTTAACCAGTGGACGACGGATGGTTCTCTGTTCATTTTACTTCACTGTTTCGTTCGTGTACACTAGTGGTGGAGAACTATCGATGGTACTTGCGATAGTTATCGATGGTTCTTACTATCGAAAACTATAGATGGCTTAGTTTCACTATCGATAATTATCGGTATTGAAAATCGTAGGTTAGTCAATTGAAAAATAATAACAGCTGAAATTCAGAATCCCAAATTTAATTTGTAATATTATTACATCTCACTATCGAAAACTATAGATGGCTTATTTTCAATATCGGTAATGATCGGTATTGAAAATCGTAGGTGAGTCAACCGAAAAATAATCAGAATCCCAAATTTAATTTTTAATATTATTACATCTCACTATCGAAAACTATAGATGGCTTATTTTCACTATTGATAATTATCGGTATTGAAAATCGTAGGTTAGTCAATTGAAAAATAATCAGAATCCCAAATTTAATTTGTAATATTATTACATCTCACTATCAAAAACTATAGATGGCTTATTTTCACTATCGACAATTATCGGTATTGAAAATCGTAGGTTAGTCAATTGAAAAATAATCAGAATCCCAAATTTAATTTGTAATATCATTACAAATTTCGATAGTGAGAACCATCGATAACTATCGTAAGTACAATCGATAGTTCTCCACCACTAGTGCACACCTCAGAATATAAGCCTTCGTTATAGATCCTGATCTTGATTTCATTTAGAATTCTCATCTTCCAGATATAATACCGATGATAAGTAACAGGTGTAGGTTTGATGTTTAAGGTTCGCCGTCGTGTAGGGATGTTTTAAAAATTGCATAAAATTTAAAAGCAACGGAGAGAAAAAGGCAAAATTGTTATCATCCGTCCACGCCCTTCGTCCCTCAGCGCTAAGAGATCGGGGAAATGAACTGAAACGGCTCACCTCCATTTCGTCCGTCTGTTCTGAAACCAAGTCTTCACCTGGGCATCCGTCATCTTCAACGACTTGGCCAGGGCCGCTCGCTCGGCCGAAGCTAAGTACTTCTGTTTATGGAAACGTTTCTCGAGCTCGGCGATCTGCAGCCTGGTGAAGCTTGTCCTTGGCTTCTTTCTCTTCGGCGGTGTCCTGTTTTGGTAAGGATGACCGATCCGCCTTGGAAACGCTCCGGCCACTGTTGAAGGAAACAGACACGTATCGTCAGTTCAGGATCTCCGAGCTTAATATCACATTCAAGAGAATTTACGCGTCACTTCCACTATAATAAAACGTCCGCGTAGTCACCCAGTGATCTGGATAATAGAAAAGCAAGTGGCTACCAACGAAACGTTCCCAACCAAAAACTTCTGACACTATAAATGAAACCTCGTGCGACTATATATAAAGCACATAAAAGTACTGCAAGGGGCCACTTTCATTCGGCGGAAAATTCACCCCGAAGGGGTGAAAATCAGCCCTTCGAGTTAACTCTGTAACGGTGCGAGATAGACCAAAACTTTAAACACAAGACCTGCTCAATTTTTTATTCTCCATCGCTCTACCGAAACAAAAATAAAGTTATATTAAAGAAACGAAAAACCTGATTGGACTTAAATGTATCCTTAAGATTCTTAGTTGCGGGGAGTGCGCTGTTAATTCCACGGTTTCAAATAGAGGCATTTTAATCGCACGGAGCTGAAGATTCGAAATAACGACTCTCGCAGAAACGGGGAGGCCGCGAGGGGGCAGGCACGATAGCTGAGATTCCGGAATAAAGTGGCGACGACTCGCGCGGAAGAATTACTTAGCGAAAGCTTCGCATCGGTGAAACGGGGGGTGATTACAAAATCGTAAAGAAACCGAGGCGAAGAGTCGCGCAAATTGTAACGCGGTGCTCGCGGCCGAGGATGGCAGGTGCATCCCGATTCAGTGGTCGAGTATTAATAAAATCACCGTTATCCAGACGATAGCATCGCACCAGTTCCATTTGCAGCGGTAAGCCCCGAGGCAGGATCGACGAAACGGAGCTTTATCGTCCACTTACGCGAGACTAGACGCGTGAATCGCGGCTAAAACTCGCCCGAGATTCTCTTATCGGGACGCCATTCGTCCTGGGATAATAATTGTTGTGCATATATTATAATGTCAGCATCGGGGAGGAGTGGCTTGTAATAGGATTTCGCCACCGCGATGCGTCCGGAGTGAATGTTATAGATCGCGGCCCCTCTGGAAAGAGCTCTCTGCTTAATGGAGACCGAAGTTAGTGTAAATTATTCGATTAAACGACGAACGCAGGTGGTCAGCGAACTCGTTGCTAGTAAATATCGCGATCACTCGAGGAAGTGACATTTTCAGTGACGGAGGTGATAGTTTGAAGAAAGTAAGAGAGTCTGACAAGGGAAGATCCCGAAGCCGGAAATTCAAAAAATTCTGAAACCTTGTGGATATGTAGGGAATTTCCTCCTGATTACAACGCAATTTTTTTTGCTGCCCAAAATCACTCTAAGGGGGTGAAATTAACCCCTGAAAATTCGGCTATTTCCCGATTTTGTGTTGTAACTCGTGAAATGTAAAATAATTTTTTTACCAAATGATAGATCTAATTAAAAGAAGTAACTTTTGTCTTGAAACTTTTTTTCTATCTTGCACCATCTTTCTGGTTTTTCATTTTCATATAGAAAAAAAATCATAAAGAATGTAATATTTTTTCAATGATAAAAAATTGAGAATTGCTATTTATGAAAAACATTTCATTCATCTGTTCTTATAAAATGAAAGAAAAATCAATTAATATAAAAAAATTGAAATAGTGGAGCAGTCAAAATTTTCAGGGGTTAATTTCACCCCCTTAGAGTGATTTTGGGCAGCAAAAAAAATTGCCTTGTAATCAGGAGGAAATTCCCTATGTATCCACAAAGTTTCAGAATTTTTTGAATTTCCGGCTTCGCGATCTTCCCTTGTGAGTCACTCCGGATGGAATTAGGAAATGTGATTTTCTGAGATCGTGGAAACTTCGCGGGAATGAAATTTAAATGTATGGAAAGTGATTCTGTTGGGGTAAGTGGATGGTTTAGGTAGACTTCTGCTGGGTGCATGAGTCAGCTGGAAGATATTTCGAAAGTATCGCTGTTGTAGGTGAAATTAACGGTGAGGTAACGTAGATTGGGTGTAGTTTGTTGGGGAAAAGTTAGACCGCTTCGTCGATGTTCAGATACCTATTTTCTATTCTCTATTAGTTGTTTTATATATCCTCAGTTTTAAGTAATTTGTATGGTAATAGTTGTCCCGAAGATCACTTTATGACTATTTCATATCGTATAAGAAAATATTAGAAAATTGTAGCAATAACTTTCGAAGAGAATCTAAAATAACTTCTGATAAGTAAATATGTGTAATCGTGTTCCATTTGAAATAGTCGAGAACTACTTGAGTTGGAATTAGCAAAAGGAAAGTTTCTAAATACCTTTCCTGAGGAAGCTGTGTCTTCACGAATAGTCGTACGCTGTTTCGAAACGATGAAATTATAATATTTCAGGTGCAATGCACGTCTCCGGTAAATTAAACCTCTCCGCCAATATCTGTTATGTTAGATCGTTAAATATCTAAGCACATAGACAGATAAATATATAAATTGTAACCAGTGGCTGGACAAAAACGTGAAGAAATCGCAACGAAACTCGATAATAATTTAAACCGAATGAACATTAGACTCGGTTCACTGCGCGGCTGAATCACTCGAATAAAGTGAAAAGGTATTTTACTTTTCGTATCGTCGATTCGTTCGTTTTTATTTATTTAGGATTACACGCCGACGAAACGCTTCCTGTTCCTCCTTTTCCTCTAATAATTCGCTCTCGTTAGGGAAACTTTAACGCACGCACTAAACGCTGCATCGTTAGCCGTACTTTATTCTCTGCGAAGCGTGACTATCGACATCATTAAGTATTCATCTGTCGTAGTAATAGCGCATGAATAACAGAAAGTGCATTCATGCCGATATGCATGCCCGTAGATTTAATGCCTCGGAACATGATATCCAGTAATGGGAATCAAGAATGCGATAAATAAGTTACAAGATTGAGAGAGTGGGAATAGACTGGTTTGTCGTTTCGTGGCTGTACAGTTTTGTAACTTCTCGACATAGACGCTTCGTTTCTTGTCACTAACAGCTTGTAAGATGGTAGTTTACTAACCCCGCGGAATCTCAATAATGTTCCATAAATAAATGCAGACAATTTAATAATGGCGTGTTGGGTAAAATTTCAGTTTTTAAGAATAAATTTGAATAATAGTTATTTTGCAAATTTTATGATTCAATTTCCAACGTTTCGGTCAATATTGAGACCATTATCGAGGAAATAATTATATGAAAAGAAAACTGCGTTCACTTTTAAAGTTTCAGTGTTATTAAAAGTTACTTTGAATATAACTCAGGTTAAATTTTAGCGGTTAATATAATTGCTAGATAAAGGCGTTAATGGTAATAATAAAAATGAAAATAGTAAAAGTAATGAAATATAAATATTAATCATGAGTCTTATTCCAACCGACTCGCGGGTCACACGTAATACAATAGCACAGTGAGTCAATTTAATAGCAAAAGCAGTGTTTTATATTTTTTCTAAACTTTCCTGAAGATGATCTAAACTAAGATCGAAACGTCGGAAGATTATATAATTATTATTGCAAAGTAGCTTGTCTTTATTGTTTTTAATAGACCGAATCAGTGCGCCGAAATCATATATATTAATTAATACGGTCGAAATTTATAAATAATTATTAATCATGATAATAATAAATAGGTGGTCTAGGTAGGGTATTTTAGAACAATGTGTACAAACTCAACTAAATAGGTAATGGGATCCATAGAAGGCTCTATTTTAGATCACCCTTAGAAGGAATACAGACACGAAGAACTCCGTTTGGGTCGCAATAAAATTGCCCTGAGGAATATACCTCAGGGGTAGCGTACCCCAGATGTTCCTCCCTTAAAGTATGAAAAAGAATGCACACATTGTCGTAGAATGCCACCAATGGCACTCCCGGCGACGTTTCCGTCACAGAGGTGTAATAAAGACAGTGGTCGATTAAAGGGGGCAACGGCCGCGATTAACTTGCACTTCCCCTTGGTGGTGTAATAAAATGAATTAATAATTGAATATAAAGTAAACTTTCTTCTTCGTAAACCATCAGCTGAACTACTATTTTCATTGCGAATTAACATACATTTCTTACAATTATTGGGAGCGACGATAATTTTTTTAGGAAAAATTAAAAATTATAGAAACATGAAATACTTTAGAGAATTTGTAGATATTAGAATTGTCATCAAAAAATTAAAATATTTCATAGTTATTGTCGATGGAAATAGTAGTAATCTAGGTAGCAAAGCTGATCGAAGAAAAATTAATTAAAATTCTAAAAGAAAGTCGTGCGTACATTTAAAATTTTAGGGCGACTGTAATAGTGATAACAGATCGAGGGTTGGGTGCAGCATGGCCACAGGAAGGTAGCCTTCAAAATTAATGATTAGCTCAATAATGATAACCCCACCGTCGTTCCTACAGGGGTGGGTGGGGGATGAAAATGGCTGAGCGCGGAAAATTTCCCGTGAAATTAAATTTGACACGTAACTGCTCTCTCTCGCAGTTTGCTCGAAACCGAGGAATCATCGTTAAAGGGTAAACGGCCATCAGGTGGATATTATTCCATTATCCATCCCTCTTTCCGCCACCCACAACCCTGTCCTTTGCCGACGCCCCGCCCTCGCCCAAAAATACTCACCGCCGCGCAGGAATTGCCAACGAGACGTGAAATAATCCCGTCAATAAATCCTTTCCTTCAATTACAACGCAAATACACCGGAGCCGGCTAATTGAGACACGGATTGCCTTCGCGCAAACTTACCACGAATGGACACTGTAAATCGCGATTACATTAAACACGGCTGAATTGTCAGAGCTGCTGCGGCGAGATCGATTGCTAACGATTTTAGCGGATCGCGCCAATGATTACTTCGTTATTGCATTTTTACTCGAGCTCGCTGCTGCGACGCTGCAACTTCATTGTCTTGTTAGTGACTGTTGCCTCTCGGCTTCGATAATATCGCCTTCTATGCAATTCTGCGAACTTTCAAACCTTCCACTGCGGGAACAACTGATTTTCTTCTTGGTTCTGAGAATAGCGAGCGTGAATGTTACGAAGAGGTGTTCCTATAATTGTGTGGGTGAGACCGGGGCTAAAAGTTTCGGGGGTAAGTTGTTCCGACAGTTCTATCTTCAAAATACAAAGAGCGTTGTACTTTAAATTATTTCTTCCACGGAGTGGCGTGATCAACTTACACGGAAAAAATAATTTAAAGTACAACGCTCTTTTTCATTTTGAAGATAGAACCGTCGGAGCAACTTACCCCTTGGAACTTTTAGCCCCGGTCTCCCTTATCTACTTAACCCTTAGGCTGCCGCTATAGCCACTATATTGGCACGGTTCTACCCCCTCGACTCTATGGGATCTATTGACTACTCATACATAAAAATTTTTGGAAAAAAGGACCCCTAAGGGCAGCCTAAGGGTTAAGGGGGCAACCACTTTAGATGGTTCAAAAAATCAATTTTTTTTATTTCATAAATCGTTAGCAAAATATCTTAAGAATACACCCTGGAAATTTCGAAACGATATTCGGATTCCTTCTAACGGTATGTATATAAATGATAAAGACTCTCCGCTCGACTCCCAAGACAAAAGAATCTCGAAAAGCTTGTAAAGAGGATATGCAAGCTTCAAATGAGTTGCATGAGGAAGAGGAAGGACTGCTGTATGGTGCTGGAATCGCTGATTAATCGGTAAGACACTTTATCATTTGATTAAACACATTTGGCTTCGAGTTTTTCCGTTTGTGAAACTTTAAACGTGTTTTTCTCGAAACGACACTTTTTCAATTTGCGGGAATCATAACTCAAAAACTAATTGATGGATCATCTTCAAATTTGGAACACGTTTACATAATATAATTTATTAAAATATGAACCTAAAGTTGGAAAGCTTAGATTGTTTAAAACATATTTATTATTGCAAAATGCCGGGGAAAAAAATGCAAAAATCGATCATCTTCTTTCTAACACGTTCCAACATTCAAGCCTCGATTTTTTTTTCAAAATTTAGGTTCATGTTCTTAAGAAACATCTCAAGAATGTATCAAAATTTTTTGCACTATTTCAGATGCTAATTGCGAGCTGCACAATTCCCGCAAATCGACAACGACGATGAGGACACGCCAAGGGACACAGCGGATTACACCTTAATATAATGCATGAAATAACTAGAAAAAATTACCAGAGATGTATGAAAATATGAATAAATTATTGTCAGAGTTGCGGAAATTTCCGTCTTTTTTTCGCAATAAAAAAAAATCCAAAATATCATCTAACTTTCGGTCTCCTAAAGTGGTTGCCCCCCTTAAGCACTGACAAGGGAACTTCGCGAACCCACACTCACCGATTGGAACGTGACTTTATGGGTTTATAGAGCGACTCAAGACAAGAACAACGGTATGTTTCATTCGTGCCCAATGGCTCTTAAAAGCTGTGAACAGTAACCTCAGAGTGAAACAGGCACTGCCACTTTTTCAGGTAGGTATAACTCCTACTGTACAAGTAAAACAAACTTTGCGTTATCAAATGCACCTCGACTCGCTCCCGAATTTCTCAAGAAAGCCGAGGATATCCCATACTTGAAGCAACGATGCTGAAATCGTTTTAAAGCGTCGCAAGGTTAATAACACCCCGCCGGGCGGACAATCAAGACCGAGCGCGAGGGGCGGTAAATTTGAGTCCGCGGCCGGTTCGACGTTAGACGTAATGGACGAGGGATAATGACAAACTTCTCAAGTTCATTTCGCGAAACCTAATTCCAAGCATCTGTGGGAAACCGACGGAGCAGCGGCAGGCGTGGAAGGACGAGGCGATCGCTCCGGCTCTATCCCGCCCTCGCCGCTCGTTTCCAGACTTTTGCACAACCGTGCGGCGTCTTGGCTGCTCATTGGACTCCCCCGATTCCCCCCCTTATTCGCAAATTTTTATTCACCGAGCAGAGACGGTCTTGCGTCACTCGCTTATTAGGACGATAATCGCGTACCGGTCATTAGACTCCGTTACATTATCGTGGTGTGTACGGGCTGACGGTTTCGCCGTCTCTCGTGTAATTCCCTCGTAATTACTTTCGTAGAACAGCCGAGGCGCACGCACGGCCAGCGACGATCCGGGGGGATTTCGAATTCAGGAATCGGAAAGCCCCCGATCGACGGGGGCACTCGTTACGATAAATCCCGCGGACTAATGAGACGCTGGAAATTATCGGGTCCAGGAGAAAGCTTCCCCTTGTCTCTCCCGCCCTTCTACTTTTTTTTTCTGCTCGCTGCCCCGATTAATGGAACGGTCCCGATCGGTTTTTGGTGAGAAACGACTCGCTTGCCCGCACCTCGACGCCTGCGAACCTTGGCGTTGCTCGCACTTCGGGCTGTGCGATCGTTTTCACCGAGTTTCGACAGATCCACTTCTTGTCTTCATTTTTGCCGTTAGAAAACAGACCCTTTTTGTTTTCATATATTAACGATTTAAATTGATTTCCGCGGAGGATGATTTATGGTCTAATTTTTTGCGTTGAAGAAGGGGGAGATTTTTAAGAGACAGGTAATTGAAATGTTATATGAAACAGGTGATCGCTGAGCAGGGAGATTGAGATAAGAGTTTTTCAGCTTCTAGTTGATGGAGGTAATGTATTAATTAGTTGGTCGTTTAGTAAAAAAGAAAAGACTGTGGAAATTAAATGTGAGATCTATCAGAAATTCAGTTCAGTTTTCAATTACTGATAGTGAAATTATCCATGTTAACGAATGCTTTGACTATGAATTAAATTAAGCTTAATATCGCTCGTTCTGACAATTAACATTTCTAATCAGCACATTGAACGATCCTTTTAACACGTTGGCTGCCACGCGAGTTCGCATGTTTTCCCTGTTTCCTCATTTATTCGAATATATAAGTAGGTATTCCTAGAAGCGAAATCATATCGCTCATTTGCTGCAACACAAAATTTGCAGCTTTTGATTTATTAGTATAGAAAAAGCAGTTGCAAAAATCGTGAATTTTGAATTGTATCGTTTTTGCAGCAAATGAGCGATATGATACATTCATTATTTCATATTACTTTGTATCAAGTATTATTTTAGTATAGCTATATCTGTATAGTGTATATAAAAGTAAAAAAATGTATTTACCTATGTTTGTTAGGTAAGGGCTTCTATACCCTTCAACATATCCGCACTAAATGTGACATGAATATTCTTCGACACCCTAGAAAAAATATCTACGATTCCCTCTCCTCCCCAACCACCCCTAAAATCCACCCCTCTTATGCCTGTATATTCTCTATTAACTCCTAAACCCATTAACCGATCTGGAAAAAATTTTGCATAACTACACTCTGGATCCCCGCGGAAAATATAGGCTACCGTGAAATCTGGACATCCCACCCCTTCCTCCTTATTTCATCTCTTTGAAACTTTGTGATAATCTAAGTTTTACTCGGCGACACCGACTACTTGAAGCTAAGTAGTTTGATACGAGGCATTGAGAGCAAAAACGAAATAGGGTAAACCAACCAGTAATTGACCGCATACCAGTGAATGACCATTAGGCAAAGAAATGTCAATTATAAATTTAAAAATTACTATTTGTTTATAAATAGAGTGTAGTTGCACTTTTAATTTTCCCATATTTTTAGTTTTGCGTATTAAACAAAAATTAATAAGTAGAATTCTTAATAAAAGTTTGCGGTCATTTACTGGGCTTCTCATTCAACAATTCGATCATTTACTGGTTTGTTTACCCTAGTTGCACTTTTAATTTTCCCATATTTTTAGTTTTGCGTATTAAACAAAAATTAATAAGTACAATTCTTAATAAAAGTTTGCGGTCATTTACTGGGCTTCTCATTCAACAATTCGGTCATTTACTGGTTTCTTTACCCTAATTGCACTTTTAATATCCCATATTTTTAGTTTTGCGTATTAAACAAACATTAATAAGTAGAATTCTTAATAAAAGTATGCGGTCATTGACTGGGCTTCTCATTCAACAATTCGGTCATTTACTGGTTTGTTAACTTAATTCCGAGAGACGCAGTCGGGCTGGGGAGTTGGTCGAAACAGTTGATTTCTAGAGAATTAATTGCTCTGAACCTTAATACATTTTTACATAAGTATACACAGATGTAGAGTCTGAATATAGCAACTCGACCAACTCTCCAGCCCGACCGCGTCTCCCGGAATTACCCTAACCCACATTTTTTGCGAAATTGAGTTACTCGCAATAATGTATTCCGAAAAATTAATTTCTTTTCATGCGTTTTAGTCCGTCTTTGCTCCCAATGCCTCAAATAATAACAAGCGAAGAAACTTTCGCACCTACCTAATAATATAGAATTCAATGCACAAATAGGGTAGATGCACCATTTGTGGCCACTTTAACGATTTCAGTGACTTTCATTGTAATTATCTTTAAAATTGTACTTCAAACCAGGAAACTAAAAGCTTTACTAAATTTTACACTATCTTTACTATTAATGTCTAAGTTACCATTAACTAGAGAAATCGTTAAAGAATTAATAAAGTTAAAAAATATACGAAATCCATTTTTCACCGTTTCTGGCCACTTGCCACTTTTCGCGTAAGCAATAAATGTAACCTTATATTTCTAGTGGTATACTAAACAAAATATTTACGGTTTGAAATCCTACACATAATTAAGTGTCTGTAAGCAATTTCGAAAAAAAAACGCGATAATTATGCACATGGCCAAAAACGGTACAATGGCCACAAACGGTACATCTACCCTATGTAATATTATTGCACACCTAATTAAACATCGAATGGGTTACACGCCTATCCACAAAAAAAAGAAAGAAAAAGAAAGTATTAAGAATGGAAAGGAATGAGACTTGCAACGATTGTTCGTGCGTACCAACGATATCCGCCCCTCTGCTCTTTTCGTGGCTCGGAGTATCACGTCCCGTCGTTAGCGTGTCTAACGACAGTCTGGCCGCTAAAACTTGTCCAATAGCGGCGACATTGCCTTGGGAAGCCTGTTACCGCGCAATTTCGGTTAAAATACCGCGGCGACGAGTCTTTGCGGTCGAAGTATTTACCCCGACGACGATATAACCTTACGGCAGCGGCGCGCGGCGTAACGCCGGTAACATTTCAGAAGCTCTAAAAAGGACAGGGTCTTAAGCGGGGACGGGAGTGGCCATTTCCCCGAATAATATGAACAACGATGAAAAACGAATTCGCGCGCGCGCGCGCGCTCGAATAAAAACACGGTGGGGGGTTGCGCGGCGTCCGAGGGCGGATGGGCGAATAGGGGCGGTCGCCGTAACTTTAATCGTAAAGTCGACGGTTTACGGGCGTGCATAAAATGCCCGTAAAAGGTGACGTTCGCGGCGAGAGGGCGAATTATAATTAATTGTCACCCCTAGGTGAGCTCTTCACACTCGCGCCCGTCGTTAGCAAGCACTTGGTTCCTGCTCTTTCTTTTACAGCTACGGGATGTTTAATGAGACGAGTGAAATCTGTTGGCGGCGGACGGTGCTTGGGAGGGAGGTCTTTTTGGGGGTAAAAAGTGCGGACGATTATTGACAGTTGACAGCCGGGAGGGACGATAAGCGGTTGGCGAGCTGCTGAGTGCCGGGGATTAGGATACTTGTATAAAGTAGTAGATTAAAGTACCCGGCGTTGTCCGAGTTTGTTATATGAATGTACGTTCGCATGGTCTTCAATTTAATGCGATAATGTATTTAGTATACCGTAAACTGGGGGAACGTTGGCATGTTTTTGGAACATTTTGCTATATAATATAAAAATTAACAGTTTTACATTTGCTTTAAGTATCCTATCATAACATTGCAGCTTCTGTGAATGCACTACGAGTGTCAAAATGCATAAAATTTTTGTCCTTAGCCTTTTTTAATACATGTTAAATATGTGCCAATGATACCCCGTAAGCGGGTATTTAATTTAATTTAATTTAATTGTAATGGTGCAATAAAGACATTTAATAATAATAATAATAATAATATATAAATGGCACTAAAAAGTTAAAGTTTTATCACATCTGAACTTATATTAACACTTAAATTTGTTTCTTTTTATATTCAATGCACTCTATTTTATATTTTTTAATGTTTCTAATTTTTTATTTTTTTAATTAACATTTTTAAATTTGGTTTAGGTATATAAAAATACATACATTTTTTCCTTTCCCTTTTTATTAGATGTTAAGTAGATGCCAATGTTACCCCGTACTGCCAATGTTCCCCCAGTTTACGGTATGTGTTCCCGGCATTCGTTGCAATGCCACTCAAAGAAAGAAACTGTTTGTGTTTTAATTTCACTTGGTTTGATTGTACTAATTCAGAAACCTTCGCGGGCGTGCGCACAACAACTCGGCAAAGTTTCATCGCAATCGGTTGAATGGTATAGGAACGCATGCGGGACAAACAAACAAACATTCATTTTTATATATGTAGATTGTGTCTACGTGGGAAATGATCGTGGGAAGTATTTGCAGAAGTTAATTTGTTGTTATGCATGAGTGCTGTGATACGGTTCAGAGTCGTGGTAACTTTAATGCCCGATAGAACGATGGTTCCTGGGATATCTGTTCTTGGAAGGAGTGAACAGTTGCAAAATAACGATCGGAAATGATTGTGAGAAGGAATTGTCGAAGTAGCAAATCTTGTCGAGTTCCAGCCTTTACACACGGTGTGCAGTAAATGTTAGGTCTCGGAGTTACGTACGAGAGGTAGGTCACAGAAGAATGAATTTTATATACTTACGAGCCTTTTACGACTCAAAATATCACTAGAAAATTACGATGGCAGGAAATTCTTCCGTGTACGAATGAATAGTGGAGCAAGAAAATACTGAAAAATTTGTCATAACTTTGATACGCCCTGCGATTATGATCTACATATAAAAAAAAAATACAAAATTGAATGCTGAATGGAGGAGGTTCGGCACTCCTACTATATTACGAAACAAATGAAATAATAGGGTTAAAAGAAAAATTCCAGAAGAATCTAAGACCACCGTCCACAACTGAAACAGGATCGTGATACTCAAAATAATTTGGATCAGAGTCGACTGGTTGAGTAGCACTCAATACTTAGGAGAAATTTCACCCATGCCTTGAAATCATTGAATCCATGCCTTCAAATTATTTTCTGAACTTTTGATAACACAACATAAGTGTTTGAAGCCACTTGAAAATCTGGAATAATTCTTTGCAATCGGGCTAACCTCCCATGAACATAAACATTTGCGAATCTATACGAGCGTTGTGTTAAAACATTTAGCAGTAAAATTGGAGGCATTCGATGCCCAAATTAGTTCTTCAATTGACATTTGCATTTATTTTGTCGAATTCAAAAATTTATTTTTGGGGTTTTGGCCATAAAATCGCGAAATTTCCCCACTGTGCGCCACCCCATCCACGAAGTATCGATCAGAGTAAATAAAATAAAAAAAGTTGTTTAAATAACCCATTAAATAAAAGTTACTTTAATTTTAGATTATTTGACGAAAGAAGTTAATCCTTTTCTTTTTAAATTTATTTGTAAATTTTTCAACCTTAACGAATAATTTTTATAACTTTTATTCGTTACACGAAATTTTTATTTAAATGAAAAATTCTACCCACTTCTCACTACTGGTATCGATAGAAATGACTGTCACCAACGATTCTAATACAACTCCATCGAAAAGCTTTCATAAACCAAGCCACTCTAGACACCCCCAGTTACCCTTTAACTTGCCACTCCGAATACCCCGAGGAAGGCGCAGTTGCAGACGCCCAGGAAGCCCAGAGAGGCGGTAGTCGTGAGGCACAGAAGGGGTTCAAGTGAAGAGCAAGTGGATCGCGGCACGCGGGGTGGCAGCCAAGACTGTCTTTAAAATGTAATCAGGACAGATCGACGGATCAGCCGTGAATAAAACAATGGCGAGAGCCTCGGGTTCTCGTCGAGGATTCTTCCTAGAAAAGGTAACGGGGGGTCGGCTGGAGGTGAACGTGAAGTTCGCAGCTCCTCCAAGCAGCTTCCCGATGAACGACAAAGACCAACGAGTTTCGAAGATGAAACGCCGGGGGATTCGTATCTGCATGCAGATGGGGAGGGGGGTTGGACGTGGCAGCCCGTGGGGTGGCCATAAAAACAAGATGGCGTGCCATCGTGCCGCAAAATGGCCGGCATAAATAAAAAGCGGGACGGCGCGCGCGCGCTCTATCCTCGGAGGAGGAACGGTGAACGCCTTGATGCAGGGCGCCAAAGTTTTATCCACGTCTATTCGGGATACCTTATTCTCAGTGGCGGATCCAGGGGGCGATGGGGGCGATCGCCCCCCCTAAGAATAATAAAATATAAAAATATTATGACGTTGTGTATTATTCTGTATAAATAATTAATGAAAATTTAATTATTCAGGCTATAGTATCAGATAGGTATATTAAAAAATAAATTACAAGCAAATTTTAAATCTCGTAAAAGAAAATTAAAAAATGTAGGCATGTACTTTTACACAGTTTCCCCCCCCAAGAAATGCTCCTGGATCCGCCACTGCTTATTCTCAGCTATGAGCAACTGCTTCACGAATTTCTTCGTTGAATAGGTAGTTTATATCGAGTAACTCTGTAGGTAGGTGCTATGCAATTAGTACTTTTAACACCTACCCTTTTTCGTTTGGGGTTGTGCAGTTAGGGTAAAGGACCCAATTACTGACACCCGACCAATTACTGTCACCATAAGCTATTGTACTTAACCCTTTCGCCACGGCGTACGTTTCCGCAAAAATGCCTGTAATAAATTAATTAATTTTATTTTTTTTATTTTTTTAAACTATCGGATGTGCCGACTAAAGTCGACGCTAGGAGCGACGGCTCGTTCCGTGCCGCCGGATATATCCGACACTCGGCCACACAGGTCATCAGATGGATGCCGGATATATCCGTCACTCGTACCGAAAGGGTTAAAATAACAAATAAATAAACGTTGTAAAGTCATACACAAAAAGAATTATGTAGTTCAACCTATAATCTATGCTATAAATTATATACTATAGTTTATTTATTCGTTATTTTAAGGAAAATAGCTTAAGGTGACAGGGATTGGATAGGTGTCAGTAATGGGGAAGATGACGAAGCTCGGCGCAGATGGCGCCACTAGCGCATCTCCTGTGGTTTGGCCCGAGTGCGTATGTGTGAATTGTTTGCGCGCGAATTTTTCATTTATAGGTTAGGTTAGGTTTATTCTTTCTTTGAGGTAGTTACATCACATATATGTTCTATGCCCAAAGTGGCATTTCGAGACATTGTCTCATATAGCCCAACGAACTATATATCCCCTTTTTCATTTATGTATTGTATAAATGGGAATGCGTGCTGGTGGCGCCACGGGTGGAAAAAAGTTGCAGTCATCATCCTCATTGGGTCCTTTACCTTATGTGATGGGTGTTCTATGCGAAGATTATTTTGTGATTTTCTATAAACTGTCTGTTAGCGCAAGAATTATCTCCTTATTTAATTCTGTTATATTACCGTAAACTGGGGTGACTTTGCCCACTTTTGGGAAAGACTTTATTTTATTCTATTGTGAAGTAATTAGAACATATGGCGTTTTGTAATCAATAGCAATCATTTCTCCAAGGTCAAACGAAAAAAAATAAAAATACCGAATTCAATCATATGGTAATTTTTCAGTCAGTAAAAAAGTGGGAAAAGTCACCCCAGCTCACGGTATCGTTGAAATAAACTTGGAATTTGGAATTCTTGTATCTAGAATTTTCAGGTACCTATAGTAGAATAATGACCGTTAGGTATTACTGGAGGTAATGTATAATTGAGGGACAAATTTCCTAGCCAGTAAGAAAAATTCTACGCGGTGGAAGGAACGTTTTCCACCGTTTATCGAGCTTCATTGTTCCCCGACGCGCGCTCCTTTCAAGTCTCATTGTTCCTTAACGAACCTTCCTTCGAAATGTCATCGTTCTTATTTGTCTTCTCTGCTGTTAGAATCCTCCACTGATTGCTCGGGGATCGATTACGCGAGCAATTCCATCGCCGGTCAATTCGACTACTTAATTAACAGCGTAATTTGCTGGAATACGAGAAAACGGAGAGCGAAAGGGGGGCTGCGAGGATTTCGTAAAGCGGCCAGGCAGAAAAGGAACGGAGGAGACCGCAGTTTCGTCTTCGGTGACCCACTGAGCTTGAGACATAACCTTTGCCGGTGCACAGCCAGTGGGGATGACTCAAGTTAGAATCATTTGGTGATGCAACGGTTAAGCTGTGACACCGGGGCTAGAGAAAGTCATTATTTCGCCGAGCACGTTCTGCCCGGTAATAGAGTTTGCGGCCTTCAAAGTAAATTGTTTTCTGCGCGCACTGCGAATTCCATGCAGCGATGGCGGTTACCGTCGCCGCTTAGGGAGAAATCGAATCCTTTCGAATTTCGAAGTCTCGTCCCATTCCGTATGGGGATGGAATACTGCCGCTTTATTGGTGAATATATTGTTTCCTTGTGCGGAAATATTCTGCAAGGGAATTTTCTAACGATTTACTCTGAACGAAGGGAATTTTGTAACAATTTACTCTGAACGAAGGGAATTCTCCAATAATTTACTCCAGAAGAAGAGAATTCTCCAACAACTTATTCCAGAAGAAGGGAATTTCTCTACAATTTACTCTGAGCGAAGGGAATTTTCTAACAATTTACTCTGAACGAAGGGAATTCTCCAATAATTTACTCCAGAAGAAGAGAATTTTATTTTTTTTTTCTGTCACGTTTAAAGGGTAATAAAGTTGAAATAATAATAATAATAATTCCCCAACAACTTATTCCAGAAGAAGGGAATATCTCTACAATTTACTGGAGATAAAGGAAATTTTCCAACAACTTAGGTACTCTAGAGCAAGGGATTCTTCAATAACTTAGTCTCGAAGAAGGGACTTCCTTAACAATTTATTCTAAAGGAAGACACTTTCTCATTAGTACAAGAAAT
The DNA here is from genome assembly GCA_960531205.1 of Andrena bicolor. Taxonomy (NCBI): domain Eukaryota; kingdom Metazoa; phylum Arthropoda; class Insecta; order Hymenoptera; family Andrenidae; genus Andrena; species Andrena bicolor. Next base: position 2,121,506 of record OY482666.1, read on the forward strand.
GAATTCCTCAACACTTAACCCCACCCTGAGGACAACACCAACCCCCTAAAATAATTTTTAACCGAGAAATGTGCCTCGATTTCTGTACACCGGTGGAAAACTTCCGTCACTTCTAACTTGAAAATCAGATCCAACCACGACAAAATATGACTCTAAAATCCCTGAATTCGTGTTGTTAAGCCTATATTGACCTGTGATATCAAACGCAGAAAATTATTCGCACGATTCACACAACCAGCGAATTCAACGGGAAATTGAGCAAAAAAGATATTGAAAATCTACTCGTACAGATTCACAGTTATTCAGGATTAAAACTCCGACCTCCGATTTGCTAAGCCCCTATTTCCACCGAAAGCCCGACAGACACGTCGACTCGATACGAAAGAGTGGCAAAACAAAAATAAATTGCACAATTCTGCCGGCCATGTTCCCGTTACATCGAATCCCAACAAACTCTCGAATTGACAGCGAGGAAAATTGAAATAGATCCGTCGAGTTCGATGCCGTCGGTTCTCGGGGCGAAAATATACAAGCCCAGCAAGAACAATGATCTCCCGTGTATCACGCGTTACCATGGAAATTCGATTCAGAAATGCAATTCCAGGCGCTATCTATAGTCTGAATCTATAGCAGTCACCGTACACAATAGAAGTTACCGTGGCCCTTCCGACGCGAATCAAATTATTTAAACAGGCTCGACGAAACGCGCCTACCTGCTCGCAGCGTAATCGAACAAAACGCAACAGACGCACAGTGGTACATAGTCACACTTTTTGTTCAAATCACCGTACAGGTCGTAATTTTTTAGTACACTTGGCGATTTTTTTTTTAAATTCTTCCCAATTAAATTCTCTATCGATCCCTCCGGCCGGAATTTTGAATTTCGTTGCTGTTTTTTTTATATTTAGCGAAATACACAGCACTTTCAGAAAATCGGTGTCTGTGGGTTTTTTTGGGTAAATCAATAGTGACAGGGCCGAACACATTTATTATTTTTTCAAATGCTCTCTGGGATAATTCCCAGTCTGAGTGTAGATTTTTAGTTCTAGACGCAGCATCGGCCCGTACGTTTTCCTTTGAAGGAATGTAAGAAGCAACTAACCAGATCTTTCTGTATTATCTATACGAAGTAAAACTTGGCAGTTATATGCGTTTTCAGCAAAACATTTTAATGCAAAAAAGGAGGCCAATAGCTCAAGATATTTTATATTTCGCTAAATATAAAAAAACAGCAACGAAATTCAAAATTCCGGCCGGAGGGATCGATAGAGAATTGAATTGGGAAGAATTTAAAAAAAAATCGCCAAGTTTACTAAAAAATTACGACCTGTACGGTGATTCGAACAAAAGTGTGATTATGTACCACTGTGAGACGGTTAAACAGCCCTAAACGGATTCGTGGAAGACAGATTCCGCTCTCTAAAAATACCCTTTAGCCACCCCTAGCTTTCCAATCAACATCGCTACTTGCCTAGCTTCCCCTTTCCTCGTCGTCATCCCAGTTTCACCAACCTTACTCTACAATGCTGTGCTACTAGAGACTCTCATCGCCGGAAAAAGTCTAAAATTAATATCAACTATTACCTACCTACATTCCATCGAGATAAGATGGAACTGTAAGATTCGAATAGAAGGACATATTATTCTGTAACCTTTGACGCGGAGAAGTAAGGTTCCCGAAAAGCCTCTAAAGTGGAAAGTCGTCCATCGACGCCTAATGAAACTTAACTATGGAGTATCGTTTCCGACTGGAAGTGTAATTGAACAGCGTGACTACGTACAATTAAAGCCCTTTCGGGGAACCGTGGTTGAAAACATTGTAGCAGACGCGCGGCTCCGCTACGAGGCTACAAAAGCGCAGGGATAACTGCAGCTCTGTTACTGTAATGGGAGCGGTGGTGCTTTGTTAGTACTTAACTAGGGAAATGAAAACTAAACGTTTCCAGGAATGTAAAGCCGATGCAGCGGGTTCCAATCGAGGAAATTGCCCGGGGGCAGTTGTAGGGACGCGAGCGTTAGCGGTCTTTAGGATTTACCTCCACACTTCGGGGAATATTAAAGGAACGCGTTTCCCGAGAAAGCATATATCCCTGGGATGCTTTCTGGCTTCCTCGAAAACGCGCCTACTCCTCCATATTATGCAAACACGCGCGGGTATTCCCGCTCTCGAGCATCAATTGCACTCGGGAATATTTACTTGGAAGCGATGGCTATTTCAAGATAAACTGTGCTTGGGATTCCAGAAAAATTACAATTACATCTCCCTGTAAATTGTTTTGTAGATCCTGAAACGAGAAATAGAAGAATTTATTCTCGGGGGTTGATTTTAACCCTTCGTGGTCACACGGGGTGTATTGTACCCCAAGAGCAATTTTTTATTTGAAATTCCGCACCTTTACATCTTCCAAAGGGGACTTATCGCAAAAAAAAAAATAAAAAACTTTTTAAAAAATCTGTATTTTACCACGACGATGGAAAATCGCTCGTTTTCAACTACAAATTTTAGCATATCAAAATTTACATTTCTAGAAAAAGACTATTAGACCATGACTGTATAAGTATTACGAAAGTAGAATTATCACTGAAAAGTTAAAAGATTCAAAAATACGAAAATGGTAACTCAAAAAATGACGCTGGGGTACAGTGAACCCCGTGTGACCAACTTGGGATTATAAGAAGGTGTGACCACGAAGGGTTAATATTAATAATGATTTATTTAGGGATTATTTATTAGATGATTTATTTATTATTTACTACATCAACAATTAATTCTTGGTTATATTAGCAGTTGACTTATGAGTTTCATATTCCCCGCGTTCGTTTAGTTTTATAATACCAACGGTTTCAACCTCTGTCTTATCGTGCGATGGCTTCGCCCTCGAGATGATCTTGCCTTATGTACCTTGTTATTCTCAGTCACCGTCTAACCGACTCGTACGTCGCACGCTTCGTTTAAGCATGCCACATAAAAGCATAAGCAGTACTTAGTTTCAAACTTTCCTTGATAAAGGTCTAAACACTGACCGAAACGTTGGAAGATGTTACTTCTTTAATTGCAAATCAGCTTTTATTCTTTTTAATTGACCGAAACTGTGCGCCGAGATCATATTTTAATATTTTAAAGAAATTTTGCGGTCGAAATTATAATTTTATTATTTATTTAGGGAACTTTTATCCCTTTTATCATTTTAAAGTGAATTCGAGTGTCGAGAAGAAAGTATCGCGTTGTTTACCATGATTCTTCACCCTAAATTCTGAAAGTTCTGTAATTCCTTGAATTCTCCAAGTTTACCATCAATTCCGGTGACTTTTAAGAATGGTTTTGTGTTCGGGTGGCATCGAATCGCGGAGACAAAGTGAAGAACTTCGAAGCCACGTCAGCCACGATCGAGGAACGAAAAAACGGATAGCAGACTCCGTGGCTGGCAATCATTTCTCAAAGTCTATAACTTGATATAAACCACCCCTCGACCTACGTAGGAACCCGCGGTGGGACGTGTGCGCGGCAGAGGTGAAGCAGCAGCGCCTTACATTATCGATATTACGAGGCGTCGATAAAAAATCGCATAAAATTAACCAACCCCTATCCCCACGTGCTCGCGATAAAACTCGCTGCCGTTGGGCCGCGAGTTTTCCGCAACACGAGCACCCCAGCGGCAATTTTCATCCGCGCAACGGGCTTTTAATACAAAAATATACCTTCCGTTGCATTTTGTGCTTGTAACTGGCTGCCAACTAACACGAACGAATTTTTATTTATTAGTACTATAAAATAGTAGCACTGTAATTACTGGTGCAAGGTTTAAAAAACACCAAGGTTTAAAATTTACCTGGGCTATTATCTATTCCACGTGCGACGAATTATTATTTTTTAAAAAATAATGTAAATGGCGTAAGTCGCTAGGGCCTTTTGACCAATCGCTTCTGATATGACAGTTTTTTTACAAAGTGAACTGCAAGGTCGATTCTCTGTTCTTTATGTTCAACGATACATATTTGATATTTCTCGAAAAATATTAATAAGATTGATAAAATGATTTGGCCAAGATAGTGGGTTATACATTTCGGCAATAATATTTTCCTAAGTAGTACTAATAAAAATAGAGGTGGGTATAAAGTGAGTGATGCAATAAATATTTTCAGTACTTTCTACATTCCTGCAGTGTCTTTCTGCATTTTTGTGCATCGGTGCAGTGCACATTGCAACATCTCATCCTATAACATGTTTTTTTTATCTCTCACCATTTTAAAGATATACCTCATTCCAGTTGGATTAACGTCACGAATCAATACAAGTTTCATAACACTGTCAATAAAAATTTTGATTTTAAACGTGAATGCACACGTTACGTACATAGCGGAAACACGATCAAAACGCTGAATAGTGAATGGAGAGTAATATTGCAATCCCATCTAACGTTCCTTTCATTACTCGCCTTTGAGGGGACTAGGCAGTCGTTTTTCGCGAGAAAGAGAATTGGTACTTTATTTATTTGTAAGAAAATGAAAGCACATCCGGATGTATCATTTTACCCAATGTTTATTACTACCATACAGATTGAAAAAAAATTGTTAAGAAAGACATATGCGCTTTAAAAATGGCGCTGCAGACGGGAAAACATTTTGACGTTTTTCCGTCGTTTTCCCTTAATATCAGTCTTAAAATCTGACGTAATCCGAATTCAAAGGTGAGATTCTTGTTTGTTGGATTCATAGTTTCCAGGCAAACCTATAAAAACAATAATTAAATCAAAATTCTGCGATTGGTGGCTGAAAAACGGCGATTTTTCCGAGAAAAATTCGTTCTTGTTTGTGCGCTACCAAAATCCGGTGACTTCTTAATTTTTTTATGAAAATCTCGAATTTTCACGGACCATATCAAAGGTTCGCGGCGAAACGGCACATGTTTTACACATCCTGTAATTTTTTTCAAGTCGATCTGAACCTCCATTCGTTCGCAATCAGGGAAGAACGAAGAGAAAAAAATATTCGAGAAAAACGCGTTTAAAGTTTCTGGGCAAAGGCGACGCTATAGGTTGCCGCTTGACGTTTTCACCTGTCAAATCTATAATCTTGCGAATCTTACTATAAACCAAGCGGCATCTTATTCAGAAAGGATAGTGCTTTTGGAAAATGCAATAAAAAAAATCGATTTTTCGACTGCCTAGTCCCCTTAATAAAAGTAGATACCTACTTCTGAATGAAAAATAATTCCGCGCTAAGTGAAGTGGATGTTATTGGAGCACCTTTAGTGTTCGTACTCCGTTCGTGCTCATTTCACTTTAAATATGAGTGAATCCGTTGTATTATTCAATGTTACCCCCAAGATGCCCCGTCGTATATATCCTAAACGTATCGTAACCGGGCCGCTTGTACGTTACTTCGTGTTTATCTATACGCGAGAACGAGGTTCCGGTATATTTTCACGGCGGATATTGGCCAGCCTCTCGGGCAAGAAATTACGCCTCCCTGCATGCTGGAAATTCGTCGTAATTGATTCTTGTCGTTGATCTACGGAATACCAGGAAACGAATAGAAGGATCTTAAGAACAGACAGCTCACAGTCACTCGAACGAGAAGTGGTATACTAAATTACGAAACTGAAGATTAGCTACCATGTTTCTAACAATATATAAATAGTGAGCCAGGAAATTCTTGAATTAAAAATTCAACACCTACCACCGCGGAGAAAATAATAATGCTCGCGGGATCCTTGGTTCAGTATTTCACTCACAATGCAAGATACGTACGCAGCATCTAAAATCGATGCGAATTTCGCGTTTCGTGTTGCAACAGAGGAAATCGTAAGGCGAATTTCACATCGAGTTACTCTCACTTCGATCAATCTTCTGCGCGTAACGCGCGGACACTCGACACTACGAACATTTATATATATTAAAAACCCAGAAAAAACGTGATAACTTCGAGGGTTGGTTTCACCTCTTCGCAGTGAATTTCCGCGGAGGAATAAAATTCCTCGTTACATAACTCTTATAATTCTTCCAAACACGCAGTGCGGCAACACATTCTCCAACACTTTTAATTTTAATTTTCTTACTTACATCTACTCATTGCGTCTCTCATACTTTAAGTCTTAAGTTAACTTAGTCTAGTTTATTCTAATGTTGTTAAGTTTGTTTGTTTCTGTCTCTATTTTTTTTTTTTAATTAGTTTAGTTTATTGTTCACGGTTAGGCTTCATAACAGTGTTACCACTGCAGCCTCGCCTTTACTCTTTACCTTATCGGCTACGCCAATGTAATATAGGTTTCTTCTTCTTATTGAGTAATAAAGACGTTTAATAATAATAATAATAATAATAATAATTTTATTAAAATCAGAATTTTCGAGTTCACAGCGTCATTGAAATCAGAATTCTCGAGTTGGGGAGGTTTCCTTGTCAGCCGCGTCGCGTCGTCTGCGCACGAAGATAAAATAATAGTGGGAAACGGGTGGATCACTCCTGTGGGGGTTGTCGAAGGCGCAAGAAGCGAAGCCGGATACCGAGCCCCGCGTACGTCATTGCCTGGATCGCGTGTATGTACGGATTATCTATACGTTATGACGGGTTGCGGGGGTGGCCCGATCGGGATCTACCGAAATTCACTCTGACGTTCGCGAAGACCCGCTGGCAAATCCCGCGATTTCTCCGGGGACCTGAAAAAATCGCGAATGATATGCCGGAAACCGCGTTCCCGATGCGCGACGGACGCCGAAGTATCGTCGCGCCAGGGGCTGGCGTTTTTTCCACGGGTTTCGACGGTCGTCCCGGTCAAAAGATACGCGGCCTGCTGGTTTTTCGCCCACCCCCGTGGGGATGCTTGGTCGAAGGGGGGCGGGAAAGGGACGTGGCACGCCCGATTTCTCGCGTATTTCATGGCAGAAGAATATTTTTGCCCGCAGTTTTTTTTTCAGCCTCGTGCATTCAACGGTGACGATCCATCGACCGTTAATTATACGGTAAACGGGGAAATTGTTTGGTAGCTTGTGCGAGGGAAATAATAGATGCGCAGGGTGGAGTTGTCTTTGAGAAGCATTCGAATAGGTATTATATAGGCAAACACTTAGGGGTGGTAGTTTGTTGGTTCGATTGGGGAGAAATAGTAAACGGTGCATCGATTGGATTACATCGGGGGCGTGCGAATAAAATCTACCAGGTTGCATTTTTGCTGAAATTCAAATTTTACCACTACACTTTTTACATTTCTTGTGGAAAATTGTGGAAGAAGGGGATTATTCTCAGAGCTTAGTTTCATGGAGTTGGTGGGGTTTCCTCTTACGCCGACGAATATTTTATCATTTTATCGGTTTGAAGAGTTTGGGGGTTTGTTTTTGAACGATTGGCAATGGCTTAGGAGTGAATAAGGAATGAAAATTAGTAGCGAAATATCCATCAGTGGAACGTGATCGACCAAAGAATTTCACGGAATACCTAAATAGGAAACATATGCTGCTAAATAAAGTGGTGAGGGTAAAGTATTACCCACGTCGAGTTACAAACACTGCAATTACCCTTAAACCGACTGAATTATTCAAGCTAACGGGATACTCGTTGTCATTGAAGCTCATTAACTGTACTCCGTCCCCCGGGTCTGTTTTGACCCAATCGTATTCTGAAAATAACTTCAGAGAAGTTCGAGGAACAGTAATCTACTTGTAACATAGATAGAAATTCTAATTCCCACCAACTAAACAGCTTTCAAAGACACATTAAAGACCACAAGCACGGTTAAACACGAATGCAATTTTTAATCATCGAAAGTCTGGCACAAATAAATATCTGATAGGGTGGACGTACCAGTAAATGAACACGTACCAGTGAATGAACATTTTTTATTAAAATGAGTAAAATAAGTTATTAACCCTTCGTGGTCACACCTTCTTATAATCACAAGTTGGTCACACGGGGTTCACTGTACCCCAGCGTCATTTTTTGAGTTACCATTTTCGTATTTTTGAATCTTTTAACTTTTCAGTGATAATTCTACGTTCGTAATACTTATACAGCCATGGTCTAATAGTCTTTTTCTAGAAATGTAAATTTTGATATGCTAAAATTTGTAGTTGAAAACGAGCGATTTTCCATCGTCGTGGTAAAATACAGATTTTTTAAAAAGTTTTTTATTTTTTTTGTTGTGACAAATCCCCTTTGGAAGATGTAAAAGTGCGGAATTTCAAATCAAAAATTGCTCTTGGGGTACAATACACCCCGTGTGACCACGAAGGGTTAAAATAAGCGACTAATTAATTAGAGACTTCTTTTCATTTCTTGCTTCATATCCAAAGAATTTTTGCAGCACGTGGAATCAATCACCCTGCAAACATAATTTTATAATAGTGTTCATTCATTAGCCTTAACTGTTCATTTACTGGTGCGTTTACCCTATCCCGAAATAATGACGCGGGAGAAAATTCAACTATCCCCTATTTCCACTAAAAGCAGAGAAGTTTAAGGGCCGCGTGGCCCAAGAAGTTCGGAAGTGTCGTTGGAGGGCAGAACGTTGGCTAAACGTCGCCCCGACCCGTTTCGTCCAGAGACTTTAGCCAAGGTGAATGGCTCGCCGCGCTAATTGTCTGCAGCAAAATTAAACTGAAGTCACGTTAATTATGTAACGCCCCGGTCTGCGAGCCCGGCAATGTACGACTCCGTTCCAGTGGAAACGGGGTGATGATGGACGAGCATAGCCGACCTTACTGGGGCTGCCATGCTCGAGCAGCGAAATCCCTAACTCAACGCTAACTCGATCAGTCAACGCCCACCGTGGCGTTGCTCGGCACTAATCTGCCTCCAGATTAATTACTACGTAATACCGGTTTGAATAATTATCGTTTCTAGGGCAACCAAACCTGACCCGGCTCTATGGGCACACCTGACGTCCTTATTCTATTGCCAGTTTAGCGGTTTCATGGGTCTGGATTGTTCCCCATATTTCACCGGGAACACCGTGAAAGGCTCGCTAATTCCTTGGAAAAATTACCACCGCTGAAGGTGTCGGCGAGATGTTTATCAACGGAACTAAACACTTTGTGGTGATAGGGGTTGTTGAAACTGAGGTGAGAGCTTTCTGTATCCTTTAATCCTATTACGATCTGTAATTGTAATCCGCTTTGGGAAGTGATACTTACCGATAAGAAGTAATATGTGAAGTTTGAATGTGAAATTGTTCTTGCTATTTCCTTTTGGAAATTCGTAGCGTTCATATCTGCTTCTCTTGGCTTAGAAATCTGTCTAGATAGAATCACTAAGGTACTACAGAGAATTCAACTCTAAAGTTAAAGTGTAATTAACAGCAGTCGTTGCTAGCAATTGCCATTAAAAATTCTAATAAATTAAAAAAAGGAAAATAGACATCTAATTTCCTTTCAATACCTCGATACACTTATTTCGAAGTAATATCTACGAAAGAAATTTAAATGAAATATCTTTCCTTGCACTCGACACCCGAGCTACTGCTTCACCAATGATATATTTAATTTCATTTAGTTTTAAGTATGTTTAGTATTAGTGTACGTAGTATTAAGTAACATTTAGTTTATATTATGGTTAGGCTTACTAACAGTTTAAAAAACTGCGGCCTTTACTCGTCTTTACTCTTAATATGTATCACATCATTTTTATTTCTGTACGTTTAAAGGGTAATAAAGTTGTAATAATAATAATAATAATATCCAATGAAATAGAATGATTACAAGTGCCTACGAATGTTAACGTTCGGGGCACCATTAAGTTGATGTCCGCGTTTAATTTGCACGAATCGCTCCGCAGTAGTTCACTCCCCTTTCCTTTTTCCCAATGATCGCGATAGAGCGCATCGAGCGAATTACGCGGTGACCACCATTTCTATCGCGAAAACGGGTGCAACGTGTAACGCAACAGGCATCGAATCACCGCCTGAAATACGCCTCTGCACGCAAGAAATGATTGACCAACATTAAACCGCAGTTATTTACCGGCGAACCGGCTAAAAGCCGAGAGGGAGGCATTTAGATTTCGGTAAATGGCTCGGCTTACATGTGGGCGTTGCAGGCGAGAACGAATTCCATCCGTAATTGCGGCATCGGATTTCGCACCCGACTGAGCAAAATACGCGAGAGACTCTGGCATGTTTGCACCCTTTTATATGGTAATGAGTTGTTAGAAACCGACAGGCAAATTGCCTCGAAAAGAATGGCGGATGATTGCGTCTAAACTGTGAACAATGTCGACGTCGCGTGGGAGCAAACTCTTGTTAAACAAGAGCAATGTTAATTAGTTAGAGAATGATGAACGCGCGATGGGAAGATCATGAGATGTTGCATATTATTTTTTTTTTTTTGATATCAGGTACCCCCTTCGAGTAAAGATTTTTCTACGTAGGCTGCTTTTGATTACTAAACCCCTTAAGTGTTTTTAATTATGTACAGTGCTCGGGTGTATCGAACTATCTACTCAATATACTCACTTCCCTTTCCGAATTTCGGTGCATATTTTCAAGATTTTTAATGAACATACTTCTATATAAGCTTTGTATAATATTGTTGAATTTTAGTCAATGCTTTATTAGTTATTACTTTCCAAGCTTCGTTTCTATTGATAATACTCTTAGTTTTCACTTTCATGAAAATATTATCGGCCCTTGGTTATTCCAAAGTCTATAAGCTTTGTATAATATTGTTGAATTTTAGTCAATGCTTTATTAGTTATTACTTTCCAAGCTTCGTTTCTATTGATAATACTCTTAGTTTTCACTTTTATGAAAATATTATCGGCCCTTGGTTATTCCAGAGTCTAGTTTGTCACGGTCAGAATTATTTTCGACCATTATAGAAGAAGGATTCTATAAAATAAGGAATATTTTATTTTGGGTTAAACATAATAACAGCTGCGCTGAGCCTCGCCCATTCTGCACTTTGCGTCTCAAACTCAACTGCGTTGTAACACTTAGTATAAAATAATAAAGACTTATTATCATTATTATTATTATTATTCGCCAGATGCATGCTCCGTTTGGATAATAGACCGTCTCTCACCCAAATTTTTCTCTTACTTCCACGTTTCCAGAAACATTCAACGTGGTGATTTAAAACCAAAAACTCAAACGCACAACGTCCCTCCAATGTCTACACCGATCTACGACACAGCCTATCGATTCGCAAAATCAATTTCTTCCCCTCCCTTAAGCAATTCTCGAAACACCGCGTTCCCATAAGCGTGGCCCAAGCGTGACGGCGCGCGTAACGACGTCTGACGTTTAACAGTCTAATTCCACTGATTCCGCCGCGACGCGATATTCCACGCGACAGTCCTCCTTTTTTTTGCGCGAAACAACGAAGGAACCGAGGAAACGATCCTGGGAGCGGCGCTCGAGTGATCCGTCCTTCAACCTTCGGAGCTCCCCTCGCGCATCCTCGCGGTGGGAGTTCCAATTCGGTAGCCGAGTATCTGTCCGTGCGGCTACCGTATAGAGTTCGGTCGAAAATTAAAAACGGCCCGCTCCGCCGCGCCCGAACACGTACGAGGGTCGATTTCGTACACACGCGCGGCTTCGACAATTCCATCGGAGGAGTATGGGATGCTGGACGGCTTGCACCGGGATTCTGGTTTTCAGGTTTCGGTCACGCGATGCCTTTTTTCTCTGTTCCCGGTACCCGGTTATCTGCTGCCCCAGGCAGTCCGCTTCCACCTCTCCCCCCCCCCCGCCAAGTCCATTTTTACTCTCTTTTAGCCCCGTGTCCCTTCTGCGCGCCTCCTCGACGCTCCCGAATCCGTCCTCGACTCGCCGGAGACTTAACCCTTTCGATGTAAAGGGGATGGAAAACAATGCTCGTCGCGACGTTCGGAGTCCCCAGATTTTCGGATCAGAAACGTCTCCAAAATTAAGAATTTAGTTGGGGAAAGACTAGAAGCTCGGAAAGAAATTCATTCATAAATATCAGAAGCGTTATTATTTAGTAGGATTTATCGGTTTTTAAAAAACGCTTTAATGGATTTGTAAAATTCGAAGACCGGGTTTTAAATTAGAATAACTGGTTTTAGATAATGGAATTAATTAATTGTTTAATTAAAAACGTTAACATTTTTATTTGAAATAGCCTCGGGCACAAGCATATTTTAGCAACAGTTTACCGTAAAACTAATCTTCATGAGTTCATATTTGCCGAAAGAAATACTATCTACATGAAATGAAGATTTATAATTCCTATTTTCTACGGATTTTAATTATTTTAGGTTTTTTATTGGGATTTGTATGCGGTATATTTTATTTTCTTCTATATTTGTAGTTCCATAAATATTAAATGGACTGGAAATTTTGGAATAATTATAAACATTTCTCACTGTTTCAATTTTTGTTTGTAAAAATTCGGTTTTTGTATAAACTCTATTATTTAAGATTTGTAGGTAGCAGTGTGTCTAAATGCGACAAACTTTTAGATTTTTGGTTTTTATTACAGTAGAGGTGAATCTACTTAATAAGCGATTAAACGTACAGAATTAATGCGACAGTTAACCGAGGAGACGAGGTGAACTTAGCAATTCTTCTAATGCGCGTGCGCTGACAGGATAATAATTCGATTCGAGATTCAACGAGCTACTTATCGTTAATCCGGAGAGATTGCTAGAAGGCGTTTAGCAGCTAGAGACACTCCACAAATTTCGTAGCCACCGAGTCCGTTTCTTGGCCCCTCCTAGAAGATATCACTACGTTCCTAGGTTCGCCTACAACTACTTTGCTCCTCGATGTATGTCACTTAAATGAATCGTCGGAATTGCGGCACGTTTTACGCCGCGACTGATAGGTTCCAAGAAGTGGGAAATCGAAACCGAGTTATACGACCGGATGGAAAGCTACGACTCCGAGGTTGCTATTTGCCGATTCCCCGAACAGTGTGCGAAATAGGAGAATTCTGCTGCGGTGCTGCCGTTGCGGTTGCGATGATTACGATTACCACGATGATGATTGAGCTTTGGGAATCGGGGTACGATTGTGAGAGACTGGCGGAGTTAGCGTGGAGAAGTCGAATTGAATTTGGATATGGTCGGCGTTCTCCTTGCACGTTTAATTGTAAGTAATTAGGTTACTGTGCAGATGAAGAAACTGGCTACTAGGTGCTTGGAGAAATCGAGCTGAAAAGCGAGCTGGATGGACTCCGCGAAATAAAGAAGATGATTCAGAACATTCATATTGTTGTTTGGGGTCTAACTCTTCTTTTATATGTAATTTCATTTAGTTTTAAGTATGTTTAGTATTAGTGTACGTAGTATTAAGTAACATTTTGTTTATATTATGGTTAGGCTTACTAACAGTTTTAAAAAAACTGCGGCCTCGTCTTTACTCTTAATAGGGTAAACCAACCATTAATTGACCGCATACCAGTGAATGACCATTAGGCAAAGAAATGTAAATTATAAATTTAAAAATTACTATTTGTTTATAAATAGAGTGTAGTTGCACTTTTAATATCCCATATTTTTAGTTTTGCGTATTAAACAAACATTAATAAGTACAATTCTTAATAAAAGTATGCGGTCATTTACTGGGCTTCTCATTCAACAATTCGGTCATTTACTGGTTTGTTTACCCTAGTTGCACTTTTAATTTTCCCATATTTTTAGTTTTGCGTATTAAACAAACATTAATAAGTATAATTCTTAATAAAAGTATGAGGTCATTTACTGGGCTTCTCATTCAACAATTCGGTCATTTACTGGTTTGTTTACCCTAGTTGCACTTTTAATTTTCCCATATTGTTAGTTTTGCGTATTAAACAAACATTAATAACAATTAATGTACAATTCTTAATAAAAGTATGCGGTCATTTACTGGGCCTCTCATTGAACAATTCGGTCATTTACTGGTTTGTTTACCCTATGTATCACATAATTTTTATTTCTGTACGTTTAAAGGGTAATAGAGTTGTAAGAATAATATTCCCCTACAAAATGAAAGCTTACACCCCTAACTAAAATTCTTGATAATTATCTCAGTTATTCGATAACACTAAAGTTACTTTTTAACCGACTTCAAAACGGAGGAGGTTATAGATTCGATATGTATGTTTTTTTTTATGTTTGTTCCCTCGTAACTCTTCAGCATAAGGGTCGATTTCGATGATCTTTTTATTCCCCTCTGGTCTCATCCTACACTGAATCAAGATTGACCCAACATTTTGCCAGTTCTGGTTAATAATAAAGGCCATTGTCATCTAATTATTATTGTTTCATGTACGTGTCAATATATATAAAACTAAAAAGTTGAAAATAAAATTTAAAAAAAATTCAAACCGACTTCAAAAATATAAAGTTGCACTAAAAAGTAAAAAATAATTTTTCCCTTATTTCCAACGCTAAAAGTCAGCCATCCGAAGGTTGAAGAAACACCTCAAGATCAAAATGTGATACGTAAGAAGCTGTTGCAATATCAATTCATAAATCTTTTTCAATTTTCCCTTCAACGCGAGCCTCGTTGTACAACCGTAAATTAGTAGCATTATGCACATGATAAAGTAAAATTACTACGACCTACTTCAGAAAGTTACACTCCCAGCTTTGTCCAGCCACGATTTGGCGTGAAATTGAACGTCAGGCATCCGCTACAGAAGTTTTATCGCGATTGGCTACGCTTTCGTAAATGCTCCCATTGTTTTACAATTATTCCACGTATCACGCTTATCTCTTAGCCCACAAGCGTGATCTAAAATTACGATCGCGTGTAACAAGGTGGATCCGAGGTACACGACGTCCGTACAAGCGTAGAAGATACGTCAAACGTAGCGAGCTCGAGGAATCACAGAGAGGAAACTGGTCGCGCGACATTTGTAAACTTGTATTTCAATGTACTTAAACGGCTTTTTTCCCTCTCTTATCGGGAGTAAATTACACTGCTACTCAGCCTGCCGCAGTTATGCGATTTTTTTTTCGCTCAGCGTATCTTCGCAAAGTTGTAGTTCAATAATCATTTACTCCATCGGTTGAGCTGAATTAAGACCGTTAACTTCGGCTTCAAATTAAAAGGAGCCACATAGCCGCGGACTCATCGAATGGGACTTACACACGCCGCCGTCTAACGATAAGTATTTGAAACCCAAGCAGTGTAAAACCTGTTCCGTCGAAACCAACTGATTACATACACAGTTACCCGATTATCTCGAAAAAACTCGAGTTCGTTTTTCCGGCCGATCGGATTCTCCTCGAGGCAGTGGGCACAACTTGAACACATTGAATATTTTCTTCGTGTAATTCGAAGTATTCGGACGAGCTAAGTAATCTACTCGAGGTCCTCGAGTACTTACACGACTCAGATTATTTAAGTAGACGCAGAAATTTGCCACACATTCGCGTGCAAGTAAATTATAATAATAATAATAATAATAAATTCTCAGGTTTATGCAAGGTCTCGGCGTTACGGTCCTAAAAAAAAGTCACATTTGGGCGAAACATGGAGGGAACGTGGACGAGGAGAAGTTAGGTTGGTGCTAAAATGTTGGAGTTATCTGGAACGCCTAACATAATTGTTCGAGACAAATTTTTATGCCCCCGCAGGTGGCAAGGATTTTATCCTGCCATCGAACTCGGTTCGGCGTTTCACTCGCGAGAGGCAAATTGTTGCAGGTTTTATGGCCAAGGGTTGGCCAACGGCGAAACCACAGTCTCACCTGACGCGGCACCGAACTGCCTCTTCGAAACCTCGCGAGCAATCGCTCTTATTTTGTCTGACGTGCACAGCTAATTGAAAACTATATTCTAATACCTGTCAACAGATATCTGGGAAAAGATGGGAGGAGATTTAGGACACCTTTGCAAATATGGAAATATAGAAGTATGTTGATGGAAGGAAACAAACCATTAATTAATTCTAACTTTCATTGAGTTTATTTTTCTATCCACGTTGACTATGGTGAATATTACAGACTCGTTAAAATTAAGTCCCGAATCTCTTTTCCTTTAACGCCTTTTGTATTAAAGTGTGAGAGATGGCGTAGTTGCATCCTATCTGTTTGACGATCACCTGAGATTCAGCAACATTCTATCGACTATATTCACCTCCGACTATTCTACGATTACTTCTATTTATAAACCCACATCCCGATGCTCGCAACTCGCAGAAACATGGCGTTAACAACAGCTGCGGGGAAGGAATTACACGAAATTAGAATTTACGAGAAAATATTGTGGAGGTAATTGCATCGGGCTGGAAGGTAATGAAATCTGAGATTAATATCCTTCGCTTTAACGGCCAAATGAGTAACTTCGCCTTTTTTTTTCATACACTTTGCAATGGGATGCAACCGAGGCGACAAACTTTGGGGAATCATTCTGGAATCTGAATGCAATTAATTGTCAACTTTTCTTGAGAATGTATAAACACTAAATGAATTCGGTTCGGGGTGAAATGACTCTCGCTGAATAAAGTATCTACACATTAAATGATTACACTCCAATTTGCAATATTTTAAACGCTGGGAGAGATACACTAAAAATAAATCGGGGTATCTACTAATTTCGTGCCTAAGAATATGATTGGTGTAAAGCACTTTATGAATTAATGCGTAACATTTGGTAAAAAATAGAAGCAACGAAACAAAATTGTCTAATTTATCAAAACTTTACCACTCTCATTCTGAGAAGCTCAAATGAGCTACGCACCTTCTTACATCCTCGTCTATTTATATGCTTCAGGCATGCAGCCTCAAGTTGGAAATTGATCGGTGAAGGTGATCGATTTGAGGAGCTACAGTCAAAGTCGACGAGCATCGAATAAATTCGAATAAATTGTGTCTTAACTGGACACACGAGCCGCGTGGCCCTCTTTCTACACGTTCTTCCAAAAGACCGCCACTTAAACAGCGTCGCCCGGAGGGTCGAGGGGTTTTCGGCTTACAATTAGAGAAACCATCCTGTCAAATCGACAAGATTGTTTCTCTGAACGTAAATTACCCCGTGCAGCCAGCGAGCGGGGGTTCGCTGGTTCCGTGTAATCCCCGTCGAAATTTTATAGAACAACTTTTACGATAATTGGCAGCGAACGTTCTAGGCGCCTCAAGTTTCCCCCGACCGTGAGACTAATTCGAAATTAAGGGCTGAAACGTGGCGAGCGAGGCGAAGCGTCGCGTTCGAGGGGCACAGTTTCGGCGACGGCTCATTCCTTTGTAACTGTTACGCGAAAAACGAGTAACCGCTCATCGAGTTAATACGCTGCTGGGTGTAATTGGTGGCTCACGTTTCGGCGTGTGAGCCTGGAGGATGAAATAAATATCGGTGACGTAAGATATTCTGTCGTTAAGGATACGGTTGTCGAATGTTTGAGTTACCGGTACGGTTTAGTAAAGAATATGGATTGCGAGAAAATTTGGGGGTAATAAAATGGATGTGTTGGGGTAGGAAGGGGTTGTTTGGCAACCTGCATGGAGGTTCAGTTTATGGGGAAGGATAAACCCTCATTTCTTGGAGACACATTCGTGAAACACAGATTGAGTAGTTGAAATGGTAAACGATGCAAGTGTCAAAGAAACAACCAATTATTTTTTGGTGGAGGGGGGTGTAAATTGCATGCCGAATACGGTGGCAAACGCTGTAAGTGTTAGAATAATTCATTTCAGCCTTTGGGGGTTTTGTAATATCTACAAAGCTGAGACTAACGTCACTGTGGGTGAAAATGAAATACTGAAAATTTTCACTTCTGACACTTAACGTTAATTTATATTTCAACTCCTCAATTGTAGACATGCAATACAAATTTCCTTCAATTTCCTTCAAATTTTTCAACAATTTCCTTCGCATTACAGCCTACTTCGTTAATCGATCTGAAGTAACTATATATTGATTCTGAGATAATGGGAAATACATTTGTGGGGATTTGTATTGTATTTATTCTGAGGAAAACGATGTCCTCAATTCCTTTGAATATTAATTCCAATCATCATTTCCTAACCGAATTTTATTACACTTTATTTCCACTATTAAATCAACCGAAGAAATCTCCTCTTCCAAACGACACTTCCAACAATCGAACACTTAACTAACCTTACTACTTCCCGCGAGTCTTTTCTGACCCACTCGAGTCTTAATTCCTTTAAGGACTCTTCAAATTGCAAGTGATGAAAATATAAGTTCCTCGTGACTACTTAATAAATGTGTTTCTATTTCTGACATTATAAAAAATGTTGCAGTTGCAATAAAGGCCCACAAATGGAGGCTTCACTCGCGTTAGAATACCGTATCAAAGACATTAGAATAGAAAAAATTCTCGAAAGCCCGTCCCAGTGTCTGTTTCACAAAAAAAATCGTGACAAATTCGGCAACATCGACGTTAATTGTGCGATCACGTGATTCCGTCACATCTAACGTTACGATGGCACTTCCAGGCTGCGAAAGGATTAACAGCGATGCCAGGGCTTCGTTGCCACGTTCCGAGTAAAAAATCAGCTCGATATTCGCGATCGCGTTGTTCCGCCGTGGCTGGAAGCACGCCCCGGCGCGAAACAATCGGCGAAATTTAACGTCCCCTCGTATTTGCACGCATGTTTCGCACACCGGGGCAAAGTAACGCCAGGTTCCATTACGCGCACGAAAAAGTGGCGAATCGAACCGGAGGGAACGCTAATTACGTATTTTCTCTGTACCAATGTATCAACGCTCGTATCCACCTTCTTTTCTTCGCGTGCAATTATCAGCGGGCGTAATAACCCTTTGCGCGCCCGGCGACGTTCTTATTATTCTCTCTCCTGCAGCCATTAACGAATCGACTCTGTCAAAGGGGGACAGCTTAACGCGAGAGATATTCCACAGACGTGATGAATAAATACGGATTCTCCTCGATGTACCGTTATTTCGACCTAAAATTGGCCAAATTTGCATATTCACGCAGTGGCACGAATGGTTCAACTGGGACTACGAAAATGAACGGCGATTTTCGTCTTAATTATATGCCACCATCGAGATAATCGTTAGTGAGGAGGGTTAATGGAAAGAAACATTTGATGTAAAAATAAGGTCGAATTATTATGACACAATTATTCGTATCTGCTTAAGTGTTATCCACGTAGATATTTCATTCTCCACCGCGAATCTACTTAACTGACAATTAGTAGGTATACCTAATTACTTAGTTTTTAGAACTTAAGGGGGGACCTAGGAATTGTCGAAAAATCGATTCTTCAATTTTTATATTTTCTTGAAGTGATATAATTTCGGATATTATCTAACAAAAATCGAATTTTCAATTTTGAAAAAAAGAACTCACAAACCTTTCGATACTTTCTACCGTAAAAAATACTGAAATATCCGTAAGATGTACTCTCTCCAATAGACTAATGTTTAATAATAGATGTTCCTCAGTTTGCCTAGAAAAAATTGCCAAAGAAGTATATTACTCCCCCCTTAAGAAATAATAAAACTGTAAAACCTTCTGTACACGTAAGTACATATATAATACAAATATACAATGAGAAAAGTAATATAGTATTTCTTTCGAAAGTCGTTACACTTTATCACCTAATACTGTATAACTTATTCACAGGCACTCGTCATCCCCAACAGTGCCAATCTAACCTCCCCCAAAAACCTCGTCCATTCACCCCCAGCGTAACCTTCCCCCGCTAGAGGCCGAAGAAATTACTAAACATCCCTGAATCTACCAGTTCTCGTGTTTTCGAGTGTCCACCATAGGGAACACAACAGTTCACCGACATGATGGATCCTCTGCGAAGCGTCCATGAAGCCCTGGCAGCGTCCGCCGCGCACGATCATCAGCCAAACGCGCTGTCGTCGAATTAACTAAACATGTCTCGTTAGCGGGAACGCTCGTTAGATAAAAGGCAACGGCTCGTTGCTCGTGGGACTGGTTCCGAGCCGCGGCTTTTTCAGGGAAGCCCGCCAACCGCCGGTCGGCTATCTGCGCGAAAAAGGGAGAAAAACGAAGGGGGAGGGTTATCGAGCGAACGGAGGAACGTGAAGACTTCAACTTGTCTGCACGCCATTAAAATGTCACAGTGGCGACCGCGCGCATGTACACACACGTACACGCGTC
Source organism: Andrena bicolor (assembly GCA_960531205.1). NCBI lineage: Eukaryota > Metazoa > Arthropoda > Insecta > Hymenoptera > Andrenidae > Andrena > Andrena bicolor. Next base: position 2,141,511 of record OY482666.1, read on the forward strand.
TTCGGCGACGGATTCGGTTCTGGCTGATCGTGACGACGGCCAGAGTTGAATAATTTCAACGACGATTCCATAATTCACGTCGTCCTCGTCGTCGTCTACACACGCGGCTTAGCCAGCATCGTTGGCAACCGTCGCCTCCCAACGACGTCAAACCGGCAATGCTTAAAATGGGCAGACACTGGCGCAAGGGTTGGTGGAGTCGATGTGCATAGAGAACTGCTCGGTAGATCGTTCGAGTGGTCTGTAGAGAGATATTCTTGGGGGTAAACGCCACCAAATGGGATTTTGGATGATGATTGTGGGCCTTGCAGACCCAAAACACATATCAATCTTGGTATTGGTAGTGGAAAGATGTAGGAAACAATTTGAAAGTCGCTTGAGTGGTCTGTGGAGAGATATTCTTGAGGGTAAACGCCACCAAATGGGATTTTGGATGATGGTTGTGGGCCTTGCAGACCCAAAACACATATCAATCTTGGTATTGGTAGTCGACAGATGTAGGAAACTATTTGAAAGTCGCTTGAGAGGTCTGTGGAGAGATATTCTTGGGGGTAAACGCCACCTAATGGGATTTTGGATGATGGTTGTGGGCCTTGCGGACCCAAAACACATATCAATCTTGGTATGGTAGTCGACAGATGTAGGAAACTATTTGAAAGTCGCTTGAGTGGTCTGTGGAGAGATATTCTTGGGGGAAACGCCACCAAATGGGATTTTGGATGATGATTGTGGGCCTTGCAGACCCAAAACACATATCAATCTTGGTATTGGTAGTCGACAGATGTAGGAAACTATTTGAAAGTCGCTTGAGTGGTCTGTGGAGAGATATTCTTGGGGGAAACGCCACCAAATGGGATTTTGGATGATGATAGTGGGCCTTGCAGACCCAAAACACATATCAATCTTGGTATTGGTAGTCGACAGATGTAGGAAACTATTTGAAAGTCGCTTGAGTGGTCTGTGGAGAGATATTCTTGGGTGTAAACGCCACCAAATGGGATTTTGGATGATGATTGTGGGCCTTGCAGACCCAAAACACATATCAATCTTGGTATTGATAGTCGACAGATGTAGGAAACTATTTGAAAGTCACTTGAGAGGTCTGTGGAGAGATATTCTCGGGGGTAAACGCCACCAAATGGGATTTTGGATGATAACATTGATGACTGTGGGCCTTGCATATTCAAAATGTGTATCCATTTTGGTATTAGGGGAAGGACACATATAATAAACTACTCTGTCAATGATATTGCACTTTGTAAGAGATACAGTGACAATCGCGATACATTAAATGAAAAAGGAAAATAGGGGAAAGATTTCGACGATGGTGAAGACACCAAAAGAGATTTCTGCTAAGAGTACATAAGTTTCTTGACAAAACGGAGAACTGCCTTACATCCAAAGAAGTCGTAGCTTCTTAAGATAGATATTTTCAACGTTTCGCGAAATTACTGATAGAACATCAAGATACAATCTCTATGCAACGTTCAACATTTACCACTTCCATTCTCCAAAGCTTTCACTTACAACTAAAAAATGAAAAGAAAACGAAAGGATTGAGATGTTTAACCAGACATTGCCTTCCACTTGCAACGAAATATGAAATAAAAATAAATCAAAGCACCTATGATGTTTACTCGAGCACAGATTCAAAACTATTATCGAAGACCTCTCTCTCCCCCTTTTCCAAGTATTATCCTAAGGACAGGTACAGACGAGTCCCCTGTGCACCCTTCGAATCACCTGTTTTTTGTTTACTTCTCGACGGTAACCCTAATCGAGCGCTATTGACCATTAACCAAGAACCTACAACTTTAGCAAATTACCCACATCCTCGTACATTTTAATTCGCAAACACCGCACAAACGAGTGCCATTACCTCGGCTAATGATCCTGCAATTAAATACTGTTCCATTCGAGTTCTGCCTATAACACACGATCTCGTGTAAAAATCACCTACCCAGCGATTCAATAAAACAGATGTCCAGGTAGTCTCAGGAGATTACACTATCCTATCCCTTCTGCTGTCGCCGAAGTATAATTCATCGCACTCGCACCAATACAAACCAGCTTCGTACCCTTCTGTTCACGACTCTGACGTGGGAATCGTCCCATGCCATAACCATTAAAAAGTCCGTTCTCCTTCCCAGTCTACAATAATTATCGAACACCGTGGAGAAGCCACGATACCTCGCTAAACATTTCTCTTCTGCGTCAAGGTATGAGTCACGTAACTAGAGAACGGCAATGTGATTGTGACAATCAGAAAACGCGGTTGATGAGCAGGTATCAAGGTCCAAGAGGGGAGTCGTGTTCTGCGGGACAGAAAATGACATTCCTCGCGTTTACCCGATTTGAGATAATGCCCACAATCTCGGCTCTATCGTAACGTCGAGATATAAGGACTCGCTTCGTAAACAGGTAGCAATAATATGCCACGAATTAATGTCAGGGTTTAAAAAGATATTTTATTTCAAGTTGAAAATTGAATGAGCGTTGTTTCGGCGAGAGTTTATTTCAGAAATTTTATTGCTGGTTGAGAATGAAATCTGTTGGGGATAAATTTCTTGCATATTCGAAAATATCATAGGTATTATCTGCTTTACATTGCAGATACTATTGTCCAAAAGTTTCGTAATTATCTAATGTAATATACGAATCGTAAAGTTTCATTTTACAACAGAATACTTATGAAATGAAATTGAACTGTGGGTGTTAAATTATATGAAAATTTTGTTCTCTACTAATGCCTGAAAAAGTTCCAGTGCAGAGGGTTAAATTTGATTGTAGATGTGAAGATTGTTTGAATATCGTTGCAATTTCCGTCCATTTCTCGTTCTCTTTGTAAAATGATTTAAGTGTCAAAAATTTGCATGCTAAATTGTTTACGTTGCGAGCTACTGCCACTTCTCGTGGGTTGCCTTTTAAACGTTTTAAAATACCGAGCCTGTTTCCTTCGAGCACAGCTTTGCCACTGACAGATTAACTGACACGAGCTGATAATACGCGTAACGTACCGTGATCTCGATGGGGAAAATGAAATTTACCTCGTTTCGGAGACGACTGCTCGCTAATTAAGGATTGAGACAAATGCCAAAAGGTTGATAACAAATGTTATTCCCCCGTGACACGTAATTATCTTCTTTTCGAGGAAAAATGCTTCATTATATTTGGACATAGGACGTTAAGTAGTACTCGCTCATTGTTGCTTGGAAGTTTTACAATCGTCTTCACTTTAGCGACCAGTCCTTGAAACACAAAGTTAATCTTTGAAAGGCTAATAAGAAAAACATTGATAATGAAATCTATGGAGAAATCTATACGATTCTAGTGTAAACTAGACTAAATAAGCTGATTTTGCTGCTCCGTACATTCTATACGCAAAATAAATATCTTTTTTTCAAAATTGAGTTGCAGACTATTTTTTGTCTGAAAATATTATATCTGAACAACAACTCTGTAGATTTTTAGCTTCTAATATTGAAATTCGTAAAAGTTGTAATTTTTTTAAGATTTCCTTCGTTTTTTCTCGACATATGTTAATCTAGAATTTTTTTACAAAAACTGTGATTAAATTTCAACGAAAATACAATTGGAATACATTCTAGAGACTTCGAAATTGACTCATGATTTTTTTCAAAACCATTGGATTCTTCAGATGAGAATGGCAGTGGTTGAAAAATTGCTCAGGGTGTGAGCCACCCAGGTGTGTCAAAGTTAATAAATAAAGGAGGTGTGTCAACGAAGAGTTAAGAATATGTAAAGGGGAATTAAAGTTATTTTCAGATGGCTACCTTTACTGGTCTTCCTTCGTTAATAGATCAGCCTGAATTAACACGTTTGGTGCCAAGTGATAAATGTTTCTAATATACCGATTTCTCCTAACAAACCAATATTACGCGATATCGATAATTTCGCGTTTTACATCCATGAAACAAAGTTCACTGTTTAAGAACATCAAATTTATCTCCCTGTTACATTTTCTGTCAATTCGAATTGAACATTTCGTATCGTGATTTATGACGAACCATTTTCAAAATAAACGATGGTAGCAAACACAGGTAGGCATCAAGTTTCGCCTGACGGATAGAAAGGTCCATTTCGGCCCACCCCAAATATCAAACTACATGTGTTACCTTATTATATAGTAGATAGTATCGGTTCGTGAAAAAGAAAGAGGGTTTTAAACGATACCAAGGCTTATCTCAATGTGTATAAATATGTCCAACTACCTGTTTTCATCACTCAATTCAAGTACCCGACACCGAAATAATTGGTATCCTAATTTCATCCAGGGTACGAAGAATGTACCTTATTTCAACTGTAGAGTTCCGTAGGACTCATTGAAGGAAGTTTTCCCCCATCAATCTTTCCCTCAACATCTACACACCCTACATGTCACACAGCGTCGAACGCTTCAGGACCTATCGCAGCAACCACTATCGTAACCACCCACCAATATTTCCGCCATATTCACACATTTCCTATTCCAACAAATACAGTAGAACTCCATTTATCCGAAGAAATGTTGTCCCAGCACCTGGTCCACCAAACATGTGACTGAGTTCTTATCATCCAAGCCCGGGCACCGCGACGTTCCACATATAGAAGCTCGTATCGTTCCATGAAATACATTTAAATGTCTCCCTGTACCCGATCAGTGGAACAAAAGGCAGCGAACTCGAACGTATGATAGAGTCCGAGATAAATGGAGTGCCACTGTGCGCCGCTGAATAGGAACCGTACGAAACGGGCCGCAGTGGGATCGCTTACCTGCCAGCCTATCCTTCAAATGCGGGTGTCCCTGAAGCGGATGCGCGGCTAGGTTCGCCAGGAGGCTCGCCCTGTGGAGACCAGCCGCCGCTGCCTGCTGCTGGCTGTGTTGAAGTGCCTGCAGGCTCCAGGGTGGTATCAACGCTTGTGCCGGCAGCACACCGGTCGCGGTGCCGTTGGCACCGGGCGGTCGGTGCGCCGGAACTCTTATTACACCGCCGCCGGTGTAAATCAGACCCGAGCCGGTCGGGAAAAGTCTGAACGGCGCCAACAGGTCAGCAGCCGTCGAGCAGTGGACCGACGACAAGGAGTTGGCCTGCGTCTCCGGCGTGCTCCCGGTGTCGTCGTCGTCCTTCTCCGACAGCTTCTCCTCCATCTCGTGACCCCACGACCGTCTGCCATCGTCCAGGGTCATAGACGAGCCACCGTTATTGTTTCCCTCCTCCCAGGACCACTTCCTCTCCTTGTCGCTGTCCAGATCCTCCGAAGAGGGGCTCTTCGGGTTCTGCGGGCGATTCTCGCCCAACAGGCGACTTATGCTGAAAGGGTGGCTCCGCGGCGACTCGTTCTGCAGCGTTCTGGAGCTGGTCTGATTAGGCGGCGGGGAGTTCGAGCACTCCGAGTGCTCCTGCGGCAGGCGACGGTTGTCGTGCGCGTAGTTACGCGGGCTGCAGCTACCGGAGTCCGAGTCGTCCACGTTGATCTCCTCCGTCGCGTCCACGTCGCTGTCGCCGTGAACCGACATGATCTCCCTTCGGCTTGCTGTCTCCGATCGATCCTGACCCTCCAGAGTCGACTCGCGGCTATACAACGCGCTCCTTTACCGATCGGCACCTGGCAGATTCATTCCGCGCCTCTGTCACTCCGCGACGGTCATTGCTAATTCGAAGCTTCTCCGCTGGAACCTGGTCCTGAACTCGGCACGTCTGCGATGACGATTCTCGAGGCTCGAAGTCTCGAGGAAGCCTCGAAGTCGAGAGTCTCAGTGAGAGTTCAGGCGGGATTCGGGCCAAAGCGTATTCCGGGTCGCCGTGACGGCCATGTTGACCCGATGAAAGGGGCACTGATAACGCTCGGCTGTCGTCATCCGCGGACGTCGTTCATGGTACAACAACACAGGGTCACTACCGTGGACCTACGGGGCCTGCTGATGCTCTAGCGTTCACTGGCTGTTCACTGTCCTACCAACAACAACGACGAACGAAACAACGTCGCGCGGCTACTCGGATTCGCTGGAGACCTGCCGCGAGCGGTGGTCTATCGACGCCTCATACTTCCCCCCTGGTTGCTCCCCGGTTCCATCGGGCGCTGCGTACGCTGGGGCACGGAGTCGGAGGACGCGGACGGTGAACACTGGATGACGTTGCGGCCCTCGCGCGGGCCTCCGGGAAGGGTCGTTGGGTTTCCCGCACGGAACTCGAACCGTGGCGAGTCGGGGACGTGGATCCAGGTCGGTCGCGGCGAGAGAGACGGGACGTTGTGAGGGAACCAGAGAGACCAAATGGTTCATCCCTACCACGGCTCTGCGACGACTCGAGACCGCGACCCTGCGTCGTGGCGCCGGGCATCGCCTACCACCACGCCGCCGGCCAATCCCATTCCGCCTGGCCCCGCCCACCGGCACGCTGATTGGGCCCCGTTAAATTGATACCTATTTAACATTTGAGCAGAATGTTGCAGGCGATCGCCTTTTTCTCCTATATTATTTATTGCTCGATCGTCGTGCCTCCTTTTTTCTCTCCTACTCCCGCTCCTCCACGGTTTCTTCCTCCCTCCGCCCATCGCCCCGCGTGCTCCGTCTCCCTCGCCCTCCTCACCCCGCCCCCGGCTCTCGAGAGAGCGGCTCTCTCTTTCCTCCCCGTGCACCTGGATGGCCTCGTCTCGCTGGAGAGACGTGCCGCATCGAGTTGAAGAAGCGGAGGGACTTAATTACGACGAATACCTTTTTGGTCCCCTCCATGTTCTTCTCCCCCTCTCGCCGCCTCTTCGGCCCCCTCCCACCCCTGGCCTCTCCTACCACCCTACCGCCGTCTGTACGTACGTCCTCTCTGCCGTTCCTCCGACTGTCCCTCCCTTCTTCCTCCTCTCGTGATCCTGTACCATTCGAGTTAGGTTGCCGCATATGAAATGGTACTCCTCTCTGGCTCGAATTTGGTGTGACGATAAGGAAACGGTGTCTGAGATGCCGGAGGGTTGCGATCAAGGGAAGTCTTCGCACAGTTCTCTTCGAGTATGGCGCCCCAGATACGTTGGACTCGTGGCTTCGCAAAAATTGCAGAATTCGTAATTCCTGGAGCGAAGTGAATTACTGGGCTTGGAGTTGCTGCAGCAATATTTTATTGTCATGCCTCCTCATCCATCTTACACGTCGCACCTCACGTTGCACTTGTGTCTATGGCGACCTTGTTTGTCCGTGGCTTATTGCCACTTCTTAAACCAAGTTCCCTGCTTTAGGTATATTTCTCTGCCCACATTTACCTATTTCTATGCTCACTCTATTTCACCAGCTACAAGTTCTGAACTAATGCTGACACTGCGCTAATCATTGGCACTCCTGATTAAAAGTCAAATATTAAAAAGTACTTTCTTCAGAATTTCTTATTTTTCTTTCACTGCAACACCGCAAACACTTTATATTTGGCAACACCACAAAGTGGGACAAAAGGCTGAGTTTTAGGCGTTTTCTTATAATTTTGATAAGGGGTGGATAAATATATTTTGTCGCTTTATAACTAACTAATGGATTGAAATACAGATTTACTTAGTGTTGTAGGTATTTAATAGTGAATGAAATAGTCTATTTAAAAACTTTGAATTTCGTTTTTCACTAGGTACAATTGTTTTTCTGTAATACCTGAAATTTTAGGGTGCCAATGATTGTACGTTTATGCCTATCATTGTACGGCGTTTCCCGTCTCGACGTCCAAAATATCGTTGTTCCTGCAAGCAGCGAATTAATTTCAGCGCAAGAGGGCGAATTCGCGAGCCGCGGCAGCGGACGTGTCCTCTTTTAGACTTCTATCAACCCCTAAAGTTAGTGTCGACGAATTATTCAAGCCCAGATAACGTGCAATATTCACAGATAGTAGTTTATATAGGTATTACTCGGCATCTGGCAAACTGAAATAGAATACAAATCTCTTTTGGTCTCCGGGATGAGACAACGCGAACCATCCAGCTTCCTGGCGCCAATTAAACGGGCGATTTGCAAGATGAAACCCGACGAATGTTCGCTGCCACTGTGGATAACCCGATGGAGGGTGCCGTCGAATCGATCCGTCGATCGAGAGTGATTCGCGAGGGTACACTGATCGACAATTTATTTAAGAGCGAGCCCACGGTCAGGCGGCGCAACAATTGCGCGATAAACATTGCGGTGCCGGCGGTAATGGCAACAAAATAATTTGCCGCACACGTAGTGGCGAAACGTGGACTTAAGGCTACGTTCTCGCGTTTTACATTACCACTTCTCCCGCGGGCCACTTTTCTAATGGCCCGAGGTCACGTATTATTACGCAGATCCAGCGCGTACGAAGGATTCAAAGTAGCCTGCACTGCTCTAACTGTAATTACATGCCTATGAGATAATAGTTTCTGGGATATTCATTTTTCGGAATGGCTGCAGCGCATACCAGCGGATAAAATCATCCGCGAAAGTTGCTTAGGTAAATGATTTTCCGTAGTACAGAAATGATAGTCGATCCTTTCGTTCAGTTTAAGTCGACGTATATGAATAAAGATTAAGTTGGTTTTTATTATTATTATTATTAACGGGAAAAACCCTTTAGTTACAAAAGATACAAAGCTTAACCCTTCGTGGTCACACCTTCTTATAATCACAAGTTGGTCACACGGGGTTCACTGTACCCCAGCGCCATTTTTTGAGTTACCATTTTCGTATTTCTGAACCTTTTAACTATTCAGTGATAATTTTACATTCGTAATACTTATACAGTCATGGTCTAATAATCTTTTTCTAGAAATATAAATTTTGAAATGCTAAAATTTGTAGTTGAAAATGAGCGATTTTCCATCGTTGTGGTAAAATACAGATTTTTTAATTTTTTTTTTATTTTCTTTTTTGCGATAAATCCCCTTTGGAAGATGTAAAGGTGCGGCATTTCAAATAAAAAATTGCTCTTGGGGTACAATACACCCCGTGTGACCACGAAGTGTTAAAGCAAAATAAAAATGTAGGCAATACAAGATAAAATTAAAGTAACTTAAAACAAAGTAAGGTATAATAAACTGCTTGGGAGTGGAAAAAATGACTACGCTGTACAGAATTGGTTAATTAGCGATAGAATATACTCAATTTATGACCTCTCTTTTCTGAGACTAAAGCAGAGGTTTAAATCTCTTTACTGAAGAATCAAATTTAGGAAACGAATTATTCATTGTCTAACTTAACGTAGTCGTTCGGATTTACATCGGATTTAAGAATGAATAGATATGTCCATCTATCACAGATTAGTGTATTAAGTGTCACATTTCCGTAGGATTTATGTTGAGTTATAAATAATTATTTTAAAATATAATTTTTGCCAGTGAGCGAGATTTTATGCGGGTATTTGTTGAATACTAATACTAATTTGAATACTATTTGTTGAATAACAAAAGCTTTACCTACTTTTCAACCGTTTTTCTAGAAGCTTTACTTCTTTATCGGTTTTTACTGATTTCAATTTTCTCTTTTTACCAATTCTTTCCATATTGTAACGGTAAATATCTCCTTTAAAAATGTGAAAATTCTATTCCACTACTTCGTCTTACATGCGCTATCAAATACCACTAAGAGCAGAAAATAATAATCATTATTATTTATTTGAACGGAAGAATTCCACTTGAGCAGAATAAATGTTGCAATAAAGCACTTGACTCTAAAAATGTGGGCGTCGAAAATGCCTTCTAACTAAACAGGGTATATCGCTATCCAGATTAAGTTCCTTATCATAACCATAAGTTTAGATTTAAGGGGTTAGGACACAGTAAGGGGCCAAAAAATTCCGGGAATTCGGATGAACTGAATCAAAAACCCCAAAAATGTCATAAACTATAATAGATTTCCTAGGCATTGACGATCCAACATTTCAATTTTAGCGAAAATTGACAAAATGGTCGATGATTTGAAAAATAATGATCAAATTTCGACAGAAGTGTCGGCATCTTTCTGTTTAAATTTTGTACGATAATTAAAAAATTTGAAATGTTGGATCGTCAATGCCTAGGAAATATATTATAGTTTATGACATTTTTTAAGTTTTTCATTCAGTTCATCCGATTTCCCGGAATCCAGCCCACCAGTTGGCCATCCGGAAAAAACGACATTTTAAATGTCAACATTGCACGGCATACAAATGCTATTTTGTAAATATTATAAGCTTTTCTTATAATTCATAATATATTGAACTAAAACACAAAACCTTATATTAATCGGTTGTTTACTTTTCTTATTATCGTCGTCTAAAAATCGGCTGCTTTTTTGGCCCCTTACTGTGTCCTAACCCCAGTCGGAAAAATATAGCACCAATGAAAGGAAAGCTGTTCCTTCACTCTACAAGATCTAAATAATCCCGTATTCCTCGCGGCTGTATCTAAGTAGAACACCGAAACGCTTCAGCAACTCCACTTTGTTCAGTGTTTTATTAATATAGAATTCCCTCATCCCCGATGGCGACTAGGGGAACTAAATACAAACCAGCTTCTCGATTTGCATCGATTCGCCCGTTCGAATCAGAGATTGATAGGATTCTGTAGGCATTCGCGAATTATGCAAGAAAACCAAGGCTCTACTCCCCTCTCTCTCTCTCTCTCTCTCTCCCCACCTGTCTGTACCATCCGCCCGCGTGCTCTTCTGCAAAATCCAACTTCGTTTCGATCCAGAGCGACCATCGTGCTCGTCCTGGCCCGATGTGCCCCGATCGAGGATCAATTTGGACGTCAGGCATCCACGTGTCACTTAGGCGTTTTCACCGACCCCCGAATAATTCATCCCACCCTTTTGGAAACGCTTGCAAACCCCCGCGCGGTAGGATCGCGGGCGAGAAAAACGGGGGTGGTATCGCGCGCAGCGGGGCGGAGACGGAGGGAGAGAAATCAAGGGGTTTGACCGGTCTGTTCCGCCGGGATGAAAGACGCGACGACGTGGAAAACCGGCTGTATATGCCTGCCCGCCCGAAAAGGGTTATTTTTTATTCAGCACACTCCGAGTTTTACCCGGCGAAACGCGGCAGCGATTCGTACGATAATCGGGGGGCGACTGTTCCACGGCGACCCGCGGGGATCAATTACTGGGTCGCGAAGAACGATCGTCCAACGGGAGCTGGATCTAAATGAAAATGAAGAAGGAGGAGCTTTGCGTAACTTTGGAACAAATCCAAGTAATTGTGGAAATGAAAGGGACTCGTAGAAAGTATGCTCCGTAGGAGAAACTTTTATTATTATTATTGAATTAACGGGAGAACCCTTTAGAGTACACAGATATGAACAAAGTAATACAATTGGCATAACTTATAGTAAAATGATATAAAGAAAAATGCAATGAAAGAATGTAAAAACAGAGAATGTACGGAAGAAAAACACAAGGAAAACATAGCAGTCTACAAAACGCGCGAAGAACTTTTTCTAAGTCGTTACCAACATGTATTATTATTAATCGTTTAAGAAACCTGCGTCCTTGGCGTCTCCTCGGATGTTAATTTCAAATTCAATAAGGGAAAAACGATATCTGCAAATTGCAATGTAAGTGATTGTCTCGAGTGTTACGCTTGAATTTCGGAGGCAAGATCTGACATTTCGCCGACTGAATTTCATGCTCGCTTTTCTAAATAAAAGAAGAAAATAGTTAATTGAGAGAAAATCTTTCGGACTCTCCCCGTATTGGTCCCCTGTGCTTCGAACGCCCGTTCCGCCCCGTCGTCGTCTGATTCAGGCTCGCATTACGCAGAGAGAATATTTATCCCGTAACAGAACACTGGCAATGGTAAATAATTGATTAGATCAGGAGGGAGGGTGGCGCGTTAGCGTGCGTATCCGCTGCATCAATGGGAACTTGTTCGCCGCCAGAAGGGTCGAAAACCACCAGCGACTGGCGCATCAATGAGAATGCTTCGTATCACTTGAAATCGATGACCCTGGCACGTTACATTAATAAAGGGCAAACGTCCAATTGAACAGTGGAGAAGAAAAAAAACGTCATCCCATAAAACACTAACTCTGTACGACCAAATTTGGCTCTGGAGTTTCCTGAAATTTCCCTTCGAACTTTCGACCCGAATTACGAAACCGAATAAAATGAATGAAATGAATAAATTCCGCTCTCGAAATACGGCACTGATATTTATATTTTAGGGCAAAGAGAAGGGTAGATAGAAGGAGTATGAATTAAGGGAGAAATTACCCTAGTAGTACAAAATATTGGTTAAATATTTTTTCTGAATATTAAAAAAATATTTTTTTAGCCACACTTTTTAATCTGAAAAATATGTTAATTCCAAATATTATATACACATACTGAAAATGTGAAATAAATGTTTAGAAAATATGAACTAAATATTCGTGGAATATATAAAAGAAATGTTTAGAAAATGTAAAGCAAATATTCTGGAAACGTGAAATTAATATTCAGAATTCCAAAATAATTAATCAGGAAATGTAAAATATACTTTATATTTGAAATATTTTTTTTTTTACAATATAAAATGAATATTTCCAGTATATTTGGAAAAAAATATTTGCTTCTTGATCCAGAATAAATATTGTATGTATATTTAAATATCAAAAAGAGATTGAACCTCTTTTTAATATTGGATCTATATGCATTCAATATTTTGTGCTACTAGGGTAAGTACAAAAAAGAAAATTATACCAGTATCAATAGTAGGATAAGAAGTGTCCTCGTTTGTGTATAAAACACAGAGTAACAAATAAGAGATAAAAAGAAAAGGGAATAAAGAGGAGTTCTGAAAAATTAAAGCATGAGAGAATAAACCCTTTAAAACCAAGTCTATTTCTCAGCGATAACACTGAAGCAAAGATTGCCTAACTATTTCTCACTTCCATTGAACACTCGAAGAAACTATCAACAAAAGAACTATTTAATTTCTTCGAACAGAGAGATCTCCCCGAGTAATGAACCAGCTGGAGCGAATGCTAATCAAACGTGATCGTTGGCTTGTTTTCCAGGCGCGACGCCCAAGTGATTGTTTGCCACGATCGTCGGTGGGCATAATCAAGGAGCGAGCAGCCCCCTTCTGCGCGGGGGGGCGCCCACACCCGGAACGTGATACGAAACAGAGACATCAATTTCGTTACAGCTCAGCCATGTGAGAACCCTGACTGCACGACACCTACGTCCTACGCGAAAATGTTATGATTCCCCGATGTCTGTCCCCGGGGAGCAGGTCGCAGGGGGACGGGGGCCAACCGGGCCGCGGAGTTCCGTGCCCCCCTTCGCGCAAGGTTCATCGAGCGAACAACCACTTGACGAGGGGCGCGTGGCGGTCCCGAACGATTGGCTTGTTGTGAAATTGTACATTGCCGAGGGGGTCGCGACGGGTCCGTCGGGGGGGTTCGCAAGTGTTACACGCTCGTTACTGGGGGGCACTGTCGATGCGCGCCCCGTTGCCACGGGTCTCGGTTACAGGTTGCAAGCCTGGTCGTCGAGGAGAAAAGCTGAGGTTCTTTATTCTAAATAGGTAACTGGCGCAACGAGAACGTTGGCACGGGAATATAAACTGGGTGATTCATTTTTGGGGCAGGGGTGGTTGGGTGCGTGGCAACGCGACAAAATTTTAAAGAGAATTCTTTCGGGGCACGCTGGTTTTGTTGTTAAGTGGAGATTTTGTTCGGGGTGGTTGTAATGTAAGATTGGGGATTGTGTGAGTGGGAAGAGTTTAATTATTGAAGTGATCAAGGGGGATGATGGGTACGCAAAAGTATGGATGGATTTGTAAGGTGTGACTTTAGATTTTGGAATTTGGAAGAAAATAATGGCCAAGTGTGTGAGGAAATAAAGAAGCTTTTAAATTTTAATAGAGTATTGTAGTACAGTAAGGAGGGGGTTGGTGTCGTCGAGTTAGATGGAATAAAACTTGAACTAACTCACTGTCTGAAGAGTAAATATAAAATATTCAATCTCCCAAAATGTTAGAAGTAGAAGGTAACTGGGGGAAAGGTGGGATAGTTGATGACAGTTTTTCTTTTTTATTAAAATAATAATAATGGTTTGTTTTGTTTGTATTTAATTATTTGAGTTGTGATATAAACTGATGTGATCATGTATCCCCGCTGATCAACTATCCCACCTTTCCCCTATATTTAAGTTCTGTAATAAAATTATAGTAACTAGTACCTAGTTTCAAACTTTCCTTGATAAAGGTCTAAACATTGACCGAAACGTTGGAAGATGTTACTTCTTTAATTGCAAATCAGCTTTTATTCTTTTTAATTGACCGAAACTGTGCGCCGAGATCATATTTTAATATTTAAGTTCTGTGTTAACCTCTTTTCGCACACCATTATAATCGTTTAAAGGAATCTGTACTTGGTTTGCACTTTCGTCTCTGTTTCGTGTGATTTGAATTATTTCATCTGTACATTATGGTGTTGTTCTTCCTACTATATATATAGGGCTTAGTCCCGTTAAATTGATAAATAAATAAATAAATAAATTTAAGTAAGTAAAATATGTGTACATAATATGTTACTAATGCTTAAGTAACATTTGGTACTAGGGCTGGGACTATTCGAATAATTTAATATTCGAATACTATTCGAATACTGCTATATTCGAATACTATTCGAATACTGCTATATTCGAATACTATTCGAATACTGCTATATTCGAATACTATTCGAATAGTATGGTGTGAAGTGGGTCAAAATTAGCGTATAAGATTTCACCCTGACAAATGAACCTAAAGAACTTGATTTATAATTCACACCATACTATTCGAATATATCAGTATTCGAATACTATAATATTCGAATAGTATTCGAATACTTGGATATTCGAATATTATTCGAATACTTGGATATTCGAATATTATTTGAATACTTGGATATTCGAATTATATTCGCCAAATAATTGAGCAACTGAAGTATTCGAATATTCGAATACCGAAAAATTCGACAAATAGTCCCAGCCCTATTTGGTAGCAGCAGATACATAACTGCAGTTGCTCCAAGATTTCTCATCTTGGAACAGGCACTTTTGATTTACGAGTGATTATTTTCCGAAACGTATTTTACGAGCTGCTCGCCTGTCTGCAATAACGCTCAGCTGTATAATCGCGATAGGAACCCTTCGAGAAATCGTTCTCTTAGGCAATAAGCAATTTAGCAAAGTACGAAGTAATTCGGTTCAGACAATTTTCGCAATCAACGATCTTTTAATGCTGCCATCCACGCTTTGTGGAAACTAGGGGCACGAAAAGGGCCCGCGAATTTGGAATATTAGTAGCGACGAATTACTGAGCTATAAAATTTCACGAGACCCGAATATAGGTAATTTCGAAAAGAAGAAGTCCTCGCACGAAAGGAATCCTGAAAAAATTTCTTATGAGTCTCTTCTTCTTCTAAAAGAATTTATTTCTATTATGTATTAGTATTAAAATGAAATCTCCTTGTCTCGTGATTACTAACAACGCAAACTAAGAAAAAGAAATTCAAGAAATTTATCTAATTTCTATTGCTACTATTCTCTCTTTCTTATTTTCTTATATGTATTTATATTTTTTCTATTTTTTTGTATTTTCTATCTATTATTATTATCTTATCTATTATTCTTAATGACCACTAATGCAATATAGAATTATTATCATAAGAGGGAGTAATCTAAATTCTAAACTAACCCTCGCCTGGTGAACGCAGAGACCATTTCGACCCTTTCTAAATATTATCCTACATGTATCATTATCATTAATATTCCTTCTTCGAGAAGATAAGTATTTTAAATCGCAACAACATCAGATTCTAGGGTGTACCACCTAACTGATTACCATTTTTAAAGTTTAATTATTTACATTAATTACGTGCATTTATCAAAGCATAATCTAAACTAAAATAATGTGAACTTTTAAAATAATACACACCATTCGACACACTTTCTATTACCATCGACACGATGAATCAGTCAGCGTGTCACTTGAATTCTTGTCACAGGTTGGCACAAAGTTAATTTCACTTCGCGGTCATTGTCGGGGGGGTGGCGGACAGTAAACGATAGAGGCGGTCTTTTGGCACCGGTTTTATATCCTCTAAAAGATTCAGGCGGCAACAGGGGCTGCAGATGCCGCGGTGGAATGGAAAATCGACGTATCTCTGAATTATCCTGCGCAGACTGTACGACAAATGGAAGGAACTTTTCCTTCTCCCCGCGGATTTCCGATCCAGATTTCCGGCCGGCCTGTAGAACTTTAAAGTTCGTGACCGGTCGAGGATCGCCCTGAAGGGGCTCCTATAAGATCCTGCGAGTTTGTGACGGTCGGTGTATACGCTCGTGAAACATTCAAAGAAAAAGTTTTACGCCGAACAGACCGGCGGACTCGTATAAAGAGAGAGCTATTGCCGTGGCCGCTACCAATTGCCTGGGTCACGCTGCGACGACATTATCGAGCTTTCAGCGATTCATTGGAAAGCGGAATGAATTTTCACGTCGTTAGGAAGCGGGGAGCTTTGAATAACGTTATGTTTCGCGAGCGGTGGAAGTGACTTAAGGGGGAACACCACTGTGACGGCCGGAAAAGTAAGCCATCAATCAGAATTTTTTTCAAACATAATTTACAGTTTTCATCGAAATTTTTTATTACCTACCTTTAGTACACTGTCTTAAGAGACTATACAAAAAAAAGAAATAGAAAAACATCCATAAATCTGAATATATTAATTAATCTTCTAGACCCCTCCGCGCGAGTTGGTCGAATCTGTAACTATGGAACAGCAGGTCCGAAATCAAATTTCATTTTTTTTAATAAACTATATGAGTGTAGTTTCCGTTGTACGTAGCGATTTCTTAAACAAATTATTTTTGTAAAAATGGTGCGCTTTAGAAGAAAAGTTTCTAAAATCCGCGAATAAGATGGACAGTTTTTCGACCGTATTTCAAAAAGTTTGTTTTCAATCAAAAAATCCGTACGTACAACGAAAACCACACTCATATAGTTTATAAAAAAAAATGAAATTTCATTTCGGACCTGCTGTTCCATAGTTACAGATTCGACCAGCTCGCGTGGAGAGGTCTAGAAGATTAATTAATATATTCAAATTTATGGATGTTTTTCTATTTCTTTTTTTTGTATAGTCTCTTAAGACTGCGTACTAAAGGTAGGTAATAAAAAGTTTTGAGGAAAACTGTAAATTATGTCTGAAAAAAAATTCATAAAAATGGCTTACCTCTCCGGCCGTCACAGTGGTGTTCCCCCTTAACACGCGGAGAGTGTGTTTAAAAATGTGTGTGGAAAAATTGAATTGATTAATGGATTCTAATGATACGTGTATGAAAGTGTCGAGGATGATACTAATGACTTCCCAACACAGTACATATTCTCCAATATTTACCTCGGTTTTGACAATTCGAATAGCGCAAGGTTGAAAAAATGCCGCTTTAAGGCGCCTCCCTAGTTAGACGCTCTGAAAATCAGCTGAGTTTTGGGAATTTTTTGAAACAGTATCGAGTATTATAATTCCATTGTTTGTGCGTTTATATAAAGAAATGGTGAGAGATCAAAGGTAAAGTTAGATTTTTCTAAGAGAAAAATTCACCTTTTTTCTTTGTAAATAATAAGCGGGGAATCGGAATAAAAGAAGCCTTCGTTGGACGATGTGAAATCCTATTATGATTCTGCATGCAAAATTGGAAGTGAATTGGTTGAACGTAGCGCGAGTTTTCAGGCCCACGGTTTAGTCACCTAAAATCGGGAGACTTTCGGACATGTATTCATAACTTCCAAATAACGATAGTTTTTTAACTGAAACTTTTCTTTTAAGTAGTTCGTAATACTACGTAGAGATAGTAAAAAAACGGGAAATCTGCATGCAGCCGTTGACTTGTAAAAAAATCCACAAATTTTACTCGTTTTCCGAGGGTTTAAACGGGTATACTCCCTTAAGGGGACTAGGCAGTCGAAAAATCGATTTTTTTTTATTGCATTTTCCAAAAGCACTATCCTTTCTGAATAAAATGAGGCTTGGTTTATAGTAAAATTCGCAAAATTATAGATTTTACAGCTGAAAACGTCAAGCTGCAACCTATAGCGTCGCCTTTGCCCAGAAACTTTAAACGCGTTCTTCTCGAATATTTTTTTCTCTTGTTCTTTTCCTGATTGTGAACGAATCGAGGTTCAGATCGACTCGAAAAAATTACAGGATGTGTAAAACATGTGCCATTTCGGACCAAACCTCTGATATGGTCCGTAAAACATCGAGATTTTCATAAAAAAATTAAGAAGTCACCGGATTTTGGTAGCGTACAAACAAGAACGAATTTTTCTCGGAAAAATCGCCGTTTTTCAGCCACCAATTGCATAATTTTTATTTAATTTTTGTTTTTATTGGTCCGAAACTATGAATCCAAAAAACAAGAATCACACCTTTGAAATCGAATTGCGTTACATTTTAAGACCGATATTAAGGGAAAACGACGGAAAAACGTTAAAATGTTTGCACGTCTGCAGCGCCATGTTTGAAGTACACATATATTTCTTACCAATTTTTTTTCAACCTGTATGGTAGTAACAAACATTGGGTAAAAGGATACATCTGGATTTGCTTTCATTTTTTTACAAATAAATAAGTAACAGAGTCCCTTTCTTACTAAAAACGACTGCCTAGTCCCCTTAAAGGATAATTAAAAACTCCTTCCACATCAGGAAGCGCCTGGCAATCCGCGGTGCTCATCGAGAGGCGATAATCATTCTCTCACGAAGGGGCTCCACGAAACGAAAAGCTCCTCCAGCTAGAAAGCGATGACCTCGTGCCTCCCATGAGCGTCCATGCTCAGGCATTGTTCCCGCAACGGTGCGGAGCCAGAGGGGGGCTCTACGGGGGCCTGGCCTGGAAAAGTATACGGGCAGGGTGCAGCATCGGTGCCGCAACACCGCATACAAATATACACGGAGGCCAAGCCAGCCGGGGTGAAACATTTATTTAGTGCCAAGGGATTTTCCAAATGGAGGGAAAAGTGGGGGCAAGAGCGCGGCGAGGGCCACGATAACTTGGTTAGCCGGCAGACTTTCGATCTGTATTCTGTCTACCGAGGAGTTTATCACCGACCGCATCCCCCCTCTACTCTCCCCCGCGCCCCAAACGGCCGTTGTTATCGTCCGCGGGATGCTGTTCCGGGACCGCCGAGATGCCGGCATGCCACCCGTCGATCTCCTTGCGCGATTTATCCGCCAATCAGACGCACGGTCCTCTGGACCACGTCGCGTGCTACGTGCCCTCCATTTGTCAAACGAACCTCTCCTTTGTGCCGGGAATGAACGACGTTTGTAAATTATGAGTTCGGAGTTTGTGGATTAGCTGGGGGAGCTCGGAATTTCGAAAAATTTCGCGCTTCTAGCGGGTCATATAAGCGGGCGGGAGGTGATTCCCTATGCAAAGATAAGTACAGAGTGTGGAGTAAAAGATTTTCGAAAACTAAGCCTCGGATGAAACAATTTTATGCCAAGCTTTGCTGTTACTAACCATGCGCGTATGATTTTTGTGAGGCGCTCTGTTTGAAGCACTGTAACTCCGGATATAACCAGTATTTTTGCATACAATTTTTTTTTTATATTCTCTAAAGATTGACAAATGAAACCACAAAGCTGGAAGTAAATATATTTACTGGTTTTGTTTCAAAAAATTCCCAAAGTTCGCATCATTTTTCGCCCGTCAAGGTTGGCAGACCCCTTAATTGGAGAATAAGTGGGAACGAAGTAGAATATTATATGTAAAAGATAAGTGATAATTAGATTATTAGGGATTTAGAAATTGACGAAAGCTTCCCTGAGAAGTAATCTATCCAGATGATTGCTTCGCGACAGATATTCTCCCAGAAGATAACGATCTGTTGTAATTAAAGTAACACGTTTTTTATAGACAGGAGAATTGTCGAAGGCTTCTTTTGAGAAGAATCCAGCCGAATAATTATCTCGTAATAGAGATGCATGTCGATGAAAATCCCTCATCACGAGGAGATACAAAAGAATTGGCGGAGGAAGAGTCACGCACCTGGAGAATTAAAAACTGATAAGAGTGTGTGAAACCAGTGTGAAGCTGTAGTCACTGGCTATAATAATTATCACATTAGTGCTTTAATTAAAATTCGTTACTGCACGCACAATCCACTGTGATTAGCGTGCAGATAATTAAAAGAAGAATTATCTCAGCCATCTCGGGACGCGAATGAAAGCAGCAAGTGCCTTCTTTCTCGCCCACCAACATCTTCGCGCTATACAAGTTTCAAGTACTCACTTTTTAACTCAACTATTTACTTTCACTCCTAGCGACTTCGCATCGACATTACTTCAACAGAATCACGCCATTCATTTCCAGAGTTAAAATATTCTCACTTTGAAAGAGCAATCCTGTTACTTTAAAAACGGAAAATGAACACTTTCTGAATCTATTTTATATCCCGAATTGTTTTTTACTTCGAAAACAATAGCGCGACAAATGGATATTTAAATTTTAAAATACTGAAGTCGAGGAAGAGATTATTTTCGAGTTCTACGTGCGAAGAGTACCTATTTGTTTCCTTAGAAAGATAGTTGCAACCCCGGAACATTTGGAAATGGGAAGCAGAACGGACCAAATATTTTCAGAATTTTTTATTTTATTATTATTATTAAATGTCTTTATTGCACCATTACAATTAAATTAAATTAAATTACAATGGCGAGTAAGCGAGTACGCAAATTCACATCGCGTTTTAATTCATACCCTCAGGGTTTTTTTGATTGATTAGAGCCAAGTTCAAGCTGAGACGCGCGAAACGCCGTAAGAAGATAAAAGAATGCTTAATCCCCGCCGGTAAGCTGTCCGTGCAACAACGACTTATTCCCCTTCTTCTTAACCATTATACGGTCGTTTATCCGGGCAAGATGATTACGCAGCTCCCGGTCAAATTTAATTCTCCCATTAACCACTTTTAACCTGAAGTTCCTTTTTACCTACGAACATTTACCCGCTTCTTTTCCGCTGACATTACCGCCGCTTCCTCGAGGTTGCTTCTTAATTACATTGGTCTTTAAATTCCCCGTTATTCCATCGATTGTTTCTTAAATATTTTCCACGAATTCAAAAATACAAATTTAAACACACGCGTTAATTACTTTACCATTTTGCAGGTACCATTATCTCAGTCGATTAGTTACGTAGCAATAACGAGGGATGTGGGGGAACAACAGTGGTAAATACTAGTAAATAAATTGTTAACCAGGTTACGACGTACGATACCTGTAAATGGACTGGTGTTCTCCAGATACGATGGAATTAATCCGCTATGGTGGATTTATAACGCTTCGCCCCTTTCTGCGCAGTAATTCCTTCCCCTAAATCACCGGCAAAAAGTCCCATTCGCTTGGCCGTTCCTCAAATTCCATGATAATTAATTAAAATCCCAGTGCGACGGGATAATTTGCTGGATAATAAGCAAAACTGCACTAAATCTTATCACTGTTACAAAGAATACTGAATATCTACAAAAGTCTCCGAGTTTCTTCTTCTTCTTTCTCTACGTCACAGAATATTCACCGAATCATTTGTCTCTTTCTACTCCATTCGCTCGAAGGAAGAGGATCTCGCTTACCTTTGTCGCCTTTTAACGAACCCTCGGCTCGATTTCCCACCCCAAGAAAAGCTTCCAAAATATTCGACTAAACGGAGGGTGGCATTTAAACGGATAACCAATGGAGGGACGTTCCGCGCGGGCGTACAATCAGCAATTGCTGCTGCGGGGAACGGAATATCAGGAAATATGGCGGCGATACGGGAGAAGCGTGCGGGGGTGAAAGAACGAGGCCAAGACTTAATAGAAATACAATAGAGCCCGTTCAGAGGGTGGCTACCCTCCCCAGGCGGCAGTTTGCCTCGGCAAATAAATCAAACTCCAATACGCTAAGTGGTTACGGGTGACGTAAAGCAGACTTCTGCCGAGGCTAGGATACAGCCAGGTCCCGAGATTAAATTCTATTTAATTTCGAGCTCCATGAAATTCGCTCGAGGACGTGCCAGCGTGCTCCTCTTTTATAGGAAATCGGATTAACGAGCGGTTCGGCCGCAGTTGACGGAAATTCCTATTACAACTGCGACACACGCTTCCCACCACTACGGCTCGCTAGCTATTTCGTTCGAAAGTTACACCCGAAAATGGGAAGCATGTGTCGAACACATTTTAACACGATCCAAGCCGCGTGGGTTATCAGTGACGCGATATTTATCGAAAGTGAACTTTCGTTTAAGGGGCTGTTCCGATCTAGCGTCCATAAAAAGGTGATATATGCAGTAGTTTTCCTTTAATTAATTCCTAAATAAGTGATATTTATATTAATTCCTAAATAATTAGTGATATTTATATTAATTCCTAAATAAGTGATATTTATATTAATTTCTAAATAATTAGTGATATTTATATTAATTCCTAAATAATTAGTGATATTTATATTAATTCCTAAATAATTAGTGATATTTATATTAATTCCTAAATAATTAGTGATATTTATATTAATTCCTAAATAAGTGATATTTATATTAATTCCTAAATAATTAGTGATATTTATATTAATTCCTAAATAATTAGTGATATTTATATTAATTCCTAAATAAGTGATATTTATATTAATTCCTAAATAAGTGATATTTATATTAATTCCTAAATAATTAGTGATATTTATATTAATTCCTAAATAATTAGTGATATTTATATTAATTCCTAAATAAGTGATATTTATATTAATTCCTAAATAATTAGTGATATTTATATTAATTCCTAAATAATTAGTGATATTTATATTAATTCCTAAATAAGTGATATTTATATTAATTTCTAAATAATTAGTGATATTTATATTAATTCCTAAATAAGTGATATTTATATTAATTCCTAAATAATTGATATTTAACATCACTTATTTAGGAATTAATTAAAGGAAAACTACTGCATATAAGTTAATGGGACTTTTTGCATTGTATTAAGGACGTGTTAAACTATGGAAATAAATGTTTTGCTTTATAATTAATCGTTAAGTTTTACTTGACGCTACTCAAATGCCTGTAACTTCGGGAATTTTACGAATGTTAAAAAATCCTTTTAAACACATATTCCTAAAAGGTTGAACATTCGAAAAATAATAATAATAAGTCGTCTTTATTCTTTCTTTTTGAGTGTTACAACGCAGTTGAGTTTGAGACGCAATGTACAGAATAGACGAGACTCAGCGTAGCTGTTATTATGCCTAACCCAATCCCTAAAAGAATCGAATTTTACACCGGAACCTCCTCTCAATTGACAAGTGTTTTTTCAATGCGATATGGAAAAGAAACTGGGGGAACGGAACTGTAATTACGGAAAATTGAATTATTTCAGTATTGAAACTTAAATCTCTCAGCAGTTTTTGGAGTACTGTGAACGTGGTAATCGAATTTCCACAGTATTTTCAATTGAATTTAAATTTCATCGGTATGAAATATACAGTGAACAATTTAGTCTCTTGTTTTGTGCGAATCTGGAGGAATGAAGTGGCCACGACTTCGGGGTCTCCTTTTGTTTTCAAGATCGCGAAGTTCGTCAGAAATAGACGCTTTTACCGGCGCCGTTTCTCTTGCTCCCCCGTGCGGCAGAGATTGAAAAATAAAATTATTGCCTTCTTATTTCGATCCATGCTCGTGGGCCACCGATCGTCCAGGGATTCGCGACTGCGGAAGGGACGAGTGCTTTTTAGTGGCGGTAAAAATGGCTACGGTCGATTAAATAATCGATGAACGAAAGTGTGGCGATGAGATTTCGTCTTTAAAGGATCGCCCTCTTTATTGTCAGGGACGGGAGCGATGCATCTTTAATGCTCACAGAGGAACCCATTCTAAATGTACCCAATATCCCCGAAATCAACACTGTTGCACCTTACATGCGCGACTTACCCTTAAATCCTTCCTCGGTGCAACCTGCTTCTTCAACAGAATCATTTAAACTTCCATTTCGCTAGTAAACTTTCGTATTCACCGCCCTTTTTAACCAGAAACATTAAAAACTGAAAATTCACCCCCAAGAATCTACCCCAAAAGCAAGAATAAAGCAGACTAATAATATTCCTCCAACTAATAACCTCCCGCATCCACTATTTTTCTTATCGAAAAACCCTTATCTACTATCCGAGGTGAAAGGTGTTTTAACAGCAATGCAGTACCGCCAAACCAGAAGGAATTCCCCGTTAAAATGCTCGCCTAATGGAATCCCTGTTTACAATTTATCAGGGCCGTTCGACCGGCGGAGAAATCGTTTCCCTTCGGTGGATATTTCACGAGCATTTCGGCCGACCTCTCTTCAAAGCAGTGCCATCGGGGATTTCTAGGTGGCGGCCATGTTTTCATTATACCGCACAATGTCCGGTACTCGATCACCCTGCCTTCCGTTTCCCTCTCTTTCCCTCTCTGTCCGTTTCACCCCCCGAGCCTCCAGCCGCCGGTCGAATAGTTGTTCCACCTTTTGCAAAAGCAGTGATATTTCAACGGGTATGTGCTCGACGTTCAACCTCGCCCCAGTCAGCGAGAAATCTAATTTCATTATTGCGGGTCCCCCGGGTCAGGGACAGTGGCGTAGGATCGCGGGGCGGCCCGGACAATAACAACGACAATGCGACGCTCACTTTCTTCTTCAAACCGTGCTCAACCGAGCATGGTAATTGAGAGGCGAGCTTCTCTCGTTCTCCATTTAACACTCGCAAGCCGGTGGATGGGTCGTTTCGGGCCCAGCGCAGTGATGCCAGAATGAGGACGGGCCCTCTCGAGAATTTCCCCCACCACGCATGCACACTACGCCGGAGCGGCGTGTCCAAGCTCACGACACGCCGCTCCGGCGTAGTGTGCATGCGTGGTGGGGGGAATTCTCGAGAGGGCCCGTCCTCATTCTGGCATCACTGGCCCACGTAACGTCCGGTAACATCGGGTCCAGTGACGGATTTAACAGGGCGGCTGATGAGCAGTTGCCGCCTACGCCATTGCGCACAAGGCCCCGGTAGGGCCCCATAACCAAATACAATTATGATCAGGTATAGGAATCCAAACACTACATTTTTTCATACTACTACACAACAATTACACTTGACCCGTTTTCATTAAACTACCTCTTCATTTTCCTGAAAATATGGGCCCCTGCCCAGAAGGCCCCGAACGGCCCTATGTTCAAAAATTAAAATTGCGACTTTAATTAAACACTGTATTTCTTTTCTGCGCTAATATACTTATCCCGTTTTTAGTAAACTGTCTCTTCATTTCTCTCAAGGAATGGGCCCCTTAGAACGTTTGTCACCTGGGCCTTTTTCCTTAAATCCGCCACTGATCAGGTCGTCCCGAATTTCGTATATCGATACAACTTCGAGGATACCTTTGAGTTTTATGAGAAAATGTAGATACTATTATAGGTATTATATTATCGTGCTGCGGCTTCTTAGTAGATATTCGTATTAAATAGAACACAGCGTATCAAGTCTTGGATTAAGAAAATCCCACCATGACACAAGAGGATTGCGACTAACTTCACCCACGTTTATATATACCTACACTACTTAACTTTACTACTCGACTTCGCCCGAAATTTAGATTCTGATTTTAGGTATAAGAAAGAAAATTTTTTTTTCGTGAAAATAGTCACATTCGTCTGGATAAGTCAGGCATAATGAGCTGAGACACATTTCACGATACCAGAGTTTATCATTCGAAAGCCTTTGTGCGACAAACAAACGCACAAACATGTAGAAGCTTTCTGTTTTATACATTAAGATTTACATTCACATTGCTTTGGGAGTAGACTCTTCGATAAGAAAATTGTATTCGACTATAGTCGAACGCCGCTAAATTCCCGTTCGCTGCGAAGTTCGACTACATTCCACGGATTAGAAAAATACACTGTGACACCCAGCAATGTTCCCCGAAGAGAAATGAAAATTCAAAGATTTTTTATTCACGTAAAATTGACACTCGTCCAGAATCCAAATCCGAGAAAATTTAAATACCTAGCGAAAATGTTAATACCGAAGCGAGTGACGGGAATCTAATCGACGCCGAAATGCCCAGCATGGATCCTCCCTGCCGGCAGAATGAAGGACCGATCGGATGGTCACGCATGATCGTAACATTTCCATTATGGCGACCGCGCCGGGGAATCCTCATCGGGCAGTAAAACTGCCAATTGTCTCAAAAGCTCGGGGCCCGGTCCCGATAATGAGGGATTAAATATTAAGGCGCGTATTCTGGCCGCGCGCTCGCTCAATGTTCCTTTGTTTTACGGCGATACGTGACCAGAATGCAACATGGCGGAGCTAGCATCTAACGCGATTAGGGCCCCTCGGTCCTTCCTTCACCTTCCTTCGCTCCGCCGGCTAGGGGGGGCAAGCTTTAGGCGGTTACACGGCTCCTCAAGATTGGATACGATGCCATCGGGGATGCTGGAGTTCTCGGACGATCCCAGAAATCACAGTCCAACGCCTCCCCGTCATTCATTCAAACGCAACCTACGAACCAACCATTCTAACGCTCCGGAGTACCCAGTATTTCAGAGCCCCGCCGTTTGACCTCGATCTTCACGGCCCTGCGTATGTCCCTCTTAAAATACTCAAGGAATATATGGATTTTACGTCTTGCGAACGGTACTCACGGCTCTAGGAACATTGAAGGAATATTTTATACCCTCGGCCAGCGAGCCTGTGTACCTATGCACGGAATTATGGCAGGTGTTTCAAAGAATAGAAGCAAACGTTGGGGTGAGATAGAGTAACCAAGCGATACAGGACAATGATTCATGAATTAGAGCATGGAAATTTGAGGAGATGATATCGATGCCTACTTAGTTGGCAGGCGAAAAAGAACGTGATTTTCGGGAATTTTTTGTGGAAAATCTGATGCATATTTTTTACAACTATTTGCTGATTTTAAAAGTACATATATTCAGCAACTCGCGGTAATTTTGTTACAGAGAAATATTGAAAGATGAAGGAATAGCGAACACTTTCGCCGCATGGGTTTTTATAAATTCCTGTGCGGTGAGCTCGATTTCTCTGAGCAGAATCTTCTGAAATCAAGCAGTGAAGAAGATTCTGTTAATATAGGAGTTTATCTGGTAATTGCACGAAGGATTTTTTAAAAATTGATTTTGGTAAGAATGTCAATCGTTTAACGCAAAATCACCCTTTTTGGGAGTCTGAATTGTTCGTGTTTTGTTAATTAAAAATAGAGTTTTCGTCGGAAACAAAGTGGCAGGAAAATTCGTGTATTAACAGAATCTCCTTGAGTGTTTGATTTCGTGGAGGTCCTCTGTTTTATGATAAACTCGAGAAGCTTTGTTAAAGAGATTCGATATCGCCAACCATGTAAGAGAAATTTATTATTTATTATTTATTATTTATTACTAAAAAAAAAATGTCTCCACACGTAATTGCTCTCGATCATTCACTCCGTAGAACCGTTCGCCAACGGTACCGCCGACGGCTTAAAAAGCTCTCCGCGGCAGGCAGCGATTTTCGAGCAAAGAACGGAATGATTTTTCCATTAGCGTGAGATCCCCGGCCGCAAGAAAGATCGACGAACGTTCGTCTCGTTTACTCGACGGCCGCAACAGCCGCCGCGCCATGGTTACCAGCGCGTAGAGGTCGCGAGGAGGCGACGAGGAAAGAACAGGAAGGGAACGAAAAGCGTCGAGTGTTTCTCACGTCCGTTTTAGGCGGGGCGCGCAATGCGATTCTCATGAAGAATGCAGAGTCGACAAGGATACCGGCTCATTCGTATTAGGCCAACAACGGGGCCGCGCGGCAACGAGGATTCCTAAATAATTCACGAACGCCTCGTGTCGACATCGATTTTCAGAAGTCGTAAAAGAGAGGAACGCGGCGTAAAACGCTGCAGCGCGTGCGAAATAGCCCGGGACGGGAATTAAGGAAGAAGGAAGCGGCGCGGTTTACGCCCGCGAAAAACTTAACGGGGCACCAACTCGGAGGATGGCAGCCCGTGGTCCACGCATCCGCGCGGCGGAAATCCGGGCGAGGTCCTCCTGGCTCGCAATTCGATTCCTCCCAGCGGTCTCGGCGGCGGGCACGCCTCGGGGCACCGACTATCCCGCCGCTGAAATAGCCAGTCGGATGAAAAAGCGACGAAACCGACCGGACGGGGATTTAAGGGGGGCGCCTACCTAGAGCGGTCGAAACAGTGCGGTTCTTTGGGATTTTTTTCTAGAAAAACCGTTACACTTTTATTAATAACCATTCGTCTATTGTTAAGAGCACATCTGAACGGCGGTTCA
Organism: Andrena bicolor; assembly: GCA_960531205.1. Lineage (NCBI taxonomy): Eukaryota > Metazoa > Arthropoda > Insecta > Hymenoptera > Andrenidae > Andrena > Andrena bicolor. Next base: position 2,169,772 of record OY482666.1, read on the forward strand.
GTATTTTTTGCATTGAAAAATATTAAACGATGTGAGAGTTATAGGCGATAACCGGAATGTCTTTTTTTTCTTTTAGCTTTTTGCGGTGATCATCGTAGCTCGTTGCAGTATCGTCTAAAATGAAAAATACGAACAGTTTTAGATAGAGTATGAATTTATCTAGGCGCTATTGGAGGGATTTCTTTTTTTCTTCTTAGTTTTTTTTTGCACGCCAAGAAAGGAACGACCTTTTTGTTGAAAATGGATGGTTCAACTTTGCAGCGCCGCCATTTTGTCTCAAAATAATTTTTCCAAAATCGGGCCCGACAGCGGCTAGATAATTTCATACTCTATCTAAAACTGTTCGTATTTTTCATTTCACTATGTCAACTTAAGTACAGTTCCCATACGCGATTACGCGCGGCTACGTGTATCAAAAAAATGTTAATTGTCTTGGTTAATAAATAAAATAATGCAACACACCACTGAGACAAGAAAGAAAGAAAAAGAGCAGCGCCAAGTATTTCGAATAAAATATTTATTCGTATTAAAATATTTATTTGTATAAAAATATATCTGGTTAATATTATTTAATACATTTTTTTCGTTGTATAAACAACCATTGTGATAGTGTATATCGTTAGTTTTGTAAAGCCATTAATTCACGGCAATGTTTTTAAATGGGATTCTTTTGTGATGGGATCGTATACTTGGCGCACTCTTTTGTACCTTTTTTTAGAAAAAGGTAATTTTGTTGGGTACGCGATTACGCGCGGCTACGTGTATCAAGACTATCAAGAGGCTAATGGGGGTGCGCCCTAAGATCGCCGTCGACTTACGAATTGACCGTGAACGCGGGGATACACTCGCGTCCATAAGTCACCGGACACTTGTCGAGTGTGCAGTAAAGTGTTGATTAATTATTAGACAAAGGTGCGCTAAAAATAAGAAAATAATTTTCTTCTAAGTTGGTGCCAAAGTAGAGACAAAATTAAATCGGCAGGACGCGGGACGTCCCACTAAATTTTTCCGCGCTCTAATTACCGAGAATTAAGTGTGGGAATGTATCGCAAACGAAACTCGGTCGAGGTGGCGCTGTGATCGGAGGGCCCAAGATGGCGTCTGAGCATGCGCGTGATGACGCCGTGACGTCAAACCAAACAACGCCAAGATGAGCTTGGCTTTGCGCTTGCGTCGATTCGTTTATAGTGTTTATTAAGCCAAACTCATCTTGGCGTTGTTTGGTTTGACGTCACGGCGTCATCACGCGCATGCTCAGACGCCATCTTGGGCACTCCGACCAGAGCGCCACCTCGACCAAGTTTCGGTTGCGATACATTCCCATTGATAAATGTTTAGAAATTGATTTAATTTTGTTTCTATTTTCGCATCGACTTGAAAAAATATATTTTACTCTTTTTAGCGCACCTTTGAAGTGGGTTTTTTTTTTTTTTAAAAAGTTTTATTATTCTTTAATTTTTAGTTACCTTCGTTTGAAGTCAGTTAAAAAATTTATTATGACACCAATTGGGGAATCATTCAAATCGGTCCACGCGTTAGAGAGTTAGGCGCGAACATACATTGAAGCTGGAATTCTAGATAATTCTAGAGTAACTAGATAATTCTAGAGTACCTCGATAATTCTAGAGTACCTAAATAATATTAGAGTATCTAGATAACTCGAAGTATCTAGATAATTATGGACTATCTAGATAATTCTAGAGTAACTAGATAATTCTAGAGTATCTAGATAATTCTAGAGTATCTAGATAATACTGCAGTATCTAGATAATTCGGGAGTATCTAGATAATTAAAGAGTATCTAGATAATAATGAAGCTGAGTGTATTTATATTACATATAGCCGAAAATTGATTTGTAGAGGCACAGTCGGTGTCCAGTGACTTATGGCCGAGAGTGTAGCTACCCGCCAATCCGAGGCTCTCAGCGGGAAGCGATCCCGTCTGATCGTAACTCGGAATAATTAACTTCGTATTATTCCGAATAATTCGCGAAGGGCCGAAGAGCCGCCACAGCGATGAGAAACGGTAATTGTGGTACGGGCAATGAAATATTCACCGTGCAATAAGCGCCGCTGACGTAAAGTTAGCGAAACGAGATTCGAATGAAAAACCAATTGGCAACGTATTCACTTCATTCTTTTTTCGAGGGGCAATGTATTATTCAGGGTCGGTTTCAAATTGACTGGTACACCAGGCGGGGACACTGGTGCACGAAGAAGCGGGATGCTGCGGGAAATGCAGCAGGACGCGGTGGTTTTTCCGCGACCGAGTAGTTAAGCGCTGATGACTCTCGCGAAAATTGATACTGAACGGTGTTAATTGTTAATTCGCTGTAGATTTAGAAGTGTCTGTGGTACCTATATCGCAGGTTGCAGTGAATGTTGCACGAGGTGCTGCACAGATTCTGGTATAGCCAAACGGAGAATGGATACCGAACTATCTATGTAAGAAATTAGAATCTGTTATCTACGTTTCATCAGGTATAAATAACTAAGGGTGGGATCAATTACTTCAACGCTCTTCCACCTCTCATTCGCGAATTAAAATCCTATTCGTCCTTTAAGCCTCACACTCGTTCATTTATCCTGCAACCCTATCTTCCTACCTAAATCCACTTATCCTTTCCGTTCTTTAATAAGTTAAGTTCTTTGTTATTTTTACTTTTGTATAATTGTTTTGTTGTCCCCAGTTTATAGAGGATTTTTTTCTACCCTTGTAAATTATGTGCTCTCTTTTCCATTAGAGTAATACACATGATTAATAATAATAAGAAAAAATAATAATCAAGTTCAATACGTACTCACGAATCCGAGTGAATTTATAAGTATTTGGGTGGTACAAGCTGGTTTCGAACCCCAGAAAGAGTACCTACTGTGTTCGAGAATGTACTCGTGAGTACTTCTGAAAGAATCGAAGCTCGTAAAAGTAGCATTGCAGTGAATAGAAATCTCCTGTTTAAAGTACTCATAAAAGGTTCGAACCTTCTTGGTGATGGTTCGATTATATTTGAAAGTACCTACCGCTAACGTTTCTCAAAGTACTTATAGAGAGTTCGAAGCTATCTCGTCGTGGTTCGATAGAAGAACATATATTTCCCAAGTATCGTTGTGGAAACTAATCGAGTGTACACAATACTCGATCCTGAGTGTACTAACGCTTAAACGTCCCAGTGCCTTCGCTTTTGCATAGTGGGTACCTAATCACTACGTTGCGGACGCGAGCGCCGAGGCAAATTGATTACGACCCAGGATCGCGCAAGCGAGAGAGGCCCAAGATGATGTGTCATTGCGAAAATGATCGCTGCAATGCCGCGGAGGTCCCGGAAAAATGCTCCCCGGATTACTACGCCTTAGCCAATCTGCTTTACAACGATCCGCAACGCCAAGATGCTTGACATACATATCGTAATAAGAATAGCTGCGCTACGTTCTCAGTGTTCTCACACTTCGCCCCACGCAGTGATATAAAAGGAAATAAACTGCTGGGACTTGAAACGTAGGATTGTAAAAAACGGATAACTTTCTCGCAAACATTCAATTCTTTCATCTTCTCAAGCAAAATTGAAATAGTTGAAAACGCGTTGTCATCGAGTTTTTTTTCTCGATCTTTTTAATATCAATTTTTTTTAAATACAGTCGAACCTCGTTAACTCGAATCTCAAGGGAAGGGAAGAAATCTTTGAATTATAGGTTTTGGCTTATCGAGCTTTGTACCACTTTGTACCACTGTTAATTTTTCGACTTGTGAAGCTGTAAAGCAAGACAAATTCAAATTTTAAGACACATTTTATGATCGAAATATTACTCTTTATTACATATTAACAAATTTGTGATTTTACTCTGTGCTACGCTTTTAGGGTAAGAAGTGACGATCTTTTGAACAAAGTGCAGTTGTCTAACTGCATTTTGTTCAAAAGGTCGTCACTTCTAAAAACCTTATTTTTCATGTTTTTCAGAACAAAGGTCAACTACTGATTGATGGTCAACTACTGGCCCTTTACCTTATAGTAAATCAATAGCATTTTTTTCAGAGAAAACATTTTTCTCAATATTCTGAAATATTCCTGATCAGTACCCAATTCCTGATCAGTTTAATATATAAATACCAAATAATAAGTTTATCACGATACAAATTTATTCGAAAAAATTATTAAATAATTATGAGGAATTTTCAAATTTATACGCAAACGTTTGATAGCTCATATTAAAATGTTTTAGGTTGATCAGAAACTGCACCCTTTGCATCTTAAGTGTTCAGGAACTGGGTCCTTGATGTACACCGCCGTAATATTTTTCACCGAAAGTCACCTGTCCAATCTGCCGGCCGCGGTATCGAGCATTTCCTCCGCGAGCACCTTGCGCCCCTCTCCCGCCCCGCGTAACAAGCGCCCCCCTTGCTAATCAACACCCCGAGCGATCCCACGACCAGTGGCGGATTTAAAAAAAAGTCCCAGGTGGCATTCGTTCTGAGGGCCCATTTCTTCGGCGAAATGAAAAGGTAGTTTACTAAAAACGGGCTTAGTGTAATAATACAGAAAAAAAAATATAGTTTGTATAAAATCATAATTTCTTTTTTTAAGGATGAGGCCCTAGTGGGGCCTTCTGAGTAGGGGCCCTTTTTCGGGGAAATGAATAGATAGTTTATTAAAAACGGGCTTAGTGTAATAATACAGAAAAAAAAATATAGTTTGTATAAAATCATAATTTCTTTTTTTAAGGATGAGGCCCTAGTGGGGCCTTCTGAGTAGGGGCCCTTTTCGGGGAAATGAATAGATAGTTTATTAAAAACGGGCTTAGTGTAATAATACAGAAAAAAAATATAGTTTGTATAAAATCATAATTTCTTTTTTTAAGGATGAGGCCCTAGTGGGGCCTTCTGAGTAGGGGCCCTTTTTCGGGGAAATGAATAGATAGTTTACTAAAAACAGGCACAGTGTAATAATACAGAAAAAAAATATAATTTGTATAAAATCATGTTTCTTAAGGAGGGGGCCCTGGGGGGCCTTCCGGGCAGGGGCCCAGGCGGCAACTGCTCATCGGCCAGCCTGTTAAATCCGCCACTGCCCACGACGGTTCCATCGGTGTTGGCGGGCCCCGAATCGCGCGCTCGCCCTTCGAGCGGGTCTTAACAGTGATTTGGGAATTATTCCAGCGAGAGTGCATGCGAACGTCTCGCCGGTTGCAAACAAGGCGCGGGGGGAAGGTGGCTCCGGGCGGGGAGACGAAGGGGAGCGCGAGCGGGGCAAGACCGCGCGTGCAATCGTGTGCATTTACCTGTCGGCGAGCAGGTACGTGCATGCGTTCGCGCGTGCATAAAGATGACGAGGGGGTGAACGAGGGGCGACGGCGGGCAGAGAGGGGTTAACACTTAGGAGGGACGAGGCAGGGGAACACTAAGCTAGAAACTCATTACCGTTGCCCCGCCTCTGCTGTTCGACGAACCGCCGACCAATCGGATACTGGCGTATCGTAATCGCGCCTGCACGGTTTAATCTCGGCATCGCGCCCAACTTGTACACCCCTAGGCACTGACGCTACAGTCCCTCCGCTACGAGTGTCATTACGAGCTTGGTGTGCGGCAGGGGAGAGATACCAGGGTGGAGGAAAAACGGGGAGAAGTAAGTTGCGCCCTAGGTAGGCCGGTGGACTCGTCGGTAAGGCATACCCGGCGGAATCTGCTTTAGACGAGCACGAAACGTTTCAGATATGGGCGAGACTTGTAGGTACTTACACAGTGCTGTTCGTAAGTATTGGGAATAATTCGGCCAAGTTACGCGGGAAGCTACCAACCTTCAGAATAACAGAAAGTTGGTTAACAACGATACGGCTGGCATAATTCTGTGATCTTCATTTTACAATAATTTAGGGTAAAGGACCCCATTACTGACACCTGACCAATTACTCTCACCTTAAGCTATTTTACTTAAAATAACAAATAAATAAACGTTGTAAAGTCATACACAGAAAGAATTATGTAGTTCAACCTATAATCTATGCTATAAATTATATACTATAGTTTATTTATTCGTTATTTTAAGTAAAATAGCTTAAGGTGACAGTAATTAGTTAGGTGTCAGTAATTGGGTCCTTTATCCTACAACTCATAGGGTGACTCTTAGATTATAGAATTATTCAAACTACGAAGCTCCATTTTAGGCTTAAAAAGCAAAAACTACGGGGAGATTAAAATAATATTAATTATACTACTCGCTATTAAGTCACCCGTTAAGAAATATTGTAAAGCGATAACAAGAAATAGAATATACCAAATAGAAATAAAGCTTTTTAAATGATTTTACTTAGTTTCGATCCTCTGTACCCTATGTTCGGTGTTTGTTTGTTTAGTGCATGATTCAAATCTTGGCAACTCAGTTTTCATCCACTTGACGACGATACAATGTTTCATAAAAGAAAATCAAAAATGAAAAGAAAAATCCACAAACACTAAAAACTAGAAATTATATGAATATATATAAAAAAATTAATATTAAACGATTTTACTAAAAACTAAAAAATTATAATAATAGTAATATGTGACTTTCAATAAAATCAATAAAAGAAGACAGAACCTCGAATTGTTTACCACGACGATGGGAATAAGAGCAATATCACTGTTACAAATAATAGTACGTCTATCGGTGATCCAATCTGATCATGAAAAGGCTCGAGTACTGGCGGCTTAATCGACAAATATGTTTTCGATTAGTTCCCTGCCCCGGCTGGCAAAGACCCCCAAACACCGTGCAATTTCGGAGGGTTCTCGGCTGTACTCTGCGCACCGGGATTACACGTCGATCGAACCTAATGACCTGTTGCGGGTTTATTGTATCATTGGTATCGCCCCACCAGTATTCCAGCCAGGGCCTCGTAATTCCGAATTATCCCGTAGAATGATTTTTACGAGTAAACGCATCGCGTATGTCTGCGAGAGATAATAAGCGCAAGCTATACATTAACCCTTTGCGCTACAAGTTCCCTGTACAGCCACCGACGAAGTTTCAATTAACGTTACACGCCAAATTCGTTGATGTTTGCTAAATTCGAGGAATTTCGAATATTATTCTCTAATTCAAAGAAATATAGATAATAAACGTAGCGGGGAGATGGAATAAGTAGCATTCTTCTGATTAGAATATAGCTATTAATACTTTAATAAATAATTATTTATCGGAGATGAAATTTCTGTGTAAAGGAAAAACGTAGTTTTCAATTCACTGCCGAAATTAAAATAAAAGGAAAGAAGTGTGCAATTATGTATAGAGAATATAACACAACTGCTATTTTGTCTGTGCATGAATGTTATAGACTACTTTTCTCGCGCCAGTTTCTATACATATTATGTAGTCCTACCAAAAATTTGAATTTCCACGGAAGATGCTAATAAATTGAATTTTTTCCACCGGTTTCGACTAACAATAAGCGATTTTCACTATCTTCGTAGTGCGATACTAAGCTTGCTGGGCGTGTAATTGCTCGAAAGGAAAACTGCCATCGTGAACGTCTCTAAAATAACGGGTGAATTACTGATTAAAACTTCGATCGGGGATAACAAGTACAAGCTTGTGCCTTTCTGGGGGGAGCGAACGGTAAGGAAGTTGTTTGAAAATTTCCACAACTTTCCCCATTCGCGCAACGATAAAGCACCCTATAAAAGTTTTCGGGAGGCACTTGACTTCCTGGAAGAAAAAACTTGCACGACATTTAAGCCGTGGTTAATAATGCACTTAAATATTCCATCGTAAACCATAAAAGAAATTGGGTTTTTCAACTTCATTTTTTACTGTTCCCCGCGACTTCTACGTTTCTGCGCCGCGAAATAAGCCTGTAATAAAGGGGGTAACCTCGTACCGAATAGAATTGTTCATGAAAGTTTCCGAAAAATTCATGAACACCTGCATATGTATCGCGTGGACAATATAAAAAATGTGTTGAAAGGAAAAAAGAATTTTCCATTCACCTCGCGAAAATGTGTTGAAAGGGAGAAAGAATTTTCCTGTCCAAACTGTTCTAAATATTCCCACGCAGTTTTAAGAATAATGGGGAAAATGAAATAATGGTGAAAGTATTACAAAACTTCACAAGTTATGCTACTACTATTACAGTTTACTAGTCTCATAGATGTTTTCAATTTTAAACAGTCAAAAAATAAATAGAAACTGAAAACGAGAAAGGTTAAAGTTCAGTTTCCAGAATGGTCCTCTCACAAAAGTAAGGCGTTAATTAAATTTAAAGCTTTCGCATTGCATAATATTCGTCAGGCCGGAAATGTGCACACATTCGTTTAATAAAAAAGAAACTCAGACGATTCCCTAAGTTGTGAATCGTTTGAATAATTCACTAGGATCGACAGCTTTAAATTTGTGGCATAATTTACGTTCACAATTGCAACGTATTTTCGTTCTTAAGGAACGTTTTTTTTAAACAATGCCTGCTTTCGTATTCACATATTTATAGTGGCTTCTATTTAGACCTACAGGAAAAGGACATTGTTGCTATTGATGAACCAAGTGTTCTTATTTTTGGGACACTTTTTTCCTCGTTAACTTTTCCGGTTCGACCGACGGATATATCCGAAAAGCGAAGTTCGTTTCAATTATTTGACTTAGTGTTTTCATTTTATCAATATATGTGTATACCTAGTAGAAAAATAACATTTAACCCTTTATGAATAAAAATTGAGTCATTTTTAATAGTTGTGAGTGACAAAAAATTTTCATGGAAATGTGTCGCAATAAATTAGCCCTCGTTATAAGTTTTCTAAGGTTTATCTTTTATAAACATTTGCAACAAAATTCATGACGAAATTCAGCGAACGTAATTGATCCTGGCAGAGCAGTATTGGCATAGGGGACTTATTTTTCAAGCCGTTTTTCTCGAAACACCATTTTCAGACACACGGTGTGCATCATAACTCTCGAACCAATGAATATTTTCACACGAAATTTTTATTGGACGTGTAGAATTCCTTCCTTTACAGAGTGGAGTTCCGGAATCAACATTGGATGTTTGTAAAGCATTTTACAACTGATTACAGACAATCTTTTCCGTAACAATGTGGGGAAAAAATTGATTCCTGTGTAACTTCCACAATTTTTGTTCAAACTCATCGGCAAAGTTCGACTCTGTAGATTTTCGTGTGTAAAGTAGTCCCCCAAAGCATTTTGTTTTCAAATGAATGGCTCACCTGAATCGATGTACAGCAACGATGTTCAAGGATTAATAACATCGACAATTTTATACATTCCGACGATTGTTTTTTTTTTTTTTAGAAATTATTCGCAAAAGTGGTCACAACAAATTGCAAAAAGCACGACTATAAGGATTATTTGCTATGAAAGTAATTTAACGTCAAAGAAGCTAACGATTTTAGGTATCTAATAGTCCACTACCCCCTTAATGTATAAATAATCAAATACTCCAAAAAAAAATTGTCGAGCACTATAAGGGATGAATTTCGGTTCCACAAAAGAACCTGTCCCTGCGAGTGCCTTTAACATCGCGCTACAGGTCGAAGGAAGCGGTACCAGTGTGTCGACTGGCAGCGAAATAAGCGTTGGATAAAACGAGGAATAAATCGGGAAGGAAAGTGTTGCCCGACGCGAGCATCCGAGACAGACTCGAGCTGTTAAAAAGTCACGGAATCGGAGCCGGTCGGGGCCGTTTTCGGGGATCGCCGTGTTTCGGAGCGTGATGAAGCCGAGAGAGCGAAGGAGGGGTGCAGGGCCTCGCGTGGAGGTGGTTGCTGCGCCTTTAGAGGTGGTAGCGCGGTGGACGAAAAAGGAAAAAGTGCGCAGGGGAAGGGGTAGGGGAGAAGAAAAAGGGAAGAGAGAACGAGCGAAACGCGCGGAGGAAAGAACAGAGAGGGAGAGAGGGCAGTGGTACACGCTGAAATTGCCCAGCCATTAACGATACTACGTTATTACGCTCGTCCTTTTTTGCGCCGCAGACTCCACTCGCGCGCGCGCGCGCAAGTCGACGGCCATCTTGGAATATGGGATTGAGAGGCGAAGGGGAGAGAAAAAAAAAAACAGCCAGGGACAAGAATGTTGCTTTCGTGCTGTCGCTGTCCCGTTTCAGACCGCGATGAATCAATTCCATCGACGCCTATCAATCGCCCGAGGAGAGGACTTAATTCCTCCGGCTCGTTCCCACTCGCGACAGAGCGGCCCGCGAGTTACGCGCTCCGAGAAACTTAGGGGCAAACCTTCCCAACCGGAATACTCGGATTTTACCGAAACTTGCACATTTGTTGCAAGAGTATGCAAATTGGAAAAGAAATAGGGTGGATGTACCAGTAAATGAACACGTACCAGTGAATGAACATTTTTTATTAAAATGAGTAAAATAAGTTATTAAAGTAAGCAACTAATTAATTAGAGACTTCTTTTCATTTCTTGCTGAATATCGAAACAATTTTTGCAGCGCGTGGAATCATTCGCGCTGCAAACATAATTTTATAATAGTGTTCATTCATTAGCCTTAACTGTTCATTTACTGGTGCGTTTACCCTACCTGTGCTAATGAGCTTTATTTTTTTGGAGTCCCACTTACATACTTTCTTCAGAGCGCAAGCATTAGTCAGCACCACTAACGCGGTGTCTTAATAATTGGCTACTCGTTTCCTGATGATAATTTGTAAATTTAGGGAATTTAAAAGGAGTGGTCCGTTTAATAAAGTAAAATAGAATGAATGGTGATTAGTATTTACCTACTTTAGGTTCCTATCGTCGATTTTCGTGAAATTTCAATTTCTTGTGTAAGTGCACAATGTGCGGGGAAAAGTTATTCAGAATCGCGCCCCCAACAACATATTTCAAGGTCATCGAAATCGGAGATGAAAAGCTGAAGTAAATTACCGAATAAAAATATAGGAGTATGCAAGGGGCTATATTTTTTTCTACGGAAATTCTATCTCTTCCCATTATATTTTTTAATATAACTTTATTTTGCGTGTAGCACTTGGCTGTTAATAACAAAGTCCTTTTCGTGAACTACTTAACCCTTCGATGACACTCTGTACCTTCTATATGCAAAGTAAATATCTTTCTTCCAAAGCTGACTTACAGACTATTTTGTTCTCAAAATATTATATCTGAACAACAACACTGTAGATTTTTAGCTTCTAATATTGAAATTTGTAAAAGTTGCAATTTCTTTAAGATTTTCTTCGTTTTTCTCGAGATATGGTAATCTATTTTTTTTACAAAAACTTATTAAGTTTCAATAAAAAATACAATTGGAATACATTCTAGAGCCCTCGAAATTGCCCCATGATTTTTTTCAAAACGATTCGATTCTTCAGATGAGAATGGCAGTGGTTGAAAAATTGTTCTGTGTGTGAGCCACTCAGATATGTCAAAGTTGATCAAGAAAAAAGTCAACGAAGGGTTAAGTCTTCCTACTAATCTGAGTGTACTTTTCGATTTCAAAGAAACACTTTCCTAAACATTTTTCTGAGTTGGCAGAATTTGCAGTCAAAAGTGTTGATCAGTCTTGAGTGTAACAATTGGAACAATAAAAGCTTTGAAGCTTAATAAACAGTAATATTCTAGGATCCGTATCACTGTAGCCTCAGACCCCTGATGAAGTTATCTGTGATACTGGTTAAACACCTGAAACCTTTTCCCAGAGGACAGAATTAATTACAGGACCTCCAGCCACGAAAGCATCGAAGCTAAACGACGATCCTATAATCAGTTGCAGTATCAATACCGATATATTCAAATTATAACACTAATTGATCATCGAGATTATTTTTCAAAAACACTGTCAGCATTACTCCAGCGATTTTAACAGTGCGAATGAAGACCAAAAAATTTCCAACTGTCCTAAAACCATTGGGCATATAAATATTTACGAAATGTTAACTTAAGGCGAAAGAAAAGTGCAAATAACGCCGTTATCGTTGATCTTCTAATTTTACCCCGCCCGACCAATTTAAATACATAGATAAGTGTCGGAGCCTGAACAGGTGTTTAAAAGGAAATACAGCTTTTGAGATAGGAAGGGATTTACATTGTCGCATGCAAATGAAATTCGTAGAATTATAGTGGAATGCTGGTTCCGTGTAATATTCGACAAATTCCCTTTTTTTCGATGGAACTACAAAAAACGGTGTATCGGGCATTTGCAAAAAGAGTATCTATTGGTGTAGCCGCGCGAAATTAATGAAGCCGGCGGCACGTTTTATTTCTTCGTCGTTTACAAGCGGGGTAAATTAAAAAGAAGCGCAGGAGAATGGCGAACATCGATTACTTACTCTTAATCGGTTCGGCTCGATTAGCGAGTATAACGAATCGAATACAAATCGGTATTTTATGCAGAACCGATTGAAGTCGATATCAATGGAAATACACGGACAGCAATTGAATTAGCGAGGCCTACAATTATCCTTGACTCTATTTTCGGCTGCTATGGTATTTGAAGATGGCCCGTGCTGCGATAAATACTTTACAATCCTCTGAGCGAGTGTTGAAGTGACAGAAGACAAGCGAAAAGTTGGCGAATCTGGGATACCAAAATAATTTATGCATGTATATGAAATTAGTTACTCCAGAAGCTCTCGTTTGCGAAATTGATTAAAACCGAATGATAGACGAATCTCAGTGGTGCAATCCTTTAAATTACGATTTGTCAAACGCAAAAACTAAAAATAAAAAAGCACCCAGAAATTTGTAAAGTCGACACTAGATCAACCTCCGCGAATATTTTGCTCTTCGGTAATGTATAAAATAATAGAAACGTAGAAGCTCAACCTATTATCTTAAAATTAATTAGAAATTCAGTTTAGAAACTTAGACAACCAAAAATTATGCAGCGAACTTTGCGTGCTTGAGGTCGTGAACAACCCCGGGATACCAGCTAAGGGTTAAAAAAGATCTACCCCCAAAAGGTTCCCTATTTCAAACTGATCAACATTATTCTGAATTTTTCTATTTTAGTTATTAACCACAACGTATCAATTTCCGGTATTTTGTATCTTACGTAGAATAATAAAGCGAGAAACGCCCATAGGCGTTCAGCTACTGTGTTTAACAGATACAGCTCGAGGAGTCCCGCACGCGGTGTACGCTGAGCATCCAAGTTGTCAGCACCCAAAGAGTTTAACCCTTTAGCGCCCACACCTAGATGCCGTTGAAGGAAAAATATCCCCTTTTGTTTTTATCGTTAAAAATTGTCTGAATTTATATATTTTTATACAATTTTTTTTTTTTTCTAAATTTATTTTTCCTAAATCAAAATACATAAAACCAAAGAATATAGGGTTCAGATAGATCCAACTTTCTTCACTGAATAAAACTACACTAAACATGTTTCACTTAAACTGTTACAAACAGCGAAATTCAAATGCAAACGGCGAAACGGCAAAAAAAGGAATGTAGGCTAAACGCACCAGTAAATGAACAGTTAAGGCTAATGAATGAACACCATTATAAAATTATGTTTGCAGCGCGATTGATTCCACGTGCTGCAAAAATTGTTTGGATATAAAGCAAGTCTCTAATTAATTAGTTACTTACTTTAATAACTTATTTTACTCATTTTAATAAAAAATTTTCACTCACTGGTACGTGTTCATATACTGGTACATACACCCTATCATATATGATTAAACACGCTCGCAATGCCCAGAAGTAAATGCCGCGCACAATAAAATTTTCCCGATAACACAATGTAGGTACCTACATTTAAAAACTGCACTGTAACGACACAGAATCGGAACCACGTGGAGTTTCGGCTGTAAAAAATCACGAAACAGAGACATCGATGAAAACGCTTGCGCCCCCCACGAATTATTATTAACCATTGGACCTTTCATGCCAACGAGAGGAGAACGTTATCGAGCGTTTCCGATCGCTCTTTAGAGCAGACGATCCCGCCAGAGATCGGGGTATATTATTAGTCATTACCCGTAATCTCCAGCTGCTCGGTCCCATCGGTATCGATAGTCATTTGGCGCCGACTTTTGACCCGGCTCGAGACTATAATCAACCGTAAATCGTGTCCAGCTCTTTTTACGGAACGTTTAAAGGCCAAATTGGAGCCGTGCCGATTGTCGATGCCCCTCTCGGCTTCGTGGATCTGTCTCTGCGCGCTGCTCCGCCGTCCCCGGTGCAGCGGCAATTTTCCCAGGACCACCATTCACAGCCATTAAATCGTTCCCCGATCCCGAATGCTCTTCCATGCCTTCACCCAACGCCATCCACGCCACAACCGTGTGCAAGCGTTCCTGCCGAGTGGTCTCCGTAGAATTCGAGAAAGACAGATGCGTGGGGAGGATCTATCAATTCTTCGAGTCAACCAAGATGAACGGACAGGTTGCAAATCCGGAGGAATCACGGCCTGGCCATTTGCGGCGAGTTTATCTCTGATCACGAGCAATCGAATGGGCTGATAATCGATTATGGTAGGGGTACATTGTTGAGAACTACCTTGCTGTGGAATTAGATGTGGCTGATTGGCTGGGTGCAATCGACTCGGTAGAGATTCCAGAGGAACTACTTAGCTTCAGGGTAGACCTTTAAGTATTATTCAGATGCTATTTGATAATTGGGACATGGTTCATTCTGATGTTTCATCGCTCGAGGTTGGATTAGCCTGACAGGGGATGATCCCGAACCCGGAAATTCAAAAAATTCTGGAACTTTGGGACTATGTAGGGGATTTCCTCCTGATTACAACGAATTATTTGTTTACTGTCCAAATTCGCTCTAAGGTGGTGTGCTTGACTCCTGAGAATCCGGTTATTTTCTGATTTTGTGTTATAACGCGTGAACTGTAAAATAATTTTTTTCAACAATTGATAGATTTAATTAAAAGAAGCAACTTTCCTCTTGAAACTTTTTTTCTATCTCTTGCAGTTCGCGAGTTGTAACAGAAAATCGGGAAACAACCGCATTTTCAGGGGTTAATTTCACCTCCTTCTAATCTCACCTAATTCAGAATTTTTTGAAGATGAAGATTTTCGATCATTAGCCGTCAGCTGGAATGGTTAGCAAATCCGAAGCTAACAGTGTCCCAAGAAACTCTCGAAACAACTAAGCAATAAATCAAATAATACACAACGTTTTACAATCAACTACAGCCTGGGATCCCGATAAATGTTGATATAATCGTGCCTCCAGATTAGCATAATTAATTCAAAACAGGAGGAAATCGTCCACAGAATTATTCACTGCTATCACAGTAATTTATATGCCAAGGAAGCTATCCACTAAAATTACAGCATCTTTATTACACCCTGTAAAAAAAAATCAGAATATTTACCATTTGGTGTAAAAGCGAGGCTGAACGATTCGAATATTTCATGCGCCTACAACATAATCACTTGTCACCGGACGCGACACATACTCCGCGAGGAATATCCATCCACCCAGTATCGAAGCTCACCCGAAACCTATTAAGAATATTCAACAAGATCCGAACCAATCATCACCGGCAAGGAAACTTTCGTACGTGTGCGTTATCTCGCCAATAAATTGCCCTATGTAAATTCCTCGATCAATGTCAGAACATCGAGCCGCGTCGTTCAGATAAAACTTTCGCTCCACCTTTTAAGAGCTCCCACCTCCCCCCCTCGATTAATGAATAATCTAGATTTTCGTGCGTTAAATATCCCGCCGGCCGATTAAGCTCCCCGGTCTATCTTCGGCGGGTCCCTCGATCGGCGAATAAATTAGCCCCGTGAAAATTCCTCAAACGAATAATACCACCGAGGGGAGGGGGCGCTGGGCATCCCGATGTTTTTGGCTGTGTAGGGCCGATTATCGGCCCCCCCGTACCCTGCCCCACGGTTTCAATTTAAACCTTCGATCTGCCGTGGAGCATTCCTCGCGCACCAAGAGGAGAGGAGTCCCTCAGAGTGAGTCAGGGCGGCCGATAAGATTCATGCATAAAAACGTTTCTGGTTTACGAGAATGCTCGCCGTCTAGAGCACGATTATTAAAACGTGCCGCCAGCTTGTAGGCCAACCGGCGAAGGAAACGCCAGTTCCTACGGCCTTCTCGGAACCTTTAAATTAAAACCGCTCTCGTTGTTTTGCGATCGGAAAAGGATCCCCCGATCAGCCGCGGGGACCTGAGAGCGTTCCGGTGTCGTTCGCAATCGGGGGCATAAAGTGTCCGCATAAAGCAAAGTCCGGGGTAGACGTCGAGCCACCAGGTAAGGATACCCTCCGAACGGTGCCCCACGTTACGTCCGCGGAGGAATTCCAGCGTTGAAATTCGGCGATCTCGAGGCGTTCGCTCTTGATCGACAGTTGTGGAATCGGATCGGCGAGTCGAAGCCAGGAGGCGGTGTAGTTGAAGCACGTTGTAAAGTGAGCTGCTGCAACAGGGCGGATTTAAAGGGGACTTTGGACGCCATAAGGGTCCGTGAAAACAGGGGAAGATTATTATGGAACAGGCTCTGTGCTAAGGATTAAGAATTTTCTGCTTTGGCTCGTGATCGTTTGCAGTTGTTTGAAGGTGTAGAAAGAAACTGAATTGTGGAATATCGAGTGGAGCGTTTGGAAGTGAACATGAAGATTTAATAGAGGATTATTTTAAGATAAAGAAACCCCAGTGGGATCACTTAAGAAGGTTGAGTAAAATGAAAGGTACCGTAAACTGGGGTGACTTTGCCTGCCCGGGGTGACATTGCCCACTTTTCGGAAAGACTTTATTTTATTTTATTGTGAAGTAATTAGAACATATGGTGTTTTGTAATCAATAGCAATCATTTCTCCAAGGTCAAAAAAAAAAAATACCGAATTCAATCATATGGTAATTTTTCAGTCAGAGTAAAAAAGTGGGCAATGTCACCCCGGGTGGGCAAAGTCACCCAGTTTACGGTAATATGAAACTTACGTTGGTCTGTAAGAGGATTCATTTAAATGGAGCAAGCTTCCGTGGAAAGAAACTAGCAGTTTAAAGTAGATAAATAACGGAAGATTTTAATCGTTCGCTATGATTCGTCAACGTCGATCACCGAAGTTCTTCATTCCTCTTTGTTCCTCGCACACGCGTGGCTACTAAAGATCTACCGCCATCCAAGATTCCTACGGGCTTGTCCAACTTTAAACGCCCGATCAAGTTTCTATAATGCAATTCCAGTGTCGGTAGGCGACCACTGGAACACCATAGCCGCATATCTCTGGGAACTCCTCCACTGATAACGTATCTAACGTTTTACAATCGCGCGATTCGAATATCCCACCGGCAATTTGTCGGCGATAGATCAGGCATGCGAAGCAGAACCGAAACTTATGTACGATACACCACGTCAGTTGTGCAAGTTATTATTTCACGGGATTCCTACAACTTCAACGTTTCAGATGGCATTCCTTTTTTTTCCGTTTCGCCGTTAGCACTCGAATTTCGCTGTTTGCGACAGTTTAAGTGAAACATGTTTAGTGTAGTTTTATTCACTGAAGTTGAAGAAAGTTGGATATATCTTTGGTTTTATGTATTTTGACTTCGAAAAAAAATAAATTTAAAAAAAAATTTGTATAAAAAAATATATAAATTCAGACCATTTTTAACGATAAAAACAAAAGGGGGTATTTTTCCTTCAACGGCATCTAGGGGTGGGCGCTAAAGGGTTAAACGATATTCCGATGGAACGGTGGAAAGCTTAGGGTGGCCGTTCCTGCCCGCCAGAAAGAACCTTATCGGGTAGACAGACGGCGTGCGGCCCTGCGGGGCTTTAATTCGAATAAATCCAAGTTGACGAGGAGGCGGCCTTTTAAAATTCCAGTGATAACAGACCGGATCTACGAGGCTCGTCAACGGCGTAACGTCGTCTACTGTGCTTTCTTTCGGTATACCCTCCTTTCGGTTTCCTCAAATAGCTCGCCTCGGCTGAAGTACTGACTTCTACTATACAGGGTGTCCCGTAACCGGTGGTATTGGTGTCCGGACGGACGGGGGGGGGGGGGGGGTGATACCCTCCGGAGTTTGGCCACCCCTGGCTTCCGAGAAAAAATCGCTTATTTTTAAAAGCTGATTTTTATTAAGTTTGGACCAAAAAAGTGAATATTTCTAAATTTTGGATTTCAATTTTTAATTAATTTGGAACTACAAAATTAGTTTAAAAAATCAAGCGGGGCTATTTGTTTTTTCATTACTATATTTTTCTTCACCGTCACCCAGAAATGGGCAAAAAAAAATTTGAAATAAAAATTTCACACACAAATTTTTGTTTCAAATAATTTTTTCCCCATCTCTGCCGTCACCCCAACGTTGCCCCTCCTGGGGGAAATGTCTACTAACGCCCTTGACCAGTGGTGCAAGCGGAGGGGTGGTGATTCTACGTGAAAGAAATAAGTCAGAAATATAGAATGAAATTTTCTAATAACTCGTTTAATTTTCTAGAGAATTGACTTTGAATTTCGAGCGAGTATGGATGCACAGAAGTACTTTTTTAAGCGCTCGAGGGGCGCCTCAGGCGCCACAAAATTCTACGTATTTCGCTGCACGCGTACTTACTCGGCTGAAATTCAAAGTCAATTTTCTCGAAAACGAAGCGCGATATTTAAAGACTTTTATTCTGTCCTTTTGATTTATCTTTTCATGTAGAGATCATAACGGAACGAATGCACGTATCTTTAACGCGAAACAAGTTTATTTAACATAAACATTTATATAAACAACGTTAGTATAGGTTAGACCTATCGTCTTATGGGAGTCGTGTCACACGGTCTGAAATACCGACCACGGTGTAATAGCACAGACACAGACCAAATACTTCGTCGATGCTGTTACACCGTGTTGCGGAGTGTATCGAATGACGGTAACGTTTTGTGACAGCGCATTTTGTGAATATACAAATAATAATTATATTATAGTGTCTTCCACCTTCCAGTGCATTTCTTCCGGTGGAATTATGTATTGTTTTTCAGCGAAAGAAGATAAGTTTATAGAAATATTTATATTCTTTCGTGTATAATTATAATAAATTTCAATTACGCGTTTACTTCTGTTTACGCATACGTAGAACGGCGGAAGACCAACATTGTAAGTCAGTCATCTGCAGCGGTTTTCATCAACGCGAATTACAGGATTGACAAAAAAAAATGCTTTGCAAATTAATATTTCTGAAGTTTTTATTTTACTGAGAAGTTGCGAAGTGAAGTTAGAGAATAATTAAAAAAAAAAAAGTAAACCACCGCACTGGGAGTTGAACCCCTGCGTCCTGATTGCGACTCATACGCTCGGGTTTCGGCAATGTGGATTGTTGAACGGATCCGTGTCGACACGAGCAGGCTACGATAGGGGATTCTCCTGGCAACGCTGGGCTTAGTTTCAGTTTAGTTTTATGGAATTGGTAGGAGATCGATGTTTTTTTGGTATAATGAGAAAAAGATTTTTGAATGCGTACGTGCAGAGTATAGGAAATTCGTATTTTTCCCTCACGTTTCTCCTTTCTGGATAGGTCCCGGTAATTTTCAGCCCAGCAGGAGGGATACTTCACAGGTGCAGCGCACCATAAGTGTTTTAACTTGAAGGTTTCTCCTCATGAACTGATCGATAATGTTGAAATGCTTAATGAAGGACGGAACCATGGTTGATTGTTATTAATATGAAATACATACTTTTGAACTGTACTCCTGCAAAACCCATGGTATTGAAACGGATACCTGTTAACATAAATACTGCATAAGTTTAATTATATGTTAACATAGTAATTGCATTGCTGTGTCAATATACTGATCGAATAATATAATCACAGACTGCTTTTCACAAAGAATATAATTCAACAGCAAAAAAGATACTGTACCAGCTCAGACTCACTTATCAAAAAGCTTAAATAATTTTCACAGCTCTTTGACTCAAGATCCACTTCCACAGGAATGATCATTGCCGTCCATTGCTCTGAATTCCCAGGTGACAATCTTCGACCGATTCATGGGCCAAGTTTAATTTTCGTTTCTCGATCTACGACACAACGATCGATCGATACCTGTAATTATTTTTATAAAAAGGAACAGTTTCATGTCAGGGAGAGGAAGGACACGCTTAAACTTCGCTGCTGAAGGCATCTTTTTACAGAGTGACAGAGTTGAACTGAGCTATCCTTGTTAACGTTTGATGGCCCTGACAAGGGCCGGTTATTTAAAATTTACAGCAGGTGCTGAAAATCCCCGCCCTTCTGACTTAAACAGACATGTATCCGTTCCTCCATGTTCTGAAATGCATTGTGCAATGCACTTTCAGCGATCTCGGAGATGGCTTTCACGATGTTCTTCTTTAAATCTTCAATCGTGCATGGATTATTCTCGTAGACTAGCTTCTCCAACATGCCCCATAGAAAAAAGTCTGGGGGCATTAGATCGGGCGAACGTGGTGGCCACAAACCACGGCCGATGAGTCTGTCCTCGAAGAATTCTTGGAGCACCTCCGTCGTTGATATCGCCGCATTGACCGGTGTGTCGTCCTGTTGGAACCAACAATGGCGTTCCTCGGGACGCAACAAAGAAATAAATTGTACAATTATGTCTTGATACGCCTCCGCCGTGATGGGCTCGTCGAAAAACAATGGTCCCACGACTCGTTTACGCGACATGGCACACCATACACCGACCTTTGGAGAACGCGATGGCTTTTCCCAACATTTGCTGGAATTCTTGGTGGGCCAAATACGACGGTTTTGAAGCTTTATGTGGCCATCTAAATGAAACCAGGCTTGATCGCTGAAGAACATTCTGTCCAATACTGCGGCTCCCTCTTTTTTCACGAATTCCAGAAACCACTTGCAATAGGTGGTTCTCGCAGCGAAATCTGGTCCGTTGGTCTCCCGCACCATCTCGTGCTTGTACGACTGCATGTGCAGTAACTTCGTAGCCCGACTCGCACTCCCGTAAGACAGCGAACATTGTTTCTGCAATTTCGACAATGATGTCTGCGGGGTCTCTTTTAGGATTCCTTGCACTTCGGCTAATTTCTCTTGGGTTAGCACGGTGGACCTCCGACAGCGCGTTTTGTCGTATACGCTGCCAGTTTCTCGAAAGTTCCGTACAACCCGACTAATGGTACTTTTGTTGGGCACCGTAGAATGTGGAAACTTTTCCCTAAAGGCACTTTGGCATTTCAAGTACGACTTCGTAGAGAAATAATTCTCTACGAGGAAAATTCGCTCCTCGATTGAATGCATGGCGGCAATCGCTCCAACTCGCTCTTTTATGTGATCTCTTTACTTGTTGGCTTGCTGATCGCTTTAGATCGCTTCAGATCACTTGCTGATGCTTGTTGAATGACTTCTGTGGATTTTTGTTTATTTTGCTCAATTTTGCTTCCCTTGAGCATTGTTACCGGGAAATACCCGCGAAGTGGCAAGCTGATAATTCGTAGTGGAGGGGGAACACGCCACGCATGCGCGTGATGACGCCGTGACGTTTAACCAATCGACGCCAAGGTAGGTGTTGGCTTCAACCAATCGACGCACGCGTTTCTCTACAAACATTTTTATGCAGTACCATCTGCGTGAAGTGTTAGAACTAAATAACCGAGGGCGGCAAATTTGAAACTTGGGTTAGGTTCCCCTCGGCAAATTAATTGATCTCAAAAAATGACTGGGATACAATTTCTGTATAACATCACACAATTTTTCATACAGAAAGTGTAACTCATACAATTGTTTTGAAGGGGAAAGGAATTGGACAGAATATGAAATCATTTTTTATTGTATTTGTTTTCCGTTTAGTATATTACTTTTTTTTTACAAAATTCGTTGATACAAAGCTTAATAATACCGTTCATAATGAACTTACAAATTATTTATTTACATGTACAAATGAAACTGAATCTTAAGCTTTGAATATGTTTCGCGATATTTAGACTTACGCGTTTGTGTAATCGATGTGATACAATATAAAAAGATAAATTCAATTTTATTTTTTTTATATTCTTGACTTGGATCACTTATTTCAATGAATTTTCATTTGTTCGTTTTAACTGATTGTACACGTGTGCTTTAAAAGCAAGTTTAAATTAATGGAATTCTAGCGTGGGAGTAAATACACAGTTTGTTGATTAACAATAACGTTTATTTTTAATTATTGATAAAAGCTTCATGTATAAAACAGATCTTCTGTACATTTGTTGTAATATCGTTTTAAAGATTAGACTCAGTCTCCAAAATCTACCGTGACATCGCCTTCAACTGAAGATTCTATTTCATAAATACATTTGTGTCAGAAAATAGTCAAAAACGTAAACTTTATATGCCACTTCTATAAAGAATAGGAAGAACTTAAAATTATTTTCGAGATTGATTCGTCACAAATTACTGGGTCGAACTTGTACCGAGGGAGTTCTTAAATTCTTTATAAGAGCAACTGCAAGTCAAGTAAACATAAATTTTATCACACAGTGATATCTCAAGAGCGTAAATGTCAAAAGACATAATTCGTGTGGCCTCCTCATTGTGTGTGCACGCGCTGTCGTATGTGACTGATCACTCGCTCATTATTATGCAACCGTGTTTCATGTAACGAACGACACGCGTAATTGTACAACTATCCATTGTGTGGTAAGCCTGTGCTAATGTCGTTATCTAAAGAGAGTATATGTACTGATTTCTATGGCAGGATCTAACATATGAAAAGTCATTGCGTGACTCCAATATCACAACAGCCTCGCCTAGGAAATTGAACAAGTAATTTCGAATGTACGCGATATCAAATAAACTAATATGGCTTTACTGTACAGCGCTCGAGCAACTGCACCCTATCGAAGTCCAAATGAAAACTAATTCTATCTACCAACGTGGAGCTTAAATGTGATTCTCGCTTAAAAAGTAAAAATTATATTTCAACGATATTGAGTTGCAAACTATATTAGAAGATCAAGTCATGTTAATGTAATATGTTTCTCTCCGAACATAAAAAGATCACGCGTTCTGAACAACTGTAAAATATTCTCTTAAATATTACCGTCAAACTAAACCAGTTTACAACTCAATATTTCTGCCGGTGCAAATATGCGATACGTTACATCTTTGGTTAGTTTATATACGTACAGTTGAACCAGAGTAGTACGCTTTAAAAAATGTGATCGATATTAGTCTTTGAAAATAAATTTGTATTACGAAA
Source organism: Andrena bicolor (assembly GCA_960531205.1). Classification (NCBI taxonomy): domain Eukaryota; kingdom Metazoa; phylum Arthropoda; class Insecta; order Hymenoptera; family Andrenidae; genus Andrena; species Andrena bicolor. The sequence continues at coordinate 2,192,843 of OY482666.1, forward strand.
TTAATAATCACGATTCCAAAGATCTCTGCCACGTTTCTTTCCCATTCTTCGTATCCCCTTTGACTGCAAACTTCAGTGTTGCTGTCTTGCATTGCATGAAACCTATCGATTAGCTTCATTATCTTCTCGCTGGCATCGTCAAAAATGTTCTATGGCACGTTTATCTCGCACAATGCACATTGAGAAACTGTCCGCAGGATGGTTTCACACATCACTCGAAAATGAGTCGTCCAATGTCAAAGTAGTTGAAGAATTCCTGCTATCAGCTGAATTCATCGCGATGTAACGTCTTCTTAATATCTCTTGCAAGTCATTACATGGACTATTCTCGCGCTTCATGCGAACAGGCCGTCCTCCTGGTGATCTAAGCACAATCATATATGAAATCATAAATTATCACACACACACAATCATATATACAGTGGGGGATAAAAGTATGTGGACACTTTTGAAATCGCATAACTTGTTCAAAATTGGTCCAAACAACTTGAGTTTTTTTGAGAAGCAAGAAGGATTAGTTTTCTAAGTGGCGTGTTTCGTCATTTTGAAAAAGTTGCAATCAGTCGGAATAGCAAAAAAAAAATAGGAGATCATTTTTTCAACTTTTTTTTCTGTGCTTGTAATGAAAATTTAAAAAATGGCTTTTGTAGATCGAAGTAAGTTTTATACATGCTGAAAATTTCATCAAAATCGGTTAACGTTGCTCTGAGCTATGAACGCTTAAATATCGCGGAGTAAGGTTGAAAATCGCGAAATACCCGAAATCAGGGATTTTCGACCTTATTCCGCGATCTTTTAGCGTTTATAGTTTAAAGCAACGTTAACCGATTTTGATGAAATTTTCAGCATGTATAAAACTTACTTCGATCTACAAAAGCCATTTTTTAAATTTTCATTACAAGTACAAAAAAAAGTTGAAAAAATGATCTCTCCTATTTTTTTTTGCTATTCCGACCAATTGCAACTTTTTTAAAAACTCAAGTTGTCTGGACCAATTCTGAACAAGTTATACAATTTCAAAAGTGTCCACATACTTTTGTCCCCCACTGTAAGTACAACAATTACAACATTCAGTATTACTTTGCGACTGGCTTCAATCTACTTTTATCCATTTCTTTGAGTGCTTCACCGATCGACGTATGGGAATTCGACGAAGCTCTCTTACGCTCTTCAACCTTGTGATCTTGCAAACTCGCTCTTCTCGCTATATGAGGGGTAGTGGGTGGTGGTAACGGAGGCGGTGGGGGTGGCGGTAGCAGTGGTTGCGTTTGTGTCACAGTTTCGATATCAGTTCCATTTGCTAAAGAAGCGGCAGATGTATCTGAAAAATTTCCCAATTAAAGTTCGCTCTTAGGAATGTTCGCAGCGTCGACGTAAACGGGCAGGCAGAAGAATAATTCTCGTACACGTACATCTGGATTGTTTGTTGCTTTTGACTATCGCCGAAATTTGTTCCCTAAGCTCTTGGAGTTCTTGCTCTAAAGCAAGCAATCGAACTTCAGATCCGAAACTAATGGGTTCTAACAAATCTGGCCTAATATTAGAGAGCCTAGTACACCCAAATGTAATCAAGTTAGTAAAACCAAGTTCAATCAGCGAAACCAAAGAACATTTAATAACGCCGCGTATTTACCTGGCTGGTCCATATCCGTTCGAATTCGTACAGTCGCCACTGGTTTCTTCGTTGATCATAGAGCTCGTCATCGAATGTAAAGGCGTAACACTGACATATATCTTCGGTGGTGGCTTTAACGGTAACATTGACCCAATTCTACGAACAATGCTCCTTCTTTTCCCATAGTATTTTGGTGGCTCACCCATCTAAAACAAGAGTTACACTTGCTTTCTCGAATTTCCTGTCGAATTAAACGCTAATGAGAATTCGTAACCAATTAACAGGAAATGCGCCCGAATTTTTCGCCACACGTTAATTTACAACAGGCACAGGATTAAGAGAAGTTATAAACCTGTATTAACGAATTAGTTGCGCGTGTTAGTAACACATGGTAATCGTACACGTTACCTGGTTCGTGTGCGAGAAAAATAGGATACCTCACCTTGGCGATTATTTATCGTTTCTATGAGAATCTTTTATTTTTACTGCTCGATCGGTAGGACGGAATACCAATGCGTGTCGTATACCTGATGGAGTACATCAGGGTCGTCCGAAATTCGAAATTAAAATAGCTCCCTTCCCATTGACGCAAAGCCAACATCTGACGACAGGTTGTCGTAACGTCGTAACACTCGTAACTCGAAGACGCGAGCCTCCAATGAAAAGCGGCTTAAAGTAAAGTCATTGAAGTATATTTTTCTCTTTAAAATTGCATATCTGCTTTCCGCGAAACTGCTCGATTCACTTTCCTACTGCTGCGAATTTCAATTTGAATATTTTTTAAATGTAGAATTATTAAATAGCTTGGTAATTTAAAGAGCGACGTGGCATAGTTTTTGTAATACTTACTTGAAACGGTTATTTATAAACTATACTTTTTTTTTCAGTTATATAATAATCTTGTATTTTCACGTACTGAACGTTATTTATACGATGTTATTTATGTAGAATTGTTAATCGGTTTAAACACATTTTGGGAAAGTTGCACACTAGCTTTTACGTTCTACGCGCATTATATTAATAAATTAAAAGTGCGTAATCTGGCGCAACCCTCATAAATAGTATTTACGTTCCGAAGTACCTAGGTGAAATTATTTTTGTAGCTAATCAGGTCAACATGTTTTAATGCTTTATTTTTATACGTAATTTATATAAAATTGTTAGATAAAAACGAAGAATTTTTATTAAACAGATTTTTCACCGACGAACGGAATAGATTATTTCGGTTATTGGTACTGACGAAGTTTGCAGAAATAGATAATGAAAAGAGGAGAAACTGATAAAAGTGTGCAAATATATTTACACAAAACCCAGATAGCACATGACGTCCATCAACCATCTTTAAGACGTCTTTCAGACTTTCAAAACGTCTTAAAGACGGCTTATAGACTTTTAAGACGTATTAAAAACGGATTATAGGCGTCGTGTGCTATCTGGGAAGACATATATACGCATTTTGGTATTTTCTTTGGAATGAACAGTCATATGTTTCTTTGTAACAGAGATTTTATTCATATTTCTTGTTATCACGGTCTATTTCTGTACCAAAAATTGTTAACATATTACCTGTGTCATATATGCCTACTCTTCTTATGTACTTTTATAATATAAACACACAGTCAAATCAATCGATATATACATACATATATAGGTATATGCACATGTATGTATGTATATATACGCGCATAATCTATGCAAAATAGTAACTAATTTAATGTACAATAAACTTTGCAATGTCCATTTCGGCATTCATTATACAAACTTTTACACAATAATCATAGAACACATACTTATTACATAGTTATTTATATGATATTTACATTTACGGTCAAACTCGCATATTACACTGGATCGACGGAAATAAACGTAATAATTACCCTAAATTGATTTGGCTTAAAACATATGTATTTCTTGTGCATTTTATATGGCACGCGATAAAACTAAATCCTTAACGTACGCGTAGTATACTCAGTAAACTCTTTATACATTAAAGAAAGCAGATAAGCGAATAGTTACAAGGAAACTAAGTTTCTTTCGTATCTACCATAATTTCCACTGCAATTAGTTTTATTACATATCATACGACATGTATATACATTGTTGTTTGTACAGTTTTATGTACACGTAAGGCATATATCAATAGATAAATATAAATCAGAAATTCATGCATGAATATGAATTGAAAAACACAATAAATGTCTTTAAAATCGATAAGTGCCGCCCGAAGCGGTAGCAAAAGTTTTTATTTAAAAAAAAAATAAAGAGAAAAGGATAGAAGAAATATTTTTTTAAAAAAGGCGCATCAAACTTTACATTTGTCTTAGAAATTTTTATAATATTACATTATACGCTTCTTTCTTATTTACAAAATTTAGCATATGCTTCGAAAAGAACTTTAGACCCGACTGCTACGTTTAAATTGAATAAAAGTTTGCCACTGTAATATCTTTTAAAGAAAGAGAAGAAATTACTCTGTTATATATAATTTAAACCTACTTTTTTTCAACAACCATTACTTATATTCTGGTTTAAAATACAGGATAAAATTGCACCGCGGAGAGGCAGCGCTCATTATCGATTGAAATATTCATTTACATTATTCATCATGGCACGCATTTGGAGCACAGAAAGATCGAACGGAAAGTAGAACCGTAATTATTTCTCTCGGGAGAAAACAATATGTTGTCATTGTACTGTACTGTGCACAAGAAATATACTATGTTTAAGTGGTATATATAGATCCATTAGAGCCTTAAAACAATATTCTTTCACAACCTCGTTAGGATAAGTGCTTTGCGCAGGCTGTCTATACGTATCGTATAATTTTCTTGCGACGTCTCTAATCCGTTCTTAAATAACGAATGAAATTCGACTCTCTTGTAAGCACCAGTTTAACGGAGTTATCGTTAGAGTATCATTCTAATATAGTCTGGTCGCTCTTACCTTTCTTTTGTTTGATTAGATAACTAACATTTTCCCCTAGAAGACTTGACGTATGTAAAAACGTTAAAGCTCGCTGCACGCGCGCGCGCGCGCGCACACACACACTTGAGTTTTAATGGAAAAATATCAAATGCAGTGTGGGTAGGATTGCCAGGCTTTTCGTAACATTTAAAAATCTATTCGTTTTCTTCTTAATATTTATAATTCATTCTAAGACTTGACAACTTTTATTATAATTCATCGTCGATATGTTTGCCCCCATGTTCCTGTACATCGACTTTCGTACTTTCAGCTTGGATCGCATATTTCTCACTGTCCTGCAATTTACTTTCTTCTATGGAAGCAGAGCTCTCTGTTTTCTCTTCTACCTGAACAGAATGCTTACTCAACTCCTTTTCAAACGTTTGCGTTTGATCGTGAAATTCTTTAGGCGGATCAGAGGGTCGAATTTTATTGCTATCTACATTTAAATTAACGGAATGCTCGGTACTTGGATGAGTTTTCTGAATACGCTTGGCGTCAACGTTTTCGTTCTTAACATTCCGTGACACTGTTTCTGCTTCGTCTTTCTCTTTTGTGTTTACACTTGGCGAGCTCATTTGCGCGTCTATTAACTGCGGATCGTTGCCCTTCGGCGAGGATTCTTCGTACACTTGTTCCTCGGCACTGTTGTTGTTAGTAACGGTTTCCTGATAATCTATATTATTCGATTGTATATTGTCTAAAGAGTTTGTAATTTTAGTAAGATCTCCCAAAGGATCTATATCATTGGTAAAGTCTACGATCTTCTTGTTTATCAAAAATTTCATGTGATATTTTATTGTGTCCGTGAAAGTGTCAGCTTTTGTTTGATTTTGAGGGGAAACATTTAAAATAACTTTATTCGAATTACCGATTTCTTTACTCGTATTATCTACTGAGTCCCTCGTAATATCAATGTGTTCTTGATATTTCCGAATAGTATCTTGTTCAGAACTTTTTACAGCCTTCTCTATCTCCGTCAATATAAAATACTCGAAATCTTCGAATTTCCCAACTTTCATATCTTCGTTTCTTTTGGGCATATTAAATACGTCTTTGGACTTCAATTCTGTTTTGCTACTTTCATTGCTGTCTGTCATGAACTCCGCGATCGTGGAATCGTGCTCTTTGGTTCTCTTCAGTATGTCCAGCTTTTCAATAAGTTTCAGCTCCCTCTGCCAATTGTCGATCACTATGTCGTAATAAGAGCTCTTGTCTACTACAAGCTTCTCGAAATTTTCTCGCGCTCCGTCCACCAATATCTCCCGATACTCTTTATGCACGGCTCTGTTAACATCGTCCAAGAGGATCAGATGCTCGATGCTACTTTCGTCCTCTGTGTCGAAAATACCTGGTAATAATTGCCTAAGGAATTTATAATGCGCAACAGCCTGCGCGATATTGAGTTTGCAAATCTTGACGAACTGCTCGGTGTTTGGGTTCTGGGACTTCATCGCCTTCAGCATCGTCGTGAAGGTTTGCATGTTCAGAACCATAATGTCCATCCTCGTCAGTAGATACTGCTTCAGCAATTTTTGCTTATTGAAATCCATTAGTTGGCCCATTTTCATAATGGACGGATTCGGCAAGATCTCGCCTAGCTCCTCCAAGAACCATAGAACTTTATCACGTAAAGATACTTTTAGCACGTCGTCGTTTCGGCCGCGCGACCTCACCACCCAATTGTAATAACTTTCTAATATAAAGCTTCTGATCTGTAAGCCCGCGTTCGGCTTTTCATCCTTGTATATCTGATTGAGGAACACCTCTTTCAATTGGTGCCATTGCTTTTCTACCAGCCCGTTGTTCTCCAACTTGCCCGTGTAAGCTGTAGGCATATGCCTCGTCGTGATTCTCACTTCCCCGCCGAGCGGATCTTTGATAATTTCTGCCTGCAGATCCTCGAAAATGACTACCACCTTCTCAACGTCCTCGTCTTTGATCTCGGAGACCATGTCCAAATTTGTCCCGCTGCTTGGAGATGTCTGTCATACAAAAAATATCTATCGATGTTCAGTCTCACTTTACAATTGTACAAGATATAGGTAATATGCGTATGAGCGTGCGATTTGGCGAGAGTAGGCGTTAATTAATGACCTGAAACGTAGCTGCATGCAAACGCGTTCTTAAGCCAGCGATTAGCGAAATTAAGTAGGAAATAAGAGTATAATAAATGTAGTAAATATGAAAATCAACAATTTAATTTCTTTAAAAAATATAAAAAATTCAAACAACAATTTACATCACAAAAGCCTTAATAGTATGTAAAAGATACGTATACGATTCTAATATTAATTATAAATATTAAATACGAAAATATATCTCCAAGATACTAAAGTGCAAATTCCCCTGACTAAATTGGAAATGATAATCTTGCACCTCTGCGTCCGCGAATGATGTAACATACACTCGTAAAGAAAGATGTAAGATTCCTTTCGTGGCGAAATAAGATCATCGCGAGAATGTGATCGACAGGGTCAGTATCGTTTTATACGAATCAAAATCCAAAGAAGAACGTATTCAATGAAAATAATTGCCAAACACCAGGAAATACAGACCTGTGGTGTCATTTGTCTGGTTAGGAAAAATTTTAACGATCCTTTCAGGCGTTCGAACATCGATAGATCAGTGGGCGCCTTTAATTGAACTTCTTCGTTCGGGAAGAAATTCCCTGTAACCGAAATAGAAATTAAGATAGAGACAGATAGATCAAACATAAGTAGATTTCGATGCCCTTTCATTCGAAGAAAACTGATACCTAAATGAAACGCTTCACGTTCCCCGCGTAGAGGATTAAAAATGTCTTACCAAGCGTAACTGTGAGATCGCCATGAGAAGCAGCATGAGCTATTACTAATTCAGAGGCCTCGTCGCTGAACAGAAACACTACTGGAATAGTTACATCGTCCAATTCCTTTCCATCCCCGGACATCGCGAACATTGGCGAAGTAGCAGCACTAGAACCATCAACGTTATCTAACACTATCCCAGCAATGGCGCCGGCTTGTTGAATTCGCCTTGCCTAGGAGGTGAATAAATACTTTAGATACGGATCGTTCTAAAAGGAACAGAATGCTGCAATCTCATCAAGGAAATATTTACCTTCTCTATAAACATACAATTACCACGTTCCAGTATCGCGATCTTGCCCGCGAGCTTATGCGCGTTACGAAGGTCCGTGCACGCGGAAAATGGATACGTAAAACCAACTTTCCCAGTTATTTTATTCAGCCCTTGTAATTCCAAACCGAAATGTGCCGGTCCAGCTAACAGTCTAACTGTCTGCGGTGGATTTGTATTTGGTCTCACGAAAGTGACTACTTGCGGCTTGGTCTCAGCTTGCTGAGACTGCATTTTACTTATTTCCACCATTTCTTGCATGAACAGCAAACCTTCCTCCGAATCCTGCGGCGTTTTTGCCTGTAAAATCAGTTTAGAGCCTTTAACTTTTTGCAAACAGAATCGCCCAGATATGTTAATAGGCGCACTAAAGGAGACTTTCTTTTACATTAGAAAATGTGTGTAAGAGTTGAACGCGTCCGTCTGCCAAAGTTAATGTTGTTATTCCCATATCGCTTAGTAATTTTAAATGCTCCAAATTATTCGCCTACAATGCAGAGAAAATACTGTTCAGCGTTCGTTCAAACAAGGGCTTAGAGTTTGTTAAAATTGCAATTTAGTATTTGTTTACCTGAAATTGTGCGGCGCTCAGTCTCCTCTTTATCGCCCGTCTTGGACATACATCTTCGACCATGTTCCTCAGAGGTTGTCGGACCGAAGCAGGAAATAGATGCAGGCTATTAGGGCAAGTGCGATCCATTTCGTCCACGTGCACGATGTCGCGCTCCAAGTCCTGCTTCATTTCATAAAACATCAACATTACGAAACGATAGTGAATTTCAAAGATTTATTTGATCCTCGCAATATCGACGGACATCAGACCCACGCATAGTTCGTAGCCTTGTATACTTACCGAAGAAACATTAGTCCTTACGGAAGCAAGCGTTAGGGGTAATAGATGTCCCTCGGTTGTGAAAATAAATTCATCCAGATCCAAAACTAGTTCCCCCGGCTCGGCGAACAGCAGAAATAAGTATTTGAACGTTTCCGACAGCACAAAGCTATCCATAGTGTCGTCGTGCTTATTAGTCCTAACATCCGATACAGCTGCGTATCCACACGGTACCCTGGCATAAGTCTGCAGACTTTTCAGTACCTTACGCCCGACTCCCAAATAATAATGATCGCCAGTGGCACGGTACAGGAAGTACGTTGACTCCAGAAATTCTGGCCTTAACGGGTGATGTCCCCAGTGTACCTAATTGCACAAATTCACGATCGCTTTGTAACGACAAATAAGAGTTCGACTTGTTCGTAGAAGTAAGTATCAACCTGAAAATCAATGGTAAATGCTTCCGGTATGAAATTATGCCTTTGCATAACTTGGTACAGCATTTCATGCGTCTCAACAGCGGGCTTAATGTCTCCTTTCAGTACCTAGGGAAAAGAATGGAAATTCTAATATACAGAAGAATATTTGAAGAAAATTATTGCCTTGAAACTTGCCTGCAAACCGGGCCAAAAGGCCAGTAAAGCGTCCATGAAATTTTTCGAATTTGTATTCGGTCTGTGCATATGTACATCTAACAACATCGGGCCTTGGCTTACGTACTTCATTACAGCTTGATAATGCTTGTTAAACCGCCCGAGATACTTTTCATCGCCTGTATAAAATCGAGAACTGAATTATTCTCTCCCGAGGAATAATTCAAAAACGATGGAAATGCGAGTAACATAATTACCTAATAAAATATACGCTTTAAGGCAATATTCGTAGTAGGAGTCTATACCAGCCCCTACGCCCGAATCTCTTCGCACCCAATCCCCAGAATGTACGTTCAACACAGAACCCATTAAATCGGTACCACGATGGCGCATTCTCCACAAAACGTCCATCGCTTTTTGTGCTTTTTCCTGTGTCGTGCAATTTCATACAGTTGAATGTATCGCATATCTTTATAAACTATCGTAAAAAAAATAATCCTACCTCGAAGATCGCTTCCCCCGTTAATCTCGATAACGCTGCCATTTCCAAAATCATACTACCTGCGCAGGCGGTGCACGTTTCTCTCGACACTTCCAGAGGGACGCCTTTCATACCATGTTTTAAGTTTATCTAAAGAACGGTATAGCGGTTAGTGGCTGGTGAAATATCAGTAAGCTCTGTGTACTTTATTCGTCGCGATACGATGAATGAAAATTTTATTACTCGGCCGTATGGTATTCCCGTGGTGGTATTAAATGCAGGTAAAAATCTGTATCCTAAATCTTTGGCTAAATTTAGAAGTTCGCCTCTATACCATGGCATTATATCAGCTCTTTGTTGCAAGTACTCTGCTAATATGTGGCCGCTCAGAAGACCTCTGTGGAACAAATTAGTATAAAAGTCCTGGTACTGTAAGGGAAATAATGTTACAATAAATTAAACTCACCCGAGCATCCTAATATTAGTTTCGAATAGAGAAACAATAACATCTGTGTCGAAGCTAACGTCTCTGGCGACAAGTTTAACTGCGTTTTCGAATTCCTCCAAATCGCCCAATACCTAACACGTATTTAAACACTTGTAGAAAACAAAATAACAGTTCTAAATAAATTGTAAAATACATCGCGTGTAATTTACATACTTGATGTATAAAATAATTTTCCGGTACACTTACCACGAGTGTGTCTAAGGTGTCGACCAATGTAAGTGAAAAACTGAAAGCAAGTAATTATATAAGTATCGCTATATACTACCTAATGCAACTTTCTCGCAGCGAACAGTAATTTCATTGTTACAAAACACATAATGTCAGAAAATCTTTTGAAATCAAGAAGGTATACATTTCTATTTGGAATAAAATTTACAAAACTATCCTGTTTATCGCGTTAAACGTTACATTTCTCTTTCGATATTTAATAAACTCTTGTTCTTACTTTCCCAACGTGGAATCTATGTCACCTCTGTTCGGTTCCGATCCCCTATATCGTCCTTTACAACTCAACGGCATTAATTCATCGGCAGGATATGCGTTATCCTTAAAAACAACAATTCGTTATTTCCATACTGTTCATTCTTAGATACGTTTACAACTTAGAGTACACATAATAAACAAAACATTACATATAATAAATAATTTAAATCACAACGTCAGTTTTGATATAAAAGCAGCCAAGTGCTGATAAGTTTTGAAGCGAAGGTTTGCACGATTGCTTTATCGAAAGAAGTTTCACTCGATTCTTACAATATCTACTAAGAAAAGAAACACTCATAGACTTTACCATATAAGCGTTATATGCGTGATAAAACATATCCCTCGCCTCTTCCCTGTAATTAAAATAATATGCGTTACGAATACATATGTGAAAAAGTAAATCATCAGAATAACGCGCAGTTGTAGAACGATACGAACTTTAATGCCTCTCGCTCCTCCTTGCTCATGTATTCCAATGGGTCGTCTTTGGATGCAGCCAACAATGCTTGTATGCTGCATCCAAACATAAGCAACCCCCACATAAGAGAATCGTAAGCCATTTTTCTTTTACGCTAGAGAGTACGTTCCTTTCGATGTCAAGATCTTGCGCTCGTAATAGCACACATTGTCCTTCATGGATCTTCGTGATCTACTTCAGCAGAAAATCATTATCATGCAAGAATGAAATGATACTTCTCGTCGTGGATCGTAAATACACCGTCCTGCGATCAGCACTGATCACGTTTCTTCGCGCTTATCCGTAATCCTTATCTTTCTGTCTTCTGTAGCATCTTTCACAGGCAATTACACTGGCACCATAAACTCGCAAACTTTCCTACGATAGTATTGCTGGTCAGTAAATCGTAAACTGATTCCGTTTCATCGCTGACAGCCGTCGCACGGAATTTCAAGCATACGTGGACACGAATCGAGGCTCCAGGAATTAATTCGAAGCAGACAGAGTGGCCCAGCTAGGTTATAAAAGTTCTTGACTATTTTTCGAACAACTCGATGATGTGTAAAAATATGACTGGCCGATGGTGGGCGGAATGCACCCGTTCAAACGCGATTACGACCAAAGATAAACAGACAGTAGTAACAGTTGCTCGTGTATTTCCATCAAGGCCAGGTGATGTGGCTACTGTCAAGTTTGCTATTGTTCAAACGATTTTCCACCTCGGACTATGATATATACGTGTAGGTAACCACCATATGTTTCGTAACGCTCGTAACACTTTCGCGCTAAATCAAATCTCCTGTAAACCGACGCGATGTATGCAGCTTATCCAGAAATCCGTGGTATCGAGAAGATTTCCGCGGAATGCAACGGACTATTCGGAATCGAGACGGCAAGCATCTCTCTCGAAAAGAAACCAACTCTCTAGCCGAGGATACAATTGAATAGAAGAAATCACGTGATCCGGTTAGGCAATTTGTCAAGTGTAATCTGAAATTTAAACTCCGTCGCAGTGTGTCCTTTCGGTGCGAAGGATTAATCGGAGAATTTTCATCTTGTCAACGGTCGTTAATTTACGCGTTGTAATCGGAACGTCGAAAGCGCCGAATCTATTATGTAGTTTTGATCGTAAAACGTGATCGAGTTCAGTTGCGTTCGTAGCAGTTTCAAGTTTGGAGCGCGCATAAAGTGCGAGACCCGGCGTCCAGAGTGGCGCGTGCAATGAGCCTCGTATTCGTAACGCGAGATCTTGCCCAGCGAGAATTGTAGATCTTTTCGTGATCCTACGATCGGCGAAATAAGCCGTCGATAGAAATAAAAAATGAAGCTCCTCACGCATAATATGCTGACCTCGAAATGCCTGAAAGGCGTCACTGTTGGATATCCTTTAGGAATAGTCGTAAGTTGAAAACGTTTCTGTACGATTTTTTAGGTTATGTTCATTGAAAACTACAGTGGGCTACGAAATTATTGGCACGGATAAACTTGAGAAAGAAGTTTCAAATAAAATGTTAATGAAACGACTGTTAATATTTCAAAATTTAGAATGTTTAGTTAAATAGTGGATAAATCGATAAAATGCTGGTTTATATAGGAAAATGTAATTCAAAAAGAAATTTAAAAGCGCCACGATTTGTCTGTAATACAACTTTATTCTTTTCTATGGGATAGTAAAGGGTGGGGGAATTTTTTTGAAAATTATTGAAAATAAAAGTTTCATTCTTCGATATGTGAATGGAAAAAACCGATCGGAATGTTGAACTGAAAAATCTGTCCATGCCGATATTTTAGTGATTCATTGTAGGTTAAACATTTCGCATAAAAGATATGAATTTTGTTGAATTTAAATTAATGGTAAAAAGGCGTTGGTATAAATTCTTAGGCAAAAGATATTAAAGTGTCAGAGGTGGATTTCAATTCAGAATTTATTGCGAGAATCATTCCGAAACTTGATTGGGCCACACTTTGGAAAGCTGCGGAAAGTGTAAGTGATTTGTTACGCCAATGTTAGAAGTTGAATATTAATGATTCTTAAACATTTCGATTAAATATCAATATTGAAACCTTTATCCTGTTGGATGTTATTATAAATTGAATATATTTTAATAATTAATTCTCACATATTAATCTATGTACTAGAAAGGTATCAAAAAATTATCCGTACAACTATCAAGTAAAAAATTGCTCCTCGCTTAATTTTCCAACGACATCGTACCGAAAATAATATTCTTTCGTCGAGATACATTTCACTTAGAAATCCAGACGATAAAGGTTGAAATATAGATGAATATATCTGCGAAAGTAACGCGCACGATGTAATGTTGAAACAGATAGGACACGTCGGAGAATTGCCACAGACGTTAATCCAAGATTTTGAATCGAACGAGGAATTTTTGAAAAAGGTTCATCACGTATTACTCGAAGTCGAGGTTATTAACGGCGATCTGTTGTGCCCGGAATCTGGTAGGAAATTTCCCATTAACGATGGTATACCAAATATGCTTTTAAACGAAGATGAAGTTTAAAAAAAGAAACATAACGCAACCTACATTTTCTTTTCTTACGACTAGTAAATGCTCAAATGTATATAACGATAATTCTGTTCCAGTATGTATAAGTTTTACTTTTATACTTCCATTATGATTTACTGCAAAGTAGCACGAGAAATGAATATCATTTGACAGTAACCATATAATAAGCGTAATAAAATAAACGAGTATGTTAAATTAACGAAATTGCATTTCTTAACATCGCACACACTTCGGCAATTGTACATTATATATTAACGACTAATGTTTTATAGGATTACACGATACAGAATAGCGTATGTATATCAGATTACGTGTGTAAAGAATTACATACTATAATTATAGGACTCTATTAATAAATTATTGCACAAAAGTAATGGTTATGGATGTTTTTATTGTACAGATATGTGTAAATACAATGAAATACAATTTTGCATTACTGTGGTAATCAGGATACGTCATCTGCATTTACAATCGTGTTTATACCGCTATTTTTGGAATACTTTTGTCCGTCTCCGAGTGTAGGAATGATTTGGCTCAAAGTATCTAGGATATAAGACTTTGAGCTAAAAGTTCGCTCTAAAATAAGGGTCGGTATGACTTTTGGCAATATTACAGTAACTATATCGAAGAAGAAATAATTATCAGAATATCTAAATATATATAGATTCCATTTCGCGTACTTATATCGCATAAAATCTGTTGTTAAAAATAGCTTTATTTCTGCAAATAAAATAATGCGTATGTGAGAGACATTGCTTGGAACTTGAAATCTTAATTGCGAAATAGGGTAACACCGTTAGTATGTAACATTATCGTTCGAGTATACAATGAATATCTTTACTCCGTTAATCTAACAGAAAGTCCACAGTGGATCAACAAATTTTATATGGTAAAATACATTTATTAGTTTAATGATAGCGCAATTTAACTAATACCTATTCCACACAACATTCTATAACACCTAATTCATATCTACCAGACGTGAAACGAAACATCTTTCTTTCTGCATTACCCTTGTAAAATAGTGCTTAACAAAAGATTCGTTTTTTGGATGGAAGAGTTTTTCAATACAGACGAATTTGGCAATTTATGTATCGACTAATAGTCACTCCATAGCAATACATCCCGTACAGAAACTCCAAAGTATCGTGTACTTTGTTCCAAGAATGCAGTATCTAAATTCTAAACAATCGTACGCGAGAGAATACTTTGCATCGGAATTATCAAATTACCGTAATAATCTAATCGAAGTATTCATTCATTCCTTTTAATGTTAATCTTCAGCGTGTAATATGTGGCGATACTCAAAATATAGTCAAAATAGATTATTTTATCCCTCCTAGTTTCTTTAAGAGTCAAAAAGCTATAAAAATAGCTCCCAACTAATGTTTCAGCCACAGCCGGTCTGTTATTAATTTTTATTCACATATTAGGTTTTCTCAAAGGCAGGATCATTCTGAATTAAGAACTATGAAAATACCTCTGTACATCGATTTAACTATAGCACATATAAATATTGAATTTTTTTTTCTCGTTTAGTATATTATTAGAAACCCTATTTTGGTTATGGCCTACATTGTATGCAATAATCGACTGGGAGTTTGCATCGTGGATATGCAAATTTGTATTTGTACCGTTTCTATTCAGTACCATTTAAAAGTTATAGATTTTATAAAAACTAATAGCTTTTCAAATGTTTGCCGCAGAATTAAATTTCTCCATATACCTACATTTACTTGAAATATTTAATAATACTGAATATGTTGGTTCTAGATTTATAGTTTCGATTATAAATCTCGGAATTAACAAAGAAAATCTAATCATTGTAATCTTAAGGATTTTATCAGTGTTGAAATATAAATAAACGAAAACCGGTATTTTAAATATTAAGTACCAATAAGATTTTAAAAATATATCGTGAAATACGATACGAAACAGTTTATGTTTATAATCAATTTTAACATATTTCAACGCTCAATTTCCTTAAGATAAGACAATTACGTAAGTAGAAATATAATTTAAAATAAAATACATCGTACCATAAATAGTAAAATTAGTACTAATACTGCAAAATGTTCCATCGTAGAATTGGCTACTATTACTGCTATTACAACTATTAGTATATTTGTATTTGAGTTAAAAACAATCAGAAACTTCATTTGCAAAGAAGTCGATATCGTTATCGATAATCTTGTGTTCGAATACAATATTTAGACAATTCAATGAACAATCAAAAAGATCTTCTAAATTATTGTACGAATAGTTAGAAATTTTGGACACATTTATCTACATATTAAAGTCGACAAGATATGTCACGAATGGAAGCATTGTGATACTTTCAAATTGGTAATATACTAGAATACAATGGTGTGATATAGAGTTTAAATTATTCCAACTATATGTACACAAGAAACTTTGAACACTTCTTTGCACATTCCCTTTTAATTATAACTCTTTCGCCATTTTGTAAATATCATTTTATCAAACGTATTTTTTACCGTTAACACAATGAAACGAATGTTTTATAACAAACATAAAAGATACATGTTTATTAACGTATAACAAAACGAACATAACAAACAGTCATTAACGTAACTTTCGTGTAAACAATACGAGTATGTAACTAATAGAACAAAGAGTCTATCAATAATTACTCATCCGAAGCAGTGATGCCAGATCGGTGGGTTTTGGCCCACGGCCGCTACCACCACTCCACGACCAAGCGTACCCCCTCCTAGCGCCCGTACCGCACCACACAAGCATACCCGTCCCTCCATCCGTGTGCCGTACGCGTTGCCTGGCCACCGCTCTCCGGCGAGAATTCGTTTTCCCGACATCGAAGCGCTTGGCGCGCAAGCGAAAAATCAAGACTTCAAATCCCGGCGCGGATATTACTTTTTTTTTTTTAATTATTCTCTAATTTCTCTTTCTATATTCTCAACAGACTAAAGGCTTAAAAACTATTAATTTACTAAGCATTTTCGAAGCTTGATTTGCTGCTAAAGTGCGATCCTCTTTTGGCTTGTATCGCACCACTCTAAGCGTACCCTACCTTCTGGCAGTGTGCCGTACGCGCTGCCTGGCCGGCGCTCTCCGCGGAGAATTCATTTCATCGAGGTTTGAACCTCAACGCGAAGATTCTATTTTTTTCATTAATTATTTTATAATTTCTCTTTCTATATTCTCAGTAAAATAAAAACTTGAAAACTGTTAATTTACAAAGCATTTTCGCAGCAGGCTAATGTACGATGTTGGTCTTCTACCTTTTGTATACATAAACAGAAATAATTCCTTGAAATGCTACTTACAAAATAAGCACCGTTCTAGGATAAACTCCTTCAAATTCACGTCACAATGAACAGTTATAGAATCGGTGATTTCCGTTTCAGGTAAGCGAGCCGCCCGCTCCGTTATTACGGTCGGCTTACCCCTCGCACCCCAGATTACTGTAATGAGGTTTGAAAACAGTATCGACTGGTCTCGTACCCGTCGCAATAATGTCATTTATACCTACAGAAAAGTTTTATGAACCCACTCTTGGCCAACGACACTCTTTTCGTGTTAATCAGGTTTATACGTATTTGCTTAGTAGTTGCTTGTTGATTATTTACGAAAATTGTGTCATTCGGCTCGCTTACCTAAAACGGAAATCACCGATTCTGTAACTGTTCATTGTGACGTGAATTTTAAGGAGTTCATCCTAGAACGGTGCTTATTTTGTAAGTAGCATTTCAAGGAATTATTTCTGTTTATGTGTACAAAAGGCAGAAGACCAACATCGTACATTAGCCTGCTGCGAAAATGCTTTGTAAATTAACAGTTTTCAAGTTTTTATTCTACTGAGAATATAGAAAGAGAAGTTAGAAAATAATTAATGAAAAAAATAGAATCTTCGCATTGAGGTTCAAACCTCGATGAAATGAATTCTCCGCGGAGAGCGCCGGCCAGGCAGCGCGTACGGCACACTGCCAGAAGGTAGGGTACGCTTAGAGTGGTGCGATACAAGCCAAAAGAGGATCGCACTTTAGCAGCAAATCAAGCTTCGAAAATGCTTAGTAAATTAATAGTTTTTAAGCCTTTAGTCTGTTGAGAATATAGAAAGAGAAATTAGAGAATAATTAAAAAAAAAAAGTAATATCCGCGCCGGGATTTGAAGTCTTGATTTTTCGCTTGTGCGCCAAGCGCTTCGATGTCGGGAAAACGAATTCTCGCCGGAGAGCGGTGGCCAGGCAGCGCGTACGGCACACGGATGGAGGGACGGGTACGCTTGTGTGGTGCGGTACGGACGCTAGGAGGGGGTACGCTTGGTCGTGGAGTGGTGGTAGCGGCCGTGGGCCAAAACCCACCGATCTGGCATCACTGATCCGAAGTGATATTACTTCTAGCAGACACTTCTTATTCGACAGAAGTACGCATCGTCAAAGTAATATTTCAACCGATTAACGCCGCACTCGTTATTTATAAAATTCTATAAATTGTTTAAAAGTATCGCGTAAGAGAACATAAAGAAACGTGAATTACGTAGAACTAAAACAATAACAAATTCTTTGTCTTAACAAACATAAAAGTTAAGAAAAAAACAATTACACATATTTCATTTACCACGACTTTTTGAGTTGGCCACGTTCCTTTGTGAGTAAATGGAGCCTTGAGTTAATCCCCTTAGTGGGCCTTTCCTCAATTCTGGATTAGGGCCTTTGGCAACGTAACGTCCCCCAGAAACCAAATTTGAATCGTGACCATTTGCTATTGTTTTGCTGAATATCTCTTTCGTCAACAGATTTGGATCCGGTCCTGACCATGGAGCGTAGTCAGGTCTGAAACGAATTTGTAATAACAGTAACATTCGTACTCCCGATATTAATTCATTTCACACGGAAATCATAAAAAGACGGATTTTAATCGATCAATGAAGAAGATTCGCGACTCACAAAAGCAAGTCGTTATTGGCTCCCCTTGGCAGATCAGAATTTGGTCCAGCAGGTTTTGCTAAATACGGAGACTTATATTCGCTATCTTCTGTAGTACTGGTTCCTCTAGAGACCCTAGAAATACCAATGTAAAGTATGATATGATAAAAGTTATTGTATTATTGCGAAAGTTTGACGGTGAACTCGACAGTATGCCTTACTTTGGTATTTCTATCTTATTCTTAGAGCGCTTAGCTTTTTCTGAATCGACATCCTTAACTGCTTTTTTAATTGGCGATGCAGTTAATTTTACAGCCTCGGTCACTGGTGGACTGTCCTTCCTATCGTCACTTCTGCTGCTAAACATTTATTACAATCATACGTTAAAAAATCGCTAAATTTTCTGAAACTTTTTAGTAGACTAACACAGAAAATTAACATTGTTATCTTCACTCAATGCGAAAATTACCTGTGGCTGCTGGACGTGCATAGAGGTCTGGTTGCTTCTTCTGTAACCATGATGTCCAATATATGTATCGCTCTTTCTTCGTCGTAATCGACACTATCCATAGCAAGCAATATTACTCTCTCCGGCACCGTCTTGTATTTCTCCATTAAACGACCTTTCACTGAAAAATTATAATACCGAAATCAGTACACCGCTAATATTGATATTTCAAAAGGTTTCGTGAAATCCACTTGCTTTTATTCTTCTCTTCTAAGCTTTTCATACGCGGTGGAGGAGTCGGTGCAGTTTGTACATTCTTCGCCTGTAAAAGTATCGTTCGAAGGTAATTACAATTACGAAGCGATTCGAATCCAGATACAAGAGAAACTTTCGATCTATTACTTGTTCTTCTTCTTTTCTTCTTGCCAGTGATTTAGGGCCTGTAAGATTTCGCTTTTCGTAGCCCAGATCGATTAGTTTCTCAGAAGCCTTCTGAACGTTATTATCACTTTGTTCCAAAATATCCAGCAACATAGTCTCTTCCACTTTTGGAAATATATTTTTCAGGTACCTGTACATACAGTTTTAATGTACTAACAATTACTACGATTATTGTTTAATCTTGCATCGAATACATATATAGACACAGTCTACAGGACTGAACATTACTGATGGTTTATTCATAAGTCAGAACACTGTATGATTTGGAAACTCATTGAAATAAATATTAATACAGCAACTTTGACGATTAGTAACTAAAATATACTCAACGTACTAGTAATTATAATTTGTACGGTATGCACATGGTGATACATCGTTCGGCAATTTAAAATATATATCGTTGTATGATTGTTACAAATAATTGAATATTACTTTGGAAAATATTGAAAGTGAGTATTAAAATGAGATGTTTCTTTGAACACACATAAAGAACATGGAAATTTAAAATCTTAATGCACGTGCACATACTACCATGCTTGGTTCACGTCTCTTTCAAATAAATGAGTTTTCTACCGCATGCAATATGCATCTTTGGTTTCATTAAATTTTCGACACAGAAACTGTAAACCTGATAAGACTTGCATACTTTAAATTTATGTGTACATACGTCTACGATAAACATACATTGTATATAAATCTCTAAGAAACTCATTTATTAAGTTCCTTGTAACAGCGAACACAGAATATATTAACAACCAAACGTAAAGCTTCAGTGTTGCCACTAAAAACTGAACAGAAAATACATTGATGGTATAAAACAGAAACCAACCTATCTATGATTCGTGTAAATCTTACACTATCCAACATGTGTTGTACTGTAAACCAGGAAGAAACTGAAACGAAAAATAAGTTCTAAATGGCGAATGCTGCGTGTGAAAAGGAAAATTAAAAGTTGTAAGAACAAAGGGAACGAAAACTCGACGAAACAAATAATTCAGAAGTAAAAATAATGATTCAACTAGATCTTTCCAACAATATCCTTTCCAAACTACGTAATACCAATTAATTATTCTACTATGCATGACTCAAAGTCCTTGAAAAATTAAGTAATGTCAGATGTACCAAAAAATTTCGCATTCCTTTATTACACTGACATCTGGGATTCATGAAACTTGACTCGAACAATCTCAACACATTGCAGACAATCGTTAAGAATCCGTGGCATTTTCGCACAAGCCACTTGCGTACACTAATTAGACACTTTCTAATTATATAAAAGGTCTGCAATGCGTACTAAGACATGCTATTTCTACACAGTACTGACTTGTCGTATACGTGAAATATATCAGATACTCAAAACTAAAGGAGTGAATATAGTGCGGCGCTTTCTATCTGATACATTTCTTTGTGACTATCACAGAATACAATATCAACATCTAGCATCCATACTGGGTGAAACTGGAATTGTAAGTATGGGAAAAACCTAAGTTTCATTTTTGGGGAGTTAGGGGCTGGCCGAACCCCACGAGGCGGACTCAATGTTATAGCTGCGTGTATAGCATGTGGTGGTAATCGCCATCTCGGTATTGCATAGTTTGAATGCACAGGCGTGCACGGTCCTGGAGCGCAAAGAGGATTCTTTTCCACTTGGAGAGCGCTGACGACCAGAGCTGCTCTGTTATGGTATCTGAAAGACATCAGCTACCACCTTAGCACTTCGCCTGACACAGTGCTATTAAAGCTTATTCAGAAAACAAAGATATGCGATCAGCGTAACTAATAACCGACAAAGCGGAGCTTCGCGGGACCATTAATACGGTCCGGGTATAACGAGACGAGAAATTACGACGATTAAAAGGCAGATCGATCGTACCGCGTAGACCGTGGACGGAGTTCTAAACGGAACTGTATGAATTTTAAAACTTACTTTTTTAAAAGAAGCCGAATATGGGTGTCAGAAACTGTTGGAAACATGGCATTGATTTTAGCAACTTGTAGCTCGGCGTCTGAGTTTTGTGTTAAACTCGTCTCCATATTCCTCATCGGCGTCGGCGATGCTAACGTTATATCCCCAAGTCTGTTTGTCATCGTGCTAATTGATTTTAGTGATAACGGAGTCTTCAGCTCCTGCGCAAATTATTTCCTTCCATTACTATTGATCTTTCGTTTACCGAGTCTCGAATATTAGAAGAAGTTATTTTTAGAAATTGTGGGACGTTTATACATATATATATAGTGTATACGCATGAGAAAATCTTTATTCAATCATTTGTCATAATAAGTCTATGATATACAAAGTGTTATTGTATATAGATAATACGTCAATGGTACAGATACATGGAATACGTCCGATCCTGAAATTTTACTTCCTTAAAACATACATTCGATCGCCTTCGCTTAATAGTTAATAGGTACGAGAGCATGGTCGTTAACGACGGTTATTTAACAGCTTAAAATTGATTGACCAAGATTTCGTCAGATTAGAAATATATACATCAAACGAAACTACATTCGATGCGTTCGCAATGAAGTGTTACCTACCTGTAAACTAGGAGGTAAAAATGCAAGTTGCGGATTATGATAGGGAGACTGTGTCGGATAGATTTGCGGAGCTCTGTGAGCTCCCGCGTAACTTAAATGTCCACCACCTCCGCTCCCTCCAGTCTATTATTTTGTAGCATATTTTTATATTTAATCCGAATGCAGCATGTGCATACGATAAAAACACATATATTGCGGGTGCATTTGTAGAGTTGAAAATAAGTACATGCGTGCAATGTTAAAGTATGAGAATAATACTCTATTCGCAGATGGAAATGGGTAGATATTTGTAACATGAGATTCGACAGAATTAACGCAGAAACTATCTACTGACCTGCATGGGTATGTCTTGGGAAGTGATAGTTGTAGCAGCAGAGCTCAGTGCCATTGAATTTTGCGACTGTATATACTGAGAATACTGCCAGTACCTTACTCTCGGATCTTCCCATGTTGTAGTTCGATTAAAGTGATTTATAAAATATCTGAAAGAACGTCCCAGAGAATTGATTCTCGGAATAACCGACACGTAGAATCTTTCGATCTACTCGCACAGTGCACTGTTCAAGTATCAGTTTTTATAATAATTAATATACATTGGACGCCTGTGGACGTTAAAGGAAATCGTTTAAAAGTAGAGGATTCGTTTCGTTGATACTTTTTTATTCATTACTACGCGTTAATTAAGTAAAACTAAGAATTGAACAGTGGTTGCGTAAATCCCGTTTGTGGTACAGAAATATCCCGGTTGCGGATGATTTCTTTTATTGCAAACTGTAGCTTGCGATGTAGCTAGCGTTTTTACAAAAATTTACGTACGGACGTCCACTTCGAATATCGTATCTGCATTCCCAACCGGGCGGCAATTCGCTCCTGTCACTGTCTTCAGCCATCTTTACGTATTTTGACAACTCCTAGTAGGCTCTTCCGGAGCTTATGTTACGTATTTGCTGGTCACGGGGAAATCTAATTACGCGAAGTTACGTAGTCAGTGGGAATTAGCCACTTTACCACTAAATTCTATCATTTATTACTTAAAACACGCGAGAGCCATCACGTAACGTTAAAAACTCTTAATTCGCTGCGCGTGAAACCTATTTTTCCATTAAGTATATTATTGATCAGTAATGGAACAAAATCCAGGCTGTACGTTTAATGATACTGAAAAAATTGAGATAACAGACTCCGAACGATCCAACCGGGCATAGATGTTTTCTATTTGTCTACGAAATTCGATTCCATCAGTTTCTCTAGCCTTTTGAACGTTCGGGTGAGAGATATGTACACTCAGCCAAAAAAGTTTCTGCACAGCTTGTTCCAATTTTCTCGAAACCAAGTCGTTTCAAGCCATGAATGGATAAATAAATGGTTCCTTGATTATTTTCAGTTGGAAGCATGGTATTTATTAATGGGATAATTATAAAAATATAACGATTATTTATTAATGAAGAAGCTGGCATAATAAAAATTTCAGTATGGGTGAATTCTGGGCGAATTCCACGTACGCCCAAATCGCCCGTGATTTTCTTTAAGGTAGGTTTTCCTATGCGCGACTGGGCGCAACGTTAAGAGTTTTAAACTCGATTTTCTCGAAAATTAAGCGCGATATAAAAAAAAAGTATTCTTTCTTTTCTGCTTATAACAAGTAAATAAGTCAAGAAAGAGGAATACAATTTTTTGATATTGCGCTTCATTTTCGAGAAAATCGACTTGGAAATTCTTAACGTTGCATTCAATCGTGTATCGGTAAACCTATCTTAATGAAAATCACGGGCGATTTCGGCATAAATGCGTATTATATATTTAATCTTTTTTACGAGGGTTTATTGGACTTCCTTTGGGTTTACAAACTTTCTCTTCGCAATTTTCCATTGTAGCCACAATTTTCTTTGATGATAACTAGTATATTGTTATTCCAGTGTAATAACATTTTGAATTCTCAGCCTCCCTCGATCTCTATATTATTATGTATGCCCATGCAGTGGGAGCATGCAAAGTTCTATTTATACATCTTACAAAAGAAGTATTTAAATCACTTTCCTTATTGCGTGCTTTCGAGTTATCTCCTTGAGAAATGAACAACTCCCCACGACTTAATTTCCTTCTTCTGTAGCTTTCTTGGTTCTGTAATCCTCCCATCACATTTTCAAAAATAAAGTCTGTACTAATCGTTACATTGCATATTATTACATAGATAATAAATAGCATGAATAAATAGATTCTTTAATAAAATATACATTTCAGCAGATAAGAAAACATTTTTACATAAAATTAAATAATACCATTTAAGTACCGTTCGCCTTTGCCACAGACTCGGGTAGAGTTTACACGAAATTATCAACCATACATAGCGTTTCAGATATCTTTTATAATAAAATAAATTACACAGCTTAATTCATTTTTAACACTGATATTTCCTAATTTCTCTATAATTTTGATAGCACAATTGAGGACTAACAGCGACGACTAGCATCGCTAGTTCTTTTTATGCTTAATGTCCTTTTTAGTTACATAGTCTGTATACAAGTGCTGCAACATTCCCAGAGTTAAGCATGCTATCGCTGTACCTTGAGCTGCGACTCTCAGCTGTACGAGAAACAATGCAGGCGGTATCGTTCTCGTTCTCCATTTGTAGGCGCCTATTCCGCATATAGCAGTGAAACCTAGTATACCTGCAGGAAATACGAAGTGTGAATGTCCCGTCGCAATGATATATTCTTGTGAGATTATTTCCAATTTTATCTAATGCAATTTGTAATTGGAATCTAAATATCCACATCTGGAGTTTCATTATGCTTGAACTTTTCGGGAATTAGATTATTAATTATAAAAAGAGATACGCAATGGGTAAAATTTACTTGTTAACAGACACCTACCTGCTATAAGGAAAGGCGATTTTTTTGTCACTCTATACAACGAATCTCCGAACGATGGTTCTTCAAATTCTACCGTTTGTTTATACGCCTCTTCTGGCATTTCCAGCTGTTTAACATTTTGCCACTGATTGTCCATTGTTTACCTGCGGAATATTATTACTTAAGTAGATCGAGTGTCTCCGTTAATTTTTTCAACCGAGTAATCCATGTGTATTTGTATATTAAATAATCTTCGCTGTGCTTGGTAACTTTTGTTCGAAATGTGTCTATGATTTTTGTAAGCGATGGAATACAACAGTAATTACTTTTACATGGACAGTCGACGAATATATTTAACGACACTGCTATAAGAAATTTTTCGCACACTTTCAACCCATTCTCTTGTGTAGAATCGTTAACTTCTTAGTTATACCGTCAATCGCAAAATAAGGTGGAAACTACAATCGTTAATTATTAGACGACTTGAATAATGAAATGAGAAATGTAATTAATAAGAATTCTCCATGAATATTATCTCTTTAAAAGTAATTGCCAGGGGAAATTTATCATCTTTTAATGTTAATCAAACAACCGTGTGTTATGATTTAATACAAGAAAAAAATATTCAAGAATATTTAGTTGCTTAATAAATATATTTTGCAAATTTTTTAGTCCCATAAATTGTTGTTTACTGAATATATTAATTAACTATTCCTGCTGAAACATTATCTTTGAATAGCTAATAAAAAAATTTAACTTTGAAAATCAGGTATAGTTTAACATGTAGTTGTATCTACTTCTACACAACGATGAGTAACGTTCACGTGTTAGTTACGTCATTTGTATTTCGTCATGTTAATCCGCTAGTCATTAGTCTCTTTTATTAAAATACGATTTACACGTTTATCGCATAAAGCGTTACACCATCGCGAGCTTTAATCCCTATATATAAATATATATATGTATAGTATAAACTGCCATGCTCGGAGACTTTGTATTTCCTCATTACCGCATTAACTATATCATGTTCCTATCGATTTTAAAGATAGCACGCGCCCACGTATAGTTCAATGTTTCGATTACACTTGAAACCGTTCAAGGTCACCTGAAAAAGATCTTCATTTCGCAACTACAAAGTTGCAAACGAATATAACTTTGTGGAAAGATTACTTAAAATAACGAAGGTATATTCACGTTTTATCACAGTGACGTATCATTCATTATTCTAAGATTGCAAATCTCGGTGGTTTCGATCGATAAAACCACTCGTGACGGAACATTCCTTATGAATGATAGATTAGACTTTTTACGATAGATGGATAAAATAGTTATAATAGTAATATCTTGTGATGCCCTCCTTAAGTATTAAATTTATGATTCTTTCATCGACATCTCAGTTATTTACACTTGCTTTACTCGTTTCGTTTGATTTTCTGAGGTATTTGTAAGCGAGAGCGTGTAATGCTTTACCTTTGTCTTCTAAACAATACGTAGAACTCACAACCGTTTAATTAATACTGGTCAAAGGATTGCACGTGTTTGAGACAATCTTCTTTCTCTTGCAAATGTCATGACGCAACTGCACGCAACTGTATACTATTTTACGGGCAAATTTCTTCAATCTTCCGTCCTCCTCACTCTCTGTTACACCAAGCAGAGAACTACGGTGCTGCTCCTAACGGTTCTCTTGATTCGTGAACCGCGGGAAACCTCACAATCGTATTCTAATATTTCAAACACATTTTTCTGTATTACACGAAGTGTTTCCGGGAAATTTTCATTCTCTACAGACGACGAAATATGTGAAAAGGTTTGTTATTTCTTTGTAATTTAATGTACCTTATTATCGAAATGAATTTGTATTTTATTAATAAAGATATTTTTCTTGGAGACATAAAGTGCGAAGTTTAATTTTTCTACTTTAATTTTTATAAAATTCTATCGTTATTACTTCGTTATTTTTGTATTACATATTCAAATTTCCCTCTGGCATCCAATAATTGTAGTAGTTTCTGATTGGTCCGTCTGTTTAAAACATACATTTGTACATATGTATGTACTTACGTCACATAGCAGAAGCTGAGCTATGTGAGAAAGAGAGCTGTCAAAGAATGACACTGAATGGCACTGTGTTTAATAAAAGATAATGAAAATGCGAGATTAATACACCTTGTTAGTGATTTATAAGAAAATCATCTTTATACGCAAGTTTGCGATCGTTAATAGAGTTCGAGGACATGTATCTGAAGTTACGATACCATAACCTTTTAAGAACGCAGCTTCAGGAATACATTAAGAAGGTACAGAGGTTATGTAATTTCACGAAAATTTGTAAAACAGATTTACATTCGACTCCTTCTTTCGCAGACCTTCGTAAACGAATAAATGGATGATTAAGGTAATTTTATACCTTTGAGGTACCAATAGTCGTGCATAAGGAACAGTAGATACATTTATCAGCAGCTATGGCAGCGATAAGGCATACGCTGCAGAGAGAGGTGTTTACACCCAGCGATGAGAAATTGCTAAGCGTTTGTTACGTGAGTAAGGCATATAAGAAAAAGAAAATGAGCTTCCTCTGCCTGACCACAACTACCGACACACCTCCGTCGTTGCTCCTGTACCAAGTGAAGAAGAACGATAAAAATGTATTCAAGAAGAAACAATCGTGGTCATTGAGCGATATTCAAATCGTCGACGGGGTTAAGAACGATTCCACGGATATGGAATTGCACATAGATAAATTGTATAAATGGTCGGTAACGACGGCTCAAGAGCGGAGAACGTTCATTAGCAATTTGTACACTTACTCTTGCAGTTTCGCTCAAAGACCGCAATTTAAAAATATTCCTAAGGAATGGCTTATAGATCCGAGCTTGCTGAAGGAAAGCGATAGTATCACCTTCACGCCAGGTAAATATGGGTGCAGTTTTGTGTAAACTGTAGATCATTGGTTTCTGAGACGAGTAGAAATAATTCTTTGATAGAGTGACGAGTACCGTGCTTTAGAATACTTTTGAAACTAAAGTTCCTTAGATTATACTATTATTATATTCTTCAGAAATTAGTTTAATGTTTAAGTGAATAATTATTTAGAGCCATACGTTTCGAGGTAATTCTTTTGCGGTACTTTTCAGAACTTCTTACGTCATCTATCACATCGGATTATCAACCTATTACGGAGAGAGAAGCTACAGATTTAAAACAGATGATGGAAGATTGTGAATATGCAGTTTCTAACGCTGAACTCTTTATGGAAACACTTTCCAAAGATCTTTCCGTTCTTGACGGGGTAAACTGATAGATTTTAGAGGATTACTAGAACTACGTTACACAAATTTTGCGTTCTTTCTATTAACCCTTCGTGGTCACAGCTTATAATCACAAATTGGTCACACAGGGTTCACTGTACCCCAGAACCATTCTCGTATTTTTTAATCTTTTAACTTTTCAGTGATAATTGTACATTCGTAATACTTATACAGTCATGGTCTAATAGTCTTTTTTCAGAAATGTGAATTTCGATATGATAAAATTTGTAGTTGAAAACGAACGATTTTCCATGGTTGTGGAAAAAAACGATTTTTAAATTTTTTTTTAGTTTTTTTGCGATAAATCTCCTTTGGAAGACGTAAAGGTGCGACATTTCAAATCGAAAATTACTCTTTGGGTGCAATACACCCTGTGTAACCACGAAGGTTTAAAACTATTTAAATGTAACATTATCGGAGTTCCTTCAATCTTGGTTTACACAGAAATTTGTGCCTGCGATCTCATTTCTATTTAAATTTAAATTGATAAATTCCTATTTGATATTAATTCTTCATAATGAATAAATACAGGAAAATGTACAGTCAGTGTTGGCATCGGAAGCTCGTGTAACTCAATTGATGAACAGCATAGAAGCAGCGATAACCGAAGCTTCTATCGTCGAAGCCCGTCTCGCAGCTTATGACGAAGCGCTTGGTAGAATTAGGGAAGTTATGGCTCGCGTGGGTCAGAAAAATCAAGCCATCCACACAGCCAATAATAATGCAAGACTTTTGCTGGATCAGTTGAATACAGTAATTGTAAGTTTATATGAGATTTTGTACTCGTCCCTATTTGTTAAAAATTATACAACCATTTAACTTAAAAATAATAATCTAATTCTGAATTTACAAGTCGCAATTAGATATTCTGCCAACCCATCAGCGTATTCTGAGCGAAGCTGAGCTTCCCGGAGAGAAAGAGGAGCTGAGCCAAGCGGGCGCTGCTCTTTTGAAAGCAGTAACAGCTCCTTTACCAGCGGGACTTGATAAATTAAGCGCGGTGACTGAACAGAAAAGACGACTCGACAAACTCAGAGCGAAGTTTTCTATAATCGTAGCTAGGCACCTAAACAATCTGTTCATACACTTGGTACGTGTGCTTGGGCGAGTAACGTTGACCAATGAAAGAGAGAAATTTGTATTAATTTATGTTGCCTATTTAATAGGGGAACGACGTTGGAGACATATCGACGTCAGTGGCAGACTTAATTCTTCCAACGCATCAAGCAGTTCATCACGAACTTGAACCATACACCGAATTAATGCAATTATTGAGAGCGTTAGATAATAAGGCTTTTATACAGTTGACCAAAGTTTATACAGACACAATGAGCAAATTGTACAAGAGGGACTTGAAACGATTCTTCGAGGAAGCGAGAAATAAACTTATTTCTAAACGGCTCCAAGGTATAACAGCAGGTTTTTATATTTTCGATAGCGATGAAGAGTATCACTTAACGAAGAAACATTTTCTTAAGCGAATACGTCGAGGTCTAGTGGACAAAGAGCAGAGGATTTATTGAGTCCAGCGCCTATTTGCCTGTTAAGTGGCGATGTGTGGGCACCCGTAGGGGATGGCAATCTTTTAGACTCGGTTCTCGATTGTATGCTCTCGCAAATGCAACCAGTTTGTCTCGCCGAACAAGCATTTTGTATTTCGTTCCTGCAATTGGATTCTGTTCTTTCCCCGTCGAAAGTACGTAGATCATGTTTCTACAGATTTATTGCAACATATAAAAACTAAGTATTTCTCTGAATGCGCCAGAGTAGCGAAATGGAGGAAACAGATAACGCCAGCAACGGAGCTGCGAGTCCCGGTTCAGTGACCTCTACAGCAAGTAAAAAATTGGAGAGACAAGTGAACGAAGAAGTACGCGCGACAATGGCAGCTATATTTCCATCGTTGGAAACCGAATTGAATAATTTTATTGCCTTCTTGGATAAAATCGACAGCTTGTGAGTCTCGTTCGACAATATTTTTCAACTTCTATCGATACAATCTATAGATTTCGTGCTAATTTACGATACAACGTTTACAGCTGGTGTATGTATGTATTAGTACGCTTATCCCAGCATGTCATGTCAGCGCAAGATACTGGTTCCTTTCTATCCATGACATTTGCTTCGGCTTTGATTCAAGTTAAACGGGCATTCGATAAATTTATGCAGACGCAATTACAGTCGATCTTGTGCGATGTAAAGGTGAATCGTAGAAACAAGTGTGGTATACTGCCATACGTGGAAAATTTCGAACCGTTCGCGAGAACGGCAGAAAAGATTTTCAAGAACTCGGACAGAAAGGTTGATCTTGAGAAGTGGTATACTAAATTAGTGAGTATAATGTTCGAAGCTATCGTCACTCATAGCAGAGAACATCATAAGACTCCGCAAGAAGTTATCAAAATGGGTAGGTTTAAAGCGGTCGTTGACTTATCGCTTGTCTCTTTGTATTTGCCAATACTTAATATATACTAATTACGTTACGCCGTAGAAAACTTCCATCACTTGTACGATCTTCTATCGCAATTAAAAATATCCGTTCTCGATCACGAGCGTAAGGAAGCCAAGCAAAAGTATCAAGACGCACTGCGCGCATATGTTACCCAATACTTTGGGAGACCTCTGGAAAAGCTGAATGTCCGTTGCTTAAATCTCTGATATTATTTCCGTGCTTGCGCGTCTTTTACATTGTCGTAATCGTCGCTCCATTTGCAGCTGTTCTTCGAAGGTGTACAAGCCAAAGTCGGCGCCGGTGTTAAAGAGTCCGAAGTTAGTTATCAAATGGCGTTCAGCAAACAAGAGCTTAGACGTGTCGTGAAAGAATATCCGGCCCGGGAAGTGAAGAAGGGTTTAGAAAATTTGTATAGGAAAGTTGAGAAGCATCTGTGCGAGGAAGAAAATTTGTTGCAGGTGAACGAAAGATTTATTTAGTGGACTCATTGATACTTTACTTTTTTTTTAACAGATATTCTATAAATTGTTATATACTACACTTGCTCCTCAGGTGGTTTGGCGTGAAATGCAAGGTGAATTTATTGCACAGTATATATGCATAGAAGAATTAATTCAACGATGTTACCCAGATAGTATGGTAACCCTTGAGTTTACTATACAAGAGATTTTAGATTTCTTCTCGGAAATAGCTCGATCTCATTGAGGACCTAAGTAATAAAGAAATTGTAAAATAAAGGAAATTTCACAATTTATTTTAGCGCTTAGATTGAAGTAGGCATAAAAAAATGATAAGAGAATATAATTTCTTAAGAACAAAACGTATATATGCAATTTTTTTACGACACCCACTTGAACTTTATATTAATTTTCTCTGTTTATAAAACAGGTGAAGATAAAAATGATTTACTTAATAGAGCTTTTAGCTCGAAGTCGCAATTATCTAAAAAAAAACACAAGGCTGGAGATCGTTCAAGAAGGGAATAATATATCTTTTAAATTATTATGATTTATCTGATTTTTGCGACAGAAATATGCAAATGTATTAAACAACGCAGAATGCATATTTATAATCAACAAAAGCGTTGTATTATTCTTCGAAGTAGAGGAATTACAGATTACAATATTTTCATATGCTACGGTACTTTATTTGTATTAATTTATCACATAATTTATTGTTTCGGTGGAACTGGTGCACTGTAGTTAAGCCACAGCATTCCATTCATTCTACCCTGAAAATTTAAATATTACGAATTAATAATTCAATAACGTTGGAAGAAATCAAACTTTACTATGTTGATACATACAATTACGATGGTGCCAATAAACGTAACGACACCAACAGCTAACTGTAAATTATATTTCGACTGAGCTTTGTCATACGCTTCTTGCCATGAACCACATGGCACAGGTAATTCATCCATATGCGGAGGCCTGCAGTCGTGGGGAATTTGAAACGAACGAGTACCTTCAATCACATTAATTTCATTTAATACGCAAAAGTAGTTGAGAGTCCTGTCGAGTCGTTCCGACAGATCTTTAATACTACACAATTATTCATTGATCGAAATCAGTAATATTTTAGGAAACTTCGCTGTCCTTTTATGTTAGATTTTATCAATTTCGCATTCTTACTCCAGAAACGTTACACGCGATTACGAGTTCCAATTTCAAACTGAGAGTAACGAATAAAAAAGAAATTAAATATCGAGCTTATTTCGGTCGAAAATTATATGAATATCCTATTCGTTTGAAAATATAAAGAACCCAGGCTTCGCGATATTTATTGAACATTTTCTCGATGACAGAAGAGACAAATAATGAAAACCGATGTTACGTAAGGTCCGCCTGGCACAGTAATATGAAGATTATTATGATAAAGTAATTTGTAATATGTATTAACTCACCACTTCGCGTGATTCGAGTAACTGGCCGTAACATGTGCCGGAACATTTTTGTGTATAAAGGTGTTTAGGTTTAAATAAGACACAATAATTCTCGCTATCACTCGCTGTTGAAGCAGACGGTAAAGCGATTCCACCTGATTCCACCAATTCGTTCAATACCACCACAGACGAGGAACAGGATAGATGATAGACTTCAAATGTTATGAGATTTCGTGTCGCACGAACTGAAATACCGACTTCGTGGAAAATCAGAGATTTTGAAGCGCACTCTATATTTAAGAGCGGTGATTTGGGGAACTAATTCAACACAATCGCTGTTATATTTTCATTTCGTAATATTGTTATATTCTCATATTGTAATAATACGAACAGAATTCAATGAATCGTAGTGAAAATTGCTTGGTGGCCTTCGAACACGTAATTCTGGAAAAGCAATTATCCACGATATATATATGCAGGCAGACTAATTTGAAAATAATTCGGGACAATTAAATAGAACGATATCGATGCGGTATCCAACGGTGGCAGCGGAATCTCTGCAGAAATGCAAGTCGCACAGCGAACAGTGGACTGCACATGTGTAGGATCTGTGCACGCATGTGAATTTCAAAATACAAACTGGCCTGTGCTTGCGGTTGTCAACAGGGTAGCGTGAATTTTTTATTTTCAAGATTCACGGTCTTTAAGTATCTGCAAAATGTCAGACGGCGAGGATGATTTTATGTGTGAGGAAGAGGAGGATTATGGGCTTGTGAGTATCCGTTTCCTTGTAGCAGAAACGTTGCCGCACTGGCAAACTTCCCGGTTAGGTTATAGGTTAGAATCCTCATTTTGACGTATATAAACTTTATAAATAGATTCCGAGGCTTTTTCCAGCGTTTCGACTGCGGGGAGAAATTTTATTTTCATTTCCTTTCGGGACCAGATCGATGTTGAAGTTTAGTGGCGTGTTAATTTTGTATAGGTTATACAGATGCTCCCCTTTTGCTTTGATGCCGTATTAGGTTATTCTAGAATAGGATCAACCCCGATGTGACAGTACTTTGATAATACTTTTAGGAATACTCGGAAGACTCAAATTCGGAACCAGACGTCGATTTAGAGAATCAATATTATAATAGCAAAGCGTTGAAGGAGGACGATCCGAGGGCGGCACTGCAGAGTTTTCAGAAAGTTTTGGATCTGGAGGGTGGCGAGAAGGGCGAATGGGGCTTCAAGGCCTTGAAGCAAATGATAAAAATTAATTTTAAATTGGTGGGTTACTTAAGTCAACGCCGTTTAGGAACTTACCTGTGAACTTTATTATTTCACTTCACTAGGGTAATTATAAAGAGATGATGGCCAGGTACAAACAATTATTAACTTATATTAAGAGCGCTGTCACGAGGAACCATTCGGAGAAGTCTATAAATTCCATATTGGACTATATCAGCACATCGAAGAACGTGAGTAATTTAGGGCGTAAGCTTTAGATCGACTTCACTTAGGAACGCATATCCTCCTCTCGCATATCGTACCTTCCAGATGGAATTATTGCAAGATTTTTATGAAACTACCTTAGATGCGTTGAAAGATGCCAAGAACGATAGGTTATGGTTTAAAACCAACACGAAATTGGGAAAATTGTACTTCGATCGGTCGGACTTTAATAAATTAGCCAAAATATTGAAGCAGCTTCATCAGAGTTGTCAGGTGGGTTCTGCTTAGCGTAATCTGCACGAATCCACGTAGATCCGTCCATTGAAATATATCGATTTATTTAGACCGACGACGGGGAGGACGATCTGAAAAAGGGGACGCAACTTTTAGAGATCTATGCTTTAGAAATACAAATGTACACCGCGCAAAAGAACAATAAGAAATTAAAGACCTTGTACGAACAAAGCTTGTATATTAAAAGTGCTATACCACATCCATTAATAATGGGAGTGATCAGAGGTATAGTAGGATAGTTGGTACTATTAGAATTTAAAACGTTACGTAAGGGTACTCAGACCGTGTTTCCTGTTTTTCATTAGAATGTGGAGGGAAAATGCACCTAAGAGAGGGTGAATTTGAGAGAGCGCACACAGATTTCTTTGAAGCCTTTAAAAATTATGATGAGTCTGGATCACCAAGACGCACCACATGTTTAAAGTATTTAGTTCTAGCGAATATGTAAGTAAGATAAAAGAAAATTACCGTGTACCACAACGTTAGCGGGATCAGCTGTCGATGTTCGAACTAATACTCAAACTGGCTGTAAAACTAGGTTGATGAAATCTGGTATTAACCCATTTGACTCCCAAGAGGCAAAGCCATATAAAAACGATCCAGAGATCTTGGCGATGACGAATTTAGTGGTCAGTTACCAAAATAATGATATTAATCAATTTGAACTAATTTTAAAGCAAAATAGGAATAATATAATGGATGATCCCTTCATAAGAGAGCACATCGAAGATTTATTACGTAATATACGTACTCAGGTATGCTACCGTACCCCCACGATTCTTCCAACAGCTCGTCGAATACTTTGGATAACAATGAACGTTCCTTTAACATTACAGGTTCTGATTAAATTAATAAAACCGTACACTAGAATTTATATACCTTTCATAAGCAAAGAATTGAATATCGACGTGGCGGAGGTTGAGAGCCTTTTAGTGTCTTGTATTTTGGATAGTACGATTCGCGGCCGTATCGACCAGGTAAACACCAGATAACGTTCATATACCACTGAGAAATATTTCTTTGCCATCGGTTTCACGCTCGATTTCTCTCTATTAACAGGTGAATCAAGTTCTCGAACTGGATAAAAAGTCAGTGTGCGCGGCGCGTTACAATGCGCTCGACAAATGGACGCGCCAGTTGCAATCCTTGCATTTAGCTGTAGTGAACAAAATGTCGTAAGCAGCATGGCGCGCGTGATCCCGGTACGAAATCGAGCTCTGAACCATTACTCTGTATAGTATATCATAAATGCCTGTCTCCGACTATATGAAAAATAAAATCTGTTGTGATATAAGAAAGTTGGAACTTTAATGCGATCCATTTACCGCACCTTATCGTTGCGGCGTTCCCTTTCCTCGGCCACGATTAATCACTGATTACGCCTATTTATGCCGACCGCGGTTTCAAGCTTCCCTTAAGTCTTCTCATTTCGCATCCGAGGAGTCCGTTCTTTAACGATGATTTTCACTGGC
This sequence comes from Andrena bicolor, assembly GCA_960531205.1. NCBI lineage: Eukaryota > Metazoa > Arthropoda > Insecta > Hymenoptera > Andrenidae > Andrena > Andrena bicolor. The sequence continues at coordinate 2,228,473 of OY482666.1, forward strand.
GCAGCTATGCAGGCTCTCCTTAATTATTGATCTCGGGCTAAATCGGTTCGCCAGGGCACCGAGTTATTTTTAAAAATACAGCCACATCGAGACCGAATAAGATGCTGTCAGTTTGAAACTTACGATCTGACGTTCACATCCCGTCGCGTTTAATTCCCTTGTCGAGGGTAATTTTATTTGCCACAAATCGATCGTGGCTTCGATTCAATTAAAAATCGTTCCCTCAGGAAAGAAACTCGCTTATTTCAGCCTGCGATGAATTTTGCGGTGAAATGAATCCTCAGGTTTCGAACGCCGAAGAAATGTCGCAGCGTAGTTTATTTGGCGACGCGTAGCGATTAAACGATTCCAAAGGGGTACCGGCAGATTTATTCAAAACTCGGTTTCGGTGGTTTGCAATTAACAAAGCCGAGGATTCGCCTGGCCTAATTTCCATGGAAGTTCGATACAGGGCGCTCGCAAGCTCGCAAGCCCGTCGAAGGATGTGCTTGAAACGGAAGGATGACGAACGTGCCGTCTCGGTGGAATGGCCCGGCTGGTTTTAGCTCCGTTTCAAGCATTGTTATTCAGTCTACGTTCGCGCCTATGTAAATGTTGGTTAACCCCAGGCAGGGCGGGCGGGCGGGCGGGCGGGCCAGGCTCCCTAGGCTCGTCCTACATCCTCGCCCTCCCCGGGATGGTATAATCCTCTCGTCCTCGAACCAGTTCATCCTCATCCTCGCCACGTTTAAGGTGGCAGCTTGCAAAGCTACAGGGACTCGGCTGGCTGGGAAATCAATTTCCAAAGTAAAACCGCCGACTGATCGTCATCCCTTGCTTCTGATTTACCGTCTCCACCCGCTGAACTCTCACCGAACTTTCGTTCTTTATCAGCCTTTCAAGCACAGCGCACACATATCTGTATCCCTTAATTGTCTGCCCCAGGTCTCGAGGCTTGTCGCACGGCTGATTATTCCACTGAAACGCGTCCCCGGGATGGGAACTGGCGATCCTGGGGTACCCTCGTCAGCACACCAGTGCTAAGACCTTGAGGAACCTTTGACTGGTAGCGTTCCGCGATCGAGCAAGCAGAAGTTAGCGGTGTAAATGTCATCGGGCTCATTAGAGGATCTGGCTTGCGCTCCTCTGACAAAACTCCAAGGGTTTGAAGCCGAAAGCCCGGAGTACTTCGGGGAGCTCCGGCGATGCACTCAATGCTCCCCGATTGTAACGGGCTCCGTGCACGCGAGTTGCGGTTCTTCGGGCATTTAAAGGCCGTCCAATTTCGCCGCGTAGCACTTGGAAGTCGTGAAATCGTCGATAGAACTGCTCCCGTACGTTGCCGGCGTGTATTTTGGCATTAAGGCTCCGCGGCTCGCGGTTTCAGCTGCAGCCAGCGTGATTAGCGGGCATGCGAGTACACGCGTGGAACGACGTCGGCGATAACGACTATGACGACGGCGCAACCCCAACGTTAATTGGCACTTGCAATCAAAGCAGAGCCCGAAATACCTGCCGGTATTCACGCGGCTCCTCCACAGACTTTGCAATGAAATTTTCCTCGAAATCTCCTCTCTCTCTCTCTCTCTCTCTCTCTGCGCGAGACGAGAATCCAAGGAAGGATACGGCGATCCACCCCCGCGCCTTGATCGACGATCCACGGACAACTTATTCGGGAAAAGTAATCCGGCCTGATAAAATCGAGGGGTTTGTCAAGAGTTTACGGAAACGGGTGGTCGACGAACTTACCCGAGCGCCCGATGACGATGAAAATAGAGGAGGGAAATTAAACGGGTCAGCGTCCACGAAGTCACAATGAGAGTGGGTCGTTCGGACGAAAATAACGGATTGAGTCAACAGGAAGTGAAAGATTCGACTAAACATTAACGAACTACCCTACTCCGTCTCTTTCCCTCTCGCTCTCCGTCGCTCTCTTTCTCCCCCGTTTTTCCTCTCTAATTCGAGCATCACGTCCGCTGCAGGCGCATACTGCAACGTACACGAGGGACGTGGCTCCGGTGGCGTCCAGTCCGCGAGCGGATTCCACCCTTTGAGGAGAGTTAATTTAAGTGAAAACTCCATTCCCAGTGTCTCTCCCGGCGGAGGGTGCCGTCGGGTCTGCGTACCGCCACGAGAGAGAGAGAGAGAGAAAAAAGGGAAATACCTACCCCGAGTTTTGTATCTCTTTGCCGCGTCTGTGGTTACTCCGCCGGGGGGTGGTTTTACGGATCTTCCAGCGATTCGACAGATTCATCGAGCGAATTCCCGGAGCCTCTGTCCGTTCTGTCCGAGGTGGTCGAACGGTTTAGGGTGATCGAGATTAATTCCATTAATGAATGGTCGGGGGGTAGAAGAGAGGAATGGGGTCCATTACCGAGGCTAGCTGGCGGCGGTCGAATGGTTTTCTCGTTCTTCTCACCCCGCGGCGGATAAACTTCATTCATTCATTCGTCTTGGTGGATCCCTGCGAAGTGGCCGGCTTTAAATTGAAACCCAAATACACGCGATCGAGGGGGTGCGAATCGCCCGGAGGGAGCGCAGGCTCGGCCCGGTTATTTTTCACCCGGTGGTTAAGACCAAGCATTAAGGACGCGGTCGAGGGAGACGTGGGGCGATCTCAGTTAATTTCCGAGTCCAGACTTTTCCCACCTCTCCGTGACCCGTCGCGGGGAGTAACTTAATCCAGCAGGACTTCTCGACGAAATCCCTGAACCTGAATCTCGATCGTTTCGACCGTCCACGCTTACGCTTTCATCCCTTAAGAGGGAACACCACTGTGACGGCCGGAAAAATGAGCCAATTTTTAAGATTTTTTTAAGGAATAACTTACAGTTTTATTATAAAATTGTTATTACCTATCTTTAGAACAATGTCTTAAGAGACTATAAAAAAAAAGTAATAGAAAAACATGCATAGATTTCCATATACAGTTAATCTCCTACACCCCTCAGTCCTCACAAGAAAACATAGGTCGCTTATCGAAACGATATTTGCACAAATTTTTTTTTTTAATATAATCGGTATGGGTGTAGTTTCCGTTGTGCGTACCGATTTTTAAAAAAAATTATTTTTGTAAAAATGGTGCTCTTGGGAAGAAGAAGTTTCGAAAATCGGCAAAAAAATGGATAGTTTTTCGAGGGTATTTCAAAAAATATGTTTTCGATCAAAAAATCGGCACGCACAACTGAAGATACTCTTGTTTTAAAGATCCTGTAAAAATTTCAAGTCGATCGGATAAAAATTGACAGAGCTATTGATTCGATCAGTTAGAAAAATGTCGTTTCGAGAAAATCGCGTTTAAAGTTTGACTTGTAATGGAACGGCATCGTGAGGCGTCTCACAAAATGCAGTGTATCTTCGTCAATTCTGCGAATATTAACTTGAAATTTTCAGACAGTATTTTTGAAGAGTTAAACATTAAGAAAGTGAAAAAAAAAAAATCGAAATTTTTTCAACTTTCACAGTGGTGTTCCCCCTTAAGGTTCTCTTAGCTTTCGCGGGATATGCACGTAAATTGCTTTGCTCGCTGTACGCAGCATTCTCTCGGGTTCCTCGCCGGCCGAAGCGCAGACCGTGTCGCGGAATTAACGGAAGGAGACACTTCGGGCAAGAGCAATTTTCTCGCGGCCGTTCCCCGAGAAACAAGCCACGATAAGAACCCATCGCGAGAGACGACGACTCGCCGTGGGACCATATATCACGGGAGCAAGGAATACAGGGGTTTTTCGACGGGCGTCGCGACGCTAGGCCGAGCGTATAATCTCTCAAGCATTGTTCGCGCCCCGCGTCGATTTATCCAGCCGGCGAGGCGGGAAGGGGCGGAAGGAAAGGTGGCCGACGGTGAGGCGATTCCCGTGAAAACGGCCCGCGGAATGGTGAACAGGGTGAACAGGGCGGGCCGAGAGGGGGAGGCGGAAAGGGAGAACACATCTGCCAGTTTTTAGCGGCGTCACCATATATCATAAGTGCGAGTGAAACGTTGAGGGCGAGAGAGGGCCACCGGCTGGACCATCTATCTTATACGGCTTAACTCGCGCGGATGTATCCGATGTACACGCGCGAGCAGCTCGCTCGTACAAGGGTGCGGCCCGACGTGTGTTCGTGGCCCTTTTACCGTGGCGGGTGGCAAGGGGCTCGCGTCGCCGCTAGTTTCGATGGCAAGACAGCCGTAACGCAATAGTCGAGGGGGTGTCGCGAGAACGGTTTTTCCCGTTTCCCTCGACAACGTCGTTTCGCAGCGTCGCGTAACTTTCGCCGGGGCGAGCTTTCAGGGCTGGATGGAATTGGACAAGACGAATCGGAGAATTCAATCGATCGCGGGGCGGGGGCGAAGTTTCCTCTGGGCGCGGAGTTAGCTGCCAGTGGACGTGTTATTTTTTAGACGAGTTTCCTTTATTCTGTGTGTTCGGGGGCACGGGGTTGCGACGTAAGGCTGTTCGAGTACAGTAGATCCTCGTTAGGAGCCCGTTTCTACCACGCGTTAAGAGCCCGGCGACTATCCCCACCATTTCTTAGAATCCTTCGGACGAGAGTGGGGGAACCCGGGAACGAATGAGAGGCACTTCCGTTTCCTCTCGCTCGCTCATTGGGTTTTCTCACTCGCGCCAGTGGCCGCGCGGAATAGGGTCCAGTCGCGTTAAGAGCCCGTCGCCAGCCCCGTTCGTCGGGCTCTTAACGAGTATTTACTGTACTCGGAAAAAGCGAGCCGAGACAGGCTCGTTTTTTTTAGCCGAGCCGAGTAGGGTGAGCAGGCCAGTAGCTGGACAGCGCCCAGCAGATGGACAAATCGTTGGTTAATCGTTAATATTGAAAGAACTAGAGTTTTAATCTACATTATTGTTTTTTATTTTGTAGAAAAAACGTTTGTTGTTTTATAAAACATTAACATATTTATCGAAAAAAAAATTTTGTATGCGAAAAATGTATTTCTATGTACGATTTTCCGCCACCATGCGCGAGTCACTTCATACGTGAAACGTCTGGCGACATTAGGCTACAGATAACCTCACTTTATTTGCGGCCTGGGCCCATAACGTATTGCACCGTTTTCTGCCAATGAAGACTCCATACGTTTTTAATTTTTATGAAATAAACTATATTTTAACAAAAAATAACTTAATCTAGGTACGTACTATAGCTAATAAGTCTAGCCAGACACCTGTCCATCTATTGGTTCGCAACTGTCCATCTGTTAGCCCTATTGTCCATCCATTGGTAATATAGGCTATGAGGAGAATTTTCATAATTTTATCCTTAAATACATTAATTTTTTTACTTGCAGTTATTTTTTACTTTAAATTTGTACATTTTTACGTGCAAAGCTTCTGGTTTTTGTTTAATACAACAGATATTTCTAAGAAACACCTTGATGTAAACTTCGGAATCAGCTAAACTGTCCCGCTACTGGCCTGTTTACCCTACCCGTAAAAATCGAATAGCTCGATAAATCCGGGTAGCTCGAATTTTCTCGAGCGGCCTTCAGGGACCGTGTGCTTATGGGACTGTCGCCTCCTTAAGTCTAAAGTGTTACGTGTCATATTCATTTGTTTTGGTATGAAAACCCGCTCATTGGGTTTTCTCACTCACGCCAGTGGCCGCGCGGAATAGCGTCCAGTCGCGTTAAGAGCCCGTCGCCGGCCCCGTTCGTCGGGCTCTTAACGAGTATTTACTGTAGACCGCATACGTTGCAAGGCCGAGATCGACAGGCGGGGACCAGTAGGCCTCCTCCCGCGATCACCAAACCGCGACCCCAAATATTGTACATAAACCCACGACCGAACAACCAGACAAGAGTTATTGTAAAAGATCAGTTACGCGATCACGCCCGTGATCGCTCGTCGAAGTGTCGGCTGAAATAAACCTTTGTTAAACCTACGGTGAGTTCTAACTCTTTAACCGGCAACGATCCACTACCTCTCGGCTCGAGAATCCCGTTCCCGGCATCTTCACCCGAACTATCGGAGCCCGGCGAACGATCCGTTCGAGGACAACCGGGCAGTGCAGCCAGATTCTCAGGGAGAATCTCCACACCGGCAAACCTCGCAACACTCCTACGAACCTGGAACGTAGACTCGGAAGACACGTAAACCAGTAAAGACGCGCGACCCATCGGACTGCGAAGCTGGTAGCCCCAACGACGAAGGGCGCTGAAGAGAATCCAGCGAGTCTGGGGGTTTGAACATAGGCGTAGCTAGGATTTTTGTCTGGGGGGGGCCAGGCCCCATCTCCCCCCCACCTCTCGCGCTCTCTCTCTTTTTTATAGGGAGAAATCTTTAGATACATACACATTTTATAACAATCGTTCTTCCATTTCGCGTTTGGGGGGGCCGGGCCCACCCGGCCCCCTAACTAGTTACGCCAATGGGTTTGAAGCTGCGACACGTCCCAGAGAAACGTGGCCTACAGTGGGTCAAGGGACAGTGTGGCCAATGTGTTCCTCGCCGCTGATTGGTGCCGCCATTTTCAGGCAAGTTCCGGCAGATCTTATGTATAGAGAGTATACATATATACTAACACAACTCTGAAGTTGTACTTTACAACTTCAGAGTTGTACTTTTGCAACTTCAGAGTTGTACTCTATATCGCGCGCGCTTGGCTTGGCTGGAACTGAAAATGGCGACTTCCGGCTCATTGGCCACACTGTCCCTGGACCCACTGTAACGTGGCCCGCGTGAACTGCGCCCTACGCGTGGTAAACTGAACGACGCGACGGGGTCTATTTCGCGATGACGCGATAAGGGAAGCATCAAGGCGACAGCGGCCCCGTCAACATCCCCGAGGAGTCATCCCCTCTCGAATTAACGCGCCCCGAGACCCTCGTGGACGTGTCGCCCGGGTCAAGGTTAAAGCGCCGAGGATCGCGGAGAACGGAACGGTAAAAGCGTTAGCGGGGCAGTTAGCGCGGTCCAATTAACGCGGCCAATTACGTGTCAGCGTCACCGTAAGATAGTCGCGCGCGGCTGTTCCCCGCTGGCGGGAGCGCGAACGAGCCGCGACGGTGCGGTTCGTAGGCCGCGTAACGCCAAGTGTCGCAATTACCGGGAGCATCGGGACAACGGGATTATGAGAACTTCGTTAAGCGGAGTGGCTCGACGCGTGGTCGCGCGAGCCCTTTTCTCCCCGATCCAAAGCCCTTCCGCGCGACGCCGCTTGGAAATCAGTATTCCGAGGCGCCGGACGTTTTTTTCCCAATCCCGGCCGCCGGCTAATCAGCATAATTGATTAGCGGCAGCCGGTGGTGTCTCGCGAGCGACGTCCTCGGGAGCATCAACGTCGAAGCTCGCGCCGCGGAGAATCTTTGCATAGCCTAATTAACACCTACCGAGCACGAAACTGCAGCTAATCCGACAGCGAGCTACCCGTTAAGGCGCTTGTTTTCGTCGGCGGGGTGTAATGCATACGTATTGATGCCGCGGCTGGGGGAGAATGTAGCGGCGATGTAAATTTCCGGAAGTCGTCGTGCACCGCTCGGAGAGAAACAGGAACGGGATAATATCGAGATGCGAGGCTCCTTGCTCCGCCGTGGCAGTATTTCCCTTCTAATTCCACGGTGAAATAAGGAACCTCCAGCCGGTAAAGGGTAAACAGAAAGTTTGGGAAAATCCCGGCAACTCAGATCTGCGGGATGCTCTCTGAATTTATGTGCAGTTTGATTAGATCTCGCTGGATGAAACGCCGAATCCGTAAGATCGTGAAATACGAGGAATCGGAACGAGAGGGGTTGTCCCTCCTCGGGATTCATTTTCCGGCAGGAACGATCGCGGATAATCGTGTTAATTATTACGAGCCGGAGGGACGATGGACCGTTCCGATTATCCGTTCGCGAAATAACGAATCGGGTTCTCGGACTCGTCACACGTGGCGGACGGCACGTAGAGGCCAGCCATTGATCCTATATAATTTCGTAATAATCCTCTCGTGTACATTTCGAGGCGAGGGCGAGCGAACCCCGTGGAAATCACGTATCCGCTGATCCCCGGCTAAGTTTATCTTAAATGAGTCCGGAGGATGGTTATCGCGAGACGCGGTCGCTCGAGATCAATCGGCGCGGGGGGTGGCCGGGGGGCAAATGGAAAACTCCGCTGAGCGGAGCGACGCGACGGCTCTCGCTCGCGCGAGAACGAGATACCTAGCCCGCGATCGAGAGCAGCTACCAACACGCTCGCGGGAAAGTATCTCCGTGCGAGCGGCGGTGGCCGCAAGTTATTGGATCGACGACAGGAAATGATTCGTGGGCTTGTTAAAACGGGGGTGGATAATTACATTTCTCTACGGCCGTTCCCTTCTTGTTGAACTTCGGGTCTATTGAAAATTTCGCATTCAACCAGGGAAAGCTTTAATCTTTACCCTGTTATACGGGTCGAAAGTAATATCGCCGGGTAACTGAAAATCCAGTAGAATTTTCTTACCCTTTCCAACCACCCCCCGGTTTCCGTTCTCGTTCTATCGGCCGCCGAACGGGAGCTTTGGTCAAACTTTCACTATTATTTTTCCATAGTGCCCGAACGTTGACAGTGTTAATAACAACTTGGGAAGTTTTCCTCGCGCAGTGAAAGGCCCTCGAACAACCCTGGAATGGGGTGAAATTAAAGTGTCCCCCGATCATATAGGCAACTACGTTAATTCGCGTTCTGGGGGCGATAAAATATGAGGCGCGTGAAAGCTCCTTGTTCAACCCTCGCGTAAGGATTGGGACGGGCTTCAAGAAGGGGCATCGATTTTTCACGAAAAACCAGTTGCTTTATCGGGCAGGCGTATCGTGTCCGTTCAATTATGGAATTAACAACGCGAACGGCCGAGCAGCCCTTTCGGTCAGCTGCGTAATAAATGCTCGCCGTTACAACGATAACGGGCCGAATGAATGCAACGGATACCGGTATTTATGCGATCCAGATATCAGCGGAACAATAACGACCGCCACGGTATCGTACGCAAACGCGTGCGCGTAATTATTTTGGAATTAATGGGAGCGCCGGTTCTCATTGCTGAAATACTGCTGCGTGGGGATCAAGGGGGAAGGAGAGTGAAGAAGGGTCTTGGACCAAGTTCCTTCGATATTCTATTGGTATAAGTGTACTAAGGCTGTAACGAGTATTCGAGTAATCTAAGTATTCGAATTTGAGAATCGAATATTCGATTAATTACAGCTCTAAGGTCGGGGCCAGATATATTGGCCGGTGAATTCGTTTTCGCAGCTAACGTACACCTATTCTGATGTATGTATGTATTTCTACGCTAAGAGCTCGGTTTGGCCTACACGTTAAGAGCTCGGCGCTATCCCCACCACTTCTAGTTCACTCCTTTTCTGGCAAGGCGAGAGCGAGTCAGAAAACGTTGAGAATAGAAGAATACTCCTCACAACTCACACCTATTCTGATGTATGTATTTCTACGCTAAGAGCTCGGTTTGGCCTACACGTTAAGAGCTCGGCGCTATCCCCACCACTTCTGGTTCACTTCTTTTCTGGCAAGGCGAGAGCGAGTCAGAAAACGTTGAGAATAGAAGAATACTCCTCACAACGCACACCTATTCTGATGTATGTATTTCTACGCTAAGAACTCGATTTGGCCTACACGTTAAGAGCTTGGCGCTATCCCCACCACTTCTAGTTCACTCTTTTTCTGGCAAGGCGAGAGCGAGTCAGAAAACGTTGAGAATACTCCTCACGAAACTCACGGGCAATATATCTGGCCCCGAACTTAATAAACACCAACAGTGGCACACTCAGGATTTAATCTTGGGAGGAGTCGAGTTGAACGGAGAGAAATATTTTTAATTCAGGATTCAATAAAATTTATTAACCAAGTTAATTTAAAGAATAAAATCTGTGTTTCTTTTCTTTTTACAAAGCTCTTGAATTACTTCAATCGTGATACATTAATCTCCCTTTTCCTTTTTCCTTGGGGGGTGCAAGGGCACCAAGACCCCCTCTGACTTCGCCACTGCATACCAGAGATGGGCAAAAACAATTATTTGCAATAAACATTTGTGTACGAAATTTGTATTTCAAATAATTTTTTACCCATCTCTGCTGCATACCTACGCTATGTAATGTTGGCGACACGACTATTAATTGCCACACGAAGCGAAAGAAGAAACGCATCGACACGAGACTCTGAATTCGACACATTCTTTCCTTTCAGAAAATAGAAGCGACAGTTTCAATTCCGCAGCATGATCTGTGGTTAACTGCAACGTGCCTGGCGCAGGTACGGGTGAAAAAAAAAGAAAAAGGAAATGCCACGAAGTAATACACGCTTGCCCGTCGTTTTTCTGTGAAATAAAGAACAGCGGAGATACATTCCCCCGGGGGGGAAGGCAATAAATAAAATTTGTCCACGGTCGGATGAAAAAAGATGAAGGGGGGAACGTCGCGAAAGCGGATTTCGAAGCTCGTTCCTCCCTTTATCTCGGTAATGAGTGGTTGTTCCCTTTCCTTCTATTTTTCGTCGCATATATCACGCGAATAATACACAACGGCCCGCGGCGGGGAGAAAAGAGGGAGGACGCTGGAAACGAGGAAACGTTCTTGGCGGGATATTTGTGTGGGAACGCGGGGATGGCTTGGCTTAAGGAACGTCTAGCCCCCGGTGGCAACGAGGGTCGAAGGACTCGACAAATATCATAAAATGTAAATGTCGCGGTTTCACCGTGATCCCGCGGGGAACTTCTCAATTTACCAATATGCCGAAACCCTTTTATCCGGCTTACACGCGTTCAACTTCGGCCGGCTGTACTGTTTCCCTGAGATTAAAATTCCAACCCCTCGATCACCCCAGCATTCTCGCGGAACTCCCCAGCGAACTTTCCCCTTCCCGGCTGGCTTTCGACGGGCGCCGTTAAAACTCGCCGGAAAAGTTCGACTTCTCGATGAACAAACCGAATCGAACGTCTACTCGCCCTGGCTTGATAGCTGTATCTCTCTGGATAAACGTTCTGACGTTTCATCAGCATCGTGGCCAGGTTTCATCAGGGATCCGAGGACACGCTGATACTGATGTGGGTGATGGCAGTGATCAATGGTCCGTGACACCGAACACGGATGCCCTTAAACAGGGTGCGACAGGAAGATACGCAATGGTATCGGCGCCACCTCGAGTCCTCGATCAAGCTAAGCTACACGGTTGATGAAACGTTGAAGCTCCTCCAAAATCTCCCTGACCATTGCTGTCGCAATAAGGCTGTTCGAGTACTCGAATATTCGAGTAGCTTGAAGTTCGGACCGAGCCGAGACTCGGTTTCTATTTAAGCCGAGCCGAGCCGAGCTTGAATTTTTTCGAGTACCCCGAATTTTTTCGAGCGGCTCGAATGTACTTCGAGCAACTTCAAGCTCGAAACTTGAACGTTTCGGACAATGCGAATGTTTCCAATATTTTAGGTTACGTTTATCTACTGGAATGTAAATAATTATTTATTATTAATAATAAACGGGGATAGTTCCCCATTAGTGTACACCGTGGCATTACAGTTCAGACGGACAAATCACAAGTTCTGCAAATTTCTGTGCACCGAGTTTCTAAAGATACTTATACTAACACCAAATAAGTCCAAGCTAGCATAATTATTATTATTATTATTGAATTAACGGGAGAACCCTTTAGAATACAGAAATTTGAACAAAGTAATACAGTTGGTATAGCTTATAGTAAAAAGATATAAAGATAAATAAAATCAAAACAGAGAATATACAGAAAAAACAGAAAAAAGAAAGAAGAAACAACAAGAAAAACATAACAGTCTACAAAAAAGCGCGAAGAACCAAAACAAATGAATATGACACGTAACACTTTAGACTTAAGGAGGCGACAGTCCCAGAAGCACACGGTCCCTGAAGGCCGCTCGAGAAAATTCGAGCTACCCGGATTTATCGAGCTATTCGATTTTTACGGGTACTCGGCTCGGCTCGAAAAACCGAGCCTGTCTCGGCTCGCTTTTTCCGAGTACAGTAAATACTCGTTAAGAGCCCGACGAACGGGGCTGGCGACGGGCTCTTAACGCGACTGAACACTATTCCGCGCGGCCACTGGCGCGAGTGAGAAAACCCAATGAGCGAGCGCGAGGAAACGGAAGAGCCTCTCATTCGTTCCCGGGTTCCCCCACTCTCGTCCGAAGGATTCTAAGAAATGGTGGGGATAGTCGCCGGGCTCTTAACGCGTGGTAGAAACGGGCTCCTAACGAGGATTTACTGTACTTTGATTGCGCATCTTGCTGAGCTTGCTGGTGTCCGTTGCACCAGGTGTTATGGGTTATGGATCGTTACATAACAGCAGCTGGAAATTCTACGGGGTTGGATCCTTTGCAAAACAGTTTATCCTATCACCGTGAACTCGATCCAACGTTGTGTCGTTATTAACGAAAAGTCACTTGGATAAATTGCCATCGAGAGGCAAGTGCAGCCCATCGATCGACGCAAAGTCGATTCCTTGCGTTTCATCAGCTGCCTAGTTAGCTCGATGGCCCTCCAGCGCAGCGGCAGCCTGCCCGTAGTCAATTGCCCGCTGCTGGATGCTAATTTTAATCGTTCCGATCGCGGGCCAACAATTGCGCCGCCGCTCGTTCGCATTACCCGTGTTTCATTGATAAGTGTATCGTTACGCGTAACGAACGATAGCGTTGTAATTTCCCGCCCTGCCCTGCGCCCCTCGCCCTCCGCCGCCGCTGTTGGTTGCAGTCGCGCGTGGAGCATAGCTCCAACGGCTCGACGACTCGCTAATTTGTCTGCAGCTGGCAGATCGAATTCAGCTGCCCTCTTAAGGGGGATTGCGCCTTGTCCGGCCGAAAAATAGGTAATTCTTTGCGAATTTTTTGTACGAATACGGTTCGACAAATTAATTGGAGGTTTGGCAGGCTGTTATATTGTATCTTGAACTACTGTTCTGAATTTTTGTGTGACAATAAAGAGAAAACATGACAGGTACGGAGAAAGCGTTGAAAAATATTCGGTTCCTCCTGGCGTTGACGGAAAATACTGTAAGGGTTATCTGAAACACAAAAAGGAAAAGAGATTCTTAATTTAACTATATGAGTGTGGATATCTGTGATAGTGGATGCATTAAGAAAAATAAAAAATGTTGTAATGGCAGTCTTGTGAAGAAGATGAAGCGCCCTGATTTGTGTCTGGAAAATGTTTTTTTCCCCAAAATCCACATTCATATAAATTAAGAATCTCTTTTCTTTTTTTTGTTTCACTCTGTGTCTGCCGCCTTTCTTTTTTTACTGTCACATAAAAATTCAGAACAGTAGCTCAGGATACAATGAAATAGCCTGTCAAACCTCAAATTAATTTGTCTCGTCCTTATTGTACAAAAAATTTACCTACTTTTCGGCCCAACAAGGCGCAATCCCCCTAGAATCGAATTATCGCCGCGCAGCTACCAAACACGAGCCTCCGTTCCAGCAAAACACCGTCTTTCCGCGGCTGGCTATCCTGTCCGCCGAATTAGCTACTTAATTAAACTAGCCGCCGATTGATCACGGAATTAGCCCTCACGAAATTCATGCCCGGTTGCGCAAACTGTATCTGCAATTTCTGCGTCCTGCTGCACGTCACCTTCGCTCACGTCTATCTGCCATTAAAAAAAAAAAAATCAGCAGACCCACGCGGCCCTTGTCTCCGTCGCCCCTCTTTATGATTCCGTCTCCATGAGGAATAATTTAAATACCCGGAAGGGGACGGCATCAGTGGCGAAGGGGAATACAGGAGAGGAAGGAATACAGCCGGCAGGTTTTCAAAATAGATTTTCGTGGTTTTCCACGGGGGATTACGCGGCGCCGCGCTGATCCCGAGGCTAAGGATTTTTCGAGACGGTGCCGCTGAATCGGGCGATTTACGGCAATTTCTCTGAACGCTCCCGCCTCGGGGCGGCAGAATCCACCGTTTAGGGTTTACACGGTCGACAATGGGGGAGCGATACAATTGCAGCGTGCCGTGTTTAAATGCTTTAAACCGTCTAAACAAAATGGTAAAAAATGGTGATTTGGATGTATAATGTATTTAAGGATTATCTAGACCAGTGGTTTCCAACCTGTGGATAGCGAACCCCTTTGGGGGTAGCGAAGCGTTTTCGGGGGAGTCGCCGCGGTTAGGATAATAATTTATTTACGGGACAAATCCATTAAGGACAAGAAACACTTTGAAGGGACAGATAATTACAGAAAATCACTACTTAAGAAGTCTAAGTAGTTATATCTAGTTGAGTATTGGGAAAGCAAGTGGAGGCGTGGTTTAGATTTCAGCGCTGTGGTGGTAAGTTGGCAAACTATCGCAAGTAGGCCCGGATCCCACCAAACATTCCGAATAAGTATTTATTAATCGAAGAAGTAAAAATTTAGTGTTCAAAAAAATTTAAAAACACTCGTTTCTCACAAAATGGCCTACTCACAGTAGTTTAATTTTCTGTCACTAGTTGGCATATCGAAATTCTTGGTTTCCCAATTCTTAGCACTTATTTACTTTAATATGGTCACATTGTCCTATTCTATTAACGATGTAACACTGCTTTTTCATAAATTAAAAAAAGAAGAAGCTGGTTACCCAGATGCAAGCACAACCATCACACTAAATAAGGTAATTGAATATACTTAAAAATATATAATACATATATTAATATAATTAAACATTAAGTTACAATTATATTCTAAAACACCTATCTTTAATGTGTTTCCTTTACCTAATTAAATTTACCTTATACAAATTGGGGGAGGAAGGGTCGCAGGTTATTTGAATATCATAAAAGGGGGTCGCGATTCAAAAAAGCTTGGGAGACACTAACCTAAACCATGCGTATAATTTTGCCTGATTAGAATCAGTGATATTAGACGGTGGTAACAAATCCCATCGCCACAGGTACCCAAGTCGCGACAATAAATAATTAATTTAATCGTTCCCCTTTAATCGTAAGGCAATCCCGTTTCGAGTTCACCGACGGGGATGCATGGGAATGTTTGTTACGTGTTACATTCGCCACACAATCGAGCCAGCCAGGTGAACCGTGTGTGTTCAATGCAGAGGATTGCGCGCACGTGTAACAGATATAAGTCGCGCGGGTCGCACATGTCTGGCATACATGTTGCCCCTCCTACGTTCTCGGCCCCTCAGTCCCTGGTCCCACGTGTGTATCCGCACTGTATCTTCATACGTCTGCCGGTCTATACGTTTACGGGGGTGACGTGACTGACGCCTAATCACGACACCTTCGCGCCGGGAGAAATACCGGGGTATCTTAGGAATGTTGGACCGGGTTGAGTAAAAGCACAGACTGTTCGTAGCAGCGGTAGACATTTATTTAAATATGCTTCTTGCAATCGTAGATATTCAGGCTCCAAGTAGTCAGTCCGAAGACTGATCTTGTCAAGCTTAAACAGGCCTCCGTCGCAGACACTATTCAGTCCGCACTCGAAACGTTCACTTATCATTATTATAATTAAACGTCTTTATTGCACAACACAAGCAGAGAACAACAAAGAGACGGTAAACGACGACAAAAGCAGAGGCGAAGTTCAGTCCGGGTTGTTCAACTTAACCCATCCTTCAACTTATGACTTATCCCATCCTTGAAAGGCTCGCAACATTCAATTCCTCGATGTTTACCCCGGTATCCGAGGTTCCGCGCCCCGCACCAGCCATCCGATATCGGGAACAAAAGCTCGCGAGCCCCGTATCACGTGCGCGATCTCGTTACCCGCGACTCGGCTCGCCAAAAATGCACTGTCAGTTATATATTTATAACTTTACGTCCTTGGGAGGCGTTACGTCTGCGATCCACGCAGCAAGATACTCGCCCGTAACAGATATAAGTCGTGCGGGTCGCACATGTCTGGCATACATGTTGCCTTCCTACGGGTCTTAGACCCTCCGCTTTCCCCCTCCCTCCCCCCTCTTCCAGCCCGCCCACCGCCGCCCCTATCCTGGTCAGAGTTCCGGCGGGAGCTCTGTTTAATATTGCAGCGTATTACTGCAAGCGCCGAGCGCCGCGCCGCTCAAATCACACACACCGGGTGTCGGGTTTTCGGCGTGAACCTGGCCCGGTCGGATTTTAGGGGTGTGGTTGATTAGAGGGAGCACAGTTAATTCGATGGATTGTGTGTCCTAAACGGCGGAGGGTCTCCCCGGAACCATATTCCTTTACACTGCATCCCCTTTAAACTCATCGAGCTCATAGATTTCCCTCGCCACAGTGGTCCGTCCAATAACAATCTAGCGTAATCATCGGTTTCGTGGAATGGTTAATTATCTATTTGAAAAAAAACCAATGGCCTTTTAGTCACACAGTCACCGCGGAACGGAGTTGCGAGCCCCGAAACAAGGCTCCAGCACAATATTTCGCGCCCCCTGGCCCCTCGCCGGCGAGAGAATTCAGCGGAAAGCGACGGCCCACAGTGTGCGATTTTAGACAAAAATCACTAGACACATTTTAGACAAAATCACTTATTTTTTTTATTTTATATTAGAAATAAGATAAAAAGTAATAAAATTGAAATATAATTTAAAAATATTAGATTTAAATCAGCTATATTTAGCAGTTTATTTAAAACATAAATTTTGTAAATTTGAAGTAAATTTTTTATTTTATAGCTAATATTAAATTTACAAAAAATTAATATTTTATATCTTTTATTTCCAAAGTTTACGTTATTTGTCATGTTTTTCTGAACAAAGGTCAACTACTGATTGATGGTCAACTACTGGCCCTTTACCTTACATATATATATATTGTTTATTTTATATTAGAAATAAGATAAAAACTAATAAAATTGAAATATAATTTAAAAATATTAGATTTAAATCAGCTATACTTAGCAGTTTATTTAAATTTTAAAACATAAATTTTGTAAATTTGAAGTAAATTTATTTTATAGCTAATATTAAATTTACAAAAAATTAATAATTTATATCTTTCATTTCCAAAGTTTACGTTTTTATGTGATGTTATGCTAAATAATGTTTTTTATAGATTAGACCAAGAAATACAGGATTTACTGCAGCCCTCCGTTATTGTTCAACCTTTCACGAGTATTTAAAAAAAAAATCATTGAAATCGGTCAAGATTTGCGCCGTCTAGCGATTTTTGTCCAAAATCGCACACTGTGCGGCCCTTCGATTAGGCCACTCCATTTCCCGGGTACGGCGCTCCCGTCGAAAGTAACGGGCTAAATCCTTCGGAGACTTTCATCGATCGGCCCCGAGCGCTGCAGGGAAACGGGGCTGCCGCGGTGCCCGCTCGGCCCCCGTGTATTTGCCCCCGGATAAAAATGATTACAGGCGACTCGTGCCACGTCCGGGCTAAACGTTCACGGTACAATATTGCGACGTGCACGTGTATACAACGGGCCGGGGACGCGTATCGATGAAATATCGCCGACCGTGCAATATCTCGTGCCGCGAGACGCCCTTCGATTATCGGTGACCGAATTTCTTCGCGATTCAGCGAATTCGACGCGCCGCGATGCGATATCGCGCCGGCCGGTTACGTACTTGGTTGCCGCTCGTCGGCGATCGTCCGCGCGTTAATAAACCGATCGCGTTGATAGCCGCGGCGCGATACGCGTGTCGCGCGAAGAATTTCCAGCCGAGGCATATAAAATTCAAATCCCCCGTCGTCTCGCGCGCGATCATTATCGAGGCATGTGGCTACAACATGTATCTCGATTGACATATTTCCCCGCAAAACCGGGGGATAGCGAGCACCTCGAGACGCGATATTGGACGTTTCCCCGGTTCCCAGTGGAAGAGGGAGACGCGTATTTGGCAAGATCTCTTACGGCTCCCTTTTGCGGATATGACGTAAGTCCACACTCTCTGCATCCATCTGCGGACCGCGCGCCGCACATATCTATTCCATCCCGGAATATATTCAGGCTGCGAGCTGCTGGACGGAGCCAGGACGACGACATGTTTAGGTCTTCGGTTTTATTGAGCGCTCAAGTGCTGTCTGGAGTTCCTTAAAGAAAGCCTCCCTTTCTTCCAGATTCTTTCTATTCATCCTCGCATTTATCGAGAATGCGCCGACTGCTCAGGCCATTTATCTCGGATTACAGGACCCGGGAGATATTAGGACTCAGCGAGAAGCGACCTCAAGATTTAACCCGGAGAAATCAGTCTTAGCAGCTCGATGGACAGTCTCTGATTTATCCCCGGCGTTGAATGCTACGGCGGGGGCCTCGAATGGATTTAGAAGAACGAAGTCATTTCATTTCTTCAAAGAGAGTGAAACGGAGGGTGGTTGCATAGGTGACGAAAGTGGAGGCGAGCGGTGAACCCCGTGTTGTTTGCCTTGGCCCGGCGTCGCGACGCGACCTACTACGTCGAGTTATTACTCCATAACCCGTTGCTTTTACTGGCTCGGCGAGATAGCTACGCGTTGGATAAGCAACAACACGTACGTGTCGGCATAATAATCGTCGATCGTCCTATTATCACGCGAGCCTGGTCCAACTGCAAACAAATCTGAGACCCCGAGATAAGAGAACGAACCCCGTTGGATCGAAAGCTTGCCTACTTGGTCGCTGTTCCTACTCAGTGTCCACGGGAACGGGCCTGATAGCTGCTCATAGCTACTAGCTACCGTCTATCGCGCATGCCCGCGACGAGCTGTGACGTCAAACCAATCAACGCCAAGCTGGTAAACGAACCGAACCGACGCCAGCGCCAAGGAAAACGAAACGGCTTGAATGCGAAGCCGAGCGAGTGACGCCACGCTTTCTAAATTCCAGTCGTAGGGTAAACCAACCAGTAATTGACCGCATACCAGTGAATGACCATTAGGCAAAGAAATGTCAATTATAAATTTAAAAATTACTATTTGTTTATAAATAGAGTGTAGTTGCACTTTTAATATCCCATATTTTTAGTTTTGCGTATTAAACAAACATTAATAAGTAGAATTCTTAATAAAAGTATGCGGTCATTTACTGGGCTTCTCATTCAACAATTCGGTCATTTACTGGTTTGTTTACTCTACTTGTGGCTTAGCTTATATAATTCGAATATAAAATTATTCGAGTAGTCCCAGCCCTAGTACGAATCGGTAATTATGTGTGAAGCACGCGGGTACACTAAGGGCCAAAATCGGCTTCCCTTCGGAAATTTGGCAACGTTGCATGTCACTAGAATTACTGAGTTATGCCTAGTGACATGCAACGTTGCCAAATTTCCGAAGGGAAGCCGATTTTGGCCCGTAGTGTATGTGTAATGCTGAATGCTTCGCGTTCAAGCCGTTTCGTTTCCCTTGGCGCTGGCGTCGATTCGGTTCGTTTACCAGCTTGGCGTTGATTGGTTTGACGTCACAGCTCGTCGCGGGCATGCGCAATAGACGGTAGCTAAGGTCGGGGCCAGATATATTGGCCGGTGAATTCGTTTTCGCAGCTAACGCACACCTATTCTGATTTATGTATTTCTACGCTAAGAGCTCGGTTTGGCCTACACGTTAAGAGCTCGGCGCTATTCCCACCACTTCTGGCTCACTCTTTTTCTGGCAAGGCGAGAGCGAGTCAGAGAACGTTGAGAATAGAAGAATACTCCTCACAACGCACACCTATTCTGATGTATGTATTTCTACGCTAAGAACTCGGTTTGGCCTACACGTTAAGAGCTCGGCGCTATCCCCACCACTTCTGGCTCACTCTTTTTCTGGCAAGGCGAGAGCGAGTCAGAAAACGTTGAGAATAGAAGAATACTCCTCACAACGCACACCTATTCTGATGTATGTATTTCTACGCTAAGAACTCGGTTTGGCCTACACGTTAAGAGCTCGGCGCTATCCCCACCACTTCTGGCTCACTCTTTTTCTGGCAAGGCGAGAGCGAGTCAGAAAACGTTGAGAATAGAAGAATACTCCTCACAACGCACACCTATTCCGATGTATGTATCTCTACGCTAAGAGCTCGGTTTGGCCTACACGTTAAGAGCTCGGCGCTATCCCCACCACTTCTAGTTCACTCCTTTTCTGGCAAGGCGAGAGCGAGTCAGAAAACGTTGAGGATAGAAGAATACTCCTCACGAAACTCACCGGCCAATATATCTGGCCCCGACCTTAGTAGCTATCAGGCCCCTTCCCGTGGACACTGTTCCTACTCGGGTACCCGGTTCATTCGGGACTCGTTGCTCGAGAACGAAGGGATGGTTTATGTATAATATCGCGCCACTTTTGTCCCGGACTTTTACAACCGAGCAGCCCCGGCGAGGATCCGAGAAGCAGGTCGTATATAAGCTGGCACAATAAAAACGAGGGGGCCGCCGATGATGTTCGTTCACGGACCGAGATATCCCGGAGCGTGTCGTATAGTCGGCGTATATTTCGGCCGCTCCTTTCGCTCTCTCCGCACGAGCACCCTCGTTAACCGCCTACGTGTTCCTGATTCTCAATCGGCCGATCCCTGGCCGTGCCCGGCCTCACTCTCGATCGCCTCGATCGGTCACGGCTCCTTCTGGCAACGCCTTTAATCTCTCCTCTTTTATATCCATCCGGGATTAAGCTGCTGCTGCTCGCTCGTAACCGAACACTTGCCTCGGACTTCCCGAAGAAATTGAAACAAGCTCTCCCTTAACTCTCGGCTGTTTACGTACGGACGCCGGAGCGAGGGAATCGCGTGCCGCGATATTCTATCGAGAGAGCGAGGAACGCAAATCCAAAGCTGTTCGGCGCACCTACGACTTCTAATCGCCAGCCGCCGTCTGGCACAGATTCCGCGAGGCACGCGGTGAACGTGAATTCTTCGATGAAACTTTCATTGAAAGCTAGACGGCATTCAGGCTTGTCCACGGATTCTGCGTAACTACGGTGGACAAAGTACCTATGCCCGTAGAATTGCGCCGATCCGGGGGGTTGAAAAATGCTTTTTTGTCGCTAACATCGATGTATCCATGGGAATAGTCGATAGACGACTCGGTAAGGAGGGACGAGCGAAAGGCGAGCGGTTCTAGGCAGCTATGTACGTCACGTCTGGCTTCTGGATTACATTTATACCCCTACTGCGGGGAGGGGGGTGAGCCCAGGGGGCCGATGCGCCAATACGTGCCTATAATCTTCTACCTCGTCCCCTTTCGTTCGCTCGCCCTCCAGCTCGCGTTCCTCGTCTGCGGACTATTGGCCTTTTGGCACACGGGCACACAACCATGCACCCCGGCAGGTTTGTTTGCAGTAACGCGCTCGCCCTTTTTTTTTTCTTCTCCCACCCTCCCTCATCATTTTTCACCTTATACTCTTGGCTTTTTTAACGGCGTTCTGCTAGCACCCCTTCTCGCCCTGCCGCCCCCTCGCGTTTCTTTCCGCCCCGTGGTTCTCTTTATTCAAGGCTGAAGTTCTTCCGACTCCAGTCTCCTCCTTTTTCTCTGGATTGTGCGTGCTCCTTCTTTGTTCGTCCTCTCGCTTCCGGGTCCCGGTGTACCGTCGTTTTTCAATTTTCCTTGGTCGCGTTTCTTTTTCTTCATCCTCTTCCTCTTCCTCTTCTTCTACCTCCGACTTCCTTGCTTAGCTCTGGCAACACGCGTGCATTGGCAGACGCAACTTGAGGCGAGGAGTAACTCTCGGCGACGATGATTGCGCGCGAGCGCCGCGTGGCCGTAGATCTCCCCGGCGAACGCTATTACTCCCGCGGGACGTTTTATTTCCGAATGGATGTCCCGGTCATGACTCGGAAGCCTCTGTCCCTCGATTCCACGGGGCACCGTCGATGGTACGTATTTTTAGAGTCGGGGCCTCGTTACTCCCCCTTTTTTCCACACCCTCGCGCCCTTTATCATAGAGATGACCGAAATTGACAAGGTTTTCCAATTAAATTCCGAGACTGTGGACCCCGCGAGGGGGGAGGGGGAGTAATGAGATAGGATGTAATAATGTCGCTGGCGGGGGAAGCGTTGGTTTGATTAGCGAATTTTTACGAGATCAAGGCAGAGGCGAAGCTACCATCGCGCGCGACCGTAAAGCAGCCGCGGCGTATTTCCTTCTCGCCCGTTTTTCATCCGAGCCCCCTCCCTTCTCCCCAGCCCTCCTCGCAGGGAGAAATAAAACAGCGGCGGCGAGGAGCGCCTCGATTTCGGCTGTCGTCGCCGTCGCGAACATTCGCCCCGTGAATCCGCGAGTAGGGCCCCTCGGCTCGTCCCCTCGTGAAGGGTGTGATTTACGAGGAAGGCGCGACGCGGACCCTCTGGTTTGTTTTTATCAATAGTTAATTCGCAATTTACATCCGTTTAAATATTCATACCGACGCCGCCGCGGAAACCCCGGGCTTTCGGTCCTCCGCATACTTATTCCAGGCTCTGCTCCGACCTTCCACCGCCCTCTCCGTCCCTCGCGCAAGCGATCCGGTCCCCTGGTCTCTCTCCGTCGCCGCGAGAGCAACGACAAAACCCAGTGGGATACGTTCGAATACCTTTGCACCCGAAACCTCTCACGCATTAAATTCTAAAGCCGCTTTCTAGTTTCAGGGTGCACCGTGCAACCCTCATCCTCCCGCCGCCTCCGTCCTCTTTGCTTGTTTCACCCTTCGATGGTTGAACAAGGGGAATAGAGAGAGAGAGAGAGAGAGAGAGACGAGGGGGGTAAGGGAGCCCGGCTGGAGCCCGTGCCACGAAACTTTGCCCTGGAAAACGGTGGCTGCTAGTTACGGGGGTATGTAACGCACACCTTGCTCGTGTTCATGGTCGGATAACTGTGCATTAAGGATCACGGATTTCGCTGGCGCCGCTCGGTTGATTAATTAGCGATTAATTAATCCGTCGTACTCTGGCGCTGGCTGGCTAATGGAAAGTGAAAATTTTATTATCGTAACGGATGATGACGAATTCGCGCTGCACCACTGTCGTTCGTTAATGGTGTTACTGGCAGCGCGAACGGGTGGGGGGAGGGGGTTAGGGGGGGGATTAAAATCACCGCGATAACGCGACCGCGAGATCACGCGACACCCGACCGCCGTCCCTCCCCTCCCCGCGGGCCCTGCCCGCCACTCGTAAGAGTCGCACGGTGTAAAGCGTTTTACAAATCCATGTCACATCGGCGGGAGGTCTGATAAATTAATTAATCGAAAGCAGGCCGCGCGCGCGACGATACGGCCGGAAGATTGCGTTTATCAAACAATTTTCCGTTCGCCCCGGTGTCGACGTCGCCGACACCGGCCGGAACAGCCCGACGTGACCACAATTAATTAAATTTAATGACCGAGTGACAATGGCTTTATTAATTAGTAAAATTAACCGCGTTACGCGGGGACGCGAGGCGCGAGCTCCTGGTCCGCTGCAGCTCCCGGGACACTCGACTTTATTAATACAATTTCCCGTTAATACGATTTTCCCTTGTTTACCGCGATTCATTTTCTAATTGCAACCCCTCCCGCCCCACTTCGGGCCATGCGAATCGCCGTTTATGACGCCGCGCTGATTTCAATTAATTGTCTAAACAGTTCGGCGCGGCGCGGTCGCTTGTTGCGTCGTGACACGCGGCGACGGTCGTTTTATCCTCGCCTCTGCCGATGCCTTCTGTCGCACGGTATCGCGGGACTGACTGTGTGCTTTACGTATGCAACGCTCGGCGCTGGTTGCAGACACTTGTCACCTTCGAGGTAAATCTGCGGGTTTTATTCATGGAATACGTAGCCGTCTATCGTGCCCTCTCGATAAACTTCGAAAGATGTAGACACACGCCGGTGTATCGGCACGTAAACTTGTCGCCTGATATAATTGAGAACGGTCGTCGTGTGAAATATCGCAGGAACGCTGCCGTCGATGCTCCTTACACGTTCGATCCAGATTATTTTCCTCCCGCGTGGTAGTTTATCCACGCATTCGTCGTCAACGGGAACAAATACTTACTCTGTGGTTATTGAAGGAGCTTTGCTATTGTTAGAACCATGTGGAATAATTCGGGAGATTGTAGGAATAAGTTTCGTAATTCCTATATGTTCCGCAGCCAGGGAAAAAAGGAACCCGGGGCGATGGGACTCGAACTCGCGATCTTCGGGACCTCTGCGTCACTGGTCAGACGCCTTACCAACGTCGCCAAAGCCGGTGGCGCTCCGAGATCTCTTATTCCAGGCTACTTATTATTATTATTTTTTTTTTATTTATTAATTACCCTTGCCTTTCGGCTTAGGGTGGCTTCCATATCCAAACTTCTCTCCGCCGTTACATTTATCGTTACAATTCATATATTCTTTGATTATCTTAGACTCTTAATATTTAACACTTAAGATTCTTAAATTAAAGCTAAATCAATTGACCTAGCCTCAATTATTATTATTATTATTATTAATATCAACGAGAAAACCCTTTAGAATACATAAGTTTAGACAGAATAGTACAGTAATTAGGAATTAAATACAATATAATAAAAATAAATTTTTTATTTTATTTATTAATTACCCTTGCCTTTCGGCTTAGGGTGGTTTCCATATCCAAACTTCTCTCCGCCGTTACATTTATCGTTACAATTCATATATTCTTTGATTATCTTAGACTCTTAATATTTAACACTTAAGATTCTTAAATTAAAGCTAAATCAATTGACCTAGCCTCAATTATTATTATTATTATTATTAATATCAACGGGAAAACCCTTTAGAATACATAAGTTTAGACAGAATAGTACAGTAATTAGGAATTAAATACAATATAATAAAAATAAAATAAAATAAAATACGGTGGTTCCTGATCCCACAATATTATACACGAAGGATAGAGTTAAATCAATTGACCTAGCCTCAATTATTATTATTATTATTATTAATATCAACGGGAAAACCCTTTAGAATACATAAGTTTAGACAGAACAGTACAGTAATTAGGAATTAAATACAATATAATAAAAATAAAATAAAATAAAATACGGTGGTTCCGGATCCCACAATATTATACACGAAGGATAGAGCTTGAGATCGGAAAATATGAAGGGCTCCAGTAGCGTGTGATTCTGTTCCGCTACTTTCCGCGCCGGCCAAATTTATGTATCGCGAGGTTTGCGCGGTGGAAACTAAAATTCAGCCTCGGCAATCAATCCTCGTTGCTCACTTCCACGAGATATCCATCCGCTGCAACACTCGGCGCCCATTTTTCTTGCCGCGCTTATCAGGGAGCGGTGGTAGAAATGGTTTTTCAATGGGACGCCGCGGAGCACGCATCGTTGCGGCGATGGTTTACAATATTCCAGCAAAACCGAGCCACGGGGACGTCCGCGGGCCCGCTGGTCCGCGATGCTGGATCGCGAGCACTTCGATTATCACGCTTATCGGCCGCGTCACAATGCCTTGGTGGCTGCAGCTCAGCCCATGCGACGCGTGCATTGTAAACACCGGTTTGGCCACGTTATACGATCGTCGCAGGTGCGAAGTGAAATGCGCATGGCTCCGTTCAGCCATGGTTCACGGAATTTGCACTTCAATATCGATGTCCCGCAGCCCCGTTCGCCGCTGGGCCCCCGACCAGAAGTCGGCCAATTCGTTCGCACTGTCACCGCGGGACTGCACACCGTGTCCCATCGATCCGCGGCCACGATTGTCAAGAAGATCAAAGCGCACGTTCCCTTCGTGTCTCGACCAGTCGGTTTAAACTTCGGATTCTACGCGATCGTTGGCGAGAAAAATTCGCGGAACGTGCCTCCGCGCCGTTTCGCACCTCGCCCCAAAGAAATCCCAGGAATGGAATGCGGCGTACATAATTCAGAGGTAAATGAAATCGCGCGCCATGTTTCTGGATTCTGGCAGCTGTGCGCCGACCGGCGTTAACTATCAGTAGCCTTCGATCGGCTCAGTTAAAGTCAGCTTTTAATTATTTCCCATCGCATAAGGGAGCCTCGCAAATCAAGGCTCGATCGCGAGCTTTATAACTTAATTACTCGTTAAGCACTTGTAGACAGGGCACCCGTGGCCTTGGCTCGTTATCATTGGCCAAGTGACTGAAATCTGGTCGCAATCAAGCATTTATTACTCCCTGGTCCCCCAAAGTTTCGCGGTTAAGCCTCGTTATTGCGTCTCGGGTCTGACCATAAACCGACTTTTACTACTTGCCCGTCGAGTTCACGGCCCCGCCTCGTCGCAAGGTTGCCGGTTGTCGCTGACTCGGTAGATAATCTCATCGACGGCTCTGAAACTGCTCGAGAAACGATTATCTGTCAAATTAGACGTAATAGATCCGTAATCACTACTCCTCGGTTACTTTCCCGAAAGCTTCGCGCTATTATTTGGAGGGAAACTGAAAGGAGGCGGTCGTGTCTTTGAGAGGCGATCCGATTCTTGGTCCACGCTCGGAAAAACGTTGGGCGGGAATAAGGCCAGGGCCAGCTGGAACGGATTAAAGCCGAGTCCTCTGTAAAGCAGAGAGTCCTGTAAAGCGTATCCCCGGGGCTGATATATCTCCAGTTTGTAGTCCGGCTACTAAAAATCCTTTATTTCTAGCCCAGCAAACGGAGGGTTTTGCGAAGGAGGGCGACGGCGGGGGGGGTTGCGGGTGGGGGTGGTTGCGCGCACCATCTGTGCCCTTCTCACGCTTTTAGCCAGTAGTGCCAGCTAGACCGACAATAAGCTGATAATTGAGCTTTTGAATAATTCCAGCTATTTAATCCTGGTTTAATAAAGCTTCCCGTTTCAAAACGCTCGTGAATTTCATTAGAGAGCGGGCTCTTGACTGGGGACTCCCGGGGGGGGGGGGCGACATTAATGCGCGCAATTTAGTCTTTCTTTCTTTCCATCCACCTCTTTCTCCTCCTCGCACTCTCTCTTTCGTTCCGCCCCTCAACCCCGGGCCGGCGTTACCTTTCTCTCCCCGCTGTACCACTTTTTTTTCGGTCACCGTGGAAAAACCGACGTAATTTTAATGAGAAAGGGGGGGGTGGAGAAAAAAAGATTTCGGGAAGGGGACGCGCCGAGTACAATGGCAGCCGTTACGCCGTAAAAATTTGGCGGACGGTTCGCTTTCAGTGCCCCGCGAATCGTGCCACGCGTTTAACGCGATAATCGTAAAACTCGACCGTCTCCTCTCCCTATTTTTCTTTCGTCAAAGAAGTATGTACGTGGTACCGTTCGATTCGGTGCTATCGCGGTTCTCTTTGGGAAAGCTGTTTAATCCCGGTGTGATAAGGAAATATTGCATCTTAACGACATCTTTCAGGCCCATCGATAATTAGGCCATGGCGACTGCGCGCTGACTCGTGTGGAGCGTCAATCACGGCCCCATCCATCGACTTACGATCGATGGAAGGGGGACTCTTCCTTCCAGGAACTCGGGCCGACTTCCTGGATCCTCTCGGTACACGTGCCTACTTGTCGACGAGCCGTCTAATAAGTCGTGTAACTTTGCTTCACTTGAAAACGCTTTGGTTTACAACGAGAATCGGGCCGATTCCACGTGCACTGCGCTGCTTAACCCTAGGATGCATAACGTGGGTATTTCATACCCACACGAATATTTAACCTCCCACCCACCCACTTGTATAATGAAATAATTTCATGGGGCTTTGTGTATTCCTTCCTTGCGATTTCATGTACGTAACAATGACTTCTTAAGCTTATTAACAAAATAATTAAGAAAAAGAACGGTATGTAAATCTGATGAACGCCACAGTCATGCATCCTAGGGTTAAACTACAACTCGCTAACCGTGCCGGAAAGCCAGTACCGCTGCTACTAAATTAGTGTTCTAATGATTGTGCGATCAACTTTTACAAATTTACTTACACCTAAGATTAAAATTAGTCTTAAAACTAAAGCCCATAAATTAAACGACCCCCCTCTCGCGAGTATTCCAATCCTACGACGTGCGGTTCCGATATTTCGCTAACACGGTGCGTCCACTTATCTTCTTCTGCTCGCGTCTATAATGCGCTTGGACCCTTCGTTCTTCGCACTCCCGCGTCGCTTTATTAGCCCAGCGAGTAGGAGCATCTGGATTTTGAGTTGAGATAACTGCGATATACTCAGGAGTACGGACGAAGTAATTGCCGATCCGGTTTCCGAAATTAATCGCCGCGGCCCTTATCGTTGTGCAGCCGATCCGAGGGGATCGTCCCGTTGGCAGCATTTTAAATTCCACAGCGGTGTTGAACGGACGCGGCCAGACCCGAGCCAGCCGCAATGAAATTTCCATCGATGCGGCCCGCTGCATTTTGCACGGGCGCACGTATGCACGGCGGGATATCAAAAGCCGTGCTCTCCCCGGCAGCGATACGAGTTTATGCAGCGGAGCGTTTAGTGCCGTCGGTTCTTTCATCGGTAGATTAGTTAATTTCGGTGCAGCTACTACCCTAGTCCCCGGATCCCCGATGTAATTAGCTGCACAATAGGAAACAGCTGGCCCCCTATCGCATGGCCGATGTAACGTCTAAACCAATCTCCGGCAACAGACAATTATTACACCTGTATTTCATACGTCCGCCCGTTTCACCCCCGGAGAGTCCCAAACAACGAAAGTACTCCCCGCGCTGGGGCAGCTAGGTATCCCGCCCTCTATCGATCTATCGCACGGTTCGTTTAAACGTTCCCAGCGGCTGGCAACAATCACTTCGCTCCAAGGGAGATTCCTCAAACTACCTCGCCTACAATCGACGGCGGCGCGGTTTCGCCGGCCGCTGGTGGATTCACTCGAATCCCAGCCTATCTTTCAGGATTGTGTCTTGATCGAGTTTATCGCAGCCGGCGCTAAGCGGATAACGGCTAATTGATTCACGCGCGGCACCGGCCGGCCCCCGGAATCGCGGCGAATCGAATGCGCGGGGAAATTAAGCGTGCCACTTGCGTCGCGATACGATACCAATTAATCGACCGGCTCACGGTTATCCGCGGTGCACTTGTGCGGCCGTTGCCCAACCGTGGCCCGTCTGCCTTAATGAAAATGATCGATACGTCGGCTAATAGCCGGGGTCTCTGTCACCCCCTCCACTTCCGTGCTTCCTAACGCGAACCCGTCGGAGAAAGAAGCTTCCTTATCTCGCTCCCGTTGTCAACGCCGTTGGAAGCTCGCAACTTTCTGTTGCTCGTCCGGCAAACTTGTTACCCCCATTAACGGCAGTTAGCGCAACGCCGGGGTATCAACTTCCGCGGCGATACCCGACGCTCCAGCGTTACTTAAGTGGACACTCCGTAAGCATTGTACGCGGTCAATCCAAACTACTGTGCGCGCGGTAGTTAGCGGTCAGTTTAATGTAGAGGTTCATGAGCTTCTGGAGGAGAAGGGACGTGGCACGCGGTGTACACCGGCACGTGGGGAGTCTAAATAGAAACGCACACGGCGATCTTGGCCCGGTGGCGGTCCGTGTGCAGGTCGACGCGATCGGTTAACAGGGCGGGGGTCCGATACGTATACGGGCCATCAAAGAGAATTCCAAGCACGGCGGACATAATATTTGATGGGCGCCGCAGACTCCTCGACTGTTGGCATAGTTAAAATGTCATCGCATTCTGCCCGGCGCCCCCCTCTGTGCCCCTGTACCCCGTTCGCTTTTGATCGTCTCCCTTGCACGGTCCAACTGCTGCCGCGCGTACCTACACAGGTACAACGGCCTCCGTGTAATTGAATATTCCATGGAGATCGGTCGATCGTCGCTGTAAGTCCTCCGCGCGGGACAGGGGCCGAGAAGAAATTAGAATAATCCGGGGGTTCCGCGCGGATTGTTTGATCGCACCCCCCGCTGTCTTTCCCCGACGGGAATCCGGCGAATCTACGGAAATCGCCGGGACCCGGGGCACTGCTATTCGCGCGCGCTCGCCCCGAGGAAGCTACAGAGACTTTTTCTGAAAATACTAAACCACTTCGATCGCGCACGAGATTCGAGCGCGGTCGAGTTTTCGGTAACCGCTAAAGCGGGCTTTTCCTCCGCTCCCCCGCCTCGTCGCAACTGGTTTTTCTAGCCGAGTTTCCAACGGTCGATACAGAAAGGAATTTCTGGCAACAGCCTGCCACTTGGTAGATTTCACCGGGCGCCATCTTGTTGGAATGGAACATTCATGAGAGGTTCCGCTCGGGAATGCAAGTTTTATCGGTGCAAGACTCGCCCCCCGGGCTCGTTGCATTTATACTGACATTCTCTCTTTCGAGCTCACGTATCCCGTAATCGCGTGTTCCTCTGCGAATAATTAATGCACGGCGGGAGGGGGTGGCGTCCAAGGGTGGGCGAGCACGATGTATCGTGCTATTCAGGAGTTCGACTCACCGGCGAATTACGATCCTCCGTTGCCGAATCGAATTCCCCGTGATTCCCATCGCCCTGATGCGAATTAAATTATTTCGCCATCAATTATTCAGGCGTATCAGCTCCGGTTTCCAGCCTCAAACAATGGGCCCGAGGTACACGAGCTCGGGGCGAACATCCACCGCTCGCGTAAAGAAACGAACGGGTAGGCTGGAGAGCGAGGGGGCAACGCGTTTAGGTGTCCTTTGCTATTCCGCTTCGTTCTTACAAGGAGAGTATTTTAGGTGTCCGCCTCCGATGATTTTGATTTTCGGATATGTTATAGAGGACCGAAAAATAAGAAATACGTGTTTTTTTATTTTTCCCCGTTTTCATATTTGGGGGGGTGAAAAGTGGGTTCAAAGTTAGGGTTGAAAAATCATTTTTGTGGAATATCTCGAGAACTATTAGAGATAAAGGAATATTGTCAATGGACGAATTTTGTGTCTTTCAATGCGAAATATGAATGACTCACCAGATTTTCAAAAAGTCCAGAAAAATGATTTTTCAACCCTAACTTTCAACGCAGTTTTCACCCCTCAAATATGAAAACAGGGAAAAATAAAAAAACACGTATTTCTTATTTTTCGGTCCTCTATAACATATCGAAAAATCAAAATCATCGGAGGCGGACACTTAAAATACTCTCGTTGTTAGAGGCAATGTAGAAATCCGCAGGATACTATATACGAGATAAGAGATTGCCGGCGCTTTGTCCCCCGGCGTGCACGCAAGTTTCGATTACTTTTTGGCACCGTCCCCGCCGTAGATTTGTCGATGCGGAAAATAGTAAGTTCTTCTTGTTTCTGGTAATTCTCACCAGTCCCGCGAGTGCCAGGCTCCCCTCTGCCCGCTTGCCGCCCGGCCCCGTTAGATCCCGGGGGTTTGCAGAATGTGAATAACTTAACCCCGTGAAACTTCGCGGCAACCGCGAAGCATTAAGCCCCGGTTTATATTACGGCTCGTGTATATCGGTGTGTATTACTTAGTTAGCGTTGCAACGCGACGTAGGAGGGGGGCGTGCCAGCCAGCGCATATGTCACGTAGCTGCGCGAAAGTCACACATTCGGGGCACCGGAGTTGGAATTTGAATGTTCCTGCCCGATTAATCAGCCGCGTTCCCTTCTATTCCTCTCGGTTTGCATTTCACCGTGCCGGCGATCCACGGAAATACTATACGGATGATTATCAGTTTCATAAAATATTAACGACTCGTTGTTGGTCGGAGTGCTCGACGCGGCTCTTCCGGGAATTACAGCTAATTACTCACGAATTCGAGTCGACAGGTCCTCGATAATTGGCAGCAGAGCGTATCGCGAGGGTTAATTTTAGCTCCATGGAGCGCGTTACTGCCTCCATTCTCTGTGAATGTCGCATCTAAGGGAGGTAAGAATGATTCGGCTGTAGCTGTTATTTTCTTTTTACTATTTGGAACGAGATCGTTGTGTTTCCGTAATGAACGCCGCTGGGAATCCATGGGAAATAGGAAACAATGGACTTTGGTCTTTTTACTTCCGGTATGAATAAAATGCAGGTCTGTCCATTTCCTTCGCTGATTCGAACGATTCATAGGTAGCGAGGTGGTTAAAAAGAGAGTCCTGAAGATTTAAGGGGGGATGCCACTGTGAAATTCTTTTTTCTATTTTTTTTCTGTTCATTTTCTTAATGCTTGGGGTCTCAAGATTGTACCTGCACAGTTTCAAAGTGGATTTCAAAAAATTCTCGGAGCCACGGAAGGTTTTGTACAGGTAGTGCAGCGCTAGGAACCGAGTGCACGCATAAGTAACTTGGTGTCAATCGCCCGAAAAGTTTATGTAGAAAAATTCAAATGTATCTAATAAGAGGGATTATGAGCTTTTATATTGTTTACAACTGGGTAGAGAATCGTTGACCACGACAAGACCGTACACAGCTGCGATTTTTGAGCTGAAGAAAATAACTTCTGTCGAATCTCTCTATACTCAAACGCTATTATCTAATAAATGGTTTGAAGCACGAGAAAATTGTATATACAGTAATTGTAGAAAATTGAATACTCTTTTAACATTACTTGAACAAAATTTCGATAGGGCGCACCATTTTTGAGAAATTCTTTAGATTCAAACCAGCGATGAATTCTAAACTTTAAGGCCTGCTCGGCACCCTTTCCTGTCGTCCGATTGCAATAAACTTTTTCAGGGACTATTTTCTAGCACCGTTCTAGGGGGCAAATGTAAAGTAATGCAAACAAAAAAAATTCTAGACGTATAAATAAGGGCCAGCCTAATTTCCCTCCACGCGTACATTTCCATTCGCTCTCCTCTCACAGTCGCTGGCCGCCGTGGGGCATAAATATTTTTGCGCGATATTTACCACTGTTCCGTTTCCAAGCGGCCCCGGATCGACGCGGCGCGGATGATTTTTGCGTAGAAGAACGTCAGAGGAACAACAAGACCCAGCGAAGTTTAATTGCAATTAAACCGCAGTGGCTCGGACGGAATTGAAATTCGCGATTAAGTTGGTCGATCGGTCTCGGTTCGACGTTCTGCTGAGCATTAAACCGTTGCGTCGAAAGTGAGTTTTGGTTGTAGGGGTGAAGAGCTATATATGTAACAGGGTTGCGATCACGAAAGCTCCCTGTGCGGACGCTGCTTGGAGATTCTGTACAGGGATAGATGAAAGAAGGGGATGAATTATTCGACCCTGGAATAATGAGAACGCACAGTTTCCTTCGGTGTCATTTACAAACACCGACGCTTTACGGGACCAAACCGACCGCAACTCAGACACATATATTAGTTGCGCGAAAGTACCGCGAGCTGCGGTGGTAGCAGCGTGTTTAGCGGTAGGAAATCCGAACCATTGCATTTGACACTCCCGTCCCAGATTTCAGATTTTCACGCCCACCCCGAGCAACCGTACTCGTTGCTTCTTCGCTTCGTATTTGAAATATTTACTTGAGACCAAACGATCCCTTAAGGGGTCATTCTGGTTAGCGATAAATTCAGCGATTTTCAGGAATTTATTGCGAAGACAGGATTTATAGTAATGGAATAAAACTTTTTTCTATTGATTAAACTACATTTCTACGGTAAATAAAAAATATAAAAGTTATAAAATTATTGCTTTAAAAATGGTTTTGATGGCGATTTTGATGACACGTTAAAAAATTCATGCCTCGCTCGTGCAGGTGATTTCAGCAGTTGAACTTACTTGAAACCAAAAATACAAACAGATTCTTGATCCGTATGACAGTCGCTACGGCCCGTACTAGAATAAATGATTTATCCTTAAAATTAAGAAAATCGCGGTCAAAATACAAGAATCAATGTATTTCGGCTGTGTTTTCTGTGCTATTTTCGATTTTAAAAGTAGGTTAGACTCAACAGAAATACTTGATTCTAGTACCGGCCAGAGGCACAGGTGTGCAGAATAAGCAGTTCAATTTATAAAGTAATCGGTTCGATAGATTTTGAGATTTTGCATGCACCATGTGAAAAAATGTCGTTTCGAGAAAAACGCGTTCAAAGTTTTTATCTAAGGTGGTCGAGGCTCTGCGCTCCCTACAAAATACCTACGTAGAAGCTAAAATAATTAGAATTTTTCAATGAAAATTTAACAGTACATTCTTGAGGATATCTACTTTCGAAAAATGTTATAAAGAAAAAAATCTTTTTTGAATGACCCCTTAAGGGGGTAGACACGGGTAATGCAGTGCCCTGTATACCGACACAATCTGGCCCGAAACATGGGTCCTGGATTTTTCGTCTTTCGTTCTTATATGAGTATATTTTGGGCTGGGCGAGGTCTCATTCGAAAGAGGAAGGTCCAATGCGGAGCGCTCTGCTCCTGGTTCAACGAGATTGTGTTGATATGTAATAATATGAGTGTCCAAAGTAGAGCAAAAGTCGACAAAATACACCAGCAGAATCCAAGCATTGTTAGGTCACTAAAAGAGTTTTGTGACTCAAACGGTGAGCAGAGCGCTCCGCATTGAACCTTCCTCTTTCGAATGAGACCTGGCCCACCCCAAAATATGCTCATATAAGAACGAAAAACGAAAAATCCCAAACCCATGTTTTAGGTTAGATTGTCGGTATTACAGCGCATTGCATTACACGTGTCACGTGACGTGTCTACCCCCTTAACTCCTCAGGGGCGCGACAAAACTATCCGACTGTCCGCTACCGATCGTTCCCTACGAACATACCCATCAGATCCCCCGACAAACAAGCCCCCCTAAATCATCAAAAAATCGAGTTCAGTCGGGATAACATCCCCCGAACGCAGCCACGGACGGGTGTATAAACTATAAAACATCGTTGGAATTGGGGGTTCGACGTGTCGGGCGGAAAAAAAGCGTCAGGTTACAGAGCGATCGAGGCGGCGAGTGAAACGCGTTCGTACCGCGCTTGGGCAGAACGCGGTGCCGAAACTGCGTGTTTACCGGCCGGTAAAACTAGAGGCGTGCAGTTGACACGCGAGTGGGCCGCGATTTCGGAATTTTCTTTTCCGCGCTTTGATTCCAAGGGGCGGGGAAAAGCTGGTCGGGTAGAGGGTGGCAGGGAGTCGTGCGCCCGTTGGAAAATTACCTACGGCCAGCTAGCGTTGAGGTTTTGCGGTATAACGATACACGCGCCGGGGCGCCCGGGAGGGGTTGGAGCGTGTGTGCGCGCGTTCGGCCCAATTTTACATGCAATTTCGCGGTGGAAGGGCGCTCCCCGCAGTACCGGCGGGCTTTTTAATTATATCTAGCTGCCGTGCCCGCTCGCCGGGATATCAACCAGAAATAATTCCGGCTGTGGAAGCTCTGCTATCGACATCGCGTACGTAGCTGGAAGGCGGTCGACGCGTCGATCCGGACGAAACAAAAATATGGGACTTGACCGGTCCGCGGCGCACCCTCCTTTATCGTCGAAATAGGCAAAGGCTCCGCGGAAATGGACCTCGTGTTTGATGGTCGGCGAGGAATTCTTCGGGGGTGTGTTGTTAATTGTTAGCTGGCAGGGCGAGGGGGATTTGAAATTTGAATGGAGGAAAGGAAGCGAGTGGAACAAGGGATGTGTGGTGTGATCGATGCGATTTCTTCAAAAGTTGCGAAGACTTCGGGAGACTGGGGAGAGGGAATAGGGGTTGATGGGGGATAGGGAAATAAGGGCGCGGGGAAATAGGACGATAGGAGGGATAGAAGAGATATATGGAATGGGAAGATAAGGGGATAGGAGATAGGAGAATTGGAAGATGAAAGGGAGGCAGGCATTGGGGGTGGCAGCAGTTGCGAAGGTAGGGGTAGTATTTTGCTAAATCCTTTATCCAATATTTTCGTAGCCCAGAGCTTTCCCTGCGCGACGCACCGAGTTGCGAAACTTGTACGGCTGACTCTTTCTCTACTCGCACTACTTGCTTGCCCTTCGCGTGTACCTACCGATGCCGCTACAGTTGGCACCGCGAGTTCATCGAGTCCGCCGCTTGTTTTATCGGAATATTTATCCCGTTGGCCGACCGACAGCAATTTTTCACCAAACTCTCGCTTCGATTCCGGGCTCGCCGGTTAAATAATTTAATCCTAAGCGAATCGAACTAATAATCCGCCGGCAAATTTAACTAACAAACAAATCCCGCATTACTCGACTACTCGAGGTTACCCCCGTGCGTTGTACTCGATCCACCAAAGCTTGTTCCAAGTAGAACGAAATAATTAACCTGTTCTATACAATGCAGGATCGATTCTAGCAAGCTTTTCGCGTAATAATTAACGTCTGTTCGCATCGCATGTAATTCTCTCTACCAACAAGCTCGCGAGCGGTAGAAAAGTGCGTTGGAATATTCAAGCCAACTTAAATATCCATAACAGTATTTCATATGACCTTCCAGCCGGAATCTACCGAATCTAGAATTTGATATAGGTACATAATTGTTAATGAGAATTAACAGCCTCCTCGCGAACGATGTATTAAATAGGCGAACCAGAATTCACGCGACACTATAAACCGCGGCGATTTAAAAAAATTCAAGTGCGTTCTCGTGGCTCCGATGACAGACGTATCAGATGTAGATGAGCGTTTCGCGAGAATATGTTTCTGGCTGTTGATTTATCGTCGCATCCGTCGCTCGCATTTACTCCCGCGAAGGTCATTACGCGAAGGATATCGAGAGCATGGCTATCGTTTTCCCCCCGCGTTGAAACGTTTCCATTAGACGCGGCCGATCGACCGGCCTACGGTAAAATCTCCGGGTCCGTAAACGAATTTTACTTTCCTCCCTCGTCCTCCACGGTCTCGAGATTTTCCTCTCTCTCTCTCTCTTTCCCGCTTTTGCGGTCGCCTCTAAATACACCGCGAAATCGTTAACGAAAAATCGATCGACGGGGCCGAGCAGGCCGATTAAATTTGCAAAATGCATTCTCGCCGGGGGGTATCCATTTCCGCGACGCGGATCGATCCAGGGACAGTGTCCGCGGAAGTGAAAGATTGATTTTCCGTAGATTGACGGAATTACCCGTCGTTTATACGCATCGACGTATTGACAGCGGATATTTGCGCGGAAGCACTCTTTTTTCCCCCCACAGGGCAGGGACCGATTCTATTTCGGATGTAAAGGGTTCACGGTTCCCGCGTCAATTGGGATAGATTATCACTGTTCGTCGAGGGTGTATGTACGTGTCTTAGAAAATTCTGCCCAGTGCTCTTCAGACTAGTGGTGGAGAACTATCGATGGTACTAAAAACTATAGATGGCTTATTTTCACTATCGACAATTATCGGTATTGAAAATCGTAGCTTAGTCAACTGAAAAATAATCAGAATCCCAAATTTAATTTGTAATATTATTACATCTCACTATCGAAAACTATAGATGGCTTATTTTCAATATCGGTAATTATCGGTATTGAAAATCGTAGGTTAGTCAATTGAAAAATAATCAGAATCCCAAATTTAATTTGTAATATTATTACATCTCACTATCGAAAACTATAGATGGCTTATTTTCACTATCGATAATTATCGGCATTGAAAATCGTAGGTTAGTCAATTGAAAAATCATAACAGCTGAAATTCAGAATCCCAAATTTAATTTTTAATATTATTACAACTCACTATCGAAAACTATAGATGGCCTATTTTCACTATCGATAATTATCGGTATTGAAAATCGTAGGTTAGTCAATTGAAAAATAATCAGAATAACAAATTTAATTTGTAATATTATTACATCTCACTATCGAAAACTATAGATGGCTTATTTTCACTATCGATAATTATCGGTATTGAAAATCGCAGGTTAGTCAATTGAAAAATAATAACAGCTGAAATTAAGAATCCCTAATTTAATTTGTAATATTATTACATTTCACTATCGAAAACTATAGAGGGCTTATTTTCACTATCGATAATTATCGGTATTGAAAATCGTAGGTTAGTCAATTGAAAAATAATAACAGCTGAAATTCAGAATCGTAAATTTAATTTCTAATATTATTACAAATTTCGATAGTGAGAACCATCGATGACTATCGTAAGTACCATCGATAGTTCTCCACCACTACTTCAGACGCTTCATTCCTTCCGCATGGGCGTGTGACGCGCGTGGTCACAGATTCGATGCACGCGAACCATTCTCCGCTCTCCATATCCTTCTATAGGTTCGCGTGCTTCTGGCCAGACCGCCAGTGAGCGGAATAATGGACAAATAACGGATAGAATTATTATCAGAACGTTTCTTTCGAGCTCGCCATTATCGCCGTCGCGGTTGCCTCATTACTCCCGTCGCTGGCGAAAAGTATGTAAATACGCGGAGGGGGTCGGCGAAAGCGCGGGGGAGGGCGGTGTGAAACCGAGCACTCAAGCTGTCACAGGCTCGATTTACCCTGGCTTCATAGATCCCGACAGAGTGTCGTGGTTCCGCGGGGCTCGCTTCTCGAAACCCTCCTCGAGAATGTGGCTGTTATCGACAGAACTGCGCGGGAAGAAAAAATATTTTCTCGCTTCCCCACCGCCCGTCGGCTCGTTTCGACGGAGGGAAACGCGCCACGTTTACGCGACCGGCACATCAAACGCAGAGCTCTCCGGCGAACGAGTGTACTCCTGAATGTGATTTGTCGTCGCGCGCCGCGACGAAGGAAAGCCGAGCGCCGTTAAAGTCGAGTGTATCGCCTCGCCGCGAAAGAGCCTCCGCCCGTTAATGCGTAATTTATGTGGACTCTCTTACGCCCTAGATCGTTGCCGATAGAAAATGCGTTCGCGGTGCTTCCCCAGAGGCGATCGGAACTGGTAGGTAGCTTTACTGTGACGTACCGCGGCGGAGGGGGGAGGGGGAGGTTGGGCGAAGAGACGCTGGGGGTTGGGAAACGGTGTAGAAGGGTGTTTTCAGTGAACCGCGGCTGAAGAGTCTTGGGTATAGATGGCAGAGGAGTAAATTCTTTTTTTCTACGATAGTTGATCATGATTCAAAGTAGATAAGATAAGGTACGATTGGGCTGTCCGTCAGAGTTCGGCATTATTCTAATAATCTTCGACTAAAACTTTCGAATAAAACGAAATTATTCGAGAATAACGAAATATTATTATTATCACGTCTTTATTGCGTTCAAATATCTATCGTTATTCCAATAAAAATCTTGTGTACCACGAGTTTTTGTGCACGTCTATTTTTTGTATATTAGGTAAAGTTCTTTTTCTTTTGTGTAAACATTTATGTAATAGGGCTTCGGTCCGTTTATAAATAAATAAATAATAATAATAATTCGTTAATCCCGAATAACTTCGTTTTATTTGCAAATCTCATTTGAAATTCAATCGAACAAAAAATTATTCGTTACTCTCGAATAACTTAATTTTTTTCGCAATAATCTTCGACTAAAACTTTCGAATAAAACGAAATTATTCGAGAATAACGAAATATTATTATTATCACGTCTTTATTGCGTTCAAATATCTATCGTTATTCCAATAAAAATCTTGTGTACCACGAGTTTTCGTGCACGTCTATTTTTTGTATATTAGGTAAAGTTCTTTTTCTTTTGTGTAAACATTTATGTAATAGGGCTTCGGTCCGTTTATAAATAAATAAATAACAATAATAATTCGTTAATCCGAATAACTTCGTTTTATTTGCAAATCTTATTTGAAATTACTCGAATAAAAAATTATTCGTTACTCTCGAATAACTTACTTTTTTTCGCAATAATCTTCGAATAAAACGAAATTATTCGAGAATAACGAAATATTATTATTATCACGTCTTTATTGCCTTCAAATATCTATCGCCATTCCAATAAAAAAATTAATCGTTAATCCCGACTAACTTCGTTTTATTTGCAAATCTTATTTGAAATTACTCGAACAAAAAATTATTCGTTACTCTCGAATAACTTAATTTTCTTCGCAATTCTTATTCGAGATCAATGGAATAAAAATTGATTCGAATAATGTCGAATTCTTCTGTCGGCGGAGTCTGCTTCCGTTCGCTGGTGTTCTTATCAATTTAAGGGAGTCGTGGGACGAGCTTTCCATGCATGGGCGTGGAAAGTTACCGTGGGTACAGCGCGCAGGAAAATACTGTTCGTTTCAATTACAGAGGAGCGCCGTAATTGTTTGGCGGTACGGATTAGCGACGAGCCGGGTGTTCCCTCGTACAAGTACGCTCGATGGGATACGAGCAACGTATGGCCTACATTTTGAATCATTACGCGCGGCGTCGGCGAACATCGGGGAAAGTACTATTCGTTTCCATTAAGTCAGCCGTGGTATGATCGCCCCGGGGGAACCGTGCACGCCCGCTTCCCCGCTGGCACCTGGGCGAATTAAGTCGTTACGCTGCCAAGTGGCCAGGGGCAGCCCGGCGTCGTTCGCGCGGCCGCGGTGTCCGCCGAAATTTACGGAAATTACGAACTTTGGTTACGTACGCGACACTGCTGGTAAAAGGGCGAACGAGCCGGGGAAAGGCGTGACGGCATCGGGGCGAGCAGACGGTCCTACATATTCAAGCAATAATTGGGTTTAACGGCGGCAACTCTACAGCCCCCGGGGGGTTGTTCTCGCGCGGGACTCCGGTATTTTTATACTCCCAGCAAAAGTGCGAGAGGAATATCTTTGGTACACGAGGGACGGCTGGATCGAAGGTACAGAGGATGCTCCTTTATCGGCGCGAAGTAAGTCTGGTCAATAAAGAAACACTCGGTGTATCGTCGCGAACTTCTCGAGGGGGTGGGGTGGGTTGCGCGACATCGTCGATAAAGTCCATTTAAAACTCGAGCACGGTGCACGGCGACGCGAAGGGCCGGGCGAGGCGCCCTATTTTTCCTTCGTAAACGGAAGGAGGTCAAAGGGAACACGGCTGCTCCCGCCGACAATATCGGAGATATCGGAGCCGGGGTGGCTGCGCGGTCCCGCGCCGTAGTATATTTTTAAATGTATTTTTCATGCGACCAATTTTGGCCCCCGTCGAAATTTGTAATTCCTTTGAGCCCCACCTCCAGCCAGCCGGAGACGGAAGGAGCCACCGGGGAACATTATCATTTATATGAAATCCTTTGCGCGTCCTTATGCATAGTCATTATTCAGTCGGTTTTTGCCCGGCCGGCGGGGAAGGTAACAACGGCTGGTTCAATACAAGCTTCTGCGCCGACCAAGGTGACAATCTTAATTAACCAGATCACCCGTACTCCTCCGCTCTCTTTACCTCCCTTTGTCGACTTCATTTACGCGCCACTTCGCCGACTGCCTAGCCAAGTGTCATTGTTGCGGGACTCGACAGTTTAATGGAGTTTAATCTCGAAGTTCAAGTATCCCCGATCAATCCTCGCCCGCGGCCTTTTATTGTCTTTTAATCGGGATTCAGACACTTGGAGTATACTTGGACCGTGGCTTTAGGGTACACAGTTATTTCGGGGGGACGTGTATCGCGGTAGAAGACGCTGGCTTTTGAAGTCCATTCGATTCCGCGGCCCACAGTGGTTTGAAAACGCCATTAATATTAGGAACAAATGCCGATCGCAGTAATCGATTTTATGTCATTGTACGTCAATATTAATCATTAAAATAAAATATCTCCTAAACTAATGGTTTTTCGACGTAAGTATGTTAATACTTTGTCATAAAAAATGATGAACTGAATCGAATGATGTATTTAAAAATATGTGATTCCGCTTAAAAAACATCGGTGACCTTCATATGTCCTCTATGCGTCCACATATAAAAAAACTAATTACATTAAATTATGGCCTCCTAGGAACCATTCAACTTTTATCTAAAACATTTTTCGATATTATGAAAAACGAAAGCAAGATACTCTAAATACTGATAAAAGTTATAGAAAAAATGCTCCCGACACCAAAGCCGCAGGTTTACGCAGCTGAAACCTGTTTGGTTATGTACTCAAAGGTATAATGCACCACTAGTATTAAGTTTTCCTTGACGCTAGCTGTCGCAAAAAAGTTATGTCTAATTAAACTTCGATTCTACTATTAAAAATACCTCTTTGTTCATTTTGTGCCCTACTGAAATCAACGATGGTGTCATTGACTTAATTCATGTAATTTATTTGTTCAGTATGTACATAAGCAAATTACAAAAGTGCGATTTTTTTTTTAATTTGTAGATACTTTACATTTCACTTGTAAAATAGCACGTTTATAACTCAAAATTGCAGGTATTCTGTTCCTCAACTTTCATATTATAAGTTACTTACAAATTAATGGTATTTACAGAAAATTCTTGTAAGTTCTGGTGCTTCAACTATCCTACTATGGAATTGTATTGAAAAAATTCTGTATATTTAACATTCAAAAAATGAGTTTTTTCCTCTCTTCGAACCACTGTGCGGCCCTCTTTCATCCCCGTTTTGGGGGGCCCGTTATATTCTTCCGGAACGGGGGGCAAAGTGCCGCGGTGAAATCCGAATATCTCAAGCCGCCGAGCGTAACGCTGCTGCACTCGTCGAGCGCGGGTTATGCATATACGAGGAATATGCAGCGCGCTTCATCATTCTCGATCTCCTATGTAAAGCGCATGCACCGTCTACACGCTGCACCTCGCGTCTAACAACGAAATGGAGTCGCCGGGAGTTCATCCAACCGCCCGCAAGTCGTTCAGATTTCGCCCAATGCCTTCCTCGCGAATTCTTCTCCGCTTTCTTCAAATCCTTCCGCGAGCCTGCAATCTCCGAGGGGATTCTTTTCTACCCTCGACGCGCACATTACGCCGAAACTTTCCTCGCCACTCGACCGAAACTCCCTGCCTGCGATAGTTCCTTCTCTTGCAATTACCACGCGGTTTTTAACAGCTGGAATCGTGCCGCGTGTTCGATAAGTTAGTAGCTCGATCGACGAGCGTCGTCGTCGCCGGTGTCGAATTCATCTTTCGATCGGATTACCGTCGAGCGATTAATACCGGAGAAAATGTTACAGTCCGTTATCGAACGTACACACTTTCATAAATCCGCGCGGGCCGCGATGCTTTACGAGGTGCTCCGCTCGTTTGCACGCCTGTCCATACGTCGCGAATAATTTTCCACGGCGATTTACGCCGGGCTTAATCGTTTATCGCGACTCCTGGCTGCTATCGAGTCCGAGCACTGCAGGTTATCCCGCGATGGTAAAAATTTACTATCCCCAGCCGCTTAGAATCAATCCATTGCCCGCGAGAATCCCCAAAGCCTGGCGCGCGAGTAGAAAAGTCCAGCGATGGTCAGACGCGCCAAGTATTACTTTCACTCGCGTGATCTTGAACGCGTCGCTTTCGCGGCGCCTCTCAGGACCGCTGGGGATAATCGAGCTTGGGCGTGAAATCAATTGGCGAGCGGGAATGCGGGGGAATCTTTGAGGGAGCACGCGAGAAACCGGAGCGCGGCGGTCGAGAGGAAAGAGGGCCGGAGAAAAAGGGGG
Organism: Andrena bicolor; assembly: GCA_960531205.1. Taxonomy (NCBI): domain Eukaryota; kingdom Metazoa; phylum Arthropoda; class Insecta; order Hymenoptera; family Andrenidae; genus Andrena; species Andrena bicolor. The sequence continues at coordinate 2,271,459 of OY482666.1, forward strand.
TAGAATTATTCAAATGCTCGATTGAAGAGTCCTTCGGGGATACCGCGTGCCACTTTGAAACCGACGGTTCCTTTAAGGCTCGCGGCTCTTGTCTCGCCCGGGATTCCCGGGAAAGTCAAAGGGGGTCTCGGGTGGAAAGCGGCGGAATTGAGAAAATGGAGGGGTCCCGGTGTCGGATAGACAAAGAGACGCCGCCGCAGCCGGCGTCCTTCTGGCAAATATTCATTCTCCCTAGTAGGTACGTATCGCGCGGTGGACGAATAAATTCGGTCGCTTCCCCGGCTTTCTGACAAACATTTATAAGTTACTATAATTATAGAACCGGCAAGGGGTCGTAGGATTAGCAACGCTATACTTGGACATTTTTATCGCGAACGACAGCTCCGTATTTAGATACCATCACGCCGGAGGTAACAAATATACCCTCAGATTTTTTCTAAGAAATCTTTTCAGAATGAAATTATCCCGCTCATTATTCAGGAGCCTGCGGATTTTTATAGATTCCCCACAACTCGTGATTTCGTTTTTAGTAACAGCGGGCTCGTAAAGGTAGCAGAGTATTCTCCAAATAAAGCAACCCCCTCGGATGACCCGTGGCGAGCGACGTCTTAAAATAAGCTGCCACGGGGTCCTTTCTTAACGCGTCTTAAAATAAATCGGCTCTTATCCCTCCGTGAATACGACTGCGAAATAGAGTCGCCGTTAAACGCGTCGCAGGATTTCTCTTTCCCCGAGACGAGGGGAGACAGGATCCGTCGTGATCAATGAAATGCTCGCGAGGAAAAACGACGAGGGGGTTGCTTTCAAGGGAGGACACTGGCTCCATTCGCCAGGCGGGATGCAGACGGAGATCCTGGAATCCGCGAGGACAGAGCTGAGAGTCGAGGGAGTCGTGATGTTTTACATCGGTCGGTGTCGCGACGAGTTGATACGGTTACTCCAGCGGGAAAGGAGCTTAAGGATAAAGTGGATAATACCTTGGGAAGGTCGATGCATCGACGACGCTGTCACGGACACTTCGCATCACTCCGAGACGCTTCATATCCACTTTTCTGCCGGCTCTGCTGGCCCGTCGCGCTCTTCGGATACTCATAATTGAATCTACGGGTATACCACCCCCACTGGCGCGTGTCTTCTGTGACTCCCTTTCGATGGAAAGGAAGATCGAGGGAAGAAGGTGAAACGAAAGGGTATTAACACTAAACGTACCAGAGCGGTCAAATGACCGCTTTGGAGACTTTAATCAAAATTATTAAATTCCAGGTTTTCATTTTTCTTGAACTTACTGCATGACTTTTTCTATAATATACCGTTAAGGAACTAGTTCTTGATTAGGCACTAATTTTTGATCAGTTCATGAAATAAATCGTTCTTTTGAGTTTATGTCAATAAATAATTGCTTGAAATAATTACTAACATAAAAACTGATAATTGAAAAATATAGGTGTTGTCTGTGAAAGCAGTTAGTATTGTTAATTTTAGATGATGAAAAACTAGTTCCTAGTCACCTTATTATTTCATACCTTATAAATAATTAAATTATATACTTATTTTCAACTTTTTAAAATTTTTCCTTGAAGTTTAAACATTAATTCAACTTTTAGTATAAAAAAAGTCTATGGTTTAATGTTTTATTAGGTTAAAAATAAATATTAAAGCGGGAAACCCTCTAAACTGATCAGAAACTAGTTCCTTAACGGTATAGCTATTAATTTTTCAATATCTATCTCTCTTCTTCTTTCGTTTCTCCTGATAATAATATGTACTATACCGTTAAAAAAAAAATATAACGTTTATTTGAAAAGCGGTCATTCGACCGCCATCGGTAGAAACAGGTATATATAAAATGTCGGTAGGTTTAGTGTTAAGGGGTTAGGACACAGTAAGGGGCCAAAAAAGCAGACGATTTTTAGGCGACGATATTAAGAAAAGTAAACGATCGATTAATATAAGGTTTTGTGTTTTAGTTCACTATATTATGAACTATAAGAAAAGCTTATAATATTTACAAAATAGCATTTGTATGCCGTGCAATGTTGACATTTAAAATGTCCTTTTTTTCCGGATGGCCAACTGGTGGGCCGGATTCCGGGAAATCGGATGAACTAAATTAAAACCCCCCAAAATGTCATAAACTATAATATATTTCAATTTTTGCGAAAATTGACAAAATGGCCGATGTTTGAAAAATAATGATCAAATTTCGACAGAAGTGTCGACATCTTTCTGCTTATATTTTGTAGAATAATTAAAAAATTTGAAATGTTGGATTTCTTATAATCGCAAATTGGTCGCATGGGGTTCGCTGCACCCTAGCGTAATATTTTCGTTACTATTTTTGTAGTTTTGACTCTATTAACTTTTGAGTGATAATTGTACACTTGTATTTGTATTATTTATACAATCGCGCTCTAATAGTATTTTTCAAGAAATACAATAAATATAAATTCTGATATCTTGTAATTTGTATTTGAAGAAAGCCATGTTTTTTTATTCAAAATTCACCGAACTTTTGGCTTAAAAATTTACAGAAATATTGGTAAAGAGATTTCCTGGAGTGTGATACACCCCGCGTGACCACGGAGGATTAACGAAGATCTTTGAAGAATTGAATTAGTAGTTTTTAACTAATTTAAAGTACATAGTTCAATTTAATCTATTTTTTGCGCACTTAGCGTCGCGGTTTTTTGGAAATACCTGCAGCGTGTTCCCTGTTTAGAAGGGAAGCCAATTCATTGCCGTGATGGAGGTCCATTTGAAGTTTCGCTACGAGCTCTATTTCGGGAAATAGTATGGCGCAGCGATGCAAGCCCGGCAGCCGATACTTTATATTTTTAGGCAGCATTAAATTGTCCACGAATTTGCATAGTATATCGATGGTAATCGCGGTGAATGCAGTCCGTGCTGCGTAAATATCTAGAATTCAATGAGGTACAGTTTGTGTACGATTCCCCTGGATGTTCCCTATAATAACACGCGCAATCCCAATAACTTTACGCGGCTTTTAAACGCGCGAACACGATTTCTCTGGCGGATTTACGGGTTCTGTACGCGAACCATAACATTATGCTACGTATTAACGTGTCGAATGTTTAGCCAGCTCTTTACGAGCGCGCAAAGAATCTAGTTTATTCGCTGGGGCAATTTGTACGCGGCGAGTTAATTCCGCGGGTAAAAGGAACGAGTGCGGAGAATCAGCCGCCGCGCGCTTACCTCGATTCTTCGTTTCCCCGGTTTCTTCGTCTCGCTTGGAGTTGTGGGTCATTTTAAATGAAAACAGCGGGTGATTCGGCTTCTGGTTTTATTCGTACAGTCCTAGATAATTTATCACAATAAGGGAATCATGAAAAATGTACAATAACGCGGACAGAAAAACACATTTCCCGTGAAACCAGAAAGAAAGGACCAGCCCGTCTGCAAAGGACCGCCCCTCGCTGGACCATCTGTCCTTTAATTGACTAATTGTCCTCTCCGAATTGCGCCGAACCGAACGATATCCGCCCGACTTCCTTTCTTTACACGTTAAAACACAAACTCTATACTTACAGATTATAAATGCAGCGACATTTAGAGTAACACTACGCAGCGGAGTTTACGATGCACATTAAAAGCGAACCCCCGAGCATTCTCTCTCTGTCCGTCGGGTAGTATCGTCTTCTTCTAAACATAGGCGGGCTCTCATTCGCTCTTACGCTGTTCTTTAGCCACTTAACCGTGCAACGATCTTCCTTTCCTGAATAGGCTCGCCTGACTCGTCGAAATCTCTTCTACTTGGGGAGGGGTAAAAAAAACTCTTTAACACTTTCGCCGTTCAAGTTAACCGACTACACAGACATCTCTTTATCTCTTCATCTCGTTGTTCGGATAAATTGTATATTGCTTCGACTATACCGCCCGATTTTCCGACTCGTACGTGAACAACAGCAAACGAGTATATATGTATATAGAGCGAAAGCGTTAAATATTTTTTTCCAACGCGATCCCGGCGTAATCGTTTAACAAAATACTTTCTGTATAAAAGGAAGGCTCGTACGAAATTTGAAAAGCATCGTTGCCAAACGTCGCGTACGAGAAGGAAGATTGAAGAAGGGTGAAGCGGATGATGATTGTGTGTGGGGGATGAAGGGTTCGTTAGGCTGCTTGTCGATCTCACGCGAGTTTCACCTGGTACTCCACGGCTCTGTTTATAATTACGGCATAGTTAATCTAAGCAGGTTACACCTTCGTTTATGTATATTTATTTACAGGAACACAGTGAACATCGCCCGTCCACAAAATCGACCATATCATCGCCTCCACTTTCCCACCTCGGTTTCGTTCGCTCAATGAGAATAGGAGGATTGAAATTTCAGAATTCCAGAATTCCAGAATTCCAGAATTCCAGAATTCCAGAATTTCAGAATTTCAGAATTCCAGAATTCCAGAATTTCAGAATTTCAGAATTCCAGAATTCCAGAATTCCAGAATTCCAGAATTTCAAAATTTCAGGATTCCAGAATTTCAGAATCTCAGAATTTCAGAATTCCAGAATTCCAGAATTCCAGAATTCCAGAATTTCAGAATTTCAGAATTCCAGAATTTCAGAATTCCAGAATTTCAGGATTCCAGGATTCCAGAATTCCAGAATTAAGCCCCCACTTTCCCACTTCGTTTTCGTTCGCTTCAACAATAAATAATCAACAACAACAATTATCTGTTCCGAGAGGGTCGGTTTTGTGACGAGCAGCCGGCGGGATTGCCTACGAGATACCAGACTTACGACGACGTAATTAACTATTCTTAACCCCCTTACGACTAGAGTCTCCAAGCTTCCATTCCTTCCTCTCGCCCCATTCGCGTCGTTTCCCCTCTGTCGATCGAAACCAAACGAACAAGCGCATTGATTTGTCTAGCTTGCTCGTAAGTCACGTAGATCCCGCGCTCATCTACTGGAAACGAACTTTAACGTGCCCCGGCCCCGCGCAAGATTCGCGCTCCGCTGACTTTCGCGGAGGAAGGCGTCCGATGGAGTAAAAGGAAAAACGGACAGTCGGGACTGAGAATCTGAGCGAGGCGAGAGACACGTTCGTGATTTCCTCCGTGCTCGACCGCGAAGAGTCGCGGCAGCCGTTCTGATCCATTTGTTATTCAAATACTCGGTAAACATCCGCGCACTCGCCGTTCCATCGGCAACTCCTGCAGAAGTTTCGGTATCGGCGAAAGGTGTGCACAGCTCCCCGTTCGCTTGTTATTGCGGTAAACGAGGTTGCGCACTCGATTCCTATGCAACGTACGTACATTTATTCACGTTGTATGCGTATGTATATATGTATATGCGTGTGTGAGTTCGCGTATTTGGCACTTGTTACGTGATCGCGATTATATTTACAGAGTTTCGCGGCGGGGCCGCGGTATTCGATGGGCCCCGAGGAAACAGCGGAGGACAGCTTCCGTCTTCCGTTCCGACGCTTCGGCGCGAACGATCGAGCGGCGTTCCTCCCGTTTTCCTCCCTCCAGTGTGTATTTATAATGTTTATACAATGAACTCGGAACTGAAATTTATACACCCAGCTATTTACAATATCCGCGCAGTCCGTGGGCGAACAAAACGAGAACGTCGAGTGGGCTCTTCGCTCGTTCTGCTCGTCGGAGGCGTTCGTCGCTCGGGGACTCTCGGTCGGTCGGTGGCTGAAACTACGTAAACGTTCGCCTCCGTTGAGCACCGATAGTCTTACTTACCTCATGCAATCCTTACGTAAACGTTCGATATAATATATAACGATACATTAACGTGTAAGCGATAATACTTTCAACTTGTTTCACGATTTAATCGTCGCTGGTGGATCGGCTGCGACTGCCGGTTGCAATCGATCTCCCGTTTACTCTCCACCATGGGAGCCGCGTCCCACGTGCGCCACGAACAAACCTTATTCCTCGAGATGCGCTAAAAGCTTGTTAATCCCTCGTTAAAACGCGCCAATCGGATCTTAACGTTGCTTACTTTCAATCACGCTCTGACTCGGCAGCGTGCAACTTCGTCCTTCCGTATTGCGGTCTTAAGTGTTCCTACGTGTCGGGGGTTAAATCGCTATAATGAGAATAGGAGGATTGAAATTTCACAATTTCAGGATTCCAGGATTCCAGAATTCCAGAATTCCAGAATTCCAGGATCCCAGGATTCCAGAATTACAGGATTCCAGGATTCCAGAATTTCAGAATCTCAGAATTTCAGAATTTCAGAATTTCAGAATTTCAGAATTTCAGAATTCCAGAATTCCAGAATTCCAGGATTCCAGAATTACAGGATTCCAGGATTCCAGAATTTCAGAATCTCAGAATTTCAGAATTTCAGAATTTCAGAATTTCAGAATTTCAGAATTCCAGAATTTCAGAATTTCAGAATCTCAGAATCTCAGGATTCCAAAATTCCAGGATTCCAGAATTCCAGAATCTTAGATTTCAGAATTTCAGAATCTTAGAATCTCAGAATTTCTGTATAGTCTACACTCCACAGCGAAACGCTTCCCTGCCTGATACTCTGGAACAATCGTGCCATAACGTTGACGACACAGTGCACCAAGAAATTCCCATAAATCGCGTGGAAACGACAAAAGGGAGACGCTCGCGGATTTCGATGCGATTTCTAGCGCCGGAAGAGCCAGCGCCCCGATGAAACGCGTTTTCTCCCGATTCTCCGCCGCGAAACGTGCACGACGTTAAAGGATTCCGACGCCTTAACGACCGTACGATTGCTTCCCCGTTCCGTGTCTCGATCTATTTCGTTGGACGGAGGTCCCCACTTCGGTCTGGAACGAATGCTGGAAACTCGAATCGTTCCTGGACCGAGTCGATCGACGGGAATCTCCGCGAGCTCCGAAGCTCTCGGGGATCAGCGTGGCCTGATACGGCCGTGAAATAAATTCGCGAACTTCGCGGGAAAGTTGGCCCGCGTGGATGAAGTTCGGCTCGTGAGTATCGATCATCCCGGAGCCGCGTGCCGCCCGCTCTTAAATCGACGGGAAGACGAGCCGGCGATCCTTCACGTTTAAATCAAACTTTCCGATTAGGCGAGCCCTCTCCAACACTCGATCGGATAACTTCAACCCGGGCGTGCGTCTCGCGAGCATTCCTATTACGCGCATACAGCGGACGTTGACAAACGTTCGCGATGCAAATTCTATGTACCCCGAGTGTTTGAATCACAGCGAGGGTAGACGAGAGGGTGGCCAAGGGGTGGAACGAAAATAATGGTTGCGGTGCATTGTAACCTTTTACTAAAAACTATGAATTTTTACCATCCAGTTTAGAGATTTTTATTCCGTCTTCAAATCACGACTCTAACATTTCTCGAGCACCATGAAAGCCTCCCCCATAAGGCCCGTTTCCCACATACACGGCGTCCGTTTACGAGGTACTGTTTTCACGGTAAAAGAGGGAAGATCGTACGAGGCATTGACAGCAAGAACGGACTAACATACACTCTTTGCCACATTGAGTTAGTAACAATAATGTATTCCAATAGGCTGTAGTCCCTTTTTGCTCTCAATGCCTCATACGAAGTCTTCCACATTTACCGTCAACGTCTATACACGGAGAAGCGTATAACGCAAAGGTTATACTTGCCGTCGGGACCATTTTATCCAGTAGGCACTGTGCCTACTTATGGTCTACGAACCTACAGGGGCCCACGAAATTCTAAGAAATGAAATTTTAAATAGGAATGTACCCTAATATAACTGAATTTCTTAATCAAATATAATACAATTCAATTGAAAAAATAATGTAAATTATTAATACGTGAACAATAATTTGAAAGGGCTTACAAATACAGTTTTTACGCAAAAGTGGCTACAGCTTACAACGACCTTATTCCGGCCCTGCTCGCCGTCACCACGCGATGCGGTGTATGTGCGAAATGGGCCTTACTCCAGCCACGTCGAGTAACCTGAGGCATAGCATCCCCAACTGGGCATAACAACCGACCGCCCCTATTTCGCAGGACAACCAATTCCGCACGGCCAATGTTTACGCGCCGGGCGTTGATCGCGCGTAACAAGGACAGTGCAATTCTAGACGCGACGCCTAGCACAGCCAAGCCTCTCAGCATACAATCTCGCGCACGTTTCTCGTACGACGGCGTGCAATCCCCGTCGTACACTTTTGCACTCGTCACGCTGTGATGCACGGAACCGTCCACTGTGATCGAGTGAATCGATCCCGGATCAGGGAAGAACGACCATCGACCAGGTAACCAGCGTAACCGATAGCCGTCTTCCGTTGTAATTCTTACACCGTCCGATATTTAATATCAACGACAGACTCGGTATTGTGCCGTCGTCGGTACGAGGTAACAGCGCGAGGCGAGATTTATCGCGTTATTTCCCGATTGTTGTACCGGGAAAGCCAGTTTTGTTGTTGCAATCTGGCAATTATGAGGCAACGCCAGCGGTAAAAGTGTCGGACCCCCGGCCGCCCTTCTCGCCCTGCCGCGGCGCGGGACAATAGGTGTCCGGCCACGGCGGGCCGGAGGTGGCGAATCGGGGGTCGGGACAATGTTTGGCCAGCTAGGCGGTGCGCCAGCCGCGATAACCGGCAATACTTTTACGGCCGTCACCCTATTATGAATGGGCCGTGTTAAACGAGGCGGGAAAAGCTCGCAAGTACATCGCAAAGTGATGATACAGACTGTGTATAACAGGATCCCTCCACCCACGACCCCCTTTTCCACTCTCTTTTCCCCTCTAACTCTCTCTCTCTCTCTCTCATTTTCTCTCTCCCTTCGCCTTGCGCGCTCTTATGACCGCCATCTCCCTCGTCGTTACCCACTTTTACTCGGGTTCCAACGGTACCCAGCCGTGATTCTCGCTGCAACGAGCACACTTTTATGATACTCGCGATGCAGTTGCACCCCGACGTTCTCTGGTTGATAAGGATCGAGGGGGAGGGGGTGAGTTTCGCGGCGCGTTTCTGATTTAAATATCCGGAAACGGGGGACGGTGCGGAGCGTTAAACGGAAATTCCTGGGAAGCCGCGAAGGTGGATTCGAAGTGACAGGAACTTCCGCAGAATTCGGTTCCTTGAGGCTTTCCGCGCGTGTTCGGGCGCGCGAAATTTAGTTTCGAGCTTTCTTTTATTAATCTGAACGGCGCGGGGGTAAGTTGGTGGTTCGCGATGGAATTCTGTATTGCACGGTGGCGTTAACGGGGGAATTCTACTGTGACTTTTTTTAGGAATTTCTTTACGGGCTTAATGAAAGATTTTTATCACGAATCGGGAGTGGCAGATTACGTGTAAGTAGAATTTTCTTAATTAGAACTGTTCGCGGAACTTTAAACGCGTTGTTCGCAAAACGGTGTTTTAGAAAATGGTTGCCACGATATCTCGAATTTTGCTTGACCTGTTGGGTCCATCTTGTGTACGCATCTTCAGCAGATTTGTTATTATTATTATTAAAGACGATTTATTATTATTATTATTATTTGTCGCTATCGTTCCTAGCAGAATTGGGATAAAGTGTATTTTTTAATTTTATAGTCCGAAAAAAACGAAGAAAAATCGGGAAGACTAACACTTAATGTGCAAATTGCAGGCATTTTAAGAATCTTCGGAATTCAAATCCAAATCTGCTACCAACGATAGTCACGCCCGAATAATTTATGAACCTCTTTGGTTTTTGTTTTTTATTTCGGATAAACATAACCCCATGAATTTCTTTCATGGGCTGTAGCGTCATGTTTATTACATATTTTCCACGAAAAGAATGTTTATTCATAGTTTAAGATATAATAAATATGCAGCCAAAAGTTGAGCATAAAAATCTTTCATTAAGTCCGTAAAAGAAATTCCCGAAAAAAGTTGAAAAAAATCGCACGTCACTAGAATCCCCCTCTGCGAGTCGACGATGAACCTCTTCTAGTTAATTCTCGTGGAATCGCGTACGTACAGTTCAATAGCCTCTGCTGTTCCCCGCTTTTTATTCTGTGGTTAAATCCCCCGCGTTCCGGCTGTTTTTCGGTAAATATAAAAACTGCGGAATCGTAGCAGCCGCGCTGTTTTGTTTTAATAAAGAGGGCGAATGATATATGGAGTTAGTTATACTGGCTCTGTCGGCAGCCGCCGTCGAGTGATTAAAACTCCGGATGCATTTTGAAAGATATTTGCCGGCGAAATTTTTGCAGGTGAATCGCGGGTCAACCGCGCGGGTTCGCTGGAAATTTTCGAGCGGCGCTCCGTAGTTGGTATTAAAATTAAATATCGCCTGGCGCAAACGTTGGACACGGTTGGATTTCAAAAGCGTGTGTAATCTAATTTTATGGGGTGCTGCCATAGAGGAAATTGCCACGTTCAATTGAAACGGGGCGGGAAAGGTTTGAAAACGGCTGGGGAAATGAACACGCCCATCTATCGGGGGATGAGAAATCGACTGACTAAATTTCCCGCTAAATACCGGTAGAAATGAAAAGAGGAAGCAACAGATTGGCCGCGCTTTTGTAGACAGTATTTCCGTGGCGGAGGCTCGGCCATGAATGAAACGCGTTAAACCGGATGTGAAAAGCTCGCGGACCGTAACACGGATTATGCATAGCAGAATCCGATTCTGACCGCTCGGTTCTCCTAATCTCTGATTTCGTACATACCGGCTGGTCCATTAACGACGGCTCAACTGGAAGGGGATGAAACGAACTTTTGTCTCGCGCTCATCGCGCTCGTATCCACTGGGCTATGAATTCATGCCGTGGAAACAGATTTGGCAGACCTTTTTCGGTAAGTGTCTTTTCTTGGAAAATTCATTCGACGCTTCGAGGGTGCTTCTCTGTAGAGAATCCTCCCCTTCTCGCGTGTACCACCAATAATGGAGCGGCTTGTACACGGGACTAGTGGGATTCTGTTCCGTTACATATCTCAGAAGTATTATTATGCTGATTCCCGCTCCGCCCGAAAATCACTGTCATGCAAAATAGCTTCGCACGCTGGCCAGGCAATTTAAATCGATCCTCTTGTTCCCTCCGCCTCGGGGCATGGTAATCCCGGGAACGCGGTGTTTTGCGAATATTTGGACGATTAAAGGATCCCGTTGCAAGAAACGGCGGACTAGTTTCTCCTGTATTCCGCGGAGTTGCTCCCTTCCGGTTTTTACGTCGTCATTTTTGACTGGGGAGGACTTTACTATCCGCCCTCGTAAAAGTTTCTTCAGCTTTTGAGAATGCCGCGGCGAAATCTCCGCGGCACCGCCGACAGTAACAGTAAATAGTTTGAAGTTTCGACTATTTCCAGGAGGAGGGAATAAATCCCGGGGGAAAACGCGAATCGTCGATCGTTGCCGGCGTGTCGGCGGTTTTTCGTGCCTTTCGAATTTTCACTTTTGTCTCCCCCTCGCCTCTCGAGCTTCGCGGAAACTTCGTCCTCCCCGACGGTCTAGAGATATCTTTTTTACGATTTCGAGGGAACGCCGGGGGCTATTCCCCCCTTTATATCGCTAATTCCGAATTCGTCTCGTGGGAAAGTTACGAAGCACGCAGTTATTTTATCGTCGAAGATGAAGACAGTTCGAAATGAGCAGTACAGTACAGCCGCTGTAAGTAGATCGGGAAGAATCAAAAGAAAGGGGAAGCTGACGCAAAGCTCGACGCAGAGGACGCCACTACTTAGCTACCTTTGTTGGATTTCAAAATTAAAACGACAAAAAGAGGAGAAAATGATAAAATAGTACAAACCGTTTGAAAATGTTTTATGCCAAAGTCGACTTCCAATATCTCTTTTTTCTTTTACTCTTCTTTTTTCTTATTCTATAATCTAAAAAATTAAATCTATTTTTCATATCTACATAGTCAATACTAGCTAATAATAATAATAACAATAATAATCATAGATACGTGCACTTATTAAAGGAATAAAAAATTAAGAAATCAGATAAGATAATTTAAATACACCCGAAACACCGATGATAAGTGGCACATTTGCTGTGGCGTGACGCGTGGGAAAAAGTTGCAGTCAGTTTCCCTAATTTAAACAGAAGAAGGGTGCAAGTTCGAAGCGCTGGGATGTTAAATATATTTCTCCGTCCCATAGAGACGAACGAAAAATCTGCGTCGAACCAGTGGTGTTTGTGTGGCGAGAAATATATATATATATACACCGCACCGTCGCTGGAAATTTATAAAACGCGATATAATTGCGAGTGCATGCTGCCTAGGGCGTGTCCACTGATTTATGCCTGGCCATGCGCCGACCTACACTACTTGCCGCGTTCGAATACGCACGATCGGCCCGGCGCTCATAAATGTCGGTGGAGCTCGACTTTGACGACAGAAAAATCAACGCGCAGCTACAAATTGATGTACCTTCGAAATGAAATTGCACGAAAATGGGGGTGAAAAACGAACGAATTCAACCATATTGCGCTGCAGCGCGAAGACAAAAGTTTGTCTAAAATTCGTTTGAAATTTGCTATTGGTCGGAGGGACTCCGCGGAATACAATTTACGAACAAAATTTAAAAACAAACCGGACGGCTACGGGCGCCGCTTTTCGTTCCCTCTCGAGGGGAGGGCGGAATGTAATAAAGAGGGGAAATTAAATGGGACGGTGAAATTTTTACAAGCGAATCCGGGAATTTCAATCTTGCCTTTTCCGATGTAACCCGGCGCCGGCGAAGGGCCGGAGCTCACGAACGGCCATTAGTCTCGTTGTTGTTCTCGCCGTTGCAATTCCACGCTTATTAATCGCGACGCGTGTCACCGTCGACGGGCGTGTCGCTCTTGGATTTGCAGCGGGCGTCGCGTGACGTACGCGATTCCGCTTATTTTACGTCGGGATTACAGGACGCGTGTCTGGGGTTCGCGTGGACGGTATTAAATTTGTATCGGGCGCGACAGATCACTCTGTAAGCCTTTTTCTGCGCCACGATCGACACCGTGAAACTTAATACACCGCTCGGTGATTGGAAATTAATCACGGCCGGTGAAAATTAACGCGACGAGGAAGATATAACGCGAGCACAATGGAGCCCGTTAAAGAGTGACCCAAAAATGAGGCCTTTTTTAGCCCCTTTTTGGTCCCACGATTTTGGAACTGAATTTCATGCGAAACGAGACATCAATCACGACAAATTTTCAAGTTATTATTATTATTATTAAACGTCTTTATTACTCAGGTAAAAGGCGAGGCGCAGCTAGTATGCTGTTACTATGCCTGACCTTACTTATAAACAACAACAAAAAAAGAAACAAAGAAATACAGCAATATAAACACAAACACAAACATAACAAAAATAAGGTGACAATTAGTTTCTAAGATATGGCAGGTGGAAGAAGTGAAAATTCATTAACATGTCAGCCCATACGCTTCGATGTATACTTTTAAGTCATTCCGATAATTTGAACAATTATTTTCAGGGGTTTCCCTGACTGCTAATAACGAATTTGGACTTAGATTTTCAAAATTCACGAAAAAGAAATAAAAATCCAGAAATATAAATGTCTGTGTAGTAGGTTCGTTTTTAATATATCGTCCACAATGTTGAATAATCGGCCATTTAATTTTTTTTTCGTGAATTTTGAAAATCGAAGTTCAAATTCGTTATTAGCACTCAGGAAAAACCCTGAAAATAATTGTTTATATTATCGGAATGACTTAAAAGTCTATACATACATCGGAGCGTATGGGCTGACATATTAATGAATTTTCACTTCTTTCACCTGCCATATCTCAGAAACTAATTGTCACCTCAACTTGAAAATTTCTCGTGATTGATGTCTCATCATAAACTATCATTTGGCAGAAAATTCAGTTCCAAAATCGTGGGACCAAAAAGGGGCTGTTTCTTTAGCTTCGCATTAAGTTTAGTTAGAAGTTGGAGTCGACATTAGCGTGTCCCCGGAATTCCAAGGCGAAATCTCTCGCGACTAACCATCGGGGATCTGAATGGGAGGGAGGAATAAGGGAGATCTCGTCTCCCCTTTTTCAATCCCTCCATCTCCTATCCCGAGTCCAGAGGATATGATCCCAGAGCGATTGTACGCGGCGACCGAGTGACGTATTAATTTCGAGCGTTCCGCGGGCAGAATATCGTTGGGAATAAAATAACGCGTGCGGCCCGCGGTGGTCGGAGGGCAGACGTGTATCGTTCCCTATCCGCTCACGCATCTAAACAGGGAAGCGTGTATTCTATCGGCGCGGGTGCACGCCACCGGGAGGGAAATACAGCCGTGGCGTGTAACGACGTCACCGAGCAGTATCTCTGTTACGCCTGGCTTGCCGTGGACTGTGGCCGCTCACGCATCGCTTAACATAATCCCCCGTCCGACCAGGACTACATAGATTACGGAATGATACCTCTGAAACGCGTGCAATTATATTGGCGTGAGATATTTCGGCAGGCGCGCGTCGCGCCGTTTCGTGGCACGAATCTGAATGCGGATCGCGACGCGCCGGAATTTCCACCGTGTCCTGATAAATATCGAAAACTGCTGGCCTAATTCGTAGTCCCACCGGCCTTCCGGGTTCAAATGCTAATCTCGTCGGCGGTCGAGTGGATCGACCTGTACCCTCCGTTCGGAATGGCTATCGCGAGACCTTCTTCTGGATTGGCCTAAGAAAATATAGAGTTTTCCCGTGTATAAATAAATAAATAAATAAAATAAGAAGAGAAGAATTAAAAGTTAATTGCTACAATTGATACGCAAAAAATAATGCCGCCGCATGTTTGAATGATGAGAGGTCGGTTGGAGAGAGAAATTCAGGGGGTTGTAGTAAAATTGAAACAATAGGAAAATGAGCCGTAAAAATTGTCGGAACAAAAGAAATGGAATGATCATTATTGGTCTTGGCTCAAAGCACTCGGAGCATTCTGCGGTTTTCGAGAGAATTTTTTGGGGAACTTGGAGGTAGGATTCTTACATCCCATTTTTGAATTTTACTGTAGCTTAGAGTAAAGTAGTCGAATATGACGACCTGTAATAATATGAGACCCCAGCTTTATCTCCGCTACAGAACTCTTGAATGTCATAGCGATGCTATTTTTTTTAATAACTAACCGTGTATTTGTCGTTTTGTCTGCACAGTGGCATTGTTCTTAATTAAGTGTCTTGAGCAAGCAGGTATTTCTGAAATACGTTGCAGAAAGTGTTTGAAGTGGTTCGATTGAATTACAAATACCTGTAAAGTGGCAAGTGTGTAATGATTTTCACAAATATTGTTGTATAGTGCTTGCAATGGAGTTTAAGGCTTACTCAGTAGTTGTATATTATTAAATAATGAAGGCTTAACTTCGAAGCTACTTAATAGTTATCATGTTATTGTTTCCGAATATGAGACCCGCGAGAGTTCAACTGATGAGAGTGAAGAAGAAATTGCTCTGAATGATGAAAGTGATTGAGAAAGAAAATTATGATACAGAATGCTTGTTTTGCACAGGTCCTTATTCTTCGGATGTGCTGGGTGAACAAACTGGTTCTCATATTAGGAACCCATTTTTTTATCTGCGTACTTGAATGACTTTCGCTTTTATTTTATTATAAAGAAACCAAATCTTTGTTAGAGTATTTTTCAGCAGCTTCCTAAAGAATACATATTCTAATTTTAAAACGTGTATCGAATTTGAATAAAACTGCTCTTAGTGAAAAGTTACAATGTTTTTTAAGAAATGGATCTCATATTCGGCTACTTTACCCTAAGGTAGGTAACCGGTTTAATTGGACCAGAAACGACTGCTTCGGTATCTGTATATTTTGTAATAAGCATGTAAATAGAGGGCGTTTCTTGATTAAACTGCCGGAAGCCACAGCAATTATGCCAGACAGACCGTACGACGAATTATAATGTAGCCGTTCGGTCCATCCCGTGCCCCGAATCCGAATCAGTTTATCGCCGGGCTGCGCCAAAGCGGAAATTCCGCCCAACGACGTTCCGCCCGAAAGATAAATCCAAAACTGACGGTCTAATTCGCGGCTCTCATTTAAATGCTAATTCCGAAATAGAAAGTTGATCGAGCTGTCGCGCCGCGACCACTTCGAGAATCCTCCCGCGATTCGTCGCGTTTCTTATCTTCCGCTCCGGCGCGTCCAGCGGAAATCATATCTTTTTCTTTTATTTTTTCTTCCGTTCCCGCGGAATCTTTCGCCGAAGGGGTCCAGCGGCCGAGGAAGATACAGCCACCGCCGGTTTCGCCGATAAAGGGGAACTTTTCAATCTCGGGGCGAGGCAACTTCCCGGCCGCGAGACTTCCCGGTCGAATGATACTTTATCGAAGCCCCTTTCGCGCGATCGAAACTTTTCATACTGGCTTCCCTGAGCCGCTCGCGTGACCGACCAGCGTAAAGTCATCCCCGTCCAGACACACAAATGGTTTCTGCCGATTCGCCGGTGGAATTACGCGTCGGCCAGCACGGTGCCGCTTCCTCCAACATTACAGTCGCCCCTTCCGTCATCCCCGTCCCGATTATTTCCACCAGCAAAGTGGCCAATTTTCTCTTATCTATTTCGCGAAGGGTAAAAGCTTCGGGGCTCCGTTTCGGGCCGCGAGGCTTTCGTTTCTAATGACCTCGTACGAATTCACGAGACAGAGGCTCGGAATACAAATTGGGGGCCGGCACGTGGCCCCGATGACAGAGACTCGCCATTCTGCCAACAGAATCGCTGCAATTTCGATCGTCGAATGTCGTTTAATCACCATCGCTGCCGTGAAATTGAATCACAGCTGAAACGCCTCCTCGCCGTTTATTAATATTTGCGTTCGCCGGGGAGGCTCGAGTCGCTTGGAAATCGTTAATTCGAATTTTAATTCGCGCTCGTCGTCGACGGTCGAATCCCCGAACGCGTTTCGACAAACAATAGGGAGTGGACGCGCTGGGGGTGGCCCAGTCGTTTGATGTGATTTCGCCTTCTTTCGGTAATTAATTCGCACGGCGGCGCGTTTTAATTTAGCCGGTACGCCTCTTTGTTCCCCGCCGCGTCGCGTAGCCCGATATCGCGGAAACGTAATTACGCGTCGCGTACCGATTACACGCGATCGGTAATGGAAAGTCTAGTAATTACAGGGAGCAGGGTGATTAATACGTTCACGCTCGGAAATCATAGTAATTCCAGGCTTTGAACGCGCGCCGGCTTCTACACGCACCCTTCGCGGAACGTTGCATCGCGATGCACGCCCTTCGTCGCGGCCCGAACCCGAAACGCTGTCTCGATTTCACGTGGCCCGCGTGAACTTTCAACGAGCCTACCTTGCTCTCAGGAATTATCGCGAGGGAACTGCGGGGCTTCCCTTGGCAACGATGGAAGCTGGCTAGGAGCACGTTCCGGGCGAGCTTTTCAATTAAAATTTTCAAAATGGGGCGGGAATTGCTTGGTGCCAATGCCAACTCGAATTCAGCAGTTCCCATCGGGCCGCTAACTAAGAAAATAAGGATCTAGAGAATGGGGTGACGAAATAGCGAGGCGAGGATAAAATTTTGAGAAACGAGAATAAAATTCCCGCCGTTTCAATAATTGGATTTCTCGCCCACCCTCCTGCCTTCGTGGTTTAAAAATATCATGGATATCCCCGTGTCGCTACGCTCCTGGCACCCTCATGATTCCGCGAGGATGCGAGCGTGCGAGCACCATTTTTCACGTGCCGAAGCATTAATCAAATTCCCCCAACCCCCAACCCCCTTTCCCACCCTCGAGGGCTGTCTACTTGAATGCTACTTCCTGGTTGCTTGGAAAGTCATTGCCTCCAGTTTCCATTCATAGCGACTTTCCTACGCGCTCCACGCACCTTGAGACGTCTCTCTTTCAAACATCATCTCGATATGTTTCTCCATTTCAAGGGATTTTTTCAGTCAGTGGGGCGCATTCAGAGCTCGGTGAGCGTCTGGTCTGCGGAAAAAAAAGAAATTCTATTTAAAATATTCACTATCAATTGAAATACATCCTCGAATGTACTTTGCATGTTATGCCTCTTCCCTTCAATTGTCCTTTTCCTTTCTTTCTTTCATTTTTCTTACCTCCCAACGGCTTTTTAGGGGAGGTTGTAGAGCAGCAGTTAATGCTGAACCTCGCCTACTCGCCATTGTAATTTAATTTAATTTAATTTAATTGTAATGGTGCAATAAAGACATTTAATAATAATAATAATAATAAAAATTCCAACCCCTAAGAGTATCTATCGCTTTCATCATTGATTCTGCTCTCCAACATCATTTTTGAAGTTCAAAGAAATTATGCAACATCCATCCGACTAACCCTCTTCTCACTTTCAAGTCAGACATCGTTAAAGAAGGAAGTGTCGCCGCTGGATGCCAGGTGGATCCAGTGGAACCTAATCGAAGCGCCCGGAGTCGTGAATAAACATAATCTGAAGCGCTTGAAGTACCAAAATAGCACGCTACCCCCGTTGATTGATAATTCCGTTGCATTCGAAGTCGTATCGCAACACGGTGTTGCCTGATACTAGCAATTAACGTCGAGCCCGAAGTTGCACGCGACCGAGTACCGTTACCCTCTACCCTCTACACCGGCAACATCCCTTGGCGCGAAAATTAAGATTCCAGCATCGGCCAGCGCCATTAATTCGCCCCGTAATCGGTCCGATTATTCGCACGATCGCGGTCGAACGTCATGCGGCGATACTGCCTCTGGAAGAAGAGGGGCGGCCGGGGGTGCGTACACCCCCGGCGTGTTCATACATCATTACTTCCCTCAAATAATTCACCAAGATAATTCGCCTCACACTAAATATCTGATGCTAATTAAGCCCGTTGATTCAACAGTCGCCGATGCGTAATTCAATTACCCTAATTAACATTCTATTGCGATTAACAATCCAATTAAAAGTATCCACCCCGCCGTCGCCAAATAATTCCGTCTATGCCCGCTAATGCGTCCCGCGAAATGTCAATCAAATTTTCATACCTAGCGGGGGCACGGTTATCCCGGAATTTATTAAACAGGCGACTCGGAACGATCGGGCGAAAGCATCGAAATGAAATTATCCTAGCCGAAAGAAATTCGATAAACATTTATCTTTATCGCAGATATTAAAACCGTGATTGAAATCACACGATTCCATCGAAACAATATCGCGGGCAAATGAATGCCGCGTCGGCCGATCGCGTTGCTAAGGTATCACGTCGCGTTGGACGCAGGAATAATGCAGTTCGTCGGTGAGTCGCACGTTAGGACGCGGCTCCGCGGGGAGAAGGGATGCAAACGGTGCGCAGGCCACGATGGAATGTCCCGGGCGAACACGGGCCAGCTTTCTCGTGGCTGGCGTCCTAATTCGCCGTCTGGGGCACGTACGGGGGCATATAGGGCCCCGTGAGGATGTACTGCACCGCCACCACCATCAGCTGCGGGGCGCTCCATCTGATGATGTACGCGCTTCCTGCAACAGAAATGCATTTTCCTCGTTACCTTATGCATCTCAACCACCGCGGCAGCCGCATTCGAGGATAAAAAGATGGCGGGCGCGCGCTCTCGCCGCTGTCCCAGATATACGTCGCGGTTCTACCGCATGTAGAACGAAATCCGTAATGGGACGAGCGGTGTGTCACGGCTGGCGCGTAAAAGTTGACGGGCGTTCCGCGGACAGCGACACGTGCGGCGGCAAGGAAGCGTTCGGTATTTAAACTCGACACTTTCGACGCGGTCGACGCAATTCGGTAACAGGTAGCGGGCTCTCGGTGGCGATCCGTCACGCGGGGAATCATGATTTTCCGGCTTCGCGAGCCGCGCTTCTGTAAATTGCGGCTCGTCATCGGCTTACCCGTAAATCCGTCGGTATTAATGATGCAGGCCGGGCCGCGTCACCGCCCACCCGATATCCCTAATTTTCAAAGCTTATTATCGCGGTAATTAGGTGTCAAAATGGAATCTCGTCGGAGCCACTGCCCCGTTTAAAATTCCGCGTCATCGTGCAGGCCTGCTTTGGAATTTCGCGGTGGTCGCGCCGCAGCTACCCGCGAATAACACCGCGCTTCGATCCTCCCCGTCGAAAGTATTCGCGCTGTCCTCTGCTCGCCTGATAAAAATCCCTCGCGACGAGGAGCGCCCGTCATTCTTCCTCATAACCGAGCAACGTTCTACGGCTCCTCTCTTCTTTTTTTTTTTCCCTCTCCCCTTTCCACAGGGTTTCATCGTCGGTCGAAGTTTCGCGCGGCCTTCAGAATTTAGATTAACATTTAAGGGAGCACATTTTCGAAATACTTGGCGCAACGACGGCATACGCGGAACGTTCCAGCTAAAACTTGCAAGGAGAAAACTCGGTATAAGCGAGAGCGGAGTTTCCTGCGGAACTTTTCGCCTAAAGTCCCACGGGTATTCCCTTTACGCTATCTCTGATCTAAGCTCGCCGAAGCTACGGCAAGATCTCATTGGTTTCCCTATAAATACACCCTTGCTCGACGTATCGACCGAGTGTGTTTCCTTCCAGCACCCACGCCACTCCTAAATTCTGTCGCGTAGAAAACAGCACTCCCCAATAAACTTCCCTCCCGCTCCGTTAGCTGCGAAACCATCTCTACCTACATTCAAGGCACTCGTCGATGGTTACGTTGCATATCACTCTCGATATTTTCAGTATCATTCGAGTGGCCCCTGGCTTACTTTCAGCCAAAGGAGAACTCGGACGAGTTCTCCGCATACTAGAAACCTACTACAGATTCCGATACTTCCTCAATCAAGTCTTGTCCGTGGCCCTGCAAGAGGTGAACGATCTCTGAGGAGGACTGTCCGCGGAATTTTCAGAATTCTGTCCCTCCCCGGCTCCGCGATGTTCGAATTATGTTTGTTTGTTTGTTTGTTTTTTGAGATTTTCCCTGTATATACAGAGATGGCGTTTCAAGCATATTTTTGCTTCTATTGCCCAACTAACTATACAGTCTCTTATTTTTTTTCTCTCCTCTCTCTCCCTTCGGGTCCCAGCAGCGAGCGGAGTACCGGGAGAAAGGTGGTGGTCACCCATCTTTTCCCGGTACCCGCCCCGCGATGCTTCACTTCGGTGATCTAACGAGAACCGGTGTTTTCATCACGGCCACCGCCGCTGGTAGCCCTGAATTTTTCTGTTTCTGTTTCTGTTTGAGTTTTTCCTTGTGTTTACAGAGATGGAGTTTCAAGCATATATGATTCTTTTGCTCAACGAACTATAATAGTCTCTATTTTCCCTCCTCTCTCTCCCTTCGGGTCCCAGCAGCGAGCGGAGTACCGGGAGAAAGGTGGTGGTCACCCATCTTTCCCCGGTACCCGCCCCGCGATGCTTTACATCGGTGATCTAACGAGAACCGGTGTTTCCATCACGGCCACCGCCGCTGGTATGTTCGAATTAAAATGGGAAATATAGAAATAACAAAAGGGGAATGATTGGCGCGAGTCGTCACGGCCCCGCCACTCAGGGAAACTTCTCTCTCTCGAATTCGCGGCAGTCTCGCCGAAGGGTCACGAAATCAAAGTTACCGGGAGAAGCCCCAGCCTTCTGCACCGTGAATTACCTGTCAGCCTGACAGCGGAGTAGTCCCTCGCATTTCTGTTTATACGCGGCGCCGCGGCGGAACGCGCCGGTGTGCGTTCTCGGTTTCGTCTGGCTGGGCCGACGAGCGAAGGGAAAACGCGACGTGCTCGATTTCCCCGTCGAGACGCGTGTTTTTCCTATCCAGATTGCGCCTCGCGTGTCTCATTTGCCGCCGATAAATCGGGGAATTTGTCGCGCCTCGTTCTGCAAACGTCCGCGACTGTCGAATCGAGAGATTAACTCGAGGAAAGCCACCATTCAACGGGGATCTGAATATCTTGCGCGGCCCTCATATAAAATGAGTTCTTTCTTTTCTGTCACGAAAATTCTGGATGACAAGATTCTGGGAAATTTCTCGTCCAACTGGCTCCGAGGACGAACTAGCTGTCGAGCGATGTCGAGCGCGAATATTTATCTCGCTGGACGACTGGAACGGGGGAAAATGGAGTTATAAATAATCCGAGGAACCGCGGATCGACTGGTGGGAGATATATCGGGCAAATAACGTCGAACAGATTCATCTGGAGACTTGGCGGCTGCTTGGCGGTCTCTCTCGGCTTGTCAGCTTCTTGGTCGCGCGGGCGAAATTACAAATCGGCCATGGTATCGGTTATCCAGCCGATGAAAAATACCAAATTGCATCCCAGCTCGGAAACGACGGCACCCTTTCGCACAAAGGCCCCACCCACCTAGTAAGATTTTTATTTACATCGCCGTCTGATTTATCGTCGATCTGCATCACGTTCCACTAGCCGCATCTCGCTCGGAGCCTCGCGTTTCCAAATATATTGGTCGCTTTTGGTGGGTTGAGGTAGACTGCTGGAAAACGGAGCACACGGGAGGAGGAAACAAAGGAAGAGGACAAATAGGCGAAATAGCGCGAGGCAGGGAAGCGAGGGGTTAAAACCAGAGCGGGGATGAAAGTGAATGGAGAGGATGGAAGAATATGGAGGAAGGAGTGAACAGCGGAGGAAAATCGAGTAGCGAGGAGGACTCTGACTGGGCTGTTATCGCGAATGGAGGGCAGCGTTACGGATTACTCGCTATCGCTGCCAATATGTCAGGCGGTAAGAACGACGAGGAGTCGAGCATTATATCGCGAAATAAAATGGCCCGTGGCCCGTGTCCATGGCTGGCCTGAGCTTTGATATATCGCCCGAGACGATATATAAGTATTATTGGCACTTTGCTTCTGAAAGAATTATGTATTTTTCGTGCCGCATGGCCGAAGGCTCGCCCCAGAATGCAAAGTAATAAGCTTGACGACGACGACGACGGCGACGACAGCTATGGCGACGTAAACTGGATGCGCGAAGCTGAGATAGAGAGGCAACGACGATCGGAAGCTTCTCGCTAAATCGGAAGGCGCCTCGGTGAATTTTAATGTCCAGCCATGGCAGACGTCGATACCAGGCAAGACTGACTCTCGAATCGAACGACAAAGTTTGCGATATGTATCGCCATTACTGTATCAATTCGCAGGTCTTCTTCTGGCGACGCTTTTAACCAAAACTGTAATATTCAAGCTCCATTTATAGTAGGTATTCCTCGTTAAAGTCTTCTCTAAGTCCACACCTTCCGTCCCGAGATTATTAATTTTCCATATTTTTCTGCTGATATATAAGTAGGCTGACCGGGCTTTTGGCGTTCGTACGATCGACGCACAGTAAATATTCGTTATATGATCGTCGTCAATATTTTGCCAGTTTTGGGTAATAATAAAGACTATTGTCACCTAATTATTATTATTTTATGTACGTATTTAAAAATTAAAACCGACTTCAATAAAATAAAAATGCACTGAGAAGTGAAAAATAATTTCTTCCCTTATTTAATCTACGACTCTTACATTTTTTAAGTCGGCGCCTCAAGATTTGCACTGCGTAAATCTGGCGTCGACTTAAAAAAATTGAGAGTCGTAGATTAAATAGGGGACAAAATTATTTTTCACTTTTTATTCTTTATAATATTCGACCGCGGTTCATTGTTTCTTATTGGCTCTCCCTCTTTCACACTCGCTCTCCTTTTCTTCCTTTTTTTCATATTGCCTGTTGTTCAGCAAAACATACAACCGAGGCTCGACGGTATCACTTGAATAAAGAAGCCAGCTGGAGCTAAAATTCGTGGCCTCCTACACGTTATAAGTTCGCGCCCGGTCCCCGGCGGCGAACACATAACGAATATTTACTGCGTTTCGATGTGAACCTTCTGTATCGTTGATGGTTGCTTAGGAGATTCGTTTCTCTCCCTCCACGTCGCAGTGGCCCGTCGATTTTGATATTCCGGCTACCCGAAGGACATATTTCACGTCCCCTTTAATTTCACAGCAGCGCCGGCAGAATCGTGCAGGAATTATTCATGGAGGGGGGGGAAAAATTGGAAGTAAGTCGGTCGCGTCTGGCCGACGTGATTTCGCGGCGCGTTACCGAGGCCGCTGGAAGTTACGCTCGCGAGGATTCCCTCGGTTAATCCGGATGCATGCCGGTGAATTTTAATGCAACGTCTCGATATCGACAGGTGTCGACGCGCGTCCACAGGCGTGGCGTGATTTTTCGATGACGGTGAAGGTCCGCGCGGATTTGTTATCATCGGCGCCGATCCGTCTGTTTCCCTCCCGCGTCGCCCGAAAATTTGCCAATTTTAAGCGACGTCCAAATCGATACGGCGAGTCCCCATCGACGGTTGCAAATGTAATGTTTGTCGTTCCGCCGATACGTCACCCACCCCGACGTCCATTGCAGCTTTTAAACGTCGCTTAACGCTGCATTATGCTCCCCCATTCAACGATATTTCACGTCGTATCGCGCATAGACGGGGAGGTAAATGGAACAGTGAACAGCTCCACCTTGACCGCCGTTCGGCGGTTCGTCTCCGTGAGATTCATCGAGGCAGATGAAATTTTACACGGCGACTCGCTCAGCGTCCGCCTCCGTCGTTTCAATCTGAAACGCTCCTGAAAAGGGAACGTTTTAGAATGTAGAATGATCGCGGATCGATCTCAGTCGCCGAATTTCCTGCGATCCAAACCCCTCCGTCTCGTTTTTCGTTTTTCTTCTCCGATCCATTAAAAGGACGGGCGAAGTTCCTTATCCGTAATTTAATCAACGATAAGGGAAAGTTCGGTCGCCGTTGGCAAACATTTTTATCAGCCGACACCGTTTCGCTTTCTCCTACCTCGGGCTTCGTTTTTCCCTAACGAAAACTTACGGCGTTATAACGCCGGGCGAATTTCACTCCCTCGCGACACATTGCCCTGCACTCCGCGTCGTTCCCCTTTCTCGCGATAACAGTTACGATTCCCCGTCGTTATCGCGACTTTATCGTTACACGATTTCCTTATTTCCATCCAGCCGTGCTGGCCTCTGTAATGGACAGCGATACGAGCGGCCGGAGCGTAAATTACGGCGCCGAAGTTGCTTATCAATTCCACGCTCTCTTCGACCACCCGCTGATAATCTAATTAGCTATTAGCATACAAATCCGGGCTATCGATTTCACGGCGCGACGAGGAATCGAGAAAGGATTCTCGAGACGAGTGGCGGCGGCGTTAATCAGGAAATCGCGACGACGAGCCGTCGGCTTTAAAGGGGAAGACGAGGCCAGTTATAACGTCGGACGAGCGGTGGAAATGAGGTCGAAGGGAATAAGAAGGTTATCGAGTTATCGGTTATATATCGCCGCCAAATAGATAGAGGGACCGCGGGAGGGCGACGGGGGCGCGGGGAGAGAGGGGCTCGGGATAGCGGATCTCTCTAAAGTGCTTCGGCACTTGTGGCACGTGCAATTTGCGACGTCTAAAGTTACTTCTAACGTGCTGTTGTTTTAATGGCCGCAGACGCTATCAGCAGCGACTAACTCAGCACAATTTTCCCGCGACTCTTCTCGATGCAGGGAAACTCTCCGTTAGGTACAAGAGAAAAATTACGAGACGCCTGGGCTCTTTGTCGTGAAAGAAGACCAGCAACGAGCACCGAAAGTCTCTCAAAATAAGTAGTACAAGTAGAAGAAGTCAACGGCAAGTGCGCCTCGGTTGGATACAAACTTCCAAATAGTTCGATCTTCTTTTGCAGGAGGTTACAGTCACTCGCTAATTCCTACCACTGTTCATTCTCGATATTATTATTTCAACTTTATTACTCTTGAAACGTGACAAAAAAAAATATGCGATAGGGTAAAGAGTACAGTGGTTGGCCTTATTTTGAGAAATAAATTAATATAAAGAAATACCAATGTTATGCCTTTTTTAATGAACAAATTCATATTCCTCGTACTTTTTTGCTTCGGATGTAATCAATATTTCTTCATTCATTACATACTGTGATTATATATAAAAGCAAATAGGATGACTCGGCTTTGAAGCTTGGAAATTACAGCCATTTAATAAAAAAACTATAAGAGTACAGTTGAAAGTTTACGAATAGTTTAATGTATTTATGATATGTATATCTCTCATATTCGGTATATATCGATAAATAAAAGTTGAAACATTACAAAAGAATTATTTATTTGCTAAAATGATACATATATTATGAAAAATACAGGGGGCCAACAACTGTCATATGAATAATGTTGAATGATAGTAATTGGCCGGCCTGTTTTTTTAATCATGTTAATGGTGAAACAGTAATTAGCTCCCTGTTAAAAACGGAAACAAACACGACAAAAACATACTAAATAAAATATACCCATTTTTATTGAATAATTTTAATCTTATTTCTATCACCAAATCAGCTAACATTTTAGGTTAACAATCTTTTAGGTTATATTATGTATCAAATAGCGGCCAATCGCTGTCGAACCGATTGGAGAATCACTGTCTTCGACATGCCAATAACTATATTTCTTCGTAGGAAACATATTTTTTCTATATTTTCATACATATTTGATTTTTTTTTATAAACTCTATTTATTTTTAGATTATTAGGAGTTTTTCTTACTTATTTATATTGATTTCCAATGCAAATTTACTAAATTCACATTTATAATTCATTATTTATGTGACAATCTTACTTAAGTGGCCAACCAAGGAGAAAGTAAAAGCGATATCGGAGACTCGAGAGCCGTTTCCTTTGTTTTTTAATTATGAGCTCAAATTTCCAGCATCCTTGCGACTCGCAAGAATTCCCGACTCGATCTCGTTGCCCTCGATGTGCTTCAACGATCGAGAAAAATATTCAACGTGGACCCGTGTGTTGGCCCTCTTCCTTTCGACGTCCCCCAAGGTGTCTTTAGCATTTCCCGGGAAAAGACCGGGGCCGGGGATCCAAGGTTCTTCTTCGCGTATCGCCTCACGCATTCATTTATCACCACCTTCGCGCCCCTCGACGGCTAAACGTGGCATTTGTATAGGGGTTGCTCGAACCCGCCGACGTGTATATTACGCGTGTCGGGGGGCCAGGATCACGGGGGACGAAGGGCCTCCGTTGACCCTTTTATTCCACGCGCGGAAATTACCTCGGCAGGAGGCTCCCGGACCCTCGTGTGCGTGCGTGCGTGCTGTGTGTATTTTTCCACTACTCGAGTCTCGTTTAGCTGTTTCCCTTCGCCGTGCATGCGTTTCCCGTATATTTACGAGGCGAGCTCGCGGCGCTCTTCCAGGCGGAGATTTCTTTCGAGCGATATTAGGGACCCGGGCCCCCTATTCCACCGCGAGAAATGTGACTCGCAAATTACCTCCGCCGAGAGACGAGGTTTTATTATCTGCGACGCGTGTCTCGGTCCCCCGGATTCATTCGGGGGGCGCATTTCCCTCCATCGCGGTGGGTCCATTTCTGTCTGCGAAATTTGGGAGAGAGGGACAATTCCATTCTAGATGGCTCGTGGCAGAAGCTCGTCGTTCGTGGATCCAAGCTGATACCCGGGAGCGCATTGGCTCGAAATTAGGTGGAAGGGCGTTCTGAAATTTTTCACCCGAGAAACTCGGCCACCGTGCACGTCCGTCCGGTGTGTCTCAACAAATTTTGTCCACATAATTCGCGACAACGAAGACTAATAGCCGTATCGTTCGCTGGCTTCATTTATCACTCGCCTATACGTGACTTAATGCACCGCTCGGACAGCGCAAACACGGGCACGAGGATTCAGAAAGACCGATAGCTTTCGGCTGTGGCGTTCTCGCCCGTCGAACCGGTCCTTTTCTTCCGGTTATTGCTCGGCGACGTGCTAGCAGGAAGAAAAATCGCTTCTCCTCTTCCGATGCTGCCGAACCGGGGGCATTTATTACGAGCCTTATCGGGGGACCGGTGGAACTACCTAGAAACGGATAACAATCAACGACTGCCTAAGGTCGGGGCCAGATATATTGGCCGGTGAATTCGTTTTCGCAGCTAACGCACACCTATTCTGATGTATCTATCTCTACGCTAAGAACTCGGTTTGGCCTACACGTTAAGAGCTCGGCGCTATCCCCACCACTTCTAGTTCACTCTTTTTCTGGCAAGGCGAGAGCGAGTCAGAAAACGTTGAGAATAGAAGAATACTCCTCACAACGCACACCTATTCCGATGTATGTATCTCTACGCTAAGAGCTCGGTTTGGCCTACACGTTAAGAGCTCGGCGCTATCCCCACCACTTCTAGTTCACTCCTTTTCTGGCAAGGCGAGAGCGAGTCAGAAAACGTTGAGAATAGAAGAATACTCCTCACAACGCACACCTATTCCGATGTATGTATCTCTACGCTAAGAACTCGGTTTGGCTTACACGTTAAGAGCTCGGCGCTATCCCCACCACTTCTGGCGCACTCTTTTTCTGGCAAGGCGAGAGCGAGTCAGAAAACGTTGAGAATAGAAGAATACTCCTCACAACGCACACCTATTCCGATGTATGTATCTCTACGCTAAGAGCTCGGTTTGGCCTACACGTTAAGAGCTCGGCGCTATCCCCACCACTTCTGGTGCACTCTTTTTCTGGCAAGGCGAGAGCGAGTCAGAAAACGTTGAGAATAGAAGAATACTCCTCACAACGCACACCTATTCCGATGTATGTATCTCTACGCTAAGAGCTCGGTTTGGCCTACACGTTAAGAGCTCGGCGCTATCCCCACCACTTCTGGTGCACTCTTTTTCTGGCAAGGCGAGAGCGAGTCAGAAAACGTTGAGAATAGAAGAATACTCCTCACGAAACTCACCGGCCAATATATCTGGCCCCGACCTTAGACGAATTTCCTCCTGCAACCCTCAAACGAGAAACAACGCCACGCAGGGGCCGTTAGGCAGAGTGACGTTCCACGAAACGATTCAGAAGAAAGTATCGTTACTTCCGTTCGATGAATCGCGGTCGCGAGGACACACGGCGAGTTGGAGTCGAGTGCTTCCGGTCGATAAGAAGGCGAGTTTCGATGGAACGAGGGAAGAAGGACGAGGACCAGAAGAAGAAGAAGAAGCGTTTCCGCGTTCTTTTTCCTCGGCTACCCGCGTTCTTTTTCCGAACAGAGGCAAATCGAGAAAGCGGATGCCGCGGACAGTCGGCGGAAAGCGTTGCTCCTCCTTGATCGACACTTTGCCGAGCGAGGAGAACAGAGAGCCGCTACGTCGGCTCGGGGCAAAAGGGATTTCGAAGCGTAAGAACATTTTTCCGTCCTGTTGGGGATAAACTGGGATCCCCCGGGCCGTGAAGAGGCCCCCCTGGCCACCCACGAGGCGGCCGCGGGGTGGAAGTCGCGGTGGCGCGCGTTTCGACGCTCGTTTCACGCCGCGACTATTTGCAGAGTGGCTCTCGCGGTGCGACGAACGGACACGGAGCCACTCGAGCCGACCCCCGCCGGAAGTTTAAACGCGGCGCCGCGTCGTTCCTCCTCCCGAGTGCGCGTCGCGCCGCGTCTTCCTTCGATCCTCTCGCCTTTTTTTCGGCGGGGCTGCGAGCGCAACGGAGCGAATTTTCCTGCCGCGTCGCCTCGCTGGGCAGAATCGCGCCGGGTCCAGAGCGTTCCGGCGACCCTCGAACGCTCGCAGCTCCGAGGCTACGTTTAAACGAGACCTCGTCGCGAAAATTCCCTGGATTCTTTAGATCAGCCAGGTGTGCTTCGAAGTCTCCAAGCGTTTGTAAAAGCGGAGGATTTTCGGAGATTTTAAAAATTATGTTCCTCGCGATGTATTCTTCTCTTCTTTTTCACCTGTATTTTTCACTCGCTTCTCTCTCGACGGAGGCCTCCGAGTAGCTGATTCGTCGAGTTGGCCCGCGATTTTTCGGAGGGACGTTTGACGATTTCGCCTCTCTCGCAACGCCACAAGCAGCCTCGTTTGCTCGTCGTTACGCCCTCATTACTGTAACGTAATTCCCGTTTGATGCGGAAGGAGGGGCCTTCAGGGGCAGGGCCGCTTAATATCGCTCCGTTGCGTTATATATCGCACACAGTGCGCAAATATTGCGCGCGTATTATGGCTGCTCATACCTGCGCTCCGGGCGCTGTCGAATTATTATTATTATTAAGCGTCTTTATTGCAAACAAGAAAAAACAAGCAACGAAAGTAAACAAAGTAAACAAAGACACATGCACAGGCGAAGTTCAGTCACGACTGTTTTTCAACTTAACCTACAATTCTTCCCCGAATTTTCTCCGTTTGATTACGCTTTTACTTTGAGACCCTTCGCCTCGATCGTTGCTTTCAATGGAAGCTACACTCTCTCTCTCTTTTCTGATCTCGAACGAGCAGCTGAAGATCATTTTCCCCACGGCTACTGTTTTGTCAAACTTGCCGCGGCCCCTGTGAACGGGTATCGACCCGCGAGCAGAATTCGGCTGCCTCAGCATGGGCGCATCGCGACCCACGAGTGAAATGCTCATCGCCCATGCAGACTGCATTGTACCATCGTTTCTGCAGCGTGGATCACGGCCGCAGGGCTAATGTAGCGTGACGCTTCGACGCTCCTGTAGGTACATTATCGCGATCGACTTGACGCATCTGCGCACCCCGTGCCCAAATCGAGACCATTTCCATCCCCGGTTCAAACGATCCTCGGTTGGAAAGAACAGTTTTAATCAGAACCGGCTCGAGCCTTCTTTACGCCATTTATTTATTTATTTATCATACGGGAAATCCCATGGTATACAAAGAGAATATATAACAACAACAAAAAACATATAACATCACTATGATCATCGTTGTAACACTTATTATAAAAGAATAAAGACGTCTTATTATTATTATTATTATTATTATTATTATCATTCCATTTCTTCTTGTTCCAACAATTTTT
The DNA here is from genome assembly GCA_960531205.1 of Andrena bicolor. NCBI lineage: Eukaryota > Metazoa > Arthropoda > Insecta > Hymenoptera > Andrenidae > Andrena > Andrena bicolor. Next base: position 2,302,117 of record OY482666.1, read on the forward strand.
GCGGCTCATTTTCCTATTGTTTCAATTATACTACAACTCCCTGAAACTCTCTCTCCAACCGACCTCTCATCTTTCAAACATGCAGTGGCATTATTTTTTGCTTATCAATTGTAGCAATTAACTCTTAATTCTTCTGTGGTTATTTTATTTATTTATTTATTTATATGCGGGAAAATCCTATATTTTCAACGTTATACGTATGGCTTTTGTATTTACTCGCGATTACGTTGTTTGTACGCTGTTCGACTGTGTTAGTTTTACGTAGTTTTAAGTGGTCAAGTTAACGACAGCTGTAACTCGCCTTTTGCACTCTATTTCTACTTCTGCATATGCTATATAATTTCTAACTCCACTATTTTTCTCTCTCTTGTTACCTCCGTACTGTCCACTGGCGTAATAAAGAATTATTATTATAACACCTACGTTTATTTGAGATTTTCGATGACCTTGCCCCGAATTTCTATTCGTAGCTTAAAACATTTATAGTAGAACTTGTAACATTTCGTTTAAAACTTTACTTTAACAAATGCCAACAATGAAAAAGCCCAGTTTCAGTTCCTTGTCACGCCCCAGGTAGCTGCCTAACTTTGCTTATGGGAACCAGCCGCGCCTGGCTCGAACATTAACGCGCGTATGGAGATTAAAGCAGCGTTTCGCCAGTCCGAACGAAGCTGGAAAGGTGTAATATGAAAATCGGGGGCGTCGAGACGAAGGCAGAGGTTTGCATCACCGTTGGCTCTGCTGCGCCGCGGACGATTAACCCCTCAGCCACGCGTGTCCGGGCATTCCCGAAGAATCCGCAATCTCGCAGCGACACGAATCGCGCGCCCCGCAGTTGCATCGGCCGTTGCAGCTGCGATACTGCGCCGACTGTTGCAGGAAAGCGGCGCAACGAGGCGGATCTGCCCGGCAAGCAGGAGCGTCTCGCGAACTTTCCGCGCCCTGGGACCACGGTTCGTAAGTAAGGGCATTAGCGCGGGCGTTCGCTGGCTGGCAATTTACTGCGTTAAGCGCACGCTGGAGAACGGACACTGGTGTAACGCGAGCGAGCAACCGAGAGGACGCTGGGAATGGGTGAACGGGGACGGTGTCTGGCGTTGAAACGGATCGTGGAAGAGGCGATGGAAGATCGAGGCCGAGCGGAAGACGGAAGAAAAAGAGAGGGGAGAGGGAGGGGAAGGCCCGAAGGGAGGGCGGAGAGCAAGGGTTGGTTAATGAAAGGAGAGAGGAGGGAAGAGGAAAAGGATGGAGCGGGTTAAAGGGTATATTAAAGTGATATTTTCTCGACGATCCTTTGCGCCCGGTGAAATTAAAACATTCGAACGGAAGCATAACGAGAAGTAATGTCTCCGTTACGACCTCGTCGAGGGCCACGTGCTGCCGCGGGGGCTGGGAATCGCGGCGGGGTGGAATTTTTCTGCGAATACAATGGCGCGGTCGCGCATTAGCACGATTGGAACGTTAACGTTTCATGAATATAGGGCGTAATCCAGTAATTCCCCCATAATTTAGGCGGCAGTGTTGTTGCTGCTACGTCGCAGGCCGACGAGCACGGAGCCCGGTCACCGGCAAACCGATAATCGATCCGCGAAATATTGAAATTCCGATCAGCCAAGTTTGTTAGCGCTATCTCGGTTTCCTTTTCACCTCCGCGCTAATGGGACTTGGAGCAATAACACGCGGCCCCGTCCATTACTGGCCGAAAATTGTTTATTTATCGGTGGGCCGCGAGTGGCGAGTGATCGACTCTGCTAACGACACACGCGTAACCCGTCGGAAATGCCAAAACTTTAATTAATCCCCTCTTGATTAACGCGTAAGCTCTGCTTTTGAAATCGTTGCTGGCGGTACTTTCGACTTTCTCGCGAGAAATTTTTGTAACTGTTGGAGTTCAACGATTCACACCGTTAGGGTCTTAGGCACAAGTAGCTGCGATTCCTCTATTCTGGAAAAAGGGTGGGGCGAAGGGTCCTGCCTGGAACGAGAAGCGACGACCGTTGTCAGTCTAAGAAGTGTTACCAGACCGTGCTTAGCCTGTTCTGACTCGTCAAGTCAATTCGTTCTTTTGTATACTTTCATATTTACTAAATTACACTGATACGCGGATACACTGTGTATTGTCTATATAATAAACTATAGTAGTGTTTATAAAGTGGCATTAATTCTCAACCTATGTGAAGCAAATTCCAACAGTAACATGCCACAGCCCTCGAAGGGACAAACAAAATTTCCGTCGGAGTAAGTTTAAGGGGGAACACCACTGTGACGGCCGGAAAAGTAAGCCATTATTCAGAATTTTTTTCAGACATAATTTACAGTTTTCATCGAAAATTTTTATTACCTACCTTTAGTACGCTGTCTTAAGAGACAATACAAAAAGAATAAATAGAAAAACATCCATAAATTTGAATATATTAATTAATCTTCTAGACCCCTCCGCGCGAGCTGATCGAATCTGTAACTATGGAACAACAGGTTCGAAATCAAATTTCATTTTTTTTTATAAACTATATGAGTATAGTTTCCGTTGTACGTACCGATTTCTTAAACAATTTTTTTTTGTACAAATGGTGCGCTTTAGAAGAAAAGTTTCGAAAATCCGCGAATAAGATGGACAGTTTTCCGACCGTATTTCAAAAAGTTTGTTTTCAATCAAAAAATCCGTACGTACAACGGAAACTACACTCATATAGTTTATAAAAAAAAATGAAATTTGATTTCGGACCAGCTGTTCCATAGTTACAGATTCGACCAGCTCGCGTGGAGGGGTCTAGAAGATTAATTAATATATTCAAATATATGGATGTTTTTCTATTTCTTTTTTTTTGTATAGTCTCTTAAGACAGTGTACTAAAGGTAGGTAATAAATTTTTTTTAGGAAAACCGTAAATTATGTCTGAAAAAAATTCTTAAAAATGGCTTACTTTTCCGGCCGTCACAGTGGTGTTCCCCCTTAAGGTAAAGGGCCAGTAGTTGACCATCATTCAGTAGTTGACCTTTGTCATGACCTTTGACCAGTGCAGCACTGCACTCTCTAACTGCACTTTGTTCAAAAGATCGTCACTTCTAAGAACCTTATTTTTCAGGTTTTTCTGAACAAAGGTCAACTACTGATTGATGGTCAACTACTGGCCCTTTAGCTTAATGGCCGGTAGGATAATCGAGGGGGAGAACTAAACTCTTGAAAAATTCAACCTCCCTCTGCCAACTGCCGCAACTTCCGTTACCCACGTTCTACTCGATCCACGGAACCTTCAACTTGAAATTCCTCCACAGAGGCTGGAGACATTTAAAATCCCTTCGAACCACGTAGCCATCGTTTTCATCGCGGAATTCTGGCCGTCCAGTCGCCGGGCGTCAAAGAGACCGAAAAACCGTGAGACCCTCTGGGACGTGTTCCTTTTCGAAGCCCTCTCACTGCTGCAGAGGGCCGTTGGGGATGACGTTTAAGCTTTTCACGGCTCGAAACGTCGTTATCAAGCCCGTGCTGACACAAAACTCGGGAAGGGTATCGTTTTCTCGCCGGAAGCTGCGACGCGCCGCGGGCCGTCCCGCCGTCGAGCGAAACTTTTTCATCAAATTTATCGAGGAACGCCTTGGGCCTCGCTACCAGCTCGACGGTCGGCAGTCTCTTAGACCGTCGTTGAAGCCGCGCCCGCAGCTGTTAAACCGCAACGCAGGGACACCCTCCCGACGTCTGCAGCTTTATCTCCCACTTCCGACCGAAACCATCATCCACCGGCCAACCTTAACGCGTTCGCGGCCTCTCCGTGGCGATTAATTTTTCCCGGGATACCGCAACGATTTATCAGGCTCTAACCCGTGGATTTTTGGCGCTTCGCGGTGGAAAGCTCACGATTCTAGCTGCTCCCGTGACGGTCCCGCTCCGCGGAGTGGCGTTGCGAGCTCGAAGAGTGATAGCCACTGCTTCGGAATTCATGAATTCTCTCTGCCAGATGAAACGTGTGTTCCGGTGGCCACGGATGAGGCGGTAAGTGGCCTCCGTTCGGTCTCATCGAATTTCAACGATTCCCTGAATTTTCAACTGCCGAGGAACAGCGGCACGATTCTGTATCGGTGTTTCGAGGTGCACGTGCCAACAGCCATCAGGCGGAGGGTGTTTGATTCGAGAAACATCCAAGCAAACGTCGTTCCGCGCGCGCACAGCCGAGACGTCTCGGTAAACTTTGAATTTCTGCTGTCGGTAAGCGGCATTTCCTGCGGAAGGAAGCCCTCTGAGGGGTGAAAATTCTCCAGCCGCAAAACGGAGACGCCCGGTTCCAAGGAATTGCACGCGGAACACACAGGGACGATGGCAGGCATCGGCAATTTTCGCAATCCGCGACTGTCTGGCATCGCGCGGGCCACGACTTGTGAAATCAAACTGCCAATACTCGCGCGGATATCCCTTTGACGAGGTGGTTGGTCAGCCTGTCGGCCGAGAAACAGGGGAATAACCAGTGGCTGGCCAGCCGCACGGTTTTCTACTGCATTTACCGCCGCCCGATATCCTTTCCTCCCTCGATTCTCTCCGGTCCGCCGCATATCTCCTCTATATTGCATATTCAAATGGAACGAAACCAGAGCGGCTTTCCCTGCTAGGTGCCCCCGAGACAACGGAAAAATCGGGCATCGACCAGAGACGTTTTCCCTGCCGCTGTGCTCGCCGCGGTGGCAAGAAAGTGGAAGGCGAGGAGGAGGGAGAGACGCCCGGCGAGGGAACGGGAAAGGAAACGAAGCGGGGACGCGTGGGCGTGGAACGGGGGATGATGAAGTCGTCGTTTATACTTTATATCGTATGCATGAAAATTTTGGATCCCCGAGAGTCACCGTTATTGCGCCGGGGGGGAGAGGCAGGCGAGAGAGCGGGGGAGAGAAAGATACGCAGCGAGACTCTCCCCGTGGAAGCTTACATTCTTTATGGATACGGATAGCAGCGGGCCACAGAAACCGCGATATATATCCACGGCGCTCGGCTTACACCGTGTTAAGCTCACGGGCTTGGGGGCCAAAGAAGCTTCAGAGACGTTTCTCACTCGAGTTTTCTGCAGCGAGACAGATCGAGCCCGCTGCAAGATGTATGTACGTGTGCGCTACGTGTTTTTCCTCTTGTGAACCGAAGCCTTTCTCGGGGAACTCAACCTTCTTTATTTCGACGCTGGTGAGACAATATTCTCGCTGGTCCAAGTGCCGCACTCCCGACAGACCTGTTAGGAGTTTTAAATACAGATAGCCTGCAGGGTGGTGTAGATAAGAGAAGTTGAGTTGAAAAAGTACCGCCGAGCCGCTATATTTTCATCCGTTTTAGGAAAACCCCAGTTGCTCTCGTGCGTGATTGTTACGCTTGTACTCTCGAAACATGAAACGCTCCCCCCGCGTGCAATTGCGCGGCACGTTTTATCGCGCGAAAAATGAAGACGAGGAGAACGCACGGTGGCCGACGGGCCAGCCGTTCTTTTCCCTTTGTTAAAACATAATTGCATAGGGGGCAAGCTTGCAACAGGAGACACGGCGGCAGGTAAAACGGAACATTTGTATTACCGTTTTTGTCGGCTCGCCTTGGCGCGGAAAAAACGGAGCAGACGGTAAAAGGGAAAAACCTACGAGTCGTGAAGCTGCTCGTCGGTTCTTCCGTCGTTGTCCCTTGAACCGTCCTGCGACCCCCGCGTCCCCTGACCCCTTGAACGCCGGGGGGGGTAGATAAAAGGACGAGCGGAGGGATCCCGTTGAACGACAGCAATTTCTCATCTCGATCCCTCATAAACACGTCCGTTTGAAAATATATTTCCGAGGCCAAGCTGGGTGCATTTTAATCGTTATTGATTGTTCTCCATTCGCTGGAAGAGTCGTCGCTTTTTAAAAACCGTCTGGATAGGTCTATCGATGGTCACGTGCAACAGGTGTATTCTGTGCTGTTTGCGCATTATACCGTGACAGACTGGATTAAAAAAGAAATCGCTGGTAATAGTCAGCTTTTGGCGCGATTCAGTTGGTCAATAGAATTCGGCTGGCGCACTGGCGAGTTTGATTAAAAAATTGAATCGTGGAACTTGCAATTCTTGGGCGGTTAATCGTCTACCAGGTGAAAGCGAACTAGGTTCGTACGTTCGCGTCGATCGAGATTGTCCGATTTCAAGACAAGCTCCCGTCGTGAATTCAGCTATCGAGTTCAGACCGTTAACGAGGGAATACATTAGCGGTCAATCGGAAAGCCATCGTATTTAATTCAAAACCGTTTCGCGCCGCGGAATATCCATCTTCGCGTTACCCGATAACCCTATCGAGCAACAGGTACCGCTTTTTCTCCTTTTCCCGTCCAAATCTTGTTTCCCCGTCGACGTCGCGATGATTGATGATCGATATCGAATAACTTGGAAATTTAATAGGAACATTATAGCGGCGAGAGCGACGGCCGGAGATCCCTCGATTGAACGGAGATCAGGGACGATAAGCGAATCAATTTCAACTACACAGTGAGAGAGAGAGAGAGAGAGGGGGGAGAGAGGGATCGTACGCTGTTTAATTATAACGAGTGCGTTCGTTTAAGGGATACAGCCAGACATATAATTTTCGAGCACGAAACGTTTTCACGAGGGTGAAAAAAAAAACAAAGGGTACGTTTCAATTTGACGGGTTCGTAAACGCCGCCGAACGATTTAATCTGGCGAACGTATCGCCCCTCGTCCATCACGGATCATTTTCATCCGGATTCGACTGGAAAATACACTGCCGGATGCATTTATGCGTGGGTCCGACGTCGGCGTCGAAGATTCGCTCGTTATAGCGCGTGTTTGCTCGACAAATTTGCGCGAGCGTTGTTGACCGACGCATGTGTATGCATTCCCTGCGAAAGGAGCTCCAGCTTTGCCCGTTTTTTTACGGCATTTCGTCAGCGTCTAGCTGTAGATCGTTAATTCCACATTCCTCTGTACACACTTCCCTTAAAAAGGAACCATAACTCGCCCCGGCTCTTAGAAACGCTCTGATTAAGACAAAGTAACGAGAGCAGAAGGGTTTACGCTCTGAACTAGTGCTTGATCAACAGGGCGGTGCTTATTTGACTTGAATTCTTTTTTTAGTAAGTAATGTGGTATTTATTTCTTTTTTTTTACAGCTACTTCTTGGGGGTTGCTACCAGGCATTGAATTTAGTGTATTTAAGAGGAAAGTGCAATTTTCTTTTCGACGTATTATACATTTTAAGACAAAGTAACGAGAGCGGAAGAGTTTACGCTCTAAACTAGTGCGTGATCAACTGATGATAATACTCGGTGCTCATTTGACTTCAATTCTTTTTTTAGTAAGTAATGTGGTATTTATTTCTTTTTTTTTACAGCTACTTCTTGGGGGTTGCTACCAGGCATTGAATTTGGTGTATTTAAGAGAAAAGTGCAATTTTCTTTTCGACGTATTGTACATTTTAGACACACTTACTTAACATTGAAATATTATTATAAAGTAAATTCGTGAATCAGTAACTTTTGAAAATAACCAAATCATATTTCTAAAAGTCTAGTAGTAATGCTTACTAGCCAGAGTTGGTGGGTGAGTTGCCATGTAATATCCTGGAGAGGGAATTCGTGATATAATAACGCCGCGCAATCCGTCTCTTAAGTATATAGAGAACCTGGTACACGAATTCGTAATTCGTCTCAAGCAAAAAATACAAAGTTATTTAAAATACGAATAAGCGGCTAGCAATCTCCAAAACACTATGAAATATAACAAAATTTTAACCAGGCCCGTTTTTCAATATAAAGAACAGAACTTTAGGGTGATCCTATAATATTTAAAAAGTTTGATTTTAAGCACCACTCTACTTAGTGATCTAGCAACACAGTGCGATTTAAAGCAATTTAAGGGGTAACACCACTCCAGAGGCAGAAAAAGAAGACTTAAATTTGACAATTTATTTTGTGAGTTTGACAACCGGAATAGAATTTTTTTTTCAGATGGTTTATTTAACACATATTGAAGTACGAAAAACAATTTTTTTTATTGCCATTTTCATGCAAAATGGCGGCAACAGAGCCCGTCGTCGAAAAAAGCGTTTTTGAAAACGCCGCTACGGGAGGGCGGATTTCTCGGCATGTATGAGTCCTGGAACCAAAAATAAAAAAAATTTATAATCTATATACAATTGGCTTTGGAAGTACGTAGCCGGTTTTTGATTGAATGTAAACTTTTTTTTTATAAGCAATTTAATGCTCATTTTTAGGGCAAAGAATCGATTCATTTCTTAAAAAGTGCACCACTTCCACAAAAAATGATTTAAAAAAATAACCCTACGTACTTCCAAAGCCAATTGTATATAGATTATAAATTTTTTTTATTTTTAGTTCCAGGACTCATACATGCCGAGAAATCCGTCCTCCCGTGGCGGCGTTTTCAAAAAAGGTTTTTCTCAACGACGGGCTGTGTTGCCGCCATTTTGCATGAAAATGGCAGTGAAAAAATTGTTTTTCGTACTTCAATATGTGTTAAATAAACCCTCTGAAAAGAAATTCTATTCCGTTTGTCAAACTCACAAAATAAATTGTCAAATTTAAGTCTTCTTTTTCTGCCTCTGGAGTGGTGTTACCCCTTAAGCAATTTAAAATATGACCAGCCGCAAAGTGCCTTCGGAACGCACAGCAGTGGACTGCTCGATACAGCAATTACGTAAATCCGCGAAGGCCGATTAACGGGGCTATTCACACCTTCGCCCCAAAAATACCAAAGGAGTTAATTGGCCAGCGCCGCAGCGCCGAGAGGAGCCGGAGCTTTCACCGGTCGGGCATTAGTTGGCCGCTAAGTCCCCGTGATTAGCCCGCTCAGGAGGCGCGAGTTTATAAGCAGAGTCGAGTCCTTCGGGGACACTGAAGGATTACCAACTTCTCTGTGGTCAGGCGTCCCCTGGTCCATCGAAAACCGTTTAGGCCACCAGACATTGCCCGTCCCCCCGAAGCCGAGGATTTGCGCTCGATGCGTCATCGGAATATTCGCCGTCGATCTCGCGGGGGCTCGGCGATCCTTGCATTAAACCAACTCCTCGCGGGTTCGAAGTTGATTAAACAAGCGAAACACGCCGCGGTCTGGTTTATTAAAAACGATAACGTCTTGGGGGGCGGCGAGTGGGGGGAGGAGGCAACGCAAAGCCAGGCTAGATTAATAAGAAAATACAAAGGCGGGGCCGGCAGTTTGGGTGCGCGAATAACCCCGTCGGAAGAAGATTCACGGAGGATAGAAGGAGCTAGATGGGGCCGCCTCGGTGTTGGCAGAAGATACGGCGGAAACGTGGTCCGCTTGGCCAACGCGGCTCGCTGGGTTCACCTGTGGGCTTTATCCGTGGCGCGGGCTAACCCTGGTCTTATCCCCGAAGACGACTGGGCGAAAGAAGAGGGCGAAGACGAGAGACGAGGGAGGAGGCATGCGGGAAACAGGGACTGGCAACGGCGGGTGCATCTGCTCTCGTTGATCGCTGCAGCAGCTATTTACTGCTCGTCAGACGGCCCGCCTTGAAACACCGAGCCCCTGGAAATTGAGATTAAACTGTGCTCTCGGCCGGGCGAATACCCGCGGAACGTCCGTAGCGTTTCTCGTCGGCGCGGCTGCCATCGAACTGGTGGAAATTTCGGGCCGACTCGACCGCGGGGATTCCCTCTAGCTACGCGGCCTCGCGGTTTTCCAGAGGAACTCTCGCTGCCTTTGATTTCTCGGCGGGGCCGCTGGAGGTTCGGCGGTGGATTTCGTCGGGGGGCGTTGCGATTTCTAGAATCTCTTTGTAAGGCGAGGGAGAAAGAGCGCGAACGGTGTTCAAAGAGGTGTTTGCCCTTTCGCGGCCTCGTTGACATTTTGCTTTTTCGTTCTGGGTTTTGTAACGCTATTCGTTTTACGCTTTTGTCGCTCGCCGGCCTTCCCCCGCCTACTGTGTCCGTTGTTTTTTTGGTGTTTCAATTTCGATGCGGTTAAGGGCGTGCGAAATTTCCGCGCCGCTACACGCGATCTGGGAAACAATTATACCTCTGACGTTTCGACGAGGACCGGCGCGCTGACGTACGACCATTCGTGGAACTCTGAAATAAAAACCGCCGCGGACCGGAACGGGGCCACGGGGCCGCGAAATCTGTTTGCGAACAAAGAGACACCGCATCACCGATCACCGTTTTTCCACCTCTGCTCGTGAGAAAAACGCCACGGTACGTTCGACATCGAATCTGCCACTTGCTGTTCGACAAACACCGATGCCAGTGGGTTCTCGCTGGCAGGGCGCAGCGTTTCCTTCGTGATATTGGGGTACTAGTTTCTTAGTCTGTCTTCGCCAGGCATTACTACCCTATATGCATGTAAGAAAAGTATATTTCCTCAATTTACATTCGCCGCGCTCCGACGGAACACCACCGATCGCTCCACGCGGCTGGGTTGGGGGAAGTAGGAAGCAGGAGAAGAAGACACGTGCGAAGAAGCTAACTAGCAAAACGTTAAATAACAAAACCGCAATTTAAAAAGAAGGATAATAACAATTTGACAAAAATCTAGTTTGAAGTGCATTTTTCAGCTACACACGCTGCAAAAAATATTATTATTATTATAATTATTTCCTCCAAATTGAAAACTGACATCGGATGCGGTATTTTCATCCCCAAATGAGAGTAAACTAATTTTTCCAACTGAATTAAAAATCTATGCACTAGAGGGTTAAATTAAACGACCCCCTCCCGCGAGTATTCCAATCCTACGACGCGCGGTTCCGATATTTTGCTAACACGGGGCGATGGGGGTGTTCGTTAGAGGTATTATCCGCGTGGAAAGTGCGGCGGGCGAATCGAAGCCGCGAGGAATGAAAGGTGACTGCCGGTAGCAGCGTGAAATATTCCTCGAGATGGAGGGAAGGCAGAAGGATCTCTGTCAGAGGTAGTAATCGTCTCGAACGAGCTCGAGGAAACGCGATCTCAGGGCAGAATACCAAGGGAACCAGAGTTTACGCGTTTCGAGGCCGGAGGATTTTGAAGTTCGACGTCGAGGAAGTGGTTTCTCCGAGATCGTAGAAGATTCTTGATATCTTATCGAAACTGTGTTGCTGCTCTGTGCGAAGCGCGAACGCGCTCTGCTCGCGCGCCCCCGTAGCTGCAGCAACGCGAATGTTCTTAAGGAGAAAGCTGCGGCAAGAAGACGGGGGCGGAAGTTTATCGCGGGTCAACCGATGCTAACGGTAAGAGCGCGCGGGAAAATTGAGATTGGACCGCGTCTCCGGGCGTGTTGGTTTGCACGTGCACGGGGTACGGTTCTTGTTAGGTGGCTCGGTGCTGCTAAGTGTTCGCGAAATTTCAAGGAATCCGGGATGCCTGGCGGCGGCAGTCATTAGCAGCATCAACCGCTCGTGAGATTACATTGCGCCTCATGGATTGGATGCACCGGTACGTGCAACCGCTAATCCTTTTTGCTCGATACGGAACGGTGAATAGGAATTTTCCCGATCCCCGTGGAAATTGCGAACGGTTCACGCTGTTTGTAGACGCCGCACTCGAGGAATATTAAATCTTCTCCTTGTGTACGGGGTGTAAGAGTCAGTTGGAGAAACATCGTCGATCACGAACTGGTTTCTCGTGCTTTCTAAGCAGGCTGGCTAATTTTAAGCGAAAGAAATTGAAAAATATTTAAACGCAGAGGCTTCAGACAACGTTGAAAACAATTCACTTTCCTTTCGTGCAGGAAATTAGCAGTAATTCGTATGTGAATAGTGATATTAAACTAATTTTAAAATTGTCCCAACTCTTTTAAGGGGAAACACCACTGTGACGGCCCGAAAAATAAGCCATTTTTAATAACGGAAACTACACTCGTATAGTTTATAAAAAAATAATGAAATTTGATTTCGGACCAGCTGTTCCATAGTTACAATATATTCAAATTTATGGATGTTTTTCTATTTATTTTTTTTGTATAGTCTCTTAAGACAGCGTAAAAAAATGAAATTTGATTTCGGACCAGCTGTTTCATAGTTACAATTTATTCAAATTTATGAATGTTTTCTATTTATTTTTTTTTATAGTCTCTTAAGACAGCGTACTAAAGGTAGGTAATAAAAATTTTCTATGAAAACTGTAAATTATGTCTGAAAAAGATTCTTAAAAATGGCTTACTTTTCCGGCCGTCACAGTGGTGCCCCCTTAAATTAAAATATTTGATGATGTTTCACGGAAAGCGACGCATGTTAGCGTAGGGGCGCCAAATTCCCAAATCCGCCCCTGCATTCGGAGGAATTTAACTGAATTTGTAGAGAGTTAAAAATGTGTTGAACGAAAATCGAACATCCCTGATGGAGTAGCGTTGGAACGAGACTTGGTCGTCACGCTTAAAAGCGCCATCGTTTCGCGCATTCTTTCCGAACCACTGCGTTTCAAGTGGATAGAGTCTCGGGAAACTCGGGTTGCTCGCTTTCGCCCCAGTTTACGCGGCGAACGTCCGCGTTGGTGTATCGCCCAATCTGCAACAAGTTATTTAAAGTCCCCTCGCACGGAACGGCGCAATTAAAGTCTTCCTGGCGGGATGCATGGCGTGCACGCCCATATTTCGCGTGGATGTTCGCCAATAACTTAACATCTTCTTCGCGTTCCCGCTGCCGATCCACTCACGCTTTTATCGCGCCTCGAACTCAATCGATTTGCATTCATACGCGCTCTAATACTCTCGTGTACCCGGGAGAATGCAAGTACAAAATACTTGTATAAAAATGTCCTTTATCACAAGCAAGTTTTTACTAGTTGCTAGTGCGATGTACAAGATAGATCTGACGCTAAAGACGTACGGAGGAAAAGAACGCGGAGAAAACGGAGAACGCTATTGGTAGTTTCTATTGCGAGGGTGTGGAAAATGGAGCTAGGATTGGTCGTTGAGTAAGGGAGGAAGAGGTGGTTTTTAGAAAGTCGGTTGTGACTGAGACGTTAGCTTTCACTTTGGAATTCGTTTTTTGGCTAAAAGTCACGTTCGCTCGAAAGGGGCTAAGGGTCTTAGGGGGTGACGATGACCAGATGCGTGGGAAAAGGGAAAGTCGCGAAGTAAGTATTGTAGGATCCGAGAAGGAATGAGAGTCACTCTGTATATATATGTGTGTTTGAATTTGGCGCTCTGGCGTATGTGACGTCAAAACGATAGACTCAAGCTTAGAGCATATATAAATGGAGGTATCATTGCCTTAGAGTGAGTGCCTCGAAACTGTCGGCAACATCACGCGGCGAGAGAGAAAGACATGTGCCACTGGTGCGAGCGAGAAAAGTATACATGTGCGAGCGAGAGAAGTATAGGTTCCCTATCGACCGTAATGCGCATGTGCCGATATCTATACTTTTTTCTCTCGCACCAGTTCACACGTCTTTCTCTCTCGCACGTAATCGGCACATGCGCATTACGGTCGATTGGGAACCTATACTTCTCTCGCTCGCACATGTCTTTCTCTCTCGCACCATGTTGCCGACAGTTTCAAGCTTTCAATGAGACCTCCATAGTATATGCTCTAAGGGACTCAAGGAGCGACGCTGAAATCAGCGAGGAAGCCGCGAGGCAGTTCGGCGTAAGACTTCGACCCGTGCGAATACATTTTGTACACGCTTATATATTTTTGACGTGCTGTTATACAGCTAATATATTGTAGGAGCCGGAAAAAAGGGAAAGCCACTCTGCCGGGACTCGAACCCGGGCCTTCCGCGTGCTGGCCAGCCGCCTAACCGATTCACCCACGGCGACTTCCCGTAGTCCCTTAGTTCCGAACTCCTAACTACTAAACGACGCCACCTATGGAGCCACTCTCGCACCATAGGCCGTCTTCCAAGCGCCAAACGCCTACAATATATATCTTCTCTTCTACTAACCACGAGTTCAACCTTTGTGTTTTTCCATCACGACTCCACCGCCAATCCCTACAGTATCTAACAATACTCGAACCCTTTCACCTCTCTATCCGTCTCCGCCACGTCTTCGCATTCGTTTATACACCCACCTATTTCTCCGAGCGTTGAATTTCCACGTTAACGGCCATCAATTACATCTCGTTACACGGCACGATTATCCACGGAAAGTTGGGCGACTCGCGAGCTGATTAATCCATTACGATAAACGAGTTCTACCCACCGACTCGCCTCTACCTTCCTAATTCCCCAATGCCTGTGTGACTCTCCCAATCGACGTCCGAGACCACTCTTTTATCCCCCGTTTCCCTATTCCTCGCTCGTCCGCGACCCCCTCGGAAGTCTCCACCCTCCACGCATCCATCCCCTTCGCCTTACCATCGCCTCGTATTTTCCGATTCGCGGCACGCCCGTGGTCTTCAATTACATTTCGTTAGGAGAGGGGCACGATCGGCCGCGGAAAAAGCCGCAATCTGTCGGCTAATTGATCGAGCGCGGTGACTCGGAGCTGGGGATCGCGACACCGTCGAGCGGCGCGGTTCTCCTAAGCGGCGGAATTACCGTTCTCCATCTAACACCACCTCGCACGCACCCGTCCGCCGAGCGGCACCCTAAAAGCGCAACCCGCTTGCCAGCAGGTGGCTACGCCTCGTTTCCGCCACCCCCTTGGGATAATGCTCGAGAGGGGTGTAGTTAATATTAACGGCGCGCTATAGAAGCCGCGCGTGTTGTTCCTACGTAATTCCCTACTAAACGTACCAAGGGATGCCCATGCATATTTCAAAGGGGCGGCTACAGTCTCGCGGCCCTCTATCTTCGACGCCGCCTGAGTTCAGAGAACACTGCGATGGCAAACTGTTTGAGAGTGAGCTCGGAGTGGTCGAACGACGAGGGGGCGAACAGACTGCCGCTGTACAAGCTGCTGGAGGGACGCTGAGGATATACCGCGCATGGCGGAGTGTACCTACGTAGCGTTCAGGAAGCTGTGGTGTAAGGAGTTCACTGATCCCAGCATTTGTTTAGAGGGTGGATTACAGCGTGAGATTCCTCGAGGTCCGGGTGAATCTCCACGGCGCTAGTAATTATGCCTGATTGATCGAACCGGTTCCCTGCCCCTCGCGGTTTATTAATCACTCGGGGGTAGCTGGGTGTATTTCACCTCGAGTGTCTTCGAGACTCTCGCCGGAGGATTCCGAGCACCCGCGTTTACGAAGGAAACGTCCCGCGAGGTATAAAAACGGAAGCTCGGAGCGCTCCTTCCGCGGATGAAAAATCAATTTGATTCCGGGCGTCCCACAGTGGTCTGTCTTATTGATGACCTAGCGGGACAAAAGTCCAAAATCATGACCCATCCAAAATGAATGAATCCTTGTCATACCACAAGCTACCGAGTCAGAGATATCGGAATGATATGGTATGCAAATTTGTATGTATTTTATAAAAGTGACGGCCCTTAGTAACAGTTTGTTAAAATGCAACAGAATCAGCAATAAATCAGTAGTGCTCCGTTGTATCGTAATTAAAATTGTTAGTATTTCACAAAATGGATTGCAAACGTAGAAGTAAGTAGTAAATGAAGTTTCAGCCATGAATATTTTAATTTAATGACAGAATTAAAATATGATCATAGAAATGGTGGATTTTTTCAATAGCTCTCGTTGGAAATGCTCTAAATATCCGGGAACCTCGTGGAACCTAGAATTTTTTGTTGGGTTTTGTTCTATTTGCCTTATAGAATACACATTGACAAGTTACAGCTGCAAATATTTGCAACTCTGCGTTATTAAACTGTTTGTTTGTTTGTAAGATTCAAATCTAGAAACTCAATTTTAACCCACTTCCAACTACCAAATTGTCTCGAAACTTTGCAGGCGTGTGTAGTATATCACCATCGAAATTGTAGTACAAGAAAATAATTATTCTTTAGTTTTTAGTTTTATAATTTTAGGAGTTTTCGTGTTGGGGATCTTCCCTTGTGAGGGATGAACGTTTTAACGGTGGTAAAACAATGTGGATGGTGTTTTTCAAACATTTTCATCTAATTGATGATTTATGGACGAACTGCGACTTTTGTCCCGCTAGCTTCTTAATAGACAGACCACTGTGCGCGTCCCTTACGATTCACCCCGAGCTCTGTATCCTCTGTACACAGTGTGACGCAGCGTCTGAAAACTGCCGCTGCAGCGAGTCGTAAGGAAACCAGTAGAATCGCACGTGTTCCCGGTGTAACCGCCTCTCCGGCTCGGACTTATTTCACTATTTTATTAGATTAGGTATTCACGGCCGAGCGGGCGCAACAACCGTCGACCGAAGGGGGCGCGTTAAAGCGGGACCGGTGCGTCGTTCCGGGGCGCGTAAAAGCTGCACAGGACCGGGCACAAAGGACATCGTTGCACCTTTAATGCGACCCGTCGCGCCCACGAATCGAACGATCCCGATTCCCATTCCTCCGCGATACATTTTTTACGAATTCGTATTTCTCCGTAGTACGCTTCGGTTTTACTGTTACCGTCGCGAGCAGATCACGCGGATTTCCTCGCCGAGCATAATTCCCTCGAACCGACGCGTCGCTTCCTTTCATCCCCCCGGGAAATGGCAAGAATTTTCGAGAACACTCGAGGCACGCGAGGACAGTTTATTCCACGGCACAAGCGTTACAAGGAGTAATTCTCCGTGAAAAGTGGACGTACATCG
Organism: Andrena bicolor; assembly: GCA_960531205.1. Lineage (NCBI taxonomy): Eukaryota > Metazoa > Arthropoda > Insecta > Hymenoptera > Andrenidae > Andrena > Andrena bicolor. The sequence goes on from OY482666.1 coordinate 2,318,693, forward strand.
GGGCCGATCCTTCGCTCACGATCCCACCGCAGCCAGCGAGAAATATTCCCAAGTTTACACCCGTTTATCGAACTTTTGTCCCGTCCGACGCGGACGTTCGCACGTTCCACCTTAGATACGTCCAGCAATCACGCGCACACTCCCCTGAATACGTGCCCGTTGACTTTACCCCGAGCTTTCACACACACACAGGCGGCCACTGCCTTCCCCTGCACCTCGGCGTCGAATTTTCTGATACATTTTCCTGGGGAAATGTAGTCTAAACGCCGGACAATCGGTCACGTTCAATCGCGCCCGGTGGAAATAGGGACGTTTGCGTCGGACCCACCACCCGTAATGCTGCACGCGTGTTAACGACCGAGTGGCTCGCTGTGCCGAATCGCTGCGACTCGGAGGGTGGTAAACCAAGTAACCGGAGTAGACCGTGGTCGGCGAGAGGAGGCGGGTAACAGGCGAGGGGACGTTAATGCGGGAAAAGTTTGAGGCTAATTGACAGATTTCCTGGGGGCCTCGTTGATTTTTTTCTCCGGCGCCGCGGGGTAAAATATCGCGCTGCTAACGGCCGTTAATGAATGAAAATGAATGGGAAACGGCAGGGGCGATGCTTCACCGGTGACACGGATCGCCACGTGATAACACCCTCGAGAATACTTTATGGACGATGGTGCGCGGGGCTATTTGTATCGCGACAACGGAACGGTAAATGCTTCAACCAGCCGTGCCGTTTACTCTTTCCCGATACACGCTCTCGTCCACCGGCCTGGCTAAAATATCCCGCCGTCCACCTGTGAATCGAGGGAAATATTATTATCGTCGCACCGACCGGATCCGGGAAAATATTTTTCAACCTGCCCACTTATCAATTATAAAGCATCCTGCATCGGACACCGTCGCGCGATATTCCTTGACAGATCTTTGCGCGCTCCCGAGTGCACTGCTCCTTTCGAATTTCAGCAACAGCTTGAAATAGCTGTCCTCCGATCTGGCCGTATGACGTGTCTGTCAGTCTATTAGCGTTTTAAGCGTTCATCGAGATACAGATAAAAACAGCGGAAGCGACAGGCAGACTTAAATATACACAGAGGTCGAAGAAGCATCCAGATGGACCGAAACGTGGAGAAGCTTCGCGGAAGTGGAGATGGAAACGAGAGTGCGAGGGGAACTGTGATCAGCGGGAAGCTCGACGAACAAACCGTCCCCGTGGAAATAAAGGCGTCGCACAGTGGGGCAAAGTGACGAAGTTTGTGTCAAAATCAAAGAACTTTTCATAGAAACGAGATAGAGCGATGATTTTTTTTTAAATTAAAGCTGAAAGATTGCAGAATAAGGGAAAATTAAAGAAATTATGGTACGAACGTTTTTTAACTTTGAAAATCTGTATTAAACTTGAAATCGATTTTTTCCAAAATCCTGAGGTAGTAGCCAAATTTTGCGAACGGATTTGAAATCAGCGTGACAAAATCTACAGGAAATGATGTACAACATGTCAAGAAAAAAATCTAACCGTACATGGTATGGGATAAATCACAATTTTGTTGTAATATTTCAAGTTTATCACAGATGTTCAAAATTAACAAACGTTCGTACCATAATTTCTTTAATTTTCCCTTATTCTGCAATCTTTCAGCTTTAATTTAAAAAAAAATCATCGCTCTATCTCATTTCTATGAAAAGTTCTTTGATTTTGACACAAACTTCGTCACTTTGCCCCACTGTGCGTCGCGGATCCAGCAAAGAGGTGGCGTAAATTATCACGAGGCAAACGTATCGCTTTATTCATTGGCTATTAAGATAAATACTGTGTCTTACATTGCTCATTAAGGGCTAAACGTCTTATTAAGGGCCTACGTTCGGCCGGGCCACGGTTCTGCTTTGAATTTAATGGCCTCGCCCGCGGAATGGCTTCCCGGGCCATTTCAGTAAAGCTCGTTATCTCGTTAACGATCCATTCATCTATTCCGTGCTTCATCAAAACGGCCCCGATCGCGCACCGCTATCGCTCGCTATTAAAGTAGCCGAGTAAACGTTACAGGCGCGATCTTTCGTGACCCTTCGATTCGCCAGGCACTGGTTGATCGATACTTCAATCGACCGACCCTTCGATCGAACGAGACTCACCGTTTCGCGATTTTACGCGCGAGTCGATGATATTTCTGTCGGAACGAGTTCCCGGTCGAATGGGATCGAACGGGGAACGCTTCCGCAGAAGTTTACGCGCTCGGTAAGAGCGTTTCATTAACGCCAGATCGAAAGAAATTTTTCCCGTCACTTTTGCTGGAGAAATTTTCGAGGTAATAAAACAAGACGGGGGCGACGAGACTTTGTTTGCACGAACGAGAGAAAAAAAGGGGAAAAGGCCAGTGGAGGTCAGCCACGTGGTCCTCGCATATCTCGCGGCTCCTTTTTCCTCCTTTCTCCTCCCTTATGCTCGTCCAGCGTGAAAACTTGCATGCACACACCCCTTGGCACGCGAAGTTTTCCTGTACACGATGATTTCTGCGAAGTGCGAACACGAAATGCCTGGTGCGTGGTGCGAAGGCAGCAACGGTCGTTTCGACGAAGCCTCGCACATCCGTGAAGTTAGGGTGAGCTGAGGAACGCGAATTATGTTCCGCGGGGGAGGCGCAACTACTCTTGAAACTTCGCTGCCCCGAATTCGAGCGTTCGCAGGCAAAAGAAAGCACTCGCCCCTGAATCTCTCCTCTTCCATAAATATGCAAAGTTTTATCAACCTAACTATTCCATCCGTTTTCACGCCGCTCTCCTCAAATCTATCTCCCTTGAATCGCGTCGCAGTCGTTGGAAAGATCGATCTCCACGGTGCTCGCGTGGTGCATGGTGCAGAATAGCGCATAATAATAGCAGAGAGGCCGCGAGGGGGAGGGAAAGGATTTTTGGTCGCGTTGGAAGAAGGTTTTATCAGTCGCTGGTGTGCTCGCGTGTCGGTGTGTGGGCGTGCGTGCGCGCGTGTGTGTATGCATAGAAGTGGGTAGCGAGCAAAACGATAGGAAAAACACAGACACACGAGAAACGAAAGAAAGAGCGCGGGAGAGGGAGGGCCAGATGAGAGAATGCAAGCCTCACCTGTGCTCTGGCCATCACGTAGCTTCTGCTCTGGCCTCTCGACCCTCTCCTCGCTCGGGGGAGGTGGCCTCTCTGTCCTTTTCGTATAGTAGGGGTTGTAGGAGGAGGGCCACACGGTGGTCGGCCTTTTTGCTGGTGACGGCGTGCTCGGTCGTCCTGAAAATAGATTAGGACCTTTCTCATCTAACCCAGACGAAGCATTCTCTCCGTTTGCTTCCGTTTCCCTCTTCTTCCCTCTCGCTTCCTCTTTCGCTTCTCTCCTCCCGTTTCTCGGCTTTTCATTTTTTTTTTACTCCATTTTTTTTGTCTAATCCTCGTCGATGTCCCCATCGATCCGTTCTCGTCCGCTATTCCGCACCACACTAGGCCTTCGACCGCCGTTCCCGGCTGAATTCCGACGCTAAGCGTCGCAGATCTCGCGGCCGAGGATCAGCGACCGCGACCATCTTTCCATCTCAATTGAATTTCGCGATCGTCCCGTGACAATGAACACTGGACTCGACGGGATCGTAGCGAAACAGTTGTGGAGTATTTTCTTTCTCTTTAGTAGTAATCCCTAACTAAACAGCCTTACATCACCGTGGTGGCAGAGTAACCCTGTAAACTACCCAGCTGACTGTCCTAAGCCTTTCGAACAATTGATTCCCGGGTATAAAGAAACTTCTTAATCGCTCCGTCGACTGTCACCGGCGCGAGTAATTCGGGAGAATTTTAGGAAGGTTCTGTCGTTCCCGGCTGATCCAACAGGATTCCAGGGACCGTTCGCAAAGGAACTTTGTAAAAATGTGTTAAGGGGGCTATCATCGGGCAGCTGCCGAGGCGCACTCGGGAGAGACTTAAAGTTTGAAAACTGCGAAACTACTCCGAGCTAACTCTACTATCCCCCGGCTGATAATCCAGCGCGTTTACCTCTAACTTTGTAATTTCCATTTTTACAACGCGAGATTCCTCTTAAATCGATCCATCAACCACCCCCGCGAGGCAGCGCAGAATTCTTCGTCTAATTCTGCGAGCCACCCTTGTTCCTTCTATCCCTTTATCCACGCATCATTTATGTTTCCTTGCGTTTACAATTTACATCCCCCGGCGTTCCCAGAAATCCCTCGACGGGGTGCAAGGAAAATAATTTGACAAGATTGGTCGCGATTCTCGTTGGAAACGTGCTCAGACACCAATGTGTTTCGATCGAACGCGTTGAAAACAGCCACACGCGGCTGCGCCAGTGGTTTGATGAATTCCGGCAGCTTCTTTGAAAACGAGCCAAGTTCAACTTGTTGCGTTCGATACCGGGGAGCGGACGTTCCATTGAACTGTTCTCTCCCTCTCTCCAGGGAGAGAGAGAGAGAGAGAGAGGAGAGAAGAGCCGCGACGGTGAAAAAGCTGGGCACAAAGAACCGATTCGATCGTTTCGAATCGGCCGATTCCGAGTGTTTCACGCCGGAGTGGATCCTCATTTTTTTTTTTCCCTCTTTCCTCTCTTTCTATCGTTATAATCGTATTTGGAGGGTCGTAGCGGCGAAGTTAAATCGTTCGAGCCGGCAGGATTGCTCCCGGAGAGCCATCGAGGTCCCCTGCTGTTCGCTTTAAGTGGAGGAATGGATGGAATTTTCGAAGCGCGAATAAATGACCCGCGGAATCGAGAGTGTTATTATGTCGGCCAAGCCGAGGGGGTGGCGGCTGTACGAGTGGATTTGAAATTCTTTCGCGGTGAACGCGATCAGTGGTACCTCTTCGCGAGGATTTAAAGTTCGGCCAGGTGAAATACAGCCCTTAAACCGTTTGGAACTCGAATTCCTTTAAGGACAGGCGGTTTCGGGAAAACTTGGCCGGAATTCGAGCGTTTCGATACTCCAACTTCTTTTCACAATCGAGCCCCCACTTAATTCCCGAGCTCGTCGGGAGTTGCTAGGCGACTTTCTAACTACCCTCTCGGCTTCCTTCTTCTCGACTCGAGGATCTTGTACAAATATGTCCATTGCCCAGCTCGCAAAGAAAGACGATAATCGCTCGGCCGTTAACTCTCAACTATTTACTCGCGAAGCTAAGAAGAGTTTGTCACTCGGATCGGAAGGTGTCCCGTGGCAACGTTCGCGCCAAGGCAGATTGAAACTTGACTCGGCTGGTAATCCCGTGTAACGCGCATCAAACCGAGGGTGCAATTCGAATTGATGCTCGCCGCGGGACCCGTATACCATTATGTACACCGTTACCCTTTATAGACAGCTGCGACCCTATAAGACGGCTCTCCCCATCCATTTCCGGCGGCCGTAATCGCGCGGAATATTCAAACCAACTCCCGCGTGTGCTGTCCCATTGTACGACCCGACAAGTTCTCGCAGAAGCCAGGCAACGGTCCCGAACGAACGGCTGACTGTTTGAAAGAAATAGGCGCTTCGTTATCCGCGTCCGTTGTGCAATAATTGAAAACCCCCGCCGCTCTGTCGTAACTCGTAACCGTCGGCGAGACGTTGAATGGCGGCGTCGATTACAGGGGTAGGCTGAGCCGCGCGAGATATCCAGCAGTTACTTAGTTAACAATTTCCCAAAAAGCATCTTAGATGAGACCCGTCCCCCGAGCAGGCAAGGAATAATTAATCGCCGCAGGACGAGTCTTCCACGGGGGAGTAGCGAGTCTATCTGCCCGGGAAGCCAAACGGAGACGTCTAAAAATAAACAGGGATACCGTCTTAAGCGCCATCCACTCGATTAATTCCTCGCCTCGGGTCCCCGATACCCTCGAACTCTATCTCTCCTATTCCCATGGATTTCCCTGCGCCCGGTGTCCCTTCTTCGCGCGCAACTCTCTACCCACCCCCATTCTCCCCACCCCTTCCGTTTCGCAAACAAGCGACCCTTTAGACCGTGTACCGAGCGACCGGGGACGATGACAGCGGGCGGTAGTAAAAAGTTTTCGAATAAAAGTTTAAATACGCCTGGGAAACTTTGTTTCCCAGCCTTTGCAACCCCCGGCTCGCCAAGCTCCCCCTCCCTTCCCGTTGCTAACAATACGGCGCGGCCCTGAGCTACCATCTTCGCGCTAAGAACACGGAGGCATATTCTAGCTGTTCTACACAAAGACTGCCTCCGTATACGGGGTTTCCTTTCCGCGGGAGCGACGAGCAATCGCGAGCCACCACGTATTTCATCTTCCTTCGTCCAACGCCTCTTCCGTGCCACCTCTGCTCGCTCCCTCGAACTTTCGCTGGAACTCGGTGAAAATTTAAAGGCATCCACCGCGAAAGAGGAGTCCGATTGGCGTGGGGATGATTCCTGACCTCCTCCATCCCCGAGGAGGGTGTCGGGGATGTTAAACGAGGCATTGGGAGCAGAAACGGACTAACACGTTGCGTACGGGTGACGTGTACGGTCACGTCATGGAACTCTTGGGCCCGGTCCCAATAAATGTGGAAGGTGAAGAAGAATTTTTCAGGTACCGAATTTTCCTTTAGCATACGCATTCAGTACGAACGTGTTTATCAGTGTGTGCATGTCGTTCCAAATTTGCAACGTTTTTCTCCATAGTGTAGCTGTTTCTTGTATTTAGGTGAAGGTTAACTATTTTTGGTGCCGGACGCAACGTGCTAACCCATATTTTTTATTAAATTCAATTTGTGGCAATAATGTATTTTAATAGGCTGTGCTAATCATGTAAAATAGGAGAAATTAATTTTTTCCCCTCAAACGGGGAATGAACGGGATTTCTCTGCCTCTTTCTCGTCACAACGCTGGCAATTTAGCCCTTTGTTTTTGAAACGAGCTTATTAAACAGTCTAGCAGCTGAATGAAGAGATCGCGAGCTTGGGTCGCGGGAATTCATTCGCTCGGCCGATTGCTCTCGCTGGACCCGCGCCCCGATCGAATCCGCGACCAGATATCCCTTGGAAGCAATGTAATTCGAGCCGTTCGAGCTGCAAGGCAATTTCAGTTAGACTCGATTTTATATGTACGCGGGGGGATTCGTATCGATTGAGACGCGCGGAACGAGTGGACGTGTCCCGGAAGCTAATGCCGGAAGTGGTTTCGGTCTGCTCGCCTGGGGGACGCTTGGGCACTCTAACGAGTGACGAAAGGCAGTATGCATTTTCGTTTTGTTGAAGCTGGTACTGAGAATTACTGTTTGTCTCGCAGAGTCGAGGTGATCAGGAATTTTCAAGGGCTTTGGTTTCTTTAAAAAAAAAAAAAAAAAAAAACGGACGTTTGATGAGCCTTGGACAATCGTTTACAAAGGTTCGTTGAACGTGTATAGTTCCTGGTGAATATTTTTTATTATTATTATTATTTATTACCGGACAAGCTGAATTTCGGCAATAATAAAAATAGTGGCATACGTTCAAGGAACACAAGATATTTAAGAGTAAAGAATTGAACGTTGCACATCAATTGATAACAATTTTGCAGAGATTGTTCTTGAAAGTGAATATGAATCATTCCCGCGTCGAATGCCCAACGACCCACAGTGGGGCAAAGTGACGAAGTTTGTGTGAAAATCAAAGAACTTTTGATAGAAATGAGATAGAGCGATGATTTTTTTTTAAATTAAAGCTGAAAGATTGCAGAATAAGGGAAAATTAAAGGAATTATGGTACGAACGTTTGTTAACTTTGAAAATCTGTGATAAACCTGAAATATTACAACAAAATTTGGATTTATCCAATATCATGTACGGTTAGATTTTTTTCTTGACATGTTGTACATCATTTCCTGTAGATTTTGTCAAGCTGATTACAAATCCGTTCGCAAAATTTGGCTACTACCTCAGGATTTTGGAAAGAATCGATTTCAAGTTTAATACAGATTTTCAAAGTCAAAAAACGTTCGTACCATAATTTCTTTAATTTTCCCTTATTCTGCAATCTTTCAGCTTTAATTTAAAAAAAAATCATCGCTCTATCTCATTTCTAGCAAAAGTTCTTTAATTTTCACACAAACTTCGTCACTTTGCCCCACTGTGCGACCCCGAGTCCGCAAATTCATCTATGGAAACTATAAATGCCACGTCTATTTATGTTTCACGGGAGGATCTACGTGGACGGTTCGATAACCGATCTTTCCAGGGGAAAGGTCGACGGATGCAGAGGTAGAAGGATGCTTCGAAGCCCAGAGGCTAATGCCAGAAATAATTCCGGCCTCCTTGCTCGGCGATAATTAATTACGGCTGCTAGGATCGATGGGTGTCCCGAGAGGCAACTAGTGTGTCGAGGCATTATTAAATATCGTATATTCTCGGGGGGCTAATCCCAACCCTTCGGCGAGAACGAGCCGCGGCGGTGGTTGAAGGGGGAGGCCGGCAGGGAGCGGGAGATAGAGCGAGAGAATTTCAGGCGATCGTAAAGTTCGCTTTTTGAAAGGATGATTTAGAGACGTGTTTAACGAGTTATAAGCTCGCGTAAATAACGGGGCTCGTGCCGCGGAGATTTCCCAGCTAGTCTCAGTTTACGGGGCGAGATTTGTTATAAGAATTTATCAGCGAGCGCGCCTGGGCTGCTATAGATTCACGTTTACACGTTTTCGGTTTCGTTTCGCGCGAATTGGCGCGCAAAGTGTTACACACCGTTTAAAAGAATTTCAATCCCATGTTCGATTCGAATTTCACTAGAAACTGTCCGATTCCACTGGTCGAAGGATACCACGATGTTCCCCGCAGAAAACTGTGGGTGACAATGCAATTTCGACTTGCCCGCCCTGGATCCTCATCGCCAGGACGGCGGTAATTGAATTTTAAATGCGCTTAATTGGGTCACCGGTTCAGCCCTCGATGTAACGTCGCGATATAAAATTAAAACATTCCTGGAGATACCTTGGACGGCTAGTGCGCCGATATAGTCGCGGAATTTCAAATCGAAAGAGCCTAATAAATCATCGCGATTGCGCTTGATTGCTATCTGTATGCATTTACGTATGCAGATAATTGAAAAAAAAATGTCCAATCCGAGAATCAAATCAGTCGAATCGCTTGCCAATTCTGTTTGCCAAATGATTCGCTATCAATTTCTGCTACCACGAGCTCGTGCCTCGATGGAACTCGTTATTTATAGCCGACCTGCGACACTTATAGCGGGCGAATCTCTCGCGTCACGGGTACGTCGATCGATACGTCAATTTCAAGGGTCCCACTTCCGCGTGGAATCTTATCTGGTCAGATAAGGCAGAAGCTGGTCCCATTGGAAACTGTTCGGTGGCGCTTAACGTCCCTTTGATGAGTTATTGCTCGCCGTGGCCGGGTCATTAATAACTCGCTAATATTAAGATTGATTTCGAGGCGGGAAGGCGACGAACACGGGCGGCGGCTCGATTTCGCGAAAGTTTCACTGCAGCCGCGCAGTCAATCATCTGTGTCGCGTATTACGACCGAGTCGGTGCAACAGTTGCACGAAGGCTGCCTCGGAACACGTCCGAGATACGTGTTCGAGAGCGCCATTACGCGGCTGGATTACGTCCCTTTTTTCCCGTGACCTCTGAATATTCCTGGAGCCCGTAGAGACGCTAAGAAAGCATCGCCTAATAATCGATACACAGGCAGCTAAGGTTTCGCAACAAACCCTTTGGTCCACCTCGTCCAGAATCGAGGATTTTGCAGCAAGAGGGGTGCAGCTACCATCTTTATCAACCTCGAGTAAATCGGAAGAAACTGTTTGTAAAATTATTGCTTTGACTTAAGGGGACTAGGCAGTCAGAATCTCAATTTTTTTTATGTTGCTTTTTTCGAAAGTATCGCCCTTGCCGAGTAGAATGCCGTTTGGTTTATGTTAAAATTCGCAAAATTAAGGATTTTAATCTTTCGAAACTTTAAACGCGTTTTTCTTGGAATCGTATTTCCTCTTCGTTTTGCAGTGATTGCGAAAAAACAAAGGTCCAAATCAATTTGAAAAAAATTGAGTATATGTAAAACATGTGTTGTTACGACCCAAACCTACGCATAAGTCTGAGAAAACTTCTGTTTTGACAAAAAAAAAATAAAATGGCTTCTTTCCCTGACGAAAAATCACTTTTCTTTAAAATTTACCGTTTTATAGCCGCCATTTGTACAATTTTGATTTTTTTTCTTTTTCAATAGGTTCAGGGCAGAATGTAAATTTCAAAGGATAGGTCAAAATTAAATTTATTACGGTCAGAAGCACTGCAAAATTTCAGAAAAAAACGCTTACACATCAGATGACTGTAGCGTTGTTATACATATGTATATATTATTGAAATAATTTTTTTTACTGTTTATCGTATTAATAAACATTACCCAAAAGTACAAGTCACAATTTGTGTTCATCTCCTTGTAATTAATTCGCAAAAATATTTGATTCTCGAGCGAGCTGACTGCCTAGTCCCCTTAAGATTGAAAAGAGAAGAGAAATTGAAAAATATACCTTTTCACTCGATAAGTAGCAGTTATTCAGTTGATAATTTTTTATTTCTATTTTATTTTCACTCGATAAGTACCTAGCAGTTATTCAGTTGATAATTTTTTATTTCTATTTTATTACGAATTTTTCAAATCTGCAGCCTCCGTATTGCGCAAAACAGTAATGAGTGGAGGTTCAAAATGTACCATAAAAGCACCAAACGATGTAGAATCTTTCCTTACATATATCACAACGTCAGAACACAAAACCTGGAGCTGCACCCCTCTTACCGCAAGGTCCTCAAATAGTAATCGCGAAATAGTAGAAGCTCTACTTATTAATCTACCGCGTAGCGCGAAGGGTCTACGGTAGCCTCGAAATCCCTCGTGCCTCAGATATACCCGCGTTCGCGAAACAATCACTCCGACAGCGAGTATCCCGGCGAGGGTAGCTTTAAAATTGAATTTCCGAGCGGAACAATCGAAGCTGCCGGCCGTCGCAGAGGGTAGAAAAGCCGAGTCAAAAATGGCGGCAGAACGGGGGTGTCCCAAGTGAAAATCCGTGGCTCGCAATTACCCCGGTGAAAGGGCAAGGCGAAACTGGCGCGATGTAACAATAATCCAGGTTAACCGGGCAGGTAAGGCTGCGAGGTAAAATTGCGAAGCTTAATGGCGGTAATACCGTCGTGGCCGAGGCTTGTACGGCGTTAATAATGCAGCATATTGAGATTGGTTTCGCTGGCACGGGTACACCGGGCCAGAGCCACAGGGACCTGACCTAGGCATCCGCCCAAGTTATCCGCCTCGCTTTAATAATACACCCGCCAATGTGCGCACACCGCTCGCTGGTCCACCTCGCGTAAAGATTACGTTCGAGGGTCGCTTCGCTCGCGGAGGAACCCGCCCTCGACGTAAATTCTCTCTTGCAACGGCTCTGTGGGTCAGGCATCGCTTTCCAACGGGACTGTCTCAGCGCTCTCGTCATTAACGCCCACCTGACAAGGGCACCCGACTGACCTATTTCGGGCCTTCAAAGAGACGCGCCTAATTGGCCGTTGCCAATCGTCCGGTCGCAACTTCGAGTGGGTGAATCTCGATCTCTCGCGGCGCTTTGGGTCAACTCGACCGAGTACGATTCCCCGCCTATTGACAATCTCTCGCGTTGACGTTTCGAACGAAGGGAAAGATTTGCGGACGTTTGGAAGTGGATTCCTAAGCTGTGTCGCGTTGGAAGCTTCCCTTTGGACCCGAGGGAAGATCGAGCGCGTGAATCGAAGCGGAGACGTTAGTCGAGACGTAGAACCGGGACGTGAGGTACATTCGTAGTTCCTTCGAGTAGAATGTATCTCTTCGAGCAAGTGGAAGAGGCTTGTTTGCGCGTTTTAATGAACCGCGAGTTGATTGAGACGCGATGACAGGCGGAGTCGTTTTTGGCGAACTGAGGCGAGGGATTGTTTCGATTATTGGAGAGTCGATAGTCGTTGGAGCGAGCACGTTCGAGGTGGATTTATGTAAGGGCGAAATTTCTCCACTATTTCCCGTGAATAAAATCGGCGCCGCGATGGTCTGGAGGGTTAATTCAGCCATTTAGTCCAGGCTGGTTTAATTTCAGCGTTGTTTTTGTTCGCGGTGCCGCCACCTGCGACCCCCTTGGCTCGTCTCGTTCGCGGGATATCGCCCGAGAACGCGAGGAGAGGCACTTTAGCCGGGCCGCGATTTGAAAATAAAATGCGGATAATGAGTTCGCCGAAGAGGGAAGCGTCGGAGAGGACCTACGTGATATCGATTTCGGGGCTCGAAGTGCGATATATTCAATGAGGCTCTCTCACCTTCTTTGTTGGCGCTGCTCTTGATCTCGGTGGCCTTCGGCGCCGCGGACGGCTTCGGAATTTCTGGAAATAAGAATTATCCAGCTTCAAGGACCGGCCCGTTTCAGCGCCTCCGCCACTCCACTTTCTCAACGACTGAATTCTAACACCGATAACCGACACGATCGGGGGAAACGACTTCGGTCTCTGGAACGGGGATGCTTTAACGAGCTGCGTCGAAGCTTCCCCTTCGCTCGAGTTACGAAACGTCGACTCTTATTCTTTCATGAGATCCAAAGGTGTGCTCGCGACAGCGTTGGTTCCGCGGAGACACTCGCGACTGTTGCTACACAGGGTGGATGTACCAGTAAATGAACACGTACCAGTGAATCAACATTTTTTATTAAAATGAGTAAAATAAATTATTAAAGTAAGCCACTAATTAATTAGAGACTTCTTTTCATTTCTTGCTTCATATCCAAAGAATTTTTGCAGCACGTGGAATCATTCGCGCTGCGAACATAATTTTATAATAGTGTTCATTCATTAGCCTTAACTGAGTGTTATGAACCAACATTTCAGTGGTATTGATCCCTTCCTGGGCACCCTAAATTCCTTTAGGACGGTACTTCATAGTGTAGTTCATAACTGGATTGGTGTAACGTAGTTTTATCCTTGTTGGCTTGATTATTATAACTATTTGTTTAGTATGTATTAATTATTGTAAATTTTGCGCTCAGACTCTCCGTATATTTCACTATCTTTGTCTTTCTTTTTGGATACCATGGGGCTTCCCGTATAATAAATAAATAAATAAATAAATAAACTGTTCATTTACTGGTGCGTTTACCCTATATAAATACTTTTCATTGTAGAGCGGAATTGAACGAGGATCCGGTGTCGTCTTACCGTACAATCTAATGGAGCCCTCGGTCTCGCCCAGCGAGTTCTTGCTGATGCAACGATAGTTGCCGAAGTCGCCGACCTGCAGGTTCCTGATGGTGAGCCTCATGTACGCCCTGTAACTGTTCTCCATGATGTCCGCCGTGTACTTCTCGTTCGATAGTATCATCTCCTCGCCTAGGTACCAGTAGCTCATCGCCCGTGGATAAGCCTCGGTGTTGCAGTCGATCGTTACGTTGGTGCCAGCTGGTGCGCCGACCAGCTGATTCGGCACGAAGATCATCGGAGAGACTTTAACAGTAATGGAGGGGGGGGTGGGTCGATTATGGCTGGAAAGGGTGGATCGACGGTATCTGAGAACGGGTCAGCCTCAACAGACCGCCACGGTTAGGGAGCAGCGAATTAAGGAACCTCGTGTATCTCAATCAAATCACACGACCTACTTTCTTATCAATAAGCTCGCAGATTTAAATCGATCGTCTGGACACGAGTGACAGTTCCCCATGTTTGATCGAAATCCCACGAGAGAGAAAGAGATATTCACCATTTCACTCTTGACCACTCTTAACAAATCTTACGTTTATGGCGGTAACTCAATGGCAATGCATTGCGCATTTAAATAAGTATAATAAAAAAATATATATCAAATAGAACACAAGATTTGGTGTTTTACTTTATATCTTCATTATCTTGGTATAATTGACAGATTTAAAAATCAGCGGGAATAGATGAAAAATGGCGGGCCAATGAAAAACCCAAATGCACATTTTCAGATTAATAGATAGTAAAATATCGACATAAACGTAAGAGTTGTTAAGAGTGGTTAAGAGTGAAATGGTGAATATCTCTTTCTCTCTCGTGGAATTTCGATCAAACATGGCGGACCAATCAAAAAGTGGCCTCCTCGTGTCCAGACTCTTATTATAGTGTCTCTAATCCTGACGAACGAATACGCCCCGTCTATTTTCCCCTTCGCGAAATAGTTTTCAATGAAGCGAATCGATCGTCGCTCCACCTCCCAGGAGGTTAACACTCAAACAAGATAATATCCCGCATTAGCATCGCGCCTCCATTGCCCTCGCAGTTGCCAACTGCGCCCTAGCTGGTTGCTATCAACAACTTTCCATCTCGCCGGCGAACTGTCGCTCAGGCGAATTGATCGAACGCGGACTCGAGCCGGCTGTTACGACGCGGAAAATTACCAAGTGTGTCTGCTTTAATTTAGCCGGAACAACTGGCAGCTCCGCATAGTTGGCGTTCAGACGGAGAGGCTGAAGTTTTGAAGAACGATGCCTCGCGTCGGTCTTGTTAAGTTGTTACCATCCCCAGCGACCGAACGGCGAAGCGTCAGACGCTCGCAGGATCGTTGCGATCGCCGAGAAAATTCGTGGCGGGCAGGTACTCGATTTGAAGTTCGATCGGCGACGATGAAAAAATTAATGCGACCGCTAGGAATCCGCGGGCGGAACGAAACGAAGAGTTGGCCAACTACAATAACGCGGGGGCGTCGTTTAACATAATCGCGCCATCTTCCCGTCTCCATCCTGTTTCCCCCGGGAGTGAGGGGGGCAAATAGAGTTGCTTCGGGACAATTTTCTGACTCGTGAGCCCGGCGACGACTACCAAGCAGGGTTCCAGGTGAAAAACTTTCCCCGACGGAAGTTTCTTTCCAGGAGCGCGGCGGCGTGCGTCCTCTCGTTCGCCCGGAATTGATCAAATGTAAATACCGTCCCGGATATCTGGCACCCGTGGAAAATAACCAGCGCGGCCGCGTCTGCAGTTTAATTCGCCTGGAATAAACAGAACCCCCGCGGAAACTTCGCCGCGGTCACTGGGAGCTTTTGGATTAGGAAGCTGAAGGGGCAATTAACGGGGGAGGCTGAAGTCGAATTGGATGATTTTTTCCTGCCAACGGCTTTTGGCTTTGTTCTTGAAGAATCTCGCCGATGGGGAAATGACACGCGACCGGGCGAGCTTGTTAGGGCAACTTAATGGGGGTTGACCTGGTTCCGAGAGAAGTTGCCAAGTCCTCGGCGAGTAGATAATCAATATTAAGGGATTAACGATTAATTAACACGGCCGTCGCGAGTTCCCTGCTTTCGAGCCGTTAATCGCGGAAAAACAGAGGCCTAGGGTGGAGAAGAGTACTGGCAAATGAACGGGGTTAACCGTAGACGAATAACATTCGGCTTGGCGCGCGGCGCTGCAACTATCTCTCGAGAGAGAGGGCAGCCATCGGCGGTACGCATCGGGCTCGCCACAAATCCACAAATTGCCGGCGCTGACCCTAATTAACGCATACTTCTCCTCGATTCCCCACCATCGAGTCCATCCACGTCTTCCATCCATCGGATCTCCTTCATCCTGCCTCCGAGGCCCCTTCTTCTTCACGCGAACTCGCGGTAGAAATTAATCTAAATGTCCCCATTACTGACCGCGTCCACATTAGTGACCAATTATTCATTTATATTGTTTATTGCAACACAGAAAGCAAAATATCAACCAGAAAGTTCAGAAATTATTATTAGAGGTATTTCGTTTATAGTTGCATACGTTATTTATGTGGCCGTACATTGATTTTTAAGTAAATTCACATGTAAATTTTACAGACTCTAATAACGCGAGGTTATACTACAGATACCATTGAACTGTCAAATTTGACAATAAAAATACATGGATCCATGCAGTATGTTACTGAAATTAACTGGAAATATATACAGAATTATAAAAAAATCAGAAAATATTCATTTCCTTTCATTATTGTAGCAGGGAATCGATAAATTGTTAGTTGGTCAATAAAGGGGACATCAGGTCCAATATAATTTTCCCCATAATTATTGTATAAATAGTCAAATATCACTCTAAAATCAATTTGATTACGAAACTAGAGACTTCAAAAAATACAATGACCCATACTTTATTCAAACATTGTCCTATATTATTAAAAAAATTACTATTTCGAACCAGTCGCACTCTTAAACGGTCGCCAATGGGGACATTTACTTAATTACTGCGCGAATGGCTCTATGAACGTCACTCCTCCAGTTCCTAACTAATTTTCGAATTCTCCCGCTGTCTTCCAACTTGACAGTCGAGGAACAGTGATCGTGTCATCGGCAACGAGAAGCCTTAAAACTCCCTATCGTTCTATCTTCTTCGAGCTAGCAGGCTAAGTCCTCGACACAGCTGGCAGCAAAGTAGCCCGAAAGAATGGTCGCGGAAAAAGCAACCGCCGGCCCTGTCGAAGCGACCTCGTCGATTTTCAAAAGGTCCACCCTCTCGAACAGCGTCTTAATTATCCGAATTCCGTGTACCGTGCCATTAATTACACCGTGGAGGGACGCTCTCCCCGGGTTCACAGTTGTCGAGCGACAAAACTAATCGGATCTTTCCGAACGTGGCCCCCTTCTCCCTGCCTCAGTGTCTTCCATCGGGAAAAAGGAAGAAGCGACTCGGGAGAACAGAAAAGGTCAAGCTGCTGAATTGTGCACGGCTCATCAACGCCCTTGATGAGGCACGCTCTCGCGAGAGGACGCGTTGAATTATGACACCCCTCCCCCCTTCGTCTCTGCACCCCATTCTCGCTGGATTAGCGACGCTCGCATTAGCGTGATTAATTAATCGCGATTGCAACTATTCTAATTATGAGCTGGAATTGAGATTCTTCCAGCAGAGAAGCCCGGGGCGGTTGATCTTCTAAGCTCCCTTAGAAAAATAATTGACAGCGACGTTGCGGGTGAAGGAGGATTCGATTCCACTTGGCATTATTGGTATTTCCTGGACAGTGATATCTATTGCGGGAAAAGATAGCAGATGGATTGAATGGGAAGTTCGAACGGCGCCTCAGGAATACTCGAATCGTTTATTCTGTCACTTTGGCCTGTCCAAGCTTGGCTAGAATTTGTATAATGTCCCTCTGGAGGATTCGAAGAGCATTAAGCGACAGGATCGGGGGATATCTGTTAGCCTGCCAGGACATCTCGATCAAGGACCTCTTCTCCCTTCAGATGTCTAAGCATTTCGCTTATGGAATTCACGTATGGAAGAACAATTTCGATACTCCCTCTCTTGCAAATTGAATGAGTGGTTCTCTTGCGGATCCCAGGTACGGCTCGTTCTCCTCGTACTTACGGCTACCGATCTGCTCGAGAGAATCGAGTAACCAAAGGACTTGGGTCAACGGAATCACGCGGAGGGGCTCTCGAGAAGCTTCCTTAGCGACGGTATTCTTTCCTGCGGAGCAAACGTCGAAAGCAACGGAGGCCCTTTGTCCGTGGATCGAAACGGAAACGAAGAATCCGACGTCCCTTATTTGACTGAGAATTCAACGAACGCGGGTGCTCTGGCCGCTAGTAACTTGCCTCTGTTTGCGTCACGCCGTTGGCCAAAGAATTCGAGCCGGACGCACTCGAGCGGGCAAAGTGACAGGGATAAAATCCATGTAGCAAGCGCACGGAATATTCCTCTGGACGTTCCCTCGGAGGTTAGCTGACCCGGGCCAAATCGTTCGGAAGAAAGGAGGAGGATGGCGGTTGTTAGTTACAGAGAATAATTCGATGTTCGTTTCCAAACGGAACAGCCGTGGACGGTCGCGCGGAAAGCGACGAAATCGAATTTCACCCCTCGAGCGTCGAACGTGTCTCTTTGCGGTGCCGGCACAAACGTTCCTGCCCGATCCTTCGTTGCCCAACGCGCACACTGTCGCGCTTTCGTTGTAACGCGGAAAACGGATCGCGCGCGGTTGTTCGTCGACGCGGTTCCGACGGAAAAATCAAGAGCCACTGCACGCGGAATCCGGCGCCGGTGAGCCGGGAGGCGCGATAAATATTCAAAGATGAAGAAGCTCGTATAAAGTGGGACATCTGGGGAACGGATAAAAATTATTCAGAGGCGTCGCAGGAACAAGGGCAAAAGTGCCTCGGCGCGAGGTGTTTCGAGGGCGAGGCGGAAAAGCCAGTGTTTTCCTCGCCGCTGTAAATAAAATATGTCCGCGCCCTTCTAAATATTCAAAGGACAGTGCCTGTCCCGTGACCACCCCGGCTCCCCTGCTCGCGTTACGCACCCACACGGCCAACGGCGAGTGACACGAACGAATGGAACGCATAAAAGGGAAAAATGGCCCGCGCTGACGCGCCCGCGCGCGCGCCCGCCTCGACCTGCCGGTATTTCCCTCGGGTTTTCCTAACGGCGCATCTGCCCCGACGCCTCTCTCGCCTTCCGCCCTCCCTTCTCTGCCGCCGGACACCTACAAGCGCGCCCCGGCAATTCGTGAAATGAAATTTAAACAATACCCCGTCGAAGAACGGCCGTCTTGTTTCGAATCGCGCTTGCAGCAGCTCACCCGTGAACTTTAACCTGCTCGGCGTGCCGTACATTTAGCGGACAGGGTGATGGATTTTATTGTGCTTCCGAGAGTGGTCTCCTTCCCTCCGTCAGCTCCGATAAGCCAGCTGGAATGTTAGGTTTCGGGATGAACTTGTTGGAGATGCGGACGAATCGAACAGCGGGGTTGCGTTGCGGCGAATGGGGGCGATTCTTCTTCGCGAAAGAATAGAGGGAAAGTGTGAAACAACATTTCTCTGTGTTAGACTTCGATTTGGAGGAAGGCGGTTTTCCAGATTCGTCGCGTTACGAGTTTCGAGCGCGCCACTTGGCTCGCGCGTCTGACCATTGCTCGTCTTTTCTACTTGCACGGCTGTTGCTGCGGGATACAGTGCTATGATGCTCAGCGTTATAGCTGAGTTAGCTTCAATTGTCTTTATAGTTAAGAGGGTAGGAAGTGTGGTAGTAGCAGGAGGGAGATTATTACCCTATAAACAGTGGCGGACTGGGTGTGGATAAATATATTGTTTCCGAGGAAACAAAGGGGGCCCACCCACAACTATAAAGCTATCATTTAATAGTTGCAATAGTAAAGATCCGAGAAATAACCGAGCAAAAGGGTGTTTTGACAGACTTTTTTTACACCGCTGGCTTGTTGTTACTTTTCGACAAAAATTGGTAATTGTGCTACGGGCGATCGAGACACTCGTACGGATGCAGAATCTGTTCGAGTTTTTTGTTTCGGATAAGCCTGAGTGGGGAAACCACCTGCGCCACGGACACACCTCTTTTTTGTGGTGTCATATTGAAGCTAGAATAAATTCTTTTCTATTGTCAGAGTAGCTTAACCCTTCGTTGACACTCTGGATGGGAACCACACATAAAGTTCATTTGTGACCCTCTTGTACCTTCTATATGCAAAATAAATACCTTTTATTCCAAAGACGACTTATAAAGAATTTTTTTCTCAAAATATTATATCTGAACAACAACTCTGTAGATTTTTAGTTTCTAATATTGAAATTTGTAAAAGTTACAATTTTTTAAAGATTTTCTTCGTTTTTCCCGACACATGGTAATCTAGAATTTTTTCACAAAAATTCTGACAAAATTTCAATAAAAAATCTATTGGAATACATTCTAGATGCCTTGAAAATGACCCATGATTTTTCTCATAACGATTGGATTCTTTAGAATTTAGATGAGTATGTCAGTCGTTGGAAAATTTCTCTGGGTCTGATGCACCCAGATATGTCAAAGTTGGTCGAAAACATTGGTGTGTCAACGAAGGGTTAATAAGGACAGAAACGATTTATTTCATTATATGCTGTATTAACTGAGAATTTGTTTGAAAAAAAGCTCAATTTTTTGGCCGATCAAAGTAGACTGACCCCTCAATTTTTTTAATTAAAACATTAATAGGGTAAAGACACCAGTAGTCGACCATGTATCAGTAGTCGACCACTTTCAGAAAAAACATGAAAAATAAGGTTTTTGGAAGTGACGATCTTTTGAACAAAGTGCAGTCCTCTAACTGCACTCTAACTGCACTCTGTTCACAAGATCGTCACTTCTAAAACACTTATTTTTTATGTTTTTCTGAAAGTAAAAAATAAGGTTTTTAGAAGTGACGATCTTTTGAACAGAGTGCAGTTAGAGTGCAGTTGGAGGACTACACTTTGTTCAAAAGATCGTCACTTCCAAAAACCTTATTTTTCATGTTTTTCTGAAAGTGGTCGACTACTGATACATGGTCGACTACTGGTGCATTTACCCTACAACGAAAAATTTTAGTTGCGTACAGTAATAACACCGGAACTTCTATCCTATTTGCAACCCACTAAAATGTCAATAACATTTCTAACATATTATCCGACGTTTAAGGGGGCCAATCCACCACTGTCTGTAGATCCAATTAAATCTGATCCTCGCAAGCATATCGCAGATAAATGAAACAGAAGTCCTCCCATGCGTAGCTTTTAGAAATTCCGTTAATTACACTCCATTCTACAACAGCATCTCCGCGAGAGTGGAAAAAAAGAAAGCGATACGCTGTTCCCCGGTATTTTCCCGTTTCCCCATCTCCGACGATTAGCTTATTTTTCCAGCCCCTGCTCCCACCGCAACCGTTCCAGTTTCCCTTGGCATCCACCCGGGGAACACTTTTATTCGCAAATACTCGCGGCAACGGGAGATTAAAAATGCGGGGCGTATGAACGGATACACGAGGCCCTTCCTTTCCGGTGCGACGATGACACGTCGCGGTATCTTGGAATCCACTCACATTCGACGTCGACGATGATCCGCTTGCTGACTGTCGGCGGCACGCCATTGGTAGCGATGCAGAGATACGCGCCCATTTCGTTGCGCGTGATCCTCGTCAAGTTTAATTGCTCGCCATCGTACAGGGGCACTGAAACCAAAAGCAGAAATTGATTCGGCCCGGTCGTGCGGCGCAAATACAGTACAAGCGGGAACAAACAAACAGCACGGGCGCCCGACACAAACGTATAAACAGAACCGGCCGAAGAGGGAAGCTCCGCCGGGGCCCGGTTTTATCGGTCAAACTTTCTCGGTTAAATGAAAACCCCTTTTTTCCGGCTGGGGTGGGGGCACTGTGGGAAAGGGAGGGTAAATAAAAAAAGGAAGGGCTGGTTCACAAAAAGCGTGCGGGCGGACGCGAAGCGCGTATCAATCTACCGAACGAATTCTCGCGTTCCCTTTTTATTCTCATGCACAGTGCTTTGACAACAACGGTGTCCGTTTTTTCTCGTTTTTTTTTTTTGTAGGTGACGTTTGGGTTAACGTTGAAGAGAAACTCGAGGGATAGAAGAAGCCGTTGGCTCTGCTCTTCAACAATAGACTATCTGCTGAAAAAAATTGGAAATATCTCCCTAAAATTGTAGAAATAGTCGCCGCGCGGTACCGTAACTACCCTTTTCTAGTGTTCCACCGAACGGTGTTGGAGCGACGGCCGGCCGCTGTGTAAAACGTTATCGGCGGTGTAAAAGTTGGCGGGAAAATTGCGACAGTAAAATGTGGCGAGGGTTGAGAAAAATGAGGCGGGCCAAGTTGCGTTTGGGATGAATATCAAAATTGTCTGTCGGCGTTCCCCGTCGTTAAGCCGCCTTTCAACCCTCGGAATCGCCAGAAAACTGACGTGCCGCGATTCCAAACTCTTCGTGGATGGAATCGACGAGTTCCAGAGGCATTAACGTCGAGCTAGTCGAAGCGACGATTCGTGAGCCACCTTTCGGCGTCGTCTTCCGGTTCGGGAAATAAAAGTGACAGAGGGCCGGGGAAGCGCTGGGTGAATGGAAACAGAGGAGCGGCGAGGGGGGAGAAGCGATGATACTCGGTTACAAAGAGCTGCCAGAAGCGAAAGGGCTCGTAATTATTATTATTATTATTGCCGTCGCAGCTGCGAGGGAATGGATCCTTCTTTCTCCGCGCTCGCCTCGCGGAGGAACAAAAAGGAAGCTCGTTTTGTTCTTTCGCCTCGTTCATTAGCTCGAACACCGTCGCGCGCCGTTGTTCGCGTGTACGACGCCGGCGTTCACCGTCTTTTGCCCCCGGCCCCGTCGGACATGTCATTTTACGGGTTAGGGAACGCGCGTAGTGATATAATAAGTTTAATTGCTATTCGAGGGGCCGGAAATTAGCTTCGTTTCATAAGTATGTATTCGCAGGGAGGGGCGTTCTAATTAATGAGTTCTTTGTCCGGAAGGAAGCGCGTTCATTAAGGGAAGAAAAATCGCGCCGCTGGAAGCGGGGGAATAAAGTGGGTTCCTTTCTTCCCCGAGGATGCCGTCCGGTCACGTTGCTCCTCGCGGGGCTGATTGCTTCGTGTACTGGGTGTTCTTGGAACGCTTGACCAGAAATTAGTATAGCTACGAAACAACAGAGTAGCCGTAGTTCGTGGGAAGGAGAGTAGAAAGGTATTGTTTTCGTTTTAGAAGCACTCTGACTAAATCCTATTCGCCATTGCTCGTGCATCGCGTAGAGACTGTCTGTCTGACCAGAGACTGAGTCTTTCTACTTTCCCCCCGAGTCTCGCTTTCTCCGCGCCGCGAGCGAGCGGAGCTTGCGCTTTTCCAAGTTCACGCATCGAGTATTATTAGAATATTCTACACCCTGAACCTCTTGCTGTCCGTGACAAAACAGGGATTAGAAGGAGAGGTTGAAAAAAACATTTCCCCGGGGATTACCACGCTGCCAAGCGACTTCGGTTCCTCGCGACGTTCATCCGCGAAAATAATTAATGAGAGGAGACCCTGGGAGGAAGTCGATAAATTAAGAAAGAGGAGGACCCTTTCCGAGATGGAGAGACAATATCCTCTGCAGCCCTCCTCCGCGTAGCTTGTTAGCGACCATAAATCTTCGCACCGGGTCCCTTCAATTTTACATAAACTCGAATCATCATCATCCCCCACCTCCCCTCCGTGGAACGTCGTAACTTGGGACAGAAAGGCCTTCCTTTTTCTCTAGTTTCCGCTGGAAGCCCCGCGAACAAAGGTTCCCGTCCAACAATCGGATAATTCTTCTTTTACCCGTGAATCCACGGATCATCTGCAACGCGTCGGTCGATCGCTGGACCCTCTTTGGAAAACAATCACGGAGCCAGACGAATCCCAGGGCGGACCGTGGGAATCGCGCGACCGAATCAGCAATCTCCTCTTTTCACGCGGGGGCCGTTCATAAATCTTTTACCGCGGGTTTATTCCGGCTTTACTCGCCTCCTAGTCGCGATTAACCCCGTCGGCCATTAGAGCGGCGGGGGACGGCGATGTTTCTTTCACGAGACACATGCCCTGCCAAGCTGCCTTTCCGCGTGTACGACACGGCGGCACTCGCCGGGACGTTGCCGTCCGCCAAGGCAAGCCGATCGATGCCCACGAATTATTGAGAGGGACCCGGCTGAATTTTCGGGAGGCTCCCGGCCGCCAGCTGCCGCGAGATAACATTCGCCGTCGCGTTCCGCGACGCTCGTCACCAGTCAATCCCTGTCTCCAGCTTGGGCAAAGTATCGCCGTGACTGGCGGAATTTTTGTCGCGGCCGATAAAAGTGGCGGAACCGGGGCAATGGATAAACCGGTGGCTTCGCGAAAGCGAGTGTATCGCGTGACGTTCAAGATTCCGTGGATCAACGAATTTGAGCCAGTAGATCGAGCCAAGTTACTTCGTGTAACAAGAGTGAACAGCGTGAAAGATCGTAGGCGACTTCTTAAACACTTCTAAATTGTATCTAATACGCTGAAACGTTAAGATTGGAATATTAAATGTTGATAAATTGGATTTTAAAAAATATAGGGTTGTAAAGCACGTCACGAGATAATTTTTTTTATTTAAATTTTTTTTTATCCAATCATTATGATTCGAGATGAAAATTATAAAGAGAAAATTTTTCTCCGTCCAAAGTCAATATTTGTTTAAACATAAATTGCGACAACTTGAGTAAATATTAACGGACCGTTATGGAACTTATAACGTAACTTCAGAAAACTCTAACGAAGCCGTAAAGTGTATGCACAGAACCCTTATAGGTATTAAAAAGTGTAATAATATTTACTCAAAAATGTAATACCGGGCAGAACCCATGTTTTTCAATATTTACCGATGAAAAGCATCGAGGAAATTATGATATATATATAACCTCCAGGGAAAAAGATTTTCCTTAATATACAAGGTAGATTTTCACAAATTTTTACACTCATTAATAAATAATTGTAGAAAATATGGCGATAGATATAAAATTCGCGCGGCACCAATACTCAGCAGCCGCGAATACCGCGCTACTTACTACTTGCGATCAGATGAACGTTTCTGGAGAAAAACACGGGCGCCTCTCAATTTTATCCGGCCGATAGAACTTCCGATGCAAATCCATTTCGGTATCGCTTCATCCCCGATTAATGTATTCGTCTATTGATAGCAGAGGAGTGTGTTTAGGAAGCGACTGCGTTCAAAGCCCAAATGCAAATCGATACATCGCGCTGGTCCTCGCTGATAGCCGTTTCGAAGGAAGAGTTTCGGTGAAATTTTCACGCTACATGACGCACGACTGCAGGCCGGAACTTCATTATCGGAACAGGAAGTGTGTCGCGCGAAAGAGTATCGCATGGTATTGGAGCCCGTTTGACTCGTAGAATAAATAATGCAGCTTCGCTCGCACTGTAGTCCAACGTTTTACGCCGAAAAATTGGTAGAGACTTAATCGTATCCTTCCTAACAGTGCAATCGCGTCTGAGCTTCCTCGAAATGATTCTCATTCGCGTCTAAGCTTCCTCGAAATGATTCTCATTCGCGTCTGAGCTTCCTCGAAATGATTCTCATTCGCGTCTGAGCTTCCTCGAAATGATTCTCATTCGCGTCTGAGCTTCCTCGAAATGATTCTCACTCGCGTCTGAGCTTCCTCGAAATGATTCTCACTCGCGTCTGAGCTTCCTCGAAATGGTTCTCATTCGCGTCTGAGTTTCCTCGAAATGATTCTCATTCGCGTCTGACCATAGTCGGTTACCTTCCACTTAGAACTCGCGAAAGTTGATTCTAGAAACGGGCTTCTTCTGCACGGAGTGCTTTACTATCAGAGCGAGACTATGCCACACACCCAAAACACGTTATCAACGAGTACTTTCAACCCTTCACCCCACTGATTGCATTTCTTCAAGCAGAACACAGACAGAGATTCCACGGGACGGGATTTCCTCGCGTCTGACCATAGCCAGACCCGGTCCACTTACCACCTAAATCCTGTCTCCCCGCTGGAAGCTTGTCCACATTCCACTCAACCGGAGCGAGTACTCCAGGCACGTGTACACACGCCGCCAGTAAATTTGATTTAGAGATTAATTATTCGATTCTCGGTGTAATTAAACACTCCCGTCCCCGTTTGTCCGCGTGCCCTTAATTCCGCGCTTAGTCGCCGGGAGATGAAAGGAAATACCTTTTTCTCTCGTCCCACTGGCGTGGCAGGCGTAAAAACCTATGTAATCGCGATTAATCCCCGACGGTTTAAAGGCGTCGCGGCTTGCCGTTGAACAAATGGCCCCGGGGGCCGCGGGATAACGTTACCGGAACGTAGGCGGAGCCGTTTCAACGCACGCACGCAGAGTGTGTGCAGAGGTATCGCCGTGGAAAACTTAGGGAACGGCGAAATGGTCAGGCTACCCGGCCATGAATTTGTATGAGGCTTTAGAAGGCCTCGGGTGCCCGCGGCCTCGCAGATGTTTCAACAGAAATTCCAGCCTTTTGTGGGAAAAAGAAGGGAACGGCGGTGGTGTCGGCGACGCGGGCGACCAAGGAGGAGAGGTTCACGAAGACGATGAATCTGCCCGCAATAAAATAGGCGGGGAAATTGTGCAGTCGCTTGCGGGCCGCGTGAACGGCTCGGATTTAATGGCTATTTGCGCTCGAGTGGAGTGCGCGCGGGTTTCGTCGCACTGTTCGCCTGCTGGTGCGAGGTAAGTTCGTTTGGGGATTGGGTGGAGGAAGCTGGAGCGAATGTTGCGAGAGTGTGACAGTGGGAACGTTGTAAATTCAAGGGGAGCAGGTTTTACGAGGAGAGGTGGTGGACGCGTGGAGGGTGCTCGAGGAAAATTGGTGAAAGGCTAGTAATCGTTTTAGTATTCGATGTTTTATGAAAACATTTTCCGAGAGGTGATTCGATAGGGCCCATTGGGTTGGTAGCCATTTAGTTGCAGTTTCTTAAAAGCTTCGCCGAAGGAAGGCGTAAAGAGGTACGCAGTCAAACAGCAAGGTAGATAGGGGACGGAATAAAGTGATCGGAGCGCAAATTTATAGGCCCACGTGCAATTAAATAAACAGCAGAGGAAAGAGCAATCGAATATCCACGCCGTGTATTTGCCCGGCAATATCGTGCACGCCGAATCAACATCATAAGCGTGTCTACAAAGAGAGGGAATTTCGGGTCGTATCCTCAAATATTGATTATTCTGCCCGTTAGCGTTCGGGCGCAAACGACAACAATTCAGATTCCGTCAGCTGGGACCGGGCCGCGGGTGCATTGTCAAAAGATGATATTAACTGTGTCGTTTAAAGGGACCGCCAGAATATTTTCGGCTCGACACTTCGAACTACCGGCGATCTTCTTTATCGCGGGCAACGGTCGAGGATGATATTTCGATGCGATCTCGCAATCCGCAACGCTCGCGTCAGGATTGCCTCGCCAGCTAATTGGACGCGAAACCGTCCGCGCGGAACGCGGCCACCAGCGTAAACAAATTAGCCTACTTTCGAATCGGGAAGCTTAATCCGGCTGGACGTTCGATGAAAGACGCGGCGATGCGTTCCGCTTCTCCCTTCCCGCCTTCCCTCACTGTGTCTCTTGTTTTTATTCGCTCGGAGCTGGTTGCGAGTGGAGGATGCTTGGATCCCGTTGGAGTACACGAGAGGAGCGGCGATCCGCTTGGAAAGCGTGACTCGAAGCTAGCGAGCGGTTCGTCAATCATTACTCGACATTTAATTACGCTACATGGATACCCGGTTGCGATATTGCGAGGGGCGCCGCGCCGCGTCGCGACGCCCAGCCACTCTCTGGTACAATATTGACACGATTGCCATACACCGAGGCATCCCTATTTATGTGTAAATCCGCGCCAAGCGCAATAAATAGAATGAAGTATTATAGATATTGCCTGCCGGGGGGATTAATCCTGCGTTGTCGACGTCCGCCTATGTGTTTACACACGTGCAGCCCTGTAACTCTTCATTTTTCAAATGGACCGTTTCGCGGGCACCGCGGCACGTTTTCAGATTAGGCTTCTCCGCCCCGAGTGTTCACGAAGAGGAGTATGAAGGGGGAGTTCCCTTAACAATTAGGTTTTGACACGTTCCACACGCGTCTGCACAGCTAAAGAGACTAATTTAACAGGTATTGTGTCTTTCTTCTTACAAGGGAAGATCCCGAAGCCGGAAATTAAAAACATTCTGAAACTTTGTGGATATGTAGAGAATTTCCTCCTGATTACAACGCAATTTTCTTGGGCTGCCCAAAATCACTCTAAGGGGGTGATATTGACCCCTGAAAATTCGGTTATTTTCCGATTTTGTGTTATAACTTGTGAAAGGAAAAATAATTTTTTTACCAAATGATAGATTTAATTAAAAGAAGTAACTTTTGTCTTGAAACTTTTTTTCTATCTCGCACAGTGCGCGAGTTATAACACAAAATCGGAAAATAGCCGAATATTCAGGGGTTAATTTCACCCCCTTAGAGTGATTTTGGGCAGCAAAAAAAATTGCGTTGTAATCAGGAGGAAATTCCCTACATATCCACAAACTTTCAGAATTTTTTGAATTTCTGGGTTCGGGATCTTCCCTTGTTAGTTGAGAAAAACTTTAAGTGTTCGCCACTATGGGAACTCCAGTGTTCCTCAACACAAAATCGGAAAATAACCGAATTCTCAGTTGTCAATTACACCCCCCTAGAGTGAATTTGGGCAGCAAACAAAAATTCCGCTATACATAATCAGCAGGAAATTCTCTACATATTATTATTATTATTATTATTATTATTCAACTTTATTACCCTTTGACGTGACAGAAAAAGAAATGATGTGGTACAGATAGGGTAAAGGCGAGGCCGCAGTATAAACTGTTAATAAGCCTAACCATAATATAAACTAAAAATTACTTAATATTACGTATACTAATACTAAACATACTTAAAACTAAATAATAGTAGTCAAATTCAAAAAATTTCAGAAAAAAAATTTCAATTTCCGGGTTCGAAATGTTCCCTTGCTAGCCGTCAGCCGTTCCGCGAAATATTTCTCCCATTTCCACAAGCCCGCAGGTGTGAAAAGGTCGAATCACGTTGCCCTGCACTGTTTAACATCAAACACCGTTGATCGCAAGAGCAAGAAGCAAGTGGCCAGGAAGTCGGCCCCTTCCTCTGGCATTAAATCTCGCGACCTCGAGATCCCACCACCCGTGGATTCTTCCTGTGCCACGTAAATCTCTGCGGCAAAGTAATTAATGCAGGTGGCTGTCGGTAACGCACCGTTTACCGCGAGCGCCCATTAAATACAAACAAAAGTTCTTTCATCCCCTCGACTCGCCGGCGGCAAGTTTCGAGAGTGGCCAGGCAGATGTAAGATACCCGCGCAATTACTCACACGCCGCGACCCGGCCAGTCAAGCCCGCGTTTGCACCGGCTGCACAATGCAACAGCGGTGTATTAGGGCGCGTTGCGGGATAGTCAAAGGACGATTAGCTTCTGTGTATGGTTGTAAACCGATCTACCTAGTCACAGCCCGATCAATTTTCCGGCTTACCGCCAATTTGCTGATGCGAATGTCTCCCACTCAACGTAATTACGTGGCTACAGATCGCGCGTGCACGCGCCTCTCTTTCGACGCAACACTTGGCAGTTGGTACTAACGCGAGTCCGCGATTTATCGCCGGTGTAACGTCGTTCAATTACGAGCCCGAGGTTTCGGTTACATAATTCGCTGGCGCTGAGGAAAATCCGGACCAAGGAGCTGAATAATGTCGCGCCGAGACATCCAGGCGGCCGGTAACTTTTAACGATCCTGTAACTCGGGCCGCGCACGAAATTCCCAACCCACCCCAGCCGCTCGTACCCATCGAACGGGATCACGTGTAGGATGCCGCTCGTTATATATCAGCCGGATTTCCACGCCGACGGGCGACGTCAAAGTGGCTGTCTGCCTCGAGACAGACCGTGAATTTGCTACACTTTGTCCGAGTCGCGGGCGAAGTTTCGAGCGCGGCAACCGTTCCCTCGGAGACGCGAATCGCCGCTAATGACCTAGTCGAAATTAGGTTTCATTCGGTATACAACCTGCCATTTCCTGTCATTAGGACGCGCCAACAATCAGACGTTTGTCGGGGCGATTAGTTTCTTCTTTCTTCACTCGGATGCCTCGAGATTGCCGCGTTCAGTTGCGCTCGAGTGTTGAGATTAGAGCTGTTCGAGTACTCGAAAGAATCGAGCCGAGCCGGGACCCGAACGGATCCGAGTAACCCGAATGTTTCGAGTAGCTCGATTCTTTCGGGTAGCTCGATTCTTTCGGGTAACTCGATTCTTTCGGGTAGCTCGATTTTTTCGGGTAGCTCGATTTTCTCGGAAAGCTCGATTCTTTCGAGTAGATAAAAAACGAAGCGATCTGAACATTGCGTAAGACGACGGCGAAAACGACGATACCGTTTAGAAGATGGAATTCAGAGTTGACTTTTTGACACTCTGAGGCTGCGTATCTCCTAAACGGCTGGTCCTACGTCGTTTTTGACGAAATTTCGAAAGAAAACTCAACCAAAGAAAGATATAATCTCCTCCTTTTAAAACGTCCTATGTACTTTAAGCGAGCAGACTGCCCGGCACTGTCGGGTTGCCCGGAATACGTTCGAACTGTTGGAAAAAATCAAGCTATCCGAAAGAATCGAGCTACCCGAAAAAAAATCGAGCTACCAGAAAGAATCGAGCTACCCGAAAAATCGAGCTACCCGAAAGAATCGAGCTACTCGAAACATTCGGGTTACTCGGATCCGTTCGGGTCCCGGCTCGGCTCGAAAAATCGAGTCCCGCTCGGTTCGCATTTCAAGCTACTCGAATGTTTCGAGTACTCGAACAGCTCTAGTTGAGATACTTGCTGGGTGCTCGAGTGCCCATCAGACAGTCTAATTGTAAGCTTCGATTATGTGAGGGTATCAATTGAGATCAGAGGCTACGAAAGTCTTCCATTGTTTCTTCGGCGAATGAAAGACGGCATTTGAGTTTTCGAATGTCTAAGAATCGCATTAACTTCGTTACGAGGGAAACACCGGGAAATTCGCGTTTCGCTACGGGGCGAGTCTGTTGACAGCGGGCAGACAAGGTTTCAGAAGGCAAAGGCGGGCGGGACGAGCGAAGTTGAAAGAGTCCCATTCGAGGGGTCGATTTGGCAGAAGTAGAAAGAGTGTCCCTGGCTTGTGTCTTCATTCGTCGTTTCAGTCGGCCGAGCTTTGACAGCGGAGGCTGAGAGAGAAGGACGCATCCGGCGCGCCAGACGATTTTAAATTTCTTCCGCGGCGTCTCTATGCCTCTCGTTTTACTATTTACGCCCTTTCTTGGCGCAAGGCACTCGTGCGTGCTTTGGAAAGCGCGGAGCTTTAATTAGCAGAAATTAGCATGGCTGGAGAAAAGAATCCGCGACTCGAAGACGAGAGGGAAAGGGCCCCGGAAGTGGTTCATCCAGCTTGGCAGCTTTTTTACTTCTCCCTGGACTCTTTCGACTGTAATCCGGAGGTAGCGAAAACGTCGACGCGGCTGAAATAATAAAGCTGTTGGCCGAAAGTTGTCTCCAGTCGATTAATACATATACAGAAGCATCGATGACGAGAGTCGAAGGCCGTCATGAATTTCCACTTCTACTTCCGTCGCTTCCCTTCCTGTTTACATGTTACTCGAGGGTCCACGGAAAAAACACCAGGTCGGTGTAATTGAATTAATTTCGCGGAACGGCGGTCGTCGCGAGTGCTTCCTCCGCCGCGGAGCTGGAGCTTCCGGCATTATCCAAAGGAGGTCTAGCGAGCCGGCCGGGGGTGTGTAGCCACCGTGGTAGGAATTCGAGCGATCTTGGAGTTGCAGCGATAGCATCCGGTTCCTAAGTAATCTTCCAGATGGACGATTCGATTCGACGGTGTTTACTTGCACGAAACAGGGACGACGTTGAATTTCCGATAATCCAGCGAGGTTACTGCCAGCTCGTGCCACGGCCGGGCAAGTTACGAGCTCCTTCCTATCTCCGGGATGCTCCCGACGATCCCTTTTTCATCGGGGATCCACTCGGCTGCACGGCAACTTTCCCTTCGATACGGTTTACGTAACTTCGGTTATCGGTGCCAATCGACGCGTTCATCTTTCGTTTAGGACTCTGCCCTGTGCCGCGCCGATGCTCGCGATACTTGTTGCTCGGACCTAAAAATGTCTGCTGCTGCGCGGCAATTTAATTTCAAGCGACTGCTGCGATGCACGAGGGCTCTCGTTTTCTTTCTCGCGGAACGGGAGGCAGCAGGGGGAGCCGGATGGGAAATTTAGGTTTATCGTAGCGGTAATCGGCGGGAAGTCGAGGGACGGTTGGAAGTGAACGAGCACGTATCGGAGGCAACGTGGCGCGTAAAACGTCATCAGGCCTTTAGGTGCATACAAGTTGCACTCGGTGGAAGGACGTTCGGCCCGCAGAGCCAAACCACAGCAGCTCCGTCAGCCTAACACGGCGGTCGGTTCACGTGCACGTTGCTCGTGAGCTAATGTCCGTGCCACCTGGGACATCCTGACATTCGGATGCTCCGGTGTCCAGACACCAGGACGCCCGGTTCTTCCCCGAGGACTGGCCGTCTCTATACCGCTGACTGGTTTTAATCCATCTAGTTTTATGATGACACAGAGTCCTCGAGGACTTGTGCCAGTCTGGCGACTTGGTCGCGGTGCATTGCCCTACAGAAAACGGGACGTCGACGTTCTGAGTGGATTACGATGGGACATTCGTAGTATTAACCTGAATAATAATTACTTTTCTGTTTCTATCTGAGCCTCTCGTGAGCAGAGAATAGAATGATCGCGTAATAATTTATTTAATTAAACGGGTTAACCCCAATATTAAACAGGATTGATAAATATCCATACTGTACAGAACGCAATATATACAAAGCAAAGACAAACACATAAAAAAATAGAAAAAATAAATGCCTGATAGTAGTACCCATTACATTTTATGGCAAGGATGTACGAAATAAGGAGATAACAGACCGTTTAAAGGAGTTGACAGAGGATCCAAAGAAGTTAATTTGGACAGCTACCTCATTGCCGCGCGTACATAGTCTAGAAATAGGTCGTATAGCTCTAAATAATAAGTCGTTTTTATTCTTTTATAATAAGTGTTACAACGAGTTTGACTTTGAGACGCAAAGTACAGAATGGGCGAGGCTCAGCGCAGCTGTTATTATGCCTAACCCAACTGTAATGAAGGATTTCAGGCCCCGTTGCTGTCCACGTAACTGTAATGAGCAGAAATTTGTCCGCAAGAACTGCGTTTCATCGCAACGGTTGGTCTTCTTGTAAGACTGCGCAATCTCTTCAGTGGGTCTTGTTTAATTTCGTCCGCAAATCGCCGCATATCTTTAGTGGCCAGTGAATATTTCATGGCGGCGGCATGTGTGCGCATAATTCTGCTGCCGCCGCCACTGCTTTCTCCGCTAAGCCCGCCCACTAGTTACCCCCACCGCCTGTCGCCGCGCCACTGACAGGCGGCCACGTTACAAGAGTGGCGTAGCACTGCGGTCGCGGACGCTTCAGAGTTGATTAATCTCTGCAACATTTAAGAGGCGTATAGCTGGAGCGAACAGCCTTCGGTGAAATAAATTTCTTCGCGCGCATCCAGCTTTGTTAATCCCGCCTGTGCGTCGGAACACTTATTTTCCCTCTCCCTTGAGCAAGGCTCTTTCTCTCATTCGACCAGTTTACCGTTCATCCGAGCGACAGAAGCAGCAATTCAGACTTCTCCGATTCGTTATCGGTGGCCGCGGACGCGGAGAAAGCGCTCGTTATGAAAATTTCTCCCGGCACACCCCTCGTTTGTTCCCCATTCGCACGAACGTATCCGAGAAAATGGTTCGCGCGCGGGCAACAGTCACGTTCGCGCGAGCACGCAACTGCATTATTAATAATACGGTAATGAAAGGGAGCAAGAGCCACCCGCGGGGAGAGAATGCGGTGGGAAGAGAGAGAGAGAGAGAGAGAGGGGGGTGGCTGGCATAATAGTTTATCGCAGTTGATTGCATTAACCCGCACACGCGAGACCCATCGGGAATTTTCTCGCGGGGCGTGTGCAATCCCGACGCAGGCATCGCAGCTTAAACCCCGACGCGTAAAGTCGATAACGATGCGGCTTACGAGATAATAGGGGCCCCCGGAATTCCTAAGTTGCCCCGGTTTACATTAAGTCCTCGCGACGACGAGCCGCCCGGAGCCGCGGCGCGGAGATTTCCCCCGCGGAAATTATTCGCGACACGGCTGCGCTTCATCTGCGCGGCGAGTTTTAATTAACGCGGAATCAGCGTGACGAGTGCATCGAGGAAAAAAAAAAGGGAAGCACGGGGGAGGCAACGGGGCCTGAAATCCGAGCGGCAGCGGGAAAACTTGTGTTGCGCGTGTATCGCTAGGAAATGCTGAAATTTCAGAATTCCGCCGTCCCCGAAGCTTGACGCAATATTTTCCACGGGTAGTCTCGAATTTTTAATTAAAAGAAACTTGATACAACTCGCAGTCAAGTTATTTTTATCGAGGGGCATTCAGAAGAGACGGAAGGAGATACAGGGAAGGGTAAAACAAAAGCAAGGGTTCCGGGGGATCTGCGGGAAATGGTAACGGAGAGAATCGCGCTAACAGCTAATTGCATTCTTAATAATGCGATGGTGAGGGAAGACTTATGTAGTTTATCGTACTTCATCACCCAGCCGACTGGAGCCGCGGGGAATTTTCCTGTTGGCCCCGCGCAGTTTGCACGCCGTCTCTCCGCCGTCGCGATCGAAGTTTATCGCAGAGTCGATGGGGGACGTAACGCCAGATATGACGCGGGCACCGTGATCGCATTTTCGAAGCTTTACGACAACTCTGGCATTAAATTCCCAGGAATCTGTCATCGCTGGGCGTGGATCAACGTTTACCGGGGGGAAATTCTATTACTCGCCTGGTGCATTATCCCTGCCCACGCTTTAAACGCGGCAACACGCTCTGCCCTCCATTGTACAAGCGGAAAGTTACTAGTCACACGATCTACAGGGCTTCTGTACCCTATATTTTAAACAGAGTTATCCTCGCTGGCGTATCAAGTTGATCAAACAGCTTTAGAAGAGTGTAACGGTGACCTGCAGCCGCGCTCTCGCGGAAAAAAGTAATTGTCGCGCTGGCAGCGTTGAATTCTGCCGGGCTAATATATGGATTGCGGTAAACACGGGGAATTGTCCTGGCCGGCAGCGTAGCTACTTCGAAAATGGATGCCCGGCATTCGAGATCGGGGCGGACGCCAAGGAACGGCAGATATATCAGGAATTACGTCGTCTGGTATCGCGAAAAGATGTCGGGCTGAATTAAATACAATTTCCACGACAGAAGTCTCGCCACGATCCTCCCCCGCGATAATTCCCCCCCCTATTCGCGTCGGAGAACAAACGTCGCGGCTAATTTATCGCGCGATACTTGTTAAATCTACCTTCGCGGTAAATGAATTACGGGCTTCCACTGCACTCGTCGGCTCGTGTTGATTCTGCTGAATAATTTACACCGGGTGTCTCAGAATTCTACGCCGAGACTCGGCTGCTTAAGGCAGTCAAATCGCATGAAAATGAAGTATTTTTTTAAAAGTAATTACATGTACATGAACGTAAGCACACACTTTTTCTTTTATACTGTTACGTAGAGTAAAAAATATTTTGACTAAAGATATTTTTTCTATATATTTATTTTACAAATGGCGCCACACGAGATTGTTTATCACAGTGTTCTAAAAAAAAGTGTCTTTGGTTTTGCCCTGATAGTGAGCTTAAAAATAAAGATACAACGGTTTCCTTGGAATATGTTTCTCCTAGAACCTGTAAAACAAGGTTCGAATCGACTTGAAATTTTTACAGCACGTTCCAAATATATTCCTTTTTGGGCCTCAGAAAACAGCAATCTGTGCACCCCGAAAATCGATCTTCCAGTCGCTATTTTAATAATTTTGATTCAATTTTTTAGAGCTACCCTCCGAAATTATTATTATTAAGTGCAATAAAGACATTTAATAATAATAATTTCGGAGGGTAGCTCCAAAAAATTGAATCAAAATTATGAAAATAGCGA
This sequence comes from Andrena bicolor, assembly GCA_960531205.1. Classification (NCBI taxonomy): domain Eukaryota; kingdom Metazoa; phylum Arthropoda; class Insecta; order Hymenoptera; family Andrenidae; genus Andrena; species Andrena bicolor. The sequence continues at coordinate 2,354,004 of OY482666.1, forward strand.
CTGGAAGATCGATTTTCGGGGTGCACAGATTTCTTTTAATTCAAAACCTAGAGCTTTTATACTTAATTCTGAGGCCCAAAAATAAATATATTTTGAACGTGCTGTAAACATTTCAAGTCGATTCAAACCTTGTTTTTTTCGCAATCACAGAAAAAACGCATAGTATTAATAACCGTTACCCAAAAGTGCTGTTATTCCCAATTTGTATTCATCTCCTTGTAAATAATTCGCAAAGAAGCACTTAGTCTTCGAGCGGTTCAACTGCTTAGTCCCCTCAATGAAACCTCAGAGAACTGGAAAGGACAACCAACAGCGAACCCTCAGATTTTCTCCCTTTGCTAGTCGACAGTTCTACCAGGAAGCGAATGTATCGCGCGGCGAATCCAGCGCGCGCATTGTGCATCGTCGTTTGCAATCGCTGGCAGCGTCGCGTTGACTGCGGTTTGCGGGGGGCCATTTTCGATCAACGGCCGTGTAAAAGATCCGTGATTTTCATCGACGTGGCGCAACAAGTGATATAAAATGAAAGTATCTTAGAGCAGCCAGTTGTTTTCCTTCGGACTATAGCTTCTTGGCTCGAGTCAGCATCTTCGACCCGGTGAACATCGCGCTGGTAATTCCGAGACACCGAGTGTGCTAAACGTGTTTGTCCCCTCGTCAGAAAGGAGTGACGCTGCGCGAACACGTTTGCTGTAACAATGCAGCGGTGTCTGCCGACAGAAGCCTCTGTTTTATTCGACAGTCACGTAAACACGCGGGATGGAAGAGTTCGCGAGCGGCGGCCATGCAAACGAGTAATTACCGCGTTACTAATAATACCAGTCGACGAGAATGGATTTACGTGTCCCACTGCATTAGGGGAATTGCCGGAAACGCTGTCGCGGGGGGGTTTTATTGTTTGACGTGCAAAATCCATCAGGTGTACGGGGACAAAAGCAACGCCAACTTCCGGCGTTGTTGGCGGAATTTTCTCCTCCGTCCACTTCCTACCCCGTTCGAGTTCATTACTAAAGCTCGCAGCCTCTTTAAACGTCGCTACTTCCAGTTTAACCAGACGGGAATCCAGCATTTGTGCGCCCGTTACAGCGCAACTATGCAGGGCCATGGGATTCCTGACTGCATCGCGTCATGTAATCGGATATTGTACCGGAGACCTGGAAACAGGATTTCCGGGGTAATCGGGTAGGTCCATTATCACCAATTTGTAGGGCACTTCTGAACTCCCTTGCTCTTTCCTTAAACACAATTGCGTCGACCTAATTTAATTAATTCCTGCCTTATTCCCAGAACTGACGGCTAGCTTCTCTGCGCTCAGCGGTCCGTTCCCCGGCCTCAGTGTTACTGCTCTGTATTCCTGTCTCCGAACTCTTTGAATCTACCTTTAAATCCCGCCGAACCAAAATGCAACGGGTACCAGGGACGTAGCATTTCTCTTCCGCGCCATCGAGCCACGAGATTAACCGGTTAACTGTCAATGTGTCATATATGATGAAACAAAAATCTGGCCAATTCTGTGATGAAATGGAATAACTTTTTTGTTTTTCAAACGATTTGAAAAAACTTGGTATGTAATGGTTTTGGGGTCGCTGAATCTGAATTTCGCATCGGAATTGTAAAATTCAATATGGCAGACTCAAAATGGCCGAACCAAATTGGCTGGCAAACATTAAAATACTATCGGGATATAGAAAAATTGTATATAAGGGTTTTTGGGGTCGCTGAATCTGAATTTGGCATTGGAATTTTAAATTTCAATATAGCAGACTCAAAATGGTTAACCAAAATGGCCGCCAATTGACAAACTCATCCCTAAATTCTATTTTTTAGGGGTTGGGGGTGTCAGATAAAAAAATTTACCCCCGGAATCGGTTCAGCGACTCAAAAAACCCGTGTATACCAAATTTGGTGTGATTCACTTAATTTTTCGATGGTACCAGTTTGGGCCCGAATAATGAAAAGGACCGTGCCAGTTAACCGGTTCACCAATAAGCTGAGGGGCGCGATAGAAATTTTCTAAACTTTAAAATCCAACTTTTGCTAGAAACACTTTTTACTCGAATTATCGGAAATGCCTAAGGAATCGTACACCGCGTCGAAGTGATCGCCCCGTATAAGGGAGCCTCGAAATCTTCCAAGTGCTTAAGGCTTCTAAAGGCAGTAATCCCGCCCTGACACGAGCGCTCGCGGTGCACTTGCCATCGCCAGTTTATCGGGAAGTTTGACCAGAACGAAGCCGATAGGATCGACGCTACGAAATACGTTCCCTGAATTCGTATCGGAAGCGAGCGATCGAGGACAAAAGGCGTCGCGACGAAAGATCACAGGCATTATAATCGACGAGCCCCCGATGGCCAGGCGATCGCGTTTAATTTTCGCTAATTGGGACGCGTGAGTCTCGCGGAACAATTTCCGACGCACGGTCGGGTGAGCGGGTCGCGTCTGATTTTCGTTAATTGGAAAAATTAAACGACTATCCAACGGGCGGAGGCACGTTTTCGGAACGAGGCGGATCGATGCACCCCCCGCAGTGAAATATTGTTCGGTTGCTCGTGAAACGGAAGGTGGGGGACTGTCTGAGGATTCTTCTTCCCGGGTACGCGGCACGTTCTCTGCCATCGAACGAGAGATCGATGGAGGCATCGCGGACTCACCTTTCTGATGCCGATTGATGCTTATGCCCTGGCCGTCCTCCCGCTTCCACATGAGCTTCGGCGTGGGATATCCGTCCGCTTTGCACGTCAGCGTGATGTTCTGGTTCTCTCGGACGGCCACTGTGCTCTCGGTGGACTGAACGTCCAATATGTTCGGCGGCACTTGAAGAAAGAAGAAGAGAGAAGTAGCATAGTGAAACGGGGAACAATGGATCGCGCGGGGTATTAAACATCGAGGGGGGGGGGAGGAAATCAAGCCGGGGGAATATCCTGCGAACTACGATGAATGGTTTTAAGTAGCTTTTATGTTGCATCGGGACGATGAAGAGTGGTTCCACGGGGGACTGATCCTTTTACGGTGGGTTTCCGTTAAGACCTTAGTGCTCCCAGCCGTGGGGAGTTTAATAATTCCATGCATGGAGCGGACGCCGTAAGCCGGTGAAAGAAGATTAAATATGCTTACCGACTACTTGAAGGAAGCCGACTTGGCTCATCATAGGGTTCGTGTTCACTTGGCACATGTAGTAACCTCGGTCGAGTTCCTGCACGCTGTTTATGTGCAGCAGCCAGGTATTCTGGTTGTCGTGGGACACCGTGAACCTCGGTATCTTCACCACCATGTGCTTGTGGATGGTGAGCAGCATCTGACGGCCCACGTGGATCCACGCCACCTGCGAGCATCATTCACGTCGCTTAGCACCCTTTCGCCTCGCCTCGTTCAACCAATTACAACCCTTAAAATAGTCCCTGACGTCTAAACTCTAGGTTTTGATATTTCAAATTGAATTTGAAATATGAATTTCGAGGCCCTCCATGTGGCCCGGGTACACCATTAAGTGATCTGAATCTATGGTGCGGATAGCGCGATCAAGCACCCTTCGTTACGCGGTGCGAATCGTTGAGCGATTCCGCGCGATTCGGTTTGGCGCGCGATCGAGTTTACGGAGTCGTTCGAATTCGCTCGCGTCAATGGGCCGAGAGTCATTGGACGCTCCACAAGTGGCGGGGCACAATACGAGGAAAGCGGGTAGCGAAAGGGAGAAAGAACTCGGCCACGGTCGGAGCGACGACACGAGGCAACCGGGGAGGGTTGCATCAGAAATGCCACGAACAAACATTATTACGACCGTATTTTACGCTCCGCCGGGCTAACGTTCCCCTAACTAAGCTCATTCCACGACAAAGCTTATGCACTTTCGAGGATTTCTGGGTTAAACTGCCTGCACCACCCCCACACCCCTAACCCCCACCGCGGCTCAGGGCTCGCCCTTCCCTGCCTGCCACTTCTTCTTTTTCATTTCCTTGGCAAACGCTCGAGAACGCTCGGTTGCGCGAAAGCGCCACTTTTCCTCATTTTTACTTTCTGCCCGCTTCCAGCCTCCTCCCCCTATCCCCATCCCTGCCCACTTTTCGCGTACCTCGTGGATGTAACGCGGTAACAACTCCTCCTGACGCGCTCGTCGGCGATGAATTATGACTGGGCTACCCTCTCGGATGCTCTCCGCCGTTTCTACGATCCTTCTCGCGGGTTCGTCGGGCTGCGGGAGCTCGTCGTTGTGTGGCACGTCGGGGAGAAGCGAATCGCGACGAGACACGGGTGCAAAGAGCGTGGGAAATCTTTTAAATCTAATTCCCTTCGATCTACTCCACTTTGAACGCGAACTCATTAGCGCCTCTTTCTAATTATGTGCTCGCGCCATCCATTTTAGGTCTAGTAATTATTCTGCACGCTGGTCGCGAGGCGTGGTACGTGGATTTAATCTTGTGGGAGCCGAGTTGAAGGGAAGAAAATATTTTTAATGCAAATTCAATAGAATTCATTAGGTGGTTATAATAATTTATTTAAAGAATAAAATCCATTTGTTTTTCTTCCAGGGACCCTTGGCACCCCTCTGGGTGCGGTGCTTCTCGTCATTCTGTACCCAGAAACTATGAACACTTTGTATTTTTGGAGGAGAAGTGGCTTGAGAAGTTCTTCAGTAGAGGCGCTCCGTATATAGTCAGACATCGGCTTCGGTAGTATAAAACCGACGCGGAAGTCGTACGGCTAAGCTAATTTCGTATGTTTCTAACTTTCTGAAGATATTCTCAGCTTTTATACGCGTCCACCAGATGGTGAACGGTTTCGAGAGTTCTTATTGGGAAGATGAAGGCGAGGAGCAATGTACTTTCGGATTTATAAGCATCCAGAATCCAGGAGCAAGATTTCCCGAGCAGCGTTTCGTCGAAATCGGTAACCGACAAACTTCTCCGGTCATCGGAAAGAAAGAGTGTCCAATCAAAGGCAAATAAATCGCGAGCTTTGACGTTAATTCGTTGAAACGTACCGCGGAGATTGTTTCGACGCGCGCTACCGATCGATCGCCGCAGGAAAATCAGATTGATCGCCGGATGGCCCCGATTCGTTGATTTAATTTGCCGAAAGGATCAAAGGGGCAAACCAGCTGCTAGGTGCTCGAAGGAAGATTAAACCGTAGTCGAACTCTCTCGGTTAATCCTCGGTTTCGAATATAGCCGCATCGTTCCCTCTGCCGTGGCGTTTCGTCCAACTTTGCTGGACCGAAATTTTGACCGGAAGCTCCCTGGATCGTTCCCGTCCATTATATTAATCGCGCTAGTTTCGAGAATAAACATTTGCCCTGATGGCTACGATCCATGTACATTAATATCCTGTACAATAGGGCCGTTTGTTGCGTTGCAACATCGTTCGTTAATGTTAGCAAACCTTCCTATCCTCCGCCAGAGAAATCGTAGCTCCCAGTTGCGCGTTTCGTTAATTCTATAGATGGGGTTATTAAGCACGGGCGGCCAACAGGAGGCTGCGGCGGGTACAAGGCCCCAGAGCTGTACCGGGGCCCCAGAAAAGGGAAAAAAGAAGAAAAGAGAAAATAAAAGAGGGAAAAATGAAAACGAAGAATTTTAATTAAAATTATTAATGGAAAGCATGGTTAGGCTTCATAACAGTGTCACCACTGCAGCCTCGCCTTTACTCTTATTGACTTATCACTCCTAATTTTCCTGTACCTCCATTCTCTTGAGTAATAAAGACGTCTAATAATAAAAAAAAAATAATTAAAATCCTTTCAATTAAAATTCTCTTTAAAATCTAATCTAATTTTATAAACCCACTAGAATCTCACGCTCTAAACACAGAACTGGCAATACTACGGACCACAATAATTGTGCCTGTAGTAAACATACCACGGTATGTGAGGACTGTCAAAAAAGAAATTAGAATATAATTAATATGGTAATTAATATGTTAATAAAAAGTCATATTTAAATATGTCAATATTCGTTTTATTTTATTTCCCTATGACTCTTATTATTATCCTTGTTTTTTCGCAAAAAGATGTTATACTTTTTTAACGTTGAGAAATCGTTGGGGCCCTAAAATATTTCCAGCATTCGGGCCCCCTTATAGAGAAGGCCGGCCTTATTTACGAGCACGCGCGAAATGCAACCGCGACGCTCGAGACGTCAGCTGAAAAGTGAATCGCTCTCGATCGCGAGAAACGAGCCTGCTGGCTGATGCGCGGCAATAGCTATCGCCTCTACATTGGCGTTTAAACGGTCTCGAGGAAACGCTCGCGCCGCTCGCGGGCTCCATTGAAATCCCTGGCACCGGTACAAAGTCAGGCTTAACCACTGCGGCGAGGAGGAAGCGCCGTTTCGATCGCTCGCCTTTTGTCAACACGAACAACGCTGCTGGGGGGAAACTTTATTCCACCGCGATCTCTTTTAAAAATTGATTCCACTTATCCCGCAGATACGTGCGCGCGAAGAACAGCGAGCGGAGCAACGCGCTCGCGCTCGATGGAATAGATTGTTAGCGATATGAGCTGCGCGCAGATAGAAGGCTATAGAAACTACTTGCTCCGAATAAATATGAAGCTTTCTATAATCCCTAACGAGGCTGTCGAATCGAAGGATATTTGTCGATGCTCTCGGCAACGACACCGTAGCATTTCACGAGCCATCCGGGCTAAGCTCGCGAACAGAAGCCCCTACAGCTTCGTGTTTTAATTAAAATCGCCCTGGTAAAAGCCACCCCCCGTACTTTGTTCCCGCACGGTTACTATCTATTGACAGTGCCGCGGATGATTCGACGCGATCCAGACATTCGTTCCGGATTCGATCACTTTTGCGCTCGGAACCCGTTGCGCCGCGCCGCCGGCTGTCAACCGGATCGGGCTTTTTACCTCCAAACGGTTGCCGCGCACCGGGCCAACAGAGGGGCAACGAGCTCGAGAAGAGAGAAACAGAACTGAAGAGACGAAGATGAACGTGCGTGGAAAACAGGTGTAAAGCCGGGAAAAGGAGGCTCGTCGAATGGAAAAGTCGCGGAATTAAGTCGAGGGCCGTTCACCCACCGTGCCGATCTAATTTGCTCGGTGCTCCGTCGCCAAGTGTCGAGGCCCCTGGCGCGAAACCGAACGCGATTAACTCAATTAACGCAATGAGCGTAATTAGAGGGTGCGGCGTGCGTTTAATTTTAAGAACGCTCGCCCGGCGACGCTATAATTGCGACGAGTTTACGATTTGTTACGTTAATAAGGTCGCGAGGGCGACTTGCCGCGGGTAGCTTCTAATTTCTCGGCGGCGAGAGCGCCGGAACTGCACCTGCTGTCCCTCCGTGAGTGACAGTAATTATTCGCTGACAGTTGACTGCGCGCGAAGTGTACCTTAACGTCGCGCGGCCTCCGAGCGATTTACATTCCGCTGTAAATACGTGACTCGGGGAAGATGGTCGTCGAGTCGCCGTCGAAATTTCCAACCCCCCCCCGGTTGGTCTAGCGATCGCGTGAACGAGGTTCCTTTATCGCGAGAATGGAATCCGCGGACGGCGTGGTTGTGGTGTTTGCTTCCCGGAGAAGACAGGTTTGCGGATGGCAGGCACTGTTCACGCACCGAGGAGAAAGGGAGTTTTAAGGGGGAGCCTGGTGTAACTAGCTGGAAATCGAGGCATTTTTGGGGATTTTTTTTTAACCCTTTAACGCCCAGAGCCGTTATTTCAAAATTGTGAGATAATATATATATTGGTCTATATATACATATAATGGTTCTATAGGATAACTAGATCAAAATTGAATATTGATTATTTCAATTTTTCTCCATTCCGTGCCGAAAGTTAAATATAAACAGACGATAGAATTTTACGCACATTCAAAATGAGTGTTGCACCGGTGCAACACTGGGAGTTACAGGGTTAAAGAAAGTATTTAATCGATCTTTGTGTAAGTTATTGGTATAATGATATTGTTTAAATAAATAACTTTTTTTACACATTGAAGGGGGGGAGTCTGGTGTAGTGGGTCGAAGAAATCGCTTTTTTTTTGCATAAATCAATAATTAAACATCATGATAATATGCTCCCAAAGCAACAAAACGAAATTCGAAAAATTAAAGCGGATATAGCCGGTTTTGCCACGGAGCACCAGGTTACGAGAAAACTTAAAATGTGTTTTTCTCAAAACGACAGTTTTACACTTTGCGGGCAATGTGATTAAAAAAATATTCAACCAATCGACTTGGCCTTGTGCACGGATATTTGTGAACATTTCCTTCATAGCACTAAGTTATTAGTATAATGATATTGTTTAAATAAATAACTTTTTTTTACACATTTAAGGCAAAATTTCGATGGAAAAAGTGAACTTTTTATTCAAGAGGCCGCCATTTGGTCAATTTTGCATCTTTTAAGTTATAAATTTGTTCGATCTGTGCGTACACTCATAAACTAAATGAAAATTGTTCGATTTTTGGTTTCACATGAAACCAAAAGACGCTACGTTGCCCGCAGTGCAACAATTGCGTTCTCAACGGACTGGCCATAAGCCCTTATAACTTTGTTATTTCCCGCTCTTTTTTAACCCTGTAACTCCCAGTGTTGCACCGGTGCAACACTCATTTTGAATGTGCGTAAAATTCTATCGTCTGTTTATATTTAACTTTCGGCACGGAATGGAGAAAAATTGAAATAATCAATATTCAATTTTGATCTAGTTATCCTATAGAACTATTATATGTATATATAGACTAATATATATATATATTATCTCACAATTTTGAAATAACGGCTCTGGGCGTTAAAGGGTTAATAAAATTTCTTTTTTATCTATCTTAACCTGTTAATACAATATCCCGAAAGTTTCACAATGATTGATTAAATACTTTCTTTAAAAAAAAATGCCTCGATTTCTAGGTATGTAGTTACACCAGGCTCCCGCCTTAAGGGACAGGGTTGTTCCGGCAGCGAGAGGATTCAGGGGAGGACTTTTCGCCGCTCTGTTTTTGCGCACGGTCGATGATCGCGAAGGATGACGCGCCTCTGAATTTCTTCCCGGCTAAGTAATCCGCGGCGAAAATTCTCAGGGTCGTAAACGTGGTCGGTTGGCCTCGTTCAAGAGTCGTTACGGTGGCTGCACGGTGGCGTGTTGCAGGGCCGATGGCTGCGGGGCAAAATTCAGAAGTGCGCCGAGAACGGACCAGCGATGGCCTCGTCGAGGGGGATGAAGACAGAGGGACGCGGTACGAGCCGCGCAAAAAGAGACGCCTGGGAAGAAAAAGTAAATTGAGCAGGGGGACAAGGGGTTGCGAGGGTGGCTCAATGGCGGGCACTGCACTTTCGGTGCCTTGGCCCGGAGGCTGCTGGGAAAACGCTTATTTAGCCTGCGCTTCGACAGTTATTGTTACTTAAAGTATCGCGCTAGTATAATAAATACGAGTGATATTATTATTATTAACGTCTTTTATTGCACAATATAACAGAGGACAATAAACGGAAGATAAACATCGACAAAAGCACAGGCGAAGTTCGGTCTGGGACTGTTTTACAACTTAACCTAAAAAAAATATCTGCTATAAGCGTCAATGACGATTGATTGTGAGAAGCTCAGAGTCTCATTAAAGCTCTTGGAAAAATACTCGAAGATCGATGCTGGAAGTTAATGATAGAAATTGACAGCACCTTGAAACGGTCCTCCTAGTGCAGAAGTGGAGAGGTTCAAAATGAAGGAAATAAGTGGTCTAAAGAATCGCCCAGCTGGTCTACAATTTAATTAACCCCCGGTGGGGTCGCCCCTAGGAAGCGGTAGGTGGAGGGTGGAAAAAAGTAACAGAGTGGCTGGAAAGCATAACAAGAGAGAATGCTGGGGTGGGGAAGGGTGGGAATAAGGAGAGGGGGAGAAGCTCGGAAGCGTGCAATTCTGACGAAGGCGCGGGCATTTAGCGCGGAGGAGGGTTTCCCGTTTTAATCAACTTTGCAAAAATATTCCACGAGTTTGCCAGCGCTCAGTCATTAGGCCGAGCTTGATTTCCCACAAGGTCGCTCTTATATTCCTCCACGGTGTTTAGCTTCAACTCGAGCCGGCCTCGTTTTTACGGCCCGAAACGCCGCTGACAGCTGGTCCGTTCGGCGAGACGGACCTTTCGTCTCGCCGACGAGACGTTTATTAATTCCCTTTTCCCCTCCGACGACCGCTGCTACCCTGGCAGCGCTCGTATCGATTTGCTGTTTCGTATGGATGCCGTGGAAAAACTTGCGGGGTGTTCCGGTAATTCGAAGAACCGCGGAGAACTTGCGGGGAACTCCCGTTGGATATAAAATAGAATGGAAATGGAAAAAATTAAGTGAACTAGCGTCCGACGACTATTTCTCGACTCCTACTGAAGGAAATCCAAAGGGGAAAGCTTGCGCCAATCCAAGTCTGACTACAAAGTTAATCCAGTCCGGCCTGCCGAATTTAGCTGCTATCCGCGACGAATTCAGCCGCCAAAGACGGTTTGAAAAACGGCCGAATTCCGTGTCTGACGCGATTAAAACGCGGCCATATTTCAATGGCGAAGGGAGGAGGCTCGGCGCGCGGGCACACTAGCGAAAAGTTAATCATTCCGCGGGAAAGTAGCGCGTTAATCGGGTCGGACGTGTTATCGGTGCCTTTTATTCGGCGCGTTTTCTAACGCGGGGAATAAATTTCATCGGCCGAGGGGTGAGCGGTGTTGTGCGATCGCTGGATCGCTGCACCACAGGATAGTAAAGGAGAGAGCGAGAGAGAGAGAGAGAGGTGAGCGTAGGGGTGTAGTAACTCGACGATTTATCGGTACGGTAATTAAAAATAATTTCAGGGATCGCGATCCAACACGGCATCCGCGGAGCAGCGTTGGCGCCGACGCTTGACGCGCTCACCCCCTGTAATCCGGTTAGCAAATTAATTATTAAATTCATTTCCTAATTAGGTAATTACCGGGAGCACTCGAGCGCGCCGCCTCAACTTTTGCTCCCGGAAAGGCCTGCTGCCAGCCGCCTTTCCGTCCCCTCCCGCCCCCGCGAATAATGGACGAATGCTGAAAGTTCTTTCTGCAATATTCACCGACACTTTCCATCTAAATCCTCGCGACTCCGCTAGCCCCGAGCACACGTAACCGTGCCCGCGCATCGCGGACGGCCACTAGTTCTACGTTCCACGATCGCAGTGGACCGTTCGAGCCGCAACCCTTAACGATTCCAAGGCTACGCGTATCCAGGAGCGATCCAGTGACCCCCGGAAATACGGCGACCAGGGGTCCCTTTGCGTTTTCCAATTGGAGGCCCGAATCCCTACGCGGCGCGCGGTACTTTTTCAATTCGCCGGCGCGCAACCGCGCTCCGAGGAGATTCCCGAGCGGACCGCGGCAATTTCACTCGTGACCAAGCGAAAGAGTTTCATTGTAATTCCCCGACGGCACGGCGTCGACTTCCCGGCATAATTAAATCCAGGGAAATTGACAACGTCGTACGGTTTCGTCCGGCTAGCCGGGGCATCGAGGACCGCGCGGCAAAGGAAAAGAACAAAGGGGTGGGAGAAGAGACTTTGACACCCGCCCCCGTAGATGGAATTTTCTGGTATTTCGTTCAAAGAATCCCGTTGCAACTTGCCAGCTCCGACTTTGTATTCGCGGGACGTCGAGTCTAATGAGGCTGCCCAGATATTCCAGTCCCGATACGTGTTTCGGATACTAGAAAACATCAGTTCCGCGAAAGCGGACAGTCGAGCCGTTTTTAGTCGTAAAAAATTGATGGAGCTCTGGGGGAATGAATATTCTTTTTGCGCTTTATCGAAAGCCGTGGATGCAACGGGGGCACCGAAGAAAAAGCGAGTGGGTGGCACGGTAATCGTTAATGCGATCCTCGTAGTGAGCGGTACGAAGGAAAATTGTGATTTAATGCGACCTTTCCATCAGATATTTTCATCAAATTTTATATATCCAAGTTCTTTGAGAAGGGGACTCGCTCGGCAGTGGCTTCTGTCACGAAAATGAGGCGTGCTATTCAGGCCTGGGACTATTTGTCGAATTTTTCGGTGTTTGAATATTCGAATACTTCAGTTGTTCAATTATTTGGCGAATATAATTCGAATATCCAAGTATTCGAATATAATTCGAAAATTAAAGTATTCGAATATAATTCGAATATCCAAGTATTCGAATACTATTCGAATATTAAAGTATTCGAATACTATTCGAATATTAAAGTATTCGAATACTATTCGAATATTACAGTATTTGAATATAATTCGAATATCCAAGTATTCGAATATAATTCGAAAATTAAAGTATTCGAATATAATTCGAAAATTAAAGTATTCGAATACTATTCGAATATTAAAGTATTCGAATACTATTCGAATATTACAGTATTCGAATACTATTCGAATATTACAGTATTCGAATATAATTCGAAAATTAAAGTATTCGAATATAATTCGAAAATTAAAGTATTCGAATACTATTCGAATATTAAAGTATTCGAATACTATTCGAATATTACAGTATTCGAATACTATTCGAATATTACAGTATTCGAATATAATTCGAAAATTAAAGTATTCGAATATAATTCGAAAATTAAAGTATTCGAATATAATTCGAAAATTAAAGTATTCGAATATAATTCGAAAATTAAAGTATTCGAATATAATTCGAATATCCAAGTATTCGAATACTGATGTATTCGAATAGTGTGGTGTGAATTATAAATCAAGTTCTTTAGGTTCATTTGTCAGCGTGAAATCTTGTAAGCTAATTATGACCCACTTTTCGATTATTAAATTATTCGAATCGTCCCAGCCCTGGTACTATTACATTGATTCGCCGTGGAATTTGACGCGGGAACGTGGGATCGGGAAAAGGTAACGATCTGACATTTTCAATAACGTATTCATGCATGGTCGATTATTGGTTCTACATTCCACCATTGAATTGTACAAATTACAGTTTAATAAGACATTGAGGGAACATTATACTCCAACGTTCCATCGTGTGCTGGTGCGCAGTACGATTCCATTTAATTAATTGAAACTCGCATCCATGGAGAAAGATGTTCGTATTCATAGCTCGACGTATTCCTTCTTTGAAATGCCTTCACGCGCTCCACATTGGAAATGCCAATAAAACACGCGTCAACGTTCACAGGGGACAAAGGTGCGTCTGAGAAATTCGTTTATGGGACACGAAGATAGCCTCGAGAAGTTCCATGCAGGTGCGCCGTGAAAGGCTTCTCCAGTGCACCCTTTCGTACGGTTAAAAGCGCGAATCTATTTTCTAGCCTCCCAATCGAGGAGACTCGTCGCAACGATCGTTCGTCAGCGAATAATTCTCTGCCTCGTGTCTTCGAAACATTTCCATGCCGTTTAGCATAGCGGAGCTATTCTCTCCTTCCCTCCCCTATCTTCAACGAAATCAATGACTCGGGCAGTCAAAGTATATCGTTTTCGATCGCGCGTGGGATAAAAAAAGAAGCCCCGGGTTTTATTCCCGCGACGTAGCGGCGCGCAGACATCTTTATGATTCCCTGGAATAACGGACGAAGCTGTAAACGCGGAGGGGCTTAGGGTTTATTGTCGCCGCATTGTAACGCTCTTTCATAAAACTCGATCTGGGGAATTATTAAAATTCTTCCCCTGGCCCCGTGTCACGTTGGTCGGTTCACGGTGGACGTTTTGGGGAACGTCTGCGGTTTTATCGCGCTGGGGACGTTGCGTGGGATCACTTATCGCTATCGCGACAAAGGAGCGTACAGTTTAACTGGATAAGGTAACGCACTTCGCGTTCAATTTCTTCAGAATTGTCCACCAAGCATGTTTCCGCGATCGAGCTTTTTATTCGTTAAATAGTGGCCCTGTCTTCTTTCTTCTTGTCATCCAAAAGATTCGTCGCGGCTTGACCCTCGACGAGCAATTTTCCTGGGACGCTGGTTGTCATCCGGGAACCAAAGCGGCTCTCGGAGTAATTGGCTCGGACTAATAAGCGCTTCGGTCGCACCGGGCAACGTCTTCTCGCCCCGCGAGCAGTCACGTGCACGTGCGTGGAGGACATGCAGACGGCAAACGGAACACCCTGGAAGTTTGAACCTGCCCCTGAACACGTGCAGCTCCCATTCACCTCGCAGCGGCGCCCCAATCACCGCGGAGCCGCGTAATTGCGCGAATTTCTTCGCGATAACGGGATCGCTCGACTGGCTTGCATCCTCCTGCAGCTGCGGCGCACCTGTGCAGCGCGCGGCCTCTTCAGCCGGCTATCTTTCAACGGGAAACAATGGCTTCAGACCGTTTCGCGAATCTCGATTCGAAACCTCGTCTCTCCCGAACGTTTACAGTTGTTTTAACACCGTGGTGGGTAATGTAACGTTAAGAAATCTGTGTAAACGCGAATACGTGCGTGATTTGAATAAGTAATTGGCACTCCAGTGATAAACGATTGGACTCGACACAGCGGGACTAACGACGTATCGGTAGAAAGTAGTTGGACGGGGGAAATTTATTGTACGAGGGAATTATAGCTGTGATTAATTAGCGGAGACTGATTTATTAATCACTGGTCCTTGATTTATCCGAAACACTGGGAGACATTAATCGAATATCAGCCTCCGTGATGATATCCGCCCGTTCGCGCGGTGTGCTCGACCAAATTAAACGAGATTGCGTATCTAGGAAAGTTGCAACGGTACTTTCACGCTGGATTCGCTGTTTATTTGTATGAATCTCCTGCGGTTCACCACCGCGTCGTAACTTTGCTAGATTGCGTCAAACTATATTTTGTGGGACTTATGAAATCGGAAAAGAAGCGATCAGATGCTGTAAGTGGAAGAAGCTAAAGAAGTCTCCGCTTGTGTACTTTTGTGATTCTCAGATGCTTGTAATAAGCTTTCACTAAATGTACGTTGTTTGTAATTGTAAGGTCTGCAATACTACACTGAAATGTAACATACCTGCTTCGAATTATTTGTGTACCATGTTTTATACGGAGCATAAAAATAATGAGAGATATGCCACGTATTAGTTATTACACTTTATCAATCATTTCAAATCATAAAATGATACAACCAATCCATAATAGGGTGGTCCTTATTTTTCAACTTTAAAATTTGTATTGTCTGACCTTCTTAAAATCTTCTATTTGACAAAAAAAATATCTTCGTGTTTTTTTTTGTATATTTTGATATTTAAAGGTCGCTCAAGGATTTTATATTTCGCATGTACATTTTCAATGCCACTGAGCGACCTTTTATCTCTAATATACTTTACCAAAATTGTAGGCGAAATTCTTTTAAACTATTTGGAAGCTTCTGAGAGGGTCAGAAGAAAATTTTAAAAACTTTGATTTTTTACCATACATATAAGGACCATCCTAATTTCAATGCCACTGAGCGACCTTTAATCCTTAATATACTTTACCAAAATTTTAGGCGAAATTCTTTTAAACTATTTGGAAGCTTCTGAGAGGGTCAGAAGAAAATTTTAAAAACTTTGATTTTTTAGCATACATATAAGAACCACCCTAATTTCAATGCCACTGAGCGACCTTTAATCCTTAATATACTTTAACAAAATTTTAGTCGAAATTCTTTTAAACTATTTGGAAGCTTCTGAGAGGTTCAGAAGAAAATTTTAAAAACATTGATTTTTACCATACATATAAGGACCACCCTAATTTCAATGCCACTGAGCGACCTTTAATCCTTAATATACTTTACCAAAATTTTAGGCGAAATTCTTTTAAACTATTTGGAAGCTTCTGAGAGGTTCAGAAGAAAATTTTAAAAACATTGATTTTTACCATACATATAAGGACCACCCTAATCCATAAGTACATAACTACACACTTTTCACACAACCCAACCCCGTCAGTTTTGCTTGCAAGATCCATACCCGTTTCAGCGTATGGATCGCGCCGCTCGTTACACTCGCCGATATGTTTGTTGGCGTGTAACGTGTATGCAACGGATGCATCGCATGCAGCTTCTTCACGGGACAACTGATGCGTTTCCAATACCGTTGTTGCATAACAGTGGTCCTGAATGGCCGAGGGGGGGGGGGAGGCCAGAACGATCGGCCGAGATAACATAGAAGAATCTCTTCCGTTGCCCCGGGCAAGATTGCGGTCCGCGGTGAAAAGGACCGACAGAAATTACCGACACGCCATCGCGGAACCGATTCGTCTGGGGATGCGGTAATGCTAATAACGCTGCAACGATGCAACCCGAGGTAATTGAACGGGAGAGGATGAAGCCAGAGAACGAGAGGCTAGCACGAGCCGCATTACGTTTACGCTTCCCTACCCTTTTTTTCTTTTCTCCTCCTTCGCCAGCATACCTTCTTCTCCGCCGCCTCCTCCATCCTCCGCTTCTCCGTTTAATGATTTACGATCGCGAAAACGCAAATGCTAGAATAATGTGGAACACGCGTTGCGCTCCGCCGCGGGATATTATCCTGATGCGCGATCTCGCACACACCGATGCTAGCCGCCCCTTGTAATTTTCCAACCCCCGACCACCCCTCCCCGCTCCTCCGTGGGTTCTCTATTTTCTTTTTTAATCGATGGCGTGCCAGTCATTGTACAACCCCGCGGTATCGCTCCTCCGCGCATTAATCTGTGCGAGTTGTTCGAGTGATCGTTTCCGAAGATCCCCGACCATTTCCCCGGCATTGTTCCCGGCTAATAGACTGCGAGAATTATCGTCGCGAAACGCTGCGAGCCCCTTCATTGTTTCCACACTCGAATGTTTACGCTCGGGGTTGCTTCGTCGTTCGGGGTTGTTATTTCCATCGGTTTCGATCGTTGCATCATTTATTAACCGCTCGATTTTTGCATCTGCGATGCTCGTTACCGCGTTTCATATTCCGCTGCTTCGGTATCGTAACGCTGGATTTTTTTTTCCCCCGCGATGAAGTGTTTTATTGGCACGGTTAATATTGTGTTACTTTCGAGATGCATTTTCCCCCGCCGGGGAAATGGGGCGCGGGACGCGCTGAGGAATCGATACATCGGAGAGGGCAGGTACCGTAAATATTTTAGAGCGGGCTCTCTTGCGGCAGCCGGCGTTACAATGTCTGTAGCGGTATTTATTATTTACTCGCGGCATTGCGTAATAACGGGGACGGTGGACGAAGCTTACGCAAGCGCCGCGGCCTGTGGAACGGCCGTCAAATTCCTCGCGAGACAGTTTTTAGCGGAAATACGGGGCAAATTGAAGGGTGACAACCGGATCGGCGAATCAGCTACTCTCGTTACGTTCCATTACGACGGTACGGCAGATACTGCTGCGAATCGTTGTTACGGACAATTTGCAACCGTTGGAACATACATCCTTCGCACGGCCATAGGCTGTCGATCGCGGGTCGCGCGGGCTGGCGTGGATATTTAGAGAGCGAACGAGATGGTTGAAATTTAGGAAGACAGTAGCTCCGACAACGATGGAGGTTGAAAAATATGGACCGGACAGCTTTTTTCCCTGGCTCAAGCTTGGCGGCTATGTAGCTTAGTGACATGCAGGTAGATGGTTGAATTTAATTACCTTGTAATTACCGAGGTTTTCGACGACACAGGGCAGGCTGACGTCTCTCCCCAGTGGCACCGTGACGTTCGGTATTGGCTCGGCAAACATTGGCTGCTCGGAGAGGGCTGCGCAGAGAAATCGAGGAAAATTCTATTAAAACATTTAGCTGTCGATACTGATTCAATATTTAATTAGCCTGGTTCAAGGGAGAAGCTAGATCAACAGTGGGAATCAGTTTTACCGCGGATGCTCGAAAAAGTTCCGTTCTACTATAACTCTAACAATAAGACATCGAGTAGGGGAGAGGTGGCATGAAAGCTTAGAGCATATAAACATAGAGGAAGCATGCAATAGGCAAAAATGTAGACGGCGATAGAAAGAGAGAGATATACAGGAGGGACACCCCCTCTCTTTCTAACATAGAAAAAAATTCTGGCGCTAGAAAGAGAGGGGGGGTCCCTCCTGTATATGTTTCTCTTTCTATCGCCGTCTACATTTTTGCCTATTGCATGCTTCCTCCATGTTTATATGCTCTAAGCATGAAAGTATTGAAGGGGACATGGTCATTATCTCAATGATAAAGGATCTGCCCAGGCCAAAAGTGTTTTTATTTTGTAGCCACATTCATTCATGTGTTATCAGACCTAATTTCAAACCGCTATCGTATCTATATACAACGACAGAAATACACGCTTGAATTTTTTTGAGGTTCAAAGTATGTATAACTTTTAGTATTTTCTTGAACTGTATTGTGAAGTGCTGTTATCCGCGACTGATTTTTCTATTACTGCATCTAAACAGGTATTTATTTAAGAACGATATCGTATAATCTCCGATCCTTTTTGAATCATATTGTAATTGTAGGAATTAGATTTTCAATTTTAGTGCTTTATTTATGAAAGGGACACAACAAAAATTTATGAAGAGGACGTCCCTTCACTTGCACTGGGACGTACACGAAACGTGTGGTGTAAAAGGTCTTTTTAACTTCTTTTGCTCAGGATACCATTAGACAAATTAGACAAATCATTATTTATAGTTATTAAGATTGTTTAGTTACATAAGGATAACTGTTGAGTTTTTAGTTCCTTTTACGAATATATATGAACATATATATGAATTAAAATAGCCTATGTGACTTCGGTACCTGCATAAATAATAATTAAAAAAATGATATTAATATTACCTGTTTCTATTACACTGTCCCATTCATAAACACCCATGTCCCTTTCAATACCGCCAATTTATGAAAGGGACAAAACACACGTTTTCAGAAAACGACAAATATGACATGTAAATATAGAGAGAAGCTTAAGGGAGGTTTCTGCCTTGTTGGACCAAAAAATGTTCGATTGTTCATCAATTTTTTATGCGAAAAGTATTAAATATAGAATGTTGATATTTGGTATGTTGACTAAGCGGTCTTTATTCAACATAAAAATATTTTTGAAACTTTGACAAAACATGGTAGTGAGGGTGGGAGGAGCCACGTATGTCGGTGCGCGGGCGATGACATTCCTCGCTTGCGGAAGTCCTAAGTCTCGGACAGGTGATCTGATTCACAAAAATGAAACATATTTTTACTTTGTACAATATTGTGTATAAATTGACCCAGAATTATCAAAAAATATTCAAACGTTTTCATTTAATGAACAAAAACCTGTAAAAATTTTTGGTAAAAAGTCTCAACTTCCCTTCGATCGCTCACTATTGTTTTATTTTCCAATTTTTCTTCTTGATTCTGGGTCAACTTATACACAATATTGTACAGAGTAAAAATATGTTTCATTTTTGTGAATCAGATCACCTGTCCGAGACTTAGGACTTCCGCAAGCGAGGAATGTCATCGCCCGCGCACCGACATACGTGGCTCCTCCCACCCTCACTACCATGTTTTGTCAAAGTTTCAAAAATATTTTTATGTTGAATAAAGACCGCTTAGTCAACATACCAAATATCAACATTTTATATTTAACACTTTTTGCATAAAAAATTGGTGAAGAACCGAACATTTTTTGGCCCAACAAGGCAGAAACCTCCCTTAATAGGACCGTGTATTGTTATAGCCAGATAACTGGCCTTTCTAATGTTACCAATTGGAACTCGCATGGTTATTTAGTTTCTTTACTATCTGCTTCTAAACACAAGTGTCCCTTTCATGCCACCTCTCCCCTACCTTGGTAGTGTATAATTCTAATCACTGTCATTTCAAACGTATTGTTTGCATTGCAGCGAGCGGAAGGTGCTCGAGTGAACGTGTTCGGTTGGTAAAGGGTGAAAGGGCAGTGACTCGAAAATTCCACGGTGTCGAGGCAAATAGAGGACTCCGGGGGAGCGGAGGAGTGCAAGCTTCCAAAGAAGACGAAGAGGAAAGGGAAGAGGAAAAGGAAGAGGAAGAGGAAGAGGGTCACCGCGAGTCACACCAGTCAAGAAATCCTTTGGGAAAGTTTCAGGATTGGTCAAGGGTGAAGGAAGAGGGCAGTTGGTTGATCGCTCGACTGGAAGAGGGAAGCCTTAGATTCCACTTCTGGACTGTATTCGGCGGAAGTGTACGCGGGAAGGAGGAGGACACTGCGCATAGCGAGGATGCTTCTACCGTCGATGCTCGTGATAAATTTTCGATACCTTGGAAACCGATACTCCGCCGGGCTACTATGTCTTTCCCTTTCTACGAAAGCTGATGTAAAAATTTCAAGGGAGCTTGTACCTTGGAATCTTCTCCTCTCTGGCGCTTTACTAAACGAATCTCGAATCACGTACCGTTTATTCTCTTCCACGATCCCAACCCGCGATTTCACTTTCCTCGTTCATCGGCTACGCTTTACGACATCGTGAAACGACAGTGGCTATAGCGAGTGCCGCGCGGCTTTTGCCGATGAATCAAAACTATCGGTGGTATAGGAAAAAGAGACGGTGTATATGACGCGATAAATCCGTAAGCTCTGGAAAGCCCTGCCATAAAGCCGTGGCAATTTTATGCTCCGATTATTATGACCGATCCCGCGTCATTTAGAGTGGCTAAAGTCGAGGAATAACGGGGCGGATACCGTGGATGACGGATAGAGCAATGACCAACGAGAAGAATTAATCTCGCGGCGCATCGTCTCGGTGAGAGGCGCGCCGCTTTTCGCCGGCAGAGCTTTCCTCAGACGATGGTTAACCGGATACATTCGTCGAGTCCTGTTTAAATGGAGAATCTCTCGCGCGAACTGCTGGAGGTTTTAACCCTCGAGCGGGCGCGCCGGTGAACTCAGTTCACCAATCCGTAATTCAGAGTAATTAGTCTAGATACCACATTTATGTTTTCCAAATATTTATAACGTTTAAAATGTTTTATATTTACTATTTTTGTGATATTAAATATGTAAAAGAAATACGATAGAAGTTAGGTGGAATTAACGTAGGGTAAACGCACCAGTAAATGAACAGTTAAGGCTAATGAATGAATACTATTATAAAATTATGTTTGCAGCGCGAATGATTCCACGTGCTGCAAAAATTGTTTGGATATGAAGCAAGAAATGAAAAGAAGTCTCTAATTAATTAGTGGTTTACTTTAATAACTTATTTTACTCATTTTAATAAAAAATGTTCATTCTCTGGTACGTGTTCATTTACTGGTACATCCACCCTATTTCTTTTAAAACTCAGTTTGAATTGAATACGTATTGCGCATGTCTGTAGAACGGACAGCTGATAAGAGAGAAAAGCGACGTGTATGGTAAAATCTAATAGATTAGGATTGTCGGAACAGATTGTTACTCTTTTACATAAATCTTTGGGGAATAATAGCTTTCAATGTCGTTTCTTGTGTTTACAGGTAAGCGTGTACAGTAGGTTAAGTTAAACTTTGTAAATAGTTGTGAATAATAAATATCTTGTGTTTACAGTGAAACTCAGTTTGGTTATTAATTCCGCAAGATAAATAAAAAAAAAAGGATAACTCATTATAAATATATTTATTGTATTCTTGGGTACATTGCTATTATTTTCCCATGATTATTTTCAACTTGAACCGAGTTCACCACGCGCCTGGAATTGTAACTCGGACTAGCGCGCCCGCCCGAGGGTTAAGAACCACCGGCTCCAGTTCGAATTATTATTAAAGCACGAAGACGAATTGCGCCAGCTTTCGCAGTTGAGTGTCTCGAATGCTACGGCCTGGCGCGCGCGGAGAGTGGATGATTACGCCGGCCCCGGTTCGGCAAGACGGTGAAGAATTAATCTCCTTCTTCTCGATGGATCTTCTATTCGATTAGCCTGATAAAATATGTAACGAGGGGGAGGAAATGGAAGTGCTTCGCTCCGGGTTGACTGAAGCGCGGGAATATTTGATAAAGTCCCGCATCGCGAACCGGTCGTCTTTTTTGAGCGCCGATGGGAAAGTTTATTTAGCAAGCTGACAGTGCCTGCCGCCGTCTAATTTCAAAGAATCTTTCAAGCTGCCCGATTGACTCGAATAGATCTCTCCGGGATGGGCCATTAACGCGGGAGAGTTTTACTCTCTTCTCCGTGGATGGTGCAAGTTCCGTTCGTAAATCACGATACCCACCGCGAGGCAAGTGACCCTCTTCTATCGGCCCGATGGAAACTGCGAGGTCGTTCCGCAGCGATTGCAGAGAGCCAAGTTTTTACGATTGAATGATATAAGGCGGCAAGTTGTACGCCGGTCTCCGCCGAGGAGAGCCACTTAATCGGCCGATACCCACACTGTATAAAATTCAATCCTGCCGGCGAGATCTGTCGATAAAATCTGCGCGTGTCGACGCCGGAATCGATTTCGATCGTTCTCTTTGCGAATTGTCCGGCTCCGAGGCTCTGTCGATATTTCGCCTCCGTTCCGCGGCAACTCTATCGAACGAACGGCGTCAGCTTCTCGATTCCCGAAATACTATCAGGCAGCGCGAGCTTTCGATTGAAACCAGGAATTTCGTGGCTATTAAGCGGGGGACACCGTGGCGACAGTTGACGTGGCATTCGCGGGATATTGAAAACGCCCAGTTGAAACGATAACGACAGATTTTTCAAATTAAATACTCTGGGATCGTAGTTGGAAGCTTAATTGCTTGACGGAACTTGCGAAGGGAAAGCAAGTTCTAATAGACAATAGGCAATCTGAGGTAAGGAATCTGAAGGTAGGGCCTAGAAAAAAAATGTTAACGTTACCGTCAAGGACCCAGTTCCTAATCACTTAAAATGCCAACATTTTACTATGAGCTGTCAAATGTTTGCGTATAAATTTAAAAATACTTCATAATTATTAATAATTTTTCGAATAAATTTGTATCGTGATAAACTTATTATTTGGTATTTATATACTAAACTCATCAGGAATTGGGTTCTGATCAGGAACTGGGTCCTTCACGGTATCTGAAAGTCGACGTTTCAATGCAAAGCTGTCGCGAGGATGGTTGCAAGGTCCCAAAGGATGGTCCCTTATGCAAGAAAATTTTTTATTCCCCCATTTTGGCGGTCCCAAACTTAGAGCATATAAACATGGAGGAAGCATGCAATAGGCAAAAATGTAGACGGCGATAGAAAGAGAAACATATAGGGTAAACAAACCAGTAAATGACCGAATTGTTTAATGAAAAGCCCAGTAAATGACCGCATACTTTTATTAAGAATTCTACTTATTAATGTTTGTTTAATACGCAAAACTAAAAATATGGGATATTAAAAGTGCAATTACACTGTATTTATAAACAAATAGTAATTTTTAAATTTATAATTGACATTTCTTTGCCTAATGGTCATTCACTGGTATGCGCTCAATTACTGGTTGGTTTACCCTACAGGAGGGACACCCCCTCTCTTTCTAACATAGAAAAAAATGCTAGCGCTAGAAAGAGAGGGGGTGTCCCTCCTGTATATCTTTCTCTTTCCATCGCCGTCTACATTTTTGCCTATTGCATGCTTCCTCTATGTTTATATACTCTTAGGTCCCAAACGTTTGCACTTGTTTCCTATTTATTATATTTTGCTTATCCGGAGTACAAAAAAGAAAAAAGAATTATAATATACTACCCTTAAAGTTAAGAAAGGATTAACGCATTGGTATCTTTGCAAAATATTCCTAAATACTAATACAAAAATAAAACGTTCATACGAGCTTCTCCCCTTAAGCGTGCGATATAGTTTTTTCCACTCTCTTATGCGCCACGTAACTTGCATAACGGGCCCCGTTTCAGTGATTTAGAGAAGCAGAGGAGGTGGATCTACGAACGGAGGCCGAGCAGCGAGCGATTGACTGCCGCGATCCACGAGGCATTCACTTTCCCTTTGGAGCACCTGTTGTGGATTAAGCCAGATCGTTTACTCGATCTAATATTCCCTGGAATAAACCGTTCACGCGCGTTCCGCTCGTCGGCGAGAGCCTGCTTGTGCGGTGCCCCGTGAAAAGCAACAATTTTCCGAGCGTTTCGAGCGCGTTCCGCGTAACGACGAGCGGCCGAGCAACAGTGGGGACACGGCTTTACAGGCGTTGCGGCACGCACGTTCTGTTTGAGTCAGTAGACCAGCAGCTGCGCAGTGAGTTAGTCGACGTGCATCCGGATACGCCGCGCGTCATCATCGATCGGACGTATCGATTCGCGTATCCTTTTAGTAGTAAAGCCAGACCTAACGGAGACCTTAAACCCCACCCGAGTGCGATGAACGCCGGAGCGAGCAGTGCTCCGGAGTGCAAGGGACGTCCAGTCAGAATTGCCCCGGCGTGCTAACCTCGCGTGACGATTGCTCCGAAGTCCAAGGGACGTTCGTTCGTCGTGGCACCGTGGTCCGAGAAATTCGCATGTGCTCACGGGACCGTGATTTCGTTGAAGCATAGGGCGGACAGTGAGACCCCAAGTGACATATGCATGATTCACGTTCGTAGAGCGCTAATAAAATATGATTGGCCTGAAGTAAAAGCGGCTGGATGGCAGTAGAAAGAGAAAGTGGAATGTCGCAGCGGCAGACGGGCATGGGTACGGAAATTTACGAGTCCTTGAGAAAGTAGATCGTGGTCAACGACGATCCTCCACGACTTCCTTCGACGGACACCTGTGTGATGTGTCCCTCTCTCTTTCTCTCTCTCTCACACACACAGACACACACACGGATTAGGTTTCATACGAAGGTGAAGGATCAATCACGTGTTTTATCGGCCTCTCCATCCCCGATTCGAGAACAGGAACAGAGACACGGCTCCAGTATTCGATATGCGCTACGTCGCTCCAGCCGAGATTCGCCTGGAAGCTCCAGCTCCTCGCGAAAACGTGTCCGCGAGCAACAGGATAAATATGCCTACCCCGATGAAACTCGACGTTTCATTTAGCTGCGTGTTAAAATGGAGAGAGGGAAAGGTGGGCTCGTTTGATTTTAAGCAAAGGTGGCCGTCGAGCTTGCGCTAATTAGAATTCTCGATCGTTTCGCGAAAGCCCCGCGAGCGGGGATTAGCTGCCATGAAAAAAGCGGGAAGGGTTTCTTTTTCCCCACTCTCTCTCTCTCTCTGGGCTCGATCTCGTGGCAGGAGTTACTTTTAATCAAACGAAACCTGTTAACCTCGTGGCCCATTTTCTCCTGCTTTATATTAATTTCTCCTTGCCTCGTGCGCGAAGAACCGGAGGAAAAGGGAGTAGAGAGCGGCCGCGGAGGCGAGAGACAGGACCAAGGAGTAGGATTTCTCTGGCTGGAAAATTCGCTCGATCGACCGAGAGACACTCGTAGTTGCCGTTCATCTTTTTAACTTTAAATTGCGCCTTTGTCTGCCATTCGCTGAGTCGGTAAGAAGACCGACTCGTCGGCTGAATCGCGCCGCGGCACACCGTGCGGTTACATTCGTTTCAAGGCTACCTCGCGCGCTCTTCTAACCGTAAAATGATAACGAAAGCCAGTGCAAACTTAACGCGTACATCTTCGGTGGCACAGATTCATTGGGAAGCAACCGCTTTAGAGAATATTGTAGATAATCGTTCGAGAAACTCCGACAGAGACGGCGACCTATGTGTCTGTTTGATTAAGGGGGTGTACCCGTTTGAACCCTCGAAAAATACATTTTGTGGATTTTTTTACAAGTCAACGGTTTGATGCAGATTTCCTGTTTTTTTACTATCTTTACGTAGTATTATGAACTACTCAAAAGAAAAGTTTCAGTTAAAAAACTATTGTTTTGGGGAAGTTATGCATACATATCCGAAAGTCTTTCGATTTTAGGCGGTTAAACGGTGGCCCTGAAAACTCGCGCTACGTTCAACCAATTCACTTCCAATTTTGCATGCAGAATCGTAATAAGATTCCACATCGTCCAACGAAGGCTTTTATTATTCCGACTCCCCGTTTATTATTTATAAAGAAAAAAGGTGGATTATTCTCTTAGAAAAATTTAACTTTACCTTTGATCTCTCACCATTTCTTTATTTTTCAAAATTTTCGAAATCGGCTACGTTGGACGATAGCCATTGACATACTTTATAAGAAAATTTTATGGTTTTTGATTTCAGACACGACATACAGCTGTTTTCAGGGCCACCGTTTATCCGTCTAAAATCGAAAGACTTTCGGATG
This sequence comes from Andrena bicolor, assembly GCA_960531205.1. Taxonomy (NCBI): domain Eukaryota; kingdom Metazoa; phylum Arthropoda; class Insecta; order Hymenoptera; family Andrenidae; genus Andrena; species Andrena bicolor. The sequence continues at coordinate 2,380,017 of OY482666.1, forward strand.
CGTATGCAGAACTTCCCAAAACCAATAGTTTTTTAACTGAAACTTTTCTTTTGAGTAGTTCATAATACTATGTAAAGACAGTAAAAAAACGGGAAATCTGCATCAAACCGTTGACTTGTAAAAAAATCCACAAAATGTATACACTTTCCGAGGGTTCAAACGGGTATACCGCCTTAATATGCGAATAAAATATTAAACACCATTCAATGGTAAAGGATCACATTTTTTTTGGCAATTATGACCGAATGATCTTTTCTTTTCATCTAGCAGATTAGCAATAATCGCATGCGAGCTGTCATATTGAATTAATTTTGAAATTGTCTCGCATCTTTGAAATATTCGACGATATTCGACGAAAAGTTCGGCAAACTTTAGCCTAGAGGCGCCGAATCTCCAAACCCGCCCCTGATCTCAAGAGAATTGAACAGATACATGTGTGCTAAGCAGCCGCTACGCCCACTAAAGTACGCCGCGCGCTGGATGCTGCAAGCGTCTGTTATTCGGTAAATATTTACGACAGTTCGGTTGGTTCTAAGCGGAATTAGGCTGGTTGTCTCGCTGATAGAACGAATTCTGAGGCGTTCCGTTGCGCAACTAGCCAAGGTAAACCGCACTCTCAACCTTTCTATGTCCTCTTTCCCCGCATTTAAATATGCCGCCCACTCTTTCATTCTCGTCCACTTTCATTTTATCTTCCGTTATCTCCCGGTTCTCCGCCTCACTCTTCTGTGGTCTGGCTCGCTTTATATATATATGTTTGATAATGTATCGGGGTTTGGTTGCAAAACAGCAGATATGCTGAATCTCTCTGAATTGTCAATTAAATATTCGTGTAATTTCGTTGTGATTAAAGACAAATTATTATTATACACGCGCGCGGTTTGGCAGATCGACTTCTGTCTCGCGATTATAGTTCAGATCGTTGATATAATTTCTTCAAAGTTGTTGATAAATAAAATTGGGAAGGGTAGATGCACCATTTGTGGCCACTTTAAGGATTTCAGTGACTTTCATCGTAATTATCTTTAAAACTGTACTTCAAATCAGGAAACTAAAAGCTTTACTAAATTTTACACTATCTTTACTATTAATGTCTAAGTTACCATTAACTAGAGAAATCGTTAAAGAATTAATAAAGTTTTAAAATTTAAGAAATCCATTTTTCACCGTTTGTGGCCACTTGCCATTTTTCACGTAAGCAATAAATGTAACCTTATATTTCTGGTAGTAGACTAAACAAAATATTTACGATTTGAAATTCTACACATAATTAAGTGTCTGCAAGCAATTTCGAGCGAAAAAACGCGATAATTATACACATGGCCAAAAATGGTACAATGGCCAGAAACGGTACATCTACCCTATTCAATTCTAACGTTAAAAAGAAATGATTGTAGCGGCACGTAAAATAGGAGAAGGTGCTGGACCATTCAAGTCCCTCGCCCTTTTGTTTATCCAAAACAAACGAGAGTAATGTTTCGTTGGTCCGAGAGGCCGACGAGTGGACGGCGCAGTAAGGTTAAGAACGTAACCAAAGATCCGACGTAGTAGCGTATCGAATACGGGAGCGATTGAGCGAGTAGATTCGAAGCTCCCCGTGCGACCCGGTGAAAGCGAAACCTCATTGATTCCAGCCGGAAAAGCGAGTGGAGCGCAGGGATAGAAATTGAAGCGGGGACTCGACGCGTGCCGATATGAAAGCGCCGAGCCTCAGCAAGTCTGGCTTGATCGTTCTCGCCACCTCCGTCTGCTCCCTGTACCTGCTGGCGTTCTACTTCAACTGCCGGATCCGCGACATCCTGCTGCTCCGGAAGTTCAGGCCCGCGGGCCAGGGGCCCGGCAACGGGACCAAGAAGATCCTGTTCTGGAACACGATGTTCGGCGACGAGCTGTTCTTTTTCGGCAGCGGGGACATTTTCATCGACTGTCCTGTTAAAGATTGCTACGCCACCCACGACAGAGGGTACGCGGACGTGCGTGAGTTCGACGCGATCCTGTTTCACGGTAACGAGCTCGCCGAGCAGGACCTGCCGAGCAAGAGGAGCTCGCGGCAGTGGTACGTTTTCGTGAATCTGGAAAGCCCGGTAAATAGACCGTATCCCGGCTATATCTACGAGGATTACTTTAATCTCACGATGACGTACAGATTGAACAGTGATCTCGCGTGGACTTACGGGAGAATCAAGGACTCGAGCACCGACCGGGTCGTCGCTCCTCTCCCGGACACCAGCTGGAACGCGCTCTACAATTATTCAGGTAAATTTACGCGGCTGTGTGAGTGACGAAAGGTGACTCGAACGTCGGTAGAAGAATACTCGAAATAGTGTGGGATCAGGAATCCCCATACCATAAGAGAGGGCACGGAACAACGACGATCGGGGAAGTCGGCGGTAGCCGAGGTGGTTAAGGCGCGGCTGGCCAGCGCGCAAATCTAGAGTTCGCGGGTTCGAGTCCCGTTGAGGCGACTTTCCTTTTTCCGTGATCCTACAATAGTCTGCTACCCTAAGAATTTTAAACGGATTCGCGGGACACTGTTGACGATAACGAGCGATGGTTGATTCGCTGCGGAGGGATTCCGATGGGAATCCAACGCTTCGAGGATATGCAGGAATTACACGATGAAGCTTCGAGAAACGTATCGGAGCGAAGAATTGCGAAGCAAGGGGCAGCAATTACGGCGATTCGAATAAATCGGAATAATCCAGCCGTCCGATTCCCGTGATTTTGATGTACGTAATTGATATCGTGGAGAACGTGGACCGGTCGCGGGGCAACTGGAAGCTGTGATCAATTAAATTAGAACGTCCCACGGATTATCGACTTTAATCTTTCATTCGCGATTATCTTCCCTTGACCCTGCTAATCGATGGTTAACTGCGGGACGTTGTTCCCAGATATTTGCCTCGAGCTTTTCGCTGAGGGTTCAAGGAGCTGCTTAGACTGCTTAAATTTAAATCCTCGACCAACGGCGCTTCGAAGCATCTCTCCTTGCAATAATTATACAACTGCGAGTAGCTAATCAAGCATCCGAGAGCCGGTGAATGTTAGAAAGTTCGCCGCAGGTTGCGAGATCGGGTTTACGTAACCGCGTCACGCAACGCGGGAAGCTTCTACGGAAACGTTTCGAATTAAGGGGTCTCCCTAGTGTGACGGTTCAAAAAAATCGATTTTTTTTTTGCGTTTTCTGAAAGTTCAACATCTTAAGAACATATTCCTAAAATATTATAGCTGAATTCGAAACTTTGGCAACGTGGTGAGCTAGGAAAGGTAGCGCGCGACCGAGCGCGCAAACATGAATCGAAGCCCTCAACGGTTGTACCGAAGGTCCACCTTTTTGAATTGAAAAATCTCCAGAGTTATCTATGACCTGACTACCTGTACCGTCCCCTCTGTGCTAAATGGGCCTCTCCAAGTGTCATAGCTGGTGTGATTCAGTGCATCGTAGACTCTGGAGTAAAACAGAAGTGAATATTTAAACGCGTTTTACTCGAAACGACATTTTTTGCGCGGCGATCACGATATCTCAAAAGCTACTCAACCAAACGACTTAAAACTTAACATATATATTCAGTGCGTGTTCTTTTAGGACTTGAACTAGAATGAAGTCATTATATTAAAAATTCGAATTTCGCAGCTCAAAACACTGACCACTTTTTTGCCGCGAAATGAAAACTTTTCTTTAAAGTGCTGCCATTTTTTTATTTGTTGATTTTCTATTGTTGTTCTAGTTCAAACCCTAGCTACGTTCATATAGATTAAGAAAATAACTGCGTTTCCTGTTTCCGATAACCATGACAGCCGGGATCGTGATCGCCAGCAGCAGACGTTTATTTGCGAGCTCCTCATTATAATCCTTCTAACATAAAATATAATTATCACCAATGCTTCAAAAAATTTAAGTAGATTGCCCAAATGTAACTGAACAAATACCCCAAAGTTTGAAACTGCAATATCAAGTGCATTTCCTTAAAAAAAATTCCCAAATATAGCCCTATTTTCCAGGCGTCACACTAGGCAGACCCCTTAAATGTGTTGCCGGTGGATTGATTAACTTTTTTTTGCAGGCGAGCCTCCCTCGACCTTTTGACACTTTAACTCCACGCTGGATCGCGCCCACGTTCTGTCGCGTCGCTCAGCTCGCCGATTTCTGTCAATCCCCGTCCCTTCACCCTTTCCTTAGCGCAGGCTTCTCCCTCGGCCGCTGGGATCGCGGATCCGTCGGAGATTAGGTGGGCCAGATCGATGAATCGCGGTGAAGGAACGAGGGAATTCGTTTGCACAGGTGACGGGGCCGAGGATCGTACGGGCGAGCAGTTGCGGAGGACGATCCGCGGGAAGACAGAGCCGGTGATATGGTTCGTGAGCAATTGCCGCGCTGGAAGCGGCCGACACGCGTACGTGAACGAACTGTCCAAGCACATAAGCGTGGACGTTTATGGGAAATGCGGGAGCCGGCAGTGTCCCCGCAGCGAGGACTGCTTCACCGAGATCGCCGAGCCCCGGTACTTTTTCTATCTGTCGTTCGAGAACTCCCTCTGCGAGGATTACGTAACCGAGAAGCTGTACAACGCGCTCAGGTAAAACAATAGAACGACGGAAGGGGCGGAGGAGGCGATTTGAACGGTGAAATTGTCAGTCGCAGCTCGGCCCGCCCGCCATTTGCTGGCCGATTTAAAATGACAAGCGGCCGCTGGGCTCATTCCGAGGCCTGGAAACGATGGTCGATCCGCTTGCAGCCTGCAGCTTGCCGCACGCTGAAATTGTTTCGACGCGTGGACGCGCTGCGAATGATTTCCTCTGACAACACTGTCCCACCATCCTCTATTAGCCTCCCTCCTCTTTTATTCCGCCTCGTTATGTACCGTCACGTTTCGGTACCGCGTTCCTCCTTTCTTTTTCCTCCACCACCGCGGTTCGAGCGCGTGCGACCGGTGATTCACCGGGAATTACGAAACGAAACTGCAGCCGGCTTCTGTCGCGATTATCACCGGCAAGGGCGACTCCACTGAATAGCGGATCGTTAATTGATATCCTCCCATCTGGCATTCTGGCGAATAAAGGCCAGTCGTGATACGCCAGGGACAACTGTACTTATGTAATTCGTTTCGTAGTAAATATTCGCCTAAGTAGTCTTCTGCGGTTGATAACTTCCTGCTAATTACGAAAGACACTGCCGGGCTTCCCGCTCCGGCAATTCGTGCTTCGGTTATTCCACTCGGAGAAAGGAGCTTTAAATTGTGACGATTCCTTTTCATTTCGAACGCCAGAAGCAAGCTGACAGCGCGCGAGGAGGAACCAGCGAAGGAAAGCAGGCCCGTCTGAATAAATTCTGGGTTTCTCTTTTTATTTTTCAGCTACGACGTGGTGCCGGTTGTTTACGGGGGCGCCAATTACAGCATCTTCGCCCCGCCGCGATCTTACATAGACACCCTGAACTTTGACACGCCGAAACTTCTAGCCGAGCATTTGAATTGGCTGATGGAGCACCCGCGCGAGTACAGCAAGTACTTCGAGTGGAAGAAGCACTACAGGATTGACAAAAGTAGTCGACCTACCGCCTGCAAGCTCTGCGAGTTCCTTCACGAGAAACGGGAGCCGCGAACGCGCGTCGCGCTTTCAGAGTGGTACAACCCTCGGGACAACTGTCCTTTGCACGAACTCCTGGACCGACATGCCTACGTCACGGGTGATATGTTGAAGAATTAAAACATATTAAAAGAAATATTAAAACTCCGCGCGCTTGGTGTTCTTCTGTGGGCTGATTAACGTTTTGATCGCGCGGTTCCAGGATTTCAGTATTCGAGGATAAGCATTTTTCACTCGCGATTCGTTCATAAAACGTGGCTCGAACTCTGCGATAATCGCGGCGGTAACTTTGCATACTTACATCACCATATACGTATCGCACTCAAAGTCGTAGGATTCCTTGGTTGTTCTAGAAAACGAGGGAAAAATAAATCGCAAGGGAAACGGAAACGTAGATTCAGAGTAGCTTCAGTTTATCTATTTAAACTGAATCGTGGGCTCAGAGTCGGGCATAATCAACTACAAATGTCATTGATCGAGTAATCAATCACTTTCCTTGCAATTACTGTGTTATTCTGAGTAAAACATAATTGCAATCACAAATCATTTTTTGCTATCTCAATTGATTTGCTACTTAGTGAGCGCAATTACAACGAAAATTACAATTGCAATTGTGGTCAACTAATTTAACGACTACGGAAAGTAATTTGTAAGTAGAGTACCTAGATACACTTCGCCCAACTCTGCGTGGCTTCTCGTCACAGAAGATAATATTGCGCGAGGATATTACGAGTTTGTAAATGAGAAACGAAGTAAACGCCGCGATGGCGTGGGACCGGATAAAATCATTTTTCACCGACACCTGTCGTCGCGACCCAAACGAAACATGAGAGTACAAAAGCTGGCCAAATATTGTGTTTCTGCCGGCGACGCAGAAACCATGTATCCCTTAAATAAAACACTGTTCCCTGGGGGCGTACACTAGTCGCGAGGTTCTTCGGGCGGTGGACGTTTGATGAATTAAAGTTGAGCTTGAACAGCGAGTTCGATCAAGTCTCGAGTTCGTTCTTAGGAGATACGCATCAATATTTACGAGGATATTTGGGCTCGGAGCTGTTGCTGCGGCGAACCCTCCGCGATGCGTGTTGCCGTCTCAGCGATGGCATTTGTTTACGAGGGGATGCTGAATCCTCAAGGGATCAAGTTCGCCCGTCGATTTGCCAAACGGCAGTCCGCGGTCGACCGTCTTAAGGGGAGGTTCCGGTCTAGAGCTCCAAAAAATATGTGATATTTGGGAATTAATTCAAGGAAAACTACTATATATAATTCAATGGGAGTTTTTGCATTGTATTAAGGATGTCTTAAATTATAGAAATATATTTTTTGTTTTGTAATTAATCATTGCAGACGGCCCTGGGCAGCTGTTAAAGTCAAGGCGTCAAAAAATTGATCCAATTCGGTGGGCGCTGTATCTCCAAAAGTAATTATCCGATTCAACTGAAACCGTTTTTATTTTGAAGATTATTCTTCTGTCTAGGGGGGAGGGGACTAGAAAAAATTACAAAAATGACTTTTTTTTAGAAAATAACGACACTTCAAGTTTGAAATCACTTTTCCCTGTGATTTTCGTCCTTTCAACGCCTTTGAAAATTATAAATTTTTAATTTTTTGTAATTTTTTCTAGTTCCCCCCTAGCCAGAAGAATATTCTTCAAAATAAAATAGGTTTCAGTCGAATCGGATAATAACTTTTGGAGATACAGGTCCCACCGATTTTGAGAACACTGTTTCGAGAAAAACGCGTTTAAAGTTTTACGTGAGCGCCGAATGGCCCAACTGCCTATAACTTCGGAAATTTTACGAATTTCAACAAATCCTTTTAAACACGTTTTCCTAAAAGGTTGAACATTCGAAAAATGAAATAAAAAGAAAATAGATTTTTAGACCGGAACCTCCCCTGAAGAAAACCACGTTCGCTTAGCGAGCTCAGTCTTTCCAAATATATATATATATATTTATACATGTGTAGTCTTAAATTACCGTGGAAACACATTTATTTTTCGATCGTCGTTGTTGCTTCCTGCATCCTCCCCCACGTATTATATATTCTATCTGACCTCATTTCTGTTAAGTTTCCGAAAATTTAAATAAACTTGTTTATGCGAAAACATGCTCGCAATTTACCTCTTCCCCAAACGAGACCCACTTCCTCGTATCATTTTACACGTTACGTGCACTTTGACTAATGCACGGCGACCATCGCGCAATCACCGGAACGCAGATAACACATTCGCGGTGTAATCGCTTCTTGAAATACATAGACTAATGTGTCCACGGGCTATCTGAACACGCGACTAGAAATTGCACGGTGCGTCTAAAAGGCCACTTATCGGCTGTATTCTTAGAAAACTAATTGTGCAACGTTTAGCGCTCGTGCAGTGAGGTTGCAGCGTCGCAATCGGTCGTGCTCTATCACGTGGGCGGACAAGACTTAATTACGTGTAAATCAACCGACAATGCCAACCGTTCAGGTTTGTCCCATTTATATTTAAAAATGAAATGCGCATAGTCTGTCTGGAAAATCGTTTCTGCATTCGTCAGCGGTTGATTCATTGTAGGATAAAAGAACAGTGACACTGACAACGTCACCAATCTCCTTGGCCACCGCCGAATGAGATTCCACAGCTAATCACAGCTGTCTAGTTTTCCATTCGAATGACAAATGGAAGCGAGTAAATAGCTGAACGCATGCTACGTGTCTGTAGTTGATTTGTGTTCCCAAAGATGACTGGCGAATCCCGGTACGCGATTTCCAGGTGGCACAGGCGACAATTAGAGCCGAGCAGGTGCATATCATTACGGTGCGTCGTTGCGGCTTTTTAAAACCAAAAGGGGATTCGCTTTAAGGGGACATCCTACTCTCTCGGTCTCAAAAAATTCAATTTTATTTTTTTGCTGAATTCGGAATTCTACAATATCCTCCTAAATTTTTCGAGCGAAATTCGATGTATTTTCAATGTTATAGGTATTTGTAGCGTCAGCGGCCTGGTTCTTTTAACCGCGCCGGTAGAATACTGAAAACTTTAAACGCGTTTTCCTCGAAACAATATTTTCTTGGTTGGCGGAGGTGATAAAAAAAAAAACTCCATTATCAATTAATCCAAAATTTTAATATGTGGCAAATTCATTTTTCGGGATAATGAACGATTAAGGACAAGATAATTTAATATACTAACTAAATTCCTTCGAATTTCTTACTTCGGATAAATCAGGTCAAAATTAGAGTGGTCACCGCAAACTACTGAAAAAAAATCGCTGCCGGGAGATCACAGATATTTCTTTTATTTATTTATATTTTTCACTGGAATAATTACTGCAAGTAGTATAAGATGTACACTTTCGAATACATAAAGGTTTCTTTAAAAAAGCCTTCAAGTTTTCTCCCGAAAAAATTACCGAATAAACATGTTTTTTCGTTATCATCGACGAAGTTCGACCGATCCACAGCCACTGGCAAAGTCCTCGAAGCCTCTTTCGCTCGTCGGCCACGGCTACTTTGCGACAATACATACTTTCCTCGATGCGAAAAAAAAACGCCCGGGCGAGGGGGGAGTGTTTCCAGTTGCTCGACGGTTAATTGAAACTCGTAGAATTGCCACGAAAGTTGGAGTCGCCGCGGAATGGTGTCGCGTATCTTCCAAGAGTCTACGTAGCCCCGTAAACATCGTTATCAATGTGAAAAGGTGCTTTCAGGCGAGCCGTGGGCGAACGACGGTAGCGGGGAGAAAGCGGAGGGGCATTCTTCTGCACTTTCCGCGATGATCGGGAGCTGAAGAAATTTCGTTCGCTGGGGCGAGCTTAGAAGGGGTTGCAGTTGATCAATGGGCGGCTTGGAACGGGATTTCGTTGCGTAACGTTCGAGCAGAGTCGTTTCAATTATGCGTGAAGTGTTTGAACGACGACTGGGGGAGCGGCGTGCAATTAGCTTTGCCTGCGCGTGCCGGTTCGCAGGTCTTTAAGGTGTTTCCCCCTGTTCGCTTGCAGATGCGCGAACGTGTCGATAGTTACATATTAAAATCAATAGGTAGCTTCTCTGTTTACGGGTTCAGAGGACGTTCCGCGATTTCAGAAAGCTTCGAAGCACTGTATTTCACGAGGAATCAACGATGCGTCCTCGATAACGATGCTTCAAGAATGCCAAACGCAGCCGCCTCGAGCCTCCCTTGTTTGGGCCCCGTCACAGTTCCTGGAAGGGCTTGGTTTGATATGCCAAGTGCCGATCTGGCTTTCTCTTTTCCAAGACCCCCCTCGATGACAGTGAAATGCCTGCTTGGAAACACATCGAAGGTAGTCGAAATTCCACGTCTATTGGCACGCAGCTGCGTCTCGTTCGTGGAACTGTCTTTTAATTTTTCTAACAAGATAAGCGCCGTTGAAGGTCCAAGCGGTTATCAAAGTTCAGCGGCCGCCATCGGCTGTTCCGTACACATTGATTATTCAAGAACTTTGCCCCGGCTCCTCGCTTTCCGGCCGAGCCGCGCGTGAAAACCGCTCTCTTCCCGCCGCGCCGTCCACCGTTGCTCGTTAATACACCGCCCTCGTCGAGGCTCTTAAGGAATTTCGACGTAGGTATAAAACGCTCTGGGTTTCAGGAGTCTTTTTCGTTCGCCTGGCTCGGAAACGGCCCGCGCAACGGGACCGTTTCGATTTCTTTGCATATCGCTAGTGTTTCGCGCTCGAGCATCGCCCCGGGCGTCAATTCCGCCGATGAGACGTGAATTCGTTTGCATAGATGTCCGGGAAGACGGCGAAAGGGGCGAGTCATCCCTCGACAAGGTCGGAGGGAAAAGAAACTCGGTGAACAACTGCACGGCGAAAAGCGACCGATTAGAATACGCCAAGGAACTGTCCAAGCACGTAGACGTGGACATTTACGGGAAACGCGGGAACCAGAATTGCTCTGGCCTCGACGACTGCTTCGGGAACATCGCCGAGCGCGACTACTTCTTCTACTTGTCGTTCGAGAACGCACTCTGCGAGAATTTCGTCACTGGCCTCTCAACGACTACCTCAGTACAGTAAATCCTCTTTTTTTTTCTTTCATTATATATCATAAGTAGATTTAGAAGTTCCTGAGAGCTTAGGCCCTCTTACCAACAGTTTTAAAAAGAATAGGATTGGTATTACCTCAGTAACAGTAAATCCTCGTTTGGAGCCCGTTTCTATATACCACGCGTTAAGAGCCCGGCGACTATCCCCACCATTTCTTAGAATCCTTCGGACGACAGTGGGGGAACCCGGGAACGGGCGAGAGGCTCTTCGGTTTCCTCGCGCTCGCTCATTGGGTTTTCTCACTCGCGCCAGTGGCCGCGCGGAATAGTGTCCACTCGCGTTAAGAGCCCGTCGCCAGCCCCGTTCGTCGGGCTCTTAACGAATATTTACTGTATCTGGCACGGACCCTGCTTTTCAAGCGGCTCCCGCGTCAGTACCAGATACTCTAGGGTAAAGGACCCAATTACTGTCACCTTAAGCTATTTTACTTAAAATAATAAATAAATAAACGTTGTAAAGTCATACACAAAAAGAATTATGTAATTCAACCTATAATATGCTACAAATTATATACTATAGTTTATTTATTCGTAATTTTAAGTAAAATAGCTTAGGGTGACAGTAATTAGTTAGGTGTCAGTACAGTAAATACTCGTTAGGAGCTCGACGAATGGGGCTGGCGACGGGCTCCTAACGCGACTGGACACTATTCCGCGCGGCCACTGGCGCGAGTCAGTGATGCCAGAATGAGGACGGGTCCTCTCGAGAATTTCCCCCACCACGCATGCACACTACGCCGGAGCGGCGTGTCCGAGCTCACGGATCGCGGCTCCGGCGTAGTGTGCATGCGTGGTGGGGGAAATTCTCGAGAGGACCCGTCCTCATTCTGGCATCACTGGCGCGAGTGAGAAAACCCAATGAGCGAGCGAGAGTTCCCGGGTTCCCCCACTCTCGTCCGAAGGATTCTAAGAAATGGTGGGGATAGTCGCCGGGCTCTTAACGCGTGGTACAAACGGGCTCCAAACGAGGATTGACTGTAATTGGGTCCTTTACCCTAGAAGCTGTCTCTACAGCGATGTTTCAGTGCTGAGGCCTCAGGTAGCAAAGTGACGTTTTTCAATGCTCTCGGGTAAAACGATGGATGACCCGGTTGGACGGGAAATGATTATTATTAGGAGAAAGCAGAACTGATTGTTTCTAATTTCGTATCGCGGCGAACGATTGTTACACGGGTCGTACGGTTATACAAACTCGTGCTCAGCGTGAATAGACCAATCTAGGACAAACGCTATTTCTATTTCAACCGCGGAAAATGAACCGCGAATGGCGCACCAATCGCATGGAAATAAATTTCCATTTTAGCTACAACGTGGTGCCGATCGTTTACGGAGGGGCTGATTACAGAATCTTCGCACCGCCCCAGTCCCACATAAACGTACTCCAATATGATCCTTCCGAACAGCTGTCCCAGTATTTGAAGTGGTGGATGAAGAACTCGGAGATGTGTAAAGCCGGGTTTACACCAAGGCGAACACGAACGCGTTCACACCGCCGCAAACAGAACGAAACATTCACGTACGATTCACACGCTGAGTTTCGTTCATATTTGCGGCGGAGTGAACACGACTACCTGGAACAGGCGAAAACGTTCGCGAACACTGTTTTCGTTCGTGTTCGCCTTGGTGTGAACCCGGCATAAGAAGTACTTCCCGTGGAAGAAGTTCTACAAGATCGAGCTCGGTGCGCACCGAGTCACCTGCGATTTGTGCGGATTCCTTCACGCGCAACAGGGGCCACGAATGTTCCAGAGGATGTTCCCGGAGTGGTTCTGTCAAGGACGGTGTCGGTTGCAGGGGTTTTTGCACGATCACAAGTATGCCACGAGAGGCACGTTGAATAATAAAAACTGACACGTACTTTGCGATAAAACATCCCCACTTATGCGCTGTAAGCGTGCCCTGCGCGGAACTTCAATGTTTAAATCGACAAACTGGTATGGTTGAGAGCTGTTTCAAGTTATTTTGAATTAAAAATCCGTTTCCCCATGGTTGATCGCCAGTCCTGTCTGATTGTGAGTGCTGAAAATCTGGTGTACACTTTTTGGCTCGTTAACCGGGGTTTGTGCGCGCGAATCACAGATTCTACATATATATTTTAGGTTAGGTTGTAAAGCAGCAGTTAATTTAATTTAATTGTAATGGTGCAATAAAGACATTTAATAATAATAATAATAATAATATATACGAGCCACAGGAGTGATATCCTCTATCCACGATTCATTCAATTAATTCTGCTGCCTTCTTCTTTAATTCCGACAGTTCCTTGTTCCCGAATATTGAAAGAATCGTTCTCTATAGCGTTCCAAAGTGGACCCACATAATCCTGCATTTGGTAGGCAGATAGCTGCCGCGTTAGACAAGTCGCTACGCCAATGCAGCACTTAAATACAAGCGAGTTGATAAGCAAACGAACGCGTAATGCTGTGTTATCGCGCAAACGAACCGGTAACGCGGCTGCACTGTGTTGGATCAGCAGGTTTGTGTTTACCCCGCATGATCGCACAGGCGCCATTATTTGGCGGGGAATAGCTGAAGACATCCAGCGAAATGGAGATTAAACGGTTCCCCGATCCTTTGACTGTCATCTCGGGGACCACTTGAAGACACAGAAGCGGAGGGACAAATTATATCCGTCTGATCGAATCGTAGGAGTGAAATTCGAATTCGGATAGTTTCGTTCGCGGGACAGTTGCTCCGCTAATTGGGCTATTCAAATCGCCGACTCGTTCTATTTTCTAACGATAATACTGACAATTCCTACGGTTCACTGAGGCGCGACACGATCGCGATCAACGACCAACCTCTGCCATTCGGGATCACCAGGAATTGCCTCTCGATCACTATCAGTGTCTCCCGAGCGCGACAGAACGACGGCACGTCGCCGAAAAACGCTCGATGAAGAAATAACGAGCTCCCGTCGCTTCTGCTCAGAGACGAGGGGAGCTTTCCCTCCTGAGGGCCGAGTAGGTTCGATCAAGTTCCGTCTACGGTAGTTACGTCAACAAAGTCGAACAGAGGGATCTTAATAATGCAGTCCACGAGCAGGGCGACACGTAATCCATCGCGTAGTTTAATGCAATCGGCCAGAAGTGTCCTCGAGCGTTCCATTCGGTTGGCAGCACCGAGCAACGGAGCTCCCTTGAACGTTGCGTAACGTCCCTGGATTCAACAACGTCGAGAACCCTCGGCAGTCGCCACCCCGACTTCGATCGACTAAAAACGTCCATTTTGTCCCATTGATATCGACCACGTACGTTATCCTGATATTCTTAAAAATCTTGCCACCGATAAGCCAGCGATTCTCCTCGCCTAATTGCTGAAACTTCCGGTCCACGTGGAGTTAAGGGGGGTCACTCAGGTGAAAATGAACTACCAGTAATTTTACAGATAAAAATTTGAAAATATTTATATCCATATTATTTTTTACACTGAAATGAATTATGTAAGAGTTAATATAGTGACATTTTTTTTCTTCAAAATTTAAAAGTAAAATTTCGAAGAAATTATTCGATTGTAAAATCCATACCCTTATACCTGTAGCATTGTATGTCAAGCATACAAAAAAAAAAATCAGCTCGAAAACTTCATTTTTGTCTGAGTTATAAAGTTTTTATGTACGAAGCAGGAGCGTTTTAGTTACTACGCCAAAACAAAAAACTGTATAACTCGGACAAAAATTAAGTTCTCGAGCTGAAATTTTTTTTGCAGTCTTTGTATACAATTCTACAGAAATAAGGGTATGGATTTTACAATAGAATAATTTTTTCGAAATTTTATTTATAAATTTTGAAATAAAAAAATTGTCACTATATTAACACTTACATAATTCATTTCAGCGTAAAAAATAATATGGATATAAATATTTTCAAATTTTTATCTGTAAAATTACTGGGAGTTCATTTTCACCTGAGTGACCCCCCTTGATCTTGAGGGGAGCCGAGTTGAATCGATAAATTGCGAATTCGATGAAAGTCGTTAGGGAATTACAAAAATATATTTGAAGAACAAAATCCAGTTTTTAATTTAATTTATTATTAATAATAAACGGGGAGAGTTCCCCATTAGTGTACATAGTGGCATTACAGTTCAGACGGACAAATCGCAAGTTCTGCAAATTTCTGTGCACCGAGTTTCTAAAGAAGTTTTCGTTTCGTTTTGCAAAGCCTCTTCTTTTGGGGGTGCTAGGACCCTTAACCCCACTCTGGGTTCGCCACTGCTTCGGTACCTTTTCTGTGTGAAAGAAAAAGCTGGAAGACTCCCTCGGGAGCAATCTGTCAGCTTCGGACGCGCGTCAAGAAGCGCAAACAGGGCTTCGCAACGCTACCTTTTAACGAAGGAGACTCTCGGTTCCAGCGTATCCGTTCCATCGATAAACGATCGACTCGCGATAAACCGGGCCGAGCCTGTCGACCAACTTGCTGGATACAGTTCGTGGGTACTTCGGAGCGGATATTTGTGGCGGAATTGGAGGAGAAACAGGGTCCTCGGGGCGGACGTTAGGCAGCGTGGGTCGCGCTGTAAAAGTACTTAGCCGCGAGTTGGAGGCTCTCGCGCCGCCATTTCGACGTCTACCAACAATCCGGAAGTTCCTCGTGGAAGTTGCTCGCGAAGTCGATTTTACCCGTCGCGGAATTTTCGGGCGACGAAACGGTAACTGCGCCGCGTAAGATTTCATCGCCCGAGCCCTCCTTCGATCTCGCGGTTGCCTCCACTTAACAGAGTCCTTCGCCACGGTGTAAATGAGTCTTATTTACCTAACGTCCCTAGCGAGCTCCCATCTGAGTGGCAAAGAAATTCCGGGGGAAAACTTCTCGAGAGGAAGTGCTCTTTGCTTCTGGCGACGCACTAGAAGGGATCCTTTCGAATTGCCGTTAGAACGCAATAGGGCGAGTTCTGTAAAAATGGCATCGTTGAAATTTTTAGAAGCTGCGGAAATTGGCTGAGGATTCGACTTTGTACTTTTTTACAAATTCGCAATTGTGTCTAGGTACTGTTGGATGCAAGAAAGACTTCAAGACACTAAAGTCTTTTTTAAATAAAACGCATATTAAATTCCTCATTCTTTTCTACATAAACCCTGTAAATTTCATTGCCGTATCTTCAAAATTGCCATAGCTAAGCTAAATTTCGTGAATTAATGTTGATCTAACTCGCATCTAAGCCATGCATCCACCTGAACATGATAAATATTAACCATTTTTTTTCTTCTATATTTCTCTATTTTAAGCAAGAAGCGCCTCGGATGGCTACAATTAAAATTAATTCCATTGATTAATTCATTACCTAATTTCGATTGTAATAATGCAACCGCAAAGGAGATATATCAAATTTTAAATATTATAGACAGCTTTTCAACCACTTCACTAAGTATATAAAGTATCTAACTCCTTGCAGCCAACAATAAAATTCGAATGGGCCCGTTCGTTTGGATTGTGTGTGAAGATTAGAAAACGAAATCGTTATTTTTGCGAATGATCGGCTGTTACCAAACTCTAAATTAGTTAAATGGTAATACAAGCTGAAGCCCTGTCAGGGTGTTTAATACCAGAAATTCTAAACGCGATATTAATTATTGCGACGTAAAGTGTGCACCCCCGTCGATGGGGTATCGGAATTCGCGGGCGTGTTATTGACACTCGCGCAATTGTATTCGGCGGTGCAGTTTATTACGACAGGAAGGGAGAGAGGGAGGGTTGGAAATCCGATGGGAGAAAAATTCGAGGGTCTTTGTATTTCGAGTCGCTCGAGTTTCGACGCTACGCGCACCTATCTCCTCGTTGTCAAAAAAAAAAGGTGAATAAAATAAAAGCGAAAAACCTATCACGCCCTGCAGCGATGGAAAAACACGAGCTATAGTTCCTGCTGTGTTTGTTGACATCGATGCGCGAATGGCGTGTAATACCCTTCGAGATAAACAATTTGTTTGCCCGCGTGCCGGGGAAAAAGTCTGGGGGAAAGGTAACGTGGACACTCGTAGATATTATTGAGTTACTATCAGGGATGATGAATCGCCCGTGGAACGGCGCAACTGCGAGGGAGAAAGAGCCAGCGGGGAAAAGTATCGTTTAGGAACGGTGACTCGTGACCGAATTCCCCAAGACACGGTCGTACGTTCGCTTGAAATATTCAACCGACGCGGGCGCAGGGAGCGCGGCAATTAGTGAAAAATTCAAAGTGTAATCAATCGGCCGTTGGATGGGTTCATTCGTTTAGCCGAGCTGCCGATGCCACTCGAGGTAAATGGCGCCGCGGCTGGTCGCCGCTACGCTTTATGCGCGTTAGTGCTGCCCCGTTCTCCGTCGGCTCTTCTTTTATTTAAAAACCATACCACCGGCGCAGCAACGGTTTACAGTTTGGAACATCGCCGCTGAAAGCGGCAGGCCGTTAAACGTCAGCGAACAGCGAAAACGGACGAGAACAAACGGTTCTGGGAATGGGAGAGCCGGTTTCCCGTCGATCGTTAACTTCGCGTTTCTTGCTGCGAAAGATTCAGGGAAGAGAAAATTGCGGCGCGTTGCGTGCCGGCTTGGGTCACTACGAAGATGAAATCTACGATTTACAGACCGAAGAGTATTGGGAAAGCAAGTGGAGGCGTGGCTTAGATCTCAGCGCTGCGGTGGTAAGTTGGCGAACTATCGCAAGTAGGCCTGGATCCCATCTAACATTCCGAATAAGTATTTATTAATCGAAGAAGTAAAAATTTAGTGTCAAAAAAATTTAAAAACACTCGTTTTTCACAAAATGCTTATATAAACACTGATAATCCTATGGACTTCGACGGATTTCGGCCTACTCACAGTAGTTTAATTTTCTGCCACTAGCTGGCGTATCTAAATTCTTGGTTTCCCAAGTATTGAATGATATATCTTTGGTATATAAGAATTGTAACGCTTACTATAGGGTAAACGCACCAGTAAATGAACAGTTAAGGCTAATGAATGAACACTATTATAAAATTATGTTTGCAGCGCGAATGATTCCACGTGCTGCAAAAATTGTTTGGATATGAAGCAAGAAATGAAAAGATGTCTCTAATTAATTAGTCGCTTACTTTAATAACTTATTTTACTCATTTTAATAAAAAGTGTTGATTCACTGGTACGTGTTCATTTACTGGCACATCCACCCTACCTGTGTGTAACGGCGAAGTCAGTAACTTGGCCGAAGTCGAACGAAAGAAATGTCTCGGGACTTCTCGATACTTCTCGAAGCGGTCTCTACATCGCAAACTTCGTCCGGAAGGTTAAGGCCATAAGCGATAAATATGGGGAGGTGGAAACTGTGAAAGTACGGCTGGAATCGCGCCGGATGGATATAAAAAGAAATTACTGGCCTCTCAGACGCACTTGGACCCTCACGGTGCTTTTCTTCCACCTCCATTCGCTCCTCACTTCGGCCCCCCCCCCCCCTTCGTCCCCCGTTCGCCCCATTATATCCGCGCTCTCTTCCACTTTTTTTCTCGGCGCGACTGTTCGGACTTATTTCCCGATCCCCCTGCTCCGTACTCGTAACCTGATTTACAGGTGTCCCCTGCAGGTCGCCTCCTCCGGGCTTCTTTGCTCAACGGCCAAGTGGTTTCAGCGTTCGCGCATACAGGCGAGAGTTTTCAGATTAAGGAGAATAAGTAATGTCTGTCGCCCAATGAAGGAACTTCCAGGCGACTCGAATCTTCCATTCGAGAATTGCAAAAGATCTACATTCGAGTTTGGAATTCCACATCTCCAACAGTCTGATCAGCTCCTTTCCCCCCTGCAACGTATGTGTGTATTATGTAAATACACTGCTTTTCATAAGTAGTATGTGAAGAATAATTGAGTCTAGTTATGCAGAAAGCTACCAACTTTAGTTTGAAGATTTTAATTTTTAGAGAAAGCAGCTTCATCCCTATTGGGTATATTTTATTTCTTGTTATTGCTTTGCAACGTTTCTTAATTAATATTATTTTAAATTTTCCGCAGCTTTTCTTTTTTAATTATTGTACAAGTATTTTTTTGCAAAATAAAAATCCCCAAATTATGGGATACATACTGTACTACTTAATACTAATTAACTAAGTCGAATTGTGAGAAACGTTGGAAATTTATCGAAGAACTCTAATAAACTTTAAATTATTAGGTATTCTAAATTAAAAGCAGCGAATATCACATTTTCTGGGGATACAGCAGGTGTCCTAATACTTCTGAACGGCAGTGTATCTCCCAGTGGATTCAGCTCGACGTTAGAACGTCATTATCTTCTCCACTATGACGCGCCACCCTCGGATTCACCACTCCTTCGGCATATCGTGCGAAATAGCAGTAAAAAGCTCGCCCCCCGGATCACCGACACTATCTCCTCGCCGTCGGCCCTTTATTCAACACCGTTTTACCGCTCCCCGAGTCGACTCCACGCCCCCGGTTTCCCTTCTCGCCCGGAGGAGGATTTCGTTCGCGCCATCAAATTTGGGCGGCGTTAATTAGCGAAATAAACAGGCGGCGATAGCATCGGCCACGCGTGTGCGCCACGAGGAGGAAGCTTCCGATAGCAGGAATGATATTCGACGGGAGGATCGATGAAAGTCAAGCAGCCAACGGTCGCCCCTTTTCCATTGTATCGGCGCGTGCAACAGCCGGTTAATGGAATTGATTGGAGCCGCCGGGGAGGATATCTCTGGCAATTAATCAAATTATTATGCCGCGCGCTTGGCTTACGGCCCCGCTGTTCCGCGAGGATCTTCAAGGGGCTACTAATAGCGAGTGGCTGATAGATCAACGGAGGAAGCATTGAAAATTCATCGAGTATAGCGTAAGTCTCCAAATCCCCGTGATTCTGCAATCTCAAGATTCGAGTCTCACAAGGAAAGTATTTTAGGTGTCCGTCTCCGATGATTTTGATTTTTGGATATGTTATAGAGGACCGTAAAATAAGAAATACGTGTTTTTTTTATTTTTCCTCGTTTTCATATTTGGGGGGTGAAAAGTGGGTTCAAAGTTAGGGTTGAAGAATCACTTTTGTGGAATATCTCGAGAACTATTAGAGATAGGGGAATAGTGTGAATGGACGAATTTTGTGTCTTTGAATGCGAAATATCACTGACTCACCAGATTTTCAAAAAGTCCAGAAAAATGATTTTTCAACCCTAACTTTGAACCCACTTTTCACCTCCCAAATATGAAAACGGGGAAAAATAAAAAAACACGTATTTCTTATTTTTCGGTCCTCTATAACATATCCAAAAATCAAAATCATCGGAGGCGGACACCTAAAATACTCTCCTTGTCAGATTAACCAACAGATCACAGGAGTTGCCGATTGCCATACATTTTCCACATATTCTCCCGGATAGATTCCCACGCAACAGGGTAATGATTTCCACCCCCGTTCCCGAATCCCATATTCCCGATACGTACCGCTCGCGAATCGAAGAAAAGCCTGCGTTGGCACGTAAATCCGCGGATACGATAGCAGCGCGCATTAAATTTCATAAGCGCCGCGGAGCGTTGCTTAGGCGAGGGACTCCGGAACTGATATTTACAACGCGAGGCGCGTCCGCGAGATTTCAAGCGGGAGATTTCGGCAGCGAATACGATCAGGCACCGTTCCAGCGATTTCGAGCACCCCGGCTCGCATGATTCCGCGGGAAAGTCGAGGTGTCGAATAATGGGAATGAAAGGGATCGCGAAACAGGAGGGGGAGGGCGTCGGGACAGAGTGACAGTAAGCTGTTCGTGGAACGTCTGCTCGCACTCGCGAAATTGCCAGTAGCAGAGGCTTTCGAGGACGCGACGTGTCTGCATCGGGACGACGATGCGCGCCGCGCCAGTTGCATCTGCAACAGATAGAAGACACTTTAGCCGATACGCTGCGCCAAGTCGTTGACGTTTTCCACGGATCGATCCTGCCGACGATAATTCTTCGGGACGTATTGGCACGCTGACGGTGACGCCTGACGGTATTATTTACTTTTTAACGGGATCCAGGCGGTATGGATTTCCTTTCCGGTAGCGGCAAACTTGATAAGTTTATATTGGACAAAGACAAGCGATTCTAAAGGATTCAGCAGCCTCGATTCTTTAATAAAAATCATCCCGTTCGTTGTGAAAAAGACGAGCAGCGTCAAAGCAAATTGGCAATCGAAAAAGGTAAAAAAGGAACTTCTTATATAAAAGTAAAATGTTACACTAGGGTGGCCCTTATTCTCAATCTGCGATTTCTTTTGCTCTCAGTCTTTAATATGATTCCATTTCATAAAAAAATTGTTCCTGAAAAAGATTATTGCAATCGGACAAAAAGAAATTGTGAAGACCAGGCATTAAAGTTTAGAACTCATTAACGGTTTGAATTTGAAGAATTTCTCAAAAACGGTAAGCCCTATCGAAATTTTCTTCAAATAATATTAAAAGAGCATTCAATTATCTATAATTACTGTGTTCATAATTTTTTCCTGCTGCCAACCATTTTTTAGATAATAGTGTTTGAATACACAGAGGTTTGCACCACGCGCGTATAGACAATCGACGCAGTCCGTCCCCAAATCATCAGTTACCTAGATAAAAATGTTTGAAAAACACCATCTACATTGTTTTACCACCCTTAAAACGTTCATCCCTCACAAGGGAAGATCCCCAACACGAAAACTCCTAAAATTATAAAACTAAAAACTAAAAATAATTATTTTCTTGTACTACAATTTCTATATTTAAACGTTATTATCTAAAAAATGGTTGGAAGCACGTAAAAATTATATGCACAATAAATCTAGAAAATGGAATGCTCTTTTAATATTATTTGAACAAAATTTCGATAAAGCTCACCATTTTCGAGAAATTCTTCAAATTCAAGGCTTTCAAATTTAAGGCTTCCCGCACCCTTTCCTGTAGTCCGCTTGCAATAATCTTTTTCAGGGACAATTTTTTTTATGAAATGCTACCGTTCCACACGATGATAGAGAAGAAATACAAAAAAAAAAATTCGACACGTATAAATAAGGACCACCCAAATATTACACACGACTCGACGTTACGCGATACACCTGTAGCCTGTCGGATACGCGACTCGGTCCTCGTAACGCGGCTGTCCGTCCACTCATCCGTCCATCCGCGCCGCCCAAGATGCATAGACTCTGGAAAGTGCATCGAGCCGCGTCGCTATTAATAAGCTGCCCGGCATCGAGCGCGCGGCCTTAGAAATGCAACCCCTGAAACTGGAGCGTGTTCCCAGCTGACTGACACTAAATCCTGGCCGCAGCCCTGGGCTCCATTCCCGATCGCTGTTTTCGAGAAGTCTCGCGCGGGCGGCCACGCCGCGCCGTAACCCAGGAACCTGACGAATTTCGTCGAGAAATTCGAAGATGGGTGGCGGAGGGGCGAGCCAGGAGAAGTTTTACTATTCCAATCTCCTAGCTGGCCGCAGTACTCAAGCGGCCTGCATAAATTGCCTACGGGAGATCGCTGGTACAATGCGATTTCCAAACGTATGCTCGCTTGCTATCAGCAATAACTTTGCTCCTTTCATATCTTGCCAATAATTCCTCCCCTGTAGCCACTGGCAGCGGAGGACAGTCGCAGGGGCGCGATGTCAGGCGTTCGATGTTCTTTCGGCTGTACGAAGGAGAGAGAGGGTGGCGCGGGGGAGCCCCAAGGAGAAATTTATCCGGCAGATAAAAATGTCTGTTAGAGTTTATATAGGCAGCGGCGAGATTTCAATAAAACCCTCGATTGTAAAGTACAGATAGAGGAGGCTGTCCGTACGTTACACGGGTCAGTGAAGCTCAAAGTCGAGTCTCCCTCTTTATCGTCTCCCTCTCTCCGTCCCTGTCTCGCGGAGGGTGAGTACCAAGCCACCCTCTCGCCCCACGAAACTGCATCCCCCCACGCGACACGCCCTCCTTCCCGTGTGCAGCGTCGCGTTATTGATACGTGCACTTCTTTCGACGGAGCGAGGACGGCAGAATCGTTTCAGCCCCCCTCGTCGTCGAGTTACGGGGGTGAGCCTCGAGGCAACGTCCAAGACGTTTGCTCGGGGGATGATCGGGGGACGGGTGCGGGTTTCGATTGTTGCTTGTATTTGCCAAGGATAAGAGGACAGCTAGCGAGGCGTATCGATGTCGGTGGTGGAATTTGTTTGATTCGAAGGTTTGCGCTCGAAAGGCGGCCTGCATTCGGAGGGGGGGCGGATGCACGGATTTAAGGGGAGGGCGTTTTACGTCCGAGTCGACGTTGAGAAGCTTCTAGGAGCCTGCAGTAATAATCGGAGGAAGAAGGAAGCCAGCGAAAATGGAATGCGGCCGCGAGAGTTTAGCGGAGCGATCCGATGTCTATTTCCGCGTGGCCACATTCGTCGCTCAGAATCAATAAGCGATAAAGGAGCGGATGCGTGGTTGGACGCGCGGGGGGTGTAGTAATTCAACGGTTAAACGCGCCCACCAACGTTTCCAGCTGCCTCCGTACACGTGGCCTCTAACCGAGCTAGCGGCGGAGCCTTGAATCAGTCTCGTCGTACTATCAATCCTGCTCGCACGCCTGCTTTAAGACCAGCCATAAAGTCTGAATCGGGCGATTTAACCGAGGACCTAGGTTCCATTCCTCTCTCCAGCTGGATGCCCGGGAGACACACGCTCGCGACGCGGGGACGGTTACGACCGATCGAACTTCCCCGATGATAAAAAAGGATGTTTAAAGGAAATTAACCGCCTGGCGTTTTACGAGTGGGCGGGGAGGACATCGTTCTTCTCGTAATAAGCGCTCTTCGATGGGCCGGGCAGCCGGAAAACGGGGACCGGGGTGGGCGATTCTTTTCACGGCCACGACGAAACTGCCGAACGAGAACAAAAGGGGGCAGAAGTAGGAGAGCCGGCGTCGGCGTCGTCTCGAGAGGAATGGCTTTGTCTCTTTGAATCGTTACCGCCAGATAGAAGGGTGTGCTTGTCTTCGCTCGACAATGAATCGGCCGATACGGCGCTGCACGTGAATCAACTATCGTCCGAATCAGAATTCGTTTCAATTAACCATTCGTCCGTCTGCGATGAAAACGGGGGAAAAAGGAGGATGGAGAAATTCGGCAAGTTCCTCGAATGAAATACCTGCCGAGTTGACGCGGCAGCGGAATACTCGCGGAGGAATTCGCGAACGAGGCCGCGAGCACTCGACGCTGGTGCGCGCGATGTGGTCGCGCGAGAAGTGGATAATTAGTACGGGTACGTCCGACTAGCCCTCACGCAGGATTAATTACGCGGACTGCGATGTACGCGCGTAACCGCGTACACACACCTGAACACATAAATATTACACGCAGCACGTGCGCGCAAGCCCGCCACTCTGTGTCCATCCATCTAGTTATAGACACGGGAATACGTCAATTTGCGGGCGCGTGTGTCCGTGCGTACGTGCCCGGGCAAACTTCGTTGAAGCGCGTGTGCGCGCTTCGAATGGGACACCTAGCGACCCCAGCCCTATCCTGCAGAAGTCTCTGTTACTTGAGCTGGCTAATTAAGCCTGCCACTGTTCGATAAAATTAGGAAATTCCGCCGGTCTACAGCTTGGCACGTTCCACGTGCGAGGTCTGCGCAGTGAGAGGCTTGAACTTGAGGGCATTCGTTGATGATATCTCAAGGTGCGTTCAAACCGAACGAACGGATGCTCGTTTGCCCCCATGGACCTAAGAATTAAAAGGACGGAGCACTAAGCTACGGGGCCTAAGCTGGTGTAAGTAAGGGGGGTGCATGATACTGCGCATGTGGTGGTGGACGATCGGTGATTGGTTGATGAAAGTGGCAGATACGTTTCAAGATCGCAGAATAAGGTCGAAAATCGCTGATTTTCGGGAATTTCCGCGATTTTCGACCTTATTCTGCGATCTTGAAACGTGTGTAGTTCAGAGCAACGTTAACCGATTTTGATGAAATTTTAGACACGTATATAACTTACTTAAATCTACAAACGGGTTTTTTGAATTTTCATTGAGGGTTCAGAAAAAAAAGTTTAAAACACGACCTTTATTATTTTTTTTTGCTACTCCGACCAAGTGCATTTTTTTCAAAAGGACGAATCATATCATTTAGCAAACTGATCCCTCTAGCTTCTCAAAAAAACTCAAGTCGTTTGGATTAATTTTAAAAAAGTTATGCGATTTTGAAGAGTGTCCGAATATTTTTGCGGGGCCACTGTAAATACATATATATAAATAATATATAAGTATATATGTATATATGTATGGCATATGTATAGTTTTATATATATAAGCATATTTTAATACACCCTATATAAGTATACCGTTTCAAATAAAACGCGAAGCATGCGTACTATTTCGCCAATCACAAGCCGTCCACCACGACTTCTCTCCTCCCGATCAACTGGCTCGACCCCCTCGTCTATGTTGAGATTTTGAGCTCCGTCCATTTAATTCTTAGGTCCATGTTTGCCCCGCATTTCGACAAAATTCCTGCCCATCTAGTGTAAACGGCAATCTTCGCTTGCAACTTTTCACTGGGTACTTGAATTTTGTTAAAGTGGGGGATGAACGAGCATTCGTTTGTTTCGGTTTAAACGCACCTTCAGGGACCACTTAGAAGGTACATATTATCATAGCACGCAGCCAATTTCAATGTACAAGAAATCAGTCTATATCTATGAAGAAGAAGAGCCGGGGAAGCGCAAGATTTACGTACTCCTTAAATCCTGGCGCAGCCCTCCACCCCAATAGCATTAAATTGTACTCCCCTGAAAAACTATAACTTGCCCGGGAATATCCTCACTGACGTGAGCTGCATTCGCTCTCGCGCATACTTCAGCCAGGCTCGCGTGTCCGTGTACGTTTCCCAGCTCCTACCGAGCTACCCTGTTGCAACGGGACACGGCACAGGTGCGCGCACAGGCGCGCAACAACGAGCTACCCTTCGCACACGAGCATCTCGTGGTTCACCTGGCCCGCGGTGTGTTGTACACGCGTTTTCCTAAGGTGAACCATTCACGGGCCACACAACCTCCAAGCGGTCGAGCCCAGCGTGTACGTGTGCCGGTGTGCGGGTGGTTGGACCGGCACTTTGCGGCACGATTTATGGGGCATTAAACCAACACGCGACCCGGCAACCAACGCTCGTTTCGAACTCTTCTGGATGCGCTTATAAATATGGGCCCTCCTCTTTCTAGAAGATTGTTCTTCAGCCTCCAGCTCAGCTATTCTTCTATCCGCCGTTGTTTCGCGCAAGGCTATCCAGCTCCGTTCTTCGTCTATTCATCTCGATTCACATCTATCGAACGAATATAACCGTGCATACCTTGGATAATCGAGAGATCAACGTTCCCGAGGCCTCGATCCTTATCAATCACGCTCTGCGTTCGTTTTTACGACCCATTGTCCTTCCCCTTCGCCGTATCGACGGCGCTCGTGATTACGGGGCCACCTACTACCCGATAAACTACAATTTTTATGCACCACCGATGGGAAATCGATTGTTATAGGAAGGCAGGTGGAGTTCCCCGCACGAGTGGCTACGCTCGCCTATTTCGAAGCCAGTGACATTCGCATATGTAGGAGTTTGTAGCACGGTCGAAGGAGAATGTTCCATTTAGTCGCGGCGGAACTTGGACCAGCGGGAACCTGGGTATTTTCGTATCGAAGGGAAAGTGGAGAGATTGGACAAGAGCTGTGGGCGAAATTAAAAATCGATCCTCGAAAGTGCGCTGGCGCGCACCGTATTCGCCGCGGCTGTTTGTTTACCGCGCGCTATTTCCAAAGGGAAACGGTAAACGATTCTCGCGCGCCTCCGTTGGCGAAAAAAATGTTTCGCCGGGGCCCCGAAAAACGTCTGTTATTCCCGGCGCTGCCTCGAGGTAAACTCGTTACCGCGGACACGGCCTGTTCCTCTCGTTTTTTCCGTTCGCCGCCGGTTGATATAGCAATTACGTCGAAGCAAACACGCGATAAAACTCTTGGGCCAAGTTTTATTTCCCGCAGAGAAGCGGGCTCGCGTTTGAGTGGACGGGACAGCGACCCTGGGCTCCCCCGTGTTTGCCCTGAACCCTGGCCCTGCACCAAATAGAATTTCAATCTGGGGATGTAATTGCTGAAACTTGCCGAGATATCCCGCCGGGTGAATTGCATCGATAGAACTTTCATGCGGCAACGGCAACGAAATTTTCCGCCGGATCGACCTTCGCCGGTATAACCAGCCGTCGATTACGATTTATGAACCGCTTAATCAAATTTTCATGAACCCTACATCGACGCCGACCAGAGCAGAACTCGGGACACTGCTTCCCGGAGGGCTGTCTCGGCGATTCGGAGTCTTTCCATTGCTGCGAAATGGAATTCAATATTTTTCGATGCTGGAATTTACAGTAACATTAAATACGATAACAGGCCACGTGGGGTGCAAATCAGCGGAGCAAATAAAAAATGAAAAGATGAGAACGAATTTATTTTAGTTGATTAAAATTAACCCTTTGACTACTGTTGACGCCTATTGGCGTCCGACACATGTTGTCTTCCCGGTACTGTTGACGCCTATTGGCGTCCGACACATGTTGACGTCCCGGTATTGTTGACGCCTATTGGCGTCCGACACATGTTGACTTCCCGGTACTGTTGACGCCTATTGGCGTCCGACACATGTTGGCTTCCCGTTACTGTTGACGCCTATTGGCGTCCAAATCAAATTTCGCTTGTTTTATAATTTATTGGTCTTATGGTAATGTAGACCGTGTTTTGAAATATATCATACGTTATTATATTATTAAATTTTATTATTAAACATTGTTATTTAAAAAAATAAAATATTGTTATCTAAAAAAAGCTTAAAAATAAAGTTCACTTCATGTAATATTCGTTTAATGTAATAAATTTCAGTATTTTGAATATTTTAATATACTTCCTCAGAAATGCATGTCTAACGAAAAATTTCGCCGTACCCAGTGGACGTCACGAGTGAATTCCTACCGTACCGTACGGCCGGTGCGTGCCAAAGTCTTCCGTAGTCAAAGGGTTGACTACTGTTGACGCCTATTGGCGTCCGACACATGATGGCTTGCCGGTACTGTTGACGCCTATTGGCGTCCAAATCAAATTTCGATTTTTTTTTCTTTTTAATCTTACATTTTCAGTATTTTGAATATTTTAATATACTTTCTCAGAAATGCATGTCTAACGAAAAATTTCGCCGTACCCAGGGGACGTCGCGAGTAAATTCGTACCGTACCGTACGGCCAGTGCGTGCCAAAGTCTTCCGTAGTCAAAGGGTTAAGGGAAAAGAAAGTACAACAGAATTTATAATTAATAATCTAATATTACTGATGATATGGCAATAAAAGTATCATATATTTAATGTTTATTTCTTTTAGTTTATTTTCTTCATTATTGATATTATACTCCTTTTTTCCTGATAAATAAAATAAAATATTATATATTTAATGTTTATTTCTTTTAGTTTATTTTCTTCATTACTGATATTATACTCCTTTTTTCCTGATAAATAAAATAAAATATTATATATTTAATGTTTATTTCTTTTAGTTTATTTTCTTCATTATTGATATTATACTCCTTTTTTCCTGATAAATAAAATAAAATATTATATATTTAATGTTTATTTCTTTTAGTTTATTTTCTTCATTATTGATATTATACTCCTTTTTCCTGATTTCGTTCCGTGAAAATATTTCGAGCTACTTTACCGTTGAGAATTCTTTGAAACCCCAAAATATTTCTTGCAAATGGAGTCACGGCCGGCCTCCTCTATAAAAGGGCATTGCAGAGCCTTAGTAGGTACCCAGCTTTCCTAAAAATCTTTCTGCTCATCTGACCCATAGAGCCGAAAGTGCCCCCCAAAGTCCCGCCGATAACTCGGAAATCTAACGGAATTTCGGGAACGAGTGCAAAAGAAGCGGCGGTCCCAGGGAGCGTCGAGGAATTCCCCTCCTCGCGGCGAATCTATTTTACTGCAAACACGTAGCTGAGTACGTCCGGACCGGGCGCAGGGGCTGCAAGGGATTGTGTTTCGACGTACGTGACGCAGGTAACGAGGATCGACCTTTCTGTCGCTCGACCAGCAGCCGACGATGAATCGCTGGAACCAACTATTCACAACGATCGAGGCTCTGTTGCGTTGTTTTCGCGTCGACCACGGTTCATCGGCCGACAAAGAGCTACTCCAGCGACCACTCCAGCTACCTATTTCCCGCCTAAAATCCGATTTACAACCGCAGTTTCGCGCTCGTGAATTCGCTCGTAGACTCTTTCAACGGCGAGAGGCTGAGTAAAAAAAAAAGAGCCGCGTTCCGTTCGCGTGATTTCGTACGTTCGATCACGTCTGGGCCAATTTTCCCAGCGGTTCTGACGCTCCCACGGAGAGGTCGAGGCTCCCGCAGGCCGACCAGGAGCGGCTGGGATTCCTGCGGAAATTGAAGTGGAGGACGTTAGACTTCGTCTGGACGAGCGGCAGCTCGAGCCTGGACGACGCCGGGCGTATTTACGCGAAGATTTCACGAAACAAGACGTCCTGCAGCGATCGTGGAACGAGAGAGACGCGTCCCTCCGCGCGATGAAAAGGACAGGCGGATACGAGCGCGGGGAACGAAGGAGCGGGGTCCTTCCCTATGTGTTTCAGACTCCATTACTTGAATTGGAGTGGGAATACCGTCTGGTCCCTGCACGCCCCCCATATTTCGGACAAATGTTCGCGCCCATCGGCCACCGTCTTTCCAGGCATCCTTGCTTCCTTCCCACTTGGTCCTCGCAATGCCAACGTGCAGGCAGTCCTATTTTCTTTACTCCCCCGTACGGTTCCTATTTTCGGGATTCTAGAGACGGTTCTCGGGCGAGTTGGAGCCGTCTACGCGACTTTGCGACCGGTCGTCCTATCGGGCTGGTAGATCTCGCGATCCCAGATTGGTATTCCTGGCAGACATTTTTCTGCCGGTTCGCGTCCGGGAGAATAATCCCACCCCCGTTCTCGGTGGCGGGCATTCCAAGTTCGTTCACGAAAAATTTACCATCCCGCGAGTCTGGGGGGTAGGAGAAATGTGAGCGAAAAGTTTTTACGGAGCTTCGAATTAAATAGAAGTTAATTCGAAAGTAAAGACGGGAGCAGGAAGCCCGGGACAGTCGGCTTCCGTTGGAAAAATGAGGGAACAACGGCCAGAGCGGGTTCATTACTTCAGCCAGATTCCGCCGGGCCACCGGTTCCTTCGCCCTCTATTCTATTCTCATTCTCTGGAAATACCCCGGCCGGCGCTTCCAAATAGTACCGGCAATTACCCCGAGAAGCCGCGGCTCTCCTAAACAATCGCTGAATCCATCGTGACTTCTATCGGCCAATTAAGCGGCGGCCTACAGTTGAAAAACGGTAGCCCGCGCCACGGTGCCGCGTACGTGCTTGAGTTATTAACCGGGGGATCGGCCTCCATTGAAACCGATTTACCTGGCCGGCAATCCTACAATATCCAGAACAGCAATCAACAGCGTAACGAAGAAGGGTTGCTCGAACATCGGCAACAAACGCTCGCCTCCCACTCCTTCGAGCTCGCTGGAATTAAAACTCCAGCTCATCGACTGACATTAAAACCAATTTCCACTCTTTCCAGCTTCGAGCTGCATCAAGAGCTTTCGCAGGAGGGGGTGGCGGAATGGAACTCCACCCGATCGCGAAGCAGACCCCGACATTAAAACCAATTAATACGCGGATCGTTTTCATTACGATTCCATCGGGATCGTTCGGCCAGATCCGCCGATAACCAGCGTTATCTCGAAACTTCCACCCCCCACCCCCTTCAAACCGCCCCTGTATCTACATACGTTTTCCCTATCTTCCTTATGCGCGCGCCACTTACGGTGGGGTTATTGCACAGAGACTTAGAGCGCAAATGAAATGGCCCACACGGAATCGTCCCGAGAAATATACGCGCCGTGCAGGCGCACGTAAGGCGACGGAGCGAGAACGTTTCGAATTTCTGCCTCTCCAGCCCTTCGGTTTCTCCAGTTTAAGGGGACTGTATCGCGGCGAACCCCGCCGGGAACAAACCGTTCGACCGCTGGAGCGGTGGCTCTTCGAAAGGGAGAAACGGGAGGCAAGAAAAAGCAACGGAATCGATTTGTTCGTCAAACACTGGTGGCATCCGAGCGGAGGGAGATTGTGGTGTGGCCATTGAAAGACAAAGTTTACCGATACACGGCTGTTGCGTCGCGGAATTGTGGATACAGGCTCGATTGCTTCGTCGAATTCGCCGAGGGAAATGAGAGTACCTACTCTTTCTCGAGGGTAGGTACTTCTATCCAGTTAAGTCTGTACTGCCCTCTTTAGTTAAAATGTCCTATCTAGCGTTTTGACAGAACCGAGAAAACTGAAGTTTTATCATTTCCTTTGCACCATAGGGTAAACCAACCAGTAATTGACCGCATACCAGTGAATGACCATTAGGTAAAGAAATGTCAATTATAAATTTAAAAATTACTATTTGTTTATAAATAGAGTGTAGTTGCACTTTTAATATCCCATATTTTTAGTTTTGCGTATTAAACAAACAGTAATAAGTACAATTCTTAATAAAAGTATGCGGTCATTTACTGGGGCTTCTCATTCAACAATTCGGTCATTTACTAGTTTGTTTACCCTACTTATTTTCCTTCTTTCAAATTAAAACATCTTGTCATTATTTCGTAATAGCCTAATATCATTTTTTGTAATAGTTGTACCGGCAGGGAATGTATTATTAACGTACCAATTAATTAATTCTTTCAGATAAGGTATTTTAACCATTTTGAGAAAAGTTAGGTTAAATACATTAGACTGTTTATAAATCTTTAGGAAGCACGTAGACGTTTCTAACTATACTTAAAAGGTAAAAGACGCGTGGAACTTCAAATATTTCAATATAAGGGAGAGTGGGGGAATTACGAACGCGGGGTAATCGCGAATTCGATGTTACGGCGCTTTAATAAATAAAAACGATGCTCCCTCTCCACTAACTAATAGTTTAGGTCGTATCCAACGCCGGGCAGAAAGTAATAAATACAGAATGCTCATACTAGTCAAGATAAACACAATTTATTATTTTCATCGTGTTTCATGTAATATTTTGTTCATTTTCAAGTACACGTAATGACTGTTGAATTAAGGATTCAATAGGGATTTTTTAAGTTCAAATAAAGCACTTTTTTACCAACATTTTGGGACTAAGGCGTGGCTTGAATTATGATTCTAAGCTCTGAAATAAATTCTTTTCTATTTTTTGATGTCGTGGGGCAATGACGAACAACTCGGATGGGGTAATCTCGAACCTTTGAGATTAGCAACAATAACCGATTTTGATGAAATTTTCAGCATGTATAAAACTTACTTAAATCTACAAAAGGGATTTTTTAATTTTCATTACAGGGTCAGACAAAAAAAGTTTATAAAACGGCCTTTACTATTTTTTTCGATATTCCGACCAATTACAATTATTTTCTAATGCACAAGAAGTGGAGTTTGAAAAATACATTGGGTATAAGTTGTAGCAACGTTTTTTATGGGTTGACCATTGAAATCGTGCTTTCTCTGCGACTTCTGTGATATTTAGCACTCTATTCGGAATTACCCCACCAGCAGTCGGGTAATTCCGAACAGCATGGGTTTGGTTTTTTCATTATAAAATTAAGTTTTATTAAAATTTTTGTAAAATTCGTTAGAGCAATTTATAGCTGACTAGTTTAAGTATATTTATAAATAAAAAACCAATTCGTATTTCACATAGTTTCCGTTCCGTTTGCTTTCCCGCTTAGGTGTTCGTAATTCCCCCACTCTCCCTTATCTCAAAAAATGAGAAAATGCTAGATAGGACATTTCAACTAAGGAGGGCAGTGTAGGTATTATACAGTTCTCGAATATCTTCTAACGTGCTTGTCCAGTAACGAGGGATGAATTCACAAGCATTCTCGGTTCCAGTAATTACATTTTAAAGACCGCCACGCGCATGGACGCTTGCATCATCCCTTCAAAGATCACGATTCAGTGAAACTCCATCCATGGAGGATAATGAATTTCCTTCCGTGGTTACATTTCAATTAAAAGTCAGCTGCGAGAGCGATCCGTGGCGAACTGCGCGGAGCATACGGATGTATCGCACGCGCGGGGCAAACACGGCGGGATTCGTCGGCAAAAACCGAAAAGTAATTTCGCTCGCGACAAGACAGACGACCAGCCTTTATGCGGCAAGGATTGCCGTTCCCCCGGGGCTGAATTTAATTTCACCGCACTCGGCCATCAACGGGAATAACAATATGAGCGGCCGCGACACGAGAATATACAATTCGAGAATTAGCATTCGCGCGGCGCGATTAATTATTACCGAAATCGTTGCCAATGTACTACGAGGGGGGAGGAGAGAGGGGGAGAGAAATATTGACGGGGTCGTAACGGGAAATTGCCTTCATTTCCATTGATAGGTAGCTCGTAAACCCTCCACTATTTCCATTACACGCAAGAAAAGGTGAAATACGAATAATCACTTGGGGGGAAGTTCGGGAGAGGGTGGCTCGCAGTCGATACGCCCTTCGATTCTTCCGACTTTCTTATCCACGGGACTCTGTTACTTCGATTCCCCGATGGGATGCAGAAGTAACGAACCGAGTTTAGCGCGAACGGCGGCGCGCACTTTCCGCGAGTCACCGAAGTGGGCACACACCTCCGTGGCACGCTGTATTTTTAAATAAAGCGCAAAAGGAAGGGACGGGAAGAAAAACGCGAAAGGAGACTGCGATCTCGCAGACATTCGGACAGACAGGCGTCAGTGATGGAACCATCTGGTTCCCATGGAGAGTCGACGTTGCTGTCTTCCTCCAAGGCTACGCGTACATACGCTGGCTGACGTGCGTGTACCGAGGCGCATCATTCCTCTGTCGGTTCTACTTGTTCCCGAGGAGCGGTGTAACAGCTGCGCCGAACGGAGAGGCGCTTCGATAGGCTCGACGACGTTATCGCGACGGGGAAAATCCTTTCGCGGAGGATTCATTGGAATTACGGGGGAGAATGGAGCCGCGCGAGTGTAAAGACTCAATCCCGAAATGTCGGGGACTTCGAGGAATTATAAGCCGCCCGCCAGACTCGGATCGAGTCTTAATAAACCCGATGGCTGGCTACGCGGATCCCGAGGAAAATATTGTCGGCCCTGGCAAAAGGAGCCGGTACCGCGTACGCAACATAATCGCGCGGAAAATAAATAAGAGGGGTCCCCCGAGGAAGGATAATATTGCCCGACCCATTCTTGTCGCGAATCTTTTCGTCCGAGATTGGATCCTCTTGAAAAGGACTACCGGAACCGTCGCAAATACGTCGCTCCTGTTTGCCGAGATTCCGGCCCCGGCGTTTCTACGCGGGACGAGCCTCGGTAATAATAGATGAATCTCGACCGAGCCGATGCGGCGGAGCGTTGTTTCCTCGTGTCCTTCGCCGATGTGGGGATCAGTGGTTTTGCGTGGAGAAGCCGGAAGTTTAAGCAGAGTGTGTACACGCTGCAGCTGTAGCTCCGCATAAGGGAGATCTGTGGGTTGCGAAGTGTACGAGAAGTCTCGGGAAAAGGTGCCAGGTTTGAAGTTACCGTCCTAGAGGGACTGCACTGCGATGCAACTCTGCATATCTTAAACACTTCGCCTCGTTTCGTCCAACCGCAGAAAAGGAACAAGAAGCATGTACACTATCTCGCGTTGCGAGGCGCAACCAAGCTTGACAGTAGATAGGGTAGCTCCCTGGTCAGACCAACGAGAGTCAGACGTCTCGGTCTCCTCGGGCTTTCGAGTGTCAACCGATTGCTCAATACATTTTATCAACTTCGAGTAAATTAGGGGAAAAAATGTTTATCAAATTATTGCTTCGACTTACTAGTGTAAAAAGGGAAATTGATTGAAAAATATATATTTCACAGAATAAGTAGTATTAATTGAGTCGATAAGTTTTTATTATCGGATTTTATTTTACATATAGTAGGGGAGACCGGGGCTAAAAGTTCCGCGGGTAAGTTGTTCCGATCGTTCTATCTTAAAAATCAAAAAGAGCGTTGTACTTTAAATTATTTTTTCCACAGAGTGGCGTGATCAACTTACACGGAAAAAATAATTTAAAGTACAACGCTCCTTTCATTTTGAAGATAGAACTGTCGGAACAATTTACCCCTCGGAACTTGTAGCTCCGGTCTCCCCTACACGTCATAACTAAAAAATTGTGAAAAATGGAGCTGCACCCGTCTCGCTGCAAGCTCCTCGATTACTAGGCGAAATTTTAAATATTTAAAGGTGGAATTATTCTGTGGTCCATCGAGGCATCGATTTGGAATACGTGGATCGCATCAGAGAGAATTATCTTGAAACTAAAATCGCGAATACACGTAATCCATTTCGGGTATCGATCGCGTCCCCAGCAGTTCCAGCGATCTGATTCGGCCATTTTTGCCCAGGGATTATTGGGGGCTGGTTTACCGATCCTAATTCGTGTCTGGAAGCGAGCACAATGCGACGTACAATCCGAAAATAGGAAGGAAGAGGATCTGGATGCAGGAGGGAGGGTGGAGATTCGCAGAGATTCCTGAGGATCGTCTTCGGAGAGGAAACTAATGCGCGAGACGCTCTACCGCGGCTGGATTGTCATTGCTCGGATCTCCGATGGAAATTCGCATGACTGATAAACCGATGCGGGTTATTCGAGTACCTGGAATCCGTGGCTGAATGATACGAGGCGCACCGACTGATATTCTGCAGATTGATTACGATTCGATCCTGCCAATCGCGCGCTAGCAATATATCCACAAATGGGAATGAAATATTTACATCGTACGAAAGAGCGAAGGATATATTCGTGCTGACGTCTGAATAAAGGCTGCCGCGTCGGGTTGGCTCGGTAGAAACATTAAATTCGGAACTGAGTAATAAACCAGACAGGAAGTTACAAAGGATGCGTGGTAAGTCTCGAGTATACACGCAACGTGGAGGAAAAATTTCGTCAAAGGCCCAGGTACAGAGACGACCGACGCGATCCAGGGTGCATTCATGAATGTCCATGGGATCGCGTATTCCTTTTTCACGATCCTAGAATGCCAGGGATTTGAATATCAAAGATTATACGTCGCGGTGCATTTTCACGTCACCGAAGTATCAGGATGGAATGTCGAAGTTGGAAGGCGACGCTGGATCGATTCGAAGAAAGATTCGCGTGTACGTAATTAACATTTTCACCGAAAGATGCTCCGCGATTAACCCCTGGCAGGAACTTAAATTCACGTCGCGCTGTCGAGCAAGATCAAAGGGGTGCCTTCCCTTCGGCGGAGCGGGACTGCCCCAGTTTCCGATTTTCCGAAACCCGGCTACTTAATGTACCATCGGGCTCGACAGATATTTCATTAAAACTTCTGATCCGATTCAAAACGAGGACGAAAGTAGTTGAGTATTAAAGCTCGCCCGGCGACAAACATTTCCGTCTGCAACTTTTGCTCGTGTAACGTGCTCAGAGGCAACAAAGCGGGCACAAAGTACTCTTGTCCTCTTTGTGCGTTTAATGGGCTCTCAGATGCTGATTTTTCACTCGGGCGAAATAGGATTGCTTGTAATTAAAGAAGGGAACAACCGAGCGTATCTACTATCGCTGTCATTCGGGGAAAGAAGTTAGGTATTCTGCTTTCTACTGATATAATAAATGCGAAAGTGTGTTTGGAGGTTTGTTACTCGATCACGTCGCAACTACGCAACGGATTTTTCTGAAATTTGAAATACACGTAGTCGAGGAACTCGAATAACATGTAGGATACTTTTTATCTCGGTTTTTTTAACCGGTCTGGACGAAATTTTGCATAACCAATCCCTGTTTAGAACCCTGCAAAAATATAGGCTACCGTGGAATCTGGACATAATAACAGAAAATAGTAACGATTTTTTTTAAACAGAATAGCGTTGCTAGTGGTCTTCCATTCTTGAAGTTTTTGAAAAGGCACTCTTCACGACTAACAGTAGAAGTCCCGTATACTTTGACGTAGGATAAAAAACCGAAAATTTTCAATATTCACGTCACATTTACTGAAGAAGTACACAGCGATTTGTCAAAATATTGATTTTCGAAGAGAATATCAGTTTTGGCCTAAAAATTTCCCTGTCACAAAAAGGATTTTAATGAATCAAAAAATCCGCATGTATTTCCATACACAATTTATTATAGAAAATACTGTTAAAATTTCAAGTGAATCGAATAAAAATTGTTCAAGTTGCGCTGCTAGCCAATTTAAAAAAGTGATTTCGAGGAGCTTCGCCGATCATTTTCTAATATTTCTCTACAATATTTATAAAATGTATTAGTTAATACATGCACCAGACATAAGAAGCATAGAAATAATTTTAATCATCGTCGAATTCGGTGCTGTTTTTAGCGTCTCCGGGTGCCGTGGCCCCTGAATAACGCAGCAACCAGAATGAAATCCGTTGCGTCAGAATTACTGCTCGAGGTGGAAGGGTCGGTTTCCGGAATCATCGACTCGCTTCCCTTACCGAACACCAGGGCTTGATCTTCGGAATTAAGGAATCCGCAGCCACGTATTTCCGCGGAGCTTTCTCTTAAAATAACTATTACCGGGGCACACAATCGAACGTCGTAGCCGATTCAGGGGGAAATCGAGTTAGCATCGAGGTGAATGGAGCAAACGGCGAAGGAAAGTGGAAGTAATTTCTGGCGCGGTGTAGAACGTCGGGCCTTCCGTTCGATTGGCAACGAGCACGGTATATACGCGCTTCATCGTGGATCGAGAACCATCCCGAAAGAAAGCTTAATTAAAAACGCCCCCGCCGAATATTGTATAAATTTCAGCGATAGTCTCATTCGGTCGCGTTACAATTCCATACAACTCCGGGTACGATCGCCCGGGTTCTGCGTTTATTACGAGAGCGCAGAGATATTCTCGAAGAGTATGGAGATGTTCCGGGCAGAATTTACATTTTAATGCCGTCCCGAATCTACTCTGGCGTAGCGAGAATTCTGAAAAACGCGACTGGAACTGCGCTCATGAAGTAGTCTCGTAAATTCCGCCCCTGGCAAGCGACGAGCAGCCCGTTGGCGTTTATCCGCGAGGCGTGCGTCGAAGAAAATTGTGGGAGCCCATCGGTTCGACTTGCTCGGTCGCGAAACACTGAAGACGGATGTCGCAGGGTCTGAAGGACCACCGGCGAGTGGCATTCCTCGGACGTCGAAGGGGAGGTGGCTGTCGCGGTGTCCACCGAAAAGATGATAGCTCGTAATAGGATATTTCGAGTGGCGGGACCGTTTCTTTTATCGGCCCTCGCATTTAAATGCAAAGTATTATTCAAATGATGACCTCCTTCCCCCCACTAGGTGTCTCAACGCGCGCCCTCTTCCTGTCCCTTATTGCTCTTTCTTGTTCCCCGCGTCTCTCCTCCTTTCTCTCATTCTCTCTCCCTTCGGTCACGGTCCCCCGCCTTTTACCCTTCTTTTTTCATCCCCTCGATTCGATATCTTTCTTCCCACTCCCTTCTATCTCTCTCTCTCCTACGGCGGCAGGGTTCCGCGCAGCTGAGACGCCCCTGGGACAAGAGGCTTCATTTCCTGATATTCAAATGCGCTCAAACATCATACCGAGCCATCGTGTGCCTCACGGAGGCGCTACGCCGCGGTTTCCGCGCGGATAAGCCGCTTCAACCTCCGCAGCCCTCGATGCACGCCTCGCCTGCATCCACAGCTCGCCAGCCCCTCCTTTTTCCCACCCTTCGCTCCATCCTGCACTCCCGTTGCTTCTGCTGGAAAATGCAAATCGCCACCGTCAGAGCAGCGGTTATGAAATCGTAAGGGACGCGCCTCGTTCTTTTTGGCCGAGCCTCTAACGACGAACTTTCTTCTCCCCCAACCCCGGCGGCTCTGGATCGCGATAGAGACGTTTTCGCGGGAGCGTTCCTCGGGAATATTAATGCGAGACGCACAGGGGACGTTCGAGCGTGGCGAGCGCGACGCACCGACGTGGATTCGGAAGGGTTGAAGAATCTCGCGAAGGGATGTACAGGCTTCTTTGTACTTTCCCCCCACCCTGGATGATCCGTTAACAGACACCCCGAGAGGCGAGCGGAACGCGACGACGGATTTCACTATTCCGATACGGAGGGAAATCGAGCGTTCCGCCGCGCGCCGTAAAGGAATTCGAGAAACTAACGGCGCGCGATCTTTTATGCGTTAACACCGTCTCTCCGGATCGAGCACCGCGTTCCGGTAATCAAAAGGAAGCACTGTTGGCGCTCGCGACAACTCGGCGGGGGCGGCGAAATCAATATGAACGACTTCCGAGCGTAAGCTCGCTCCTCGGGAGCCTCTCCTCGCGCGGAAACGAACTTTCCACATTCTTTTCCCTCGTTTCATCTACCCGTCGAACCCCTTCGCCGCTGCTACGCCACTCGACGTGCCGGGGAACGGGCGTACGCTCGCGCGTGCACCGCTGTTCGATATGTGCCCCGTTGCCGAAACGCGCGGCTCTCGGCTCCCTTTGAGTAACCAACTCCCCCCTTCGCCTCCCATGTCGTAAGAAGAAAACGACCGGCAAGGGGCGAGCGGGGAGAGGGGAAGGAAGACAGGAAGAGGAGTACGTGAATTAGAGATGATCCGGGGGCCGGATAGCGCAACGGTGTAGCACGGCGGAGTGCCGGTTTCCGGTTGGTCGTGCAGAGAACGAAAAAGGCTCCTGGATACACGGCGTACAAGGAACAAATAAGATGAGAGCCCGACGAGGACGGGGCGCGATTCCTCCGAGCAGCAGTTTTCGACGATCCACGGGGGTGGGGGGCATTGAATCTTGGATGAGACGGACGACGACAAATTGAAGGATCAAAGCGACCGAGGAAACGTAGCGCAGCGGCTTAGGTATTGTTCGGATGTCTGGACGCCTTGCGTCGGGACGCGCTGGAACGTCGCTAGATTTCCACGGGCACCGCGACGCTGCGTCGATTAACGTCCGGCTGACTAACGAATTCGCGACTCCATCGTTGATCGTGGATTTTATTATTACGTCTTTATTGCATTTACATATATGTAAGAAAGTATCTATTAATCTGAAAATGTGCATTTGGGTTGTATATTGGCCTGGCATTTTTCATCTATTCCCTCTGATTTTTAAATCTGTCAATTATACCAAGATAATGAAGATATAAAGTAAAAAACCAAATCTTGTGTTCTATTTGATATATATTTCTTTATTATACTTATTTAAATGCGCAATGCATTGCCATAAACGTAAGAGTTGTTAACCCTTCGTGGTCACACCTTCTTATAATCACAAGTTGGTCACACGGGGTTCACTGTACCCCAGCGTCATTTTTTGAGTTACCATTTTTGTATTTTTTAATCTTTTAACTTTTCAGTGATAATTCTACTTTCGTAATACTTATACAGTCATGGTCTAATAGTCTTTTTCTAGAAATGTAAATTTTGATATGCTAAAATTTGTAGTTGAAAACGAGCGATTTTCCATCGTCGTGGTAAAATACAGATTTTTTAAAAAGTTTTTTATTTTTTTTTTTTGCGATAAGTCCCCTTTGGAAGATGTAAAGGTGCGGAATTTCAAATCAAAAATTGCTCTTGGGGTACAATACACCCCGTGTGACCACGAAGGGTTAAGAGTGGTCAAGAGTGAAATGGTGAATATCTCTTTCTCTCTCGTGGGATTTCGATCAAACATGGCGAACTGTCACTCGTGTCCAGACTCTTATTACAGTGTCTCTACCTCTGACGCATGTTGAGCCAGCCGGAGTCAACATATAGGAGATCTTTTAGGAAACCAGCTTCATCCGCGACAACCGTTTAGCAATCGAAAGACCGAGGGACATCGAAGCCGAGTGGGTTTAGTGCTACTCCGTCTACCCAGCAATTTTTGAGCAGAAAAAATGCGAGCGCATAGTCATTCGGTGGGCAGAGAGTAAAAATTTTATTCAATATTCCGCGGTGGACGTTGTTGCAACCTTGCCCGACCGGTGCATCGCCGTTACGGTCTGCTTTTCATACAAACGCGGCTCTCGAAGGCCTCGTCAGCGTTGATGAAAAAAGCCGGGGCCGCGATGTGGCCGGAA
Source organism: Andrena bicolor (assembly GCA_960531205.1). Taxonomy (NCBI): domain Eukaryota; kingdom Metazoa; phylum Arthropoda; class Insecta; order Hymenoptera; family Andrenidae; genus Andrena; species Andrena bicolor. The sequence continues at coordinate 2,420,694 of OY482666.1, forward strand.
GATCGCGCACGAGAAAATGGAAGATAAAGACCGGCGAGAAGGGAAGCTGCCACAGGCGAATTTCCAGCTGACCTTATTAACCCGTTTTTAAACGCTCGCCACGGATTTCCCGGAGCCGCAACGGTTTTTAACCGCCCGCGGAGGGTGATTCCCTTCGATTCGGGGCGAGTTCCGTGCCACCGGGGGAAAGTATCGAGGGGCAAGGAGAAGTTCGCAATTCCGCCGAGAAACTCCCGGAGCTTTTTTCGCCAAGTCGTTTGAATGTATCGCGCTCGTCGAGTTCCATCGCCACCCGAGAATCGCAGTTTATTCAACGAACAAGAAACTTTCAACAACTCCCCCATTAAGAATCCTCTTCCCGTGGCCGGCACCTAAATACATTCTCCGAGGGTCTCGAACGCCCGAAACACTTACCGTTCGAGTGTCCATCGCGCCAACTCCCGTCAACCCCCGCCGCCGTATCCCGCCGTTGCCGCGAACATTTATCGAGCAAACCGACGTCACTTAGAACGGCATCGTTCATTCTCCCGTGGCCGTGACGTCGGACCCTCGGCGAGCTGCCGGTTTTACCCCCGAAATTCGAGCGCGCCGGTCCATATTTCACCGTGCGCCGCGCTACGGGGATCAAGCCGGGCTAAGTGGGACGAAAGTTTTTCCTCGCAAGACGTAATTAATAATCCTGAATGCACGCGCGAGCGCGTTACGTAGGCGGCCGGTACAATGGCAACACTAGCGGCCATTCCGGGCGTCGAGTAGCGAGCTTCAGCATAATGGAGGGAGCCCAGAAAACACGAGGCGAGTGTCACACTCTGCCCCCGTACATATCCACCACCCCTGGCCAACCCCCCCGCGACACGGGCGTGCCGCTGGCTGCACGCTTTTACGCAAATTGCCGGGCGATGCTCGCGCCAGCTTTAAACCAAATTCATAACGCCGGACAAACTGCGTCCTCGAAGTATCACGGCATTAAAGTAATTGTTTGCAGACCGGATAATACGAGTGAACCGGACACGGGACGCGAACAATTAATTAATGCGACACCGTGAGTAACGACGTCGCGATATTCTTGCTCCGCGCGCTCGCCTCCGCTGCCTCGTTAACTCTTTTCCACGCCGCTGCTTTCGCCCGAGTGGGGGTGTGTTTCGCCGCGTTGCCTGGGTAGATCGCTAGTGAATCGCCGTACAGATGATTCACAGGGCGACGCTTAAGGTCGGGGCCTTATTCGTTTTCGCAGCTAACGCACACCTATTCTGATGTACACTAAGGGCCAAAATCGGCTTCCCTTCGGAAATTTGGCAACGTTGCATGTCACTAGAATTACTGAGTTATGCCTAGTGACATGCAACGTTGCCAAAGTTCCGAAGGGAAGCCGATTTTGGCCCTTAGTGTATGTATTTCTACGCTAAGAGCTCGGTTTGGCTACACGTTAAGAGCTCGGCGCTATCCCCACCACTGCTGGTGCACTCTTTTTCTGGCAAGGCGAGAGCGAGTCAGAAAACGTTGAGAATAGAAGAATACTCCTCACAACGCACACCTATTCTGATGTATGTATCTCTACGCTAAGAGCTCGGTTTGGCCTACACGTTAAGAGCTCGGCGCTATCCCCACCACTGCTGGTGCACTCTTTTTCTGGCAAGGCGAGAGCGAGTCAGAAAACGTTGAGAATAGAAGAATACTCCTCACAACGCACACCTATTCTGATGTATGTATCTCTACGCTAAGAGCTCGGTTTGGCCTACACGTTAAGAGCTCGGCGCTATCCCCACCACTGCTGGTGCACTCTTTTTCTGGCAAGGCGAGAGCGAGTCAGAAAACGTTGAGAATAGAAGAATACTCCTCACAACGCACACCTATTCTGATGTATGTATCTCTACGCTAAGAACTCGGTTTGGCCTACACGTTAAGAGCTCGGCGCTATCCCCACCACTTCTGGTGCACTCTTTTTCTGGCAAGGCGAGAGCGAGTCAGAAAACGTTGAGAATAGAAGAATACTCCTCACAACGCACACCTATTCTAATTTATGTATTTCTACGCTAAGAGCTCGGTTTGGCCTACACGTTAAGAGCTCGGCGCTATCCCCACCACTTCTGGTGCACTCTTTTTCTGGCAAGGCGAGAGCGAGTCAGAAAACGTTGAGAATAGAAGAATACTCCTCACGAAACTCACCGGCCAATATATCTGGCCCCGACCTTAGGAATATTTTATTTTATTTTTATTATTATTCACGGGAAAAACCCTTTGGTACAAAGAAATATAATGCGGGGAGACGTAACCCATAAATGACAAATAAACATTTCGATGAGAAGAAATCGAATAGAGAATATAAAAATTTAAAAGTGAGCAAAGATTAAAAAATTTAAGAATTCGAATGATTCCAGATAACGGCGCTGGGTTTTTCTACCTGGCCGCAGATCGCATCGCGTTTGGCGTCGTTCCTCGTTCCTCGTACACAGGGGTGCAATGAAATTTCGACGCTGTGCAGCCAACGAAACGTCGCCGGTGATAACGAACTCGAAGAGCACATTTCGAGATTAGTTGTCGCGGCGGGGGCACAAAGAGCGAGCCGGCGCTGTGATCTCGTCGGCGGAGGCTCGTACAGGCTTCCCAGTGAACAAGATAACGCGGAATGGAGAGGGCGGATGAGTCTGTTAGCGATGAAAATAATAGGGCCGACGGTTGGGGTGGGGGGCGGGCGGAGGCGCCAGGGGGTTCCTCCGAGTGGTGCTCGAAACACGGGGGTGAAACAGGGACGACCGAACGGGAGAACGATGGCGGGGGAGGAGGAGGGCAGAGTGGCGTCTATGCCATCCAGCGAGGAAAGCGTAAGAATGGAGGCGAAAAGAGCAGAGGGTGGAAAGGGATGGACCGGACTGGCGGCACGTTGAGAGCCGAGAAATAAGTTGGCGGGGGAGGAGGGGTGATAAATCGGTGAGCCTCGCGAAAAGTGAGAACACGCTTGCTACGTGTACGAAACGAGCCACCGAGAGGACAGGGGTTGGGGGTCGCTTCCGATACGAGGGGTGAGCGAGGTCGGTATCTGGGACTAAATCTAGGAGGTTCCAGTATGCAGAGATGGACGGAATAGATGGGTGTCGATCAGGTTTTTAAGTTATATCTGCGCTTTAACCCTTTGACTACCATGTGTTACGGAGCGGTCTGTTAAATGCATGTGAAAATAACAATTTCAGTGCATTTGTTAGCCATCAGATTTGTAATTCAGTGGCTTGTCGTAGGGACATCGCAGTTCATGTGACCACAGAAAAATATTATTCAATTTCATAAGGAAAAAGTAAGTATTCTTCCATTTCTACACAACCTCGAAAATTTTAACATGTTAATATTTCTTTTTTATGTTTTGTTACAGGGTTGACTAACTGGCGACTCACGAGTTGCCGGGGGCTCCTCCGCCTTGCGGCCACGCTGAACGCAGTCGAATTCGTCCGTGCCTACACAGACATAAATACATTCGATTGCTACGGCCGGCCACGGCCATACGTTTACATATATGTAATTATAATTAATACGACAATACGAACTGATATATACTTACTTTTACACATCTCTGTGAATGTGAACGTAAAAATTATTATTTTATTAAACGCACTTTCGCATCTGTATGTAGAACCAAATATTGATGAAATTTTTAAACCCAAATCCACCAATTTTTACGTTCACATTCACAGAGACGAGTAAAAGTAAGTATATATCAGTTCGTATTGTCGTATTAATTATAATTATATGTACATAAACGTATGGCCGTGGCCGGCCGTAGCAATCGAATGTATTTATGTCTGTGTAGGCACGGACGAATTCGACTGCGTTCAGCGTGGCCGCAAGGCGGAGGAGCCCCCGGCAACTCGTGAGTCGCCAGTTAGTCAACCCTGTTTTGTTATATTAAGCTGTAGAAAACACTGTGACAAAGAAGCATGCAAGGTTTGAAGTCGGTCGGTTTGATCTAAAAATTATAATTTGCCATGTGCTTAATTAAGTCGAAGGTACAACACTCCAGCATGCATAAAAAATTTAACATAAATCGAGGAATAACTAACGAAATAAAAGATAAAATTGTTTACATAATGAAATGCTCAATTCGTTAAAAATAGTCAAATTTACATATATGAAATTTGGTGTTTTTAACATCAGGAATCCAATACTCCTGTAGCTGTAGAACAAAATGAAATTTCACATTTCCTGTTTTCATTTTTAATTTTCTTCTTCTTTGCGAGAGAAAGAGCTTTTAACCGAGAAGCTGTTTCTATAATTCTTAAAAATTGCATACAGTCTTTAGAATGATATATGTTTGATGCAACTAACATTTGGAACTGTGATGAACCGTTCATGTACCTCCAAAAATTTTAGCCCAAAACGAGAAGAAACAAGCAGCTGGCATGACATCAACAATTTCCTTTTTTCTTTAAACTGCAGTAAAATGGTAATAAAAAATATATTCAAATTTGCTAAAAATCTACGTGTTAGTAAAACCTTTGAAAATTTATATGATCCCTTTTCCGATTTTGTTTTAACAAAACTGAGGTGGAGAAAATTCAGAAACTTCAAAGTGGTCAAAGGTGAAACAACTACCCCTACTCTGTATACAGCACCTCTTTGGTCACCCCCGTGTATGTACAATGTAAGTCTTCAATTCCCTGTCAGGTTAGGGTATTGGCAGAGGTATCTACTGTCTCGTCTCCGTGCTTATTAATAATTGACAACGGGCTTTGTCACGGGAAGGCACTTGGCGAATGGAGTCTACGTCCCCCTTGCCCGGTGAAAAACCTTTAGGGAGCCGGTGCACGGTTGGCGGGCCCCTTTTTACGGCTCCCCACGGCGAGCAAGCTGTTAAAAAATGCAAATTAATGTAATCTATTTTGGGTCGGGCCGAGAGTGAAAATGGTTCATCCCCCACGCACTTTTCTCGTCGTTTATTCCTTGCCGGGAAAGTGGCGGGACGTGGAATTACGATCTACCTTCATCCACGTCTGTTGGAAAGCTACCAGCAGGCATTCCCGGCTCCAGGAAAAATTTCAGCCCGCGCCCACTCCTGGAATAATTTCCTACGACCTCCAGGCGCCCGCCCACTTTCTCCCCCCCCCCCCGGGGATCTTAAAACTCGACGCGTCATCTGATAAAACAGAGAGCTTCCGTCCTGAATATTCGTATCTCGTTAAAAAATAGTTAAAGACCGCTAGGAGGTCTCGAGTACGGGGGTACACATCCCTCGGCTGGCAAGAGGTGTGGAAGGCAAACGAGGTTGTCTTCCAGGGGCCGGGCACCACTTAACGGCTTCCCGAGCCGCGCTAATTAAGCATGAATATTTGAAGATCGCGTCGACCGACGCCGTCTGCCTGGCGTGATTTTTAAAACTGAAAGACACACGGGTCCGTTTCCCGAGCGGGCAAAAGAGCTTACCCACGGTTTCCCCTCCGCTTCGTTATTTCTGACCGTTCAACGAAAGACGAAAGTGATTCTGGCATTCTTAGACTGCACTCACCTGTAACAGAAAAATTAATCGACCATTAGACGGAGAACTGTCTCGAGATTCGAGTGACTGGGTCAACTAAGAGCTAAACTTAACCGCGGTACCAGATAGCTCGGCAATCGGATAGAAGAAGTGGTAGGTTTCTACCTTAAGGGGGTAGTTAAGGTTTGAACCCTCAGAAAATTTGTACGTTTTGTGGATTTTTTTACAAGTCAACGGTTTGATGCAGATTTCCCGTTTTTTTACTATCTTTACATAGTATTATGAACTACTCAAAAAAAAAGTTTCAGTTTAAAAACTATTGTTTTGGGAAGTTATGCATACACATCCGAAAGTCTTTCGATTTTAGACGGTTAAACGGTGGCCCTGAAAACAGCTGTATGTCGTGTCCGAAATCAAAAACAGTAAAATTTTCTTATAAAGTATGTCAATAACTATCGTCCAGAGAAGCCGATTTTGAAAATTTTGACAAATAAAGAAATGGTGAGAAATCAAAGGTAAAGTTAGATTTTTCTAAGAGAAAAATCCACCTTTTTTCTTTATAAATAATAAACGGGGAATCGGAATAAAAAAAGCCTTCGTTGGACGATGTGAAATCTTATTACGATTCTGCATGCAAAATTGGAAGCGAATTGGTTGAACGTAGCGCGAGTTTTTAGGGCCACCGTTTAGCCATCTAAAATCGGGAGACTTTCGGCCATTATTCATAACTTCCAAAAAACAACAGTTTTTTAACTGAAACTTTTCTTTTAAGTAGTTCATAATACTATGTAAAGATAGTAAAAAAACGGGAAATCTGCATCGAGCCGTTGACTTGTAAAAAAATCCACAAATTTTACTCATTTTCCGAGGGTTCAAGTGTATTTCAAGTATCCAAAGAGATCCTGTTTTAAGGATCAAGCTGTGCTTGATCGCTTCGAATAGTTACTTAAATACCCACTACTTACAAACTATCATTAAATAAACAACTGCGACGAGATATTTACCAGTTGATTCATAAAGCATTCTAGCCTGAATAAGAAATATTACGTCGCCGAGGGGAATCACTAGCGGATTGTGCAACGACCGGTCCGTGTTCGCGCTAGGCCTTCGTTATAAAGGCAGCCGAAGTTATCGGGTAAGGATAAAATTAATTAGCTTAATTAGCGTCTTTGGGCGCGCCCATAATTCTCCTTCATTAACGGAGTAAACTAGAATACCCGCCGGTACATCCAGAAATTACATCTCTGCCCGTTTCGCAACCGGGCAACCGGAGGCCAGAAATGCGAGACATTTTTCCTCTGGAATAATTTTTACAAAGACCACACCGCTATCTGCGTTCCCATGTACCCCTCGCGACCGGTGTGTGTGTGCGTGTGTGTGTGCGCGCGGCGCGACGCGAGCGCTTCTCATCAGCACGAAATACGAGACCTCAAAAACCGTGGCATCGGCTTCGAGCAGAGAGGGAGCACGAAAAAATCCATGGGAAAATCGTGCGGGGGATATTTAAATTTCGACAGTTCTCCCTCGTACATGCGTGTACATACACTCCCGTCCATAAGTATTAGGACACCGGCTGTGTCTGCACAAACCCTGATATTTCACCCAGGCTACATCATTTTCACTACATTTATTACCTCATTTCTACCTACACGTAAACTCAGTTTCAAACATTCGCTGGCTGAACAGTTAAATTAACTATTCCATTAAATTAATGGATAGAAAAACATGCTTAATTTTTAATATATTAATTATACTTTTAGACTTCTGAAAAACAGGTCGCTGGCGGGATGTGTGTATGAAATAGCAGCTCTGAAATCAAATTTATTTCTGTTTTTTTTTTTTTTTTTTTTTTTTAGTAAACCGTATGAATGTACTTTCCGTTGTCGGTACAGATTTTTTGACCGAAAATAAATCTTTTTAAAATACGCTCGAAAAACTATCTACGTTATTTGCGGTTTTCGTAACTTTTCTTTCTAAAGCGCAGCATTTTTACGAAAATAATTTATTTAAATAATCGGTACGTGCACCGGAAATTACACTCAAATTGTTTACAAAATAAGATCTAAATTTGATTTCGAAGCTGCCGTTCCAAAGTTACACCTATGTTTTTCGCGAGGAACCTAAGTTAAAATTTATGCACGTTTTTCCACTCATTTTTTTTATAATCTCTTAAGACATTGTACTATACATTTTTATGGAAACTATAAATTACTCCCGCTAAAAAAATTTTACATAAGGCTTCTTTTCCAACCGTCACAGTGGAGTTCGCCCTCAAGTCAAAGCACTAATTTTATAAACATAAACTCTTGCTGCAAGGCCCTCGATTCTTCGAGTACATTGAGACCAAAGTATTAGCAAAATGTTCCCTGATTTATGGACAGGATTGTACGCATATACACGTCTGCACGTGTGTGTACATCTCCTCTTTCTACCCTCCCGTTTTTTCGCCCTCTGTTCCCTTTCCCAATTCATGTTAGTGTTCCGAGGCGAAATCTGAACGCCACGCGACCACGATCATTATCCAGACACATATTCCAGGCCGCGCGACTATCACGCAGTCGAATTCGTCAGGCGACCAGCACACCGAGTCGCCGGGTGTCGGGGTTAAAGGCTTCCAAAAAGCCTCGCTTCTTGTCCCCATCTGATTTCCCTTGGCAAAGCGAACGGGAAGTAGGTAGACATCAAACGAACTGGATGTCTGTAGCACTCGTTCCAGTTCGCGTTCAACGATCGTTAGGCTACTTTCAACGGTGCAAGAATCTCGCGAGTCCAGCCGAAACCATCAGCCGTCGCGATAAGATTAAATTACAGTGGGAAGCTGTCGAATAATCCCCGTTAGAAATCGATTGCAAGAAGAGAATTCGATTGCACGGCGGGCCTAATAGTGTTCGATTAATCGCGAGGTGTCGAGTCGACCAGCGAGGCAAAAGTGCTGGGCGGTATTCGGCGGCTGGACGGTCAGAGGGGTCGGTAGATGTCGATTTATATCGGCTGCGCGAAAAAAAAATCACGCGGCCCGAGAGCGGCGATGATCGCGGCATAAAAATCGCGCCTCGCGGGCCGACGATGGACAGATGAAAAACCGAGGGAGGAAAGACAAAACGATATCGCGAGGCGAAACGAGCGGGCGCAGCTCGCAGGGTGGCTGGGGGCAATCGAGGGGCGGCACGGGGGGTGGAATGTTTGACGAATGTCGGCGGGTGGGGGTGGGTTGCATAGCCGAATTACGGGGCCGCGGGTGCAATCGCGAGCTGAGTGGATTTTCCTCACGTACAGGCGGGACATATGCGTGTGGTCTCGATTTCGCAAGATTTATACGCGCGGCCGGAAAATGCGAACGGGTGCCGCAGAGGACCGGCGCGTGATTGTCCGCGCGTTTCGATTCGACTAATACTGTTCCGTTGCCGTCGATTCCACGGCGATAGAAATCGATTGTCGTCCGCGGCTAACAGAAACGAAGAATAGGGGTTTGATTCGGCCGCTGATCATTCATCATGGCGAAGATGTTTTTAGTCTTCTTTTCTGGCGAGCGTGTAATCCGTTCAACGCTGACTTAATCGTCGCTTCGCGGAAATAAACTCGAGATTCGTTCGTTTTCAGAGCCCCGCGAAGATTGTTCCGCTGACCTAGTCGAACACGAGCCACAGTTTATACCGAAGGGGACGGCGAAATTGCCTAAATTAAAGGGGGAAAAGGGAGCGCGGGAAAATAAAGCAGCGAGATTGCCACTCTGTTAAGCGACAAAGAACCGTTTAGAGAAAACAAGAATTCTAAAGCGTTGGCGAAAATCTCCCGCCGGGTGACACGGTCGGGGCGAGGGGAGGGTGGAACGGGGACAGCGGGCAGAATAAAGGAAAGTATGAAGTGGATAATATGCATATGCATGTAAAAAGAGGAAATAAGGAAATGGAAGAGAAACAAGGGGAGGCAGGGGCGCGGGGGAAGCAGTGAAAAATGCTCACCGTGAGCGGCCGTCGGGGGTAGCGTATTTGAATTATGAGATTTAAATGTGCCGCAGACGTGGTTAGCATGAAGGAAGCTGTAGCGTCTGCTTGGCCGTGTGTGCGAATGTCCGCCGTGGCTCTCAATTTCGTACCATTTTCTGCGCCCCCGCATTAAGCACGCGTGGTGGACGACGAAGGGAAAAGTGATTAAAAATGAAGGACACAAATGAACACTCCGCCGGATGAAAAGAATAACGCCGTCATTAGAGGCCAAGAGATTTTTCTTTCGTCGCTCCTCATCTCATTCGCGCGGCAATGAACTTGCCACGGAAAAAGCATCAGCTACTTCGCGCTGACAGCCGAAGTTTCGTTACAAGTATCGTATATAGAAGCAAATAGCGTTGCAAATTTATTTTTTTTATTATTATTTATTCAGTTTACGGGACAAGCCCATTGATAAGATCGTCAGTTATATGTAATTTCATTTAGTTTTAAGTATGTTTAGTATTAGTGTACGTAGTATTAAGTAACATTTAGTTTATATTATGGTTAGGCTTACTAACAGTTTAAAAAACCGCGGCCTCGCCTTTACTGGTCTTTACTCTTAATATGTATCACATCATTTTTATTTCTGTACGTTTAAAGGGTAATAAAGTTGTAATAATAATAATAATAAGAAAGAATGTGCATATAATGTTTCTATCACCGTTATCGTTTCTAAACGTTCTAACGCTTCGCGTTCATCCGTCTCCCGCGTTTTTCCCCGGCGCGATCGCGCGTAGCATGACAGGAATATTTCATTTCGTGCCTGACTGTTTCATTTTAACATCACAGCGAACCGGTAAAGTATTTTTATTACACGTGAAATAACAACTCACCCCCTCCCCCGGTGTAACCCCCGCGTCATATTCCATTCGACCTAATATCGATTCGACCAAGAATTTCCAATCTGCCCGTTATTAAAAAACATCCCCATTAAACATACTCGACTTGGCGAGCGTGATTCACCGAAACGAGGTGGAAAAAAAGAGCGACGCGAGGCCGGAGGAAAATGCAAAAATGCCGCGGCACGCGAATTACCCCCCCATCGTTCCGCAAACTGTCGTCGTAAAACCGCGCCGCTGTCCCCCGCCGTCCCTTTTCAGGCCAACGAAATTGCGTCAATTTTCGCGACGCAACAATTTACCGGAAGCCCAGCCAACTCCGATAACGCGAGCGGGACGCAGATACGGGATCGGACGCGGGCAGAATACGAAAAGATTTGCAGCCGCCGGAAGAGTTCCTCGGTCGTAACGGTGAAGCTCGAAAGCTTCCGCGCCTCCTACGCCACCGCAGCTCCTTCGTCCGTTCGTTCTTTCGTTCGTTCGTTCGCTCGCGTGAAATTTATACGCGGACCGAGTAGAAAACCGCTATCTTTTAATTTATGCGCCGTCCTGGGAATTTAATATTCTCCGAGCGTCTGGGACGCGTGCCGCCACCGTTCTGCGAGAGCACCTTTTCTCGCAGTCCGCGTCGTTCGAAAGAGAGAACGGGAACGAGCCGCCAAGTAAAAGAAGAAAAAGACGACGAGGAAGAACTGCAACGTTCAAGCAAGAAGAACGGGAAGGGGATCGGTGGCCCGGAGGAGTCTCGAGGGCCCTGTTCCGCAGGGCCCAACCTTTGCATCCCAACAAGGGTTAACGACGCAAGCCAGAGACTCGCGAATTAGGCATGCCGCGCCCCAACCCCCGCTTTCCTTTTCTTCCTACCCTCCCGACCGTCGCGATTTTGTCAACCATAAAACAGCCCCGCCATCCCTTTGACGGCCGAATCCCGGCTCCTCGTCTCCGCGTCGCTGATGAAATTTCACCGGGGAGGATGCTGCATTCAAAAGCTATTTCAAATTAATTACCATGTCCAATCTTACGCCTCACTCTTTTTCCTAACCTCCGCCATTCGTTTACCCACCGTGTTCTCGGCTGATCCCAAGAGTCCCACTACTGATCAAACTACCGGGATCACGGAAAATCTGTCGCACTCGGTCTGTGCCCACCCAGTTCATTCTACTTGAGCTGGTTCGCCGTGGCGAGGAATTACAGTCTCCTGGAAATCAGTGGTAAGAACAGTGGAGCACTCGGGATTTAATCTCGGGGGCGCCGAGTTGAAGGAATAAAAATATTTCGAATGGGAATTCAATAAAATTCATTGGGCGATTATAAACATTTATTTAAAGAATAAAATCGAGTTTCCCTTTTTTTTACAAAGCCTCTACTTTGGGGGATTCTGGGGCCACTTTACTCCTCGTTTGGGTGATCCATTGAGTGGAAATTTGAATATTTCATAGGATTCGGGATTGAATATCGGCAAGGCGGGCCCCCCGAACCGAAACGCGCCAGCTAATTAGGAATATCGCTATCTTGCGAGCGCAGCTGAGCGCATCGCTGAAATGTTGCGTCGTTCCGCGGTGCGGGATCGAATGCACGCTCGGATTACGCTCGGATTATATTCGTACATCGGTAACGGGGCCGCGATCGCGTGTAGTAACTCGCTGGAAATAATAGGGCGCGCGTGTAACGGTGCCAACCCCCTTTGTAAATAACATTATCTGGCAACAAGATAAAATAAGGCACACAGCAGCCGCTTGCGGCCGGAATTTCGCGTTAAACGCCTTGCTCGCGATCATTCGATTAGCGAGTAATTTAACGACAGTCGAAACTGGCGCGCAAAATTGCGTAATTAAACTGTGCGTGGAGCCAGATGGGGAGGGGCGAAGACAGAGAAGGGATGTATGTACGTGTGCGCAACGTTTATTAGCCGGTCGAAAGGGACATTAAAGCGTAATTGCCGCGTTAATTAACGACGATGGCTTATTTCTCGCATTCCCTTCGTTCTTTCCAGCTCGAGTCTCGTTAGGGGCTGCTTCACGTGAGACACTTTTCGGCCCCGTGCCCGGCGTTCCCACGCGAAAGGGCGCGTCGAATGCCGGCAGCCAGACAGAGAAGTGTCTCGTCGGAGAAAAAAAAAAGCCTTTAGAATTTCGCGCCCGTAAAGGCCCCGGCGATGGGAAGACGTGAACCGTTGGAGGAGCAGCGACGATTCGCGAATTAATATATCGCGAATTAGCTCGTTCTCGCGTCGCTCGTTGCGCCAGCGCCCCGGAAAGATTTCGCGAACCGTGAAACCGTTGGCATCCCTTTGAGATTTTAACCGATCCGACCGTGGATGAATCTGTCAGACCAGTGTAATCCCGTGTAATTGCGACTGATGCAGAATTCTTGGCAATCCCCCGCGGGGTGGGAAAATTCCGCGCGACAAAAACCAGCGCGTCCGATCGTCCAACCGAACGCCTCGTTAAATCCAATATTCGCGAGACGGCAGGCGTCTTTTTGTTTTCGTCCAGCGTCGCGACGGAGCACGCAGTTAGGAGGGGCGTAAGCAAACTTTCAGCGTCGACGAAACGACGTTTATTAGAAACTGCTCGAACCTTTTCTACCCCCTTGCCTAGGGGGTGAACGCGCTACGAGCTTTCAGGCATGCCGCGCGTCATTCCCAACATGGTCCGCCAGTTTTATCTCGATATAACAAACAGAGTGACGGACATCTATATGCGTGTAACAACTATTCGGTTTTCAAAATGCCTGACAAACGCGAGAACGCAAACAATACAGAAACCGAAGTTTCCAACTAACGAAGGCAGACTCTAAGTATGTGTTGGAGATGAAAAATCCGGTTTGTAATTAATTACGATACGAATTGTCGCATTCGGGTTATTTTCGGGTTTGATAAACTTACGAAGAGTTATACACTTGCAGAAATATAGAAGCTTCCATACGTTCGCTGATTATATATATGTTAATTGTAGGTAATTGGTCATTCAGAGCGAGGGTCCTTAGAAGGAGGGTGTCTTTACGACGGAACTTTCTTTCTAGAACCTCTTTATGGGCCAAGTTTCCGTCTCCGCGGAGATGAAGCACAATTTCACCCTTCTTAATCGGTCTTCAGGCACGTCTGCGGATAATAACCCAATTATTATTTTTGCATTAAGGCGACTTTGTATGTCGCGCGCCGTTCGAAGGAAAGAGTGTTTTATGGGAAAAAAGGAAAAATGTAGTATTCCACACTTAATGTGGGAAGCCACCTGAATTTTTTTTTTGATTTTTCTTTTTGTGCATTTTCTTATTAATTGGGATCTCAAAAATATACCTGCACAATTTTAAAGTGGATCTCGAAACATTCTGAAAGATACGGAAGGTTTTGTTTAGGTAGCGCAGAATCCAAGTGTATCTGATAAGAGAGATTATAGTCCCCATTACTGACCGCGTCCCCATTAGTGACCAATTATTCATTTATATTGTTTATTGCAACGCAGAAAGCAAAATATCAACCAGAATGTTCAGAAATTATTATTAGAGATATTTCGTTTACAGTTGCATACGTTGTTTATGTAGCCGTACATTTATTTTTAAGTAAATTCACATGTAAATTTTACAGACTTTAATAACGTGGGGTTATACTACAGATATCATTAAACTGGCAAATTTTACAATAAAAATACATGGATCCATGCAGTAAGTTACTCAAATTAACTGGAAATATATACAGAATTATAAAATAATCAGAAAATATTCATTTTCTATCATTATTGTAGCAGAGAATCGATAAATTGTACAAGCTGATCAATAAAGGGGACATCAGGTCCAATATAATTTTCACCGTAATTATTGTATAAATAGTCAAATATCACTCTAAAATCAATTTGATTAAGAAACTAGAGACTTCAAAAAATATACTGATCCATACTTTATTCAAACCTTGTCCCATATAAGTAAAAAAATTACTATTTCGAACCAGTCGCGCTCTTAAACGGTCGCTAATGGGGACATTTACCTTATACATTGTTTAGAACTAGCCACGACGAGGCCATTTTATTTTAAAAGAATGCCTCGGAAATAGCTTTTAATAGAAAATGTACATATCAAACTGTTGGCAGGAAATTACAATCTTCAATGAGCTTGGAAGATGAGTCTTGCAGATTTTTCTGAACAGAAGGATATATTTTTCTCTATCCATTGCAGCCATCAAACGGACAAGCTTAAACGCGAAATATTACCTTTCTCGCGGCACATAACGTTCACAAGAGATCCCCATTTTCTTCCGCTCCCCTTGGCTTCTCGCTAGTCTTTGCTACGAGCAAACGCAATTTCCAGAAGCTTCTTCCAGCCGCCACCGCGGGCAATAATAACCTAATTATTATTTTTGCATTAAGCCCGGTGTGACGATCCTCGCGCCCGAAGGGGGAAGCGCGACCGGGATCGAGGCGGCACGGGGCCACCCCCTCAGCGGAATTATTCCCGAAAGAGGTAAAGCAAACAGAGGCGCCGCGCTCATTAAGGTGGACGTCCTTTATGAGGAGGGAAATGAGGTTCGAGGAGAGCGAGCAAAACTGAAAAGCAGATAGAATAATCGGCCGCGCGGCTTCCTCACTTTTCACCGCGACGTCAGTTACAAGGTTGTTCTAGTCGACGAAGCAATTATCTCTCGCTAAAGTGCCCCCGAAGCACGCCCCAAGCACCGCCCACGGCCGAACGAATTTCAAGTTAACTGAATTTTTCTTATCACCTTTCTCACGGTGAATTCCCTTTTCCATAACCCCCGTTTCCCTCCCGCGTACCGAGACAGCGGAAGAACACCGATTGCGATTTACCGTGCCTCTCAGCTTATCACACATTTGTAATTAATGAAGAATCTTTCCCTTTGCAAGTCCGCCACGTGTTTGGAAAAAGGTAGGGGAGAGTGGAGATAGTTGAATCACTATTTTGTTCATCGTTATTTTTCTATGAAAATTTTTTATCAGTTGTTTTTTTTTTTAATAAAATGAAAAATCAAACTGTCCTTTATCATTTGCAAAATCGCTTTGAAACGTAATGCGGTTTATTTTAGTTTGTAGGTACGAACAATTATATCAATGCCTCATTTGGTTCAAGTATCAGTTGGAATAAAGTAAAGCCTGTACTTCCGGGCGTTCAAATTAAATTCAAAAATTCTGCTTGAAGTATTGTGATTACTATTTAACTAAAGCAATACAATAACCTGTATACAATAAATAACCATTTTCGAATTCAAAAATGTAACTTTATTACTCTGAACAAATCGTGCCGTGCAATCACAATAGAACCTATGACAATTGTTTTACTTTTTTTTATTGTTTTTGCTTCATTTTTCATCCCAAACAAATTTTCCGCAGGTTTCTTCAAATATTTAACCTGGCAGCCGAAAATTGGAAGAAGAAACCGAAGTATCCCTAGTGTTTCTACTATCCCATGGTTCAACTATCCCCACTCTCCCCTAACTCGAAGCATGCCGCTTGAAATCGCGGAAAGAAAATCGTTTGCCAATGAATTTTCAGCGGCTCGATTCTATGCCTTAAATTCTAGCGATTAAAGGAGCACCCGTGCTTTCGTCGACGATACAGAATGAGATAGAAATCGTTTCTGGTCGCTTCGATCGGTTTCCACTGATCGGCCGACCCGTGCCCGGGCGAATCCACAGATTTAACGCGGGAACACGTCAAAGTGGCGGCCTCCGCGCCTGAAATATTTCCACTTACGCCGAAAGCCTCGTGCCCGGCATGCTACGTACAATCTCGCGCGCAGATCCGAGGGAATAGGCGTAGAGCGTCTAGAAAGGCGACCGTTCTACGGGGATATCCGGATGTACGAGCCGAGGCCGCGAGCTAACTCGTCCAAGGGGTGGCGGCTGATTGGTACGAGTATCACGCTCGAGGCATAACTGACTGAGTTCTCGAGCAGTGGCCATTCCGAGGCCATCATCCCTTGCCACTCTCTGCTGGGTGGGGCCCGGCATCCCTTATCTGTAATTTATACTTTCAATTTACTCGAACCGGAAGATTCCGGGAGGTTCGATCGGTCGACGCCGGGAAGGTCTCGCCAATCTCTACGTTCCAAGTTCCAACACTTAATGGTCTCGCTCCCGAAACGACGCCCTTTTTCAATTTCACACTCTATCGGAATCATTAACGTCGCCGGCCCCCCTGCTCCGCCCCCGTCTGACGCTTATCGTACATAATTTAAGAGATAATCGCCGACGATTAGGAGGATCGAGCGTCCGAAGGTTTGCTGGCCTACCGGAATTAAGTTTTCAAGAAGACGTATGCTCGGTGGGAGGGCAGAAATCAAATATGTCCACCGCCCTCCCTCCCGCTGATTGAAATCAGATTTATCGGGGCAAATACGGAGGGAATATTCTAAGGAACTCTGCACTTCCAAACAAGAGTCACGAGTAGCTAGGCACTCGGAAGAACTTGCAGACTTTATCTTGTTATCACTGGCGTGAACTTCTGACAATGTGTAATCTGACAATACCGCAAATAGAGCGAGAGCATTTCTTACACCCGCGGAGTATCGATTCGAGCTCCGTCGGTTCTGTTGCAGAGAAATCTCGGGGCATTGTGAATTATCGGATCGACTGAATCGGAATCGCTGGTGGATCGTTCGCGGTGGGAAAGAGTACGGCGCTGGTAAAATATTCAGAGCGCGTCATCAACCCCCCGGGGGGTGGAAAATTAGATTCGCCCCAAGTTGGAAAACCTCCATTACTATTACGCGAGTAAAGCAATCCGAGAATGAGACACGTACAAGCCTGGAAGGACGTTTATAGGTTCAAGATTTCTGTCGACTTTCCTAATTGGATGACCATACGATTCGTAAACGCAAAAGCTCCTCTCCGCCACTGTATACTCGAGGATCGTTGATGGAGATATCAGAACCATCCTGTTCCCTATCGTCTTAAGCAACGCGACTTCGTTTCGTCGTAAAACCTGATCTATGGGGGTTAGCTCGACGCTCCCGAAGAGTCGTTACACGTAAAGTAACATCCAAAATATTGCTCACGGTTTATGAGGGGATGGAAGGGTGCATGAATTTATGGGAAGAGGGTCGAAGCTACATATGGGCCGCGTTGGAGGGGCAGGAGAGATTCATAGTGTTGCCTCGTAAATACTAATAACCAGCGCATTTATAGGCGTGCTAGATGCTTGCAGAAGAAATCCCTCTCTTTCGCCGCGTGGCATTTGCAAATTTGCAAATTTGCAAATTTCCTGGAATCGCGTGACGCGGAATCGACAACGAATAAATGGTCGAAACAGGATGAAGAAATATTCGAAATTTCAGCAAAAATTAGCACCGCTCGGGGGCTTAAAATTGCAGTACAAAGGAGAGGATGAGCCCATTGTCGGCGCAGTACGAGCAACACAATGCAACGACGCCACAATGACTGCTATCGGCGCTATTATACGCAATTATTACCGCGCGTAACGCGTCAATGCCGTTCCAGCGGAAATCACGAAGTCGCGTGCAGTGTCCCGGCCGCGCGTGCAACAATTCGGATTAGTGGCAGACGTCAAAGTGCCGGTCTATTAAAGGGAAGACACCAGCTGGAGATTGTTCTGCGCTTGACAACTGACAGGGGGGGTGGAAATTTCGCGTAGACGACGACGATCAGCGTCCCCCGCCAGCGCCGAGAGCGCATTGACACTGCGAAACTTCCTTCGACCCTTTTCCACCAAACAATCACCGACAAAAGTTTACGCTCGCAGCCAGCTGGCGAGTCGAGTTTAATGCGAGCAACGCAAAACGGCGCGGGAATTCCCAGCTAGACTTTCATGAGTTAAATTCTTGATCATGCAATGAATCAATACATTTACTACATGTTTGATCAATATTGCTATACCGTTAGACTCATGCTAATTTACTAAATATGACTAAAACATATATTGTAAATATAATGTAAAGTGATGATGTCAATTTGCAATCATTGTGTGCTGCATTTATTGCTGCAAATGTGATTCAAATATGATCCCTATTTTTCAATGCACAACTGTAGGTAAATTTTGCAGAAATATAAGGTACAGTATTGTCTCGTTATGGGCTCGGTTTGGTGTACACGATGTGCGCTTTTCGCTATCCCCACCACTTCTGTCTCACTCCTGTCCGGCGAAGGCGAGAGCGAGATGGAACGAGAGCGAGCGAGAGACACTGGAAGCGAGCAAGGACGGTACGAGATAGGGAGAACGTAAATTTTGTGTAAATATTAGCAGCACGTCATGACTCAAATATGATTCAAATATCACCTGAACAGAATATCCTCATCGAGTGTATAAAGATTGCTACAATATTTTCTGTTCTAATTGAATCATTACATGTCCTAAATTTAACGCCAAGGTGAGCACTCACAAAGCGCGCAACATTGTTGCATTACGTGATTTGATATTCGATAAACAATTTACGCAAATTTTCTGTAAATTGTCTGGCTGGGAAGTGACTCTACGCCAAACGGCTTGGCAACGTCATCGACGAAACTAATCAAAGTTCCATCATCGTGGGCGATCGATCAAGGTCGATTCCCTAACAGCTCGCAACTTATTCAACGCCGAGTAATCTTTCACCAGTTCCGCATACTTGCCCCGCAATCTTTCGCTACTCTCTCTATTAATTTCGGAGCACGTCTCCATTCATTCCTACACGCACCCTCCGCTGTCGTTGCACGCCACCCTCGCTCCCCCGTTAACCGATGCGAACTATGCCGAAATTTCGCGACATATTTTCGTAATTTATGGCTGGGGAGCCGGGGGTGTCTGCTCGTCGCCACCCCGTCGGCTTTCAAGATCTTCGGGTGTCGCGGGGACTGCGTCCTCCCCTGTCTCCCCACCTAACACCCGCCCCTTTCGTTCCCCACTCGCCGCGAGGCGACTATATTCGTCTAATAAACATTATGGAAAGCGGTCGGGATGATACACGGCCGCAGTTAAATTACTTTAATCCGTTATAACAGGGAAACGCGACGTCGAGCGTTCCGCGAGGCCGCTTTCCAGCGGACGGCGTTGCGTTCAGCTAGGAAGATAAACAGCTATTACCGGGATGAAAAATTTCGGCAACGCGAACGTGTTCTATATAGCCGATTACGAGAGTTTGATTAATTTCGCGGAGCCTATGCTCTCGCTGCTCCGAACGAATATCTTTTTACTTCGATGTATATCTTTATACTCGCCTACTCGCCATTGTAATTTAATTTCATTTAATTGTAATGGTGCAGTAAAGACATTTAATAATAATAATAATAATAATGTCGAGGAATGCAACCTCGGAGGAGAACATTTTGGTATCTAATTATTAAGAAACTTTATCTGTGTGTTGTAGAAAGTGAAATGTACTTAAAGGAATGAAATGTGATTGCAAATTTTATTACTCTCGCTTCTTTTACTTTTATCACCTCCGCAAATTCATTTACGACTTAAGTACCTACTTTTAGTCTTTAGTTTAGAGTTTAATTTTAGAATAATTTTATTTCTTCTCTATCTTTTTTATTCTAATATTATCCACTGACAGTTACAGTTGTACAAAGGTTAGGCTTAATAGAAGCTTTAACTGCAATTAAGGATGGAAAATGAGAAATAAAAAAATTGTTTGAGAATAAATAGAGCATAAAGTTGCGGAGCAATTGGAAGATGGCGTAGCCAGCTATGAAAGCATCCCTCAAGTTTTCTTATCGTTTCAAGAGCGAAGTGTTTACTGCCGCTCGCTTAACAAGTTCGATGAAAAGCCGTGGGAAACGGAAGTCTGCGCGGCATCCGGAAATTTCGGGTGTTCCGTGGAAACCAGCAACTCCCCGTCGCGAAACGTCTCCCCACCTTGGTTACCCAAACTTATCGCGTTTATTTATCGCGCAGTCGTTTAACCGGCTTTTAATTAGAATGGGAATGCATCACTTTCGTTGGCCGGGCACAAAGTTCGCCGAGGCATATTTAGAAAGCGGGGGGGAACTAACTTTCAGCGGCCATCGATCCAAGAAGTAAAACTATTAACGGTAGCTGCTAGCGATTCCAGGCATTTACAGGCGATGTAATTGAAAAGAGCCATAAATCAAGATTAAGATCCGGTCGACTTTAATTAAACTTACTTCGTTAAGGGGAAAAAAATGTTTCTCGTGTCCCTCCTCGAGGGTAGTTGCACGCTTGACCCACAATCAGAGGGGGTGAAATTCTTGTTGCATAACAGGTAGATTAATGTCAATTAAAACTCGACCGATCTCGAAAGTGCGACGGTGCAACTCGAAGCGGAGCGCACGAAATTCCAAATCGGAGGATTACCACGGCTAATCAAGCGGGGTGGAAGAACAATGAGGATCGTCTCGATTCCACCGAACCGATGAAAGCTGAGTCTATCTAAGTTACGAAATCGACAGAGCGTGAAGACAAAGCAATTATTCAATTCCAAGGTGGCGAGGCTCGATGAAAGATGAAGGGCGAGGGCGGGTATGTTCGCGGAAAATGGTGAAAGAAGGACGGGCAGCGGGGGAAAAGGAATTATCGCGGCATGCGGCCGCTCCGCGAGGCATAAATGAATCGAATAAGTTTCGAGGGCTATTAAAGTTGAAATTTGATTTACCACCTACCGTCGATTACAGCCCTGACTTCTGCCCGGCCGCCTGGCCTGTCTGGATAAGTGAATCGACGAACTTTGACTTTGCACTTGAGAATTTCCCCTTCCCAACTATCATCGCTAGACGCGAGAAAACTCGCCGCGCAGACAGAGAAGAGAAACCGACTGCTTTCCGCGGTTAATCCGCTGGCAGCGATACGTTTCTAAATCTCCCGGGCAATCGACACAACACCTCCGCGGGAATTTCCTTCTTCCCGCAAGGGCAGCGGTTGTTGGCGTTGCTTAGAAGACATGTTTCTTGAAAATCCCCAGTGTTACACGCGCAGCGGGGTTTCAGCCCGTGTTGCGTGTTTATTTCTACGAACACGAGGCTGCGAATTTCTACCCATAAATTATTTCTCGTACCGATTCGTCGATAGTTTGTCGAGGGGAGAAGGTAATGAGCGAGTGAGCTCGACTGATCCCTTAAGGGGAGGTTCTGGTCTAAATGTCGATTTTTTTTTTATTTCATTTTTCGAATGTTCAACCTTTTAGGAAAACGTGTTTAAAAGGATTTGTTGAAATTCGTAAAATTCACGAAGTTATAGGCATTTGAGTACCGGCAAATGCATGGGAAAAACCCGGCCACTCGGCGCTCACGTAAAACTTCAAACGCGTTTTTCTCGAGACAGTGTTCTCAAAACGGTGGGACCTGTATCTTCAAAAGTTATTATCCGATACGACTGAAACTTTTTTTATTTTGAAGAATATACTTCTGGCTAGGGGGGGAACTAAAAAAAAATACAAAAAGTTGAAAATTTATAATTTTTAAAGGCGTTGAAAGGACGAAAAATACAGGGAAAAGTGATTTCAAACGTGAAGTGTCGTTATTTTCTAAAAAAAATGTAATTTTTATAATTTTTTTTTAGTTTCCCCCCTAGAGAAAAGAATAATCTTCAAAATAAAAAAGGTTTCAGTCGAATCGGATAATAACTTTTAGAGATACAGGTCCCACCGATTTGGATCAATTTTTTGACGCCTTAACTTTAACGACTCCCCAGGGCTGTTTGCACTGATTAATTGTAAAACAAAAAATATATTTCTATAATATAAGACATCCTTAATACAATGCAACAAGTCCCATTAAATTATATATAGTAGTTTTCCTTTAATTAATTCCTAAATATCACCTATTTTTTGGGGCTCTAGACCAGAACCTCCCCTTAAGGGGACTAGGCAGTCAGAAACTCGATTTTTTTTTGTTGCATTTTTCGAAAGTATCGCCCTTCCCGAGTAAAATGCCGTTTGGTTTATGTTAAAATTCGCAAAATTAAGGATTTTACAGCCGAAAAGGTCGAGCGCGCCATATACCGTTTCTGCGCTCTTTCGAAACTTTAAACGCGTTTTTCTCGGAATCATATTTCCTCTTCGTTTTGCAGTGATTGCGAAAAAACGGAGGTCCAAATCAATTTGAAAAAAAATTGGGCATATGTAAAACATGTCTTATTACGACCTGGACCTAAGCATAAGTCTGTGAAAACTTCTATTTTGACCCCAAAAAAATAAAATAGCTCTTTTTCCTGCCGAAAAATCACGTTTCTTTAAAATTTGGCGTTTTATAGCCGCGATTTGCACAATTTTGATATTTTTTCTTTTTCAATAGGTCCAGGGCAAAATGGGGCCAAGCCAGAATGTAAATTTCAAAGGAGAGGTCAAAATTGAATTTATTACGGTCAGAAGCACTGCAAAATTACAGCGGCTCCAGAAAAAAACGCTTACACATCAGATGATTGTAGCGTTGTTATACATATGTATATACTATTGAAATAATTTTTTTTTTTACTGTTTATCGTATTAATAAACATTACCCAAAAGTACAAGTCACAATTTGTGTTCATCTCCTTGTAATTAATTCGCAAAAAATACTTGATTTTCGAGCGATCTGACTGCCTAGTCCCCTTAATAATTGGGGAATGGCTGGAGTCCTGCTCGGGAGTGGCTCGCAAAGTAAATAATAGACAGAAGTATGACGGGGCGCTTACTTTGAAAAGCTTTTCTCTGTAGTTCCCGAGTAACCGCTACTCCGTGAATAGCGAATGCCTTTAAGGCTCCACACGTATGCATCCACGCTAGAAAGGGGGGGTGAGAAGGGGTGGCCGCCCCCATAGCGCTAGAAATAAATGGGCGACTTGGAAGTTGCCGCTCGCGCTCATGGCCAGACTTCTTCGCAGGTTTATGCCCCGGCTGGGAAATTTTTCGAGGGTTTAGACGAGATCTAGAAGACAGTCACGTACGGAGAATTTCCAGCGGCTCGTGCCCCCTCCTCGTGCTCGTCGCCCGAGACCGTTCCACCCTCGAGGGGAGAGGGTGGATCTTTCGATTCGGCTCCCTCATTTCGGAATCTCTCCTCAGATTCCCCCCGGTAACGTTCGACCTGGTCGTTCCGGAAAAATGATCCACGCCAGGCGGGGGGCGGGGTCATCGCGTAATAAATTTATCGCTCGTTTCATTTCATCCCCGATCTGTCGGTCGAACGTGACAGATCCCCCGGGGGTTCCTTCGGACCATTCCCGGCACCCGACGCCCATTCTATTTTCCTAATGGCGATCACCGGGCCCGATGTATCGCGATAACGTTCGCGGTCGTTAATTGGATTTCTCATAAAAGGAAACGCGCCGCGGCGGGGATGGGCGGTGGAATTTCAATCGGTTGCGTTCTACGATGCAGCGCAACGACACGCGTTATCCTACCCCCACCCCCGTCCCTCTCCCCCTTTCATTCCCTGTGTGTTTCGAAGCTACGAAGCAAATTGTCCCACGCGAATCGATAATTTATTTTAATTTCATATTTCGAGCGCCATCGCGGATCGACGGGTACGCGAGAAGTCACTTCGTCGTGCATTATACCCGCGATCGAGATCGACGCCGGGATCCCGTCCCATTCAATTTCGACGTTATTATCGCGAAAGTTTTGGAAAATCGCGAACGGTAGCGGCGGATAGCTAACGCGATAAATCACCGGCATTTATGTGTAAAATATGGAGAGTCGCATCGAAACGCTCGTTTTCGTCCAGCGTCCTCCACGCCGCCCCCCCCCCCCCCCCGGCGCGTGCAAATTTATAGGGGTCGCACTCCCGTTTTACATAAAAAGAAAAATAATGCATGCGGAACGCGGATGGGCTGAGAGAGAGAGAGAGAGAGAGAGGTAAAACGCGGCTGCATTAATTTGTAACGTATCATCCGCTGTTTACGGGCCATAACGCGATACAGCGAACAAGACAATTAAACATCGCGAACGATGCACCGGAACACCGGCACCGGGATAATTATCCTTCGTTCTCGAATAAATGTTTTCGCGTAAAAGGCGTGCCGTTCTGCGCCGTTTCCGCTC
Organism: Andrena bicolor; assembly: GCA_960531205.1. Taxonomy (NCBI): domain Eukaryota; kingdom Metazoa; phylum Arthropoda; class Insecta; order Hymenoptera; family Andrenidae; genus Andrena; species Andrena bicolor. Next base: position 2,444,903 of record OY482666.1, read on the forward strand.
CCGATTTCGCTGCACCGCTGAAAATTCCGGAGCTCCCGGTCGCGCGGAATTCATTCTCCGGGGAAATTCGAAAGAAGTTGCTTCGATCCCCGAACCTTTACTCTCGCGGACCAGCCCCGGGTTCCCTGAGCGCGACATGCACAACATCCGAGAAACAAATAACCCTGTCCTCGCGCGAAACAACCGTGCCCCAAACGATCCTTCGGCGCGTTATTATTATTATTATTATAATTTATTTTACGGGGAAACCCCATGGCTTTCAAAATAAGACAGATACAAATAACAGAGTCTGAACAGATTGAATGACTTGGCCGAACAGTAGATAACTAGGATTACTAAGCTAAACATAACAACTAAACATAGCATCAAGTGTCCACATGAGAATTGGAAACAATCTTATATAATAAAGACCTTACAGAAATCAGGGATCCCTGGAAAGGATCAACGCAACTAACGTTACCCCGTTCGAAGAATTTGACCCAGAATACTGGGTGGTTCCGGCGTTCCTCAATTAAAAAGTCGCCGGTAGGCTGCGAGGAGGAGGAACAAAGTGTGTCGAAGCGGTTCGATTCGCTTCGGAGGGATGGAGGCAAAAAAAAAAGAACGGGGCGACGACTCAGGAGGAGATGGGGGAGGTGAAAAAAAAAGCGAGAGGGAGGTTTCCGGTTGTCGCGGATCACGGCCTGGCTAACGAGATGCGCTCGTTCCGCCAACTGTTTGGCCAGCAGCAGCGTGCCGTAACAATTATTTGAACTGCGACGGAGAGAGAGAGAGAGAGAGGGATTGGAAAAACAGACTGGGCCAGGCGGCAGGGCGGGAGGGCGAAGAAAACCGGATGGAAATCCGAGTAGACCGTTACGGGAACGACGAGGACAATAAGAGCAGTCAGCCACCCTTTCGAAGCGTTTCTCGGCCCTCGTGAAAGAGGCAAAGTGGCACGGAAATCGAAAAGCTGCTCGCGCTCCTGCTCTTTTTGACGCTTCAGACCGTGGAGGGTGGAGGAGGGCGCGGCAGAGTCACCCTCCGTCTACCCTCCCCCTCCCCCCTCCCCGCGCTTCCCGGGACGAATGCTTTTCCAAAGGAATTTCCAAGGTGTGAAAGTTCCACGAACGACGGTAATGATTCCTCGAATAGTTCCCTCCTTTCGCGAGTTTGTTCAACCCCGCGGGGTGTTTCAGCTGTAACGATAACTTGATTCTTCCGAGTCTCGCCCGCGGGGGCGTCGATGGAATCCCCGGGATCGATAACGACCGGATTTCGCTGGCTTATCGCGGCGCGATTAAGTCCAACTTTCATTACCATCCTCGCGGTAATGCGCCTCTGCTGTGGATCACTTTACTCGTTTGCTGACTGATAATGCCTGTTATCAGCGATATGTAATCGAGTATTTCTTCATAACCATCGCTAGAATCCGCTAAGCCCTCCTTAAGACGACTCGCGCTCTCGCTACGTCCACGGCCTCGCTTGTTCTTGCACAAGGGCACGTTTCTAGCCCTTCGTTGACACACCTGGGTGGCTCACACCCAGAAGAATTTTTGAACGTCTGCCACTCTCATCTGAAGAATCCAATTGTTATGAAAAAAATCATGGGTCAATTTCAGGGTCTCTAGAATGTATTCCAATAGTTTTTTGATTGACATTTTGTCACAGTTTTTGCAAAAAAAAATTCTAGATTATCATATGTCCAGAAAAGACGAAGAAAATGTTCAAAAGCTTGTAAGTTTTATAAATTTCAGAATTAGAATTTAAAAATCTACCGAGTTGTTGTTCGGATATAATATTTTGAGGGAAAAAATAGTTTGTAAATCAGCTTTGGAAAGAGGTACTTATTTTGCATATCGAAGGTACAGAGTGTCGAAATCAGTTCATGGGTAGCTCACACCCAGAGTGTCAACGAAGGGCTAGCATTGCGTATTCACACACTTTTTTCCTCGTTCCCGTGACCGTCGTTGAAAAAGGAAACCTGTTCGCCGAGACTCGGGGTTCTGGTTACATCTTTCGTCCTTGCCACGCGTCCTTGCCCTCGTTCACGGTCTCGCTCGTTCTTGCGCACGTGAAAGCCACCGGCGCTCGTTATGTAGCATTCCTTGTTCACACCTTTCTTTCTCTCAAATTTCCCAGCGTGAATGAAAAAAACCTGTTTGTCGAGTCATCGTCGATTCGTTGCTCCTTCGCGCGTTCACTCGGAGATACGTTCATTCTTTTTTCTGTAGCTACTTAGTTGTTTCCACCTTCTTTTCCTCGGCTCCTCGAAGAAATAAAAAACAATTTTTAAGTTAAACGATTTTATTTGAAATGCACTAAAAACTGAAAAATAATTCTTTCCTCGTATTACAATTTCGATGGTGTTTTTCATTGTAAATAAAATCGTGGAGTAGGATATTTCATAACAGGATATGGAATTAGGTACTTTAATACAGAATCAAGCGTCAAAATGAATAATTTTTTGCGAGTAATCATGCTCCAGGATTTTATTTAACACTATCGAAATTGTAATACAAGAAAAGAATCATTTTTTAGATTTTAGTACATTTTAAATAAAATCGTTTAACTTGAAACATTTTTTTTACCAATATATATTTTTTATTTTCTAGTTTTTAGTGTCTAATTTTTTATTTGTGGTTACAGACTGATTTCACTTCGTTTGGATTTGTGGTTATGGATTCTATTTATTGATGTTTTCATTATTAATGAAACGTTCCTTTCCACGCTACTTCGTGGGGACTCGTTCCTCAAGACGAAAAGATAAAAGAGTAGCATGTCCGTAGGTGTCGGGGGTTGGGGTTGAGAATCCGGCTCGAGGGTTACAGGAAGCAGAAGAAGAACAATAAGAACGATCACAGACTGCGTTTCCCTCAACTGCAACTCACGGAGGGGGCCGAAACAAGTACAGAGATCGCATAAAATCGTGTTCCCCGGATTCTCGTCTCGGGTAGCCTCATTTTTTTCAAAAGTACTAGCGTTAAGGAACTAGTTCTTGATCAGGCACTAATTTTTTATCAGTTCATGAAATAAATCGTTCTTTTGAGTTTATGTCAATAAATAATTGCTTGAAATAATTACTAACATAAAAACTGATAATTGAACAATATAGGTGTTGTCTGTGAAAGCAGTTAGTATTGTTAATTTTAGATGATCAAAAACTAGTTCCTAGTCACCTTATTATTTCATACCTTATAAATAATTAAATTATATACTTCTTTTCAACTTTTTAAAATTTTTCCTTGAAGTTTAAACATTAATTCAACTTTTAGTATAAAAAAAGTCTATGGTTTAATGTTTTATTAGGTTAAAAATAAATATTAAAGCGGGAAACCCTCTAAACTGATCAGAAACTAGTTCCTTAACGGTACCGTGCACCGCTCGAGGTATGCATTCCACATCCACGTCTCGCGACTTAGGAGTTCTCGTTGCCTTTACAAAGACCAAAGGTCATAAAAAAAGCAACGTTACTGGATCGAGACTCGGAGCCGCTTCGTTTGACAGCCTTTCTGCATTTACACTTTTACAATGGTTAGGTAAATGCAATTTAATGGATCGTGGATGACGGCTTGACTAATTAACTGTATCGAGAAAATGATATTCTAGAGAATCTAGGGGTTGATGCACCCCCCTGCGGCGGTCCTCGAGGCAGCGCCGCGCCGTTAGAACTTTTATTGCCGCGTTAATGCGATTCTGCGAGCCGTCCTTGGCCACTGGGTCCGGTGCTGCGGGCGTGAAAACATTTGCATCGTAAAAGAGAATCCTGCGCTGGGTGCAATTAAAAAAGAAACGAAAGAGAAGGAGAGGAAAATCAATGCACGGGTCGCAGCTTTATGATTTCTCGAATCGCGCGGCTCGTCGCCAGAAAGGGATGCAGTGGTTGACAGAAGCACCGCCTTTGGATAAAACCGAGACAGAGGGATGAAACCCGGGGACGCGACTTTCCAGCGCCTTTTTCGTGTCGAGGAACCGCTCTCGAAACACGCGCCAGGGTTTCTCGAGTAGGGGTGCGACAATGGACACCGCTGGGGTAGCAAGTCGCCGGTGAAATAACGGCTATCAATCCTCCTTACGGAAAATTAATATCGATAGCCATTAATTCGCCGCAGATGCGACGGGGGCTCGCCCCGTATCGCACGGGGAGCTCGGAGAAGATTAAGAACCCCCTGGTCCCTTCCAGCGGATTGATTTAAAGATGCGCCGCGTAAAGTCCCGCGTTTCCGCCGCAGGAGGGGTGGAAGCGTAGTCCGGTCACGAGGCTCGCCTCCCTCGAACTCGTAAATCCGTGGTGCACGCGTCTCGCGACGAACGGCTCGAGGGTGGAAATTCTCGCGCGGTCGTTATGAGAAAAGTGTGCCGCGGCGCGAGATTGACTTCGCGCGAACTTCTTATCACTCGCCGTACAAAGTCGCGGGGCTCCTATTTCCCTCACCCCGACCGCTGGCATTTCGGGGGAGGAATTACTTTTGTTGGAAGCGCTGTCTGCGACGTCTATTTGCGGACTGGAAGGATTCGGGGAAGCGAGTTCCGGCGGCGGGGGACAAAGTCTGAAAGAGAATCAACCTCTTCTGGGCGTAATTGCTTTTCGCTCTTGTCTTCGCTTCTTGATCGCCCCTTTTTTCTCCCCCCCGCCGGCTATTGTGTTCGACAGTTTCCTTCGACGGTCGGCGACGATTGTCCTTGCTAATGGGGTTCCCCGGTGTAATGCGAGGCGATTCTTAATTACGGGGTGCGCGAAAGGGGCGGGCGAGGTGTTGTGCAAATGCAGGGTGGTTGACAATGAGCTTTACTTTTATAGGATCGCGAGGCGGAGGCAGGGGTGTCGCCTCTGTTCATTGAATTATGGCCGGGGCTATCGTCGACCTGGAATTCTTAAGCGACGATCGGATTACCGCTACATATCTCTGCGCCACCATCTGTTATCCGGAGAAGTTCATCTGGCCGTTACGCGGGGCTCCCATTGTTTTCAGCATCTTGATGTCGCGCGCAGTGCATAAATCTTGCTCGTACGCCACGAGGGCCAACCGAATGCGCCAGCGACCCACGTATCTCTGGATATCGACGTTTCCTTCCCTCTCAAACTTTCCTCTCACCCCTCCGAACCCTCGACATTATCTCGACACATTGGCGGTTAAAATCTCATCTCCTCGCGCTGCTTTATCCGCGGCGACGACGTATTAGACGTGAATCGAGATACTCGGCGATGGCAGCAACTCCGTAAGACGGATCACGGGCACGCGTTTTAGAAATGACAATCGGGTGGCCTCGGATACAGGAGTTCCTCGGAATTCCCTGGATCGGAGATTTTATAAATACAGATGGAAGGTCTGTTCTTGTTTCGGTGACGTTTGAATATCGATGAGCTCGCCCGGCGTTGTAAATTCAGAGCTCCGCGGGGTTGCATTGTAGATCAACAGAGGACTGTCGAAATCACGCTTGGTACACAAGCGCTCGAAGGACAGTGGAAGATTTTAATTATAATTCAAGTCTCGAGGACGTTGACGACATCTGCTTAGTATTTTAACTGCTGCCCGTTTTTCAATCAGGTCGTTGCAAAAAAAAAAAGAAAATAACCGAGAAACGCGGCCACGAATCGAGCTGCTCGTTAAACGAGTAAACGCGAACGTCTCGGGCGCCGCGGGGATGGAAAGGTTTCGCTAATTACGCGGAACCACCCCCCAACCCATCCCGAAAGCCAACCCTTGGACGTTGCTTGTGCAAAGGCTCGACGTTTCGATGGAACCACGTGGAAACGCGCGATGCAGGAGAATCGCTGCCGCGATAACGATGTTGCGTCGTTTCCGACGAGAACGAAGCTTTGTTCGACGGGCCGGAAGCGGATACCGCTCATCAAGGACCATCGGTCCGGCCCACAATGCGCGTTTTTCCCTCCCATCGACCGGGGGCGAAAAAGGGGTGAACGTTACCGCGCGGTGGAAAAAGGGAGGAGAGGGAGAGAGAGAGAGAGCGTCGGGATGCGAGGGAAAGCGGCGGATGAGCGAGCAGAGAGAAAGGGAGGAGAGGCGACGATGAGTCGGGGGAAGAGAAATGGAGATACAAAGCGAAAATAGGGGATGAAAACGGAGGAGGAAGGGTAGGGGGTTTGGGAGTCGTCTGTTCTATAATGTGCCAGCAGGCATCGACGGCGATTCAGGGATCAGCGGCGCGATTAATGGCGGCAAGATCATTTGCCAAACCCTTCCTCTGTGCCTGTGCACTTCCCTTTTACAAATGCCAGGCATTACCGCGACCTCGCGAAAAAAGCTCCCCGATGTTGTAATGACTTCGATCTGGCATTGAAAACGTCGCTCGGCTGCCACCGCTAATGGTCCTCGAATGAACGTCGCTCGCACTTTTTCCCGCCCGTGCCACGGGACGAATATTCAATTACCCGGTGGCCGTCGGTGAAATTTACGGTACGAGCAGCTCTCGAAGCCCGGGCCTCCAACTTTCCTGCTGCCCCGCCAGCAGATTCTTGTCCCGGGGTTACAAGTGGGTTAATAGAAAACCATAACTCTTCATCGCGCTAAGCACCCCGCTCTATGGTTGGGTTCCGTTGCCTCGGGTGGCGCCGGCGGGTGTCGTGGGGCGGCGTTTAAATTTCAACGACACTGGTGGGGAGTCTCTGCGAGCAAACGAATTTTATGTAACAGGCGTCCAACTTCTCGAATTACCGAAGAAACCACCGCGAGTAGTTCGGCGGAATCGCGGTGTCCATCGGACGCAGGCCGCGGGGCCCCGTGGTCCTTCAAACATCGGCACGAAGTTCTGGGTTAAATTACGCGGACCCATTAAGATCCTCAAGATCTATAGCTACTTAAAACAATCATAGCTAAGCCGTCCGAGGAGTCGTCGCGTCCCTCGGCGATGGTGCAGCCGGGATAGCGGCGGCTAGATTTAATTAAAATTTAATTCGAGGGGTGGATCGGGGGTGGGCGAGATGAGGGCAGGGGTTTGCTAATCCACAAGTTTCAACGGTGGCAAGCCGTGCATGTGTCCGCAGAACCTGCCGCCATCCGGTGTTCAGCGTCGCCTGGCCCTGAAGCGGCCGACCGAAGTCGTCGTAAGGGTTGAACGGTGATTCAGGGATTGCTCGGGGGTTACTGCAATACCGGATGGAAAGGCCTCGGCGAGGTGAGGGGCCGAGGGGACAAGGGATTACCGCTAAAAGCGTACAAATCCTTCGTGGAACGTCGGCGGGCCAGACTTGCGCTTTTGCCCCGGTTCGGGGAGAGCCGCGAAAGGGGTTGGCGAACCCGGTGGGGCAGAGGGGAGGGGTTGTAGAAGGAGTTGCTAGTTTAGGCCGTCGTCGCAAGCCGCGAAAACTTTGCGACGATCCACGCGGGAGGCGAAACTCCTGCGGGCTTCCCTGGCTCGCACCCCCGCGCCGTGCGCCCCTTTCGTCTCTCCGTCGCCTCCGGGAACGCGAGCTTCGTGTTCGTTATTTAACGCGCGGTAAATAACCAGCCGGCGTGTGCCTTGTCTGCGGAACGACTTCGGTGTCCTTGATCCTCTCTCGATCGGATCGAATCTTCTTAAGGAGGAACACCACGGTGTGATGGCCGGAAAAGTAAGCCGGCTTCAAGAATATTTTTCACGAATAATTTACGGTCTTCGTAGAAAAATTTTATTACCCACCTTTAGTGCAACGTCTTAAGAGATTATAAAAAAATGAATAGAAAAACGTGCATAAATTTTAATGTATTAATTAATCTTCTAGACCCCCGAAGCGCGATGGTCAAATGTTTAACTGTGAAACAGCAGGTCCGAAATCAAATTTCATTTTTTCTGCTATCAACTATGTATGACTGCAGTTTCTGTAGCACAGACGGATTTTTTTATTGAAAACAAATTGTATGAAATACGCTCGAAAAACTGCCAATCTTATTCGCGTGATTTTCGAAACTTGTCTTCTAAAGCGCCCCAATTTTACAAAAATAATTGGTTTAAAAAATCGCTACGTGCAACGGAAGCTACACTCGTATAGTCTATGTAAAAAAAAAATGAAATTTGATTTCGGATCTGCTGTTCCATAGTTACACATTCGAAAATCTCGCGGGGGGGGGGGGGGGGTGTCCAGAAGATTAATTAATATATTAAAATTTATACATGTTTTTCTACTCATTTTTTCATAGTTTCCTAAGACATTGTAGTAAAGGTAGGTAATGAAAATTTTCTATGAAGACCGTAAATTATTCATGAAAGATATTCTTATAAATGGCTTACTTTTCCGGTTCCCAGAGTGGTGTTCTCCCTGAAGCCTCGAATTTCCGTTGCTTCGATGCCAGAAGGGAGCTAAACGAGATGAAAAGTACGTCGATGCGACAAGGAGGGATGCGTGATCCCTTTCTACGTCCTGCAGAGGCAGAGAATTCCGCGGGAAGTACAAGTGTCAGTAGCGAAGAATGTTGAATCGAGTCGCGAAAGTGCTACGGATTTTATTTAAGGGGTAACACCACTCTAGAGGCAGAAAAAGAAGACCTAAATTTGACAATTTATTTTGTGAGTTTGACAAACGGAATAGAATTTCTTTTCAGAGGGTTTATTTAACACATATTGAAGTACGAAAAACAATTTTTTTTATTGCCATTTTCATGCAAAATGGCGGCAACAGAGCCCGTCGTCGAAAAAAGCGTTTTTGAAAACGCCGCTACGGGAGAGCGGATTTCTCGGCATGTATGAGTCCTGGAACCAAAAATAAAAAAAATTTATAATCTATATACAATTGGCTTTGGAAGTACGTAGCCGTTTTTTGATTGAATGTAAACTTTTTTTTTATAAGCAATTTAATGCTCATTTTTAGATCAAAGAATCGATTCATTTCTTAAAAAGTGCACCACTTCCACAAAAAATGATTTAAAAAAATAACCCTACGTACTTCCAAAGCCAATTGTATATAGATTATAAATTTTTTTTATTTTTGGTTCCAGGACTCATACATGCCGAGAAATCCGTCCTCCCGTGGCGACGTTTTCAAAAAAGGTTTTTCTCGACGACGGGCTGTGTTGCCGCCATTTTGCATGAAAATGGCAGTGAAAAAATTGTTTTTCGTACTTCAATATGTGTTAAATAAACCCTCTGAAAAAAAAGTTCTATTCCGTTTGTCAAACTCACAAAATAAATTGTCAAATTGAAGTCTTCTTTTTCTGCCTCTAGAGTGGTGTTACCCCTTAACAGCTCCGTTGGGTGTCGCGTAACGAATGAACCGAATGAACAGAACACTCGCGGGGACGGTGCTATCGACCCGGGGCGATGAAAAAGTAGAGTATAAGGGGCCGGAGCCCATTAAAAGGCTCGTGAATCTTCCCGAATTTCAATATCGGCGTGGCCGCCGCGAAATATAGACGTCTGAGCGCAGGAACTGACCCAGAACGATGCAGGCCACCTCCAATAAGATCTCAGGCAATAATAGCAGTAGCGGAACGTCATTGGTCAATATCTCGTACACGTGCCGCCGTAATGTATCGGCGTTTTGCAGTTCCATATTGAACACTTCCAATATAGGATCGGGAGCCGCTCCGCCTCGTTTTCTCCGGCTAACTTCGTTTATCGTTATTACGCCGGTCCGTGGAAAAATAGCTTATGTATCGCGAGCTCCTCTTCTTTTTCCGCCCGAACGCCCCCCGAGGAAGTTTCATTGCGGATTATCCCGCTGGCCTCGCGATCCCAGTTGCCACGGGGGACCACCGTTGCCCCACTTACATGAAATAAGCATTTCCCGCTGATTACAGAGAATCCTTCCAAGTGCAACAACCAACAAATCCGTTTGCCGGATTCTTCCCCAGGACCAACCTAACCTGCTACCGAAGTAGTCCCCGACTGGATCTGTGAAACGAATCTCCCAGGAAAGGGAGCGCAAGTACCGCGAACTCTTCCCGACAAGCGAGAAGCAGCAAAAAATCTCGGGTCCCAATCAGCGTCCCAATCCGGCCGAAAGTTTTTCATCGGGCTGCTTGCCGGGCAACGGCACCCTGCGGTCGTGTTCCAAGTTCAGGAGCACTGACCAGAGGCAACGAGACGCGTCGAAAGCGATACGGTCTACCCCCCGCTGGATACGGTCTACCAGGGGCACGTAGATCCCATTTCTGGCCGAGATAACGGCGCCGCGAGTGCTTTTAAATGTAAAACTGGCCGGCTGAACGATGACACGTAACCCAAGAACGGGACACGCGTAGCGTCGCGTTGGAGGAGCGAGACACCGCAGCGCCACGCTCGATGCGGCCGAGAAGGGAGGAGATATAAATTCAGGAAAGGGGTGGAAAAGGACTAGCGGAATGCCACGGGCATGCTCATCTTCCAGCGTTCTCCATTTCCCGCGACACTCTCTACTCTCCGCGTCCGCGAGGGGCAGACGAGAAAATGGAAAATACAGCCGTTGTCTGCCGGGATGCTTTATGAAATTTAATAAATACGAAATGAATCTACCTCGCTGCCGGCTGGCGGCCGGCAACCGAGAACGCCGGAGACACCGGTGAGGGAGAAACGTGGGAGGGACGCGAAGACGTCGGGTGAAAAGTCTCGTTTGTTGAGATAGCTCGTTGGCCCAGTTTCGCTCCTCCTCTGCATACACTGCCGCAAGTTTGCGGTCACTACCTTAAATTTCCTTTCCCCGCGGTGTCCTTGGCGCTTCAACACGCTTCTGACTCGTCGGATATTCTTCCTTCGCCAGAGACGCTGCGGGACGCCTTGCCGAGCGTACATGTTACAATACTCTAAGGTTACTTGTTCTCGTTGGACGAGTAAAGAAATTTCAGTTACGCCGAACCTGAGATGCCTCTCGACAACGCCGCTGGATAACAAGCTTTGACAGTGTCTCCGTCACGCTGTTTTCCATTAGACCAGCGAAACGAACCGCGGAGCCATACTCAGAAGCGATAGCGTGCATCTTTAACCATGTATGCGCGGTGTTTCCGTGTTTCGCTTGCTACGTGACCGTATCGGGGCTGCGGAGCTGCTTGGGATGCATCAGCAGCAGCACGCGTACTTCGTGCATCCTTTATCAGGGCGGGGTAAAAACGTGAATAAAATCGAGCGTGATTGGCAGCTCAGAAACGAGCAGGGAGCTTTTTTCGATAGCAACCGAAGGGAACGGCTTCGGCTTAATTCGCTTTGCTGTTTGAGGAATATAAAAGTTGCAGAAAGAACTGCACCGTTTAGCAGAGAGGATCGTGCTCTGCTCCGCGAGAGAAGCAATCGCGCAGTAGTGCCTGGAGTTTGTAACAAAAGCGTGTTCCACCGTGCAACGCGACGGTACAATGAAATATATAATCCATTACGGTCAAACAAAATGGCTGGGAGTTTTAAGGGTAAATATTTGACGAGGGGAAGCTGTAGACCTGGCACTCGCCATTACGTTTCCTGAAAAGTTCCTCGAAACTTCCCCCGGCCCGTCCGTAGAAAGTAATGTGCATTTAGGCGGCATAAATAAGAACTTACTCGCGGTTTCCAGGTACTTACCTGTGTAAACCCTCCGCGACGTCCATAACCATTGAATTTATCGTACCTTTACGCAAAATTCTGTCGGCGAAACAACTTCCCGGCCGCGAGGCCCGCGAAAATTGAAGCGAGCCGTTCGCGAACTCCCCCGTCGAAAATACGAAACACTTTTCCGGTAATTTTCAATTTCTCCCGCCGCGGCGTCCGCGAGAGAGGAATTCCCTCTCGGCCATGAGCAGAGGATTCGAGTTAATGCAAGGCTCGCGAAATAAAACCGCGCCACGGCGGCGTTGCCCTTGTGCTCGACTACTGAATCGTGAATTCTGAATGACCCGCGGAACGAGTAAGCAGAGATTGCGATTTACGTCACGCTCCGCGGAAAAACTCCGCAAATGCGCGTCATTTGAAATAATTTCGCGGCCGTCGCAGAAGTGCCCGGCTCCGGGGTCGAATGATAATCGCGCGGCCAGGCGATACAGTCTCGAGTAAATTTCGGGCAACGACCGTTTCGCGAACTGTACGGATAACAACCCGCGGGAATGCGAAACCGGGGCGCAATTCCTTCGGCCGCTAGCGTTTGTAATAAGTAGCTGGCCGCCTCAGTCGCGCTTCTCCGCCGGCACCTTGGAACTTCGTTTACGATTCGTGAATTACGAGGGCACCGTCGACAATCGTCACGCTGGTGTATTAATTATTTGGAAAATTGCGCCCTCCCCCGGCAACTTTTCCGACAGCCGGCTGGCGAATAATTCGTCGCTCCCGGGAGATCGAAATTTCCTCTCGCCCCGCGGAAGCGAAATGAAATTAATTGGCGCTGTAATTGGAAGGGCTGATTTGTGATAATAATAACGAGGCGCTCCAGCGCGAATAATTGCACTCGAAAAATAACAGAACGCCCCTCGACGTGATACTTGAACGTAGGTAATGGAAAAATAAATCGACCATTCTGACCTTTGGCGGGCCCTTTGCCCGTGGATATAAAAGCTTCTCGAAATCACCGAGGTTCGACGCGTCGAAAAGAATTGCGTTGCTCCTCTTTTATAATACCCTTGTGCAACAGACTTATTATTTATCCAATGAAATCTGTGCCCGTAGTTCCGAGACGCCGCCAGCATTCGCGCGAAGCACTTTTACAGAGAAGCCGAGAAGATTTCCTGGGCGAATAAGTCCCGTGGATCCGTTACGACCGCACGTCGAAGAACAAGGCGGCCCCCGTTCGCCAGGAAATAAGGAAACGAAGCCGTTCGTGCGAGAATGGAGGAGCTGTTAACGGTCTGTTGATTCCGACGGAGGCGAAACTTCCCACTTTGCGGTTTACCCCGCGATGAACTTAGAATTTCTAATGGACGTGGACACCTGCAGGTCCCCGGGCACTCGTACGAATGACTCTTTAAACTTCGGATAAATATGTTAGCGGTGGCTCGTGTCGTTCTGTCCGTGACAATTCCTCGCAATCAAGCTACCTTTGAAATGAAAATAAAAACAATGAAATCCTCGCGCGTGTTAGCTTCCAGTAATGAGAGACAGAGAGAGTGAATCGTCGCTCCATAGGTAAAATAAATACGAAACACTCGAGCAGGAATTTAATAATAATAATAATAAGTCGTCTTTATTCTTTTATAATAAGTGTCACAACGAGTTTGACTTTAAGACGCAAAGTACAGAATGGGCGAGGCTCAGCGCAGCTGTTATTAGGGGAAAGGTGGGATAGTTGATCAGCGGGGATACATGATCACGTCAGTTTATATCACAACTCAAATAAGTAGGGGAGACCGGGGCTAAAAGTTCCGCGGGTAAGTTGTTCCGATCGTTCTATCTTCAAAATCAAAAAGAGCGTTGTACTTTAAATTATTTTTTCCACAGAGTGGCGTGATCAACTTACACGGAAAAAATAATTTAAAGTACAACGCTCCTTTCATTTTGAAGATAGAACGATCGGAACAACTTACCCCTCGGAACTTGTGGCCCCGGTCTCCCCTAAATAGAAACAAAGCAAACCATTATTATTATTTTAATAAAAAAGAAAAACTGTGACCAACTATCCCACCTTTCCCCTATGCCTAACCCAAAATAGAATCGGAAAAGAAGAGAGAACAAGAATGATATATTAGGTTATGATATAACGTCCTTAGATACAGAAGTTGAAAATTATTCGTTCCGAATGCATCGACCGAGCTCTGTCGAATCGCGCAGCGACCGAAGTCGACGTCCAGGGGGAAGTTGAACGGTGGCACAGCGAGGAATTTTCGTGCGGGACCAGTCACCGGGTGGGACGGTTCGTGCCGTTTCTCGACTGGCACGACGCTTTCTCAGACCGGCCCTGTTGTCTTGTGCAAGGAGATCGCGTCGTTAGGCATTAAACCGTGCCGGCGTCTGGCTCGCCCGTGCATTCAGTCGTTCCCTTGCTAATGGTGTCGTTAAGTCGAAGAAAAGACGATGGATTTATGATACGAGACCGGGACCATCCGTTTGGCGTAACCCGATGCGCCGGTATTTGATTTCGGAAATCGTTCCCTCGACCGTGTAATTTGTCTGCGAGACCGGGAAAGCGATGGAGGGAAATTGCCGAAGACAAGGCTCGCTGGCACGAGTGACAATACCGTCGTCGCAAATTGCTAGATAAATCGGTGGGGGGATTAAGCTCGTTCATGTGACGGTAAATGAAAGGGAAGGACCTGTTCGGCAGCTGATTGAAAACCAATATCCATATTTCCCTCGGCCCCTGTTTTTCTTGACCTCTGTTTTGCTCACATTCTCTCCACCCTCGTTACGCCATTCGATCCTTGATCCCCTCGGTTTGTTAGCTTTCCTCTCCCGAAACAGACGGGCGACTCGATTGCTCCCGGAGAAATGAAAAGTTGAGAACCTTTGACCGTTCAGCCGGTTTATTGCTACACGAGGGTGGGCGACGCGACGCGCCGCCTGGCACAAAACCACTTCCACGGAAAACAGTTGGGCTTGGCACGACAGCCATCGCCCATTTCTCTCCGTTCGACCGCTTTCTTCCGGTTTATTGTCGGCTAGACGATGTCTACGAGTAGCGCGGCCCGTCGTCGTCTCCTCGTCTCCAGCCGCTCCGTAACTACTCGCCGATGCAACCGCCCGCGCCACGCTATACTCTCGAATCGCGTGGCAGTTTCTGTCTGATTCGCGAGACGTCGCGTGTCCCGACGATTGGAACGCGCGTCGCGACACGTGACCGAGATTTCGAGACCCCGACGCTCGTGACGGGGACGTCGTTCGGGGGTCGTGGAAAGTGACCGATGAAAGTAAAGGGTCGACGGATTCGATGAGGGAGCAACAATAGTGTAGGATCACGGAAAAAGGGAAGTCGCCTCAACGGGACTCGAATAGGGCTGTAGCTCTGGACCGGGTACCCGAGATACCCGGGACGAGGAAAATTCCCGGGTAGTTACTACCCGGGAAAACTACCCGAGACTCTCGAGAATCTCGAGAACTTACAGAGTACAGAACGTAATCCTGAAGCGATGCCTGTCAGAGAGATGCAGGTCTGGCACCCTGTGGCGAGGTCAACCCCCTGCGGTACCTCACCGAATTTTATGGCTTTCGACCCTCGAAGGGTTTGGAATAACATTAAGAAGTGTGGCTCCAATTATGGAACGGTACTCTATGAGATCTCGAGACTCTCGAGTATCTCGGGTAGTTTACCCGGGTAGTAACTACCCGGGAATTTTCGTTTTTCCCGGGTATCTCACGGGTACCCGGGTACCCGTACTCCCGGGTATCAACAGCTCTAGACTCGAACCCGCGAACTCTAGATCTGCGCGCTGGCCAGCCGCCTTAACCACCTCGGCTACCGACGACTTCCCCGATCGTCGTTATTCCGTGCCCTCTCTTATGGTATGGGGGTTCCTGATCCCACAATAGCGAGAAATATAACGTAATACTTCGCCCGCGAACAACGCGAGACATTTCCCCGGCGATTATTCGCGTGCCGCTGAGGGACGCTAAGTGACGTACTTAAAACTTGCGAAACTTAATTAGGCGCGCAATTTTTCGTCGAGCAACCGGAGGAAAGTGGACGGCGGGGGAGGGGGATGGATGGCTGATTGCTAAAACGGTCGAATGGAAGTTCCACTCGGGCACGGTGGCGTCTTTCAATTAGACAGAATTGCTCGTTGCACGCGTCAGCTTCGCTTCGAGTTGTTTAAAATCCTTTCGTTCGCCAGAGAAAGAAGGAACCGCGCCGGGGGATGCCGGCTTCGGCGAAAGGTAAAAGGCGGAGGAACCGATGGAAGGTGGGTTGGAGCGAGAAGAGGAACGGGCGAAAGATAGCTCGGATTGTTATCCATCGCCTCGCTGGAATGTTTGAAATTGTGCCAGGTGCAGTTGCACTTTGCCTCGAGTTACCACCGCAATTGTGACTACTTACGGAGCCGGAGTGGGGGAGGAAAGTTTCGGAGTCCTTCTCCGCATTCAACTCCAGCGTCTGGAAGTTCGCTCGTTAACCAACGATACGTTGATCGAGAAAATTCTCCGGCCGGCACCGCGATAGTCCTCCTTTCTGCCGTGATATCTGCGTAACGGTGTAAATAAATCAAGCAGACGTGGAAAGAAATGTTCGCGCGACATTCGGCGAACTTGAAAGTTCAGAAGTCACGATCGATGCTGCGAAGGACAACCGCCGACCGAACGTAGGTACCTCGTTTTTATACGGGACGCAGATCGTGACGAAACCGCGGACAGGTTAATACTTTTTATAATGCCATGCTAAACTCTACTTGTTATAAAGTTCTGTCCCCGAGAGCGGAGGCTCGAGTGCCAGTCAAGAGCACGTGACGCGGATTAACAAACAGCACCGAGACCGATTAAAGACACGCGAACCCACCGGTGGCGTGATTCAGAGTTCCTAATCTCTCCAACGGTTGAACAGCATGTTTCTTAATGAGGGAGAACTTGTTAGCCATCTCTCTTAAAAAAAAAAAATAGCAGCCCTGGCCGTGACACTATTGATCCCGCGTATTAGGCGTAACGTGAAGCTGGGTTTACATTAGTCCAGTCGGTGGATCCAGTGAGTGGTTCGACTGGAAATCAGTCGATGTCTTGATTAGTCCAGTCGTTTCTGAACCGTTGAAACTGGTAGAGTGTAATAATAATGGATTCACGCAAAAGAAGGATAAAAAAACATAAAAGTAGCATCGAAAAGTAGACTTTCGATCCAGTGGAAATCTGCTGGAATGGCAGCACTGTACTGGAATCAACACACTGTTTCCATTATTCCAGTTCTAATCCAGTGCTCTACCGGATCTGTGGATTCACGCAAAAGAAGGATAAAAAAACATAAAAGTAGCATCGGAAAGTAGTCTTTGGATCCAGTGGAAATCTGCTGGAATGACAGCACTGTACTGGAATCAACACACTGTTTCCATTATTCCAGTAATCTAATCCAGTGCTGTACTGGATCACTGGACTGGACTAATGTAAACCCAGCTCGAAGAGAAGAAATACCGTAACGCGGGTTAATCGATGCGTAATGTTCGTGCGTGGCGAGCACTTACTTTAATTTATTTAACCGACAATTCGCGAGCAGCTGCCGCATGAAAAATCACTTTGCGACGTCGACGTTCGTCGTCCCCCAGTTAATGCGCACGCTAGAAGAAGTCACGCGAAGGAATCCGCTTGGGGGGGCGCGGCGTAAGGGACGGTGGGAACTTGCAAGAAGTTCGAAAGGAAAGAGCCGAGTGTCCTGTTAACGACGCAGTCGACGAACTGCCGCGGCGATTGCGCATCGGCGTCGGGCGGCGTAGCCGTGAGCCAGGCACAGCGAGCACGGGCCCGTGCATCCTGCAATTTCTCGAGTGCACACTCGCGAAACACTTGAGTAATTTAGCGGTACTTTGGCGTGACGTATTTTCGCTCCGCGGAGCGTATGATCAATCGGCGTAAACGAGTGCGTATAAATTCTGGCCCCGTGAGCTTCTCATCTTTGGCACGAGTTATCTCGCGGATGCACAATTAACCCTCGCCCCGCTCCGTTCCCCCCTTCAATTACGGGCTGGAACCTCCGGCGAATTTCACCGCCAGAATTTCATTTATCGCATCAGCGAGAAACAGAACGTCGGACCGAACGTTACCGAGGGTCCCGTTAACCGAATTTTCGCGCCAGCTGATGCCGAACGAGTGGAAACTTGCAGCTCGAACGACGGTCGCGTTTAAAGATGGCCGGGGGGAGGAGATGGGGCACGAAGCCTACGAACTTTATGATAGTCGCGTAACAAACGGATTCGACTTTAACGAGGTGAAGTTTCCCGATCGGCGGGAAAGATCGTCCCGCGCGGTGATCGTCGAAGAGGGAAGTCATCCAGGGAACGAATAATCCCGATCGATCGCGGAGCCCCTCCGCCCGTCTTTCGCGGCAGTCGTCGCGCATAAATTTCCGATAACTCGCAAGAAATAACAAGGGGCGGCGCGCGGCGAGCAGCGTAAGCGGCTTTCTCCGGCAACTGGGTCCGCCGGGGAGGAAAGATCGACTGGCGCGGGGAACTATTTAGATCGCAGCAGTTTCTTCGGTTCGGGGACGATTTAAGAGCAAGCAACAGGAGCACTTTAATTGATCTACCAAGTCGCGTGTATCACGCGCCAACACCGCTTGTCTCGTAGCGAGTTCGTCGACGCCAGGGCGTCTGGAATATTCGTCTTCCTGGCTCGAACTGAAAGTCGTGGAATTGCGGCGGCATTTCAGGTAACAGCGCGAAAGGAATGGCGGCTGAGGAGGAAGTAACGCGGCGGGAAGCTGGGCGAATTCTTACTGCTCCCAATTCCAGCCTTTCGCGTCGTTGATATCGTCGCGTCCAAACTATACACCGTCTCTCTTCAGTTTCTCGTTTTCCAGCTTATCTCCCCTACCCTGCCGGCATCAATTTGTCTCGAAAACACTGAATACCATTTAAACCGTCCCTGCAACGCCGAGCTCTCATCCTCGCCTCCTCGTCCCCCGCTGCTCTTTCTTCGCCTCACTTACGTTTCCCGTCTTGAAGTTTTAATCAAGTTACGTTCTTACGCGCGACAAAGACAGGTACTCCTCTCGCGCGGAACGAACGACGCTACTTTCACGTCCAGATGAAAACAAAGAGGTGTGTCCCGAGTACCAGGAAAGTCCCAAAAAGACGGGAACAGGCTGGAGAAGGTGTGTAGCGGTTGAAATCGATGGGATTTTTGGTTAATTGTTACTTCGCGATTCTCCCTCGCTAGTCGAGAGGAATCGCGCGGAAGACCGGCGAGGTCGGGCTGCGACGAAAGCATAAAGAATTTACGAGGAGGGACGAGTGTATATAGACTAGTGGTGGAGAACTATCGATGGTACTTACGATAGTTATCGATGCATCTCACTATCGAAAACTATAGATCGCTTATTTTCACTATCGATAATTATCGGTATTGAAAATCGAAGGTTAGTCAATTGAAAAATAATCAGAATCCCAAATTTAATTTGTAATATTATTACATCTCACTATCGAAAACTATAGATGGCTTATTTTCACTATCGATAATTATCGGTATTGAAAATCGTAGGTTAGTCAATTGAAAAATAATCAAAATCCCAAATTTAATTTGTAATATTATTACATCTCACTATCGAAAACTATAGATGGCTTATTTTCAATATCGGTAATTATCGGTATTGAAAATCGTAGGTTAGTCAATTGAAAAATAATCAGAATCCAAAATTTAATTTGTAATATTATTACATCTCACTATCGAAAACTATAGATGGCTTATTTTCACTATCGGTATTGAAAATCGTAGGTTAGTCAATTGAAAAATAATCAGAATCCCAAATTTAATTTCTAATATTATTACATCTCACTATCAAAAACTATAGATGGCTTATTTTCGCTATCGATAATTATCGGTATTGAAAATCGTAGGTTAGTCAATTGAAAAATAATAACAGCTGAAATTCAGAATCACAAATTTAATTTCTAATATCATTACAAATTTCGATAGTGAGAACCATCGACTTCAGTGCTAGATTTACCCCTTAGGCTAACAAGACTGAAGCCTAGGGCCCCGTTTAGCTGCGGGCCCCTGATTCTAAATTTTTACTTCGAAAAATTTATCAAAAAATCTTGCCGAGGGTTAACGTTATATTTACTTTTGATATTCAATGTTAATTTTGAAATTAAATTCTTATTTAGATTATACGAATATTATGATAAAAAGAATCAAATCAGCGTTATATTATTTGTTACATTTAACCGAGGGTCCCTCGAATATTCAGCCTAGGGCCCCTGAAAAGGTAAATCCGTCTCTGCCATCAATAACTATCGTAAGTACCATCGACAGTTCTCCCCCACTACTGTAGACGGCCGTAGGACAACGCACTCGTACGGGCTTCGTTTACAGGACACCAAGCCTGCCCGTTATTGCGAATCGTGACGCGAAAAGGCACACGCGCGAGGCGTCACGCGCATCCAGGAGCCAAGGGTCGTAAAAAGCGCCGGCTGCTCTGTATGCACGAGCGTTCCCGGCTGCACGCTACCCGTCGCAGTGCGATCGAGAATTCGGAAGGGTCGCGGACCGATCGACTACGAGGGCGATGGTTCATTCGTATGGAAGTTTCGGCCGCGCGCTCCAGACTCCTTCGCCGAAGTTTATGACACTTATTGCAGCTAGTGGCTCGTATTATTCCACACCGATACCCTCGCGTGGCTTGAACTTGAGGAACTCTGTTGTTCTTTACGACACCGTAAAACCTCCCATCGCCGATATTCCTCGCCTTTCCCCGAGACTAACACCGTGCTCGGGGATGGACCACTCCGGGTCTCGCGTAACAAAGAAGATATCGTTGGATCCGGTGTCCCGGAATCACTCCAGCGTGATTGCTAATGGAGTGAAAGTGGATCGAGCCTGTCATCCTGATCGGCAGCAACGTGCTCCCAATAGTCTGCTGATAAGTTCGTGAGGCAGTTAGCTGGCCGGGGGGTACTAATCGCGGTTACATCGTGGCGGGCTGTCACCCCAGGTACGACAAAAGGGGTGGCAACAATGCGGATGTGATTAATCTGCAGTAATATCGCTGCGTCCGACCCGCGTCTTCCGGCGCGGCGTGCGAGCTGGAAGAGAGGGGAAGACGGAAAGAGAGGTGAAGATGCAAGCCCACGAAAGGGGTTGGAAAGGGGTTTGAAAGGGGAGGGATGAGGGCTGGCTAGGGCGGAGGGCGAGATTCAAGGCTTCAGCCCGTCGTTGCCCGGGGAGGCAGACACAAAAGGCTTTGAGCCTCGGCTACAGGCGAATCGTTTTGGGTCTTCTGCGAAGCGGATGGTTGCGTGGGCTCCGCGTACTTAATGCGTATCGGTTAGCGGAAACGGCGCGGCGGGGACGTCGAGAGCCGCGAAATTACGCTCCCTTTTTATTTATCTCGGGCACAAAGAGCGTAGGTAGGTAGGTGGGTACGCACCGCCAGGCATCGAGGCGCCTTTGACGCGCGCGCCACGTCAAAGCTTCAGAGAAGTCGTTCGACGCGAGGAAGCACGAGTGGCCCCGCGATCCTCGGGGTCCTCCACGTATATATATGCCTGCGCCCGTGTACCCAGGTACTCCTGTTGACTTTCCAAACCGCGCGCGTCCGTCGCTTCGAGCCGGGACAATAAAGCGTTCGGCTAATTTCGCCGCGCGCCGAGAGCGACTCCAGCTCGCGATTAATTAACGGACGAGGGTCGGTCCGCGACGGGGCGTAATCAAAATAATGTCGAGTGTAGTTCACGGGCGAAACGGCTCGCCGATCGATTTCTGGATAAATCCGCGGGACACCGTCGAGTTGGCCCGTACAGTCTCTACCGCGCCTCGCTACGTTCGCACGCCCCACTCCCCTCGATTCAGTAAAAAAAATTAAAATTCACCCACCGTGGGAGACAATAAAAATCAGACCGCATTCGGTGCTCGCGAGGCGGCCATGATACCCGCTCATTTGCAATTCGTGTGTCAGAATACGCACGTCATCGCGTGCGCCCCGATTTCCGCGTCATTCCTCGTGCTTTACGTCCCGAAACATTCGCGGTTTTATTCGAGTCGCTCTGCGTGCCCTCGTTTTACAGCTTCGCAACTCTACCCGCCCCCTCCTCCTCCACCCGCCAACGACCAACGTCATTCTCCTTTTCGTTCAATCGACAATATGTTCGCCCGATGTATTCATAACGTACTCCCTTTGTCCTCCCTTTATGCCACTTCGCGGCTACCTTAATCCCCATTCTACTTTCCGTTTATTCCTCGTGTCTATCGTTCGCGGTACCGTCAAGGACCCAGTTCCTGACCACTTAAGGGGTCATTCTGGTTAGACGATTTGAAAAAATCGATTTTTTTTATAACATTTTTCGAAGGTAGATATCCTCAAGAATGTACTGTTAAATTTTCATTGAAAAATTCTAATTATTTTAGCTTCTACGTAGGTATTTTGTAGGGAGCGCAGAGCCTCGACAACGATACATAAAAACTTTGAACGCGTTTTTCTCGAAACGACATTTTTTCACATGGTGCATGCAAAATCTCAAAATCTATCGAACCGATTACTTTATAAATTGAACTGCTTATTCTGCACACCTGTGCCTCTGGCCGGTACTAGAATCAAGTATTTCTGTTGAGTCTAACCTACTTTTAAAATCGAAAATAGCACAGAAAACACAGCCGAAATACATTGATTCTTGTATTTTGACCGCGATTTTGTTAATTTTAAGGATAAATCATTTATTCTAGTACGGGCCATAGCGACGGTCATACTGATCAAGAATCTGTTTGTATTTTTGGTTTCAAGTAAGTTCAACTGCTGAAATCACCTGCACGAGCGAGGCATGAATTTTTTAACATGTCATCAAAATCGCCATCAAAACCATTTTAAAAGCAATAATTTTATAACTCTTATATTTTTTATTTACCGTAGAAATGTAGTTTAATCAATAGAAAAAAGTTTTATTCCATTACTATAATTCCTGTCTTCGCAATAAATTCCTGAAAATCGTTGAATTTATCGGCGCGCTA
The DNA here is from genome assembly GCA_960531205.1 of Andrena bicolor. NCBI lineage: Eukaryota > Metazoa > Arthropoda > Insecta > Hymenoptera > Andrenidae > Andrena > Andrena bicolor. The sequence continues at coordinate 2,467,316 of OY482666.1, forward strand.
ACCAGAATGACCCCTTAAGATGCAAAGGGAGCAGTTTCTGATGAACCTAAAACATTTTACTATGAGCTATCAAATGTTTGCCTATAAATTTAAAAATACTTGATAATTATTTAATAATTTTTTGGAATTAATTTGTATCGCGATAAACTTATTATTTGGTATTTATATATTAAACTGATCAGGAATTGGGTACCGATCAGGAACTGGGTCCTTGACGGTACCGTCGAGCATTTTTACCTTCGTACGATCTTCCCCCACTTTCAACCCTTATTCCTTCCTCCTTCCCACGCTCCTTCCTTCGTTATTACTTTTATCCCGATCCGCCTGCTTTTCGCTGCACCGCGGTACCCGTGTCTTTTCCCCGGCCTCGCGAGCATTCAGGACACGCGTCGGGTATTTCGGAAAGCGCGGGTCGAGGAAGGGAAGAAAAAAAACGAGTGCAACGTGTGGAGCAAGCGGCGGGAGCCCCCGACACGTTTCACACAGATACGCACGGCTGCGTGCATTACGAGCATTTATAGCAGGGCGGAAGGGACGGTCGGTGCGCTTACACGTAGATATTCCCGCGCGAAAAAGCGTTTGAAAAATCTCTGCGGCTAAAGGGCGAAACGGATAGGGACGGCGAGTAACGCGTTCGCACGAGTTGAGAGCGAAAATTTGCCCCGCGCGATTGCAGTGCTCGGTTCCGGTGCATAAAATTTGAATTTTATCCGGCGACCAGCGCGGTCCAGCGGCATTGATAAGATCGATGGATCGCTGGCGATAAATCAGAAATCCGTTAGTCGAACCGTGACGGGAATAAAAGCGCAGTGGCTGCAGGTAGAAATAGAATTGTCTAAATGAATAATAACGGTGACCTGATAAAAGCAGCTGCACTTAGGAAACAATCCTTTCACGGAACCGCGCGGAGGGCAACGGTAACGAACACGGTACCGACTCCCAACCAACGCGAGGAGAAACAGCGCTGATGCATTTCATTCTGATTTAACGTACTCTGGTAGAATTCGACTTGCAGCCGCAAGGAGGAGCGAGCGGTGCCGCAGCACGTTTCGCCGAACCTCTGCCAGTGACATGTACGTCGGGCTTTCTTTAAATATTTAATAAAGCCTTTACTAAATTCAAGCCACTCCACTGTACCCTGCTATCGTCTATCTCAAACAACGCTGATCGCAACGAAAAGCAGAAAAATCCGACGCCTCCCGCTTCAGAGAAATGAACAGCGTCAGGCCTTAGAACATATGTAAGAAAAATATATTTTCTAAATTTAAATTTGCCGCGCTCCGACGGAAAACCACTGATTGCCCCACGCGGCTGGTTTTGGAGGTTGAGGAGGATAAAAGACACGTGCTAAGAAACTTACGTACTGTGTAAAGTTAGATAAAATTTGTAACTGTAAAAGACAGATTATAAGGAAATTGACACTCTAATAGATAACTTTGATTGTCGTTTCTTTGTTTTTACAGGTAGGGTTTTATGTTTGTAAATGGTGTAAATATTATCTTGAAATGTTAAATAAACTCCACTTTGTTTTTACAGAGCAACACAACATTGGTTATTTGTCAAAAAAAAAAAGAAACATTTCCTAATTAGTGGAATTGATCTTATACATATAGGGTAGATGCACCGTTTGTGGCCACTTTAAGGATTTCAGTGACTTTCATCGTAATTATCTTTAAAACTGTACTTCAAATCAGGAAACTAAAAGTTTTACTAAATTTTACACTATCTTTACTATTAATGTCTAAGTTACCATTAACTAGAGAAATCGTTAAAGAATTAATAAAGTTAAAAAATATAAGAAATCCATTTTTCACCGTTTCTGGCCACTTGCCACTTTTCACGTAAGCAATAAATGTAACCTTATATTTCTGGTAGTAGACTAAACAAAATATTTACGGTTTGAAATTCTACACATAATTAAGTGTCTGCAAGCAATTTGGAGCTAAAAAAACGCGATAATTATGCACATGGCCAAAAATGGTACAATGGCCACAAACGGTACATCTACCCTAAACATGGAGGAAGCATGCAATAGGCAAAAATGTAGACGGCGATAGAAAGAGAAAGATATACAGGAGGAACACTCTTTCTAACATAAAAAAAAAACGCTGGCGCTAGAAAGAGAGGGGGTGTCCCTCCTGTATATCTTTCTCTTTCTATCGCCGTCTACATTTTTGCCCATTGCATGCTTCCTCCATGTTTCTATGCTCTAAGCGTCAGGCAACCAAGAAGCAGGGCCGCCGCGAGGATGCTTGGCGCCCTTGTGCAAGAAAATTTTTGAGGTTCCCAAATTTTTGTACCTGTTTCTAATTAATATGTTTACCCTTTACGGAGTACAATAAAAAAAAAGAATTACATTTATGCATACTAAGCGCGCGATATAATTTTTTAACGCCTCCTTCGCCTGCCGCCTTTGTGCAGCGCACAACTTTCATAGTGACTTCCGGCGGCCCTGCGAACAGGTGAGCGCAAACAAATAGAACTCTGTAACTCAGTTTAGAGGACAGCGATGTTGCGTCGAAATCACCATTTGGCTGGCGCGTAAGTCGAGTTCCGCGGAATTTAACCGTAATTGCTGCGTCCACAAAGGGTCGCTGTCAGGAAGCGCGGGTACAGGTGCCCCGGCGCGATCAATGGAATATCACAACCGCCGCAAACTCTGCGACTGGTCCAGTTTATAAGCGGACCGTAAAATCAGGAACGACGGGGGTGTCGGGGCATCCAGAAGACGGCGATGGGAACAGTTGGAGTTCGCGCGGATGGTTATTTTCGCGGGGACTGGTACACGGATCGTCCTTGCGTTTTCTCTTTATTTATAGGGGCTAAAAGTTCCGGGGGTAAGTTGTTCCGCCCGCTCTATCTTCAAAACGAAAAAGAGCGTTGTACTTTAAATTATTTTTTCCACGGAGTGGCGTGATCAACTTACACGGAAAAAATAATTTAAAGTACAACGCTCTTTTTCATTTTGAAGATAAAACGGTCGGGACAACTTAGACCCCGCGGAGGGGGCGGAGGTAGCTTTTTTCTTTCTTCTATATTTTCTTTTCATTGAGGCCTTTTGTCGTACCTGGAAGCTGCATCCCCCTTACCAACCGTTTTAAAACTTGAGAATTGGGGTTACCTTCTTGAGGGATACAATATAAATAAAAATGAATGGGAAAAAATAAAGCGGAGAGGCACGGGCGACACATTTCCAAGTCGCTTGGATCGTAGTTCCTCGACTTGACGACGCTGAATCGTTATTACCGCAGATAGAGATGGGAAACGAAAGGATTGAAGGGACAGCAGTATGGGATTGCGAGGGGACACGAATATACGCCGGCAATCGCGAGAAACTGCCGCGGACTGTGTACTTCTGGCTCGTCCCTGGCCCCGATATCCGAATATCGACTCGCAACTCTTGCCCCCGAGCTGCGAACGGGACGGCGAGGATATTCGATTGTTCGAGTCAATAAAAATTCCCCCTGATTTCTCGCGCGACGTCGGATCCCGGGGATCAACACGGCCCCCGGCCGACTTCCGCGGAAACTTTAAATACGAACCGCGCGAGTTGACGCGACGTTCGCGAAAGTTATGGGGAAACTTGCCGCGGAAACTAAGAATCCTAGGCGACCGGTTGGGAATAAGCGCGCTTCGCGGAGTTGCCGAAGAAATTCAATTTGGATCCGGCGGATTTCGCGCGCTGATTATTGCTCGGGTCTAACGCGAGAACTCGCGCCGGCTCGCGTTTCACTTTGACATCTGAGCCTGTCTTCCAGCGTCCAATGGGCGCCGATCAAGCGAACCCCCGATACGCGTTTGTATCGAGCCGTTCCGTGCGCGAGAAATCTTTCGCCCCGAGCCGCGGCACTTGTTGTGCAACCACAACGACGCGGAACGAGCTGGGAAGAAATTTCCTTTCTAGATCGTAGAGCCGTCGTTACGGCGGAGAAACGACGTCGATACGGCGTCTATGGCCCGGCGAAGAAGCGTTTCCCTGCCGTTGGCGCGGAGCCTTTTACACGAGCCCGTCTAACGTTACCAGGTGGAACTACTTCCTCTCCCCTCTGCGGACCGAAACCCGTGGCCCCCGTCCCCCGGATATCCCGGGGCGGCCTGCATTTTCAATTTATGGCTTGATACTTGGGCAAATTTATGGGCCGCTCTCCGTTCTCCGACCGAGATACTCGAGCACCGAACGTGTGTGCACGCGCCTTGCCAGACAGTTGCGGGCCGCTCGTGAGGCAGACACACGGGACGTGCCACCCACGCACACTACTTCGCAAAGTTTCAATTAATTCGTCCCCGTAGTTGCCGGATTGTTTACACGGCGACCAACAGCTGCAAAATACCCGACCCATGATCGCGTCACGATCCATCGAGTCCCCGCCGCAATTGCGAGCCCGTCTCGTTTGATTTTCTGGCAAACAATGAGGGTGGAAGAGAGCTCCGGGCCGCGTCCTGTGGAACGGTATTTTTCGGGGAACCGTGAGTAGCGCGGGTAGATTTTTACGAGAACGAATGCACGTATGGGTAGGTGTACAGATATATGTCAGCAGAATTCTTCAACCTGGCGCATTAGGGAAAATAGAATTTTTTGGGGCGACGAACGGCTGCCTCGAAGCGTGATTATCGCCGTGATCATCTTCAATGCGAACAATGCCGTCGTTGAATCGCGTATCCACTTTTCGCGTTGCCTCGCAGCGGAGGCTACACTACACCGCGGTGTATTGTTACGCTCGGGTTATATGGCACACGGGGTAACGATAACGACTCGTAAACTGATTCGCGTATCTGTCGCGTGGAATCGAGCGGAGCCGGCCCGCGGCCCCGCGAAATTTCGCCTGGGAACCTTCCGTTCGTTCCACTTCTACCATCGGCCCGGTCCTCGCTCGAAGCACCGCCGTGCCTATCTGTTTTTCTTACAGCGAGCGAGCGTACACGGGCGAGTGACTCTTACGCGGCTGTATTGTCTCTGACGATGACGTACTCCGGCCCATCATTATAAACGTTCGAAGGAGGAGACGGGAGAGGGTGGTCGGCATTTTTGAGTGCACTTCCGGCTGAGAGGAGGGGCGGGCGAGTGCGGTAATGGCCGAAGAAAAATATAGAACGTCTGACGGGAGAATGGCCACGTAATGTCCGCGGCGAGGAGGGAACTAAAAAACCCGGCGGTGGAAAAAGGTAAACAAGCCTGGCGTTTGCGCGTAATTTCGCTGCTTTAAAAAGGAGAAGCAGGGGCCGGGCGATAGGTACGTTTTACGGTGTCTATAAATTGCCGGGGCAAGAGTCGAGTCACTTTTACGGTCGGGCGACGCTGTTTGAAAAACCAATTCGTATTATCGTTAACCCTTTCGCCTAGGAGGGCCGTGTGTGTTCACGGTGCTCGATAAATCGACGTCCTCGATAGCACAATGTCGCTGGGAACGGGGACAGCGGTGTATTAATGAAAGGAGAAACGCGTTCCTATTTATCGAGATCCCCCGGCGGATAAAAGGGACTCGGGTTCGAGGGCCGCGGAAAGTTATTCGGAATCGAGTCGAGGCTGCAGCGGCGGACCCGGCGGAGGCTTTAAAAGAAGAATATTTCAAAAACGCTGACGGAACTTTATCTTTCCGATTCCAGGGGACCCTATATCCCAGCCCGAAAAGCTCGGAGGTGGGGGGGAGCCACGGGAATGAGCGGGCGAAGAAGCAAGCGTACGTGAGGGGTGTGCACCCCTGTGTGGGTGGCGGCCGTTGAAAAAGGACGCCGCTCATATCGCCGAGGCCCTCGAGTGTAACGGCGAGCGCCGTTACTCATATCTCGCATTATTGGAATTTAAGCTACGTCACTGGCTCCTTTTCGGTCTCCTCCGACCTTGGAACGACGACATCTTCCTCCCCTGGGCATCCGATAACGACCGACGGAAGAGATCCACGTTTAAGCGAGCCGCGTCCCTTTCATCCGGATACCTTTATGCCATTGAACTGTCTCTCAAAGGGGGAGAACGCCGGAGAAAGAGGGAGGCAGGGGGAGAAAGAGAGAGAGAGAAACGGAGAGGGGCCTCGCGTGCTCGCAGGCAGTCGCGCCACGCAGTGGAATAGGATGTCAGAGTCAGACGACGCGGCTGAATCGATATACGTTTCCTTCGGAGTATCGAAAACTAGCCTAAAGCGACGCCGACGAACGCAGACTCCCGTGCCACGGCGTTTCTCTTTTACTGTTTGCAGTCGACCGTCGCGCGACATTATATGCGTAAGACGTTACTGGACGTGCATACTTTCTTTGAGTCTGGGTATGGTCGAAACAGGGGAACGTTGCCTCTGAATATTTCGAGGGAAAATAGATGGATTCGTCGGAGCTGTGATAGTAGGTGAGAAATCGGCAAGATCTGTGGAATAGAAAGGTTGCCTGGTAACATTCGACCAATCAAGAAACAGAATGAAAGTCCGCCGCGTGACGTCACGCAGCGAATAATATATAAAAACTAATATGTAAAAACAATAATAAAACAATAATATATAAAAACTAATATATAAAAACAATAATAAAACAATAATATATAAAAACTAATATATAAAAACAATAATAAAACAATAATATATAAAAACTAATATATAAAAACCAAAATAAAACAATAATATATAAAAACTAATATATATATAACCAAAATAAAACAATAATATATAAAAACTAATATATAAAAACAATAATAAAACAATATATAAAAACTAATATATAAAAACAATAATAAAACAATAATATATAAAAACTAATGCACGAAATTCATCTTCGCACGTTGGAATATGATCAGAATTCACTATTCTAGCGTTGTTTGGCATGCTGGGTGACGTAGCAATATGGTTGCTATTGGTGACCTTTCTATTCTACAGAACTTGAGAAATCGGGGCTAGTTGCTACAGGGGCAGGTTAATGCAGACGAATTATCTCGACACCGTATATATGCAGCTTCATTTCAGCGAGATATATGAAGTTTTGTTGACGCGTAAAAAGTACGTGTAAAAAGTAAATAGTTGTGTTCACTTTCCAATCTGTCTTAAGACGGCATAGAGTATTTTATAACTCGAATTAATTTGGCATCACATTGAGTCTTTTTCAAGGTAAGGTAGTTGCGTTTTGTTATTTTGTTTATCTGCTCTACATTTTTGTATGGACATGTTTGTACGTAATGACTTCCTGTGGGGTAAGTTGACACGTCTTCTCTGGGGCGTGTTGATACAGTGTATCAATTTTCCCCGACTTGCATTTCTAGGAAAATGCTTCGAAATTCAATCAAAATTAATTGATACGCTTGTGCTGCGATAGAAGAAGATTCAATATTATTATAGGTGAGGCAAATTGCGAAAATATACAATATCGATAAAACGAGTTTATTAAAATCTATTAACAAAAAGAAGAAGACAGCTCAACGTTAAATTGGAATATATCAGATATAAAAAAGAAACAAAAATAAAAATGTGTTTCTATATTTGTTGAAAAATCTCTTTGGTTTCCGGAATACCTACGTCACTGTTCATTTTTAGTCTACATTGTTGGAAAGGTATATAAATTGAAATGATACAATTTTTCAAATTTATTAGTTATTCATTAAACAGAAATTGCCCCTCAGTGGGTTAAATCGATACATTTTGCCTTCATTCAAATAGCATTTTTTCTTTCACTTGATATGCATTTCCTCAAGTTTTCGCTTACTATATATTAAAGAGGAAGGATCAAAGTATATTTTAGCATATTCGTTAAAGTAATTAATTCAAAGAAAAAAGAAGAAGAAAAATTGAAAACTGGATAACGTATCAACTAATACCTAATACCACTGCCAGACCCGAAGTGTTAAGCAGCAGTAGAGGCATGGTTAAATATCGATGAGATCAAGCCCGAGTTCATTCGATCGAAGTGTACGTACACCGAGAGTATGTAGGTATTCCCAAGAGGGTGCTGTGCATCGAGGGGCTGGTCGCATCGAGCGTCTGTGCGCGTAATGTCGCGGAACTGGAGCAAAAAGAAAGTTTCAAGTTGCCAGCAATATTTTCCGAGGATAGTCCACGTTTGTGCCGGTGTCTTGTGTGTCTTTGTTAAGTCTGCTCCGTGGGAGGACGCGTGCAGTCGCGCGCGAAGAGGAAGCCGATGCGACGATAATGTAAAAGTATCGTTAGAAACTTCCAACGTAAACTCTTATCCCTGACACGGCGCGATCAGCTGTTCCCTTCTTTCGCGGCGTGCAATCCCATCGGGGCCGCGGTGGCAGGGTTGTCTCTCGAGTTTCTAAAGAAAATCGAAATTACAGCTCGATCCTAACGAGTTCCTCACCGACGGCTGCCACTTCTCGATGACGTATCGAGAGGAATCGTCGCGCCCGGTTATAACTATCGTTGTATCGGGGGCGACGCGATGATTAAGTGCCGCATCGACGGACGATTAATTGCTATCGTGGTTGCCGCCAAGAAAGGCACTCCTCGTTTCGGCCGACAGCTCGGGGACCGACTCGCCCGGCAAGGGCTTTTTGCCCTTGGAACGAGGGGGGAGAGGGTTGCTCGTTGCGCGAGGGAAAAACCTAAGCCGCGAGGAAAAATAACTATGCCAATTACGATTTTTATCGTGCCGCCATTCCCGCACTGAAACCCTGAAATTCCGTGGCCGCAAAAATGTGGAACGCGAGGGGGACGGGAGACGAGCGGACGCGTGACTCGTATTGTGGCTGCTAATGAAAAGTGTTTATTGTGGTGTGTCGCGGATCCGGCGAATGACAGGGTTTTACGGGGGCGCGCCGGAGCTGGGCAAGCGATTGCAAGGATGAACGGCGGGAACGACCTCGCCGAAAAGGTCGAAGAACCCGCGTGACATTTTCCACGCTGCCGCTTACGTATCTGATGAAGATTTCGAGAACTAGGCGAGGGGTTAGGGAGAAACTTTGCTGATTTCATCGGTGCCCAGTTGTGAGAGAAGTCGAGACCGCAGGCCAAGGCTCAAAGTTAATTCACGAAATACACTTTTAATTCTGCGCGTCTTTCTGTGCAAACTAAAATAGTTTCTAACGTAGATTTTACCTGCGAATCCGGGAAAAGTGATGAAAAAATTCGGGGTCGCGTGTGTAAGTTTTTATTGAAATTAATGTACGCGGAGTACATTTAATATAAATTCTTTATTGATTATGAAATCTTCCAAAACAATTTTTAATTTTGTTCAGAAGTGCAGGCAACATTTTGAACATTTTATGAACGAAAATAATTAGCATCCTACTTAGGACTCTGCATCTTTGCCTAAGTAGTTTCAACACGTTGCTTTTACAACTGACCACAAAATTAGTTGAATTCCAAACTGCACAACGTAACGGTACCTAGAGATTACACAGAGAACTAAGTACATAGTAATATGTTTATAACGAGTTATCCTTTTTCTTTGATTTATCTTGCGGAATTAATAACCAAACCGAGTTTCACTGTAAACACAAGATATTTATTATTTACAACTATTTAGAAAGTTTAACTTAACCTACTGTACACGCTTACCTGTAAACACAAGAAACGACATTAAAAGCTATTATTCCCCAAAGATTTATGTAAAAGAGTAACAATCTGTTCCGACAATCCTAATCAATTAGATTTTACCATACACGTCGCTTTTCTCTCTTATCAGCTGTCCGTTCTACAGACATGCGCAATACGTATTCAATTCAAACTGAGTTTTAAAAGAAATACGTTAATTCCACCTAACTTCTATCGTATTTCTTTTACATGTTTAAAAGAGTCGATGCAGAAAAAATATCTCTATTTCTCTTTTATTTTGAAGTTAACGGTGGTGTATCGAAATCATCTACAATGCGCAGTGTAGGATTCATATGGGATGCCAGGTTCGAAAAGCTGTGCAGAGAACGTGTCCCTACTGCATACTGTCTCGATCTATCAGTGATCTCACAGTCAACCCTACCGTACAAACAACCTGAAATATAGAATACTCAGGCCACCGCACTACTCCTCCTGGGTTGGTCATGCCGACCCCTTTAACCCTGTAACTCCCAGTGTTGCACCGGTGCAACACTCATTTTGAATGTGCGTAAAATTCTATCGTCTGTTTATATTTAACTTTCGGCACGGAATGGAGAAAAATTGAAATAATCAATATTCAATTTTGATCAAGTTATCCTATAGAACCATTATATGTATATATAGACTAATATATATATATATTATCTCACAATTTTGAAATAACGGCTCTGGGCGTTAAAGGGTTAATAGGATCTGTGTTATCGCCAATCAACTTCACGAGGGCATCGATTTCTTTGCTGATACTCTTTCCGGCTTGAAAATTAGTATTCGCAGAGCCCTTATTGCAGATGTCATTCCATAGCGGTTCCCCACGCACCTACTTGTCACTCTACGGCCATCTCTTATCTTTTTGTTCATTTTGTTTAAATGTAATTTATTGTTATTATCCCTTCTTATTGTGTTCTTGTGCTTAATAGGCTTGCCCCGTAAATAAAATTATTATTATTATGATTAATACTATTTTCCTACAAGATGATCGGTCCACGAGTTCCTCGCTGGCCCTAACCAGAGCTACGTTGCTGAATCGAGGCGGTAAGGGATGGAAGATTCGACAGGGCAACGGGGGGCGTAGTGTATATCGCCGTCCCGGCTTGGAGTAAAACCTCCGTGCTGCTTATTTATTGCCGGCCCGTACCGCACATATCTCTGGTACAATCTTGGCCCCTGGACGGGGGAGAAAAAGCTGAATGCGCGCGATACAACTACGTAGGAGAAGCTCACGTGCTTACGAGACGTTAAACTTTCAATGGCTCGGCTACTTTAATACCATCTGGAAGGTGTACCCAGCGAGGTCTCTTCCTCTCTCGCCGTTTCCCAGCCGTTTCCGGGGCCTGCGCGGAATTCGTTGGCTTCCGTGTGTCACCGGTTACGCGTGCACGCGCGGAAGACACCCAGCCGCGGAATTTCCGCCCGAAACTTCCGGGCAAATGCGACTTATTATTCATACAAGCTCACCAGCTTCCGCGTGCACCTAATAAACACTGGCAACGTACGGCGAACTTGGGCCTCCGCGGAGCGAAATAAGAGCTGGCCAATATCTCTACCAGCTTGGCGAAATAACACCCAGCCTGTTAAACCGTGCAGGAACAAAGGGCGAGCGTTTCGCGCGCGCGGATCGACTGGCAGCGTGTAACTAGCGAGACGAGATCGATGGCGCGAGTGATCCAGGCGAAGAGGAACCACGTTTACTGGCACCAAGTACTCGTTGCATTCCCACGGCCAAAGTGCTGGGTATCCAGGCGGCGTTAAACCGGATGGAACAGCGGGGAAGGTGTTTTTGGAGGTAGAAAGGTAGTCGAACCCGTAAGCCTTCCACCCACACACAGCCAGCCTCCTTCATCCTGGATGGAGAAACGGGGAGATGCCAGCAGCCGATCTCCAATTCCAGTTATTAGGTCCTAAAATCCCTTGCCATAACCGGTCCCCGATCGAAATAGCGTCGGAGGGAGACGGTCGAATTGCTGGCGAAAGTGGGTGGAGGAGAAAGGCCGGGGAAACGGCGAAAGAGCAGAGACTGCGGAGCGGGAAGGCGAGGGGGTGAATGTTAGAACGAAGGAACGATTCGGGCACGGCGTCCACCGTCTTTTTCAGTCTCGCCTTACCGGCGCAGGTAGCTCTTGTCAGGCTGTACACCGACCGCTGCACAGTTTCCACGTTCAATCTGATTCCAAGGAATTGGATACAATGTCAGCCAGCTCGAAAGGTCCGACGATATCGAATCGTCCCCCCAACCGACACTCTTTGCATCCCATCCGCCGGACTCCACCTTTTGCCGACTCTTTTCCTCGATTTCGTCCACGGCAACAGCGTTGAATGTGTACCGGGGACCGTTTGATGAAAGGCTCGCTTCCATTCCGAACGGCTCCACGGGAAACTGATCGACGCTCCGCCACGCTACTGCTCGTCATTACCGTTGCGGTATCGTGGGATTCTTTCGGCGATACGGCAAATCGATTTCAGAGAAAACCACTGTGGATGTATTACGCCACGAATTCAGTGTCTCTGAATTTCATCTTTGGATCTCTCTTGTTCTGTTCGCCTTTAGTTCCGCGGAATTTATAGAAATTTCCTAATGACGAGTCAAGAGGAATTAACGATCCGTAAAACGGATAATTTCTGGTTAATATTTTACGTGCCTCTGGAATTTCGCGCTCCTGATGGATCGCGGAATTTCAGGGAAATTGTAAAATTGTAAAATGCAATCACTTCCAAGTACCCACTTATGTGCATACACTCTCCTTCGGGGCTCCTTTTAGACCGAAGCTTTCGCGCGAACGCTATTTTCAAGTTGCCAGAAGTCCAGGACAGGATTTAATTGATACGTTGTCACTTATCCGGAGCTCAATTAGTAATTACCAATGGCAGATGAGAATGACTGCAGGATCAAGTAGCAAAGAAACTGAGAGAAAAGATTGCCGAGCGGAATCCGAAGTCACTTGAATTCTACGCTCCCTTGGGCGGATATCTATAATTAAGCTCGCGTTGAAAAATTCACGGCACCGCCGCGTTGCACGTAAGACGGAGAAAGATGTATCGGTGCTAGACGTCAGTCACGGAGCAGAAAATACAGACGCTTTGCTGGACGGACAGTCTTGATCCTGTGATTGGTTTTACCAGCCCTGGGAACGTGAGTTTTCAATTTTGCCGAAGTCGACGTACCATCTACGGGAGCCGGGCGATTTTCCAACACGGACCACTCGAAATCTATTTGCCCTGGTATCACGATCCCCGTGTTTCCAACAAACGCCAGCTCGTCAAGAGAAATTTTCGCGATCGGGGCGATCCGTCAGCTCGGCTCTTTCTCGACAAAGGGTACGAAAAGCGGGAAACTTGACGCCCTGGGAAACGTTTCGTCGACGGTGCGCGCATACCGTGACGCAGTGACCGTGTGAAATTTCGACGATTCCAATTGTTGCGCTGCACGGAATCAGCCGAGAGAGGGCGTAATCACGTCGAAAATAATAAACGAACGAGTACTGCGGAACGAGCGTTGTCAAGAACACGATCGATCCCGTTGAAATATACCGGCGAGTTCGCCGTGAATTTACGTCTCGAATAACGGGAATATCGTGGAATTCCCTGGGTAACGGGAATTGAAATTGTTCCGTCAAAGACTACTCAGTGTTCTTCTCTCGCACGAAGTAGCCGAAAGCGTGCCATAAAGGCTAATCCTTCAGTCCAAGTATTTAATAGAACAGGACGAATAGGAAACAGAACGGGCGCGGTGAATTCAGTAAAAAAAAGTGGCAAAAATTCGAGAGCTTCGGAGCCCAGGTGAACCGAAAAATATTACCGGGGAATCAAGTGCCTGAAATTTTGCCAATTCCTCGGTCGTTTCGCGTTTAGTTTATTATACATTTTTCGACGAACGTTTCGTTGATTAAAACGCGACACGCTCGGGAAATCCTGGTGAATAGCGGGTGCCGTTCGCTGCCGCGCACCGTTTGTTCGCTCGCTCGCATTTTATCGTTGCCGAAGGGATATCATTAAAACGGTGAATAATATTTCGCGTAGATTTCGGCACGGAACGCACGCGCGTGCGGTCGGATCGCGTGACGGCACACGTCAAACGAACGAATTACGCGGCCGACGGACGCGCATTTCCCGGATAAACCGGCCGTACACTGTTGCCCTTCAACGTGAAATTTTCAGCTATCCGCGGCATCGAGCAAATAATGGTAATTCCGCGATAATGGAATCGACTGATCGCCTGGCCGGTCGAGTTTATCGTGATTTAAATATTCACGGCGGTCAGTTCTTCCTTCTATTTTCCTCTTTTTCTTTTTTTTTTTCATTTCTCCCTATCTAACTGTCGTTTCCTTCGCCCGCCAGTCACGCAAATGAGGCCTTCTGGGTATCCCCTAAACCCCATCATCGACACGTTACTAAATAATATTGCACGGGCTGGATAGAACAAGTAGAATATGGTCTGTACATGGTCGGACGCGAATCAATACTTCACGCTGTGCACGGGTCTAATATTATCCTTCCAATTGAAATTGTAATTATGTGTATTATCTCTGGACACGCGGGATTAGTCGATCTAAATTCTAAACGCATTGCTAACCAACGCGTTTTCCATTTCGTTCTTCCCGGATTACTCGACCGCGATCGCCCGGTGTTCACTCGAATACGTTCAATACCACGGCTCTTCAAATATTTACCGGACGATTTCAGGCGGGTCGATGATGGACGGGCCACCGAATCACGTTCAAGCGCCCGGAAGAAAACTCTGAAAATTGAAATTTAATCGGGACTAGCGCGGGATCGTGCGGAACCGCAGACAAGAGGGACGAACACGCGTCTCCGGTCTCCGGCCGTCTCGTATCGCGACGAATTATCCGCGGCACGTATCTTCCAGGAGAGCTGCAGCTCCGCGTGAAAAAGCTGCCTTGTCCATCGCCTGGTTCTGTCGTTATTACGAGCGAGCAGGATACGTGCAAACACCGGCGTCGCGGGAGGGGATGGTGGACGGGGAGGAAAATCCTGGTAAAAAGCGAGAATTCTCGGGGTTGGGATAGAGAAAAGGAGGAATACCGCGCGGTCGATAAAACGCAAACAGAGACAGGAGAGGGACAGTGCATAATGTAAATGAAACCACCTCGATGGAGAGCGGCACCTGAATATTTTCCATCTGCATCGCGGAATACGGATATTCAAGAGGCATCTGGCCTCCGCCACCCCGCCCGCCGTCCCTTCCATCCCACCCCCAGGGAGAGGCGCAGTTCTCCTTATAAAACCGAACTTCGACAGTTCCGCTCTTCTCCACCATTCTCCCTTTTCCCGGTTGCAGACTTCGGGAAAGTGGTACGTGGGCGAAATTTCGACGTGACGAGCATACAGTGTCCTCGGCTGCCACCCCCGCCTAACGTCTTGCTACCTCATCTTTCCGTTGCCGCGACACCCCTCCACCCCCCGAAGAACGAGCAGGTTACGTGTACGAAGAACGGGGGACGAGGCCCGCGAGCGGGCGTCGCGATATGACAATTCGCGAAACGTATTGGCTCGAGAGGCTGATTGAAATTTCCACCGGCGAGGGTGCGTTGGGCGGTAGTTAGATTCGTGGTGAAAGTTCGAGGCAACGACTCCCGTCGAGAACTCGAGCGAGCTTGCGCACGGATTCTGGTCCGGTCGAATCGAACGGGAGATCGGGGACGTTATTAGTAAAAATTCCACTGGTCCGCGGTAAATCGTACGATGAGCCGTATAAGCGATTTTACGATACACGTCCTGCGGGGGTGTTTGAACGAATCTCGCTGGAACCAGAAAGTTAGATGCAACGTAAACAACGCGGGGCGAACGCAGCGACCGGAGCAAACACGAGTACCTATACCCCGGCCCATCGATTACCCCCAACTTTCGCTAATTGAAACAGTTTACTTCTGAATCTTCATACGAGCGCCGCACAATTGCGAATGGCGATACCCCCGCGCAGGGGGTCTCTTGACTCGGTGAATTATACAGGGTCGGTCGCGAGCAGCGAACGGAAACGTTCGCGACGGACCTAATTAAAAGCGATGAGACGATCCGCCATAAATAAACCCGCGCCTACTTCCACATGCAAATGAACGCCGCTCCGTGACGAGACTGCGTCGAGGCCAGACTCTCTGGACCGGCGGTGTCGTTTTCCAAAGGTTTCCCCGTTTCCCTGGCACGCGACGAAGAAAAACATCAGCGCGACGAGTGGCTTCGCCGCTGGAGCGTGACAAATTTCCTGGGTCATTTTCGTGTCGAGTTACGGAACGTTTTCAATTCGCTCTGCGCTCGTCCAAGTAGCTCCCGCCGTCTCCTCCCTCTCGCGGTCTGAGGCGCGATAGGCAAAGACAAATTGGATGGGGCAGAAAAAGCGCGCTTACCTTTTCACCGGGATCCCGGGGCGGAAGAAAACCGTGGGATAATGCGAAAGGGGGATGGAAAGCGCGGAAAAAGATATTGCTGG
The DNA here is from genome assembly GCA_960531205.1 of Andrena bicolor. Taxonomy (NCBI): domain Eukaryota; kingdom Metazoa; phylum Arthropoda; class Insecta; order Hymenoptera; family Andrenidae; genus Andrena; species Andrena bicolor. The sequence goes on from OY482666.1 coordinate 2,483,279, forward strand.
GAAGTTTAATCGAATAACTTAATCCGTCGTTGAGTGGAAAGGCGGGTGCCAGAGGCTGGGCAAAGTTAGGAGCGTACGACGACGGCGGGACAGTATCGAGGAATTAGAGAACAACGCTGACCGACATACGAGCGCGGACAAAGGGACGCGGGGAGGCTTTCAGGTTGATCGGTCGTGTCGCTGTAAAAGGAGTTTCCCTGGGGATGGAAAAAAAGAGCCGTGGGTACAACGAAGGCAGGGAATAGGGAAGACGGAAATGTCCTGTCTAGCGGTGAACGCAGCACGGCTGCGCTCGACGTGGAGATTTTGCACCGGTCATCGTTTTACCCGTCGTTTTACGCCCCCGAATGCTCGAATAGGAGCCGAGATTGCCGAAGTGGTCGACAGGCAGGCTTCTGAATCGAAGATTAATTGCGCGATTCACTGGTCCCTGGAATGGCCCTGGATCCCCGTGGCTTAAGCAGACACGATGAAACACTTTCGTAGCCGTGGCGGCAGCTGGAACTGCAAGGACCCGCTTCTGCTCGCCACGACTCCGGAATTTCTCCACCCGAATAGCTATCATTTCGGTCTGCATGGTTATGTTAATTATACAGGCGCCTGGGATACACTTGATTGCCCATTTACCGACCACCCCCGCAAACAATGGGGTCGCGCTTCTCGCGGTGTAAATCAAAGTACAGGCTACTTTCCAGATCCTTTCGTAACTCATACGTCTCGCCATAAACTTGCCGAACGCTTTGAATACACTCTCGCTCGACTTTCGTTTCATAAATCTGCGGGAATGCCGGGGAAAACCAGTGCCACTCGTCAGATCGTTCGCCGGATCACCAAGTTCCGAGCCAGGCTGGCTGATACCGAGAAGAATATAAAACGCGCGGAGGCTAAATCGCACGTTTTAAACAGCCGGAGTGTCTGAAAAGTCTACCATACTCGAACCCGTCCAAGGATATACGAGCGTCTGGGGGTACCTGGCGAACCCGGGTAGGTGGAAAAGTGAGGTCGCACGGGAGACTTTTCGGCTGGCGACATGAATTATTTCCGCGACGGGAGCAGCCCGATAAATTTCCACGGTAAGTATCAAAGTTCGCCGACGCGCAAAAGAAAATGCAACACCTGTTAGCTACGTGCCGCTGCTTATGGCATTAAGAAGTTACTTTAAAATGCTATGCATAGAGAAGCCAATCCGAGGACGCCTTTCCGGCGTATCTCGCTACTTTCCTCTCGTCTATCTTCCCATCGTCGCCCGGCTATATCCCCCGGTCTTTCTCGGCCGGCGGGCACGAGCCTCGGAGAAGAGGATGATGCAGAGAAGTCATTTCCAGGGGGTGAATGCACGAAGAGAATAAGGATTCTCGTCCGATTTTAGTCGAGGATTAAAATCCGCTGGCTTGGATCAGAGCTTAGAAGCGGACACCACAGATGCGGAAATCGCTTTTGGAACGACACTATATGGAGGTCGTAGTACTCATGTAGTATGAAAATACCATTCCGGCTTTTCGCCGAATGGGCTTTCGTTTTCGAGATATGGTGGTTTAAAGTTTTTAACAAGCGTAGTAAACCGGGTATATACCATCCATAGTAACCTATACCCAAGAAGATTCGTTGAAATATTTTCGCAGTAGGTACCAGAATATGAAAACACTGGTGAAAGAGATGATTAGACTAATATGTTATGTTGTAAATGCATTTTTAACCTTAAAATTTGCGTAGGGTGATATGTGATATACTATGTGATACGTAATATCCAAAAAATATATTTCCACGGGAAAAATTCGAAAAAAAAAAATAACGCACTTGCGGGGACTCGAACCCGGTCCGCCCGCGTGACAATTTGACACGCTGTCGTTGCTCCAACGAACCTTCTTGGATATAGGTTACTATAGATGGTATATAACCGGTTTGTTAAAAACTTAAAACCACAATATCTCGAAAACCAAGGCCCATTCGGCGAAAAGCCGAAATGGTATTTTCATACTACATGAGTACTACGACCTCCACGTACTGTCGTTCCAAAAACGATTTCCGCATCTGTGGTGTCCCCTTGTTAGACGAGCAGTGGAACTATGCGGGGTAATTTTATCAGCTCCGTTGCAAGTACGATATACAAGGGTAAACTGTGACTCGTTTTTGAAAGCGAATTGAGTTATCGAGCCGGCACTGTCGCTATCGATATCGGGCTGCGAAGCCTGGAAGAGATAGAAGGCGGAGCGGCGCGAGCTTCAGAAACTTTATGTCAATACCCAGCGAAATATAGCGGGTCGTAAAAGTCGCGCTACTCGAATCTCGGTTTATTATGTCGTACGTTATCGGCTTTATCTCGGTTACGTACTAAGTACTGGCTAGTTTCGCACTGAGTCTCCATAGGGGAAGTAAATGGCAGCGAAAACTGCCTGGGAGAGGTAACTTCCAATCTTTCGTAATCTGGAATTACTTCGAATAGGAATCCAGAATAGAAGGAGAGAAAACATTCTGTAATGGACACAAAGAATATTCTGTACTTCCGTTTATCAATGATAGATATATTTATTATACTAATTTAAGAGTATTCAACGTTTAATTGCTTTAATCTGGACTCTGTGTCTGAGGCTGGTGGCTTTTGGAATGGTAACAGCTCTGGACGGGGAAATATAGTGGGTTTTTAAGGGTTTCGGAAAGTAAGAGAGGGGATGACGGGATGGGGGAGAAGTGCAGGACTTTGGTAGGGTGACGCAGTAGCTGGAATGACGATGGATAGCAGGGATGACCCAGAGTTTACAATTACGTAGCGTTTTAGGATATGCTACATGTTTGCGGAGAATGTCGTAGCTGGACAATATTGAGTTATGCGCGAGTCATGGATAAGGGTTAGTACATTACAATTCGGTATCCTCGAATTCAAATGAAACCGCGATGAAATTGTGTCGAGAGATCCCTCTGAATGTGCAAATCCACGGCGAGGCAAAAGTGTCATGTCCCTGAATTATTTTATTATTTTTGAATTATTTTGTCGTTATTTTCATGAAACTCTCTCGAGACAAGTTTCCAGATATATTTTCAGAAATCTCATCCCTCGCGACTATTTCCATTATTTACATTCAGCTGTTGAGATTTTTTGCATTTCTCTCTCATGTTAAATCTCATCCTATTCCATCGAACGATACAAATATCGCGAGTTTCGGGGCGTTCCGTGAATATCGACGGTTCTTCGGCCATCGTTCATCGTCCAATCAGCCGCGTAGGTATCAAGGCAAAGATAAAGTTTGGCTTTAACGAGGCACGATCAACAGAGCGCTCGCATGGCTCGGTTTCTGGACCGCTCCGGATACAAAGAGAAAGCCCGCAAGCCTGTTCCGCGCTGCAGCGACAGTAAACATTGGGATCAATTTAAACTCAGATGTCTGTAATCAAGGGATCGGGCCGAGTACTTTGCCAGCGACGCTCCAAAAAGGGAATTGGAAAGTTTCGGTGACGCGCGGGAGAGGAGGAAACGGCGGGACATATCCCGTGGCGAAATTCGAAGAAATTAACGAGCCACCCCGCCACGTCGCTCTCCTCGAGGTTTTAACGGCGCGAGTAACGTCGCTCCAACCCTTGCGCCACGTCCTTAATAAGTGCCCTCGCGCTTTTTCCAGCCTCGCGATATTTAATGAGCGCAAAGTGTGTCCTGATTTAATTGCCGTTTTAATTAGCCCGCGGAGGTGACAGCGGGGCTTCGATGGTCCGCGGGCACTTGAACCGAGGACGTCCCATTTCCCGAGTGTCGTCGATAAATCTTGCGCGACAACTCGAGACGCCGGATCTGGAAATCTCGCCGAACTCTCGGATCCTCAACCGCGGACGGCCTTTGGGTCTCTCGTTAGTTTAAAATCGAATGAGCTTGGAGAACGACGCGCTGGTGTTTCGATATTAATATTCGCCGCGGAGCAACGGCAGAGCCGGGAGAACAATTCCCCCAGCATATCGTGACACAAAAGCGCATAAGGTTGAAACATTTTTTCCCTCGGCCTGGTTTTAATCAAAGGATGCCAATGCCTTGTTCCCCTCCCCCGGCGGCATTGTCGTGCGCCGTTGATACGCGTTTGCACGCATCCTTTGAATCGCGCCGACAGAAACGACTATCGAACGTCACGGTATTGCTGCGCCACTGACGTCGATTCGATGCGATTCTCTTTTTGAACTCTCCTCGGAGGGGCAGGGCGAGGGGCTCGTGGGGAAACCGCGGCAACAAGGAGCTGGCCGCGTTTCGCATCCCTTTAGAAAGCAAAGGAGAAGAGAAGCGCGCATGCCCGTTCACGGGGTGGACGCGAATGGATAAAAATTGTGGCGGATATCAGGTGTTACGGATACCCTTGTAACGATACTCCCTCGCGAGTCGGATAAAAGTTTCGCGTCGCTCCCGTTTTATGAAAAGCAGACGAGTCGGACCGTTCCGGACACCTGCATCGGTAATTCTCACGTGCTGTTAAAAATTTCGCATCGCCGACGCTGCGAAGCTCCTCCGTCGCCGAGAAGAGAATCGTTGCGGACTCCTCGGCCGAACCACTCCCAACGATCGAAGCAATCAACCGAGAGGATTAAAGCGTTTTATAGGGCGATATAAAGTCGGGGGAAGATTCCTCCCGGCGGGAACAGCGCTAGTATGTTGTCAAATAAAGGCAGCCAGGCGAATTCCTAACAAGCTGCCTGCCACTCCGAGGAGCATCCTTGTTTTGCATTTCTCCTAACAACCGGCCGAGTTTCTCGCCGAGCGGATTCCCCGGCGAATTTAAAAGTATCCCGGTCTCGTTACGAACTTCTCTACGCTCTCGTTGCGTATTTGAAAAATAAAATAATCGACGGAGCAACACGCGCGAGAACGTCTTGGAAATTTCCCTCCGCCAACTTCTCCCTTGTGCTCTTCTCACTCCGAGGACTTTGGGAATTTATACCTTGCGAAGTTCCTTGTTCTCCTCGGTCCACAGACATATACATTTGATCGTTCGTTATCGCGGCTCGCAGCTAACGGCGGTAACTTTTACGTCTTTCAAACTTCGTCCACCTCGATGGTTCATCAGCAGCCTGTTGTCTCGCGAAATACCTACAGCGACTCGGATCTCCGTTTACAGAGGACATCCGAGCCTATCCTTGCCGTTATTCACGCGACGCTTCTCTTCGAAAGATCGGCTCAAGATCTCCCACGCTGTGAACAGTCATTTTGTGATATCGACACGGCCGACCGGATGTAAAATACAGGAACGCCGGGTGTTTCGCTCGCAGTGACGCCCTCGGCCACCCTTATGAATACGTGGACGATAAATCTCGCTATTTGCTGCCGCCACTTCTGGCCCCGCGAGGGTGAATCGATACGTCAGAGGGTTCTGCCGGTGCTCCGTTGAAGGGGAAGCAACGTCGGTACCCGATACCCCGTCGCATACCGCGCGAACATAAATAACCATTATATACACAGGTCGGCATTACGTTTGCCGAGCACGTGCGCGATCTCCGATCCCGTCGGCCCGCCTTTCCAGAAGGTAAGGCGAAGGTAATCCAACGGACAGTCGGGGATCGACGACGTTTAACGCAGCCGCCGCCGCCGCGTCGCGGAATTCCCCGTTGTCCGACCGACGTTTCTGAACGATTTATATTATTATATTTTGTTGCCAAGAGGGGAGAAGACCGAGCACACGTAGGCCAACGTTACGTGATAAACTGCGAGGGGCCCTGGCAGGTGATCATTCGACGTCCGACTCGGTGAAGAATTTCCTCTCCCGTCGGCCGTATACACTCGGAGCATCCTTTAAAACTTAATTCCAGACCGGGCCCTGCGAGAAACACGCCGCTCCGCCGTTCCCGCTATCCTTCCAAGTGGATGTAATGGACTTGCTTGACGAACGTCACAATCCAGACGCCGGGTATTGTCCGTGCCAGTTGCACGGTCTCCCGAAACGCCAAGTTTCATCCCCGAGAGAAGTCGATTTCTTCGCTCCGCGGAATCTAAGGAAGCGTTTAGCGGAGGGGAGCGACTAACAGCGGTGAGAGAGAGATAGAGAGAGAGAGAGAGAGTCGCGTTCCGTCGCCGAGAAAGTATAGTTTGTCACGGAGGTGGGCGTCGGCAAGGGTTGAATTCTGGGTATACTTAAAATTGATGTTAAGAGTGTTTCCCCGACTAAATGGACTGCTTTGCATTTCAAATGTCTGCGGTAAAATGTTTCGGAGCGTTTAGGCAAATGTCCCCATTAGCGACCATGTCCCGTCGTCTATCGACCGGCGGGTCTTATTTTCTCATTAACAGTGACAAATGAACAAAGGCATTAAAATGGAAATTTATCGGCACGTAAGGTATCTTATCAAACGGCCGGATCATTTACGATAGAATAACGATAACTATTCCGGGGCGTACGTTCCTCGTTTAATGAAACACGCGATCCCCCGCGGAAAATCAACTCGAGGGATCGATCGCGCGCTGTCGTGCCCGCTTCCCCCGCCGCCCTTCTCCGGCCAAGATTCTTGCCCCCATTTTTCTTGCGACCGGCTTTTAAACGCAAAGCCACGGTCGGATACCGGAATGAATTGCCGGGTCAGTTAGCAGAACGTCCCGATCGGAACGTAGCCCCCGTGAATAGATAACAACTGGCGGAGGGAATAAAGCAGATAGAGAGGAGGCAGCGGGGAAGAAAGAAGTAGATTGGAAGGAAGAGGGTGGAACGGAAGGGAGAGCGAGAAACCGACAGAGGGGCGGGGGAGGGCAGATCGGATAGTAAAGCGTATAGAAAAGTTAGTGGAAGCACCCACACTCCCGCTCGGCTGGCCACCTTTACCCCCTTCGACTGACTCCCCCCACCCTCCGCCGGCAACGGGCAACCCACTCCACTTGGAATCGTTAGCGCGTCTCTGATAACGGGGGGAAGAATAAAAGTTGTCTGAAAGTCGGCTTTTCTACGAGTATCTGGGGGGGTGTATTTTTTACAGCGTTATCTGGTGCACTCGTGGGCTGTTTGCAGCGAGGGCGGGGCAGAGGGTGAGTTCTCTTTCCCAGGCAGCGTCTGGGCGAACCTCGTGAACGGGCTGGGAAAAAAGCCCGGAAGAACAACCACCGGGCCCGGTGATTAAGTTACCACTCGCGCGAGAACCTGTTAAATGCGGTTAGATATGGTATCAAGCCCCGCCCTCCACACCCTTTAACTTTCGGTGTAGCTATCGGCCAGGGAAGTATCCGAGCACCGATACCCAACGGGGGCCCCCCTTCCCATTTCCGTACCGTGGATTATTACCCGTAATCGTTCGCTGTCATTTCTCCACCCCCTATCGTCCCTTCGCTTCGACGCGGCATCCCTCTTTCACGCGCGGGGTTTAATAGTTTCTTGCGTCGCGTCCGGCCACCGCTAATTACGATTTTGCATTATGTAGATCTTTTTTTTTTTACCACGCCTGGTTGCACTTTTACCAGTAAAGTGACAAGAGATGATAGATAGAAATCGAAGGAATGCATAATACCTATATTTTTACTTTTAACAAACACTTTGGTTCAATGACGCGAAGGAACCTTTCGCACCGACCTAATGGGAAGCTCACGAACGGCCTTGGAAAAGAAGGGAAAGAAGCAGTTGCACGTTCGCGCGCAACAAATTACTCCACAGTTCTGACGACTGAGCGGGGGTGGGTGGCTCGTTGCTCGGTCAATGGAGCGAGTCCCTTGCACGGGGCGTGTTCCACTCGCGACAGAACATTCATTTCCCATGTGAACCATGGCTCACCTGGTGCATTCCGTGCGTTTCTCTGTTTGACCCGCAGCAGAAGCGTAGGTGTACACCCCCCCTCCCTTCTTGCCCGTATACGCGCGCCACCGGCATTTACCCCCCGCGCGATAAATCATAGCCCGGGGCGGTTCGCGTATCCTTTTTAAACCGGCCGAAAGGAGCCGCGCCGTGGCAGAAGCTACTTTTTGAAGAGGGCGAGCCCGATGACAAAGAGGATCATATTTCTCCCGCAGCGGCGGCACGAAATCATCCCTCGCGGCTGCTTTACATAGCCGGGGAGTCAATGAATTCATAATTAAAGCCGAGTGAAACTCGCCGGGAGATTTATAATCAGTAGAATGTGCCTGTCGCCCACCGACATAAATTACTGTTTAAAGTTTCAGGTGGCTTGATTATGATACACCGATGCTCCTGGGCCCGGAGATTGGCCTTCCTCTGGCGTCTACAAATTTAGGAGAAGAAGAAGAGGTGGAAGATTCATCCCCCCCCCTCCTCGCCCGGCACTTAAAGCCCGCTCAATTATGTTGAAATCCAAAGGCGCATTCGCTTCGAAGACGCGATGTTCGATCAGATAGAAGAAGCCGGTGCACGGCGAGCCGTTTAAAAGGGACTCGCAAATTACCAAGGAAAATTCGTGCCGCCTCGCACGCGCTCGTTACGAGCGGGCGCGGCGCTCAGATAAGGCCGCGAGAGTTTATCCCCGATTCGGAAATTTATGCGTGTCCCGGGGGACCCGGCGCGGCCGTTTTCCACCGACATATTGGTATAACGAGAGGCGCGTGGGAGAAAGCCTGATCGCGGTCTGTCCGGTTGACGTGCGCTTGTATACTCGCATAATCACGTGTACCCGTGCGCGCACAGCCGAACACAGCCACCGGCGCACGGAGCCGCGTCCCGTGGGAATTGACACACGATTCGCGTAATTATACATGGGAACACATCGATAATTAAGTCAAACTACGGGCGCGGGCAGGCGACGTGGCGTCGCCGGTGCGTGGGAGTGGAATTAATATTTCGAGAACTTTCAGCGCGAGTTCGAGCGGCAACCGTTGAAGGAGGTGCGGCTAGAATCGAACGTCTACGAATGCTCCATTGATAAACTTGGACCCGGTGATATTCGCGAGGACTTCCGGCCGACCGCCGAGGGAAACCTCGGAGAATTCCTGGCCAGCTCCCGGGGTCGATTTTAAACGAGTTCCGCGGCGCGAACCTTTTTTTTTATCTCGACACCGATCGCCGGCGGGAAAGCGTCTTACGTCCGAGCGAATGGCGAGGGGCAGAGGAAGCAGCGCCAGTGGCAGCGCGATGCTTTTCATTCTAACCTGGATCCCGCCGCTCCCGGGAATCCGATAATTGATCGGGCGAGGTATACGCCGCGATTTAACCCTGAGCTACGCCTCCCGGAGCGACGTCTACGAGAATCTGAGGCAAGGTGGGGAAATTTGCGATTCACTATCGAGCACCACCTATAGTTTGTATTCAGTAGTATAAATTAATAATAATAATAATAAGTCGTTTTTATTCTTTTATAATAGTAAGTGTTACAACGAGTTTGACTTTGAGACGCAAAGTACAGAATGGGCGAGGCTCAGCGCAGCTGTTATTATGTCTAACCCAAAATAGAATCGGAAAAGAAGAGAGAACAAGAATGATATATTAGGGGGCGGAATATGAAAAAAAAAATAATAAATAAACAATTAGATGAATTAGTTGTAGGGACTATGCCATATGTGGATGGTTGAGAAGAAAGGTATTCTTCAGATACGATGCACTTGCCCGGCATTGAGAGCGTCTGTGACCTCGGGGTGACGTAAAACTCTGTGTTTTCCTTTAAGCTACATGTATTATCCTCCATTTAACCACTCTTTCAATGAAACTCCAATTATTACAAAATTTTTATTAGTATTAAATTGTCAATTAGTGATAATTTTAGAATAAATGTTAATACTGGAAGGAAATATGAATATATAATTATGTATACAAACTAAATACTTTTATCTTTTTGTTGATTATATATTCATATTTATATAGATTCGCTAATGCAGCATCCAAGCAATTGGGTTTTATAATCTTTCATCCTCTCGCGGTTTCCTATGTAGTTTCCGCGTTTTTTATTACCTTGTGTTTAATATTCGGACCAACCCGTTTAACAAAAAAATGAATAAATTATTATTTGGCCATTTCCCTAAAATAGCCTCGTCGTTTTGAAAGCGGATCTCGTCTAGACGCGATTAACAATACAACTCTACATCTGTACATCGAACGGCGACATTCAGGTGCGAGATCAGGTCGTGTCGACCGTACGAGCTCGCGTTCTGAATTCGCGGGTGCTTCGAGTGGGTGTCTGAGTTCCGCGGAAGTTCGCCGGGCGACTGCCGTGCCAAAAATTTACTTCCGCGCAGATAAGGCTTGGAAAGTAAATATACCCACCGACGGGGGTGGCAGGGTGGCGGGGGGTGCGATGTGTGTATCTTTTATATTGCGGTAACATTTTACCGGAGGCGGTCGGAATACCCCATTTCCTGTCGATAAGGGTTACGGGGGAAGCACGTGCATCGATTTCGCACGCGCGACAGGGCCTAAGTCATGCGTGCACGAGCTATCGTAAATCTCGCGCAAAACGCCGCGGCGGGCTCGCTCCTCCCTAACGAGGAGGTAACGCGTGTAAGCACCTCCTCGGGTCGTTACACATGCGACTGTATAACGTCCCGCCGTAAACGCCAAATGTCGCAGATAAAGAAGGGCGATTCATTAGGAACACCGTAACCCACCACCCCCCCACCCCCGAGCAACCCGCTCTCAGATAAAAACGTTATTGCCGCGCGGCTAATTTACGCGCCGCTGAATTTCGCCGGGCAAGTTGAAACTAGCCCGCCGCCCTTCGCCCGGCACTCGAGCAGCTCCGGGGTGAATGCCAAACAAACCGAGGCGGGGGTAAATGAATGCAAACGGGAGGGCATTAAAGTCGATGAACTTGCACGAATTCTTACTCGATCACGCGGCAAGATTGATTTCATCGATCTCGAAGAATGATGGGCGAGAAGGCTAAGTATAATACAGGGTGGTGTAACGTTGATTCTATAACGTAGAATTCAGCGGGGATTCTAACCCGCCGGGAGCGGGTTACTAGTAGCATAAGACAGTCTAGTCTAGACAGCCACCTAAGGGGGTACTATGGTTATCTGACCGAAAAATCGAGCAAGGCACAAGTAGATGAATACAGTAATGCCTTGTTAGAATCACGACGATCGGGGCTGGCAGCGTGATACTAACGCGATGCGGATACTATTTCGTGCGGACGACAACTTCGCGTCGTCTCTTTTGTTCTGTCTCGCATATATCGGATTCTTTCACTCTCGACTGAAGGATGCCATGAAATGGTGGGGATAGTGAGCGTGATTATAACGCATGGTAAAAACGTGACACTAACGACGAATGACTGTAATATGTAAAAAGTTTTGCACGATTATATTTGTTATTCGTTGAGTAAAAAATTCATAAAAATTGCACAATTTTTCGGCCGGATGACCAGAGTACGTGGCTGTCTAGACTAGACTGTCTTATGCTACTAGTAACCCGCTCCCGGCGGGTTTGAATCCCTGGAATTCAGCGGTGAATTCATCAGGCGATCGGGTCGCTATCGACTACTCCTACTTCATCGGGAATCATTATTCGCGTCAAGTTGTCGAAAGGGTGATAGCGGAGCGGGGGGATGAAATAGAATTCCACAATGGTTATCCTCGCGTTAGGGGTGCCGCTGAAGATACATAAACCACCCTCCTAACAACGAAGGGATAACTGTCGCAGCCGTGCCGCTTCACCCCCCGGGAAAAATCGTTTAAGATTCCGTTTCACGATCCGACTGATAATCGCCTTTTCGGCGAAAGCTCGCCATGAATCCCGAACTCGGTGTGTTGCGCCGCGGTTTCCAGATTAACATTGATTTAAATTACAAATTTAACTAGCCCGAAGAGCCGCGGGAGAGAGAGCTCGGTCTCGCAACACGCGGCAGGCATTCTGGGTCAACTGGCGGGGCTAGCGAGCTGGCTGAGAGACGGTTAAAACGGTCGAACTACTTAAACCAACCCCCTCCCACATTCTCGAAGAGTAGTAAGTCGGCTCCACGGTGAGATTGTTCGGATAACTTGCCGCGAACCACGGTGAAACATTAATTCCGATAATGGCATTAGTCGCGTGCCTCGTCGGCCTTTTCCGCCGTTTCGCTCTCGCCCCTCGTCTCTCCTAATTTTTTTTTTGAACGTTTCGTCGTCACTTCTGCGTTTCAATTCGCCGGATTGCATCTACGAGGGAGGCAGGACGAATACATTTTTCCGCGCGTGCTTCGGTACGCCGAAAGGTCTTCGGTGCGCCGACAACGAGGGAACCCAGTGGGAAGCTGACTATTGTGATGCATGGAAGCACCTGTAAATTAATTTCTATAGAGAGCTCGTTTGAAATTCCCCACTGCAGGCTCTGGATCCGTCCCAGACCGTCTGGCAAGAAATTTCACGACAGCTAACTGGCGAAAGCCATAATTTTGGACATCCGACTGCGCGACAGAGTCGCACGAAAACGATACGACCCTCTCCACCCGTGAAACAACGAATAATACCCGGCTGCCGGAGAGCTCTCCGCGCGAGACGCGCTTAAAATTCAATTATTACGCCATCAAGAACGTCAGCCGTCAGACTGTGCTCTTTGAGGCCGTCACACGTCGGGGCATCGTTCGACGGTAACCGCGGAGACGTGCTCATAATTACATCCGCGGCGAGGAGAACTGCGAGCAGGAATGGCAGTCGTGACGGTGCCGTTATTATTACGAAATTCAGCGTCGCGCGCGGTGCCAGACGCGCGGGGGGATAGCTTCTGCCAAAAGGTGTATATGCTCGAGGTATTTCGATGGAGTAACACGCGCGTAGGTATTTCCCTGCGACCGATCGTCCCATTTTCATCCTCCACCTTTTTCCCCATTTTCCACCCCCCTCCCCACCGTTTATTATTATTATTATTATTATTATTATTATTATTAGACGTCTTTATTACTTAAGTAAAAGTAAAAGACGAGGTGCAGCCAATGTGCTGTTACAATACCTAACCTTAATAACAAACAAATAAAGAAACAAATATAATACAATAATACAAAGAAAGAGAAAAAAGAAAAAAAGCGTTGAATCCATCTGGAATTGAACTTAAGCGTAGTGGTCGCGTATATGGGACGCAGCTGCTCGCTTGAACAGGGAAATAGAAGGAAAGGAGCGAATCTCGGTCTTATTGACCGAGACGTCGCGATTTCGGCGCGGTCCTGACGAGTAATTAAGAAAAAGAAGGCAGATGGCCGGGGATTTAATTAAATTAACGCGCTATAAATTCGAAAGACGAATTGTATAATATCCCTGTTGGCGGCCTGGGTTGGTCGTCGTGTTCGCTCCTCCGTGGCCACGTCTTTCCCCCGTGGAATCTGTCTGGCCGACGAGATTAGGGGTGAGATTAGGAGAGGACCCGACGCTGAAGGCGCGAGAACCACGATAAATTCTCCTTTGACTTTATCGGCGCTTCTTCCGCCCTGCGGTCAGAGTCGGCTCACGGAGCTGCCGTTAAATGGCAACATCCAACCCATCCCGGGGATTAGGTGTGTATCCGATCGATGGGATCGTCGGCCGATTATTTGTCTTCGCGGTGATTACCCGTGGAAACGGTCCGGCCAACCTTTTCCTTCCAGAGGGAACGGATCGTGGTATTATTAATTTCTTGCGGTCGGTGTAAACGGATAGATACAAATTTCAAAAGTGACGTGCCATTTCTCCTGATTCGCGGGCCATTGCCAGCAATATTCCGCTTTTGAAGAACGATTCCAGAGACCGGCCTTTTGAATCGCTCGCGGTCGATGCAGAGAGATTTTACGAAAGCGGCGCTGTAAAATAGAGGAGCGCCGAACGAGCCGAAATAATGCAATTCAATGGGCCGGTGCGTGGCCGGCGCCATTTCCTGCCAATTGCTACGCGAATATGTCTTGATCGACTGGCCGATACCTTCATAAAATCGCGCCGCGAAAATTACCCTTTCGACCCGCCGCGCCTGCAACCCCCGCGTACCGAAACGGCGCGGTGAAAAGGGTTTATACGCGGCGGCGAGATGAACAGAGGGTCGCGTAACCCGGTTTATGTAGTAGTTCACAGAGGGGAAAAAAATAGAGCCGTCGCAATAGCCGTTGAAAGAGCCAGCGCGAAAAAAAAAAAAAAGGGGGAGAGGAATAAATGTCCGATCGAGCGAGGAGTATACAAGTTGCCACAATATCCATCGCAGTCGCCGGTAGAATTAATACAGAACGAGCTTGAACGACAACAAACAGCTTGCTCGTTCTACTGCGCGCCTTTTTCTCTGTAAAGTAATAAAATTCTCCGTTTTCTGGTGCGTACGCGCCTCGTTCCCGCGAACAAACGCCCACCGGCGCGGACATTTAAAGAAGAATTCACGGCAGACCACGAGCGACCGCATAAACTCCAATAAAGCAGTGTATAGAGAATCGCTCGGCCGCGATCGACCGTTAGTATCGGCGATTCGTCGCGATTTCCCACGAGGTGAGTCGCGCGGGGAGGAGAGAAAACGGGGAGAAAGGAAGATCGATTCGTTCCGCGGATTTAGTGGTTCCATCGCTTGGGATATGCAAAGCAGCGACGAGATATAGGGGGTGGTAGCCCCGTTTTCCACAGCGTCCGCGTCTCTCTTTCCCTTGTTTTCGTATTTTTTCTCCGACCAGCGACCTTCCTCCCTCGCGCTGGCCGCGCGTCGACACCCCGAGGCGGGTGTAGGTACGCTCCCGGTGGCAATTTTTGCGGGAGAAACCGCCGCCTCCGCCCTCCCCCGGAGCAGCTTGAATTGCGGCTCCCGCGAGAGGACCGGCCGCGTAGAGGGTTGCTGGACTAGCGTGGCTTTCCACCCCTCGCAGAACAAGCGAAGAACAGAGAAACGTATTGCTCCACCCTGGAGACGTCGGCGGGCAGCCTTGAACTTTGCCACCGAGCGAGTAACGCGTATTCCAAGCGACTCCTCGCCCCGGCGTTGAAGGGTAAAAATGAAACAAGTTCTCACTCGACTATTGGGGGTGCGTGGCGCGAGGTAAGAGAACCGCGGTGTTCGCGATTCCTTCGCCCGGTTTTTCTGCCGCGAGCATGAAGGAACGACGTTACGAACGCTCCGGTGGCGTGGTGAGATTTTCCTGCACCCCCGGCTTGTTTGAATAAATTCCTCGACCCCGGGGACAAAGTCCACGAAACGGAAGGGAGTCCTGATGAAATAAAACCGCCGGTGTTCTACAAACGATCGAATGGAACCGCGACCGTCGGCGCGGCCCCCCCGTATCGCGCGGAATTATTGCTCGATCCGAAAGCGGCGACAGTATGATTAAACTTAAATATTGAATCAAGTCGGAACGAGATGGAATTTACTTTCCATCGGGCGGATTAATTAATAAAAATAACCAAAGCAATCGGATTAATTTGCATGCCGCTGGAGTGGTTCCCGAACGTACGGGCGGGAGGGGAATATGGGGGGGGGGGTTGAAAGGCGGGAGCGATTGTTCATCGGCACGATCCCGATTTTGACCCACATTCCGTCACGTGTAATTTAGAAATGATCCAGCCACGCGCGCTGCCCATTATTTCGATTGTTACACAAGCCACGGCGGAAAAACAGAGGGGAAAAAGGGGCCTCGAAAGCTGCGGACCACCGTCAGCTAACTCGGGATATTCGATGGAATTCGAGGCAGCAAGTCAAACACGCCGGTGCGATCAACACGGAAAGCTATCGGTCGCGATTTTTGCGACTGCGCAACGACGGCGAAACAGCAATTCTATTGGCAAAAAGAAAGGCGAGTGTATGAAACTTGGCTGGATGCATCGATATTCGATGCCTTACACTAATCAGGGAGATTATATAATAATAATAATAATAATTCTTTATTACACAACACACTTTACAAAAGAAAACATATATGAAAACGAGAAAGAAGATAAAGAAAAGATGGGATTGAAAAGCACCTATAGCATAGAAGAGTGCAAAAGGCGAGGTACAGCTGTCAGCTGTTATTAACCTTACCATTTAAAACTACTTAAAACTAACACTACCGTTAAGGAACTAGTTTCTGATCAGTTTAGAGGGTTTCCCGCTTTAATATTTATTTTTAACCTAATAAAACATTAAACCATAGACTTTTTTTATACTAAAAGTTGAATTAATGTTTAAACTTCAAGGAAAAATTTTAACAAGTTGAAAATAAGTATATAATTTAATTATTTATAAGGTATGAAATAATAAGGTGACTAGGAACTAGTTTTTGATCATCTAAAATTAACAATACTAACTGCTTTCACAGACAACACCTATATTTTTGAATTATCAGTTTTTATGTTAGTAATTATTTCAAGCAATTATTTATTGACATAAACTCAAAAGAACGATTTATTTCATGAACTGATAAAAAATTAGTGCCTGATCAAGAACTAGTTCCTTAACGGTAATAGTATACACGGAAAGCAAATGTAGACAGCCAATTACCGTAAACTAGAGTATAGAATATTTAAAAATACTTCGGGCACTTTTAGATCCGCGGAAAGAGTGTCCTTATCAGCAGCTATGCTGGAGAACCGAGGGAAAACTATGGTTCTTGTGATTTTTAAGGAAGACGGTGGAATCACCCGCGTTCCGGTGCGCGAAATCGCGATAGCTGTCCGACGATGCATCGCCCCGCGAGATCTACTTCCTATTCTATTACGCGATCGCATGTGCAGCCGCGGTCAGCTGGAATATAGAGTATCATTATTTGGCGAATACCCTGCGGACGGTACGAGATAGAGTCTGAACTACCTAATGAAGGGAACTAATGAAGCAGCGAGCAAAATGGGAGAAACTGACTAATAAAGTTAGAGAACGCGAGTACGTACGCCGGCGGAGTCGGGGCATCGGTACCTGTACCGGCGTAAGAACACGCGACTGCTCTGCGGAGTGAGTTTCTGTGTTGCAATTTCCAGCGTCAAAGGAGGGCCGAGCATAAATTTCCTAATTCGGGACCGGGCGCCGGGAAATCGTAACTGCCCCGGCGGTTAGCTTTGCCATCGATAACTTTGGTCTGCAATCAAGGAAGGGTTCGAGGCACAGGGATCGCATAATGAGACCGTTGCCTCGTAAAGAACGGTCGAAGAAGTTTCCAGGCTCAGCTGCTCCTTAAATTCCAGCCTTCTTCGCAGATTCGCCCTGTATATCAAAGCGATATTGGAAGGACACTCGGGAGACGGTGGAGCCAGGTGAAACGCGGGCCAAGAGTGGGGAGGGGGGGCGAGAGATAACGGCGGAGGGAGAAAGGTGGGCAGATGAGATAGAGAACAGTCGGTTATACGTGACTATGGCGAAGCTCGGTATGTCTATGGAAGGCTGGCGCACCGCACCTAGGCGCCTCTACTCGGAAAGTACAGTGGCAGTAATGGTCTACTAAATCACATTATATTGTTTCTTGAGGGGTAAGAGAGGGCGTAGCAAGAGGTCCGCGGCGAGGGAGCAAAAGGCCTCTCGCGCTCGTGTTGTCTGAGTGCTGCTAGAAAACAACCGCCACCCTCTGCTCCAGCTAACCGCTGCCCACAGAGATTGCGGAATATATGTTTGCACACACAGGCGTTATCTGCTGGCACGTACGTAGAAACAGACGCGCGTTCGAGCGCCGTTTATTTCCGTTTTGCGCGCGCGGATTCCGTTCGCCACGGATCGTTCGGGGAGATGCATTTTAAAACGGCAGGCGAGCCAGCGGTGTCCAAGAGTATCGTGAACGTACAGGCTGATTCAGAGCTGCGAAAGAGAAGACACCTCGAATGTATATGTTTCTGTGCACCTAGGAAACTGTGGAATTATACATTTATTAAGATGCTTTCCGTGTTCTTCTTCATGAGTCCCATTACCCAGGCTTCTATCAAGAATCCCGTAATATCCCGCGGTATAATGGCCAGCATTGCGGACGCGACGCTCTCAGCAGAATCTACAGCCAGCTCGGAGAAAGAGATTCGAGTATCTTCTCTATTATTTATCGGGGATACGGATGCGTGAAGAAAATGCTCCAAGGGGATAAGAGGAAACAGCGGTGTTTTCTGAGAGACACGGCGATGCAATTCGTTACGACAGGATTACCCAAAATTGTGACAAAGGAGCTAGAATTTTCCAGCGTCCTGGGAAACAAGACGTTATCGCCGGCCATTCCGTGGAACGCTTGTACTTAATTTCATGAGAAGGTATCGCATGCGTTTCCCCCGTAACGGGGTGGTTCCGTGGCACCGTGCTTTGTTTATGAAATTCGTTCGGCGTAACGGCGAACGTTTCGGGAAAGAACGCGGAAAGCCGATACCACTGTTTCCACCCAGCTTCGTTAATGACCGAGGCACAGCTGGGAGGGAAGCTGAGGGAACAGGGATACGAGGCATTCGTAATTCCTTACGAAAGACGAATGCCATTCAGGACCGTTATTAACCACGCAAAGTATCCCGCTGGCCAGTAAAATGGCGAGGTACGCTGTAAGCTGGAACAAAAGCAGCTTACGAATCGACAGACGAACGCGGAACCTCGACGAGCGAATACGAAAAACGAGAAACGAAAGACCGAAGTTAATAGGTGGTTCTGGCGGAGAACAAGGTTGGAGAAAAATTAGCAAATCCGACTGAGGCACAAAGGTGGGTGTGTAACTAGTGGCGAAACGAAAGGTCCATTGTTCCGACGAAAACGGCAGCGGCGTTGAAAATCGATGGGAATAAAGCTACGCGGAAGATCGGGGCGCGGAAAGTTCCCTTGTGAAACTACTCTCGGGGTCTGCGACACCAGCGATGGGGCAACACTTCGGCGAAAGCAGCTGGCTTCGACGTGAAGGGTGACGATTCCTTAATGCAACTAGCAATCGTAACATTTACCGGCTCGAGAGCGTGCGCCCCTTCTCATTGGGGGCGGCTGCCCATTCTGCTCCCCCTCCTCCATTGAAAAGTGGCGAGCAGATTGCGACGAAAAGGGACATTATACCTGGAGAAGTGGAGGCATCGACGGAGATAGCGATGGTAAAGAAAGGACGCCGACGGAGAGCGGAGAGAGGGAGAAGGATGGGGCGAGGCTGAAAGGAGCGGAGATAAGAAGCTGGTAGAAGGAAAGTGTCTAGGATGCTCTGAAAAGGGATAGAGGGCTGTAGGAAAGTAAAAGGTAACAGAGAAAGGTATGAGAGAAAAAAGGAAGATGACGGCGTAAGAAGGAAAAGAGGATTTCTCGTTCGATGGTAAAGGGGAAGACCGCGAGCACCATGATATTCTCGTCGGGTTTCCGGTATTATTTCATAGAAAGGAAAATACGCTGGCAAGCATTATCGCGGTATCGTCCGCGAATGGTGGAGGCGTCCTCTGAGAAAGGGACGCAAAACATCTTCGAGGCGCGTCCGTTTCGCCTTTTATTTGACCGAGTCAAATGGAAAGGAGAAAGATGATTTCTCTGCGCGAACAACGACCGTAAACGTTTGCCGAGGTGAGAGCGTTCTCATTGTGGGCATCTCGCCTTAAGGGAGCCGAGGCTGTCCCGCGGCTTCTTCTATCGCTGAAGAGTGCTTAACGGTCCACAAAGGAGGGCGAACGCGGGGAGCGCTGCGAGCCAGCGAGCTAGGAAGAATAACCGACCAACGGACGAGGGCCCGTGTTCTGCGCGAGATAAACGCTCCGAGCAAATCAACGAGATTAAAACGATCAACGCGAAAATACGTATTCTAAACAAACCGCGAGTCGCATCTGAACAGAAAGGGGTCGCGTATAATACAATTGCATCTTCAACTCGTTCAAAGAGAACCTCGGTCACTAACGAGGAAGCCCGGCTCGAGGAAAAAGCCACGGAAGCGAATATCGAAAGAAAATGGCAAGATGGCGGGGAAGAAAATAAGCCTGCAAGAAAGACGGTAGGGTAAACGCACCAGTAAATGAACAGTTACCGTTAAGGAACTAGTTCTTGATCAGGCACTAATTTTTTATCAGTTCATGAAATAAATCGTTCTTTTGAGTTTATGTCAATAAATAATTGCTTGAAATAATTACTAACATAAAAACTGATAATTGAAAAATATAGGTGTTGTCTGCGAAAGCAGTTAGTATTGTTAATTTTAGATGATCAAAAACTAGTTCCTAGTCCCCTTATTATTTCATACCTTATAAATAATTAAATTATATACTTATTTTCAACTTTTTAAAATTTTTCCTTGAAGTTTAAACATTAATTCAACTTTTAGTATAAAAAAAGTCTATGGTTTAATGTTTTATTAGGTTAAAAATAAATATCAAAGCGGGAAACCCTCTAAACTGATCAGAAACCAGTTCCTTAACGGTAAGGCTAAGGAATGAACACTATTATAAAATTATGTTTGCAGCGCGAATGATTCCACGCGCTGCAAAAATTGTTTGGATATGAAGCAAGAAATGAAAAGATGTGTCTAATTAATTAGTTGCTTACTTTAATAACTTATTTTACTCATTTTAATAAAAAATGTTCATTCACTGGTACGTGTTCATTTACTTGTACATCCACCCTAGTGGGCACCGTGGTTTTCTCTGTCGTTCACGAGGTAACGGCAATCTCCGTGAAAATTGAGGCGCCCCTAAGTACCCTGTTCCATCACCCCCCGGTTTCGCGCTCGCTACTTTATTACATAACACCCTGCGTGATATACGCGACGCCTGCCTACGTGTGCGTTTCCCCAGTGTGTCGCTAACGCCCGCCAAGTTGGAGGAACGCGTTCGTCTTGGCGCGACCGCCGAGGCAGTTCACCAGCCGCTAGAATGCGCGGAACTTGGAGGAACGATTTCGCGCTACTCGCAGTAAACTCGAACGGACGTCGGACGGAACTTGGTCCCCGAGTCCAAGAATTTCTGGCGCGTTAAACGAACCTACTTACCCACCTCTTCCTTTAACCGTAGACGGGGCGAAAGGAAATTCGAGGATGATGCCCAGAACCTATTCGCAGGTTTTTTGCTTTCCCAGAGCCACCGTCCCCTTGGACACGGTTTTCCAGTGAATTCGTCTTAACCGGTTAACTATCAATGTATCATATAAGATGAAACAAAAATCTGGCCAATTCTGTCAATGTGTCATATATGATGAAATGGAATAACTTTTTTGTTTTTCAAACGATTTGAATGAAACTTGGTATGTAATGGTTTTTGGGGTCGCTGAATCTGAATTTCGCATCGGATTGGTAAAATTCAATATGGCAGACTCAAAATGGCCGAACCAAATTGGCTGACAAACATTAAAATACTATCGGGATATAGAAAAATTGTATATAAGGGTTTTTGGGGTCGCTGAATCGGAATTTGGCATTGGAATTTTAAATTTCAATATAGCAGACTCAAAATGGCGAACCAAAGTGGCCGCTAATTGACGAAATCACCCCTAAATTCTATTTTTTTAGGGGTTGGGGGTGTCAAATGAAAAAAATTACCCCCGGAATCGGTTCAGCGACTCAAAAAACCCCTGTATACAAAATTTTGTGTGATTCACTTGATTTTTCGATGGTACCAGTGTGGGATCAGGAACCCCCATAACATAAGAGGAGGACACGGAATGACGAAGGACGGGGAGTCGGCGCGCAGTGGGGCAAAGTGACGAAGTTTGTGTCAAAATCAAAGAACTTTTGATAGAAATGAGATAGAGCGATGATTTTTTTTAAAATTAAAGCTGAAAGATTGCAGAATAAAGGAAAATTAAAGAAATTATGGTACGATCGTTTGTTAACTTTGAAAATCTGTGATAAACTTGAAATATTACAACAAAATTGTGATTTATCCCATACCATGTACGGTTAGATTTTTTTCTTCACATGTTGTACATCATTTCCTGTAGATTTTGTCACTCTGATTTCAAATCCGTTTGCAAAATTTGGCTACTACCTCAGGATTTTGGAAAAAAACGATTTCAAATTTAATACAGATTTTCAAAGTTAAAAAACGTTCGTACCATAATTTCTTTAATTTTCCCTAATTCTGCAATCTTTCAGCTTTAATTTAAAAAAAAATCATCGCTCTATCTCATTTCTATGAAAAGTTCTTTGATTTTGACACAAACTTCGTCACTTTGCCCCACTGTGCGGCGGTAGCCGAGGTGGCCAGCGCGACGAGCACGAGGATCGCGGGTTCGAATCCCGCTGAGGCGACTTCCCTTTTTCCGTGATTCCTACACCAGTTTGGGCCCGAATAATGAAAAGGACCGTGCCAGTTAACCGGTTAAGAAGGCGACGCGAGCAAGGAGATTGCGAGGGGACAGTGTCGTCCGTTAGGTGGAATTAAAATGAGGTTGCGTCTACCGCAACCGCCGCAGTTATCCGCAGTGTCTTCTCGGGGATTCCTAGGTTACGCTGCTACGAGCTCTCCCAGCAGGCAGGCGTGTGATCGGCGACTTGTGGACACTGAGAACACTTTGGCAAGTTTGTGGCACGGTCTTAACGAAGCGAGACCTACTGCGACTGGGTGGAGCGCGTCCACCATAGCTTTCGAGTTAAGACGCCCTTTATGGTCCGGATTCCACGCGTGCGAACGTGCAGCGGTCTCCCCGGCGCAAATTAACCCTCTTAACCTGCTGTTCCACGGAAAGACAAATCGAAGAGCGTCACATCTCTTGACTCGTCTGCCCGTTCACTCCACACACTGACGATCCCTCCCACCGGATTGTAACTTCGGTCAGATTTAATATTCAAACGCAGGCGAATTTAGTATCTCGTTCTTGTCCAAGTTGGAGACAATTAAAAGCAGCTGCGACCAAAATGTTCCGCCGTTTATCACCGAGCGTTGTCCTCAAGCGTATTATAACCTCTCCGCGCTTTTATTTAGCACCCTAATCCGTTTCACGGTTTTTCCGCGTCCCGTCTCTGTTCCTGTATCCTTCGATTTCATTTCGAATAGCTCGAATATCCACGTCGCGAGGCCATTACGCGAGCTTTAATTAAAAATCCACCATATGGCGCGGAGGACATTAACGATTTCTAGGTTTTTCAGCGACCGCCGCAAACGAGATATCCCCGGCGAAATTTCCTACAAATCGGGCACCGCTGTACCATCCGAGGATCTCTCTCTCTCTCTCTCTCTCTCCGAAGAGGGGGGGAGGGGGGCAACGCTTTTCAATCAGCTTTCATTAACATCTCTCGCGCGTGGCTAGAAGGTCCCGAAACATTCTGCCGGGGCTTTATGAAACGCCGACAAAGCGACCGCATTCTATTTACCCGCGCCCGTTCAAGTTTTTCACTGACGGCCGGCCGTTTATTGCCTTCGTTCCATCGCTTCGCACTCGTAATTTTGTTGACGGAGCGGGGATGGCGCCGTGTAATCGAACGTGCGCCCCCGGTTAAAAGGAAATTCGCCGAAAATATCGCCGGCCGCCTAGAAAACTCGTACCTGTACCGCTTTCACCGATAATCTTTCGAATGATTACCGACACCTTCGCGAACTCGATTCATCCCAGTCGCCCGCTGAAAACAGAGCTGCCAATGGAAATCCAACCCGTCGCGCGGCTGGCCATCGGTAAATCGCCAAAACGGCTAACTCCGATACAATTCGAGCCGCGTGGACGCGGAAAAAAATCCGAAATTCCGCTAGACCCCGCAGCGGTATTTAGACCGAAACTGCGCGGTTTTCGATATCCCTGACCGCAGATCGCAGGAACGAAGGAGCACGAAATTTTCTGCCGGGAAATTGCGCGGCCACGTGGATTTCATCGGAGTCGGCCGAAGCGTTCTCGAAATTCCTGGCCGTTTCAGCGGATATTTGACAGACCCGCTCCGTCTGTTGGAATGGCACAACCATCGCGATCATCATTCGCGGGTCTCGGTAAATCCCCGTAATTGGAACCGAGCAAATTTCGTCCAGCCGACTGCCGGAAGTATAGGGAAAACCGATCGGCACACCGATATTGGCGCACGGTAATTTCGATCGTCGCCGCTTCGAGGCGACGCGCGCCTAAACGGCGCCGACTGTCGACGCGCGGAAGTACGCGCGGGGATCGTATTTACAGAGCATTCATAAAGCAACAGAATGATTTGACAGAACCGACGCAGCTCAGACAAGCGGAGAACGGTCAGAGTAGCTTAATAGCAATATTGGTCGCTGTTAACTGTACGCTCGTAATTAGACCCGTAGCTATTGGTATTCTGAGGGATTCCTGGAGCAAACTCACCCCCCCCCCCTCCCCTTCGCCCTCTCTCTCTCCCCCGCAGCAGTGCGCAGCGCGACATAATTTACCGAAATAGCTGTACGATCGCGGTCAGCATACCTTTGATAACGTCATTAAACGCGCATTCTGCGGCACGGACGCGGCCGCTGGGCCAATTTTGCGCGATGACAAAGAGCTAGGGTGGCTCGAATCCTTCTACCGATAAGTCGATTTGCCGCGGGATTCACCCCCTTTTCTGTAGTACCACTCGAAATTAAAGAAATGGTAAGATTTTTTAAGCATGAAGTAAGAAAATTTTCGTATTAGGGTAGATTTGTGGCCACATTGAGATATTGTACCAGTTTTGGCCACTTCTTAAAAAATATAATATTTTTCCGTGTAAGGAATAATTATAACCTTATATTTCGGGCGGTATACTAAACAAAATATTTATGATGTGAAATTCTCCACATAATCTCGTGTTTAAAGTACTCTCCTCTGGCTGTCCGTCATATCTATATAACATCCTTCGCACGAACTTCTCCTATCACTCTTCCAGCTCTGTTTCAACTCGATCCCAATCTCATCTCTCTATCCCTCTACACAGTACCTCCAAATTTGAATCCTCTTTCTCATATATTGCGGCACATTATTACAACTCCCTTCCTGCTTCTGTCCGACAGCTTGATTCTTTTCCGGCCTTTAAAGATGCAGCCCGGCATCATATCCTCCAACACCTTTAGTGTGGGTTACCTACCCACGTCTTCTTTTCACTATAGCCCATGTTGTGCCGCTCCTGCTTATTTATCGTCACTGTTGTTTGGGGTCTAACTCTTCTTTTATATGTAATTTCATTTAGTTTTAAGTATCTTTAGTATTAGTGTGCGTAGTATTAAGTAACATTTAGTTTATATTATGGTTAGGCTTACTAACAGTTTTTAAAAAACTGCAGCCTCGCCTTTACTCGTCTTTACTCTCAATATATATCGCATCATTTTTATTTCTGTTCGTTAAAGAGTAATAAAGTTGTAATAATAATAATAATGATGATCTGCAAGCAATTTAAAAATAAGATAATTATGCAAATGGCCAAAAACAGTGCGATGGCCACAAACGGTACTTCTACCCTACTGGCGCAAGATTAAGTGGACGTCAGTTGTATGTACTCACTTTTAAACCTCGAAAAAGCATACATTCTTATCTAGACGATACGATGAGGCGAGAGCATGGAGCACGGTTGTGTGTACACTGTTACATGGAGTTTAAAAAAAAAAAGGAAGGTGACGAGAAGACGCAGGAATTCAGGACCAGAAGGGAGGCGACACCTGCCCTGGCTCAGCTTACGGAGCACGTATTGTCGCAGTCAAGGCTGACCTACATGTGGGCTGCACCACTGTCTGATCCCGCGCGGAGCCATTCTCCTGTGTCGGCTTAGCGCACCGACTGTCAGGAGCGTGTAGCGACGGGTCTAACAGGTAAGCGCGGCCACGGAAAAACACGGCCCGGTGTTTTCACGAGCTGCCCCTTCCCCGAAATCCCTCTCGGCGGTAGCCAGAGGATCGAGGCAAGGCGCCCACGCTTGACGCCTCCGGGCGCAAAACGACGCCGCGAATCGTTGGATTATGCAAGACCCCTCCCCACTCGAGCCGCAGTGAATTTCACGGCGGGCAGGCGATATGTCTGTATTTGCACCGATAGCTCCGGCGAGCTCCTAACAAATACCAATAAATATCGCGGCATTAACTCTAGAATTTATTCCAGATTTGCCGGTGTAAATGGTAATCGACCGCGGTGACTTATCACGAGTGATCAGCGGTGAACACGACTGATTTTAAGTCGGAGAATAAAACTCGCTAGGAAAAACTAATACACCCGCGAAAATCTACAGACGCAACGTAAACCCCGGCGACTCTACCATTTGGATTTGCATCGAAGGTCTCGCGTGTAACGAAACACGGCAGCCGTTGGATGGATCGCGGCATTTCACGGGGAAAACGAACTGGATCATTAACTGAAGCTGAACGCACCGCGTAAAAAGCAATACGGCACAAAGCGTGAATAGAACGAGGAGGCAGAAAAATCGACGGTTATGTGACGTTCGATTGAATAGGGCCGTCTGTCGGAGTACAGTCTCCAAGGATTTTAGTACGGATTATTCCCGGTACCTGTCGTTCAGTCACGGTACGATTGCCGACAAAGGAGGCGATCGATCGAACGCCGTGTCTCTCTTTTATTTTTTTTTTTGTACTCCACCCGTCCCGTCTCCACCTCCGTCTCCCTCGCCGTAAATCGCGAGCGAACAGCTCCCCGGTGGCCCGGTCGATGATCGAGAAACTTTCGCAGATTGTTCTCGCGTGTTTGTCTCTTCTCGCCCCCGGAACGTTGATCATGCCCCTCCTCAAACAAAGCATCCGCGTTCGGATATCGGGGCAGGCCGGGCGAGCGAATCGCGCCGACCGGGTCCGACAACAAACCGCGATCGGTCCCGGCGCTCTTTCCATTTCATTCCCACGTAGACGAGTGGTTTATCCTTCGGTCGGCGGCTCGAGGCGGCCCGAACAATGCCTATCGGCTGATGATTTCGATCGACTAGCAAACGCGACGAGCGTCCCGTCGCGCGGTCAGCTCCAACTTCGCCCCGGCGTATTAACGAGCGAAACGGGCGGACCGTTGCGCGCCTTCCGCGACAATAACGTAAATCGCCCCCGAACGCTCGTAATCCCCGCGCGCGGAAGAACTTTAACAATTATATTTAATACGATACAGGTCCGGCGGATGCGCGACGGGATGGGCAGCGGGGAATTCGCGAGGAACGGGACAAGGGAATGCGACTGGTTCGTGGGTGGCGAGGAAGGGAATGAGAAAGACAGAAGGGTGAAGGGGGGGCGTCATAAGCCGTAGATACCCGAGGCACCCATACCAGTTCGAAACTCATACCCTCGTGTCTCGGCCGCGACCACCAACCCCACCTAACCCCAGGTGAAATCTACCCCCTTTCGCAGACCCATTCCCGCCCTATACTCTCTCCTCTCTCTCTCTCTCTCTCTGCCTCTCCCTTTCTCTGTCTAGCGAGGGCGCTACCTAGCCTATCCTCGTTGCAGCGCAGCTATGCGGCGGAGTCTAATCAAATTTAATAACTTTTGTGCTACCCGCGCACTCTCTCCTCCCACCCTCTCCATCTACGCTTCGTCCTTGCTCCCCGGGTCCGTCTCGCTCTCACGTTCCCGACCTGTCTCGCCGCCAGCTCCCTCGGTCTCCGTCACGTTATAAACTTGCGCCCCGCGCGCCCGAGCTACTGAGCACCGCAGATTTATGACGGGGACATGTCAGACTCGCTGAAACGAGCCCGATCTGCTCGTGACTCCATTTCAGAAGGGTTTCGCGAGTTCATCGTCTGTTCACGGGATCTTCCACCTCCTCCTCCTCTTTTTTTTTTCAACCCTCCCCTGCGTAACCTTCCCGCCACCCCCGGTTTCCGTAATTTCACACTAATACGCGTCGCTCGTCGCGCCAGGCTTACCTCGTTCCGCGACGCAGCACGATTATTCCGCCGAGCTGTACTCGCGTGACGTTTCAGCTGCTGGAAAGGCAGTTGCCCGGAAACGGGCCAAGCCCTCGAAATTTACTCGCGAAGAATCTGCGAGGATTCTCCAGCCGTGGGCATAAATTTTAAAAAAATTCATTCGTTATTCTCGAATAGCTTCGTTTTATTCGAGGATTATTATCTAGTCGTATCTTAGTTTAGTATACTTTATCTCCGCTATTGACTGCTGATTTTCGTGATTTTCGTTGTTTTCTACAGACTGTTTTGTTCAGTTATATTCTATTCTATTTTATTTTATTTTTATTATATTGTATTTAATTTCTAATTAGGGTAAGGAAACCAGTAAATGACCGAATTCTTGAATGAGAAGCCCAGTAAATTATTACAACTTTATTACCCTTTAACGTACAGAAATAAAAATGATGTGATACATATTAAGAGTAAAGACGAGTAAAGGCGAGGCCGCAGTTTTTTAAAACTGTTAGTAAGCCTAACCATAATATAAACTAAATGTTACTTAATACTACGCACACTAATGACCGCATACTTTTATTACGAATTCTACTTATTAATCTTTGCTTAATACACAAAACTAAAAGTATGGGATATTAAAAGTGCAACTACACTCTATTTATAAACAAATAGTAATTTTTAAATTTATAATTGACATTCCTTTGCCTAACGGTCATTCACTGGTATGCGGTCAATTACTGGTTGCTTTACCCTATGTACTGTACTATTCTGTCTAAACTTATGTATTCTAAAGGCTTTTCCCGTTGATATTAATAATAATAATAACAATTACAAAGATTAATTCGACTATTGCGCAACTCTGGCTGCGTCCTCCAGCAAGGGTATCACGGCTAGATGATACAAGAATTCTCTAAAACAGAAGAGTTGTCGAAACCTTACGATGGAACGGTGAAAAGCTCGAAGTGCCCCTCTACAAGAACCAAGAACTAAGAGACACTTCGGGACCTGTCCCTCGTTAAAGGACCGCGCGTGTCCACTCGGCTCGCCCATAAAACGGGACCCTCTCGGCGAAGGGTTACAAGGCAGCGTCGAGAGTGATCGATCTGAAAGTTCCAACGAGGTCGGAGGGGGCGAACGATAAAAGCGATCGAATCTCCGATAAAATCGTAAACAAGAAATCACGAGTGCCGCGCATCGATTCGCAGCTCATAAATCAATATCGAATAGGATCGGTCGGGGCCGAGGAGGGGGGCGCGCGCGGATCGAAAGGGGGGGTGGTGGCGAGGCATTAAACTCGAAAGCAGAATAGCCGTATCCGGATTTCAAACGCGACCGCACGCCTATTTTGTAGCAGTTAGAACGGTGGTCAATTCTCGTCCCCGTGTCCCCGCCGGTCCCACGCCTTCTCTCCACTGTTTTCCCCCGACCCCATCGAACCGCCGCTGCGCGACTCTGTCACGGATTTACCGATAATGTTGCCAACCAACACACCTACACCGAGCGCGGGGGGTTGCGCGAAGGTCGGTGAAGGGGCGCGGGGCACGGGGGGGGGCGGTACTGGCCAAACGTGCACGCACACGACCGTACATCCGGGGGTACATCGACCGGCCAGTAACTACAGATTAGTGTTATCAGAGCGTAACAACGCGAAAGCGTGGTTTACCTTGACACTGGTGAAACGCAAGATCGATGGCGGACCGAGGGAGGGGGTGGTGTGGTGGGGATCGCGAAAGTCGACGATAAATTGTTCGGTTTATTTAATGGCGACCGTTGTTCGTTCGATACGTAACGCGGCCGGTTCGATTGATGGGGTCCGATTCGATGGGGGATGAACTCGGCCGGCGATTCCTCGTTCGGCCACGTTTCTGGGGCTGGTGGTGGTTACCGTTCCGCGAACCAACGCCACCGAAATCGGACAAAACTGGCAATTTAGGATCCCCGGACAGGTGTTCCACGCTTCCTCGAAGGGAAGATCGATGGGCGTGCAATTCCACCAGGCGTAACGAAGAGTAATAAAGAAAATGAGCAAGGGGGGTATTAACGCGGGGGTTGCGGATAAATTTTCGAGACGTCGCGATTGATAAATCGCGTGCATGCGGCAGCGCGGGTCGTGGTGAACTTTGCAAACGTTATTAGACGAATGGTTTCGCGGGAAAATCCAGTGTCGTACATCACGCCCGCGGGTCCCTTCGTCGCGGTCCTTTATCCAAAGCCTCGACGTAGCTACGTATGTACCGCAACGGCGGCAACGGGTTTTAGCCGATATGGGGTGGATGGCGAAGGGCGAGCCGAGGGATTCGTTGAACTCGCCAACTGTAATAAGTTCCGTCGATTCGGCCATCCGTTGTAAACACGGCCAGGCGACGCTGCACCGTAGATTTTACAGCGCGCCGGGCAGACGTGGATTGTTGCGGGACACCGCCGCTTAATTACTACGCTGCGCGTAATGGAAGGGCATTTGCCTATACGAGTTACTTTGCTGCGCGATAACGGTCATTACTGTAAATTGCGGGCTTAATAGTTTTAAAATATCCGCTGCACACCGGCATCGGTCATGGCCAGCTGTGACGAGAATATGATTCGCCGGCGCTGACCTCGCTGCTGACACACCGTCCGACACGGCAGCGTATTTAAACACGCGAGTCCCGTCGTCCGCCGTGGATGGCGCATTAAACCGTTAATAACGGAAGCCCGGCCGCCGAATTAGACGCGATGACGCAACCTCGGGTAATTAACTTCACCCAGCTACGGTGTACACTTTGATTGCCACGGGAAACAGAGGCGAAGACCCTTCGGGGGTCGATGGACACTTGGAAGAAGCATTTCGTGCGCGATGAACTCTTATAGTTACTTAGCTCCGGAGCGGAAGGCGGATAATATAAACCGCGGGGGCAGGTACCGTGATTAAATTTCTCAGGGTAAAACGTGTACTCGGATTTGTTGCGAGCAGACGAACAAAGAAGAAGGCCTCCTTTGAAGGTAGATTGAAACTTCAAAGGGGCAAACATTACCCGCAAACGTACAATTTTGATGATTCCCGGGGACGTCGGAGCGTGGAGGGGGTGGCTGCCGCGGAAGGGCGGAAAGAAAATCAGCGCGCGTGCACTGGAATTCGAATTGCCGTTTCCAAGGGGAGCCGCCTCCGCGTTGTACGTTAAATCGCCGATAAATCTGTCTCGGCTGAGCGTTGATAGCATTCGAAATGAACGTCATAAATTCATTAGGCGGCCGTATCTGATATGGAGAGATGATCTGAGGGGAGGGCAGAAACCGACGTGGAGGGAGTTGGCTGTGACGACGACAGAGTCAGACGGCGTAGTTTCCTGATTAGAAACTACGATGTGAATTCAACTACAGCCTTGTAAATACGAACAGTCGAGGCGCGCAGGCGCCTACGATCGGCGCTGATTCGGTTGGCATTATCAAATGCAAATCTCCGCGGCTGATAATATTCACGTCCCCGCGCGTGAATTGAATCGGCCGGGCGCCCCCGAAGAATTCCTACCCCCTCCGTGAATTGGCTACGCTGTCTCACGGGGTGTTCGAATGGAAAGAGCCCGCGGAGGGAAGCAGAGAGATCTCGCGAAAGAAATTGATTCGCCGCGAACTGCTAATGTCTCCGGAGGAAAAACAGAATCAGCCGGCGAGGCAGGGACGTTTCCATTTTCAGAAGGGCTTAAACCGATCTCCATTCGATGCGTCCCGTATTCTCCGGGTATCAGGAGGTTTTATACACGAGAACGAAAAATAACGAGCAAAACGCGGACGATATCGACGTTGATGTTATACCTATACACGCTATTTTCAGCATCCTCGATATCCCACGGGAAACGACGCGAAAACAGCTTCAGACTGCATGTTCTACCAGGCCGTTCGCCTTCCTCCGCGTACCTTTCATTTTATTTCTAACAATAGCGCGCACGGGAAAATCATAAATTTCACGTATCGAGAAATGTATCAGCGGATGTGGGTACTCTACGAGACAATCGAACGATTTTTTTTTTCTTTTTTCCTCTTCATCCACCGTCTGTACCTCGCATACATTTATCCCGCGGCTTTCCGCCTGGGGCTTCCCGCGTGCCGGTTCGCCATCCCCGGTAATTGTTTCATTGCCCGCTCCTACTGATTAGGAAGCGATTGTTATCGACAGCAGGCCGAGGGGGAAACAGTCGGCCGTCGTTAACGGCGAAAACAAAAACCAAAGAAGTAATTCGATTTAAGCGCGTTTAAAGCCGGGGAATACCGGGATCGTTAGCATTATACAGGTAGTAACGGCAAGTCTGGGTGGATCCGATAATTAATTAATTATTCGATGCCGTCGCGGCGCACAATTTCGCCCGGATGGAAAGCGGAAACCTCGGGACGTTGGCCAGGCGCCAAATTAGCTTATTAAATTAACACATTCGCCGGGGACTTGGCAAAGCCTCCCTGAGAAAAGGGCGACGTCTTCGAGATTTGCCGGAACCAGCGAGGCCAGACGTTTCAATTCCGTGGAATTTCCGCGTAAAGAGAGAAAAATCCCCGCTACCGGCTCGCGCTAACTACGTCAACTGGAATCAATTTATCGAGCCTGCCCTTCGAGTGGGAATCGCGGGGGAAAAAAATGGTCGACGCGTTGTAAATAAAACGAACGAGATAGGGGGTTCGCGTTACAAATTTCCATCGCGATCGTTTATCGCGGACGGAAAAAAGAGAGAGAGAGAGGGAGAGAGAGCTCGGCGCGAAACTACCGGTGTATTTATTACCTCGAGGACCGGCGATGACCAATTTATTCGGGACGGAACGCCGAGGCCACTTCGCGCGGGATCATCGCGCGGACTTTTATCGAATCGGATTCGTTCAATTTGCGACGGACACGAGGCTAACGCGTCGCATTTGCCGTATTACAGCGGCCGATGGGCGGCTGGATATCGTCGCCGGGACACGGCCGCCGTAACAGACAGTAACGGGCCGCGTCCGCGATATTTCAAATAGGTTTTTGATTTCCGCGCGATTGCCCGCCGCGCCGGTGTCGCCGCGCGACCCGGTCAATCGACCGGCCTCGCTGCCATAATCCGAAATAAAAGTCGAGGGGATCGTTTGGTTCGGTAAATATTGGGCTCGCTGGATTTCGAACGCCGTGTTCGACCGCTCAAGGGCGGAATTAAATGGTAGCCACGAGTGTGGGGGGAGGAATTGGGGAACAAGTTTCGAGGTCGCACGGTATGCGGGGACAATTAGTTTCCTATGTAATTTCCTATTGTATTTTATTTTCTTTTCTTTTCTTTCTTTCATTTTTCTTACCTCCCAACGGCTTTTTAGGTTAGGTTGTAGAGCAGCAGTTAATAATGTAGGATCACGGAAAAAGGGAAGTCGCCTCAACGGGACTCGAACCCGCGAACTCTAGATTTGCGCGCTGGCCAGCCGCCTTAACCACCTCGGCTACCGACGACTTCCCCGATCGTCGTTATTCCGTGCCCTCTCTTATGGTATGGGGGTTCCTGATCCCACAATAATAATAATAATAATAATAATAATAATAATAGTTTATTTGACGGACATAAAATCCAGTTATACAAAGAAAATGGCAATAAAGCAATAAGCAGTAAAGCCTTAAATACAAATGGTACAAATGGTAGTCGTCAAGGCAGTTTCACCATGACACGCTAAACAATGTATCTCCGAAAAAGTCTAAGTAGACTCTCTTAACACGGACAGAATTCTAGCTTTAAAAATGTATAGAGAGTCGGCAAAAATATCAGCATTACACGTCAGCTGGTTAGCTGTATTACAGGCTCTGTTTAACGGGTCGGTTTCCCCCAGGTTCGATCTAAAGAAACATGTGTGGAAAAGCCGTTTGAAATGCTGAACCTCGCCTACTCGCCATTGTGATTTAATTTAATTTAATTGTAATGGTGCAATAAAGAGATTTAATAATAATAATAATTACTTTTCACCCTGTGTGCACCGAATTAATTTGTGTGCCCCCGCACCGACTATCCGTGATCATCGCTCGATGATAAAGATCGAGAGACAAAGAATACCGAAACTGTACGCAAATTTACTGCGTATGGCGTTGGAGAGATGAACAATCTGATGCAACGGAGAAGGGAGCAACGAGGGGAAGAGATACGAAGAGCAAAGAGTTTGCGCCTGTCTGGCAACATTTCGCTACAGGCTGCTAACGATTAACTGTCCGTGCTCGCGATACCAGATAAAGGATAATAGCACGTCCGGATTCCACTTTAGTTACCGGACGTATAGATTCAACGCGAAATGGGATTGCAGCCGGTCGCGGATAGCCGGGCGAAGTCTGTGCTATGAAATAAATTTACTCTGCTGCGAGATCTGCATGTCGGTACACAACGTGAGCGACGTAAGAAGCCCACGCGTAGCTGCCCCGCTCGTTCAATCTACTCCCCACCCCGTAGATTCAATTTAAATTCCGTTTATTCGGCGCGGAAATCCAAGCTAAAATTCACACCCGTCCCAGTCGGGGTTTCGCGGTTGAATTCGGCTAATTTCAAGTGAAATCTCGTCAGACGGCTGGACGAAGCGGAAGTTTCGAGGCGGGGTGAAAGAAATCTCGCTGCGGAGATGCTGGAATTATCGCGGCGAAGCCAGACGTTGACAGACCTTGAACACTTTGAAGCTCACAGCTCGTGCATAACCGCGCGTAATGCGTTAAGTGGAGGTCCCGCAACTTTCCACTCCTCGAGCAGCTTGAATACCCACCAAGTTACATGGCGAGCAACGCCAGAGCACTAATCGAATACAGCAAGTTCGTCAAATTCGTTGCACCGAGTTGTTATCGCCCTCGGGGCGTCTACGGGCAAACACATCGGCCAAATCAGATGCATTTCTCTTCCCTCCTACGGTCGCTCCTTTCTCAGACAATCGATTCTCCCAACTTTGATTTCAGCGTTGGGAATCCGTTTCGGATCATCAATGGCCTGCTGCGCACATTTTCGAGAATCTCACAGCGTGTACGTAGGGGAAGGTGGAGCAAGGCGAGGGGCGGGGGCATGACGGGGTACCCCTTGTATCTTGTGATACAAATACAGTAATCAAAATTTAGCATAGGCGTTAGATGCGTCACTATAGGCGCCGTCAGTGTGCAGCAAATCAGTGAAACATGGGGACGAGTGACGATGTTAGATCAGAATTTATAATTTTTGGGACTTCCTTGAATTTTTCTTATTTTTAGCATCCGTGACAGTGACATAATAATATAGAAGATCTCCGGTACAGGTATGTGTTTCTCAGACAGAATTCAGCTGGCTATAAGGTAGGGTAGATGCACCGTTTGTGGCCACATTAAGATATTGTACCAGTTTTGGCCACTTCTTAAAAAATATAATATTTTTCCGTGTAAACAATAATTATAAGCTTATATTTCGGGCGGTATACTAAACAAAATATTTATGATGTGAAATTCTCCACAGAATAATGATCTGCAAGCAATTTAAAAATAACATAATTATGCAGATGGCCAAAAACAGTGCAATTTTTGTAAATAATGTTTCGAGCAGTGTTCATACTTCATATGATTGTCGTGAGACGCGAAGGGGCATGATGGGGTAATGAAAATGAGAGGAACCCCATCATGTAACCTCACAAACCTAAAAATAAACATCAAAGTTTCTCATTGTTCCAGGACGTTTAGAAACTACAGACGGAAAACGGACCGAGGAAAATGATACTTCTTTTCTATTAATTAATCCAAACGAATTGATCCCCTCGTGGAAAGGTGGATACACTGTTAAATATGTGGCAAATGGGCTCATTTCTCCTCTGTTGATGCACTAAGTAGATGAGGACGACGAAGCCATACATGTGTGTCTCCTCTGTCAACCCAATAAATAATTACTTTGTACATATATACTTTATTTATATTGATATTTAATTCGTACCCCATCTTACCCCACCCGTGGGGCAAGATGGGGAGAGACGACTTTTTCTGAATCTTTCTATTTATTCTATTGAAACCTGTGAAACTTAGGTTGACTCACACTTAAACTCAAAGACTTATTACCAAAGAATGGTTCAGAATAAAATTGATTAGTTTATTATTATTATTATTATTATTATTATAATTTACGGGAAACCCCTTAGTATACAATAAGTACAAAGAATGCATAAAAATACAAGAAATAGAGCCTAAACCATCGAAAATTAGGTGACTACTAATTAAACAACCGTGTTATTGTGAAAATCTGAGTTTTATTCATCATCAAACCTTAACTACCCCGTCTTGCCCCACCTTCCCCTACGTAACACAGGCGAGGGTGTGACAAATCTTTCGAGTGAACAGAAGAAACGATATTACCAGCAGACCTGCAGTATAACCAGATAATTTCGAGCACGGAACTTCGTTACGGGGGGTTGAATTATCGCGCGGGCCCGCGACCGCGCGCGCGCGCCCGCCATCGCCTTAATGGAATATTTAATCCCTTTTTGACTGGACTATTTACATCCTCCTAGCTTATGCATCGACAATGAAATCGCGCGACACACCCCTGAATAATTGGATCTATCTCGATTTAAATGGCTCTGTAGCCCGCCCCCATCGTTTCGAGCTCAGCCTCGAACTTCAGTAGAGTATCGCCTCGCGGATTGCTTCGGTTCCCTCGAATATTTCGAGGCCCTTCCGCCGCGAGAAGAGTATCTCGCGCGTCGTCGCGCTGATTCTTAGTCAAACGAAAGACGGAGGGTGGCGCGGGAGCGTGGGGCACAAAGCGGACGTTCCTTTGCCGAGGAACGGAGTCGCCGGGAACTTAAATAATAAATATGTATAGCGGAGTTTGATACGGTGTAATTTCGCGAAGTTTATGCCGCGGGATGTATCTCGCCGGGCGAAACTTTACTTCGGGAGTTGAATTACCACGTGCACTTGCCCCGCTCGGCGGCCCTCACGCTGGACCAGTTACGTGACTGAATGTTTAATATGCTTGGACGCACCACCATTATCGCGCTGGGCTTTGAATATTTTATACCAAGCGTCATTTGCGCGCCGGCGCTCATGGCGCAGCCCTCCCCCGTCCTCGCGCCGCTACTCGTAACTTTAATCCTTAATTTTGCGTGCAGGGAAATTCCGCGGGGGTGCTTTCCCTCCCCGCCGAATGACTTTCGAACGAAATATCTCCGCAACGTTACGCTGCCAGCCGTTTCAACGATCCTTCATCCTTATTCCGTTTCTAATATCGTTACAAGCTGCGCACCGATTCCTCCGCTTTCATACCGCGCGCGTAAAAATACAGAGAGAGGAGGCATGATTTGCAAGAAGCGACCCCCGAGAAATAATAATTCGCCTACTTTCGACTCGGAGCCGTTAATTAAACGGGGGTGGGGCGGTGGTTCACAGGGGAGAAGTAAATTCGTCCGGGGAGTTTTGGCCGCGAGAGTGTAAGACTGTAAAGCCTCGAGGAGCCCGTGCCCAACAGGCAGGCCTCCTCCGTCGAGGAAAAGATTTAAGCCGAAAGTTAAGGCGCGCGGCAGTCCGCTCCAACGACCGGTACAGCCTCCGCTCGGTCGGCGGGGAGGCCGCCGCGCCGAAAGAGGACAAAGTAATAAAGTTGATGGCAACAGGGATGGGGGGACACTGAAAGCGAGCGGGGCAAGGAACTGCGGGGGGGCCGAAGGAAGAAAGAAAGAGGTTAGAGTAATGAAATGGAAAAGTTTCTGGCCGGCTCCTTACCGGTAATGACTGCTAAGCGAATTAAAGAAGCGGCGCGGGGCGTATCTCCTTGCGCCGCGGAGGACTCGGGGCAACTCTTGTAAAGAAGACGTCGTTAGAGTCCTTTGCAGCGTCGAACGCCAGATATGTTCCCTCCTCCCTGCCACCTACAGCCAAGCCGAAGCCCCGCGAGCCAGGAAATATTACGAAGATTACTCCGCCGGCGTGCTTATCAACCGGAAAATGTTCGTTAATTATTCAGCGAGATTTGCATATACCGCGGCGGGGCATCGGGAGCCTCGGAATTACTTGCAGTCTTAATGCACGACTTACTTATTAATCTTAGGCGCCTCTTGGCTTTTGTCTGGCGTGAAATTGCCGAATCGATTATCGATACGCCGATACAAGCGTATGGAAAGCCGGCGAACCGGCTCACGGGACACCGAACGATTAATCTTTCTAGCACGCTTTCGTTATCCAACCGGCCATCTCGTCCCCCGAAAAAAATCCCAGCACCCCCGGCTCCCGAGATCCGACCACTTTGCTTAATGGTAAATTCTGATACCGACTGTTTACGCGGCAGCGAAAGAGCGCCGAGCGAGCCGGTCGGCTGGCGTAGCGAGGCAGTCGTAGTCCGTTCCAATAAGCAGCGTGCAAGTGGCCCCGCGGCAGTATCCTTAACGAGCCAGATATTCCAAAGTAATTAGAGACGAGCTCGACCTACGATTCTCCCTGTTCTTTTCTACCGGCGTTCCTTTTTTTTTTTTTCTTCTTATTCTTCCCCCACCGTGTGACTCTTCCACAGCGGCAGTAACCATGAGCATAACCATTAGAATCTGTTACGTTCAAGGTAGATGCCCATTGGCTTTCGGTCCGTGCGCGATCCCGCCGCAGCTTATAACCGCGCCTTTTTTAATTCCCACCGAAATCCCGCGGATATTTCGTCGGACGTGCAGCGCGACGAGCCCCCCGATCGTTATCGTTAGATCGCACTGCCTGGATCCGCGTTCGCGATCACGAGTTACAGCGGATGAACTTTTTAACGCCCTCCGCGAAACGACGACGGTACCAACGTTAATCCACCGTATCGAGGGGGTATATACGGTCGGGAAAATTTACCTCCACCGCAGTGGCGGATCCAGAGGGGGGCGATGGGGGCGATCGCCCCCCCTAAGAATAATAAAATATACAAATATTATGACGTTGTGTATTATTCTGTATAAATAATTAATGAAAATTTAATTATTCAGGCTATAGTATCAGATGGATATATTAAAATATAAATTACAAGCAAATTTTGAATCTCGTAAAAGAAAATTAAAAAATGTAGGTATGTACTTTTACACGTTTCGTCCCCCCAAGAAAGGCTTTCCCGCTTTGATATTTATTTTTAACCTAATAAAACATTAAACCATAGATTTTTTTTATACTAAAAGTTGAATTAATGTTTAAACTTCAAGGAAAAATTTGAAAAAGTTGAAAATAAGTATATAATTTAATTATTTATAAGGTATGAAATAATAAGGTGACTAGGAACTAGTTTTTGATCATCTAAAATTAACAATACTAACTGCTTTCACAGACAACACCTATATTTTTGAATTATCAGTTTTTATGTTAGTAATTATTTCATGCAATTATTTATTGACATAAACTCAAAAGAACGATTTATTTCATGAACTGATCAAAAATTAGTGCCTGATCAAGAACTACTTCCTTAACGGTATGTACTTTTACACGTTTCACCCCCCAAGAAAGGCTCCTGGATCCGCCACTGCCCCACCGTTCCGCTTTTATTCCAACCCGCCTGGCGGCATTCGTCAACGGTCCCGATTCGAACGGCGGTGGTGTGCCTGAGACGAAAACGACGATGAACTTGCCAGGAGGATGGTCGCGCGGGGAAAAAAATAGAAGGGTAATTAAATTGACCGTTTGCACGGCGACTTAATTCCGTTGCGGAAGTTTGCGAGGTCGTCCTTAATTTTCCTCTGTATTAGCAATGTAAAGTAAGGGCCGCTCGGAGGGAAGGACAGGGACTAATGGAGCAAAGTTTGCAATTTTCCTGGGCGCCCCTGCACCGAAACAATGCCCGCCGAGCGGGGAGGGTGTAACTGGTCCCCTCGCGTCACGCCGACTACTGTGCCGCGCAAAGAGTCCGCGGTAAATATTCTAGCGGCGACGAGATTCTTTAACGACGGGAGCAAGTCTAGTTTCCACGCATCGCTAAGTCGTCGCTTCGTCGCATACAACACGTCCAGAATTCCTGTCTTCGATTTTCATTTAACACGCGGAAGTACGATCTTATCAGTTATCACCAGTGGCGGATCCAGGAGCCTTTCTTGGGGGGACGAAACGTGTAAAAGTACATACCTACATTTTTTAATTTTCTTTTACGAGATTTAAAATTTGCTGGTAATTTATATTTTAATATATCTATCTGATACTATAGCCTGAATAATTAAATTTTCATTAATTATTTATACAGAATAATACACAACGTCATAATATTTTTATATTTTATTATTCTTAGGGGGGGCGATCGCCCCCATCGCCCCCCCCCTCTGGATCCGCCACTGGTTATCACCCCGCTATTCTCTCAAATAGGCTGGTTAACCCGGCAGAGCACACGTGACTTCTGAAACATAAGTACCCACGTGGGGTGCTCATGGACCCCCAATAAAATATAACATTCATTCATTACGATATATAAAAATCTGTGTGTTTTATGACTGTTTATTGAAACTGAAACAGTATACATCTAAATAAACGTTAACACTAATCTATGTTATATAACAAAAATATTTATAAACAAACAACTTGTAAACTACTTAGTCATCAGATGGCGATAAGGTTATATATGGGTGGGGTCTGCCAGACCCCCACGTGTGCTCTGCGGGGTTAAACATGTCCCAAAAATGGATTCTTCATCTCCGCTGCCTGATATACAAACTCCTCTCCACACAAACACCTCGTTACCTTCGCGACCTAATCCCCTACAACGCTGACTTCCACTCCTCTAACTCCTGCCAAACGAGAAGACAGTTCAGTCTTTCGACTCCTACTTTCCACTCCGCCAAATTTTCCGGCTCGTTTTCCTTTACAGCATCTCATCTCTATAATCTTCTTCCCGATGATATCTGATCGCTCCCACTCTTCACTCCTTCAAAAATGCGACCAAAGCTGTTCTTCTTAACTAATTCTTCATTTTGATACTCCGCCCCCCTCTCATTCTTGTTCCCTCTTCTTTTCCGATTCTATTTTGTGTCAGGCATAATAACAGCTGCGCTGAGCCTCGCCCGTTCTGTACTTTGCGTCTCAAACTCAACTGCGTCGTAACACTTAGTAGGGTAATTCCGGGAGACGCAGTCGGGCTGGAGAGTTGGTCGAAACAGTTGATTTCTTGAGAATTAATTGTTCTGAACCTTAACACATTTTTACATATACACAGATGTAGAGTCTGAATATAGCAACTCGACCAACTCTCCAGCCCGACTGCGTCTCCCGGAATTACCCTAGTATAAAAGAATAAAGACTTATTATTCTTATTATTATTATTAAACACGAGCCGGAATGATCGACGTCACCGTGTTGTATCCAGATGTTGCTCTAAGAGCTTGTCGGTGAATTAGTCAGTAGTCACCACCCAGCTATTGCTTGTCTTTCGATTGCCAACCCCTACTGGTCCCCGCTGCCCGGTTTCTATTGACACGGGATACACAAACGCCCGCCGCCACGGCATTCACGGAATAATCGCGGGCAACGTTAAAGATCGGCGACAATTCGAGAGACCCGAGTGAAGACGATCGAGTCTTCGGGGCAGAGTTGCTCCGCAAACTATCGCCGCCTCTGAAGTACAAGTTCCATATAGAGGGACAGCTAACAATTATACGCCTGGACGTACCCATTGCCTCGGAAACTTACGGCAAAGTGGCGGGAACAAAGTGTTTCCCCTCCCCTCCCGAGCAATCGACGGATTAAGCGTGGATCGTGGCACGTCCCGTTTAACAATCGCGGAACTCGAATTTCTTTCCGTTACATCGACGTTCAATATCGATCCTCAGAGCTGTTCCTGGGTTATTGGCCGCCCAGGTGGAAAAACTATATTGCCGCCCTTATTAATTTAATATTCTTTAATTAAGAATTTTATATGCAGTGTTTACTTTTACATCTACATATACATAGTTTTCAGGAACATTCCACGCCAAATCAATCACCTTTTGTCCCTTGATATCTGGGATTTTGTTAAAAATCGAATATGTTTTAGTTCTCGTGAAATTAGGGGGCGGGGTTAAATCATTTCGTCTATTTCGAATTCGTTTAAAAATACAAGGCCTTGGATTTTTTGATTTTCGCCAAATTTCGTGAAAGTAGATTGTACTTATGAATTTTTATTTCTAAAACCAACGTTGGATAATTTGAAAAAAATTTAATTCTTATTAATCAAAATTTTACATATAAACAGCGTGCGGCCGCCCCTAGTTTTGGCTTCTGCACCCCCGCCAGGAACGGGCCTGTCGAATTAGGGCTGTTCGAGTACTCGAATATTCGAGTAGCTTGAAGTTCGGACCGAGCCGAGACTCGGTTTCCGAGCCGAGCCGAGTACCCGTAAAAACCGAGTAGCCCGAATTTTTTCGAGTAGCTCGAATATTTTCGAGTAGCTCGAAATTTTTTGAGCCGCCCGAAAGAACCGAGAAACTCAATTTTTTCGAGCATCTTGAAGCTTGAAGCTTGAAGCTTGAACGTTTCGGGCAATACGAATGTTTCGAATATTTTAGGTTACGTTTATCTACTGGAATGTAAATAATGGTTCTCGATAAGTAAAGTAAATAATTAAATTATAAGCTATAAATGGAAATATATAACTAGTCGTTGTAGAGGACGGACGTGTTTACGCGCTCGCTCTGCTTAGCTTACGAATCCATTCTAACTGTCACTTAACGGTTGGAAATTTGTCAAATTATCTATCTTTTATTTTGCTAATCTCCGCAAATATGGTCAAGAAAACGTGCAAGGGTTGTTCCACCCTAGTGGTGAATCCCATAGTGTGTGATATTTGTGGAATAGCGTCGCATCCAGCGTGCATCCCCCGCACTGGTCATCCTTACTTGGGCAACGAGTTCACGACATGTACTCGTGCATCTTCTTCTGGTGCAGCGGGTTTGATCGGAGTGGCCTCTCTTAGTGACATCCAGGAAATCATTAAAGCTGAGTTTATCAAGTTGAGAACCGAGCTCCATGAAATGTACAGGGCTGATCTAGACACCGTCAACGCTGCTGTTCAGCAGTTATGCTGCAGGGTGTCCTGTATAGAAGACAGGTTGGCATCACTCTCCTCCAACAATTCCATCAGCGAGGAGGATATCATCCTCGAAATCAAGGAGAGAGAAAAAAGATCAACCAGCTTAATAATTTACAACATGGAAGAAGGCATATCATCCTCTTCCTCAGTCTCATCTGCGCAGGGTTCCGGCGAACTTAACGTTTTATCTCAAGCAGTTAGTGAAATTTTGAACCAAATTCACCCAGCGACCCCTCCCCCCTGCTCGAATGTCTGCAGATTGGGGAAAAAAACGGCTGGAAGGGCCAGGCCTGTACGAGTCACGCTTCCTTCGAGGGCGGACGTCCTAAATATTCTAAAGAACAAGAAGAATTACTCCGGTCCTTTGTCGATCCGCGAAGACCTCACGTTAAAACAACGTAATCACTTGCGGAACATGAGGGAGGAATTGAAAAATTTAATCGACTCGGGGACCACGAATAAGACTCTCCGGTACATCGGTGGAATACCTCGCATTGTGGACAAGGCTGAAAAAAACTAAACTGGCGCCCTTTGGTCTATTACCAGAATGTCCGTGGACTCAGGACAAAGCTGTGCGCTCTACAACTGGCTCTCTCCACCTCGTGCGTCACCTACGATGTCATTATCCTCGTCGAAACGTGGCTCAACGACTACATTAATATTGATTATATTTTTAAGGGATATCGCATTTATCGTGTCGATCGCAATCTCCGTACTAGCCCTTTTTCCAGAGGTGGTGGTGTTCTCATTGCTGTCCGCGATATATTTGTAAGTAGCTTAGTTAACATCCACGCTGATCACATTGAGCAATTATTCGTAAAAGTCCACTTCAACCGCACGGCATGTATATTCGGGTCTGTTTATTTACCTCCGGCGTCTGACGTTGCGGTGTATGCCGATCATTGCAAATCTATCGAGGATGTGATGGTATTACATCATGATACGAAAATATATATAATTGGGGACTATAACATACCGCACACCATCTGGTTTGACAATATGCACGGCGCTTTAAACTTTTCGACAATCTCCTCGCCAACTTATCAGCAGGCGTACCTATTGTGCGAGCACCTTAACTTCCTCAATATGACCCAAAGAAATTCTATTCGTAATGCTAATGGCTCTATTCTAGACCTGCTCGTAACGAACGATGACACGGCTTATACGAGGATAGCGACTGACAACCTTCTTGCTACTGACATACATCACCCGGCATTAACTTTTGGTGTCTACGCTCCTGCAGCGGGTCCGAAGCATCGTCCTTACAATTTTGTTCGGCCCAGACACAATTTTAATAACGCAGACTATATATCGATCAATAGCTACCTAGGCTCTATCAACTGGGACCTTACTTTTCAAAATACCGAGGTCGATACTGCGGTCGATATCCTGTATGCGCACCTTACATACGTCACTGAATCTTTTGTGCCCGTATCAGCACGCCGTGTCTCCTCTTTTCCGGTATGGTTTTCCAATAATCTTATTAAAATGGTTAAAGAGAAGAAGTTGGCTCACCGCAGGTTTAAGCGTAGCAACCTATACTGCGATTATTTAGTTTTCACGAAGCTACGCACGGACTGTAAGGTGGCTGCCAAAAACTGTTGGTCGTCATACATTTACAGAATTGAGGACACGATACCTCATAACATGAAGGCCTTCTGGAAATTCATTAACTCCATTAAATCTGCTAACACCTCACCAGCCGTTATGCATTACCATGACCAGGATGTTGTTAATCCTTGTGATATAGCTAACTGCTTTGCAACGCACTTCGAATCTGTCTATACTACTGATGGCACACAATCGTTGCC
Organism: Andrena bicolor; assembly: GCA_960531205.1. Taxonomy (NCBI): domain Eukaryota; kingdom Metazoa; phylum Arthropoda; class Insecta; order Hymenoptera; family Andrenidae; genus Andrena; species Andrena bicolor. The sequence continues at coordinate 2,527,470 of OY482666.1, forward strand.
CCTAACGACCACTCATAACCTCGACGTTGGCTGCTTGGCAGTTGGTATTAGCGAAATATTTGATAAGCTCAACGCATTAAATGTCACCAAAGGCCCTGGCGATGATGGCTTGCCTCCAGTGTTCTTCAAATCATGCTCTTTCATCCTCTCAAGAATTCTCTGGATCATCTTCAACCTATCTCTCAAAACCGGCAAGTTTCCCACTAGGTGGAAATCGAGTATCATTACACCAATTTTTAAGTCTGGGGACAGATCGCATATCTCTAACTATAGGCCTATATCTATCCTGAATGTTATGCCTAAAATTTTTGATAATATCATTGCTGGCAAGCTGTCATCGTTAACAAAGAACCTTCTCATTATCGAACAACACGGTTTTGTCGCGAATCGCTCCACACTAACTAATCTCTCGCTCTTTCACCATTATGTGTCACAGGAGGTCGGAAACGGCTACCAGATGGATGTCATATATACTGACTTCAGCAAGGCCTTTGACACGGTTAACCACTCGCTTATCCTTAATAAGTTACACTCTTTTGGAATCTCAGGCGATATGCTATCTTGGTTTGCTAGCTATCTCGTCGGCAGAACCCAAATTGTCGGCTATAAAAACGCACATTCCAGACGTATCATTGTCTCATCTGGGGTACCTCAAGGCTCACATCTCGGCCCTCTCTTATTCAACATATTTATTAATGATATTGCATCAGTCTTTAATCATTGCAAATTTTTATTATATGCCGACGATCTTAAAATCTTTCGCAGAATAGAATCACCTTTGGATGCCTCTCTGTTACAACAGGATCTATCGAATCTCGCCGGTTGGTGCGCCTGTAACTTTATGACACTCAACACCTCTAAATGCAATGTAATGCGCTTCTGTCGCAAAAGAACCGTCTTGGAATGCCCGTATGAGATCAATGGTACTACACTGGGCACACTTAATCACGTGCGGGATTTGGGTGTAACCTTTACTCCCTCCTTATCCTTCGTGGAACACTACAAAAACATAGCACTCGCGGCGTCCAGAGCGCTCGGTTTCATTACCAAATCCACCTCCGAATTTAGCAATCCTTCAACTCTCAGGATATTATACTCTGCGCTAGTACTCCCCCATCTTGAATATTGTTCTCCAATATGGAACCCGTACCACCAGGTCCATACCAACGCACTAGAAAGAGTACAACATAGGTTTTTGCGTTTTATCGCATATAAAATGGGCCAGCCAATTCCCTATTTCTGCCACACATACGACCACTTTCTAACATCTCTTGGCATGCTTTCTCTCCAACAGCGTAGAACCGTATCAGATTTAATGTTTGTTTTTAAGATTTTAAACAATTATATCGACTGCTCCCCAATTTTAGAATTATTTAAACTTAATGCTCCACCTAGGGACCTCAGGAGATTTCCGCTTTTTCACCAGTCACACCACACCTCCGTTTTCAACGAGAATAACACCATCGACCGTCTGTGTAAATTAGCCAATAAGTTCTGTCAAGTTGTTGACTTTTTCTCGAACACCAATATGTTTTTTAAGAATAAGCTCATAATGATATTGCGTAGCAACTCTGTCTAATTAATTTTGTAATCGCGTATACTACACCATGTCACATGTACACTTCCGTCTTCCGTCTTTGCTCATGTACATATTTCCGTCTTTCTGCTCATGTACATTTTATCTTTTCCAAAGGGTGCCCACCCGTATATAACAATAAATAAATAAATAAATAAATATTCCATAACTTTTGAAAAGTACTAAATTCAAATATTTCTTTTTTTTTTTCATTTTTTCGTGTCTTTATGAGCGTATTCATACAGTTCTGTATATATTATCTTTCTTTTCTCCTTATTTTTTTTCTTAGTTTTTTACCTTCTTCGTATCGGTTTTATCATAACCTACAATATTCGAAACATTCGTATTGCCCGTAACGTTCAAGCTTCAAGCTTCAAGCTTCAAGATGCTCGAAAAATTCGAGTTTCTCGGTTCTTTCGAGCTACTCGAAAAGATTCGAGCTACTCGAAAAAATTCGAGCTACTCGAAAAAATTCGAGCTACTCGGATTTATCGAGCTACTCGGTTTTTACGGGTACTCGGCTCGGCTCGGCTCGAAAAACCGAGCCTGGCTCGGCTCGCTTTTTCCGAGTACTCGAACAGCTCTACTGTCGATCCTTCCGGGTCGACAGGGCGTGTATCATTGTTTCTCGCCTCCTTTATCCCGCGCAACCTCGCGGGGAGGGATCAAGTGTCCACAAGTGCGCACAGTCCCACGAGAATAGTACCTATTTTTCAGAATGATTTCACAAGCTATTAAACATGTCGCCGACCGACAGCAGGGTGCTCGAGCACAATTTTGTCGCGCGGTCGGCTGTCGATAATTCGAAAATATATGTCCGCTCGAGCGGCTCCGGGCCGAATCGACTCCACCGGTAGGGTGAAAAAAATCCCGCGCCACTCTAACGTAAACTTCGTTGAATTTATTTCCATAGTCCTGCTCGCGAGCTCCTATTACACAATTTTTCAGCCCCCCTTCTGTCAGCCTGCCCGTTAACTCGCGCGCCGTGGAAACGTTTAATGGTCAATTAATCGGCAACGAAACATCATACGAATCGGTAAACGTTCCCGACGAGTGTTTCGTTTGTAACCGTAGCCATGAATTTTTTCACTCGCCTCTGAAACGGCGGGCTGCTTAAAATTCATGTCCGACACGATTCGGATTTGCTAACCCCGCGCTGCTAGTCGGCTAACTACGCCGAATCGAGAGACTCGGATCCACTGAAGTAGGCTAAAGTAGTCTTAACGTCGTTGAAGTAGTTTAATGCGGGACAGCTGTTTATTATAACCACAACGGGGCGGGATTATTCTCCCGCGTCTATTATACAACCCGTCGACTTATTTGAGAGATTGCCGAGCCGATGGAAATCCCTTGATGAATCACGCGTACGCGTGTCTACGGGCAAATTAATTACTACATAGCCGCAATATTACGTTGCGCAATAATCCTCTCGCAGGACTGTGCGGCACACCGCTACCGCCGTCGATTCGTTATAAGCATAGTTAGGTAAGAGGTCGTGTAAGACAGTGATGAGCAACCTTTTGTCAGAAGTGGGCCACAAGTGGAAACCTACTTCTCTATGCGGGCCACAATATTAAATACATATATATAACTAATCCAAGAATTTCTGACATTGATTTACAATAAAACGTTTTTTTTTTTTAACTTTGATGTACTGTTTATCTAAAATCTAAATGATGTATAAATTACAAATAACGCACCTAATATTATCAAGCTCGTTCGTGAAAAATCCGATATGACGATGTTCAGGTGGGCCACATGTGGCCCGCCAAGTGCGTGTTGCTCATCACTGGTGTAAGACACTGGGAGCATCTTTCCTAATATTTAATATTTCCATCGAAAAGGAACGCTCCAATTTTTTCTTCTTCCCCCGCAAGACTCCCTAATGAAATAACTCGCATGGTTCTTGGAACTGTCCCTTCCGTTCGCCAACGGTGGCTCGTTTGCATCGGAGCTCGTCGGCGTACATGCATTATCCCGTCGCTAAGTGATGCGAGGACTTCATAGAGGCGGAAGCGCGCCGAGCAGCCACCGAAAATCCTCGGTACACGTTCCTCCTGGTCACCGGCTGAGGCGAGAACGTCATTTATATTCATTTAGTCGGTCTACCCCCGGCTATACTTATACGAGTATTGGACAAGTATTCTCTCCTCCCTGTCACGAGAGTTACCAGCCAGGTTGCCGCGCTTCGAGAGGAAAACTTTAGCTCGGAAACAGCAGCACCAGCACACCCCTAGATTAATCTAAGACTCGAGACGCCCCTCGCCGCAACCCCTGCGCCACCCTTAAAGCTACGTAGCTCCGCGCGCACGAGCTTCCACTTCTCCTTGCTCCGCCGGCGAAATTAGTATTTGTTGCAGTGTTATTCAAATTAGCACGCCATGGCGGAGGGGAATTCTTGAGCGTCTACCCCGCCTTTTTCCTCTTCTTTCGCCGCTGCCAACCCCGCCGCTACCCCGACGTACCTATCCGCGAATTTTCAGCGTGCTTCAAACGATTAGCCGGGCAAGAAGGTTAATCTCCGTCGGTGCTGTCGCAGCGTTTTAACGGGAATTTCGGCGAGATGCAGACCAGGCGGAAGTTCGACGGTACATCTTCCTTGGGCGTAATAATCGTGTCGTTTCGCTTCAAGTTCCGCCGTGGCGGTTGTTATTACATGATTAACGTCCAAGACTTATCCAGTTAATTTGCGGGGAGTCCTCGAAACTTTCGACGGATCGCTCGACCTGCGGGACTCCGGATTCCCAACTTTTTCCTTCCCCCGAAGACCAACGTCTCGGGCGTTAATACTGGACGGTCGAGAATATTTCCGAAAAAAAATAATCCACGATGTACGCCGGGGCAGGTTTCAACCCCGGCAACGTTATTTGTTTCCCCCGGGCGGGAATCTTTCTTCGTATGACGCATTTAGTGGCAAGATTGATTGTCCCGCATTATTAAACCCGCTCTCTCGTCCGCCGGCCCAATAACTGTCATGCGCGAGTCATCTGTTTCGCTCGTTCGTTACCCGCCTCCTAACGTTTTATTAAACCCCGACCGATTTTTCCCAGGCACCTCTGCTCCGTCTCCGCGATACGACTCGTTACAGGCGGGGGAGACGGATCAATCCCCCGTTTCAGACCCCGGTTTAATAAACCGTAGCCGGTGCGGGCAAGGAAAAGTCAACAGGTTAGCGAACACGTAAACGTGTTTATTACCGGCGTAATTCCCTCGGGCATAACGGCGAAAGGACGCCGTAATCGTTTCGTAAACAAAACGGACACGGGATTCCGCGAACGGAACGCTCGACAAAGGCCCCCCCGTTCTACTTTCCGCGGAATAAATTTAATCCCGGCCGCCCCCGCGCCGTTCGCCTTCCGGCCCGTTTTCACCGGGGTTTTTCGGTCACGGTTCCGTCGCGACCTTCGTTCCGCCACGGTTCAACAATCGCGGCCGGGCACAAAAAGCACGACCCGCTCTTTGCCGCGTCCACGGGGCGTCCAAAGAATCGTGCGCAAAGCATTATCGGCACAAAGGGTCGTCGTTACAGCTTACAAATTGCGGGCGGGCACCGAACGGCGGCAACGCTCGAACTAACAGCGCCGCGACGTTCGACACTAAGCCGGCTTAAGCGTACCGTCTCTCCTCCTCTGCCGCGATACCGGGCGAGCCTTTAGCGTTATGCTAACTGACACGATCAGCTACTTTGCATTAATCGTTTACGAGAAGTTCCCACTGCACGCCGGACATTACCCTCGGTCAACGATACCCGGGCAGCCCTTTCTAACCCTCGATTATACACTTTCGAACCCACCGAAGTTCCATCGTGGAGTCTTTGTAAGCTGAACGTCGGTAAAACGCTTCGTGGAAGTTCGAACCGAATCCTGAATGGTACCATTCGTTGTGATTGCGAGGAGGGTTTTCGTTTATTTCCTTTGGTTTCTTGTTCCGGCGGAACGGTGGCTTCTTCGGTCGCGGTTATTTTCAAGCCGGTGGCTGAGAACGCCGATGCAATGAAGAACGCGAATCGCAGTTGAAGGATCCGCCGCATTGCGGTGGTGAGCCAGTTAGGGGCGAATTTTAATTGAAGCTACGTTACTTTTAATACACCCGCTGCGATGCATAATTTATGAAGGCCGCGACCGGGCGATCTTCGCGCTCCGAGCCACCCCGAACTCGCAACAAACTCAAACTTCCCTACCATCGGTCCGTGCCCCGCCGCCCCTCGCGCCGGATAATATTTCTGTACGTTAAAGGGTAATAAAGTTGTAATAATAATAATTTCGAGAATACCGCCGCCGGGGGGTGGGGATAAAAATATCCGCCCGACGTTTCGCCATCGAACAGTAATTATTTACACTTATTACTCGCAATTAGTTTAATTTACCAAGCCGCGAGCTGGCGACGGCATTTACAATTAAAACTTGGCGAGGGCGCGGGGCCGCGTGCCGAAGTGGCGCTACACGGCGTTTCATCGCGACGAGGGATTTTGTCAAAACAGTTAAAAAGCGCCCGCCGTAAAAACTGACCTCGCGTCTGGTCGCTTGTTAGAGCGATAAAAAGCGCGGGCATTAACAAGGTTTGTCGGTCGATTCGGCGCGGCTCTCCGTTTCGACGAGAGGCACCGGGCCCCCGGGGGATGAAGCGCGGCTGTTATTAAAAATGTAACGCGGCCGACGGACGTCGGCGCGCGCGCTCACCGAACCGGCAATCGGTATTTACATAATATTCAATGACGACGCAGCCAGCCGGAGCCCATCGAAAACAACGGGACGGGAAATTACACGGGCGGGGTGCATTCGTTCTAAATAAAAGCCAACGTCGCGTCACCCAACGATCCGCGCGCGCGACTAGCGTTATTGTAACTGCAATTGCACGCTCGTTCCCACGTATTTCGGCGTTACACGACCGAAACCTATTCCAGCGTGGAGGCATTTCCAGAAGGATGGTCGGGCGTGGAAGGGCACTTGCCCCCCCCCCCACCCCCCAGCGATCGTCTCTACCATCCGATAACACGACGGGATGGATTGGTTTTTTGCTCCTGGAACAATTCTATCCTGGCTATTATCTACCCTCCGCCAGTCCCTGCCCCCACCCCCGACCCTCTCTGACTTTCCTTTACCAGCTTCCTTTCACCCTGCTGCATCCACCCCACCCCTCCGCCGACCCCCGTCCCCCGCCTCTTTTCACGTCCATATTTCCGAGTGGATAGTGTCGCGCAAAAACTATAATTGTATAAAGGACGTCCGGCGCTGGCGCGTTGTTCTTCGGGTCCCGTGGAGCCGAGCCAACCGGCGCAATTTCCATGCATCTTCCCATTGATACCCTTATGGAATCTGGCCAGTCGCGTGCGCGATATCCCGAGACTTATGTCAAGCGAAGTGACATATTCTAGATGGCGACAATCTTTTAAATCCTTTTCTCTTTTCTTTTTTCTTTTTTTTATCTTTTCTGTTTAACTTTTATTATTTTTGTGTTTACCGTCAAGGACCCAGTTCCTGATCAGTTTAGTATATAAATACCAAATAATAAGTTTATCACGATACAAATTTATTCCAAAAAATTATTAAATAATTATGAAGTATTTTTAAATTTATACGCAAACATTTTATAGTTCATAGTAAATTATTTTAGGTTGATCAGAAACTGCTCCCTTTGCATCTTAAGTGATCAGGAATTGGGTCCTTGACGGTATATTGCTGTATTTCTTTTTTTGTTGTTGTTTATAAGTAAGGTCAGGCATAGTAACAGCATACTAGCTGCGCCTCGCCTTTTACCTGAGTAATAAAGACATTTAATAATAGTAATAATATTTATTCCCGATTTCGTTTCATCGTTCCAGTCTTTCTCCCCCTTTCTTTCTTTTTCTAGGCGCAACCCTTCCGCACGATGAAGCCCTCGAAGCACACGGTTGTCCCGTTTAATCAGCGTGTAAAAGTTGTTGCTGAAAATTTCGACCAGCGCCGGCTGGTCCCTCGCGAGACGGCCAGAAAACCGTGGTTACGGCACTAATTTCGCCTCTCGGTATAATTGCGAGACAGCGGTGCCGGCCGTAATCCTTTCAGGCCGTGGACAAACGGTTCTCCATCCCGCTGTCAGGCAGCGAGTGCCTTTCGCTGAAAGACGATAGTCGTCGCGGCGAGGGCGACGGGGAGAAAACGGTGAAGAGAGAAAAGGGTGAGGCCTCGGAGAAAATGCTCTAGAAGGGACGGTGCAATTAAACATTTTGTTACCGTTCGGGCCGCGGTGCCACAGCCCGGCTCTTGACCCACATTCAAAGTGTAACGGCCCGCCACTTTCCCTCTCCGACCTTTTGCAATTATACGCCCGCGTAATTTATCGTTGCAAAATGATGGGGCAGGTCGACGAACGGGCCGGGATGGATAACCTTACCATCCTTCAGCTTTTCACGGGGCCTCCGCGGGAATCTTTGAATAAGCTCGCTCCTTTCACCCGCCGAAACATAGCGCAGAAGTGCGCGTGGACTAATTGGGCTGCGACTCCGCGGCTATGGCATTCTCGAAGGGAAGAAAAGCCGTAGCTTTCGCTCGTTGGTTAGCGGGACTCCGAGCGTGAGGCGTGGAATTTAAAGGTTCCAGATCACCGCTGTTGAAGGGGTTCCGCTTCGAAGGATGCTCGCGGTAGTTTCCGCGCAGGTTGGGCTATTGTACGCGCGGAAGCATTCGCGGCTAAGTAAATCCGATTTTAAATCACGATATAAATTCTGAAGCGGAAGCTGAGGATCCGAGATTCTCGGGGCAAGGGGACCTCGGATCGCGAGCCTCTGCTCGGAACAGATCAATTACCGCATAGTTTTAATTTAGTGGGTAAATCGGAGGAGCGCGCCGGGCATTAATTAAAGGTGCAAACGATCGGCTGATCGTTAGCAGCTGGAACGGAATCCGAGTCCGATTTCCCCAGCGGCAGCTGGGGGCGCGGAGGAAGAAATCCGTCTTTGGAAATAGTTTGGAAATGTCCGGAATACTTCGTGCCTCGTCCCACCATCGGCGATATTGCATTTCAACCTTCGGCTGGCGGGGCTGAAAAGGCGAAATTAGAGTGCTCCCGCGCATTAAGGCGCTCCACGCTCGACCTTCTCGCCATCTCAAGCATCCGCAATCGGTGATAACTGTAGTGGAGACCCTCCGGCCTGACCCAGCAATTCAAAGGGAGACATCTCGCAGGATCCTAATATCGATTCCTACGTATCGAGCTCAGCTTTCCATGAATTTTCGCCCGTTTCCGACTCTATGCACATTTTGCGGAACAACTTCCAGCCGACCCGAAATCAACGGGAAAAACTGGAGGGGCTGCATAAAATATGATCGTTTGCACGCGATAGTTCCCAGCGAAACGTCCGCGAGTGCTTATAATCTATATATGTGCTACTACATTTGTGCTTCTCTAACCTAATGCGCCATAATAATAATTTTCTCTTCATTTTTCTGTTTTTACATTTCTTAGTTTTAGTTTAGTTTTAGTTGTTTAGTCATAGGTTAGGCTTCTAACAGTCTTGTACTCCAGCCTCGCCTTTTACTTCGCTATTATTTATTAATTACTGTTCTTTGTATGTTCAAGTAATACAAACGAAGAATAATAATAATAAGTAAGTAGCTTTACTACTCGGCTTCGCCCGAAATTTAGATTCAGATTTTATAAAAAAAAATGGTAGTTTTTTAATTATTTTTTGTGAAAACAGTCACAATTTTCGTGACCCCAGAGTTTACCGTTGGAAAGTTTTTAGGTGACAGACAAACACAGAAAAATGGCTTCATGATTTTCCCTAATGGCCGTTTTTCGTTGATAATAATCGAAACTATACAATGGAAAATAAAATCCCTCCGTCATTCAGTAGATTTTTACATAAAAAATAAGTCCACAAAATGGCGGAAAAGTTTTTGCGATAAAAATGCTCCATGGATGTCATTGTATTTTAATTAGAAATCCAAATATTTTTCAACAACAAAAAATTACCAAATGTTCTTTAAATGTTGCTCTTTTAATTGCAAAAAGTTCTGTAAAAATATATGCTTCCGCTTTTTCAAAAAAAATCCACAAACATTCGCCTCTTTTCGATCTCCTGACTAAGTATAGCCCCTTTAAGAAGATATAAAAGAAGAAATCCTGACTGACTAACTGACTCATCACGAATTCTCTGGAACCACCGAACGTATGACCATGAAATTTGGTAGGTAGTTCCTCTTAGCGCCTAGGCACTTGCTAAGATTTTTTTTTAAAACTTTTTAAACCCCTTTGCCGAAAAAATATATACATATAGCCCGGACAAAGCCGGGAACTTTAAGCTAGTCTCCTTATACCGTCAAGGACTCAGTTCCCGATCAGAACTCAATTCCTGATCAGTTTATTATATAAATACCAAATGATAAGTTTATCACAATACAAATATAGTCCAAAAAATTATTAAATAATTATGAAGTATTTTTAAATTTATACGCAAACATTTGCTAGCTCATAGTAAAATGTTTTAGGTTGATCAGAAACTGCTCCCTTTGCATCTTAAGTGATCAGAAACTGGGTCCTTCACGGTAAAATACCTACAATCATTCGCAAGCGTACGACCTTTCACGCGTCCCACGAACTATGCGATTGAGGACCATAGAAGACTGTCTTCGAAACCGCCCGCCACCGTAATATTTCACAAACCCCAAATCCTTGGCGCCCGAAAGGCTTCCCTCGCGAAAGTTGCGTCTTGCTTTGAAAATAGGGGATTAGACCTCGGCACAGCGGCCAGAACGAATAAAATACTTCGAGAGGGATAACCCACTTGTTCGAGCTATAATCGTCTTCGTAAATCGGGCCTGCATCGTGTCGGGGAGATAAAAATTTTAAATCTCGCGTGGACGTAAAAAGCGTTCGTCGAACAGAAGCGTCGGGCATTAAGGACAGGCCAGCGCGGAGCATCGGAAGCTGTAAAGTCGTGTAACAAGGGGCGATAACAGCGGGAACGAGCGAGTTTACGATTCACCGTGCGGAAGTCACGGGCGGCGGACCCTGCGCCCCGCGTAGGGGTTGGTTTTCGAATAAGGCTGCCGGAATTTGCGAGCAGCGAGGCGAACAGATGAAGAAAACGCGACCAACAGATGCGCTATCAGGAGGAAGATGAATGGCCGAGCGTGTTGCGCCAGTCTGATGTAACTGGTAACGACCCTGGGACGTTTTTACAGCGGCACCCCTATTACTGTACGCAGAAAACAGGGGTTGCCGCGACGGGGATTCCACGTGAATTTACGTCCCGCAGCTGTTGCCGCAGAATTGTGGACGTAACGCAGACGAAGAGTACACCGCGCTGCAGTGTCGAAAGTCAAGGTTTCGGGGGAACGTGCATAGCTTTTGAGCACCGGTGCATTAAACCGTAGACGTAGCCAGGTGAACAGGTGTTTGGGTCCGTAGAACCCTGGTTCTACGTTCCATGATGAGTGACGAAAGCACATTCGTGGTCTCCACTCTCGGGGTTATCGTTTCGCACACCAGTCGAGTGTACTCCAAGTATCTCGCTGCATTCCTTTCACCTAGACAGCTGCATAGTAACGCGAGTAGCCTGGTAATTTCTACTGTTCCCCGTATGGTAGCCGATCGTTCCCGAGATACGGGTAATGTTTGACTGTGACTGTTTCCCTGAATTCAGTTTGCACTGGCGATAGCAACGATCGACGTCCAACCACGGGGTATTATTTAAATTTCCATCGCGTTCGTTCGTCCACTTGGAGATCCTAAAGTTTAGGACCTAAACGATGGGAAAGTACAGGCTTGCTTCTGTGTAAACGATACCGCAGAACTCACTAGATTCAGAGATTGCACTGAGAAACTCTGTGGGTAATACTGCCGCCCTTAGTTAAACTGTCCTATCTAGCATTTTTTCATTTTTTCAGATATGTTGAAATATTTGAAATTCCACGCGTCTTTTACCTTTTAAGTATACTTAGAATCGTCTACGTGCTTCATAAAGATTTATAAACAGTCTAATGTATTTAACCTAACTTTTTTCAAAATGGTTAAAATATCTTATCTGAAAGAATTAATTAATTGGTACGTTAATAATAAATTCCCTACCGGTACAACTATTACAAAAAATGATATTAGGCTATTACGAAATAATGACAAGATGTTTTAATTTGAAAGAAGGAAAATAAGTATGGTGCAAAGGAAATGATAAAACTTCAGTTTTCTCGGTTCCTTAAAAATGCTAGATAGGACATTTTAACTAAAGAGGGCAGAATATTCATGCTTCTATGTAATATTAATAGCGTAGAGGAAATGGAATGAAAGTCGTCAGGATTATAAACCACTAATAATACAGTAATCGTGTCTAGAGTTGTCGGAAATAAGTCGCCTATCGACGTTCCGTTTCCCGTTGGAGGAGGAACGGGCATCGCGAAGATGCAAAACTGTTTCGCTAAATGTACCGGGAGAGTATCGACGTTTCCAAATTCGCGCGAGCAAGCGATCCCAGTTTCGAGAAAAAGTAGAAGGGAGATGGGAGCGAAAGGATGTGCAGTCCCTGGCGGAGTTAAAGAGTAGGACGACTGGCGTGCAGTCGGGCTGCCGGTTTTATCGGTCTTTCGGAAGTGGGCCAACCATCGCGTTCTATCTGCTTCTAAGAATACACGACGCCGCGGATACACGCGGGCACCCCGTCCCGAAATTTAATATTTCTCTTTTCGGGGTAGGGGGAGCACGGAAATGCCATTAAACGGGCCGCGAGAAGCCACCGTCGTCTCTCTCATCGAATCGAGTTTGCAAAGGCGTCCCCCGCACCTAGGCGCGGTACACGCGTCCCGAATGCCGCCTCCAACTTACTATTTCATGAAGTATGCATGCCCAGCCACATATGTGATTCCATATGTATCGCGCACCCGGCCCTGATACGCGGCAAAGTATATTCGGTCGGGCGCGGATTGGGTACGGGCGAAAATTGCGTCGCGACGAAGAAAGTGTAATGCGAAAGAGTAATTGTGTTCCGAAGGTGTGCGAGGCAGCGTTGTAGTATTCCAAAGACTTGCCGCTAGTAGATAGATGGGGAAGACCGGGGTAGGTTGTAACTCGGGGTAAATTCTAACGTAAGTAAAATCTTTTGAACGACAAATGTGATAACCCGCAGCATGCGAGAGCTGCTTGACGATATTATTATTATTATTATTATTAAACGTCTTTATTACTCAGGTAAAAGACGAGGCGCAGCTTAGTATGCTGTTACTATGCCTGACCTTACTTATAAACAACAAAAAAGAAAAAAAGAAACAAAGAAATACAGCAATATAAACACAAACACAAACGTAACAATTGTAACAAAAATAATAAAAGTTAAACAGAAGATTGTTGCCATCTTGAATTAGATTTACGCATGATAAGTGTTTATATGAGAAGCAGCGGCGCGTTTGAACGAGGAAATAGTAGGTTATGAACAAACAAAGGTTATACACAAACGAACGTTATGTATTCATTTTGTGGTTATAGCACAAAATTTTAGTAGGTATTTAGAGCACGGACGTAAATATTGTCTTAGCACTCTTATTTCAATTAATCGTCGTTAGAAAGCGTTTGAATTTTTGCTTCTTTGTCGCAAACGAATTAGTAAGTACACATTGGTTTATTAGAATGTGTACGCATTTCAGTAATTTGGTTTTGAGTTTCTCGTTTGCTGAGATAGAACGCAAAAATTATTATACTTACTCCGCTCTAAATGAGAATAAAGCAAGCTATTTGCTGACACACCGGAAAAAGATGATATAGAGTCTAGACGAACAACAGAACAGTCGAGAATCCAAAAAGTAGAGAAAAAATGTATAAAGAAAGCAGAGAAGAAGATTTTGATAGAAATGCTTGCTTAACTCATGTGTATCAAATTATTAATAATGATCTATGTTTTCATTTATATTTTTTAGAAATGTTTATTTGTGCTCATATTTATATTTCAATAAGTAAAACAGATGTGTTACAATTTACCCCGGACTGAGGCACAGTGTAACAAAGGTTCAGATTTGTTTAAGACGAAGTCTAAGTGTTCAAGATTTTCTCACCTACTTTCACGCAATCAGTTCACCACACACGTAACTAATAAATCCCGCAAATTATTTCCTAATTGAGGAAGACACTTTCGAGGAAAAACTCTGAAAACATTTTTGTTACAATCTGCCCGGGTCTCCCCTACATATACCTACACATATTTCAAAAAGCGAAGAGCACTCGTTACGCGAGACTCCGTTGAAGAATCTTACATAACAAGCGGAGACGGACAGCGATCTCTCCGGAATAGCAGGTGGCTATGAAAGTTTAGGGAGCCGAGAAGTGGCGCTGAGGAGAGGCCGTTGAATCGATATGTATCTTATTATTAGCATGCTTTTAAGATTTCCCAGCGCACGGCAGGAGATGTAAATTCAAGAACTTTTACGACACCCAGCCGGAATTCTTAAGAGTGATCCATAGACTCCCCGAGCGTACTCGAGCAGCCCGGTATCCATTTACGACTTGAGTAACCACCCCGTATTATGGTGTTTGCTCGCTCTCGCGTTACGTGCGTCACATGGCCGTCGTGCTCCCATTTCCCCAGGTGCATCGGCACACATGTGTACGCACGTGATGGGAAACGGTAACACCCCCGCTCGATACCCTCCCTTCCACCTCCTAAATCGCGATACAGTAATGCCTCGTTAGAATCACGACGATCGGGGCTGGCAGCGTGATACTAACGCGATGCGGATACTATTTCGTGCCGACGACAACTTCGCGTCGACTCTTTTGTTCTCTATCGAAAATATCGGATTCTCTCACTCTCGACTGAAGGATGCCATGAAATGGTGGGGATAGTGAGCGTGATTATAATGCATGGTAAAAACGTGACACTAACGACGAATTACTGTACTTACAGTAACGCCTGTACCGTACCACTTAATCGCGCGACTTCATCGACCGCCGCCCCGACGGGAAGATAAAGGGAATTCTAATTCCATCCCGTTCGAGGAGGCAATTAACTCGAAGACTTCTAGTAGACCTTCAAACGTGTTTTCATCTCATAGTCGCGGGCTAATGGTTTTACCCCAGTTTCGTCGCTTTCACGCGAGAAGAAATCGCCCATCCCCGGCGATGATTTAGATTATTTTCCGAGCCCGCCAAAGGGGCCCGAAGGAAATTATTTTGTCATCGCGATCTCCGCTCCAACCGCGACGCGTCCCCGCTGAATTCCGTTGTTCCCTAAGTCAATGAGAGCGTGTGGCTCTACAAAGGGCCGAGCGTACACTCAGAGGAAAATTGCCCTGCAACGCGGAGACGATCCGACGTTTTCCATTTCTCGCGGGGAACTACTGTTACATTTAGATGAATGCGCGAACGCAGCGAGAAGTTTGTTTAATGAATTTCAGTGGTCTGTCAGCGGACGAGTGTAATTCCCAATGCTTTCTGTTAGATCGTACAGTTATACACTTTCGTTTATCGTGGAACTCGGGGTAGGTTCGCGAAGTGGCTAATGCTAATTCCCCTCGAGCTTAGCACCCGAACTGTGCATTTATGATAAAGCCGTGTCATTACTATTATTTCCAGCCAGAGTTCCGAGTCCCTTTCCAAGGTTATACGCAGTTCCAGTTACGGAGGGAAATTCAACGACGAGCTGTGCGCCCCTTTCGCTGGTTCCGTTTGCTCGGAGCAAACCGCGGCCGGGCCACATTTTTCCCCGCGTTTCCCCCGATTCGCAAGTCGGCCGATTCGTTGCGTTAAAAAGACACACGCTCGTTAGCGGCCGTGTCGGTGTGCGATTGTCAAAAGAACGATCGTCGTACGTGTTCGACGGGGAAGAAACTTCACCTTCGGCTGGATGTCTCTCGTTGCCAACCCCTTTTTCCCGGTCGACTCCCGTCGCTTTCACCTTTTCTACGGCTTCGTTGGCGTCGCGACGGCAGACGCGACGAGTGCATCGGGAATGGAACGTTACATTCGATGAGGATCTCAGGTTGTTGCGATTCGCTTGTCAACTGTGCCGCCCCTCCATGGTTAGGGGCGAGTTACGACACCGGAGGAACAATCAAACGCATACGTGCATCCCAGAGACTTTCGTCCGACTAAAGAAACGCGCACTTGAACGAGAACAGGGAATTTCCCTCGTCGAACAGTCTTCTAACATCCAGCCGTATGCGCGAGAAACGTTTCACATTTTCCACTGGCGCCTTTCAAATGCGAACTTTTATTTTTAGATACCCCGCCGACCCGGGCCGGTGACCAACAATCGATCTCTCAGCATTCCACCAACCGTGGATTCGCACGCCTAAATTCTAGCTGGGCGCCGCTGGCCCGGCCAGATATTCGCACGAGATCCTGGCCGGATTCAAGGCCGCGTACATATTATTATTATTATTATTATTATTAAATGTCTTTATTCCACCATTACAATTAAATTAAATTAAATTAAATTACAATGGCGAGTAGGCGAGGTTCAGCATTAACTGCTGCCCTACAACCTAACCTAAAAAGCCGTTGGGAGGTAAGCAAAATGAAAGAAAGAAAGAAAGGAAAAGGACAATTATGGTGTTTGCTCGCTCTCATATGTAGGGGAGAGTTGGGTAAAACGGAACGGGTGGGTAAAACGGAACACCAATGTTTCTGTTAGAAAAGAGCTGGGAATTAAACTAAAATTCTTTATGGACTCCAGTCCCCTCGTACCTCATGCAGGTAATTCCACCCCCGATTTTTTCATTGTGCTGTTGGTGAGGGGCGCACGCTCCCGGGTACGGGAGACCAGGGCTAAAAGTTCCGGAGGTAAATTGTTCCGATCGTTCTATCTTCAAATAGGGATTCTAACCCGCCGGGAGCGGGTTACTAGTAGCATAAGACAGTCTAGTCTAGACAGCCACTTAACGTACTCTGGTCATCCGGCCGAGAAATTGTGCAATTTTTATGAATTTTTTACTCAATGAATAACAAATATAATCGTGCAAAACTTTTTACATATTATTCATCTACTTGTCCCTTGCTCGATTTTTCGGTCAGATAACCATAGTACCCCCTTATGGTGGCTGTCTAGACTAGACTGTCTTATGCTACTAGTAACCCGCTCCCGGCGGGTTAGAATCCCTGCTTCAAAATCAAAAAGAGCTTTGTACTTTAAATTATTTTTTCCACAGAGTGGCGTGATCAACTTAGACGGAAAAAATAATTTAAAGTACAACGCTCTTTTTCATTCTGAAGATAGAACTATCGGAACAACTTACCCCTCGGAACTTGTAGCCCCGGTCTCCCCTACAACAAACCTAAACTGACAAAAAAAAAACTGTTAGATAAGAGCTGACAATGAGTTGGTACCGCGTCACATGGAACCAAAGGGGGCTCATAGAATTTTATGATAGACCATAGATCCCTGCGGTACCAACTCATTCGCAGCTCTTATCTAACAGAAACATTGGTGTTCCGTTTTACCCACCCGTTCCGTTTTACCCAACTCTCCCCTACATCCTGCACTCGGACGCGAGTGCCTCGTCTTACGCGGCGACTTCCTCGTTGTTAGCGGCTCTAAAAGGTGCCTGGCCGTTTCGCGAGGAGAAAAAGGCGGGATGGTATGGAAGAATGTCGGCTCGCAGCGAGGTGAGTGCGGCTCGTGTAACGGCACTAATGTACATTTAATGTCTTAACTTTGAATGCGGCTGGCCCCGGCCACGAGATAACATCTTAAATATGTTTTTGCACGGGCCACCTAGGGCGCAGGAGCCGCGGGAGAAAGCACGGCCAGGCCTACCGGAGCGACGGGGAAAAAAGAAAGTTTTTTTTTCCTTCAACCGGAGCAACGCGCCTCGGCGCAGCCCGGCCAGGTGAGGTAGTTTTTCCAAAGGATTTCCACCTTCCCCGCTTCCCGCCGTCCCGCTATTTCTCTTTCCCCCGGCACAAAGGCTACATCAAGAATCTACGATCTCGCTGTCGACCAGGGGAATACCAGAAGTTTTTCCATTCGCTGGAACGACGGGAGGAAAGACGCAGTAAGAACGGCCTGCCCCTATTCCGCTCCGCGCATGGAATTTCCTTCTCCCTTTTTCCCATCCCTTTTTCTCCGGCTCGGCCGCGACGATGCTTAGCGAAATCAAGCGAAATACCGTGGATCGGTGGGCTCCCGATGTCACACGCGAGAAAGGGCACGAAATTCTCGTCCCGGGCACACCGGTCTTCTCCTCTCCCCGTCGAATATTCCCTCTGCGCGATGATACTCGGGGAAAGGCAAGCGCTCAACGTGGAATTCCTCTCCGCGACAAAACACTCGATACCCACCTCGGGAAAACAAATTTAAGCCAACGTCCCGCTCCACGCGTGTGTACCCTACTTAAGTGTGCCCCTGCGGAAATGCTCTGACAAATGGGGGAAATAAGGGGAACGAGATAAGCAGCGGTCCATGCGTTCCGAGGCACTTTAAACGCGAGACTTGGATTCTCTTTACGAGCAGAGGAATTCACTTCGGGGGCACGTGAAGCCGCGCGAACTTGAATTCATTTCGCCGCGCGGAGGAGTGTATTTACTGTCTGTTTCGGCATTCCCCTGCTTTCGAATAAAATAGCGGCATCATTCCCACGGGTTTAGCAAGCAAAGTAGAAGAGTCACTTGCTCACGGCATCCGAAAATCGGAGGAATATTCCGAACCCATAGAAATCCTACAGTCACGCGACGTCCGCGGCGCTGTTCCACGCGACACTTGAGCAGAGCGAACCGATACCGCGAATCGAATATCGGAAAGGTAAACAGCGTGTATCTTTGAATTCAGGAATGCTTTACTTCTAACACCTTCGCCATAGATTCAATGCACAGTCGGTGCTTTTACATCCGTGTTCGGACATTCCTATTATACGCGACAGAGATTTTCTGTTTGAACTGCCGCCGCGGCGAAATAAGTTTCCAAGCGGCAGCGTGTGTACTTATGTATCCAAATCTCTCGAAATAAGCTCGTGTCCGAGTCCCTCGCCTGATCGAAACTTCGCAGAGCGAAGAAGACACTCGTTCCGGTTCGAAATTCGATCCAGAAATAATAATAATAATTCTTTATTGCACAACACACTTTACAAATGAAAACATATATGAAAACGAGAAAGAAGATAAAGAAAATATGCGATTGAAAAGCACCTACAGCCGTAGAAGAGTGCAAAAGGCGAGGTACAGCTGTCAGCTGTTATTAACCTTACCATTTAAAGCTACAGTAAATACTCGTTAAGAGCCCGACGAACGGGGCTGGCAACGGGCTCTTAACGCGACTGGCCAGTATTCCGCGCGGCCACTGGCGCGAGTGAGAAAACCCAATGAGCGGGTTTTCATACCAAAACAAATGAATATGACACGTAACACTTTAGACTTAAGGAGGCGACAGTCCCATAAGCACACGGTCCCTGAAGGCCGCTCGAGAAAATTCGAGCTACCCGGATTTATCGAGCTATTCGATTTTTACGGGTACTCGACTCGGCTCGAAAAACCGAGCCTGTCTCGGCTCGCTTTTTCTGAGTACACTAAATACTCGTTAAGAGCCCGACGAACGGGGCTGGCGACGGGCTCCTAACGCGAGTGGACACTATTCCGCGCGGCCACTGCCGCGAGTGAGGAAACCCAATGAGCGAGCGAGAGGAAACAGAAGAGCCTCTCATTCGTTCCCAGGTTCCCCCACTCTCGTCCTAAGGATTCTAAGAAATGGTGGGGATAGTCGCCGGGCTCTTAACGCGTGGTAGAAACGGGCTCCTAACGAGGATTTACTGTACTTAAAACTAACAGTAATAGTATACACAGAAAGCAAATGTAGACAGCCAATTAACGTAAACTAGAGTAGGAACTAACGTCATATGTGTGTAATCGAACCATAAAAAAGTAAATGTTAACTAAATTGTTATTGCTGATTAGCAAAAAATAGTGTCGCTGGATGCTTGAGGGATGCGAAAGAGGTTACAGAGCGAATTTCCGATGGTAGGGAGTTATAGTAAAGGGCAGAACAATAGGAAAAGGAGCCGGTTGGAGCTTGAACTTTGAACGGCGAATGAATTATTATTATTATTATTATTGAATTAACGGGAGAACCCTTTAGAATACAAAAATTTGACCAAAGTAGTACAATTGGTAAAGCATATAGAAAAAGATATAAAGCTAAATAAAATAAAGACAGAGAATATACAGAAAAAACAGAAAAAGAAAGAAAGCAACAAGAAAAACATAACAGTCTTCCAAGCTCCAGCTTCGGATCATTAAAATAATCATTACCCGATCGGTGGACAGAGGGAGAGTCCCTGAAAAAGAGACCACTTCGCAGTCGAGGGGTTGAAGAACGAAACCTCGAGCGAGGATAACGTAGATCCGGTTTCGAAGCGTTTCGACCCTCTTTCATCGTGCTCGCCGGACACCTACGAATCCGTACGACCTCGCCACTCCGATCCGGCGTGAAACAATTTGCCGGCCGCGGGTGGAATCAATGAGACTCGACGACGGCCACGCGATCTGGCTCGCCGTGTTAGAACGGGTATCACCGCTCGTCCCGCGAGTGCTCAGCCGACTAAAATTTGTTCGGGTTAGGAGCCGTCGACGGGTTCGTTCGTATGCATAGCCCGGTATGTTGATTGGCTGGCACGCAAAGTCGTGCATCTCCCGCCGGCACCGGCAAAGTCTGCGCCCCGATGCACCCGTTGCCTGCATGCCTGCCTGTCTACCTGTCTCTCTCTCTCTGTGCATGCCCCGTGTCTCCTTCCCTCCCGGCGGATATTGCATACGCGTTGTATTAATATGTATTTAAATTAGTGCCTCAAAGCGATTCGAGATTACGCCGCTCGCTTCGACGGCGGCTGCCAGCGGTGCGCGCTGCGCCGCGATGTTCCAGTTTCTACCTGCGACGTGTGATCTCGGATGCGTTTTCTCTTTCACTCAGAGCATCGCCGTCGAGTATTCTCCCGGCAGACTTTTCGAAGATCCTCGATTTCTATCGAGCTCCTCTATCGAAGACTCAAAGCGACACGTCAGTCGACGATCATTCGAGTGGTTGCGACAATGACACGACAGACGCACCGTCACGCGAGTGCTTTATTTGCCATTCCGTTTCATCGAACTACACACCGCGAGGCTTTGGAAGTTCGGAATATTCTACGGCAAATAAAGGAGGTCGGATGAATCGACCCGACACAGGGCCACGCCGGTAACAGAGGGCATTGCGGCGAATTTCCTTTCCGAGATATTCTCTCGCATGCTTGTTTACGCTCGCCCGGAAAAAAATTGTGTTTTACGCTGCGCGTAAGTCTGATCAAAAACACGCGCAAGAGTTTTTTACGCCGAGCGCCGGGGTGAATTTCAAACGCTTCCACTGTGACGTTTAGAGCAAACTCGCGGCGGGGTAAATTGTCAATAGATGGGGGCGACCGTTTCAATTTTATCGAGAAATGTTCGCCGCTTTTTCTTTTTAGCCGGCGGTCAAGTCGCGGGGCCATAAAAAATTAAAAATATCGGCATAAACCGAGCGCAACCATGCCGGATGTAATTTTAAAGGCTTTCAAATACAACCTGCAAGTTAAACGCAAACACCGGGGGGAAATTCGTGCGCCGTAAAAAAAACTCAACGAATTCTCTGGGACCGCGGAATCGTTTCGAAATAACTCTCCCTGTGGCTTCTGGGGACTTGAAAAATTCTCCAATGAACCCTCGTGTTTCCTACATTTGTGCGTACGTCTCCATGAAACACGTTTCGATGCGCTACGTCGCGCCGAATCGCTTAAAACTTGGTGAACGGCCATTGAAGGCAAAAGTTCGCCTCTAAACATCTCGGTCGACAGGATAGCAAGGTGGGAGCGGGGCATTTTCTTATTTACCGATAATTACGAGCCGACCGGCCCTGCCCGCGATCTTGGAACCCCTTGCATCCGCTTTCCACCATTCAACGGCGCCGATACCACGGAAAGATATCGCAGGGTGAATGGAAAATTGATTAACCCCACCCGCCACCGGCACAATATGTTTTATCAGCGTTCACTGATAACCGGCAGTTCTTCGACCACGCACGTGCACCGCGCTGCCTCGGCCCCGAATTTGCATGGTCCTTAGAAATCTGGAGCGCCGATAAACCGCCCTGGTGCGAGCGGAGCAATTAGATGATTGATGGGGAACAACGATTCAGTGCCTTTCGATCGTGCTCGTTTGCACAGCGTTGCCTAACTATCGACTAGCCTCCCTCGCGCGATAACCACGACCCGGTGTGTCCCCGATTGAAACGGTCCCCGTTGAATCAGCGCTGCGCCTCGCGGAAGCGTCGTTTGAAGTTTCGCGTGCGAGTGGAAAGCCGGGATGAAAGTCTCGTTTCTCAGGCGGCATTTAAGCTGCTTTACATTTAACGACCTGACCGGCTGCGTAGTTGTAGCAGACCGAGCGATAAGACGGATACACTCGTTCTTTTAGCGGAGGATAATGCGAGGAAAAGAGACTCCGGTGTTCCCGGGGAAGGAACGGCGAGTCCGCGTGCGGCAATTAGCATCCCAACTTCGCCTGACGTGATAGATAACGCCGCGGCCGTGCCAGAAATTGCACTTAACAACCAAAAACGTACGACTTCGACGCGGCTGCTATCGTTCGGGAGACAGGCACGCGAGTATGTAAGTACATAAGAGAATTAGCGAGAAATTTCCTGTGAAATCCCATCGTTACGCGGTGGAGGTTGATTAGTGGGACTGTGGCGGTGTTCTAGATTCCGTGAAACGATCGTTTTTCTGACACACCGGTAGTGGGTTTTATTTTTCTATTCGGCTCTCCAAGGAGTTTTCGTTTAAACAGCTCGCGTGCCCCGTTCAACTTGGCCGGACTGAAATTCCGGGCAAGTCTGCGGAGCGAATCTAATCGAAATATAATACTAATTTACTCGATGTAAACCGACATTATTCCCCCACCGAGTGTAATTATTTACCCGCGGGGGTATTCGCAGTAGCTGCTACGCGCTTCCTTTATAATTACGCGAATTCCATTAGCGGAGGCTGCTATACATCCAGCGCGTATTACACGGGTTACTTTTCTTGTTACACGGCCGGTCCCAGTGAAAATGCCTTTCACCGTTTCCGCGGCGAATTAAGCCCGTAAACTGCGACGCGACCGTGAGAACGTTTGTCTTTAAAATTCCACGTAAGTAACGGGTAAAGGCTGGAAGCGACGCGTGGGGGCTTGGAGGAGTTAAAACGAAGTTAATTCGCGCAAAGATTCGTCGCGCGTTTCCGCTAGAAGAGTTAACAACGCTGCTACGGCGCTCGGCTTCCTCGGAGTTACGGTAGGATGTAGTTGAGAACTCACCCTGGCACATGATGGTGATGATGTGGAGTATGCTGATGGTCAGGTACCGCGTCCTTCTCTGATTTTCCGCCATTTTCTTGCCGTTCCACTTCTTATGCCTCGGAGCTTATCTGCAACAATGCCGGGGCAAAAAGTTAGGCGAGCTGATAGCTGGCAACGAGGTTAACACTATTCCTACCACGAACCGGTGAAAAAGACCGTTTTTAAAATGTCGATTAGACTTTCCTATATACAACGTAATTGAATCGCCTTTAAGGTAGTTCCTGAATAATCTACTGTATTACAGAATTCTTTCAAATTTCGTACAAAACTAATTTGGAATACAAGAAACCCCTGTACACAGTTTAAAATCGACCAGTAATTGATCGCATATCAGTGAATGGCCATTAGGCAAAGAAATGTGAATTATAAATATAAAAATTACTATTTGTTTATAAATAGAGTGTAGTTGCACTTTTAATATCTCATATTTTTAGTTTTGCGT
Source organism: Andrena bicolor (assembly GCA_960531205.1). Taxonomy (NCBI): domain Eukaryota; kingdom Metazoa; phylum Arthropoda; class Insecta; order Hymenoptera; family Andrenidae; genus Andrena; species Andrena bicolor. The sequence goes on from OY482666.1 coordinate 2,550,779, forward strand.
ATTAGACAAACATTAATAAGTAGAATTCTTAATAAAAGTATGCGGTCATTTACTGGGCTTCTCATTCAACAATTCGGTCATTTACTGGTTTCTTTACCCTAGTTGCAGTTTTAATTTTCCCATATTTTTAGTTTTGCGTATTAAACAAACATTACTAAGTACAATTCTTAATAAAAGTATGCGGTCATTTACTGGGCTTCTCATTCAACAATTCGGTCATTTACTGGTTTCCTTACCCTAAAACATTTTTGAATATTCATTTCTTCTTTTATTGTTTATTTTCTGAGAAAAATTTGTAGTCTGTCTTACCTAACGCGACCGGTCAAGTGACGTGAAATGTGTCGGTGTATAGGAATAGTGTTAAATTCCTATGCTTTGGCGCGACGACACGTCGAAGTGGGCGAGCTCGCACGCGCTTCTGAGGCAGTCGAGTGAAATATTAAGCGACGCAGGAGCTCCGAACGGCCAGAGATCGATGGGCCCACGGTGAAAAGGGTCGCTGGCAATTAATAAATAAACCTGTCCGTCATTAAGGGTGGCGCGTACCGGAGCACGGGCACGGTGCACGACGGGAATACGTAAATACGCATCCATCTGGTTCGGGAGACGCGTCCGAATGCATATTGCGACGCAGCGTATCGTCGATACGTCGGGAATCCACGGGGCCGTGAAATCATTAACGCATGGCTAAGTCAGTGTAATAGAGGGACGCCGTAATTAACGAACGCCCAATGTTAATCAGGTTTATTGGGCTGTAATATATGCACAAGCACTCGAGATGGTATAGGCGGCGGGCTTGCGGTGCAGCGAACGTCTACGGAACCGTCGCGCATAGAAAGCCGCGGTCTCAGATCGGTCGATGAATGGATATCGGGGGGGAAAAAAAAAAGAGCGGGACAGCCGAGAGGGAAGGTCCCGAGAGATATATGCATACACATATATTAGTTGGTTCGACGAGAATTGAAAGAAACCCGGCTCGAAATACCGCCCCTCCCCTCGGCCGCGAGTTCACGGATTAATCTCGAGTTTAGACGCGACTCCCCTTCGAGCCTACAAATTGGCAGAATTCGGATCTCGAATCCTGCTGCGGGAGGGTTCATTTATAAACCGTGAAAGCAAGTGCTATCTCGCCCGCTAATCCAAGAATATAACTTCGAATTGGAGAGCCGGCTGATCGGCGAAAGCACGTGCGTGATACGAACAGCTTCCCAAATTGAATTTCGCGTTGCGCAGTTTTTTTTTCGCTGACGCGAAACACCCGCTCGCCCGGCGACCCGGGAGGCTGATATTTCGGACTAATGATTAAAGTCGCCACTGCGTATACGTCACTCAGGTGTATATATTTTACCGCCTAGCTCCGAGTGCTCTCGAATTTCGCTAATTTGGCATGATAACAGCTGAGCCTCGCCCATTCTGTACTTTGCGTCTCAAACTCAACTGCGTTGTAACACTTACAAGGGAAGATCCCGAACTCGGAAATTCAAAAAATTCTGAAACTTTGTGGATGTGTAGGGAATTTCCTCCTGATTACAACGCAATTTTTTTTGCTGCCCTAAATCACTCTAAGAGGGTGCAATTAACCCCTGAAAATTCGCCTATTTTCCGATTTTGCGTTATAACTCGCGAACTGTAAGAGATGGAAAAAAAGTTTCAAGACAAAAGTTACTTCTTTTAATTAGATCTATCATTTGGTAAAAAAATTATTTTTCCTTTCACAAGTTATAACACAAAATCGGAAAATAACCGAATTCTCAGGGGTCAATTTCACCCCCTTAGAGTGATTTTGGGCAACAAAAAAAAATTGCGTTGTAATTAGGAGAAAATTCCCTACATATCCACAAAGTTTCAGAATTTTTGAATTTCCGGCTTCGGGATCTTCCCTTGTTAGTATAAAAGAAAAAAGACTTATTATTATTATTATTATTATTAACGGAAAAAACCCTTTAGTTACAAAAGATACAAAGCTTAAAGCAAAATATAAATGTGGGCAATACAAGATAAAATTAAAGTAACTTAAAACAAAGTAAGGTATAATAAAATAAAATAAAATAAAATTACATATCGCGGGCGATTTCTCGTCACGGCGTAGGACGGTGGGACGCGAGAAAACCGGGTGCGTTTAAATTTTCATCGATGCGGGTAAACAGTGCCTTTAATCGAGCCCTGGAGCGGGCTTGGGAAGCCGATGCTCGAGCGTAATCGCGACGAAAGCGGTTTACTCGCGTGTAATTCGAAAGCACGGGAGTATGATAATTCGAGTGTGTACCTGATATCATTTTCATGAAGAATTTCTTGTGTCAAGGTGACACAGATTCTCTTCCAATTCTGTCATCTGCGATACTCTCGGCGAATCTGTCTTACAATCGGCGTGCAACTATACTAAGTAATGGTAAATTGTTTTTATTTCCATATTAAGTGTACCTATGCTCGCGTAGCTAATCTGTAACTCCATTCTTCGGCGAGTAAAATACGCGAGGCGCTGTGACGAGCGAACAATTGCCACGCTTCACGCGGCCAGAAGTTTTAATCGATGCGCGGCGAGATTAAAGGTGAGTTAAAAATTTCGCGTAGGTACCGCGTGGGGGGGTAACGCTGTGACGGTGATTTTTCGCCGGGCTGAAGAGCAAAAGCAGGGAAAGCGAGCGGTACGAGCGGCAAGGGCCCGTGGCAGGGTGTGTAACTTGATTCATCGCGTTATTACAAGTTTTACGAGTTAATTAACGGAGATTTTTAGAGTAATATCGCGCCGGGTACTTCGGGCAAAGCGGCTCTTGTTATTACATCACGCTTTTACACATCCACGGCGTTGAAATTACCGGCGGCAGCTCGAGCTATCGCGCTCGACCCATAATTAGTAAACTCGGTTAACGACACCACGCCTGTTCGTTGACGCTATCGTTCCCAGTTTCCCTTTTTCCCCTCCCTGCAGCCTTTCTTTCTCTACTCTTTTTTTTTTTTCTCCCCCGCAAACTTCTGCCCGCCCCGTGACCGAAGCCCGTAAGTATCAAAACGAGAAGTTACACATGGCCCTGGGGCATTATCCATTAGCCCTTCGCTCGTCACGGATCGCCGATTAATAAACCGTCGCGAACTTTCCGCTTCTCCAGGCAACAAGTTTAAACGAGCCCCGATTCGCCCGGCGATCCACTGTCTCCTATCGATTTATCCCGACTATTTCACCGTGAAGCGTATGCACGCCGTTCACCTGCCCAACTCCAATGACACATTCTAATGAATGGATATCCCATGAAAATCGTCCTCGGAAACAGACTTACGAAGAACATTTCACTTTATTAGCGCACGGACGGAGCCCGGTTTATTACGAAATTGCTACTATATCCTGCAGTAAATACTTTCGAAAAAATCGTACCTCCCATCTGAATTACCTCCGGCGATATTAAATTACGACCAGAACAGAAGCACAACGGGCTTAAAAATCGAATAACACCCGGGTCGCGGCGAATGAATATCCCAAACATCCGCACAGGAGAAACACGCCCGGAAGCTCTGCAGTTACATGAAAAACGTCCCCTCCCCGAAATCCTGGCAATTACAAGATTGCCCCGCCGCGCCCGCGACCGGGCGGCAACGATTATTATATCGTTTTTAACGGGTCTGTTTACCGGTAATACGCGCGCGGCCACTTTTAACGGCGCCGATTGTTTAATCCAATCGGACAAATGGCCGTTAGCTCGGCGCGCAGGGAGCGCCGATGCGTCGCGGTGCCGCGGAATCGACTGCAACGGGCTGCTGCGCGCACCAGATTTACGAGGCGATTTACAAATTGGCGGTTATTGTGCCCCCACCTCGCGACGGGAATCAAACTGTCCTGTAAATCAAAACGTCTGCCAGCGTTCATTAAACGTCAGGCAAATCCCGGAAATCGGTCGTCGGAGCTTGCGGGCGCACCAGCAACGGCCCTTTCCTCTCTTTCTGCCCGCGTTTCCGGTTCCCGTTGCCCGCGCCGACCGAGCATTACCGTGCCGAAATTTCCCGGCAGGCCCCGGTGCCCGCGGAAAGTCGTAAACCATCCCCGCCGTCCTCCCTCCCAACCCTCGAACCGCTTTGTTTTTTCTCCGCCGCCGGAAAAGCCTCCAGCACTCTGGGCAGCGCGCGTCTGGCGCGCGGGCACAAACGAAATAACTCCCGGCGCGCGGAGAGCGTCGTCGAAAATAATTGTTTAATCTGCGCGGGCCGCGTGACGAATCCACCGCGCCGCTCTGTCCCCGGCGTCGAGACGCTCTATTTTTTTACGCGCGCATTTGCCGGGATTGCTTCTCGACGCTCTTTCGGGATATGAATTGGACTAACTGCGGGGGAAGGGAGCTTTCTGCCGGCTGCGAATCTGGCGAACAATTCTCGACAGAGGGACACAGCTCTCCCGTTGGTCCAGATATGTACGAAATTTTTGAGGGACGATCGGGCACACCGAGTAATTGAGATCGCGCGGTGGAAATCACCGCTGCAAGCTCGATCTCTGCAAGCGCCCTTCTCCCTTTTCTTTTATGACGGATATAAAATCCCTCGATCGCCCATGATCGTAAAGATGTAAGCGCGAAACACAGCTGTCGACCCTCGCGACTATCTTTCACGTTCCACCGTCCGTCGCCGACTGTCCCCGACACCAAATCGCAGAATTCCGCTTATCTGTCGGGTTTTTTTCGCCGACTTTGGTTAAAATCAGCGATTTCCATCGGGCGGGAAGGGAGCGGGCAACGAAGCGGCTAAAAATCTCGCCCGTTAGTTCGGAATTGATTTATGGGATCGCTGGATTACTCCAGTCACCGTGCCGTACATTCTCCTCGCGATGGAATTTCCGATAACGGGTTTCTCCGTCTCGAACGCGTCCGAAAAGTAACACCGAGATATAAGAATTATGCAGGTCAAACGAAACGCTGCGTCGCGAGTTTCCACTTTTTCTTCGCAGAGACGCGGCGGTCCAACGATGCCCGTGGATCCGTGACGATTCTGCTGGCGGAGGAGGCACGGTGTTCGAACGGGAAACTCTTTTTTAGGCGGCGATCGTGACGAGTGAAACGTGGAAACGACGGGGGGGAAAGAGAGGCGCAGAGGAACAACGATTATTCGAATCGCCTGACATTTCGTCGGCGAACTTTGTGCCCCTCTGTCCAGCAATTTTCCTATTTAGGTCAGGCAAGATGACACGGCCGGTGACTCTGCCCTTCCGTATCTCTCTGCTATTCCGGTGCACGCTCGTCAACGAGAGGGCAGAGAGCAAAGGACGATATCGAGTCGATCGAAACTACCAAACGCTAGGAAAGTCCGCTCGTTCTTTTGAACGCCGCTCAGAGATTGCTCGAAACACGCCGAGCCCGAGGAAAAATAAATCCAGAGACGAAACTCGGGCCACGACCGTTGCCACGTTAAACGTATCAGTCTCGTTAATTTTCATGGAAAACCGCCCTCAACGAGGCTGCTTCGGAACGGTCGCCGGTTTTTCCACCGTTCGCCCCCATCGATCTGTAGGAACACGAAACTTTCCTCACTCTGGATCACTCGGATTCGTTCGATATTCGAGGCAGCAGAGATTCCTGATCGCGGTAGCTGGATAATTAAGAATCCCATAGCGTGCGAGGGAATTCGACGTGATAAAAAGCTGGGAATTTATGAAAGCAGAATTCGAGTCGAGGGGGTGGGTGGGCCTCATAGGTAACCCCGAGGATCGTAAATTTCTCGTTACGGGCGTAACGAATAACTCATTCCCGATAGTTGCGTACGCGGCGGCGTTTCGGGGCGAATTTTCCGGCGAAACACGGCGACAAATCGCGGGCTGGAAACGCGGGCGTCGCGATCGCGACAAAACGCTCGTAATTACATTCCGGAAGTGAGCGGGTCGAAAAGCGACGTGGCGTGGGTTCACGGTATCGTTTTGTGTCTTGGATAATTGCCGACACGCGATCCCGCCACGTAACGCGGCCGAATGCGGAGCGTTGCCTCGTGTACCTGCTAATGTGCCCGTTACAGGTGCGTGTAGCACACATCCCGCCGTTGCATTTCGTACGAATAAAATGCCCATTACGCTGCCTCGCTAAACGAAACCACCCACGGGTTAGGGATCCGTTTTCGCGCAAGTCCCCCATAAATTATCCAGAGAATCGGGCCGGAGAGGGTGGTTCTCGGATTTCCGCGTTCGGCCTGTGGCGAAATTTATATTTTCGCGACTGCGTTTGTCCGCCGGTTGCCGCGCGGGCCGCAGATCCAGGGGAAAAAGAAACTGACGTTATTATTTCGTTTAACTTGTAAACTATGGAACGGAGGATGTTTAAAAGAGGGAGTAAAGTATCGCGGCAACTTCGATAACAGTCGAGACAATCGTGGACCGGCTTATTTATCTAATATTAAAAGTTCTTAACTACCGACGCTGCGGAAGCAACAAGACCACGGCGATGAACGGAACCGAACGGGTCGGACGAGGGGAGGAGAGAGAGAGAGAGAGGGAGGGAGAGGGAGAAAAAAAAAGGAGACGATAAGAAAGGCAGGAAAAAGGACGAGGAAGATGAGACTCTTTCGCGAGCGCTCCTTTGGAATTCGGTGAACAACCGAAGAATGGGCTTATTCAGATCAACGTTTCTTAACGAGGAAAGTTGTGCTTACCGTCAGCCTTGTGTATTCTTGAGCGGGCTGATGGGCCAAGTCAAAGAACCAGTCCCTACGCGAATTATTCTCCACGAATCAAGAGAAGTTTCAAGGTACGCGACCTACTACACGTTCGCTAGCGTTACGTGCGAGATACCGCAACGCCTGCCGAACTCTTTTAGCAGAAAAAAATCGCGTGTCATAGGGTAAACGCACCAGTAAATGAACAGTTAAGGCTAATGAATGAACACTATTATAAAATTATGTTTGCAGCGCGATTGAGTCCACGTGCTGCAAAAATTGTTTGGATATGAAGCGAGAAATGAAAAGAAGTCTCTAATTAATTAGTCGCTTACTTTAATAACATATTTTACTGATTTTAATAAAAAATGTTGATTCACTGGTACGTGTTCATTTACTGGTACATCCACCCTATCTATGAAATTTCGCTGCGCTCTATGCGCAAGAAATATCAACGCCACTACTTTGTTTCGCCATCAAACGGTGTTTCGATGATTCCGCGCCACCGTTATCCCTCGTCCACGGCGCGATGGTATTTCTTCCCTTCCCCACCCTGGGGAATATAATCATTCTTTGTAACGCAAAAGTGTGCATCAGCAAGCTCGAGCGTTCTTTAACCGGCGCGCTTGCATACCGTGGAGGAGCGAGGGGGATACCGCGGCTACACTTTCCGATCGGCAACGTATATCTTTGTAACTGCAAGAGCACTTCGGGCTCGAGCACACTCGAGAAACCGTTTGAAGTCATCGAAAGAGAAAGAGAGAGAGAGAGAGAGAGAGAAAGAGAGAGGGTAGGGAGAGGGTGGCTGGATGGAGGAGTTGCTGATGTTTGCGTCGAAGCAGCTCAAAGGGAAACACTCGGGGGGAGTTTGGAATCCAACGAAACACGGACAAATGCCGCGGATCCATTAGATGTCCGATTAAAAGCCCACACAATTTAGTTTCGCCCGTGGTGCACGACGGGTTATCGTCCGGCCATCGATAAACACGATGGGACTCGCAAAGGAGCGGCCGAGAAACCATCGAGCCCGGTCCGTCGATCCCGCGAGAAGTTCGGTCGTTTCGTTAACGATAACCTGGGAGGTAAATAGAGATCTCCATAAATCAGGGAATACCGGGCCGGGCCAATTTGGAGATTTTGATTTGTAGCTCTTATCAAGGAGGGGCTCTGTAATAAGTCTCTTAAAAAGCGCACCCTACAAATCGTCCATAACTCTCCGGTGGCCGCGACAAAGCTCCAAATCCCCGATACGTTAACCCGCTGTAGCGTCGGAAGCGAGAAGGCGAGAGGGCGAGTCGGATAATACGTACTTTTTCAACGGGAGTCCGTGGATTTCCGGGGACATATCGTCGTGGATCCACCAGCCACCTTCGATCCCAGCCGCGTAAGTCTTCCGGATTCGATATTACCTGTACCACGAGGTCTGTCTATGAAACATTTATACCACTGCACTCCGAGAGCGTTTCCTTCCGCCCGGAACGGCGAGGACAAACGGCGTCGTGGATTCACTGCGGATCACTCGGCCGCCGGATAATCGATCGATACGCGGTCCCCGGCTATTTTCGAATTAGTCAGCACGGATTTTCTTGCGAGCTCCCTCGATTCCCCGCGGAGACGAGGAGGATTGCGCCGCTCAAACCATCCAGGCACCGCGTCCTCTCGATCCCTTGGCCATCCACCGACGTTATTCCATCGCCACGGCGAGATTGATAGGCAACGGTGTCGAGTCCTGTTTATACCGGCTGATGACTTCCTCCTCGATGCTTTATCCGTGCCGCGAGATATCGTTGTTCGTCTGTTTCGTTGCAATTAATCGTGTTACCGCGCCCCTCGCAATTTTTTTTTTAATCCTTCCTCCGCCGTGCCTCGTCGCACGGTTACGTCTGATTAATCGATAACGATAACGGTCGCCGCGGCAGGACGCGCGATCGGCGTAAACCGCGTGCAACGGACTTCGATAAATGCAGCCCGGTTATTTATTGGCGAAATCATGCGTGTGGCACGCGTAACGCCAGGACGCCAGGGAACGCGATCGTTCGCGCGACGCCGTGGCAGCCCTCTGATCACCGGCTGCACGATCGATCCGGGAATATTATAGTTCCGTTACGGACGGTCGGCGAGCAAGCGATCGCTGATGATCGTCATAAATCTCGGGGACGATTTACAGACCGCCGGATCCCGTGTAAATCCGCGCGCGAGAACAACCAAGGACTAGTTTTACCCGAAGCCGCTCGGCACGGACATTTATCCCCTGCTACAATCACCGGGGAGAGAACCAACCCCCGCAGGGCCTGAAGCTGATTTATTTTCTTTAACAAACTTCCGCTGCAGCGAGTCGTTAATAATTTACGCGGCTCCTCGAGATCACAGTACACACGTTCCCGTTCCAATTACAAGAACGCCTCTTCGGCACGTTCGCTCACCCCCTGGGCTGCGGAAGGCACGCCGCAGCCTCGAAACCACCGAGACACGCTACTTTCGATAGTAAACCCCGCGACGCTGTCGATATCGTCGGACAATAGTGCCGGTGGTAATCCTTCCGAAAACAGGAAGAGCGTACCACTCGAGAAACTGTATTCACCGAGGATCCCTAGTCAAACGGAACAGAAGCGATCTTAGCCGTTATTCCGCGAAAGGAAGTGATCGGTAAACGAAAGCGAAGGTATCGTGCACGATCAGAGGCGGCGTGCGTGCGAATCGAATCCCCTGGCGACTTTAGATCTCTCGGCGTCGAAGGATAGAGCCACGCACCGAAACGAGATCAGCGAGAACTTTTTTGCCGGATGTTGTCCGCTGGAATCCCGAGTGTTTATTCTCGGCCAGCTTTGGGGCACTGTCCCCGGTCCTTGGTTCACCTTCCGGTAATCGGAACCGCGAACGAAAGCCGACGAAATGGAACTTGACCCGACGAACTCGAAGCACCTGGCACCGTCGTAACTGGCCGCCCGAAACGACGTGGACGACGGTTAACACGACGACACGCCGCGGTAGACTAGCCGGTGGTAGGACATCCCGAAGCCCCTTTAGCCACGACGAGGCTACTGCTGCTGAATGCTGGCTGGTGCTGATGGTGGTGCCGGTGCTACTGCTCTACCCGCCTCGTATATACTATACGACGCGGGCACGGACACGCGCGCCGGCCTTGCGCGAGCGCAATACCCCGCGATTCCGGCAGTAGGGGTTGTTTGATGCCTGCCTCCTTCGAAAACGCTCCTTTTTTTTATCCACCCCTCCCTCCACTTCCACACCGCCGACCGCCCTGGCAGATTTAAGAATTTCTACCCAGATGCGATATCCACCCCCCATAGATCCACGCGAGAAGTCAATTGCGTTAACTCCGCGCAGGAATAAGAAGTCTGTTCTATGAATATAAGAATATTTCGATTTATCGAGGAGTTTTCTCGCTTGCTTTGGGTGGAGGGGAGAACTGTACCGTCAAGGACCCAGTTCCTGATCAGTTTAGTATATAAATACCAAATAATAAGTTTATCACGATACAAATTTAGTCGAAAGAATTATTAAATAATTATCAAGTATTTTTCAATTGAGAGCTCATAGTAAAATGTTTTAGGTTCATCAGAAACTGCTCCCTTTGCATCTTAAGTGATCAGCAACTGGGTGCTTGAGGGTAAAGCAAAAGGTTCTATTGGTCGCGACGCGAGGTTGCGCCAGAAAGGACGAGTCAGTGCAACGACACCTTATCGAGGTCAGGCATTCGGATATGCAGAAGTATTTTTAAATTTATACGCAAACATTTGATAGCTCATAGTGAAATATTTTAGGTTCATCAGAAACTGCTCCCTTTGCATCTTAAGTGATCAGGAACTGGGTCCTTGACGGTAGGTGCGACTACTTGTTTGACGTACCTAAGTCTTTTGTTCCGTTTCTGTGGCGCGATTTTTGGCTATGATTTTTCACATCCTATCGCGGTGTTGTCTGTGTCACCGGCTGATACGCTTCGATCGAGAACCCCGGAACCACGTCGCCGGGAATTCCTTGATACCTGCTCTCGAAGGAAACGCTTCGCCAGCAGCGGCCCTTCGCGAACCAACGAAATTCCGAGACGTCCTTCAGACACGTACATCTCGCGATAAACACGGCTCACCTTCGGCCGACGTGGTACTGAATAAACGAGGGTTCGATGCAAACAGGGCCCGGGCTGGTGCCTCGCGCGTGGTAATCTTGTAGAATTACTTTGCATTCCATCACGTTGGAATTCCTTGTTCTCAAAGTGCGACGAAGTGCCAACCGTTTCGCCGACAAAAGGCGAGCCCTAAACGCGTGCAAATTGATCGGTTGCTCGCCAAAGATAGCGACGTAGAATATGAGAAAGAGCGCTGCCGCCTCGATCCCTCGAATCTCACCCCTTCGTTTTCGCCGTCTTCCTGGACGGGGGATGTTTTTCGCGGCGCTTCGAAAATTTCACCTCTCGCCGAGCCAAAGTTCCGCGACGGAGGGAGACGTGCGGGTATTTCGCGATGACACTCTGCTTACACAGAACTACCTGCCCGCCCTTCGCGGCAGTTCGCAAGAAACGGAAATTTCCGTCGCGTTGTTCCGCGATATCGCGACTCCGCCGCCCGTGAAAATTCCCCTCGTCGCGATCTTCCACGTAACCCCGGACAACGGTAATCCGACTGTGTGCAAACACGGAAACGCATCCATTACGTTCCACGGATAATAACGTTCTGGCGCGCGCGGGATGAAGTGCGCCACGTTCCTTTGAATTTCCCCACCGCTACGATGACGACTCCGCGTCTTTGTCTTTACAACGGGCCCCGGGGGACGTTAAGTACCCTTTATTCGTCGTGTTTTCCTGCGCGACGGACTCCTGAAAATATTTCCCTCGTCGAACAATGCCCGGTATCGGGGCGACGCCAAGGCAAACTGCGGGGGTCGAAATTCGCAATCGCGGAATCTCGAGGAACGCGTTCGAAAGCGCGCTCCAGTGGAACGAGTCCGGGAGAAAGGTTTCGCGGTATCGCGGCCGGGCACAAAAAATCATTACGAGATGGGAATTTATAAAAGCAACGACGCACACAAAGGGAGGCCCGTGGCGGGGGTGGAAAGTTTCCCGAGGAAATTCAAGGGAATACTGAAGTTTAATTGGAAGAAGAGGATCTAACTCGTTCTGGCGTGCGCGAAAATGTATTACAGCCTTTTAACCAACGGCGTAACTACTTAAACTGGCATTACCTATTCATCCGGAATAACGCGCCAACTCATCGCGACCTTAACGATGATCGATTTCTCTCGTAGATCGTGGCGGGCTACCAAGACACCTCGAAAGGAGAGACAACGAGAGATCTTGTGCCTTAACGAACTCCCAATAATTCCGTTACAGACATTCCCGTTAGACCGTCATTACAAGGCTAATGTCAGTGGCATCGCTCGATAAATCGACTGCTAACTGGTCATTAAACTCACTTTCCGTCGAGTATCGCCTTCTCCCGAATCGTTGGAGGACGGTCAAGTCGAATCCCCGGCGGATCGCGAACTCGCGCTGCCGGCAGTCGCGCGGCAAGTAGTAAAACTCCGAGTTGGAGCCGACACAGGCAGGTAACTGGCCGGTAATTATTTCCTTACAAAGTAAATTGCCTGTCAGGTAGGGGGACGAGGCGCTTTCGAACGTGGCACGGCGCGCAATCGCATCAGGTATGCTGGGAAGCACTTGGAGACACTTCTCTCCTCGAAATGCCGCGTGCACACCTGTCTCTGTGTCTACGCTCGCAGCGGGTAATACCAATTTGTGACACGTAATCCTTGCTGCCGTGCGTAGGCGCGCGCGACACGCGGCGGCAGCGGAAAAGCAGGCCCCCTCCTTCGTGCGGTACGTGTCTGCCGAGGCCCTGAGGACGGCTGGCTGTGTCTGTGCGTGGGTGAGACCGAGCTTTCAATTCCGACCGGGGGACGTATAGCGGCTGGTAACGAACGCAACGGAGGGGCTTCGCGTACCGAGTTGCAATTAAATCTCCAAGGAGCATCCTCTCCGGGTGGGTTCGTGGGAAAAGAGGAGTACATATCGCTGGTGGCATTGATAGGTATTCTGGATCGAGAGGGAGGGGGTAGTCCCGTCCAGTACCCGGTCATCCAGGGTGGTAAAATGAGGATACCTAAGGTCGGGGTCAGATATATTGGCCGGTGAGTTTCGTGAGGAGTATTCCCCTATTCTCAATGTTTTCTGACTCGCTCTCGCCTTGCCAGAAAAAGAGTTCACCAGAAGTGGTGGGGATAGCGCCGAGCTCTTAACGTGTAGGCCAAACCGAGCTCTTAGCGTAGAGATACATACATCGGAATAGGTGTGCGTTGTGAGGAGTATTCTTCTATTCCCAACGTTTTCTGACTCGCTCTCGCCTTGCCAGAAAAAGAGTGCGCCAGAAGTGGCAGCGATAGCGCCAAGCTCTTGACGTGTAGGCCAAACCGAGCTCTTAGCGTAGAGATACATACATCAGAATAGGTGTGCGTTAGCTGCGAAAACAAATTCACCGGCCAATATATCTGGCCCCGACCTTAGGAGGGGGTTTTTAGCGGGTATACCCATTATGGGGAGTCCCGCATAACCCCGGGACTCGCAATCCCCGGGGTATGCATAAAGGCATTTTCCACCTCCTCCAAAAAAAAAAAAGGAGGGGGTGAGAAGTTTGGTGAATGACGTAGGTGGAGAAGATTGCTCCGCCCTGATAGCATACGGGTATTCAGTTTACGGGGGGCAGAATTTTTGTCCGCAGCTGTGTATCTCGAGTAAGTTAAAGGGTGTTCGAGAACAGGGGCAAGTGGGGAGACTTGGAGAAAGCGCAACGGTATCGTAGACGTCCCAACTACCACGCCTGCATCCTTCAAACTCCTCAACCTTCGAACTCTCCAAGTCTGCTCTTGATGTTCATCTTCTAATACGTAATGTCGGTAGACAGCAAATTACGTAAGTGGTCTGGTCCAATTTAATGAGGACGTGATCGATACGTGGCTTCCTCAAACGGACCGCACTATGATTTAACTAATAACGTCTATAAACTGTTAGCATCTCGCGCTCGCTTCCCAACCGTCATGGATACGAAATTATCGGCTGAACATGCTCCCGCTGAATTTCTATGGGATCACATCCCACTCGCGGTGATCCAAGCGTTCCCACGTAACCCCTTGCGCACCGACTCGCAATTTTAAATCCACCCCCCTTTGCCGTCCGTGCACGGCACACGCTTTAAATCGTGATTTAAATCAATTTAACGCTTCCAACGGCGGAGAATCGCTCATTAACGGCCGTTACGCTTTTTCAGCTAACACTCGACGGTTACACACGTTTCAGTGCCGCGAAATCCACGGCGAATAGAACGAATTTTCATTACGGTAGCGAACGGCACAAAGCCCCGTTTTCAAGCTTCTTCGTCTATAGGTTTTCATTATTTCTATGCGTTACACCGCCCCCTTCCCCCCTCCGCTCGCTCTTCCAATCTGCCCTTTATTTTCACAGAATCCCGCCGTTGATTCGGCCGCGAATAAAAGGCGATCCCAAGAATACCGTCCCGTTTAAACGTAAGCAGGAAAGTATTCGTGAGGGCATAATACCGCGAGCCACGGCGATACCTCTCGAAGCCCTGGATGATTGTGTGAAAAAATCGAGGAGGATTATGTTGAAAAGTGTCTGGAGGATTATTCCGCGTAGACTGGATGTACTTTACATCGATAAATCGCTGCGGGGGAGGGTAATGTTGCCCTTAAATGAGTACTCGGCAATAAAACGTCTGCTATCGGACGAAAAATTACGCGAAACTATTTCGCAACCGTTGGTGCTCCTCTCCGGGGAGGACGGTGCGGAAAATTTTCGACCGCTATTCAAGTATCGAGCAAAAGGCTGCACTTCCTTCGGCTAGGTCAATAATTGTCCTGCCGAGTAATTAGCTGATACGATCTAAGAAGATAGGCCGTCCCGACGAGACAAAAGAATGTCAAGCGCTCTATTATACGTCCACTCCTCCGTTCGAACCGTTACTTTCACATCACCTCGTAAAGCCGCCCCCCCTCCCTTGATTGTTGTAGTTTTATGGAAAATACAATCAACGGGAGCATCGGACGGATTAAGTCCGGAGGAAGGGGCGGCGAGAATCTTCGCGTTCAAGAGACACTGATTTTAAATAGGAACACGCCTACTCTATTCTCCACGGCGAAATGGGGGAGAGCTGCTTTCCTCTGTATCGCGAAATTATCTCCGATAAATTATCCGAAAGCCCGCAGTCTCGCAATTACCGGTCGACGATTCGTCTTGGGACTTAAAAGGGGACCGTCTCTAATTTACGAGATCGATCGCGGCGGTTCTATACACCGGGTGAGAGATAATAAAGGGAATTAAGATCGAAAGGCCAGGGTGTCGTCGGAAGCTGAGACGTGAACCAGCGCATAATAATGTGAAATAAAAATACAACGAACACTTATCGGCGCTGGTGTACCCACGTTCACGTTTGAAAGTAACTTCACGGCGAGTCAATAGCGTCGACGGGAAGTTTCAGTGTCGAGCACAACTTGGAGTAGACACGAGCAAAGAGAAACTCCCCGGAACTGGTGCGCGCATTTTAATGGATGCAATTCGAAAGTTGCCCCGATCATTTTGGAGAAACTTTGCGAGCCGTCGCCTCGGACACGCCGGGCGTTACGCGTTCCAGGGGCGAGCGTAGCACGCGGCTGGTTCGATTCACGTACAACGAATTTTAGCGCAACGACGTGATCCCGGGCAACACTGCTCTAATAGGAAGTGCCAATAACGGGCGGGATGTTAACGATGGAAGGAGCGACGTTCGTTAATTATTTACAAGTCCGCCGGCGCGTGCCGCGCGACCTGGCGTGAAGTAAAATTGACACGGTCCACGGCTAAAAATTACCGTGCATCCGCCGGCGGGCCAATTTCTTCGTTCCGCCACGATAATTCGCAGATACGCGGGAAGGTAGCCGAACGGGCACAAAATCGAATTCACCAGACAGGCCGTTGTTTCGATCGCGATAAAAATTAAGGCTGTTCGAGTACTCGGAAAAAGCGAGCCGAGCCAGGCTCGGTTATTCGAGCCGAGCCGAGCCGAGTACCCGTAAAAATCGAATAGCTCGATAAATCCGAGTAGCTCGAATTTTTTCGAGCGGCCATTATTTACATTCCAGTAGATAAACGTAACCTGAAATATTCGAAACATTCGCATTGCCCGAAACGTTCAAGCTTCAAGCTTCAAGTTGCTCGAAGTACATTCGAGCCGCTCGAAAAAATTCGAGCTACTGGAAAAAATTCGAGCTACTCGAAAAAATTCGAGCTACTCGAAAATATTCGACCTACTGGAAAAAATTCGAGCTACAGGAAAAAATTCGAGCTACGCGAAAAAATTCAAGCTACTCGAAAAAATTCGAGCTACTCGAACCAATTCGAGCTACTCGAAAAAATTGGAGCTACTCGAAAAAATTCGAGCTACTCGAAAAAATTCGAGCTACTCGAAAAAATTCAAGCTACTCGGATTTATCGAGCTACTCGGTTTTTACGGGTACTCGGCTCGGCTCGAAAACCGAGTCTCGACTCAGTCCGAACTTCGAGCTACTCGAACAGCCTTAATAAAAATACTCTGCCATTGACGATGTGCCGTTGGTGGCGAATAAATACAGTGGTATTAAGAAGGGGACTTCCGAAACGGACGAAAGAAGACGAGCAAGGGTGTGGAGCAACGGCTGCCGAGATTCCAGCCGTCACGTAGCTACGAAAGTGAAACTAACGCGATTGCCGCGCGACCCAGCTGATGAAAAGCGGAGAGAAAAATGACGAAAACAGTCGGCCGGATAACTGCGGAGGTCTGCAGGCTGTGACGTAGCCCCGTGGCAGGTCTTGAAAACGAAAAGGCTGCGGTGGTTGCTGACGCCGTTGTAAGTAATAGATAGGTCCCGGGTAATTGCTTCACTTAACGAGAAACACGTTCGACCCGTGCGCCCGCTCCCTCCAACGGAATCCGATATTAACCGTCGCGTTGTTTGATATAGTTCGGTGTAGTCTGTGCCGCGTGCGTTTTGCAAGCTCTTTCGCCGTGCTCGTTTGCCTGACGCCTTGGGTCCCCCGCCTGTGGATGCTCAAGGACCTTCGTTACGACATCCGGGGTGGATGATTCCCCTCTGTACGTGCCCTTTTCGCGTTGTCGAACCTCGCGATGCAGAGGAGGCCTTGCGATCACGATTTTTCGGATCGATGAAGGATATTAAAGGACCGGCGGAAATAAGGGAGATAATTCCGGAGTTGCTCGTGAAAGGAGCGCCACTGGGAGCGGCTCATAGCTGCGCGAAATGAAAGGTAGATATCCAGTTAGGAGACTCGTTACTTACTTCTCCCTTTGGCGGGGTCCAACAATGGGAAAGATAGATATCCCCGATCCAAGGGGCGGGCCTGAGGCTGCCGAGCCTCTCACGTCCGAATCCAACTACCCTAACCGCCGGGCAAGGCCCAAAGATGCAATTAAGCCCCGAACCAAGTGCAACAGGGAGAGTATAATGTGGAAGTAACTTGGCGCTAGGTGGGGAAGTCTCGTAAACATATGTCCCTCATGGGGTATTTAATTCAGGAGCACGGACAGGGCTCGAATTGCCGAGTTGGCCCCCCTCCCCCCTCCCTCTCGTCGACTCGAGGGAGGGAAAATATAGAGGCGGTGGGTGAAGGAAGGCTGCCTCCTAAAGGAGCGGGCCACGATCCTTCCCAGCCGCCGTTGCTTTTTCCCTGGACGTAGTAAATACTGAAAGTAGAGGCTACCTCCAGGGACTATGCTGCTACTCCACCGAGTTTACAGACCCTTCCACCCACTCCACGCCTCCGTCTCTCCCCCCCTCCCTTTTTTCATCCTCTCTTCCGCGCCGGCTCGACCGATAAGGAGTCAAGGAAAGATTTTACACTCGGTCGGGAAGCAAAAAGAAGCGAGGGGAGTTCGGCGCAGTGTTGTTGAACCAACGGAATCCCTTTGTTAGCGCGGCTTCCATCACCTTCCGTTACGCGTTCGATCCCGGCGAACGTTGCTGGATACGTCCGGATCGTTTCGAGGATCTTCCCTTCCCCTCGCGGACAGGCGCCCGTTACCAACCGTTTCGTGTCTCAATTAAATTTGCGCGCGAGGGATGGAGAAGGGTGCGATAAGGCGGGAAGAAAGCGGCAACGCGCTGAGAAGCCTTTTCTCATTAGCCTAAGGATATCTTAGCCCGCCACTGCCAGCAAACTCGCTCTAATCTCCATCGAAAGGACCGAAGCGCCGGTAAACCTACCCGCTACGAGCTCCCGCTAGCCAAGGCGACAGAGGACACCGTTGGGGACCACCTACGGTCGAAATTTGTGTGTCCTTACGGTGTTCTTGTCGCACGATCAAGCACGCGGACGGGCGCGAGGGAGCGTAACCACGAGAGCGCGTATAAAGCCACCACCCCCCCGGTGGCTCGGTGCGTGTGCCGCGCGCGCGTTTGAGTGAAGGGAACACAGAGTGCAGCGAACGGGGGAGGGGCACGGCGAGAGGGGGGGGTTAACAGTGCCCTTAATACCAAGCAGCAGTTCAAAGGTGGACCCCGCAACAACGCATCTAATTACTTGCTTCCTCCGGTGGTCCATGGCACGGCGAATTTACATCTTGTTTGTTCAAGCACCTGTAGCCCAGCTATACCACCCCCTCGCCCCTTTGGATACCGACCCCCCGGCCCCCACGGTCCAATGTAGATTGGATACTGCCTATAAACAAGCAATTGCCTTTGACTGAGAATGCCCAGGCTGCAGAAAGTCTGCACCGCCACAGAGCAGCAATATCTTGCGCAGGTTCGTGTCGTGCCTGCGGGGCACCCCCTGATACTCTTTCCGAGCCAGCCCAGAAATTCGTGGCCAGGCTTACACGGAAACCCACCCCTCGACAGTGGCCTCAGCCGCAACGTCGACGAGTGGCGCTCCTCGCGTGGCCCGGATCGTCTCTTTGGCTTATTCATAGGCCACCGTCAGTTCAGGGGCAAACGTGGCTAGTAGATCCTTGAGTAATGAGAGTATAGAAACGGCAGGGGCGGAAGGCACGGGGGCGAAGTTCGTTAATAAGGAACCACGAAGCCCGGTGTTGCCGTCGAGAACTACTCCGGGGTTGGGTTCGACGCGAAGACCACGAAAGACCATCGCGTGGATAAGACTTCCCTGTTCACGTAGGCCGCTAACGTACAAAACCCTCCCCGGCACTGGCTTATTTCCTTCGTCCGACCTCTTGCCCCTGAAGGAACGTCGGACGCTCTTAGCAGATGCAACGCGTCAATAGAGCAGCGCCTCCGAGCAAAGACGCGGGTACCTTTTATTCCTTGGGTCTCTGTTCTTTTTTTCTGCCTCTCGCGCTCTTTGATACCCAGCAAAGAAATCATCCCTGGTTAGGTACGTCTGCCCCTGTGCTCGTCCCCGTCGACAGTGGCAATGCGCGTGGGCCCCGCGTAATTTCCAGTAGATCTATCTCGATTTATCTACTCCACCCATCATGCCTTGCATCCGCGAGCATTCTTCCACGCGGCACGTCGTCGCGACGCTATCATCCTCGTGTTGGACGCGATGCTTGCACAGGGTTGAGGCTACTTAGATTGCGGCCCGCATAGAGTGGAACGAAGGTAGAAAAGGAACCGGCCGATCTTTAATTCCCGATCTTCAGCTCGCACTGTCGCAGGCCGTCGGCGACTGTAGCCCCGTCGAGCGGGGAGCAATTAGAAGGTTCAATGGAAGATACCTCGCGGATTAATATTCCTAAAGAGCAACTCTTCGCAGATCAGAGGGGCAGACGGGCACAGTGCGCGCCCGTGCTCCGAGACAGAGTGTAATCAGCGTGAAATGTTTCTTTCACAATGATCTTGCTCATACATTTGATGCCCGTGCACTTTTGTCCGCTGAGCGACAGTGGCGTAGAGAGACGGGGCGAAGTCACGGAATTCCCTGGCAGAGCCTCGTGCAAACGTTAACATTCCAATATCGAAACCCCCACTCTGCCCTAGAATTCCTCGTTCTTTTTTTTCCCCCCAACCGAAATTCGATAACTCGCGATACGCGGGCGCGCCGAGGAGTGCTCCAATAGGAATCTCGTTGGAGTAAGCAAATATGGAGCCGAAACGAGCCAAATAAAGATCGCCGGTGGTAGACTTGAAATTTTCTTCCAATACCGGGCCCCGTGGCGCATAACGATTCGTAACTCGAACAAATTCATGAAGCACCGCCGTGCCGCCGGCTGTTTCCACGACGCGGCGATCGATGCGAAAGCGCGTGCACGCGATTTATGGAGTGCACGTCGAACAGCAACGTACGCAGCGCGACTTCAATAATGCTGTGTACGTTTATCGACACTGGGACAATTTCTACGCTCCAACCGCCTACCAGCGGCTTTGGCTGTGGTTTCTCTTATTTCCTCGTAGCGGTAACAGATAAATGATCCGCGCCGTTTCGAAACTTCTCCGCGAGCAATTATAGAGGTGGCAGGACGGGGGGAGGGAAGTTTACGAAGTATTTGTATAATGCGCGAAGAGAAAGGATCTGCTGCTTGGCTTGCGCTCATAGCCCGCACTTTTTCGCCCGCTACGCCAATGCGCGTCATCCCTCTCTGTCACATTTTTTTATACGCCGAAATGTAAATACTCGCCTACCCATTGGAGCACCGGGGCAAGGTGCGGTCATTTCCATTAGAACCTGAAAGCTAGTAACTATTCGCGCCGAAATGTTTATCTTTTCACGCGACAACATCGCGCAAATCTCGGCTTTTAATTAAACAGGAAGAATTTTCATACGCGATAGAAGCCTCGTCGAACCAATCGGGGTTTCCACGATATTATTCCCGGCGATTCTATAGAATCTCCCTCTGCTCTTTGACTTCCCAGCCAAAAGTGCAGAGATATGTAAATTCAAAACAGCCCCGGTATTACTGTCGCAAATTAGCCCGGGTGTTATACCACGTGCCCCATACGACGAGCCCATGCCGAAGCGTAATAGTGAAATCATTAACCCGAATTGACTGCGCGAACGTGCAGCCGATTCGACCATAATCCACCGTCCCGTAAACACAGCACTTTCAATCATATTAACGCGCAGCGCGACGCGCCTAAATCATTACAATAATAAATGGAATAATAGATGCCGGTGTGCGCCAAAGGAAACCGTAGTTTTCACGTGACCGGGGCGACGATAATTTCCAACGCTGGATAAACCACGGTGCGTCTCGTCGATTCAGAACGAATCCATTTATACCATCTAACTGAACGCTCTTGATCGTTCTACCGTTAAATCCACACTTATCGACTTCAGCCGCCACTCGTTAATTAACATCGCCAAGTGATGATTCGCCGTCTTGCCTGTGTAACCGCTGGGCCTGTTTAACCCTTCGTGGTCACACCTTCTTATAATCACAAGTTGGTCACACGGGGTTCACTGTACCCCAGCGTGATTTTTTGAGTTACCATTTTCGTATTTCTGAACCTTTTAACTATTCAGTGATAATTTTACATTCGTAATACTTATACAGTCATGGTCTAATAATCTTTTTCTAGAAATATAAATTTTGAAATGCTAAAATTTGTAGTTGAAAATGAGCGATTTTCCATCGTTGTGGTAAAATACAGATTTTTTAATTTTTTTTTTATTTTCATTTTTGCGATAAATCCCCTTTGGAAGATGTAAAGGTGCGGCATTTCAAATAAAAAATTGCTCTTGGGGTACAATACACCCCGTGTGACCACGAAGGGTTAACTTTCAGTCGATCGAATCGCCCAGACGGTATTTAACCAACAGTAACGGCAAGAACGAAAAAGGGTGAGGAAGAGAAGGGAGGTTCGTACGCCCGCGTGTTGCGCTATACGCCGGCGGGAATGCAGAATGCACAGTCGCAGCGGCGCGCGAGTTATGCAATATGTATACATTACCTAAACCATCCCGCGAGACCCAGGCGTTAACGAATTGTCGCGTCATTCGGTATAATGCTCCGCCGGGCGACCGTATTTTCCAGTGATCCGATAAAAATAAACGATCGCTCATACGCCAGCATTAAATAAATATTGAATAACCACGGACGGTTGCACAGCGCGCTCTCGAAACCGAAGCGTAGAGTTTGCTGATGGATACAAAGAAAATATCGAATAATATAGAGATCGTCGGCGGAGGTAGTAGCTACTCAGCCATCGAATCGCGCACAGATTCGCGAGTCGAAATGTAACCGGGACCAAAGAGTAGGGATAACAAGAGGCGTCACTCCGGTCGGAACCTTTGAAGTCCTTGCTTGACCTTGGCATTTAAATTGGTTGTTTATTTCGAGCGGGATATTTTTTTTTTTTTTTTTTTTTAATATAATTTTATTCAACATTTCAATGCTTGCATATCACATTGATATCAGATGTAGTGAATAATCTACGACTTAAATCTATATGCGCTTGATTGCCTGATCGCATAGGCGACGCTCACAACCTTGTTTGTACTTTTGTTTTAAAAAGATATACATAAAATAGTTTTCCCTGGTAGGTTCCGAGCGGGATATTCAAATCGACTAAATGTACCTTACCACAATTGGCTGATTATTGCCGAAGTTTACCGATCATTGCCGAATGTGGCCGAATCGGCATTTAAATTGGTTGTCTCACTAGAAATCACTGTTTCCCTAGATTATTTCTGTCCTTGTCGAGTGGCGCCTCTTATTATACCTCCTCTTTACCGGGACGATAAACGCCCCATCGAGAAGTTTCAGCCTGCACGTAGAGTTCGGCAGCGGAATGTGGTTTATTCTAAGAAGACTCGAAGCGCACGCACGCCTTAACAGTCGATCGTTTCAACGGAGATAGGAATCGCATCAGCAACGAGATTCCAAATGGCGCTGGGAACAAAGAGTAAATAACAACTCGGGGCTGGAGATCGCGGCCGACAACAGCCAGCCGCGGTGTTTTAAATATTCCCCGGCCGGTAATTCTGAGATCGATCGCGCAGTAATGAAGCAGCCGAGCGATATTTCACTCGGCGGCCGAGTGGCGTTTCCGCGATCCGCTCGCTCGTCGCCCTTTTAAATTCGAACGCGGGAACTGACACGCGAATGCCGCCGGAAAGTAGGAAGTAGCTGGGTTAAGACGTTGTAGGAACGGATTAAGCGAGTTTAATTAAGTCGATTCAGCGCCACGGAATTCCGCGACCCTCGCGAGCCTAAAGATCGGTCGCCGCGATCGGCTCTCGTCGCGTGCTAATTTTACGGCTCACTTTTCCACGCTCCTCGCCCTGTTAACGCGATCGAACGGGCCAAAAAGAAAGGGGGAGCGAGAACTCTTTTACGACCGACACAACGTTTCCCCTTATCGGGCGCCATAAATCTGCGAAACATTTAACCGCGATCGAGCCTTTGAAGTTACGAAACTCGCCCGGCCCAGGAAGCGGCACGCTTCCGCCAGTCGCCGTATCGAGATTCCGCGAAGCTACGGAGACTTTTCCAGCCGATTCCCGTGTCTCGCGTGACGAAGGGAATATATATCCCGGTCAGTTGGCCGAGGGCTAATCTAAAAACGATGGCGGCGGTTCGCCTAACGATCCAGGATTTTCTTCGGTTTCCACGGTTTCACCGGGCGACCCGGCCGTTATCCTCTCCCCCGAACGATTTCATCTTATATCCGCGGGGATTAGAGAACCTCTGTGTGCGACCGTTTCATTACTCATCCTACACGCCCCGCGAAACTACGTGTACCTACGTTCTGTTTGTCGCTCGTTCCTCCCCTATCCCGCCCCCCTTATCCGTGCGCGTCCCTCGCCTCTCCCTTTCTTTTTCCTTTCCTTTTTCCCCCCTTTTTATACCCCTCGCGCTCTCTTTTTCCCGCAGCTTTTCCGCGCCCCCTCTTCCGTCTCGGTGGCGCGCGTTCGCTGCTCGCAATATTGTAATGCGAAGCACAATGCGTTGCTCCCGAAGAGATAGGCCGCGATAAAGAGCAAGGACGCGACGAGCTTAGAGGAAGATTAAAAAACGGGAGTAATACGTCTTGCGGGATATTTCGCGAATAACGAGGCGAGAGTGGACGCGGCTTCTACGCGGGCGAGATCCCCGAGTGAGATTAATTGATCGATCCGTCGCCACGAGGTCGGCCCGCGTTTCTCCCTGCCTCCGCGGCGGCACGCGTTCTCCGAGCCTTCTTTCCATTCGCGAGTATAGACGACGTGGAATAATCATCCAATCGGAATGACTCCGACGATTTTATCGATCTCCCGGCGCCACTTTGCTCGCGCATAATTGTAAGAGAATCCGAAGCGATCCGAGGACCTAAATCACCTCTGGGAGCTAAACGAATGAGAATGAGGAATGATCCGGCGCGAGGCACCGCGGGTCGGGCGAGGTGGGCGAAGACCGGGGAATCCTTTAAACTCGTTCAGCTTCAATAAACTTGCCGATAGCGAAAAAAGCGACGGCGGCATAATATTATCCTTTTCCGATAGTTCGCGGGGTGGGGGTGGTTTCCGAACGACGACGCCCGGGGATAATAACGTTACACGAACTCGCAACGATGACAATAACGATTTGGCGGGATCCGGGAAGCGTGCGCGTTGAATTACAGAGTGCGGTTCCCGGCGGTGTTTCTTCGCGGTAGTTATCGTTTGCCCCAACAGCCTTTATTTCCGTGACGTACGGATCGTTTCGAGAACATTGCCCGAGTTTAGACGTGGCCCCGCGGGAGAGCGAGGAAGAAGAAGAGGAATAGGAAGCAGAAGAACAGAGAGGGGGTGAGCGCCTGCCGTGTTACTATCGATTCCTTGTTTTTACCTACGCCGAAGAGAGCTCATACTGTAAATGGATCAAGTGCACGGAACGTTTCCACGGTGGAACTTTGATGCTGCTACCGAAGTTCCCGGCTCCTTTCTATACCTACGTACCGCGCTCATCCCCTTTGAGATTTGTTTCGCTTTCTGATTAGACGGCTTGCGCGGGCAAAAGGCAGTCGACAGAAAGAACGGGACGGTAACTCGATAGAAGAACGCGGAAGGATAACAGAGTTCGGTGGGGCGCGTCGGCGGGACACGAGCTTAATAAAACATGGTCGGTGGAAAGTTTCTACCCCCCGGAGGGACGCCCCTCGGGGAGGCCGGGGGGATCTTGAATCTGTATAATTCATAAAAATCATCCAGGAAATTAACGTCTCGGAGACGCGGGCCTCGAGGGAGGGCACTGCATCTGGAGAATGCTCGAACGAGGGAAATAAATATTCTCCGGCGTGGGCGCGGAGGAGGGGAGCGGAGCGTTGAAAAACCCGGGAGCGGGCGAATGCGATGCACGGACGGGTGGCTCCTTAGCGATGGGCCCGGCAAAATTTGCCAAGCGTCCACGCAAATTGCGATGATTATACGGCTGGCGCGGCCCCGCGGACGTTGAAAAAACCCTCGGGCACGGAGAGGGCCGAGGGGAGGGGGAGGAGGATGGCGGAGAAAAGTGTTCCATAAAGCGTAATGGAGGGCTCGCAAATATTTATCTTTCGGTAGGTCCGGGAGCCGCGGGAGAAGCGCAAAGAGCCGCGCGGAAACGTTCCTGCCCGTGCCGGATGGCCCTTGTCGCGGCACAGAAACGCGGGAAGTTCCTCCTGACACGATTTACCGCTGCCTGCCGCTCGGTGACCAGAAATAATTCCATTAGCCGCCCCGTAAACTCATCTGGCAGTTCATGAAGAAACCATACGCGTGGGAAACCTGCACTTCGGCGGGGAGGGTGTGCAGGAACGTGGACGCCTTCAGCCGCTAGTCTAATCGCGCCGCTTAAGTTCCTGTTGCACAGAGAGCTGGCCGAAGAACCTTCGCCCAACGTCGGGGCGTGCACGTGCACGGTTGGCTGGTACGTGTGAGGGTGAATGGAATGATTCGCGCCACCGAGCACGCCTGTTAATGAGCGAAACGACAGTTTACGCGGCTAGGCGAGACCCAGGGCGAAGTTAATGGACGTGTATCGATGGGACTCTGAGCAGCGGTGGAGGATCTGAGGCAGGACGGAACGAAAATTCGCGAGCAGGAGCAACAGAGGCCGGTGAGAATGCGAGGTACAGGATTCTTACGTGGAATGCCTAGCCTCGAGGGAGATCGAGCTCGAATCGGTTAATGTGTCTGCCTATTACCCGCCGCTTCTACTTGTGTGCCTGCAAATATTGACGGTGGAATGCTAACGCTATTACCGCCGAGGATGGATCGTGAAGATGCCTTCTGTTTCGTTGCTACACAAAGCTTCCGAGATGCTACTGACACAGAAGTGACGGGGATTGAGATGGAGGCTGTTGTGGAGTTGAATCGAAGCTGAGAATTAATTTCGAGCTTGTTCAACGCGAAGTCTGTAGATATGTACTTACCTGCTCCTTCGAGTGCCCGGCGAAATACTAGAAAAGGAACGTGATACGATAACGATATTTCTGTGACATTTATCTCCAGCGATCGGCTCTCGAGGATGTCAAGCGAGGGATGGTCCGAAGGCGCAAGAAGGAGCCAAGCAAGTTCCTAACAAGGAGACGTACGGCAGCAGTGTTTCTTCGTCGCGACCGGGAGGTCCGCAGCGCGGTGGTCGGAATTAGCCGCGAGTATCCGAAATTTCGGTGCCGCGGCAAAAAGCTCGGCCCCGCCGCGGTAGTCGCCTGGAAGAGACGAGAAAGGGGCGGCGGACGAGAGGCAGAGCTCGGGGAAGGAGGGACACGGCGAGAAAGGATTATAGCGAGATATCCGCAAGTGGGTGCCGCACAATCGTACGGCAGAAACTGAGTACAAGAGACAAAGAGGCGGCAGACAAGCCTTGGAGCGAAAGAGGCGCCGGGGACAGCGGTGACGGTGGGAACGGGGCGAAAAGAGAGGAGAGAAACCGAGAAGGGATCTCGCAAAACATACACAGCTGAACCTGACACATCCTCCAGCCAGTCTACTGGCTTTTCTGGAAGGGTAGAGAAGGACGAGCAAATCTAGACGCTTACTTAGTGACACACGCAGCATTTTGCTGTCGGAGCGAAAGTTTCTCCCTCTTCCTCTGAAAGCCGCCGGCAAGGCCCCGTGCCCCCCGCTCTCTTTCCGCACGCTAAGCCTCTGTTTCGCTCTTACCGCCGTGCCTCGACACGGCATTGTATTAAACCGTGGCTCGTGTTGCGGCTTGACAAGAGAGGGCACACACAGAGTTATCTTGCCAGCGTTCTATCGCCTTTCTACCCGCCACACTTCCCCGCTAACCCTTTCCGTCCGCCATATCGCGTTACAGTCCAGGATATGCTGGATTACTCGCCCCGGAGAGAGAGAGAGAGAGAGAGACAGAGTGATTTAAACTACGGATGACGGATATTCCAAGTGCAGAGGGCCGATCGATCGCTTATGTCCAGCGGATTTCCCCTCTGTCACGCTGTCATTTATCTCTCCGCCTGGCGACGGATAAATTAATATCGCCGTCGATCCTATCGAGAGCGTAATGCACCGATTCCTGCCAGCTGGAGGCAAATATTTTCTTGACAAATCTACCACGGCTCTTCCTCCACCGGCTCTACCGTCCGATCCCTGCGACCTTGCGTCTCCGACTTGCTTACGATTTTCCTATTAGTATTAGAAGCTCCACTATCCAGCCTAGGTTAGTCTAGGCCTGTCCGAACAGAGGGATTCGATTGGCAAAAGGTTATATACCCGCGATTGCCAGGCCCTTCATTAAACCCAGCCCTCGACAGTCGTCCTGCCCGTTCCTGACTCGTCGTCGAGTTTCAGGACGCAACCTCCCCCCGAACTGCCAGCGACTGCTTTCAACCCTTATCAGTCGCGTCTGATTCTGACACGCGATTCGAATTTCCCGCCTACCCGCGACGTTGTCGGGGCTCTTTAAGCTCGCAACCTGGCTTATTACGATCTTCAGAGATGTCTGGCACTGTGGAGGTCCGCGGACGTCCGACCTCCGCCGAAATTCCCCGGGAAAAATAGACGGGGCTGTAATTTGAGGAGGAATCTCCTCTCTCGCTTAACAAGCCCGCGACACGGGCTTGTAAATGGCCCAAGTTTAACCGGGTAATGGCAACTATTTCTCGCGAACAGGCCACGGTAAAAGCTACTCTGATTAAAGGGACAGGTTCTCGCGACTTTTTCAGACAACGCAAACGACGCAGCGGTGCGCGCAATATCTCGAATTAACGAGGCTCTTCTCGTACACCGGTGTTATTACGAGGCTAAGTAATGCAGCGCGTTTAAAACCCGCCCCCCAGTCGCCCGGGCTATGCAAAAATCTTTTGTTTCCGTTCTGAAGCGTTTATCGCCCCGCCAGGCCGCGCAATCGTGCAACGCCCTAACATTTCTTAATTACCAATTACGGGGACAGTGCTCGAGGTAGCGCGTTGGATCTTTCACGCTGGGCTTTTGCATACGGCTGAACGGCACGGCTGAAACGATCGCCCGAAGAGAAATCGGCGATGTTTCGCGCGAACAGATGGCATTTCTCCCGGTTGAAACTTTTCTTTGGAGACGGTGAGACCAATTTTTCTTTCGTCCCAGCGACCGCATCATTCCGTACGCTCACCGAGCCATTCTCCTCTTGACGTCGCAGGCAGAAGCGTACATCGAGGCTAATGGCGCGACTCCCGGTGATTCGTCTCCTACCCGACGCTTCTCCCTTCTGCCCTGTCTT
Source organism: Andrena bicolor (assembly GCA_960531205.1). NCBI lineage: Eukaryota > Metazoa > Arthropoda > Insecta > Hymenoptera > Andrenidae > Andrena > Andrena bicolor. The sequence goes on from OY482666.1 coordinate 2,579,005, forward strand.
CTTCTTCTTTTTTTTTTTCTTGTTGCCACCCCGACCGACCGACTCATAATTTAAACGCAAATTTCAACCGAACCGCCATCGGACGAGACCGATGTTCTGGATGCCCCGTACTTTGTCACGGGGAATCGTCTCTGCCCTCCATCCGCTCATCCCATCGAGTCGTGTTGCGTGGAGAACTGTCGTTCCTCTCGAAAATAAGATTCGTGTAATGGCACTGGCGTTGCGGACAGAAGAATCTGGTTTCATAGGAACAAATCAGGGAGGGGCAAAAAATTATTTGAAATAAAAATTTGTGTACGAAATTTATAATTTAATGGGCTAAAAATTATTTGAAATAAAAATTTGTGTACGAAATTTTTATTTTAATGGGCAAACAATTATTTGAAATAAAAGTTTGTGTACGAAATTTATAATTTAATGGGCAAAAAATTATTTGAAATAAAAATTTGTGTACGAAATTTATAATTTAATGGGCAAAAAATTATTTGAAATAAAAATTTGTGTACGAAACTTTTATTTTTTGCCCATCTCTGGAACAAACGAACTTAAAGTCTGGCGTGGGTCCCTGTAACTTGATAAGTACTGAGAGAAACGATCACCGGGGCGCATCGAATACTCGGAGGCAGTTTTCTATTTAGATCTCAACTTTCCCAATATTCCCTTTGCAAGGGGAGAGTGCAAAGACCACAATGTAAAATAGGACAAAGCAACATGGTGTAATAGAGTTTTAAGTTCTGTTTTTAAGTTATTTGTGGACAGCAAATTTTTGAGTATCAGTTATGCTTAGTTGGGTGTTATCGAGGTTATTTCGACATCTAGATTTAGAGGAAGTGTATATAGTAGGTGATAAGAATCATAAATGTATTTATGCGAGTAGAATATAAGGGAGAGGAAATGTAAACGGGAGTTAATCCTAAGCCGAGAGGCAAGGATCAATACAATAAATAAAAAAAAAAAAAAAATATTCCCTTTGCACGTGGAACGCGGTATCTTTTTTACATGACCTCGAAGCTGATGCAAAGAGGAATCCAATGATCTAAGATCCGACTAAAAAAACTGCTTTCGAGTTCATACTCCACGCGCTCTCCCGCATTGTTTCGGCGATAGCAGAAACAAAGAAGTTATTTAAGCGTGGCCACCGCGCGACTCCCTCCAGCGAGCGTATGACCTTCGATACAAAGAATTACGTTCGAAGCTCGCGTTATGGAGATAAGAGAATAGATTCGACGAAGCTCTCTGAAGCCCGTGAATGACGGCTTTGTGTTTCCCCGAGTTGTATAAAAATATCCGTCACTCCTCCGTACAGGTGGCTGCATTATTTCGTCGTTAAACCGTACGAGGATCGCACGCGATCCACAGTAGAAGCCCGCTCACTTATTCATCCGCGGCCCTCCGAGCAGACTGATCGCGAGGCATACGGTGAATTTTTCACGCGGATCGTTCTTCTGCTTTCCCTTGGCCGTCGCGCTTGCCGGCATCCTCGTCGAAATTCCAACGAAAGGCCCCGCAACACCGAGTACCACGATTTCCCTTCGGCAAATCGACGGACCTTTCCGCGCCCCGAGCTCCCCGAAACAAGATACTCGCCCGTTTCGACGAGATGGTCCGGCCAACGCTGTTCCTGCTGCTTGTTCTCTCGGTGTTTCGTCAATTCTCACCTACCCGCGCGTTCAACATCCTCGGAATCTGCCCCAGCGCCAGCTACAGCCACCAGCAACCGTTTCAAGCATTGATGAAAGCCCTGGCGGCTCGTGGACACAGCGTCACCGTGATATCAACCATCCCGTCCAAGGCAAGTGATTCTCTTCATTCTCTTCGTCACGCGTCCCCGTCGCCGCGAAACGCGTCTTCCTCGTCGACCTCCCGCTCCTTTTACGTCCTCCCCTTTACCTTGTTTCCCGCGCCGAGAACGAGGAGATCGTCTATCGAGTTGCAAACTGCTTCCACCGTAAAGTATGGCAATTTATACGCGATGCAATTACATCGAAACTTCCGTCGTTTATCAGCGTCCGAGGGGAGGCCGGGAAAAAGGCGTTGAAACGCTTCTAACAAGGTTATAACGACGGTTTAATAATTCAGTAATATCGTGACGGGGTGGAAGTTCCGGGGATATTTCAGACGAGCGTTTGACTCCGTTTTCGCCTGGACCACGCGTTCCTTTCGTGCCTTCTTCCCACGTGCCACGAGTAAGTAGTTCATTCCTACTTCCCTTTCGCTACCCTTGTCTCGCGCAACTTCTCCCTCTCCCCCCGCCTCTTACCCCACACTCGTATCTCTTTCTTTTTCCTCTCCCCCTTTTCGTTCTATAAACTCCGTCTGCAAGTTACGGGAACTTCGTTCGGCTTCAATTTGGCCTTTACCAACGTCTATTCTTGTTAAATTCATCCCCCCGCGAGCCCCGGCGCTTCTCTTCGTCGGTGTGTCCAGAGTTCGATCGCACATGTAAATCACGAGCAAACACGGGAACATCAGAATTCCGTGGGATGAAGACACAAAGGGGGTCCCGATCCGCGTGGAACAGAATTTATGACCCCGGTCTCGATCTTCCAGAAGCCGATAAAGAACTACGAAGACGTCGATCTGTCGTTCGCCTACCGGAAGAAGGACTGCACCGGTTTGAGGTACGCTTTCGTTGCTTTGCGCGGGGTGCCGTTGCTACGAGCTTGACCGCGCCGCAAAGCTGACAAGGGGCGCCGAAGTGAACGTATTCGGTCTTTTAATAGAAACTAACGCGCCCCGTACAAAGCAACCTTGCTACGCAACGTAAACGAAAAAGACGAGAGAACTGTATTATCGATTTTTCCAACAGGCACATGGGAGCGTTCACCCTGCTGCACAAGAACATGCGAGAGGCAAGCGAGATGTGCGAGGAGCAACTGTTCAGCGCCCCCATCGCGGACCTAATTTCGTAATACGAATATTCATTCTATTTAACGGCGCGCTGCGAAGGCGACGGAAAAAAAAATGGAGTCCATTTCGCGAGCTCGTTAAAGCTAGAATAGTGGAAGAAACTGCCTAGGCGCGATTCTACAGCCCCTCGCGAGGTGGAGGAAATTACTTGCCTGCCCCTTTCGCCCGCGCAGGAACACACAGCCGATGGAATTACAGTAATTCCGTGGCGTTACAGCTTCATCTATGAGCCTAATCTAGATGCTCCTTTTTTTCCAGGAGCAACAAGACCTTCGACGCGGTGATTATAGAGCAACTGTGGTACCAGTGCTATTACGCCCTCGTCAACCATTACCATTCGCCCACGTTAATCGGATTTTTGAGCGTCGGCAATCTGCCGTACGCCATGGACTCCGTTGGTAAGCGTAATGCGTTTAAAACACGAATCCTCGACGAGCAATCGCTGACAAAAGTACACCTTGGTACTACCGAGCAAAATACATACACCGGCAGCATCGACGTGCCTGGCCACGGCCGTTCAGCGACATCCTTTTCTACTACTTTAGCTCCGAAGTCGTGGCCCGGGGCAGGAAATTGACGTAAATTGTCGGCGGGGCGGAAAGTGCGAGCAATCGGGGACGCAGGCTTCGGAGAAAAGGATGGATCGCTCTGTAGTGCTTTAACTTGTAACGATTCGGCACAGGAAGACGGGGCAGGGTCAGCCGTTCGGTTTCTTCGTTGGAAACGAAAACTTCCAAAACTACTATGTAAAAGAGAGTTGGCGCGTATGGGTAGAGAAATAGAAGTGGGTGCAGTCATGGACTTCCGCAGGGGGCAAAAGGGCTTTTGAGAAAAAATCACTTATTTTTCAAAACTGATCTTTATTAAGTTTATACCGAAGAAGGGAATATTTTTTAATTTTTAATTAAACTGGCACTATAAAATGGATTAAAAAAAGGAAGAGGGGTATATTTTTCTTCACCATCATCCCAAAGGTGCTACCGCTCCCTGGAAAAAAGTGTGCAGACGAAAAAGTACAAAAGTAGCCGAACGAATAGAATGACACTGTAGATGTTAGGACGATGGAATTTCTTTCTTTTTCTCTGCGCGAATGTATGTTAGATTCCGTTCTAGGGGAATCGAGTGTTACACGTTTATTATGAGTTCTAAGTACATACTTTCAAGAAGTTTTTATTCAAAAGCTTTCGATCGGCAGAGATTCCGCTTTTAAGCTCCAGCAATGATCTGATCTTAGGATTTTGGGCCAGAGTTATATATACAGGAATTGTGGAAGGATGGCGTGGTAGGAACTATGGAAGACGCAAGGGTGCCTGATGGTGACTAAATCTGTCATCGCTGTACAAAGGATTTTGGGAGGATGACTAATAATAATAATAATAATAATAAATCGTCTTTATTTATCACACTTACAAAAAAAAAAAACTTATGTGATAAATAGGCGAGGTTCAGCATATATGCCGTTTTGCAACCTAACCCAAAACAATATAAAACAAAAAATGAAGCTAACAGAACAACAGCTGAACAAGAGAGAGGACCACATGACAAGGGGAGTTAGGGGTAGTGAACAAGAATAAAAGAACGGGCAGCACATTTAAAAGCGGGAATAGAGGGCAGAGAACGAATGTCCAAGGGAAGAGAGTTATAATATAAAGATGATAGGTAAGAGAAGGACGCCGTAAATTTGACCGTCCAAATCTGTCATCGCTGTGCAAAGGATTTTGCGAGGATGACTAATCGCGATGGCATGTGTTTAGGATGTTTGTGATGTACATCCAGCTGGCATCCAGCATATAATCGAGATCCTGGTGTATTTTTTCTCAGGGAATCCAGACGACCCGATGCTAAACCCGGACATGGCCTACCCCTTCACGAACGAGATGTCTTTGAACGAGCGTATCTGGAACGTCCTCTACACGACTTGGACCAGGCTATACTACAAGTACTGGCACTTGCCTAGGGCGCAAAAGATCGTTAACAAGTGGACGACCAACGCCTCGGTGCGAGACATCGACAGGAACTTTAGCCTGGTGATATTGGGCAACAACCACGTGTTCGGCTACCCGAAGCCTCTGCTGCCGAACGTGATCGAAGTTCACAGTCTCCAGATCACGGGGAAGCGCGAGACCCTGCCTAAGGTACAGCCTCCAACCCTAAACTTCGCCATCGGCACAGGCAACTGGGTCATCCTTTGGCCGCAGTTCGCAGACAAACGAGTGAAATCGAATTTTCCTGTACCTCGTTAACCTCGAGTTTTTTGAGGAGAACAAACTCGATCGCGCTTCACGGGGAATTCGGAAGATCGGCGACCACCGGTGTAGAAGTAAGATACAATTGACGATTATAGCTATTATTCCATTCCGGGGGCGGCACGCGTTATTTCGCGCTGCCCTGCCACGGCAAGGGGTGAAAGCCGGCTCGAGGGGCGCGCGGAGAATGATTTCTCCAGGGGGAAATACGTAGCGCTCTCCTCGGGTAACCGGGTACAGGTGAAAGTTTACCCACGACTCGGCATTGCGACGCGAAAGTAAAGGTCATTGCTATTTGCCGCCTTCGGTGCCCGGCCCCGAGGAAAAATATTCCCCCCTTCGAATCTCGTTACACGGGAGGAAAAGCAAATGTGGACGGTGGCTCGCGCTCCTCTCACCCGCCGATTCTTTCTGCTTCTCCGAATTACCGGCCATCCCATCCGCGAAACTGCTCGGACAATACCGTATCCCGGCGACGCGGTGCGTTTCGCCTCTTTTTCAGGCGCCGCCAGAGCCCGAAGTCGCTCTTCCACCCCTCCGACCACCTCGTCCGAATCCCCGCTCGACCCCCGCGAAGCGCAATTGTACGAGTGTCACGTGGAATTAACGCGAAACAGTGGAGACGCGGAACGTGATCGTTATCCACGTGCACCCGTAAATTCAGCCGAGTTCTCTGCAGAGCGGTGCAATTAATACAACAATACCTTCTGCTCCACGTGACGCGCGTGTATCATCGTTTCAACGCCGTCGACGGTTGAAGACGGGCCTCGTTATCTCGCGCCCTTTCATCGAGCGTCCGCGACACTGAGCTCGGCGAACGATAAAATATCGGCGATGATGGAGGGATGAGGGGATCGTTATCGGCTACGAAATCGTCCGGTTGCATCCGCAGGACATCGAGGAGTTCCTAGACAACGCGGGGCACGGCGCGATCTACTTCTCCCTGGGCTCGAACCTGCAAACCCGCCAGCTACCCGTGGGCCCTTTGACGGCGTTGTGCAACGCCCTGGGCTCGCTCAAGCAAAGAGTTCTATGGAAACACGACGGAGACACGGCCATTCAGCCGGCGAACGTGAAATTTGTGAAGTGGGCGCCTCAGCAAGCGGTTCTCGGTAAGGCTAGCCAAGGCTAAACTGACCCCCACCCGCCTCCTCCGTGACTCCTTTGAACGGTTAGATCGACCGCTTCGGGGATGGGCCATTTTATGGGGTGGCTTTTGGGCGACGCAGACGCCATTTACTTATTTGAATGGAAGTATCCGAGGACGGTCGAAGTACCAGCATGGGGGAAGAATCTCAATCGGCAGAATCGTCTCGCGATAAGCCGATGAACGGTGAACTGTGTTCGCCAGTCACAATGGGCTTCTTTGATTCTAACGGGCGATTGATAGGAAAGCTTAGGGAACCTCAGCGAAGTAGGAAGTTCCCCCGGACATTATTCCGCTCGTAAACTGATAGACTTGCGACTTGCCCGTGTAATAATCATCCACTTCGGAAGTACCTGCTACGTCTCCGCCCGTCAATTATCGCGTTTCTATTCGATTTCCACGCGCAACTCGCCGAGAACTCCCGGCAACGGTCCCGTTCGTTAAACAGGATTCAACGGCGACTCGACTCTTCGCAGATACTTAACCGAGTTACCCCCTTACTTCGCCCGCCCTTTCATTTACAAGGGATGTTAATTTTCCTAGTCCGCGGGATACTCTGTAACGACCTCGTACCCATTCATTTTTAAACGATCACGTAATGGGCACGAGCCGGACGACGCGGTAATCACGTCGCCGGCTATCTTGCCACTTTGCGAGATAACTCAAGCATCGAGTATGAGAAATTAAGTTAGCGCGGCCCCGAGCGGCGGAGATCGACGAGGGCCGGCACAGTGTGTGGTCGACGGTGGGAAACGTCGAAGCGCCACGTGGAACAAAATCGCTTCGCTCGGGAAGGAGAACGGTTCTCGCGTCTCGAGCGAACGGTTTCGTTATTACAGTAATCGAGCGGCGATGTTTTTCGGGGGCCCACGGGGGACACGGTCGAGGCGGACGGAAAAAAAAACGTATAAACGACCGCAGCTCGTTGATCCGGGGAAGCGCCGAGCGGCGGCGATTCGTACCGAAGCGAAAAGATAACCCGTCACACGCCGGCGAAATTCTCCCGGGAAATTCTGACAAACAACTCGGCACCGTTCGCGGTAACGGCCGGGACCCGATGCAGGCGCAAGGCAGCAGCTAACTTTCCTACGCATTGACGGACAGGTTACGCTCGCCCGTCTCCGCAGCGGACGTATTAAAGGCGGGGATACGGAATGTAACGGGAGGGCGCGATGCAAATAATGAGAATTTCCATTCAATTGCCTATCACCGTTCCCCGTGCCCCTGGAATTCGCTCCGCTCGTATTTCAACGGAACTTTCTTGTCGACCGTGCGTTTCGATCGTGGGCGTCGGGTTTAATCGGTCCACGCTGGTGGGCCGAGCAATCGAGATCGCGAATGTACCCTTTATTGAAAGCTTGTATCTTTCGGTGTCGGGGCGGCTTCATTTCCGGTTTAAACGTAAAGTTTTTGAAGGGAGAAGGGGGTTCGGAACGATGGCCGTTCTCAGTTTTCAATTTGATAATCAAGAGACACGGTAGTGTCTCGCGCCAAGTATATATATAGATATATGCGCAGCGCGAGACACAGAGTGTATCTATTACGGCACGCCGCGCTATCAAGTACCCTGAGATTATCGAATCTCAATAGTACATTACGTGACAAGGGAGAGAAGAAAGCGATTCCGACGAGCGTGAAGTTTGCTGCCCGAGCGCAGCGAGGGCTCTAATTCACGCGAGGCGAAATCGCGTGTCTCCCTTGTCACGTACTATTTTTTTTTTCAACACCTGCATGAAAATAGGCGTAGGCCACTTTCCTTGGGAGGAAAAGTAAGAAATTGCGAATACGCATGCGCGTAAAGTCTTTTTCCCTTGGGAGAAAGACTTTACGCGAATACGTCTGAAATTGGTCATTTTGCTCCCGCTCAGTAGGGGTAAAAAAGCATCGATTTTCATGCAGGTGTTGAAAAAAAACATATTGCCTCACTGTTCTTCTCCCAACCCTCCCTCCCTCCCTCCCCCCGCTGGGTTTTAGGGCTTGTAATACTCGAAGACGGATAATCCATAAAGACGCCACTTTACTTCGGCCCGATCCGCGATACTAACATCAGTTTTATATGCAGCACATCCGAAAGTGATGGCCTACGTGATGCAGGGTGGATTGCAGTCGTTGCAGGAGGCGGTGCACTACTCTGTGCCGGTAGTCGCCATCCCCTTTTTCGGGGATCAACTTTTCAACGCGCGTAAAATCCTGGACGCCGGTATCGGGCTTACGTTGAACATCGATACCATCACCGAGGAATCCATCCGACGGACTCTCACGGACGTTATAGAAAATAAAACGTGAGTACACACGCGCGGCGTACTTTGGGACAAGTCGGTCGAATGCTGACGAAGCTTTAGGATATATATCGGGACCGAATTATCTGCTCGGCGCGACAGGGTTTCCAGGAATTTTGCGTTTGTGTGTTGCAGGTATTATAACAACATCAGGGTGATGTCGGAGATCGTGAAAGACGAGCTGGTGAAACCGATGGATCGAGCTGTTTGGAACGTGGAGCACGTGATCAAATTTCCTAAATCGAAACATTTGCGGTACCACGGCCACGATATCAATGTGATCGATTACTACGGGACGATCGCGTGCCTCGTCGCGCCTTTAATTCTATTATTCTGGTGCTGTTATCGGGTTCTGAATAATTTCAAGGAAACAGTGCGACGTAGAGTAGGTGTGTACGCGAAGGATCGATTTGCATTCCTCGTGAAATCAAAAATCGGATAATTGATGGATTTGTGAATTACGTAATAAGTCAATGCAATTTTAATTTACTAAAATTATTGGGATGATCGATTAGACACGAGTACAGTTGTCCATATGAGCAAGAAATATTGAAATGTGCCATGGACTTGGAAAAATCTATACGTGAATTTCGTTATCAGTGGTTGATATTCCCTGGTTATAAAAATATTGTTAATCGGTAAATAAGGAAACTACATTATCATTGTACGGTAAAGCAGAAACCTAGAAATCAGGCACTGTTGACAAATCGGATTTAGATTATAAATGCTGTATACTAAAGTTTCAAACGCGTTCTATTCTAAATCGATGATGTTGCACGCGGCATTAAAAAGTTAAGAGGTTCCAGAGTCTCAAATCGTACAATGGGTAATCTAAAATCTTAATAGCAATTTGTGTATTACGAATTAAAATACAAATTGAGTCCTGAATGTAAAAAACTGTAACACCGTCTTATGACTCTATCTGGCTATGTTTAATTCTGACTATTAATAGCGTTGCGATCTCATTCTCGTCTGAACCGATAATATCGGATGCTGCGCGAAAATGGTAAAGGCTGAGACTGCAATACCGACATTTACCGACTTCGATTAAAATAGCCACTTTCAAATAGTTGAAGAGTACAAATTTTTTTGAAAATATTCTATATTATTTGAAAATAACTATACAAGTTCATATCTCTTTTTTTCTATCTCTGTTCCACGCGGGAACGGACCTCCTACGCTAATTATTAATCCCTATGAATATGTGTAATTAATTTTGTTTATTAAATAACTTTCAACTTTATTGTTAATACAAGTTTTGATTTAATAAAAAGGAAGCATGATATAATTAAGCTTTTAAATGTAGATACACTTTGTATTTATAAGAATTTTCTAATTATAATCTTTTATTTTTCAGTCTCTATCAATAAAAATGAAATTCAGATGTCTTAAATTAAATAAACTACAACTGTATATAAAAACTGAAATTTTGTGTGTGTGCACGTGCGCGCGCGTGTGTGTGAGTTTGATGGATGTATACATTATACCTTTTAAAAAAATTCTATAATATATGTTTAAAATAGAGAATATATGTATATTACATATTGTATTTTACAATATAATGATTCAATAAAAATTCTTTTTATCTCACAATTAATTGATTTTATTCCTAATTATTCCTTTCATCGATTCTTCGATTCTTTTTGGATATAATTGATTCTTAAGCATCGATGTTTCATTAGAATCTATTCTAAAGTATCGATTCTTTTGAACGGAATCGCCATTCCCTCGAGGGAACTGGCTACCAGTGGTAAGCACTTGAGAGTGGGGCCGGCCACCCGCGTCTACGCATGCGCGCGATGACGCCGCGCACCGTCGAACCAATCAACGCCAAGATGAATCTGATGGAAAATTCGCCGACGCCAGCGCCAAGCCAAGCCAAACTAGCCAAACCAACCAGCCTACATTATGTCGGTAAGGTAGGCAATGAAATCCTGTTTTCAGAAATTTAACCAGAGGGTATCACATCGGCCCATTAGCTCAGTTGGTTTAGAGCGTCGTGCTAATAACGCGAAGGTCGCGGGTTCGATCCCCTCATGGGCCAATTTTTTTTTTCATTTTCCTTTAACACATTTCACCTATCACACCTATATTTATGTTAAATCATACCTTCAATATTTATTCTTTACATTTTCGTGTAATTGATAAGTCAAGATGCGGATGTAACTCGGTCAACTGTGGATTATATAAAAAGATATCAAGTTCTACGCATGGGATGATCATTTCAGTGTGAATTCAACATGGTACGATCATCATACGGTACGATGGCCCGCGTGATCGCGATTAAACCGAACTTTAGATCGTCAATGTTATGGTGATAAGATAGGAGCTGCCTCTGATCCCGTTCATAGTCGCGTCCAACTCGGAAGTATCTGGAAAAACCGAGGACACTAATCGCAACCTATCGAGCAATTCAAGTGATCGCATCTGATCGTTATCAGCTATCTCTAATCCCCAAAACGCACTCAAAAATGTGTTATCGTTCCTTAGAGCGACATAAGATAAAGCCCTGGTGAGAACAAATTGGCAAAACTTTTCATTCCCAACCAGCATTACGATCAATTTCTCCGGGACAGTGTCTAAAATCTAAAACAACCCGTCGTCCAGCCGTACGTTCCTCCTGCCCTAGTGGTCTCCTTGCCCGTGTACATCCGTCAATGAAATTCAATACGGTCGGCAACGCTATTCGCTCGTGCGCATAAAAAGTGTCGGCATATGCGGCAAAATGAATTTCCACGATGAAGCATGGCAATTCCCTGCGGTTCAGGGGCGTAGAATTCGAGACGAGTCACTCTTCGCCCCAGGAGGGTGACGAGGCGGTATGCGCCTGCCCCTTGCAAACTGCAGCAACGCGTATCCCACGCAGCCAGAAGGGCACTTTACCCACACGTTCCAGGAACTTATCGATCCCCCTGCAAGCTGAGCTTTCTTTGGCTAAAGCCGACGTCACCAACGGCTGCTGATAGGCAGAATTCAACACGGAACGAACGCCATTGGTCGGCGAGCCGGTATAAACGGTGCTTTCACAGTAACCTGTTTCAGTTGTGTTGTTATCCACTCACTGTACACTTGGTAAGTCCCTTTCGCTCAGCCTAACATCATTCCACACTGTGTTTTGCGTAACATTGCCGCCATTCTTTTAATCGTTCTCGTACTCCTCAATGATTTCTGTAAATAAACCTACCGAAGTGTCGTCGTGCTTATGTAAGCAAACGCCTGTAATTTCGCCGGTGAAGATTGTTACGTTTTTAATGGTCCGAACCGACCTCGCCGTTCAGCATCGTCTGGAGTCGTTTTTAAGCGGCAGACGCGCGATCGTCCACGAGATCGAGTAGATAATTTTAGCGTTTGAATTAGTCGCTCGGACAGAGGGGAGGGAACCGCGAAGTGCCGACAGTTTACTTTCACCTTTTGGCATTCCTAAATATTCCATCGTTCTAAAAAAGGAATCAATGTCCGGCAACGGTCGTAACGCTCGTGAATACGTCTAGCCGAGGCACTTACTTCCGCGGGGGATAACATCGCGAAATTGCGAGGTTGCATTATAGAGTACTAGGAAACTGTCACGCTGACATTTCGCTTTACATTTACGTAGCCGTTTTCATCTAGGGTCGCGTATGAAAATTTAAAGATGCGCAGCAAAGTTCTTTCCCGATACGATCGTCTGCAGCCCGTTTGCTGCTAGCATACGCGCGTATCGAAACGGCTACATCGATTCGTCGAACCCACACACGAACGTCTGTGACGATCGTTGGAAATCGGAGACGTTCAGCGAAAGCTTGGCTATGTCGGCCGGTCGTCCAAGGATAAAGGTCGATTTATATTACACGTTCAGACACGGAACGTTTCGGTTCAGTCAAAACATTTGTACCCAATAACCCACAAGAACGTTTTGACTGAACCGAAACGTTCCGTGTCTGAACGGAGAAACGAACGATTTTATCGCGAGGGACATCGCAGCGACGATAGATCGAAAAGTAAACGCGGAGAACGAACTTATCGCGTTACTTGACACGGCACGGTATTTACAAGGAAGCGCGGAAGGAATTACCCGCAACCATTTCTCCCATTCTTTTATTGATCCTCTTTGCAATGTGTGGGACAATCGAACGGATGTGTTGCATACACGTATATACCTACAGTTGCCACCGCGTTCGCGGCGGGGATAATCGATATAGTGCCACCTTTTCCAACGGTCGTCCTCTTGCGCAAGGATATGCCAGGACCTCCGCCTTTTTTTAGAATCATTGGGTGTCGTGAGAAAGGAGGATCGAAGGTTCATAGTCCCAGACATCTTGTTTACAATCGAAGCGACCGTCGCGGTAGGAGCAGGATATATGTATGTACATTTCAAGTGACAGATGTTCGGTGACGCGGTTGACAGCAAACAGATTCGAATCGAACGTTTATACACTGTGGTTTCCAGTTTGCGAGTCAATGTAGTTTTTTCGCGCGATGGGGGATATAAGAGAACTTAGGAACAGTCTGAAGGGAACCACTGCAAGTAAGAGAAATGATCGGAAGCGTGCCATTAACAATTCCACGGTCATCCGGTTGATCGTCAGCTGGCTGAACTCTCGAGATGCCCGACATTTTACAGCATCTGTGGATCGTACAAAGAACTGTATTGACTTGCAAACGAGGGAACTGTATATTTTAAAATAATCCCGGAGCGCCCTTTGTCTACGTCCTTTTTCAGAGCGACTGCCTTTTATAGTAGAAATAATGGCGATGCGTGCAATGGTGCAGGCGCATGGCCGAAGTCCACGATCGATCGATCGCATTGTTTGCAAGCGAGTTCCCATAGTCTTTCTACGAAACGCCGCGCCGGCATTACGCATTCTCCACGGAGAAATCGTTCAACTGTGCGGATAGAATTGGACTTTATAATAGAAATCGGCGGCTCAAGGTTATGACAAGCGATTCTCAGTGTTTACCATTCCATTTCGAACGCCGGGGAACTTCTCCTACCAACACCGACACCGATCTAAACCGAAGCTTCATATTTTCCGCTCGGTTTCAATAACACAGTGGGGTATCGCCGGCGTTATCGCGCGGAATTTGTCAGACACAATGAACCGTATTTTTAACACGGATTAAACGCCTCGATCCACAGCTCAGACGCGTCCGGGAATTTCAGAATCGTTGATACAGACGGGGACACGAAATTGAAATCCGTTCCGTTGAAAAGTGAGCGAACCGCGCATTCGCATTCGAAGCTGGACTTTGCCCTGGTCTCCTCATCCAACGGCACTTCCCGCTGTTTTTTTTTTCTCCCCGACAAGAGCATTCGGGTCGCGCTATCGCGCCCTGATCTACGAGCAGAAATCGGAGAAATCGTAGCGTCGCCCTTGGCTTCCGCGTCAAACGTGCCACTTGCTCGTAACTTTTTTTTTCGCCTTAACCAAAATAGCCACACGGCTGCCGTTACAACGGCGAATAAAAACCTGCTGTATCGTCGCGAGAAACGACGGAATTTACTGTTGACGGTCCGGTTACGAAAAAAAAAAGCGGAAAGGGTAATAAACCGCGGACGTCAAACGTGTTCTCCGAAACGTAGGTATTGCGTTTCAGTTCGTGACGAATAATTCGATGGAGGTGTACTCGCAGGTCGGCTCGATAACGACCGCTCGACTGCTTAGAGCCTCGCTGGCGACGGTCCAGTATTTTTCTACACGTTCTATTTTCGCGATCGTGGTCGTGATCTATGTTCGGCTGGCCACGCGTGCACGGCACCTGAAACGTCAGGGACTCTCGCGGTGCATCGGTGGCACGGTCGCGTCGACGTCGCGTGTCAGTAATTGAATAAAAAGTCACGCGTGGGAAAAGACGTGGAGATCGTGACGCACGCACCGCGATAACACCGATTTCTAGACGAAACAACTCGACTGTGATAGATTGCGAGACTGGGGCTACCGTGTGCCGCGACGATCTCTGTGTGGGTGTCCCTGATAACAGTGATTTACCTGGCTGACGGTTAGTGTTCTCCTCTGTCGAGCGATCGGTGGTTCACGCTACTCGCTCAGCCTCGAGTGGGTCGTTGAACTTTTGCCACGCGAAATCTTCCTTATCCGCGTGAAACCCGCGAGCAGCATCTCTTTTGGCACGTGTCCCGGCTTGTGTTTAATCCCAATTCTCTCTTCTTTTCTTTTACAGAAGAATAGTATGTATAAAGTACTTCACAATCAAGACATTAAACACGAGTGCTCGCGGTCGGGTGGACTGCACGCGTATCCTGATCACTTCAGGGAACCTAAAAAGCTCTGCCTTTAGATCAGCCGTGCGCTAAATGATCATCTAAAGGTTCCTGTCCTCTGGTAGGACTCTGTATATAGTGTACATATCGCTTTTCTAACCGAGGATCTCGCCGAGATAAGCCGAGCAAGCTCGAGGGATCGTACAAGTCATGCGGGCCTTTTAAGAAGTTAGTCGAGAATTCGGAAAAAAAAAGTTCGCACTATATCTCCCCCGCACACAAGCATCGGACGCACGCACCACCCAGAACCACGTGTCAGCAGTGATCCTAAATCGACAAGGAGCGACAGAGAGAAACAGGGAAGATGAGTACGATTAAGCGACAGCAAGACGACTTCCCCCTTTGGGTGAAGTTCCTCACAGCGGGCACGGCGGCCTGCATCGCTGACTTAGCGACGTTTCCATTGGACACCGCCAAAGTCAGAATGCAGGTAACTACACTCACCGTCAGTGGCGGATTTAACAGGGCGGCAGACGAGCAGTTGCCGCCTGGGCCCCTCCACAAAAGGCCCCCGTAGGGCCCCTTGGCCAAAAAAAGATATGATTACGTATAGGTATCCAAACACTAGGTACATTTTTTTCGTACTACTATCAGGGTTGCCACCTCTCCGGTTTTGGCCCGGAGACTCCGGGTTTCGAAGCAAATCTCCGGGCTCCGGTTTTACTGAAGAAATCTCCGGGTTGTAGAAAAAAAATGAGATAATAAGAAAATGTGGTATTATACAATGGTATCAATTTTATATACAATAATAGATATTAATTCAAAAAACAGATACTTATAAATTCTGAATTGTTTGAGCTTAAAATAATCGCACATCTGTTTTCCGGATATTCGAGAACAAAACTTTTTTTGCTTTTTCCATCTCCGGGTTTAAATTCGAATCTTCTTTTTCCTATACTGCGGCACATTACTATAATTCTCTTCCTGCTACTATTCGACAATTAGACTCTTATAATTCTTTCAAACACGCAGTGCGGCAACACATTCTCCAACACTTTTAATTTTAATTTCTTACTCACATCTACTCATTGCGTCTCTCATACTTTAAGTCTTAAGTTAACTTAGTCTAGTTTATTCTAATGTTGTTAAGTTTGTTAAGTTTGTTTGTTTCTGTCTCTATTTTTTTTTTTTTTTTTTTAATTAGTTTAGTTTATTGTTCACGGTTAGGCTTCATAACAGTGTTACCACTGCAGCCTCGCCTTTACTCTTTACCTTATCGGCTACGCCAATGTAATATAGGTTTCTTCTTATTGAGTAATAAAGACGTTTAATAATAATAACAATAATAATAATAATAATATATTGGAATCTCCGGGTTGGAATGTGTGGCACTCCGGGATTTCTATGGTGATAAGGTGGCAACCCTGACTACTATACTTTCGTTCTTCAGTAAACTACATCTACAATTTCCTCCAAAAATGGGCCCCTCGGAACGTTCGCCACCTGGGCCTTTTTTCTTAAATCCGCCACTGCTCACCGTTGATAATTACCTTCGCCCCTGGAAAAGAACATCCGGATCTAGTAAATGAGAGGTGTCCCAATTTATTTCTGCCTCTATTCCATATTAACGAATGGTTCGCGACTTTTAGATTGCCGGAGAAGCTCGCCCCGTCCTGCTCGCGGCAGCGGATGGCTCCATGCTCGCGATGAGAGGCACTCAGCCGGGATTGTGGAGGACAGTAGGGAACATCGTCCGAATCGAAGGAGCAAGGTACGTCATTCACGATCCTAACCGTAATTTAAGAGAAAGAAAGGGGTAGGTAAACCATACGAGTTACGATTGTACATAGAACGTTGCGTACAATATGTACTTCTGATTCGGATCGAGTGATAACGGGGGCTAGTTTTTCCACGCCCGCTCGATGGTTCGATTCAAATTTCCCGTACTGGCCGATGATTATATCACGGGGGCTGTTTCCTTCTTAGCCCGCAATTAACTGTCTCTGAAACAGCTTCTTTAACGCCGATTGCGCGCGCGGACTCGTGATTCGATTGCTCTTCGACTGTCGTTGTTTCCTAACCACTGGCCCGATCGACGCTCCCGTCACCGTCGCGCCCTATAAACTAGGGTTGCCGATCTGAGATCGATTAATCGACAGATCGATCTTTTGCCCCGCGATTTTCGATTTTTTGAATCGATTTTTCAGTATAGCTCGATTCCATGGAATCGATCCTCGGGGACCAGAAATCGTGTTCCGATTTTTTATTATTTATACCTACCCAGATAGCACAAAGACGTTTTAAAAACCTTTTTAAAACGTCCAGGTCAGACGTTCGGGACGTCTTAAAAACGTCCAGAAAAGGTCCAGGAAACGTTTTAAGGACGTCCATTTTCACAAATCAAGCCGTGGACGTTCAGACGTAAAATGGACGTTTTTAAAACGTCCTGTGCTATCTAGGCATAAAGTTGAATCGATTTCTTGAAGATCGATTCTTTACAAGCCGATTTTTTCTTGAATCGATTTTTCATGTTGCGATTCGAATCGATTTGAAAAATCGATATTTTTCGGCAAGAATCGGCAACCCTACTATAAACGGTCTGATTATAAATAAACCGGCCGGCCACGCGGCACTTCGGCCGAGTAATTCGTTAATGTTCGAAACGATCGGATAAAAGGGAGATCGGCTCGCGGCTTTGTGAATGCAGACGGAACGGTCGAATTAGGTTCGTTTCGTCTGGCGGATCGCGAGCTGTGACGGGCGCCGATCGATCGGCACCGGCGCGTTAATGGGACCGCGATGTAGAAGTCCGATAAATCGCTGACGCACCGACAGCTACTTTACTTTCGATTACTCTTGCCGGTTTCCAAACGCATACTTACCGGCTTTACTTACCTACTTTGTTTTCCCTTCTTTCGTAGCTTCGGTTCGACCCCCGTGGCGAGTGCTATCGGCGGTGAGATAAGTCGGCAGACTTATGTAACCCGCTATAGTGCACCTGCACAATTTCTGTCTCGATAATGGAACACGCCTATCGCACTCGCCGGTTTCTACCTTATTATTTATTTTCTCTCTCGCAAGCGCGCGTGGTGCCCTTCCATTATTCCCCGCAAGGTTGCACAACGGCGAGGCAATCGTACTTAATTACCTTTGACTATGTAATCTAGATAATAATAATAGTAATAATAAGTCGTCTTAGATAGTAGACACGCGCGAGCGCGAATTCCTTTGCCGGAACTTCGATGGAAAAGCACCACGCGGCCACCCGCCTCCCCCGCACCGCGGAAACTTCTCGTTTCCACTTGGCAATTATTCTTATTTTCTTTGCTTCTGTTTATTTTGCCTTTACTCGGCCAGCAGCTCTCCTGTTAAAGATTATATCGGATGCGGTGCTTCCCTTGGTTTGCGCTTCAACCGCGAATGCGATATGTCCAGCTCTCTCGGCGCAAGCTCTCTCCCGGTTAAACTCATTGGCTCGCGGGTGGTTCTCTTTTCTCTCGCGCTCCTCCAAAATCTTTCGCGTGTCTCGCGCGCAGGGAGGCCCGCCCTTCTCGCAGAGTAGAACCGTAACGAACCGGAGCAAAACAATAGATTCATCCCTTTCACTGGAGGACGGAATGGGGGGAGAGAAGGAGAGAGACGATAGCGAAAAGAAATCGTAATGTAATCGAGCATTGTAAAGTCAATTTAAACGAAGGAGAGCAAATCAAAATGAGAGAGAGAGAGGGAGAGAAAGAGAGAGAGAGAAAAACTGTCGGACATGAATTTTACAAAATGCAAAAAAACATACCCTGGGCTACGTTTGAGGGTAAATTGTGAGGGCGGTGAGCTTGAGCGAGGGTGGTTACAGGAGCCTGTACGGAGGTCTGTCCGCGGGACTCCAGAGACAGATGTGTTTCGCCAGCATACGGTTGGGCCTCTACGACGGGGTGAAGTCACGCTACGCTGGAATCATCGACGGTACATCCAACAAACTCCTAACTTTTTGATTACGTAATCCTTACGACTCTAACCGGGTAGGCGCGTGTGCGAGCGCCACACACACACACACACACGCCGCCACTATCGTGTTCGCACGAATGAGTGTGACAAAGATACGCGTAAGTAACGGCCAGGGGGTGGTGCAATCACAAGAACCCACCGCCCAGCCAGCTACGTGCTTTTTCCACCAGAAGGAGGCTCTAGCAAGATAATACGTACGTCTTCGCGCGAATCCGCGACACCGTTTCGTTTACTCTTCTTTTCCTTTTTTTTTTTTTAAATATTTTTGTTCTCGAGTCAAATACGAATCTCGTTTCTCTTAGTCGTCGTCGCTTCCACGATTGGAAATTACTCCCTCCTTTGAGAGGAAGCGAGGGGGTGAAAGAAGGCGGAAGGGGTTGCCAATGCAACTTCCCTCTGCGGACTGGATAAATCGCGAGACCACCGTAGCTTTGTGCACTCGGAAGTAATTATCGCGAGGAACGGTATTTATTCCTTTTCGTGTTCCTTTATTAGTGATTTCTACGTGTTTCACGGGGTAAGACTCTCCCTTCCCGAGTTCGTGGGGACTGGAAACGGATACTCTTGTGGCGGGTTTACACCAAGGCGAACACGAACAAAAGCAGTGTTCGCGAACGTTTTCCTCTGTTCTTATCGCGTTCACCGCGCCGCAAACAGAATGAAACATTCACATACATATGTTTGCGGCGGAGTGAACACGACTAGAACAGACGAAAACGTTCGCGAACACTGTTTTCGTTCGTGTTCGCCTTGGTGTAAACCCGGCATTAGGATTCTCCTTCTCCTCGGTAACGAGCACTAAATGTAAACGGTCGCGTCGCGTGTTTCGCGTTTGATCTTTGCTTTTACCTACGCCGTAGCATGTAAACGGTTTCCTTTCGCGACTTATCGATAGAAATTGTAACTGACTTCTTACCGTCGCTGAAATCCGTGTAAATCGGTGGCATAAGAGGTACTCGTGATCGACGACAAGTGTCCACCTCGGTTCCACGAACGCTTATTCGACGAAGGGCCTCGTAAATTTCAATGAAACCCGAAGCATCGGCACTTCTCGCCGATCTCGAGTATATACTCGATTACTTGCGGTACGCGGCTCGTACCGACACATCTGTACTCTTCTGGTAGCGTCGCGATAATCGTCGATAGCTTAAAGAGTTACTCTTTAGAGGCAACATTGATTGTAATCAGCAAGGTGATCACTGAGCTAATAAACATGATTAACCGCGCCGAGCGCGAACTGTCCCCACCCCGTATCCCGTTTTGTCGATTGTAAGAGAACAGCCAACAAATACAAACTAAGAAAGTAAAGAAAAGAACACCCACCCCCCTCAGAATGACTCGCTACGACGGCCGATTTTCACCGTGGACTTTTGTCTTAGCAGGTAATAACAGGGGCGGCGGATCGAAGAATATTTCCGTGCGCATCGCTGCTGGAATCACGACAGGCGCCTTGGCGGTGCTCTTTGCTCAGCCGACCGATGTCGTCAAGGTCCGCCTGCAGGCTGGAAGTATTGGACGATCATCGGTGAGATACAGCTCGACCCTGCAGGCGTACAAGAACATCGCTGCCGAAGAAGGGACGCGGGGTCTTTGGAAAGGTACAAGTTCGCCATTTGCATGCAGCGAACACGGCGTTGCTGCCGGCCAGCCGACAGTAAAGATCCCTCGCAAATTTCTGGCTTGCGCTGACAGTGCTTGTACCGATACGAACTATTCCTACCACGCTATTCCTACCACGACCGGGCAAATGACAGTTTTTAAAATTTCGATTAGAATTTCCTATACCGTAAACTGTGGGGACTTTGCCCACCGGGGTGACATCGCCCAATTTTTTACTCTGACTGAAAAATTACCATATGATTGAATTCGGTATTTTTTTTTTCGTTTGACTTTGGAGAAATTATTGCTATTGATTACAAAACACCATATGTTCTAATTACTTCACAATAAAATAAAATAAAGTCTTTCCGAAAAGTGGGCAATGTCCCCGGGCGGGCAAAGTCACTCCAGTTTACGGTATACAACGTAATGGGAATGTATCGCAAATGAAACTCGGTCGAGGTGGCGCTCTGATCGTAGTGCTCTGAGCATGCGCGTGATGACGCCGTGACGTCAAACCAATCAACGCCAAGATGAGCTTGGCTTTGCGCTGGCGTTGATTGGTTCAACGTCACGGCGTCATCACGCGCATGCCCAGAGCACTACGATCACAGCGCCACCTCGACCGAGTTTCATTTGAGATACACTAGGCGGCAAAATCGGCTTCCCTCCGGAAATTTGGCAACGTTGCATGTCACTAGAATTACTGAGTTATGCCTAGTGAGATGCAACGTTGCCAAATTTCCGAAGGGAAGCCGATTTTTTCCCTTAGTGTACATTCCCATTGAATCACCTTTAAACTTCACGACTTTTCCTCAAATATACGTATAATACATTGTTCAATATTCACTTCTTTTTTATTGTTTATTTTCTGAGAAAAATTTGTAGTCTGTCTTACCCACCACGACCGGTCATTTGAGGTATTCGTGGAGTGTCTGTAGGAATAGTGCTAGAATCCCCAGCTCTTAATACGAATCCTCGCTGCGAGGCATCCTTCGTCTCCCGTCGTCTCCTAGAACCGATTTAGAATGAAGAAGCGATTTACTCTCCCCACGTCTGAAGCATTATAGACCGCAATGTAACCTTGTGCTCCATTCAGGAACCGTCCCGAACATCTCGAGGAACGCGATCGTGAACGTGGCGGAGATCGTTTGCTACGACATCATCAAGGACTTCATCCTGGACCGCGGCTACCTCCGCGACGGGATCCCTTGTCACGTAACGGCCGCGGTGGCAGCGGGTCTCTGCACCACCCTGGCCGCCAGTCCCGTCGACGTGGTGAAGACTCGTTACATGAACAGCGCCCCCGGCGAGTACAAGGGCGTGAAGGACTGCGCCACTCGCATGATGATGAAGGAGGGCGCGGCCGCGTTCTACAAGGGCTTCGTGCCGAGCTTCACGCGCCTGGTGTCCTGGAACATCGTTCTCTGGATCACCTACGAGCAGTTCAAGATCTACGCTAGAAAGATGAACGACGGCCAGTAAATCCGCTCCCGGTGTCATACGATCCACCTACGCAAATCGTCGATTCATGCGCAGGACTCGCCGCGTTTTAAACCCACCGCAGCTTCGTCAACCTGTACTCGATACATCGTGTAGCTTAGGGATGGGAGGATGTCCTTGTATCGTTTAGACGTCCCGTCGTATGGGATAAGAACCTTGCCTGCCGTCGTTCGCACTTCGATCTTCACTTAACTGCTTAGAATCTGAAACAATGCTCGTCATCGAACGTTGCGGTTGCTTTCAACACAGCCTTCTAATCAGACCGCGCTTCTCTGCCTAATACGTATCCGTATGTAACAATTACCCGTAGAATTCTTGCCTATGCATACGTAGAGGGTTGAAAAGTTTCCATAGAAAAGATAATCGCACGAAGGCTTCAGACTAATTCTTTAAAGAGAGGTATCGCCAGAGATTTAATCGCAAGGGAACACAAATTCAATAGACTTTCTTTAACCACGCCAATGTTGCAAACGACGGCAGCAAATTCTCCCATCCATCGTTGTACCTTTAAGTTCTTTTCTCTCCCCGTAGACGCGACCGCGCGTGCACTCGAGTAAACGGTAAAAAATAAATTTCAAATCAATCGTCGCCCGAGATTTTCTCAAACGCGATTCAAGCATTTAGTGCGGTGCACTTGATCGGTTTCGAATTGGATTTTAAATTACTGACTAACGATGAAAAGGGAATGAGAAATTACGAATGGGAGACACGCTCTTCCGTTCGATGCATTTCGTCATTTAACGGAGTGCACGTACGATCGAGGATATCTTAGAGATCTCTCGATAATCCACGAAACATTTTGGCTACGTAAGTCAGCTTTAGGGGCAACACTTGTAATAGGACGGTAGGAAGAGAGAAAAAAATCGTTTCGCAATGGATAAGTAGTATGGATATCGCGCCAGTCAGACAATAAGGTTCCGAAGATCTTTCATTTCGACGTGTGTTTGCGGGGTCTGCTGACGAGAGAGCTACACGCATCGTGATTCTAATGATTTACGTTTATCTAGACTCCGATGATTAATTGGTGCAGGGATTGCGAGCCGCGGTCTAACGAGGATCCTTCGCTGACTGTAATAATTGTAATTCGTTCTTACTTTAACGCGGGGGTATGATTTGTCGCTAATAATCGACCGGGCACAGTAACACGCGCGAGTGTTTCACCAACAGTCTCGTTTCGGGTCAATTAATATTATACAGGGCACAATTTTTATCGAATCTCGATCGACGACTTGTAGTCTGTTTATTAACGGCTACTTTGCCATCTATTCATGTACGTTTCGCATTAAAGAGGAATTCTTATCTTATTAATTCCGATTGTGTCGCCTCTCTTTGTGTTCTATTCGCACTTTACGATATCGGTGATCGGTGACGAACAATCGTCTAGCGTCGAGCTTTGATCTTCGTGAGATCTGTAACTGGCTCAAACTGTAGCTCAAACACCGCACAGTATTATGTAGTCGATATCGTTTGTATCTAACGTTAACGAAATGTTCAGCATTCTATTAGAGGAAGTGCAGTATATTTGGAATACCAGTTTGTTTAAGACGAATAAAAAATTACTACAGAGGATGGGAACAAATTAAACTACATAATATCATAGAGAAACTAATAAACTTTCATATTTCTGAGCGTCAATAAAAATAAAAAACAAAAAGTAACTGAAATTTTGGTTTGAATGAAAAATGACAAGAAGTATCGATTTCGTTAAGGTGCAGGTAATTTGGAATATCGACATTCCTAAAATATAGATATCTTGAGGAGATATGTATAACAGAATGTTTATAAAAATGCTAAGAACGGTTACATACTGCACTCAGTCACGGTTCACACGTTTCTACTTTCTACCAATCTTGAAGATTTAGATGTCTATAAAACAATATTTACACAAATGCTCCTAAAAGGTTATACAGGTGACAGACGAAACTGACGCGGTGGTATCCATTACGCGTGAAACAAAAGCATCGGTAGGCTTTGGAATATTCCAAATTACCTTCATCTTCGGTATTCCGAATTAGCAACATGGCATCGAAACCGAAAATTTCATGTCACACTTTGTATTCTCAAAATTATCGCAAAACTGGCACGGAACCATAGAAGGAACATGCAAATGAGTCGATTAAGTGTTTAACACTAAAGTTTTGACATATTTTAACCATGATTGGAACGATTGAATATGCGCTGAAAAAGTTTTGCAGATTGACGTTTGCTTCCTCTGCAGATTAAGTCGAAAATGTAAAAATTGCGGTTTATCCACAAATGTCATTAGTTAAGAGGTCATTAGCCCCTATAATCTACGGTGTTACAAATTAAATAGCGTTAGTAGTTTATTAGATACTTCGGTATTCCAAATTACCAACAGTATTCCACATATGCTGCACTTCCTCTACAGTTCTCTTGCCGATTTCAGGAAGATCGCATTCACGGTATCCTCTGATTAATTCTACGACGCAAGGTGTCTTTGAGGCCTCGTTTTAATTGTAAGCGACCGTTTCTAATGGAATCACACAGTTTGTCAGAACGTACAAAAGAGCAGAGCGATATACTTGCGTGTTCTAGAGTTTAATCAGCGCCCACTTAACAATAAATTAGCGTGACTTAGAATGTCCGGCGGTAGGTCGCTGGTCGAACTATCATTAATCACGGCCTGGTGGATTAACACGTTAGATCGACTGAACATTTCTATCGCGCATTTCAATTTTACACGTTTCTAACGCTAAAGAAGAAACTTTCAATCGCTCTGGTCGTTGCAATTCGATCTTCGCGCTTAATTGCAAGAGATTTGTTACATAAGCCTCTCCTATCTTTTCGATTCATTGGAATCTTGTTTGCCGCTTTCGAGAACCTCCCTTCGCTATCGAAATTTAGATTCGCCGATTCTAAATTGTATTAACAACACCGGCCGCTGTGTGTGGCGCTTGTAAACAGTTTGTTTGAACGTGAGCGAGGTTCTCGCTGGCGATGCGACAGTGTACTTTGGTTTCTCACCCTGTTTGACGATTGGAAGGACGCAAGAAGAGTTTTAGAATTCTAACGATACCTTTGTTGAATTGATAATAAGCTTTTATTTCGTACGATCACATCCGTTAGAATATCACATAAGTAATGTAAACAGCGAGGTATAGTGAAAGGAAGTGAACATTATTTCCCAGAGAACGTAAAAGTTTCGTTTACTTTTAAGGGATGAATGGGTAATCTGTGTTTCAACGATCGGTATAACGAGAAGTCTTCTGTTCGGTTGGTCGCGCCTGTTAATTCGAAATCGAGGAAGCACCTTGCCTCGCGCTGTAACGATCCTTTCAAAATTTTTAGACAATGAACCCGAAAAGACACTGCAGAAACGTCCATTCGCGATGGTGCTAGGCTCGTTTGCGTACGATGCTGAGAAATTCTGGTCTACCTTCGTATCGTCGTCGTACTTTCTCGCACGTCCGAGACGCTCAAATTTAAATAGCAGTTCCAATTTCCAAAAGGCATGTTGACGCGTTCATTTTCGAGGATATATACGAACGGAGCTTCAGTTCTAGGTAGGATATCTCCGTAGGTGTAGCTTGACATTTGTTACGAGTTTTAAATAAAAATTCTTCAAAGTGTACAGAAGGTTCGTTGCACTTTTCATTCCGGGCCCCCCAGAGCCTGCACAGTCCTGGGCAGTCTGTTTAAGTCTCGAAGTCGGACTCGTCGGACTCGCAGCTGGACGAAATGTCATCCTCCATGCACCCTGACTCCTCGGGAATGCCTTCTCCCATGGGGATCCTACACGAGAAGAGAGCTCTTAACCGAAATGGAAACAGCAACGGTGAAAACGTTATTATTCCCCCAAAAATATTCGATCAAAGCCACGATTAATTCATCCCACATTAGCAAACTGGCAGTTAGACAAGATTGCAACCGTGAGTTAGTGATTTAGATGGGATTCGACAATTTTTAATGCCATGCTTTGGAAAGCAACACTTCGATAAGGAGTGGATCCAGTTGAATGATTAGTCAATCTTGCCTTGCGTCGTCTACTTATTCGTTTTGCTAAGGAATTCCAGCGAGATGGTACGCCGCGGACCTGTCCTGAATGCATTTCGGAATCATATTCGATATCCGTGAAACGCATTGCCGCGGACAGCAGGCGTCCGGCATCGACCTGCATCCAAGAACACACCGTTCGATGAAACATTCTCCAAAGAAATCTCTAGCATTCCCCATACATCGAATCCTCCGCGAACTCTGGAAGCTAGCAACGCTTGTCTCATTCTTACGAAACGTACTTGTCGATGCTCCAGTCGTGGCCGCAGTCCTTCATCATCGACAGAGCCTGGCAGAAGTCCTTGCCGATCGCCTTCAAGTGCTTCGTGTCGAGATGCAGCCCAGCCAAGTTACCCTGGTCGCAGCCGCAGAAGCTGCTCTCCATCGTGTAGCTTCTGTCATGGATCAGAGAAATGAAACGTTGAGCGGGAAGGATTATCGTCGGAGAAGCGACGACGTCGCCGATCGATCGCTAGATCGTTGCTCCGAGACGCGACGTACCTCGGTACACCGAGCTGCCTCCAAATGGCTACCCTCGCGGTCGCCTCCTTGTGCCTCTCGACCTTGAACGAGCACAGCGGCAACGCGAACGCCGGGGATATCCTTTGCATGAGGTGCGGCAACATCTGAAACCGGCATGCATCACTGCAGACCTCCGAGCGCACGCGATCCCCGATCGTTGTTCAATTACACCACGAATTTCGAAGTTGGACCTCGGCTTCCCATCGATCCCGCGCCCCACCATCGAGAAACGAAACCGCGATATATAATCGCAACATCGACCCCACTCATCGACCGAGCGATGGGACCTTGGAAATTTAAGGTCGACAGCGCTGAGGCCGCGAGACCCAGACTTGCTGGCTGAATGAAAATCCACGTTCCCGGCGTGCGGTGGTCTAAAATTAGAACGGCGAATCGACGTTCGATCTGGCTCCCATGTAAATTACACGCTCGTACGATCCCACGAGGATGCCAACCTCCGAGAACCGCTCGATCGTGGATCGTCCCGGCTAGATCGCGCTAGATTACCGTTCCCGGCGATGCACCCATCCGAGGGTAACGCGGTAACGCGTTACACGATCTAAAAATAATCCCCGGCCGCGATCCACGTCCGTCCCTTACCAAATACTGCACCGGCTGGTCCGGTTTCGCCCTGTCCGCGGCGCTCCAAGAACCCGACCTTGAGCAACCAAAGAGAAACACGTTCTTCCTCCGTGAATGGCCGTGATAGTCGACGAAAACGTGGGGCGGCCTCTGCAGCACCCTCGTGCAATACTCCATCAGGCCCTTCGTGTGGTAGATGACCGGATGGAGCACCTGGTTCGGGTTGCTCCATCGCCTGTTCAGATCCTCGTTCGTTAAGCCGTATCGATTACTGTAATCGATGGAAAATAAACTCGTCAGCGGTGCGTTCCGCGCGGCAACAGTGAACGGGGGGGGAGGGAAAAAAGATGGTCGAGGCGGGCGCGCGATGGCAATTTACTTGAGGGGGGACCTATGTACTTATTTATATCGAGGCATGCCTCGATAGACGCCTGCCTATGGTCACGGACAATGCGAAATGAACTTCTCGGAAGCGCAGCTTTAGAACCGCCTGCCGATTGGCGGTGGGGCCGGTGCAGCACGTTGCAGCCAGGTTGCGCCGAGAAGGAGAAAGGTCTTGTCAGAGATCGTCTTCATTTAAGGATTCAGCCGCGGTTAGAAGGACGTTTCCGGCGGCCGGAAGCCGCCCCGGAGGAAGTGACGCCTCCGCGTCGCGCATAGCTAATGGTGGGGCACCGTGGACCCCTGTCAATAGCCGAGGCAGCCACTTCGTTTCTACCTGTCGTCTTGACATTGTTTCAAGATGTACATGACGCTCGGCTGTCGGAATACTAAACACGTCTATTGATCTCGCCAGAGACGTTCGAGCATCCCACTGCGCTAATTGCTCGTTTTTACGTCTGGCGACGCTAAGCGCCCCGATAAATTCAATCGCAGGCTCAACGTCCAGTCCGGTCGAGCTGCCCGCATGTCTAATCGATCATAGCTTTCTTTACGGCAGAGAGAAATAACGTAGGAAGCTTGTGCTGCGATAAAAATAGGTACCGTCGGTCACGGAAGAGCGAGAAGTCGCTCACACCGATCGCCGTGGGGGGATTAACAATCGTTACACGCGTACCCGTGGACAGGAATCGCCGATCGTTCGATCCGATCGAGACATCGGGCCACGTAACAGAAACATTAGCAATTTGACGCCTCGTAATCGCTTCCGGTGTTTAAGGCAGTCCAGACGCGCGTGACACGTCCAAGATAGCGCGGCGTAACGATCGATATCTCTACGTCGTCGGCACAGATGGCGGGGAATAATAAGAATAATGCCGGCGCGGTGACGATGCACCTGAGGATGATGTACGCGCAGAAATGTTCCCTCCCGTCCGGGTACGTTCACCGTGGCCGGGCATTCGCAGAAATCGTCGAGAAACAAGAGTCATCGGGGATAATAGATTTCGTCCGGCGGGAAGATGCTCGACAGGCACGGAAGAGAAACAAAAAATAACCCAACCGGAGAGAACCACTACTTGCCTGGATGCGTATTAAAATGAAATCATCGCCAGGACTGACGAACGGCCCCGGCGTTTTGCTAGCGAACCCATTAAAAACGACTAGCTCCCCGGACACGGAACACTAACCTTCCACGAAACGGCGTGCCGTTATCTTTAACTCTATTTCGGGAGGCGATCGATGCCCCATTAGAGCCGTCAAGGTTAAAAAGTTTCGTTCTTCTTTTCGCTACGATTGCGATTACGGTTTAGCTTGAATTCGACGGAATCGACTGAAATTCTTAGTGCATATATTGCTGTAAGCTGAAATTGTAGGCGCGACCGTGTTTCCACGGAGAGGTGAGAGCCGGGCAGGTAGGCGCTCGGAAATATCGATAATTCAACGGAGGGAAGACGAAAAGGCGTCGGACGTGGGTACTCGCGAGCGACAATGAAGCGATTGTAGAGGTAAGCTCGTCGCCGTTTTATTAGCCGGCCGATGTAATGGGCAACATCAGTCTGTCCGTGCTAGCGTGCGATGTCAATGACTTGAACGGAGGAGCCTTGACCGCGAACTTCTCTCACCTCTTCAGAGATCCTGTACAAATTACACTTAACCGACCGCTCGTCTCGCGGACTCGCTCCGTGAGATTTTCAAAGGTACCGCCGCTTCGCCTCGCGTCCCAGGCCGTCGTAAAAAATCTCCGTGCATTACTTGGCCGCTCGTTGGATTACGATTAACGAGCCCCGATCGATGCGATTTATCGATATAATTTAATCCCCCGTAAATCACGCGCAACCGTCCTCCGCACCGAACTTCATTGTCATTTTCCCTCGTCGCCGGGCTGTTGTCTCTCCTCGCCGCGGGGGGAACGTCTGCGGCACGACGCTACCGCACTGCTTCACCGATCGGCCAGAACGCGGCCGTGGCTCGCGGATTACATACATCGAAAGTGGTTTCGAGTGCGCGCAGCGCTGCCAGTTTCACTCTCGACAGCCGGCGATTATCGTCGCACAAAAGGGGAGGCAGAAGGCGCACGGAATCGATGGAATTCTGCGGTGATCGCGGATCCCTCGGACGTTCGAAGAATGGTACGAGGGAGAGATTCTATCGACGGGGACGATCGAAAGCGCCGTTCTTGCCGGGCGGCGGTATAGGTGCCCAGAAATTTAGATGGAATCGAATAGTTTACAGTTCGACGTCAGCGTTATTTACGAACTAACGGTGCCCCGAGTCGCGCGACGCGGAGCCTCGAAGATTGATCCAGCCGACCGGGAATTCGACGTGAACGTTCGGTGGATCGTTAATCCCGTTACGCATAATTTTCGCCGGTTTCTTGCTCAATTATCCCGGGCCCATTTATCTTCGCGGGCCCCGTCGCGATTACGCCGTCCCAAAGAAAACACGTCCGCCTCGCGATGCTTCTGAGAAGGTAGGGGAAGCAGGACGCGGTGAAAAATCCGCGGATCGTTCTTGCAATCGTAAAGCGAAAACCTGGTGGGCACCTTGGGAACGGTCATTTCTTCGCGGTCGTCTTCCACGTATCACGCATTTCTTCCGTGAACTTTACTACCGACCGTCCCCCCCCATTCGGGCCCCGGGCCCGCTTATCTTTTGTTCCATCTCTTCTCGCCTCGCGGCATTTCCCTCGAGGTTATCCAGGGCTTCGATCATGTAACCGCTCCGTGAACCCCTTTTTTCCCCTCCCGCGGGGCCACGGGCCCAGCGAGAAATCTATTTCCTGCGCGCCACTGAAATATGACCCGTAACCGAGCCTGAATGCGATCGAGCACGCCACGGAATCGCGCTCAAGTATTTTTCCGCGGGCCCCGGAGCGCTCCGACGTGCCGCCTAATGGTCCCCATAACTTTCAACGAGAATCTGCTGAAGATATTAGAGTACTGTCCTCGGGATATTCCAGAGAGAAGCGTGGAGAATTTTCCCGCAGCGATGTCGACGCCGTGTTTCCGCGAAACACTTAACGATGTGGCAGCATTGTAATAGAGGAATGCACGGGAGCCGTGGCGAGGCGCTTTTGTCGCGATATATCGTCTTTTAAACGTGCAAATTACCCCGATGCACCTTCTTGTAGCTCCCGCGGTTATCTCGAGTGCCCCTCGCTCCGCTATCGCGGCTGGTTTAAGCTCCGTGCGTCGTTTAGCGGGGCAATAGGAGCACGGCAACAGGGAGCACGAGGACTATCTTTATAGCGTCAGCAGATAGCTACGAAGGGCCGAATGACATTCGTTCTGGACCGTGGGCCGGCTAAAGGGCTAACCGCGCATTAGAATACTCGTGACCAGTCCCCGATTTGCATTCCGCCAACAAACCAAGGCCTCAACGGGGCCCCTTTTTTGCGGACGGCGAAAAGAGCGAGCGAATTCATTCTTCTGCCACCCTGCGACCATCCTTCGGGGCCTCGTTCCTGGGCAAAGCAACCCTTACTGCGGATTCCTCGCGGTCCCTTTCCTGGGAACGAATGCATGCCAGGAATTCGTCGGGGAATAATTTAAGTTTCCATAAACCGTGAAGGCAACGACAGATGAAATCCTCCTATTAGAAAATTCAAACGACAATATCACAATGTATGGATCTGTGAAAGGAGGAATCGTAAATCAATTTCGACAGGCTATTGCCTCCGTCGAGGACAGTGGCGGATTTAACAGGGCGGTCGATGAGGTGTTGCCACCTGGGCCCCTGCTCGAAAGGCCCCACCGGGGCCCCATCCTTGAAAAAAATATAATTTTTATCCAAACTGTATTTTTTTCTTACACTGATCCCGTTTTCAGTAAACTACCGCTTTAGTTTCTCGAAAAATGGGCCCGCTCAAGAGGCCCCCTAAGGCCCCGTCTTCAAAAATAAATAATGATTTTATACAAGCATTTTTTCTATACTTTTCTGTACATTTACCCGCTTTTAGTTAACTACCTCTTCATTTTCCCGAAAAAATGGGCCCCTCAATGTTTGCCACTTGGGCCTTTTTTCTTAAATCCGCCACAGGTCGCGGAGGAAAGAGGCGTTTAACGCACAGGAAATGGTGTAAAAAAAAAGTTGATTTGTGTGATTCCTCGAGTTCGACGCACTCCTGCCTGGAGAATATATCCGAGTTTCCGCTATCGTGGTCGCCGTATTCTTCGATGCAAACGTTTTTATCTACGTCTTTTTGCATTCACCGGGCTCCTCATCCTATCGAGCTACCTCCACATATTTCGATGTGAAGAAGTAGATACAGCAAAGAAGAATAACTAACGGCGCTTTCTTTCACTCAAAAACACTGGACTCCAAGGACGAGCGACCAGGAAATGGCTACGTAGTCATCGATGGGGGGCCAACAACGATTTTTGTGACTACGTCATGCGCGTTCCTTCGTCGAAAACAGATTTACCTCGATGGTAAACTGACGGCGCAATGTTCCTGATTGAACGGAGAGAAATTATTCGCTGGCAAGCAGCGAAATAAATCGTGAGATTTAATTTGAGATTCTGCTGGTAAACGAATGTCCCCGCGCGAGCCGGGGAATAGATTTCGCGCCTATCCGAATCGAGATTTAATTTAGAGGCCTGGCCGTCTGGGGCTGCGCCGTTGGGCATAGTTCCCTGGGATCTTTCTAGCTAACTCCTCTGGATACCGAGAAACTATATAACACAGACAGCGCCGAGGGGCGAACCGAGCAGAATTGGGTCTCGAAACACGATGAAAAAGGCATTAAAGGACTTCTAACGAAGCGAATGTTTGACAGGCTGCCTCTAAGATGGGCCGAATTGATAGCTCCTAATACCTAGAAAGTCTTGTGTGAACGCGCGACTCGAGCCGCGATTATTGATGAGCTGTATTCAACGTTCCCGCTTGCAAAATAAAGCACGCCAGTCGAACGTTACGAAAAAGTACGAGTGCTCGCGCGACCGAAAAACCGTGAGCCCTACGGGCGTTGGAACGTGCCCGACACGTTCGTGAGCCTTCGATCTCTCCCGACTGTTCGAAGCCCGCGGACGTTCCGCACCGTTAATAACGTAAATCACTGCACCGTAGTCGTCGAATATAAATGAATTCCCCGGTAATGAGCAGAGAATGTTAATTCAGGCGTTCACGATGCTCTGGCCACATAGACTTTACGATTTCCACCGATGGTTAATTGTTTATCGCGCCAAAAGCCATCAAGTGGAGCCCCGGGCCACCGAAGGGACCCGCTGACCGGTAAAAAAAGGACGATCGTTCGCTAGAGTTGCTCGTCGGCCATAAATCTAGTCGCAAAGCAGCTCTCCTCCCTGAATTATAATATTAAAACAGCCTGGCTCGCGTTTCGACCCTGTAACCGCAAGCAGAGCCAGAGGTTCACGGTTTCAGGTTCTAGGTCACGCCGTGGCCGGCTTGGGGCACGGTAACAGAGGCGAAGAAACAAGGGGGGCCCCAAGTAAAACGGTGGGCAGCGCGAGGTGCATTTAATGATCCTGCACCGCCGCGGCTGTTATTATCATCCATTTCTGCGTTCTATCGGCGATCACCTGCATCAGCGCAGCGTTGCGTGCTTTCGTCGGAGGAGCCAGCAGGCGGAGAGAAGGGCGAAGGACTTGGGGTCCCGACGGCGGCCGATGATTTAGAGAACGCGCCGTGGATTACGTGTCCGTTGCCATTGGGTTTTGCTCTTTCCTCGGTCGAACCAGGGGGATTGTATAATCGCATTAAATCGAGAGGGAAGAGGACCATATACCTATATGGGCGCAGAACAGCGAGCGCATAACAAGGCGTGGGTATAGGGTAAACTGTACTAATGCTGGCACTGCGCTAATCATTGGCACACCTGATTAAAAAGTCGAATATTAAGAAGTACAAGCTTAGAAAATACTTTTTTATCATTTCTTATTTTTCTTTCACTACAACACTGCAAAGCCCAGTAGTTGAACAACACATTTTACATCTGGCAACACCACAAAGTGGGACAAAGGGCTGAGTTTTAGGCGGTTTCTTAAAATTTTGATAAGGGGTAGGTAAGTATATTTTGTCGCTTTAAAACTAAGTAATGGATCGAAATTAAGATTTACTAAGTGTTGTAGGTATTTAATAGTCTGTTTAAACACTTTAAACTTCGTTTTTAACTACATATGTTTTTCTATACCACCTCAAATTTTAGGGTGCCAATAATTCTACTTTTATGCCTATTTTTTTTTCATTGAATATTTTTAAAATAAAAGATTTAATAGGTACTCAAGAGGTTTTATTTTAATAAGAAATTCATAAACATTGATAATAACTGAAATTTAAGACCATACAAAAACTTCATAAAAAATTATAAAGATTCCAATTGGGATTTCGGCTTAGGATGCCAATCATCGTACAGTTTACCCTACATGTAATCGATGCGCCGAGCGTGAAAGACACCTTGGGAAATGTTCTGCTCTCAACTCTCAACCGTTTGGATGGCCCGCGTTTGTGTTTCCTCTTCTGTCAACAAGTATTTGTTCCAAAGAGCAGCGCCTGAGAATCCCTGTTCGAGGAGTCCGTCCAAAACGAAGAAGCAACCGACGAACTGTCCCGATGCTAGCTGAATTATGGCCCCGACGAGTAGAATGGTGGAAAAAGTATGCAAGGTCGTTCGGCCCTTTTGTACTACGAAGCGTCCCGACTACTTTCGCGCGCGTTTAATTGGATTCTCTAGGAAAGGGACAGGACCCAGGGTGTTCTATAAATAATCGCGGGATCATATTCCTCTTTCCAGGCCCTAGTGTTCGTAAATCGTTGGAGGGCCATGGGACCGGGCACGGTGTAGTGTAATGCTAGTGACGAGGCCGTGTATCGCTGACAGCGAACGTTGTGGAACACGAACAGCCACCCGGTCGGGGAGGGTTGGAAACGCGATATCGTCGGATGGGCATGAGAGAAGGTATCCATCGATCTCGGTATCGAGACGAACGGAAAAGGCAGGACGATGAGGATCACTGTCCTAGAAGTATCAAAATGGAAGAGTCGAACGGCGTGGAAGCCTTCGGAGCGGTATGGCTCCTCCGGATCGTCTCGGGCGTGCAGGCTATTCGCGGGCTAAAACCGAGTCGGTTCCATGCTCGGGGGAGCGGAGGAGCGAGAGAGCCGTCGGAAGAAGAGGCCCGAGGATCACGTGGGGGAAGAACAGAGGGACTGTTCCCCGGGGAGTAGGGAGAAAGATAGAAAGAACAGGGGGCCTTACATAGCGATTGCTGGCAGGGCCTGAAATAGACCTCGAGAATCCTCCTGTAGCATCCTCTCCTCTCCTGCTTCGCCTCCTCCTCCGCCAGCACCTCCTTCTTATCCTCCTCCTCTTCTTTATCTTCTTCTTCGTCTTCTTCTTCTTTATCTTCTTCTTCTTCTTCTTCTTCTTCGTTCAACAGCCAACGTTGCCCGCAGCTCGAGCCTCTATTTCTTTGCTTTTGTTTTGGCAAAAAAAGGACCAAGTCCCTTGGCTCGTCTGTGAGAAGTTGTTTCTAGCGTCTCTCGTCCGTGCGAAGAGGACCACTCCCGGGGGGGAAGATGGTGGAACGGAGAGGAAGAAGAAGGTGGTGGAGGATCGCTTGTTTATCCAGGATCGAGCTTCTGCTTTCGTTTCACCCACCGATATATGGCCACGAACAGACCCCCGTAGGCATTGCCGGACCTAAGTGCACTCGAGTGCGCTCCGGCTGCATTCCCATGGGAATGCGCGTCGCTGAGAGAATCCGACCTGCTAAACTGACCTGCGCCAACGTACCAGCAAAACGTGACCCACGCAACGAGCCACGGCCGAGGGGAACATACTAGATTCGAGCCACGATCTTCTTTTTGCCCGGCCGCGCTCGAAACAGATAAGTGGACCCTGTTTGTTAACGAACCACGTCGTTGGCAGTAAATTCGCGAGTGAGATCCGCGATGGGGGGGGGACGAGCGTTGCAGCTGAAACGTTCGTATGAAATTCCAACCGCGATGCCAGATAGATACTTCGTCATAACAGTGGTACTGGTAATGGAAGGCCGTGCGGATATGGCTGCCCAATAACCCGACGATCCCATAAAGTAGACTAAAGATAGAACTGGAATGGAAAAATTCGAATGAAATGACAGACGTACTAAAAGCCTCTATATAAATTCCTGCTACCCGTTGCTCGTTCCCTCGATTACTCATTTCTATTTACGATCGGGTTGCACGGCGTCCCTTCGCCGTAGACGAGCCACGGCTCCCGGCAATACAGCCCGCGTCGCGCTCAAACCTGTCCCGCCGTGTTATCGTACTTTAAATAGATCGATATGGAGTTATCCACGTGGTTGCGATCGGGGTGAAATCGTCGTGGCATCCCTCGGGACCGCGGTCCCCGCGGTGCTTTCGTGCCAGCGACGTCGAGAATGTTACACATACACGTACGCCCGATCGGGAGAGATCCGCGGTGGGTCTCGGGTGTCACGCGGGGCCCTTTTTGCAAACGACTGCTCGAGCACCGCGTAACAGAAATAAGGCGTCCGTGTACGATCGGCGATCCGGCAATGGTTACGGGGTATCGAATCGATCGGACGCGGGCCGAACGAAGTAGAATAACTGAGCCAGGCCCGATCCTCTTCTCTCGGCTTGCACGCGGCTGATGGCCGGGTACCGGTTGCGTATCGTAACCGAAGTAACCGGGGGGCGAGTCGCCGGATCGTTTCAACGGCGGAGAGAACTCGACCGCGGGACGTATTCCAGGAGCAGGTGATCTCTGGAGCGAGAAGAGACGCGGTCAGAAATGAAGCCTACCTTGAGACACGAGCCTTTTTGCGTCCTGCGCTGTCGATACCGTCCCCGAGTGGACCCACAACGAAGAACGCCAAGATGGAATCTCATCTGGCTGGCTCGTTGCCCCGCGGTACATACATATTAAAGGTGCCAATATCGAGGCTAGGCATTA
This sequence comes from Andrena bicolor, assembly GCA_960531205.1. NCBI lineage: Eukaryota > Metazoa > Arthropoda > Insecta > Hymenoptera > Andrenidae > Andrena > Andrena bicolor. The sequence goes on from OY482666.1 coordinate 2,615,303, forward strand.
AGATGAGAATCATTCTTCGGGGGCTGAAGATTTCGCGTATCTCGGCCGGGTATCGTAATGGCTACTCCACCGTAGCGAATCTACAGGGGGGATTGGGATAATTAGCGCCCTCCATCCCCCTCGTTATATACCGCGGACCCATAAAATGGAATACCGTCGAATACATGGGAGCATTAAAGAGTGGTAAAAATCGGCTGGATGTATTTAAACGATTGTACAATGATTATACGTTTTTCAGGCCGTCGGAGATACCTCTGTTAATGGGGGCCGGCCGATGCCGAGGTAGAAAAAGCTAAGGTGCGGAAAAACGCCGGGGAATAAGAATAGACGGCGCCAAAGGCTTAACAAGGGAACCGGTTCAAAACCTCCAGCCCGAGTGTACAGACTTTCATGGAGATTCCACCGTGACTTCGACCACCGCGGAATATATCGGGCGCGCGTATGATCCCCGTAATGCTTCTCGACGGTGCAGCCGTGCCAGCTCCTTTTGAGTAATTAACGCCAGGGCGATGGAATTTACAGCGTCGCGCCGTTGGCCACGGTGTCGCCGGCCGGAATAAATGATTCGTAAACGCCGCTCGAACGGATCGGAATAAATCAACGTCGACCGTCACCGGAGAAAATCGGCTGCGGTAGTGTATTGATTTCCAGCGGATAGTTTAAGCCGCGATTTATATCCGGCGACGACAGCTTCGGCGATAACGTCGTTAATTGCCAACTGACGACATCGTTCGCGATGGGGAACAGAGATTTTGAGGGATGGTATGCGGCGTTCGCGGGCACGCTCGGCAATGAAGTCTACCTTGAGGTCGGCGTCTTTTTGCGCCAGGCCGACGATACAATTCCATTGAGGACGATGAAGACCGCGAGCAGAGACGCCGAAGCGAAATTCCATCCGCCGCGATGTCCAACGTAAAACAAACTAAATGACAGGGGAACGTTATTAATAGCGTGCGCCGCCACTCCAAATAGATCGGCGGAGCCGCGGTTTCGCCAACAAACGATCATCGGGCATTTCTGTCGTAAACCGCCTCGGGATTCCTTCTCCGCTCGCGAAACGAGCCGAGAATCAATGCCTCCTTCGGGATTCAATCGGCCGGGTACCTTGGCACCGACCACTTCGATCCAGCAAACTTTCAGATCAACTGACTTTCCACCTTCGCCAGCGCCGTTTGTCAAATACACCCGATGTCCTTCACGACTGACGTCAAAGTTTTCCTCAAACCTCATATTTGACAAATATCGTCTGTGGCGCACGTAGCTGGACTTCGTTGAACAAATTCGCGAGACGTTCGCGGGGAGCAAAGTTCGAGCCTTGTGGAGCCGTGTCAACGAACGCACTGCATCACTCTTTGCCCCCCCTGTAGCCTGCCGAGGCCCCCGGCCGATGCTCCCCCCAGCGACGACGTCTATTGTAGCTCCTTTTTTTGCGACCTTGTCACCTTGCAGGCTTTTTGCACGGCCGAAGTCGATTACATTTCGGATCGGTCCGTATCCCCCGCCGACGTATCGCTGTCCCGCTCGTGCCCGCCGGTCCCTTCGTGGGGCACGCTCGTCCTGCTCTAGGTTAGCCAGTGAATCATCTTCAACGACCCCCTCCTCTGGGATCCGGGCAGAAGACTCTTAAGGGGGCCCACGGCGCAGCGCGAGGCCAGTCCGAGAACGCGACCCTAACACTAACATCCGGTGTATTCCGAGAGTCGGAAACGGAAACGGCTGCTTGATCGATTAATCGACGCAACGGCAACATGAAGATCGCTCTGCTGCTACTGGCCGTCGCGGCCCTCGCCTCAGGTTAGTAAACGATCTATCGTGGAAAATCATTAATCGTTTGGAAAGCTCGATTAAACTGTCGCCTCGCTGCTAAGTCGCCGGGCACTGATTAGCAAGGGAACTGTTTCGTAGTTGCTTCGATTATTTCAACCAGATAGTCGTTCCAGCGACTTCTTTCAAATAAATAGCTCGAGAGGAATCGCGCGTGTCCTTGGAAGCTTGCCAAGACGGATATTGGGAAACCAAGAATTTCGATACGCCAACTAGTGACAGAAAATTATACTACTGTGAGTAGGCCGAAATCCGTCGAAGTTCGTACGATTATCAGTGTTTATATAGATATTTTGTGAAAAACGAGTGTCTTTAAATTTTTTTGAACACTAAATTTTTACTTCTTCGATTAATAAATACTTATTCGGAATGTTTGGTGGGATCCGGGCCTACTTGCGATAGTTCGCCAACTTACCACCGCAGCGCTGAAATCTTAGCCACGCCTCCATTTGGTTTCCCAATTGGGGTTCAGAGGATTTCCTCGGCGATCCTTGGTCGACCTCGCGTGCACCCATGCTTTCCACGTTTTCTGAGCTCCCTTTGTCCGACGCTGGCCACTCGTACTTTTATTTCCCCCCCCGGCTAAACGCCGACTCCGACGTCCGGTGCATTCAAAGTCCGAAGAGGAAACGCGCGGTCGCCGATCACGCACGCGACTTCAAGATCACTTCCTTCGTAATCCATTATTCACGCCACGTCCGTCGGCAGACGTTCTCCTATCGACCAACATCATCTTGCTTTATTCGTCTCTCCTTTTAATTTGTAAATCCCTCGATATCTTGTACCCAACTGCGAGCTCGTGTTCACTTAACGAGGCCCGCCCGATCGCTGGCATCGGGGCCTCGTTAATTGCGATGCAAGTGGCATAATTCGCGAATGAAACGCGCGGCCGAAAGCGTCTACCAGGCGTCTTCTTTCCCGAGGAACACTGGCGGCAGACGTCTCAAGGTCTTCAGGTCGTTTACCACCACCTGCGCCGCGGGCTCCGCGATCCAGAACACTTTTACACCAGATGCACCCCATGAATTCTCAGCGTGACTTCGCTCCTTCCCGCGACTTCCTCAAAGCGCATTGTGCGCATTTATCTTCTACCAAGGCGCGCTAAACTATTTTTCACTGGGGTCCTCCGATGTTTCTTGTTCCGTTTAACAGCCGAAGAGGAATCGGCCTATAAATTTTCATCGCAACGCGTGCATCCCCGCCGTGCAAACTATCCATCGCGGTCCCTTTTGCTTAACAGGGATCCGAACAAGAAGGTTTAACGACCTCGGTTCCATGGGAACGAAGATCCGCGAGTCGCCAGCTCGCGCATAAATTTTAGGCGAAGCTCGTGGCCATCTCTCCGCGGAGTATACAGGCCTGAAACTAAATAATAGGGGGACTCGTCGTCCGAAGGCTGTTCGATGCTCTAAACGGGTCATAATTCATAAGCACAGTTAACCAAATAGCCGTACAAGTTCAACGAACTCGCACGAGGCGTCGTGCGAACGCGACGCTTCTCGCAAAGTATGCGCAGAGCCGATGCGAAGCTGGTTGAAACGAGCGGGCGTCGGTGGAGTGTACACAAGCGTAGGTAAATTAAAGTCGCTTTAGGGAATGACCCAGGGCTGCGCACATGTCGAGCCGGGCACCGTGCGCGGCGCAACTCTGTAAACATGTTTTCCAGCACGATCGCCGCAACGAATTCCGCGCGACTCAATTAACGAGGGCGAAGGAAAGAGCTTGACCTGGGAATAACACCCGTGTCGTTAAAAAGCGGAAGATTCAATGGGAACGAGGTTGAGAGATTTCAATAGATCGAGAGGCATTCTTCAATTTAACAATTCGCGCCTGTGAATTAACGAGCAAGAATATTCACAGTCGCTCCTCAGGCGTAACGGTTCGCGCGGCTATACTAAAATGGGACACCGGGTAGATTAGAATTCACCGGATGATTTTTCCCGCGTCTGGGGCCTGCCATTTGTGGCCTGGTCGGAAGTCCGCGGCAGAGACGTGCCCCGATGAGATAATAGGAGAGCAAGAAAGGCATTTCCTTCTGCATTTGTCTGCTGACTTAGCCGAACACTTGTGACATAATTAAAATGGGCGGCATGCATAAACACTTCGCTCGGAGACTGTTTAATTCAGCTCCCCCGAGTGAGTATTTACATACTCTGCTGCGAAGAAACATCTTTTAGGCAGAGAAGCCGTTCAACTTAGGCTACGTCAATTGCGCAATTATCCGAGCCCCAATCCGTTCTCTCGATTTTTATTATTCTTGCTGCAACTTCGACCTGTCTCAAGCAATTGATAATAATTCAACAGCTCAAAGGATCACGACGATCCAGCTTGACGGCGTGCAGTACTTCGTGTCAAGGATGAACCCCTACAGCCCCGAACTCAACTATTTCCTGGCATACCAGTACTGTCGCTCCCTGGGCCTGCAATTGGCCTCCTTCGAGACGAAGGAAAAAGCCGACACGATGACGCAGTACTTGAAGAACGCCGGCTACGTGAAGTACGACTTCTGGACATCGGGCAACAAGCTGGGCACGGACATGTTCCTGTGGATGAGCACGGGTCTGCCCTTCAACGCCACCTTCGACTACATGCTGAGGCGACCTGGCAACAGACCCGCCGACGTTCCACCCGGCACCGAACCGCAACGAGTAGCACGTGAAAGGTAACGAATCTTCATTCACGATAAATTCCCTCGCTCGGTCCTCGACCCTCCATTTCGACACATCAAATGGGATTCTCTCCGAAACGATGTCCTTGGACCTTTGAAACTCAATCGGTCGTAAACTATTGGAATCTCATCGCAACTGCCCGGTGTCGGAGGAAAGACACCAAGAGTTTTGTAACCTCCTACCCAGTTTACTCCTTGCAACCATTTCCCCAGAAGAGCACACCTTCCCTCGAATCCCGCGGCTGTAGCGAAGGGTTTGAAATTTCCTGAGACGCGGTAGCCGATGACGAAAGACACTAAAAGGCCCGAGAGGCCCGCGACAATGACGGGAGAGGTAAATTTGAGTGCCCTCCAGCTTACCCGAGGAGAGAATAGCCCCCAGCAAGCGATTCGCGGTCACGAACCAGTATTATCGATGGTCCCTCGCGAGCCTGCACCCGGAAACGCGTGCATCGAATCGATAAACGTCCCCGGCACCGGGTGATTCGAATTCTAATCGGAAACGCGTTTAATTCCAGCGGCGACAGCGGCAGCGCGGACGGATGCGTGGCGATGGTGGCGCCCACGTTAGCCTGGGAGGCGCAGGACTGCACCCTGGTTAAGGACTTCATCTGCGAGCAGACAAGATGCTACTACTACAACTACGGCAGCATTCCAGTCTCTGCGACTCAGGGGTAAGAGGTGAGATAATACTTGTCACAAAAAAATACACGAAACCGCCGAGAGAGAGAGGGAGAAAGAATGAGAGAGAGAGAGAGAGAGATATACATAATAGGATCGATAGACTCTATCGGTGGATCCGAACGTGTTCCCAGGTGAATCTCGACGGCGCACGGACAAAAAGAATTCGATAACACACGGTGGCAATGAATGCAATTAATTGGCAATGCTCGCCAATACGTACACGAGGGTGGGAGAGATTTTTGTAGTTCCGAGTAATTGTATGGATCGTCGAGGCCTTTTCGTATGCAAATGAATGCCTCGAGCGATCCATTAGGGGTATGGTAATCGCGGACGAGGCTTCTTTGTCTCTCAAATTAATTAGGCCAGCGTGAGAGGAAGTAATAGAGTAGCCGTGGGAAGTTTTTTTTCTCCGTGCACATTACGTCAATTAATGAAACGAATGATAACGCTTTAATGAGTAATATAGTCTGAATAAGAATGTAAAATAGATGGTACTTGGGAAAGGAAACTTAATTGCTTACTATCCGGGACATCGATACGACGTGAATGAGATACAACAATACAATGCAGCTTGTAATTAATAACGCCTTCTCTCGCTTCTCGCAAACGCCCACAGACACACCACACATACGGTCGGGTATGAAAAAGTGTGAACACTACTGGGCCCCTGAACTCGAATCGCGCGCGAGTATCTTTCGCACAAGTCACGGCACGCCTAGCGCCGAATTTCTGAAGTATGTATCCTAGTAGTGGCGCCAGACTTTTTCTATACCACCAATGCTTCTAATACCACGAGCGATTAACACCAACGATTCAGGACACCCCACCCTTCCATCCTCCATCTTATCTACCCCTAACAAAGCAACGGACAGTTCTATGGCTCTCACCACGGCAGCGAGCGCGGCAATGGTCCCCCTGAAAGTCCCCCACGAATTTCCAGAAATCGCAGACCCTACATAACAACCACCACGGCGCCAGTCAGCGACGACCAGGTCGAAGATCACGAGGAAGGTAATGATACGAAGAACGTCGACGAGGATCAGGAAGAGAGCGAGAACATCGACGAGAAGGCAACACCGGAGGTGGTAGACAGCTCCGTCGACGAGAAATTACCTGAGGACCCGGTCGTCAGCAGGCTGATCACCACGGCCGTTCCCGCGTCTGACAACCAGCAGCAATCGATCGCACCGTCCACGCCCTCGCCCGTCGTCACCGAGGACCACGAGGAGCCCGCGAACGCTGACCTGGACAACACCAGGCCCGACCATCTTCCCGACATAGCGAGCCTCTTCACCGACAGCCCAGCCCCGCAGGCCCGAAAGGACACCGCGTTCGAGGGCCTGCAGACTCGCCAGGTCCATCGCTCGTCCCTTCGACCGTCCACCGAGATGAGGGTCGAGCACCGAGAGTCGCCCGACTACCTCGAGGCCCAGGCGGAGACAGAGTCGCCTAACAACGGCCTGGAAGACGCTCACACGGTCGGGCCGTACGACAGCGTTCAGGATTATTACGTAAACGACCAGCCAGAGGCACAGGAGTCGTCGATGATGAAGGATCAGGACGACGACAGCAGCACGATCCTGCCAGAGGCGGAACCGGCCTACAGGTACAACATCAAAGTGCGCACCAACGGCAAAGTATTAGATCCTCCGTCCAAGTAACGCTTTATACTTTAGGCATTGTCGCGTTATTCGTCGATAAGTTAAGCAACGGGAGATTCTTGAAGAGTCTAGATGTATTATGTACGTTACTATGTGTATATCGTGGCACCTCGCGCGACCGGGCCCGCCGCCAGCTCGCGGGGCAGGCCTGCTCGCGCTATCATCGCTCATCATTCCTTCCGAATTACGGAATTCTCGATAGTGCTCGTCGCATTCTCTCGTCGCGGTCGATCGTCGAGCTTCTGCTTGTCGGCAAAGGGGAGGCTATGAAACCCTTGAGGGCGATTCAAGGAAATTGATGGAAGGGAACTTGCGTTCCCTTCAGACTTCCAAATTCTGTTGGAAAATATTAGAAGCTCGGTTTAAGTAGAGGTAGGACCTGGCTCCAGATGGAAGCTTGCCAATTCGAACCAAACAGCTTTCCCCTTGCCGACGATTCTCGACGATCATCGACGTCGTTCTCGCAAGGGCATTCACTCGACCATCAAATTCGATCGTTCGATCACCCAGTGGCACTGGCGGACACGTCGCATTCCGAGTCGCGATCAGCCGCGCTCGATTCATCCATTCTTCAAGCCGCCTTCCATCGGAACGCGTATCTCGTCAGCACGCCGTTCGTTTTGTAGCCCGTGGGCAAAGCAACGCGAACGCGGGGCCTCGTCTGCGTGGGATCTCAGGCACTAAGGTGGAAAGGAAGGAACCACGATCATCAGCCAGGCTAACAGGAATCATTATTGGTGTAGGGTTGGGAGTCCGCCAGCGCCACGAACTCTTCATACACATCCAAGTAATCATCTTAGTTTACGTGGCTCGTACGTCTGCAAGATGAAACGTTTCGGAGTCGATCGACCTGGCCCCGTGCCTGGTGGTCTCGATTTAAGAGCCGAGGAGAGTCGACCAACGATCCCCATCGATCGATTGGATGAGCTCGGTGCAGGGCTCGAGGCTGGACGAATGCTAAATGAACGGCATTGTCGAGGGAAACGACACTTGGGTCGCAACGTTTCGGTCATCCAGACGTACGACAATCGGCATCATTAAACGATTCTTTAACCGCTACGATAAGTCATCGTCACATGGATCTTGAATATCATTGCGTAAACACGGCGCGAATGTGTAACTTGTGTAATTGAATATTAATAAAGGTACGGATACATTCTTAAAGTACCGAGTCCAATCTCCTGCCACCTTAAGAAGCGTACCGACAGAAGAAACCACCCCTTTGTAACAATGCTACTCACCAACCGTTCACCACCCCCTCGATGTTCAGCATCGGCACGATCTTGAACACATAATCGTCGCGCAAGCTTGCCGCGTAGGAGCTGTTGTCCAACAGTGCCTCCAGGGTTCCGTGCATCACCCAGGAGGCATTGCTCTCGCCTGGGTGAACCCTCGAGGTCAAGAATATCACCTTACGATTCTAGAAAAACAGAGATACACGTGGAAAACGTAAAACGTAAAATTTACCACTTCCCCAGCTTCCTTGACTTCAGCTCTGAAGACTCCCGGTTACCCTTTTAAATCTTAGAACTCACCTGTGTGGGGTTGGTCTTGGACTCCGAAGACGTGATGGTCAGTAGAGGGTTCTCGTTGCCGTTGAGGGTCTCGCAGAGCGTTTCCACGCGGAAATAAGTGTTGGGCGGGACCTTCTTGGTCCATTTCCAGATGTTTGCCATCATCTGAGTGTAGGTGTACGGGAAATGGTAGGCCAGGTAGCAGACGTCGTACGCGTGCGGGAAGGCGACCGTGAACGATGTGGTCAAGTAATTCTTCCCCTTCCCCGGTCGTTGATAACAATTTCGATAGTAGCAGATGTCGGCCCCGGTCCTGACCCAGCCTGGCCTGCCCAGCTGGGCCTCCGCCACGCTGAACAGGATGGGCTTCATGCCGAAGTTGAACTGCGAGTTCGCCTTCTCGCAGTTGACGATGTTGAACGTGTATGACAGTAGCGCCTCCATGTTCGACACCTCGAAGTAGAACCACTGGTGCCTGGAGCCGCTGTTCACGTCGGGCGTCAGGATCAGATCGTACTCTCTCAGGCCTACCTGCGAGGAAGCGGATTGGAAAGAAACGATGCAGATTCGCCGCGTGATAAAGTCTAAGAAAGTATATGAAAAAGGACTCAAGCATTTGAAGGTTCGAAGCGACGTAGAGTTCAGGAACTCTCGCAGAGCTGTACCTGCATGGCTTTCCTCAGGTTTCCACTCTCGAACCTGGACTCGAAGAGCAAGTGTTTCACGTCGGTGCTCCGTTTCCCGACCCTGCTCTCGTCCCAGTTGGACAAGGCCCTGTCGGTCGACATTTGATCGCCCAGGGCACTGTTGGCAGCCAGAGCGTCCAGGTCGTACACCACATTTTGCGTGAAGGGGCCACCGTGGAGGCCGCGTTCCACGCACGTGAGAAGCTTCGAGCGACAGACCTTCCTGTCCTTGTTGTTCAAAGGCTCGTCCTTTCCAAGACCGTCGCCGCCAACTAGATCAGGGTAAGCGACCTTCACGAAGTCAATGATACTTTTCACCCTGCTCGCCACCGCACAGTACGCCTGCTGATCCGTCACGCCCGAGGCGATCTTATCGAATATTTTGATCGGCGCGCCACCGATTCCCGCTTGACTCTTGATCGCCCCTTCTTTCACCGCGTCCTTCGCGGACACTTTACTCCTGTCCGTCTTCGTGTAACGCGAGTTCAACTTGTCCTTCTCTGCAGAGTCGAGCGCGTCGCCCAGCTTCTCCGTGGAAGAATTGGTAAGGCAGGGCAGGCACTGCACGCTGCCCATCTCCTTGAAGAAGCTACTGTACCTGGCCAACGAGAAGACGGATACACTTTACCGAGGGAAAAGTAGGTGATCTACTTTGTTATTGCGACTGGGTGGCGAAGGAGAATTAATGATGCAACGCTGAGAATATTGCTGACGTACTCCACGAGGTCCTCCTCGGATCTCTGGGACGTGAAGACACCCGCGAAGAATTTGCTCTCCTCCACTTCGTCGGTCGGCGGCATCGTTTTCTCGTTCGTCCTTGAATTCTGACTTTCTTCCTCGTCCCCCGAATCAAGATCACTGTACAGCCTTCCAAGCGACACAACGCTGTTCGCCTACGTGAAATCACCAGTACATTTATCTCAAATTAAATCGATAAAAGTAGACTCGTCAGCGCGCCCATCTGTATCAGCGTACGCGTGGACGTTTTCATAAAAAAAAAGACTCCCACATCTCCGCACAGCCGTCCATTGCCGGACGGCTGCGTAACGTCTCGAGAGTTACGTCTCATCCGTTACATCACCCTGCTCGACAAAAATACGCACCTGGCTGTCGATGTCGCTGCCACTCTCAGCGCTGCTCGGCCTGACGTTCGTCTCAGGTAGCACGAATCTGCGAAAAAGATTCGACGAGGATTTGCAATATCGTTCGTTTGTTTACGCCGTGCAGTTCGCGAATTAATTTGCTCCACCATCTGCACGCGGACCGGAGCGTTACGAAAGTGGCCCCAGAGTGGCCCCTTTCGACACACTTTAATGCATGATTGAAGACTTGGCATCCCGTGGAACTGGACGGCTCCCCGACGTTCGTATAAATTTCAACTCGTCAAAGAAGTTGGACTGTGTCCTCTGTTTGCTGTTGCATCTCAGCAGCGTGGAATAGGCGGGCCGTTAGGCGAGATCGCGGATAAACTACCGTCGCGAAGATCGATCAAAGCTTTATGAGCCGATCGAATCGAAACGGCCTTGAAAGTTTCGTTCACCTTGCTGGGGACATTTCGGGCACCGGCAGCTCCTTCTTCTCCAGACATTGATTGATTATCCCGCATATACGCGACAGCAGACAGTCGTAGGCTTTATCCTCGGGGCAGTTGCTGCAGAACCGGTACAGCAGTTGCAGGCCATTGTTCGACTTGATAGCCTTCTTCCCAGCTTCTGAAACGGGCAAAGAGACGCGTAGTAATGCCATCGCGCAGGGGACAGTGGAGGCATAAATTTGCATGTCCGATGTTTCGCGAATTTCATTCGAATGATTCGCCAGCCCACGCGATCGTGCGACGTGTGCAGCAGAGAGAATTAGATAGAAGGGAACAGCTTCCCGGGAGTAATAGAAACACGCTTTCAGGAACTACCAGGGCAGTTCGAATCGATACGTGGAGAGCTGACGTGCACAGGGGAATCACCTTAAGCCGTCGTACATAGGCATACGTTCTATACCGTACAGAATCGACTTCCGACCGGATATTATCGTGATTCCCAGCGCTCAAAGGTCGACGCCAACCAACTCACTTATAACGCAGAGGTGCTGCAACGTGATCAGGGCGTAGTTGCAGATTTTCAGTCTCATAGGCCCGTCGAATCGTTCCCATCTCTCGAAGATTCGCATCAGCAGGTGCGTCAACCCCACCTTCACGAATTTCGTGCAGCAGAGCTCTGGCAACGAGGTGCGTTCCGTTAGAATTCAAAGGTTCTTTCGATAACTATCGATAATAATCTAATAGTCTACTTACTGCTGGTTGTCAAGTACTTGAAGCACTCCAACAACGTTCGGAGTTTCAGGTGGGGCGTGTAACCGATGCAGACGAATGTCTTCTCCAAAGTGCTGGCGATCCCGTCCTTCACCAATACTTGAAGAGAGAATGCTGGCGCAGAGAGGAAGAAGAAGATGGAATTGAAACTGTGATGAGAAGATCGGAGAACAGGACGGGTTTATAGACTCACAGTTTCTGGCAAGACACTTGATGACCAACAGCAAGGGCAGTAACGTCTTGCTGTTGTTGTAATGCTGCTTCAGCAGCGTATGGAACACTTTTATGGAGTTATACTGTTTCATCTTTGACACGAACCTCTGGTCCCTCTGGGCCACCTAGAATTCAAAAAGAAAAATGTCGTGAGACCTTAGAGGGGGGCACGAGATCGAGAGGTTAGCAGTATCCTACTTGGCCCAAAATCCAAAGCGCCTCCTGCGTGAGGACTTCGCTCGAAATGGTGTCCGCATGTTGCAGGCTAATTAAAAGCTTAACTAGGACTTGCGTGATTCCTAAGTTGATCAGCTGCATCACTGCCATTCGGCTGCTAGATCCTGCGAGGGATGACAAATAATCGATCCGATCACTTGCAAACTAATCGTTTCTCTACGAACTACGCATGCAGCTTGGTTCCCTCGGTAGAATGTAGAAAGACACTGACTTGCTTGAAGGTAGAAATTGCTATTACTTGTGGCACTTTTGTTCTTGTTCCCTTTGATCTTCCCCTTGACGACGCGGGGTGATATGCACTCGTGCAGGATGCCGGCGATACTGCAGTCGATCACGTGATCCTTGCAGTTCTGTAAAAAACAGAATCTCTTGCATAATTTGGCAAGACAGGCGGGAACGCTATTGAAAATCGAGACTGCTGGAACGACCGAGGAATAGTCGACGCGATAATTATCCGGGGGTGCGTGCGTGCGCCACTTATCAGAAAATGGAACGAACGGGTTTCCAGCTTCGCATGCCTTGGGAAGCTCCGTCGACAAGATAGACAATGGGGTCCCCGAGCGTTGATGCGACCTAGCCACGCTACTTCGTGCACCACGTTGAACCGTGGCGTGGTTATCCGCGCGTTTAATTGGATCCACAAAGTGTCGATTAGATGTCGGGCCAGGAAAAACTACGAGTTCCAGTCACGCCCCACGAAAATTACGGTCACGATCCGAGGAGCCGTTAACGCCCCCGCGATAAAGGCAGATCACAGAGATAACGGGGGGTGACAAAACTCCTCGCCCGTGATGAAGTAGCGATTTAATTAAAATCCACCCACCTCCAGCGTCGCGATGAATATTTCCATCGCCCCGGAATTCTTCCGCCATAGCTTGTCCAGCGTGCGCTCGCGAACCCGTCGATCTGAAAGATGCGAGAGTTACCCGCTTGTGTCTTTCAATTCTCCGCCTTCGTATTTGAAATTCTGCTAAGCGAGGGCGTGACAAAATCTGTTATTGACTCGTTCAGACGAGTCAAACGCATTAAAGCGACAACGAAACCGCGATGTAAATCTTCGCAGGGTTAATGCGGCTGCCTAGTGCCAAACGTTATAACGTCTCTGCCATAATAAACAATTGTGCGCGAACAGGTGCGAGTAACAATGCCCCTCCACTCGGCACCAGGCATACTGTGCGCTGGCAAAATGGTTAGCTCCCCGTTTCAGAGTTGACACAAGGCCAATCCTTTCCAATGCCATGAACACTATCCACGAAAAACTGGACATTGTTATTTCATGCCAAGAAGACTGGCCCCAAGGGGCGATCGATTGCAAACGATTCTCGAAATACCTGGCCGTTAAAGCGACAGGCAATGTTTTCATGCATCGGAGCACGGGTGCGAGCACGTGAGGGTAATTCTGCGGAGCCTTGAATACTTCTAGCTGGCTGATCTGTGACATAAAGTCGAGGAAGAAGATCGTCCAAAGTACTAAACGCGTGGTCCAACAGAACACGATGCTATGGTTCCTTCAACCCTCAATAATCGTGATCTACTTACTAATTACTTCGCTCATATCCCACAGAAATTCTTCCCTTTTTCTCTGTCATAGAATTCTAAGAACCGTGAAGGACCCAGTTCCTGATCAGAACCCAATTCCTCATCAGTTTAGTATATAAATACCAAATAATAAATTTATCACGATAGGGTAAACCAACCAGTAATTGACCGCATACCAGTGAATGACTATTAGGCAAAGAAATGTTAGTTATAAAGTTAAAAATTATTATACGTTTATACATGGAGTGTAGTTGCACTTTTAATACCCCATATTTTTAGTTACACGTATGAAACAAGCATTAATAAGTAGAATTCTTATTAAAAGTACGCGGTCATTTACTGGGCTTCTCATTTAATTATTTGGTCATTCACTGGTTGGTTTACCCTACAAAGTTATTCTAAAAAATTATTAAATAATTATGAAGTATTTTTAAATTTATACGCAAACATTTGATAGCTCATAGTAAAATGTTTCAGGTTGATCAGAAACTGCTCCCTTTGCATCTTAAGTGATCAGCAACTGGGTGCTTGAGGGTAAAGCAAAAGGTTCCATTGGTCCCGACGCGAGGTTGCGCCAGAAAGGACGAGTCAGTGCAACGACACCTTATCGACGTCAGGCATTCGGATATGCAGAAGTATCGACCAGCGTGACAGAAAGTCCTTATCAAATTGGCACGACCGCAATTCACTTCGGCCAGGTCTGACGTTGTATTGTCCCGTTGGACCGGGTCCAAACGATCTATCAGCGTTAGCGAGAGTCCTTATGTAATCGAGCAAAGGGATCCGGCTTTTCGAAAATAACGAATCACACCCAGTGTACTCGTCTGTTCGCACACCTGTTCGCCAGTCCCTGACACCGCTATGATAATCCGTCGCCGATAGATCTTGTCGTTTCTGACGAAAATCGCGAGTGGGACGTGGATCCCCGTGACTGGGTGCTGGCGTAAATAAAATCCAGCCTAAATATACACGCTAACGAAATACAGCCCCGATTATCTGCAAAAGATAAGCTCGGTGGCATGCAGCGGCATGATTAAACGCGACTCGTGTATCGCGAACGCCTGCCGAGGAGCGGTTTAATCGTTGCCACGTTCCATCCTCCACATCGCTATATTCCTACGTGTTTGCTCCTTCGCCGCGAAAACAGTTTAGCGGAATGAGCTCTGTAAGGCTAGAAGGGCCCAGGAGCTTCGAAAGTGACCTGAATTTAAATTCTACAATTTTCTGTCTAGCCCGGGGAACACGAAGCATCGTCTCTTTTACGTGACGCCGAGGCTCGCTAGGTTTTTCGACGCTGGAGTTCGACGTTCCCGTTCGGAGAATTCGTGCGGGCGCGAATTAGTCTGGCAACGGTTCGCGGCATAAAAACGGATTGGTAAACGTGGAAATTCGGGGGATGGGGATACGTCGAGTACGCTCGAAGCCAGCCAGGGGGGGCAATGGTGCGAGCACCGCGATAGGAGTAACAAAATTGTGCAAGTTTCTGGTGATTAACCCGATGAAATAGAAGCCAACGTTCGTGATAAAAATAGCGATTTAACGGCACGAGCTGGTCTTAAAGTGTCCAATCTGTTTCGACTCGTTTAAAACTTTGCTGCCGCATTCGAGACCCGTGCTCGGCGATGCTTATGATTCAAAGAGAACGACGAAAGGGAGCAATGGATCAAGGAGAAACTAGTTTATCCTGCTGGTCGCTTTGGTTGCTGCAATTTTATTCGTTGATCAAAAGAATTTGTTACCTACGCGTCGTCTTAAATCTTTTCTTTCGTGCGTGGATATCTGCCGAATCTTTATGGGGCGGTTCTGGTCTAAAAATATCGGAAAATCGTTTTTTTATTACATTTGTCGAATGTTCTATCTTTTAAGAATACACGTTTGAACGGGTTTTTTGAAATTCGAAAAGTCTCTGAAGTTATAGGCATTTTAGTAGCGGCGAATGCGTGGCTAAAATCCGGCCACTCGGCGCGCAGGTAAAACTTTAAACGCGTTTTCAAATTGGCGGGACAAATATCTCGAAAAGTTATTATCCGATTCGATTGAAACTTTTTTTAGTTTGAAGAATATAGTTTTGTGCAGTGGAGGAACCTCTAGCATTTTAAAAAAATTGAAAATTTGTATTTTTTGAAGTCGTTGAAAGGACGAAAGACAAGGGAAACGTGAGTTCAAAATTCAAGTATCGTTATTTTGTCAAAAATGTAATTTTTGCCATTTTTAAAGCTATGTCCACTAGAAAATTTCATGCCCTTTAATAATTTGACACTGTTTCTTATTTCAGATCAATGGATTAAGTGCTACAAGTCCCACCGTTTCAACGAATCCCCAGTGACATTTTCAATTATTAATTACAGAAAAAAAATAATTCTATCCTTTAAGACATTCTTAAAACAATGCAAAAAGTCCCCTTAAATTATCTGTGGTAGTCTTCCTTTAATTAATTCCTAAAAATCGCCTATTTCTATAAGCTTCAGACCGGAACATCTCCTTAAATTACGGAGCTCGAGCAGCTTAATGGCATATGAATTTTAGTTTCTTTCAAGAGGCAAAGTTAGTACAGTTTGCAAACCTGGGGAAAGACGAGAAAGATTCTTTACCTGAGGATGTGACACGCGTATGAATCTTGGCCGCTATAGTCTTGAACGTATCGCTGGCCTCCTGCGGCTTCGACGCACAAGTTCGTAGCTTCTCCAACAACGCATCGTTTATAGCCTCGTCCGCGCTTTTGTTGCTCGGTGACATCACACTAAACCGCAAAGCCGACAATGAGAGCTGAATTATCGGTGAAAGTGGCAGGTCTGAGGCGAGGATCGTTAACGGGTGCAAGCCAAAGCGCGTGTTCACTAGCGAAGATTTTGGGAAGCATGCATTCTGGAAATTGGGCACAGCGGGGCACGGTGACCGAAACATAACAGCGGCTCTCGTTAATTAATAATTAAAACTCGGTGGTGTGTTAATGAACATCGGCGCGGGGCAAAGAAAACGAAAAGAACACTCCATTGGCATGTTTGTACTTAACCAAAGGAATACAGCTGGCCGTGGAATTCTCGGTGCGCAGAATCCTTCGTGTCTGTGACACAGAAGACGCCAGCGTGGCAATTCTCTTTGTGTACCAGGCGACAAGCGTCTCGGTTGTCATTCACGGGATCAATTGACTGTCCATTGGCGCGGCGCCAGTTCGCGTTAATCACCTTTCACGATCAGCTGTGGCCACGGTTTTAGCCAATGTCGCGGGAAATGAAAATCGAACGTTGGAAAGCGCGGCGCGTCCACCTCAAGGTTAATTAACGCGGCCGAATAAGAAGCGACGCACGGAAATAAACGTCTGCGTTTAGGCTCGGGAAGGCAGGCCACGCGAGCACAAGCGTCGGACCAGCGTTATTGCGGCTAATAATTAGCGTCGGCGTCCAATTACTCTTCTTCCTCGTCGGGATTCCACGATATCCTGGGCCGCGCCCGGGCCCTGTCCTCCCTTTCTCTTCGCGGTTTAATTGGGTCTGTCTAAGCCGCGATTCCGTGGCGGACCAATTATATCAGCGAGTCTCGGCGCGGTATAATAAATTTGAATTAATTGATAATGGGTGGACATTAGCTTTGTCCGAGACCGCTGGCCGCGATTATAACGAGTCCTTTCAATGCCGAGGAGTTTATTACAGATATCGTAGAATCCGCGAGACTCTTCATTATTTTCATCGTTAATGGTTCTGCAAGCGATAACATCGAACGCTGCAAGGAAAATGCAGATAAAGAGAAATCAAAGATCGAAGGGTGCTAGAAAAATGCAGAGGGTCAATTCAGACGAGCGATGCGGCGTTGTTGCGATTTCGCACCGGTAAGCATAGATGTATAAAGAGATTCAAACGTGTCGCAATTTCTTGCGACAGTATTGTCTTATCGCACTGCCGCAAAAAATTGAGTCACGTGTAAATCTCTCTATATACATATAGTGGGGGACAAAACTATGTGGACACTTTTAAAATCGTATAATTTATTTAAAATTGATCTAAACAACTTGAATTTTTTTTGAGAAGCTAGAAGGATTAGTTTGCTGAGTGACGTGTTTCGTCATTTTGAAAAAAGTTGCAATTTGCAAGTTGCAAAAAATAGGAAACATCATCTTTGTCTGTGCTCATAATGAAAATTTAAAAAATGCCTTTTGTAAATTGAAGTGAGTTGTATACGCGCCTAAAATTTCATCAAAATCGGTTAACGTTACTCTGAGATATAAACGCTTAAAGATCGCAGAATAATTTCGAAAATTGCGAAGTTCCCGGAAATCAGCGATTTTCGACCTTATTCTGCGATCTTTTAGCGTTTATAGCTCAGAGCAACGTTAACCGATATAGATGAAATTTTAGGCGTGTATACAACTTACTTCAATCTACAAACGGCATTTTTTAAATTTTCATTACGAGCAGAGACAAAAAAATTTAAAAAAATTATCTTTCCTATTTTTTTTTTTTTGCTATTCCGACCAATTGCAACATTTTTCAAAACAACGAATCACGTCACTTAGTAAACTAATCCTTCTAATTTCTGAAAAAAAAACTCAAGTTGTTTGGACCAATTTTGAGCAAGTTATACCTAGGATTTTAAAAGTGTCCACATACTTTTGTCCCCCACTGTATACACATCTACCGCTGCGAGATCGCAACGGCGCCGCATCGAGCGACTAAATTGACCCTAGATCAAAGATCGTGTACTAACGATCCGTCGATCCCTCTGAATACAGATTCAAGTGTCTTCGAAGCGGGACAAGGTTCCTTCCCAGCTACCTGCATTTTTCTCATCGCGATTAATGCCCGCGTTCAGGAACCACATGTAGAGCGCAATTAAGTTAACTCGAAATTTATCGGCTATAAATATTGTAGCGTTGGGCGAGCATACGTCGCGTGATTTACGTTCCCCGACATCGCGATCATTTATGTATTTTGGCCGGAATCATATCGCGCTTGTGCCAATGCGGATTTTGCAATTATCTTTACGACCGGGTAAACACAATGACTCTTTGTGTTTCACCAGAACGTCGCCCCCCGAGCATTGTTCCTCGAAACCGTCCTTGTCCAATATTCAACGACTAGCTTTTTCGGGGAGAAATGCCGATGGGCGAAAGCTCGAGCCTTGGAAGGGAATCCTCGTCCGCTTGGGAGCGGTAGCGCGTGAAGAAAGAAAGCGTGCAGATGTCGAAACGGCTCTAAATGTGCGTTCAGAACGGGGGCCGGAAACCTGACGCAGAGCGGCGAGCACACGCACGAAACGCGGGCGCGAGTCTTTTTGCTAGTGACGTGATTTTTACTCTTCGTCCTGGGCATCCTGCTCGTATTCGTCCTCCAACTGACTCGCCTCCATCGGTCGCTGGTTCTCCTTGTCGCACTTCTCCGTGGCACTTTTCATTTTTCCCCGTTCCTCCCTTTCCCCCCTTTTAACAGAACCCTTTCTTTCCGCGAGCCGGACGTAGAGCGAGGTCCTCCGCGATATCGAGAGACCGGCGTTAAATCGACACCGACGAAGCTCGGTAGAACGACTACGATCCCCTCGAAAGATCGATCAACTGCCTTTTCTAATAATTCTACGGTGGAACTTACTAACGCGGCATTCTCGTGGCGTCTCCGACGAACCTCCACGTTTTCAACGATCAACCACGATCACACATCGTACGACCCGGATCCGGGCGACCGGAGGAACGCGCGAGGCAAGGATTTCGGTCGGTGTTTTCCGTGAAATTTGCGAAACGATCCACGCGCTTTGCCACTCCGAGGCGGTTTGACGTTTCGCGCTGCCAAAACTATGTTTAAAAGCATAGCACGCACGCACGAGGCGCCTCTATTTATAGTGTCGGCCGCTTTCCGAAAACCGCGCCCCTTTTCCCATATTTTCGATGCCACCCCCCGCGCGCGCACCCTCCGGAAGTTAGAGAAATCATCGGTGTGCACCGATCGGCTGGATGGAGGAGGAAATCCTGACGTTTCCTCGATGCTGGTCGCGCTTATCGGTCGACATGTCCGTCCCTCGACACTTTTCGCCGGTCCCGACGTGCCGGATAGAGTCCGTTCGGGTTCACTATACCGTCGCGATCGCTGTGAAAACGATGGAACACTAAAAATAAGGATTCCCCCCGAGCGTACTGTTGCACAAATCGCGGCGAGGGATCTATTTCAACAGCGGCGGATGCCGGCTCGCGTGTAACACGCGAAAAGTTCGCTCGCTAAATGAGATGGGAGATGACGGAACCGAAATCCGCTTGCCAAAAGATGGCAAGCATTTTCGCGATGTTCCGGCGCTCCGCCGCCGCCGAACACTCATTAGTTTCGCCGGAACGTGGGCCGTTAAGTTATGACGAACAGGTGATTACGAGCGCAATATTTATAGTGTGAATACGCGCGACACCCGGGGATTTCCAAACACGAGCAACGGGCAGCCGCGGTGACCGCCGCGGCTCTCAAGGACCCATTAAAATCGCACCGCAGAAAACAATTATAAACCACGTTCCTGAGAGACCGAACCCGGAGGCCGTGAGCGTGGAATTCGTTCCAGGGTAAAGTCCGTAGAATCAAAATGCTAACGTTTTGTTTCCGATTCTATCGTGGCTGCGCGAATAGAAGACCGTTGCCGATCGGAGGATATCCGTGTCCTTCGGTGACTCCGCGCACGAAGCCCCGCCCTTTCGAGCCCTGCCCCACGACGGCCCAACGTTGAAGCACAAATGACGAACCGTGGACCTAACCTACGCGAGAAGTCGAGCGGAAATCCGCAGGAAGGGCAATCCTGCGGGGAACAACGGCACTCGAGGCGAAGGCGCACCGTGCAACGACACCGCGTTATTAATAGAGCCGCGGCGACGCCGAATAAATTCGCGGACGAAGAAACTCGGGAAACCGGGATGGAAAGCGAGAAAAGGGGTGCGAGGAGGGCGGCGGGGGTGGCCTTCGACGAGAGACAGCCGGAGGAAGAACCCGCACTGTTTATCACGCGGACACGAGGAGCTGGCCCGCCAAGGGCACGCGCCCAGCTTCTCACTGCGGTCTGAACCACGTCCCCGCGGAAGCACGAGGCTCGCGGGCCGCGACGTTGCACCAGCAGGCCTCCCAGCAGCCGATTAGACGCCAGCCGTCACGGAAGGGTCACGCGAATCAGGTGTATGCGGCACTTGTTGATAAACACGAAAGCTCCCGCGGATTGATTAGTGGCCGTGCGAGCTTCCACGAGCGGAGTCGACGCCTCACGAGCTTCTCCCTATCGATCCCCGAAACGGCGCTTCGGTTCAAACTGGTCCACGAGCTTTCCAACGAGACCCGCGCGGAAATTCTCCATGCCGTGCCACGCTTTCGTCGTTCGCAATAGTTCCCGTCGCGTTGACCGTGAAACAAGCTTGTTTACAGTCGAGAAGACCCTAGCTAGAGGATCTGACCTCTGTTTATCTGCTTCGATGAATAAATAACGCTGGAAACGTCGTGCCGAATTGAGGCAAACTGTATTTAGACGAGAGATATTGCTGGTGGAATTTTTGGTAGTTGAACTTGATTGAGGGAGGGCCGCGTGTACGTACCTAGAAGTGTCAACGTAACATCCATTCGTATCGCTCATGATCCTTTGGCTGTCAACGCGGCGCTTCGTGTCTCTGGCTCCCACTGTCGGAAGTTGTCTTCTGCATTTTCGGTTAACCAACCTTGAGAGCCATTGTACTCCTGGGGCCATGAGGGACGCGTCGCGGCGGCCAGGTCAGAGCTTTCAGATCCGTGAAACGCGTCGAACAGCCATGATAACACTCAACTCTACAATTTAGCCAATGATTTATCAGCGGCGATGGGAAACGAGGTTACTTGCAAGCTGTACGGTAAATGTCAAAATGATCGAGACTGACCTCTTGAAGTCAACCTCAAATACCATGCTTCTTCTGACAGACACCCGAACAGATCCGATAGGGTAAAGATGGAATTCTCGTCCCTTTGATAATACTCGATAATAATGCGCGCGATTTACGTAGGCAGAATAATCATTCTACTAGAGAACGAGTAACGTATTGGCCTGGAGATTAGGAGCGGGTTTCGGCGTCTAGTAATCATCGATCAAAATTGGAGGAACGAAGCGGTGACGGGCACTAACCGTGGCACATTTGAAATGTAAATTTCGGTGTCAAAGAAGCCAGGGCCACACCCTTCATCCATATTCTAAACGACAATTCGCCAAAGTCAACCGGTTCACGTATCTGCCCTTCCTCAATCACTCCTCTCAGCTATTCCGTTGGATACCTATATTAAATTAAACAATACAACGTAGGATATCCTGCCAAACGTGCACGCCATTTTTATGCAAGGTCCTTCTCTCGTCTTTACTGTCAGCGTTACCCAAAGCGTACGATTCTACGTCCTCGCGGGAAACTTTGGTCCCACGGCAATTTTCATAAGCCTGCAAGTACCTGCCAAATATACCAGCGGCCGTAGCCGTGATGGAAAACCGTTAGATCACCGAAGTTAAGCATCGCAGGGCGGGTACTGGAGAAAGATGGGTGACCACCTTTCTCCCGGTGCACCGTTGCTGGTGGGACCCGAAGGAGAGAGAGGAGAGGAAAAAGAAAATATGACTTATAGTTCGTTGGGCAAATATAAGCGGTTAAGCTTGAAACGCCATCCTGTTTAACAGGAGAAACAATATACAAATACAAAAAAAAATACCTGCCAAATAATTCCGTGGCAAAACACGAGGTCGAGATTTTCGCTACGGGTAATTCAGAGAAAATCCGTGTTAATTGCTGCGGGAGGCTCGTTCGCGGAAATGGTAACGCATTAGGCACGGTTGATCCCGAAAGCCGCGGCAATAACAAAATCGTCCGGTTATTACGAAACGCTTACGCGGTGTAAAGAAAGAAAAAAATGAAACGAAACGAATCACGAGCTGGCATACCGTTGATCGTGCAGGACGATCGAGAAGGAACGGCAGACAGGCTAAGCGTAGGAGCAAAGGTAAAAAAAAAAAAAACAATCACGGATGATATCGAGCAAGGTGGGGAGGGTTTTCTCTCCGCGACGAATATATAAATCGCGGGTAGGGCTGAAATCCAGGTTAGTGCAGATAGTTTCTGAGCCTACAGCGAAGCTGTGATCGCGCCATGCAGGTGAGTCCGCTCGCATCTCCGCCCATTCGTTTCCGAGAAGTGGCTCTTAGAAAAAAAGTGGTCCGTTTCGTAGGAATCTTGGGATAGCAACGTGTTGATGGGTCGTTGAATATTGATACAAGGTAACGCGACGTTCTTATCCGGTTTTCGGCTGGAGTAAACAAAGCCAGTAGCCGTTGAAAATGTCACGCAGTGCCGAAAAAACAGCGGGAATAGCGTTTTTATAAGTAATCCTTGAACCTCGAACCGTTACCGTGGCCGAGCAAATAAGTTTCCGCGTTACTCGCCATTCAAACACCGTTCGTACGCGGATCACGAATGCTGTGCATCGGGTAGAACGACGTGTGTACATATGTACGTATTATCAAAAGCATCTGCGTCGCTCGGGCCGCTTTTTCATTCGGAGCAGGGAGCGATCAGTCTGTACCGAACTACCGCATTGTTCCTCGTGTCATCTCCAACATCTCCGGCACCTTTCACGGAATCGTGGAAACGCCTGCCACATTCTCCTCTCGCGTCATCCACGGCAACCGGGTTACCTTCTTAGAATCCACAATGTTTTTATCAAGACCAGTTTTATTAAGATTCGATGTGTATTTTAATCGACTGGCGGTGTTTTCGAAGGTCCACGTCAAGCTGGTTGCCATCGCTGTGATCCTGGTCGCGTCGACAGAATCGAAACCACTCTGGCCCGATCTGTACGTCAGCAATTATCATTATCCGTCGGAAGCCATTAGCTTGCAGCCGGAACTTCTCCAGTACCGGGACACCCTCTCCCCGTACTACTTCAACAATGTAATTAAATCGCCCACGAAACACCTCGCTCTTTGTTCCGCGGTTGTATTACGTTTGCTGCGGTGGTTTCAGGTGCACGCCGAGGTGAGCGCGGTGCCAGCGGCCGTCGTGACCGATGTGAAATCGGCTGTCTCTCATTTGCCTACGTACAGCTTCTATTATGGCACCCCTATTTACGATCTACGATTGCCATTCAGTCCAGTAAGAACTTCTTTTTAATGCTTCTGAGAACGTCCTCGGGGGCCATTGATGAACGGCTACCCTCAGGGGCGGATTAAGGGGGGGGGGGGGGGCTAGGGGGGCCCTATAGCCCCGGGCCCCACTTTCCGGGGGAGCCCCCGTTCTAAGCGATTTTAACAATTGAATCTGAATTATTAAGATCTGTCGATTATGGAGACATAATACAAGAATTTGCAAAATTAAAGGCAAGAAAACAACATTTTAACTAAAACTTAAATGTACAATATATTTTTACCCCCCCCCCCCCCGCTTTTCAACCACGGGGGCCCCGCGAAGTCTTAATCCGCCCCTGTCTACCCTGGAGGATAATAAACCTTAGCGCTGGTGTCCTATTTAACAGAGGACTAACGACGGGGTGTTACATAGGTGTATCCAGCGCTGAAGCCCTGTAAGCCAGACGGGACACCTAAATCAAAATCTCCGTCAACGACTACCATGAAACCAAGCACGGAGAAGGATGATGGCATCGAGAAGTTGGACGCGAAAGCCGAACCGGAAAAAGAAACGAAGAAACCAGACCTCAGCCAGGACAGCGATGAGAACGGCAGCATCACTATCGAGGCACTATAAAAACATTTGCCTGTACCGTCAACTGATTCCAATGAAATAAAAATATTCTACTGTTTGCTGATACATCCCGCTATGTTCGTATGCGACGTTAATGTAACTTGAATTTCTTCTTATGTAAGCTTTGAAAAGTGATGATGATAAGATACACATATGCGTCTTTCTCTAATTATTACGCAAATCACTGGATAGTTTACAGAGCTATCGTCAATTCTTGTCGATACACTGTAGAAGATCATTGCATATCTCGTCTACGATTGTATAATTAGCTGTCTTCTCAAAACGAGTAAGCAACAAAGTAGCTCTTCACCTCGGAAGCGGCAGATAAGCGGTATTTAAATGTGCGTTGCCACGTTCAGCCTCGTTCATTTGCACTGTCGGTGCCCAAGCGTTTACATCAATCGACGAGACCATGCTCGTTACGGGAAGAAATCTCTCGCTCGTCTCTGCCCTTGTGGCATTGACGCTTTTCGTGATAATGGTGTCGCGAAACACAGTGGCTTCACCCGTTAACATCGATGCGACGCGATTGTATGGAGAGGAGAGCGGTTCTTCCGCCACGCAAGCTCATAGACAGATCAGAGACACGGGAATATATTACGATGACGCAGGCTACGGTAACTACGGAGACAGTTCAGACAGCAATGAGGATGGTCTGACATTGGATTCCGATCTTGGGGGCGCACAAGGAACAGTAAGTGGTGCAATGTAGTTTTTTTTATCCAACTTTCGTGTATTATTTCACGTAAGAAATTAAGAAGACGTCGTCTTATACGAGATATAAGTACATCAGTGGCGCACTCAGGATTTAATCTTGGGGTTGGCGAGTTGAACGGATGAAAAAATTTGTAATGGAAATTCAATAAAATTCATTAGGTGATTATACAAATTTTTTTAGAGAATAAAATCTAGTTTTCGTTTCGTTTTTGTAAGGAACTTCCATGGACGTCCAGTGAAATGGCGTTCGTGATACACGCCCTACAACCCGGAAACCGAAATACACCGGGTGGGACCATTTGCGGGGGAGAACTTGATTAACAGGCCTATATAGGAAGCGTTAAGGTGGGATCAGA
This sequence comes from Andrena bicolor, assembly GCA_960531205.1. NCBI lineage: Eukaryota > Metazoa > Arthropoda > Insecta > Hymenoptera > Andrenidae > Andrena > Andrena bicolor. The sequence continues at coordinate 2,640,415 of OY482666.1, forward strand.
CGGCGCGTTAATCGGCGATCTTGCTCGGCTCGTCCGGGCTCGGCAAGTCGAGTTGGCGAGCCCGACTCGGGCATCCATGACCGATTAGACGGCGCGTGGCTTGGCGAGCCGTGACCGATCAGACGGCTCGTGGATCGGCGATTCACGCGCAAAGATCGCCGAACCACGCGCCGTCTGATCCCACCTTTGCGGGAGGACGCTATGCCCGTGCCGCCAGTAGAGCTGTTGTTTTCGCCCGGGTAGACAAAATTACCCGGGTACCCGTGATATACCGCTTGAAGTTTATTCCGTTGATTAGTGGCGTTAGCCGAAAATGATCGAAAGTCGAAAGACGATCGGCTGTCAAATCGGAATTATCAACTGTATAGGTGTTCATAACCGCCATATCTTTATCCATTAATAATAACTTTGCTGTACATATTTATTAATAATTATCTGTGATAGAGTTTAAAATAATTTTATGAAAAATTTTCAAGCGATTATGTACTTTCCAACATTAAATATGATCTGTTTTGGAATATCCGCAGTAATCGGGGCATCCACGGTAATGCCCACACTTACCATACCTGGGTATTCGGGTAATTTTTGTCCACCCGGGTATTTGACGGGTACCCGGCGGGTCGTGTAGTAACAGCTCTAGCCGCCAGGACGCGGCCACTCTTGTACGGTCTTCGGCACACACCGGTCGCTACTCCAGAAGCCCTACGTGTTTTTCTGTACGACTCGCCTAACTTCTGTGCATAATAATATAGATACTCAAATATTGATGGTATATACTACGCGTACTTGTTGACCCTCGTAGGAAAAACATTTCTTACATTTTACAAAGCCCCTTCTCTGGCTGCCCCACTGAAATACATGACTGAAAGATTATGAGGCCCGCACGTAGAGTGTCAGTCGCTTGGTTGAGTAACTCTAAAGGTCTTTATTTTCAGAAAGTTGTACGGGGCAACTGCCACATAGGCTCGCTGCACTACCAGCATAATCTGAATTTGGAGCTGTACAGATCATCATCGGTAGAAACGGACCTCCAGGTGGCGTTAGACGAATCCTACTGCATTGCGTGTGTCCGCGTGCAGTCGCGTAGGAGAATAAAAGCGAACGTATCCATCATTACCATCTTCAATAGCCGCGACGGCCAGAACACTGTGAAGCTAATAGTAACGGGCTCCGAGGACGAATACTCCGAACAGTTGCGGCTCAGCTATGAAATCTTCGTAGTCAGGAAAAGGGGCCGTCGTTGCAATCCCATTTAAGCAGCCAATTCAGCGATTGAACCACATCTATATACAACTAGTACGATAACCCGCGTGTCGTGAAAGCTGTGCCGCAGCACCGACGGAACCGTACGTCAACGCGTATGCGATGTCAACGCTCACAACCTCTGCACGTCCTAAATTTGTAATTCCCCTTTAGAGTCACTTAATTATTATGACCACTTTATTACGCATTAAAATGAGAATACAGCAATTGTGTAACAGTAATGACGAAGGTACAGCCAGGGGTCGCTGTAAACACTGACCATATCCATGCTACAAATCCTATCCGTAGACAATAAAAAGACACCGTTACTGGAGCTTCTCAGCTGGTAACGGTGGAAACGGTGTTGCGTACTGAGTCCCTAGGGAAGATGAAGACGATCTCGATAAATACTACGTATACGTATTTTTTCCCCGCCAAAAGAGCCGATAGCTGATCGACAGCCCTCCGCTTCAGGAGCTTCTGGGCACAGCTGTCGGCAGGGGAGGCGGTGGTACGTCTGGTATTTTCTCCTTCTCGACCTTCGGTGGTTCCTCCTTTTCCTCGTGGTAGCCTGGCAGCAAGTGTCCAGCGAGCGCGTCCTTCGGCGTGGACGCGGGAATCGGGTCTAGGGTGCCGTACGGCTGATAGTCCACGTAATACGTTCCTGGGACGAGGTGAGGGTTGATCCCGTTGTACGTGTAGAAGTAGGGATCGTAATACAACGACTGATAGTTGGGATAGAAGCTCAGAGGCTCAGGCTCGTTGCTTCTGTTCTCCGGCTCGGGTCTGGATGTCTTTTCCTTTTCCCCAGTCCCTTGGCTCGCTGCTTCTTCCTTCTCTTTCACCTGGCTGGGCTTCGCGGACTCCACGGCGGTCGACGGCTCCCCTTGCACATCCGCCGCGCTGCCTGCCTTCAGAGCGGCCGCAGGAAGGTGCAGCAATTCGGGGCCCGACACGTGGGGGGCCACTTGCGTGTAATATAACGGGGGCCCGTATCCGACCGCCGTCCGATGGACCACTGGCTGTATCACAGGGTAGGCTCTCGATGGAGAGAGATTCTGGTTGCCCGTGATCACCGCGTTGTACACCTTTGGGACCCTCAGGAGTCCCGGATGGCCGGTCGCCAGGCTGACGAGCGTGAACACGATCAGCTGCTTCATCTGCAAGATGTTTAGAAACGGTCGGAATGCGTTTACCCTGCGAGTGCACGCGAAATAGCTTGATGGAGGTGTCAGGGAAACCGTTCAAGGTGGTGAGTGACGCAATAGTAACGGTAATAGAGAGGCAGCGGAGACAAAACAGTTTTTCAGGCATGCAATTATGATAATAACGCCGAAGCGGATACGGCACGACATCCGCGCGAACTGTCGTGTCACCAAGCGAATTGCGGTTCGAAGTCCTTTGTCCGGGCACAGCGCTGATAAATCTAGAACAACCGCGCACGCATGGATAAAAACATAAGCATAGATCAGTGACCCTAAATAATTCACGTCGAGGACAGCCGCGACTATCAACCGCCGATTTACGGACAAAGGTATGCAGTTACGTCCCATTCTGACGCAATGTCTGCTATATAATAAATCGCAGTACGCGGTAATAAATCACTATCCACGGAAGCGTATTAAATAAAGAGGAACTCTGACGCAGTTCCAAGAAGGAGGCTTCACTCATGCGTGCTCGCTAAGAAGTTACATAGACGCTGCTCCAAATTCCAGCCAGTTTCACAAGAAATCGTGTCGCGACCCTTTCCCAACGGGGCCAACGAATTTTCTATGTTTCGGGCAAGTTCCGCGAGAGCAAAGCACGCGTTCTGGCCACGTGTCGGATAGGTGGACACTATCGTTCTCTCTGGGAAGGTAAATGCCACCCACGGATAAGAATCTCGCGTCTGCGCATACAAAAGAGCCGGGGCACACGTGCACAGAATATCTCCTCTGTTTTCCCGTGTAGGCGTGTGCACGCGAGATCGAGCTGTCGCGCCTAGCTAGATTCTTGCAATGAAGTTGAACTGGTCGCGATAACGATAGGCCTCAGCGAGGGAGGATAAGTTGGAGGAAACTCGTGACATAGCTGAGTGTTACTTTTAAAACACCTATAAAAGTACAGTTCCCAATTTAACTTCGAATCTAAACGTAAAGATACACGCGCTACCATCTTGCTGCAGTGATTCATCTCATTAGCACACGGGATTGTTTTCGCTTTATTCTTCCTGGACGATTGCTTTCCGTGGTTTTCGTTCCCAGCCCCACGCCAGCTCGATAGTTATTCGGATAGGTGGGCGAGTCAGGTGGACAATTAGTTAATCGAACGAAACGACACGCTTACCTTTACTCGATCGGCCTCCCTCTCGATGCACCTTTCCTGTACAGCAAGGATCGTCGAGAAGCTGACACCAAGTAGCAAGAGAGCTGCATGGAACCGTAGTATATATGGCCCATGGGGTCTCAGGGTTCAAGTCCCAACTCCCCCACTACGTACGCCACTTGGCGAAAGTACTCTCCGATCGTTATACTATAATGTTCGACTTCGGGCCCGCCTGTAACGCTGCTCGACCGCAGAAGAACGGGCATTTCACGCGCGCAGGATCACGGTGCACCGTGCACGCGTTCGTCGCGTCGCGAGGACTCGCGCTTAAAATCGAAATTTCAGCTCGAGAATGCCCGTGACGTTTCTGAGAGTCTCTAGTGAATTCTGTGACTCTATATTCTGAAGCTCAAGAAACTGGAATAATATCAACAAGTCTCTCCTCGTCGAAGGACAGTTAGAAGCAACATCCAGGTAACAGGTACTAGCCGCGGCATTTCGGATGCAGCTGTAATCACAAGCAGTGGCGGATTTAAGAAAAAAGGCCCAGGTGGGATACGTGCTGAGGGCCCATTTCTTCGGCGAAATGAAAAGGTAGTTTACTAAAAACGGGCTTAGTGTAATAATACAGAAAAAAAATATAGTTTGTATAAAATCGTAATTTCTTTTTTTAAGGATGAGGCCCTAGGGGGGCCTTCTAAGTAGGGGCCCTTTTTCGGAAAAATGAATAGATAGTTTACTAAAAACGGGCACAGTGTAATAATACAGAAAAAAATATAATTTGGATAAAATCATGTTTTTTAAGGAGGGGGCCCTGGGGGGCCTTCTGCGTAGGGGCCCTTTTTCGGGAAAATGAATAGATAGTTTACTAAAAACAGGCACAGTGTAATAATACAGAAAAAATATAATTTGGATAAAATCATGTTTTTTAAGGAGGGGGCCCTGGTGGGCCTTCTGAGTAGGGGCCCTTTTTCGGGAAAATGAATAGATAGTTTACTAAAAACAGGCACAGTGTAATAATACAGAAAAAAATATAATTTGGATAAAATCATGTTTTTTAAGGAGGGGGCCCTGGGGGGCCTTCTAAGTAGGGGCCCTTTTTCGGAAAAATGAATAGATAGTTTACTAAAAACAGGCACAGTGTAATAATACAGAAAAAAATATAATTTGGATAAAATCATGTTGTTAAAGGAGGGGGCCCTGGGGGGCCTTCTGAGTAGGGGCCCTTTTTCGGAAAAATGAATAGATAGTTTACTAAAAACAGGCACAGTGTAATAATACAGAAAAAAATATAATTTGGATAAAATCATGTTTTTTAAGGAGGGGGCCCTGGGGGGCCTTCTGGGCCGGGGCCCAGGCGGCAACTGCTCAGCGGCCACCCTGTTAAATCCGCCACTGATCACAAGGCCGAACAACAACGTTCGAGCGACTTCCAGCAGCTACGAGCGCCTCACGCGATTTCACAGAACGTTTCCCCCTGAACAAACGGGGCAGCTGGAAGTGAGCGCGCAAATTGCACGCGAATTACGATCCACTAGGCAGAAAAACAAGCTTGTCATTTCGGACTGTTATTAGATACTCGGATCGACAGTTGAACCGTGAACAGACATCAATCGCTGTCGTCGAACACACGCTCGTCGTGTCACGAATGCTCGACTCCGCGTCGATGTGACGCACGCCTAATCACCCGTTTCAAACAAGCCACGCTATTTATCTAGAGCGCAATCCAAAAAGCAATTCATCTATGGAAAGGTCTGTCGCGTGAGGGGAAGCCGGCCAGCAAGATCAATGGTGAACGTTCAATGACGCGGGCCGGTTTGCGTAACGGATTGAAAGAAAAATAGCCCGGCTGTGGACAAATTGTGACCTGTCAACGGGGCGTTTGGATGTTGGGCAACGACTTTATTTCGTCAAGAGGATGTTTATGTACAAAATGCGGTGCGCATGGCACGATCGCGGGCGCACGGCTGACGCAAGAATTGCTGACGGAACGGTGGCCGGAACGTACCGTGGGGGAGCGAGCTCGATTTCTCGAAATTTCGGTGCGGCCAGCGTGGGTTTTGCGAAACACTCGTGCTCCCGTTATACAGGTTGATTCGGCGTTACGCGCTGCACGTGCCACAGGAGTGGCAAAAACTTGGCAACGATTGCTAAAGAAATTTCATGCGAATCGGGAGGAACGTGCCGGGCACCTTCGGTCAAAGGGTCGACTCGATCGCGGATGCCACCCATGGTATGTACATACTTGGAATTTCAAAGAAAAGATGCTTCGTAACTAGCTAGCAGGCGTTTGAAGAATTTCGCATCTGGGGAGCTCGCGAATGCAAGATAGAAAGGAGTCACCGTGCAGAACTAAGTAGATTCTACGCTTAATCGAAGTACTAATTTCGCCAACTGAACGGCTAGGCTTACTCTAAAGATTATGATAGGGCTCTGACTTCGCAAGTAGTTTTGATTGTGCTTTGAATAAACTCTGATGGATACCATAAACTCATAAACGCATTAACGCTTGACCTGACCATTCGATCCATCGCTGTAGTACTTGTCCCTCGTACAAATCGATTTATGATCGGCGGCTTCTAGCTAGCAGTAACGGTACAAGTCTCGTAGTCACAATTGCTAAACAGCAATTAGCTTAGAACCGAAGGATCGATCCTCTATATCCGTGAAATGACCGCAGTCCTCCATGATCATTCGACCCTTGTAAACTTATTCCACGGTAGAGGATCGAACCTTTTACAAGCTCAGAGTGGTGAATTGCTAGAGCTAAGATACCAACGCTGCCTCGTCGCACAGTGATCAGGGACACGCATAGTCCTTTTCAACGCCTCATAATTGAAAGTTTGATTGGCTCGGTGCTACAACCGTCTTCCCTAGGGCTAACAGGTTTTGAGAGACCCGTCATATGGACTCGATGGGAATGTAGCACATCCTCCTGAGCAGGAGTATAGGGAAGTTCGGCAGAAGGACGATGAACAGCAGGACCAAGGGCGACAGCAACAGCAGGATACTGGCGTACACCACCAGCCACCACACCGACGATATCCCAAAAACTGGTTCCAGCATGGCTCCCAGTGGTTGGCGAGATCAGGTACGCAGAAACTCTGGAGCATCCGTGGCTGGACGAGATATCCCAGTTTCGCGAGGACAATCCGTGGCCGGGGTCATCGTTGATCTCTTATCGCTGATCGGTCAAGTGGAGTGATCCTGCAAAAAAAGGAAGCCGTGAATAAATGGATTCGATCCCGAAAGCCATCGAATGCTTTATACTTCCAATTCTAACTGGCACAACCTGCGAACACCTTTTAAAGTAGCGCACCGCCGAATCAATGGTTAAGTTTTACGCTATCGAGCCACTTAGACCGATGGAGCCTCCTGTCGGATAGGGTGGCAACCTTGTAAATTCTCTCTGGTCTCGCAACTATGTACGTTTCGAGTGCTTTGCCAGTTTCAAGGATACCCCGTGACTTCAGCTGGAAAGGTGAACCACTCTTCCGTACAATACACGGAATAATGATCGCCAGATTGCGCGGGTAACCGTGTACAACGTCGCGTCACGGATGGATCGAGGCCCGCTTTGCTTTTCCAGGCGAGCTCTGTTTTCCGTCGCGACACGAGGAAATGAAATTGATGATGGCATACAGAACACGCGCGTCTGCACGCGACTCAGTTACACTGACGCTGGCTGCTTGCACTACGCAGCCTCTAGTTTTGTTACTAATAATTCTGTAACCGGCCATTGTACTGCTTTGCCACGAATTTGAAGCACCGCTGTACGTGACACGTGCCACTTTCAGCGATATTTATTCAATTACTCCTATCGATCCTCGGAAGCTTCTAAGTCTGCTAATCCACTTAAACAGTACTAGAGCGACTCTATCATAGAATTCTAATTCAACTCTTTCGTATACTTACAAGGGAAGAGCTCCAACTCAGGAATTCAAAAAATGAGGAAACTTTGGGGATATGTGGAGGATATATAGATATTTATTACGCAATTTTTTTTGCTGTCAAAATTCACTCTAAGGGTGTGAAATTAAAACCTGAAATTTGCCGGACACCTGAAAAATTTCTAATTTTGTGTTATAACTCGCGAACTGTAAGACCTGTAAGATACTAAATGATAATTTTAAATAAAAGAAGTAATTTACGCCTGAAAACATTTTTTCTATCTCCTACAGTTCGCGAGTTATAATATATTTCAGGGGTCAATTTCACCCCCTTAAAGTGAATTTGGGCAACAAAAAATTGCGTAATACATACCTGTACAGTGTATATGTATTCTCAACATATTCCTTATGTTTCATAATTTATTAAATTTCTGGATTGGAGATATTCCCTTGTCAGTATAAAAAAGGGATTGAAATTGTCAGCTGTTGAACCATGCATTATCCTTGACTCTTGAAATATACGAGTACAATATCTGATGACGCGTTTATCGAACGGGAGCATTATCCACTCGTCACTCGATTTAAATAAGTTAGGAGCCTCGGAAAGTGAACGGAAGTTTCGAAGGTGAAAACGTACGTCCTTCAAAACCCTGAGACATTTATTCTCTGTTGCTGCTCTGACCCTTTATTACTATTTCCCAATCTTTGTTAATATCTTTTATAATATCCAAATAACCTGCGACCACCACCGCCCCCTATAAGGTAAGGTAAATTTAATAAGGTAAAAAAACGTAAAAAGTAGGTATTTCAGAATATAATTCTAACTTAATAGTATTAAAAAAAAACCGTAGCGACCCCCGAAAATACTTCAAGAGACTCAAAGATTAGGAATCACTGCTTTACACATAGCTTGGCCACGTTTCACAGATAATTGAGAGAAGATCGAAACCCCTGGGATGTTAATTACCTACATACGTCGACTGGATCCAGTTCCGAAAATTCGGTCCAACGTTCAAGGAAAGGCTGAAAGGCACGCGCCTCGACACGCTCGTCCTTGTACGGATAAGTATGTTCGTCTTGTGACAGAGAGACCGGTTGGACAAGCTGCCCGTGGTCGCGCAAAGACGCATATCGAAAAGAGACAGGCGTCGCGAGCTCGTGAACCACGGGCACAGTTGATTCGATAAAAATCGTGAACGGTAGGTACCTATCTAAAGGTGTAGCGCGCGTGTGCGCCCACTAGGTATCGCGCGTTCATCGCGAGCGAGCGGGCACGCCGGCCCGGCCGCGATCGCACCGCGGAAAGTGAAATTTTCGCGATTGCGTAACCGTGGCATAATACCATTATTCCACGTAGATCGTAACTGAACGGTTACGTAGCGTGCGATCGTTAATGAAACACTGCCACGGGAGGATCAACCCTGCTACGATTTTCCCTTTTCCTCCATTCTTCCTCCACTCGCGCTCTTTCACTTCTATGGATTATGGAAGAAGCGTAGCGCCGGAAAGGAGTGGTAGATTTATTCTATCGCGCGTAAATCGAATTAAATAACGCACGGCGGTTAATTCGGAGCGGTGTTTCTAGGTCAACGCGAAACAGTAGGCACGATCGGCGAAGGACTTTCAGATTTTCGATCCGTTCTCCGATATCACGGTGTCCTTGCCCCTCTTACGGAAAAATCCAGTGGTGTTGAACGCGCGTGCAAAGAAACGCAACGCTCGCTTGCCCCGAAGTTTTAACGTTTTAACGTTCCTCGCGTAATCCACGGAGCTCGAGAAATAGTACCCAACGAAATATAGCTACGTGTATTTTTTCTGAAGATTAGTGAAAGTCTATTATCGACAGCTACAAATCGAGGGATTCAGCAATAGTCGCTTCAATGATCTAAAACACGAAACTTCACGTTACTCAAAAATTGAAAGTAGATTCGATCCATTTTCGAGGCTCGGAGAATTAACTCAGTCAACACATCGGTCACCTAATACGATCCGACTCTCGAAAACAAACTTCCGAGATGGAAGTATTAGCCGTAACTACGCTATGCTTGTCTGGATCCTTACCTTTCCTCGATCCGGCATGATCCACATCCCAGTTGAACAGCGTCAACGATCACCGATCAACAATCCACGACCCAGGACTCCGGTCTCTACTGCTCGGGGATGCACACGGTGGTATTGGTCTGCCCGCAGCTAGGACGCAACGAGTCCCTGCCGTGATTTCCGCGAATGCGCGATAGATCGGCGCGGAGGATCGTTTCTCGCGTGCGTTCAGCCGCTTTCCGCGGACTGAGCGCGCGCCGGGCTCCCATGCTTCGATGTCCCGGGTACTTTCCCTTTCTTTCGGCTCTTTGAGACCGAGTTACAACGGTTGAGTCACTTGGTAACGCTTCGCCGGCGTCGGATGGACGCGATTACCGAGGCCCCTTCGGCACACGGACAAGCGATCATCGCTAGGACCCTCGTGGTGTGCGGATCCCGATGGCATTGACGGGTTTCGGCATCTTCCACCTCCATCTGTCCGGCCGTCCATAGCTGGCGTTCGTTCCATTTTCGCCTCGCCGTTGACCGTAGAATGGACCGTCATCGCGGCAAGGGGCGACGAGCACATTGCGTCTGGTCAGTGGGGAATGCTGGTGGACTGGATGCTTCGGAAGTCACGGGTTTTGGCAGCAATTTCGGACAAAGGTTGACACGTCGATGTTCTGTAGATCGGTTTGTTCCGATCTACCATCCGAAACGAAAATGAGACTATCGTTTCATTTCATCTTCTGACAGGCATGCCATCAAAATCGAATGAATATCTACTTCGGTAATTTCGGGGAGATCTGTGACATTTTACTACGAAATTATATACTAGCTGCACGAGGTGTCGGATTCGTGGCTCACCCCTGCCAAATTAGCGCACCAAGAGTGTTTTGTAGAGGCTATAAAACACGACACGCGTGGCCTGACTCATTTGGCAAACGCGATCGATTTGTTACAAAGAATTTTGTATCGCACCTGGCAACTGTACGCAGAGTCTTCAACTTTGCATGCTACGTATCGAATATAAGGTTCAATGTACTCGAACAAAGGTAGCCTTTGTGCCGGTGGTTCTTTTATAATATTCTTTTGGCATGCGGAGTCGCCGAGAAACCATACTAACGCCGCCTTTAAACAACTGCTGAAGCTTTACACCGCGGCCGGTTATCATACGAGCAAGTACCCTATCAGCACGCGGCCAACTTTATCGCATACGAATAAAGGGGTTTACTATCGTTGCGAGGAATGCCTGTACTATTCGTGATAAACGAAAATTGCAAATTGATTTAGAAATGCATTGACGTCACAAAGAATGTTAAATAAGATGATGAGACGGTTCACACTGTAATAGAATATCCAAAAACTAAAGGACACACCCTTGAAGCTTGTTAATTACTAAATCAAACCAGAGTGTTGCAAAAACTGGGCATGACAATTTTATCTTCGTAGCAAAAGAATGAGAATCAAAGAAGAAAGGGAAGTGGCAGATGTATGTGCTTCTGTTTAAATCCAAAATTGGACACTCAGCGGAGTAGATTTTACGGGAACAATACTCTTCTCCGTTACTGAGGTCTGGGGAACTTCATAGAGGTGCTTTACAGCCCTCTTAGCAGAAGGTATACCTATTTTCCTTACCTACCCTATGATCAGATTCTTTAGAAACAATGCCCCTTTCTTTGGCACTGTACCTTACCGTCCTTAAATTTTCTCACCCTGTAATACCTTGGGCATTCAATAATTACTGTACTTTCCGGGGATATAAAGGGGATGTCATAAAAGCAGCAGGTGCAACGACGGTGGCGCCTTTCATTGTAGTCCGGACGATTACCTGGAGTCATAATTTGATACATTACAGAGATTAGTATTTTATTGTTCTTGAATGCATAGGACTCTAGCCAAAACAAATGCAGCTCTGTGTAATAGGTGACAATCGCATTTGGTAGCTTTTACCCATCAGGAAATCATTTTATACACCATTTGAAAAGGTCTCAGAATAATCACTATGCAGAGGATTCAGCAACAAACGTCAGAAACGTTAAGGGGTGAATCTACGTGCGAAAATAAGACGAAAATTGTTTCCTATATAGTATGTAATGTTCAAAACATTTGTAAACAACGCCTGAGGCGTGGGACTTCGACTAGGTAGTACTGGTGGGCGCCAGCTAGGTTATGCACGGCGGGCACAGGGCCGTAGTTACCCAGAAAGACCCCTACCTTGTAGTGAAGTGATGACTGATGGCACACGATGGCATCAGATACTGCAATAGTTTTTTCCAAAATTTTATAAAAGTCCTAAACAGAATCGTTAAATGACCATTGTCGTATTTGTCTATTAAAGTCAGCCCTTAATAAGTCCTTGTGGATTTTGCGAACAGACAAGTGTAATATGTATAGTCGTTTTAGATGTTTTATAAAATTTTGGATAAAGCTATTGCAGTATCGCGTGGCGTTGCACATCATCAATTTGACTACGAGGTAACGGGGTCTTTCTAGGGGGCTACGACACTGACTGAGTTGTGCCTGACCTGGCTGACGCTCGTCAACAGTAGCGTAAGTCAATCGCGTCAGAGTTTCACGCGGGAGACTATCTCTCTAAGGCACTACACGTGGCTGCAATTGTAACACACCTACGTATTTGAAAACAGACGATCAAATAAGCAGACTCATTCCCGTGGGATTAAATGTATGACACGTAATTAATTTCCCTAATCTAGTGGAATTTGAATATTTACAACGTTTTAATTCGAGGATTAACGACGCCCGATAAAATGTCTATTTGAATCCTAGTTTGCACTACAATGAAACATGATTTCCCTATTTTGAGGTCAGAATTCCTGAAAAATTTTAGTCGATTTCCTATCAGAAACGCATAGAACATTATTTTAGTTATTCTTGATAGATAGACAAGGAAGGGTGATCATATATTTGTAAAAACCAAGATAGTTCTTTCGTTTAAAAAAATTTGTGGCCCTGAAAAGGGCCAATGTGTTATTGTAATCGTCAAACGATTATTTCTTCGCCGAAGCCTTAGCAGCTTTCGATGATTTAGCGGTTTTCGGCTTTGGTGTTTTGGTCTTGGCCGCTGGAGTCTTCGTAGCTTTCGTTGCCTTTGACAGATTTTTTGTCTGAGCTACTACCTTCTGTTTTGCGGCTGCTTCGGCTTTCTTCGAAACAGCGGTCTTTGCTTTCTTCGGCGAAGCTGGCTTCTTGGGTTGTGCCATAGCTGGTTTCTTGGCGGCAGCCTGTTTCTTCGACACTGCAGTCTTTTTCGGGCTCACCTGTTTCTTATCAGCTGGCTTCTTCTCCGTGGTGGAGGCCGGTTTTGTCTTCCTCATTTCTCGTCTCGATTTGGTCTTTGTCTCTGGGCCCTTTGACGGGGCGCCAGAAAGCTTGAACGAGCCGGAAGCACCCTTTCCCTTCGTCTGCACAACTGCTCCGGAAATTACGGCGGTTTTCAAGTACCTCTTGATAAATGGTGCCAGCTTTTCGCCGTCCACCTTGTACGTAGATGCCATGTACTTCTTAATAGCCTGCAACGACGATCCCTTGCGATCCTTCAGATCTTTGATGGCGGAGTTCACCATCTCCGAAGTTGGTGGATGTGATGACTTTGGTCGTTGAGCCTTCACCACCTTCGACTTTGGTGCCTTCTTTGATGGAGTCGAGTTCGCAGACTGATTTTCAGCCACCGTTGCGTTTCCAGATATAGTCTTGTCCTCCATCGTCACAAGTTATACGACAATCGTATAAAAACGGAAAATATCAGAGATATTTAACACCAAACTGTTCACAGATGCTACTATAATATTTCAGAAAAAAGACTGTCAAAACTTCGTATGTAGTGCCTTCAGAATCTTTGGTAGGCGGGTTTAGCTCTCGTACTTGCTGCGACAGCACGGACCACGGAGAGAAGCCCCACCAATGTTTCCAATATCGCGTTGCCGAAAATCAGAGACTGCCTGGTGCATCCTACCGATTTAAATAAAGATTTGCCCTTTTAAAAGCATTTATCATGTGCCTAAATGATTAATTATTGTTGGCAGTGTCCCACACTATCGTCGTATCCCGCCATTTTCCTTAATTTCAACCTTAAATCCTGACGAACACACGCAGACGCATGGTCGTTCTCTTGGACAGGGTAGGCCGACGGGGAAAATAGGTTAAAAAACAGGAAAATGTTTAAATAATCATCGCTTATTTTCTGGAATCGAGTGCCCTAATGTTAGAGCTAATAATTGATATGCGAGAATCCGTGACAGGTAACGGATATTGTGGGAAATTCGAAGAGTTCTACACGGTGGGAAATACAAAGATCAAGCAAACGCAACAGGAATGGACGACGTGTATTCTCTCGAACAAAATGTTTATTGAAATTAACGAAATTATAGTAGAGTGGAAATATGAACAACACTTCGAACATTAATTTACTCGAAAAGTTACCTACTTGCAAATGCGAAATATAGCTATTTTGAGGGTCGATTGCTTGGAAACTACGCCGTTTCGTTGAAACCGATATTTCTTCTTCAAAAACCACAGTTTATGCACATTTGTGTATTATTCAATTTGAATTTGGTACGAAAAAATGTCAGTTTTATTGATTGGCTCGATTACCGTGTATTAAATCACAAAATACGATGTTATAAGACGATGTATAAAGGATAACTTGCCGTATTCAACGACGCAATAAGTTTACTGTATCTATTGGCTTGTGTTTACAAGCGTCTACATATGTATGTACATATGTTCCTTCTACATGAAAATTAAGTAGGATATGTTATGAACTGTTGCAAGTCGTATTTCAAGCAATACAAAATGTCATTTGAATTACTGAGTGTTCAAAATAAGAATAAAGTGAATGGTATTGTACAGAAGATGTCCCTTCAGAAAAAGGCATTCCTTTCGCGAAACTCTGTGTAATGTGGACATGACTCACAAAATTTGAAACCGATCCTGTGTCAATTATTTAAAATATGTAGTTCCGCGTTGTGAATTACAATGTGAGTGTTGTCGGCGTGTTTCGGCACCGAGGTGCCTGCAACAATTGGACGGTTTTTGCGTGTATTTCCAACGGTATTTTTTTAAATGCATCGAAAGTATTATCAGAGAATCCTCAAATATTTATTTAAAAAATAAACCGAGTTCAGTGTTCGTTTTGTACATCGCCGTCGCAATGATCCATCGCTCGGGCAGCTGTCGATTCGTCCATAAGTAGTCCAGTAATGAAAATTGTAATATCTCTATCCCTGTTAAATCTTCATGAAAGTGGTACCAATTGATTGACGAAGTTTTCGTGATGAGAATGGTCTAAGCTCCGAAAAAGATCATATTGCGGCTATTTTTATCGTATATTATGTATAATTGGTCTACGGAATTCGGAAGTGAATCGAATTGTCTGTAATTAAAAATGGCCCAAACAAGGTCGTATTTGCGCTCATCTTCATCGGCAAAGACTCGCCTATCCGTTGGTAGTATTCTTATGTGCCTTTTATACAAAACAGAAAGAAATCCAAATATTGTCAGTATTGTCGACATGTACTTAACACGCCAGGACGAGCTGGACAAAGCTTGCCCGCCAAAAGTGTTGACGAAAAACTTGACAAAAAAGGCGGGAAACGACCTGGGGTTGTCACTTTTTTTATAGGAAAATAACGTAAATTTGCTTTCGTGAAAGGAAAAAAGGACGCCCGTAAAAACTCAACGTACATTCCAATCTTATTAGTTTTAATTTCTTCCAAACATATTTTTTATTGCTTGTAGCATTACAGAGCAACTTTTTATCATTTTTAAATAACTCAGTGGCATTATTGCACTCAATATTCATATTAAAATATATGAATAATTCGTTCTTTATTAAATTAACAGAGGCCTTGTTTCGCTCGCTACAAAGGATCAAGTTCACGATTTTAATTTGCAACGAATCATTGTTTTGTAATTCTAGTACAACTATCCTGCTTCTAGGGTTGTCAACAATATTATAATATATAGTATTGTACTATATTTTTGTCTACTGTACTATATACTGTTAGAAAAAGATATAGAATGTAAAAATACTATATTTCTCATACATTGATAAAATTCTACAATTCTACTTGTTTTTTTATTCTATGGCTACATCAAAAATTTAGTTTGCGAATTTATATTTTAACAGAGAATTTTTTCTATAATGAATATGAAGTAACTGGAAGGGAGAAACAGAGCCAGTCTATCTCTCATAAAAAATTAGCTCCTTATACATGATCATTTGGAGTTCCAGTGTAAGAATTTCCTTTCACATATATGTTAAAGGCAATAAATTGATTACTAATGAAAATGTATAAAAAATATACATTTAGAAAATAAGATGTCGTTTTTATGTAGTTTGATTTGGTACCACGTTCCTCTGAAAAGTAATATTTTTTCACAATTTACTATATTTTTTATGAGATTTGGCCTACAGTACTATATTTTCCAGAAAAAATATTGGTAGCTCTACGTGCTTGCAGTCAAAGTATCAGTGCTACCATATTAAGGATCATGAAACATTTTTCATTCATATATATATATAAAACAGTTCAATCAACAACTTCTTGACAATAAGTAGTAATGCACTGTATACTTTGACCTTACCCCTGGAGATGTCTAAATGAGAATTACAATGTAGGTATTGTATTGATTAGCATGGCTCAGTTTTATGACGATGATGGTCAACTAAATTGAAAGGATGAGCTATCCTAAAATTCATTGAATTCTATATGCTTTAGGGAATGTTATAGGGATGGTAAGGGAAAGTATTTTCTACCTGCAGAGTCACTGAATACATTGCTCTACAACATCTGGGTATTCAGTAAAGCTGTTACTTTTATGTGCTATGCGGGTGGTAGTGGGATTGTCATTTGGTGCAGTTTTATAGTTCAACCAGTGTTAACCTCGTTTAAGTATTTGGTGGCCCTGAAAAGGGCCGATTTTGTTGTGTCATAGACCGTGGCATACGATGGGCGATTAACCCCCAAAACCGTACAAGGTTCTTCCTTGTCGCTTCAAAGCGTAGACAACATCCATGGCAGTCACTGTCTTCCTCTTGGCATGTTCAGTGTAGGTCACAGCATCACGGATAACGTTTTCCAGGAAAACCTTCAACACGCCCCGGGTTTCTTCGTAGATCAATCCAGAAATACGCTTTACACCACCACGACGAGCGAGACGACGAATGGCTGGCTTTGTGATACCTTGGATATTATCACGAAGAACCTTCCTATGACGCTTTGCTCCTCCCTTTCCCAAACCTTTTCCTCCCTTACCACGGCCAGTCATTTTGATCGATACTAATGCTCAAGTTCACAGAGTTCTTTGTGAAATATGCCGTTTAAGCCGGAAAACGGGGTTCTTATATAGTACTGGGAAGACTGTAGCCCCACCATGACTTACCGATCCAATCGCCAAACACCAAAGGGAAAATCCCCACCATTTTTGTCGACCAATCACATCATCGAGTGTCCCCTATGAACGTATACATAAACTGAGCTTTCCTGGCGTCAACCGGTTGGCACGTATTTTTTCCCCTCAAAAAATTTTTAATAGCCTTACATCATGCTGGTTATCCCAATCACAAGTTCATATTTGCTGGTAAGGGGGCTATCGCTCCCAGGAACAGTTCAAAACTCAAAGAATAACAAAAAAAAAAAGAAAGGCGTCAGCCGGTTGGCACGTACGACCGTAACAGGATCCCGTATAGGGTGAAAATTCATTTTCCCCTGGATTTCAGGATGTGATACCATCATGCGTTGAGGCTGCTTGTGGCTGCCTCTGGAGTGTGCCGGTCGGGACCGTCCCTTCTGGGTGTATGTTCGCGTTATCGCGACATTGAATACTTTTTCGCTACGGCGATTTGTCAAGATTTGGGTTTTTTGAAACTTTTCCCAGCTCCTACCTTCTCAGTGATTTACGTTCATGCAGGTAACACCAACGAATCTAAGTGAACACTGTCGGTAAGGGGGCTATCGCTCCCAGGAACAGTTGAAAACTCGGAGAACAAAAAAAAAAAAAAAAAAAGGCGTCAGCCGGTCACAAAATTGCTGTTGCTGACAGGGTTGCTAAGGTGCGGGCGGCCGCGGGGGCGTTGCACAAATTCCTGGCCCCTTCCTCTTATTTGAATAGGCATTTCCGTATTGCCACTTATAAGATCTGCCTGCGTCCCGTGTTAACGTACGGTTCCCAAATCTGGTCCTGCGCCGCTGGGTCTACGGTGTCGTCAACCAGGGTATCGCAGAATAGGATCTTGAAAATTATTACCGGTCATCCCAGAAGATTTTCCTCGGAGCGACTGCACCAGGAAACTGGTGTGGAGCGGCTTTTGGAGTATATCAGGGGGCTCAATTTAAATAGGTACGGTATATTAAAATTTCGTATTCATAGAAAAAATATATATACTTTCAAGAATATCGTTTCTCGAAGTGACAGAAAATATAACCTATTTGCTATATAACAAATCTTTAGATGCCATTACTTTCTTTTACACCGTATTTTTGAACATTTTATACTCAAATAGATTTTAGCTTCAATTTCCATGTTCACAGATTTGCGCGCTTGATGAAGACTAGTTTTGGTATGAATTTTTTTGTTTTCAGATTCATTGAATTGTTCGTGGTTGTAAGAAATTTTAGCTTCTATTTTCAAATTCACATCTCCGTGCATTTTATGAGATTCTAATTGTTTTTTTACTTCTATTTTCAGGCTTACAGATCTGTGTTGTTAATGCGATTATGAATTGCCAGATCACTGTACGAAGCTTGCAAAATTACAGTTGCATAAGGTAGTACGTTTGTACAAATGGATTAATGTGATAGACAATCGATTAATCTCGTCTGTCAAGGTGTTATTAAAAAAACATTCTTCAAAGATTGATGAACATAGAATGCACTAAAAGGTTGGTGAGTTGCAGATCTGAGCACTTTTCATGCAACGTTATTTGAAACGCTATTATTCATCGGTATTTCCATTTTGAAATAGAATTATGTTTTCTGATTTCAGGAAATAATTTGGACAATGTTGGATGCGATCTGAGACAATGGAATAATAATGTACTCATTCGATACTGTTTGCATTGTATTGCGACTGTCTTGATTCTGCAAGGATGCACCTCCTATTTTAATAAGCTTTATTCCATGCTTTATTCTTAATAGGTAATTGTGGAATTGGGTGACCGGCAAGAAGCTAAAAAACCATAGTGATAAACACTGACAAAGTTATCAATCGATCAATATCAGCACTTTGTATATGCACCATTTTAAAAAGTTTTTTATTTGATTCTGTGTTAATCTTACTTCCATTTCTGTAGAAACAACTAATTGTACAATAAACAGTATATTATTTTTATATTACTATTACTTTGGACTATGACTTTGAAACTCTTTCAATTTTAACCATTATTTCCAGATTTTCATCACCCTGATATCAAATGCTTGTACAATAAAATCTACTCAAAATCAACATAAACTTTTGTCTCATTCAAATGTAATTAACAGAAAATCGCTCTAGTACTGAATATTACTTATATGAATGTGTAATACATAATATTTAGTTAATTTAACCTGTTTAATTTAATTTCTTTAAAAGGGACATTTTTTAACATTAGGATATGTAATTAAGGAATAATGCCAGGGGTTTTGAAGAAGCCTGATGATGTGGTTTTAATTTCATGAAATTTGGATAAAGGTAGAAACGGTTTCTGAAAGCATTTATTTGGGAGGGGGACACCTACAGGAGTGGTGGTAATGTTTGCGTAAGACACCACGATTGGAGATAAACCGACGCCAATCGTGATATCTTGTGCATCATTCTCACCACTCCTGTAGGTGTTCTTTCTCCCTCCCAAACAAGTGGCCCAAGAAAATGTTGCTTAGCATTCCACCGATGTGACATTATGTCAGATTCCTCATCGTTCCTAAACTTTCTCAATCCTGTAACACTTTGAATACCCAGTGGTTACTTGCAAAGATATAGGGATATCATAAAAGTATCAGCGATAACTACCGTGGCGCCCTTCAGTGTCGCTCCGACATGTAAGAATATACCTAGGGTAGAACATAGGTTTAGGTTTAGGTTTATTGTTTTGTTACAGGTTATTTTACAGACTGTAAGATGGCGTTCCAACCTTTCATTTATTTTGCCCAAGGGTAGAGCCAGAGATGCAAGATGCGAAGAATTCCGACTGCAGCGCCCCTTGCGGTGAAGTAAGGAATCTCAGCTCGTGATATCTCCGCTCTATAGAATAATATTCTTGAGTAGTACATTACACGGGCTTTTTTGGCGGGATATCGTAACAAACATGCGCGAAAGTAGAGTAACCGTATCAAAACCGTCATTACTCTACTTTCGCGCATGTTTGTTACGATATCCCGCCAAAAAAGCCCGTGTAATGTACTACTCAAGAATATTATTCTATAGAGCGGAGATATCACGAGCTGAGATTCCTTACTGCACCGCAAGGGGCGCTGCAGTCGGAATTCTTCGCATCTTGCATCTCTGCTGCAGACTTTGCCACCACGTGTTCTTTGGCGGGAACTACCTACCTACATACAGCCTCAGTTCGTGACAAAGAATTCTTTGAAAGTCCAACAGATATACTTATGGAATTTTCAATAAATGCATCGCCTATAGATATTCTGTAATATAATGCAAATCGTTACCGTTGGTGATGTCATTAGGGTCAATGAAGATGCTGTAAACAGGTTGCAGAGACTTAAAAAGTATGACAAAAACCTAAGGCAACATGCTTATATATGCAAAGTTCTACCAAGTTCAAACATTGAATATCAGCGTCATGTAGGCATCATGCGAAAAAAAAAAGGAATTGAGGACAATTAAAAATTAGCAATTTTCTCTTTGAATAATTAGTACGAATTCCTATGGCATTAGATGTATAATTAGAAGACCTAATTCGGTGTCCAATACCGCGTGCCGATCTTATGCAATATTTACAGCATCCTTGCGACTGCTAGAAGACCAAATATGTATGTTGTACAAAAATCTTAGCGGCATTCTAAAATAAATCATTTTAATCTCTGTATCGAATATAACAATGCTAGAATCTTGCAGATTACTACAATAAAATTTGAAATACAATTTCTGAGAAACTTAGGTGACTTCATATTAAATAGCAAAAAATTTTTAATTGCGATGTCTACTCGATCTTAATTAAGTTCGATCTGTTCTTCATTAAAGGAAGTAGAAGGATGATCATATATTGAGGAATGTTAGTGGAAACCCAAATAGTTCTTTCGTTTTAAAAAATTTGTGGCCCTGAGAAGGGCCAATGTTATTGTAATCGTCAAATGATTATTTCTTTGCTGAAGCCTTTGCAGCTTTTGGTGATTTGGCGGTCTTCGGCTTCGGTGTTTTGGTCTTGGCTGCTGGCGCCTTCGTAGCCTTTTTTGTCTTCGACAGATTTTTTGTCTGTGCTACGGCTTTCTGTTTTGCGGCAGCTTCCGCTTTCTTCGCAGCAACGGTCTTCGCTTTTTTCGGCGGGGGTGATTTCTTGGGTTGTGCCATAGCTGGTTTCTTGGCGGCAACTTGTTTCTTCAATACTGCAGCCTTTTTCGGGCTCACCTGTTTCTTCTCAGCAGGCTTTTTCTCCGTGGTGGAGGCCGATTCGGTCTTCCTCAATTCTCGTCTCGACTTGGTCTTCGTCTCTGGACCCTTTGCCGGGGCGCCAGAAAGTTTGAACGAGCCAGAGGCGCCTTTTCCCTTCGTCTGCACAACTACACCGGTAGTTACGGCGGTTTTCAAGTACCTCTTGATAAATGGAGCCAGCTTTTCGCCATCCACCTTGTAAGTAGATGCTATGTACTTCTTGATGGCCTGTAACGATGATCCCTTGCGATCTTTCAGCTCTTTGATGGCAGAGTTCACCATCTCCGAAGTTGGTGGATGCGAGGACTTTGGTCGTTGAGACTTTGCCGCCTTCGATTTGGCGGCCTTCTTTGATGGAGTCGCATTCGTCGACTGATTTTCCGCCACCGTTGCGTTTCCAGAGCTACTCTTATCCTCCATTCTTAAAAGTTATACGACAACCGTATAAAAAAAAGGGAATATCAGATAAATGTTATAATAAACAGTTCACAGATTCTGCTTCGATACATCAGAATAAAACGACGTTTGCCGCTTAGACTCTCATACTTGCTGCGGCAGCACGGACCACGGAGGAAAGCCCCACCTATGTTTCTGATATCACGTTGCCGAGAATCAGAGACTCACTGGTGCATCCTAACGATTTAAACCAAGATTCGTCCTTTTAAAAACATTTATCATGTGCCTAAATGATTAATTATTGTCGGCAGTGTCTCACACTGTTGTCGTATACCGCCTTCTTCTTCAGTTTCAACCATTGCATCCTGGCGAACTCACGCAGACGCATGGTCGTTCTCTTGGACAGGGTAGGCCAACGGGGAAAATTGGTTAAAAAACAGAAAAATGTTTAAATAATCATCGCTTATTTTCTGGAATCGAGTGCCCTAATGTTAGAGTTAATAATTGATATGCGAGAATCCGCGACAGGTAACGGATATTGGGGGAAATTCGAAGAGTTCTACATGGTAGGAAATACAAAGATCAAGCAGACGCAACAGGAATGGACGGCGTGTATTCTCTCGAACAAAATGTTTATTGAAATTAACGAAATTATAGTAGAATGGAAATATGAACAACACTTCGAACATTAATTTACTCGAAAAATTACGTACTTGCAAATGCAAAATATAGCTATTTTGAGGGTCGATTCCTTGGAAACTACGCCGTTTCGTTGAAACCGATATTTCTTCCTCAAATAACGAAAGTTTATGCACATTTGTGCGTTATGCAATTTGAATTTGGTACAAAAAAATGTCAGGTTTATGAATAGCTCGATTGGCATTGATTAAATTATGAAAAGCGATGGTATAACATGATATATGAAGGATAACTTGCCGTATTCAACATCGTAATAAGTTTACTGTATCTATCAACGTCTGTTTACAATCTTCAATGTTTCCTTCTACGTGAAAATTAATTAGAATAAGTTCTGAAGTATTACAAATCGTATTTCTAGTAAAACAAAGTGTCATAAGGAATACTGGATATTCAGAACAATAATAGAATGAATGGTCCCTTAGGGAACACGTCCCGTTTGAAGGAAACATTAGCATCATGAAATCCTTTATCAACTGTTTAAAATATGAATGCAGTGAAATGGTAATCTAAATATACCTTCTACTTATGACTAATATTAAAGTGGTTACCCTGAAGTTCGTGTTTTTTACTTAAATGTCCTTATAAGTTTTGAACAGTGTATAAACGGGTATAATGCAGAAAAGTTTAAACAGCAATATTCTAAAAATATACAACAGTAGAATCCTTGCTAAAAAGAATTATGTTCATGATTTTAATAGCAAAATGAAATTACCTATTACTCTCCATTGCTTATGCGACGTGTCAATTCATTGTTCTGTAATTTGTATACAACTATTCTACTTACGCTGCAAGTGTCAGTGCGACTATTTTAAAGAATATTAACATGTTTCTTTCGCGTATACCAAAAGTTCATTCAGCAAGTAGTAATGTACTGGACATTTCGAACTTATTTCTGGGTATTTCTGAATAAGAGTTAATATGTGCTGCATTCAGAAAGAGTAGCATGGCTCAGTTTTATTTCGGTCCCACTCAACTACAATGAAAGGACGAGCTATACTCATTCAATGCTCATTTATCATTAGGATGTTTCAGGTTATGATACGAGAAAATATTTTCTACCTGCGCAGCCACTGAAACACGTGTTCTAAAATAGCTGGGTATTTAGTAAAACTGCTACTTGAATAAGCTGTAACTGGTGTAGTGGGATTGTCATCAAGTAAATTTTTATAGTTCAAACCAATGTTAGCCTCGTTTGAGTATTTGATGGCCCTGAAAAGGGCCGTTTTTCTGTGCTGGGTGGTGGTATACGATGGGACAATTAACCACCAAAACCGTACAAAGTTCTTCCTTGTCGCTTCAAAGCATAGACGACATCCATGGCAGTCACAGTCTTCCTCTTGGCATGTTCAGTGTAGGTCACAGCATCACGGATAACGTTTTCCAGGAAAACCTTCAACACGCCTCGGGTTTCTTCGTAGATCAATCCAGAAATACGCTTCACACCACCACGACGAGCAAGACGACGAATAGCTGGCTTTGTGATACCTTGGATATTATCACGAAGAACCTTCCTATGACGCTTTGCTCCTCCCTTTCCCAAACCTTTTCCTCCCTTACCACGGCCAGTCATTTTGATAGATACTAATGCACAAGTTCACAGAGTTCTTTGTGAAATATGCCGTTTAAGCTTTTTTTTTCCTTTTTATACTATGATTGTGCTTTTTAGACCTGTGCCTGAGAGCAAGGTTAGCCCTCCTACCAGCGTGACGCGAGGGGTCGAATTCTGGTGTTACCAGCTTGAGGGAAAAAGGTACTAAATTGAATATCTGAAGGGTGCAAAAATATGAAATATGCCGTTTAAGCCGGAAAACGGGTTTCTTATATAGTACTGTGAAGCCTGAACTCCCACCATGATTTTCCGACCCAATCAGACAATACCAAGGGAGAAAATCCCTTCCATTTTGGTGCGCACCAATCAGGTCTCGGTTAGGTTGAGGTTACAGCTAGGATACGTCCACTTTGAAAGTGCATATAAACGACCCAGTTTGTCCGCGTCAAGCACATTCGACTGTGAAACAACGAAAGTGTTCGTATCGTATCAAGGAAAATGGCTCGTACCAAGCAAACTGCTCGCAAATCAACTGGTGGGAAAGCTCCACGAAAACAACTGGCGACAAAGGCAGCACGTAAAAGTGCTCCTGCAACTGGCGGAGTGAAGAAACCTCATCGCTACAGGCCTGGAACTGTGGCACTCCGTGAAATCAGACGTTATCAGAAGAGCACTGAACTTCTGATCAGGAAACTTCCGTTCCAACGTCTGGTTCGTGAAATTGCTCAGGATTTCAAGACGGATCTTCGTTTCCAAAGCTCCGCCGTTATGGCTTTGCAAGAAGCCAGTGAAGCTTATCTTGTTGGATTGTTCGAAGACACTAACTTGTGTGCAATTCACGCAAAACGTGTCACCATCATGCCTAAGGACATCCAGCTGGCTCGTCGCATTCGTGGAGAGAGAGCTTAAATTTGCTCTTCTCTAAAACAATCGGCCCTTTTCAGGGCCAAAAATGTTTCCTAATGTAGTAACCTGGGGTTTCAACAACACACTAACAGTACATCCATCATTTTAAAAAATTCAAAACCCGAATGATATTTCATCCAAGGGATTTAAACTACATATCGTTATCGCATGGGTGCATTCCCATGGAAAGTAATTTTATGGATTCATCACAGGCTATTCCAAGGGTCGGAATGTCTGACCTGCGGATGGACTGTTAGGTGGAGATTTGGAAAACATTCTAGCAAACGGAGTCGATTCCTAGATAAAACGAAAGTCCCTTACGTGTCAAAATTCTTTAAACAAAATTATTTCAGCTGTGTAGTATCTATTCATGAAACTCAAATTCGCTAATAGTGTATCTGAATATTTAGTCTATATTTAAGTAAATATACAGGCTCGAAAAATTGATAAGGAAAAACTAAATAGAAATCATGTCCGTGGAAAACCAAAATCAAAATTAGGATTCAGTATGACTTTTTTCTAGTTATGCTTCGTCGAGTAACATTAAGTACCGTAAGAACATACTACAGAAAACTAGCTTTCTATTGCAAACGTATTTTCCCAGTGGGGTCATGGAATGATACATCTGCACGACCCACGTGACCCATTTGTTCCCTCGGTTTTTTCAGTACTTGGAACCTCCGGACCAGATTTTACAGGCCTTACATTTAATAAAATCGGGCCATAGCCTACCACGAATTTTTAGATTGTATTCTACATTTTTCTACTATTCAGGTATCCCAACATTTTACACGGGAATATAATGTATTGAAATGTTCACTCGCTATTAAGATGAACTCATTTCAGGTAATGATTGGATAATGTTTGGTATAGTTTGAATTAGAGATTCCTTCGTTATGAATTATTTTGTGGCCCTGAAAAGGGCCATTTTTTGTTGAGGTGGTATAAGCTTTAGCGTGGGGTTGAGGTGGTAGTTAAGCTTTTTTTTCTGTTTTCTTCGGTAGCAAAACTGCTTGAATATTTGGTAGAACACCACCTTGAGCGATGGTTACCCCAGACAGCAATTTGTTCAATTCTTCATCATTACGGATGGCCAGTTGCAGATGACGCGGAATAATTCTGGTCTTCTTGTTGTCTCTGGCTGCGTTACCAGCCAATTCCAAGACTTCTGCAGCCAAATATTCCATCACGGCAGCCAGATACACTGGTGCTCCTGCTCCAACGCGTTCTGCATAGTTTCCTTTTCGGAGCAGTCTATGGATACGACCAACGGGAAATTGAAGGCCAGCTCTGTTCGAACGGGTCTTGGATTTACCCTTCGCTTTTCCACCTTTGCCACGTCCAGACATTTTCCAAACAAATCAATTCACAAAATAGAAGTAAACTCGACGAAGGTGTAGAGGATTTTGAGCTTTTCGCGGAATGCGGTCTCTTTATATGCGAAGCCTGCCTGCTTGCAGACGACCAATGGCGTGTCAGCCAGACCTAACCAAGACCTAATTCCGGCCAATGACGTAGCGAGTCGCATGCCATTGGTGCGCACTGCAGCTACGTTCCGTAGCATATAAGGCGACTCCACTCTGTGGAAAATTATTCAGTCCTGATTTTCCAGCAAGGTGAAACGTACTTCAAGTCTACCAAGCATTTGTGAAGATGCCACCAAAAGCGAGTGGAAAAGCTGTGAAAAAGGCTGGTAAAGCCCAGAAGAATATCAGCAAGTCTGACAAGAAGAAAAAGAGGAGGAGGAAGGAGAGCTATGCCATCTACATCTACAAAGTGTTGAAGCAAGTCCATCCCGATACTGGAATATCCAGCAAGGCCATGAGCATTATGAACAGCTTCGTCAACGATGTGTTCGAGCGGATTGCTGCCGAAGCCTCTCGTTTGGCTCACTACAACAAGAGATCCACCATCACATCTCGGGAGATTCAAACAGCCGTGAGACTTTTGTTGCCTGGTGAATTAGCCAAGCACGCTGTATCTGAAGGCACCAAAGCTGTTACCAAATACACCAGCTCGAAGTAAATTCAACGGCGTGTCACTTCAATCGGCCCTTTTCAGGGCCAACACTTTTATCAAAACGTAGCCAATCTTGTTCTAACACGAAAAGCAAAAGGAAGAAAGAACGAGTTCTGTGGTGTATGCCTGTTTAAAGTTCGCGGGCAAGTATGGAGTATGTGACGTATAAATGCGCGATTGAAATGGTGGTGATTGGATAAGAATGCAATTGATGGTGAGAGAGAGTGAATGCAAAAGGGAATAGTGAAATGCAAAGTACAATTTATACAGAATTCTAAATTTATGTAGAGTTCTTCTCTCCGTTCTTTTTCAAAGTTTCGTGCCGTAACTATTCGTCAATGGAATTACAAGGAGTCAATAAACGAGTGAGACGGATACTCTATAGTCTACACGACCATAAGTGAGGTTTTTTCAGGTGTTCCAGCGCTCGTGGTTAGTTTATTTCAACGCGCCGCCGGCTCGCAGTGTCTTTCGTTTCACCAGCCCTGCCCAAGAAGCAGTAGAATTGATTCAGTCTAATCGGCGAATCTTCCAGGCGTTAAAGTAAACGTGTTGCGAATCGGAACACGGAGTTTCAAAAATGGTGCGAATAGAAGGAATCGTGCCCTGCTTAAGGTCTTATGCGATGTGGATTTCACTTCCAATTCCATTGCTACTGGTGACCCCATTCAGCAGTGCAGAAACTCCGAAATGGAACACGGTACACCGGTTCGTTCTTTCTGCTTTAAATCGATGCAATCTTAACTACCTACTTACCACATTTACGATTTCGCCATACCTTTGTCACACGATCAATGAAGAAATCTAAGTTAGATACCCCTGATTAACGGTGTAGAAGACTGTTGGGAAAAAGGTGAATATGGTGGAAAATAATGGATATAAGTTATAGGAAAAGTCTTGAACGTTTGTTCTTGTATGTTTAGGATCTACATATTATAATACACGAGACAGCAGAGTGAGGTATTATGGCGATAAGGAGTTCAACGATCGACGTGGACACTTAGTCGAAAATCTTACGAGTTACATTGGTTAGATTGATTTTATATATTCATAAAATTGTTGAAACAGAGAGAGTTCATATCGTTTAAATATTTGGTGGCCCTGAGAAGGGCCGATTTTTTATGATGTAGGGTGCTTCCTTCATGGTTCAAGGCGCAAAAATCCATGGCTATCAGTCATCCCTCTAATTGTGTTGAGCGTTGGGTTCTGCAACACAAATAACGTTTCCTTCTTCCATTTTTATCCTTCCTACTTTTTTTTTTGTTGTTTCCCTTGAATTTGGGAGTACAGTGCCCTGGGATGGTGTCCCTTTTACCTGCACATCAATGAAACGATATGAAAAATTAGTGCTTGAGGAGTATTGTGTTTGGGTAAAGACCCTGCTTGCGATGTGGAACCGGGACAAAAACTTTCAAAAACCCGAATTTGTGAGGTTAGCTGTCTGAGATATTAGTGATATGGGAGCGTGAATTTAAAGATGTCATTATTCTGGAAGGATAAGAGCTGGAGTCTTGATTCTTATCCGGAGGGGATATGAGGCCACGTTGTAATTTCCCGCTACAGCGATCTCTGGGTTGTTATGCAGGGGATCCATGAGGTGATGAAGAGATTCGGCGATGACAGCTTGGAAAAGTGGAATGTTGAGTTTACTGTGTAGTTCGTTGATTGAAGTGTCTCTGGAAGCGTTTAAAATGAAGCGAAGGAACTTGTTCTGGATGACCTGTAGTTTGTTAAGGTGGGTAATTGCCGCAGTCGACCAGATTTGGTGACCGTACAGTAGGACTGACCTTACACATGTGATGTAGGTCAGCCTCTTGAGACGGAGATCCAATGTGCTTTTTCGGGAGATGAGTGGGTAGAGCTTTCTAAAAAGCGGGTACACCTTTTTGATTCTGTCTTGAATGGCTGGGGCCCAGCTGAGTCTATTGTCTATAATGAGCCCAAGGTATTTGACTGTGTTTGACCATTTGATAGTAGTGTTATCTATTAGAATCTCTGGAGGGTACTGGATGATCTTTCTGTGATAGACAATAGCCTGAGTTTTGTCCATATTGAGTTTAAGCTTCCAGTCGTTATTATCCTTCCTACGGTCAATCATTATCCACTTCTTCTTCTTCTTCTTTTTTTTTTTTTTTTTTTTTTTTTTATACAATGTGTGAGGGCGACCTGTATCTATTATATAAAATTGTACCCACAAGTGTGTTACATCAGTTTGTTCGTCTTGGCGAGAGGAAGGTTCTAACGTTTTTATTTTTTTTTTTAAAATGATTTTAAAATAATAGTAGTTTACGGCGTGACCGACAGGCGGCGACCGCTTCTCGCTTCAGAAATAGCACCGCGGCGGGAATAAGTGGCCGGGAGCTCCCATGGTGCTCCTTGCTGGCGATTTACCACTCTCATCGCGTCCTCATGGCGAGTCTGGTCCCGGTTTTATTCTCCAGCACATTCGACTCAGTCTTCCATGGTCGGCCGGTGCGTACAGACGTATCCCCCGACCGCTCTGATCTTTGAACACTTGAGCGGGGAATTTCAATACTCTCGCTGAGCCTATTGTCTTCTGATCTACCGTTTTTTACCTCTCGCAAAAGTTAAGGTGTCGTCTCATAGGACGATAATAAAGACCAGGCGACCGTCGGGAAGACGAGTCGCCTGCTTTAAGGACTCAAATCCTCTCTTCACATGTATTGGAGTTAACCACCAAAACTTCCTGAAGAAACTTAATAACCGTTGTGGTGGACTTATTTCACCAAAATCCAAGTCATCTCTCTCCGCCTGCAATCAGGAGGACATTGGTCCCCCGCAGGCTTCCCCCAGCATGAGGCCTGCCGTGCAGCCATCTACGTCTGACATTGGACAGCCCCCCCGGCCTACCATGAAACCGATAAATCTCCCGGTGATTCTGAAAAACACTCCTGTATCCAACTTCAGTATCCACGACGAAAAAATGGACCTAGAAGCCACCCCAAACGTAACTGTAAAAAATCGTTATGGAATCCTTGGCTCCTTTTCCAGCAGCACTGACGCCAGTACTCCTCTAATACCTTCTACCACATCATCCACCCCAGGCACCATTCCTGGAAATGGTATTTCCGGGAACACGCAGCGCATCACTGAATCCCCAGCTAAACCTCCGCCTTTATACGTTCAGCACTTCGACGGTGATCTACAAAAGCTGTCCGCCTCATTGAAAGCTGATTATGGGGAAGGCTTTAAGCTCAAATACCTCGGAGGAAGAATAAGAATCCAGCTCGTCAAAATTGACGATTTTCTGGATCTTAAAAACAAGCTGTTCAATGGAAACAGGGCTTTCCATACTTTCACCATAAACGCCCAAAAATCAATGGTTGTTGTCCTGAAGGGCCTTCCCAAAATCTCTGCGGATACAATCATTGAAGACATCAAGGCTCAAGGACTTCAGCCGTTGTCCTGTACTCCACTCTTATCAGAGGGGAAAAGGAAGTCACCATATTGTTCTTACAAATTGGTCTTTCCCCAGGGCACCACATTTAACGCCATTACCAAGATCAGTTACATCTTCCATACTAGAGTATACTGGGAAAAGTTCCTTTCTCTAAAACCATATACACAATGTTTTAGATGTCAGGCCTTTGGACACTCCTCCTCCAATTGTAACCACCCACCAAAGTGCGTAAAGTGTGCAGGACCACACCTTGCGAAGGATTGCAACAAGACCTTGGAACAAGCCCCAACGTGTGCAAATTGTGCCGGCTCGCACACAGCAAACTTTTCAAATTGCCCTGCTCTGATAAGATTCCTGGATTCCAGGAACAAGCAGACAAAATCAGTTGTCTCCCCTAGGACACCGGACTTGAACAACAACTCTCCAAATACTGGGAAAAAGTTCTCTGGCATGCCTACTTGGTTGCCTCCCCCTCAGGCTCATAAGCCCTCTTATCGAGATATATTGACTACTCGCCCTGCTAGGGCCCCACACTCTCCTAGATCGCCTACTCAGGAGATGGACGATCCGGTTCACTCGCATGGAACTGACCCTATTCTAGAGACACTAAACGTCTGTAAGGAGATTGGGAAACTCTGTGATGCCAGTTCTATCCTCAACGCTGCAAGGCAGCTACTCTTCAAATTGAAAAGCTGCACATCAAAGTCGCAGCAGCTTGCTGCTTTTCTCGAGGTTTCACAATCCCTGGACTGATGGCTCCTTTTCCCAACTTCATGTTATGGAACGCTGGCTCTGTGGCCAGGAAAATCAATGAACTTCGTATGGCATTGGTCAAGAACAGCGTCCACATTGCGCTAATCACCGAGACATGGTTGTCTCCTGGAAGCAACTTCTGCATCCCTGGATATACTGTGGTGCGTGACGATCGGACCTCTGGTCGGGGGGGTGGTGTTGCCATCATTGTGCACGACTCCATCGCCTTTGCTCCTGCTCGATTCCCTCATCCTACCACCTTCGAAGCGGTTTTCATAAAGATCTTCAACCCATCCTTGTACGTCGGGGTCGTGTATAACCCGCCTGGGGGCACCCTTACAAGCTCAGCACTGGATGCTCTTACCGGGGTGGGGTCTCCATTCGTCCTGGGGGGTGATTTTAACGCCCGTCACCACTCCTGGAACAATGGTACCAACAACAGAAATGGAAATATTCTTTTTCAACATTCCGTGTGTGGAGCATACAGGGTTGTATGCCCTGATGACTTCACCTTCTACGGTGGCCCTGGAAGGAACCCCTCTGTACTGGACATATTCTTGGTCGAGTGTCATCGAGCTTTTGAGTGTGTGGTTACTGATGATTTCAGCACCCCTCACAGACCGGTGGTGCTCAGGGCTGTGCAGGGTGCCATGCATCCCCCTGGGTGGATTCGTGAAACTGATTGGGAGGCCTACTGTGGATATACCGGGGACCTTCGGCTTAGGCACGCCCTCCGGGACTCGGAAGAGGTGGATGAGTGCATTCAGGGTCTTGAGACTTTTCTGAAAGATTGCCTCCGACGTTCTTCCACGTTCGCCCCTCCCTCATTCCGAGGGGACTTCCCATATGATCAACGCCTAGCTGAATACATTAGGCAGAGGAGAGGAGCTAGGCGCGCATGGCAGAGAACGGGTCTATCGTACTTCAACCATATTGCGAGGCATCTAACTTCGGAGATCGACAGCAGACTTAGGTTGCTACGAAGGACGTCCTGGAGTGATCGGCTGAGATCTCTGGATCGAGCGGATCCCACCTTTTGGCGGAATTACAAGATACTTACTCGAACAGTCACGGTGATTCCGCCCCTGAACGTGGGTGCTGGGCCTGTCTGTGCTGACGGCGATAAGGCTGAGGCTCTGGCGAAGGCATTTGCAGAGGTCCACGGAGGCGTGGCTGGAATCATGTCCCCCCACACCCCGATGGTGGAGGAATTCATCCGGGATTTGGATGGACGCCCATGCTCTTCACACCTGTTGGGTTTCGAGATCTCCCTGGAGGGAGTGCGAAATGCTGTTGGTGGATTACAGGCTAAGAAATCCCCTGGGGGTGACAGGATTACGGCGCAGATGCTGAAGTCCGCCTCGGGTAAGGTCTGGCTTCAGCTATATTACATCTTCAGAAGATCAATGGAGCTCTCCTATTTTCCTGTGGCGTGGAAAACGGCAAAGATCACTCCGGTCCCCAAGCCCGGGAAGCCGAAGTCACTTGTTGGGAGTTACAGGCCCATCAGCCTCCTACCGATAATGGGGAAAGTATATGAGAAATGTATCCACGGGTGCATGGTTGACTTCCTCAGGGATAGGAGCGTTGTTCTGGATCACCAGTTTGGCTTCCGCCGGGGCCACTCTACGATTCACCAACTGGTGCGGGTTACTCAATCGGTGGCTCACGAGCTAAACGTGAATCGTTTTGTCGCTATGGTCCTACTGGACCTGACGAAGGCCTTCGATTCCGTCTGGCATGGGGCCCTCTTATTCAAATTAGACAGGGTCGGCTTCCCCGCTACTGTCGTTAAGCTGATACAATCCTACCTATCAAATAGACACATATATGTGGCTATCAAGGGAAATAACTCCGCTAGGTACCCGGTTGCTGCAGGGGTGCCTCAGGGGTCCATTCTGGGTCCCTTACTATTTAGCATCTTTATCAACGACATTCCGTTGATGGAAGGATGCACGTTGGCACTCTATGCAGATGACACTGCTATATATACTTCCTCCTGGCGACTGAAGACCTTGGTACTCAGACTGCAGGATTACCTCGACGCTGTCATATCCTACTTCCAATCCTGGAAGCTGACGGTTAACCCAGCCAAGACCCAGGCTATACTTTTCACCCGGAGGAGACATGAGCTGGGTGGACTCAGACTAAGCATAGACGGGACACCCATTGAGTGGTCAAGCGAGGTCCGCTATCTTGGCCTACTGTTGGACAGGGGTTTGACCATGAGGCCTGCTGTCATTGACAGGATACAAAAGATGAAGTCTGCGCTTGCGGCAATGACCCCATACTTGCGACCTTCATCGTTCTTGTGTAAGAAGCTCAGGATAACTATTTACAAGGTTTGTTTGAGGCCCATCCTGACTTATGGAGCGCAGGTGTGGATCTGCGCTTCAAACAGCACTTTAACTTCGGCCAGAGTCGCGCAGAGTCGGGCCTTAAAGGTAATATTGGGTAGACCGTGGAGGTACCCCACAGCTGACCTGTTAAATGAGGCTGGAGTCGAACCCTTCATGGATTTTGTCTTGCGTATTGTGGAGACCTATGATGTGGATGACCATTACAACCCCCTAGTCCGACTGACGGGCACTTACGATCCTAACCGTATACCTTACAGGGTTAAAGTGTTTTTTCCACTAACCTTACGTGGTTGCCAAACCCTCGACACCCACCGTGGCATGACTTGATTAAACTCTGAGTCCACCTGATGATTTTAGTTACTAGAAAATCGCTTATAGCGTACACATGTTGGGTTTTTTGTAAATTTTTCCCCAAAGACATCGCATGCCTGGTTACACCAATACACCTCAGGCAGGTAATCCCAACCTGGATTCTCAATTTGCTGTTGGTGAGGGGGCACTTGCTCTCAGGAACAACATCTTGACTTTCACGAGAAAGGAAAAAAAAAAAAAAAAAAAAAACTCATGGCGAGTCTGGTCCCTGGTCCTAAAGCTCCAGACCTACCTGGACTTGATTCTGGAGTACTTCACCGACTGGAAGCTCACAGTGAACCCCGCCAAGACGCAGGCGATTTTCTTCAATCGCTGGAAGCCCATCCCTGTTCAGCGACCCTTATATATCAACCACGTGGCTATCCCGTGGAGCAGGGAAGCCAAGTACCTGGGACTGATCTTCGACAAAGGACTCACTTGGGCCCCAGCTATTGCTGACCGGGTGGCTAAGGTCAGGGCTGCCGCCGGAGCTATCCACAGGTACATCGTACCTGCGTCGTACCTCTGCAGGAGTCTTCGCATAGCTATTTATAAGATCTGCCTGCGCCCGGTGCTGGCTTATGGCTCGCAGATTTGGTCCTGCGCAGCAGTGTCCAACGTTTCGACGGCGAGGGTGTCCCAGAATAGGATCCTGAAGATCATCACTGGAAGGCCTGGATGGTACTCCTCCGAGCGGCTCCACCACGAGACGGGAGTTAAACCCTTCCTGGAGTACATTTGGGACGTCAACCGCCGGTACGACGTCAGTAACCATGCAAACCCCCTAGTCAGGATTACGGGGACTTATGATATAAATAGGATACCCTACCGGGTGAAGGTCAATTTTCCCCTTGCCCGTGGCGGGGGAACTCTGTGAGACTGGGCCGCTCTCGGCTGGCTAACTCTGGTATCCCCGAGGGTTTCCCTGTTACCACCCTGGAATCTATCTGAATTGTTCCCCTGGGGATCCCCCTGGGTATCTCTATCTGTGGAGTCTGCCGCATTCGTGCTGGCCGTTGGTCTGGTGCTGCCGGCACGCATCCCTAACATCAGTCCCTGGCCGATATCCTCGACCGGGGCTCACGAGCGGGTTTTTTGTAACTTTTCCCCTCGCCATTCATTAAAGTTCCACTAAATGAGGCTGGTTATCCCACTCACATCCTCATTATTTTTGGTAAGGGGGCCGTCGCTCCCAGGGACAAATCTCTTACCCACTGAAAAACAAAAAAAAAAAAAAAAAAATGGTGCTCCTTGCTGGCGACTCGTCACAACTTGGAGGAATCTGCCCCGGTTCTTGACACTCTTAATATATGTAGGGAAATTGGTAGGATCTGTGACATTTCCCAAATTCAGGATGCGGCAAATCGCCTACTCACTAAATTAAAAAGCTGTACCACCAAGGGGCAGCAACTTGCGGCGTTTCTTGAAGTTGCACAGACACTTGACTAAATGGCGCCTTTCCCCAAATTACTATTATGGAACGCTAACTCTGTGGCGAAAAAGAGAAGCGAGCTTATGGTCGTTCTTCAAAAGCACGGAGTGCATGTCGCCCTCATCACTGAGACATGGCTCCCCAGTGGGGTGGATTTTACCATTCCAGGCTATAGGGTGGTTAGGGCCGACCGTGTTGGTGGTCGTTATGGGGGGGTGGCTCTGCTGGTCCACATGTCCCTCCAGTTCTCGGTGGTCCCTTTTGCTGGTGGGGCGGCGTATGATGGGGCTTTTATAAAGATTGTTCGTCCATCGGTGTTCTTGGGGGTGATCTACAATCCTCCACGAAATGTTTTGACTGGGGGTGACCTCGACATCATCACGGGTGTAGGTAGCCCGCTTGTCGTCGGGGGAGATTTTAACGCCAGACACTCCGCCTGGAGGAACCTCTCTAATAACGCATCCGGGGTATCGTTGCTTGGGCACTCCATGCGAAATACCTATAGAATCGTGTCTCCCGACGAATTTACTTTTCATGGCACCCCTGGGCAGAACCCCTCAGTGCTGGACCTCTTCCTGGTCGATAGCGGGCTTGGCTTTGACTGTGAGATCACGGATGATTTCGGCACCAGCCACAGGCCGGTACTTCTGAGTCCCTTGGGTGACTCTATGCACTCCCCTGACTGGGTTCGGTCTACTGATTGGGATGAGTACGGTAGGCTCACTGCTGGCCTTAGGCTACGGACCCACTTTGAAAATGTGGGCGAGCTGGATGACTGTGTCCGGTCGCTAAATGTTTTCCTGAAAACCTGTTACCGTAGGTCGTCGCGGTTTGCTCCCCCCGAAAACTCGAGACACTATCACGAGGACTCATACCTGCAGGCTTATGTGAGAAGTAGGCGCAGAGCTAGGAAGAGCTGGCAGCGGACTGGGCTCGATTATTTCAGGCAGCTGGCTAAGCAGTTTACCTATGAGATAGACATCCGTCTGAGGGGACTCCGCTGTAAGACCTGGCGTGATCGGTTGCTATCCCTTGACAAGACTGACCATACCTTCTGGTCCAGCTATAGGAGGCTCACTAGGGCTCCGGTGGTCCTCCCCCCGCTTAAGGAGGGGAGCGGCTTTCTTGTTGCTGACCGTGAGAAGGCTGAGGCCTTCGCCCGGACGTTTGCTGCTGTCCATGATGGGGTTGCTGGTAGGGCGTCTCCATATGATCTCCTCGTCAGGGATTGTCTGGCTGGGATGGACGGGTCCGTTGAGCCTGGGCCTCTGGCGGGCTCTCCTGTCTCTCTGGAGGAGGTTGATGCTGCAATAAAGCGGTTGGGAAGTAACAAATCCCCTGGTTGCGACGGGATTACTCCAGTCATGCTTAAGGGGGCCTCTGTGAAGGTCAGACTGCAGATATATTACACATTCAGATCCGCGCTTGGGCTGTCTTATTTTCCTGACTTGTGGAAGACAGCTAGAGTCTCCCCTGTCCCGAAGCCGGGTAAGCCTAAGAACCGGGTTGATAGTTACCGTCCTATCAGCCTTCTCCCTGTGCTGGGGAAGGTCTTTGAGCGTTGCATCCATCGGCAGCTTCTTGACTTCCTGGACGAAAACCATATTGTCATCCCTCACCAATTTGGATTCCGGGCTGGTCACTCTACCATCCATCAGTTGGCTCGGGTCTCCCAGGGCATTGCCCATGAATTAAACGTGAAGCGTTCGGCGGCGATGGTCTTGCTCGACCTCACTAGAGCATTTGACTCTGTCTGGCATGATGCCCTCATCTACAAGCTCGTGAGGATTGGTGTGCCGGCCGGACTTGTGAGGCTCATAAAGTGTTATCTGGCTGACAGGCACATATTTGTCTCAATTGGTGGTGCGGAGTCCTCCAGGTACCTCGTCTCTGCTGGGGTCCCGCAGGGTTCTATTTTGGGGCCAATACTCTTTAATCTCTTCATAAATGACATCCCAATGGTGGACTACTGCTCTCTGGCCCTATATGCAGATGACACTACGCTTATTGCCTCGTCTTGGCGTATTAAGACTCTGGTAGTCAAGCTTCAGATCTATCTCGACATGGTCCTGGAATTCTTCTCTGGCTGGAAGCTCGTGGTAAATCCGGCCAAAACCCAGGCCATTTTCTTCAACCGCTGGAAGCCCATCCCCACCCAGTCACTGCTGAGTGTGGGTGGCGTCGCGGTCCCATGGTCAAGGGAGGTCCAATACCTTGGTCTGGTGTTTGATAAGGGGCTCACGTGGTCCCCGGCTGTTGCTGACAGGGTTGCTAAGGTTCGCGCGGCCGCGGGGGCGTTACATAAATTCCTGGCCCCTTCCTCTTATCTGAATAGGAGGTTGCGTATTGCCACCTACAAGATCTGCCTGCGTCCCGTGTTGACGTATGGCTCCCAAATCTGGTCCTGCGCCGCTGGATCTACGCTGTCGTCGGCCAGGGTATCGCAGAACAGGATCCTGAAGATAATTACTGGTCATCCTAGAAGATTCTCCACGGAGCGTCTGCACCAGGAAACTGGTGTGGAGCCGCTTTTAGAATACATTAGGGGGCTCAATTCCCGTTACTCAGTCAAGGACCATGATAACCCCTTGGTTAGGATCACTGGCACCTACGACTTAAATAGGATCCCTTACCGGGTGAAAATAAATTTCCCCCTGTCCCATGTGGGTGGCGTTGTCTGAGGTTCTCGACCCTGTGGCATGGTTTTTTCCTCTCCCGGTGCTTGAACGGCTGCTCGGATGCTCCTGTCCATTGCTTGTTGCTGTGTGGCTGCGTGCTGTTTTGCTGGGCATGACTGTGCACCTCCTGCATGCTGCTTGCTTTTGCCAAATCAGGCCGCCGGCTTGACCTCTCGCCGGTGCTCATGAGTGGGTTTTTTGAAAATTTTCCCCTCCAATAATTCAATATGAAATTTATCTCTACCTCATGCAGGTTATACCACTCGAACGCTCACCCTGGTTGGTAAGGGGGCTCTCGCTCCTAGGGACAACCTTGCCCACTGATAGTACATAAAAAAAAAAAAAAAAAGGTGCTCCTTGCTGGCGAACCAAAATCCCCTGGTTCGGTTGACCGGGACATATGACAGAAACAAAATACCATATAGGGTTAAAGTGCACTTCCCATTGAGCTTCAGGCCCTCTGGTCCTGAGAACCGTGCGGAGAGTCATGCGGGGGCCAACGCCGAAGATCGCTCATGAGACATACATCAGAGCCGTGACCTCCAAGATGGAGGGTAGTGCAATCAGGTATCCCATTCTCGCTGTGGCGCATTGTAATGATGGGGTTTTTTGTAATTTTTCCCCAGATCCACCCATTTCCGTATTCTGATAACAGATTAGGACGGTAATGCCATATCATACATTAATATTGTCGGTAAGAGGGCGATCGCTCTCAGGTACGGCATTCAGTCAGTGAGAAACAACAAAAAAAAAAAAAAAAATGGTGCTCCTTGCTGGCGAAAAATCCTAATCGCCAGGATTCAAATCTACCTGGACGTAGTCACAAATTTTCTCTCAGAGTGGAAACTCACAGTAAATCCTTTCAAAACGCAAGCTATCTACTTCAGTAAACGATTCCCTACCCCCCCCCCCTCTCCTCTCTTCATTGGCAGCGTCCAAGTCCCCTGGTCTAAGGAGGTGAAGTACCTCGGCATCCTCTTTGATTCTAAACTATCCTGGTCCCCAGCTATTTCTGATCGGGTTCGCAAGGTGAGAGCAGCTGCAGCTGCCCTCCGCCCTTACTTGACTCCAACCTCTTTCCTGTCACTGAATCTTAGGACTCAACTATACAAGATTTGCCTTCGACCCGTCTTAACTTATGGCCTACACATCTGGGCCTGTGCTCCCAAATCCACCTTCAAGTCAGTCCTCACTGCACAGAATAGAATCCTGAGGATCATTTTAGGTAAGCCTCAACGATACTCCCGGGAGAGGCTTCACCAGGAGTCGGGTGTTCAGCCTCTTGAGGCTTTCATCAGGCTTGCCCTGACTGATTTTTCGGTCGGCAATCATCAAAATCCACTTGTCCAAATCACTGGGACGTATGACATCAACCGAATTCCGTACAGGGTAAAATTCCCTTTCCCCCTAACCTTAAATGGCTGCTCCCCCTTGGACGCAACGTAAAATCTCAAAAATTCCCTAGAATCTCATACTGGGCTTAAGCCCAATGACTAAATTCAGTTTCCCCCCCTTCCTCCCCTGGTGGGTCCTTAATGCTTGGGTTTTTTGCAAATTTTCCCAATCCTCTAATTCCTGCTCCATAATTAAGCACCTTACCTCTTGCTGGTAATACCAGAACAAAAATTTTCCTGCAAACGCTGGTAAGGGGGCTGAAGCTCGCAGGTACGGCCTACCCTTACTTAAGGAGAAAAATATAAAAAAAAAAAAAAAAAAAATGGTGCTCCTTGCTGGCGAAAACATCTTTGTGACAGCGGACTGGGCTCGACTATTTCAGGCAGTTGGCTAAGCAGTTCACCTATGAAATCGACATCCGTCTAAGGGGACTTCGTTGTAAGACCTGGCGTGATCGGCTGCTGTCACTTGACAAGACTGACCATACCTTCTGGTCTAGCTACAGGAAGCTCACTCGAGCGCCGGTGATCCTCCCCCCGCTTAAGGAGGGAAATGATTTTCTTGTTGCCGATCGTGATAAGGCCGAGGCCTTTGCCTGTGCGTTCGCGGCTGTTCATGATGGGGTAGCTGACCTGGTCTCGCCTTATGACTCCCTTGTTGGTGATTGTGTATCCGGGATCGATGGGATGCCTGATGTCGAGCCTCATGCTGGCGCCTGTGCTGGCCCTTATATCTCCTTGGAGGAGGTCGATGCAGCCATTAAGCGTCTGGGAAATAATAAATCTCC
This sequence comes from Andrena bicolor, assembly GCA_960531205.1. Classification (NCBI taxonomy): domain Eukaryota; kingdom Metazoa; phylum Arthropoda; class Insecta; order Hymenoptera; family Andrenidae; genus Andrena; species Andrena bicolor. Next base: position 2,680,226 of record OY482666.1, read on the forward strand.
GGGTTTTGATGGGATCACTCCCGTCATGCTGAAGGGTGCTTCCGTCAGGGTCAGACTGCAGATATTCTATATCTTTAAGTCTGCGCTTGCGCGCTCCTATTTCCCTGACTCGTGGAAGACGGCGAGAGTTTCCCCCATCCCAAAGCCGGGAAAGCCCAAGGATAGAGTGGATAGCTACCGACCTATCAGCCTTCTCCCGGTCCTGGGTAAGGTCTTCGAGCGGTGTATCCATCGGCAGCTTCTCGATTTCCTTGATGAAAACCACATCATTATATCGCATCAATTTGGTTTCCGGGCGGGTCACTCAACTATCCATCAGTTGGCACGGGTCTCGCAGGGCATTGCTCACGAGCTAAACGTGAAGCGTTCGGCTGCGATGGTGTTGCTGGACCTAACAAGGGCTTTTGACTCTGTTTGGCATGATGCACTTGTCTACAAGCTTGTGAAGATTGGCGTCCCTATCCGCCTTATCAAGCTTATCAAACGTTACCTTGCTGGTAGACACATCTTCGTCTCCATTGGGGGTGCGGAGTCGTCTAGGCTGCCTGTTTCTGCAGGAGTCCCACAAGGCTCGATACTGGGCCCACTCTTGTTTAACTTGTACATTAATGACATTCCTATGATGGAAAGCTGCTCCTTGGCTCTGTACGCGGATGACACTACGCTGATCGCCTCGTCATGGCGCATCAAGACATTGGTCCTTAAACTTCAGATTTACCTTGACACAGTGCTTGACTTCTTTGCCAGTTGGAAACTTACAGTAAATCCTGCAAAAACTCAGGCTATCTTTTTCAACCGATGGAAGCCCATCCCCACCCAGTTCCCGCTTCATGTTGGTGGTGTGGCTGTCCCATGGTCTAGTGAGGTCAGATACCTAGGCCTGGTATTTGACAAGGGTCTCACCTGGTCCCCGGCAGTAGCGGACAGAGTGGCCAAACTCAGGGCGGCTGCGGGGGCACTTCACAAATTCTTAGCTCCAACCTCTTATCTCAATCAGCGATTACGCATCGCTACCTACAAAATCTGTTTGCGCCCCGTCCTGACGTATGGCTGTCAGATTTGGTCCTGTGCAGCAAGGACCACGTTGTCGGCTGCCCGTGTCTCTCAGAACAGAATACTGAAAATCATCACTGGTCACCCTAGAAGATTTTCCTCTGAGAGGCTGCACCGCGAAACCGGGGTTGAGCCGTTATTAGAGTTTATCAGGGGGCTCTGTGAGCGATACTCAGTGAAGGAGCACGAAAATCCTCTGGTTAGGGTCACTGGGACCTACGACCTAAACAAAATCCCATACCGAGTCAAAATAAATTTCCCGCTGGCTCACTGTCGGGACATCATCTGAGGTTCTTCTTTTGGCCTCACGTCCCGAGTTCCCTCTCCTGATACTTGCTTGGCCTTTGGGCCTCCTGTACCCCTGTACCTACCTGTGATGGTCTTACCATGTGGAACTTCCTATTTTAAAACTACTCTCTTGTAACGTGCAAATTAGCACGCTTGTACGCCGGCTACCCTCGGCTCGGTCCCCATGAGCGGGTTTTTTGAAAATTTTCCCCTCAACAAATCATTAAACTTAAACATTACCTTCTCATGTAGGTTATACCACCTCCAATTTTCACCCTGGCTGGTAAGGGGGCTCTGGCTCCTAGGGACAGCTCTACCTACTTAAAGAAAAAAAAAAAAAAAAAAAAAAAGGTGCTCCTTGCTGGCGAAAACATCTCTGATCGAGTGGCTAAGGTTAGGGCGGCCGCTGGTGCTCTCCACTCTCCGCTGGGCCCTCTTCCTACTTGGAAAGGGGTCTTCGCCTGTCGACCTATAAGATTTGTCTGAGGCCAGTCCTCTCTTATGGATCCCAGCTGTGGTCATGCGCAGCCAGGACGACGTTAAAGCCTGCCAGGATCGCGCAAAACAGGATCCTTAAAATCATCTTGGGTAGACCCGTGCTTTACCCCTCTGATCGGCTCCACGAGGAGGCCGGTGTGGAGCCTTTCCTGGACTTCCTGTCAGCCATAAACGACAAATACAGTGTTGGGGATCACCTTAACCCACTGGTCAGACTTACTGGGACTTACGATCGCAACCGCATTCCATACAGGGTCAAAATCCCGTTCCCCCTTTCTGGAAACTGCATCCGTGGCTGATGCCTGTTGGGAGGGTCCCTGGTCCTGGTCCATGGGGCTAGGTCTTTGACCGGTGGTGTGCCGTTGCGTTGCCATGGTTGTGGTACTTGCCCCTTCCTTCGCGGCTCAGAGCTCTTATTGAGCTCTCTCTCTCTGTTTCTCACCCTCCGGCCACTCTTGAGGGCCGGTCTTATGCTGGGGTTTTTTGCAACTTTTCCCCACTTCTCTCTCAAACCAACACTTACATGAAACATTTTTTGGTAATACCACTCATATACTCATATTTTGGTGGTAAAGGGGCTGAAGCTCCTAGGGACACCGTTCCCTTACCCACTGTATAAATTAAAAAAAAAAAAAAAAAAGGTGCTCCTTGCTGGCGAAAACCTACAAGAATAAACTTCAGACCACACAAAACAAATTTTTAAGAATGATTCTGGACAAACCGAAAGACTACCCCACCTTCCTGCTCCACCAAGAAGCAGGAATATGCACCATCGAAGCCCTCATCTCACAAGCCATCCAAAACGTGTACAATCATGATCACCCAAACCCCCTCGTCAAAGATTTAGGAAACTATAACCTCAACCAATATCCCCTAAAAATTAGATTCAAGACTCCAAAGCTCATTCTGGATACAGCACATCACACTGGACTCTAAATACCCAAAAGCATGCACTAGTTACAAGAAGCAGGGTTTTTTGAAACTTTTCCCTGACAAACCCCCATGTCTAAACTTTTTAATATATTTACAGGCTATATACGATTGTCACATGAAACGAGCGGGTAATAGGGACTAAAACCCAGGGTACCGCAATCACACCGAAGCAAACCATCTAAAAAAAAAAAAAAAAAAAAACTGGTGCTCCTTGCCCTCAGCTAAAGATGGTCTACTGCAGCTCCCTCTCATAGGAAAGCGATACAGAGAGTTCAGAATAAGTTCCTAAAGATCATACTGGATAAACCTAGGGAATATCCAACTATACCTCTACACCAAGAAGCTAACATTGAATTAATTCAAGACTACATAAATAGACAACTACATCAGCTATACAAACCTGAACACACAAATCCACTAATCAGTAGCATAGGAAACTACAACCAAGAAAGTATTCCTTTAAAAATCATTAGAAAAACACCTAGACTACTAATGTAGAATTCGAAGATCTAGATATCTAACAGGCCATCGGGTTTTTTGAAAGTTTTATCCCGACTATTAATCATTTTTCTTATTTTTCTCAGCAAGCAATTCAATTTACAAGAAAATGGGTCATCGGCTTCAGCCTAGGTACCATGGAACCCCAATCATTGTAATTGTTAAAAAAAAAAAAAAAAAAAAATGGTGCTCCTTGCCCTCATTACATTCCATATCGGGTCAAAATCCCGTTCCCCCTTTCTGGAAACTGCATCCGTGGCTGATGCCTGTTGGAGGGTCCCTGGTCCTAGTCCATGGGGCTAGGTCTTTGACCGGTGGGAGTGCCGTTGCATTGCCATGGTTGTGGTGCTTGCCCCTTCCTTCGCGGCTTAGAGCCCCTACTGAGCTCTCTCTCTGTTTCTCACCCTCCGGCCACTCTTGAGGGCCGGTCTTATGCTGGGGTTTTTTGTAACTTTTCCCCACTTCTCTCTGAAACCAACACTTACGTAACATTTTTTGGTAATACCACTCCTACACTCATATTTTGGTGGTAAAGGGGCTGAAGCTCCTAGGGACACCGTTCCCATACTCTTTGTATAAGGAGAAAAAAAAAAAAAAAAAAATGGTGCTCCTTGCCCTCATTATTGGTAAGGGGGCTTTCGCTTGGTAAGGGGGCTTTCGCTCCCAGGGACAGCTCAAAACTCATAGAATAACAAAAAAAAAAAAAAAAAAAATGGTGCTCCTTGCCCTCATTGACCTCAACAAAGCTTTTGACACTGTCTGGCATGCCGGGTTAATTCACAAAATGCGGCTCCAGGGATTCCACCCACATATAGTTAAGTTATTGGCAAATTACTTGAGCAACAGGACCATGTATGTTACTGTAGGAAATGCAAAGTCTGCCCCTGTGCTAGTCACTGCTGGAGTGCCTCAGGGATCTATCCTTGGACCTACACTCTTCAATTTATATATAAACGATATACCCAAACACCCGAAAACCAATCTGGCCCTGTATGCAGACGACACGGCAATTTATACGTCATCCTGGAGTATTGCGATGGCTTCCAAGCACATTACAGATCACCTAGCAATTTTAACAGAATACCTGGAGAAATGGAAACTTAGAATTAATGTGAATAAGACCAAACACTTCTACTTTACGGACAAAAGGCCTAAAAAACTACCCCCTCCACCGGTTCTTTTCAATCAGTCCACAGCAGTCTGGGCGGATAAAATCAAATATCTAGGCTACTGGCTGGATAAAAAATTAACCTGGAGGTTTCAAATTCAGGACAGAGCTCATAAAGCAATGGGAGCTCTGAGAACGCTATATCCTCTCATATCCAAGGACAGCCACCTAGATCTCAAAACCAAGCTACAATTATACAAAACATGCGCCAGACCTATCATTACTTATGGAGCACAGATTTGGTCCACAGCAGCCCCATCCTACATCAAAACTGCACAACGTGCCCAAAATAAATTTCTCAAAATCATACTTAGTAAATCTAGAGATTACTCCACGACGGCACTTCATGAGGAAGCTGAAATAGAAACTATCATAGAGATAATCAACGACAGTCTCACGAACCTATATGAACCGGAACATACAAACCCATTGATAAGCAGCCTGGGGAAATATTCGCGGGATCAAATACCCCTAAAAATAAAGCACATGACCCCAAAATTATTAATATGTGATAGAAACCCAAATCACTAAATCCTTACTTCAAGCGCCGTTCTTATGTCTACAGGTTTTTGAAAGTTTTCCCTGTATATATACTTAATGTCCAAACACAAACAAGCAAGGCTGAATCATCACATACAAGTTCAGGCGGGTAATAGGGGCACGGCCCCAGGGTACCGCCTCATCAGCACTCCTTAAAACACCAAAAAAAAAGAAAAAAAAATGGTGCTCCTTAATTCCCCCTCCGCAGGGCTCTATCTTGGGGCCAATACTCTTTAATGTCTACATAAATGACATCCCAATGGTGGACTACTGCTCTCTGGCCCTTTATGCAGATGACACCACGCTTATTGCCTCGTCTTGGCGTATTAAGACTCTGGTGGTTAAGCTCCAGATCTATCTGGATATGGTCCTTGAATTCTAGGGTTTTTTGCAATTTTTCCCTTCAAAACCTCTCTCAATTATTAATTCACGCTCATGTAGGTAATACCAACCTCTAAGTGATCACTGGCGGTAAGGGGGCTTTCGCCTCCAGGCACGTCAAATCCTACTTACAGATAAAGAAAAAAAAGAAAAAAAAATGGTGCTCCTTAATTCCCCCCCTCACAATTGATAACAATCTATCAGCTTACACTGACATGGAAAAAGCTACTGCATTGACAGAGGCCTTCACAAAAATTCAACAGGATTTCGGAAACATGACCTCCACGCACGACTCTGAGGCCCAGGAACTGACCTTAACAATCAACCAAGCCATCACCTCCTACGAAACTTCCTTTATCACCCCCACACTCATCAGAAACATCATTATCAAACTAAAAAATGGCAAGGCCCCCGGTACTGACGGTATTACAGCGCTCCACCTAAAGGCACTTCCTCCCAAATTAATTATACAATTGTACTATATATACAGACAATCCTTCAAACTGGCATACTTCCCAGACTGCTGGAAATCAGCCAAAGTGCTTGCTTTTAAGAAACCTGGCAAACCACCTACCGACCCAAACAGCTACAGGCCAATCAGCCTACTGAGCATCCTCGGAAAAATTTTAGAAAAAATTATCCAATCACAGCTACAGAACCACCTTGATGACAACCATATTTTAATCAACGAACAATTTGGCTTCAAAACAAATCATGCAACCACACATCAGCTATTACGAATCACAGAACACATTGCATTAGAGTCAAATAAAAAGAGAACTACAGTTATGACATTCCTTGATTTGCAGAAGGCCTTTGACTCTGTTTGGCACAACGGCCTAATACTAAAACTCCATAGAATCAACACCCCGCAGCACATTATTAAAATAGTTAGCAATTATCTTAACAATAGAACTCTGGCAGTTGCCGTTGGTGAAGCCACCGCCCCCCCCCCCCCCCGCCCCGCAAAGACAAATCACAGGAGTTCCACAGGGCTCAATCCTTGGCCCCATGCTTTTCAACATTTTCATCAACGACATCCCGGTTGTGGAAAATTGTGCCCTTGCGTTATACGCTGATGACACCTCTCTGATTGCCACCTCCTGGCAGCCAAAGACTCTCTTGCTGAGGCTGCAGGCTTATCTGGACGTGGTTGTCACTCATTTCAGGATGTGGAAGCTCACTGTTAATCCAGCAAAAACACAAGCCATTTTCTTCACCCGGAGAAAGCCTGATCTAAATGGTCTTAGGCTGAGTGTGGACGGGGTCGACATCGAGTGGTCTGGGGAGGTGCGGTACCTTGGTCTGCTCCTCGACAGGGGTCTCACCATGGGGCCGGCGGTCATGGACAGGGTGAAGAAGACAAGGGCAGCCCTGGCAGCTATTACCCCGCATCTGCGGCCGTCCTCTTTCCTGAATCGGCGTTTGAGGATCACCCTCTTCAAAGTGTGCCTGAGGCCAGTCCTCACTTATGGTGCACAGGTCTGGGCATGTCTGACTGCTGCTAGGAGAACTCAGAGCCGTGCACTCAAAATCATTATGGGTAGACCTGGGAGGTTCCCGACTGCTGATCTCAACAACGAGGCCGGAGTGGAGCCCTTCTTGGATCATGTCAGAAGGATCGTTGATGCCTATATGGTCGATGACCACTCAAACCCTCTGGTCAGGCAAACGGGTACCTATGACAGGGATAGTATCCCCTACAGGGTGAAGGTCTATCTCCCTCTTGCCTTTAGGGCTTGAGGCCTAAAAAAACTGACTATTAAACTCCCTCGGGATCATCATTTCATTTTTGGGCTCACCACCTCTCCAAACGATCTCACGCGTACTGCGTCCTGATGCTGGGTTTTTTGAAACTTTTTACCCAAATATATTTTTTCTTAATTCGGTCCACTCCGTTTTTTACTTTAAGAAGGTAACACCTTTTCAAATCCCTATGTATTGTTGGTGAAGGGGCCTCCGCTCCTAGGTACAACACCAAGACTCATTGAACAAAAAAAAAAAAAATATGGTGCTCCTTAGTCATCGCTTGGAGCCTTTCCTTGAGTACATTCACGGAGTGAACTTGAGATATTCTGTCGAGAGCCACCAAAATCCTCTGGTTCGGTTGACTGGTACTTATGATAGAAACAAGATACCATATAGGGTTAAGATCCACTTCCCATTGAGCTTCAGGCCCTCTGGACCTGAGAACCTTGCGGAGAGTCATGCGGGGGCCAACGCTGAAAATCGTTCATGAGACCTACATCAGAGCCATGACCTCCAAGACAGAGGGTTGTGCAATCAGGGATCCCATTCTCGCTGTGGCGCATTGTAATGGTGGGGTTTTTTGTAATTTTTCCCCAGATCCACCCATTTCGGTAAATCTGATAAGAGATTAGGACGGTAATGCCATATTATACGTTAACATTGTCGGTAAGAGGGCGATCGCTCTCAGGTACGGCATTCCGTTAGTGAGGAACAAAAACAAAAAAAAAAAAAAAAATGGTGCTCCTTAGTCATCGCTGGCATGCTGGCCTCTTGTATAAGCTCATGATGTTGGGCTTTCACAAGTCCTTCCTTGGCCTGCTCCGCTCATACCTGGATAATAGGAAGATTTTCGTCTCCGTTGGAGGGAGTGATTCGGCACAGCTGCCCGTCACGGCTGGGGTGCCCCAAGGATCCATCCTTGGCCCTATACTCTTCAACCTCTATATCAACGACATCCCGCGTTCTGATTCTACACCCATTGCGTTGTACGCGGACGATACAATACTCCTCACGTCGTCATGGAATACCACCATGCTCTCCCTGAGGCTACAGGAGCACCTGGACAGGGCGGCCGAATTCTTTAGTGATTGGAAGCTGGCTGTTAATCCTGACAAAACGCAGGCGATACATTTCAGGCTGAGCAACACTACTAGGCAATGCCCACTGCTCAAGATCATGGGAAAATCGATACCTTGGTCTGCGAGGGTTGTGTACTTGGGGGTGGTGTTCGACGAGACTCTTCGTTGGACTCCCGCCGTCGAGGATCGGATCGTTAAGTTTAGGGCCGCTGCCGGAGCTCTTCAACCGCACTTATGTGCTGCTTCACCGTTGTCAAGAGACATCAAACTTACCCTCTATAGGCAGTGCCTTCGTCCAGTGCTCACCTACGGGGCGCAGGTCTGGACGAGTGCTCCCCCGACAACACTTCGACTCTTGCAGAGAGCCCAAAACAGGGTCCTCAAAACTATAGCGCACAAACCGTGGCGCTATCCCACAATTTCCCTTCATGAGGATACGTCCATGGAACTCATCGCTGACTTCATAAACCGCCTTCTGGATGGGTATAAGGTGGAGGGACATTCAAATTCCCTGGTGCGGATCACGGGGCTCTACGACCCAAACAGGATCCCTTACAAAACCAAAAGGTCTTTTCCTTTGAAGAGGATCCAGCCTTTCCGCACCCGTAGCTCCTGAGGTGTTGTCCACCGTCCTACTTTAGAGCAAACCGGAGACCTGAGCTCAATCCCTCACACTCCTGAACACCACTAGGTGTGATTCATGTGTTGGGTTTTTTGGAAATTTTACCCCATACAAAAATTTCTCATGGAATTCACCTTACTATCAAGCAGGTAACGCCTGTAGGCACTCTCCATGCTACCCCTGGTAGGAGGGCAATTTCCTGCTCTCAGGTACAGGTCCCCAAAAATCAGAGTAAAAAATTAAAAAAAAAAAAAAAAAAAATGGTGCTCCTTAGTCATCGTATGTTAGGTTCAGACGGGCTGCTCGGAAGCCCCCGTTGTCGCGAAGGGCCGCCGCGGACGACGAAGCGACGGGGGTGACCGCCGCGGTCGACGAGTCGTGGCATCGGACTCGCCAGGGCCGCGGCGGCGTCGCGAGGCACGGAGAACGGGGGGGGCCGTCTTAAAGCCCCCCCCCCCCGCCAGGGGAGCGGCGGCCGCCGCTCCCGTCTGAGCGATCGAGCTTCCCCCGGGGTACGCAGTGTGCCCCGGCCCGGCCGCGCGCTACCAAGCATTGCGCGGCGACCGGTTGGGAGCTCGATCGCGGGGTCGCGGGGCGGGGGTGTCGGGGGACACCACCGCCCTAGCAGCAGCGACCCCGGAAGGGGCGACTCGGGCGCGTGATCCGTCGCGAGTCGCCGGTCCCGGAGAATATTGCTGGGGGAGGTTGTCATACTCCCCCAGGGACGACCCCGTTCAGGGGACCTAGCGCGGGGCTGCATTGAAGCGCAAGGGGGGAGGGTAGCGAACGTATTGCTTGTTTGATCTCGCGCCCAAATCCCTCCCCTCGGGCGCGCAGCTCCGCGCGCGAGGTAGATCACCTTGGTGGTTTTAGTGGGTTCGAGTCCCACATAACCCCCTGCCCGCCCCCGCGGGCGGGGGGTATCCGTGGGGATTTCCACCAAGTAAAACAAAAAAAAAAAAAAAAGGGGGCTGCTCGGAAGTCCTGGCAGCGCACTGGCCTTGATTACTTTAGGCAACTGGCTAAGCAATTCACTTGGGAGATTGAGACTCGCCTGAGGGGCCTTCGTTGTCAGACATGGCGTGAACGCCTGCTGGCCCTGGACAAGACTGATCATACATTCTGGCAGAGCTACAGAAAGCTTACCAGAGCGGTTTTCGTCATCCCGCCGTTGAGGGAGGGAAACGACTTCCTCGTGGCCGACCGCGAAAAGGCGGAGACCTTCGCGTCTACTTTTGCTGCCGTACATGATGGGGTGTCGGGGATTGCTTCCCCTCACACGGGAGCTGTTCTCGACTATGTGGCCACCCTTCGGGGGTCCCCGCCTGAGGCGTCCCAGGAATACTCCCCTATCTCCCTGGGTGAGGTAAATGCAGCCATTCTGAGGCTTACAGGTGGCAAGGCTCCGGGATTCGATGGGGTCACCCCTGTAATGATTAAGGCGGACTCCGTTAGGGTTAGGCTCCAAATTTATTATATATTCAGATATCTTTTTACGTTCTCTCATTTCCCTGACTCCTGGAAGACGGCAAGAGTTTGCCCCATCCCTAAGCCTGGGAAGCCTAGGAATAGTGTGGGTAGTTATAGACCGATCAGCCTCCTCCCTGTTCTGGGGAAGGTCTTCGAGCGCTGTGTACATCAGCGACTCCTTGATTTCCTGAATCGGAATAACATAATAATTGACCATCAGTTCGGCTTTCGTACTGGTCACTCCACCGTTCATCAGCTGGCGCGGGTTTCTCAGGGTATTGTTCATGAGTTGAACGTTAAACGCTCTGTGGCCATGGTACTGCTTGATCTGACAAAGGCATTCGACTCTGTGTGGCACAATGCCCTCTTGTACAAGCTCAGCAGGATTGGGCTTCCGGTACATTTCGTCAGGCTTATAGGGTCTTACCTTGCCAATAGACACATCTTTGTCTCTATTAATGGGGCTGAGTCTTCTAGATTCCCAGTTACGGCGGGGGTCCCGCGGGGCTCGATCCTTGGACCGGTCTTGTTTAATATCTTTATAAATGACGTTCCCATCGTGGACAATATAGACAGTTCACTCTACAGAGTGAAAATCAGATTCCCCCTGTCATTTGGAGATGGGTCATTGTAGATTCATGGTGCCCGTGGCGTGGTACTTTCCTCTTGTATCTGAGAGGACGCCTGTTGCCCTCTCGGTCCCTTTCCCTGTCCTGGCGGTGACTTTCTGTCTCCCCCCTCCGGTTCCCGGCGCCCTTCCCTTTTGCTCTTGGGGCTAGTCCCATGTCCTTCCCTCCCCCATGTGTTTGACGACGGGAGGATTTCATGAGTGGGTTTTTTGAAACTTTTCCCCTCAACAAATTTTTAATAGCTATACATCATGCTGGTTATCCCAGTCACAAGTTCATATTTGCTGGTAAGGGGGCTATCGCTCCCAGGAACATCTTGACATTCTAAAGAAAAAAAAAAAAAAAAATTGGTGCTCCTTACTCTGGGGTATCCTGGGTGGATACAAGGTGCTGCAGCACCCCAACTCCCTGGTCCGCCTTACGGGGCTCTATGATAAGAATAGGATCCCATACCGGGTCAAAAGGACCTTCCCTTTAAAGAGGATACTCCCCTTCATCACCCGCAGTACCAACTAGAGCGGACTTTGGCCCCTTCTAACAATCATGGGGTGCCCATAGCCTCTGTGCACGTTCCTGGCCACCTAATGGTGCTTATCACGACTAGGGTTTTTTTTGTAATTTTTACCCACTACCTCATACTCATGGACACTCACTGAATCTCCCCGCAGGTAATACCTTCACATGCTTCAGAACACACCTGGTAGGAGGGCTAACTATTGCCCTCAGGGACAGGTCAAAAATACTCCTCGCATAAATAATAAAAAAAAAAAAAAAAAAAAAATGGTGCTTCTTACTCTGGGTGGTACCTGTGTCACAGATCTGGAGAAGGCAGAGGTACTCGCTGACACCTTTCAAAAAATCCACAATGACTCTGCATCCATCTCCTCCCCCTTCCAGAATTTGACACTCACTAACGCAACCAACATCACGCAAAGCACTCCACCAACAGTAATAGACGATAATCTTTTAAATCCGAAAATGATTTTTGATATTATCAGAAAGTTCACTAACAAAACCCCGGGATCAGATAAGATCACTGCTTTAATGCTTAAAAACCTTCCGAAGAAACTTATAGTCCAGCTCTATTACATCTTCAAAGCGTCCCTTGCACTATCTTATTTCCCTAAAAAATGGAAGGAAGCTAAAATCATTCCGATCAAAAAACCAAACAAGGATAGGGCATTACCGGGAAGCTACAGACCGATCAGCTTACTAAGCACCTTGGGAAAGGTCCTAGAGCGGATCATACTATTGCAACTCCAGGCGCACGTCGACGCAAACAATATCATAATAAATGAACAGTTCGACTTTCGAGCCAAACACTCCACCATACATCAACTCCACCGTGTCACAGAATTCATCTCACTTGAGTACAACAAAAACAGAATCCCAATGATGGCACTTCTAGATCTAAACAAGGCGTTCGACTCGGTATGACACGATGGGCTATTATTAAAACTCGCGCGTATGAACACTCCTGAAGTAGTCATTAAAATAATTCAGAGCTACCTCTCGGATCGTTATCTGGTAGTCACAGTCGGCGGAAATATTTCAGACCCCAGGCCAGTAGAGGCAGGGGTTCCCCAGGGATCTATCCTGGGACCTCTGCTCTTCAATTTATATATCAATGACATACCCAGACACCCACGCACCCAGCTAGCCATATACGCGGACGACACGGCTATTCTTACCTCTTCGTGGAGACCATCCATGGGTACGGTATACCTGAGGGAACACATGGAGACCTTAATTAAATTTTTTAACGACTGGAAGCTCAAACTTAACATGGATAAAACGCAGGCTATTATCTATCACAGAAAGAACATTCAGTATCCTCCAGAGATTCTAATAGATAACACATCAATCAAATGGTCAAACACAGTAGAGTACCTTGGGCTCGTCATAGACAATAGACTCAGCTGGGCCCCAGCCATTCAAGACAGAATCAAAAAGGTGTACCCGCTTTTCAGAAAGCTTTACCCACTCATCTCCCGAAAAAGCACACTGGATCTCCGTCTCAAGAGGCTGACCTACATCACCTGTGTAAGGTCAGTCCTGCTGTACGGCCACCAAATCTGGTCGACGGCGGCAATTACCCACTTCAACAAACTACAGGTCATCCAGAACAAGTTCCTTCGCTTCATTTTAAACGCTTCCAGAGACACTCCAATCAGCGAACTACACAGTAAACTCAACATTCCACTTTTCCAAGCAGTCATCTCCGAATCACTTCATCACCTCATGGATCCCCTGCATAACAACCCAGAGATCGCTGCAGCGGGAAATTACAACGCGGCTTCATATCCCCTCCGGATAAGAATCAAGACTCCAGCTCTTATCCTTCCAGAACAATGACATCTTTAAATTCACGCTTCCATAACACTAATATCTCAGACAGCTAACCTCACAAATTCGGGTTTTTGAAAGCTTTTGTCCCGGTTCCTCATCACAAGCAGGGTCTTTACCTCAACACAATACTCCTCAAGCACTAATTTTTCATATCATTTCATTGATGTGCAGGTAAAAGAGACACCATCCCAGGGCACTGTACTCCCAAATTCAAGGGAAACAAAAAAAAAAAAAAAAAAATGCTCCTTAATCCCAAGCATTTTACCCCATCCAAAAATTTCATGGAAATCACCATACTTTCATGCAGGTAACGCCTATAAACACTCGTCATGCTACCCCTGGTAGGAGGGCAAATCCTGCTCTCAGGTACAGGTACACAAAAATCAGAGTATAAAAAAAAAAAAAAAATGGTGCTCCTTAATCCCAAGCTGGGGTCCCCCAGGGCTCGATTCTGGGGCCAATACTATTCAACATTTTCATTAATGATATTCCCATGGTGGATAATTGCTCCTTGGCTCTCTACGCGGACGATACTACTCTCATCGCGTCCTCCTGGCGAGTCTGGACCCTGGTCCTAAAGCTTCAGACCTACCTGGACATGATACTGGAGTTCTTCACTGGCTGGAAGCTTACGGTGAACCCTGCCAAGACGCAGGCGATATTCTTCAATCGCTGGAAGCCCATCCCTGATCAACGACCCTTATATGTCAACAATGTGGCTATCCCGTGGAACAAGGAGGCCAAGTATCTTGGTCTGATATTCGACAAGGGACTCACCTGGGCCCCTGCTATTGCAGACCGGGTGGCTAAGGTCGGGGCTGCCGCTGGAGCTATCCACAGGTACATCGTACCTGCGTCATACCTCAGCCGGAGTCTAAGAATTAAAGTCTAAGAGTTTAAGAAATAACAACTCCAAGAATCGCGTGGGGGCCATTGGCCCATGTTTACCCTGCTAGACCCTGTTAATATCTGGAAAATATTCGTATTTAGCGTACGCGCGTTGTTCCACAGCTACCTTCACCGTCACAATTTGATCTCCCAAACGAACCGCAATCGCTTCTTCCATTCGCATTTAAATGACACGTGCTTAGGCTGGCGACAACTACTCTTTCTCGTCGCAAAACCCCTCATATTTAAAATATAATGGTCTTCTTTAAATTATTTAACTATGTTCCACCATCTCGACAATTTTGAGGATTTTTTATATAATAGTTCGATAATAGAGCATTATTCTTGATTTTTTTGGAGGTTCTCACTCAAAGGGTTGTTTCGAAAAACCACCCCCAAAAAATTAATTATTTTTTTTCTACCCTTAATAATTCAGTTAAAATTCTGAGAAAAATATATGAAGTACAGTTAGTAAGTAGTTATATTTTCGTTTTTTTTCCATTCAAATATCTTAAGTAGTAACCGAGATAAAAAATAATAACGTTAAGGGCGTTTACCCCCGTATTACCCTTAAACGGGGGGGTAGCGATCTGAAACTTTACACGATGGCTATTCAGGCAAGGAGCATTGTTTAAAAAATAACAAATCCAGGAATCAGGGTGGGGGCCGTTTGCCAGGAGCCTTTCTTGGGGGGGGGGGGGGAACGTGTAAAAGTACATACCTACATTTTTTAATTTTCTTTTACGAAATTTAAAATTTGCTTGTAATTTATATTTTAATATATCTATCTGATACTATAGCCTGAATAATTAAATTTTCATTAATTATTTAGACAGAATAATACACAACGTCATAATATTTTTATATTTTATTATTCTTAGGGGGGGCGATCGCCCCCATCGCCCACCCTCTGGATCCGCCACTGCCACCTCATGGATCCCATGAGCAGAACTCAAACAAAAAAGCTGGGGCAATAAACTCAAAAGCCTACCCAGCTGGAACTGCGAGTTAGAACCGCATTAAAATTTTTTTAATCCGGATTGATGCGGTTTTCTTCCCGTAAATTAGGAACAGTAAAATAATGGTAATAGTTACATATTAAAACCGTTGCTACGTTTAATTTATGGAAATCTTCTTTCCATTTTCTGCCAAAGCCAACTAAATAGCAATGCCATGTGTCCTTACATCATGAGCAATGCAACATCCATTGGTCATCAACGACGTTAGCGCCCGTTTCACAAAATTATAATGATTGAAACCATCAAAATTTGTCAATTCGTTAATCCAAAATTTAAAAATTATTCAAACCCTAACCTAGAACTACATACCGTTGACCGCAAATACTGAAACAAATATACAAAAACTGTATAAGCACGTTATGAAAGCTGTATAAAAACTGTATGATACTCATCAGTTTTTCTAAGCCGTTTTACTACCTGGTTTTATTTGTATTCGCGACACATTTATGGTCCCCCGACCGATTTACTCAGTTTATCAAGGAGTCGTCGAATAACCGTTACCACTTACATCGTGAGCTGAGGTTTGATATAATTTTATTCTTAAACCTACTATATCAAGAGCATCTGCTGTATCAATCTTGCATCGAAGTTTTGATCATGGAGGCACCTGGAGCAGGCTGCCTTGTTAGCTCGCAGCGCCGATCTTATGTCTCGCGACGCACATTGCTGACGCGAGAGGAGTTACATACCAGTATCGCGGCTACCTAGTGGTATTCGAACCAAATTAATTATTTCGAAATATGAGTTTCGTAAAACCCGAAGGAACAGCATTAATTTTCTATCCGCCAATCCATTGAAAACCGGGTTAAATTTTTTTTTCTTCGAATCCCATATGCATCCCGTTAATTGTTTTATCTGCTAATCCACATTGATTTTTGATCCGCAATTTCAGATACCAACCTTCCGGTTTTATACAAGTGGCAATCCCTGATAGAATTTTCGACATGCAAATCCTGTTTCATCCAGCGATATGGATATTCGCATTGAACCGGATTCTTTTTTGAACTGCCAAAAATCATTTCTTAGAAATGCAAATAGCACCGCATTGAACCACATAGATCCAGTTCAAAATTCAGTACAACTCTAACTGGCAGTTCCAGCAGGGGTAACAAAAAGGAAGTCAAGGAAGAATTCTGTGCCATTCAGAATTTCAAGGACTAGGAAGATCACTCTCCCTGACAAATTCCAAACGCAGGGTGATACTCACCAACAAATTACAGGGTATGGACTAGCAAGCAATTGCAATCCCAAACGTCCCGATAGTCAATAGGTTCAGCATTTTTGCAGGGGCATTACCACGGCCGTGTGTAATACAGGCCTCCACCTAGTCAAAAAGTCATGAATGCCCATAATCAGGAGGCTCATCTAGGATCCCAGATTCGCTGTTGAGCCAATCCTGTTTAACATCTTCATTAACCATATTCCCACTGTGGAGAACTGCACCCTGGCACTATACGTGAACAACACCACCCTCATCTCATCCTTTTGGCAATTAAAAACCCTAATAGTAAGTCTCCAATGTTACCTCGACAGGATAATTAACTACTTCCACGACTGGAAATTAACAGTCGCAAAAACTATAGCTATCTTCTTCAACTGACAAACCACAGCCCAACCTCTCCACTTTACATCAGCAAAAACCGTATTCTTTCAAGGATTAAAGATTTTGAAACCTTTCCTTATAATGTACTATTAAAATACCCATGCTTCGCTATGATATAAATTAGACTTTCCATTCTCAGTCAATTTAATATTTAGTTTTAAAAATTAAAATCGACTTCAAAAAAATAAAATTGCCCTAAAATGTAAAAAATAATTTTTTCCCTTATTTAATCTGCGACTCTCATATTTTTTAAGTTGACGCCACATTTACACAGTGCTAATAATGAGGCAATGACTTGAAAAATATGAGAGTAGTACATTAAATAAGGGAAAAAAATATTTTTTACATTTTAAGGCAATTTTAAGCTTTTTTATTTTTAACTTTTTAGTTTTATATATATTGACGCAACATGCTGAGGAGATATGCGCGTACGTATATAAAATAATAATAATTAGGTGTACAATAGTCTTTATTATTAACCAGAACTGGCAAAATATTGCGTCAATTTTTATGCATTCTGGGATGGGAGCACATCGCCCTGTTTCGATTAAAAAAGAGATCATCAAAATCAGTCCATATGCTGAGGAGTTATGCGGGGACAAACATAAAAAATACAAACGGGGTCGAATCTATAACCACCTCCTTTTTGAAGTCGGTTAAAAAATAAATGTAGTGCACTTTGCACAACCTATAGCAGTTCCATTAAAACTAAAAAACTGGAAACTGAAATCAGTTCAATAGTTTTTGACTTTTGTGCTTTCAAACATACATACATACATACGTGGTACAAACAATTTTATATAATGGTATAGATAGATGCGTAATTAACAATATCCACTTGAGTACATACCCTAATTATTACATAAAGTAACAAAATTTTATAAAATAACATTTATAGATATATAAAATAATTCATGTGCTATTTTAAGAGAAGTTTTCGGTTGGAAGAATATTCTAGAACAGTTCTAAATCTGTGACCTGTAGTAAAAGCATTAACATGAAAAATGTTAAAGCTGAGTTTCAAAGTCCAAAATGAGAAACACCAAATTTTATCATGATTTATGAATGAATTCATAAAGTTTATGAAATCAAATCGTTTTTCGACCATTTTAACACGCAATTCCAAAATAATTATTTGGAAAATTTTTATGGTGGCCACATTTACAACAATTCCTTTAAATGCAATATATTATCTCTTAAATCAAGTAATTACGTAGCAGCATTCGCGACATATATAGAATTAAACCTTAAGAGCAATATACAAATTAACGAATATAAGACCATCGAAATCATACATTTTTTAACAGTTCTATCAGTGATAATGTATTAAAGATATATAAAAATCATTACCTTTATTGAGAATATAATTCTAAAGTACCTTCTATTTCGGATGAGACGAAGATTTCATGTACAAATACCTATTAATTGTCTAATCTTCTGAAGACGCACATGTCCCACTGTTGCTACCTTGCGAATTGCGATGCTGCGTGTGGATGGTGTGGAACCAGTGCAGTGCGGTGTAGCCAGATTTCAGAAACTTTTGGCGCAAACTCGTAAAGGAAGTAAGTAGCAAGTAAATAATATGGCGCCAAAATACAAATTGAATGTTTTGAATCAGAATTGTCGTTTCTTTGGATTATATAATAATAAAAGTACATATATAAAAGTAATTTAAGGGGGGATTCCCGTGTAGCCACATAAGCAAGTGATATTTAAAATTTTTCTTAAAAAACTACCGATAATATATAAAAAATAAATAGAGAAAGAACAAAATGTTAAAGAACAATTTATTTTTTATTAATCGCCCAAATTTTGGTTTGCAGTTTGTGCAAAAAATTAAGCGCAAATTGTGCCTGAAAATCATTCTGGCCACACTGCGTGGAACAAAGGCTTTCCCCACCATGCACAGAAGCATAACCCTACTTCTACCCGGTCGACTGCAATATAAATAATATATTTGAACGCGACTACACTATAGTATTCCGATAAAAGTCGATTGGTATCGATATTGCTATAATCGACTAATCGAGTATCGCTTTTTACAGCAACGCGTTTTTGTGAGAAGTAGCGTCTAGTGTGCTTGACAGTTGATCGTTAAATGAAGCCGTAATGGGACTTTTTCATGAATGACACTAATTAAATAAACTTGGAAAACAATTACGGTTACTTCGGTGCACCCCTTTTCTTTGATCAGGTAACAAATTTCCACGCACTAACATAATTTTAAACTTCTTGCGTTTATTGGTTATGTCTATGTGGAACATCGCTGTCAGCGATGTTCTTGCACGAGTATTTCTTAGTCGAGTTACACATTTATCAATTCTATATAAATTTTTATAGATAATACGCGTAACTCTTCAGCATGTCAGATGACGAGGATTTGGTTTACGTTAAGAAACAGAAGACAGTTCACTATGGGTCGCTGGAAGAGGCGGAGCGTGCAAGGTTGGCCGCAGCGGCAGAATCTTCAGATGACGAGAAAGATGGTGGGAATCTGGGGGACGGTCTCAATGCGGCTGCCACTTTGGGAAATGTGCACATATCGAACGAGTATATGGAACTGGAAGATGAGATGTCCAAAGACAGACAGGCTCTCTTGGAGGAGTTCGAACGTAGAAAGAAAGCCCGTCAAATTAATGTCTCCACCGATGATTCGGAAGTGAAGAAGAACTTGAGACAGCTGGGAGAACCTATTTGCTTGTTCGGCGAGGGGCCAGCAGATAGAAGGACGAGATTGAGAGAACTGTTGGCTAGTCTGGGAGAAGATGCAATCAAGAAGAAGCACGAAGAGGAAGAGAAACCTTCCCATGCCATTGAAAGGGATACTGAGACAACGTGGTACCACGAGGGACCAGAATCTCTTCAAATAGCCCGATCCTGGATTGCTTGTAAGCGAAGAACGCGTTATTAAATTTTATCAGTTGGAACACTTATTTACCCAATTAGTATTACTCAACTGTGTAATTCATTCCGTAGCGTATTCATTGCCCAGAGCAAAGGCAAGACTGGAGAAAGCAAGGCAGGATTTGGAGCTGCCAACAGCCACTCGTACGGCGCGTCGTCAAGAGCTCTTGAAGAAATTGCAAGCTCTGACAATTTACTGTTCTCAAATCGGCGATACTAGACCAATTTCATTCTGTCAATTCAGTCCGAATTCCAAGATGTTTGCTACAGCTTCATGGTCAGGCTTGTGCAAATTATGGTCTGTACCCGACTGTACTCTGTTGCGTACACTTAAAGGGCATACTTGTAATGTTGGCTGCATTGTTTTTCATCCAAAAGCTACTATTACCGAAGAGGTGGTAGGGGGCACAGCAGGACAGACATGTGTACTGGCATCCTGTGCCGCCGACGGTACGTCGACATCTCTTTCCGCGCATGTAATAAAGAATTATACACCGTGGCATTAAATATTTGCCGCTATTTATGTAGGATCGGTAAAATTGTGGAGCGGTGGATCGGGCGAAGAGCCGTTAGCTGAAGTTGAGGGTCATGAGCCACACAGAGTTTCCAGGCTAGCGTTCCATCCTTCCGGTCGGTTTCTCGGAACCTGCTGTTACGACGCGTCGTGGAGGCTTTGGGACTTGGAGCAGCAAGCAGAAGTTTTACACCAGGAGGGTCATGCCAGGGCTGTTCACAGCATTAGGTAATTACGATGCCGAAAATTCTTAATATTATAGCGATCAAAGGGGGATGTTTGCGAATTAACATGACTTTTACAGCTTCCAATGCGATGGTAGCGTGAGTGCCACGGGTGGTCACGATTCCTTTGGTAGAGTGTGGGATCTTCGCACGGGAAGGTGCATAATGTTTATGGAGGGTCACTTAAAGTCCATTTTCGGTATTGATTTCTCTCCTAATGGATTCCATATAGCCACGGCGAGCGAGGATAACACTTGCAAAATATGGGATCTGCGAAAGAGATCGTGCATATACACGATACCGGCGCATACGAACTTATTATCGGACGTCAAGTACCAGAGGCTAGAGGGACAGTATCTCGTCACAGCGTCATACGATAATACTGCCAAAATATGGTCGAATAAAACATGGCAACCCCTTAAAACGTTACCCGGCCACGATGGTAAGGTGATGTGTGTCGACATTTCTCCAGATCACAAATTCATCGGGACTACCTCTTACGACAGAACTTTCAAGCTCTGGGCTCCCGAAAATATGTAAAAAGGCTGTACCAAATAAATTGTAATTAAACGGATCCCGTTTTAAGAAGACCATCTTGACGACGCGAGAAGAGTTCACTTTTGTAACATAGGAGAATCAATAAAGATATATTCTTAATATCTGTCCCTTCATACTAGTTTTAATACCTAAATTAATAGTGACTACCATATTATTACCATGTTTGATATACTAGTCTTAGCTCGTTTAATTTTAGAATATCGTCGTACCTACGTGCTACAAGTTTCAACTGTATTGGCATAACGCCAGGAAAGGAAGGATCTGCGAACAAAGCTCCTCGCGATAGCCCATGGAACAATCGAAGCATTCCGATAAGAAATATTCGGCGCTGATAACAGTGACAGAGATTTGTGAGCTCCGGAGCATCAGAATTCTTGGAAATTATCGCTGTGTTCTTTGTACGACTGTTAACATTGGACTTTGTACTTAAACCTCCGGCATCAGACTATACTTCCGTGTCATTACAGCAAGTACTTCCGTGTTATACGCAGTTTGGGGTAAATTCTCGCAATTTATGCATTTATGCAATAATTATGCAAGTTTTTATTCATTTAAACGTGGGAATCTCAGAAATTAATCGTATGGAACGTTGTTGATTGTGTTTTGCGAAGTCTTTTGTTAGTATCTATTCCGTTAACTCGGTGTACATAATACATATCTGTGCCGTCGTTAACGATATGTGTAGGTCCACAAAGTTTGCGGAGAGATAGGTAGAACACAGTGACTTGTAACTTCCTAATGGCTGGCCCGGCGTTATTTGCGATTGAAACAACTTGAAAGGAAGTTTCCGGGTTGATGGTTCAACGAGGTACAGTAATGCCTCGTTAGAATCACGACGATCGGGGCTGGCAGCGTGATACTAACGCGATTGCGGATACTATTTCGTGCCGACGACAACTTCGCGTCGTCTCTTTTGTTCTGTCTCGCATATATCGGATTCTCTCACTCTCGACTGAAGGATGGCATGAAATGGTGGGGATAGTGAGCGTGATTATAACGCATGGTAAAAACGTGACACTAACGACGAATTACTGTACACCGAATATAACCAGACAACTTAACTTCCCGAAGGATCGAACTAACTGCGAACAGGAGTGGCCCTATCGTGCTTTTATTTTATTAACAAACTTCCGGAGAAAATCTCGAAGTAACCAGGTGAGTGCTCTCCTCCCATCCGATGTAAATGCTATTTTATAATCGCGCATGAATTTTTAAGAGGCCTCTAGATATTCCTTCTGTTCCCCGCGATTAGTTGAGCAACACAAAAACGATGGACCTCTTGAAATTCTTTTACAATCGAGAAGGTGAACGAAGGTCAATAGAATTAATACAACAAATACAAATTGGTCGATGTTATATTTTAGTTCGTACCTATTGCAAATATAAATTGGTCGTCTTCACAGTTTGTCCTTTGGCCTGTTAAAAAGTGATGCCAAAATTCTACGTATTTCCCTAAATTTCATAAGGCAGTTACTCCTACGAATAACACTTATTCTAAGAGAAATTAAACATTTACATAACAGATTGAATTACTCGCGTGCCAGGCGGAAAGTACAGCATCGTTTCGCTCTCATCCGATAAATAACTTAAGTTCTTTTTGCTAGTTTTAATTAGCCCAGAAAACGAGTCCCGTTCCGTTAATAGTGTAGTTCCACCGCGTACGAGGATCTTCGCCGTAGAGAGATTTCATTCGTTCACGCGGAGGAGCGTCTATTTGAAAAGATTCTGAACGATCCGCAAACTTTTGGCGGCCAGCGATCGAAGGGTGGAGAATGGTGCTTTTAACCGCCGTAGCTTTGAGAGTTTGGCTGGCGGATCCGCGGAATTTTTCACCAACGGTTCCCCTCGATCGAGTATACTGCGTGTCGCGGCGCCGAAGATTGGGACGCCTCCGAAATTGCTCGCCTCGACAGGGTCGATTCATGCTGATTCGTTCAACGGCAAGGGTTGATGGAGCCAAACTTTACCGCCGCCCTCGGCGAAGTCAGCAGCTGCGTGGCCGTCGCCGTGCAACACCCATTTTGTGGTCAGCAAACCGTCCACTCCAACTGGTCCTCGTGCGTGGATCCGTGCCGTGGAAATTCCGACCTTTCGACAGAACAGAATCCCATAAATTTGCAACGTTTAGCCTAAAAGGAACGCGCAAAACTGGCCGCATCAATCTGGTTCGATCGAAACAAGCAGTCGTTAAATTTAATTACTATCCGTCCAATTGCTGGCCATTCTATCGCGTGGGAATTTAATAACTCACCTCAGCGCCAAGACCGAATCTGTATCCGTCAGCGAATCTTGTACTGGCATTGTGGAATACACATGCACTGTCAACCTCCCTCTGGAAATGGGCGGCTCTTTTGTTGTCCTCGGTGACGATTACGTCTGTGTGCCCGCTGCCGTATTTGTGAATATGATTAATCGCGTCATCGATGCCCGACGCGACCTCGATGGTGCACTCCAGGGCACCGTACTCGGTCCTCATGCTCTTCGCGGCTGGCGGGCCGAACGTCAGGAGTTCTCTGAGCTTCGGTCCGGAGTTGATTTTCACCTAGAATCCAGGTAATCGATGAGCAACGTTTCAAAGTAGGAGCCTCGATAACCTAGACGGGACCTGGACTCGATCGAAACAACTCGGTTCCTACGCAACCTCCCCTATACCTACCCCTTCCTTCTGCAACATGTTGCAGACATCGCTGAAGAAGCTCTCCTTCATGTGGTCCGCGTGAATGAGCAGGGTCTCCATAGCGTTGCAAGCGGCAGGATAATCGCACTTGGCATCCTTGATGATCCTCAGGGCCTTGGCTAGGTCCGCCTCCTTGTCCACGTACACGTGACAGATACCCTCCGCGTGGCCAAGTACCGGGATGTGCTTCGATTGGTCCTGGATGGTTCTGACTAGCTCGGAGCTGCCCCGCGGGATGATGAGGTCTATGTGCTTCTCCATCGACAACAGATCACCGACGTCCTCCCTGGTAGAGACCAGGGATATCGCGTTGGAGGCTCCAGCGGTGGCAAGCGCCTCTTTCACGAGATCCATTAGGTAGCGATTGCTGTTGGCGGCTTCCTTGCCGCCTTTCAGTAGAAGCCCGTTGGCGCTGGACATCGCCAAAGCGGCCACCTGCGGTAAACTGTCCGGTCTCGACTCGAAGATCACCAATAACACGCCGATGGGCACGGTAATCTGCTTCAATTCCAGGCCCTCAGCCAGCTTCGTCCTCCGAACCACGCGACCCACGTTATTCATAGAGTCGTCCGCGATCTGTCGCAGCCCAGAGCTGAGGGACTTGAGCTTCGCCGGTGTCAAGGAGAGACGGGACAGCAGAGGCTTCGCCAGGCCATTCTTCTTCGCCTCCTCGAGATCCTTCGTGTTCGCGTTCAGGATTTCCGCTTGACGGGACTCGAGGAGATCGGCCAACGTGTTGATACAGCTAGCGCGCTCCTCCGGCCGGAGTGCTTGGAGGGTTCTGCTTCCAACGCGAGCTGCAAGTGGTTATTTTCGTATTTGAAAGGATTGCTTACTTACGCCGGAGCGCGGATAGAACGCGCTCGCTACTTTTTTTTTTCTAACGAGACGAAGAACGGCGTGTGTACTTTAGTGGATGAGTTACTTTGCTTTTCGCAGGGCTTGGATCTCCCCCTTAACAGAATTGATTCTTCTTAAAGGAGATTTGGGATTTCGCAGTGCGTCCGGCGTTTCGCTCGAATAACAGCGGGGAATGTATTAAATAAGTTTTAATGGAACCCGACGTTGATAAAAATTACCCGAAGTGGACGGGAGAAGAAACGTATTTTCTCCCGGGGAAGAGCTCCTCGGGGCTAAGAATATTCAACTAGGTACTTTTCTTTTCACTTACTTTTCAATGGGGCTGCTATGAGCTAGCTTGAATAAAATATAGCCCGGGCGAATAACGAGACGTTTTCTATATCTTAGCGGGTGCTACGTGTCGCGGGTAATTGTACGGTGGCTTGCGATACAGCAACCGTAAGCCGTTTCATTTCTACCTTCGATAATCGATGACCTATATTGCTATGGTCGCGGTAGAACAAAATGACGCGAGTGACCGATCTCTCCACGAAAAAGAACCATCTCCTCCGAAGAGGACAATATTCCCTCTTAAAGCTTCCTTCGGAGAGAAAAAAAAACGAGGATACACTCGCGGTTTATATAAAAACCTATAAACACCGTATTCCGAAATAATAGCCATTCGTCTCGAGCTCCACGGAGCACGTATAAAGCTAATAAAAACCGGGAAGCTTTCCCTCGAGTTACCGTTCTCCGCGACGACCTCGACAGGCGTGGTAGATCCGGTCGTTTCGGTGAACAGCGTGCCGATCTTCCTTCCAGAGAGGATGCTTTTTACAGCTTTCTCCTGAGTCCCGTTGCAGATCACGACGGAGACACCGCGATCCAGCGCCCAGAGCGCGGCGTTAACCTTCGCGTCCATGCCCCCGGTGCCCACCTTCGATTTTACTCCGAACTTGATGGTGCCCCTCAGATCGGAGCTGAAGGTGTGCAGCATCTTCGCACCGTCCTGCCAAGGCGGCAGGTTGTAGATGCCGTCCACGTCGCTCATCAGTATCAGAAGGTCCGCCTGGACCTCAGCGGCCAGCATGGCCGCCAACGAGTCGTTGTCCTTGATGGAGATGCCTCTTCTTCCTCCGCCACCGGCCACCTCTTCGTCCACTTGCGGTGGCGGCGATACCGCGTCGTTGGTGTTGATGATGGGCACGATGTTCAGGCTGATCAGCTCGCTCAGGGTGCTGAAGAGGTTCTTGCGGGTCTCCTCGTTATAGAAGTCCGGCTTGGTGACCAGAACTTGGGCCAGCTTCACGCCGTACTGGGCGAACATCGCGTCGTACAAGGACATCAGGCCCGACTGACCCACCGCGGCTGCTGCTCTAGGTTCCAAAAGAGTGCCTGCGTGACGGTCAGATTAGAATTACCGTACCACCTTGCACTACTGAACCGGGAGGCTGGATATGCGGTCAGTAGATCATGTGGCGCGATGCGCATTGTTAAGTGAACGATTCCCCGCTCATTCTTCTAACCCTTTCTAGCATAAGCTATTGCCAGTTCTCTTAGAATAATAGAAACTTCGGCGCTGTTGTCAATTACCGCCTCGAAAGGGCTGCTCGAAAGGATTACAACGAAGCGTCGATCAAGCTGATAGATGAAATATGCATCGCTTTCGTTCAGACCCTCCACTCGTCTTTCTGACGTGTTAGGAAAATTGAAGAAGGAAGCCAATGGGCCGCGGGGTCACGGAAACGATTCCCAGGGAATAATAAGAAATAAGGCTGCAGTATTTTCTCAACAATTTCTGCCCATCCTGTTCGATTCTCGCCTCCCGAAAGGAGAATTACAGCGAATGTTTTCCCGGGCAAATAGAATCTCGAAGGAATTGCTGGTAAAAGAATTGGGCGTCTCGCGGTTGTTAGTTTAACCTACATCGTACGTGGGAGGGCCGGACATTGTCAAGTTGGCGTGGAGTCCGTGGATATCCCCCGGAAGTACCTCGGGGATGATTCAACGCGTCCCCTCTGAACATTCGAGCATTCAAAGGGAACGTAGACCCGCTTAAAATTTACGGCCGTCTGTATCGATCCATTTTTACGCGGCCACAGCGTGAACACAAGGGGGCAGGAAACATCCCCTCGTTAATATACACAAATAATAATACAGGTTGAACGTTTCTCCTCGACGCACCGTTGCGAAGGGGATGGGGGTGGCTCGTTGCTCGAGAAAGTAATGAGATCGTTTCCGCGGAAATCCTTCTTTTAAATCACAGCGAGCTGGTTAAATATTTTTAACACATTTTAAAGATATATGCTTGTTTGTGGCTCGCGCGCACGTGTTTTCTTAATTGTGTCCATTTAGGGAAAAATTACAACGAGGAGAGGCCGCGCGTTTTAATTCCGGCAGATTTATGCGCTCCGGGGGTTGGGCACTTAATCGTTGTAGCCTTTTCAAATTACTCGGTTAATCGATTCATCGCGGACAATTAAAAATACGAGCGTGAATTATTCTTCGCGCGTCGCCCCACTCCCGTCGCCGCTCAGGCGACGTGTAATTATTATGATTAATTAATGGAGCGCGGGGCACCGAATGTAGCCGCCGAAATAATGAAAGGCGCGATGCTGCCAGTGGCGAGTTCGACTACGCGCGCCATACTCGAAATTCATTAGCGTGCTGGTTATAAAGAAGCGATCGGGAAAGCACAACCGCCGGGATATCGCGCGCTCCAATTTGCAGTTACCTGAATAATATGCCAAACATGAAATTCGCGGGCGGGAAATGATAAAGGCAGCAGAATTGCGATCTGGCATCCGATTCTTTTCGAACGGTAGGTCTTCTTTCATTGCAACGCGAATTGCATAACAATCAGCATTAACAATAAGCAGTAAGTATTTTTAATGATAAGCGATGTAATGGAGAAAGATTACAAAGCGAATTCCACTTACGACCAAATCGTTCGCAACGACCGTGGTTTTCGTTTTAAAATTTATGAAAATCCCCTGAAATATCGAAGAGAAATCTGTGAAAGGCCCATTATCGGAAAATACAGGTTTTTAAATATAAATTACGACTCGAAAACAGGAACATATAATTTATGATATTGGAAAAATGGAAAATTCGCGGGCGATTTGGGCGTAAGTGGAATTCGCCCCAAGTAAGACTATTTAATTCTGTGCGAGATAATTGAAGTCCTTGCAGCAAGAGGGGTGCTGCTCCATTTTTACTAACTTCAAGTAAATTAGAAAAAACTGTTTATAAAATTATTGCTTTGACATTAAGAAGAGAACACTAACTGAAAAATATATATTTCCACACAAGAAGTAGTAGTTATTTAGTTGATAAGTTTTTATTTCTATTTTTGGCCAATTTTTCCAATATGGAGCATTCGTATTGCGCAAAACAGTGACAGGTGCAGATTAAAAATTTGCAATAAATCACTCACTTATTATCGCGTTTGCACCAAACGTGCGCCAAATGATGTAGAATTTTACATATATTACACATCATACCTAAATAAATCAAACTAAAAAAAAAAATTTTAAAGAAGCTTCTGTATTATCATCAGAACTACGTATGTGTGGAAAATTTCAAATCGATCGGACATGTGGAAGTGGGTGAAAATTAGCTTACAAGATTTCATCCTCACAAACTAACGAACAAACTCACAAGTGAAGCTAAATAAAAGCTTGTAAAAACCGTGAAAATTAGCTTACAAGATTTCATCCTCACAAACTAACGAACAAACTCACAAGTGAAGCTAAATAAAAGCTTGTAAAAACCGTGAAAATTAGCTTACAAGATTTCATCCTCACAAACTAACGAACAAACTCACAAGTGAAGCTAAATAAAATCTTGTAAAAACCGTAAAAATTGGAGCTGCACCCCTGTTTGCTATAAAGTCCTCAATGGTCCCCGCTGTGAAATTAACAGATGTCGAGTGCCCTCCTCTTAGACTCCCCCGTGATGCCCGAAAATTGGTCGATGACCCTGGAATTATACCTGCGTGTTCCCTGGTGTGATCGGCAGGACTCAGCGTCTCTCTCATTGACAAGGACATCAAGAGTTCCTGAGTGAGCTTCTGTTTGCCAAAAGCCACCGCTCCACTGGTCACCATAATACATTCCCGACCCTCGTTCTGGCATTCGGCTACCTGTTCGACAATGGACGCCAAGCGTCCCAACGCCAGTCCATGCTCGTCCTCTCTGGTGATAACAGCGCTGCCCAATTTCACCACCAAACGACGCGCGTACTTCAGCTGGCTGCGATCGTTGAAAGTTGACGCTCTTCGTGGCCTCTCCGACGTCTGCAGCTCCCTCCGCAAGTCCACGCGATTCCCCTTTGGAATATTAATCCAGTTTTATGGTAATCGGTATTCATTGCCTTACGTTCTGTCGCCCCGGAAATGCAGCGCTCGCGAGAAATCGAATTGTCGGCCGCTAGTGACCGTAGATCAGAACTACTAGATTAGAACTTTCCTTTGAATGGAAGCTCCGCGACGCTCGAACGCTTCCCCGTGCACATTAAGTCTATCTTCGGTCTATCTTCGGTATCGTACAATCGTCACTTGTCTACAAGTAGCCAATTGGAGTTTCCACGTTATCACCGAAGCTCCGCGGTAGCCGTCGCTCTAAACATTTCGTATCTGCGATTGTTCGAATCTCGAATGTTATCTGTCTGCAACACTCGAATCGAGAAAAATTCCCCGGGGGCCAATTTATATTCGATCGCCACTCGACACAGTTTTACGTCGTACACGTGTGACTCTTCCCGCTAATCTATCGATTGCATAACAAATCCGTTACATAAAATAGCTGTAATTACGCGGTGATTATCAGTTAAAACGTCGATGGGTAGTGGAAGATTAATTTGCAAATAGGAATTCGCTTATTAATTTCACTCGAAACGCATCGGCGCATTCCTCGGTTTTGCTCTGTTGACGAATTCTCGGCGAACCGTATCCGTTCACTCGAAATGGAGCGATTCACGTTCGTCGTCCTTTCGTTTATCATTGGCATTGCGAGTTGATTTCCAAACGGGCCGTTATCGCGATTGCAGCGGGCGCGCAAGGTTACGCGGAGTTTTTCTACTCTTCTAAGACCGTTCGACGGCACCGTCAACATTTCGCGGCTCTGACGCAGATGCCGTCGCTTTCGTAATCCTCTGTTCACCGATTGCGCGTTGCAAAGTTACGTCGCGGCCGGATTCTTATCGGCCGTACGAAGGCGCAGTTTCTACTCTCAGCTGCTATCGGCCCCTAATTCCAACCGTCAGACGGAAACGTCCGTGTGGGCGGGAGCGTACACGCAAGCGGGGCTCCGATGGAATTATTGCACCTTTCAATCACGGATTTCCCGTCGGTGCGGAATAGCCCGGGATTTAGAGAAGCCATCCTCCCTTTTGACCTGTTGATTTCAACGAACCGAGGGGAATATCGATTTCCATCGGCGTCGGCAGCGGCCCGGATTAACGTGGCTCTCGAAAACGCGGAAAAAGTTGCCCCGTTAGGTAATGCCGCCCGGAGGAAAACAGCGTGCTTGTTGTTGCATCCGTTTATCACGTGTGCAGGTCGTAATTCACTGACGATTGATAAAACCGCGATCCTTATCGCCTCGTAACATTTGCCGCGGGGGAGGGAAAGCTATCGAAGAAGCGCACGGTATCTCTGTTCCCGTTCACCGCGAAGAATATAGTTCGAATTATTTGGCTCAAGGTCACGTCATCCTTCCCAACGTCGCTCTTTTTTATTCGATTTCGCGATCTCTCTTGGTCGGTGCGCGCGGGGACCGTAAAACAGCAAGGCTCGCGACGCGATAACGCGAAATCGGTCGATTGACCAGCGCTATCGATACGCCGGCCGATCACTCGGCATTGCCTGGTATTTCGGACCTGGCCGAAAGCGAAATATTCCACGATCCCCGCGGAAAAGTTCATTTAGATTTATAATCTGGCGCACGCACGCGGCACGGAACAACGAGCGGGGTAATACGTGACACGGGGACGAAAATAGCGCGCGGCTGAACGATTATTTGTCTCGTTTCGCCTACGAACTCACCGATGTCTATTCTATTATGCATTCGCGATAACGTTGCGTTACACATTTATTGCCGGGCAGCTAATTAAAATCGCGCGATCTTCGTCCATTTTGCATCCAAAGGGCCATTTGTTACCGGACGGGCGTTACTCTAACGTAGGGCTGGGACTATTCGAATAATTTAATATTCGAATATTTTACAAGTATTCGAATAATTTAATATTCGAATATTTTACAAGTATTCGAATAATTTAATATTCGAATATTTTACAAGTATTCGAATAATACGAATAAACTTCGAATATTTCAGTATTCGAATGTTATTATTCGAATACTGAAATATTCGAATACTGCTATATTCGAATACTGCTATATTCGAATACTATTCAAATACTGCTGTATTCGAATACTGAAGTATTCGAATAGTATGGTGTGAAGTGGGTCAAAATTAGCGTACAAAATTTCACCCTGACAAATGAACCTAAAGAACTTGATTTATAATTCACACCATACTATTCGAATATATCAGTATTCGAATACTTTAATATTCGAATATTATTCGAATACTTTAATATTCGAATATTATTCGAATACTTTAATATTCGAATATTATTCGAATACTTTAATATTCGAATATTATTCGAATACTTGGATATTCGAATTATATTCGCCAAATAATTGAGCAACTGAAGTATTCGAATATTCGAATACCGAAAAATTCGACAAATAGTCCCAGCCCTACTCTAACGAGTCGCTGAGAAATAGCTTGCTCCAAAAGAAACCCATGGATTCCAGGCGAATAAGCGTTCTCCAGATTAAACGTTCGCCTACGCCTTCGACGCGAAAGTGTCCCCCGAGCGGGGACGCCCGATTAAGAGCACGGGCGCAGCGATTGCATTGAAAAATCGAATCGGGCGCGGAGAGTAGCCAATCGTCGCGTCTGGTCCATTGCCGGGTGCCCGTCGACTTCTCGCGAAACGAATAGGCGAAAGTAAGAATGGGATTGAACGTACCGGTTGCTGGGGCATCCTTAGAACGGAGGAGGACGAAGCCAATCTCCTTGGGAGGCGCCCGGGCCTGGCGGATCTCAAAAGTAGCAGGGCCGAGTACATGGTTGCCACTTGAATTTTCCTTTCCTCGAGTGCTCACGGCGGAACACCAATTACGATTTTCCTAATTGAACGAACGTCGGGCGATCGGTACCGCGCCTTCTCCGCGACGTAGCGCTCGCAGCGAGGAGGGTCGAGACAGGGGGAGGATCTGCGGATCTTGCAGTTAATTACCGATTGGAAGGATAGCTTCTCGAGGGGTGAATGCTGATAGCTGCGGGGCGATCGTGAGCTTCGCCGCGGGGTAGGATGCCTGATCGCGGGTCAGGGAGACAGGCGAAGATGGACGAGGAGGGAAGAGACAGAAACGGATCGAGGAGAGGGTCTGAACTGTACGTGGACCTCGGTGGCGAGGCTGAGCGGTCGCCGCGGTGGTCAACGACACACTACTGCTTGCTTCGCAGTCGATGGAACCGCGGCAGAAAAGTCGCCGTTATCGTGTCAAGATTAGAAGTTTATCCCCGGGTAAACGTTGCGGCACGAGTGGAGGGAGAGTGATTCGTCTCCTCGGCAACTTGACGTTTTAAGCGCCGATCGACCTTAGACCATCTAACACCGATTCCTCCGCGTCTCCCGCCGAGGCGAAGACCAAGGCCACGCAAAGTCCGTCGACGCTCGCCCATCGTCGCCCTTTGTGCAAAGAAATTCACAGTGTGGCCCGAGTCGGGGAACTCTGACCCGCGTATCGGGCAAACAGATTTCGCTATCGTACCGCGTTCGACGACTCCCGCTCCTTCCTCCGTTCGTTCCTCATGGCGAGCGACGGAAGATAGATCCGCGTGACGGCATCGCGGGTTCACGTGGTGCGCGATCGAAGACACCGCGAATCGCAACCTCCCTTCTCTGCACGCTCTATAAAGCCGCCGCAATTCTGTGGATTAGAGGATGCCGGGGCGCTCAGAGCGGGTGAATGAGAAACACCGCTCGCGAGGGAACCGTGGTGTCTCGCGGCAGGTTGATTCATCCTCGCGGGGGCAGAATTTTCCAGCGAGGAACTTTCATCCTACCGTGGCTCGTTGTACCGCGAGCCCCGTCGCTTCGATTAATCTTCGAGGCCTTCGATTACGTCCGGTATACATCCCGGCGTACACGCGTAACGTCAGACGCGGCGAGGAGACGAAACGCCTTTGATGAGGCGATATTTCTGAATGCTCTCCAAGCAGCGTAGCCGGGTCGACCAGAAACCGCCTGCTCTCCTTTATTTAGGAAGAAAGGGAGAAAAAATATCGCTCCCCTACCACGACGCTTTGTCTTCGAGAGAGGAGCTTCTTCTCTACGACAAAACGACTATCGGCCCGTGCGCCCGCGAGAGGGACGTGTGTGAAAAGCCGTGTCTGAGGCACGAGTCACGGAAGGATAGCCGCGCGTCGGAAGATATGAAATATCCCGTCGTTGTTTACACGAAGGTGCACGTTCTGCGCCGCGCGTCCGGCGCGCGTAATTAAAATTCGCGCAAACAGCCGGGAAGCTGTTGGTGGCTGGCAAATCTCTGGGCGTAATTCAGCGCGATCGCTCTGGCAAAGTTCAGTAAAATAGAAACGAAACCGGCAGTTTATCCTGGCTATTATATTCTATGGCTTTTGGACGCTCCGCGGTAGAATTCGAATAGGTAGGGGATAGGTGCTATAAAGGGGACACGTCTTAAAAGGGACAAATCGAATTTCCAAAATTCTAAACGCATTACACATGCAACTTATTTTCCTGTTTATTACAACACTAGTGCCTAGTCGTTTGACGTAAACTTCGCTACGGTCTCACTTGCAACAGAGTAGTAATCCACGGTTGATGTTTTTCGGCAGTAAAAATGAAATTTTTCATTGGTTTTCTGTGTCGTTTTCTCAGTTCAAGGTATATATAAAGTGTTAAAGTGTTATATCATTAAAATAGCCTGTATTCAACTGAAACGAAATCGCTTAACAGGTAAGCTTAATTAATTGTTTTCTTTGTTTTGCGGTTATTTTATATTAAACTCACGTATAGTCGTAAAAGGGACAGCATAACAAGTCTTAAATGGGACAACCGTTTCATGGCTGTCCCTCTCATACACATGTACTGCTGATGTTTCCATGACGATGGCAGTCTATTATTTCAAACAAATCCGGGATTTTTTCTATTCCATGTGTCATTAATAATAAAATATTGATGATTTATACTACAAAGAGTTAATTTTTTCGTAGATTTCGTTGTTTTGTATCATTAAGATTTAGAATTATAATTGTAATACTTAATAAATTTATTTTTATTAACGCGTCCCTTTCATGACTTATACTGTCCCATTTAAAACCACCTAGTCGTTAAAGGGACATTTCCCACTTTTTTGTAAATCGAAGATTTTGTTATTTTCTATTACAATGATGAGTTTGCAATATACTTTATTGAAGGGAAATAAACGCGCTTTCTTGTGGTGTAGTTGTTTTTTAAATACCTA
Source organism: Andrena bicolor (assembly GCA_960531205.1). Lineage (NCBI taxonomy): Eukaryota > Metazoa > Arthropoda > Insecta > Hymenoptera > Andrenidae > Andrena > Andrena bicolor. Next base: position 2,714,272 of record OY482666.1, read on the forward strand.
TAACGATATTGTCAGAAATGGACGCTAAACAGAAGTGTCCCTTTTATAGCACCTCTCCCCTATACAGCGGAGGGTTTGACCCGCGAGGAGCATCTAATTTCACGAATTCGTTGGTAGCTTGAGAAAAGTATCCGTTGAATCAGCAACTTCTTGGCTTAGAAAGGTGAAAGAAGGGATAAAGCTTAGCGGGGGAGGTATTTGATGAATGTTTCATCTCGGATAAAAGTTCCTCGATCCGTTCACAGTTTCGCGTTTCCGAATAGAATCCCCTTCCTTTTTGTTCTATTGGCCTTTGAATATAGATTTCAAGCAGCCGGAACGATAGAATGGTTTATCGATATTCGCGGGAAACCCCCGTGCCCGGGGCACCGGAGGATTTCCATGTGAAAATAAGTCTTGCGCGGGGTAGGTGCTGGCGAATAGTATTACTCGGCTGTAGGTGAGGCAGGGAATCCTTTCGTGAAAAGCGTGTCTCTGAAGGATCTGTAGCAGCAATGAAGTGGAGGAAGGATGGATGGGTGAAAGGACGAAGGGAACTGTCGTTGGATACTTTGGATGGCTCGGAATGTATATCTCCTAACAATTTGCTGATACAGTTAGAGTTTACCTTCCGCCAGCACGGCTGGGGATTTGACGTTGAATTGTGTGTTTTCTGTGGCTGCCGGGGAAAACTGTTTCTGCACGATCGGAGAAATATTTTCGACGCCGTTTCAAGTGCAATACATTGCCACCCTCCTTTCCCTTACGCCTTCGAGGGCGGTTTGTTGGGTTACAAATGTTACAAATTGTGCTTGCCCCTCTGACCCTCGCCAAGAATCCACGCCAACGTGGCTATCCATCGTATGGTATTTTCAACTCGATGGTATTTCGAATCGAACTCGATAGTGAATCTTCTGATAATTTCTATACATTCTTGTGACGTGTTAAATTTCTTTATTCTTGTGTTATAAACACGAGTTTCGCAACGTGATCTTGATTAACCCTTAGGCTGCCGCTATAGCCACTATATTGGCACGGTTCTACCCCCTCGACTCTATGGGACCTATTGACTACTCATACATAAAAATTTTTGGAAAAAAAGGACCCCTATTTTTACAAAAAAATAGCGGCAGCCTAACGGTTAAGAAACGAACGATTATCCGTGTCTCATTTTGTTATTAGACAGCTATCAAGTAGAATATGATTATTTACGCATCGTGTCTTTTAACGCAGCTTCATTTTTCTCGAAACGATCACGTTCCTCGATTCCTCGGCGATCCCGTTTTGATTATCCGCTGCCCGTTAAGAACTGTCTGGTTCCCCTAAATCATGTCGGCGGGCAATATCGCCCGATTCCCAGCAACGATACCGCGCGCTGTTTATCATTCCCACTGTCAAACCCATTGTTCATACGGGACTACTTATTCGTCATTGTGGACAACGATTTGACTCGATTGATTGCGTGTGCATTTCGCGCGCCGGCACGGCCTCGTCGCGCGGAGATTTATCTGCGCGACACGCTCGGGCCGAGAAGTGAAATTTAATTAGCCCATCGCCAATTTAATTCACGACCAATGATAGACAGCCCCGATGTTAAGTCTTTGCGTAAACAATCAGCCGTTTACTTGCACGCGTGTCGAATCCCCCGACGCGACCGTAACGGCTGATAAAAATAATTAGCATCGTCCCACCGTTATGATTCGGTTTCACGATGGAATAACCGATTGAAAATCGCGAGACACCCCGAATTCTTTACTGGATTCAACAGTCGGAGGTGAGTAGCCCCGCAAAACGTGTGACGGAGATAGGCGAGTGGTCGCGCTTAATTGAGAGGTCGCGAGACACAGAAGGGAAATCGCGAAAAATGGAAAACCGCGGCTCGCTGACGGGTCCCTTTTTCCTGGCCGTTTAAAACAGAGTAATCCCTCTTTCCAGCGGCGCGAGGCAAAGTTTTTCAGAGCTATTTAAAGTTACCGCGGGGGGGTTGCTCGTTACGCCGCGCCGACCTTTCGGTGGATTCACTTAAAATTAAGGAAACGTCGGCGTTGATAGGTAACGTGCCACGCGATGCGTTCGCTCCAGTTCTGCCGCGGCTCGGGAAAGTTCACGCGAGTCTGTCGAAAATCCTCTCGGGTCTAACAAAAGAAGAAGGGAACGATTACGCCGGGGAACACACTTTCACCTCTCCCGTGCCCCGTCCAATGTAAAACCCGTTGCCGGCTTATGGCGAATTCCGGCTCGATCCGTATTGTTCCGACGTAGCGCCGGGCAGAAGCCTCCGGAACCGTTGTCTGCTTAGGCGAATTCCGCGGAATATAAAAGACGCTGAGTGATCACGGGCTAAGAGACACGCTCTCCCGTACCTGTGTACCTCCTGACGTTGAAATACCTTTTCATTTCCCGCTTTCCCCCGTGCCTTCTTTTCTCCTATTCACCTTCGCGCCGCACGGCGACGGCCGTCGCGATGTAATATTTATTACTGGGGGAACGTTCCCGAGGAATCGCCGCGGGAACAATGCTTCCGGGGATGGTAATGATGTTCTGATAAAGAAGCGGAGCGAGGATGTTCCGCGGCTGCAACAGAAAAACACGGGGTAGATATGCAATTCTCTCCGGCGCGGTTAACGAATTACGGCCTACTTAAATGCTTACGGTTTCTCTGGAGATCCTCTTCTTCGAGGTCGCTCCTTTTCTTCGGGATCGCAATAACGACGCGTGTCTGTAAATACGCTTCCCCGAGGCCGCGAGTTGCGGGTTCGTCTGGCCGCATAATTTCAGCTTATCGCGAATGGGATCGTCGGTGGCGAGAGAGGAGCGCGGATCTCTTTCCGCGACCGATCGAAAATTGTGGAGATGCTTATTCAAGATTCTAGCGACGGGGGTTTCTTTTACAGTTCGTCGACGTCTTCGTGGTTCGCTCGAGGAATCTGAAACCAAGGAGAGCCGTCCAGCTATTTAGGCTACCCGAGTTCGCCGAGAAGCCACGGTTAGAGGCACGTTTCATAACCGAGGGCGCGACGGAACGCACAGGAACGGGAAACGGCGAGGGGGGAGGGATCGCGGAAGCGGGAAAAACAGAAGCAGTAAAACAGCGTGGGCGAATCGTCGCGTGTTCCGGACCGCGACCCCCGAGCAACAAAAGCCCGCCGGAAATCTCTGCCGCGGAGGCAGAAGCGCCAGCAAACAGACGATGCATCGAATTAAACGTGGTCGCGAGAGCGATGGGGTGGGAGCAGCCACGCGTTTCGCAGGCGTGCTTCGGAGCCGCGTGACACGGGGTTGCGAGTGAGCCACCCCTTGTGCCGAAAAATCAAGGGGGGTCGAGAGAGGCGAATAAGGCGACGATGCGAGTTCAACGAATTCAACGGCGATGGATGGAACGACATGGTGAGATAGAGAAAATAGGTTGAGGAAGGCGTATATAGGATGCGGGGGGTTGAAAACGACAGGGGGAGAGATACGTGGAAGCATAGGTTTTTCAGAAAACACCGCCCCCCTCGGATCTTCGGAATTTCCCACCCCCTGCTCCGGTAGCTTCTTCCTTCTCCCTCGGACTGTTTTTCCCAATTCTCGCAGCACTACCGAGGAGAGTTTTGTTGGACGGGGGGGGAGGGGGATCCGCGCATGTGCCACGGGGGTGGCTGCCTCGAGGACGTAACAGAGAGCTGGAGACAGCGGGAGGAAGCGGGAAAGAGCAGAAGGGGACGCGAACCGGCGCTTGCGAGAGGGACGAGGATGGAGCGAGCGGCCGAAGGGTTGAGGATACGTGTGAGAGTACCCTGAAGAGTGGCGTCGGTAGTACGTGGAGTGGGAGGATTGGCGGAGCGTGGGGGAAGGGGAGCAGCGAGGGGCGACCGTTCACGTCTTTTCGACGTCGACGCAACCCCGTTGGCGCAGAATAGCTGCTCAGTGCTCGTCGAACGGCGCTGTGTTGCGACGGGACCATGCCGCCGCGCCCTGCACCACCGATCCACCGATCTCAGGTACGCGAGATTCATTATCATACACGAGAAATCGGCACCCCTATCGCCGCGCGACACCCGGCCGCGTCCGTCCTCTTCACCACCCCGCGATGTCAACGCGACCGGACGGCCGAGCGAAACGTGTACGCGGGCGAACGGATCGTGCCTCACGCGAGATGAATCCCTATCTCGTGGAGAACAACCCCCCGATACCCCGATCCACGACGCCCCCCATCCTCTCCTCGGCTTGTCTATGATTTGTGCGGTATCGTGTGTTCGCGGGAACAAGCAAGGCACTCTCATCGCGACAGAAGTGAGAACTTTTTCTCCCCCTTCGACCCTCCAACTTTGCACTTAGTTGCGCTTTTTGTTGTGATCCTGTGCGGCTCGGTGTGGCGTAAGTTCCGCTGACAGTCTCTTTCGCTATATGTACCCCTTGTCCATGTTTAACGAGACATTAGGCGATGTTTGAGCAGCGAGACCAGCTCCGTGGGCTTGGATTTAAACGGTTTCTGCCACGGGGTTGCGCGCAATCATCGACCAGTTATCGATTAATTATAAAAAAAAAGAAAAAAAAAGGAGAACAAGGGGGAGCTCGAGGGAGGAAATTATTATCGTGGAAGTCGGATGCATCTTCAGTCGGTGGCCCCGTTTTTCCCGCAGAGAACCGTCTGATTCACGGTCCTCCTCGATCATGAATTCCTGCCGGCTCGACCCTCGATCGCGAGATAGATCTCGCCGGTGCGGAGGGTGGAGGGGGGATTGCGGTTGGTTAATGTGCTAGGGGAGTGCAAAGAGATTTCGCGGTTTACGCACAGTGCATCTCGGCGGAAGCGTTATTTGTCTCGTGGGGGGCGGCTTTCGCGATGTCACCGGGGGTTGGGGGGTGGGTCGAGGGTGAGATACTTTTCCGTGGTGTGTACGAAGTGGGTCCTTGGGCAGTTTGCGGTCTCCGCTTACCCTTGCCTCGTTCCAGGCGTTCTGTGTAAGCCTCGGCGGTACGTGTGAAATGATTAAAACCGTTTTGTGTGCTTCCCTCCCCCTATCTCTCTCTGCGTCGAAGATCAAAGAGGCGCGAAGGGATTGCACGCCGGGATTCGCAGCGGATTCAGAAAGGGGATGCTTTTGAGAAAGGTGTCGTTTGCGGTAGAGACGGTTTACCCCGTTCCCTGGCCGGCGCTAACCGATCTCCTCCTCGCTTAAAGGTTTCAATGCCTCGCGCCGAGCTGGTTTATACTCCCGTTTCAGTCGGGCCGCGTTAATCAACGCGGACCGCGCGTAGTTCGCGGTGAAACATTTCTTTCGTCGAAGCGATATTTATCCTAGCGGGAACAGTGACATTATTCCTCCCTGCTTTACGGACTCTGCGCTATTCGGCGATCTTCGTTGGGGTGGAAAAGTTAAATTAATGGAAAATGAGGGGCGAGGGAACCGAAGTTGTCGAGAAGTTGAAGTATTTAGTCGATCGGTTTAAGAGTATTGCTTTTCTTCGATTGCCCCGAGAGGCTACCCCCGCCTCCAACTTTGATCCCAAACAAGTTTCTTTACGTGAATATTCTATGGATTATATATAGCCGCGGCGTAAAAATATAGTTGGCCAGTTAACCGCGGTCGCAAGTTCGGCCCGAGCGGTTTTCAATCAATCGAACCCGCGATACCCGCTGCCTAAAGTTCTTCGCGCGGCTCAACTTAATTCCGCGGCTACTGCCCGGCGAGGGACGAGCCGATCCATACCATCGTCGGTATATCGGCGCAGTAAAGGTTCTCTGCTTTCCATTCGCTCGCATGAAATAAACAGACCGCTTCGGTGAACGTAACATTACAATAAAAACTAAACGGCCGCCGCCCCGACGAGCGGTGCAACGTTCTAGTGGAACATAACGGAGCGTTATCGCCGAGGAGAATGACGCGGAAATAGATGAGGAGGCAGCGCAGCGTGGCGACGTCAGTATTACTGTCAACTTTTTAACCCGCGCCCACCATTCGTCCTTGATACTTTTCGCCGTGCAACTCCACCCGCGCGGGAACCTTCGAGTGACAGTCTCTAGATTAAAAAAAAGAAAGGAGAACAATACCGGCTGCCACGAGCCAGGCCACGTATTAGAGGATCGTGATAGACAGTCTCATTAAAGAAAGCCACATTTTATTATTACTTAAACGTACCGCCCCGCCAGGTAATCTCCGCGAGGTATCACACACTCTTCCACTCGCCGATAAACTTGCGAGCAACTCTTTTCCAACTCATTTACATGTTGCACCGGCAATTTCTTACTCCTCCTTTAACGTCTTCCGTATCTTACAATCTTCTCCCTTACCGCGAGTTTCAGACGTTGAGGGGAAAAAGCTCTGGTGGAAATAAATAAAAAAAAAACGTGGGGGTGACTTAGTGCCGTAATCCCTCGTTTCTCCAAAAGAGGTGTTACTTCGCTATCGGGGTAGATTAAAGTCTAGGATGATAACGCGAGAGCAGTCGTCTTTCTCTTTTATCTCGAAGAAGCCAGCACTAAAATCTAAGACACTCGAACTTTATTAAACAAACTCCGTAAAGATCGAGACTCAAACGGTGAAATTCAGTTCCCAAAAGTTTAGAGTAATCGAGGTGTCAACGTTCCAAGGAGATTTCTGAAAAGTCTCTGGCCCCGTCCCGCACGGGGAAAACGAGCGTTGTTTACGCGCGATGGGAAAGCGGACGCGTTGGGCTGGGAATGCTGGAAGAAAGGGGGAAAGTAAATGTAACAAATGTCTGGAGAATGACATCTCGCCGTGTTCCTTTTTCGGTTCGTTACGCCTCAGCGGTGATACACGCGAGCTGCCGCGAGTATCTCGGCCGCGCTACACAGAATAGATATTTCATTGTTACGAGGCGGAATATTTTTCGCTGACAGGAAATAATGCTCGTCCCGTCTTGTCTCGTTAGGAGGATTCCTGTAGCCATTCTTGCATGTCGGTCGCGCGCGCGGCCTTTATGCCGCGCGCGACCGGATTAATGGCACAGAAAACGGAGCGGAGTAGAAGAGATACTTTTCGGTCGGCCGTTCGCTGCACACCGTCCGAAACAAAGTTCGGTTTTGTGCCGTCGCTTCGTTAGGAAAGAGGCTGGGCGGGCCCAGCTCCCGACCGAAAACCCCTGCCCCCGTTTCCGTTTGAAATTTACGAGGGGAAAGGGAACGGCGGCAATATCAGCCAAGGAGCCACCTATTATGCCCCTCGATTCGATGGAACGCAAGAACCGCACCGTGGCTTTTATCGGTCCGCGTTTCCAGGCGACGCGCCTCAACGTCGCTACCGGTTTCCATCGATTCCACATCGGTCCACTGGAATATGTACCATCGCTGTTTGCCCCTCCACGCGTACCTCCGGACCCTCGAATAGACGACAAGTCCACCGTACCGGCCGAAATCGTTAATATCTGGGCAGCCCTTAAACGCGCTCCGGTGCACAATCCGTGCCGGCCGCATCGAATCTCTGATCCCCCCCGGATTCCCGTTAGTATTTAATAAACATGTCCCGCGGGGGAGTGTATGCGCTGGTAAGGAGGGATTTCACGATGCACGATAAGGGTAACTCTCGATATCTTTAGCCCCACGCGAATCACCGAGGCCAGGAATTTATGGGCTTTACGTGGCCTGTCTCTGGCGTCAGGTTTCGATAAATATTCCCCGGCCCTCTGGCTCAAACGTCCGAGATAGATAGAAGGGGAGAGAGAGAGAGAGAGAGAGAGAGAGAGAGAGAGTGGAGGTTTTGCAAGTGTTTCGAGGTGTTAGTGAATTTTCGCCCCGCGTGCAGGGGAGCGGCATAGGTTATTGATTATCGTGAATGGCTTTATAAATAACCGATCGTGTAGGAGCAGCCGCCGGAGACGCGTAAATATCGCTGGCCGGGGCTCTGGATTCTTTAAAATCGCCATGACGATACTCCGCAGCCTCTGGCCACTCGCTCCGCCCGTAATGAAGTCCAGTTTCGTTTGATCGATGGCCCCGTAATTCGTCACGAGTTCTCATTCTCGTTTCCATTATTCGCGAACCACCGCGCAGATTGACGCGTCTGACAGTCGGCCATATTTGTCGCGCGAAAAAAAAAAGTTGCACTTGCACTGCGGGTGTTGGGGAAGAACTGAATGGAGCTACGGGCTAGTCAGTAGTAGTGGGCGAAACAGATCAGACGGCCCTAATAAACGGTGGGCCTGCAAACCAATCGTTTTGCTCCACCGTTCTTTAGGTCGTCAGACAATGGTTCTTTGAACGATTGTACAGCGGATTGGCTGATATCTAGACAGGGTTCTGTGAATATTTAGTAGGTACTAGATAATCGGCATTGTTGTGGTCCAGGTTTGTTTGCTTCCTCGATAATACGGGGACTCGTTGAGGGGTCGTGAATTCATATTTCTTATTGTTTCTCTTATTTGCAGCGATCCTTTTTGCTGTTTTCCGTAGTGAAAGCTTGAATGTCTTCGGAATCATTAACTCGTAGGCTCGTAAGACCTTTCCTTCCACCATCAGTTCTGTCACACAATTTAGTTTATACATATATTTTTGCAACACCCTGTAACTCGCTTGCGTAACACCGTACGCTACACCCGTAGGAGAAGATCCTGGTGTTTACACGGTCCAGTTTGTCCCACCCTTTGAACTTGGTCTTTCGTATTACCCAGCCGTGCACGATATTAAACTTTTTCCTTCGCAGCGACGCTTTTCTTTTTCTCAGAAGAAAAATATTTCTCTCACGCTCCTTTAAGCTGCACCTACCGGTGACGAATTCTTGTTCAAGCGTCGTTTGAACCCTCGAACTTATCGAGGCGATCGGCTCACATTGTTCGTTGGCCGTTATTTACGTAACGAGACCGCGCTCCGTTAAATTCACCGAGAAATAAGGACGTAAATAGTGGCGTGTTTTGCAACAGTTAAAATAGATTTTAATAAGGTAATTCAAGTGTCTCATCGGCCGCGAGCAGATCGTCGATCTGTGTTCCAGCCGCGAGCACTTCCGTGCCATTGGTTTTCATTCAGGCTCCGTGAAAATAGCGCGAAACGGGTGCAACCGCGCGTGTCGCATTCGGCGAGATTCGCGGACGTCGTCGCCGTGGAAATTATTAAGAACAGACGGCTGAAGGCAGAAGCGCGGCACAATTGGACACCAACGAAAGGCGAGTCAGAATTAATATTTTCCTTCTGTCACGCAGTCGCCGGACGGTACAAATTGACGTACCTAACTTAGCTTGTAAATATTTGCCTGGCGAATGAAACGGGCCTTTGTTCGCCTGTTTCTCCTCGCCGCCCTTTGTCTTCTTATCCAGGAAATTTGCGGAAGTTCCTCCGGCGGGCTATCCTTGTGCCCGACGAAAGAAACGCGACCAATTTCGCTCGCTGCAAATTGCTTTCGAGACCGTATTGTTAGTCGAATTAACCGGGAGCTAATTTAAGGGAAGAACGGCTGTAATGAATGGCCGGGCCGCGGAAGTTAACGTCGGGGATAAAGATTCTGAAGATGACCTTTAGTTTCGATGACACAGAGACTGCGAGACACAGTTGGCGCTGTAAGACTTTCAGTTCTAATGAATTGAATTGGTTAAGGAATTGTGCTTCTTATAAGATTACTGTTCAGTCGCGAAGGTAAAAACACAGAGGAATATTCAGAAAATTGTGAGTTAGAGTGGGTGGCGACTTAACACCGTAGGAAAAGTTTTGGGGTAAGAAGCATTTCCTTAAATGGCTGGGATCAGTGTTTCGCAAAAGCTGTGAAAAGGAAATGACAGAAACCTCGAGGATTCTTTAATAAGTGAAGGCACGTTTATTGTTGGAGCTGGGATAAACGATCAGAGCGGTGATGAGATCGAAGCGTAGAAATACGTTCTATAGTTTGTATAATGGAAGTGTTTACAACGTTTACATTGAAGTAGCGAGCAGAGTTACGGTTACTAGATGACCACCGATACCAGCGTCGAGAATCAAATATTACTTTCTGTTTGATATTATCGCCGTTCTCATCGTTGATACATAACAGATTTTCAACATAACAGATTTGTTTTAGATAATTTATGAGGCGAAGTAGTCGTTAAATTAATCCTCAAACGCCACACTTTCCTAAGACTTCCACCACACTGGGTTCACGCAACCTAGAATTTTCTTTCCTCTATATATCAGGATCTGCTGCAGCGATTTAAACAATTTTTTTTAATCAATTCGACAGAAATGGAATATATCAATAATTTGGTAAAAAATCTTTTGATGCTCAATATATTTAAAAAAAAGACGCCCGTGTTCTGAAATTTTCGTTTTTTCTTCTTTTAATCGCAGTTTTTTCTCAAAAAAAGGTACAGGGATTTTATTATACATCAATCGAAAGGTTTTGAGTCATACTTCAAGGAAATATATATGCTATTATGATTGATTTAAAAAAATATAAATATTTCGAGAGGTGAAGTCGAGTGATTTTTTTACTTCATCCGAACGAATGTTCTCTGTGAAATTATACAATGAAACGGTTGGAATAATAATTTATTTTATAAAAACAGTATAAACCACTATGATATCATTCATTCACATTAAGAGCAGTCGCAACATATTTTCGCCACATATTCCCTGCACAACGGCCGATCGCATTTTAAACACTTCCTATCGATTGAAAAGTATGTGTTCTACTTTACACAGCGCAGAAATACAGTCTGAACAAGAAATCACTGCACAAACAATAATATTCCGTAGCGATTGTTAACTACAGTTTTCGGAAAATACCGACGTGGACAGCACACTGGGTCTGCGCGACCCATAGACTACCATTTTCTCGATGTCACTTGCCTTCTTCAAGTAAATTAGTGGTTTCATGGTGCGGAATCCGTAGTAGGGGTCCCAAAGTTTTTCCCTCCACCATTTACCGTTTAGGGTAGATGCACCATTTGTGGCCACTTTAAGGATTTCAGTGACTTTCATCGTGATTATCTTTAAAATTGTACTTCACATCAGGAAACTAAAAGCTTTACTAAATTTTACACTATCTTTACTATTAATGTCTAAGTTACCATTAACTAGAGAAATCGTTAAAGAATTAATAAAGTTAAAAATTATAAGAAATCCATTTTTCACCGTTTGTGGCCACTTGCCACTTAAGCAATAAATGTAACCTTATATTTCTGGTGGTATACTAAACAAAATATTTACGGTTTGAAATTCTAACATAATTAAGTGTCTGCAAGCAATTTCGAACTAAAAAAACGCGATAATTATGCACATGGCCAAAAACAGTACATCAACCTAGTTGTAGCCACGAATCTTCCAAAGGGTCTGGGTCTCACGGACCCAGTGTGGTATTTGAGTGTTAAATACAACACAATGTTTACGTTTACTATTTTACCGAACTTGAAGATAATAATAATTCTTCTTCAGAATCACTCATATTTAAATAGTTCATTATTGCGAAACCTTCAACGATCGAAACTGTAGGTACTATTATACTATCACAGCTCCCTACAAACACACCAAAAATATACATACATACAACGTAACGTGCCCTGACTCGTTCCTATGACCGATGGAGTCCAGCTGTCCACAGATCCTCGAAACAATCCTGTCCACATATACTCGTGAAAAAAAGTTGACGGTGTACCTATTGCTCGCATGTCACAGGAGAGAACAATTTACCTACCCCCGCAATATCAACGGGCATGAACTCGCGACGCGCGACAATTCACTCTATATAAACGAAGAGGTTCCCACGCGATTCTCTGTTTGTACTTCTGAGCTCGTTAGAGTAACTAATAGGTTTGCGGGTACGCTATATAGGGTTTCCAATAAAGAAAGGCTATCGGGAGGCTTAATGGCGCGGTTTCGTGGGCGTTCTGTCTTTGCACGCTCTCGGTGCAGTAGACGGAGGGGGTGGGTTACTTTATTCTTTTGCATTCGTCGGTGGCGTGGCCCATGCAAATGGGGGTGGTCGACGTACGGCTCTCCCTTACTCAACAAGCGGTCGCATAAATTTCACGTAATGGCAGGCAATTACGGGGTAATAGTGCGTTCGCGCCGCCGCCACCCTCTCTGATCTTCTGCCGCGCGCGGCCGAGCGGTGAAAGCGAAACGTGTGATTACACGGTTTAAGAAAATTTAGTCGCCGAAAATTAAGCGAGGGGGCGTTAATCTTTCCTCGCCGCGCGACGATTTAACGTCGCCGGGGCCGGCTTTCGTTCCGCCGTCTCTGCGGGTCGGTCGGGCAAACGACCCCATTACCGTCTGAAAGCGAGTATTCTTTATCGAAGCGTAGGAGGAACTAAACGTGAAACATGGATTTCCGTGGACGATTCCTTGGTCTTTGAATCGAGCGTAACAGGAATCTACGGTCCTATCTGCGCCTCCTATCGACTATCTTGTGTCCCAGTAATTGATCTCTTAATCCCGCACTTTCGTATTAATCCTTGGACATTAAGCACGGTCAATTAAGTAATGTGCAGGGTGCGAAATTAAGAGCGTCCCGGTGCCCACCCTCTCTGGAACCAAGCGACCTACGGAATGTTGGTCTCTTTTTAGGGTTCGGTTGGTCTCGAGGGAGACATCGTGTAATCAAGTTAATTTTTTCCGAGTCGCTGTGAAATAGGTCACGCCAAGGTCGCCTTGGTCTTTTCCAACGGGGACGCGTGCTTTTTAAATGCCTGCATTGGCAGTCCCTTCTTTATCGTTCGTATTAAATTAGCGAAATTAATTTCCCCGGCGTCTCTACTTCGCGGCAGCACTAAATTGTTATCCTCCGCGCGGTTGATTAAACGCGACGGCGGCCACGGTTCCCGTTCCGTTCCGTTCCCGCTCATTCTTCGTCTGATAGAGCGATCGCAAATGCACCGCGACGCAGTCGACGCGAGATTCCCCGGCTCACTTTACGATAATCCAGCCGCTTTGGAGTTTCAATTGCGCGTGATGAAAGCGTACGTGGAATGATTAATTAGAGTGCACGGGAGAAGTGGCGGCGGAGCTGAGGGACGCGTGGAAAAAACTGTCAGCCCGGACAAACAGGGGTGTTTCTTTTAATTAAAAAGCGTGCGTGCCTCGACTGGTTAATTCGGCAGCTCCTGTTCCCTTCAAACGAAATCGCTGCGAAATTGCTGCCGTTTCGACCAGCAAGCCTCCGTTCCATCGTTGGCCGATCTGTCGTCGCGCCTGAGACCCTCGGAGGTAAACGCTTCGCCCCTTCCTTTCTTCGACGACGTTGGGAGCTGGTCGAATTTTCATTAAGCCCTCGCTTCACAGGAAAGAACGGGGCCTCCCGTAATTCTATGCAAACGCGCGGGCACACGCTCAGCCGCTGATAACACGTTCTTCACGATCGCCAGCGGCGGCAGCGATGTGCACCGATGGCGGTTGATTAGCTGGAAGTGAGCCGTCTATTGTAATCGCGCGCTGCTCTTTCCATGAAAATAGTCTCTTACGTTGCCTGACTCCGCGCGGAGCACTCATCCCTCCCTCGACCACGCTTCCCTTCATCCACCTTGACTGGTTTTGTCACTTTTACCAAGCGACTCTCCCGATCCCTCGCATAATTAAGCGAACTGGCTAGCCCGACACTTGAAACATTCCCTTCCGAGCTCGCGTGAAATACGAGCCCCTCGTAAATTCTGCTTCAAACAGCTCAGTTCACAATGGAAAGCGCGCGAGGCGCGCGCTCGGAAACGGCGACTGCTTCGATTCCCGCGTAACGAGGTCGTAGCTTCGGGAACGTCGCTTTACTCCGCGGGAAATGCGCGTCGAACCGCGGCTCTCCCTGCGCCGCGGGAAATTCTCGCTGTGAAAGCGATACCGGATCCGTATCTCGAGCTGTACGCGAGTGGTAGCCGATCCGCGAGACGCTTAGGCGCGATAGCGAGCTGGAAAATTACCAGCGCGGTGAAAAATCGATGTGACCGCGAGCAGAGACGCGGGAGACCGCGAGAACGCATTCCCTTCGCCATTGTCCCGAGCGTGGAGGGAGACGTCAAGCTCGGAGATCTCATTATTGACGAAAAAGCTGTTCCCCCATCGCGAATTTAGCTCGCTGGAGGATCGGGAGCGGGCGCCAATCGCGTTCCACTTTCCCGAGTGCTTAATCGGCCGGAAATGAATGGCGATATTCAATCTGTATCGGCTGGCTCAATCGCTCAAATATTGCCGCGGTATATTTTCGGGGAAATAATGGTAGGGTGATTTATCGGCGAGGCTCGACTACACTTTCTGCCGCGTGGGACGACGAGCGCTCGTCATGTCGCGAAATATCCAAGTCGATATTACTGAGGAAAGTCTCGCGAACAAATCGAATTATCTCGGTTGGCCCACGGTGACGCATCCGCAGGCGTAGCGAGCGAAATATTCCCACCAAGGCATGGGCTGAGTCGCATTTCTATTCGAGATCCTCGAATAAATCATCAAACCCACCCTCACCTAGAATCCTCTCATGAATTCCACCTTCGACGCGCTTTACGTAAATACCTACCTCTCCGCGTTCCTTTACCAAAATAACTGTCGGCATTAGTTCGCGTGTGTACCTACTTCGGATAGCCCAACGTGGTTGGAAACGGGTGAAAGCATGAATGAGACGGAAGAGTAGCTCTACAATCCCTGTTCGCGACAATGTCGACCGCCTCGATGGATGGTCGCGCCTGAAATCCGAATTAAGAAATCCAAATTTAATGTCGACCCGAGCTAAAGCTACCGCGCGGTCTCTCGCGGCACACCGCCGCTGGAATTCTCGCTGAAAAGTTAATCCCGGCGGTCGGTGTAACGCGCCGCGACGCTTATCAGCCGCGGTGCAGACGGAGTTTGCCCAACGTATGTTAAGGAAACATTAATTTGCCCCGAAAAGTTTGCTTTACATCGTGCTCTGCATTGTATCCGAGTTGTCGGCCACGGTTATCCGCCGCGCGTCCCGTTTGTCCGGGCTGATCCCGCTCGTTTCCGCGGTTCGTTCCCGAGAAGCGTGCCACCGCGCGTTCGTTATCTTCATCTGGCCCGGTGCAATTAAAACGGCGAGGGATCGATTGGCCCACGGGAGATCAGCACCGAAAGAGGAGCCAGCTTGGCCCCGTAATTTATCGAGACACAATTACACGGTAAACGGCGAGGTAACTTAACTACCACAACCACCCGATAATAACTCGCCGACGCGGCGCTTTAACTCGATCGACGTGTAACCGACCATGCGTGGACGCGCGTCCCCGCCGTTTAACTTGCAGCTGGTCGGCTCGTCCGCGCACTTACGTCAATTTCATTCATTACTCCCGAAGGGAACCGGGAGGTGAGACGAGCCAGCGGCCCCTAAAGTGTCCGTGACCAGCATGAATAACGGAGCAGTCCAGCCCGCGGCGATTCTCCAGCGTTTCTGCCCGAAAAAATCTGTCAAAGACATTTATCGTCGAGCTAGAGAGTCTCCTGTCGCAGGGGTCCCGCTTTTTTCCATCGAGCTTTCAATCTTTCGCCGCCCCCCCGTTG
Organism: Andrena bicolor; assembly: GCA_960531205.1. NCBI lineage: Eukaryota > Metazoa > Arthropoda > Insecta > Hymenoptera > Andrenidae > Andrena > Andrena bicolor. The sequence continues at coordinate 2,729,651 of OY482666.1, forward strand.
CCTTAGAAACATATTCATCGATGGGGCCCTCGAGTCCCGTCTCGGGTCCTCTTTTTCCCTCACACTTGACGGGTCAAAGTTAAATCGCGCCTACCTTTGCAGCCACTCGGTGTTTGTGAGCCCGGCGCTTTGAACTTGAGCCGCGAGATGTTTGCGTCCGCTCCCTCGCACCCCCGGATATAGCCTCCACGTAATTAGAGAAGCTTGGAGGATCGACGGCCCGTTTTCGATCCAGCGTCATCTCCACGCGCGTTCTTAAAATCACGGAGGATCTGGTTTGTCGTCAGATTTCGATTGCACGTTGACTTGAGCTACTGGCTGGTGGCTATTATTCCCAGCGATCTCGAGTCCCGTGGCCCTATTCCGTCGCTCGCTCGACACGGCCATCGGAAAGAGCAGGGTCATTACTTTCGACGCTCGATTCCTATTTCCCCCGTTTGCGCGGCGTATTTGGTAAGCCTCTTAGGGACTTCCTCCGCGGCTTCGCGGCGCGAGAGGGCGCGGGAAAAAGCTGACGATCGCGGCGCCAGCTTTCCCGCGGCCCCGCATTCCCGGGCCATTATAAAATACTTTCGGGCGCAGAATTATGGAATACGAAATAGCTGGCGTGCGCGTGAGATTACAAGGATACTTTGTAAAATTAATGGCACGGAAATTAATTATTCCGCTCGTCTCGGTAGAACGGTGATAAACGTCGAGTTCCGTCGAGTGGATCGTTTAAACGCGAATTTCCAAACGCCTGCACCGCTTTCGGCTTTTCCTTCCTCCTCTTTCCCTTCTTTCCCCCCCCCCCCCTGCCCTTTGAGCTGGTCGCCGTTCGACGGCGATTGTAGCCCCGTCGAATTTCCAGCGTCAAAGGGGTAGAGCACTACCGCGAGGGTTGCTACCCCGTTCCCCTTCGGGTCTCGAATTAAATCATCTTCCTGGAATTTCGCTCGCCACGTCGAACACGCGCTTACACTTTCTTACGAAGCACCATCCAGCTACGCCAGCTATGTAATCGCGTCTCATTCCCGGCATTCCTCCGCGAATGGAGTAATATCAGAGGAATACCGCTTTATTACAACGAAACAACGGGGACAAGTTCCCGCTACAATCGTGAGACAGATGCATGGATTCTAGCCGACCCTCCTGCAGCTTTTACCTTCTTGGAAACTCTTCGGGAATTTCCCGCCCTCAGCTAGAGATCTCATCTCACCCTCTCTGAATTCAAACACCTGATAATCCTTACGCAGCTCCGACAGCGAACGAGAGAACGAGCTTCGTGAGCTCAGATATGAACAGAAACATCGTTCTCGGCAATTTATTACTCGCTTTCGACTTACCTTTGCACCCTCCTTCGCCCACACCCCGCGCAGACACTCGCGCCACTCTCGGCGGAGCATCCGTTCCGTGACTTCGGCGCAATCATCTTCAAGTAGCTGGAAGACGTTCCTTATCAACGTCCAACTACTCTCACCCTCGTGCGCGACACCGCGGAGCCTTTAGCTCCTGCGAGGCTCGTCATCCACTCGTCGAAACGCGTCTCGCGCCCGCGGCCGCATTGTCGGCGCATAAGGGAGGGAATAGTGGCCAGCGTAAAAACGCAAGGGAAGAGGTTTCGCGACGGGGATCTCCGGGCAACGTTCCGTGCGAAACGATAAAGCTGGAACGCCCTGTAACTAAGTACGCTGCTGTTGTATCGGAACGAGGATCTCCCGCCGTTTCGCCGATTGTTCTCGTTTTTCGAAATGGCCACCCTTTACGGCGCGCCCGGTCGTTTTACCGCCGTTTGCTTAAGCTCTCTATCCCCACCCCATTGAATTAGTAACCATCGGGGAGGTTTCATCGTGTCTCGAGGGGCGACAAGATCTCCATAGAGTCACAGTGTCGTTGCCGATAAACTTGGGCGCGAAACGCGCGAGGGAAACACGTAGACACTTCGGTAATGGGGGTGCGTTTCCAACGAGGGGATCGGAAAGGAATTCGCGAGTAACGACGTCGTGACCGATGAGACGCGAGGACAAGCGGGGACTCGTTACGGAAATTATGGTTTTAATTACGGGAATGCGTCGCTTACGAGCTGGCGGCTTTGAAAGCAGGCGAATCGCGTTTCCCCACCCGTCGTCGGCCCTCGTTTCTTTCTTCTGCCGCGGTTCTGGGTTGTTGGGCGCCTCCTGTGTGCCCGGTGATCGCGTTTTACGTAATTCACACGCGTTCTTCGTCTCCCTGTCCCGCGAGAAAGCCTCGCAAACGACGTTATTGTTTGAGCTGCGGCGAGCAAGAGCTTGCGTCTACGGGGTAGCGATCACCGCGCGAGGATCAGGCCACCCCGCAACTTTATAATGGAGAGTATACGTCGATTCGACGAGCTTCGGGTAGACGGAGGACTGAGGATTCGATTTGCATCGAACCTTCCGCTCCGCTCGCGTGCGCAAATACGTTTTTCAATCGCGGGGTTTACTCCGCGCGATAAGCGTATGTTAAATGCCGGTGCAACGTGTGTCTGCTTCGGAGTTCAGGAATCGTCGGGTTGCGTGCGTGCACGTCATCGAAGTTCAACCGAAACTCTTCAGGGTGGAAGGATTAAATATTCGATTGCGCAATGAATGGGTTAGCGACGCTGAAAAAGTTACTGGACATACTATTTGGCCTGTTGATTAATTCGTTTTCTCTTAGCCTGCCGATCTGAGTTCTTCCATCTGTCACGACCAAGACAAATCGACGAGCTCCCTTCGATTCTGCGAGTGACAATTCCTTTTTCTGGCAAAGATTGATCGCCCGTATTCGTCACTTCCTTTCGCTTGGCGATTGGAGACTGTCCGGCTCGACGTGAATAGCGTGAATCATTCACGGCTCTGAGACACGAGGAAAGGGAATGCAGAGGCAAATTTTTGGGGCCACTCGAACGCTGGTTTCATCTGGATCCGGTATCAGAGACCCACTTTTCCCTCGTGTCGATGACTTGGTCGTATTAGACGAGCGATAAGTAACAGCCGATAACGCGTGTGCCACTGGCGTCCCAGTGAAAATGTCGCCACGTAGTAATAGTGACAATAAATGTTTTGCCGCGGTCCCAGATTTCTATTTGTGCTCGATATCTTGGTCACAGTTCGCAAAGTCGAGTCAGCATTGCTTATCACTATCGACAGATCTTCGGTACACCGGCGAGAAATCGAAAGCTTCACGGTTACAATCTATTTACTGCTTTTATCTGTCGTTTTGACAACCTCCAACGGCCATCAACTGCGTTCTTTGATACACGGTTTCGAGGAAGTTCAGGCTCGGTGTATAAACAAGCATACGTATCTCTAAATACTCTAATCTTCGTAATTGCTCGATAATTATGCTTATTACCGGGGGACATCTTATTTATTTATTTATTCTTTGTAAACGGAAAAGGATTTTCAGTTCAGTACACGAACAAAAGAAGGTGTACATATAAAAACAATAAGAACGTTAACCCTTCGTGGTCACACGGGGTGTATTGTACCCCAAGAGCAATTTTTGATTTGAAATACCGCACCTTTACATCTTCCAAAGGGGATTTATCGCAAAAAAAAAATTAAAAAAAATTTTTAAAAATCTGTATTTTACCACAACCATGGAAAATCGCTCATTTTCAACTACAAATTTTAACATATCAAAATTTACATTTCTGGAAAAAGACTATTAGACCATGACTGTATAAGTATTATGAATGTAGAATTATCACTGAAAAGTTAAAAGGTTCAAAAATACGAAAATAGTAATTCAAAAAATGACGCTGGGGTACAGTGAACCCCGTGTGACCAACTTGTGATTATAAAAAGGTGTGACCACGAAGGGTTAAGACAGATGACGCTGGGTACATAAAATAAGAACGACGAAACGGAAAATCTCGAGAGCGGAAAAAGCATCGAAACTAAAATGGAGCACAGCTAAAGCATATCACAGTATATTATTTAGAATACTCAGATGGCATTTGTGTGCGTAGATATTTTCGGAAAGATCGAATGACCCGGTATACTTGTTGACTACTTCACCGATAAGATTAATTGTATCAGTGTAGCCAAAATTCGATTTAGAAAAGTGGTATAAGACAGTCTCGCATCACTGAACTGCCTAGGCGGCGTATGAAAATTAATAGTACCCAAAATCTTGTGCTGCCCCCTCGCTGTTGGGGGGCGATTCAACACTTGGAAGCTAATTGTAAGCGCCGGAATCGAGTATGTAATTACCGGTTAACAAGGCGTGCATCGGACATTAAGTAGTCACGGTATAGCGCGGGGATTTGTCAGCCGCAAGTAGTAATGGATCGTCAATGTCGGCCGTCCCGAGGTTCCAGGCACCGTTGGGATTTGTCAGAGGGCAAGTAGCGACACGGAGCGTATCGCGTGCTGTAGTTTCCATTTACTGCCCCGTTTACAATAAAACGATAGTTTTACTGCCATCCCGAAAATCCTCGTCTCCGCGGCGACGTTAACGTAAAGACGGCGCGCCGTTAGCAGAATAATCGCAGGGTCGTACTTGGGAGTACAATTTCGCCGGCGGGATTAACTGTAATTTAATTGTTCTGGAAAGTTCAGTCATACGATAGCAGTCATTGAATCTTTGTCTGCGTTTCTGGAAGTTGTAACGAGCAAGTTTCATCGTGCAGTACCGCGTTACATCAGCCGTTTCTGCTGGGAATTCAATTAGGTACCTTCGCTGACTTTTCAGGGTTTTGATAACAGGGTTATATTAAAAATACGCGGTATACTTTGTTGATAAAAGCAACAGGAATAGTTTTGACGAGAGTGGGACACTGTTTCGGCCTCGGGGAGCTAGTAGATACATTGCACACTATTTCAAAGTAAGAGGTTTATTTTCTGGCGCGCAGGAAAAATACTCAAAATTCTTTCCTCCAATTCCCGCGCCCTCAAAATCCTATTTCTTTTCGGAACTTGCATGGAGAAGCACACCGTTGGCGAGAACGTAGACGAAACTGTGTTCCGCATTCTCAAGCGGCAACGCTCGAGGCCAATGTCTGCTTTAATTACGCGACAGCGTGACCCATCGTTTGTCGTCCTGCCAGAGATTTCGGCGTACTTGATTATTGACTATTGACAGCGTCAGCCGTGTACAAGCCTCTAAGGATTCTTTTTTAATATTCCCACCCTCTAAATTGCATAGCGATTTGGCTCGCCGTGGATAGCGCACGAGCTGCATCCCTCGCGTGCCGAGCGATTCAATAACCAAGTTTACTTCTCGTTTCTTTTCGACGTTATCGCGTGCCCGTCTGCTTCCCTCCAAGATCTTCCAGCCAGGCCGAGTTCAGCGTCGTTCATCAACATAGAACACATCCGTTTCACTTCTCTAATACGAATTCCCCGACGGCCAGAGAACTTCCCCCTTTCTGCCCTCCGAAACCTTTCTAATTTTCAATTTACCCGGCTGCCTCGTAAACCCCGTTTCGCAGCGGCTAACGAAATAATGATCCTTCTTTCTGAACCAACCCCCGAAACGTATTCCACCGGTTTCGTTCCATGAATATAAACTACCCGGAAAATATATTTATATGGCGAAACGGCGTGGCCCGCGGGTGCTGCGGGGGTGGGATTATCCTGGGGAAGGCGCGTTGGCCAGGGGTTTCGACTGGAAGACGCCGAAAATCTATAAACCTGTAATATCGAGCCGCGAAACGCCCGGTGCCGACTAGTTTATGGACGCCTAAGAAGAAATACGGCGCGGAAGCGTCGGGCCGTCTGTTTTCTTTAGCTGCACACGCTCGATGGGACGAAAAATTGCGCCCGTCGAGTGAAAAATTGTATCGACAGGCGCTGGGCATATTCTCGCGCCCTTGTAGTTGAATCCCGCCGGTCGGGAGGGGATGAAATGGGAAAGGATCCGTCGAAGAGTCAACAGCGATCCGCTCTTGTCCGTCTATTTTGCGTCCCGTTGTGCTTGCGACGAGATTCCGGGCGGTTACGAGCCCCGCGAACCCTGAAAATTCGATACACGGTGGGAATACAAATTTCGATCGGGGCGATCCAATTTGTTCGACACGGGGAGGATGATCTTCGGCTCGGTTCATCGGCGGCGGTTGGATGATCTCTCCGGGAGTTCGGATTATTCGATTCAACGATGTATCATCTTTACTTTATCTTCGAGAGGAAATCTCTTGAGAGTACTCGCGGAGAACGGGACGCGATAGGGGATTAGATGAGGTGGAAACACGGAGTTGCGAGCGGAGAAACGTTCCGCTTACTTACAAGAATATTTGCAACACCCAATTTATCGGCCCTGGTCCGGAAGTTTATGGCACTTCGGTTTTGTGTACGGAAGCCTAGAAAAGCGGGTGGAAGCGTGGCTGTAATACGAGTTAAAGTAAAACATGGTTATCAAGTGGGTTTTAAGTTTGGTGCAGGAGTAGCGCGAGCTCTCTCCGCGGCGTTTTACCAGGAGAAATATTCAAACATGTGGGTTGTCACGGGCGTCTTTCCTGTCTCCGGATTCCTACCGAAGAATTTCGGTAAAGTGCATCGGCATCCCCCGATAACCAGCGCGTGTGTACACTCGCGAGTAAATATGCTTGAGGAACGAACCCCAAGAGGGTTGCGAGGCGAACCACGCGGGAGGCGATTGCGCGCTTCGGGGATGACGCTTGAATGGCAAACAGGGGGTGAATTCGACGCGAGAAGGACGCTACCAACATTTCAAAATGGAAATATCTGTCTCGCATTGTAACACCGTCTTCTTTCTTGCAACCATGCTTATTTTTATAAACGCAATCTCGAATCAGGGTAGTCGAAGAGTAAAGCAGATTTATCGGGAGATTCTGTTTAAGGGGTTACGTCACTCTGAAAAAATCGAGGTTTCTTTTTCTGCATTTTCTTATCACGCGAAGTTTTAAGAATAATTTAAATCGTGGTGGACGCAAAAATTCCTCAAAATAGCCGAGTTGTAGACTTTAACCGAGGCGCGGATGTCGATATTTCGCAGCAGGTAGCGACCTTTCTACTTTTCTTCTTTTGCGTTTTTCTCGAAACTACATTTTCGAAGGGGATATATCAAATATCTCTGAAACTATTTTTCCGATTGATTTCAAACTTTGTACGCATATTTCTAATGGAATTTTCTACAATGTAGCATATCATTTTTTTCATGCGATAATCCATTCGTATATAATAAATGTTTTAACTTCGTTTTGTCAGGTGAAAAACGAATAATTTTCTTCGCCTTGCTCTTATTTGTGCAATAAATTTTTTTTCTCAAATCCGTATGCTACATTGCTAGGTATTTTATTGAGGAACACAAAAATCATCATGTTTTCATTTCAGATGAACCTGGGCGTTATAATTTGTTATATTAGTCACGCGTATAACGGCGGACGAGATTCGCGGAAGGACAAATAACTCGGTCATTTTTTAATATTTTTGTAAGAAATAATTTTCAACCTCATAGTATCAGTAAAAAAAATTCGTCTGGTTTAGTGCTGTTTCGAGCGCCTCAGGTTGGCGTAAACCCTTAATAAGGAGACGGTAAGGATGACAAGAGCAGTGTAAATATAATTCTCTATAATTTTATTCTCTCGAAATTGTCTGTACATTTGTTTTTAGGCATTTAAACTACGTTTAACACGCTTGAGCCTAGATGAATCTTAAGGTAGCCTTATCCCAAGGAGATAATAGGATACCACAGCTTCTAATCCTCAACTCTTTATCTTTATCGCCATACAACAACATTTTGATTTTACCAAAGAACCTCCCTCCAGCTATCATAGAATTCTACGATACCATTCTCGCTTAATGCGCGTTAGCGTCCGCATAGATTTCACTGTACCCTTTGGAAGTTTTCTCATTACACACAATGAAAGTATCCATTTGCATTTCGTGGCTGGCTTTACGCCGGAAAAATCGATATCGGAAACGTCTTGGCGACATCCGAGCGACATCCACCAGCGAGATATGCTTCTCCGATAGGATACAGTATACACCACCCATCCTTATCGTATATAGCCTCTGTTTCCCGCGTAAAATCATACGTCGATAAAGCTTCCCTTGTTTGCGGACTTTTCCATCCTCGGCGACGTTTTCCCCGTTTTCCACGCGGCGGCAAACTCCTTTAACGAAATCCCGCGACCGAGCCCCGCGGTCGAAACTTTCTTCCCGGTCCCCCGACACTTTTTTCCGTGCTCTATCTTCCAGAAAGTGGTTCTCGGTGGCTCCGGCTGCCCCTGGGAAGGAGTGACAGGGAAAAGAAGGGGACCGTATCTCGGAGAATCGTAAATGAACGTCTTACGTTCAACGTTTGCGCGCGTCCCCTGTTTTACACTGTAAATAATAAATTCGATGCTCGCCTCGCGCCATTATGCTACTCTTAGTTTCCCTTTTCCAGCTCTCTTCGTTTTTTCCACCCCCTCCACCCGTTTTTTTCCCCCCCTTCCATCTCATCCTCCCGGAGCGTTATAGAATTCGGGATTCCTCCCAAAGTGTCTCGGTGCACTCGATCCTTTAAGCCGCCATTCGAGAGCCGACTCGAGCGAACGTAATAAATCACGATACGCGGAGGGAACTTTTAGCCCGCCGCTGGCCTGGAAACGTTTCATTATCAAATTGTGGCCATCCGTAACAAGAGCCAGACATGCATGCTTCATGCAGCCCCTTCGAACGGTTCGAGCCACTTTCATCCCACACTTTTGACACATTCCTCTTACAGAATCCTCGAGTTTTCTCTCGCACAAGCATCCACGCTCGCAGCTTCTGTATCCAGAAGCGAATCTCGAGACGTGTGTCACGGATGAATTTAAGACACCGAACAGGTGTCCGTCCCTTTCGGAAAGTTTCCCCTTTCGCGGCGGAATGACGAATAACGGCGCCAGCCACCAAAGTGAAACCGCGATTCGTTTTCAAGAGAGTCGTTAGTTTCCATTAGAACCTGTCCGCTCGGCCCCGTCGAACTTTACGCGAAGAATTTCATTTTCCAATGGAAGCTTGCCAGCAGTGGCAGGCCGCCGTTGTCGTTGAGCTTAAACGCCCCCTCGGCTTCGTCTCCTCTCCACCCCCTTTGGCTTTCCACGCTCCCCGGACCCTGACTCGACCATCCCCTTTTCTGTAAAGCCAGCCACCGTTGTGAACCGCCGAGAATGACGAGAACGATCGACCAGGGAGGGGTTCGTGAATCGCTTTGAACGGTCGGCTGAGATGTCGATTCCAAGGAGGTGGGCCACGCTCGCTTCGATCGCCGCGAAGAATTATTATACGCCTCCCCCCCGATGACATCGTTAAACCTCTGCCGTGCACGTAGTTTTTATCAGCCGGCTGTATCAGCTCGATCCTAATCTCGATACCCCCGTGCGCCAGCGTGAACGTAAATAAAGCCCCGCTGGTATAATACTGTAACGGGCTTCCGGGGGAATTTATCGTCGGTGTTGTTTGTAATTTCCCTGGGTGAAGTTTGAGTGTTGCGCGCGCGCCGCGTTGTTGGGAACTCGGGGAGTTGGCAGTTTCAGGCAACCGGGGACAAAAGGGGACGTTTACATTATTACCTGCAGATAAGGCTGCGAGAACGTCGGCGCTAATTGTCCAAAAAACAAGGGGGGGGCGACTAGTGGTGCCTAACTCGCAGCATGTCGGTCCGCTGTGCGGAGGGATGAAGGCGATGGTCGTCCTCGGAACGGGGTTGGAGAACGATCGATACTTCTATGACGGTGTTTCGTAAGCAGACAGCTAGGTGATTAGGCCAGCTTCTCAGTTATCGCCAGCGGAACACAGCGCCGCTGGCCACGGCGCGGAAAATGGTCCCGGGAAGCATCGGCAGTGGCGGATTCAGGATTTTCGGGAGAGGGGGCGCAGAGCCGAATCCAAGATTTTTTTAGGGGGTGTAAGTCTGACAAATGAACCAGGGACCTTTCCTGCTAAATGAAACAGTGTTTTTTTTTGTATCAATTTATCATATTTTCCCTCATATTGCTAAGTTAAAATAAGTATTATTTAAGATTTAATATCGACCGGATTTATTAAATTACTATGATTTCGGCGCAAGGCTCGGTCACTTTAAACATAAAATTCAAAAAGTCGTTTTGCAACTATTCACTTGTCTATAAAATATAGAGTTTCCGACGTTTCGGTCCAGATTTGGACCTTTATCAAGGAAAGATATAGGGTAAACCAACCAGTAATTGACCGCATACCAGTGAATAACCATTAGGCAAAGAAATGTCAATTATAAATTTAAAAATTACTATTTGTTTATAAATACACTGTAATTGCACTTTTAATATCCCATATTTTTAGTTTTGCGTATTAAACAAACATTAATAAGTACAATTCTTAATAAAAGTATGCGGTCATTTACTGGGCTTTTCATTAAACAATTCGGTCATTTACTGGTTTCTTTACCCTAAGTATAAGAATATTGCGTGAACTATTAAATTTATTAGTCGGCACGTTCAAATAGTAACGTCCGACACTTGAGTCGGTTGGAAGATGACTGAAGTAAAGTGTCGGACGTTACTATTTGAACGTGCCGACTAATAAATTTAATAGTTCACGGAATATTCTTATACTCATATCTTTCCTTGATAAAGGTCCAAATCTGGACCGAAACGTCGGAAACTCTATATTTTATAGACAAGTGAATAGTCGCAAAACGACTTTTTGAATTTTATGTTTAAAGTGACCGAACCTTGCGCCGAAATCATAGTAATAAAATAAGTATGTTGCAAATTAAAATAAGTATTTCTCCCTTCAGGGGGGAATCCGAAATCCGCCACTGAGCATCGGGACAGGGAATCGCGTGAAATAAAAAGTGCGATATCAGTGCCACAGTCGAGGAGGGATCGGGCGAATAATTTCGCGGTCGTTTCACCGCCCGCAAATCGTTATTGTTCCCGTTCACGGAGGGTTGGACACGGTATCGGGAGTGCCGTGGCCGTTTCTCGCGTTTAATCATACGTGAAACCGCGACGGCTTTAAAATTGTCAAACGGATTCCTCTCGAGTCACTGGCTCGTTTCAATTCAATATATCCGCGCGGCGGGGCGCGGGAAAGGGTTGCCGGCGCGATTACAATCCGGCGTCGACTTGGAAATCCCGCTGGCGTCGGTCCGTTCGTAACGGCGCGAGAGTTTGTCTTGGAGAACCGGCGGCCCCTTCTGTCGGGCTAATCCCTCCCGCCGTCGAGGTGGTGTCGTCGCCGTCGACGCGAAACGGTGCGACCCCGTCGGTGACGCCCGGATGTATGCACAGCGAGATGGTTAACATCTCGCGACGAGACGTACGCCCCGCGACAAATATGACCGGGTTCAAATGCAACGCGGAGGGTCCGTAAGGCCGACATCGTTCCCCCGTAATAGCTTTATCGTGTCGCTGCCAGCGCTTCTCGGCAGTCTGGCTTTCAGGGCGCCAATGAAAGCGTTACATTTATACGTAAACGTCGGCCCAAGAGGAGCCGTTTCAACTGTCCCACGGCCGGCGCTGAGTTAATTTAATTCCAAGTTTTTCCCGTCGTTTCGCTCGTCGGTGGCGCCCTGCCCTTCGAGCATCGATCGATAACTTCGATTCGCAATCCCCCGGCCGGCTGAAGTTCCGAGGGAAAACGATCCACGATCGACCGCGAGGGGATCAAGGCGCGTTCTGTGTCTGTGCGTCACTCCGCTGCAGCAACGGCTGCCAGGAGAACGCGTTGTTCCCCGCCAGCTGACGTGCGAGATATCAAAGGGAATCTCGAAATAACAGGGGCTCCTTACTGGCGGAGGCTGAAACGCATTTCCGCAGCTGGCACAGAGCGCTGCGAGCTTTCAAAGAGGATCCCCAGAAATCTCGCGGGCCCTTTTGATCCGTCGCTGACCAGGAAACGTGGAGCGATCGCCTTCCTCGCTGGGGAACGGTGGAGCTGAAAAATTCTGCGCGATGCACGCGAGCGTTATACGTGTCCGTCATTTTGATACGCGTCCCTTTAACCTGTTCGCTTCTTCCGAAGTTGAAAATTCCCTATTCCCCCCGCTGCACCGGGAATTTCTGCATCGCATCTGAAAGGATCGCAGAGAGACATTAAATTGCGATGTAAAAGTCGAAGGAAAATCAGTCGGAGGGCGCGTGCTTCCGCGACGCGGGGCTTTGTATCAATTAGCTGTTGCTCGTAAACAGAGTGTAGCGCGTTGGTTACCGGCGGGACGATCTGGGCGAAATAAAAGTTGCCAGCCGAATTGGCAAATGGGACTGCGAGCGTTACAAGTGGCAGAGGCACGCGCGTAGCCGTCGACAACGTCCCAGCGAGGACAGTGATTTCGCGCGTTTGCCACGGATTCGAAAACAACGATGCGTTCCGTGTTATCCGAAAAAATATCGATGGCAAGCTAGCTCGTCGAAGTTGATATTCCCCGTGTTGTCGATGGCCGGCACGGGTGATCAGAGCCGACAACGCGGAACAAATTCCATCTGCGCTTTCGTTTTATTGCGAAACATTTTGCCGCATTTCTGCCGCGATTAATCGACTCGGCGGAAGTAATGGAAAATTTCTGCGTTCGTAAACGCAACGCGTGCGCTCCCAATAAAGCGATATAAATAACATTACGGGCGAGCAACGAGCACGCAGGTACACGCGATAAATTGTTTGATACCCCGCAGTATCGATACCCACCCCCGTTGAATAATATACACTCGTTTCCTGACTTTTGCATTAATGATTAGTCGACCGCGTGTACCGAGCCGGCCTAGCCCCGTCGCGAATTATATCATGTGCCGTATAATTACTTGATATTACCTGTTTAACATGCGCGCCGCGTTAATTAACAATGCAGCTTGCGAACAATTGCGAACAATTGCGAACGACCGGGCGGGGCGGAAATACAGCCGCGGACGTCTTTGCCGGTGGATTCGCTTGACGGAGGGTCGCGATTCTGTTGTAAAGTTACGCTTCGCCGTGGATCCACCCGAACGATGGAGGCGTTTTACGAGGATTCAATCAGACGTTGAATAGTCCCATTGACGTGTGTCCGGTCGTAAAGACAGTTTGATTCGTACTGTTCCCTGGGATGACGTAAACTATAGGGGGCCGTTATCGGAAGCGGCCGTAAAGATCGAAATTCCTGACTTTGCAATCCATCATGCCAGGACGGTAGTCAAGAATAGCGGGAAATTGTGCGTAAAACTTCCTACTTTTAAACTCTTTATTTCTCCGTGGCTTTACTTCCTTCGCTGACTTCTCCCTTTGATTGGACGCAAACCAAACGGTGGCGTAAACTCTTCCTTTCTCTGTATAAAGCCGTCTGGCAAATGCAACGTATCTGGAGTGCCATTGCTGGTTCCCTGAACCCTTTAACGAAATGTGATCAAGTATTTCCATCTTCCCTGAAACTTCATTTGAATCTCTATAGAAACAGTTACGGGGGCGTACGATTTCTCTCCCTACGCAATCTAAATAGGTCAGACGTAACGGGTATAGTCAGTGATTCCACAGTTAGGAAGACGACGTTACCGTAACGGTGCTAATTTCCTGGCAGTATCTCTAAGTCTGTCTGCGAGCAAACCCGGGGAAGTGTATTAAATCTCGGGAATTTGGGGCCAAATTCCCTTAAAGAGAGGTTTCCCCGGGCGTCTCTGTTTTACGACGGCCATGGGTCCCTCCTCGCCGCATCGGGCACTTAAGTTCGAGTTCCCTGTGTGTTTAGCTCGTCGATATGAGCCACTTGGACACGTCCTTGCAACGGATGCAAACCGTATCGACGGTCGTTTCGGGACCCTCCTCCGGTGCGCATTCTTCCGGAACTGGGTTAAGACCCGAATTAAATTTCCCCTCTACCCGGTGCCCAGGGCGAAATCCTATTCGTTTGCGTCGCTGGAGGCCGAAGGTGAGGCGAAATTTCCGAATCGCTGGCGTCGAATCGTGTTTCGTTCGCAGCATTCCGGTTGACAGGCGAGAAGGGGCTCGGGCTGCTCGCAGTCTTTCGTCGGGTGGACCTGGCCATGAGAACACTCGGCGAAATCCTACGAGCGCCACGCACCTGGGAAATAATTACTATCAACGTTCCTCGCCACCCCCGCTCCGCGGAGAAACCTACGAAACGGAAATTTGTTTCGATAGGTGATCAATCAACCCCCTTCCAGTCGTTCACGGTTCCATTCAGTTTTTTTCGTTGTCCCGATGCTTCGCCAGTCGCACAGAACGCATAAATCCTAGCCGCGCGGTGGACGTTGCGTAGAGTCCAACGAATTCCTCTCGAGACACTGAATTCCGTGATTGACGAGTCCCGCCGCCAGCGAACTGTCCGCGGCTCTTTTCAGCGAAGAAGTGTCCGACGTGATTTCGGTTTTTCATTTCTGTTGCAGGCAATATAATCTACGATAGGAATTGATGATCCGACCCGGCCCCATCGGCCGTCGATATTGACCGATCGAAGGCCCGATTACCGGAACCGGTACGACCGAAAATGTGACGCGCGGCGGACACTCGACGGTCGGGCCTCGAACAGAGAAGACCGGACGGCGGCTATTGGGAGAGTGGCGTTGGATTCGATCGTGAGTATTGTCGTCCGCGAAATTATTTCCCCGGGCAGGGGATTTCCGAGCGGAGCTTCCGCGGCGGCGGAAAAAGAAAGGCTTTATTTCCTTCGGAACCCTCGAAATTGACGACGAAGGGAACAGACTTCTTATGAAACTCGTAGACGTCCGTTCGAGTTTCGATAGAAGCATTTCATTCGAAATTGCCCAAGCTTATTTCTAGTGATCAGTGAATATAACCTTCGAAGCGTACCGTCCGGTCATAATACGTATACAAGCGAGTCAGCAAGTTAGTATCAAGGCAGACAGAAACTCGACGGGGAACTTTGGAATAAAAGATTGACAGGAGGGTTGAAACGTTGAAACTCAGTGGCGGTCCATGTCCGTGCCAAAACTTCCCAGCTGTATTCGCGTCTACGATCACGAGGCAGGATTGTGCAGGAGATATCGTTGGGTATTAAGTCCCACGACGTTCAGAAATTTCGCGGCAGCACGGAGGCGCGGACAAGCACGGTGCTTGATGCGGCTTCCGGTAGCAGGAAGTACACGGCAGTGTCCCGCTTTCCCTGGGCAAACAATGGCGCGAAAGATTGCATAATTTATTACCGTTCCGTATCTCGGGGCCGTAAAACATTATGAACGTCTCCATAACTCTCTATCTGACCGGCGGTAGGTGTCAGAAATCCTGCGACCGTGCTACAACATCGGAGGGGGGTGGGGGAGGGTGCGTTGAATTCTATTTCTCTCACCCTCGGCAAAGCGCGGGTAATCTCGTTCGAGTAATTTCGGCCCGTGGTTTCGTCGAAACGTCACCGCTCTCCCGATTGCCCATAAATTATTCCGCTGTCAGCGCTTGACACGATTAAAATATTCAGGATGCCCGGCTTCGATCTCTCGCCCCGTCGATACAATCGTTGGGAAACACTTTTCCGCGGCGGGCCGCACACGGGCCACCTTGTTTCCTGCCCGTGGTCTAGCCGCGTTTAATCCTCTCTCGCTCACGAGCTTTTTAACCAGATGATTAATCGCCCAGTCGGTTTATTCCGTTTCATTTCGCGCTGGCGCGCGAGGTTCGCTCGTTCCGAATGGACAGAGAGAGAGAAAAAAAAAAAAGGAGGAGGATCGCGCGCTGGGGGATCCGGGATTTGAAAAATTCTGCCCGTGTGCCTGACCACAGTGACGGTCATTAATCGAAGCAGTAATTGGGGCTTTAATTCGTCACTTTGAGCGCGGATAATGGAGCGCTGCATATTCGATGATTTAAATCGTGCAACTGCCGTCGCTGTAACCCCTTTATCCGGCCCATTGTGCAGTCAATTGTCTATCCGTGCTTTGCGTAACGCTCTTCTCCTTTGCCCTCCCTTGTTTCCCACTGTATACACCGTTTCTGGCGCTGCGCTATCTCCAGTGGAAAAGAAACTTCGCTGAATTCAGAATATCCGGGTATTATTGGCGCGAAGGGTCGGTAGGGGATGTTGTTATTAATAATTCCTAATACAGGGCAAAGTGAATAGTCCGTGAGAACAGAATATAGGAGTATTTAAACCGTGGCGGAGCCAGTGCTTTCGAAAAGCCGTCGCGCGAGTAGTAATATCGAGCAATGGTCAGACACTCCGCGAGCTCTTCGCAATTGAGCTGTTCGGAAAGCAGGCCTCTGACAGGCAACTTTATCTCACACTTTCCGCTCGCTTTCCACACTTCTTCGCTTGCACTTGGAATTAACAGTACCGTGTGAAATTAATAATATCCCTTTCATCTTTGCTACTTGGCGCATTCTCAAGAGCCCCGCCCGTAGCTGCGGAAATATCCTAATTACAAACGGTATTTGCACAATTAATTGCTACAGATGGCAGAAACGCCGTAAGGGTGAAAGTTCTCCTCAGGTTTTCCGAATTAACGATCGGGGACGGGGTGGAAACCGCACGATCGAGTTTCCCCGGCTACGCTTCTCGACTGGCCCTCGAAAATTTCGGAACACCAGTCGAAACCGTGACCCGGTTCATCGTCGAAGTCGATGTAACGGCGAACGTACGAATGCTCCCTCATGTTCGAGTCAATTAAGCTCTATCGATTGCCACGACGACAAAGACAAACCCCCAGGACCGCTCGGAATGGCAACCGTTCCGCGGTCGAAGCGGCGCTCATTGTCACTTTATTAACGGCTCGATCGTCGAATTCGAAGGTATCGACCCACGAAAACAGCCCCTCCGCACAGCCGCGAGCTGCACCCCTTGTAAAATACACTCGGTTCCTAACGCGCGCGGGGGGGGGGGGGGGGTATCCATTGATCCCCGGGACAACAGCCACCTTCGCTTTATCGTCCGAGACGAGCGGCAGAATGAGCAGCCTGACAGTCGAAACAATGGCGATTTGCGAAATGGTTTACTGCGGCCCCGACAAATGGAAAGCGAATTAATTAGCCCCCGCGAGGCTGACTTCGTAGTCCGGGGCAAGGGGGAGGGGCGGGGGGTCTAGAATTTTCGTCCCAACTTTCCCCGTGCCACGTGAAACACGAAAAGGGGACGCTTTAGTATTGGCTACTCTACCCTCGCCGCTTTGACGGTTGACAAATTTAAAACTGCTTTTTGCACCGAGAACCCGGTGAAATAGGAAGCTAATGTTGACGCCGCGTCCAGAACACAAGGAGCCTTTGAGGAATCACGATTTAATGCCACCCCCGCGCCGGCTGGCTGTGCACAGTTTGACAAATGTAACCGCAATCGCTCGCAGCCTCTCCCGTGCCCACGGCTCTGTTTTAAGGAAATGTTGCTCTTCAGCGCGAGCCTCGCCGCTAAAAGCAATAAAGAACCGTCTAGCGGGTCAATGCATTTACCTTCTCTACCCCCGACGTCCCCTTTCTCTCTTTAACTCCGTTTCGTCTTCCCCTGCTCGACGGACGAGGGAGCCTCGCCGTTGCATATACACCTCTCTGCGGAAGAGTGCACGCGCACCCCGAAGCCTTGCCCCATTTTTTCGTCCCCCGGATGCTTTCTAATTCTCGCGATACGTACTTTGACTTTTGACTCACCGACTTCCCGCTCCGCCCGCGAACGCCGGTTATCCGATTTAATAGCCTTATCGCGGGATTAAGCCGGGACACGGGACGGGGAGCGGCACCGGGGAGGAGGATTGAAAAAATTGAATCCTTTTTAAGAAACTGTGTATTCAGGATCGTGAACGGGGGCGGGGGGTGGGTAGAGAGCCGGGCTGTCGAAAGGAACGACGGTGAGTCGGCCTTATCGAGATTTCACCGCAATACGTTCCCTAGAATAGTATTATTTTTCAATAAAGTCGCCGTATCGAGGATCAATCCTCTTACAAATAAAGTGCTCGGCGAGAAGTTCCTTCTAGTTACTTCAACGGAACCGAGTATCGTTCCACGACACTCGCGCCCCGCCTAGGGCGTGACTCGCCTCCCTTTGTGGCGGCTCTGCTCTTGTTATGGCGCTGAATGCCATCTGAATAATTAAAATTCATACGTATTCTTCGCTCCCATCGATAGCGTACACTCCGCGCACAGTCCTACTTAATACATTCATTGCCCACAACTCGCCCGCGCGGCTTACCGAATAAAGAAGGCTGATACTCGAAAGGGCGGTTTGGATCGGATCCGTCTGCCGCTCACGAACGATCGTTTCCCCCGGATCATCGGGTCTACTCCCGGGCACGGAGTGCCGTCTGGCCTCTCTCGGAGTACGCGCTCCTCTCGTGCCCACTTTACCGGGGTTGTCGTAAAAAATTGTTAGTCCCGTGTGTTTGCTCCGTCGGGCTGCACCGCTGTGCCTCGTCGCGGGGAACACAATTCGCCCGCACCGGCGGTGAATGTTTTTACGGCCGAGGGAATACGGGGCGAATACGAGTCGCCACGGCCACCGCCGTCTCTCCCCGCGCAGTTTCAAAAGGGGAGAAGACCGGACTCCTCGTCAAGGCGAGGAAGAAAAGCGAGAAAGACCCACGATACTAGCCGCCTGCACGAGACCTACCCCCCGCCCCCCATTCGGACCTGAATGTTTTATGAAAGTCGGCTGGCTCGTGGAGAAATTCATAAAACGTGCTTCTTACGGCCGCGAGGACTCGGAGGCCTGTCCGCATTATCCGGCGGTTTTGTTGCCGCGGTTTTCCGGAAAATGGAGGAGAGACAGCGACGGCAGACCCCCGCTTCAATGCCAGCTACCGCAGGACATTTTTACGGCCCTCTCTTTTCTGCTTGTCGCGACAGTTCGACTTGGATTTCGGGACGCGAATCCGTGGAATATCCGCGTGGAGCGCGATTTTTTTTTTTTTTAATAATAATAATAATAATAATTTTTCATAATTACAGTGGAATTCTTGGACGGCTAATTATTTTCCGCAACTTATGTTAGAGGGGAGGAAGAGATTATAGGCGAGTGCTTCTGGAATTAAAATTGAAAACAAAGTAGAAGGTTATGAATATAATGAGGTCCTGGGACATCGATATTTAACGATCGAATCAGCGAAACGCGGAGCACGTTGGACAACTTCCGTGGCTCACATAGGCAGAGGAAAGAAATTGTATTTGATCACGTACGTCGGTCTATTTAAACAGCGGTCTGTGTACGTGTTTAATCGCGCGGCCGCGCGATTAAAGATCGGATTGCATCCGATTACGAGTCCGTGCCGCGGCGCGTGGGCGTAATCTGACTGGTAATTGGGCGAAGGTAAACTGTAATTTGTAACTTCGTCGAAACTGGCTGGTGCGTTTTCGATAACGAAATTTATCGCGATCAGGCTGGCGAAGAGAGCGCAGAAGTGCAGCCGCCCGAGCGCGATCCCTTCGGAGATTTGGGAAAACTTCTCGAACAAACGGACCTCCGTGCCTTTGAGTCCGTATCTCGTCGAACCTCGAACTTCCTGTCCGATGAGCTCGAAATCGAATCGCGGTAACGTACAATTGTCCTTGCCAACGATATTTTCCAGCTTCGGTGCAGCTTTCCCGGCGGTGTTCCTCCTTTATAGAAAGGAAAAGATTCTCTCAATCATCGAATCGAAAAGCGATTATTACATCAGCCTGTAAAGTGTACCCGGTAGACGTTCGTAAGGAAATTAGGCGACGGAGAGTGTCCACCGTTCGGAGCAGCGAAAACGTCACGGTGAGGTTGTTAATACGATCGAAACGATCGTCCTTGATTCTTTTCTGCCTTCCCCGAGGGACTCATTAAGCCGCTTTTGCTCTGCACGCGAGTCCCCCGGATGAGATTACGCGATAATTAGCAAACTGCGCGAGCCGAGCGTCGGTTTTTTGCCTGAGCGCGCCGGCGATGTGATAGATGGTGCAAGTATTAAATATTTTAAATTAAGCTAAATAGTCTTGTCGCGGGCAGATGCACATGGCAGCAGAAACTGTAGCTTCTGGGATTGGGAGCATTCCAATAAAATTAAAAGTGGATGCCGGCGCAACTAAGAGCCAGGCGAAAGCCTGGTTCCATCGATCAATTAATTTCCCCGGAATAAACTCTCGCCTGGCTTAAAAAGCGTCAACAAGATCCACGCTTGAACCTTTCGGGTCATATTACTTTCCAGTCTGAGCGCACTTCCGCTAAGCCCTGTGCAGTCTGCTTATTAATGAAAGAAGAGGGCAGACGCGACGCGTGTGTTTCGCGAACCAACCCCCTCCACGCGTTCTCGCTCCATTTGCAAACATTAAAATTAACAGAGCTCCCGCGGACGAGGCTGGAATCGAGCGTGAAGCTACGCGAAGGCTCGCCACGGATCCAGACGAATTTCGGTCGATCTTGGCGCCAGGGAATAACAGAGCCGTGTTATGATTGATCCAGGGGCCGAGGCGAGCCGTAATTAGCCCCGTGCGCGACTTTTATTGCGCGACGAAGAAAACCCGGCCGGGATTCGGAAAGTTTGAAGCAGTCCTTGAAAATCCCTATTCCCCTCGCAGATTGAAGTTTGCGCGGCGACCCTCGCGGCCTGGAATCACGTTGGAAAGCGCACGAATGCAGAATCATAGGCGGCCACGTCACGCTAGGCCATGCCATATCACGCCAGGCCACGCGAAATGGAATGCATTGATTATGCACGGACTTATCTCACGCTTGGCGGTGCTCGATGAAACCTGCCCCCGCCGGGGCACGTGCAGGGAATTTTCGGATAATTCACGCGAACTTGGACGTCGCACGGCCCCGAGACCGTGAAGAATCGCTGCTTCCGGTGTACACTGTCGTTCATGAATATATTAGGACACCAACTCTGTGTGGAATAATTGCGCAGGGCGTAGGAAATTTATCGAAGAACTCTGAGAAACTTTGCTTCGTTTGGTATAGGGTAAACGCACCAGTAAATGAACAGTTAAGGCTAATGAATGAACACTATTATAAAATTATGTTTGCAGCGCGAATGATTCCACGTGCTGCAAAAATTCTTTGGATCTGAAGCAAGAAATGAAAAGAAGTCTCTAATTAAATTAATTGCTTACTTTAATAACTTATTTTACTCATTTTAATAAAAAAAGTTCATTCACTGGTACGTGTTCATTTACTGGTACATCCACCCTATTCAATTAAAATGCAAACTATCGAATCTGTGGCAAATATCGCATTTTCTGCAAACCCTACAGCAGATGTGCTGATATGTAGATTTCCACCGTGGCGAATTCGGGACACGACGCTACGTCCTCGTTATTTCCCGTTTATTTTCACGTTCTTTCGCCCCCGGAGGGGCAGAGAGACGCCTCCCCTGTTCGCGAACTCTTCGCGTTGAACGGGTCCAACGTGCGCGCCGTGTCGTATCGCCCAGAACCACGCGTAGAGATAAGGGGATGCATTTTTACTGCGCGGATATCCCCTGGACGTTGGAACATCTGTGTCTAGCCGTTGCGCGGGGAATTGCGACTGTCTCATACAGTTTATAATGTCCGCGGCGAGTTACGAAAGTTCTTGCAGCTGCCCGAGACGTGACTTATCGTTCTTTTAACAAATTCCGCGTGTCAGGATCCGCGAACTTTCTCCGCCGCGAGACGCAGCTCGTGAAAATGGTCTGCTTACGTCCGCGACAAAGCCCCGGTTACTTTACTTTCCTATCCGGGGGCATAAAGAGGCCGTGCCTCGGTATGTCAGGTCGGTTATCCAGCGAGCGTTCTTCCAGCGCGAGGGAAGTTTTCTCTCGGAGCGATAAACGAAAAGAAAAGTTGCTGAAAATAAGTACAGGAAGTTAAGGGGTTGCCGAGGGATAGAATTACAATACAGCAGGTATCCACGGTGTACCCGTGGCTCGTACACTATTTAAAAGCTCGAGAACGTTGCTGGGTAAGCTACAAGTGTTGGTCGGCTCGCAGCCAAGCATCTTCCTTTTCCTTCCCCCGAACTTGGATATATTATCATAAATATACCCCTGGATTTTCCCTGCACGATAGCCCAAGCGAAGCGATATTCGATCGTTGCGCGAGCTGCTCCTTCAAGGGTGAAGCTAGCGTGCAAGAAGTAAGGAGGAACTATTGAAGGCTGAGCTTCAACACAGCGCGCACTAAAAATCCGCCCGAAGAGCTCCGTGTTAATTAAACACGATACGATCATTCAGACCACTGCCTCATTTCTGTGAAACCTGAACGAGCCCAGTGGCCTCTCGTTACGAAGGCCCGCGTTAAATAAGAAGCACACGAGGTATCCCGGCTCCATGCAGCGACGGTACTTGAAGAACTGTGAGGAATGACATTCCCATTTAATTCACCGGGCATTAACATAGACCGAGGCTCGTGGCCGTGGGTGTTAGAGATAGATAATTATCCCAGGCAACAGCTGCTTCACGTCGCTGACAAACTAACGACAGTAATTCGTCGGGATTTGGTAATAGCTGCTCCTGTCCGGGCAATCGGGGAGCAAGTGAATCCGGCACGCCGAGGGTTTTAAATACAGGAAGCTCCCGCGAACGTTACACAACGGTGAAGCTCCATCGAAAGAACAAACGACGCTTCACGCGCATCAGCCTAATATTTCACCGAGCGTGCCACTCACCCGAAATACTACCCGGTATTCACAGATCCCATGGCCAAAATTCGCTCGTCGGCCCGCTTGTAGTTCCCTCGTTAGCCAGGACACCAATTATCGAGTCAATTGTAGGTATATACACGCCCGCGTAAACCACCCCCCGCCTCAGCTCAGCCAAGTTCGTGATTCGAGCGCGTTAACCGGCCGATGCAACTCGTTAGGAACAACGTTAACCATCCCGCCCGTAGGATGCACGCTTCGAAAGGATTCATCCTCTTCAGCCCCCCCCCCCCCCCAGCCGACGAACTCTCTGATTGATTCATAACGCGGCCCCGCGGCGATAAATCACCTCAAACAAGCCGGGGTGCTCGCCGCACTGTTTAATTGGCAATGTTTCCCCGCGATTCGTAAATAGTTGGACGCCGCGGTCGCAAAGGGCCGTCGGAACGTGATCGCGGCCCGACGAATCCCATTTCCATCGTTCAACGTCGCCACTACACCATCCCCTTTCGCGCGAATATCTATTCCGTCGCAAAAACCGAAATTCCCGGCTGCCCCGGTGACGTTTAAGTTGCTTTTCACAATTATTACGAGTACCTACGCTGCGTCGGAAACCGCGGGGCCGACATTGTTTCCAGCGATATCGTAAATTCGTACGCGACTTGCCAACCCTTAAAAGCCCGTTCACCAGACGCACGAACATTCGACAGGGGGGTGGTTTTCACTGGAGGCCCGCTTTCACGCCAGATTTTTCGCGCGGCCACGTTTTAACCCCGCTTTCAGGCAGCGGATGCATCGTGCTCGGCGTTGACGCGGCCTCACCCCCTCCCCCTTCCCGAATCGATCGAAGGGTCGGCGCGACCGGCGATGATTGGTCGGGTACTTGAAAAGTTGGATACTTTGAGCTTGCTGGACGTGGAGCGTGACGAAAGCGATGCTTCGAACGTGCCGTCGGGTCTTCCGCATGGTGTACTTGGGCCGCGCGCGATTTCGGGGGTAGCTGTGGCGTTAAAAGGAGGCTATCTCGTGGGATATCGACTGCTGGAACTTGATTAAGGTCGGGGCCAGATATATTGGCCGGTGAATTCGTTTTCGCAGTAACGCAGTCTACGCTAAGAGCTCGGTTTGGCCTACACGTTAAGAGCTCGGCGCTATCCCCACCACTTCTAGTTCACTCCTTTTCTGGCAAGACGAGAGCGAGTCAGAAAACGTTGAGAATAGAAGAATACTCCTCACAACGCACACCTATTCCGATGTATGTATCTCTACGCTAAGAGCTCGGTTTGGCCTACACGTTAAGAGCTCGGCGCTATTCCCACCACTTCTGGCGCACTCTTTTTCTGGCAAGGCGAGAGCGAGTCAGAAAACGTTGAGAATAGAAGAATACTCCTCACAAAGCACACCTATTCCGATGTATGTATCTCTACGCTAAGAGCTCGGTTTGGCCTACACGTTAAGAGCTCGGCGCTATCCCCACCACTTCTAGTTCACTCCTTTTCTGGCAAGGCGAGAGCGAGTCAGAAAACGTTGAGAATAGAAGAATACTCCTCGCGAAACTCACCGGCCAATATATCTGGCCCCGACCAAGTAAGAATCGATTGATTGTCAGCCGCAGAGCACCCCCATCCGCGCAACCCTGTTGCAGGCAGCGATAGTATTAGATCTTGATTCCGAAGTTATTAGTTTCGACCGGACGCTTCTCCGGAATCATCCCAGCCCCGAGAGCACGTACCACCGCGACCCTTGAAACGGGGGGAACAGGAATTTGTACATAATTCGCGGATACACGGCCGTCATCCCATTCAAGAACCTACCAGCCGCGGCAAACATATTTCGGCGTCGATTTACTCTCGCCCATTTTTCGCGTCAATTGCACGCTGCATTATTCATCCGTCTGTTTATCATGCATAATATATCAGGCTGCTCGTAAATCGCTGGGACGCGTTTCGTTAAGCCTCCGTTCCGCGCTCCGGGGAACAGCGCTGTTTCTCTCTGTTTGCGATATTCTTGATCATGATCTCTGACTGTCATGAATCACCGCCGCGCGGCATTTACCCGGCCTGGGCAAATCGCTTCATTGCCTTTCCCGCTCGCGCGCCGCTCTCCATTATTTATGCGTTTAGCGGGCGACGATTTAACCCCAGGCACGTCGCGAAAGAACCGGCCGGAGGGGCGGAACGCCGCCGAATTTCTGTCCACCGCGGTTTCGTTAAATAAGGGGAGCCTGTTTTCGCGCGGAGGTTTCGCGGAGAGCGACGGGGGATGAAGATCGGAGGGGTTGCAGCTCGGCGAATTGGCCGGGGCTTGGATTTCGTTCGTATCCTCCGGGCTGATCCTCAGGGAATCGTTGGCTGAAGAAGCAGGATCCCGACGGTTTCGTTGTCCCTCGAACAGAATGGTCGGAAATGAAACGGATACCTCGGCAACGGGGACGAGCCGGCAGCTGGATATCATCGTGAGAAAGTTTTAGTTGTCAAAGCTTCCCTTTTAATGCCGGGATAATTGCGCCTTCTAAAGGATGCGTAGCTGGGGCTCCTTGTTCTGCCCTTCCACGGTACTGTATTGAAATTGCATTGTGCAGGCCCGTCGTATTAATCCCTCAGCATTCGCGAGACTTCCGGGTGCAATTATCCGCGCTGTAGTTAACGCTAATGTAAACGAAACAAGGTAAATCGCTGGCGAAAAAAAGCGAGGGAATCTTAGGAAACGGAAGTTTAGTTGGCTCGTTAATCTTGCCTTCGCTCTAAAGATTCGGGATTCGTTCTTTTTCATTCAAATTGCTGCGGATGATTTGTATTAAATAGATAAGCGATGTTCATATAATTATAAAACGTAGAACATTGAATTTCCAGAGTGTTTACTTGACTTTCAGTGGCAAGCTCGGAAAGATTGACCCAAGAAATCGCCTATTTTTTGGTCCCACGATTTTCCAACTAAATTTTCTGCTAAACATATTTTTGTTTCGAGGGTCCCTCAATATCAGGATTACACGATAAACTCTCTTGATAGAGTTATGAGCGCGGCGAACCAATGTTTTTACTGCACTGACCCTTTCATTGGCTCCCCAAATTCGTTTTTGACGTCGCTAAATAGGCATGTTGAGCACTTTCCCACAGACAATCTGCGCATAGTTCAATAATATTTTTTTCAATAATATTTATTCAGTTTCTAGGCTACGTTACTTTGTGAATTAATTGCTCACACTCTGTCATTTCCACTGTTTATAAATATTTTTGTATACTATGGGTATTCCCGTACATTAATAAATAATAATTATAATAATACGATGAGACATCTTTCACACGAAATTTTCAAGTTGAGGTGACAATTAGTTTCTGAGATATGGGAGGTCAAAGAAGTGAAAGTTCGTTAACGCGTCAATTTAAACAATTATTTCCAGGGGTTTTGCTGTCTGTTGACAATGAATTTAAACTTAGTTTTTTCAAATTCACAAAAAAAATAAAAATCAAGAAATATAAATGTCTGTAAAGTGGGTGCTTTTTTAAATATATCGTCCACCATATTGAATCCACCAATGTGAGTTTTGCTGACTGCTAACAACGACTTTGAACGTAGATTTTCAAAATACACAACTTCTATTGGGAGAATGTCGCTAATATGTACAGAGTCACTGAAACGGGAACGGGCATAAGTAAACATGTATGTTTTATCAATCAGAGTACACAGCAAAATTGAAAATAATTATTATTAAAACCATAAATATTACTCTAGCTTCGGAAATTCATTTTATAACTTTTTACGTTACGAATATTCGACCAAAGTTCTATAAAAATTGGAATATTGTTAGACATACGGTCCGGCATATTAAATCGGCCATTGTGAATTCTGAAAATCTAAGTTCAAATTCGTTGTTAGCATTCAGCAAAACCCCTGGGAATAATTGTTTAAATTATCGGACTGGCATAAAAGTCCGTATTCTTCGACCTCCCATATCTCAGAAACTAATTACCACCTCAACTTGAAAAATTCGTATGATTGATGTCTCATCATAAACTATCTTTTGGCATAAAATTCAATTCCAAAATCTTGGGACCAAAAAGAGGCGAAGAAAGTTCTCGTTGTTGGGTCCCTCTTTAACCGCCAGGAGTCTATGTAAATCAGATCGGTGGTTCGAGCCCGAGGAATTCACCTGCGATGAAAGTCTTTCGGCAGGTGTGGCAATAAAGGGGAATGAAATTCGCGCGCTTCGCGTGGCTCGCTCGTGGTGACGGTCTCCCGACGGGGCAGCATCCCTTCAGGGAAAAACGAAGAGCGGCGTAATTGGGTGAGGGGTTAGTTTTTTCACCTTCACCCAGCCCTGTCGCCCCATTCATTCCCGCGGCTTGTCTGACTCGCAAATCAAGGCGTATTTGCGTTGAACGCTTCGGACGGCGCTGCTCCGTCCCTTCCATTAACTTAATTAATATCCGACACAGCTACAGCGCCG
The DNA here is from genome assembly GCA_960531205.1 of Andrena bicolor. Taxonomy (NCBI): domain Eukaryota; kingdom Metazoa; phylum Arthropoda; class Insecta; order Hymenoptera; family Andrenidae; genus Andrena; species Andrena bicolor. The sequence goes on from OY482666.1 coordinate 2,756,490, forward strand.
GTTGACGAAGGTTAACCACCGCCGTCTGGGTTCCAGAAGAATAACCTCCGCGCCGGTAAATATTTCGCCGGGTCGATGGAGATCCTCCACGTCCCGCGGCCATTCGAATTCCCATTTAAACGTCGTCGTTCTGTTTAAAGACTCGTGAAACGTTTCGGCCGCTTAAATGCCCGACGGTATCATATCTCGATCGACATTTGTATCCCTCGATTTTTCTACAGTGCCGCCGGGTCCCGCGCGTGCCAGCAAACACGACGCAAACTCGGCTCAGTTGATTCCTCGTTTAAACGACTCCGATCAGCCGGCCATACGGCTTAATTATCCGCGAATCACTAGTTAAACGCAATCACACGCATGGAAAGTTTCCGCCCGGTATCGTACTTGATGATCTGGTATCTATTAACGCTTCGATTACCATATTCGGGATCCTATTCGGCGCCCATCGGTGAACAAGTAAACGCGCGCGAGGCACGCGATCATCCCGAAGCTGAGCGCGGAATTCATTTCCGACCGGAGCCGCGGAAATTGTCGACGATCGTTTCCACGACGATCGCCGCCCGTTTCGAGGGATTCGATTACCCAGAAATCCAACGGCGGCCCGCACTTTAATTCCTCCGGGAATATTTTCTTTTCAATATGCGACGGCCAAGTAATACCAGAAGCGGAGCGGGTTAGTAAAGGGCCCCGAAGCACCGGTGGGGGGCCATTTTCACGTGATATCGAAGCCCGGTTACATTGGCATTCTTTGCCACGGCGATTCAGGGAATTTTTAAAAGCCGCGGCGTTTGTTTCCTCCCTTAAATGCCCCTCCCGTTAGGGAACTCGAACCGTTCCCCGTAATGGAAGGGAAAAAACGTCTGACGGCTTAACGAAGCTCCGGGCCACGAGTTATTCTCTCACCTGACGCTCCTCCACGGTTACATCTTTATTCCGTGTTTCCGGGCTTCTAAATAATTCACCGTTATCGCCGCTCAAAGAGCGATAACTTCGCCGGGGCAGACGATTAAGTATGCATGGATCCCGCGTAAATGCTCGCGGCGAACTTTATACCCAAGCTCTTTTAATTCGCGGCAAACATTACCGTCTTGCACATTCCGCTGAGCGGTGCTCTGATACACCAGAGATAATTAATATTTACGCCGGTAGCTCGAAGCAAGGATTGTTGCTAACAGATGAACAACGCTGCTCGTTTATTCCGCCCGATAAATAATTGAAGCTGGAATGAGGTTCGAAGTTACAGCAGATTTGTTGAGCGTTAAGGTGGGATCAGACGGCGCGTGAATCGGCGATCTTGCTCGGCTCGTCTTGCTCGCCTAGTCGGCTTAGCGAGCCGAGCCATGACCGATCAGACGGCGCGTGGCTTGGCGAGCTGGCTCGGCTCGTCTTGCTCGCCAATTCGGCTTGGCAAGCCCGACTCGGCGATCTATGACCGATCAGACGGCGCGTGGCTTGGCGAGCTGGCTCGGCTCGTCTTGCTCGCCGAATCGGCTTGGCGAGCTTGGGCGAGCCGATCCATGACCGATCAGACGGCGCGTTGCTTGGCGATCTTGCTGGGCAAATCGGCTCGGCGAGCGAGACGAGCCAAGCCATGACCGATCAGACAGCGCGTGGCTTGGCGATCTTGCTCGGCTCGTCTTGCTCGCCAAGTCGGCTTGGCGAACCTGGGCGAGCCGAGCCATGACCGATCAGACGGCGCGTGAATCACCGATTCACGCGCAAAGATCGCCGATTCACGCGCCGTCTGATCCCACCTTTAGCTCGTTGCCGGGCCACCAAGGACGCACAAGGGCGCCTTGCATTTTTGAAACCTCATCTGGCAGACACTTGGTCTGTCAGTCCGCGCCTTGTAGACCTGGGACCGTTGTAAACTCGTAAATTTACTATTGGAAACGCAGACGATAAGCCCAAGTCAGGGCAAGGGTCCCAGGGTTGCCGTGACAATAAACAGACGGCCTCGCGACACCATCACACAGATTTACCAACACTTCGATCAGTTTTCCCTTTCCTATAGCTCGTTACCACCTACAACTAAATCATTTCCTCCAATAGACAGCGTTTCCAACCACTGCGTTAGTATAACTCCACCCCTAAAGGGAATCTTCGTTTTGCCTTGTCGCCAGCGAGAGAGTCCCAAACCAGTCCGAATTTATACCTCGCAAGAGTAACTTGGAGGGACTCATACATCCATTACAGACTCACTTGTTAATTGCCATGTTCATCATTGTTCAAGTTTAGTTTAAATACAGTTTCATTGTTATTGTTAATGTGCGGTACCTCAATTTATTCAAGATGCATCCTTCAATCACACCCTATCCAGTGATCTCTTGTGGTCGTAAGACACCGCATAGAGAGTGACGTTGCGCCGTCGGAGATTTACGCCCTCCAAAAACAGGCGACGCAATAGCTCACAACAAGATTTCTATCCCCTCAAAGGCCCAACGATTCCCGGGTCGTCGCGGGGCAAATTAATTCCCTCCGCGCAGAAATTCATTCGCGTCTTCGGCCTGCGCCAGGTGAAATCTAATTTCCCTGCTCGGGGCTGGTTTGCAGGACTGCATTCGCCCCTGAAACAACTTCCGCGGTAGGAGCGTAATGGGGTTCGTCTCGCAGCCATCAATCGCTACGCCATCATCGTCGTCGTCGTTGCACCGCGATCCAAATTCTCGATAGCCCGCCAATCGATGCCTCGCCGCCGTGCAACTCCGCTTCAAACGGTTACATCCACCAGCCGACATTTACCCCGCAGGTATACACGGGCGCGGCAGTAAATTAGCGGTGGATTTGAAATCGCGGTAATACTCGACACGGCCAGATTACACGGCGAACGTGAGGCCATCGGCAATAGTAGAGTCGTCCGTCGAAACTTTCGGTCGCCCCGGGTGAATTACGATCAGGCCAGAGGGCGGACTAGCGCAGATAGCATCATCGGCCCGCGATATTGTACGAATCTGCCAGGCGGTTCATTGGCAACGAGCGGTGGCCCGCGTCGGGGGGCGAGATCGTTCCTGGAATTCTTGAAATCCTTTGGAAACCGCTCGGTATTGAGGGCAACCCCCGGTGTCCCGGAATTTTTCGCTCAATCCGCCTCGCCGTTGGATCTCTTCGTATCTTTATGCCCCGCCACTCTTCCTTCAACGCTGCTCGACTAATTTCCTACCCCTTCGTTACCCTCTCCGCCCTCTCGCCACCCTTAACCCTGTTCTTCTATTCTCCACTACCCCCTCCTGCAATCTTTTACTCATCCACCGTCCGTGACGGACGCTCGCGCACCAAACAATCGGCCGCTCATTCCTCAAAGTCCAATCAAAACCTATCAGTCACTCCTGTCATATCGTTCCGGCAGACATTCTTCTACGGTCGATTGCACGTAACCGTTCTTAGGTTCGTTGGAACGTCGAGTGCCTCCCCGAGCACTCGTTGGTACGCTCGGGTCGGCGGGGATAGTAAAGCCCGGGCGTGTAGCCATTTGAAACCGTGACATTTCGATTGCACGAAGCTTTTATCCCACCGGACTCGGGCAACTCTCGTTCCTCCGTGTAACCCTGCTTTGATATGAAACGCTTCAGAAATATGTTTCGTTTGCCGAGCAGCGAGCCGGGCTCGCTCTGTGATCTGGTCGAGATCCACCGTCGCCGCTATTCGCTTAATGAAATTATATCGAAAACCACGGGGACGTGATTGGATCGATCCCGTCGTTTCTCGAATTTCGTCGATTCCCATTAGGAGGGAATCCGTAGGCCACGAGTGCACCTCGATCCCGGCCAACTTTCCAGTGATTTAGATCGCCTCGACGTCGCTCGCAGCCGCGTTTCCTGGCCCCCGGACGGTCTAGACCGGAAATCGATCTTTCCGGCGAAAGCTACGGGGGTCCGTGGACGGGAGCGGGGGGCGAAGGGTATTAAAAATTACGGAGACAACGAACGGTGGGGATGGCCCGCGTGTCTTCGTGTTTGCACGGCACTCAGACTTTCGCGAAGTTCATTTCTCGTCGAAGGAAACGGAGGCTTCCAGGCTGCCGAGGGGAAGCCCCTCCGTTGGGAAGAGGAACTTGAAAGCGTTAATGACGAGAAATTGCGCCTCACGAGAGGGGCCTAGCGATTCCTTGGAATACTTCCCCCGTCCGCGTTACCTCTCCCGCGAAAGTGAAAGGTTAATCGAGCGTCTTCGAATCGATTGACATTTCCCCCGCGTACGCAAAGGAACTCGCTCTAATGGCGCGCCGCTCCGGCATCTTCAAACGCGCGTTCTCCCCGAGCGTGACTTCCTCCCGATAATGGCATCGCGTCGGTATCCCCCGCCGCCGTTTCTCGCGAAACAAAACAGCTTCGGGTAAGGAGCTTGTTGAATTCGAAAGTCATGTACGTCCCGGACCGTGAAACGGCGCCTCTCCTCGGACCATTGATTCCCGGGAAGCAGAGAGGGTATTCTCGTTCCGCCCGCTTCCATTCTATCGAATAGACTTGCACGGATTCCGACGGTTTTCGGAATCGACGGGGGAAACGTCGGAATTTCTTCATACTGCAGCAGTTCTCACGCTTCCGTCCGGGCGATTCGATTTCCTTTTTCGGTGCGTCGCCAGTTTATCGATGCTGAGAGGCGTCCCGGAGCACCCACGTTTCCCGTGCTTTACCTGTGTACCGAGCAGAATATCCAGGACGCGGCGTATACACGGCGGGACTGTAATTGAACGGACAGAATCACGTTATATCGCGAATGGAAGCAGCCTGGGGAGCTGCGACCGACAGCATTCGCGGGAGTCTTCCCGGCGTGCGAATACCCGGCTGGTTCTACAACTTCCAAGCTGCCTACAATTTTCCAGCGGGGTATCATTACTCTTGTCGGGCTCGCGCTAGGTGTTTTCGGATGCCATATGTTCCTCGCCGCCAGCTACGGGGATTTCTGGCATTGCAATATCCGGTAACGAATTTTTCTTTTTTTTTTTTCGCGACCGGGCAGGAGCGCGCGATCGCGCACGATTCGCGTATTTCATTTTCCCCGCCGGTGCGTATCTCGCGCGAATACGGGGGCGTGAAACGTGTAACGAACGCCAGATGGAATTTACCAGGCGGGTATAAATATTGGCGAAAATTCCTGGCGCATTGGTGCCTGGCCCGGAGTATCGAGATACGTCGAGCTTCCTCGATGAATAAAATTGATAAGCGCGCGTAAACGGGTCGGCCGTCGTCTGCGCGCGATTTTTATTCATCACGGCCCTGTCGCGGGGCTGTAATTCGACGGAGGGTGAACGGGACAGCCGCGAAACGAATCTCCGGCGTGGCTTGCCTGCTGAAATGTATCGGTGAACGCGAACCGCCCGTGGTATCTGTTAATATTCCCCTCCCGTTAATTAGTTTCCTGCTAATCATACTTTCAATCTGCGCGCCACGTCCGCGCCGGTCTTTCTCTATTACAGGGGGATGAACCGCGCCGGAACTAAGGCCGCGGAATTGATTCTGGTTTCCCGCGGCGAGGCACGAGAGGCGGGGAGGAGGCGGAATGCTCGTACGCTTTATACAGAAATTTCTATCGTTCCGCGGCGTTGATTTAAATTTCTAATGACCCGTGGTCGAATATCGCCTGAGTGGAGAGATTGCATAACGAAGTCGAAGGGGCGTGTGCACGGGGAGAGAAATGGTTCGTTGTTGTACCGCGGCCGGAGCGTCGAATGCCACGGAATTTCCGTGACCATAAACAGGGCGGGACGGGAGGGGTGAAAGTGCCAGGGAGGATAAGCGAGTGCTCACTCGATAAGGCACTTGCGAATTTCATGGTAACCGCGTTGTAACGTCGGTCCGTGCCGGACAAGCCGCGGGGAATAGCCGAGCGTTAAAACAACCCCGACAATCGTTTTAATCCTCTCCTCTCCTCGTTCAACAGCAACCCGGGCTTTCGAATCCTTTGTTTTTTCGAGCAGACTATCCCGCTCGCCCGTCTCCCGCCGAGCTTTCCTCGGGGAGAGTACTGTGGGATCAGGAACCCCCATACCATAAGAGAGGGCACGGAACAGCGACGATCGGGGAAGTCGGCGGTAGCCGAGGTGGTTAAGGCGCGGCTGGCCAGCGCGCAAATTCTAGAGTTCGCGGGTTCGAGTCCCGTTGAGGCGACTTTCCTTTTTCCGTGATCCTACAGTACCATCGCTTTGGATGATTCTTCCAGTCTCGTCACCCTGTTACGAGCATTATTTCGCGGCCCGTTTATTCGATTCCCGGGTCGCTTATAATCGCGGCACGAGTATTCTTTCTTCTCAACGAACATCCCGCGCGTAACCGCGATCCAGGTGGGTGCGATCTTGCAGGAGCGATCCGCGAGCGTTGGATCTCGTTAGCCGCAGAATCTCGCAGGGGGTGGAACGCTTCCGTCGGCAGCGTCCTGGCAAAGCGGCAGACTAAACGCGACGCGCGAGGCACGAGGGCGCATAAATCGCGCGTGGGTGAAAGGGCGGTTTCGCACGGGCTATCAGCGAAATTCTGATGTCACCGATCGGGGATTACCGCGGCTGTGGGGCCCCGGATCGCTTTGATCTACCGCGTGTAAAATCCAGCGCCGCGCGACGAGGAGAAACGGGCGGATGTGGATGAGGGACTTCGTGAAAGCAAAATATGCTGCTGGGATTTACGCGGCACTTGAAAAAAACCGCCTCGCCTCTCTGCCATTATTTTCCAGGCGGCTTTTCAAACCGAGCGATTACTTTGAAACGCAACATCGAATGCGCCGCGGGAATAGAGGGATTTTCGAGCCGGTTAGACGGGTGAAAGGAGCGGAGGGCACTTGGACGTTGCGACGAATCAAAATTATGCCGATGAGAGCGACATCAAAGGGTTTTTTAAGTGTCTCCGGGGGATATTTATGGAGTGGGCGCAGTGGCGCTTCGCAAATGAGGTGGAATTTTCTAGTCCGTTCCGCGAGCCGCTTTTAGGGAAACTTCGAGAGTGTAGGTACCTGCGGGAAATTTTTAGAGGAGAAGGGTTAAGTCCATGGGCACTTGAAGAGTACTTGTAGAAAACACTGGAAGTGCCAAAGATGAAATTTTTCACGAGAGAGAGAAAAACTTCCCTCACTTTAAATTAATTACGAAATTTCATTTGTTGTGATTGCTAAATGCGCTTACGGGGTCATCTTAGTTGGCAGGTGAAAAAGAACGTGATTTTTCGGGAATTTTTTCTGGAAAATCTAATGTATATTTTATGCAAGTATATGCTTATTTTAAAAGTACATATATTCAGCCACTCTCACGGAAGCTGTTTTTTTTATAAACGCGCTGCGCGGCGAGCACGATTTCTCCGAGCTGGATCATCTGAAATAAAATGACGAAGAAGATTCTGTTATTATATGAGTTTATCTGGCGCGTGAACGAGGATTTTTAAAAAAAATGATTTCAGACAAAATGACGGCGGTTTAACGCGAAATCATGATTTTTCGATGTCTGAATTGTTGTTTTCTCGGGAATTAAAAATAGAGTTTTCATCAAAAACATAAATCGTTCGTTCACGCACCAGATAAACTCATATATTAACAGAAACTTCTTCACTTTTCGATTTCAGATGTTCCAACTAGAAGAAATCTTTCTCACCGCTAAAAAAAATATAACTTCCGGGAGAGTGGCTGCTATTCGTTCATTTCGTCATATTTTTCTATAACAAAATCACGAGAGTTGCTGAATATATTTACTTTTACAATAAGCAAATAGTTGCAAAAAATATACATTAGATTTTCCAAAACAAATTCACGAAAATTACGTTCTTCTTCGCCAGCCAAGTTGTCTAGTTGGCGCCAACTAAGTACACAAACGCATCACAAAATATTCTGCTTTCTGCGCGAATATAATCCAAATTCATGAAAAAAAAAAGAATCGCATTGGTAGAAAGCATTGTACGCGCCACCTCTTACTTGCAGAGAAAACTGAATGCGCCATTCATTTAAATTTGCAAGCGCCGCAAGAGCCAAGCCTGTTTGCCTCTATCTAATTAACTGTTACATTGTTTTCTGCCAGCACTCATCAATTCAGCTAATAGCTTTATTCATTCTATATTCCAACGCCGCTTTATCCAGAAGACTCTTTTCCCGGTTGCACGGTGAGTCGCATTCTTGGCCCGCGCTGGCGATAATCATTCCCATAAGAGGCACTCGACTAAAATCCCCGAATCATTAAAAACCGAACGCGGCGAGATCTTAATTGCAAGAAATTGAAACTTATTCATATCTGGCTAACGAGATCGATTCAAGGCCCATCCTTTAGCCACCTATCGCTAACGAGCGCCTATTGTTCCAGGGACCGGCCTCGACAACATGAACTCCAGCGGTGAGTCAGGCGGCACGATGACCGAAGACTACGAGGTAACCGGCTGCGGTCCGCCAGAGGAGGAAACAGGTTCAAACTTACCGGTTTGGGAAGCCGCGGCCGCGTCCCTGACACTTGGCTTCCTGGTCCTGGCGACGGTACTGGGGAACGCGCTGGTGATACTGAGCGTGTTCACCTACAGGCCTCTGCGGATCGTTCAGAACTTCTTCATCGTCTCCCTGGCAGTGGCGGATCTAGCTGTGGCGATACTGGTGATGCCCTTCAACGTGGCGTACCTTCTTCTAGGTAAATGGATCTTCGGCATACACCTGTGCAAGCTGTGGCTGACCTGCGACGTCCTCTGCTGCACGGCCAGCATCCTGAACCTCTGCGCGATCGCGTTGGACCGTTACTGGGCGATCACCGATCCGATCAACTACGCGCAGAAGCGCACGCTGAAGAGGGTGCTGGCGACGATAGCGGGCGTGTGGGTGCTGTCCGGGGCGATCAGCTCGCCGCCGCTGGCTGGCTGGAACGACTGGCCCGAGGAGCTAGAGCCGGGTACCCCGTGCCAGCTGACGCGAAGGCAGGGTTACGTGATCTACTCGTCCCTGGGCTCGTTCTTCATACCGCTGCTGCTGATGAGCCTGGTGTACCTGGAGATCTTTCTGGCGACGAGGAGGAGGCTCCGCGAGAGGGCCAGGCAGAGCAGGTTGGGCGCGGTGCAGTCGACCAGGCACCGCGAGGTGGACGACGCCGAGGAGTCGGTTAGCTCCGAGACGAATCATAACGAGAGATCGACGCCGCGGTCGCAAGCCAAGCCCTCGCTGATCGACGACGAGCCGACGGAGGTGACGATAGGAGGGAACGCCACCACGTCCTCGAGGAGAACGATCGGCAGCGGTCGCCCGGCTGCCACCACCACCACGGTCTACCAGTTCATCGAGGAACGACAGAGGATCTCCCTGTCGAAGGAGAGACGCGCCGCGAGGACCCTCGGCGTGATCATGGGCGTGTTCGTCGTCTGCTGGCTGCCGTTCTTCCTCATGTACGTGATCGTGCCGTTCTGCCCGGCCTGCTGCCCGTCGGACAGGATCGTCTACTTCATCACGTGGCTCGGCTACGTGAACAGCGCCCTCAACCCTCTCATCTACACGATCTTCAACCTCGACTACAGGAGGGCTTTCAGAAGGCTGCTGCGCATTCGCTGAAACACCGCCGTCGGCCGCTTTGTTTAGGAACTCTCCTCGGCCCCGTTGCTGGGGACTCGCGTCCACGCGATCGCGTTCGATCGCGGGGGACGACGGTTCGTCCGGTTGTCGGCAACGGGGCGCCCCTCGGGGGAGGGCGAACAGGCGCCTGTCTATTGGCCACGGTGCGGTGATCGTTTCCAGCTTCCGTTCGCCGCGGGGACGATCGAGGGAGCTTCTCGGACGCCCAAACGTCTGACGGGAGATTCTAAATTACCCGGGGTTGATTTAACGAAAACAAGCTCCACGTTCGCGCTAATTTCCCTCGGATACACGGAACGCGGACGTGGGTTGTCGATGGGAGCGCGTCCCAGGCTCGTTGTTTGCTGTTCGCGAATACAGAGTAGAATAAGACCGGGGAAGTTTCGCGACACCGCCCTGTCACGCGTGACGCCCGGACGTCGGATGAATTTTAAGTTTCTTCGGATCCCGAGCGGAACGTCCGTTGCGATTAAGCGCTGAAACAGTGTACACGGTGGTCCAGCTACGCGGCGGCTGTTACCAGCTTGCAGACGCGGTCGTTTCATTAAAGTTGCTCCATTAATCCCGGGAAATGGCCGGGGGAGCTGGCGCGCACGGATAACGGATCTAAAGGAAATGAAGTACCTAAATCGTCCCCGCAGCCGTCGGATCGTTCCGTCTTCTCAGCTAACGCTGCACCCATTCCCGCCGCGATAACGCGTCGGGCGCACACCCCTTCGATCGTGGCCAATTGAGAAACGAGCGGCTTCTCGGTGCCGCGTCTTCGACAGGCGCGATTGAAACGCCGCTGCATAGAAATTCGGCGAGTGCCATATCGCTCCGGGGGAGCAAGCTGAAATAGCGCCGTACGAAGAGAAAAAAAAGGGGGAGGATTCGAAGCATCGCTGAGTGGGTCGATGAGAACGAATCGTCGAATCTTTCGAGCTCTCGAATTTGAAAGTTACCAAGTGTTGCTCGCAGGAGAATCGATGAATCGACGAAGAACCGAAGGATTGCTTTCGATGGACACGAAGGCACGAGACGCTGAGGGTGGGAACCTCGTTGCCGCCAATCGTCGACGCGAGCAGAGCGACCCGCGTTTACGGATAGAAAATTTTCTACGAAAACGACCAAGACTCCGATGTTGAAAAACGTTTTAGAAGATAGATTACGTAACCTAGACGGTGACGCGCACGCATTGTATCAAAGTACCCGTTAGCTAAGATCGCAGCCGTAGGTGGATACACCACCGTTCGACCTTCCCCCGGTCTTTTAATGGCAGAAAATGAGCCGGGGGATTTATTCGTGGAACAATGGAGGATGCTCACCATCCCACTGATGGCCGATGATCGTTCTCTCGAGTGGCCCCTCGTGAAAGAACGTTTTGTTTGATGTCGACTACTCGCTTCCTCGACGCTCAACCTTCCTCCCTTCAAAGACTCCTCTGAAACGTCTCGGTCCATGGTCGCAGACGGCCAATCGAGGGTCTACCGATTTAACTAACAGAGTCAAGGTTCCTTCTTTCAGACGGAGACCCTCCGGAACGTCGACGGATCCCCGGCGTTGCACTTTGGCTATTTATCGTACTAGAAATTTCGCGGGGGGGAAGCGCGTCAATTGCATCTCCGTAAGTCGACTACGATCGTCGACACTTTACCGATCGTACGTTCCCCTTGTCGCGCGGCAATCATAGAAATTAGATTTCGTTTACCGTAGTAGTCGGTCTTAACCCTTCGTGTTCACACGGGGTGTATTGTACCCCAAGAGCAATTTTTGATTTGAAATTCCACACCTTTACATCTTACAAAGGGGATTTATCGCAAAAAAAAAAATAAAAAACTTTTTAAAAAATCTGTATTTTACCACGACGATGGAAAATCCCTCGTTTTCAACTACAAATTTTAGCATATCAAAATTTACATTTCTAGAAAAAGACTATTAGACCATGACTGTATAAGCATTACGAACGTAGAATTCTCACTGAAAAGTTAAACGATTCAAAAATACGAAAATGTAACTCAAAAAATGACGCTGGGGTACAGTGAACCCCGTGTGACCAACTTGTGATTATAAGAAGGTGTGACCACGAAGGGTTAAAACCCTTTCGAGGAAGTCTCTCGAGGGGACGTTGATCGCCGCGGTGCAGTTCTTCTTAGCAACGATAACGAGCGAGGTGGCGTCTCGCGTATCTTAAACGCGCGACAGACGCCACCCTACCCATTCATTATCAATTGCAAGTATTATGGTTGTGAATATTAATAACAAAGAGGCGCCGCGCAGGCGGGAGAACCGTGAAAGAGGCGTCGTTCGCCGTTGACAAGGAGGTCGACGTCTCGGCGACGAATGTACACCCCCCCAAAACACACGCGCAGCAAGGTGGAAGAAGCCAGGAGTAACGGCGCATGTCTCTGTATAAAATTATATTTAAGTCGCCTCCGAGTCTTCTTCCCATTGGCACGCAGCTATAACGTGCACAGGATGGCTGCATTCCGCGCGGGCGGAATACAAAGTTCAACCCTCTCGCGTTTCAAGGTGCGTTGACGCGAGGAGACAGCGTCACCTACTCGTTCTGTTTTCAAACGGAACGGTTTTCGCAAACGCGGTCGATTGAAATTCTTTCGGATAGAGAGGCAGGGTGATCGTTCAGGGGAATCAGTGGCGTTGCACCGTTCGGAATTCCGTCATCGCTTAACGTCCGTTGGAAAAGGGGATGCGCGACGTGGATGGTTTATCACGCGTCAACGCGGCGATTGGATCGCGCGTAAGGGTTGAATTAAACGACTCGTCGCCGATTAAGCGAGGGAATTGGCGACACGTTCGTTCACGTTTGCCGTCCCCTCGAGTGTCGCGCCAAATCGAACGAAGGAAACGGAAGTAAACAGAGGGTGAAAGGACGAGGGGCGAGGCAAGGATCGTTGAACGGACGTCGTGTATCGCGTTGGAGAGGGTGGGGGGTGGACACGCCGCGAAATGGTTAGCATTAACACTCGACCTCGTCACCAGGGCACTCTATAATAAGGTTGTGATAAGGTTGTGAGAACACGTTCGTAGCCGTGCTACGGGCAACGCAAGGATTTTTAATTATTAGGATAGACAAATGAACGTTACTTTATCCGCGGCACTGTCCAATCCGGCGCGAATTCCTATCCAAGGGGGAATTGAACGCGACGGTTGAATAGTTTTAATTGGACGTTAAAGCACGACCCCGGGGGAAAGGTGGGGCGCACCCCTGAGTTTCTTTTCTCCTCCCGCGCTATTTGCACGCCTCGGCCAGCTCCCTCTTTCACCCCCGCGTTCTCACGTCCCCGACGTCCTCCGTCGTTTCGCTCTGCCCACGGTGTCTTTAAAAAGGATACTTCCTTCTTCCCCCGTCCCGTATCTATCCCGTCCCATTTACGATGGCAAACTGTGTTAACGCGGCAGTGAATATTACGCCGGGCCAGCGTCGAATTCCACCAGGACTTTGCGCTCCTTCGAAGTGCTCGTAAAACGCGACCGGCGTCGGCCTGCTCCTGTTAAGCTAACAAACGAGCGACCAGGTGAAGCGGTTACCGCGAGTTTTCTTCATTAAGCTCCGCGCCTTGATTTTTATACACCTGGCTCGCTAATAACCCTGGCCCGCGCCTGTCACTCGGATTAACCCGTCGATAGGGGTAACTATTAACTGGCCAACCTTTGGAAGCTTCTTCTGTTCATCTTCCAATGTAATTTGTACGAACGAGGTTATTCCACCTCCAGACAGGTTGTAACCAAGTATTTCCTCAAGCAAAGAGAGTAGGTATCATTGGTAGAAATTACGCGCGGCATTGCACTATTTTCTATTCAAGTCAATCCCCCTATTTTACCTTTTTTTTTCATTCTTTCGCTTCACCTCCTTTTTGTTGTTGCGCTTTCGAAGTTTCCGCAGGATTTATTCCACGCACAGCGAGTACTGAATAGACATCGCGCTCGCAACGGGGTGTTCGAACTTTCTCCCCGGCGTTGCCCTCTTTTTCTCACCGAGTGATGTGCCAAATGGGGGATAAAAAACACGGAATTTCGGGGCTAAACATTCGCTGGGACGAACGCGAAAAGTTTCCTGGCGAGCGAAAGACCCCCGACGCGAGCGCGGCCCCGGCCGAAATGAGTTTTATGGCATGCACACGGGAGAACTCGTTTCACGGTCGTTTCCCCGCTGCGGAGCCCCGATCGTTCGTCCGGGGAACGAAAACAAAAAAACAGTATCGCGTGTGTAGCCTCGCGCTGCCACGAACGAATACTCGAGAAATTAGAGCAATTACGCTGGCTGGGGCAATTAGGAACTCTTCGAAATATGCCTCCTCGTATCGTCCTCGTATCATTAACCATTGTGTCTTAGAAGTTGGCCTGCTTCCTTTCGTTCCACTTGGTCTAAGCACGTTGCTTTCCATCGCGACTGTGTTCCGCAGGGCGGGCTAATATTAGAGTCGTTCCACTGCGAGCAACCGAGCAGTGTAGGGGAAAGGTGGGATAGTTGATCAGCGGGGATGCATGATTGCATCAGTTTATATCACAACTCAAATAATTAAATATAAACAAAGCAAACGATTATTATTATTTTAATAAAAAAGAAAAACTGTGATCAACTATCCCACCTTTTCCCTTAATACTGATTCCAGCGGACGAACCTTGCATTCCACATTCATCGGGCTCGTTGCAAATGTTCCACCATGTTTTTTTCGGGTCCTCTTAAGGGGGGAGACCACTGTAACGGTCCGAAATGTAAGGGTGTTTTTGGGAATTTATTTCAACCAAACAACGCAAGAAAATCAATATATTGCTCAGTATAGTTAATAGTGTACATATCGAAGTGTATGAAAAAAATTTTTTCAATCAAATTCATAAACCCGTTTCATGTATACTCTTCGTCAAAATTTTGGCTGCGGCAAAAACATGCTAGTCGCGTTGACAGTGCCCATTGGTTAATCCAAATTCAAAAACACAATAATATTCAGAATCTACAAGCCTGCCTCTATTACGTGACGATAAAAAAGTCAAAATTGTAAAAAATTACAAAATGGCGGACCACTGAAAAAAAAAATCACGTTTTCGGGGTACAAAATTGGAGAAATGTTAATAAAAAAAATAGAAGCAGGTCGAAAATTGAAAAAAACTGATCGTCACGTAATAGCCACGGGTTTTCCGTACAAGAAATGTCCTTGACCATGTTAATTGGACGTATAGTTTTCTCTGTAGACTGTCAACGCGGTTGAAAAATGTCATTCTGAGGAAAACGCGTTCAATGTTCCGCGCGGCTCAGTCACGCGTTTCACCCCGCTTCACAGAAAATACTATATCTCCGTCAATTTTGCGAATTTCTTCATAAAATTTAGAGACAGCATTCTTGAAACGTGCGTCTTTCAGAAAATGTAAAAAAGAAAAAATCGAGTTTTCAGATTTTTTACAGTGGCCTCCCCCCTTAAGCGACCCCACCGAATTTCTACTGGTGCATAACAGCGAATTAAAAATGGTGAATCGCTGCGAAGATATTCGTTGCTCGGAAAAATGGTGAAAAAGTGTCGAATCAATATTGGGAAACCAAGAATTTCGATACGCCAACTAGTGGCAGAAAATTAAACTACTGTCAGTAGGCCGAAATCCGTCGAAGTCCATACGATTATCAGTGTTTATATAGACATTTTGTGAAAAACGAGTGTTTTTAAATTTTTTTGAACACTAAATTTTTACTTCTTCGATTAATAAATACTTATTCGGAATGTTTGGTGGGATCCGAGCCTACTTGCAATAGTTTTCCAACTTACCACCGCAGCGCTGAAATCGAAGCCACGCCTCCACTTGGTTTCCCAATAGATTTGTCTAACCTTGCGAGCATATGTCTCCAAATTCCTTGACCCACTCCCTTAAATGAAATCGCCAGGAAATAGGGGTTCGCTTCGAAACAAGGGGTCGTGCTTGAACGCGGTTCGCGCGGCCAACTTTCGCTGTCGTTCTTGGATAGGATCACCGGGTGTGCGTAGATATATTATTGTACTATATTAAATATTACATAAAGCCATTACTCGTACATCCGTATCGGCGGGTTGATTTTCGAGGAGCACTTCGCGGATCGAAAAGCAGAAAGTTTTCCATTCCCTTTCTATGCTAATTTTGTATTTCCATTCCCAGCGGTTCTTCTGTTTTCGCGGCGACGGCATGATTTTCCCAGTGGACCGTTGTCGAAAAATATTTGTTGACGAAACGCCACCCACTTTTGCATTCTCTCGTTGCACCAATTTTTCTACCTTTTCATCGAGCGAAGTGCTGCGGGTCGATCCGCGAATTCGTGCGACGGATCTTCTATAAATTATTGCGTAATTGGGCCTGGTCGCCCGATCGAGAGGAACACTACGCTAGATACGTATAATATATACATAAATATTATATATATATATACACAGACACGCAGACACACCTAGTTATAAAACTAATACTCCATTGGTTGTGATTTACAAGTATAGCAATACAGGGGCTCGGGTCTCGCGACCCGAATCGCGCACGGAGCTTCCCTCTCCGAATGAATTTATTGCGTTGAACACACCACCCCTGCTGCGCGATTTTTCGGGAACACTTAATATCAGCCTCGAGTTTTCTAATTTACGCGCTGAATTCACTTGGAACGCAGAGCGAGGGGAGGGAGGACGGGGTGGGGGGTGTGAAAGTGTTTGTCGTTGGAGAGCAATTTAATAAGGTTGATTTTCATCGTTGAAGTATTTTAAGAGTTTAGGTACTTTAAGGGCCGAAGTATTTTACTATAGTTGATTCGCGTAAAGTGCTTGTAAACCCCTCGAGAGCTCTTGTGCGTCGTTTCAGAGGCTCGCGTCGGTCCGCGACGCGGATCCCGCTGGATATCCAGCGACCGGGTGCGAAGCTAAACAACCAGAGACACCGTAATTCCGTCGGGATTGCTGGCGGATCGGATTCACCGGTGAACGAGACTGGCGCACAAGCGTTTTCGAAGCGCGGTCGCGTAATAAAACTTCTCGGTTCTCCAATATGGCGGACGGCACCTCGATGACTCTTGGCGGAGGCTTGATTGTATCGTGTCGCGATGGGCGCCGGTTCCGCGATCGACAAACGCCCGCGGAATCGTCGATCGCGGCCGTGATCGGCGCGCAACGGAACCGACGTTACTCGTTAAACGCTCGGATTAAAAAGAAATTCCGTTCCGTCTGACGCGCGGTCCAATTATGGAGATCAATTGGTCCCCCGTCGCTCGAGGGCAGCGGAGTAATCGAGAGGCAACCGGCATCCGTGCTCGATACTCGCCGATTGCGACCAGCATCGCCCGGCTTCTATTGCCAGCCGTACTCGTCGATACGCGGAATTTTCATAAATTTCAATCCCAGCGGTCTGCCGTTGATTTCTATCGATAGCAGCAGCGAGCTCCACGGCAACTTCGTCCCGGTGCTCGGGGAGAAAATGATAGTCGTTATTTAACGTCTTTCGAATCGAACGAGACGCTTGCCGACAGAGCGCCCGTGGAAATCACCCGGCCGGCGAAGTTGCCTGGAACGAGGAAAGGAGAGCGAGGGTGGACGAGAGACTGAGGGTGGAAAAGAGAGGAAACGCTCCGGTCGCGTCCCGGAAAACGCGGACCATCGAGCGTTCATTGTGAGCCTGCCGCTTGAGTGTGTAAATATGAAAAACCGAACTCGACGAACAGGAATAAAAAAACACAAGCATTGGTGTACGCGTAGCGTGCGGAAACGCGGCGTGAATGGGCGAATCTACCGTTGCGATTGTTGGTTATACGTGTCTCATCCGTGGGCGAGGATGCGCGCTGTAAGGGAGAGACGCGAGATCTCCGCCGATGCAACCGGAAGGCGCACGAAATTCTCGCGCGGTTTCCATCGAGACCCCGCTTTAACTCGGTTCCCTGTCTTTTCGCCGTCCCGTCGAATTCATTACATCCCCCGGCGGAATCTCCCTCTCTGCTCGCAGCTTCAATATCGCCCGAGTACCCGCGGACCGTGAATCGTTTTAATTATTTTCAAGCCGGAAGTCTCTCCAGCCTCATCTGCATATTCTGTATTCCGCGTTGGATTAACCGACGGCCCACCTGTACGGTTCTCGTACAATTTCGCCGCCTTTAACCTTCGTTTAAAACCTTGAGCCACGAGCGCGGTTGGGTCTCCGCGAAAGCTTCGAGATTGAACGATCAAAGAAAGCGGAACGGTGGGGCGGCTGTTTAGGGAGTCCTGGCTAAGGTCCGTGTCGGGTGTCCTCGGCGTATCAAGAGGCAACGCCGCGCGATCGGCAATGTTACCCGCGCGTCGACTTGCGCGGGAGATAGCGACGATACCTTTAATTGCTTCGTTCCGCGCCGCGAGGGTTTTAATTACATCGAGGCGCGTGGAATTCTTCGCAGTAACCGGTGGGATCCAGGGGATGGGTGAGAGAAAAAAAAGAGGAGAGGTGGCTCGCGGTACTCGAGGGCTGGTCCCGTTCGGAATTTCGTGCGCCTGCCGCGGGTGAAAAGTGAGGATGGAATAAAATGAGGGAAGAAGAAAAAAAGACAGAATATATATATACACACAGAGATACACCGTATGTACCAGTAAAATGTGGAAACCCTTTTCGGGGTGTGATTAATCTCCTGAAAGCACCCCCGACCCCCCTCCGAACCATTTCTCCCCCCCCCCCCCCCACCGAAGCGCTGCGTGCACGCGAATGGCTATTCGAAAAATGAAAATTAAAGCGCGGGGATCCGCGGTGTCGAGCCGCCAGAAGCTCCGGCGAACAAAGCCTCGGCGTGCGCGTATTAAAATTCGCGTCGCGACGCGGAACGCCGCTTGTGTTCGGGGGCTAAACGAACGGGTCCGCAATTCCCGTCGCCATTATACGGCCCTGGCCGCGGAATTATACATTTTAATTCGCCCGGGGAGCAGGATAAATTCGTCGATTTATTTTCACACCCGTTCGCACCGAGCTGCCGATTGTATCGGCTGTCGTCTCTCCCCATTGTTCGGCTTCGAAAACGCGGCCGCGATGGCCGCTTCAAAAACTCTCGCACGCGTGACGTTGATTTAAAACAATGCCCCGCAATCGTCGGCATTGCGAAGCCCGCTGCACGCGCCGTCCGTTTATAAATAATACACTCGTTTGAATAATCCCGAATCGGGGGCCGTGACGCGCGCGATTATTCGCGAGGGAATGTGTTTAAGGGCAGCTTCCGGTCTGGAGCCCAGAAAAACAGGTGATCTTTGGGAATTAATTAAAGGGAAACTACTGTATATAATTTAATGGGACTTTTTGCATTGTATTATGGATGTCTTAAATTATAGAAATATATTTTTTGTTTTATAATTAATCATTGCAAACGGCACTGGGGAGTCGTTAAAGTCGAGGCGTCAAAAAATTCATCCAAATCGGTGAGGCC
The DNA here is from genome assembly GCA_960531205.1 of Andrena bicolor. Taxonomy (NCBI): domain Eukaryota; kingdom Metazoa; phylum Arthropoda; class Insecta; order Hymenoptera; family Andrenidae; genus Andrena; species Andrena bicolor. Next base: position 2,775,376 of record OY482666.1, read on the forward strand.
TGTATCTCCAAAATTTATTATCCGATTCGACTGAAACTTTTTTTATTTTGAAGAGTATACTTCTGGCTATGGGGGACACTAGAAAAATCGCAAAAATGACATTTTTTTAGAAAATAACAATACTTTGAAGTTTGAAATCACTTTCCCCTATATTTGTCGTCCTTTCAAAAGCTTTAAAAAATATAAATTTTCAATCTTTTTGTAATTTTTTCTATTTCCCCCCTAGCCAGAAGAATATTCTTCAAAATAAAAAAGTTTCAATCGAATCGGATAATAACTTTTCGGGATACAGGCCTCACCGATTTTGAGAACACTGTTTCGAGAAAAACGCGTTTAAAGTTTTACGTGATTTGCCGCTACTCAAATGCCTATAACTTCGGGAATGTTATAAATTTCAACAAATCCTTTTACACGTAGGGGAGAGGTAAGATAGTTGATCACAGTTTTTCTTTTTTATTAAAATAATACTAATGGTGTGCTTTGTTTGTATTTAATTATTTGAATTGTGATATAAACTGATGCGATCATGTATCCCCGCTGATCAACTATCCCACCTTTCCCCCATATTCCTAAAAGGTTGAACATTAGAAAAATTAAATAAAAAAAATGGATTTTTACACCGGAACCTCCCCTTAATCGGCAATCGAGCCCGTTCGAAGAGGAGCGCGTTCACGCGTGACGGGGCGTGATCGATGGAATCCAGGACGCAGCCGACACGACGTATCTAATGCCCCGCGGAGAGATTTAACGGCAACGACTTGCACTTTACTGGAATTTCATACGAGCCGCGAGTAGTACGAGCGTACGCTTGCCGCGACTCACGCGACGCTGAACCGCCGACAAATCGTCCGCTGAAATTACAGGCCCCTTCGCCCTTTTAAGCGCGTGCTCGTGATGAATGGCGTTTCGCCGGCGCGATCGCGTCCCCCCTTTTGAAATCAGAGCAAAGGGAAACCCGAGACTCGACGCCCAAGCGAATTTCGTCGCCGATACGATCTCTCAGGCCTGTTTTTCCAGAGGATCGGTATTGAAAGTGGAAGCAATTCTCAAGCAGCTGCACGGTTACTAAAAGGAAACGTTATCCTATATTCTCCACCAGGCTCCTTCGCACGGAATCCACCGGCCTCGCCATTGTACAGCCCATTACCGAATACCGCGCGCGAATTTGCCACCCCCTTGCTACGCGAAATGGAAATTCCGTGGAATTTCGTTGCGCCGCCAGCGTCCTCGTTCGCCAACGGCGCGGCTTCCCCTTGGAGCCGAGAGTGCCGGGATTAACGCGAGCACCGGCCGAAGGGCAAAAATTTTCAACGCGCCAATATTTGTGACGTTTAAATAACTCCGTCGGAGGGTTGATTCCTCTTGTTTATCCTCCTCCTGAATTCCGTCCCGACGGTATCGCTGCCAACCACCTCGCGCCGGGGGTGGACTCATTTCCTTGGGATCGCGGGCGGTTTATTTTTACACGCGGGGCGGAAAAAGTTAACGTCCCCGACAACGGTGCAGAGGGAGCGACCAAGGGAGCTGCGAAATATGCATAGAGATGGTTGTGCCGAATTTAATGAAAAATACATGAGTGTCCGCCGGCGGGGGACCGGGAAGTTCGTTATCGAGGTAAGTTTATAAAATCCACGCGAATGCCTCTGATTAATGTTTTATGCAACGCGGCGTGATTTCTTCCGCTAGTTTCTCATTAAGATTAATTCCCGCCGGGGCGGATATCGCGCGCAGGCATCGAACCTGTCGACGTTCTGGTGCCTAATGCAGGGCCGCGATTAAAATGAATAACGATTGGAAAGGGCGTAATCTCATTGCTTGTAAATCCGCGTGCACGCTCGTGCCCTTTCCTCTTGAACGATCGCGATCTTCCGTGCTCCCTCGCGGCGAGTAGGTCGCCGTAAAATTGGCCCATCGGGGATCGCGGACGCTCTGTCGTCGTTTCATCCGCCCGGCGCGCCTCGGAACACCCCCGAAACGTTTCGTTCCTTCGACCGCCCATGGTTCTCGGAGAAGCAAAGGAAGCTTCGAACTGGGTGGCTGAAAGTTCAAGGGCCACTCGCGGGGGAGGAAATACACGCGTAATCAGGGCGATCGCGGGGCACGTTGGAGTAATTAGGTGGAACGTTGGCGAATCGTTAATGGCGAGCATTAGGCATCGGTTCTCGAGGGCCACGCGAGCTGGACGAACGTGCAAATCGCGATAGGAAGCAACTCGAGCTTTCTCTTTGCCGCAGGCCCCCTCGTAATGAAACTTTCCCCCGAGATCCCAGATAAGTGCGTGGCTGCTCTTTCATTTTCTTTCTCGCGGCCAGGCCACCGCTTTAATGCCCATTGAAAATACGCACACGATTCCTCCTCTGCCCCTTCACCCCCGGCGACCCCCGTTTCGTTTCATTCCCCAACGACTCGACTCGAACCTGACAATTAGAATAGGATCAAAGAAACCTGGACGCGGCTTTGAACGCCGCGCTTTCCCATGAATTTTCTATTTCTACTTCTTAGCAGCGATTAACAGACGTTCTCTCTAAGATAAACGTAACAAGTCCCAGGTAATTCGACATCGATTTCCTCTTTCCGCTCCTGGGAGACTAAGCTCCTCCCTGGAATAACTCATGCTTTAGTCGTTCCCGAACGATGGAAGCGCTCGTAACAATCAGTGGCAGCGGGAGTTTGGACACCGCTGCGCGTCGAGCAATAAATAACTGATATAATGTCAAATTACAGACCGAAAGCAGTGATAAATGGGAGGTTATCTGGATCCCTCGTGGCCACGGGCGTTAAGTGTGCAAAAAATTGATTGCTCGCGATATTGGTTTATTAAATTCGCCGACACGCGTGCAAGCTGCCCGCGCGACATATGTATCGCGCGTATCGCGCGATCGTATCGCTGGAAATTGATAACTGACCCGACGCTTATGAACCCAGCGATTAGGGGAGACCGGGGCTACAAGTTCCGAGGGGTAAGTTGTTCCGACAGTTCTATCTTCAAAATGAAAGAGAGCGTTGTAGTTTAAATTATTTTTTCCACAGAGGGTCGTAATCAACTTACACGGAAAAAATAATTTAAAGTAATAATTTAAAATAATTTGATCACGACCCTCTGTGGAAAAAATAATTTAAAGTGCAACCCTCTTTTTGATTTTGAAGATAGAACGATGGGAACAACTTACCCCCGGAACTTTTAGCCCCGGTCTCCCCTACCGTCTAGCACCGCTTTCGTTGCGATTATTTAAGGGATCGTCGTTGGCAGGTAATTCGCCGACTATTCCTGCTATCGAACCTCGAGACCCGAAATCAGGGACCTGGAACGAAATGTTTTTTCGTTTCGGTTCACTTCCGATAATAATAATTTCGTTTCGGTTAATATCGTTCCTGCTGAAAAAATATTACGTTTCCATCAGAACGAAAAACAAATTTTGTTACGAACCGGTTATTTCATTTATAAAAAAAACTCGTGTATACTTATTTTAACAATTTTATTGCATTTTTTGTACTTATAAAAAATTATAGGTTATAGTTATGTATAGGGTCTGAACACTGATAGGGCTGACTAGAGTGCTAGGCGAGGCATTAGGAGTCTTGCCCTCCTAGACATGACTTGCAAACGAAAGCCTCCAACAATATGAACTATAAAAAAAATTATACAAAATAAAATTAAATTTAAATTTTTTAACCTCAAGTGTACAGAACGGTATTAACCGAAATTTTTATTTCGGTTATACCGTTTTCACTCCTGCAACAGGGTTAAGAATTTCGTTTCTGTTTCTGTTTCTGTTCCGGAAAAATATTTCGTTTTTTTCCTTTATCGTTTTCGTTTCTGTTTCGTTCCGGGTCCCTGCTCGAAATCGTCCATCAATCGTGGCGACGCTTCCCGCCGGCCAAAGTAATTCCCTTTAATGGACCGTCGATTACGCTTTGAGGAAAGAAACGGGACAGTTGCACGCGCGGGACCGGCCGTCGCCATTATTCTTCGACCAGAGACAAAAGCTCGACGGAATATCTACCGTGGAATGTAGCCGAAGACCTCTATCCGCAGCCACCATCCCTTCTTGGAAAGTCATCGCTTAATGAGGCCGTTCCGTTCGCCTCGGATCACACAAATGACCCGTAATCTCATGATTCGCGGCCCCAAAGTCTCCCTTGGCGTCTACGCGCGCTATGAAAATCAATGGTGTATAGTTGAATGGTCCTTGAACAATGGGACCGCACTTATTGTTAAAATAAACTTAGAAAAAAAAAAAAAGAAGCGATTTTCCCTGGTGGCCGTGAGCTGGACACGAAACAATGGGGGCGGTAGGGGCGCGTGCAGCGAACTCGAAATTGACATTGCGGTCAGACCGCCGCGGCCGAGTTGGAAACTGGAAAGGACTCGGGTTATTGAACTGTCAGCGGCTGGTGTTATTAAATACTTAGAATTCGTGCGTCCCTGCGGTTTTGCAGGAAGAACGTCGGGCCCAGTATCGCGGCACCCCGGCTGTGCCCTTTCTCACGGCAGTTTGCATTTCGATATCGAAATGTGCCTCACTATTTGCAATTGTCCGGCCACAAGATCGATGCTCGTGTGTCGGTTAAGTGAATCATCAATCGTTCGCGAAGCCCTCACCGTTTCGAGAACTTCAACACCCGCGATGGGAACGTAACGGATTTTAAACAACCCCTTACGGCGCAATTTATTTCCGAGGAATAAAGGGATTTAATAATAATTGTACTTACAAGGGGAGTATTTTAGGTGTCCGCCTCCGATGATTTTGATTTTTGGATATATTATAGAGGACCGAAAAATAAGAAATACGTGTTTTTTTATTTTTCCCCGTTTTCATATTTGGGGGGTGAAAACTGCGTTGAAAGTTATGGTTGAAAAATCATTTTTCTGGACTTTTTGAAAATCTGGTGAGTTAGTCATATTTCGCATTCAAAGACACAAAATTCGTCCATTAACAATATTCCCCTATCTCTAATAGTTCTCGAGATATTCCACAAAAATGATTTTTCAACCCTAACTTTGAACGCAGTTTTCACCCCCCAAATATGAAAACGGGGAAAAATAAAAAAACACGTAGGGTGGATGTACCAGTAAATGAACACGTACCAGTGAATGAACATTTTTTATTAAAATGAGAAAAATAAGTTATTAAAGTAAGCAACTAATTAATTAGAGACTTCTTTTCATTTCTTGCTTCATATCCAAACAATTTTTGCAGCACGTGGAATCAATCATGCTGCAAAAATAATTTTATAATAGTGTTCATTCATTACCCTTAACTGTTCATTTACTGGTGCGTTTACCCTATTTCTTATTTTTCGGTCCTCTATAACATATTCAAAAATCAAAATCATCGGAGGCGGACACCTAAAATACCCTCCTTGTTAGACCCAGTGGCTAACGAGCATAGAGTTTTAATTTTTAATTTCCCTGGGAATCTGCGCGTCGCGATCTTTATGCGTCCCGGCAGAGACTCGATAACACTTTGCTCGACAAAAGGGGCGTGTACGCGATCAGGAATAAATCGACGATAATAATAGTCGTTATTTCCATAACTGTTACTGGGAATAAGCATGCCACGCTCGTACCTGATATTCGCCCAGATACCACATTCCGCGCTCCCCGGCCGGCCTCGCCGCAGAGAATTACGTAATTTTCGCGAATGCTTTCGATAAGGGCTGCCGCCCTGTCGGTGGAACTTTTCGTTGGGCCTCTAATAACGCAATTCCGGCCAAGAAAGAGGCATACGACGGCTCTTCAGGCGGCGCATGGGACTGCATTGTTTGAACGTAGCTACGTGCACGCACAACATCTCCCGCGTGTTTTGCAAATGAAATTACGAAGCTTCCTGGGAGCCGCGACGCGAGAATATTCCAACGCCCTTTAAATTTATTAGAGTGGCCACGGTTGGCTCGCGATATATTTTATTAAACGTCAGCATTTGTTTACGCGCGTGCACGTGTGTAACGTGCCTCCCTGAATTTTTAACCGGGCCGTGAATTTTTAACGAACGCCCCACGGCTCCGCTGGGAAATATTCAAATTTCGTAAACGTTGTTTGGACAATGCGGGCGGAATTCAATGGTCGCTGTAAAGCGGGAGACAGTGGAATAAAATTATTGTATTATAAATGTGCTGTCTATTCGATTTAACTAGTTTGGAATCTGAAATCTGCTGTGGTGAAACGAAGATCTACCGAGATCTTGGTAGAGAAGTAAGCTGTCGCACGCGTTAGATTCTTTCGTTCAAGTTCGACGTTGCATCGTGCAGTCGCGTGGATCACGCAGAGCCACTCTCCAGCCGGAAATGCCTCCTGCGCTACCACGTCGATTGAGTGGCTGTCGATTAAAGGAATTACGTATCCAGCGGTTCAAGGAGCATCTAACGAGCGCGAGGGGTCGCGTTACTTGCGACGGAATGAAATTCAGAAGCGGAGTGGCTCCAATTAATTTGACGATTGCATTTAAAGCGGGGGCGCGTTGAGGTGGTGTCGATCGGGGGATTATATCGAAGGAATGTATTGGAAGTTTCCTCGGTCAGAGGATCTACCCCTTAAACATCTAAAGCGAGCCAGGTAAAGGGTGCTAAGGGTGGCTCGTAAAAGGGTTACGTGACAAGAGCCGCGCTCGCGTCTTCAACAATCTCTATTACCGTTATCTTTCATACACTTCAAGAACCCCTTTGAGGCCTTTCATATCATTCTCACGTCATCGAAAGCTACTGTTTAAAACAAGATAGGTACTTCACTTCCAAACGACTCTCCGTAATTTACACTGTTACAGAAACACAACGAACAATGTCCCCCATTAAAAGAACTTTGAATATAGAACACAGAAAGGTGTACTTAGTGTTTATAAATGAAGATTAATTAAGGGGAAAAATTGAGAAATATCCATTTTTCGTGATTCTGTTATTTAAAGCATATTTTGTTGATGGCAACTGGGACTACAGACTGTCGAATCAGAAAGGGTCATAAAATTCAAATATTCCCGTAAGATAACTTGAAATATTTTAGGAAATGTTCATTCTGCACTGGAATAAAATACGGAATGTCCCCACTCTTTGCCTAAGCATATGCTTCAAGCTTCTCTCGTCAAGGTAACAGAAGAAATTCTTAAAACAGAAAATTATCTAAGAAAATTAAATTCATTGAACCTTGCTTCTTCACTCGTGGACTAAAGTATTGAAACTTAATTTCCCCGATAACGGTGTTTCGTGGTATTCCCTGTTTTTCCCCCTTTCCCGTCAAATCGTAGGTTGAATTAGCAACATTCATAGACATCGCAAACTCGACTTGATCGAGTTCTCAGCTGAGCGTCGTGAACTTAATTTTCGTCCCCCACGGTGGTTAGACGATAGACATCGGCCAAAGAGCAGCGAATAGACGCACGACCGGGCTGACAATATCGTACGCTGGGAAAATCGAAGAGAACGGGAAACCAGGCGGACGTGTCTATGTGTATGCATGTCAAGGTGCCCCAATTTGCGTGCGAATACGTGGAAAGAGCTCGCTGGTGATTTACAGTACACCGCCTAACTATAGTGCCAGGCATTGTCGTGGGAAGGAAATACTTTGTGCAAAAAACAGAGGGTGGGAGCGATAGCTGGGGAGGGGTGGAAAGGGGCAGAGAAACAAGAGAGAGAGAGAGAGAGAAATCGGAGTGTAAGCTTTGACCGTGTCATCCCCGCGGCAACCAGTGTATGGAAACACAGACCAGCCAGAGGATCAGCCTTCCCCAAGATTTACAGTCACCGTTCAGGAACACGGGGACGACTTCCTTCTAGTCATCGAAACTTTCCAGCAGACGCTGCAGCTTCGCGACAACCGCCCGCCGAACTACCTGCCACCACCAACTTCGTGAAATTTAACGGTGATTAGGTTCGTTAATACGAGGCACCTGTGAAATCAGCCGAGGTCTCGGAAGGGCTTGTAAATCTCCGATACAGTGGCAAAGGGGTTGTTGCTCGAACAGTGGAGGCAGTGCAAAAACAGATAGATTAACCCTTAGGCTGCCGCTATAGCCACTATATTGGCACGGTTCTACCCCCTCGACTCTATGGGACCTATTGACTACTCATACATAAAAATTTTTGGAAAGAAGGACCCCTATTTTTACGAAAAAATAGCGGCAGCCTAAGGGTTAAGGGGGTTTGAACCCTCGGAAAATGAGTAGATTTGTGGATTTTTTTACAAGTCAACGGCTCGATGCAGATTTCCCGTTTTTTTACTATCTTTACGTAGTATTAGGAACTACTTAAAAGAAAAGTTTCAGTTAAAAAATTAATGTTTTTTGGAAGTTATGAATACATGTCCGAAAGTCTCCCGATTTTAGATGGCTAAACGGTGGCCCTAAAAACTCGCGCTACGTTCAACCAATTCACTTCCAATTTTGCATGCAGAATCATAATAAGACTTCACATCGTCCAACGAAGGCTTTTTTTATTCCGATTCCCCGTTTATTATTTATAAAGAAAAAATGTGGATTTTTCTCTTAGAAAAATCTAACTTCACCTTCGATCCCTCACCATTTCTTTACTTCTCAAAATTTTCAAAATCGGCTTCGTTGGACGATAGCTATTGACATACTTGATAAGAAAATTTTATTGTTTTTTATTACAGACACGACATACAGCTGTTTTCAGGGCCACCGTTTAACCGTCTAAAATCGAAAGACTTTCGTATGTGTATGCATAACTTCCCCAAAACAATAGTTTTTTAACTGAAACTTTTTTTTTTAGTAGTTCATAATACTACGTAAAGACAGTAAAAAAACGGGAAATCTGCATGAAACCGTTGACTTGTAAAAAAATCCACAAAACGTACACAATTTCAGAGGGTTCAAACGGGTACACCCCCTTAATTGAGCGTATGAGGGATGGGGAGTCTAATGAAATTTTCAGAGGATTTGTTTCGCCATCCGTGTTTCGCCGACACACTGTAGGACAGAGTCGGTAACGGTCCAGCGGTATCGTCGGCGCGGCAATGAAAAGGGAGAGCGCGATTTGCCCTTTGACTCGATTTGCCTTTTATCGCCCGGGCGACGGTAGTGCGCTGTTAATTAAACAATTTACCGTTTCAGACGGCTACCCGTTTTTCCGTTTATTCTATCGGTTTCCCATGTCACGAGGCAATTAAAGCTCGCCCGTCGGATAAACGGGAGTACACACACACACACCCTCCCCCTCCCCCTCCGCCGGCCCTGCAGCGATAGAATTCATAATCCAATTCTTCCCCGCGGGATGGGCCGCGCGAGTGGCTGTTTCTTTTTTCGCGACTGTTATTAATCCCGCGGGCCATCTCGCCCGCCGGCCGCGGACTCGCGATGCGCGAGCAATATTTTGGTGGAAAAAAAAAGAGCAAGGAGAGGGAAGGTCGAGGTGACTCGAGCCATAAATTTGCGTCGTTAATTCCCCGGCAAAGCCGAATTGGCTGGCCTTTGTCGCGGCCGCGCCGATGCCAACGGCAATAAATTCACGATCCCGATATCGGAGCTCGCTAAAAGGTTACCGACGAATTAATAACTGATCGCGCTCCAGAGATACCCACCCCCTTCTCCAGCTTGCAATTCAACCAGATCCCGTAATTATATCGCGGGTAACGCGAGCCGCGCTCCCTTATTTCGTTAAAGATTTACGGCCCTTGATTGTCCAATTGCTCGGGGGGGATTTTGCCAGGACTACCCGCGGTCTCCGAGCATTAATCTTATCGGTTATCGATAGTGAACGCTGAATACATCGCTCGGTGTCCAGATCCTCGGTGCCTCGCGAAGCTTGGTTAAAAGAAACTTGATCGATTCCTTTGATGGGAGATCGAAAAGGAAAAGTGAGCTTCATTACTCTATCTGCGAAGTTTCCAACAATCCTTTTCAAGCTCCCTGCATTGTGAGTCGACGCTAATCCGTGGGAATGATTACGGTTTTGAAAGTTTCTTTAACTTGTGTCTCTGCGATTGCGTCTTCGGGGCGCTGTGCCTCGCAGGAACGGTCAGTTAAAAGCGAGAGATTTATTTTTAGAAACGAAGCCTGAGTACCCTGTCGATTGGGCAAAGGTTTCTTGCGAACGCGAGAGCTTCGCGAGCCGGCTTTATCTCGATGTCCGTTCCTCGTCGCATTAATTACCGAAAACCGTGGCACCGGGTTTAGTCGCGAAATTTATGGCATTGCACGCCGTTAGCGATTGCGATCGGGGTTCCATATAACGCCGACAGTAGTCCCGGAAGATTAATAATGCCTTAACTGCGACGGGATTCGTCGCTGGTAGGTGTCTGCGAACTTCGTGGGAAACGGACGCCTCAAAGCGTTCCTCGGCACCTTGTCATTTATAGTTCCGGTGGCTCGTAAATTAGATGTAACCGTTCGAATCTCGGCAGAGATCACAGAGCCCGGGCTCCGTGCTGCGCAATCCGTGGCCCTTTCTTTGAAACGCTTGCTGGCACTAATTGGCCAGTAGAGCAAGTCCGCGAATGGTCAGACGGATCGTCGTATTCTACTTCCAAGCATCTTAACTCCCGTTTCCTCGTCTTCATTGGGAAAACTGTGCAGTTGAGAAGCTATCTAACGCTTCCAACGTCCCTCACTGACGGATCGTAAGAATATTATGCTTATTTAAACAATCAAACGTGACAGTGAAGAGTACCTCGCGTTCCTATCGATCGCCAGTTAAGGCCAGTTTTTTTTATTCCATTTTCCAAAAGCACTATCCTTTCTGAATAAGATGCCGCTTGGTTGATAGTAAAATTCGCCAAATTATAGCGTCGCCTTTGCCCAGAAACTTTAAACGCGTTTTTCTCGAATATTTTTTTCTCTTGCTTTTTTCCTGATTGTGAACGAATCGGGGGTCAGATCGACTCGAAAAAATTACAGGATGTGTAAAACATGTGCCATTTCGGACCAAACCTCTGACATGGTCCGTAAAACTTCGAGATGTTCATAAAAAAATTAAGAAGTCACCGGATTTTGGTAGCGTAAAAACAAGAACGAATTTTTCTCGGAAAAATCGCCGTTTTTCAGCGACCAATTGCATAATTTTTATTTAATTTTTGTTTTTATAGGTTTGGTCCGAAACTATGAATCCAAAAAACAAGAATCACCCCTTTGAAATCGAATTGCGTTACATTTTAAGACCGATATTAAGGGAAAACGACGGAAAAACGTTAAAATGTTTACACGTCTGCAGCGCCATTTTTGAAGTACACATATATTTCTTACCAATTTTTTTTCAACCTGTATAGTAGTAACAAACATTGGGTAAAAGGATACATCTGGATTTGCTTTCATTTTTTCACAAATAAATAAGGAACAGAGTCCCTTTCTCACTAAAAACGACTGCCTAGTCCCCTTAAATAGTTTCGAGGGTGTATAGATTTAAATGAATTTAAACGGAACATCCCGTGTCCCGCGTCTGTAAGGTTGTTTCCTGGAGGAGAGTGAAAGGAGAGAAATAAGGAATGGCCACTGGAACGAGACCGTTGCACCGAGCGGTAACGGGAATCGCTCCGCCATACGTCATGTACAATAGCAGCGCCGGCACTTTTTACGGATATTGCATCGATCTCCTGAACGATATTGGATCGCTGGCGGGTTTCGATTACACCATCAGAGAGTCGTTCGACGAGCATTACGGGCACAGAGATCCGAGCGGCGGCTGGAACGGTATGGTCTACGAGTTAATGAAGAACACATCGGACATCGCCGTGGGGCCGATATGGATCACGTCTGACAGGGGACAGGTGAAAATTATTGACTCTTTACTCGCGCGGAATGGAAACTTGAAATTCGTATATTCACGTGGAATAGTTTGCGAGTTAATTGCACGTTATTCGTTTAAAAAGTGGTTAGTTTCATTAACTGGCGAGAGGTCTTAAAATTGAACGAAATTTTACGCGTTCCAAGCGTTAATTGAATTATTCGGAGAGTCAACGACTGCCGCACTTTTCCCCAGGTGATCGACTTCAGTATCCCCTATCAGAAGCCGAGCGGCTTCGCCGTAATGATGCTGAAGAAGAAAAGGCAGGTACCGTTCCTCAGGTTCCTAATGATCCTGGAGTTGGAGGTCTGGCTCGGTTTCGCGTTCGCGTTCCTCTTAACCATATTTCTGTTATTTATTATCGAGAGATACTCGCCGTTCAGCTATCGGAATAACCGTGGAAGGTATCGGGACGAGCCGGACGATCGATTCTGCTCCGTGAAAGAGTGCCTCTGGTTCGCGTTCACCTCGGTCACCCCTCAAGGGGGCGGGGACATCCCTAAAAATTTATCGGGGAAAGTGGCAGCTGCTACCTGGTGGCTGTTCTGTTTCGTCATCGTGGCCGCGTACACGGCCAATCTCGCGGCTTACGAGACGATCGACAGATTAGAGAGGGGCATCGAGTCTATGGACGACCTGAGGAAGCAGTATCGTGTCAAGTACTCCACCCTGGCCAACTCATCCGCGTTCAGATACTTCGAGCGGATGAAAAAGACGGAGGACACGTTTTACAAGTATGGAAGACACACTCCTTAGCTCCTAGCTCACACCTTCTTATAATCAGAAATTTGTCACGTGGGCTAAGGGCTTCAACTGCACCCCAGCGTCATTTTTCACTTACCATTATCGTATTTTTGAATATTTAAACTTCTCCGTGATAATTGTGAATTCGTAATACTCGTACAACCATACCCTAATAGTATTTTTCTAGAAATGTAAACCTTTGAAATTTGTAGCAGTAAATTTGAAAACAGTGGTAGAAAAAAGTAACTCTTCTTATTAAAATTCACCAAATTTTTAAATTCCAATATTAAGGTCTAAAAATTTACAGGAATATTAAGTATAGATATACTTTCGGAAGAAAAATTCCTGGCTTGCAATATTTCTATCCGTGTGAAAACGAAGGGTTAACTTAGACTTGTACACTTGTATATTTTTCTATAGAAAGTGCTCCAAAATTCCTTCGTCAATCCAGCAGATTCTATCAACCGTATGAATTAAGCACGCGTTGTATAAAAGCATAGAATAGCAAGTGAGGCTTTACCAAGCAGTTTGAGAACACTTTGCGTCGTGTTATACGTTCGACGACAGCGCGACGAATATGTTTGTTGCAGCATTTGGAGGCGAATGACACTCGACGATGGTACACCGGAATGGAACAGATCCGAGTACGCCGTTTGGGATTATCCCCTGGAAGACAAGTTCACGAAGATGTATTACGCGATGGAGGATGCAGGATTTGCCGGTAGCGTGGAGCAAGCGGTGAAGATGGTCCGGAAAGTAAACCGCACTTACGAGTTCGCTTTTATAGCGGAAGCTATGACCATAAAATACCTGATGCTGACGAGCTGCGACTTCAGGCTGGTAGGAGAGGAATTCAGCAGGAAACCGTTCGCATTCGCCGTGCAAAAGGGATCCCCGTTGAAGAGGAAAATCGACGACGCGTGAGCATCCCGGATTATTCCGCTTCAGCGACGCGATTTTAAATAACATCTCGCTGTTACTATCCATAGTATTTCGCCTTTTATCCCGCAGCTGATTAACGTTTAATTAAAGGATCACGCAGCTGGCGATCCGAAGGAGATTAAACGAGCTGGAGAGAAAGTGGTGGGACGAGAATCCATCGAGGGCGAGCTGTCCACCCGACAAGGACGTCAACGCGGGCTTCGACCTCGACAATTTGGCAGTTGTGTTCCTATTGATCCTCGCCGGCATATTCTTTGCCGTTCTATTTCTGTGTGCGGAATACATCTGGCGTCGGTATCAATTAAAGCGAAATAATGAAAACGCCCGTGTGATTCCGAGGGCAGCATTGGCTAATCCTAAAAATAGGGGTTCCCGTGAAATATTCAGAATCAAAGAGAACTGGAAGAAGTAACCCGTCTCGGCGCCACTTTGTACGCGCGACTGTAGTTCGATGTTTATCCAAATTTCCAGCTCGCTGGAAAGTAGAAGTAGAAACGTAATATGCGATGAGTAAAAGAGGAAGATTTAACAAGCGAAGGGATATTATTTTCTCGGGACATTTTCCATTTGTTCCACCAGCTTAGCTTGTCACGTTTTGACAAACAATCTGAACGCGGCCAGCGTTTCAGAAACATGTCACAATTGTTTCGTGTTTATCGTCAATTAGCTAATCTGTTTTCCCGACCCCTTTTTCTGGCGACGTAGAATTGTTTTTAGGTTGACACGGGTCGATGCTCCTCCACCATCGTTTCCTGTGACTTTTCACGCGTCTGTGCATGCAAAATAAATGATGCGGATAATGAAATTGGGACAACGAATTCGCAATAAAGGTTGAACGTGTGTCTCCACTCTTTCTGAGTTTCACTGTGCGAGTCCCATCGAAATCCCACAGTCCCCCCAATTCAAACACAACTCCATTAAGAAAGAAACGCAGAAGACGTAGGGGTTGCATGGAGAGGCAAGACAAACGATAGGGTGTTAATTGATTGTATCGGTACATACTAGACTCAATTTGCGACTAACCCTCCAACGTTCTTTCCACCAACGTTTAATGCATACTTTATGGCCACTGAAGTCCGAAGCGTTCGGCTCTCCCGTCGTTTATTTCGAGACGTTAATTCGCACCTTGCCAGCAATTCGAGCGACGGTCGCTTCGACGAATCGTTGAAACGATTCCAAGGAAAAAAAAAGAGCGACCCCGCACGAAGGGCGCGCGACGCGTTGCAAATTTCCACGATTACCAGTCACGAAGATATCGATGTTGCATCTGCATTAAAGTTTCAAACGGCGTGCCGTGGAAAAGCTAACGATCCTCCGGTCAATTACGAGATAAAGGGATCTCGCGGCACGCGACCGCCGACATGCAAATTCACGGCGGAGTGTCGCGGCTCTCGGCGATCGCGACGCGTACTCGCGGAGCGGCTCCGTTCCGTGCGTTGTATCGGCGATCGAGAATTCGAAAAAAAAAAGAAAAAAAATAGAGGACGGTATAGGCAGGAGACAAAGTGCGTTGATACGAGAAATTGATTAGGTCATCCCCGCGGCAACCGATGGGCAAACACACCTAAAACAGAACGAGCAGGGGTGGTCCCGGGTCTCGAGACTACGCTCAGTTACTTGACCGATTTCCGCACGCGATATCTCGGCCGGTAGATACAATAGCCACCGGCACCGATACGAATTAGAGCCGATGCCAATTACGTATCGCTGAGGAACGACACGAGCGGCGATTCTCCTCGCTGTAGTTTCTAATCGGATAAGGAGCGTTGCAAAAGAAGTACAAGTGTCGCGTTAGTATTGAAATATATGTTAGTCTTGTGAACACCGGGTGGAAGATTTGTAGGAGATAGTTAGTAGTTCCCTCAGGTTTTAGATTAAGGATGAAGATTGTGTACTTTAGTGTTATCTCGTTCGCCCTCCTTGGACTCTGCGGAGACTTTTCAGTCCACGGGCAAGGGAACGTCGTGGCTGATAGAGAATCGGCTAAAGCAACAAGGCCTGTCAATCTTTGTAAGTTGTTTTAATGGATACATCTTTTACCATTTCTTCACTTTTTCACCGATATGTCCACGCCAGTTTTACGCCATATTCGCGTTGCTTTCACGCCACTTCTACTTCGCATCCACGCCAGTCACACAACACTCCTACATCACTCTTACACTGCTTCGTCAATTTTTTACTATTCTATTTCCACGATGATAATACTCTGGCACCACTTCACGCTTTACACTTCTCTCTTCGCATCAACACCACATTGCACATCACAACCACTTTCATATCACACATCACAACCACTCTACTTTTATATCAAATATAAAACGACACACAACACATAGGTATCGCACAACACATCGTAGTTCATAAGTTGACATAGTTGTTTAAAGGTTGCCACGAAAATGAAACGAAGTTGCTTTTTTGTGCGGTGTTGATTTTCAGTTTGCAGTCACCTGTGATGTATCTGTTGTGTTGTGGCGTGGTGTGAGTGTAATTCGTGATATGGAAGTGGTGAAAGTGTTATGTGTAATGTTTGAAGTCACGTAAGATATAAAGTAACATTGGAGTGAATGTTACGTGAATGTAGCAAGCAAAATGATGTAGGAATGAAATGGAAGTGAAAAGACGGTGAAGTAGTAAATTATTGATACTAAGATTTCCGATTTCAAATCCTTTATTTCAGCACTCATATACCTCCGTTTCAACAAGTAGCTACATTTTATTACCTGCCATAAAATTTCTTAAATACGAGCAATTTTAACTGTGTTTTAATGGTCTCCGCTTTTCAATTTTCCGCAACAGTCATCATCAGCGACGAGATCAATAGAGTGGCGAATAGAAGCGTAATAGCCGCCCTGAAAACTATCCGAGAGAAGTATCCGAGTCACCTGGGGACGGTCTGGACGGTCATGGTGAACGAGTCCGACGTGAATGACACTCTGGATCGCATCTGTGACACCTGGGACTCCGCCGTCGAAAAGGACGGGCCTAAAGTGCCCGACCTGGTCCTCGATATAACAACAGCCGGCCTTGGAGCAAAGATATCCAACTCGTTCACGGCTGCCTTAGGAATCCCCACGCTGTCCGCGCAATACGGCCAGGAGGGAGACCTGTTCTACTGGAGGAACTTAAATAAAGATCAAGCAAACTATTTAATTCAGGTAATGCCACCGGCAGACTTAATACCGGAAGCGGTCCGGCAACTGGCGATCCAGTTGAATATCACGAACGCCGCGATCCTCTACGATCACAATTTCGTCATGGATCACAAATACAAGAGCCTATTGCTGAACGTCCCAACCAGGCACGTGATCAACGAAGCTTCCCAGCACGTAACAGGGATTAGATGGCAATTACCGCCGTTACGGGATCTGGATATCGTGAACTATTTCATCCTGGGCGACGAGAATACCATCAACATGGCACTGGAGGCAGCAGAGTCCTTGAACTTCACCGGCAAGAAGTACGGCTGGTTCCTATTGACGCCAGAGAGCAACGTCTGGCCCAGGTGCGAGTGCAGGAACATGACTGTCCTGTTCATGAGGCCCGAGTTCGGAGGTCAGGAACGGCCCACGGTGGAAGCGAACCTGCCGAAACCGATCGTCTCCTCAGGCTTCTATTACGACCTGGTCCAGCTGGGTGTCAGAGCCATGAAGCTGGCGCTGGACACCGGGGAGTGGCCGCTGGAGCCGAGGCAAATCACCTGCGACGAGTACAACAGCACGAACACACCGCAGAGGAAGCTGGACTTCTTTGGCAAGCTGAAGGCGACCTACAAAAACATGACGCCGACTTACGCCGGAATTCATTGGGGGACAAAGAACGGCGAGCACCAGGCTCGCTTTCAGATGTCCATTCACGTGGTGAACATAGAGGAGGGGGTTGTCTCCTCCATGGTTGATAGCGGCTCCTGGAACGCCAGCGTCAATACGCCGTTACAGGCAAGTTGCAGCCGCAGGACGCGACAAAGAGCTATCGATCGCGGCTCGATCGTTGATTCCCCTTTAGGCTAACCGGCATCTACGCTTCCTTCGCTTCCCTCGATCCCCTTGATCCTCGGCCGACGACCGCCTCAGTATCCAGTTTCTTCGCGGCGCAACGGTCTCAAAGTGCTCTTTGTTGTATTCACGAAATTTCCCGCTCGAGAAATATATCGCACCCCTTTGACAAGCTTGTCACCCGATCGCGCGGCATTTCGAGGCGCGCAGCTCGATCGGAAAATCTGCCGCCGCGTAGGTAAGACTAGACGTGTTTCTCCCGCGAGGCTTCCAAAGCGGAGCGCGATCGATGATGACGAGAGGCAGCGTGGCACGGGTCATTTAATTTCAGAGGAGGCATCTTTAAAATTCATGGCATACGGAATCAACGTGGCAAATTGGTAGCGGTGTACACGTGGCATTATCAAGTAAAATTAGGTCGTGCTATTGATCAGCGAAAAAATGGTAGTTTTGAGTCACGCGAGGATGGGGCTGTGCTCGATAATCGAACGTCGTGGCTTGTAACGTGACGTTTTTGTTCCGAGCGTATCAGTCGAAACTGCGCGCGGGGTGTATCGGCTGAGATTGAATGACATTCCGTTAAAAAATCCCACGGGAGTATGCACGAGAAGCTTGCCATTTGTGGCGCATGCCGATACTCGGAAAAATGGAAAACGGGCTATTACGGCGCACATTTGTTTAATAACTTTCCCTTATCGGCGATACTATCGTTCCCACCGCACCATTACTTCGCAGAAATTACTTTCCATCGGGAGCGAGGGGGAGAAAAATACGCAGTGGGAACGATTTCTTAGCCCTGACCGCGAGCCAGTTGACCACTGCGGTTGTACGCTCGACATTATAGTCATTACGACATTTATTTACACTGGTAGCTGATAACGTCGAGCGCTGATGAAGATAGCACATGCAACTTCATTTGTTTACACGATACACGTGTTAGTGCGAGATCCTCCAACCGCGGAGACCCACCCCGGCACTCGTGGCTGTAGTTCCGCGTCGTATAAGTATCCTCGCTCCATTTCGATTAACTTAAATGACTGGCGGCTTAGACCTACCACGAACTCGAGCTCCGAAGTTGGCATTCTACTTTGCCCGCTAAGTGCTCGATCCGTTACCAGAGCATCAACATCCCCGGCTCCCTTCCTCCCATCGATCGACCCCGCTCCGTGATCAGGCAAAACTGCCAACCGGGACCCACGGGATTCTGCGTTCTGTGAAGGTGACGAACGACAACGTGATGAACACCACCGCGGTGAAGAGCTTCAGGGTGGTCACCGTGATCCATCCTCCGTTCGTGATGTTCAACGAGGAGAAGCAACAGTACTACGGCTTCTGCATCGATCTTCTGAACGAGATCAAGGAGACGGTGGGCTTCCAGTACGAAATCCGCGAGGTGGAGGATGAAATGTACGGGGACCTGAAGTACGACGGCACCTGGAACGGTATGATAAAGGAGTTAGTGGACAAGCGGGCGGACATCGCGCTAGGCTCGCTCTGGGTCACAGCTGAAAGGGAGAGGGTGGTGGATTTCACGGTGCCTTACTACGACCTGGTGGGCCTGTCCATCATGATGCTAAAGACGAAGAGCTCCACCTCGCTGTTCAAGTTCCTCACCGTGCTGGAGAACGAGGTCTGGTTCTGCATCTTGGCCGCCTACCTCTTCACCAGCGTTCTGCTCTGGATCTTCGATCGCTGGTCGCCGTACAGCTACCAGAACAACAGGCAGAAGTACAGGGACGACGACGAGAAGAGGGAGTTCAACCTGAGGGAGTGTTTCTGGTTCTGCATGACATCGCTGACGCCGCAGGGTGGCGGCGAGGCACCGAAGAACCTATCCGGCAGGCTGGTCGCTGCTACCTGGTGGCTGTTCGGGTTCATCATCATCGCCTCGTACACGGCGAACCTGGCCGCGTTCCTCACGGTCTCCAGATTGGAGATACCGATAGAGACTTTGGAGGATCTCAGTAAACAGTACAAGATCCAGTACGCCCCGGTATTAAACTCGCCTGCTCATACTTATTTCAAGAGGATGGCTGCTATCGAGGAGAAATTCTACAGGTGAGTGTGCGCGTAGCTGAGATCGCTGCGGTCTGAGTATCGGATCGCTGTTTATTGATAATGTAAGTTTAGCATTTGGAAGGACATGAGCCTCAACGACAGCCTGTCGGACGTGGAGAGGGCCGATCTGGCGGTCTGGGACTATCCCGTGAGCGACAAGTACACGAAGATGCTTCAATCCATGCAGGAGGCTGGGTTCCCGAAGTCCACCGAGGAGGCTCTGCGAAGAGTTCGACGCCTAGACTCTAACAACGAGTTCGCTTACATAGAGGATTCAACCACTATCAAGTATCTCACCATGACGAACTGTGATCTGGTTCAAGTGGGGGAGGACTTCTCCAGGAAACCTTACGCCATCGCGGTTCAACAGGGATCACCTCTGAAGGATCAATTCAACAACGCGTAAGCATTCATTCACATTTACTTAGGATCCTCAATGAAATGCATGCTCTGCTTCGGCGCAGGATCCTCATACTTCTGAACAAGAGGAAACTAGAGAAGCTGAAGGACACGTGGTGGAAGAAGAACCCGGACAGGAAGAACTGCGACGCGGAGAACAGTCAGAGCGACGGTATAAGCATCCACAACATCGGTGGTGTGTTCGTGGTGATATTCCTCGGCATCATATTCGCCTGCTTCACCCTGGCCTTCGAGTACTGGTACTACCGGCATCGCACCAAGATCACAAAGATCAATCGGAACAGCCCTTCCAAGGGCAAACAGACGAAAGTGAAGCCGCTGAGGTTCGATCTGCATCCCGCCCCAACGCACGGTTTCCAAACTTCTCAATTCCGATCAAGATTCTGAATCTATCTACGTCGATTCATTTTGCAAAAATTTCTATATTTCACCAAATACGAAATAAAACTACGTGTGACTCGATCTTATCGCGTTTCATCGCCACCTTTCCTTCCTATTTCCATCATAACGTCGATATCCGTTGAGTGTTCAGCGCTCGATAGAGGGAAACAGGGGGGAAGCTTCTGGAAATAAAAGATTGCTATGTAGTCTCCCTCAGACATCCAACAAAGTAGGTGTTTACCTGGGCAAAGGGGTGGTAAGAGTCGGAGCTGGAAATGACACGTGTAGACTTCAGCGTTTGCAATGCCTTTATTTGGTTACTCCCTTTGCGTACATTATTTCGCGCAGAGAATACATGTTCAGGTTTCTTTTTCGTTTCACTCCATCGCTCTAGCTCCGCGCATCTCGCGTCTCACGCGCGAGCCGCGTGTCGTTCACCGTTCGAGCAACCCCTTTCGCGCAGTGTTCCCTTTGCATCGTTCACATTTATCCACTTCTATCTCTCTCCCTCGTTTAAAACGCATTGGTTCTCTAACAGTGTTCCCTTCGCGCCTTCACTGGCCCCCGACACCCGAGGCAGGCGTACGTTCGCCAAGTTTCCTAACGTTTCATTCATTTTTTGCTTCCCTACATTTCACATGTACGTTCTCGGTGATCCCGATATACCTCCTTCTGAGGGAGCACAGGAAAAGCATTGGGAATTATTATCGGACTCCTCGGAAACATGGGATCCGGTGGATTCAAAGGAAGGTGGGAAAGGGGGGAAACGGGGGTCAATTAATCCTCTAGGAAGTTAAATTAATAATTAGGGGGGATACAATTAAGATAATTCGTTAATAATTACGAGAAAACAACAAGAAAATGGAACGGTACTTCGATGGTGTCTGGTTTTAAACGTCGTGCGGCGCTCTGTCACCATTATATTCTTTTTTTTTACGCCCTTTTTTTGTAAATCTTTTTGTTCGTGTATAAGTACTCCGTCCCCGAATTTACCCTTCTCGATTTTCTCAGCGTCGCTCTTATATTCTTTTTTTTGGCATTTTTTCTTGGTTACATTTTTTTTTCCCTTTCCCATTCTCTTTGCAACGCATCCACAATGGTGCACACAATGGAACGCCTGCACATTGGACGAGAAACAGAAAAAAGAAAAACTCTGCTCGCTACGATCTCTATATTACGTATAGAAAATCAGCGCACTAATTTTACTTTTAGTTTATTTATTTTTTTTTCCTTTTTAGTTTCTTTCGTTCTCTTTGTTCTCACGAAAGTTCACGAAAAAAAAAGTATTATCAACGTGCTACGAAAAAAGAAAGAAAGAAAAACGAAATCTCGTTGAACTACGTTCTCGATACAAGGTTTTTTTTTCTGCTCGCACTTTGGGCGCGCGCGAGAGCGCGCCTCGCGCCTTCGGACGCCTGCGCAGCATATACACTTCTTCTTTTTTTGTTCCGTTTCTTTTTTTGCTTTTTCTTTACTCGTCAAAGGGTTAATAATAATTATCTAAATGAACGTTTAATATTTCCTCTTTCGTCTTTCACTTCGGCGCATGTCTCGCTTCGCTGTGTTTTACACGGTTGTTCAACGACAACGGGGGATATTCTTTCGTTATTATTATCATTAATATTAATATTATTATTATTATTATTAACGGCACCGTCTTGGATACATGCATAACAAATTCCACATGCCAAGAGGCCTCCCCCTGTCGTATGTACGCATGCATGTGTATGTGTTTGTGTGTGTGCAAGTGTACGTGTAACAGTTCTTTGCGTCTTCGTCTTGGGGAAAAAAAAGTATACAGCTAAACGCCTCGATATCTCTCCAGTCATATAGCATTTTTTTCCTAAGCAGCTCGTGTTTTTTTTTTTTTTTAATCCAGTTCATAAGGTCAACGGACGCAAAGTCGTCAGAGGCTGGCATCCGAAGCTGCTACTGTGCCTTCTATCGCAAAAAAACACATTAAACATGTAACGTTACAAACGTGAACCAGCAACAACGCGGTGGCTAAGTACTCAGAGAACCGTGCTACACACGCTACAAAGCGACAACTAAATACGGTGCGCTTCGAATATTTTTTTATTGAAAAAAAAAGAGATGAAAAAAATCGATCGATAGCGTATCGCGGCCGATCACTCCCGAGAGGGATTTACTCTATTACTTTAGGGGATATAAGTTCAATTTTTCATATAACACGTTACATACCACGTTATCGATTATGCATACGCGTGGACACATTAATATATACGCACACATCTATCGACTTCGGGTTACGATAAACATAACAAAAAAAAAGTATTCCGTTCGTAATTTGTACACGAGACGGTCACGAGCTCGTGATGCAAGCTTCGCGGGTGCGTAAAGTTGATCGAAGTGAACAAAGAAAGCGTTGTTTTGTGAGAAAAATAACATTGATCATTTCTGATAAGGTCAAGATGCCGACACGCTACTCTGTTTGATTTTAACGGGCGCCACACGCCTGCGAAGGCTTGCATCAATAAACTGTGAACAACTCTGTATAGCACGAATCCTCCTAACGATTAACAAAACTTAAACTTTGCTTCGATCGTTCGACCAATCTTCTTTGGTCTAATCGTAGACTTGTACCTCCGAACAAACGAGAAAGGTTTTGTGACAACGAAGAAACAGAAAGGGAAACGTAATGGTAACCCTGTGATCCGCGCAATCACGCGTCCGAATAAGTGTGCAGAGCTTACATACATATATATATATATTTATATATAAAAAAAATATAGATTGGGGAGACAGAAAAAAAAAAGAAATGCAACAAAGCACTCGGCGTGTAACGTGAATTCTCTAAGAGGCATGTTATTGTTTTACCTTTTCCTATCATTGTGCAGAGGTACACTAGATCGTACCCAGCCCAGTTGACCCAATGCATAGCAATCTTTCTCGATTTTCTCCTCTTCGCGACTAACAGTATCTTCCACTCCGACCGGAGTACAATGAAAATGATCCTGCTCGGAGAGAATTCTGCGCTTGACCGGAGATCGAATGGGCTCGGTTTGAACGCACTTGTCACATTGACGCACCCTGAATTTCAACGTTAGATTGGACGATACCGGAGGGTTCGGCGAGTCATTCTCCCGATATTCCATGTACGGGCTCTCTCCGCCTGGAAGGTACAGCAGGTTCCCCGACTCGGATCTGCGATACGCGACCCGCTCTAATGTATTGTTCACAGGAAACGTAGTCCCGTCAGCCCATTGACCGTCATCCTTTATCGGGCGAAAGTGCGTGCGAGCGGACGTTAGCAAATCCTCGTCTGGTTCCGGAAGACTGTTCACCTTCAGATTCGGGCGAGATTCTTTGCGTGTACCAATGGGCGTCTTACGCGGCGCTACTGGAAAGAAGCAGCTACCTGTCTGAGGACTGTGGCCCAAGGTAGCTAAATTACTGCCGAGCCCTTTCCAGCACCAGGGTCCGTCCATGGTCGAGTCAGACCAGTTAACATTGCTCTCTGAAATAAGGTACAACCGTTCACGTACACACCGGATGCCCTATGTCCGTTAGAAGCTAACGGTACCGCGCGGTACAACTAGATCGTAATAATCGAACACAGACCTGATTTATTTTTGTTACTACAATCATCCGCGTAATCCTCAATGCTAGTTAAATCGATGTCCCATGGAATGAGCGGCGAGTCGTCAACGATAGATTCCTGGTACGGTGTGTCGGTAGCGTATCCATTGTCCGAAGTGGATAAAGTAAAGATTGTCTCGGAAGTGTCTGTCGGCCAGAGGGGTCCCGAAGGGATCGAGAGAGTAGGAGCTGCCCAAATAGAAGCCGTGTCCTGTGCATTGCCCGGTCCTGAATCCCAAAGCGCCTCCAAGCTCTCATCGAACTTTGCTTGCAACTGCGCCAATCTAAGCTGATCCAATTCCAATTCCCGTTCCTTTTCCCTCTCGCGCTCCATTGACTTAGCGAATCCGAAGCTCTCCTTGTCCTCCGATCTTCGCGAGTCAATGCTCTAAACGATAGGGGTTGGTTAAACCGTAATTAGCCTCGATGATACAACGTTACGCTAAAAATCGACATTACAGGGCACACTTACAATGGACATTTTAGTTTTCTTATTGCGAGATTTATTGTTGTTCTTGTTATTGTTGTAGCTGACCCCGTTGATTTTGTTGTTGTTGTTATTGTTGTTGTTGTTGTTGTTCCCAAAGTTCCTGTCCTTTCTCTGAGAAAACTTTTTGAGGGTGGTGGGTTGCAAAGCAGGGAACGCTGCGTAATATCTGAGAGCTCTGTCGCGAGGAGTCAGCGACTCCAAATTTGCTTTGGTCTCGCCATCAGACTTCTTGGATTCCTCCTCCGTCTCGTTTGAGCCGCCTCCCTCCAAGTCTCGCAGTTTCATACATAATTCGTCCACTAGCGTTTCAACCCCACATTTCTGTGTAATTAAAATAAAACGTACACCAGTCGTAGGACAGGGAACATATGCAAATGAGTGGAAAATAAGGTGGAAAGAATTAATGTCACTTACATTATCAGCAGCACTTGTCAGACATTGCACAACAGCACGTCTTTGTTCCCTGTCTCCTTGCGTTGGCAGCTTCGCTTTAGGTCGGGTACGAATGCGACGTCCTCCGTTTCTACCTGTACCTACTGCTTCTTCTGGAGGACTGAGGGCCGAGTCGGGGCGACGCAGCAGGCTGAGCACGAATCGCGAGTACGCAACTGGGTCTATCCCCAATGCGTCCAGGCGTGCCTCTAGCCACTGGCGCAACTCCTCCTCGGCCCTTGTGCCGAACACTTCGCCTCCTCCAGGGGACGCCGCTATCCCGACCAAGTGCAATGCCGGGTTCCTCATTTCCTCTTAATAAAGCTCCTCCTAGACCCAGGAACTTTAACGGACTCCGCTACCTCCAGGGTGATCATCTTCTCTCCTTAAAAGTTAAGCGAACTCTGACGCTATGCGCAAGACAGCGTTACGGCGATGATCGATGAAGAAATGAACAATTAGCGAAGTTACCTATTTACAATAGTGTTACAGTATTATATTATTGTCCTTTTAATGTTTCAATTTCACTGAATCCACCACCATGACATTTACTAACTTGATAAAGCGCACTTTCGCTTCTCTTCGTTACTTGTAATTTCTCGCTTTATAGTTTCGTTGGCCACGATCAGTGGTAGTGTGTCTTGCGATTTCAGTTACGTCGATTAAAAATTATTTAGTTGTGCACAGGTGGTGGATATCTTGTAGAAATGAGGCTGGCAGGTCTTAGCGAAGGATAACAAGTATAGTTTCCTTCCCATTTTGACACTGAAATTTTATAATCCTCCCATTACTCTTACGGGCCATTCTTAGCGTAAAAAGAATATTCACCGCGAATGAATAAACAAATACAATGTTCCTTTTCACTCTCGTCATTTATTTGTATGGTCAAGAAACATAAATTGGAATTCTGCGATACACATCGAAGACTTCAATTTGCTTGTACAAATTGTAAACTTAGGTCTATGGAAGATTATTATTACATTTCTTACATAAGCGACACTAGCTATTAGTTGCATGAAACTTTCACTTTCCTACTATCTAATTCTACGTAAATATTAGTGCCAGTACGTTTACACCTCGAATACCATGCCAAATGAAAACAATACACAAAAAGAGAATGCTATGTACGAAACGAAGCTAGACCACCGTTCTATAGAACCTTTACGATAGAGTTTAATTAATCTCCTGCGTTAACTAGGGTTATTGTTAAACACATGTTGCACGTAACAAGAAATGCAGAAGGAAATGAGTCACGGTTATTATTAACACTCGATACTTAGAAATCGACCGATGACTAATGTAATTTTCAGATAAAGTATCGAGTTATGTCATGGATTATATTCATTTTCATTCAATGCGCACAGTGTAATGTTATACAAAGTGCTTTGAACGTTGGTGTGTACATTGAAACATTGTTGGAGGCAAGGCTCCTTAAATCTATGCAGACACGGTGTTTACTCGTGGGCGAGAAAAAAAAAAAAAATGGAAATCATAGAAATTCACATTAAATTCTACTTTGCTTCTACCGAAAGGAACGCATAGAATTTATTAGACATTCATATTCTACGCTGTCGGAACAGTCGCAACGTCAAGCGGTTAAAAGCGTGCTCGGTCGGACTTGAATCGACCGTTAACTTTTTTGCGCGGAAACGTAAGACGCAATTGAAGAAACGAACCGTTTACGTTAGAGGCTATCAAGTCACGTTGCACGAACCGTGGATCTAGAAACATATATATTCCACGTCGTGACTTGGTAGAAATTAACAGCGCAAAATTACAAAAGCCACCCCCCGCGGTGCATCGGCTGGACGGAACAGCTCGGCGACGTTATCGGATCGCTGTCAAAAACGTTTATCGCCCCGTTTCAGCGCGGGCACGGGCGATTAAACGTTCGAGGCTCGAGTGCCACCCGAGCAATAGAATTTCACGACTTTATGCACGCGTTATCAATCGACCCCGTCCGCTTGATAGATGTCCCTCGAACTGGTGCACGAAAACAAACTGCGAACTCGGGCGCAATAATGCTGATTGCCCGACTGGGCTGTCTATATGGATCGTTGGCAGAGGTATCGTTGCACGGTGCAATGCAAATAACCTTGCCGATTGCGCTATGCGTTTCGCCTGAGTCATAGTTCGCTCGCGACGGACAAAACGGTGGACTGCGTGACGTTACGAAACGGAAACAAACCTCTACTCGTACGCGGCGCACTTGTCAACACGCGTCAACCACTGATCGCACCCCTATCCCGACAATAAACCAAATTCTTCCCAATTCTGACGTACCTGCATGCCTCGAGAGATGATTTTCACCCCGGCCACTTCTACACACCCCACTCAGCGAAAAACATGGCGGCTACTAAAAGCTTAAACGCCCCTCCCCCTTCCTGCGGACACAGTCGGTTCGACGGTTCTTGCACAAGATTCGCGGGTGCGTTCGAGAATTCGCGATCCGCTGCGCTCGTGTTCGCTGACCCCTGATTTGCTTGGATTTGCTATTCGCATCGAATCAAAGGGGCGCAATATTCAGCCTTCAAGAGGCAAATTCCACTTACGCCCAAATCGCCCGCAACGCCCGTAATTTCCATTACATATCGCGATCGCGGCGGGTGATTTGGGCGTAAGTGGAATTTGCCCAAGTTTTATCTAACGGTCAGAATCATTTGAACCTGTCACGTGAATTGTCGCATTTATGAACGTTTGCGAAACGAGTTGTACCGACCGATGATTGGTCCATATTTTTGCACACATTTTCATGTAACCGCTGTTGGTTAATCTAGGGAAATCGCGATAAATAAATTTGCATAAAAAAGCTCGTGTAATTTTATATGTTATTGTTCAACAAATACATATACTGTTACTATGTCCGTGTAGCAATTTATTGTTAAACATTTGATTAATACTGTAATTACAGAGACCGTACCGACTGTACGCGTTAATGACGGTTAATGACGTGGACGATCATGTTGGATTCCTTGCCTATATTTTTTAAACATTTAACGACGCGTTCTAAATACACGGTAGTCAGTCTTCTAACAGAATTGGAATCGATACCGTTTCGTTGCTGTGTTGTGAATACATACATTTCAAAGAGGGACAAAGTTTGCCGGTCGAGTATGCGGGGATCAGCAGAAACAGATCTTTAAAATCGCGCTAGTAATATTGGACCCCGTCTAACGAACAGCTGATCTTTGATATCCAATCGCTATGTTCAAGGTAGAAAATGTGTGATGGCCGTATTTTGCCACATATTTGTAGGGAAACACGGCTCCGAAAAAGCACAAAAACTACGAAAAAAAATACTAATACAGGATGAACACTCTAATTCATACGAAAACAATGGTGACGGGTCGTGGCAGAGCGATTCGACGTATGTATCAATCAATCTTACTCATTAATACAAGTTAAAAGTCATAATCTAGCATTGCCTACAAACGTGCATTATAGGCAATGTGCGCGTTATATTTATATAACAGGTGAATGCATGGGCAGAGCTATAAATATCTATGACAAGTTAATATAAATTTTCCATTTTCTTTTTACGTATTGTCTTCGCGACCTTATAATCCGCAGATAATCACTTTAGCGGCAGGTTATGTTCCGAAATAGGTATATAAATGGTCACTTTCAACATCGATTTTGTATTCTCGCAACGCGATGATATTTATAAGCGAAGCGGTAATAGCGTCGTCGAAGATTAATAGTAGGACACGGTTGATGGCGGATTATTTTAAATCGTTTTTACAAAATACATTTCGTTACAGAGTATTGCTGTTTCAAATTGTGGTATAATGCCAATCAAGTAAATGGAAGCCTGGCGCTCATTTACACGGGCACGAGAGACCCAAGAAGCAGCAGATCGTTAATACGCTCGACGATCGTGGAAGACAGTAAGAGCATTAACTTGCCGTACTTGCAACTGCGTACATTTTATACGACGCCGACATGGAGGGGTCAAGAGTCGTCGTCCAAAGTGGAAGACACAGTGAAAAATATCAAGGAGCAAAAGGAGATGAAGGACAAAGCGGAGGGAACAGTCGCGAAGAGCACTCAGAAGGATATAGTGCAAAAGACTAACTTATGGCAGAAAGTTAAAGCGGAGATAATACATTACTACCATGGCTTCAGATTATTGGGCCTGGATATGAAAATTTCGGCGAAGCTGGTGTGGAGGATTTTGAAGGGCAGGGAGCTTAGCAGAAGAGAGCATAGATTGGTAAATGATCGAATCGCGTGTCTACGATTGAACGTCAATTAAATATTTGATTCGTCATTCTCTTAATCATCTTTCAGCTAATAAAAACAACAGGCGATCTGTTCAGGCTTATTCCCTTCTCTGTGTTTATCATCGTACCCTTCATGGAGTTTCTGCTTCCAATTGCTATTAAGGTTTTCCCTGGCTTACTACCGTCCACCTTCCAAACTGCTACCGAGAAGGAGGACAAATTGAAACAGGCTCTGAAGGTACCGGATCTCTACACTCGTGACACTATTTAATGCAATAACAATTTTTCGGTCTATTCTATATTTCACTCTTTTGTTTTAGATTAAAATCGAAATGGCTAAGTTTCTGCAAAAAACTTTGGACGACATGGCGCTACAATCGTCAGATTACAGATCGAAGAAAGCTAAAGAATTTGCCGAGTTCTTTTATAAAGTTCGAACCTCCGGTGCTATAGCGACTAACGAGGAAATTATGCAATTCAGCAAACTTTTCGAGGACGAGATTACATTGGATTCTCTCTCTCGGCCACAGTTAGTTGCATTATGTAGAGTATTAGATGTGCAAACGCTTGGGACGACGAACTTTTTACGATTTTTACTTAGAATGAGACTGAGGAGTCTTGCTGCGGATGATAAGGTAATTCCTTTTTGTCTATGAATCTCATATAGCTCCTCCGACGACAAATTTAATTCATATTTTATTTTTCCAGTTAATTGAGAAGGAAGGTATAGATTCTCTCACGAGAAGCGAACTGCAGCAAGCATGCAGAGCCCGCGGGATGCGAGCGTACGGATTGCCGGAGAGTAAATTAAAGGAACAATTGTCTCAATGGTTAGATTTGAGTCTGACTAAGAAGGTGCCGCCGTCCTTGTTGCTGCTTTCGCGTGCACTTATGGTTCCCGAATCTATACCCATGTCGGACAAACTGAAGGCAACTATCTCGGCCCTTCCTGAGACGGTTGTCGCGCGTACTCAAGGTGCAATAGGAGAGAAGGAGGGTAAGATGGATCACAAGACGAACATCGAAATCATAAAAATGGAAGAGCGTAAAATCGAAGAGGAGAGGCAAGAGAAGAAGGAAAGCGAACCACAGCCCTCGGTTAGCATGGACAGCCGCAAGGACGACGAAATTACGACTACGGACGTGAAAGTGTTAGAACAGGCTTTGGATTCTATTGGAAAGGTTTGTAATGATTAGATGTTTTAAGGAAATGTTTAAATAACGTCGCTTATTATTCCTAATGGCAATGCGTGTGATTTTGAAAAGGATAAGAAGAAGATGTCTGTAGAGAAAGAGGAATTGAAAGAACTGAAAGAAGAAATGGCGGATTATCAGGAAGATATTAAAGAGCTTTATGAAATCAAAGCAGCCGCGAAGGGTCAGGAGGATATAGAAAGTATTAAGGTGTCCAAAGGCGCTAAACGATTATTTAACAAAGTGAACAAGATGATCCGGAAGATGGATGCCGTTTTAGAGCAGCTTGAGTCCGAGAAGCAGGTGAAACAGAAAGCTGGAGCCACTGATACGGAGGAAAGCCCATCCCCGAAGTCCGCTGAGGAATTAGTGAAAATAGACGAGCTAATCACGGCTATCAAACGAATTCAAAGTGTGCCCGATGATCATCGCCTGCAGCGCATAGTAGAAATACTAGCGAAGATTGACGACGACAGAGATGGGGCTATAAAAATCGAGGACGTTCTAAAGGTAGTACATAACATTGCATAAAAGGATAACTGTCTCTTTGAGATTTACTATTAATTTATACGATGGCTTTACAGGTGGTGGAATTAATTGGAAAAGAAGATATTAAGCTGAGCAAGAAGCAAGTGCACGAACTGATCGAATTAATCGACAAGGAGGAGATCTTGGAGGTGGATGAACAGATTCAGAAGGCCTTGCAGAAGGATCTGAACGAAATGAAGAGTGAACAGAGCTCCGAGGAGAAGTACGTCGCGCCAAAATCTCCAGTTCCTGCTACACCGGTAACGACCGAAAAGGGCTTCGGTAAAGAGGAATTAGAGGATGATCCTAATAAAGCTTATGCAGCACACACGCCGGAACAGGAGCGGGAGAAGTCAGCGGCGGTCCTTAAAAGTAATTCCACTTCTGACCCGGTTAGAAATCCTCCGTTAGCACCTGGTGTTCCGCCGACAACAAAAAAAGCGGAAGGCTCTAAGCACCTATGATTGCCGCACAACTAACTATAAATTAATGTATGTAATTATTAATACAACCTTTTTACTGAACACTGATTCAGGGAGGTATTGCGTTTTCATCTCTATAAATAGTATTGGAAACATTTCTTTTGCGAATCAGTTTATACAGCGGGAATCTTTTAAAAAGGTCCGCGAGAGGACGTGTAAAAAAGGACTCTATAGAGCAAATAATCGCAATAGTCTCATGTGTGTATTAAAGCACTTACGACGGCTGCCGCTACATACATGGCCTACACTACTTAGAACGTTCGACTAAAAACAAAGGTGAACATAAATATATTAATATATCTTTTGTATTTATGACTGCAGCAGATTCAGATTTTTCTTTTCATTAAGACTGTGGTGCATTTAATGGCATCAGTGTATTATTTGTTCCGTAATTTGCGAGATATCTGTGCTGGTCACAATGGCAATACTTTGCATGCAAATTCTTCATCGCTATTGAATGTATTTTTTAAAATCGTATGTGACAATACTACTATTATTGATATCAGTGGTTGGCAACGGGATGTAACAGGTTCTGTTTCAGTGAAACTCAATTCCGAGAATATTGTAATACCGTGTGGAATCATTCCATCTCTTCGAAGTATCGACTATCGTTACAGAATTTGTAATAACGCAGAGTACAGGTCACTTCCGTTACGTTTCGAAAACTGTAAACATATGCCTCTGCGATCGACGGTGAACAGAGATATAATGTACATTTATAGATAAAGTAATTTTATTAATTGTAAAGTACATAAACATAGAACTATTCGTTACGTGTATGTACTGATTATATATATATAAAAACAAAAAAATAGTTATTTAAAGCACACCACATACGAGTAGTGAGTACCTATACCTTGCACGTGAAAGAGAGTCTAAAATTCAGCATTGGTAGAATACTATTGCAACTGAAAGTAAAAGCGATCGATATATTATATTATACGTAAAAGTCTATTTCCCGAAGAAACTCTGAACAGCAATGACACCCTGGTATACAACATTTATATTTTTACTTCTGTGCATCAAACTACCTGTTCATTAAATTAAATATTTCTGTATATAATATAATGTTACTCCGAACCATTTTTTCCTAATTTACGCCTACGATTGCTTTTTATTAAACGCATATTCTCAAACTCGTTTCTCTGTGACTTTGAATTACCCGCTAATCGTTCGTCTCGAGTTCTTTTTTTTCTTATTTTCAAACAGTAATTCGTCGTCCTAACAATGTACAATACTTTCGAATTAGAGACGCATCGTTGCAACGACGCGGCTTGCACGTAACACTGCAATCGAACGTAACGACTGCACCTAACAATAAGTGGCATTGACACCGTGAGTAACGTGTTTCGCCGCGACACGAATCCACGCAACCAGCCGCACATTCGCGCCGAGTATTAACCGACACTTGCAGGCGAATAATATTCTACGGATGGCATATAATAAAATTCAATTCAACCGGGCGACTTGGAAATAAATAGACCATGGAAAGGTGTAATGAAAATTTATGGATAGGTGCGACGGGTGGTGCAGAATTTCGATTCGCGGCACATGTATGGACATAGACCGAAATAAATTCGCACTACCGGTTACTCCGGTATTTGTGTGATAACCGCAAGTTCCGCGTAGCTTCGCCGCAATGACTGCGTTAGGCGGTTTCATGGAGTTCTTTCAGAAAGGAAAGGTAAATGTTATTCTCCTCCCGTGCTACATCTGCCCGCTTTATAACGAATATTCTAACCTAATAAATTATTATCGATTAATTCTACTCCGCTCCTTTCGATTTACATACACGTATTTCTGGAATATCGTTTATCACCCTCGGTTTCAGTGTCCCTTTCATTCATTGTTACAGACTTTCAGGCCAAAGAAGAAATTTGCTCTTGGGACACTACGGTATTCCTTGCACAAGCAAGCGCAAGCTTCCCTGAACTCCGGAATTAATTTAAGGTCTGTTGTGAAATTGCCTCCCGGGGAGGATCTGAACGATTGGATCGCTGTTCACGGTATTTCGAGCTTCCGATAAGAAATCTCAATGTCTTAGAATAGAAGTTCGAGGGACGCAACTCTTATACACGATAATGTAATTTCAGTCGTGGACTTTTTTAATAGAATAAATCTGATATACGGTACTATCTCCGAGTACTGCGACTCAGCGTCATGCCCGACTATGAGCGGCGGCGCTCGGTTCGAATACTTGTGGGCGGATGGTGAAAAATATAAGAAACCTACTGCACTACCAGCACCACAATATGTCAGTCTTCTCATGGATTGGATAGAAGCACAAATTAACAACGAACACATATTCCCCGTGTCGACAGGTACAAGGTTTTGAAAATTTTCATGCCGGTTCGATCGGTCGATTAATGCAGAACTTTTGTTACAGACGTTCCGTTTCCGAAGACATTCGTGCCATTATGTAGAAAAATCTTGACGCGCTTGTTCAGAGTCTTCGTCCATGTCTATATACACCATTTCGACCGTATCGTAGCGATAGGCGCGGTAGGTTTCGCACGCGTATACGTTCGACGAACAACGACCAGCCATCGATCTCGATAATTCCAGCAATGACTTTTCTGTTTCTAGGAAGCACACGTGAACACATGTTACAAGCACTTTTACTATTTTGTAACGGAATTCGAATTAATAAACACGAAAGAGTTAGAGCCGTTGGCTGAAATGACTGCCAAAGTTTGTAAGGACACTTTCTCGCCGACGCAGACTACAACGCCATCGAACCACGCCAGATAGTTGTAGAATCTTTCGAATGCGTTAATATGGTAACCAGATTAGAGAGAGGTAAAGCTTTTTAATATAAGTACAAAAATCGAAGAAACTCTCCTTAGTACTTTTTGGAAGGGTATTGAGAAATTGGTTAGTATTAGAATGCGGCGATGCATTAGTATTTCTATGATTTCCATACTTATCCTCATTGGTATTCATAACATTTGGCAAGAATCTCGTTGAAAGCTTTACTATGGATAGCTCTTAAATTCATAATATTATAATAATTATAAATGTCCTTCCATTACTGCATTAAGAATGATTCTCCCACTTTGGGACAATAATTCACCGATTTATGTCTTCTTCTAATTAATCATGATAAGTAGAAAGCAAATTATGCATTTATTTCTTTACGAGTCAACTGCTACTTAAGCAATTCTGTTGATAGCTCGAGGAATGATGTAACTAGATTTCTTAAGTTTTTTTATCCACCTTTTTGTGGATGCATAGTCCTAGCAATAAATTATTAATGATTTTATCGATGTATTCCGAGATTAATTTTTATAGATACTGTTGCTAGAAGTCAAGTCTACGTACTGTCGACGAAATTAAGATAACTTTGTATATCAAATTTTGTAAGAAAACTACATTATTTATGCAATTGTACATATAATTTGTGCGCCTTTTAGATATTTCTGTAATATTCTTATGTATTGCATTGAAAGCTGCAGGTTTTGTATGAGATTAAACGATATACTGTAACAGAAACAAGAGTAGAACAGCATGTGTTACATGAAAGAGTACAAACATCTGAATGGATAAAGAATAATGAATCTGTATCCATTACACAACATTGTTCATTATCTACAACCAAATAAATAATTAAAGAATAAACGGATGTTATCAATGAATCCCCCAAATAGTTTCACCCTTTAAATAGAAGCTTCCTTCTTTCTCCAAGTCACGGACCAAAGGACTCCTATCTTTGGGAATAAATTTATATAATTTTATTTAATCCAGTTGATACAGGTTCGGAGTAGGACTAATCGTCGAACAAGTATTAAAGTAAAACTACAGAATACATTTGAAGAATGAATTCAATTTTGCCCTACGACGCTGCAATTCGACTAATAAATAATACGAATAATCCCAACGGTGATTAATATTTGCGAAATCATCTGTACACGTAGTTTCACTTTAATCCCAGTTTTTTTTATTTTTACTAAAAATTCACGTTCACGGCGACTCGTTCTATGCTCGTTCGGAAAATTCTGTTTATACTCGTAAACTGTACATGCCGCCGCGAACCATGTTATAATCGGGCAGGTTCTCAACCGGGCCAACTGCTGCTATTACCGGGCACTGGTCGTAAATATATTTCATGCTAACGTCATGAATATTTTGTGCGGTTACGCTCTGCAAGGAATCACAGCGATAAAGGAATTGTGCGTTACATGTTTTACGTTCACCCGTTACTTACGTCTATCCTGGCCTCGAGCTCGTGAAGCGGTATACGTCGGTTGTAGCAGAGTATCTGCCGACCAATATCTTCGCAGATCGCGGTGGTTCCGTCCAACTGGAGGAGCATGTTCGTCTTGAGAATGTTCTTCGCGCGTTCCACTTCTTTCTCGGTGACGGATATACACAGCCTTATCCATTCGCGTTGGATGTTATACAAGAAGTCCTGGCAGGCCATAGGATCGCACACGTAGTATATGCCCCAAAGACCTGTGTCCTATAACAGAGAAATGATTGCGATATATTTGAACCTGCTCACCAGGGCACTCGCGGTAAGTACGTACTTTGTAGCAGGTGTTGAAGCTTTGGTAACTGTGGCACAATTTTGCAACTGCAGAAGCTTCGGCCAAACGGTTCGCGCTGCTTGCACCTCCCCCCTGACTGCGGTCCCACGCTCCCATAAGGGTATTCGCAACCATAAGAGGAATGTTATCCGCGTCAGCCCATCCAGCGCCTTCCACAGCAATGGCTATGTGCGCGAGAGGAATGCTATCGTCCCGGACTCTTATTTCCGAACCCGTGTAACGGCATGGTACATCCAGCGATGGAATTTCATCGTAGTTCGGTCCTTTCATTTGACCAAAGTGTTTGTTAGCCAGATCAACTAGCGCGCCGTGTTCTACACCACCGGCACCGGCCAGAACAAACCTAAGAGAAGAGACTCAGTCACTTTTAAAGATGCAGACGCAACGGAAATACTTCACGGAGGTATTTTAATATATAAAGCAGAAAGTGTTTGTGTGTTTGTCTGTCGCCTGAAAACTTTCGAACGATAAACTCTGGGGTCGCGAAATGTGTCCCAGCTGATTATGCCTAGCTAATCCAGATGAATGTATTTTCACAAAAAGAAATAAATAAACTTTCTTTTTTTATAAAATCAGAATATAAATTTCAGGCGGAGCCGAGTAGTAAAGCTAGTAGTTTATAATAACGTACCTTGGTGGACCGTAGAAATTTTTTACATAATTAAGAAGATCACCTCGCGTGATGCTCTTAATGTTTTTAGTAGGCCCAAGAATCGTCCTTCCTAAAGGTGTACCTTGATACGCACTGGCGTGCAAGTGGTCGAAAACAACCTCTTGGAGATTCGTCTCGACTTCCTGCATCTCTCTCAAGATCACACCTCTCTCCCTCTCAATCTCGTTCTCGCCGAGTTTCGAATTTTGAATGATGTCGCTGAGAATTTCAATAGCTTTCGGCACATCTTGCGACAAACATTTGGCGTAAAATACTGTTTGCTCCCTGCTCGTGTAAGCGTTCAAATGAGCACCCATGTTCTCGATTTCTAATTCTAAGTCAGTTTGCGAACGTTTAGTGGTTCCCTGTACAATAATTATGGTCTCGAGTGAAACTTTCTACCGTTACGTTAGAAGCATATTCGGAAAGTGTACCTTGAAAGCCATGTGCTCCATAAAGTGCGCCACTCCGTTATTCTCGTCGTTTTCAAAGCGACTGCCAGCGTCGATCCATAGCCCTACCGTGGCCGTTGGAGCTCCGCTGTCTTCGCTCGCGACTTTCATGCCACAGTCTAAAGTCGTGATCCTCGTGGCGGGCTGATTGATAAGCATCTCTTTCAAAGACGCCGCTGTGGA
Organism: Andrena bicolor; assembly: GCA_960531205.1. Taxonomy (NCBI): domain Eukaryota; kingdom Metazoa; phylum Arthropoda; class Insecta; order Hymenoptera; family Andrenidae; genus Andrena; species Andrena bicolor. Next base: position 2,812,423 of record OY482666.1, read on the forward strand.
CTGCCATTGTTTTTGTGGCTGAAGAAGAAGCAAATTGCATATATACTTAAAAAGGAATAGGATGAAGAACGAAACACGTATAAAGAATTAAGTTACATTTATATGGATCTGCCTGTGGGTTTATTTCATACAGATTTATTCGAACTACGCGAAGCTAATCACGGAAGTGGAAATCATTGAAGCTAAATCACCAGGAATATTACGTTAAAATAGAAAACGTTGTATCTGTCAAATCCCTGAATTCATTGGCAACACACTACGCGGATAACCTAAGCATACTGGGGTTATGAAAGACCGGCGAGTATCGTGATGCGTATCGTGAAATCCAATTTACTGAATCCCATTTGCTGTCAGTTAAGTAATAATTCATCATTCCTCTTTTGTTTTATAGAGTTCCCCAAAGTTGGTTCCCATTACGTAAGGAGTAACTGGAGTCGATGGCTGGTTCGCCACGGTAAAGGGATCGGGATTTGAATGTGAATCTCAACGAGTCGCTGCGACGCGTTCTGATAATGATACGCGAAACGTGAAATCGTAATTTCGTTACCTTTACGAGACTGGTTTTATTAGGATACGTCCGCAACGCAGAACTAACTCGAAGCAGACGAGTCGCCATTTTTTCGATTTCCTTCGCAACTGGGACGACTTGCGACCACTTACGACGAGGGTAGTGGCACGGTTTGAACTGGTGTTTGGAGCTGGCTCGGCCACTCGTTCCGATATATAGGTGTATTAAAATAACGATAGTGATACGATGAATAGAAAAGAATGTATTAAAATTGTAACGCAATAAGGCGAACTTAATTGCGACGTAAGATTAATAAAATACACAATGTTTGCAAAATGAAGTACTGCAAGGAAGATTATTTTTTGTCCACCCCCGCACTTCAGACATCAAGTTACTATATTCAAACGTGGATTTTGGGGCAACAATTTAAATTTCTAATGCCTTATGTATTTTAATTCCCTTATGATATTTATGCAATGGGAATGTAGGGAATTTTTTATGTACAGTAATTTTCTCGTGGCCTCGTTGGCACCTACTGTCAAATTCGAAAACCGGCGTGAATCACAATTTTGTAAACATTTGCTCATCGAACGGAGCAAGTAGAAATGTTGTTAGATTTTTAAACAGCGCCACAACAATCGACACTATGCACGATACCGCGGAAGAATTTGGAATGACCTATTCAAATGCATGCTTGTTCTCACATACCGAGTTCGTAGATTAATAAAAAATATTTCTCATAGAAAACGGAAGGCGTGAAATATACCTAAATCGGTAAAAAATCTCAACCAAGAAAGCGCCGAAACATATAAGTATAATGTTGAAGAAAAAGTAGATTTATGTGTATTATACATGAAATATATACGATTTATTAATCAAGCGCTTTAACTTACAAATTTAAATACGTATTTCGTAATTAACACACCAATGTTGCTAATAATAAAGTCGTCGCATGGCTTCAGTAAGCATACATGTGAATCCAAAAACGTAGTACGCAAAGATGGCGCGGTTCAAATGACCACGGAGGCTTCCTCGTTGCATTCAAGTTGCATACAGTATTCAGTGTATAAAGTGGTAGAAAGATCAGCGGATATAATGGCTTCTTCAGAGAAAAATGATCTGACTTTGAGGGAGATGATGGAAGACAGTAGCGTAACTGGCATGATCTTAAAAGCGCGAGAGCCTTGGCGGGACGTCATGTCGAAGCTGTACTACGATTTCTTGCACAGTATACAGATGAACTTTTCACAGGCGCAGGTGTTTGACACAGTCGCAGATTTTATACAGAATTGCACCGACACATTGGACATAATGAGAGGTACAAGAAACTCTGAAACACATATATCGATCTTAAATCCTGATACTTTCTTTTATAAATAATCCTGAATTCGTGTTACGCAGGCATGCAATCGAAAGTAGAAATCAGCGACATCTCAAGAGACGAGATCTCTTTAGAGAACGAAAGAAACACGTGGAGGCTGATCTATTGTTTATATCAAAATCGAATACACAGCGTGGACTACCCTATTCCCATGGAAGACGATTCAGGCGAGAACAATACCTACATATCCGAGAAGCTTGTTATAGAGAACTTATTCAAAACCGAAAGCTACATTAGAGAATATCAATTGATAATCGATTGGTTGGAGAAGAACGCGTTGGATCAAGCAGATAAATATCCAACCACCGAACATTTCACGGATAAAACTCTCGCGTGGGAGAATACAGTCAGACAGTTGCTAACGTACAAAGATAAAGATCAGATTCCGTTCCGGTCGTCTAGACCGCTGGTATCGTCCCTTGATCCAGACGCTCCGATAAGAGAAGGTAAATCTCTGCATGATCTGGACAGGGAAGATGATGCGAGACTGGAAAAAAGAATGTTCATAGAGGTATTGGGCCCTTGAGTGAAAGATTAATTTAAAAAACGAAAGGCGAATGGAGAAATTCCATAGGGTAGTATAAAATAAGAAATATGCTTTTGTAGGTGCGTTGCGGTCGTCTCCAAAAAGCTCAGGCGCTGGCCGAGCACTGCGGGCAGCCTTGGAAAGCGGCTTGTTTACTAGGGTGGATACCTCATCATGATCCCAATTACAAAAATCCATTGTCGGATACTAAACTGCCTATCGAAGGGAATCCTAATAGAAGTCTTTGGAAGTTGTGCGCGTGGGAGCTGTCCCAAGATAAACGCGTGGGTAATGATATTCTACTATTTACATAGCTAATCGATAGGTGCCGGACGCTTTGTCTTGAACGAAATTGTTGAATTCAGGTCAATTTTATCGCGCCATTTATGCTAGTCTCTGCGGAAACGTGCAGCAAATTCAGCCGGTGGCATCGTCGTGGCAGGATGCGCTGTGGGCTTACATGAAAGCGCTGTTAGACATCAAAGTCGAGACGGAAGTGAGGGACATAGTGATAAAAAGTTTTACAGACATGCCCGAAGATTACTGGAAGAACGAGATCTCGCTGGAAGATGTGTTCAATGAGCTTCAAGCCTCGAAGAACAAGAATATCCGTGATCAGGCGAACGAGCCGGATCATCTTATTCAGAAATACTTGATACTGGATCAGATACCGAAGTTGATGGAAGAGATAGAGTTCATGATAGACACGAGGACCTGCGACCCACACTTCGTACGATTCTTGGGGCATTTGATATATTTCTTCCGACAAATCGGGAAGAACGTGAACGACAAAGTCGGGGATAAAGTCCTATTAGCATACGTTCGTGTTCTAATTGAGATGGACGATCCAGTTCTGATCGCATTCTACACTGCAATGTTGCCCCAAGAAGCCCAGGTGACGAATTACGCGAGCTACCTGGAAGGCATAAAAGACTATGAGCAGCGGAAGAAGTGTTTGGCCGCGGCGGAGGACGCAAATTTGAACGTAGAAGCGATCACGAAGCTGGTGGTAGAAACGATACGGTCCAAGAACGTGGACGTCGATACCATGGATTTAAAGGGCACTATAACCGAGGCGGATATGGAGAAGATCAACGCGTTAGACTGGCTAATATTTTACCAAAGCCAGCGGGAAGAGGCTCTGTGGCAAACCAATGCTCTCGTAAGGTATTTCTTGTCGAACGAAAGAGTGGACGCTGCACGGAAAGCTTTCAACAAGGTACCGGCTGGTATAATCAATTTCTATCCTTCGCGTGTTAAAGGTGACTAATCGGAGAACTCTTTCAGATCCCACCGGATTCCATAGAGTCTGTTATGTCTGAATATCCAACGCTGGAGGGCACTCTGGCAAATCTCAATCTTACGAACAATTTGTCGAAGAGAGCGTCCGCAGCGATTCGGGAATACCTTTGTTACAAAACTTACCTGGATGCTCAGGAGGGTTTCGCCGAGTGGTTCTCTCACTATCACCACGGGAAACCTACCTCTTTGGAAGCGTTAGCACCGTACGCCACTTTCACCGAGAAGGTCGCGTACGAGCACAAGAAAGCGCAGTATAACGTAGAAATGGAGAGGTGGAAGTGCACGATGCAGCATCACACGAAGGTAAATAAAACTGGAACAAAAGATTGGAGAAGAGATGTGAGCAGCAGATCGGTTTCAAACTAATAACTTTCTTATAGGCTGTGAAACAATTGTTCTTCAATGTGTTGCTATTTCCGGACGGTGGTTGGCTCGTTGACTCGAGCAACAACGACGAGCCTTGCACACCGGAGGAGATGTCGCGGGAGCATCAACTGAAAAAGTTAAGGGAGCTTTGTATACCGAAAGTCATGCTTCTTCTGCATTCGGTGATGTCCGAAATGAACGAGCACGCTGGTTGTATCCAGTTGGCAGACACCCTTGCCTCCGAGCAATATCAACTCTACAAAGTACGCGTGTAGAATTTTTTTTTTAAATGTTAGAAGATAGAATAAGACGATTAATCGTTTCCTAATTTCGATTGGGCCCAGGTGTTCCCGAAGTGGAAGTTACGCGAGGTGTTCAAGAAAATCTGCGAGTCTTCCATTACCCTGTTGGACCAGAAGAAAGATCCCTGGGGCTACCCGAAGTGAGAGCCTGTGGGAAAATTGGGCGACGATTAACGGGAGAATAAGGGAACTGTATATTTAATTGTACATGAAGCGCGAAAATCGAGTGTTTGTAAGAAAAGCCGTCACGGTGTTTCTTTTTTTTATAAAACCAGTTTATTGTCAACCACAAGAAGTGAATATAAAATTTGATACAATGTTCAATAATTCATAATCATAATATATTATATACCTCATGATTACTTAGGTGCTCCTTTTACCCAATCGTTAATAAATGTAGCGCTGTTCAAAAGCTGTAGATTTAACGCGTGAAACATTGCGGAGATAAACTCAGGGGACAATGAACGAGTAGTACAATATCCTGAGATATTTTTCATTGGAGAATAATCGTATCGTGACTCCACGACAGTTTTCGTCTAGCGGCCGTTTCTAATATCTTCCCGTCATCATCGTTAGCATCCTTCGGACGTGGATCTGCATACAATGGATATATTACGTACAAACTTGTTGATTCGTGCGGAATTTAAGAGTAAATTTTCCTCAAAACAATCTACGGCATCGTAAAGAAACACGATGAAGAAGAACGAAGGGTGTTCGGTGATGCTTGTGCGGCATACATGTCGGAGTTTCTCTAAATCTATTCTTTTTTTTTTCCGAGGGGTGTTTGGTAAATGATGCTTCTTTGCCGGCGAGAGCAGTCTTTTTTTTTATGTTTTTCTCATCTCTCGTTATGTGTATATATTATATTTCGTATCTGTGTGACTTCGAGCTTCGTTATGTTCAGAACACGCGCAAGCGTTTTCCTCTCTGTGCGGCTTGATGCGTAATGCTTCCTTTTCTTCATTTCTCCTCGAAACGGATAGATGTTAACGGCTACAGATTTCACCGTACTCTGTGCATAGACTATATATCAAGGAAAATTAACGCTCCACAGCAACGCTTTCGTTTCGTTTCGTTTAAAACAACGGAAAAGTGAGGGCGACGCAAAGGAAATCGAAAACCAAGAGACGCGTTACAGATTAATTGACAGAAACATATATCCTCGATGTGCGTCCGAACTACTTTTGTGCACTTTAGGGCCCTTAGTCCGACGTGAGTGGAATTTTAAGGAGATTAAATCTATCATCAGAATATAAAGTATAAAATTATCAAAAGATTTTATGGAATACATTGGATTGTTAGTGGAACTCTTCTTCGCTTCTTTAATCTCTAAGCAAGTGTTTAAACGAAACCTAAGAGCCCCGGGAATGCAGACTTGATAATACAATACGCTTCGCAGATCTTTTAACTTATTTCATAAAACCACGTCACTTTATTCGTCGGATTCGAGGCTGAAACGTTAATTAGAGAATTAAATCCAATGAAAAACAGTAGCCCCAGTGAGACTACTATCATAGCACCACGATTAAGAGAAATAAAAATACACGGTTGCTTTAGAGAGGCTTGGCTGACCATACGGTCCGGATTACTACTTGTAGCTTCATGAAATAAGTCTCCTGGGCATTGACAATCATTCGGCGTCCGTTTCTCGACACGCACAATTTCATAGCGTACAATCGGTCTCAGCAAGATTTGTTCTTCGTAAATAAGCGAAAATAAGAGGACAAGGAAAGAGGCGACGCAAAGTGCAGCATCGCAGGCTCGAAACGCGCAACGCTGCACCTACATCGTAATTCAAACTCGTATACATCTTTGTATGCAGTTAGTAGGTTTTTCTCCCCGCGACTCCGCATCCGCGCGGACGACGATGGATTTCGAACACGCGCGAGCTTTATCCAAGCACTGTCTCAGTGGAACGGGGAATCTAAGTGTTCGGTTATTTGTCAAAGTTAATCGGCTACATTGAAATCATTGCTTCGACTGTTCTAACATTTTTCTGGATTATTTTCCTAAATCGTTAGGATGATCAAAGGGGACGAACGTGCTCTGGAGTAAAATTCGCGCGGATCTCGCGGCGGATGCTCGCTCGCAGCAGGAAACACGTGGATCTCGACGATCGAATAGACTTTACAGTAACACGAGTACACGATTAATAGATTTACCTTGTTGATTAACCTAGTCTAACACGTAAACGTTGAAAAAAACGGTTGACAATTGTTACCATTCTTGATAATGCTACGATTCATTTTTTTTTTTTTTTGGTTCTCTTACGTGAGAGCTGGATAAATTCGCCGAAACTCACCATCATTCTGGGCTTAGACACGTTCTTCTCGATAGTGGTTGATAAATTTTTTACTTCCTTTTTTTTTTTTCGTTTTGTTTGTTTGCTTATTTGTTCGGTGGTTCACCAACTAAGTTTATTCGCTACGGGGACGTTCTAATCGCTAGTGGGCGCGTGTCAGCGTGTTCGAAAAACCACTCGTACTACTTGGTATGTACTTGGAAAACGGTTCCCACGGACCTCTCCCCCTTCAACTCTTCGCACTCGTGTCTGACCACGTACGGGGCCGTTCTACTTTCTCGCTCGGTCGAATTCAAACGCAATTTGCTCCGGAACTATTGTCGCGTTACACCCCGACGATATCTGTTGCTTAAAAGTACTTATAACACTAGAATTTTTAAACGCAACTCAGGACGGTCTATCATAACAAACGAATTCTTATCGTAGCTTGTTTGTACACCATTGATATCGCGCTGAAAGCATATCCGCCCGCGATCGAACACCAGCGTCGATGGAATTCTCAGTGAAGCTCCCTTCGCTTTTAAGCTACCTCCGCCGCTCCCCTACTCCGGTTGCCTATTCGTAATTTGAAAGGGGAAGAAACCGGGCTCCAAGAGTGCAAAGAGCCGAACATCACTGGTACCACGTTCTTCTCCCTTCTCTCTCGCTCTCCGCGCGCACGTGTGTGTTCTTAGAGTGTGAAAATATATTCTACCACGAGGACAAGATTCAGAAAGATATCCGGTGTGTTAAAAGTCTTCGAGTATCTCTACGGTATCGTTGAAACGAGAAGACCAGATCGTCGTTACATACAATATTGACAGTGTTACACATCCCTTCGACTTAATCGACACACCCTTAAAAATCTCTACTTTCAAATGTTGCTCCTCCCACTTATCTCTAAGTTTAATCACCTTGCGTGGAGAAATAGCATACGCATAGCTGCCCTCCCGCGTCGCTCTTTACGTAACTTATAATCGTTTTCAACGAACAACTCGCGATATCCGAAGCTGCCATTCCCTTCCCGTTGCCGCGGACGACTTTTCCCGGACGGGGAAATCGCCTTCTACTTTAAGTACCTTCCCGCGCGCAGGCCCAAAGAGAATCCCGGCCTGTTCGCCTTCAACTGAAACAGGGCTCCGTGAATGTCTCGGGTCGTTGGCTTCGCGAGCCTTACGTTAGGGATATGTTCGACGGGGATATGTGAGCGGGTGTCGGGGGAGGAAATCAGAGCTACCGGAGAAGAAGAAGAGGGCTATACTCAAGGAGGAATATTCTTACGAGATATTTAAACAGCTGGAGAAAATTGAGCGCCAACGGTATAGAATCACATTCTATCCCACAATTTTCATTCTCTTCCCGTTCGAGTGCCCCGAACCGATCGATTCGCGGATCCCTCTCGACTGCCGGAAGAAAATTAGCGCCAGCGAAACCGCTATCCTGGGCCTTAACTACGATACGAGACACAAAATGCAAACTTGTTTAATCGCTAAGGTATCGCTAAGAATTCGAAATCCACAAGGGCCAACCAGACCGCTGAACGGTGACACGAAACACCCCCACAGACCCATCTCGTCTCCCTTCTTTTCTTGCCTCGTTAAATTACACGTCGATATAGCGAAAAAGAAAGAGCTTCTCCCTTAGCGTCTACGCTATTATTTGCTCCTTACTAGCTAACAATTTGAGGCCGCGTAGCCGGGGGGCTGCTCCGCGAAAAGTCGAGCGCTCGAAACAGCTTACCACTATTATTCTAAAAGATCAAGTGTGAAACGAGAGACAGAGAGAAATAGAGAGATAGTAGAAGGGGGACGAGACAAAAGATACGATCTCAACCATCGTTCTACATACGATCCTCGCTTCTGCTTCTGTACACTCCTTACAATTACCTTAACGCCGCGGATAGACGAGCTCAACGCGGGATCGTTCCATCTTTTTTACACTTACATCGCGAATAATTGATCCGTACAGATAGATTTGCTCGATCGACGATCGACGTACTTCTCTCCGACGAACTCCCGTCTACCGCCCCGCGATGTTCCATTATCCTGAACCAGCACAGGGCCGATCATCGACGTTTGTACTTAAGGGAACCGAGTACAGTTATTGTCCGAATTTTACCCATAAACAGGGGACAGTGAACCGTATCCGCGGACAATCTCGACATCCAAACGTTACTCTCTCAATTAAGATTATTCTCTATCGTTTGGACGACGTTTCACTGACCCGAGAGAAGTTGTACAGGGTGCTGAGGAATTCGTGGCCCGAGGTTCTAGTACAGTCGCACTGTACTATCAGAGCTTCCAACCAGGGCCGTTCCTGGGTTTTGGCCGCCCCGGTGCAAAAACAATATTGGCGGTCTTATTAATTCAATATTCTTTAATTAAGAATTTAATATCAAGTGTTTACTTTTATATCTATGCAAACATAATTTTAAACAGATATCATTCAAAAGAGTTTCGATTATTATTCTTATTAATCAAAATTTTACATATAATAAACGGCCCGCGGCCGCCCCTAGTTTTGGCCGCCCAGGTGCGGGGGCACCTTCTGCACCCCCGCCAGGAACGACCCTGCTTCCAACAGCGATAGAGAAGACCCAGACGAGACGTCCTCGTAGCTTCGGAAGCCGTCGATCTTCGGACCCCCGCGATCGTTAAAGCCGCTAATTCGCCCGGGCCAGGAATTCACCAGCGCCTCGTCGCAGCTGCTCGCCGCGCGACAGAGTTAACATTAACCGTATATTATTGTCCGAACAGCTTCGTTCAAGCGGATGACCGACTTCGCGATACAATTATTGTCTCTACGTGAACTAGGGAAGGGACAGCGAGACGCTCGGCGTCCCCTCATCGATCATCTCGGAGCAGCCCTTCGAATGCTCGATCCGGCAAGTCGGTGTCGTATTATTGTCATTCACAGAAGTAGGAGTTTCATCCGCTTACGCGCTAGACTCTCCGCCCCGCTCTCTCCAAGGACCTCGCTTGACGGAAAGGAAACACGAAATGCTTGGGGGTGGATAAGGTGAGGAGGAAACGAAAGGTAACGACGATGCACTCTAAAGTGGTGGGAAGTGATGGTTCGAGTTCGATCCTCTGGATGAATTTTCGCCGGAGAAATCGGGTTCCAGGCGCGAACAGTAAGCGAATCGTCTCCGTTATTGTCCCTTAATTAACTTACCAAGGTAGTTAGTACGTAGCCCTACTTAACACTGGTTTTTTTTTCATGCTTCTCGCGGGAAAGCTAAAGCAACGGTGCCCAAAGTGTCCGTCGCTCGCGATCTCCATTCTGCGTCGAGGTGGACCGAACTGTACGGAGGGGTGGGAGAAAGTTATCGCGCTGGACTTTCGTCGGATGAATTTACTATTTCCGCGTGGTTATCGCGAGGAGGCGGTTAAAAGCAACGAACACCGTTTGGGACACCGCCGAGTGCTAAACGACGTAAATTTCCAAAGTTCCTCCCTTTATATGTATACATGCACCTCGTGTTTATGTACCGTGTGTTTAATATATGTGTATATATAATGCGTATGTTAGGTATGTATGCGTAGGTAGTTAAATACAGACTGGTCTTCGTGCGATAAGCAATTCGGAGTCGCAAAGAATTTCTCGCTGCTGGCAAAATTTTGAGGACACCCCGGGTTACTTAGAAATCTGGACACACGAAAGCTTCGAGACTGGTATTAACGCAGAGGGATTACTGTTATTTAAAACCTCGCCCCTCTAGAATGATTATGTATTTCTCTGATTTCTTGGTTGCACGTCTCTCTCATCCCTTGCGCGTGTCGCGCCCCTTTCTAGCTGCACCGTTCACGCCTCGTCTCGCCTCTCAGTTCAACTTTCTCGCGAGCGTTCCGCGAGCAACGCGTTAGCCCCCTCCTGGTACAATTAACGAGGTATTCTTCCTTCCTGTTTCTAACATTACCACTGGCAATGCACGAGCCGGGATCCCAGAAAGCAATCGATCCCGGCCTACTGGATCTGCACTCGTTTGGGGTAGAAATGCGCTTCGACGCGCAAGAAACCAGTTCCTAAGTACTACAGGGGTATCTCCTGTCCGAGTGGTTCCTAATTCGTGTTAATTAAAGAAGTTTCATTATCTGTACCCAAGGCACATTTTATACTTTCATTCCGTTTTAGGAAGGTCCACTCTATAGTATGTACATATCATTATAGCATCGTTACACGTATAGGGGGGAGGGGGAGATAGTTTCGTAATAGTTATCGCCCTTAATCGTAGTAATAATATGTCTGACGTTACCTTGTACATGATTCTCGTTTTCCTTCCCGTTCTCATTCAACGATTTCCTTCGTCGTTCTCTACCCTACGTATTATTGTCAAGTCGACAGCATTTATAAATGTAATGTTATCTTAAGTGCTACTCGATCTTTTAAAGTTACAATTATAGTCAACTATAGCTTTGTGCAAAATTTACATTGTACATGTACCACCGATGCTCCCCCCAAAAAAAGCTCCTCTACAGCCCTCAAATTTTATCCCGCATCCAATGTACGACTCCTCTTTATACGCGTCAGCGCGCCCCATAACCCCCAACCCCCGCCCTTCCCAACCCCTCCCCCGATGAAGAACATTCGTTTAACATTATTGTCGGAATTTTCACAATTACCCCCTTCCCCGTCCTGATTTATTATTGTCAGAAACCTCCCGAGTCACCCCATTCCTAAGTAGCTTCGTAAATTTCTTAAACGTTAAAAATCACCTCGAATCTCGTTCTCCTCGTGTGCCGTGTTTAATAAGTGTGTATGTATGTATATAATATATGTATAGATTCATATGTATGTATGTATGTATATATATATATAGAAATATACATATACATATATCGTTTAATACGAAATATTGAATCTGATAGATCTTAAAAATATTCTGCTAATCTTTTTACGTACGATTAAACCTTACGCGCTAAGTACTTTCTTACAACCTTGTATCGTGTTCAGCCGATTTTTTGTTACTCTTTTGCTGCCTCGTTTCTCTTGATAATTAGCATATTGTATCACCCGTCGTTACAGATGCGAGCTTCCTGTTCTCCCGTCGATCCCCTTTTATTCCCGTTTCTCGTCCTCCCTCCGCCACCCCCCCCAAGCCCCGTGGTCTGTTCACCAGCCCCGCGTATTTCCCGCTAGACGGTTCCAGGGATTCATCTCGAGAGCGTGAGCAGACCGACGACGAGCGTTGCGATCATCGACACGATCGGCACGGCTGTGCCTGCCACGCTCACAACGTGTATCTTCCAGCCCATGAAATTGTGCATGTAACACTGGGGAAAGAAAATATCGAGATTGGACGGTGTACCTCTTCTTCGGCGTGCCTCGTCGCGTTAGATTTCGATTAAAGATCGATGGTGTCTTAAGACAGTGCGTGTTAAAATATTCCATCTCCAATTACCAAAAGCTTTAGTCTGAACGAGCAAAGGGCGGACCGCGAGTTTCTCGTTCTCACCGATCGACAATTATCGTTTGGTGTTTATAGAGAGTTGGGCTTTTTTTGAATAATTTTTTATTCGAATAAAAAATTATTCGTTAATCTCGAAAGACTTCGTTTTATTCGTAATCTTTATTCGAATAATTCCCAACTCTGCTTGGAGATAATCGTGGAGCAAAGATACGAGAATATATGCTAGGTTACCCTTGATAGCCTTAAAATAGTCCTTTTTTTCAAACGCAAATTGTAAAGTGATAAATAAGAATAGAGAGAACGATTTTTCCTAGTTTTAATCGTTATTCTATGAGCTTTAACACAAAAAAAGAGAAGTCGAAATATCTCTATGTGCTTCAAAGTTGTGAGTAAAAACGTAAAGGCGTGTACTTACGCGGTGCACCGTTTGATGGTGAACATAAAATCTCGAAAACCGCTCCATTTGAATGAAAATTTAATGAGAGATAGAGAAAACCATTCCCTACGATGTGTCGGGGGCAGATTTTCGAGATAAATTCTTAAAAAAAGGGTAAAAATATTTTTTACACAAGAAACCGATAAAATCGTATTATTCAACATAAAAATTGTATTATTTTTTTTTTCGTGTGTGCTCACGACACATCGTAGGGAATAGTTTTCTGTATCCCTAATTAAATTTTCATCCAAATCGTTACAGCGAAAGCTCGTAGAATAACGATTAAAACTAGAAAAAATCGTTCTCTCTACTGTTATTTATCACTTTACAATTAACGTTTGAAAAACGCAGCCTCGCCTTTACTCTTATTGTCTACGCCATCTGTAAATATTCAAGTTTCTTCTTTTTCTTTGAGTAGTAAAGACGATTAATAATAATAATAAAAAAGGCCTGCTTTAGGGCTATCGAAGGTAACCTACCCCTTTAATCGCTGACCCTCTGAATTAGTTACGCGAAAGTCGCCGAATGAAATTTACAAACGCTCCAAGTATCGTTTGGACTTAGGTACTCGATTGATCATACCTGGTAGTATACCAAATCTGGAGTGTCCTCCTCCACGGTCCAGGAGAGCTTGGCCGGCTCGCCTTTGTCGCATTCCAGTTTGAGGGTCTCGAAGAAGTTCTCAAAGGTCTCCATGTCCGCGCTCATATCCACCGTCTTGTGCACCCATTCGCAGTAACGGCCAGCAGCGCTCGGGTAAGGGTATCTGCTCTCGTCGTACTTTACACCGGCGAACACTCTTTGTGCCATCTGCTCGGCCTCGGTCTTCTGACCGAAGCCACCCTCCGGGCTGTCGGTGATGTAGAATGGGTGGTATCTGCGTGAAAAAACACGGTCCATTGTGTTGCCTTCTGATTTACTGTCATCATTCCGCATTCACGAGTACGTGGCTGGCACTTAAACCCTTGGAGAACGTTCCAGCCGAGTGGAATACCGCGGAAGCTTTCACGCGGCAGAGTAACGTCCCAAAGTGACGCTCGATTCGCAGCAGCGAATTCGACGGATCGAAGCGATAACGAATGATTTGCGCGCGTTGCACGGTGGCTGTGCAACGTTAACCAGTGATTATCGAGGGTGCGAGGCAACGGCAGAATGAAGGGAAAACCGAAGGCATAGGTAAACTCGGTTGTTAATAGTTTGAAATTTCAACTCGCCTGGCCGGATTAACGGTAGAGTTGCCACCCTCCACTATGAACGTGTACGTCTGTCCTCTCTCGACGGTGAGCTCCGGGATGAGCAGGTCGTTGATGTACCACGCGATGCCCCAGGGAGGCTGACCTGCGTTTCAACGTATCGACCATAAACTTCCAAATCCGGCACACATGATTAGGAGACATTAGCTTGGCGACTACGGTGATCCCCGGATTTCGGATTTAAAGCCGACGATCGTAATCACCTGTGATGCTCGAGTATCCCCTCTTCCCGCCAGCAGGTCCGATCCTGACGCTGAAGGTTGTCTCGTTGGTGATCGCCGCCGGTGCCCAGGCTTTGATGTCAGACATGTCCGGGAGGTTGTAGAGGGAATTCGTACACTCGTGGATGTTCCTCGACGTAAAATCAATACGAATGTCCTCGGTGGTCTTGTCCAAGGCGCTCTGATGAGCATTGGCTTCTCCTCGTAGATTTAGGGGCCCTATAGCCGCGATCACGCTGGTCTCTACCTCCGGGATCATTCTGTCCATCACCGGCTCGTTCGTTCTCAATGGCCTGGTGTACGTAACTGAAACGCCCACGGACACCGTTTACTCCCGCGTCCAGAAACTCACTCTAAGAATACTCGGAAGAGCCAGGCCTACCTGTCGTCACTCCGTTCTTCCTCTCACCGTCCAGAAGCACCGCGTCGTTCTTGCCGCCGACCCTCTCGTCCGGGCAGACGCCGCTCATGCCGTCGCACTGCGCGTAGTCCGACATGTAGTAGTCGACCGCGATGAACTTGCCGGTTCTGTTGTTGTAAGCGATCACCACCACGTCACCGCCGATCATCTCGGGCTTCCCCTCGCTACCGGACAAACCGAAGGCGACGTACTGATCCTCCCTGATACGGGCAGACACTCTTATATGTATGTCCTCCCCGATCATCTCCCACTGCACCTGAACGCGACCGTCCAGCATCTCCTTGCAGTTGGTCAGCTCCTGTTTGGACAGAGGCGGTGATGGCGTACTGCTTGTCTGAAAAGGAACCCCCGAGACTTTTACTTAGGCACGGACGCTCGCGCGTGATTCGGGACGAAGATGGGGTTTGGGGGGTGGTGGGGTTGGTGGGCTGGTGTCGTGGTGAAACGATAAGCGGAGGTCGTTTTGTTTCAATCGTGCGAGCTAGTTGGTTCGAACACTGTGCTACTTACAGGATCGTACCACCAAGGCGGCTATTCCCGATGGAATTTCAGAACAATCGATTAATTAGACGTTCTGTGCTCGTTCGCAAGGGTGTTATGTGCGATGAAGGTTCGTTAGTTATGCCGCGGTCAGTTAAGTAATACGTGCATGAGTTACCGTGATTTTCGTCTGGCCGAGGGCGGGCGGAACGTCGTCGAGGTCCTTCGGGAGTAGGACGTGGCCGAAGTTGTGCTTGTATTCCACGCACCATATCGACAGCCAGTCGATGTCGTACACGGTCAGGTTCCCTGGTAGAACTATCTCGATGTCCTCCCCTTGGTAACCCTTCAGCGGTGCCAAGCTGCCAACACAGGTGTAATAGTTAATTTCTGCTGAACGAAGCTGTTGAACGAGCGCGGGTTTCGGCGGTTTACCTCTTCCTCTCGTTGGGCACTTTAATGCCGAAAGTGTTGGGCTCCGAGCCGTTCCCCACCCAGAAATAAGCGTCCGGGCCGGCTCCGTCGTAATGCAAATTCGGAATGTAGAAAGTTTTGCTATCTAGGATGGTGATGTTCCCGCTACGAAGGCTGTGCGCCAGCCTCGAGAACTCCGGCAGCACCCTCGCCTTTGGCACTTTTAGGTCCGCCGGGATGGAAACGTTGCCCAGGTTGACCTGTGGTAAATTAAGGGCACGCCTGATCCCACTGAAACTCCCACAATCCTTCCACCCTCAGCTCTCCGCGATGCGCAACGACCCACGCGTCGCGGCTGAAACTTTTCATCCGCCCGCTGTCGGACTTTTTCTAGCCCCAACACCGCGACGGACTTATCCAGCGAGACTCGGGGTCCGCCGAATTCAAAGATTTTCCATTAGAGGCGAGAGGAGAAGGTGGGAGACGGTGTCGTGGCTGGGAACAGGAACCGTCTCATCAACCTATCTTTCAGGGACCGCATATTTACACCCTAGTCAGTCGAAAAAGTCGATCCATCATTCCTCGCCGCTCCCCCACTGTTGAAGCCGGCGCTCCGATAGGGGCTGGTTTGGGGTCGTTTATATTCGGAGTTCCGTCAAACGTCTGAATAAGTGAGACGAGACGGGGCGAGAGAAGCGAAGTTAAAGAGAGCGAGATAGGGGCGAGGGGGGCGGGCAGCGTTGAAAGTAGAAAGAAAGATCTCGAGCGGGACCTCGTAAAATCCGAGAAACGGATTCCACCCTCTATACAGGGTGATCTTACTCCCTTAACCCCCGGGGGAACGTTTTATGGGAGAAAATTCAACATTCGCGAGGATTTCTCAACTCGTTCCGAGACCGTGGACAAATCTATTCGCGTACCACGCAGTTTTTATACACTCCCATCTTCCTCGTGGCTTTACTTACTCTCCACTTCCTCTTCGTACCTACCACTGAATCCTGTATCATTTATTTTCAGCCAAACTCGCCCATGGCTGTATTTTTCCGCAGGCATCTACTTGTAATATAAATTCTGCTCATCGAAAAATTCGTGGGACTTTAAATCTCTCATAGATAATTGACGTTGAATCTCCAGAATCTCTCACTCGATACCCTCGCATCGAATTAAGAATCCTATGCGGCTACGCGAGCGCGTCGTTGCCGCAGCGATTAACCAGCCCTATCGGCCCCCTATTTTTCTATTGTCTTTTTTATCGGCCCTCGAAAAGTGTGCCAAGAGTCGAAGATTGAAAAGTCGGTGAATATCTTCGACGTCTTCGATATTCCGCTCAAGGCTACTGTATACGTGGCCTGATTCCACCGTTTCGAGATGTCCTTTGGAACGGACTCCCAGACTTTTTGTCTACAGAAGGAATCGATACACGCGATACCTTGAACCGGCGATATGAGTTTCCATATCAGGGTCGCTCGTGTCGTTAACTTATTTGCTCTTCCGTCGAGCCGTTGTTCGGGAAGCCCGACGGAAATTCCGGCCACTGAATTCCACTTTCGGCTACATTTTATTATACACAGGTACTTTCCGACAGATCGCCAGTGTATTACCTCGAGAGGTGTATTTTGCAAGGGAAATGGAACAAAATTTTGAAGAGATCCTCGGCTGAGATTTGTCTCTCCGCCTTCCCGAACGCAGTTTTCATTTCAAGTTTCAACGAGCCATCGTTACTTTGGAAGCAGCGAGGATACACCGCGATGGAGCGCCTCCATTCAAGCACCGAGACCGCTGAAACGGTGGTAAATTGGCAAATTCTGTAAGGGGCGCGAGTTTTAGAAATGTTTGTCAACGAGACTTCCGCTCGAGCAGGATCGATTAATAATTTCCTAGGCGGGCAAGAAAACTTCTTCATTAAGCGAGCCAGTGCGCTTCAAAGGCAACAGCGGCGAGGAGACAGTCGGGACGTCGCGACGCTCCTCCCGAAAATTAATCTTGCGCCGATATACCCTCCATTCAGCCGGCCAGCGAGTCAACGCTGGTCTTTTTTTTTTTTTAAACGCTTCCTCCCTGCAAACGAGAGAGGAACTCTGTGATTCCGTGGGGTTTAGGCCTGTCAGGTCCCGAGTCACCGCGGGACGGTGAAATTTCCTCGAGGTTTTCGCAGCGAAGTTGGCAGAGACGATGTTTAAATCGAAGTAAAAGTAGTTTCTCCGGGCCCCTACGACTTCCCTCAGCACCCACGTGGTCGGATGCTAATTCCATCGTTAATAATAATCATTATCAGCGAGCTGTGCCGACGGTTCTCCAGGGGGGGCTCGAAATTTGCACGCGCATTAAGCCCATTTCGTTTAAGGGCTCGTCAATCATATCCACCCTCGGCGAGTGGCTGCGCGCGCGCGCGCGCGTACACACAGCGCCGAGATGCTGGATACCAATGAACTGGGTCTCGAGCTTAATGGTGTTTTGAGTGGGCACGATGTACTCAAAATTGGTCCTCGTGCGAGGGTCCGCCCTGACAGTTTCCACGTTCAATCTCCGGGCGAACGAATTAAGCGTCTATTAATTGCTTATCATCCGTGGATGTCGAACAACTATACTTCAGCACGCGCAATAAGTAGTGTGTGAGACGTTAAAAAAAATTGTAAAAACAGTGGAGAATATGCACCATCGGAAAAGTTTCCTCTCGAAGATTGCAACGCCGACGGAAATTTGGAACGATTAAAACCTACCGAGGAGATCGCTGCCTCGTTATCCGTGAAAACGAGCAAGTCGACAGGGGAAACTGTTCCTCAAAGCGATCGCGCGTTACCAGTTACGAGTAATGAAATTTGGCAGCGCCCACGCTTCGCGAGTCGACGTTTAACATTAACCCCTTGACATTAAACACTCAAGCTAGTCGCGAATTCTTATGCGAATTCTGCGCATGTCCGCCCACGATCTTTCGCAAATATCACGCTCTGTACACCAAGCTGTCGGTCAGTTTCCTATAATTACCGAGCCACGAAGCATTCGTAACATTTCCCCAAGACTGACAAGCAGTCTCCCTCGCGTATCCACGCGAACACGAGCGGAATCCACGCCCACCCATTTCGAACGTACCTTGGCAAGCTATCCAGCTCAGCTTCAAGTGTCAATTTTTGCCCGCAAGGTATCGTAGCTATCCAAGGGTGGTCATTGTTCCCGTCGAAATTAGCGAGAGCTGGGAGCCACTGGGAATCATGATACTTCGAGATTAATTACGGATTGAGTAACGCGAATGCGTCGACGGCGCGCGGCTGGTAATTAGCGGTCCTCTATTAGGCAGTCGCGAATAAAGTTTCGACGTGTGGGAAATCGAAAGGATCGTATCGGAAATTTCCCGTCACTTGTCTACCGAAATTCGTTAAAACTCTTAGCCACTGCGAAGAGTAATCTCGCCGAGGAAACGAAACCCGACGCGCGCAGCTCTTCTTCGTAAACCGCGGCTGGATCCAGGAAAACGATCTCCCAGTCTCCGCCTCGATCGTGCACGGCGAAAACCACAGCAGTTTATAAACCGGGGGATGCGGTAGTCGCGAGGGTTCCTCGTCAATTCGATACCTTTGATCTGGTCGTTATACGCCGGCCCAAGTTTCCACGGGGGTTACTGCAGCCCCTAATAGACTGTTTATCTCGTAAGCCTGGATTTAGATTCGGATCGGGTTCTATTATGCGAGCCGTAAGTCTGTGTATGCGACGCGCGCGCGCGGCTGCGCGGATCCCTTGAAAGTAATGCCCCTCGCGTGGTGGCGAATATTTTTATAATCATTTGAAGAGAACCACGGATCGATCTCTTATGAAATTCTAAATCCAGACTTCGTGCTTTCGTTAAGTTAGGTTTGCATCCTCCAGGAAATACTTGTACTAAAACTCACATTGCTCCGTCAATTTTGGTCGGTTCAAATTGAAACTTTCACGCAATACTTTTGAGATGTGGTAGGGTAAAGGATCCGATTACTGACACCTAACCAATCCCTGTCACCTTAAGCTATTTTACTTAAAATAACGAATAAATAAACTATAGTATATAATTTATAGCATAGATTATAGGTTGAACTACATAATTCTTTTTGTGTATGACTTTACAACGTTTATTTATTTGTTATTTTAAGTAAAATAGCTTAAGGTGACAGTAATTGGTCGGATGGCAGTAATTGGGTCCTTTACCCTAGTACTTTAAGAAAATGCCAAAACCCCCAAATTCATTTTTCCGAATCTTGCAGGTGGGCATAACCCCTTAACACCAGCTGAGAGATTTTTATGTTTCTTTGTTGGGTGGAAATTAGGGCTGGGACTATTCGAATAATTTAATATTCGAATATTTTACAAGTATTCGAATAATACGAATAAACTTCGAATATTTCAGTATTCGAATACTATTCGAATACTGCTATATTCGAATACTATTCGAATACTGCTATATTCGAATACTATTCGAATAGTATGGTGTGAAGTGGGTCAAAATTAGCGTATAAGATTTCACCCTGACAAATGAACCTAAAGAACTTGATTTATAATTCACACCATACTATTCGAATATATCAGTATTCGAATACTTTAATATTCGAATAGTATTCGAATACTTTAATATTCGAATAGTATTCGAATACTTGGATATTCGAATTATATTCGCCAAATAATTGAGCAACTGAAGTATTCGAATATTCGAATACCGAAAAATTCGACAATTAGTCCCAGCCCTAGTGGAAATGAAGCGGAAGGAAGCTAAGTATGACCACTTTCACTCAAGCTTTCCACGAAGAAAAAGAAGAAACGTGACCAGGTCGCCGCTACGTCGATCTGGATTAGGATCCACGCAGCCACCCCTTGGACCCAATCGACGGGGTTGAACCCCGTGGACGGGCGCGATACGGCCGATTCTGATATACTCGTTATAGCGCGGCAGGCCGTTCGAGCAGTCGATATTCAATCAAATAAATCCCCCTAACAAACTGGAGAGTCGGAGATAGCATCAAGAAACAATCCCGTGGGTGGAAAGGGGGCGAGTGCCCAATCAGCAACGGAGGAATCGAATAATTTGCCCTGCGTATTATTCCAGCAAACATGATGCCTGCATTATTCCTCTATTTGAATAAAGATGGGAATATGATTACCAAATCTGTCGCGATACCTCCTACTGTCTCCGCAATTTCTACAGTGACTTAGGTGCCTCTCGAATAAATGCGTTTCACAAGAACTAATAACTCAATCGAAATGGTAACTGACCCCCCAGATTCATTCACAAGGGAACAAAGTGGAATCGTTCGACAGGGGTTGCTCCACGATTTGTACACCGTAGGTACTGTGCACGCGCGATAACCATTTTTCGAGCTCCTCTCCTCCTCTCCATGCCAACGCTCTCATCTTATTATTCCGTGTTTGCCGATTATTTCGATCCCCCCACGCGATTATCCCCGCGCGGGACTCTAACGATCGCGTCTGCCTGGAGGAAGAGACGAAGGGGATCACGACCTATCGAAGAGATTCCGGGCAGGTCATAGCTGTATATTATTTTAGCACCTTATCAGGCCCGTATCACCCCCAGTCAGACGGGTGTTCCCCTCGCGCTGTTCACGCCGGGCCACCCCCCGTTGCGAGGCGCACGTTCTTACGGAAATTGAGACATCGAGCCTCGTTAGGCTCGATAGCAACGCCCCTTATCCCTGTTCTCCATCGAACGAGAGCAAACGCACATTGTGCTGCAGTTTATTGCTCCCGGGCCAGGATCCAGCCGGCCGTGATTATCGTGCAATGTCCTTCCTAACGGACGATTAAATTGATAACTCAGTCAGAAGTTTATCCCAGCGCGGCGGGGCCCCCTCGAGCGCTCCTTGCCGGATCCTTCTAAGCTTCGCGGAAAAATGTCTGCCTCGATCTTCGCGTTTATATTCACAAATGCGCCTCGTCGAGACTCCTTCTCCTTTTGTCTCGACGGGCAACTGTTGGATTTCGTGGGGAGTTCAGCTCGAGGGGCTTACAGGGAACGCGATAAAGATTCAGGATCCCTCGGCTCGAACAAGCCGCCGTGTTTAACAAGGTCAAGATGTATCGCGTTTTTACGAACCACTCGTAGATCCCCGATCCGATGTCTGCGCGCGAGCAATTGGCAGCGGGAACCTTGAAATCCGAGCTAAAAAGGAGCGCTCTCCGGGCGGACTGTTTAAGTAGGTGATAAATTAAACGAGCCTCCCTCTTCGTAATACCTCTATATCTTGGGTGGCGGATTTAATGGAACTTTTTTTAACCGAAACTTTATACTAGCCGGGGGATAAGCCCCCGTTAAATACGTTCCGGCAGTCTAATTACACGGATTTCTCGCGTCACCTCCAACTTCTTTCCGGCTGAGCAGTTTCTCGACCCCCTGGCTTGCTGTCGTCGTTCATTTGCCCGCGACTGTCGCAAGACCAGCGGCTAGGTACCAATTTCTCTACGATACTACACACAGGTGTCGCGACACTCGAAGCTTGCTTACAATCGTTTCCAACCAGCACTGTCCATCCCGTCTCATCACACTGCCAAATTTCAAGCCTCTTTCTCATACCGTTAAGGAACTAGTTCTTGATCAGGCACTAATTTTTGATCAGTTCATGAAATAAACCGTTCTTTTGAGTTTATGTCAATAAATAATTGCTTGAAATAATTACTAACATAAAAACTGATAATTCAAAAATATAGGTGTTGTCTGTGAAAGCAGTTAGTATTGTTAATTTTAGATGATGAAAAACTAGTTCCTAGTCACCTTATTATTTCATACCTTATAAATAATTAAATTATATAGTTATTTTCAACTTTTTAAAATTTTTCCTTGAAGTTTAAACATTAATTCAACTTTTAGTATAAAAAAAGTCTATGGTTTAATGTTTTATTAGGTTAAAAATAAATATTAAAGCGGGAAACCCTCTAAACTGATCAGAAACTAGTTCCTTAACGGTACACTTCTGCTTCATTTTACAACTCTCTTCCTGTTGATATTCGCTCTCTTCAATCTCTTTCCTCCTTTAAATGTGCAGCTACAACTTTCATTCCAGATCAGTATTCTTAGCTTTAGTTTCGGACAATTCTCTAAATAAAATAAGTAGTCTTATCGTATGGTTAGGTATACAGCAGCGTACACGCTGAACCTCGCCTCTTGCTAGTTATAACTATATCGGTACTGTTCGCAGTAGGCGAGACCGGGGCCACAAGTTCCGAGGGGTAAGTTGTTCCGACAGTTCTATCTTCAAAATAAAAAAAGCGTTGTACTTTAAATTATTTTTTCCTTGTAAGTTGAACACGCCACTCTGTGGAAAAAATAATTTAAAGTACAACGCTCTTTTTCATTTTGAAGCTAGAACGATCGGAACAACTTACCTCCGGAACTTTTAGCCCCGGTCTCCCCTACCTGCCTGTAAATATTGGCTATATGTTTGTATATAGGTAAATGCAATAAAGACGTAGTAATAATAATAATAATAATAATAATAATAAACAGAGAGTAGAGTAACAATCAGATGCCCCTTCCGGGGGATGATTTGGAAACGCGGACCAAATGAAATTCGTCGAGCAAATTGATAACGCGTTATGAATGATTTGACTCGTTGCCGGACTTCAACCCTCCCGAAACGGTGCCACGCGCGACTCTGCATTACGCGTGCATTCACCTTAAATATGTCTACAGCCAATTCGAGGAAGCTTTCCCGAAATACATCCCCGTTGGACCAACGTCGCGAAAGTTCGGCCATATTTCGCGTACAGTGCGCGCGGTACTTGGGGCACCGGAATGGGGTTCACTCGCGAAATCCTTGGGAATTTAATTGCGCCTCGGACCCCCGGAGGTTATCAGAAGCTGGCGTGTGTACCCGCGATTTCTGACTATGACCCTGCGAATCGGCAAGGTGCACGTCGCCGTGGGTAGAGGCAAACATCGCCGTCGGATTCCCACCCTGTCCTGCACGGAATGACGAAACTTTCCCGGCGGCAGGAGGGCCGCGGTGGGCGGTCCTCCGGGATACCTGGAACTTTCGCAAGCTCTCGACCAATCGGCGTGTCGAGAGCGGGAAAGACATATATATATGTATATAGTTATATGTATATATGTATAGAGTTATATGTATATATATATATATATACGTACAGAGGGGAAACGGATGACAGAGGGTGCGAAAGAGAAAATCAGCGGCCAGAGGATCGGCCAGAAAGGGAGGGACAGACGCGAGAAAGCCGAGTAGCGGGGCGAAAGAGCGAACGAGGGGTGGAAGAGCGATGGAGAAGAGGGAAAGAGAACAGAAAAGCGTGGCGGATATAAACCTGGAGGGTTGTTACGGAGGGGAAGGTGATTAGGAATGGAAGGATACCGAGGGAAAAAAATTATTAAAAACAGAAACATCAAGCGCAGGAATAGAAGCTAGCATAAAGAGCGCGAGAAGAGCGAAGAGGTGCCAAGGGTTGGTAAAGGGTGACGGTTTTGGGATAGAGGCGTAAATCGGGGGCGAGGATGAGGGTGGAAGTGGGGGCTAACTCGGCGTGGGACGAAAAATGATAAGTTTTCAGTGAAATACGCCGGTGGTCAGACGCCGCGATGCTAACTTCGCTTCCGCTTCGCCTCGTTCCACTCGTTCCCTCGGTCCCGCCCTCCAGATGCAGACGCGCTCTCTTTCTGCACCATCGCCGGCCAACCACTTCGCCCCCGGTATTTCATTTCCACGTCTACCCGTGTGTACTCGACCACTTATTATGTGTACCCGAATGCTGGCTACGCAGGTACTGTTCATATGCGCGCTTCGGGGGAAGTGCCTCGGTCGGCCGCCACCACCCCTTCGCCGACGGAGGGGGTGGCTTGGACGGCGAAAAACTCGGGGCCGTCTCGGCTGCTTTATATTGCTGTTAATTTTACGCCGGGGCCGTGTAGTTTGTTTTTCGCGGCCGCGCGATAACTCGGCCGGCTGGCTAATGTTGCTGGCGTTTAAACGAGGGGGTGGCGGTGGGGAGAGAGAAGCGGCGGGACGATCGGAGGGATTTTTATCTCGTCCAGCGGCGAACGAACGCTGGTAAAGTCTCGATGGCGCGCGCCACTTTTTTTGCCAGCTAATTTCATAGACTTTTGGCGGCGCTCCAGCGATGGGCGCTGCGCTGCCGCAGGGGTTGTACGCGTGAACTGCAGCGTCGTGCACCTGCTGCGCGACGGACGGCTTCAAAATGGCGTCTTGTTACGCCACGCGCCACCCTTCGCTGCACCGTTCGCGTTCCGCCGGTGCGATCGAGGCTCCGCTATGAATCTCCATGGAAAACCGAGTATTCCTCCTGTGCGCGGGTTGACGGGATGTATTGCGATCGCGGGAAAGATAAGTAATGGCGAGGAATTACCTGGGAGAGTCTGATGAAGTATGCACAAACGCTGCTTGCAAATTCGAGGCGGTTTCAGGGAAAAGAAACGAAATTCAGCCCGCTTTTTCTTAACGCGTTTCTACCCCTTTTTTTGTTGGTTAGATTATAGAAACGGGGGATTTTTTCAGCGGGCTAACGTAAGGAGCTCGGACGAGACTCTCGCACGTTCCACCCTCCATTTCTGCCGTTGGAAAAATCCTCATTAGCGATGCCCCGACAGCATCCCTTTAAAATTCAAAGAGCCATTTTTCCTTTTGCCCCGCTCGATCGAGGGATCTTAAAGCTTTCAAAGTGAATCCTCGATGCTCGGTCTCGCGGAGGTGGCCATCGGCCAAGACTCCTCAAAATGGCGGCTCCTCTTTATCGGCGAGAACGAGAGGGAAGACGCGAAGGATCGCAATCGTCTGCGAGCGAGCGCGATCCGGCTTAAAATCGTTCCTCCTTCGGAGAGTAAAGGAACGCGGGACGGGGGACCAAGAAACGTATGGAACTCGGCGAAAATCACGGAATAAAGAAACGCAGGGAGCTACGGCGGGCGAAGTGCAGTGGAAGAAAGGAAGCGAGCAAGTGGCAGCGGGGCGAAATAATTTTTCGAAAAAAAAAAAAAAACGGGGAGAGGGTGTGCGGATACACCAAGTACAAAAGGGGAAAGCGGAAGCGAGCGCGAGAATGGAGGTGACGGGGGCGAAAGGGGCAGAGAATTTTGGAGGGAAAGAGGGAGCGAAACGGCGACAGTCGAAGGTTAGACCGAGGGTGGGAGGGAAGGGGGAGGAGGACAGAGGGCAGAAGGGTGGGAAGATAGAGACGAAGAGAAAGGGGAGAGCATCCTCGGGGTAGCAGCCGGCAGCCAGTCAGCCAGCCCCGGCCAACATCGACCCGGCGAGCTGCTCTCTGCCCATGCGCAACAATCTTACCCAGGACTAGTGATGGGCCCGATCCAATTCCCGACTTACAACTTCTCATTACTTCTGTACAATGAAATCTACGCGTTATCATCGAGTATAAACGCCCGCCGGTCACGATCCAGGCGAATCGTTACACGGGGTGAAACTACCCTTTCAAGCCTCCATGGAGAACCGCTACCCCTTTCACGAATTCTGGCTGTAGGATTTTTAGAACCAACGGGGCCTTTTCGGGCGACACGTTTTGATAAATTATGCCCGGTCACTTGGCAGGGATAATACAGATTTGAAAATAAAAAAGTTGGCCCCCGTCGGAATATTTTGACGGTTCACAGGGGGAGAATATTATTCCCGCTGGGTAAGAATTTGTGCTTCCTTTTTCGTTCGCGAATACGAGGGTCCGCGGATAACGGCGGTGTGATTCGCGAAATATTTGGACGCGATATTACCTACTGGTTTCCGATCGGCGATTAGCGTCGACCGACTGGCAACAGCGAAACGGGACGCCATGGAACGTTTCCAGAGAAAGTCCTTCAACGCGGCTGGGAAACATTTGCCGCCCCCGAGCAATAAATACTGTCAATGCAAACGATTTATACGAGAGCTTTCGCTCGTGTCGCGCGCGCTCTTTTTCCGTCCCGAGGACCGTGTAATCCGCGACAATATCTTCTCCGTAAAACGGCGATACTTCTGCCGTTAAAAAGCGACTTTTACCGGTTTCGAAACTTTGTTCTCGATGGGAGTAGAGTCCCCCGTGAGCGACAAAAATAAGCGCGGTTGTTGTAACGGACGTGTCTCGCGCAGATCGTGGGAGTGTTATTTTTTTTTGTTTTGCGCCTGTGCGGACAACGGTGGGCGAGAATGGCGGTCTCGTTAAGAATCCCATTTCGAAGGGAGGAAGCCCGGTGTTTAGGATCCGTTTGAAACGGTTATTAATTGACGTTCTCGCGGGCCAGGATCGTCCACTTGGTGCCACAAGCAGCCGTGCTTCGTCATCCCTCCCCGAAAACTATGAGGCGTTTAATTAACTCCAGTGTTCGTGGAAAGAGAACGCGAATTCAGATGCAAATGCCGTGACACGCCCACAGGACGACCCTTTCTTCTTCCGGTTAAAACGCAACCGTTCAACGGAAACCGCTGCTCGGACGGACACCCTTCCCCAATAGAATTTAAATTCGCTCTCCCCCGACGGATATAATTCGTCGCTTAAGAAATCCAATCGGGACAGCCAGGCCATCGATCGAGAATCATTTCAACAACTTCGCCGCCCGTCCTCCCCCAACGGCGGAGAAGAATAACTGCGGAGTTTCGCTCGATTGTAAATTAATCGCAATCGAGTGGGTCGTCGAATGCCATAAGCCACGGGATAATTAGCTCTGTAATTACAAAGCTTATAATAAACCTGCAATTCCGTCACAGTGAGTTCTCACTTTTTGCAGATACACGTCCCGTGAAAGATACAATGGGTAATTAAATCTCCGCGTGTAACGAGAATGGCGCGTACGAGATCCAGTGGTAAATCGATTCGGGTTTTTTTTTTCATAGCGAGGCTGTTCGTCGCTCGCAGTGGTATGAGTCGCGCGCTGGTCAGCCAGGCAGCGATGCAGCGCTGCCGCGCGACACGAGTACATATCTCTGCGACGCGTAGCCTGGTTTAATTTCCCTGGTTCTTATTAAGTATTCCAAAGGGTGGTAATTAATACGTCCCCGTATATGATTCAGTTCGGGAGACCCAGAGCAACGCGTGTCAGGCTCAATCAGGAAGCTCATTCATCCTGCGTGTCCAGGAGGAACCAGAGAGGATTCCTTTCGTCGCTGTTCCTCGACAGTGGTCAAACAGAGCGTCCCATGGGTCGCCAGTGACATACGGGCATCGAGAGGCGGCGTGGAAATAGAGGGAACGGGGGGAAGGGGATGAAAGACCGATCAACGGCTTTAACGTTTTGGATTCCCCGAGGAAGCCCCGCGGATAAGAATCCCAGAGGCAGAGGCCGTCGGCTTCTCCCCCTATCGCGAGCGGAGAAGTGCCGAGGATCGTTTCAGAGACCGTTGGCCGGCGAAAGGGGGGGACACGGTTGGATGGTGGAAAAAAATTACTAAATCCTATCTGAATCGGTGGTCCATTGAGGCGGTGGTTTGATATCGACCGGGGATATCTGCTGGTTTCCTTTTCAAAGGAAGCCGCGCGTGGGAGGCGGTGGTATCGCGTGCGGGGGGGGTTGAGTCTACTAGGAGGGAAAAGGAAAGCGGAACAAGAAGAAGGCTTATTCCGACAATACATCCTTCGACGCAACGCGACGAGGGTGTGCTGACTGACAGACAGCTCCTGTCTACCGGATACCCAAGCAAAACCTACGTCTGCTACCCCTGTGTGTATCATCGGCCCGACTCACCCCCCCTTGAGAGATCGGTGCGCCCCAGCGAGCCTCTTCTGTGAATCGCGAATGGAATGGAGGAGTGCACGGTGTATCGGAGGGAAACGGGAGAGCACTTCTAGGGGGATCGCCGAGATTTTTGGTGGCGCGGAAACAAATACGACGCCCGCCGCGGGGAAACTTTCATTTGCGCTCCGCAGAAATTGCCGCGTTAAGCTCCGCTCGATTACTCGGAGGAACTGCTGGAAGCTATCGCGATCTCTTCTGTACTCGATGCGAGGGGCATTTGTCGGGGGGGTCTCGGGTCTCCCACGCTTCTTCGTTATGTTTAGTATTAGTATACGTAATATTAAGTAATTTTTAGTTTATATCAGTGATGAGCAACCTTTCGTCAGAAGTGAGCCACAAGTCGAAACCTACTTCTTTACGCGGGCCACAATATTAAATACATAAATATAACTAATACAAGAATGTTAATTTATGGGCTAAATTTGTTATTTCTGACATTGATTTACAATAAAACGTTTTTTTTTTTTTAACTTTAATGCACTGTTTATTAGCAATATATACACATTAATATATACCTACATATTATAATCTACCTAATATTATCGAGCTCGTTCGTGAAAAATCCGATATGACGATGTTCAGGTGGGCCACACGTGGCCCGCGGAACGCGGGTTGCTCATCACTGGTTTATATCATGGTTAGGCTTACTAACAGTTTATACTGCGGCCTCGCCTTTACTCTAATCTGTACTACATCATTTACTTTAATTTATTTTTTTTTCTGTCACGTTTAAAGGGTAATAAAGTTGAAATAATAATAATAATAATATATGGACTCGGAACTATCGACTTCCGAGCTCGAACAACTTGCTAAACTTCTAGAAAGAAACACTGCACGTGACCGAAGCATCAATATTTTACGACTAATAGAGCACCCCCAATCATCGTCCCTTGTTAGGTCCGTCACAGCCGAATCTTTCCGCGTTCGCACGGTTTTATATGAATTTTACGGTACGATGTGCTCGCGCGCGCCCCGAAGGGACTCGTCCAGGGCTTAATAAATCTGTCGATCCCTTTCACGACCCACCCGTGCCCGCCCACTCGCTTACCCAGAAATCCAGTCGGGTCCGCGTGGTGCGCTCACAAAAGTCAGTATCGTCTTGCTGGAAATTTCCGAGGGATAACCGGGCCGGGGGGTTTGAAACGAGCATATCGACGGCAGAGAGCCGGAGCTTTTGCTCTTATATTAGGAGGGCTTTAATATCGAAGTCTGAGGGGTGCTCCCGCACCGTGACAACCCTCCATCAGACACGCTCTGTCACCGCAAAACGCGCTGTCCGCCGCCTACGGTCCGTTCTACAGGGTGTCCCGTTACGATACGCCCGCCCCGTAAGTGATCGTCGTCGAAGCTTTTCCGTATAAATCGATCCCCGTCCCTCTGTTTCTTTCTCTCTCGTTGAGTGCACCGATCAGGAACGTGAGTGGAACTCAGACGTCTCGCGACGGGGAAACGGGGGCGGCGGGGGAGTTGGCCGCGATGAATGTACGATCGCGATTTTACGATAGACGAATACGGAAAGGGCCCTCGTAACGTTTCGAGGTACGCCACTCGGCGGGGGATTGAAGCGTTGCTTCTGAAAAATTCAACCTCCGCGATCGAGAATGGCGATTAACGGGGGAGGCAAGATTACATCGCCGGGAGGGTGGAATATCGATGTTCGATCACAATGATGTTGAAAGAAATCAGCAGTGATATCTTGCGAAACAAGTGACAGTGATTAATCCACGCACTGTATGCTTCCACGTCGTGGCGGCTATGCGATCTAGATTGAGCAGAGGTTGTAAGAAGGGAGTAAGAAGAAAAACACCGCCCCACGAGGAGACACCCCGAACCTTTAATTAATCACTCGATTAAAGGCGACGCGATTTGATATCTCATTCATTCCATCTCGGTCGATCTCCCAAACTGACGGAAAAAAACAGAGGACGGAAGTGAGCGTTTGGGGCGCGAGTAACGACTTAAATGCATGCTTAGGTGCGTGCACACAACGGAGTCGTCGGTGCGCCCGTGTGAGAGCGCGCGTGTGCCCCTGGCTTCCGTATCCATCTCGCACGCACCATTGACCACGAATGCACGTCCGATGGGGCAGCGCCGTGGACCTCCTCAAAAATCAAGTTATCTCCATTCTCCGCGCATCGTGGGGTTTCAAATAAAACGCCGCGTGGGCGGCCCGACGTCTTTTCCGCCCCGGCCAAGCCCGGCCGAGTGTGTCGCGCAAATTTATTGGAAATACCGTGCGCCAGATTACAGAGGATCGCCGTTTTATTATCGGATTTCGACGAGCTCCGGGAATTTATACTTGCCCTCCGGGGGGCAACAAAGAAACCGCGTCTAAGGTCCGCCCGTATCGTTTACAAGTATCTTGTTTCAGTCAGAAATTCCAGTGTCTTCTATAGGTTTTCGTGGAGAAAGAATTCGTCTACACTCTGAACCATTGAACTGTTTCCTCCCGAGTTTTGTAATCAAAGTGGGTAGCTAATGACGCATTGTCTTGCGAGCTCGAGTTGCTTCCCATCGTCGAGAGAAGATACAGGGTCGTTTTGTGTCGCGAACATATTTGTGATAAGTAGCAGTGAGTTATAAGCTAGTTGCAAAGAAATTGCGCAAATAGAAAATGTCCCGGCGGTACTAATACGCGATGAATCTGGGAAGTGGAATGTGTGGGAATGTTGGAGTTCACTCACGGCGAAACGACGGCACCAAACGCTGAGCCATTTGATGTCCCGTATCCGCTTTCCGCCAGGCAGCTTCAGAATGATGTCCGTATAGTTGCTCGGTTTGAGCGGCGGCGGATCCCTGCGCAGACAGAACGCAAAAAAAAAACAGTGAAGAACCTCGTGTCCCTCTATTGTGCCCGTAACTGCTCCGATAATACCGCGTTTCCCGCTGGCCAGTCCCAGAGACGATCGTGCGCGTCGATTCGCATCGAGGCGTCGCACAGTGGGGCAAAGTGACGAAGTTTGTGACAAAATCAAAGAACTTTTGATAGAAATGAGACTGAGCGATGATTTCTTTTTTAAATTAAAGC
The DNA here is from genome assembly GCA_960531205.1 of Andrena bicolor. Classification (NCBI taxonomy): domain Eukaryota; kingdom Metazoa; phylum Arthropoda; class Insecta; order Hymenoptera; family Andrenidae; genus Andrena; species Andrena bicolor. The sequence goes on from OY482666.1 coordinate 2,843,470, forward strand.
TGAAAGATTGCAGAATAAGGGGAAATTAAAGAAATTGTGGTACGAACGTTTTTTAACTTTGAAAATCTGTATTAAACTTGAAATCGAATTTTCCAAAATCCTGAGGTAGTAGCCAAATTTTGCAAATGGATTTGAAATCAGCGTGACAAAATCTACAAGAAATTATGTACAACATGTGAAGAAAAAAATCTAACCGTACATGGTATTGGATAAATCACAATTTTGTTGTAATATTTCAAGTTCATCACAGATTTTCAAAGTTAACAAACGTTCGTACCATAATTTCTTTAATTTTCCCTTATTCTGCAATCTTTCAGCTTCAATTTAAAAAAAAATCATCGCTCTATCTCATTTCTATCAAAAGTTCTTTGATTTCGACACAAACTTCGTCACTTTGCCCCACTGTGCGTCGCCGATTTTCAGCAAACAATCGCGGCCGTTCGGCGGGAAAGTCTCGCTCCAGCAAACAACTATTATACTATCCGCGATAAATATGGGTCACGATATCGTAATAATAAATATCTGAAAGTTACTAGTCGCGCGACAAGAAATTCGGAAATTTTCATGAATTTTCCTCGTGCTCCCTAAAAATATCGACTGCCCGGAATAATCCTAGCTCGATCGTAGCCAAAAGAGCAGGGCCCAGTTAAAATCGACTTAAGCAGATACGTCCGGAGGGTGAAAGAATTCTCGACGCCACTGTTTACGACTTTGCCAGCGAATTTCCACGGGGGAAGAGACAAGTGCCGGCGAGTCGAAACGTAATAAAGTGCTCGCGCGGATTTCATCCGAACGAGATCGCCGTATAATTCCCGTTTTATTAACTGCACCCCCGCGATCTGGTTCGTCCAGCCTTCCTCCTGTTTTCATCCCCCGTCAGACCCCGGGACTACCCCTTCGCCAGGCACAACAGGCTCTTTGAGTTTCATTTCGTCCCTCGGTTACGGTATGCCGCTCTCGTCCAACAGCCAACCCCCCCCCCCCCACCCACCCCCTCGTTCCTTTTCTTTCTCTCCCCTTCTTTCTTCTCGGCGTTCGTGGCTCTCGCGCGTCAACCCTGACCGCGCACGCAGCCCCCCGCGCTTTTATCCACCGTTCACGGTCGCTCGTGCGAGAACCAACGGCGGGTTTTCTTTCGAGGATCCTGAGGAGGATCAAAGTGCTCGAGTTCTATCGAACGGGAGAGGCCGGTCGCGTTTCAGGGATCTCAGGCATTTCGGTGGCAAGAAGCTGCGCGCGTTCGCACGCGGAGGAGGAATCATTCTTTACCTGCCCTTCTCCACTTCCGGATACGGGACGATGTAACCGCTGGGACTGGGCGCGGGGCTATTACCGATCCAGAAGTACACGTCAGGCGCAGTCCCATCGTAGCAGAAGCCCTTTATGAATATCGTCGTGTCGTCCACGACGTACGTGTCGCCTTTGATCCCGTGACCGTACTGTGGCAGGGCACCGATCAGTTTGCCGTAGTAATTGGGTCCGTTCTTCGCATGGCCTGCAACAGAAAGCGAGTTTCACCAGTCAGTATTGGGAAATCAAGAATTTCGATGCGCCAACCAGTGACGGAAAATTAAACTACTATGAGTAGACTAAAATCCGTCGAATTCTATTGGGAAAGCAAGTGGAGGCGTGGCTTAGATTTCAGCGCTGCGGTGGTAAGTTGGCAAACTATTGCAAGTAGGCCCGGATCCCACCAAACATTCCGAATAAGTATTTATTAGCGTTTTCTATTAGCAGATCTAACTTTCTTGTTCAAGATCCTCAATGGACATATTAACTGTCCACACTTATTTGGGTTAATTAGCTTCGGTATAATGCCCAGGCCGCTGCGAAATTGTCCGCTTTTTCAGGTTAAACTGTATCGAACAAACCTACATCTTAGTGACCCAATGTCCAGAATTTGTTTGAATGGGAATAATGTAGCTGAAAACATTAGCCTATTTGGCACTTCCATCGAGGCTTTTAAGCGCTCGGTACTATCCTCTTTTGTTATGCCGAATTAAATTCGTGTTATTTCTGTAGGGTATGATTGTACAGTTCTCATAGCGTGTACACTGGTGCTTGTATCTTATTGGTTCTAATGGTCTTGTACCGTATAATAAAATAATAATAATAATAATAATAATAATAATAATTAATCGAAGAAGTAAAAATTTAGTGTTCAAAAAAATTTAAAAACACTCGTTTTTCACAACATGTCTATATAAACACTGATAATCGTATGGACTTCAACGGATTTTAGCCTACTCACAGTAGTTTAATTTTCTGTCACTAGTTGGCGTATCGAAATTCTTGGTTTCCCAATACGATCATCAGTGTTTATATAGACATTTTGTGAAAAAACGGTGTTTTTAAATTTTTTTCAACACTAAAATTTTACTTTTTCGATTAATAAATAGTTATTCGGAATGTTTCATGGGATCCGGGCCTACTTGCAATAGTTTGCCAACTTACCACCACAGCGCTGACATCTAAGCCACGCCTCCACTTGCTTTCCCAATATGGGAATAACGCTTCTAAACAACCCCGTTCCATTTAAAAATACAACCACCCTTCTCTCGACATTTCGAACATGCATATATATACGCTCCGAATTCCCTACGACTGTACATACCTCCGTTCGCTCGACGACCCTCCGACATTCCAGGCGAAAGGAAAAAGGAACACCTACGACCACCCACCGCCACCCTTGGAGTCCGCGGACCGTGCACAGTGGCCGAAGGGTTGCGACGAAGATGGTCGATAAAATTTCAATGCACCGAGGAGCGAGATCACCCCTAAACGCTCGGGACCGCGAAAAGACGTGGCAATGGTTGGGACTTGATTCGAGCTCGTCGCTGCGAAGGGGGAAGCACGGGTTTCACCCTCGTGATATAGGTTGGACGCATCGCCGCCCCGATACAAAAGCCACGGCGGACCGGTCGACCGTGGCCACGATTTGCATGAATTTCATTTCATTTGCTCGACAGGCACATAAAGTCGGCCGCCGGAGCGGCAGTCGGAAGAGGCTGGCGCGGGGCAGTAAAGATCGGCGAGCACGTTCGTACGAACGCACGTGGCGCGATCGCCTTCGAACCATCCGCCTCGAGATTAGCGTTCGCGCGCGTTTAACAGGCGGGGGAAACGGATTTCGCGAGATTGCTAGCAATGAACGCGGGGGATTTACTTCGCCGGGGCTGTTGCGAAAAACCGTGCGATACTCGAAAATCAACAGCGTCTCAGGCGAAGCAGTTCAATTTATTCGAAAGGATTCGGCGGAGAGGTAAACACGCCTCCCTCGTCTGGTTCTTTCTAACGACTACGGGAAATTTTAGGGAATTCTGCGAGCGTGTGTTTTTTTTCGCAGGGGGAAAAGCGATGTTCTATAAATCTTCTTATTTGATGCCCGGCGAATGCATGAATTTCCCTTCGAATCTCGTGGAAATCGGCTTAATGGCTCGATCGGAATTTTGGATTTAGGACGCACGAGCACGTACTCGTTTCTATATGTGTTGCTGTGTATTTTTAACAACCCGGCGAATCTCTGGCTGCGCGCCGACCTGCGCCGAAACGTAACAAACAATTTTCGTGTACTCGGCGAGCGAATTCGATCCTGAAAAACGACGCGGAGTATTTATTACCCGCCGCCAACGTTGGACAAGATATTAACCCGGGGTTATTGAATATTAAAAATTATCTTCTCTTCTTAAGATCCGATGAATATATCCCAAATATCCAGAACGAACGATCGAGTGAACGCGGAAGATATTTCGTCCCTCGCAGCCCATTAAACGGCGACAATGTCGACGATCGAATCGCGCGTTACCAAATATCCGAAACTGGAAATAATGCGTGGGATAAAGAATTCATTTCCACGGGGACACGTTCAAAGTCCGTTTCCAATTAATTCCCATTGAACGATCGGCACGGTGCCGCGATTTTTGTTCCGCGCGAAACACCGCGGGATAATTAACACGTCGCTGGATGGCAGTGTTCAGCCGAAACGCAGAGTCGAGGCTTTTAGTCCACCCTCCGCTCGCCATTCACCCCGTTCGGTGGTCGGGGTTGTATTGGTGAACGAGGAGGTTCCGTTTCTTCCCGAGCCATCATCGTCGTCGTCATCGTGGTCGTCGGTGGTAGTCGTCGCGCTCTGTTAGTAGCGATGGCTTCGACGAGCTTCGAGTTGCTCCCACTGTACAATTCCGAACGCGTCTTTGCTGCGTACCCCGCGCCAGCACGTAGAATAAATAATACACACGCGGAGAATTCCTCTCGTAATCATTTCGAGGATAGATTTTAAAGCTGGTAGAAAATCGTTTGGTCCGAGGGATCGGTTCGCTCTACGAGGGAATGGTAGATGATTCGAATATCTACGATATAGAATTGCTGGAAAATGTTGAAGCGAAAGGTTCGAGCGTCCCACCGTTTGCCCATCGGCACGGCAGGATATTACGGTGATGCGACAATGAACGCAGTGATCGCTATCTGGCCGGTATTGGGGATGTCACCCCTCTCTGGTCGCACCAGCGCGTACAGAATCGGGCACGAAGCGATAGGAGAAAGGGGAGGGAGCAGTGGCGAGAGGCACGGCGAACGAAAAGGAAAGAATGCTAGAGGGTTGAGCGAGGGTGGGAAGGGAATAGAGCCGTACAGGGGTGACTGGGGACGATAGGGAAGAGGAGAGAGAGCTGGATATCTACTAGTAAACACGAGCACACTGTCGCGCCAGCTCGTACGTGGCTGCGTGCGTACGCGCCGCCACCTAAACTACCCCCGACTGGTGCTTAAACCGCCTCCCCTTTTATTATGGGCCGCGACGGTTATTGGATTGTACCGTGCTATTTGTTGCCTGCCACACTAATGGATCCATAATCACCGGGACGAATTAACGCAACGCGACGACGACGGGGCGCTACTTTAAACACGGCGCGGCGCGACGCTCCTTCACGCTTCGTCACTTCGTCACTTCGTTGTTCGCGCGGCTCTAGCGCCCAACTCTGAAGGAACGTCAGCCGCCACGAGTGATTTCAATTCGCTCGGCTCTCGATTAGTTCGCGCGCGATGGGCCGATTCGAAAGAAGACTCTCGCCGAGGGAAACGATAGAAATCTTTCTGAATAATCTCACTGCTGCCACTACTTACGATCTTTTAGTATCCGTCACGCCTGTACCCGCGAATTCGCGGCGGTCGTTCTCGCGAGGGGCCCAGGCCCCGCGTATATCCTGAGAGGCTCGTCTGAAAGCAGGATATGATCCTGGAGTGGCAAGGGTGTACTACGGTCAACATTTGAGCGGAGCAAACACCGGCCGACCGTGGCCGCTTCTTCCCTTCTTCCCTTCTGCCCTTCGCTCTATCCGTATCCGCCGATGAGTCTCTGAATCGCGCGCAATGTCCTCCGAATCCTCGCCCCCTGGTCTCGGGCGGATCTCCACGGGCCACCGCGGGGAATACCTTAGCCCCCGGGCAGCCTGGCACAAAGCATATTGCATGTGCTCCAAATACACAATCGCGGCCGGGTGGCGTCGGGGTTCGTTACCTTCTGGCGTCGATGGTCTTTGCTCTTTCGATCGGATTCAACGGATCCGAGCGGATCCGACGGATGCTGCCCCCGGGCACTCGTTTAATGAGGATAGTCATGGAAATTCCACTCGTTATCTTGCCCCGGCGAGGGCGTCACGCGTCGAAACGAGAACGCCCGGCGAAATTAAACAATTACGCCTCTCCTTGCCCCCATCGGCCGGAGAAATCGTAGCCGAGACTCGCGGCAACAGGCTGAAAAGGTGGCGGGAGAGTCGACGGAAAGCTACTCCCTTAAAATTCTCCATCGTCGATCGAATATCGTTGGAATCGAAACAGGCCAGCCTGTCTCGTTCCTTTCGCGACCCGAGCTCCAGCGAATTAATTAGAAGCAAATGTTTTTTCGTCGCGGCGAGAAGCCGGGCGTTTCTATGGCCTCGCCAGCTTTTGCCGTGCCCCCGGGCGGGCATTTAACGAGAAAAGTCTTGAGAAATTCTCTTGTTACTTCGCTCTTAAAGAAGCCGCGTCGCGCTTTCCCGCGACTCGTGTTCTTCGATCGACTCCCACTGAAAACACCGTCGTCCCGGCTGCCTCGTCGCGCTGTGTTCCCTCCAACTCGTAAATTACAGCGCCGTTAATCGAGGAATCGCTTATTTTTCTCTCCCTTTCGCAATCCAGCGACTGGGAAGAGTGCAATCTTCTGTTCGATGCATCCATTGTGAAGACGCAATCGCCTTCGTGAGAATCTTCAAAGTTCACTCCTCGGAGGATCAATTAACGAAAAATGCTCCTTCGTTGCGTCGTTGCATCGACGAGTTTCACGCTGCACAGCAGTTCGAGGAGGAGAATCACTACGAGGCCGCTTCTGGCACGAACAGGATCCACCGAGATGCATCATTCTGTTGAAGCATCATTCTGTTTTAATTGACATTCATCATTTCCCAAGATGAAGGCTACGTCGAAGCGATTTATCGAGTCATTAACGTTTTTCCATTCCACCCGAGTGTTACGCGTCGACAGTTAGTTCCGCCTGTTACGCAGCGAGAGCGTAACGCTTGCGTCACAACGAATGCATATTTTTAAAACTCGGATTATCATCGACTAAGAAAATCCTTGCCGCCGATTTTGTAACGGCCAACCGGCTTCGTGGGACCGATTTAAACCGCTCGAGTAGCAGCGGATAATCAGACCACAAGAAATTGAAGGCGATCCGATTTTACGTGCGAGCCAGCCAGCCGTTTCCTACCAGATCGCTGCGTGACCGCGCTAGACCTACAATCGCGCGTGCACTTTCACTTTCGTCTGGCCGTGCCGGTTTCGTTCGGCAAGCAGCGAGACACCGTGAGATCACGGAAACACAGGCCGGCAGCCTCAACTTTCCTGGCCCGATGGGAACGCGCCGGTCTATCGACCGTAGGAATCAATTTTCACTCTCCCGTATGATCCCTCTGCTAAACGCCGCGGCGTTCAGTCGACCCTTGACGATCCAATTGGGGATAGAAAATTAGCGGACGAACTGGGACTGCAGAAGGGACTTCGCTTTGGTTCATCGAGCTTCTGGCGCGTCTAGGATTCCGTAAAAGCTCCCTGTTAAGGACGACGACGCGCCGTAGGTAGATCGGGGACTCATCGGCGACGCCTCCGACGTTTAATCAAGGCCTCGGGAGGATTTTATCTCGGGGCACGCGAGTGCCAGCGCGAGTTTTCGAGGAAGCACGACGCGTCCCATTGTCCTCGGGAGGAGAAAGTGGCGTGGCCTGGAGTGCAGGGCTGAGAGGAGGCTGGCGAGGAGAGGCAGTGACTTAAGACGTTAACGAGACTAACCGGATTCATCGCCAGCGGAGGGGTGAATCTTGGCGGGAAGGGTGAAGAAAGCCGTGTAGCACCGGGCGGCACTGATTTTAATCAAGATATGGCCTGGCAGCAGCCAACGGCGGATCAAGTGAGCCGGGGCTTATCGATTTTCTAAGTGCTCCCGACCGAGAGGCGAGTCGCCGCGACACCATCGAGAATTCCAAAGTAACGAAACTGCCGGCTGCCGCCAGCTAGCTGCTGCATTCAAGATGAAACAGCCGGACGTCCGAGGATCCAGCGAGGATATTCCATTACTCCGCGAGCTACGAGGATCCCAGCCCCTCAGCCATTCGATTATTCCTCACGCGATGTTTCCCATCCAACGTCCCGCTGGCAGCCGAATTTTCCTCCCGTTCTAAAATCGTCCGAACGCGCCCGTCGTCGTTGCATAAATATTCACGAGCCCCGCTCCATTACCTTCAACTCCCGGTCTCTTTAACGGTTTCGAAAAGAAGTGGTACCCCGAGTCGACTGCGGGAGAAGGTTAACCAGTTTCTTATAGGTACCAGGAAGAAGGAAAGATTCTGACGCTTTGTTCCCCGAACTTGTATACAGATATCGAAGGAGCTCGCACCCAGACGGGGACGGTCGATTTTAGGGAGTGGATGAGATTTGCCTGACAGCGAGAGCCCCTCTAATCCGCGCGCCCATTCGACTCGCATCGGTTAATCCGGATAATTGTCGTAGACAAGGCAATCTCTTAATTGATCGGGACTCCAGACAGCCCAGGTCCGTTCGTCTTCCAAGAAGAATACGAATGATATTTTTTTGTCGTTTGCCCGTTAAGAGATTAAAGCCAGGGGGTCGGCCGCCTCGTTTTAGATCCATTATACTCTCGGGAGAGGGGACGGAGCGCGAGAAAACGGAGCGAGGGTGGGAAAGGGACAGGGGGTGGGCAGGTGAGCGTGGAGACAGGGTGTTCGAGGAGAAGATGCAGAAGGAAAGTCCCAGGGAGAACAGCGAGCAATGGGACCGGGGACGATGCGAGAAGGAGAGACGGATGTAGGCGCGAGACGAAGGCGGACGGGGAGAGCGTAAACAGGGACAGAGAAAAGGTAGAGTAAAGAAGGGGTCAGGTGGGTGAAAGAGAGATAAAGCTGGGAAACGCCGAGACGGCGCGAAAGAAGAGCAGAAAGAAAGTGAGAGGGAAAGAGAGAGAGAGAGAGAGAGAGAGAGGGTTCGGGGAGGGTGGTAAAGAGGGAGCGGGGCAGAGACAAAAGGAAAGAAGATGAGGAAGAAGAGGGATGAAGGAAGGGGCCGATGGAGAGGGGGAGGAAGGGAGAGGGCATGCTGAGCTTGCAGAAAGGGTGGCTGGTGATGCGTACCATAGCTACCTCGCCAAATGCATTAAGACCACCCTCCTCCGCCACCCCCCCGGCCTACTACCCTGGCAATATCGAACTGACTGTACGACTCGTTCCACGCAGTCAGGATACATCGCGTTTCTCGCGCCTCGTTTGCTCGCGAGTGGTAGCGCGCCGCGCTCTCCTGGTTCTCCGGCCACTTTCCAGCGTTGCATTCCGTACGGACGCACGCGGAACGCTTCGCCAGCGCCGAGGAAACGTCGCAACCCTCGCGGCCAGTCGAGAGGAGGCGGGGAAAGAAATGGGATTCCGGGGAAATAGAACTCGTGCCGGGAAGACGGTGCCCGCGGCTCAAGCCGCTCCGCAAACACACACCCCTCGGCGTAAAATAAAAGCGTGGGCTTAAGGAACCCTCCAGAGCGAGCCTCCCATACGCAGAATTCATTTCCACCGCTTCCGCGTCTCCATCCCCCGAATTCGATACGATTTTATCGGCCTGGTTCGCGCCCCCGTTCTCCCTCGGGCGAATAAAACGGGACTGGTTCGGACTGTTTACGCTTATTTATGCATAGTAACGGTGGAAAATTATCTGCCATCGGCGGGCTGCTCGTTAAAAGCCGGCTTAGGGTCACGGTGACCTGGAGGGAGCGTTATCTCTCGGATGCCATCGAGAAACGGGCTTTTTAGAGACTATACTGGCTGAGGGTGGACGGAAGGGTGGGCAGGTAAGCTGATGATCGCCTCTAGTTGCCTGCGAACTTGCTATTAAAGGAACGAATCTGTTAGATACCTGCGAACAGGGCCGTCTTAACAAATATAGAGCAACCTGGGCTGAACAATTTTGGCGCCCTAGCCTCCCAGGGTGCAATTTCTTCGCAATCGGTGCAAGGCAGTACATCAGAACCCCGGGTCTCCACCAAGACAAACACGAACGAAAATAATAGAAATTGTTGTCTCTAAAATTGAAGAGAAAAAAGCATTTCAGCAAATTTGATTGTTAAGCGCCCTTGGATCACAGGCGCCCCTGGGCTATAGCCCGCTTACAAGGGGACCTTCAGGTTTGGCAATTTTAGAAAATATTGATACTTAGTGGACGTGAAGATCTTCGCTCGGGCATTAATATCCCAAAGTAGTGAGGGGCGCTTTTCAGCCAAATTCGAGAAAATCGACTTTGAAAAATTCCGAGGTCAGTGCATAGCACTCACGACTAGTCTTACTATTGACAGTTTTTGTTTTATTGATTTAAACACCTACCAAATTCAGGCGAATTAACAGATATTTAACTATAATTTTCAATTAAAAACTCACATCTTATTTTAAATCAGTGATGAGCAACCCGCGTTCCGCGGGCCACGTGTGGCCCACCTGAACATCGTCATATCGGATTTTTCACGAACGAGCTTGATAATATTAGGTAGATTATAATATGTATTTAGGTATATATTGCTAATAAACAGTACATTAAAGTTAAAAGAAAAACGTTTTATTGTAAATCAATGTCAGAAATAACAAATTTAGCCCATAAATTAAAATTCTTGTATTAGTTATAATATATTTATGTATTTGATATTGTGGCCCGCGTAAAGAAGTAGGTTTCTACTTGTGGCTCACTTCTGACAAAAGGTTGCTCATCACTGTTTTAAATTATCTCTAGCTTGAAAAATCGTACCTACTTTTCATTGAATTTTTCAAAGTCAATTTTCTCGAATTTGGCAGAAAAGCGCGTCTCACAGTTCTGGGAAATTAATGTTCAGGCAAAAACCTTCAAGTAGGGGAGACCGGGGCTAAAAGTTCCGCGGGTAAGTTGTTCCGATCGTTCTATCTTCAAAATCAAAAAGAGCGTTGTACTTTAAATTATTTTTTCCACAGAATGGCGTGATCAACTTACACGGAAAAAATATTTTAAAGTACAACGCTCCTTTCATTTTGAAGATAGAACTGTCGGAACAACTTACCCCTCGGAACTAGTAGCCCCGGTCTCCCCTACACCAAGTATCAACATATTCTGAAATTGCCACACCTGAAGGTGCCCTTGTTAGCCCATTGGTAAAGGTGGCCCTGCCTGCGAAACTACTCTATACATCGCACGCTGGCCAGGAATCGCGATGGCTGGTGCGGCCGTTGGTCAACGATGATCGACCGAATAATTTTTAATTAATCGCGACGCCGAGGGTGCGCACGACTTGCTGGCTGTCGCGTGCGGGCACGGGACGCGTGACGGGCTCTAATGCCAGCACGTGACAAATGTCCCGGACCGATACCATTATCGTCCAGAAGCGACGGTGGTGACCGTGTCATCGTCCAGGACACGATTCATAGATCGACCGTCCCTCTACCCTTCCTACAGCTCTGGACGCTCCACGTAGTTCCCACGAAATTCGCGTTACGACGAAGCGGGGCCTAGTTGCAACGAGACGTGCACGCACACGCGCGCCTACCTACACGGATGCAGGCGCGTAGCTGGCACCTCATTCCAATCGATATGCGACGACACCCCCATGGGGAGACATTCATATCGCAGTGGAACTCAAACACGGACCAGAGACACGCCACTGTAATATCGTCCCCCTCGGCTACCGGTGATCGCTGTCCCATCGATATCCGAACATTTGGCTGCCAATTTCGCCCGCGATCCCCGACCACTTCCCATTTAGACGTGACTAAAGAGCTGCCGTAGTTATTCCCCGTCGCTATCGACTGGCTGGTGTATATTGTAATTGTCTTGTCGCGGCCATTCACGGTTTTCATTAAAGGACGAGACGTGCGTAGAACAATCGCCTTGCGTCCGACCAATTGCACCGCGGCGGGTGGGTGTAATTTATGAAAATGTGCAGGCCGGCGTTCGTGGGGAAGAGCGTGACGGCGAGAGACGCGCAAGAACGGTCGATAATGACGTTGTCGTGTCGGAGCACGTGTCGCCGGTTCATCTAATAACGCATTATGCACCCTGAAGACGCGCAAATTATACGGGGATCCAATACCGCCGACAAGAGGAAGCCAATCAAATACCTCGTCGGCGGGCAGTTAACGTGCTCGCATCTGTTACCTCTTAGGGCAGCGCGCCGGGGGTACGACAAGTGCGAATGTAAATGCGTGGTGGAGTAATGAGGTGATGGATGAAAAGTGCGGTGTGGGGAGAATGAACCTGGGCCTGGGTAAGGGTGTGGAATTAGTGTGAAGATTGTGGGCGTGAGAGTGTGTGGAATTTTGAAAATTTAGTGGGGGAAGGAGTCCTCGGTTTAAGGAATTTTCAAAGTCTGTGTACATCAGTATTTCTAGGGTTATCAAGGACTTTCATTTCGCGATAAGAAGTTACTTGTTTCAAAACACTTTATACAGTTAATAAACTTTTTTCAAAGGTACGCTAATTACTAGAATAAAATAATTTTTTTTTAATCGGCTGGAAGCGCGACGTCCCACTAAATTTTTGCGTGCTCTAATTCGGACTTTATTGTGCTAATGGACTATAATTGATAAAGGTTTAGAAGTTGATTCAATTCTGTTTCTATTTTGGCACCGATTTAAAAAAATTATTTTATCCTCCTTAGCGCAGCTTTGAAGTCAGTTTTTTATTTTTCTTTTTTAAAAGTGTATTATTTTTTAATTTTTTGTGATCCTTGTTTGAAGTCGGTTAAAAAACAGTTATCATGGTACCAATTGGGGAACGAAAGAATCATCCAAATCGGTCCACGCTTTACTAACTTTTGCGCGAACATAATTAATACTGGAATTCCAGATAATTCTAGAGTATCTAGATAATAATAAAAAAAATAACTTGATACCACCGGCTCTTCATACTCATTTAAATAAAAAAAGAATCATCAAAATAATTGCACCTATACGGAAGTTCTGCGTGAACATACATGCATACATACATAATTAAATATATGTACGTGACGAATTGAGTAACCTTTTTGAAGTCGATTAAAAACGTACCTACAACTATTTACTAATGCATCAAGTAGTTCCACTATGAATATTATTACTTACACACAGCATAATTCATTAAACACCTAATCTCAGCGTCCACTATCCACAGATATTACATCCGAAGCCAATAAACCTAACTACCCATCCACCCATATCACGATGCCGGTGCAGCGGGGCCAGTAACATTTTTCTCCGAGACACCGAAGGACACGCCAGCCATCAATCGATAGCCACCAGAAAATTGGAATCGAGCACCGATAGCCAAGAGCGAGCGGCGAAAGATGCGGATAATGTGGCACAAAGGCGGAGGCAACGCGCCGCTCGCGATCATAGATTTCCGCGAGCAATACCGTTCCATTAGTTAAATTGTTTCCCTGATACGTTCCCCGCTCTTTGACTCTGTGCTTTTCATCCCGACCCCTGGGTGCCCGGGACAGGCGAGCCTACGATGCAATTCCGGGCGATCTGCCCTCCCCGAGGAGTCGATAAGAAAATAGCATGAAAGAAGAAAGAGGGATGTATCCGTGGGGAGACCGGTGATCATTTGATTGCGGATAGATTACGGCGGCGGGGGGTTTGTAGCGGCTGACAATGCAAACCGAGCCGTTTTATATTGGCTCCCAGTCGATACGCGATACTAATCCGAGGACGGAATGGAGGTTTTTGTGAGCGAAAGGGGTGCGGGGGCAAACTCCACGGAGAACTGGCGAAGAAGAAGGAAGCTTCAGGGGTATCTCGATGCCTGTGAAAGATGCAAACGCGGGGACTCCAATTTCCAGAGTAACAGATAAGGGACACGGAGAAACAGTGCTGCCCTCTTTATTTAAAATGTCCTATCTAGCATTTTGAAAGAATCGAAAAAACTGAAGTTTTATCATTTCCTTTGCACCATAGGGTAAACAAATCAGTAAATGACCGAATTGTTCAATGAGAGGCCCAGTAAATGACCGCATATTTTTATTAAGAATTGTACTTATTAATGTTTGTTTAATACGCAAAACTAAAAATATGGGATATTAAAAGTGCAACTACACTCTATTTATAAACAAATAGTAATTTTTAAATTTATAATTTACATTTCTTTGCCTAATGGTCATTCACTGGTATCCGGTCAATTAATGGTTGGTTTACCATACTTATTTTCCTTCTTTCAAATTAAAACATGTTGTCGTTATTTCGTAATAGCCTAATATCATTTTTTGTAATAGTTGTACCGGTAGGGAATGTATTATTAACGCGCCAATTAATTAATTCTTTCAGATAAGATATTTTAACCATTTTGAAAAAAGTCAGGTTAAATACATTAGACTGTTTATAAATCTTTAGGAAGCACGTAGACGTTTCTAAGTATACTTAAAAGGTAAAAGACATCTGGAACTTCAAATACCTATTTCAACATATCTGAAAAAATGAAAAAATGCTAGATAGGACAGTTTAACTAAGGAGGGCAGAGTGATGCTTGGTTCGTTCGTCATCTGACCCATCTTACAAGTCGCTCTTCGCGGATTAAAATCTGTCGCAGGTTGGGTAGCGTCGGTCGATTAGAGGAACATTTCTTTGGTCCCTCGCTAGAGGTTTTCCGAAGTTCGGTTATATCTCTTTTCGACACACCCAGGGCGTAGTTTGTTTCATGATTTTTTTCTTTGTGTTATTGTCTGTACATGAATACGTTTGTTATAGTATACTATTTTGTAATAATATCAAAAAAGGGGTATCAGCGCGTGGGTTCGGTCAATTAAACACTTAAATAAAAGCTATTTTGCAATTTTCAACGTTTCGGTCTATGATTTAGACCATTTTCAAGAAAGTTAACGAATAACCCAACCGACTTACAAGGTGCACGTCTTTAGACAACGTGTTATAATATATAAAAGCAAACGCATCATTATTCGTTAACTTTCTTGAAAATGGTCTAAATCATAGACCGAAACGTTGAAAATTGCAAAATAGCTTTTATTTAAGTGTTTAATTGACCGAACCCACGCGCTGATACCCCTTTTTTGATATTATTCTAAAAATACGGTCGAGAATTCTTACTCTTTATTTATACTATTTTGTGTACACTTTATGTTTCTATTGGGCTTGTCCCGTTTAATAAATAATAATAATAATAATAATTCGACAGAATAATCACCCTCCGCGCACTCCGAGATCAATCGTTTACATATCTATTAACGCTGAACCACAAAGTTCGGGGCGATCGTCGCCCGCGCGGTCCTCCGGGAGCCACGCATCTGGCGAGCGAGCAACAAGTACACGCATTAAATGTACACCCGTTACCGACTCCAATTACTCGGAGTACCCTGCCTCCTCTATCTTCGGCCACGCAGTTGCTTTTCTGCTGGCAATCGAGTTCCAATTGCGGGGGAAATTCCAGTCCGATTGCTGTTCCATCGGCCACGAGGTTTCACCATGTGTCCCCTGCGAGCCGACGGGTAGTTTTTACTTGGGAAGAGAATTCGAGATGATTCGGGATGTACGAAAGTGGAGCTTTGATGTGGCATGCGGACCTTATAAGCTGAAGGTACAAGACGGAGTCAGGAAGATTCGCCTTTGATTGTACGTTACGCTAGATTGCGCAAGTTTCCTGGGAGTGCTGGCAACTTCGACTACGATGTGGATCATGGACGGGATGATGACGAGACGGTGGATTCTAGAACTTGGTGTTCACCGCTATGGGACGTCGATTGTATTCGTTTTATTCGTGTCAAGGTGTGGCGAACGCAGAAACGAGGGTAATTGATATAATTGCTCTAGATCGGTAGCGAGGAAGGGGAAGAACCGAAGAATTGAACCTTGTCACCGACAAGGAGAGTATTTTAGGTGTCCGCCTCTGATCATTTTGATTTTTGGATATGTTATAGAGGACCGAAAAATAAGAAATACGTGTTTTTTTATTTTTCCCCGTTTTCATATTTGGGGGGTGAAAAGTGGGTTCAAAGTAAGGGTTGAAAAATCATTTTTGTGGTATATCTCGAGAACTATTAGAGATAGGGGAATAGTGTGAATGGACGAATTTTGTGTCTTTGAATGCGAAATATCACTGACTCAACAGATTTTCAAAAGTCTGCAAAAATGATTTTTCAACCCTAACTTTGAACGCAGTTTTCACCCCCCAAATATGAAAACGGGGGAAAATAAAAAAACACGTATTTCTTATTTTTCGGTCCTCTATAACATATCCAAAAATCAAATTGATCGAAGGCGGACACCTAAAATACTCTCCTTGTGAGATTCCTTACCTACTAACAATAACGTCCAGTACTAAAAGCTACGTAATAGAAATTCTCTTCGCGTCAGTTCCTCCATGATTCGAAACCATATCGAAGCTCCCCTCTGTGTCCTTCTGTGCGAATAATTTAGCCAGCGTGGATGTACAAATACTACAGATCGAAAGTTGCAAAGTGTATAGAATAATCGTAACTACGAGGTTGATTCAGTGTCCGGCTGACCTATTCCACTTCGATAGTAGCGAACGGGTTGGTAGAGGCGCTCGGCGTCGCGGGTTGAGCGCTCAAACGACGCCACCCCCACTCGCTAGCCTGGAGCGTCGTGGTGGGAACGACGCTGGATGAGCGCTCCAAAGTCGCCCCCCCCCCCCTCCACTGGCACGCGTCGGGACGCTTGGTTCTCCGAAGCTCACTCTCGTTTCGACGTCCCAATGAAAACGATTCCTTTTGTCTATCGTTTTGTCGCTATTAATAAAACTTTTTTATTTGCGCGAGCGTCCGTATTTACTCCTCATATCCTACACGCTTTCATCTGTTACTACTGAGACCTAATTGGTCTTCCTAAGAATGAATTTAGAGCGTAGGCACCAGAAAGTTATTTATTTATTTAAGGTAAATGTCCCCATTAGCGACCGTTTAAGAGTGCGACTGGTTCGAAATAGTAATTTTTTTAATAATATAGGACAATGTTCGAGTAAAGTATGGATCATTGTATTTTTTGAAATCTCTAGTTTCTTAATCAAATTAGTTTTAGACTGATATTTGACTATTTATAGAAAAATTATGGTGAAAATTATATTGGACCTGATGTCCCCTTTATTGACCAACTTAGAATTTATCGATTCTCTGCTACAA
Organism: Andrena bicolor; assembly: GCA_960531205.1. NCBI lineage: Eukaryota > Metazoa > Arthropoda > Insecta > Hymenoptera > Andrenidae > Andrena > Andrena bicolor. The sequence goes on from OY482666.1 coordinate 2,860,139, forward strand.
TAATGAAAGGAAATAAATCTTTTCTGTTTATTTTATCATTCTGTATATATTTCTAGTTAATTTGAGTAACTTACTGCATGGGTCCATGTATTTTTATTGTAAAATTTGCGAGTTTAATAATATCTGTAGTATAACCTCACATTGAAATTTACATGTGAATTTACTTAAAGATGAATGTACGGCTACTTAAATAACGTATGCAACTATAAATGAAATACCTCTAATTACAATTTCTGAACTTTCTGGTTGATATTTTGCTTTCTGTGTTGCAATAAAGTATAAACAATATAAATGAATAATAATGGGGACGCGGTCAGTAATGGGGACATTTACCTTATTTATTTATTCATTTCACGGGACCAGCCCAATAAGAACAAAACAAGAGATAACACACTAGCGAACTGTTACAAAAGTGTACAGACAATTTCTACAGTTATTACACAGTTTCATGCTACAATGAGTTGACGCGACGCTTGATGGCGCAATTAATATAACAGATATTAAACATAATCTACCAAAGTGTGCCGGTGCGTCGCGCGCCCCGTTTACGAGGCAGAATCCAGAATAACAATTTGCGAGATCGAGGGGCTTCGAAATCGCGCGACAATCTGGCCAGGAAAAGAAAGGAAGGCGCCTCGCCCCCGATATGCATCGAACGTACACCGACGCAGTCGATTTTTCACTCGGTGCAGCTAGGTGCACGGGCTGTGCATATGGGTGGCCAGGTCCTGGTGCATGCGCACACGTGCCACACAGTTTACAACATACTACACACGTGTTACTATAGATGTTACTACGGCGAGTACTCTGTAATCTGACACAGAGTACGGAGATTGAACCCGACTGAGCGGGACCCGTTCAACCGGAAGTAATCCCGCGGGAAAGCAAGACGAGAACGGGGGAGGGAAAAAAGGAACGGGGGGGCGGGGGAAAAAATTGCTCGATTACTTCTGCAACGAATGATCGCGTAACCTCGTCATCGCGAGCCCAGCGTCTGTTCCACTACCCGCAACCGTCGCGACGCTGCTACATAACCGACGTCGAGTTGCTCACCTGGAAGCCAACCAATATTTCCCTAATATTTTTACTCGGAGCCAGTTCTCGCTGACAGTTTCTTGGTATTGGAAAGATATCTGACGTCACTGGGTGTATTCTACCTCCGCCGCTGGGAAGACAAAACATTCATCGTAGCAATAGAAACGAATCGTCCACCAAGTAGCAAGTGAAACACTTAAGGAGGTTCGATTGCGGAGACAAAATAGTGAGAAATCTTTGGAAAGTGTTTTAATCCGATGTTCAAAGTGTAGTCCGCGTCGTGTAAAAATTTCAAGTCGATTGACCGCACGGTTTTTGAGAAAATTGAAGTCAAAGTTGCACTCTTATACACAGGCTCTTATGGGAGAAGCGATAAGATTTCTATAAAATGTTACACGGAGTCCTTAAAAATAGTGAGAAAGTCCTAAAGAATGTTGCAATGAAAAGCTTATGTATTCCTATGAAATTCAAAAAAAAAATCGGTCGTATACCGTTTGGTTTATTAGATAATTGAATAAATAGACAGCGATGTGGTCGTATTTTTGGAAGTGCCTGAAGGCACTGTTTGAAACGTGGCAACGCTGTACGCCGGATAGTCATCTATACGATGTATACTTGCACAAAGCATACAGTAAAAATTTGTAAAAACACTACCAAGCTGTAAACACGTATTTAGTAATTTCTTGCGAACCGGTACGAACGCGCAAAAGTACGTCACAAGTGTGAGATGTAAAGAGAAAAAAGGATGCACGCGGAGCGACGTTGCCGCATTTCACTCACATATTTTAGGCTACTTTTAATGAAAATATTGTGTTTCTGGCTGCATTAAACATACTTTTTGTTTAATCGAATTCCAAGACAAAATATGTAGTAATAATTTTATTAGGAATAGACATGTAAATAACATTTTTGTCTACATAATTTTTTTTTACCTAATAGGCTTACCCCTCTCGCCGCCTGCCCCGCAAGCGAGGTATCGAACCTCCTTAAGGTCCCTGATAAACATCATAAATATATCCCCATGATCGCGGCAACTGGCTTATTTCGCCATCGAGCGTTCCCCGTGGATGAGAAAAACAGGGCTCGAGTAGAAAGATGAGTGGATTACAGCCGATACGCTTCGCATTACAGACAAGTGTCCGGTGTAATCTGTAAGCTTGCGGATTGAACAGAATCGGGCCCGACTGCTGACCCGGAAGTAATCCTCTGCGAAGGAGATAAAAAACGTGGCTCGACTACTTGCACGGCCAGGATGCTGGCAACCGTGCCACGAGGCATTACCACCCCACACGCCCCCCTTATATAGATGTACACTCGAGAGACCTTATGGGTTATTTCAGACGGACGTACCATGAGGGTATTGTCCGATTCGAGATTCGTCGAGTGCCGATCGAGCACTCGAGCGGAGCTTTATTGGAAGGCTACATGTGCCTCTACGCTCCTCTCTATCTGCTCGTGCACGAGTGTACAAGGTGTCCCGGAAGTTTGCCACCAGGCCAGTATTCTGCCCGTTGAAATTTATAGTCCGCCCCGGAGATCTGGCTGCCTCCCACAGGAATGGCTTATCGAATTTTCATTCTTCCCTCGATGCCGGATTAAGATTCCTGCTCGCACGCGGCCCGTGATTATTCTCGGCGCCTCGAGAAGCTACCGGTTCCTTTGAAATATCGAGAAACTGCCGGCCCGTATTTATGAGACACCCTCGTGAATTTATAACAGAAAAGGAGGAACGAGTTGCTGAGCGAAGCTAGTCAACTGTTAGATAGAATTTTCGCCGAGAGAATGTTTCATTTCTTTGTTTCCGCGGGACGGGACATTGTGCGACTCGATAAGGCAACATTTTTCAAAGTCTTGCAGTTCCAGACAATGAGAAGGTGAACGAGGGGAGAAGAAGCAAGTTTGTCAAAGAAATATCTGGAAGAGGAATGGGGGCGGAGGAGAGCGACGGGGGCGACGGTCGTGGAACTTCATTAGAAGGTGATCCACCGTGAACAATTGCTTTTCCTCTACCAGGAACACAGTTTTTGCCGAGGGATGCTCCTTGCGTCTTGCAGTCGGGACACCTAATTCGTGCCAAACGTAATTTATACGAACTGGGAGAGCGGGAGATATAACGCTTGTATCGCTGTAGCGAGGAATTTCCACTTTCAAATATGGGTGGTCCTTGAAGACACCCACGAATACACTTCCGATCGGTCCTAACCTCAAGGCTGAATTTAGTTGAAATCGACCTTTGGACGCGTGAGAAGCCTTTCGAATTAACCAGAAGTAGGTCAAACGTTAGGAGACCATTCACTTCTTCTCGCGCATAAAAAAAAAAGGAGTAGAACGAGCGAAACTAAGGTCGGGGCCAGATATATTGGCCGGTGAATTCGTTTTCGCAGCTAACGCACACCTATTCTGATGTATGTATCTCTACGCTAAGAGCTCGGTTTGGCCTACACGTTAAAAGCTCGGCGCTATCCCCACCACTTCTGGCTCACTCCTTTTCTGGCAAGGTGACAGCGAGTCAGAAAACGTTGAGAATAGAAGAATACTCCTCACAACGCACACCTATTCCGATGTATGTATCTCTACGCTAAGAGCTCGGTTTGGCCTACACGTTAAGAGCTCGGCGCTATCCCCACCACTTCTGTTTCACTCCTTTTCTGGCAAGGCGCGAGCGAGTCAGAAAACGTTGAGAATAGAAGAATACTCCTCACAACGCACACCTATTCCGATGTATGTATCTCTACGCTAAGAGCTCGGTTTGGCCTACACGTTAAGAGCTCGGCGCTATCCCCACCACTTCTAGTTCACTCTTTTTCTGGCAAGGCGAGAGCGAGTCAGAACACGTTGAGAATAGGAGAATACTCCTCACGAAATTCACCGGTAATTAATAAAAAGTACTCCCAAGTAAATATAAGAAACTCCAAGGAATAGCTATGATATCCAATTGGAATCTCTCCCATTGTCAGCTCGAATCGGCTTACTCGAAGTCGTACAAAGTTTCATTTCATTCGGGTCTACGCATCCTCCCCCTTGGAATCATTTCCTTTACAGCGCGAGAAGAGAGAGGAAAAACGCGTCTCTAATCCTTTCCACCGTTTAATCCTTTTCCCATCGGCCGGGAGGAAAACAGTGAATTTCGAAAAGCGCGGGAGACGGTCCGCCCGGAGTTTTTTACCCCGCGGGAACGCTCGGTTGCGCGCGCGCATGGAAACGGTAATCCAGATAAGCCGCTAAATGCTAGCAATTTGAACGGCGGGATCTCCAGAAACAATATTCCGTACTTGAAACCGTCTAATGCCAGCTAACAGCCCCCCCGCAGCTCCTTATACCGGGTGCTCCGACTAAATGAACGGCCCCGAGTAACTGTATTTATTACAACGTTCATTGAGGTTCCCCTTGAATACACACGATCATTACTATCTCTCCGTTCTCGCACAGTTCCCCGCGGAAGCCGACGTTCCGCCGAGCGTTGCGGTCCGCCGGCGATCTGCAACGCCGGAGGAATATCGATTTTCGAGGTATTACGCAAAGGTGTATTACAGAAACGTGTGTCTGCCGTTTTCCTCGACGTTCCACGTTGTTCGGCGCTTTTCGAGGTTCTCTCTGCGGTGGTGTTGCTGGTAGGACGCGATACGCGATAAGGAAACTGCGGGTATCGAGAGTATCGAGGTGAGAACAGAGGGGGAGACGGAGCCGCGAATGCGGGGCAGGGTGCAACAAAGGCGAGGAGGAATAAAATAAGGAAGAGAGAAACAGAAGCAGAAAGGGAGAGGCCAGGAAGAGAGAAGCATAGGGAGAGAGAGAGAGAGAGGGAAGAGCCGGTGATGCGGAGTGAAAGTCCTCAAGTAAAAACCAGGCCAGGGCTTCGTATCTCGACGAGAACACACCAGGGCCATTATGCAATTACGGCGACGCATTTGCTGCCGTCTTTCCAGCGGTGGCTCTCGGTCCCGTCCTCGTTTCCCTTAGCAATTTACCATCTAAATCGCTCAAAGTTTTGAAATTACCCCCAACCGCCGCGGTCGCCGATACGTGGACATCAGCCCCCGACAATCGACGACGGGCTCGTTCGATCGATCAACGCCACCGACGTTCTCGGATCTTCCACGTAAACGGCTATTTCGACGACTGCTTTAATCTCCGTCGCGTGTTCCTCGCCGGGATACGTTGTCGTTCGAACGTCTACGAGAATCTCTAGCGACCAGGCGTCGCATCAGGCGTATTGAGTCCAACTGATAGAATAATGGTAAGAAATGTGGAGGCACAGATTGTAGAACTGCTGGAATTACGATAGTTGCTGGATTTTAAGAAATATTACACAGTGGGTGAGAAATTAACGGATTTGTATCGGCGACTGGCACCAGAGTAGGGGAGACCGGGGCTAAAAGTTCCGCGGGTAAGTTGTTCCGATCGTTCTATCCTCAAAATGAAAAAGAGCGTTGTACTTTAAATTATTTTTTCCACAGAGGGTCGTGATCAAATTATTTTAAATTATTTTTTCCGTGTAAGTTGATCACGACCCTCTGTGGAAAAAATAATTTAAACTACAACGCTCTCTTTCATTTTGAAGATAGAACTGTCGGAACAACTTACTCCTCGGAACTTGTAGCCCCGGTCTCCCCTATCTGTAAATGGTCGTGTAGAACGTAAATCGGTGTGGAAACGTCGAAACGCTTTTTGCACGGTAAGACGCTCGAATATCGAACAATTAACACCTAACGTCCGCTTCATTGGTGTGAAACGCCGTCTCGGCGCTATATAGAAAATGTTACGACACAACTACGAACTACTCGTTTCTCAATTATGCATTACAGATCGCGCTGGCAATGACGGAATAATTGAGACTAGCTTTTAAAGCCATACTTGTAAGCATACAACCGAATAGATTCGAGGATGGTCAAGATTCACTTTAATTCCCCCTCTGTTCCCTTGAGCTTCTAAAGCACACTTTGTTCTACTCTAAACGCTGCGCGTCCGTCTAGATACTAAATGCATGCCAGCGGCAATGAAAGGAGGAAGATGTCCTTTCGTGGCCAGCGACAGGGTCGGCCCGGTGGCACAATGGACTACCTACACGCGCGAGGACACAGGCGAGGCTGGTTTTATTAAGCAAAACGACTTACCAAAGTGTGACGTGGTGTAGGCGAACAAAAGCAGTCCGGAAATGAGCCGCAGTGACGTCGCATCCATGTTTCGGTTCCGGCTGCCGTTTGCCCAGAGTCCTCGTCTCTCCCGCTTTACCGCCGACAAGGAGGATGGCACATGTATACACACACGAACCACACGCGCGCACTTATGTTTGATCTGGAATTCGAAAGGGACACTGTGAACGCTTCGGCGATACTACTGCCTTTCCTCGCTGCCCCCCTGCTTTTCCGTCTGCCCCCCACCCCCGTCGGAACGTGCCTCGAGCTGGCCGCTCGCAAAGTCTTTGGGTGTTGGGAAGGACACACGCCGGGCCAGCGTCCTTGACAACGTTCCATCCGTGAATCACGAAACGATACCGTGTTCGCCGAGTTCCACGTGTTAATTGCCGGTCCTTGGAATTCGGTACTTGTGAATGAAACATGGGGAGCTTTTATTCGGGGAGCTTTTACGAGGGATTTTAGGGACCCCTGATCGATAAATTATGCTATTTCGGGAAGCTTTGGAATTCCCGTGGGATTGTAGAATTTGGACCGTGAATTGAATACTTTGCTTCGAATAAGCAAACAGTAGGTTAAATTGAAAAACAGTCGTGACTGAACTTCGCCTGTGCATGTGTCTTTGTTTACTTTCGTTGCTTGTTTCCAATAAAGACGCTTAATAATAATAATAATAATGGTAAAGATTCCATCGACAACGTTCACACTCGCTTTGTATTCTGTTGGATGGAGAGAGCTTAGAAGTTAACGCACTGGATAGAGAAAGTGGAGAAGCAATAATTATCACCAAATAGAAGACGACCCGCGAATAACGAGGAGAAGAAAGTAACTCTGCTGAATCGTATTAACACTGACCAGTCGAGGGACTTCTGTGGAACGCGTTGACTATTGACGCAGACAATGTCAACTGGTTGTGAGCAGAAATTTCCTCCTGGTCCCGTGGCTTTGAAAACACTGCCTGCTCGGCCACAACAACCTTGAGATACCACGAATTCTGGTAGCACTTTCTACATACGCTGAGCACATATTTCCTGCGCGAGAAACATCGCATGGTAACCAAAGGAATTACATACAACCAATTGGCAACAAAGATATTGGAATCAATTCAGAGGATGGATGTTTCATTTGAAACGGCAGAAAAGCACGATTCGACTGCTCCACTCGTGATTTCGTAACGGAGGCTTATAAATTGGCCAAGAAATTAAGACAAAGGTCGATGTGAAAACGAAGAATCGTGCAACGTCTGAGCCGCGAAATCCTCGCAGTATTCCCTGGTTTTCCAACGTGATCCACGGTGACGAAACGATTCAGCGAGGCGGATCATAGGGAATCTGGGGAGCGATAATAAATTCATACTGGCTAAGAAAAGTTTCACTGTTCCAATACGGTCGGCGCGTATTGCCCGGCCAGCAGAGCGGCACGGAGCGGAGGTGAGAGCGAAGGCGCGACGCAATCGTGGAACAATTAAAATGCCATCGGTACGATCGTGTCCTGGGTTCATTCACACGGCGCACCTTTGATCGCCAAGCTCGTTTGCCCGGCGATATGCAGCGGGAGGAACGGATCGGTAGGAAGCTTAGCTGCACGCGGTATTCGAAACACGAATCGTGCAATGTTAATCGACGAGTTGAAGCGCCGAAGGTGCACGCAAAGTTTCCACCCGCGTTATTATGGAGCGTGGTTCGTCGATAGTAGAAACGGATCGTGCTGGGTCAGACCGAACGCGCCATCTTCCACGGGCGTTAAATACTCCAAGTTGCGCACGTTTAGTCAGCTGGCGCAATGATTTTTAATCGTCGATGCGATTCGAGTAGGTAACGTGTGCTAGAAAATCTTTCGAAAGTAGTCTACGGCCAAACGAAGCCGTATGATTCAGCCGTAGGATTCTGATTAATATCCTACGTTTTCCACGCTTTCACTGTGCAACTGCGTCGCGCTGGATTATTGTTAATTTATGTGGAACATAATACAGCCGCGTCCGTTATACGTTTTCTGCGTGATTTTACCGATGCTGTAATCTATTTTTAAGAATCAAAAGCACAAGAAATGGTATCGGTGGGAGGAGCTATTTCAGTTGATCGGTGAGCTTCGTTTTAAATGCTTCAATGAGTAATTTTTATTATTTCTGTGGTAGTTCGTTGGATATTCCGCAATTTGCGGATCCACTGTGGCGGAGAGAGATTACAATCGACGCTTTTGTTTCTATTTTTGCAACAACTGCACTAGGATGAGACTGAGTTACGACAACCCCTAAGAGGAACACGCTTTCTAACCTTCACCCCTTCTAAATTGAACCCACCAGCCACCAAGATTTAGCTGAACTCAGTGTTCTTCCCAAGACTTCCTTACCTGACACCTCCGCGATACCCCGATTTATCCCGCATTACGTGCTCTCGCTTCTTCGAGCATCCCTCCAACTGCTCCGAATCGGTTACACGGATCACAGGTGACTAGCTTATCAATCACCACGCGTTGCAGCTGAAGACGGTTCAAACCAGCAGGAGAAACAAGGTGCACTGAATTCTACGATTCCAAAGAGCTCGGTGCAGCGACGAGGTAACTCGGAGCTCGGGAGAACCGGGTCAACCCGACGCAACAAACAATACAGCCGCCGAATGCAGGGAACCAGACACACAAACAGCACAGTGAACGATCCTAACCGACGCGGACCAATTAGTCGGTTCGCGGGCGGAAGGTTCAGGTTACAATAGAAGAACAGTAGCAAAGAGGTAGGATTTTTCCCTGATACCGAGTCCCGGTCGAAGCGAACGCACGAGAGGAGCCGTGCCCAAAGTGGTGACGACCGATCCTGGGGGAAACTGGTCGCGAAGCGTCGCGCAAGGTTAAGGTGGCCGGGCGGACGAAAGTGCAAGGACGGACGGCAAGGATGAAGCGGCGTTCCCCGGTGAAGGATCCGCGGGCAGACCGTCAGAGAGGATGGTAGCCGTGCACGAAATAGTCCCGCTAACCTGTTCAGCTACGCTGGGCGCAGCGCGGTGCGGCGCGGCAGAGAGAGCTGGGAGAGCCCGCGCTAAGCTCGCTCGCACCGGGTGCGTGGAGCGCGCGTTTTCGGACGTGGAAGGACTGAGCCGGGGGTTACGCACGTAGCGTACGCGGCCTCCGGGACATGTATTGGCGGCCAGGGAGGCTCCACCTATCGCGTGGCAGAGTGGGAGGGCACAGGGACGACCTCGAGCTTGCGCCCTCGCCCCGAGGTCCGCTGCTCGTGGCACAACCCCTTCCTTGGCTTTTTCCCAACTTTCGAGCTTGCGGTGCACCCCCGCCAGCCCTCTGCGCCCCCACCCCTCCATCGTGTCCATCCCCCGCGCAACCCCGCAACCACCTCTTCGTCCATCGCAGGGAACTCACCACCCAACGTAGTCACCATTACCGACGCCGGTTCCTGCGCCCCAATCTCACCCCACCCGAGGGATACCTGAAGAGCCGCTGCCCCAACACCGCCGCCGCTAGCGATGGGACCAACACCCTCGCGACGACTTATCGATACACCTCCGGGGACTGTCGATTGTTATCGGATCTGGTGTCCCTTCGGCGAGCTTGACCCGCTGCTCGGGGCGCGGGTGTAACGTTCGCCAGAGGTAACGAGGAGGGTGGCTTCGGGGGGTTGGCTCGATGGTTCGAGAACTTCGGCCGCGGAGGGCTGTTTGATTCTATCGGGGGGGATTGTTTTAGAGACTTCTAAGATCGCTGAAGGATGGCTTATGAACGGTGCTTCCGCGCTGGGTGCTTCTGATGGATAAGAACGAGGTCAGCTGGAGGTTTCAAGGTCCTCTCGATGTGGGAACCGCTTCCTTTTTTATCACTTTTCTAAGGTTCAAACGAGACACTTTACTTAGCGACCTTTGCCGACCTCGTGGGCGTTCGGAGGGGGTGCGAAAAGGGCAGATGCCCCTCCTTGGCTTTTGTGAAAAAAGGGCTTATTTTCAAAAACTGATCTTTATTAAGTTTATACTAAAAAATGGAGTAGGTAGATATTCCTAAATTCAAAACATGTATGACAACAAAAGGACTGTTGAAAATACATTGAAATTTATTTTTCTTGAAATTTCTATAAAAACAATTACTTATTCTTATTATAATTTAAAAAAAACGATTATAAAATCCAAAACGTGTAGGAGCACTGTAAATTACCGCATAATTTTAATAAGAATTGTACTTATTAATGTTTGCTTAATACGCGTAACTAAAAATAAAAAATGGAGTAGGTAGATATTCCTAAATTCCGGATTTAAATTTTTAATTAAACTGGCACCACATAGACAAAACAGCGGGCTTCTCGTTTTTTCATTACTATATTTTTCTTCATCGTCACCCTAAAGTCTACGGACGCCCTTGGCCGACCTTTGCACCCCCTCGTCGGTTCATTAATGCCAAACTTGAAATGAGTGCCCACTGCGCAGCCACGTCCCACACGATTTTCGCGAATACCGTAGTCGTCGGCGAGCCCGTCACGCGATCCCTAATACTGTCCACCTACGTTCCTCTGATAGGTCAGGGTTGAGAAGAAAGGGCGGGTAGCCTGGCAAAGGAGTCTCTCACTCGATTCAAAGTGCTTTGCCTGGCGGAGAAACGGAAAAGGTTGCGCCGAGGACGCGTTCCACTGCGGGGGCGGAAACTGTAGGGGTGCGTAGGTCGAGGTGGGTATCGAAGGTCGGGGATCGACGCCATCGCTAGGCGGACATAGACGAAATTTGGACCAGGAGGAGCGGACCGCAAGCACGTCGAGGATTCCAGCGGGGTAGCAGGAAGGGAGGTCAGGCAGAAGGGGGTGGCAGCCTTTTGCAGCTGCAGCTGCAGCTCGTGCCTTCTTGCGACGTGCCGCGGTTAGATCGCTCGCCCTCCTTCTGTCCCCCATCGTCCCCCGATACGTTTCGCGCGCATACTACGCAGCCCCGCCGCCCACACCCCCGTGTCTCGTGTTTTGTGTTCTTAGCCGAGTCGTAGCCTTTAATGAATGTAATACGATTTCGTTGTCCCAGCAAAGAATTCGAAATCAGCTCAACGGCTTTATCTGTTTCCCTGGTCGCGTCGGTTTACGTCGGGGCGGAGGGGTGGGTGGACTGGCTCGAGGGGATGATACCCCCCACCCCCCTCGCCGAGAGGGGGCGAGCCAGGTAGAAATTCAGAGGAGCCGTGAGGGCGGCGGCGGGACGCTGGCGGGAAAGAAGAGACGAATAATTGAGAAAGAGGGAAATGAGAATCGCGATCGACCCAGGAGGAAAATAAACGATCCTTCGAGGGAAACCTTCGAGCGTTCGCGAAAAACGACGGGGACCGGGGAATAAAATAACTGTTAAGGAATAAGAGAATGTTAAAGCAAACGGGGGGGTTGGCGGGCGGTGGCGCGGGGGACAAAGAGGGGATTAAAATATAGAAATAATCCCGGGAGCAGCCAGACCAGACATACTATAACGGACAAGATAAGAACAAAGGGGGATGAGAAGGATAAAAAAAGAGCAAGTTCAGGGTGGAGTGGCCAAAGCTGGGTGGGATGGGCGTGTCCCGGTGGAGGTTTTCGAAAACTGTGACACGGCCGAGCAAGGGGGGAGTCTGTTAGATACCCGTGATCGCGGGCTGAGCAAACGATAGCACTTTCGATTGCTTAATCGCCCATGGAGCTGATGCCCTATAATCTAGGAAGCACGAAGGTATAGTTAAAGAGTTCATCGCGGCGCGAGCCTTTCGAGATCCGTGAATTACGAAGAAATTATAATTAATTAGAATTAATAGCGAAGTAGGGTAAACCAACCAGTGAATGACCGAATTGTTGGATTTATGGACCTTTGAGATTAATACTTGAATATATTTGACAACAAAAGAACTGTTGAAAATACATTGAAATTTATTTTTCTTGAAATTTCTATAAAAACAATTACTTATTCTTATTATAATTTAAAAAAAAAAAACGATTATAAAATGCAAAACATGTATGACAACAAAAGAACTGTTGAAAATACATTGAAATTTATTTTTCTTGAAATTTCTATAAAAATAATTACTTATTCTTATTATAATTTTAAAAAAAAAACGATTATAAAATGCAAAACGTGTATGACAACAAAAGAACTGTTGAAAATACATTGAAATTTATTTTTCTTGAAATTTCTATAAAAACAATTACTTATTCCTATTATAATTTAAAAAAAACGATTATAAAATCCAAAACGTGTAGGAGCACTGTAAATTACCGCATAATTTTAATAAGAATTGTACTTATTAATGTTTGCTTAATACGCGTAACTAAAAATATGGGAAACTAAAAGTGCAACTACACTTCATTTATAAACATATAATATTTTTAAATTTATAATTGACATTTCTTTGCCTAATGGTCATTAACTGATATGCGGTCAATTACTGGTTGGTTTACCCAAAATCTCCCCTCTACGAGCGCCTATTGAATTCGAATCTTTTCGGATCGAATAATATCCGATTTTCACAACGATTTTTCCCCCGAAACAATAACGTTTCTCCGTTTCAGAAGACCCGCGCGAAACAATAACGCGCGCTCGAGCATCTGCGATCTGGCGGAAGCGAATATCGAGTGGCCGGCACGCGGTGAAATGACGACGTTGACAGGTTCGTTAAAATCGCGCACGTCCCATCTGCTTTCAATCACCGGCCGATTTAATTAAATATATTCCGTTACGGAGAAACGACAGGTAATAAGCGCGCAACATAATTTCTGGAAAGGACTCGCCGATGCGTATTTTCGCGGCGCCCGTCAAATATCTCCGAGTGGATCGAGAGTGATTGACAGCGAGCCGAGGGATTTAATTTCATTCCACGACACGGCCGAAAGGAGACCCACTACGCTCCGCGAGCCAATCGCTCGGCTAATCCTCTTTATCCACAGAATCTGTTAAACGAAACATACAGCTCGCCGAAGATCAGCCGCGCACGAATTAAACTACACTGCGCAGCTCTAAGGAAGACGAGGATCGAAAGGAACTCCCCTAGGAACGCCAGGAATTTGTCAGCGATCGAAACGTTAGGATCGATAATAAAAGTGGTCCCCGACGGGGGTTTGGGTTTCATTCCTCGTATTATTTCCGATTCGACTCGCAGCACGGGGTGCTTCTCTGCGAGGCAGAAGCTGAATTGTAGATCTTAGTCAGCTGTGCGCACGTAACGCATTGGCACAGTGGAAATATCGCGGTATTTCAGTGAGAAATGAACTTCTTTCACTGACCTACCTCGCTCCGTTATACAGAGTGTTCCGTCACACATCGAATGTGTGGAATCAAATTTTTCCATATCTACCTTCGTTTTCGAGAAAATCGATTTCGAAGACAACCGTGTTCAGAGTCTATTTTTTTCTTTTTTTTTCTTTTATCAAGAGACACGGAGTGGCTATTATTACGCGACGACTCGCTTTCAAGAACCCTGAGATTTCCGAATCTCAATAAGGGCTGATCCAATTAGATTTTGAATGGTCTTAATGGATAGCTTGGGTTTGATTTACATAAGAAAAGTGTCTTCGTTTTGTTCCTACGTGCCTTATAAGCTGAGATATTTCAATGCAAAGTTCCAATTTGGCGAATTTTACGTTAAAAGATCGATAATCACGCGATGCAACTATTTACTACGATACACCCTCTATATTCGCGTTTCGGTGGTTCCCCTGTCCAATTCGCCGTTGCCACAGCTTTCAAATCTCTCTCCTTACCCTCGGCTTTTCGCAGGCCCGCTTCGGCGAATTCGTATTTCCAGAGAGACTTGGGACTGAGAGTTGCACGGGCGTTCACGCAACGAGGCGTCCTTTCGGGGCTCTTGCACTTTGACTACTTGAATTCGCGCGGCAAAGGGATGCCGGTGGCCGCATTCGGCCTGGGATACCATCGGGTATCTGGCATTCGCCGGAGCAAGTTGAAGCCGCGGATGGTTTTTGTTGCCTGGGGTTTAATGGTAACGACCGTGCTAATGAAGCCCCCGAAGAACGATGTCGCGAGCGTCGATGCGCCGAAGAAAGGATACTCGAGGTTATTAAGGGATGAAATAGTTTCGCTGCAATGTGGACGCGAGGGGAGTTCCTCTGTTCCACGTAATCGCGACTCCTACCACGCCCAACCGGGCACAGTTTTACTTCGTTCAATGTCAAACAGTCGAGTTAAGGGAGGACGCCTACCTAGAGCGGTCGAAACAATGCGGTTCTTTGGGATTTTTTTCTAGAAAAACCGTTACACTTTTATTAATAACTATTCATCTATTGTTAAGAGTACATCTGAACGACAGTTCAGTATTTTTTTGCATTAAAAAATATTAAACGATGTGAGAGTTATAGGCGATGACCGGAATGTCTTCTTTTTTTTTAAGCTTTTTGCGGTGACCATCGTAGCTCGTTGCAGTATCACCTAAAATGAAAAATACGAACAGTTTTAGATAGAGTCTGAAATTATCTAGGCGCTATCCGAGGGATTTATTTTTTTTCTTCTTAGTTTTTTTTTGCACGCCAAGAAAGGAACGACCTTTTTGTTGAAAATGGATGGTTCAACTTTGCAGCGCCGCCATTTTGTCTCAAAATAATTTTTCCAAAATCGGGCCCGATAGCGCCTAGATAATTTCATACTCTATCTAAAACTGTTCGTATTTTTCATTTTAGACGATACTGCAACGAGCTGTTTTTTAATGCAAAAAATACTGAACTGTCGTTCAGATGTACTCTTAACAATAGATGAATAGTTATTAATAAAAGTGTAACTGTTTTTCTAGAAAAAATCCCAAAGAACCGGATTGTTTTGACCGCTCTAGGTAGGCGTCCCCCCTTAATCACTCTTCCCTAGAAAACACATTTTTTCTTTATGAATCGCGAAGCGCCAGTACAAGGAGCTAAGAGTCGATTTCCGTCGAAGGGATATTCCCCGGTCCCGAGCTCCCGTTCGTTTGCATAATTCCCTTATCATCAGAAGCTGCTCCCGCGATCGCGGGTGCCTTTACACCGATTGTCCACCCCTTCCTCACCACCCCCCAGAAACACAGAAAATTCTCGCACGAGCGACGATGCACCGATAAACCGACTGTTCGAGGTTTCGTAAATTCGTTTCCTGCGAGAGGAAATCGCATCATCATCTCTCGTCGCTGTCTGCATCGGTTTCGCGCGGAAAAAACGTAATAACGTATCCAACCACCCCTCCGCCCCATCGTCTGCCCTTTTCTGCCGCTACCAGCGTCCTTTCCTCCCCTCCCTCTTCGTTTTTCAACGAGAGGCAAGCTCGCTCGTGCGAGGCGGCAGAGTACGAGGCTGAATTTGGAATGGCTTGGCTCCTTTATTTAATAATTTCCAACGTCCCGCCCTAATGCCTTTACACTTGGAATACTCGGGGATGGTTGGATTCAAGTATCTGCGACGAGAAGAACAAGGGATATCTACCGCGAGGCAGTTTGTTCCCCCGTTTCCTCAGAATCCCAGTCTCCGAAACTCAGGCGAAGCGCCCCCGCAGTCATCGTTTCCAAATGAAGCAACGTTACAGCCCGATAACGGAATGAAACGTCCAAGAGGATTCCGCCTGGAAATTTCCCGTATCTTCCCCGAGTTGCCGAGCCCGTTCGAAGCGTGCCGGCGCGAATCAGCGCGGCGTCTGGGGGAAATAAAATTCTATCTCCGCGATTCACGCGTCGCCGTGCCACCCCGCGCTGGCTCGTAGGATCGGTGGAATCTCGTGGAATCGCGCCCCTGTTCCGCGCGACGGGGGGGTGTGGGCCTCCTCGGCGGGGTAAGTCGACCGATACGGCCGATAAAACGGAGTCGATTCACGAAGGACGAGAGAGGAGAGTAATGGGGCCACGTGGGGAAGGCGTGGAGGAAAGGACGAGGCTTGAATGGCGCGGGACGGGGGAGGGGAGCAGGTGTAGGAGGGACACAATTAAAAAAAAAGCTCGAGCCACGCTTTTGTCCGCGGCCCAGCCAGCTCGCGCGCGAGCTCTCGCGTTTTCCGCGCGCGTCTCGCCTGGCCGCTCGCGTCCAAACACTCTCTCCCGCCGCACACACGCACGCCACCCCCTTTTCCAACCCTTTGTCTTATTTACCTCTGCCCGACGGTCCCCTACCCCCTCCTAAACCACCCCTCGAGGCACCCGGCGCGTCTCTTCTCGCGAGCTTTGCCGCGCGAGGCGACGAGTTCGAAAATGCCACTCCCACGCCGCCGGAAATGAGGCGAGCTTTAGGTCGCGCCGTGACGCGGCAGCGGTCGCGACTTCGCGAGAATCCAGGACGAAGATGGATGAGGGAACGAAGACAGTGGGCGAAGGAAAAGGGTGCTTTAGTCGAAACGGGGAGTTTGATATTACCTAGTCGCGGGTCTGGTCGAAAAGAAACGGAGATTCGAAGCCGGGGACATGTAAATGCTTGCGGATCGCGAGGGTGTGAGAAATCTGAGACGTATTCGTGTGCCGAGGCAGAGCGATGCACCCAGCATCGGAGGTCTACACGATCGAGTCGATGTCCCGGAATGCACGGCGAATACGAGCGCGCCAGATATCCCCATTCTTTTCATCTGGAATGTGCAAGAGGCCCGACTAGATAACACTGCGAACCGAGTAGACTTGCACCGTTTTTTCGCGGGCACGAAGGTTCGATAGCGCGTTGCTTTGTACGCGCGGATTCCCGTGTACGACTTTTTTTTCTTTGTATACAGTCATCTTATATAATACAGTTAAATGGAACGATCCGAGTGTCTTTGACAGTCGGAAGATTCCCGAGTGGGCTGGCTGAGAAATTCGAGGTGGAAGCGCGTTGAAGGAAGCGGCACGCAATCTTCGCATTCTTCGCTGAAGTTTCTATTGGTCACACGCTCTCTGCCGAGCGAGAGCGGACATTATGTCAGGAGTTTAATATCTTCCCTTCGCAGGCAGTCTTTTGAAGCTGCTGGCGCGGCACGTGGCCACTGTATTTGTGTAACAGACTGTAGACGATGTAGCTAACCAAATATAATATCACGTTCGATGGAAAAACAAAGGCTCCCCTCCTCCGACGAATTCCCTTCACCGTTCCAACGAGGCCGGCCCCCGCCTTCGTTGTTTCGAACTTCATTGAAAGAAATTGAAAAAAAAAGAAAGACGAGAAGACGGCACAAACTTTTCTTTTAAACGCCACTTCCCTTTAATTACTCTTTAATTAAAATGCCGTTGGAACGACTTCTATGTACGGAGGGGGTCTCGATAAATATTCCGCCGCTGGAACATTCTCGCCGGCGATCGTTATGTCGGTGGCAGGCTCCGTTCGATTAATTCGATTAATTGCGAGCGATTATTAAGAAGGGCCGTCGTACGCGAATATAATTCGCGCGCACGTGGACGCCGCGTAAAGGGGCATGCATGCGCGAGCTGGATAGAAGGGAGCCAGCATTAAAAAGATAATTAAGAGCCGGGGAAGACAATGGACGTTCCAATCAAAATTCAAGGCAGACAGCATTGTGCCACGGCCTTGTACTCCGTTCCCTTTCCATTTCTCCCCCGCCTCCCCGCAAATGAGCGCATTTTTCCTCGCCATTAAGGTGCCCGGACGATTTTTACGTGTCCGCGGCGACGTCCCGGCTTTCGAGTCGAACGTCCGCGGATCAGCCAACGACCAATATAATCCAACTGAACGGCTGGAGTTTAGATTTAGTAGATAGTTCTCTCTTCTTACGTTTTCGAAATATTAATCCGAGCGCAAATAGTGCCCCGAGCGACGACAACTCGCGCTGATGCACCGCTTTGGATTTATCTTAGAAAATAATTCGAGGAGCACCGCGCTCCGGTAATTACTCCGGGCGAGATTGGAGGGAGAAAGAGAGAGAGGGAGACGCAGAACTAAAGCTAACAAGCTATCGAACGCGGGGAAGTAGAAGGATTTAAATGTACTGCGGAAATCGAAACCTCGTGACATCCTGTCGTAATGAGAGAACAATGTCTCGGGGAAACAAAGAGAAGTAACAATTGCCACGGTGTCTGCCCGCACGAGAATTACTGTAATTGTCCTGGGTCGCGGAAAATGAAGTAACGCGGGACCTCGACACGATCGAATTTCCCTTCGGATGAATTGCGAATTTCCCTGGCTCGCCCCGATTCTACAAGTAAACCATGCGATTATCCGAATCGCCGTATCTTCCATGCAACCGTGTGAATCGCATAACCGACTCCGCTAGCCGATGAATTTACATTCATCTTCCTAATGACTCATCATCAAACAGAGAAGATCGTAAACGCTACATAATCAGATTGCCGCTGGAGGCTACGGCCCTTCTCCACCGTCAGCGGGGGGAAGCGATATGAAATTGGTCATTGACGGGACACCTCCGGGGTGTAAGCCACCCCTTCTCATCCCGCGAAAACAGTGCTCCACGCTTCGGATCTTTCATCAAATTCGTCGGACTTGCCTCGAGAAACCTCCTACTAAATAAACCAAAAATCCATCCCTCTCAATAATTCCCCCGCGCATATCAGAAGCCGATGGCCCCCAGCAGAGAAGAGAAAGAACTCGCCGCCCTGCTGTAATTGAATTCCACCGAAAATCTGAAACTCCACGGCGACGATGAACCCCTTGGTGCCAATAAACGACGCGAAGCCGCAAAGGGAATAGCGTAAGAAAATTCGCGGGGGTTGATTACAGGGGCGCGTGGAAACGTCGCGAGAACGTAGAAGGCGGCCGTATCAGAGTCCAAAGGGAAAAGATCCCCGGCCCCGTCGCGGCTAATTAAATATCCGAGCGGCCGGGTAATTCGCGGTGCTCGGTCGGCCCATTAATGCAAGCATGCAGCGTCGAAGGGTCGTAACTGCTCGCCTAGTTACATAAGTAGGTGCAAGGTAGGAGGCGGCAGCAGGCGGCCGGAGGCGAGATCGTAGGTTTATTGATTCGGTTTTCTCTCGCGGGTTGAGTTTTTTCCCCTCCCCCCACCCCTGGATCCCACCCAGTCCTTATCCTACCCCGTTGCTTTCTGTTGCACTCCCACCCCGGGCATCGCGACGTTCGAAGTAGGACGCAACCTTCGGCGGCTCCTTCCTCTACCCCGTGCGAGTCTGGATGACCCAAAACGCTATAAAATTAGTTCCTCCGTCCTGTTGCACCGTCTCCCGTCTTCCGCGGCTCGTCGATGGGTGGCCGGAGCCGAGGGGAGGACGGAGAAACTCCGATCTTTCTGGGATTATCAAATTTTTTTAGGATAGCAGCAGGTGACTTGTGCTCAGCTTCCTTTTTGCACTTGTTGATGCTAACGAGGCAGGTGGTCCGAGGCGTCTTCCTTTGATCTTGACCCGACGGTTCCCCCGCGCCGAAGGAGGACACTCGAGACTTTTCCTCTTCTGAGATTTAGGTCAAGTCTCGTTTTCCTTTTTCCTTTTTCCTTTTTCCACGTTCAAAGGGATCGGCGATTTCGAGAAACGGCGCATAACTCGGCACTCTGCTAGCAGGCCTTAATAAGCAAGCCGCGGATATTTTTTATCGTTCGGCGATATTCCCCATGGCGAATTTAATAGCACCCGTTATCCCGGCGATACAATGGCATTATACAGACTCGCCGGGGGCTTCGTCGCATAACAATCCGACATTATAAGGAAGATTTCGCTTTCGGGAACATCCGAGTAATACGAGGCCTTACCTCGCCATTCACCGGCCGGCCGTCTATTCTGTCTCGCCGAGTTATTACTCGGAGGTAAGTAGGTACCTACGCTTCGATTTCTAGGCCCCCGCGCCGTTCGATAATCGCGACGGGGACCGATCAGCGGGCATAGGTAATTCTCGCGAGGAGATAGGGTAGATGCACCATTTGTGGCCACATTAAGATATTGTACCAGTTTTGGTCACTTCTTAAAAAATATAATATTTTCCCGTGTAAACAATAGTTATAAACTTATATTTCGGGCGGTATACTAAACAAAATATTTATGATGTGAAATTCTCCACATAATAATGATCTGCAAGCAATTTAAAAATAAGATAATTATGCACATGGCCAAAAACAGTGCAATGGCCACAAACGGTACTTCTACCCTTAGAGCATATAGGGTAAACGCACCAGTAAATGAACAGTTAAGGCTAATGAATGAACACTATTATAAAATTATGTTTGCAGCGCGAATGATTCCACGTGCTGCAAAAATTGTTTGGATATGAAGCCAGAAATGAAAAGAAGTCTCTAATTAATTAGTCGCTTACTTTAATAACTTATTTTACTCATTTTAATAAAAAATGTTCATTCACTGGTACGTGTTCATTTACTGGTACATCCACCCTACTATGGAGGTCTCATTGAAAGCTTAGAGCATATATAAATGGAGGTATCATTGCCTTAGAGTGAGTGCCTCGAAACTGTCGGCAACATCACGCGGCGAGTGAGAAAGACATGTGCCACTGGTGCGAGCGAGAAAAGTATACATGTGCGAGCGAGAGAAGTATAGGTTCCCAATCGACCGTAACGCGCATGTGCCGATATCTATACTTTTTTCTCTCGCACCAGTTCACACGTCTTTCTCTCTCGCACGTAATCGGCACATGCGCATTACGGTCGATTGGGAACCTATACTTCTCTCGCTCGCACATGTCTTTCTCTCTCGCACCATGTTGCCGACAGTTTCAAGCTTTCAATGAGACCTCCATAGTATATGCTCTAAGATTGAAAGCTTGAAACTGTCGCCAACATGGTGCGAGAGAGAGAAGTATAGGTTCCCAATCGACCGTAATGCGCATGTGCCGATATCGTGTGAGAGAGAAAGACTTGTGAACTGGTGTGAGAGAGAAAAGTATAGATATCGGCACATGCGCATTACGGTCGATTGGGAACCTATACTCATTGAGCTCTATACTAACTGGAGTGTGAACAGCAGTTGGAAGAAGTAGAGGCGACAGCGATCAGAGAGAGAGGGGAAAATAGTGTGTCCATGTATCCTTCTTCTTCCTACTATCCCTCTCTATATCTCTACTATCCTGTAGTAAATTTGCGTGTGGTGGGGGTATAGACTGTATAGACCGGTAAAGACGCCGCGCGGGACAGAGACAGCTCTACCCACTAATTTCTGTACCTTGTCTGATCGGCCGCCATTGCTCTGTTCACTCTCCAGTTAGTATAGAGCTCAATGCCTATACTTCTCTCGCTCACACATGTCTTTCTCTCTGGCACATGTCTTTGACTCTCGCGTGATGTTGACGACAGTTTTGAAGCACTCACTCTTAGGCAATGAGACCTCCATTTATATATGCTCTAAGCTTCTACCCTATCGGGCCGGGTGGCGACAGCGGGAAAGTCGAAACAGCCGTGTTTACGCCTCTTACCAGGACTCGCGCGCGGCTACGCCCGCTGAATAATAAATAAACGCGCTAAAGTCGACTTAAATTCGCCCGGCTGGCGGAGGGGCCAGGGGGGGGGGCGCGGGAAACGGTGCAACCGGAAACGACGTTTGCCTTCGCCACCGGGGAAACGGGGCCAGAAAGGACAAAGATAAAGATCCTGCAACGTCACGACGCCGAACGAGTAACGTAATATTCCCAATCCGCCGCGGAAGCTTTAGAAACGAGATAAAGGAGAGCTCACGGATACAATTAATCCTGGTCTACCCTCCTGTACAGGGCGCTCCACGAACCGCGGGCGAGTACAGGGCGACGCGTAATACGTGCGACAGAATTCCGGAATAAATTCACCGTTCCAACTTGACTTTCACCGAGCTCCCGATTACCTGGGCACGCTTTGGAACGGGAATCGTTACAGGAGCTTTCGCGACGACGGAACGATAGATAGGAGAACGGTTCGGACCTTAGACCATATATACTCATAGACACGGCCCGCCCTATATGCATCCACGAGTCGAAGTGAAGCAAAGATAACGCGGAAAAGTTGCCCACAAGTGACGTCACTTATGGGCAAAAGATAATTCAAAATGGTTAGACCATATGTACAAGTGAGGTTATATGTTTTTCTGTGAATAATTTTTGAATAATTATTAATAGTGAAGCAAGCATGTTGTATAAAGAATTGCAAAGACAATGATTAAATTGCAGTTTCGTAAATATTTATACATTCCTATAGGACATCCATCATTACTTTGCCCACAAGTGACGTCACGTAGATGATTTTATCTTTGCTTCAAGGCAGTTATCTGGAGCCGTGTCTATGAGTATACCGTCAAGGACCCAGTTCCTGATCACTTAAGATGCAAAGGGACCAGTTTCTGATCCACCTAAAACATTTTACTATGAGCTATCAAATGTTTGCCTATAAATTTAAAAATACTTCATAATTATTTAATAATTATTATTTGGTATTTATATATTAAATTGATCAGGAATTGGGTACTGATCAGGAACTGGGTCCTTGACGGTATATGGTCTAAGGTTCGTCCGAACCGTCTCCTTTATCTCCGCGCGCCAGATTCGCCCGGAGAAGTTGCGGGCGCACAGTTCGCGAGGCACCCCGTATATTCCTCGACGTTTTGTTTCCTCGCACGATCGCGAACGGTCCAACGAAGCAGTGGGGCGAGGTGGGTTTAAAAATGTGCGCGAATTCTAGCTGGGTTCTGATCGAAATGAATTTACTGTTTAACCGGGGGTTACTCCGCGACGACGCCCCCGGCTGTACACCTCTTTATCCGCCGCAGAGAATTCACCGGGCGACAGCTCTCTCGGCGGGCTTTAAGGGCCCCTGCCATTAAACCGTGCCACGGCTGCTGAAATGATTTGCGGCCTGGGAAATGGGCGAAGTTTCCAGCCTAATACAAACGGCCACTGAATAATACCGTCCCGCGGCTAAGTAAGACTCGGCAAAAGTGAAATTTAGTGAAAAGTCGCATTACACGGGGGAGGCAGGGTCCGCCGCGAGAATTCCCGTTGCAGCCGAAGTATATAGGGGAAAGTGGGGTAAAACGGGACAGGTGGGTAAAACGGAACACCAATGTTTCTGTTAGATAAGAGCTGCGAATGAGTTGGTACCGCGTCACATGGAACCAAAGGGTCCTCATAGTATTTTATGATAGACCATAGATCCCTGCGGTACCAACTCATTCGCAGCTCTTACCGTTAAGGAACTAGTTTCTGATCAGTTTAGAGGGTTTCCCGCTTTAATATTTATTTTTAACCTAATAAAACATTAAACCATAGACTTTTTTATACTAAAAGTTGAATTAATGTTTAAACTTCAAGGAAAAATTTTAAAAAGTTGAAAATAAGTATATAATTTAATTATTTATAAGGTATGAAATAATAAGGTGACTAGGAACTAGTTTTTGATCATCTAAAATTAACAATACAAACTGCTTTCTCAGACAACACCTATATTTTTGAATTATCAGTTTTTATGTTAGTAATTATTTCAAGCAATTATTTATTGACATAAACTCAAAAGAACGATTTATTTCATGAACTGATAAAAAATTAGTGCCTGATCAAGAACTAGTTCCTTAACGGTACCTAACAGAAACATGATGGTGTTCCATTTTACCCACCCGTTCCGTTTTACCCTACTCTCCCCTACATGACGGAGGCTCGCCGTCTACTCGGAATACAAAGGAGACGATGACGCTGGGCGTTCGCGCGAACCTCCCAGATCCCCCTCGAACGGTTGATCATCGAGCCCCTCGGAAAGCTACGCGTTTCCGTGTCAACCCTCGCCCAACTTCGGCAAACAGTTTAGGATTATCGAAGTCCGAGCGCCGCGGACGTCGGGAAGCAGGAAAGCATGGAATCACGCTTCGATATTACGAAATCGAGGGGCCTCGACTGTTTGAATAAATCGCGGGCTTAAGGGTGGTCCATCGAACCGGCCGAAAAGGGCCTGGACACCCGGAGGCTGAGGAGTATCTACATCTCGATTCTGCCGCGGGGGAGCGCGGTGACTGGTGGCTCGCTAAAGTGTTTCTTAATAGCAGAGGTGAGTGGGCGATCTATCTAATCTGCGTAGGAAACCGTGAACTCCGACATCTCGAGTGGGCACACGTTCCTGCGCCTCGAAGATCCTGGCAGCTTTCACCGATAATAATAATAATAGTTTATTTGACGGACATAAAATCCAGTTATACAAAGAAAATGGCAATAAAGCAATAAGCAGTAAAGCCTTAAATACAAATGGTACAAATGGTAGTCGTCAAGGCAGTTTCACCATGACACGCTAAATATAATAATGCAAAATATAAGGGCGGAGGCTCTGTTTGTCCAGAAGACAGGACTCCTTTGACGAGCAACTTGTTTCGACGATAGAAAAATTCCCTCCGATGAGGGCAAAGCTCCACCCACGCGTTCGATCGTGACGTCTCGTGACGTATTGCGACGTAATCAGCCCGGAGCATTCTTTCCCTCCGAAAGGACCACCGACTAGTCGGGGGCATACATCCAGCGCAGATAATTTTAACGTCCACTCGAAAAGTCACGGTGGAAAAGACGCCGCGACGTAGCCGGCGTCGACGAAATTCGACGCGCGTCACGCGAGGGTCTACGTTCCACGGGTTTCGAAGAAATTTCAGAACGAAAGGCAGAGCCGGGTTTACCTTTTCAGGGGCCCTAGGTTGAATTTTCGGGGGGTCCTCGGTTAAATATAAAAAATAATATAACGCTGATTTGATTTTTTTTTATCATAATACTCGTATAACCTAAATAAGAATTTAATTTCAAAATTAAACCTTCGCGACACACCTCCTTTTTCGATCAAGTTTGACACACCTGGGTGGCTCACACCCAGAAGAATTTTTGAACGTCTGCCACTCTCATCAATTTCAGGGTCTCTAGAATGTATTCCAATAGTTTGTTGATTGACATTTTATCACAGTTTTTTGCAAAAAAAATCTAGATTACCATATGTCCAGAAAACACGAGGGAAATGTTCAAAAGCTTGTAACTTTTATGAATTTCAGAATTAGAAGTTAAAAATCTATCGAGTTGTTGTTCGGATATATCTAATATTTTGAGGAAAAAAATAGTTTGTAAGTCAACTTTGGAAAGAGCTACTTCTTTTCCATATGGAAGGTACAGAGTGTCAAAATCAGTTCATGGGTGGCTCACACCCAGAGTGTCAACGAAGGGTTAACATTGAATATCAAAACTAAATATAAAATTAACCCTCGGCAAGATTTTTCGATAAATTTTTCGAAGAAAAAATTTAGAATCAGGGGCCCTCAGCTAAACGGGGCCCTAAGGGAGAAATCGATGGATGAAATAGGCTACACGCGAGGGGGAAGGTGTTTAATACAACGACCTCTTTAAACTCTCCTTTGCAGCCCGGGCGAAAGACGCGCGACCCTTAAATTGCATTTGAATAAAGCAATTTGTGCACGCAGCGTAATCCAATTCGGGCCTTCTTGCTAGTTTTCGCTACGCGAAAGCACCGATAAATCAACCAGTTGCGCCGCGCATCGAGCTGAGCACACCCCAGCGATATAACCATACGGGCTTAATTTCATTCGTTTCGCTCTGCAATTCCCACCCCCTTTTAAAAAGAGACAACCCCCGTCGCCGAATGTACGCGACGCCGGGGCCTCTCCGTTCTAATTACAAGCTACTTATTGGCACCGTAGAGTGCAAAGTGTAACACTAGCTTAAATCCACACCGAAAATTACATACAGTATCGCTAACACAACGTAGCTTCGGTAATCTAAAATCTATGTAAGCGAGGAGCAACGGACCAGCTCGAGCCAGCTATCGTTCAAGACAGAGGAGAATTTTAGTGGATCCACTAACACTGGGGATTATATATAGAAAAGTCCGCGGGACTTCCGAGTACACAACTGTGTACGCAACAGTTAATCGCGCGGGGAAACCACTGGGAACAGGATCGTTGCGTAGAGATTCGCGCGAGGCAAGCGTGAAACAGTGGAACGGTATAGAACGGTCTAGGGCAGCACATTCGAAATCGTGCAAAATCAATAAACGATTAACTCTTACGGCCCCCTCTCCGCGAGCCCAGTGTTATCCGAATTTTGGCCGGCGCCCGATGCCCGACGTTCTCGACCTAGGATTTCCACGGAGATCGCGTCGCGAGCGCCTTGGAACCGAGCGCTCGGATCGGGACGCCTCGATCTTGACCCAATTTCGAACGGCAACCCTGAACGAGAGAGACCGTCTAAGAAAACAAGCGAAGGGAAATCAATAAACCAAAGCCCCCGCGGAGGTGGCGGCTCGAAATCCTCACCCGCCGTCTGTGGCCTCTCTCTCTCGTTAATCGCGAATACGCGACCTCGGTTTTCCTCAGGCCGCAACGTCCAACGAGATTCGGCGCTGCCCGGTGTTATCGTCCGTGCGGCGCTATCGAGTTACGGGGAGAGTAACGGCGCAATTAATCGCCAATCGCGTTCGATCGGCTCCGCTCGGGAAGAGTTCACTTTCCAAGGACGCCGCGGCGAACTTTCGTGGGCCGATTCGCGACGGGGATAGGACGTAATATCAGAAACAGAGGAGACCACTTCCGCGTCCATTTCGCTCGCGAAACGATCGTCGTTTACGGGGGCTGAGAAACTTTCGCGAAGCGACGAGCAAAAAATATGGAACGTAAAGGAGTACAGATCAAGGCAGGTGAGACAGCTATGCTATGAGACAGCGCTAAGGAACACCGAACAGCCAAAGATTAAAAACATTCCAGTCGCGTTTATGCACGTAGAGGGTGTTTTAGAACTGGTTGCATTCATGACTGAGCGGTAGGAAATTTATAATAAAATGCGACAGAAGTCTTAAGGGGTGTGCGCTTGATTTCCGTCAACCGATAATTAATGTGTACCCTGTATAATAAATTATTAGACTCCCTTGCATTCGTAAACGTGGTGTTAGTTATAGAACCCAATTACTGACACCTGAACAATTACTGTTACCTTAAGCTATTTTACTTAAAATAACGAATAAATAAACTATAGAATATAATTTATAGCATAGATTATAGGTTGAATTACATAATTCTATTGGTGTATGACTTCACAACGTTTATTTATTTGATATTTTAAGTAAAATAGCTTAAGGTGGCAGGAATTGGTCAGGTGTCAGTAATTGGGTTCTTTAACCTATACACTAATGAATCTTACGAACGATTTAGTTTATAAACCCACGTCGACAGAATGATTCTTCTCCGTCAGTCAGTTACGTCTGTACCCATGATTCTAAAACACCCTGTATATATGGGGCAGCCCGGTGGCCGGGGGATAGCTCGATCTCCAGTTACGAAATAATTTCAACGGAACTCGCGAGAAAAAAGGGAGAACGATTCTTCCCGGTTCGATAGGATCTTCAGAAAACTACGAGATTTCAATGGTTACTAATTTCGAGCACGATCAACGGTCGAATATGTTCGCGAAGCTTGCGTGAATTTCTCCGAGCATATGTTATTACGTCCACGTAGAATTAATCACTCTGACAAAGAGAAAGAATTCAACAGTCTACGCGAGAACGAGATCTCACGGCTGTTAGTTCCCCTCCTTCCTATACCATCGTCGAGATAGTTGAAGGGAAGACAGCGACTCGCCGGCCAGACTTATTTCCCGGTTACGTTGCCTGGTAATCGAGCCGATCCTCGATGCACCGTGGCATTGTGTACATCGATACACGTATATATTACACATTGCACGCGTATCGCGGGGCAATCGATGGTCACGGTGAACGGAATACAGTAAATAGTCGAGAACATCTATTCAGCGGAACATTTAGAGAAACACCAAATAATGGGAGGAACGAAACAGTGAGAGATAGAGAGAAAGAGGAAGTAAGACAGAGAGACAGATATATAAAAAAGAAAAAGATAGAGAGAGAGAGAGACAGCCATCTCACCGCCCGCCACAGCTCAAAGCACTCACGAAATCTCACGGAGGGTGGGGGGTAGTAGATCACGACAAAGGGGGCCACAGTAGTCCCTCTTTCGCCTGACAATATTTTACTCTACTCGGGGATACGGGCAGATGCTTATTCCGTGTTGTATTTATAACCTAAAAATGCGACCGCACTGCTCCCGTATGCGGACCGGTGAACGCCGTGGTGCCACCTGACAGACTCCGGGAAATTTGAGAAAACAGGATTTCCTTCGGCCCATGCGCGTCAACTTTAATCGAATTTTCCCGTCCCAGTGCCGACCACCGGCTGCGCCTTCGCCTCGATACACATGCACGGCCCTGACGCCCGTTCGAAAATTCAAATTTCTCCTTACTCCCTGTAACGACTTTTCCCGCGCTTTGCCGGTTCTCAAGCCGATCTCCTGCGATTAATCGGCCGCGGAACTTCCATCGTACGAGTGGACTCGTGTCGATACTCAATTGCGATTAAATAACTGCCTTAAACTGTTCGGTCCGCTGTCGAGAAGAGATTAGAGGCGCATGACAAATGGCGGACATCCTCGAAAGCGGTGAATACGAAAGCATAGACTGTTCGTGTGTTACGAGAGTTATTTTCCTTCGTTGCTTAATTTGCGGTTAATAAGACACTTTGGTAGTGAGGGAAAGAAAATCGCAGAATTGACTCACGGGTTTTTAGCGCGGCCCGTGGGAGGTTGCCTCCTTTGTCCGGAAAACTCGAACGGATTAGCACGACACTGAACACGCTAAACGCTTGGGCGGGTAATGAGCCATGACTGATTGCTTGCCGCGCTCCGCGCTGGATTTCGGACACGCCGCGCCACCTGGCGGAGAAATTCTGCGACTACATCAACGTTGCATTTTTATCTGTACTAAAACTTCGATGCAATATGGAATATTTAAGTATTATACAATTCCCATTACACATCGTTGTTCTGAATTATGGATACTTTAGCTACAAGGAGTATGATAATTTTCCGCTGTATTTTAATCTAGCAACATTAGCGCGCAGATTTTTTGTTCCTTTGTAAAATAATTCTACACCAGGGTGTTTCTGTACAGATTACTCAGGAATAAGTAACGTAATTTAACGTTAAATTACAAAATTGAATAAATGAACGGCCACGTATTGATTCATGGTTGTTGTTTTTAAAGACCTGGAATGTCGCGCTGACTGCGCGTCACGTGGTACGAGTCCAGTTGAACCGTCATTTCGTGACAATGGCTGCTCCGGTGAAAAAGCGTGATATCCAGCGGAATATCGAGGACAGGAGTAGCGATGACGAGGATCACAGTTCATCGAACAGCGAGGATAACGAGCGGAATGTCATAGAAGAGCAGGTAAGAGATTTTCACGGTGTTTCTGTTGACGCGAGACGTCACCGTTCGTGTCTAACCTTACTACCGGACACGCGGTCATTGGAACACTCTCGCTTTTAACGATCATTTACGACTGCCGAGGCCGTTTCGAATGTATTAGAATAATCGGAGTTGGCGTACGAGCTTAAAAATCGTACGACCTTGCGAAATCATTCGCCGAACTGTCAAGGTGATCAGCGTGGTCATCATTGTGCAGGGGCAGTTCGATCGGTGACATTTTACGATAAGGGAGCATGGGAAATGTTTACCGACAAACTTAACGTGACCGTTTAATGGAACAAGATGAGCGTGATTTGAGAATGTATTGTTAAGATTTTTTGTGATCAGGGAATGGAAATTCAAGTAGACTTCGAAGGAAGGAATCCTTTAGATCCAGACTACCATGGGATTAAAACCCTTCTGCAACAGCTCTTCCTGAAAGCGCACATCGATTTAGGCGGTCTTACGGACATGATTATTTCCCAAAACTATGTGGGTTCGGTTGTCAAACAGTCAGAGGACCTGGAAGAATCTGACGACGAGGATAACGACGTTAACGACGTGTTTGGAGTTACTACAGTAGTTAACTTATCTAACGGACAGGTGAGTCGGTCGTAGTCGTTTGTATTCCCAGCGTCGACGCGATTAACTGTGGTAAACATCTTTTGTTTCAGAACTATCTTTGCATACAGCAACTCAGAGACCTGTTGAAACAACTGGCGAACGAGCACGCCACAGACGCGACTAACAGCATGATAAAAAACATTCTCGAGAATGATACCGAAGCTTTGGGCCTCTTGATTAACGAAAGATTCGTTAACATTCCTGCTCAGATCTCTGTGCCACTTTTGGAGAACTTGACTTGCGAAATCAAGCGAGCGAATAACAAGAGAATGGCATTCGACTTTTCGTACTATGTACTGATCTGCAAGTTGTACAAAATGGAGGAGCAAAAGGTGGGGAAGAAGGCGAAGAGCAAAAAGAAGAGTAACGCAGAACAGCCGAACGTTATATGGAGCAATCCGGAGGAGGAGATTTTCGCGGAGGACGCGACGTGCAGTTTCGAGTTCTCCGTTGAAAAGGAGTCGGACAGTGGTCTGTCCGGGACGTGGACCGAGGGGGATGACGAAATGGTACCTTATAGAAGGGTTCTGTTATTCGAGGCGACCAAACTGCAATCAATTATCGATAAAATAAAACACCATGTTTCGTAATCAATCGAAAGGACTAAGATTAATCCATCTCATATTCCTGAAACGCCTTTACTGTATTAAAGGAAGGCACACGCTTCTGAAAGATAATATCTCTGATATTCTATCTTGTACGATGAACTGTATCATATCTATACAGTACATGTAACCAGCTTTTTATAATACACCTTTTTTCATAATGCTCACTGCAATCTGTTTCCAATCACTTCTCCCTTAACCGTCTTTTATTCATCCTCTTTACACGTATAAAAATATGTAAATACAAATCTCGTGTGTGTCGTGTGGCCTATATATTTCACTCGATGGTAGGAAATTTCTTTTACGTCCGAATAAATAGCGTAACAGTACTTTCGCAGAATAGATCTTTGTTTAAAGGTGCTTATCGTAATTAATAAAGCAACAGCGATGTTCCCGCGCGTTAGTAATAATTTCTATCTCTATGTTGCTGAATCCGTCGAGTTGAAAGACTGCTTTATTGGCTTGGCTCTCCTTCTCATGGTTCCTAAAATATTCAACATCTCCGAAACCGCTGGCGGTGCGCTTTCCGCTTCCTGCCGTCTTTTCCTCTCCTCCTCTCTCTGTTTCTGAAATGAATGGTTTCGTGCAGGAAATCTTATCCACAGGAAAGACATTTGCACAAAATATAAAACTTACGTCCGTCTGCTTGAGCGTGAATCGTCCGCCTTTTATCTGGTTAATGATATCGTCGATCGCTGGAAAAGATGTAAAGGGAGCTGGATTACTCATCGAATACTTGACACACATTTCGTAAGCGGCCGGCGACAAAATTCAAAACACTAATTACCCGGCTGTTGCGTAACCGTCGGCGTTTTCTTCGTGATTCCAAGCATGTTCTCCATGTCGGTCACCGCGTTGCGTTCCGAATTCATTTTTTCTTTCGTCAGCAGCTTGATGGACGATTGCCCGCCGTTGTTGAACATCGGCGGCGGCGGAGGTGGGGGCCGAGGAGGCGGTGGTGGCCTAGCAAGCTGTCCCTCCAGCTCGACGATTCTCGACCTGAAGCTCTGCATCAGTTCTTCCACATTTGCCACCGACTGTTCCGCCCTTTCTGCCCGCCGCGTGGCGACTTCCAACTCCGACTCTGCCAGCTTCAGCTTCTCCTCCACTATCTCGAACTCCACGTTCGACTCTTTCTCCTCGAGTTTCTCCTCGAGCATTTGTATATGGGCGGCATGGTTCTGTTGCTCCTCCTCCAACAATCTCTTCAGAGACTCTACCGCTTGGAGAACGGTTAGCAATCTTCCATTGGGGTCGTCGCCGACCTCGGCCATCAGGAGCGCGCTCTGATGAGCCAGCACGTTCCTCTCCTTCTGTACCTGTTCAAGGAAGCACAAGCTATTCCTCTGTTCCACTTGAAACCAGCGATAATTTATGTACTCACCCTTTCCGCCTCGATTTTCATAATTTTCGCGTTCTCCCTCTCGCGATCGCACTGCGCCTTCAACGCCTGCACCTCTTCAGCAACCATCTTCGTGACTTTCTCCATGTTCTCCTTGTGTACCTTCATCTCGTTTACTTCCTCCTCGTCTGAAGCGAAAGATTCATTACAGAATAGATAGGCGAGTGAGTCAGGAAAGAGTTACAAGGAATTCTGCGTTTACATTTTTGTCGGAGAGCTCTTTCTTCCTCCAACTGCATCGTCAGATGCGTCACCTGCTCCTGGGCTTCGAACTCTTGCAGCCGAGCGGAAGGCAGCTCGGTCTGCAGCCTGGCTATCTCTTTGCTCAGCTCTGAAAGTCACACCATCTCATGAACGATTCCTACAATCGAACAGCTCGATTCTAAGCTGCAATGGGAATTCCCCCGTTTACCTTTCACCGTTTCCCTCAACTGATCCAGATCTTCGAAATTCGAGTCGACCTCGTCGGATAACTCGAGATCCGCCGATCCCTCGGGATTGGTCTGCGGAAATTTCTGCGCTATGATCTGCGACCTTCGCTTCAGCTCGCGGTTCTGCCTGTACCACTGAAAACGACGTCGATTCGTGAATAAATCGCGAACGTGATCAAAGAAGCAAAACCAGTCTCTTCGGATCTACCTGCGAAGCGCGTTGCATGGCTTTGTGCATCGCGCCAGTCTCCACATCGTACTGATGCTTCAGCTGCTCGTATTCCTTGCATACCGCCTCGGAAACTAAAACAAACAGCACGTTTTTCGTTAATAAAAAATCAAAAATCCCTCGAACCATGCCGCTTACCTGTCCGCAATTTCTGAAGCCTCTGCTCCTTCTCCTGAACCTGCGACTGCAGCGCGTTATTTTGCCTCTGCAGCTGTTGGTTTCTCCTCTCCAAGTCGGCGTGCTCCTTGTTCGCTGCGATTTAGGAAACAGATATTGAATTGCGAAACGCGGCGAGCCTCCCCCGAGCGTTGTCCCGCATCGATCAATTCGCAATCCAGCCGCGTATGCCCGCTGACTAATGAAACGTCACGGAATTCGTTTTGCATGCAGGAGTGAATCACGACCGAATAATGGTTAAGCTGCATTACAGATGATTGGCCATGAACTACAATCCGCGCGTCAGCCGCTTCCCTTTCGCTGCGTATCTTCGTCCACGCCGCTGTCTCTCGCTTTACGTAAGTCTGTCGTCAGCGTCTCCGACCGCGTTTGTAAATAACAAATCAATAGATACCAAACGGAGGACACGTAACATCTTTGTCAGCAATATTAAGAACGCTTAACAAAGCAACGTTTCTCCACACAAATTCACCGATCGAAGCTTATATCCTCAACGTCATATTCCTCGTCGATTCGCTCCCGTATGCTTCATTATGACTAAGGTCGGGGCCAGATATATTGGCCGGTGAATTTGTTTTCGCAGCTAACGCGCACCTATTCTGATGTATGTATTTCTACGCTAAGAGCTCGGTTTGGCCTACACGTTAAGAGCTCGGCGCTATCCCCACCACTTCTGGCTCACTCTTTTTCTGGCAAGGCGAGAGCGAGTCAGAAAACGTTGAGAATAGAAGAATACTCCTCACAACGCACACCTATTCTGATGTATGTATCTCTACGCTAAGAGCTCGGTTTGGCCTACACGTTAAGAGCTCGGCGCTATCCCCACCACTTCTGGCTCACTCTTTTTCTGGCAAGGCGAGAGCGAGTCAGAAAACGTTGAGAATAGCAGAATACTCCTCACAACGCACACCTATTCTGATGTATGTATCTCTACGCTAAGAGCTCGGTTTGGCCTACACGTTAAGAGCTCGGCGCTATCCCCACCACTTCTGGCGCACTCTTTTTCTGGCAAGGCGAGAGCGAGTCAGAAAACGATGAGAATAGAAGAATACTCCTCACGAAACTCACCGGCCAATATATCTGGCCCCGACCTTAATATGTAATAAAGTTTCGTAACAAATTTGCCCGCCGTATAGAAACGCTGCTTAAGAGGTTAGGCCACCTTGGACGGAGCAAAATTACAGTCATTTTCGGAATTTTTTTTTAGGAAGATAATGAAATGAACAGGAAGATTAATATGAAGCCTCTTATTATACAACTCTCGCCAGAAAAAATCGTATTTTTTGTTCTTACAAAATGGCGGCGGTAGAGTCGTGATACGCAAGTTTTTGAGGAGCGACGTTTTCCACGGTGTTCAATCTCACGGCTATACCGTTTGACTTACAACAAAACACCAAAAAGATTTATTTTCTGCATGCCTAAAACTATGAAAGTACGTAGGGAAATCCAGAAATATTAATTTGTCACGAAATGGTGAATGTGGGGAGAAAAAGTGCATTTTTTTTTATAAAAGTGTCGATTGCAAAGAATATGTTCAAGATATCGCAAAACCGCTACGTACTTCCATAGTTTTAGGCATGCAGAAAATAAATCTTTTTGGTTTTTTGTTCTAAGTCAAACGGTATAGCCGCGAGAGTGAACCCCGTGGAAAACGTCGCCTCTTCAAGATCTTGCGTATCACGGCTCCACCGGCGCCATTTTGTAAGAACAAAAAATAAAATTTTTCTGGCGAGAGTTGTATAATAACAGACTTCATATTAAACTTCTTGTTTATTTCATTATCTTCCTAAAAAAAAAATGCCGAAAATGACTGCAATTTTGCTCCGTCCAGGGTGGCCTAACCCCTTAAGCCGCCGAATTTATTCCTAATCGTTAATTACCGGCCTCGTGCTTCTGCAGCAGCAACTTCCGCCTCTTCTCCGACTCCTCGTACTTGCTCTTCCACTTGCCCTCGAGACTGTTGCTGCGGTTCAACCTGAAGCCGCCGTGCTCGCTCGTCTTGCAGTTGACGATACTAGAGCTGGCCAGCTTTTCTTCGGAGTTTCGCATCTCGATGCTCGAGGCGAACAGATTGTTGTTCTTCGGGCGAAGCTGAACGGAAGCGTCGAGCTTCTCGAAGGACGCTGTCTGAGCGGCCACCGACACGCCCCTGGTCAGCTTCTCGAAGGACCCCCTGCGCGGCGGGGGACATCTCTCCTGGGCCTTAATCGCGCTGGGTATCCTCGACACCGGTATGTGCGAGTGGATGACGCCGGATGGTGTCCTCGGCGGCTCCGTATTCAGCACGATGCTCAGCTGCGACTTGTTCATGTCGCCTCTGCCAACAGAAACGTGCTCGTCAGAAATCTTCGCGGTGCCCCCTCTTCGCCCGCAATCTCTGTCTTCCATAAAGCTAAGAGACTGGAAGGTGCCTATTTCAGGACTAAAGTTTCCTGGGCTTTCTCGGTAGCCTCCGCACCCTCCCCTCGACTTTGCCCACCGCTGTACGAAGCAATTGAGAACCGTCTCGGTGAACGGCAAAGCCCGATTCTATATTTAGGCAAGGAAGAATATTTCTATCGAAGTGTACTCGAACGGCGGAGGGTTAATAACATCGGCGTCCCCTAAAAATAAGCGTATCGGCCTCACCCCCTGAGGGTCCAGGCGACGTTGGAAATAGCCGCGCTGTCAAACCGCGTATCCGTGACTAATCTCGATTCCACGAACCCGCGGAATCCTAAGCAACCGAGATAACGCGTTTCTCGAGCCCGCGCCAATTTACCGGGAAATGATGAACGTTGCGTCGACCGAGCCCCGCTGATCGTGTCACCGCTAGCCGAACCGTCCAATCTCCCTTTTTATAACGTCTATAAACAATAATAAGAACTCCAGGCAGATATCACAACGCGGGTATAGCCTCGCAACATCGATCGAGTCGCTGAAACGACGCGAGCAAAATCGATGACTCTGCCGCACTGATCGTTTGTCGTCGCCAAAGCTGCTCCACGAATTTTAAACGCTACTGCCGCGGGTCTTGCGTCATTCCTCAATTGCTCCCTATTATCGCCACTGGTATTGTCATCCGCGGCACAGACGCGATCACCAGGCAGACACTCGACCGCGTAGTTCCCAGAACTGGAGTTTTGTTTACACCGGGCGATAGCGCGTGCAGGCGAGAAGAACGCGCGGCGTGGTGATTCCGAGCTAGACTAACATAAGGAGACTCGTCGCTCGCTTCGCGGGAGTCAACGAGACCTCCCGTAAACATTCCCAAGCTAATTCGCCGGAATGCGTGAGTCACTGTTACCGCGGATGATCGTTAACGGGGCCGCGGGCCACGTCGTTCCGGAAACTCTGACATTTCGACCGCTTTCACGATGAGCCGTTGGATAAGGGCCAGGCTAACGACTACGTAGCCCTAGCATTTGCCAAGGCTGCGGACGATGCATGCCCCGAGCTCCAATATTGATCATAATTATACTGTGACTCGCAAATTCCGCGTCCCCTATTCTTTCAACGGGTAATCACGCCCCGTCGCTAACGATATAATAAAACTACAGAAGCTAGAGCCGATAATTCCTGCGACATTAGTCCCTAATGGTTGGCCCTTCGAAACTTTCAACCGACATATTGAGCTCTATTTCGTTACAAAAACAGTGACCCACTTCATGACCTCCCCTTCTGTTTACGTTCCCCAAACGCGACACACTCTCAAGTCGATGGTCCTAGAATTGTGCGTGGCATTTAGACTACAAACAGGCTAACCCACATTGGAAAAAAATAATATTCCTTATTTTGTATGGTTAGTACAGCATATTGAAAGATATTATTGTTATTAACTCGATTTCACAAAAAATGTAGCTTACAAGGGAAGATCTCGAACCCGGAAATTCAAAAAAATCTGAAACTTTGGGAATATGTAGAGGATTTATTCCTGATTACAACGCAATTTTTGTTTGTTGCCCAAATTTATTTTAAGGGGGTGAAATTAACCCCTGAAAATTCGGCTATTTTCCGATTTTATTTTGTAACTCGCAATCTGTAAGAGATAGAAGAAAGGTTTCAAGACAAAAGTTACTTCTTTTAATTAGGACTATTATTTGGTAACTTACAGTTCGTGAATTATAATATAAAATCGGAAAATAAACGGAATTTAAAGGGTCAATTTCGCCCTTAAAGTACTTCCGAGTACTCGAATCCCCAGACTTTTCCTTGATAAAGATTCAGGGTAATCTCTGTTCGCGGGAACGTCGAGTTCTCTTCCCCGCTATGCGGTGCCCAGCGGAATCGCGTGCGTCCACACCGTTCACACTTTACGGGAATACCGCGGATTACCGTTGGCGTTTTTACCCGTTGCCAACTATTTTTAAATTCACGCTCGGCGTCGCGTGAACCCCCGCCGGCGACGTCCGTCGTCCAGGAAGAGCGAAATGGTAATTTCGAACGTGCCGTGTCATGCGAGGCGAGGCTGTAGGTCGACGGTCACGTAGATCGTTGCACTTTTCCGCTTGTACCGCGCCGTTCGCGATCCAGTCGATCACCTTGTTCGTATCGCTTCGCCATTTACGTCGCACGAGGAAACGAACGTCAGCCGAGCCTTCGCCGACACTTCTCAGCGATCTGAACCGAGTGCCTCGCGACTCTTTCAACACCGGCGGCAAGCGAAACAGCTCCGGGGACGTTTCTCTTACTTCTGCGCCACGATCAGCCGAGGAAACGTGGATTTACTGAACGGCGCGGAGTCACGTGTCGCGTTGCCTCCGCGGAAAGTCTACGAAATCCTTTCACTTTTCCTGTTTCGCGCTGGCGGATATCGATCGCTGTCAAACGTAGTCGTTGCACCGTTGCTCTTGTGACCAAAATTTCCCCTTATCTCTATCATTTGCGCACAGCCTATCTAACTTCCAGCACACTGACCAAATATCTTTCAGGTATAAATACGGACTCTCCAGAAGACCAGTCAGTCTCAAAGCTAACTCTGAACGTATAAAATTGTACTTATACTGATTGCAATATAACTATATTCTTGTAATAAAAGTATCTGTGGATACGTCCACAGAACTCAAGTTTTTCTTATATTCTTTCATCAAGAATTACATTACACTCTCGTCCAACGCGATTTTCCGCGTTCCCCTTTCGCCAGGCAGAGCTTGCGGGCCCGCGTTCATCCTTCTCGAACGGCACAGAGTGGAGAGAAAACGCGAACGATAGGAGAAAAACGATCGAAACCGTGGAGACTTACGATTCTCTGCTGCTAATGCTAGCACCGGCGAGTTAAATCGACTCTGCGCGCCGAGGGGTCACTGCATTTTCGAAAACTCTTGTTCGGATCGTTGGAGAGGATCGCGGAGAGCTTCACTGGTCGATCGTGAACGACGCTCGAACGGAAGAATGGTCGAGGGAAGGAAAGAAGATGCGCGTTCTCCGACGTTCGCGCGCATACTGCTCGCTGCCGGCTGACCGTAATGTCGCGTTATCTGAGGAGGTCTCAGACGGGGCTCGAAACAGCCGGAGAGTGCGTGCCCTTCCTTTAATGAAAGCCGTCTCGCGTGTGTGCGGGCTCGTATGGGCGCAAGGTTTCCTCATTGTCAGCTGAAAAATGCCACCGCCCGCGCCACGGTCGTTCTTTTGTTTACGCGCGATTTCGAACGGACAAAATCACAGAAACACGGCTAAAATATGAAGGCAATCTTTGATATTTACAAAAATGAGTATTCTCGTGTTTTCGAGGTCGCTGATTACGAATCTGAAGTAAAAACGGCAAAAAACAAAATGGCGGATCCAATATGCAAAAATTCTTTTGTATTTAATATATAAAAATAATTTAATATTATTTGCATTCACATCTGAAAATAACAGCATATAAATATATAAATATTTCAATTAACTGCATTTGCAAAAAAAATTATTTTCATGAACTGGGAACATTTTTAAATAAATTGTAATTTTAGGGATTGGAGCAAAAACGAGCAAAATCTGAAAGTTAATTTCAGTTTTTTGATAATCAGAGACGATAACTGTGCAAACAGCAATGCTTGATCGGACTTGGAAGTTAACTAAATATTTAATTCTTTTTGTATTGTGTGTGGTAGGACACCATAAAAATCGGCGAAAAATCGAAATATAAAAGAATTTTTGCATATTGGATCAGCCATTTTGTTTTTTGCCACTTTTACTTCAAGTTCGTACTTAGCGACCTCGAAAACTCTAGAATACCAAGTTTAGACCAAATATGATATTTTTCTGGCATATGTGTCTATGCATATGTAAATATCAAAGATTGCCTTCATATTTTAGCCGTGTTTCTGGGATTTCAACCCACTGTGGGACGTTTCGAAAGATACGCGTTTCGCCAAGGCGCCAATTAATTCGTAGTGGAACCGATCTTTCGCCTCTTTCTCTCCTCTCAATACCCCCGGGCGAGCTGCAACGAGGTTTTTGTTAGATCTCCGCGCAGCGAGATGGTATTCTTGCGAGCCTGAATGCTCGCGATACGATAATGCTCGCGGAACGAAAAGGCTGTCTAACTCTAAGCCCATTGAAAATGATAATCATTACCCTCTTAGGGTCTTTGAGGATCGATGGGAAGAAAGCGAGGAAGTACGAGTTCCGTTAAAGAGGAGTGTAGGCGCTTAACTGCGGTAGCCAGTGATATTTGCCGGTTCGCGAAGTTACAACAAAGACAGCTGTTCTCCGATACCCCCATTGTGCAATTTAGAAGACTGAAGAGACGTTGTCCGATGTTATTGGCCATTTCTTGTGGCGTGCACCGCGCGATTCGCTTTAATGGCACGTTATCATCGGGTTTATCAGCCGTGAAAGACACTTGAGAATGTGTGCCGTTGCATTTCACGAAACGGTGCGTGTGCCCCGAGTGGAGAATTTCCTCAGGAGAGCGTGTAGCTGGCGCGCGGTTACGTGGTAGTGATCGGCGCGTAACGTTGCCTAACCGAGCACGCCTCGCCGCGAATCGGCGATCGTTATCAACGTTGACAAACACGAAATGTGTGTTTTATACATTCCGGTGACATTAAGCGCATTTCGTACGCAGCAACTAAACTGGTGTGCCGATTTAAAGGTCGATTTATATTATCCGTTCAGACACGGAACGTTTCGGTTCAGTAAAAACGTTCGTACTCAATAACCCACAAGAACGTTTTGACTGAACCGAAACGTTCCGTGTCTGAACGGGTAATATAAATCGACCGGTAATCTAGGAATCTTTAATCACCCGCTGTCCAAGTTTCAAGTTCTTAATCGAGGAATCTTTATTCACCCGCTGTCCAAGGTTCAAGTTCCCGTATTCCTATTTAAACACGCGCGGCGAACGTTTTCGCGGCCCCTAATCTAGAATTCACACCTGATTCTTCGATCTCCACTTAATTGGCCAGCGACACGAATGGACGCGGATGCTACGCAAGCGGTCGCCAACGGTCGTGCTAAGTAGTTAGGTGGGTCAATGGTTGCGTTCCCGCCGAGGAGGGATGCGCCGATCTCTCTAATCCCCCCGACACGATTGTTTCCATTTTTCTGTTACGCAGCTGCGCACACATTCGCGAAAAATACTGAGCAAACGTAGATATGCCAGCGTCTGCGTATGCACGGGAACTTGAGTCATGATTTCTGAATAATCGGCGACGCCAGCCTTTGTCCCCGGCTCGGTTGCTACGGAAGCACGTTGACGCCTTTGGCCGTTCGCACGAACCGTAGATACAGAGAATCCGAGTTGTTATGTAGGTTTGGTCGCGCGAGGCCAGGCCCGCACGTTCCTTCCCATCACCGACGGTAATAACTCAAAACGGAACCGATCATCCCCCGTCTCGTCGACTACCTCTT
Organism: Andrena bicolor; assembly: GCA_960531205.1. Lineage (NCBI taxonomy): Eukaryota > Metazoa > Arthropoda > Insecta > Hymenoptera > Andrenidae > Andrena > Andrena bicolor. The sequence goes on from OY482666.1 coordinate 2,900,690, forward strand.
ATCTCGCAGGCATTCCCGCGCGATGGCCGCGAACGCTTCTCCTTAAAACTCGCCCATACGTTATAACGTGCATTCTCGTACCTAAAATGTTAAACGGTGACCGGCTCTGCAAGGTAGCTTTCCATTCCTCCGAGCACGCTCGCTGATCGGTAACTGCGCAGCAGCAAAGATCTACCGCGGAGGCACGACGCGATTCAAAATCCAACTTTCTCCTCGGCAAACATCGGGGAGAATATTTCCGCGGAGAGCGAATATCTTTCCTGCCCAACGTCGTCTGTTACGCTATAACCTAACGCGGCCCTATTAACGTAAAAGGGACCCGCTACGTCGAGCATCCACTTCGCTCGAGCTTTGTCCTCCGCAGGAGTTGTCAGTAAACTGCGTTGAATGGTAAACAACTCGATCCGTCCGCGCGTACGTTAAATCACGGCCGAGCACGTAACTCACCGCGACGCTTTCTATAGGTATCCACTGACTTATACACGCACGGGTTATAGGAATCGCGGACGAGAGCGCGATTGGCCGAGCGCGCAGTTCGAACTCCCGTCTAGCGGCGTCATTAAACAGCTTTATTGTCTAGAATTATTCCCCTACTCCCGTCATAACTAAAGAGACCGTGAGTCACGTTCGTTAAGTATGTAACGGGTGGCGGTAGGGTTCGCGGGTACTGGAAATAAGATAAAGGAGGCAGGATTTAAGATTTCGCCGCGGAGGATTCGATTACACGAGCGAGCCTCCTCCGGTTTCGCTCGTCCTCCATTCTTTCTCCCGTTAAACCTACGAGGACTATTTCCCTTCTCGCATCTGCGTGTCCCTTCGTTCCCTATTTTACGCGCCCAATCGATACGTATTTCAACTGTGAATTGCCGAACGCCGGAGCGATTTTGTTTCGCTGCGTTTTACGCGGGAATAAATATCTCGGATAACGGTAGATTCTTGAAGGGGAGGGGGATAGCGACGCCAGAGACGAAGCAGATCTTAGTTCAAGATCGCCCCGACATTGTCATGCCTCTGATGGATCTCGTTAAGCAAATTCGATGCAGAACGGCGTCTCGTTATTTATAGGTCAAGCGCGTGGCATTGGCATATTAATTCCAATCATATTCGAGTATATGTAATCTTCTTTATCTCACGCGTCACGCTGATTTCGGCGAAATTATACGGTTCAGTTAATACCGTGATAATACACTGTTGCAAAGGCTGAAGTAATAAGCAAGCAGTCGAATTCGTAAGTATAATTGATCTGTCCGATGCGAGAGGTCGTCGGGAATCAGTTAGGGAATATTCCCGTCAGAAGGAAAGTATTCCAACCTATTAATATTCAATTAGGTAACAGAAACACGCGTTGCTGGCTTCGAAATCTTCCGAGAACACTTCCGGCCAACATCTCCGTTAAATATTCCAACGCGAAGATGCAAGATAGTCGTTAAAAGTCGAAATTCATCTTAGAAAGCGTGCATCACTTTGCGGCTGCAGCAGTTGCCCAGACTGCTTCGTGATAGCGTTTATCACTATACAACAGCGAGAACAGTCTGCTATTTCTGTCAATGAAACTGTGATAAAGGAAAGGAGCTCGTATCCTCTCGTTCCGCGAACAATCATTTAGAGAACATCAAGTTATTCTTTAATGACGATGGGGTGATTAACGAGGTTAATGTAAATCGTTAGCTTAAGAAGAGTCGAAAGTACGCCGTTTTTATACCAGTGCCGAGATCCCCAGTGAAAGGAACGATTAAATCGCGTTACAAACAGACGAGAGCCTTTCCCAGTAAACAGAAGTAATAACGAAGTGATACAATCTTGATGTTCTACTGCACTGACAATCATGACGCGACTAAGAGGCAGGGCCTCTTTAATGGTCATCATAATGATCAGCTTCGTTCTGTTAATCGTTATTTATCACATCCTCAGCAACGAGGTAGAAGACATGTCGTCCAATAAACTGAATCCACGATTGAAAATCGAGGAGGTCTATCCGCTGAGCGATCTCACCGACAATCCTCGCAGCATCGCCAAGAAGCAACAGATAGAGGCCCAGATACTGGGAAAATTGAAAAGCGGCGGAGGGAAGTTGTTCGGCGACCTAAATTATGGTAGATCCTACACAGACGCCGTTCCCCTGTTCAAAGGCCATAAAATAGTGCATCTAGATTTAAAGGGCGCGCCTCCCAAACCGACGTATTATAAGTACCTGTTACGTTTGCTCAAGAGATTAGGTGCCACTGGTATACTCATGGAGTACGAGGATATGTTCCCCTTCGAAGGGAAGCTCGAGAACGTCAGCGCCGGCAATTGCTATACCAAGAAGGATATCGCGAATATCCAGGAGATAGCCAATGACAATAAGCTCGTGATCATACCGCTGGTGCAGACCTTCGGTCACATGGAGTTTATCCTCAAGTTAGATAAATACAAAGACTACAGAGAGGCGCCGCGTTACCCTCAAGCCGTGTGTCCCACCTATAACAGCACTCTTCCGTTGATTTACGAAATGATAGACCAGGTGATGGCTGCGCATCCCGATGCCAAGCATTTGCACATCGGGGCGGACGAAGTGTATCAAATAGGGGAGTGTTCTAGGTGCTTGGACGTGATGGTTAAAAGGCAGTGGGGAAAGAAGCAACTGTTCTTGGATCACGTTTCCAAAGTGGCGAGATACGTCAAGGACAAGTATCCGGAGCTGACGATTCTCATGTGGGACGACGAGTTCAGAGAAATCTCTCCCCAGGAAATAATAGACAGAGGTTTACATCTAATGGTAGAGCCAGTCGTGTGGAAGTACACTACCGATCCTGGGGCTTCTTTAACGGATCAGTTGTGGGAGAGTTACGCTGCGGTTTGGAAGGACATCTGGGTCGCTACAGCGTTCAAGGGTGCCACAGCGCCGGATAGATATTACACAGATGTCTCTTATCATATGGAGAATCATCAGCGATGGTTAGAAATTATCAACAGATACTCCTCGCAGATTACGTTCAAGGGTGTGATCTTAACGGGCTGGCAAAGATACGATCACTTTAGCGTACTTTGCGAGCTTTTGCCCGCTGCCATGCCGTCGCTCGCTGTAAACTTGGCCATTCTACAAGCTCCCGATTTAAGCGGAGCCCCGGTAGACGTGCTCGCTCCCGTTTTGCAAGCATTAAAGTGCGAGAGTATAATCTCTTTAAGCATCCCAGAACCTCAGTACGGCTGGAGCAAATGTACTTACCATGGCGTGTCGATCTACGCTGCGATTCTGCGACTCTTCTCTTTGACTCAAGAAGTCAGTAAAATGGAGCAGGATAATACGTTCAAGGGATGGTTGAAGCCGTACAATCTAAAGTATTCTTTCTCGAGCCCTAGTCACGTGGAGCGAGCGGTCACGGAGCTGGACAGACACAGAGCGGAGTTACTGTACATTGAGAAAGAAATACGATCGTCTATGGAAGACATATACGACAATTATACCATACAAGAATGGGTGGAGACGAATATCACACCTTTGAGCGATAAGCTTATCCAGCTGTGGATGGCCAAAGAGAAAATTTTAGAAAAGGACGTGTGGCCACGGAGACCGTTGCGAAAATCTGATTTATAGTGAGGCGAACGTTAGTATTCAGAGACGAATAGCTGCCGCAAAAATTAATAAGAGACTGAAGACCATACTAGGATAAATAAGGAAACAGCGTGACGAGATATTTCGAATCCTCCCTGCTCTATAAACGATTCAATTAATTCGATGGTGTATAAAAATTGGCCGAAATTATAATTTTGCACCTCGTACATATAGAGACACTATATCTCGATTCAAACGAGCGATCAAGCTCCATTGATCGCACCGTCCGTAAATTATTCTCGTTCGCTCTATCTGGAACGATGAAGTTTTTCAAGGCGTTTGATCAACACCTGAACCCAAAAAAAAAAAAAAATGATTGGTAACTCGAGCTCTCGAAGCTTTCGATCAGCACTTCTGGGTAACGAGTTCAAGTTTCAAGTTTGTATATATCAAGCGCAGAGAAATCTTCCCTCTCGTCCCACGAAGTGCTGATTCTGAAATTGCTCTTCAAGTTGATTGACTGTAGCGTCGATAGCGTCGTTTAAAGGAATTACTTATCTACCGTTTTATCGATCCCTGACTCTGATTCCTAGACAATGAGAGATGCCAACTAATTTATTTGCTATTTATTAACACTTTTATCCCTTCAATGCTTCCAGTTCGCATCGATCCGAGAATACGCACACACTGCGGTATCACTCATCTCCTCTTGTTAAATGTTCACAACGTTCCCCCGTTAAATCCGTTTTGTTTGATGTTTTTGTGTTATGTTTTCGTATATGTAGCATCTGCATGAATAGTGCCATTAACAAATAGATATAAAGAATGTCTCTGTAACAGCAACAAGCCCGACGCGTGAGCGGTTCGCCCGTCTCGAAACGAGGGACGAAGATTTCTTCTTTTACCTATTAAGTTCCAACCGATCTGTTGCGACACTTATAACGGGCAGTGCTTCGCACACCTCGCCACGTTTTAATAAATACTCCTTGATGCTGAACAATCCATTTACCATAAGTATTTGTAACATCACCGAATTCTAACACCAGTTCACTGCATGCAGTTCGATCTAGGATCCTCGTATATGTACATTATTACATGTATGACGTCGCTATTATTAATGTAAAACTATTTTTAACGTTGTTACGTCGATCCATATTAACAATTATTACCGCAAGTAGCGAGATTCTATGAATAAATAAATCTGTTTCTAAATCTACTGCGAAGACACTACTGGTTATTGCATTGGCCCCTCAAAATATACACAGGTGAAACTTTCAGGTAACGGCTTTGGAAAAATATTCGACTGGACATCTTATGTACAGGTCTATCATCTTTAACGCTTCGTAACTTCTACTACGCCGTGTAGAACTGATTACCTTTTTGTGCGCGAAAATAATTCTACCGCAACGATCCGACAGCCCCGCGCGAGGATTTGTCAAGATTCTCACTGCAAAACGCACACCGCTGACTTCGACGACGGCAAATGGGGGTGAAACGGGATCTGACTGTGCTTTTTAGTGGGTATTCTTTTCACCACTCTGCGCACCGTGCTCATATCGACCGTGTCGCCTATTTCCGCGACGATTATCGGCCTGTGGAAGTCCTGATCGGTTTTCGTCAGCCGGACGCCCAAGGTTTGCGCCGCCAGCGTCACTATGCACAAAGATACCTGCAATTCAAACATTCCTTCAGCATTAATACAGGAGAGTCGACTCGGTTGTTCGAAGAGCGTTTTACCCCCTCGCCGGTTCGCGCAGACACGTCGTGGTAGGGAAGTCCATTCTCCGCGGCGAACTTGTGGCTCCGCTCTCTCTTCACCGATCTCTGGTGCTCCATGTCGCATTTGTTCCCGACCACGGCCAACACGGGCGGCTGTTCGTAATCGTTGCTCAGCTTCCTGATCTTGTCTATCCATTCCTCTAGGATGTCGAAGCTGAAGTTGTTGGTAACGTCGTAGACTAACAGAATGATCTGAAAATGGCACCTTCGTAAGATCGCTGTACGCCCCTCCCGACCAGGGTACTTCCTTTCTTCTTACTTGAGCATCAAAGACGTATTTGTCCAGCATGCTCCCGTGAAGCGCTAGGCCGCCGACGTCCCACAGATGTACGTTCACGTTTTTGTAACAACCGACGCCAATGTTCTTCAGGAAGAAGTCGATTCCGGATGTCGGGGTGTACTGTCTAGTGAATTCGTTGTTGCAGAACTTCTGGGCGATGCTCGTCTAAAGGGGGACCCTTGAATCTCAGTTATCGAGAATCGCTGCTCGACTAGTAGGGGAATCGAGGTTCTCTCGCGTACCAAGATGGGATTTATTTGAAAAGGAATTAGGAGAGTAGATGCTTCTCTATCTCGCTTTTGAGTATCTCACATGGGTTCTCGGGTAATCAAGAATACGGGAATTTTGAAAATAATTGATTAGACTTCTTGAAATTCTCATCCCAATTGTTTGTTACTTGTTCAGAAATAAAATTGTGGGGTAGAGTTCCCACGTCGATCGATACTCGCGTGTCACGTCCCTCCCCTAATTAATAGCGCAAGTCGTAGTGGCTCGAGGCGATCTATGAAGCAGCTGTGTTGTTAATTAAAGAGTAAAATACCTCCGACTGGGAAAGGTATTAGTGACACATACGAATTAACTTGTGTCACGAATATGCAATCTCATACGAGCCATGTGGTCTGCAATTACAAAGACTTTACTACCAATGTAACACTCTAAGAAATAAGAATCCCAAGAAGAAACCAAGTAAATTCCAGCGAGAATTCGACGGTCGACGGAGCGCGTGCGAGGGCATCTAAAATTGTGGCACTGACCACTTCGCACGAAAGAAATAAATCGATACGTTGCTTGGTTCTTCGAGGCTCGCTCAACTCAAAACAAACGTTTGACCGGTCTCAAGGTTTCACCAGAGATTCTCCAACACCTATCAAAAATTCCTACTCAAGTAAACACTTAGATCGCGCATGTTCGCTCGGCAGAAATATATACAAAGGAACGCAGGAGAAAGAGGAAGGCACGCAACCGCGACAGTAGAGACGCACTTTCGTCGAGGCACTTGGAAACTCACTTTGCCAGATCCGGAGTCACCGACGAGGACGATTTTCAGCTTCTTCGCGGACAGATCCTCCTCGGCGTCAGACATTAGGGAAGCTCGGGACGGGAGGGACGGTGAGGGAGAGGCTCGTCGATGGTTTCGGGAGTCATGCGAAAAGTTACGGCGTCCACGGCGGTTCTGCGTCGACTATAATGCTACATATAAACCAAGGGTCGCGGCATGTGGCTGGAGAGAATGAAATCGAGCGAATCGACCGACCGGGCCGTGGCCAGTGCGACGTCGTCGTCGACGTCGTCCACACAGGTGCATGAATAAATTAGCGAATAATCGATATGACTGGCAACGCCATTGTGCGTGGCCGTCTTGTCAATATCGGCGCTGGGAAAGTTTCCCCGCCGTGGATTAATTATGAACGGCGAGGTGCTAGAGCGTAGCCTTGTGCTTTAACGTGTCAAGGAATCACTTCTCTTTATATACTCTCTTCTTACAAGTACAGTGGTAAACATCGAGGCTGTGAACTTTCAAAATTGCGCATCCGAAAGATTCCTTCCCGCCCGATCTTCCGACGCTTAACGGACCCGCTTATTGGTCTATGTACATGTTCAAAAATAGTGTAAAAAAATATACATCTGGTATGTTGCGCAGGCTTTCTTATCGTAATACTAGGATTGTCCGGTGGTAGTTGCCGCAATTCGCTACCTGGAATAAAATCCTGATTATTGATCCTACATTCCGTGCAGCTCACTTCGATCCTTACGCTTGGACACGATTATGCTTACCATGCCGATGGGTGTGCACCCCTCGGTGGCTCGTAAATCACGTGGAAAACCGTATGCATGAATCCTTCACAGCGTATATACAAATATTTATTATAAAAACGTTTCGTTAATTGAATATTAGATCCTTGTAATTCGCTAGGAGGTAGTAGTTGGTCACCCTGCAGCAGGTGGTGGTCCGAACGACGGTCAATCTGTCGGCACGCTCGAAATTCGCTTTCACCACCTCGTAGTACCTGCCGTCGCTGGAATACATTAAACTGGCAGTGATACACGACACTTATTCCCTTCACTTCCAACACACTTTCAACCGTACTTATCACCCTCGTTTAGAACATACCTCAAGCTCAGACAGCGCAGTTTGATGCACTTTACGCGGAGTATGTCTATAGCCTTCTGGCTCTTGTCGGAGAATCGCAAGTTCTCCGGGTCCCATCGCAGCTCCAGTCGCTCCAGGTTCGGGCAGTTGTTCGCGATTCCATCCATCAGCTGGTCCACGTGGATGTTCACTCCCAGCCTCTCCGCTGTCCCCATCACCAGAATTCTAAAACGGTAAATGCCCATAGAGACGTGCAGCGAATGACGGTTCAGTATCGTCAAGTTATCACCGGACAAATCTCACTTGGCGTTTGTCAGTATCGGCAGCACGCTCTGCCACAGTTGATCAGTGATGTGCGGCATGCCAGACAACGCGAGTCCCCACAGCTGGTGGCCGTATCTCGACAGAAACTTATGCAGAGCGTCGTCGGTGAGGTTGTCAGAGCTGGACAGGTCCAGGGCGATCAGGTTCCGAGGATTGCCCATCTCGGCCCATGCCTTCATCACGCTGTCGTTGAAGCCGTTCAGCTGACCAGCGCTGAGGAAACGAAGCCCCGGGATCCTGGACAGCATGTCGATCAGACACTCCGTGGACAGGTCGGTAGCTGTGATGTCCAGCTCCTGGACGCTAGACTTCTCCCACTCCACTTGCATCACGTACTCGCTCTGAAGGTCTGCGATCAATTAACAAGTGTATTCTTCTAAATGCCGAGCAAAGGAGACTGAAAGAATCGCCTTGGCGGTGGGTATAGGTACTTGTTCCTTGCATGAGCAGGCACTTGAGCCTCCTGCTCCTCTGGAACAGGGTCTTCATAGTGGAGCCAGTGACTTTGGAGCAAAAGTTCACTGCTAGGCACTCCAGCTGGATGCAGTTGGAGGAGAACGCGTCGATATGCGAATCGTCCACGAAGTTGATCCCATAGAGATTGATCACCCTCAGATTTGGGGTGGCTGATTTCAATTTATGAACGTTTATCACCTCGTAGATCTCTTCCTCTTCTTCCTCCACCTTCTCGTACGTTCCTATACGATCAAATATAAGATTCTTCCGATCTTGACCTGGGTACACTAGTCTAATTAGATACCAAGGCAGTTACCTATGAGATGAAGGATTTCCAGACCGTTGATGAAGTTGTATATCTTCCTCATGAAGCCCTCCATGAAGATCACCTCCGACAGGCAGATGCACATGTACTTCAGCTTAGTGGGGAACGCCTGCATCTCGGAGAAGTCGTGCAGCTGCATGGCGGTGGAGAAGTCGAGGAGCATGTGGGTGAGGTTCGGGCACTTGTTCGCCAGTTCGTGGAGGACTGTGTGGGTGATGAGCTCGATGGGCAGCTCGATGTACCTCAGCGAGGCGCCGAAACGCGTGCTGTCGAATGCACAAAGGATCCCCATCTTTACACGACAGCCCCTTAAAGCCTACCTGCCCTGTTCTACTGTTTACAAATTATCTTGGCAACTAGGACGCCACTGGGACGTATTTCGGGAACAAGCGTTATCTGCCAAGATTCTTTGCACTTTTCTCGTGGCCGTGAAAGTGTCGTCTACCTGACCAAGTGTAGAAGATTGTCCAAGGAGCTGACGTGCAGGCCGCTGATTTCCGGCCGCAGGGATACGTGCTTCCATAGGCGCGTGTCGTAGGCGATCTGCCGCCACCTTTTGCACACACGTGCCACCCTGCAGATCTCGCGATGGGAGAGGTAGCTGAACACGTTCAGTATCACCTTGTCGGGGAGCTTCTCTATAGTCTGCAACAACGAAAACCAGCGAATTGTTCAACGGTCACATGGATCTCCGCGAGCCCTGCGAACCTAGCTGCCGCTGAGGATCTTTCTACGCCCTTCGAGCACCCCTCGGTCACTTACTGTCCCAGCGAAACGACTTTTCACCACACCGCCCTCGGAAACGAACATCTGAGACGTCTCCACGGCGATCTGGCCCCAGACGTCCACACCGCCGAGATCCATCTTGGTATTTTTTTCTTAAACGAGCGCGAGACGATCTTTTACACAAGTCTAACACTGAGCCAGCTTCGATCGACGCTGGCTCGAATCGCTTCTATTTTCGAGCGGATCGCAAGATTGTCGGAACTCGATGAATCTCGATGGAACTCGACGTGCTGTTAGCAGGGTCCAACTTTTCACCATACGGGGCGACGTAGTTTTCACTGGCGCAAAAGGAAAGGGGATATCGTTGACGATGGACGCGGACTCGGTGGAAAACGCGGCGCACGTCGGAATTCGGGGAACCCTGAAGTTCTAAGTCTTCACGGGATCTCTAATCGGATCGCGCCTGCGCGTCGTCCTAAATATAAGACTTGGAAGACCCGTCTGCGCTTTAATTTTAAACTCGCCACCTGCAGCCAAGGTGCATTTCCTTGTGTTTCCCGTGAAACGTCAAATTCCGGATCGAGTTTATAAAACATTCACAGGCTTTGAGCGTTCCTCTCGGAGAACGTTGCCGGGGAACGGAGGAGGTGTACGACGGAAGTTGGAGCGGAGAATGGAAAATGGAACGGATTCTTTGGAAATCGATAGAAGGAACGATTTCGTGAAATAACGCTCGCGGATTTCTTTCAGGATCGGTCTTCTTAAAAATCTGCCAAAACCTCTTGGCTGATATGAAGCTTGGAACTTATCCGACACGAGACCGGCGACGAAACAAATTCATGCACGTGGCGATCGCGCGAGGGTACATCTAACGCTATGAAAAATAGTTCTTCAATGGAATACACTCTATTTTTGGTTTGCGATCGCCATTTTGAGTGCTTTGATGAAATGGCAAGATGGAGATGAATGGTAAACCGGGCGGTTAGTCATCCCACAGCCTCTCCTTCTGCTCGAGACCACACTTGTCTTCTGCTTTGAATAATTAGTCTCTTTTATCGAAAATCAGACTCTGCGCTTTTTGAAAGCAAGCACGGTGACGAGAATCGATAGCATGCATGCTTGAAGGGTTTCTTTAATTGGCAATCGGATTCTGTATTGTGCTCGAGCATGTCTAATAGTTGCAGCTTTGTTACGCAATTGAATTAACACGATTAAGAGATTTCTTTCTAAAATCTGAATACTTGGAGCTACAACTTTCTGCTGATAGATAACAACTGCACGAACTCGATTATAATCAATTGTCGAGGTGTCATTCTTCGTTAGGGAAATTTTTGTATGAGACAATTACCGAACGCGACACGATTCTCTTTCGATAAACGTTATCACCGAGATCCTCCCTGGATATAGCGCTGGTGGCATGCTCCACGTTCAACTGATGCCAGATGCTCATCGCTGCGGATCTCTTATCCTAAGGTTCCTCGATCCACAAAGAATCACTTCGAACTGCCACAGCCACAGAAGTATGGTGTCACCGTACGAAATCGCAATGACCAGCGTATTTTCTCATTTCTTCGCGGCTTTTCACAGAACCACGAACTACTTTAGCGTGCAAAGAGGAAACCAATTTATCAGAGGGCTGCCGGTTGACTGAACCATACTAGGATACACTTCAAACCGCGTCTGCTTTAATTAGTTATAAATAAAGGCAAGCAGTCAGTCAGTCGGGCAAGCAGACGAGACAAGAATAGGTGGAACCCATTAGTATACCCTAGCGTCACGATCCGCAAAAGAAGTGGACGTTTTCGAGACGTCGCTGCTTCGTGATATTCCAACCATTACGAGGGTAGATCCTCGTACCATGAATTACAATTCTTTCAAAATAGCGAAGACTGGCTGCCCTAACAGTGTCCAGATGATTCTTCAAAAAAGAAAAATGCTTCCTCGAATATTTTACCGTGTTAGGTCGCCTCAGGATCACCCCGTTGCCATCCTCGAAACTAGTGAGCTGCTGGAGAGCCGCTTCCACGCTCAGGACGTTCCAGTTCGACATTCTTCGCGGGTCCATGTCGAAGATAACGCGATCGATCGAGCAGGGATTCAAACGTCAGAGGATTAAGCAAACTGGCGAGCATCGATACATCCCTTCGCGAAATTCTCCGTCGATCAACATCTCCCATCGACGTCACCACTGTTCAACTTGAAAGAAGAAGAAAAGGGAATTAAATCGTACACTGCCGCGATGTTTCGCTGACGTAGTCCGAGCACATAATAGCACTCGGGGAAAAGCCGAACTACCGTGCAACGAGATCTCACGCACAGATCGATGATTTCGGCGCACTCGGAGCAGAAGCACGATTTATGGTGCAACGCGGGGATCGAGATTTCGTACGTTCTTCGTTCTCTGCTTGCTTGCTTCGCGGGGTGGCAAGTCAATTGTTTCAGCGACGAATGCTGGAGCCAACTTCCCCCATCGTGCACGGCCCATCAACTTTCCATGAAAACTGCACTTGCGCTCGAATTACGTAATCGTTTAAGAACCTTTTCGTCGGTTCGCTCAGAACGTACAGAATCGTCGATGCCCGGCGAAAAATCGACCTACTCGCTCATCGTTGATCTCCTTGTGCTAAGCACCCCGCGCTCCGGTTCGGAGGTAAAAAATGTAGCTAAAATAATCCTAACTTTCTGTCGTTCCTAAAAATAGACCCGCTGGAGTGCTCCGCCACGCAAGGATGCACGGCCAGCAGAGGGCACGTCACGTTTTATTGCGGGACTTTTTGAAAATCGAGAAATAAAAAGCTCGTCTGATCGCATTTAACGCCGTTCAAACTTCCCTGTCGCTGGAGAACTTGGCAAGATTGGAATTCTAAGGGAAGCGCAGGTCTTCGGTCATTAATCTGCATCGTTTGCTATTCTACTCGAGCAATGAAAATAAAGCATTAGAGGCGTTTCCGATGATTGACAATTGTTTATAGAAGCAAACGCCTCGAGACTGGTTTTTAACTATTTTAATTTAAAAGGGAAGCAACTTTGGAGTGAAATCGAGAAGTTAATGCGATTCGATGGGGAAGATCTACGTGATTTTTAAAATAGATATGTCAATCATGGTAAAAGGGAACGAATCTTTCTTCTCGGCAAACGGAAAGATTATTTTTTATATAATTGTGATTTACTGCGCTGGGTCACGAATTTTTTTTTGCGAATGATAAACGCCGAGCACGCACGACAGTTGTTGAATGTCCTTTTGATTGCAGGCCAAATAGGTACCATTTGGCTCGGCGCCATTAGCAATTTGATTAATTAAGACCACACATAACGTGGGTACAGCGGCGGCAGCTTACAGAATCATGCACGACGTAAATTTACTGTATATATATTGTTTACAAGTAGCCTCCACTAAACGTGTTAAATATTTTCTTTTCCTCTGGATATCTTGTACGAAATGTCAAAGATTCATACAGTAACTAGGATCGAAACGAAGGTTTGTCATGGCTACTTAATTTAGTCATTTTTATCCGCTTTAATTTATGTAAGTGGTTGCAACTAAGTGTGTACGTAAGTTTTCTAAGGCATATGGTATATAATCGACGAAGTCTGTGGGGATATATTTACCAACTGTCGGTAAAGAAGGCGGTACAAGTTGCATTTATCGACCGTCGATAATTAAAACAACGACCCGCGTGTTCCCATTATACCGACTGTAGTGTTTAGTTTTAATATTTACCGTTAATAGCGCTAGTATCTAATTCAATTCTAAATCGATAATATAGGCTGTTCACGAAACTGCAAAGAACTCACGGAACCAAAATTATGTTTGGTTACGTCACATATTAAATGTGAAGTTTATTTTGTACCTCCTTTGTACTTTATTCACTTATTATTGTGTGGTATTGAGCATTATTGGTCTCAGAAAGTAACAATACAGTTATTTTTCATCGATGTTATTCAAGTTTAGCGCCATGAAAATTGAATTACTGATAGAAACGGGCACAACAAGTTGTTATTTTGATTAGCACAGTAACTGAAGCACTCTACCAATTTAAATCTGTCGTAAGAAAATAACGTTGTGTATTTGTTTCAATACAACTATTTCGTTCGATAATTGCGCGCTAATTACAAATGTATAGAGAACAATAAAGCAGAAAGCGTACGAAATTCTTATTTGAAAAGACAAGTTGGCGAGTAATCTTCCATATGTTCTGCATTACCGACGATACCGTTGCGAGAAGAACGCCTTCGGGAATGAAAATATTCCCACTAAACCTCCGACGAATAAAAACTATACGATCCACGAGACATTCATTCGCGTTCAACGGATAATAATTAATTAGAAACCTTCCACGATTTTTCTCTACAGTAAAGCTTGAAGGCTGCGACAGAAAGTATACATTCAGTCGGTGGGTTGACTAGCGCGGTACCCCACCATTACTGTCACTCAAGGAGTTTTTGTGGCTAGACGAGGACGAGAGGGCAGTGCAGTTTGGTGCGGCTCTGTGGCAAGCCAAGCAGTTGGACGTTTTCCGCCAGGCGTGATATTTGATCAGTTCGCAGCGGTCCCCGTTGAGATATCCCGCGTACGGATTGTAGAACGTGATACGCGACTGTTGGTCGATTGTTTACCGTCGCCCCGACACGAACGGCCGCGCGGATGTGTCGTTAGTGTTACACGTGTTCTTTACGTACGCGCAGTGTTTCGTGAGGAGACGAGAGAGGCCGAGGATACACACGTACGCGGAACTGCGCCCGTGCACGAGGGAAAGAGAGAGAGGAAGAGGAAAGACGACGAAGAAGAGGAGGAAGAAGAAGAAGAAGATGAGCAAGACGTGCGCCCGCTGCGAGAAAACGGTCTACCCGATCGAGGAGCTCAAGTGCCTGGACAAGGTACCTTTCTTCCCTTTTCTCTCACAAAATAACCCGCCTACTCTTCGAGATTCCAACAATTCCCCATCGAACCTGCCCCCTCTGCCCACTGGAAAACTTGATACGAGATCCGACCGCGTTCAACTTAATCCCCCGTATCTCGAGGTTAACTACAGTACCTCTGCTTCACCTCGCCACTGGCAAACGATTTTATTTCCCATTGCGCAAGTTTCGCGAGAAAGTTCACGGTTTTCGTACCGAGCGCGATTGTTTCGCTCGCGATTAAGCGTAAATACCAGTCTCATGCGGACCGAACTTTGCATCGCGCTCTGTCGAATTAAATCGTTAATCCCGGGCGTCAGATAAGATTCTTTCGTTGCCCGTGCCTGTTGACAAGCTGCTTCTATCCGAAGCATTATGCCTGCGTTTCGACGCCGCCGACGCTCGAGAAACCTTCTCTTGACTTTCTTCGGTTCCCGTCTGCGTTTCGGAAACGTTCCTTTCAACAGCGTGTCTCCATGGATCCCGCTGCGAGTGAATCGCCTGGAACGACGTCGGGACTTTTTACAACAGATATCGCAGGATGGTACCGTTCACGTTTAGTTCCGCCTACCGAGGCGTCCTGTTCCATTCGGCATAATAGGTAGTCTGTCGCATCGCCGTCGTCCCTCGGTCTGCACAAAATCCTCTCGGCCCGATCGGCTAATCGAGCCACGCTTTTCACCCAATTTCTTTCTATCTTTCATTATCCTATTCCGACCGAAGTTATTTGAATTCAACGACTCTTGCACGCAAGCCGGAAATTAATCGCGATAGGCGACCGACTTTCCGCGGAACGAGTGTGCACGGGACTCAAATATTTGAGCTTCCAGCGGATATTGTGCCTCTAAATATAAAGATGACGCGTTTTAAAAGCGTTCGACCGGCTCGTAGCGAAAGAACGTCGTTAACGGGGCTATTTTGACGGTGAATGTCTGGATGCAGCGTGCAACCGATGCGGCATAGAGGACCGCACGTGCCGAGTTCGTTACTATCGGCGCGGTAACTAATCATCATCCCCTCGTACCGCCGCGATTATTCCATTCTCTTCTCTCGTAATCGTGCATCGCTATACCGGATCAACGATTCTCGAACGCTGCCGCGGATGGACGTTGCCATGTTCCAGCGTGTCAGCGTTACCAGCCGCAATTCTAGACAGAAATGCACACCATTTACGATTCGGTTAACGCTCAGCTCGCGTTAGCGAGCCTTAAATCACGTGGGCGGCATTCTACCGCTGGAACACGAACTCTCGCTGGCTAAGCGGCAGAGGAATCGTAGGCCTCGAAGGTCCTCCTAAATTTGGATGTATCCAGATATGAGATCGCCACGTTGGTTTTTCTAAATTCAACCCACGCTTCTCTTTGTAGTCTTCCGTCTAAGGAGTGTATTTTTGGCGCCTCCCACCCATTTCTATTAGTTCACCCTTAATCCAATGATTATCTTTGATACTGATTATCGCTTATCAACTTAGTTATCGCGTTTCTTTGACGTAACTTTATTTTTATTTTGGTAGCGCGATAGAGTATTAAACAGGGAACGATTCTTGGTGTATAATATTGCTCCTCGTTTCATTAAAAGTAGAATTCTCGGGTTGGGAACGTTTCCTAGTTTGTTAGTCGATGCATTTAACCATATATCTTTGGAATTTTGAAAAACCTGCACATACAGTGCTGTGTACAGTTAATCTCCAAATTGAACACCGAATACAGCTGGTTTAATTGGTAGCCGAGTGACTGGGATCGGATATCCCTTGGATAATTAATTCTCTGTAAGATTCCAGTCCGTCGCGGATTTTTCCAAAGCCTCCGCGCGTATCTGTTCTCGCTACTCGCTGGCTCTGCGACGCGGTCTTGTGAATGGCGTATAGAAGCCTCCTTTCTCTCTTGCTCGCGCATCCGCGTCTTTTTCTCCCGCTGTTCGCGCGTCTGCTGTTTCCGTCCGCCTCGGCCGCCTCGCGAGGAAGAGGAGGCGAGGAACGCCGCGCCGCGGGACGTTACGCGGTCAACGGGCCGAACGGGCGAATTAAAAGCGCACGAGGGACAATTAAAGCGAGGCGAAGCTTAATCGAGAAAAATTTCTAATTACGCGCATAGCCAGCGCCGCTTGGTCCGCGCGAAGCGGAAAGTTTCATCGCACAGCGCCGCGAGGCGTTTCGCGTTCAGAAAAAATTCTATTCCAAATTCATCTTCGCGGCTGCCGTTTGAATTTCGCGGGCACATGCGCGTGAGTACAACGCGATGGAATTGGCTGTGCGATCGCACACTTTACTCGCTTGTGTCGGAGCGGCACCGGAGCGAATGTGAATTGGATTGCGAATATGTGAGAGACAATTACCGTTGTATGATCCCCCCTTTTCTCAATGGGTAGTTGGCTACAACAAATGCAGAATTCGGCAGAGTAACCTTGCCCGTATTGACCGCACCGTTTTTATATCACAGTTAGGTTGTTCTTCGTCCTCGCGCGCGCGTTACACAGTTTTTCATACAGCTCTGGAGACTTTCACCGCGCATCAAGTCGCGCACACGAGGCTCGTCCCATTTCCGCACGCGTTCGATCACTCGCTATCCGAATACAAACCCTCAATTCGAATAGTGGTCTCGTTTCAACTCGGGCCGGACCCGCATACCCGCCAGACGCATCCTGCTGGTGCAGCAATTAATCCACGTCCCATTAATGAAGAGGGACCGCTCTGTGAGTTTTTTCACCACCCCCAGCATTGTTCGTATCCCCATTTTTTCGTTTGACCGCGCGTGGTTATTGAATTAAGACGTGACAAGGGGGACACAAACTGTTCCCATTTAGTTAACCGTCTCTGATACCCAAATCCTCGAAAATTCCTCGTCAATTCACGCTTGTTCGGAATACCGCGAACGGTGCGCTCGTGTTGCATGCGTGTTCGATGAATTGCTAACGAAATGGTGGATGCTCGAAAGTAAATTGTTTGTTCTGTTGTGCAGGTTCTGGAGAGTAACAGAGTTGGGTGAAATTGTAATCGAATTCCAGGCTGAGACTACCACGTTGCGTGGGCCGGGCATACGATTGCAACAGGTGGGAGTAGTTGGCAACCTGTTGCGCCTACATCGTTTCAAAAATACGCCGATCCGATGCAGGCGGCGCCGCGAACCAATACTCGCGCGCGCGCGCGCTCTCTCCCCGACAGAATCGAGCGTTTCCGGCTCGCATGGTACCAAACGTTTCTATAAACGAAGCTCTTTTTATCCTTACGTGCCGAACGGTTCGCATCGAAAATCGGACGGTACAATCTCCCGATTGATAAGTCGCGTGGTCATTAATTAGTCAGGCAACAACTGTCAATTAAGCGAGTCAGACGCATTAATTCTCGTAAGACACGTTTGACCACCTTGCGCGATTTAAAGCAATTAAAGCCGCTCGAGCCCGTGTAATTTTGATTTCGTGTCGATTTCAATTCGGCTCCCCCCCCCCCTCGGGAAATAATTATTACAGGATCCATGGCTGGTTGGGAACCGACGGCTCTTTAAATTTTACCCGGCGTTATTATCCCCGGCTGATTACGTGGCGCGAGCTCTGAGGCAACAGCGCGAAGATTCGCGGCGAGAATTTAAAAAGAATAAAGCCTTTTACTTTCCACGGATCCCCGGATCGCGGTTCCAGCCCGGTAGAAATTTCTGTTATGCCAGCGATGCGACACGGCATCCGGTTGTTTCCCACTGGCTATTGCGAAAGCGCGAATAATTATTCTACGTACGCGAGCAACATCTGCTAGACACCTCGTCCTAGGGGGAAAGAAAAAATACGATTCTCCTTGCGTTACGACTCGCGTCGCGATTCAAGCAGGTGGCGATGCAACGAATCGTAATTAAACGGAAACTTTTACGACGATGCCCCGTTTCTTTCGTCACGATAGTCGAGACCGTTCTGTCCCCGCACGGAGTGAACCGTTTACGCGAGGAACGAATGACTTTAGTTGGAGGGTAAAGTCACGAACGCTTTCCTCGCGATTAGCTCTCGCACGTCGCGCTCGCGGAACGAGAGGTCGTTGCAGTAACAATTGCTCGCGTAATTACGTCCGTTAAATAACAACCGCGGTCTTTATAAGGAGCGGACGTTTCCCTCGTCGCAGCCGGCGAAGAAAGTTGGCGCGGCGTGCGAAAATTAGATCAGCCGGTAAAAGCGCGCGAGGAATTGTACAGCGGGTGCATCGGCGTTGTCGTTGAAAGTGAAAGCTCGGCCGCGCCAGCAAATTGCTGTCGGATTAAGCGGGCCTCGTCCGCAACAATGACAGCCAAATGATCCTCGCTGACCTTTGCAGCTCGTTAAATATCAAACGTTGCGTACGAGCTGCGAGGATGCATACGAAGTAGGGCCATCGATACCTCGAGGTGCAACTGGCAGATGAAAGAGTTCGATACTTTGATAGATACAGGGTGGGAATCTTGTATGGGCCTAAAGCTGGGTTTACATTAGTCCAGTCCAGTGATCCAGTACAGCACTGGATTAGAACTGGAATAATGTAAACAGTGTGTTGATTCCAGTACAGTGATCCAGTACAGCACTGGATTAGAACTGGAATAATGTTAACAGTGTGTTGATTCCAGTACAGTGATCCAGTACAGCACTGGATTAGAACTGGAATAATGTAAACAGTGTGTTCATTCCAGTCCAGTGATCCAGTACAGCACTGGATTAGAACTGGAATAATGTAAACAGTGTGTTCATTCCAGTCCAGTGATCCAGTACAGCACTGGATTAGAACTGGAATAATGTAAACAGTGTGTTGATTCCAGTACAGTGATCCAGTACAGCGCTGGATTAGAACTGGAATAATGTAAACAATTGTGTTCATTCCAGTACAGCACTGGATTAGAACTGGAATAATGAAAACAGTGTGTTGATTCCAGTACAGTGCTGTCATTCCAGCAGATTTCGACTGGATCGAAAGTCTACTTTTCGATGCTACTTTTATGTTTTTTTTATCCTTCTTTTCCGTGAATCTTTTATTATTACACTCTACCACTTTCAACGGTTCAGAAACGACTGGAATAATCAAGAGATCGCCTGATTTCCAGTCGAACCACTCGCTGGATCCAGCGACTGGAATAATGTAAACCCACCTTAAGTAGACTTCAGCTTACAGTGGGAAATTTGGGAGAGCGACAAATTTTGTGCGAAAGAAGTTGGAAAAGATTTAAACACAGAGGCTTGAGACAACTTCAAAAACAATTCGCTTCTTTTTCAGATAGCGAATTAGCAATAAATCGTATATGAGCTGTCATATTGTAGTAATTTTGAAATTGTCTCGACTCTTTTAAATTAAAATATTTTATGATATTTCGCGGAAAAGGCGGCAGACACTTAGGGGTGCAAAATCTCTAAACCCGCCCCTGGATACATACTTGACTGCTTCAGAGTGCTGCAGGTAAAGAAATCGATGAAATAATTTTGGGGAGTAATCGAACGTAGTGCGACTCGAAGTGTATCGCGTACGATTTGATAATAATACGTAATTAACTCTCTGTAAGCTAATATCGTCTCAGACTGTGCATATTTGATTACGGGCTATCTGCAGAGCGGCTGGAAATAAAATATCTTGCGAAACAGCTGTCGCGCGAGCGAAAAACATTCCGAAAACGAGCGAAAGCGAATTGCTCGGTGTTCCAGCGAATTTCATCGCGCTGTTTGCAAATATCGCGCGTACGCTCCGAGTGCAAATATAGTAATTGAGTAATCGAGTTAAATCACGAGTTGCCGCAGCTTCTTGTAACTAAGTTGGTTTGCATACCAAGGCACCTTTGCTACTATTTCTATCTCCATTATTCAGGATTCGACGTTTCAATCGACTTCTTCAATTCTCGGAAAAATACATATAGGTACTCGTCACTTTGATTTTTATTAATCTGCTACTATGTCTTTAGAATGTCTTTTTCTACATACTCCATTAATTAATCTCAGGTCAAATAGTCTCTAAATTTTCCTAAAAATGATGATGCCGAGTGCTTCAAAGCGCCCACGAGGAATTAAAGGCGCAGTATTGCTACTGAACAAATTGCACTGCGAGAAGAAATGTCTGATAGAGACGCGTATAATTGCAAGCCGACCTCGAATCGAACGCAGCATTTTTCCCCGGCGACTAACTGTTCCTCGCGATCATTCGAAAGTGGGACCACGGTAATTACCGCTAATCGCGGCTAACTAATTGCAAGTAAATTGAAGCAACGAGATCCACGTGCCTCGGCGTGGACACGCGGATCGAAGGGAACGACGTGAGCTGTTCGTGGCGCGATTAGCATTGCCAGCACGATACAAATAAGGTATACCGTTGCATTCGCTCTACGTTGCATTCCGTCCGTCCCGAGTCCCGACTCACGGATTGACACTGACGACCCGCATCGTCTAGAAATCGAGACGTGCCGCGGCTGCGAATGCTCTTGGCAATGCTCGAAGTGGTACAGTAGTGTCGCACTCCTTTTTCTTCTCTTCACGAAAACGCCGAGGATCTCCCTGCCCCGCCGCAACGATGCAACCACTGACCCACTCGATTCCCCTATATCCTTCCGCGACTCCTGCAAACACCGCTGCTCGGTCTAATTAACCACGCAGTTGATTAACGATCGCTAGAGATCGTTTTCCCATTAGTCACCGTAACCGCGCACCGACCGTTAGCTAACTCCGGCTTTTCGAAACGATCGTTAACGCCGATCGTGGCCCCGCCTCTCGGTTTCCGGCCGCTATTCGCCGGGTTCTGCGATTGCGTCGCCTCTGGGAGCTAACCAGTCCCACCGTGTGAACGACCGGGCTAGTTCTTTTCGGGATAATTGCAAAGTCCCCGGCTGAAATTTCCCAAGAGTCGTCTAGAGTGGAAAGGATCGTTCGGTTGGTTATCCGAAAGGTGCTCGAAGAAAGTGGCCGCCCCGCGTAAGAGCCAAGGCGTAATTCGTTGCGTAGCACGCTGGAGCGCAGTTTCGCCGGAAAATTACGCGATAAGGAACGATGGTCGTGTCCCAGCGAGACAAACAACTCGCGAGACGAGGCGCTGCGAATAATTATAACCCTTTGTTGACCGCGATCGCAGTTGACTCACATGGTCGTGACTCATTTCTCTCTTTCCGGGTGCCAGGGAGGAGGCCTTCGCAGGCGTTCTGCTTAAGATCCGCGACCTTATTCGACGTCTCGCAGCAGCCTTGCCATTTATCGGCGTACAAACGGCCTTCTGTTATCCCTGGGTTGCCCGACGATGTAACGCGCGTCGACGTATCGGTCACTCCGTGCAACAGAATTAATTGGACTCCTAATCAGCGCCACTGCGAAGCACAGGCGATGGTGAAAGCGTCCGAGGCCCTAGGCAAGCTCTTCGAGGTTGGACTTGGACGTTCGACGACCTTGAGGATTAGAAAGAAACGGGAACCACGTTTTTCAACCAATTAACACTCGATCGTCTTATCAAAGAGACATCAAACGACTCTATTTCTCATAATTCGTGCCAGGGGGGTCAGAGTGCGTCGTCATTGCCACGTGACGAACTCTCGAAACGATATGCAACGCCGAAAGACTTTGAGATGCATCGCTAGATGCTAACGATGAGTAACTGGGTGGCAAAGGTCGTTCGTGTTAGATCCTTTTGTCTAACCAGGGCGAAGTTTGGCGAATCTTTCCACTACTTAGTGAATGTAGGGATCTCTACCGTCAAGGACCCAGTTCCTGATCACTTAAGATGCAAAGGGTGCAGTTTCTGATCAACTTAAAATATTTTACTATGAGCTATCAAATGTTTGCGTATAAATTTAAAAATACTTCATAATTATTTAATAATTTTTCGAATAAATTTGTATCGTGATAAACTTATTATTTAGTATTTATATACTAAACTGATCAGGAATTGGGTTCTAATCAGGAACTGGATCCTTCACGGTAGGTAGAATTTACTCAGTTGGCCAAAACTTCGACAAGTCCGTCTACTTGATCCATTTCCGGGGGGAACTTCTACCTTTCAGATGTCTGCTCAGGCCCAGTGATTCTCGAAGTAATTAATTTTGCACCTTGGTTGTTTCAGACATGGCACAAACAGTGCTTCAAGTGCCAGGGTTGCGGAATGATCCTGAACATGCGGACGTACAAGGGTTTCAACAAACAGCCATACTGCGAGGCGTGAGTAACACAATCTTCCTTTCTTTTTTTTTTCTTTTCTTTTCTATGAGTTTTATAGTTGTACCTGGGAGCGAGAGCCTCCTCACCAACAGCTCTTTAAAGTAACACAATCTTCCCTTCTTACTCTCCCTCCCCACATTAGTATTAAAATCGAAATCGAATCGAGCACACTTAAAACACTCGCTCGAAACTCCGCTTTAGCTAGCCTTTCATTAGAACTCGATTGAAATTCAATCTGGACCTTACGCGTCGCTAAGCGTGTCTTATTAGAAATGAAAGCATCAACGCCTGTCTATTCGCTGTCTAACGAGATTCGCCTTTAACGCGTCGCAGGAATGTACTCAACAGTCAATAAAGCGCGAGTCGAAGAGACAAGGCGCGCGTTTGGAGGCGCTCTGCCAGCCGCCAAGAGTCTCTCGATTCCCTGCGAGTCGTCGCGGTCGTTCCGAGCGGTATTGCGAATCTTTTGATAGTTAAACGCATGCCGGGCGTGTCGACGCAGCGAAAGCGAGCGGTCCTGCGGTCAGGATAATATATGGCTGTCGTTCCTTTCCAACGGAGATCCTCTTTTTAGCGTGGCTCCTTTTAGACGGCCGCGTCCTTGCCGTGGTCCACGGTAGCTCGAGCCAACGGTCACGTTTCCAATAAGGATTCAGGTGAAAGGATCCGAAAGTATCGCGCTGTCGAAACAAAGTATCTGCCCCGCAGCAATGATGCGATCTCCTCCCCTCTTGCCCCGTTTACCGTGATAACGTTAACGCTTATTCGAATTGGAAAAATGGCTTTCGTTTCGATACGACTGTGGCCAGGGGCGGATTTGGGTATAAGTTAAGTAGGCGGCAAATTTTGGGAAGTGACTAATTTTCGAAGTGATAAATTTTCGGAAGTTGTAAATTTTGGGGAGCGGCAAAGTTTGGGGAGTGACAAATTTTGGGGACCGACAAATTTTGAGGAGCGATACATTTTGGGGAGCATACAATTTAGGGTGCGATAAATCTTGAGGAGCGATAAATTTTGGGGACCGACAAATTTTGAGGAGCGATAAATTTTGGGGAGCATAAAATTTTGGGTGCGATAAATTTTGGGGACCGACAAATTTTGAGGAGCGATAAATTTTGGGGAGCATAAAATTTTGGGTGCGATCAATTTTGGGGACCGACAAATTTTGAGGAGCGATAAATTTTGGGGACCGACAAATTTTGAGGAGCGATAAATTTTGGGGAGCATCAAATTTTGGGTGCGATCAATTTTGGGGAGCATCAAATTTTGAGGAGCGATAAATTTTGGGGACCGACAAATTTTGAGGAGCAATAAATTTTGGGGACCGACAAATTTTGAGGAGCGATAAATTTTAGGCTGCGGTAAATTTTAGGGAGCAACAAATTTGGGGGAGTGATAAATTTTGGCAAGCATCAACTTTTGAGGAGCGATAAATGGGGAGCGTTTAATTTTGAGGATTTCAGGAGCTGCAAAATTTGGAGCACGACAAATTTTAAATGAAGAAAATTGGAATAGCTTTAAACACCGGGACTTGAGATAGCTTTAAAAATAATTCCCTTCTTTTCATGTAGCGAATTAACAACGACTGCCATGTGCGTTGCCTTATCGAATATAATTTTGAAATTGTCTCGACTCTTTTATTAAATTAAAACATTCAATTTGATAGATAAAATATTTCGCGGGAAAGGCAGCAGACGCTCGTTAACCTGTGGGCCGCCAAATCTTCAAATCCGCCCCTGACTGTGGCTATTAACTCTCAAGATTTCAAAACCCTCTCTTAGTTTCCTTATCCACGGATTATAATCAGACAGCTTTAACTATCCGTGCAAGGTAGCCCCGAGGATAGATATGAATTTCTGGTCGCAAGAGTGTATAACGCAACAGTTGCCGTGATTTAGCGTTAAGTAGCTTCAGATGTCGGGCACACAACGTTCCCTTTGCCTCCGTCGCTAATTCGCTGCACATGCGGGGATAATTAGGGCCCTCGAGTGGCCGCGAAAGGTAACGTGTTCTAATAACGACCCGCTGCCCGATAGAATATTAATGAGAACCGCTCGGCAGATCTTATCTTATCTGCTGATTAACGAGGGATCGTTATACCGCGATACACGAGACTATCCGGCGAGTGGTTATCAGCTTCGCCGTTTTTGCCGCGCCAAAAGTGCACGTAATATTAAGGGATAATTATTACGGGGACGTAATTAGGCGAGATTATTAGTATCCTTGTCACGCGACAATTCTCTAAACGCTGTTTATAACGGCATGGCAAAGTGTCTGGTCCCTTTTACATTTAATCGACGCACTCCTACTCAAACTGTACATTTCTCTCGTAGATATTATTATTATTACGTCTTTATTGCATTTATCTATATACAAACATATAGCCAATATTTACAGACAGGTACTGTGAACAGTACCGATATAGTTATAACTTGCAAAAGGCGAGGTTCAGCGTGTACGCTGCTGTATACCTAACCATACGATAAGACTACTTATTTTATTTAGAGAATTGTCCATAACAAAAGCTAAGAATATTGATCTAGAATGAAAGTTGTAGCAGCACATTTAAAGGAGGAAAAAGATTGAGTTGAGCGAATATCAGCAGGAAGAGAGTTGTAAAATGAAGCAGAGGTGTATGAGAAAGAGGCTTGAAATTTGGCAGTGTGATGAGACGGGATGGACAGTGCTGATTGGAAACGAGTGGACAGAGCATAATCGGAGTGAAAAGACAAATTGGTAGGAAGAAGACGATATTCTATTTCCCATTCGAGTCGGTGGACTCGATTGCTCGTCAGACGATTCATTGAAATTGATTTGAAGCTCTGCTCAATTTCGGGGTCCCTGACGTACAAGAAATCGTACTCGTACGAGGAGAAGGCCGAGGAAGGAGCGTGCGAGATCTAACGCTTCTTCGTGATGACTTCCCCACACCGCAACCACCGCGATCTCCTAACTACCCACACCAGAAACCAGCCAAGTCCCTTTTAATCCACCATTTCACGTTCGATCACGGAGAACGGTTCCCCCCTTTCGCCGACAACTTAATTCACGATCGAGAATAACCGATGCGTCGCGTTGCTCGCGCAAAGGAAGCTATCGGTACGCAGCGTTTTACCGTAAAGCGAACCGGTGACTCGCAAAGTATTCAGAGTGAGCATCTGCGATGACGAAATCTTTCCGTCGCGTTCCGAATCTGCATTTCTCCGCTCGAGCAGTCTTTCCTGCCGCATAATTCGCTGCGTAGACTTCAGCGATCCACTCGAAACGCGGGCAGAAGAAGGGAGCATTTAAACCGCGCAGATCCTCTTTGAAAATTCCTGCGAGTCGGTTCAAGTAATTCCAAACGCTTCCAATTAGGAAAATGGAGAATAAGAAACGAATTAAAATCAACGCTTCCTTTATTGAATCATATATTCGTACAATTTCGGGACCGCGCGAAACGAGGCGTACAACAGCCAAATGTGACTCGCACTCGACGATGGCAGGCCAGTGCATGCGCCGGGAACGCGTGTCGAATCAGACGATGGGCCGAATAAGCAAAACAGAACACGTGTGAGTCGTGAGATTCATTCATTCGTCTGGTAGCTTCCCCTGCCTGCTCCCTCAGCCCCTCGCCTTCATTTCCCTTGCCTCTTTATCCTCCCCCTTTCTCTCGCGTCTGTCCATCGTTCATTTAATTTTTATAAGCCCGTATGTATGAGCAACGAAGCGGTGCACGTCGCGCGATAGATTGACCTCCTTCGTCAGCGTCGCCTGGCACTTTGGGACCGACGAAAACTGTGCAAGTGAAGCACAGGGTGAAAGGGGTGACGAAGGGATTCTTCATTTTCCTAGAAATTTAAGCTCGAAATCGTATAGGGTAAAGGACCCAATTACTGACACCTGACCAATTACTGCCACCTTAAGCTATTTTACTTAAAATAACGAATAAATAAACTATAGTATATAAGGGATCGTCCTTAAATTACGTAAGGCTTCTTGGAGGGGGAGGGGGTCCTGAATTTCTTACATTTTCGTACATGGAGGAGGGGGAGTCAGATAGCGTCTTGCGTAATATTTTTAACCCAATTTTCAATAAATACAAATTTTACCATTAATGTTCTAGAAAAGTAGTTTTAATTCAAATTTCCCGAAACCGAGTTATATGAACCATTAAAGGAATTTTAATAACTGAAAAAATTCAATGCGGAAAATATTACGTAAGGAGGGTTTTGGAATATCAAATCTTATGAATTCTTATACTGGGGGAGGAAGGGGGTAAGAAATCGCCAAAATTACCCTTATGTAATTTAGGGGCCGTCCCTAATTTATAGCATAGATTATAGGTTGAACTACATAATTCTTTTTTTGTATGACTTTACAACGTTTATTTATTTGTTATTTTAAGTAAAATAGCTTAAGGTGACAGTAATTGGGTCCTTTACCCTAGTAGCGTAGAATTTTCACCTGCATTTTCCCATCCGTTGTGCTCCTCGTGGTTTTACTTCCAGTTAATTCTGCTTCTTGGAGCGTGCTCTTAAATTACGCGCGCGGTAAATGAAGCGAATCGTTCGTTTTCCGCCCAGATGCCGTTTTCCCACGTCGTTGACCCGCGAAAACAATTCGAATTAAGCGAAACGGTTCACCGTCTGGAGTGTACTGTTGCTCGTGAACGTGCTCGAACACTTGTTCCGGGTTGTGCGTCGAGGGACGTGCGCTGAATTAAGCATACTTTGGCCTATGTTTAAAGGTAACACGTGTTCGGCTGCTTTGCCTCCTTCGTTCTTCTTTTACGCAGTTGCACCAAGAGCTGCGAAAGCAGTACGCAATCAGGCGATCCTCGTTCCCCTTTCAGTGAAAATAGGATGCAAATGCAGTTGCGGATAAAATGATATGTACTCTATAAAGTGGAGAGTTTGCAGGACTAACAAGGGAACATCCCGAACCCGAAATACAAAATATTCTGAAACTCTGCGAATATGGTGGGAATCGCCTCTTGATTGCAACGCAATTTTTGTTTGCTGCCCAAATTCATTCTAAGGGGCTATAATTTGCCCCTGAAAATCCGGTTATTTCCCGATTTTATGTTATAATTCGTGAACTATAAAATATATTTTTTTTACCAAATGATAGAACTAATTAAAAGGAGTAACTTTTGTCTTAAAACTTTTTTTCTATCTCTTACAGTTCGCGAGTTATAACATAAAATGGGAAAATAGCCGAATTTTAAGGGTTTAATTTCCACCCCCTTACAGTGAATTTGAGCAGCAAACAAAAATTACGTTGTAATCAGGGGAAAATCCCCTACATGTTCACAAAGTTTGAGATTTTTTTTTAATTTCCTGGTTCGGGATCTTCCCTTGTAAGTACAAACGAAATTACAGAAGTAAATAATCGAGGAACAATTTAGAGATAAAATAGTCAAAGTGGAGCCTGCATATAGGAATAATATTCTGGTATATTTCGAACGTCACATTGTCGCGAGTAATTAAGAAGTCCCTCCCCTTTTCCTGCTTCCGTTCCATTTCCACGTCCACGGTCTATCATCGCGTCTCCGTGAAATTTTAATAAATCCCGGGAATGATGTCATCCCCCAGCGGATCGTCATCGGTTCACCACGAATGAGTCACTTCCCTTCGCCTCGTTCTTCTCTATTTAGAAGTGCTCGCGACGCGAGCGGCTGCGTAACGCGTGCGGTTCACCTCAAACGCTCCTAATCGTTTCACTAATCGCGAATCATTACGCGCGGACCGATCCCCCCAGTTTCTCTAACTGCACCTCCAACGTCTCCGCTCGTGAGAACGAAAATTTCAAGTCGCCCGGGTCGTTGAATCCCTTTTTCGATTTTTCTCTCCTACCTCCTCTCGTTTCTCGCCTTTAGTAGACACATCCGCGGACAGCGGCTCCGGCAAAAATGTCGCGATTAGCGTAATAAGACACGGCTGGGGGGCCGAGAACAAAGTGCAAAGCGGGGAAACCTGAGAAGCGTAAAATGGTGGTCGTTACACGTTTACGCGAGCCTTTTCTCTGCGATTTCGCGCGGTTTTCGCGGGAAAGTGATTCAAGCTGGTCTCTCGCTCCAAGCCCTTCCACAAATTAAACGACTCGCAGTATTTAGAATAGAGTTATTCATTCTTCAAAGTCCCGAAAACGAGAACACCGAAATTTCAAAGTACGCTGTGTAATGAAATTTCAAAGTTGATCGTCGCTCGGAATAAAGTAAATTGATAACGGAGACAGATACTTCTACCGATATCGTCGCTATCACGGAGCTGATGATTCTATCGAGCGCGAAGCGTTCGACCAAGGTCTTCCGAAGGTTCCTTGACTCGTCATCAAACCGATCGTCCGAAAAACCTGATGTAACGCTAGAGGAGCTATTACACCTCGGCGAACGTTAACTGTTGCTAGGAACGGGCGATTCGAATGTAACGGTGGTTTCTCGAAGCCTTCTCCTCCTCGCTCTTAGCCGGACAGCAAGAAATGTCCCAAGGGGGAAGGAAAGCCGTTCGCGAAGTCAAGTGGTTCACGTGAGAACCGCTCGGCCGAGGAAAAAGGGCCGGAAGCATCAGGGCCCGTCTGTCGCGATGCAGTTTTAACTCGGAGCAATTTAACAGCTAGTAGTAAAAGGGGTGGCCAGCGTAGCGTGACCCGACAGAGCACAGCTACGGTGAACCGACCTTGTCCCACAATGCACCTACGAACCCCACCGTACAGTGCCGAGCGATCAGCTCTCCGTCGGTCCTCTGTAATTTTACAACCCTCTGTCACGCGCGTTACACTCTCCGTCTGCGCTCCACGGATCGCACATTACGCTTTTAACGAGGATGCTGTTCGGAGCGGGCAGTGGGGATTCTCCGAAGACCATTCGAAACGTTAAGACTGATTTATCCTGGCCATTGGAGTGCAAAGAATTCATTTTCGACGAGTTCAAAGACTTTTTTAACCTGAATCGCTCGAGGGATCGTTACTTTTTCTTCGCCAAATTAATAGGGTAAACGCACCAATAAACGAACACTTAAGGCCAATGAATGAACACTATTATAAAATTATTTTTTCAGCGCGATTGATTCCACGTGCTGAAAAAAATGTTTGGATATGGAGCAAGAAATTAAACAAAGTCTCTAATTAATTAGTTGCTTATTTTAATAACTTATTTTACCCATTTTTATAAAAAATGTCCATTCACTGGTACGTGTTCAGTTACTGGTACATTTAGCCTACTCAGACCGATACCATTTTTAGCTTTGGATTTCCATCGCGTAGGTGTTCCGTTTTAGGCGATCTACTCGTCTTGACGTTGGACGTTTTAATTCGCGAATCGATTCCTGTGCCCGCGACGTTCTCGTCGGCGTTCGCGCGACGTGGATCAGCGAGAAAAAGGCAAGAATCTCGTTTCGGCCTTCGCTGGAATTCGAGTAATGCGGCCGAAGTAAGGTTTCGTTCCCGTCGGTCAGGACGACGCGGCGAGTTCCGAAGCCGTTCGCGCGACTTAACCGCAGTAACGGAATCCAATAAGACCAGTCGCGGAAAATTTCTCCGCTGGAAGACGTGATTGGAAAAAGGAGACCTTGCGGTTCGCTCTCCGCCTAGCCAACGATACCTGTTTCTGTTACGCGCGCCTATAATTACACGATTTTGCAATCGATTCCCGGCACTCATTTTATTGCCTTCCATTAAGTACCAAATATCTTGTCCTTGCGACAAATTTAGTAGCTGGGAATCGTCTTAAGTGAACCTCGATTCTTGCGTAGATCATTTTACGAATCTCGAGAAACAATTGCAATATTGAAAGTCTTAAAAAATCTTAAAAATCCTTGTGGAAACATTGAAAGATCGTCGAGTCCCTAGGGGCCTAGGCAATTGGAAGTAGGGTAAACAAACCAGTAAATGACCGAATTGTTGAATGAGAAGCCCAGTAAATGACCGCATACTTTTATTAAAAATATGGGAAAATTAAAATTAAAAAATTAAAAAATCAAAAATAAAAAATTAAAAGTGCAACTACACTCTATTTATAAACAAATAGTAATTTTTAAATTTATAATTGACATTTCTTTGCCTAATGGTCATTCACTGGTATGCGGTCAATTACTGGTTGGTTTACCCTATCACTGCGCGCATGACGAGCCTATAGAAAACTGCATTTGGTAGTGCAGCTCGCGCGGCAATGTGCATCGTAGCCTTCCTAGCGCGAGGTGTTCTGTGCAGTTAGATATGGGATGTCGGAGCGGGAGCATCAGCGAGCAGTATCGTCGCGTATCGATTCCAAACGGTGCCGCTTTCTCGTCGCGACGATAACCAGGTGCAGCTGCACTATCTCCGGCAGTGCATTGGTTACGAGCCGCACGCATATACGCGCGCGCGCGCGCCGCACGATTCGATAAATCACGGGTACGCTATCGGCGCCTTGTAAACACCTTGTAAGCCAAGGAAGCTTTTGTCCACGGGCATACGATACGTTCTATCGCGAACAGATAATAGGAACGATGTATTTGCAGAAGAAAGTCGTAGCTCAGTATCGCTCAGACAGAAAGAGAGAGAGAGAGAGAGAGGGGGAGAGGGGGAGAGAGAGAAGCTTCCAGAGAAGATAGAGAATGATTCTACAAAGAAAAAATGGAAAGTGATTTGATTACCTCCCATTGAATTTCCATTTGCACGTTTTGCCAGACACGCGTCACATGTAAAACCGCATCAGAATGCAACGAGAGTTCAAGTGTACCTATCCGCGCGACAGAACGCGGGCGGAGCGACTACCAGCGCACTGATTAGTCATTGCGTTACAACGCGCGAATAAATGTATTCAGTCGTTTTATGAATCACCCGGTCGGTTCACGGCGATCCCTACGCTCGATCCTGCCGGACATTCCTATTCGACTCGATCCTGAATGCGATACCATTAATCTCCAGCCACCTACAAATTCGTTCACCTAATCCGCCTCCGTTTTACTGTACAGCAGAGATCGAAAAAGTTCTGGAACTCTCATTTTTAAAAAAATTCTGTCAGAATTTATATATTTCGTTTGAGAAAATATCTGTTCCTGTGGAATTTTTGCTGAAAGAAATGTTACTCTTAGGAACTTCTTTAGGAAATGTTCTGATGAAACAGATATTTTAGAACCTTTATAATAAAAGTTCCCTGGAAACAATTATATTAGGACATTTATTAACAAAGTTTCCTTTAGATAAAGAAAAGTACTAAACTATTAGGTACTATTTTTATTTAAGAATACAATATCACATTCTTCGTGTTTGTTTTATAAATGTTATGAAAATCATAACGTGAGTAATTAATAGTTTCATTAGAGGTATTGAACAGAAAAGAGAATTTGTCAAGAATAATACCTAAATAACATATTTTTATAACTTATATGAAACAAAATATATCTACAAAAATTCTATATCTGCATAGAAATTATCTACGTAGGCAAACATTACAAATAAATAACACATTCAGAATATCAATTTAACTGTAATAATTATTTATCATTGTTGTAGTACTATTCATTCAATAGTATCTATTCAGTATTTGTTACACGATTGAGAACTTCTTTAATATTAATGAATAGAATATCTGTTTCTGTTATAAAGAAATTTTTATTTTGATATTTTATAAGTTCCATTCCAACTGGATCTTTTATTTTCAAGACATTTTACTTCACCAGTTTTCATGTGAACTTATAATGTGTAACTTTTTTAAAAAAGTTCCACGGTCCAGGTTTCAAATAGAACCTATTGAAAACTTCCAAAACTGTTTCGAACCCTGCTGTATAGTCCACTTCAATCTAAATGAAAGAAATGATCTCGCGAGGAGTCCAGAATCCTCCTCTCATATCCCCGTAGCTTCGCACAGCTTTCCAAAGCCCCGCAGATATTCACCTGGGTCGATTTAATCGCGACACCCCATAATTAACCCAGGTACAGAGAACAATACAGCAATATCTCGCGCCTGGCGCGTTCCCTAAATGTCACGAGTGTCGTGAGACGCATCGACGCCTGCATCTCGCGGATGCAGACTCGGTATATCGAGGAGCAAATTGAAAAGCGCTGCGATTGCCGCAGCAAATGTTCTGCCTGCGTTAACTGCTCGCGACACAGAACACCGTCGCCGCGCTCCGCGACAAAAGGCCCCGAACTGTGCGCGCACCTATTATTCGTACACGGCGTAACGGCGCGTTGCGTAACTCTGCCGGCACAATTACCGAGGGTAGACAACGTTTACGCTTACCGTATATGGGAAACAGACTCGTGACACAAATCTCGATTACGCTCTCCGCACGGAGCTGCTTCTCGCCTCGCCTTCGCGCCGCTACGTCGTCCGCGTCGACCCCCTCGCGGCAGGCTTGCCGATACGCGCTTTGATCTCCTTCAAACGCGCTGCTCTCGATCTTGATACTACTTAGCCCGTTATCGATTAAATCAAGAGGCTTGTTCCGCGAAACGTTTCTATCCGGCCGCGTCGAGAGAACCGTCTCCCTCGTTGCGGCGCAGCCACGCTTGTCCACAACTGACAAGGGAAGATCCCGAAGCCGGAAATTCAAAAAATTCTGAAACTTTGTGGATATATAAGGAATTTCCTCCTGATTACAACGCAATTTTTTTTGCTGCTCAAAATCACTCTAAAGGGGTGTATTTGACCCCCCAAATCCGGTTATTTTCCGATTTTGTGTTGTAATTCGTGAAGTGCAAAATAATTTTTTAATCAAATGATAGATCTAATTAAAAGAAGTAACTTTTATCTTGAAACTTTTTGTCTATCTCGTACAGTTCGCGAGTTATAACACAAAATCGGAAAATAGCGAATTTTCAGGGGTTAAGTTTCACCCCCTTAGAGTGACTTTGGGCAGCAAAAAAAAATTGCCTTGTAATCAGGAGGAAATTCCCTATATATCCACAAAGTTTCAGAATTTTTTGAATTTCCGAGTTCGGGGTCTTGTGAGTCCTTCCCCCCATTTTTCCCGCCCCGTTGCTTGCTTACTTTCCTTTTCACTTCGACTCTGATTACGGATAATTGAATAACCGCCGTAACTGCCGCGGGACAAATGCAGGAACTCCATCCATCGCCAGTCTGTCAGGATCTATTCACTCGCGATAGATTTCGAGTTCCCCGTCACGCGCGCTGAATTTTCAAACGAATCTTCTCACGCGCGCCGTCGGACGGCGTCAATTAACTGGCAATCGTCGGCGGCGCACAAGTTCTCTCCTAGTTTATGCGCATTGATTACGTTTATCGCGTCGTCTCACCGTTTGCACCCCCTAATTAATATGCTCCCCGCTAACGACCTTATAATTCTCCCATTCTGCCTCGATAAACCGCGGCTTGCGTACGCGGCGGGCTGCGATCGGGCTCGCTTTTATTTCCTCGTGTCGGGCAGGAATTACGCTGCAGAACGTCCGAAACTCTACACGTCGGGAGACAGGGGACCTTGCGTCGAATTAACGCGTGTGCCTGTTGTTTGCATCTTTTCCGTAGCACGTTGTAGTAATTGTCCGCGCGATATCACTCGTTCTGGCGTCGTATCAGTTTAATAGAATATTAGAATTGAACGCAGAGTAACGGTGGGTAAGAGTCAGTGGTGGATTAAGAAATAAGCAAAATAAACAGGTGCTTAGAGAATCTCAAGAAAGGGAGAAGCATAGAAATTTTCTGAATTTTAAAATTTAACTTTTGTTAGAAATTTTTTTTAGTGAAATTATCGAAAATTGCGTAAGAAATCGTACATTGCGTTGAAGTGATCATCCTATATATGTGGGCCTGAAAATCTTTTAAGCGCTTAGGACCTCTAAATATTTTAATTCGGTTCTGGTGAGAGTGATACAAAAGATAGTAAGTTGCATCCGGAATCTTTATTTCGTGGTATACATTTAAAGATACAACGCATAGTAGGTAATATCGAAAGCAATGTTCTCGGCGCGAAGAGAAGCACGGTTTGCTTCAGCGTGCCACTTCTCGACCTTCCCTCCATTCTCTTCTCCGCGGTATCACTATCAACACCGCTTCGCAAAGGATGTTCCCGATAGCGGGCAGCGTCGTTGACCGCTTGTCGTTCAACTCGAAACTCTTATTCGCCGCGATTTCCACATTTTCCCCGCGGAGGAAGTGGCCATTAGGACGAGAACGGGCATTTCCACGTAGGATCGCAAGGTTGGATAAAAACAGCGATCTCTATCTGCGCGAGGTGCTCCGAGGGGCTGTAAATTAAACTACAACGTCATTTCGTCGGGCGCGTCGACGCGCGAAGATGTCGAGATAGGGAAATTCGACGCGTAATTAAATTTACATTTCGAGGATCGTCCGGACATCGGTAGCAAAGGGAGCTCGATCGATTAGCCGCGCGTGATGCAATTAATCGCGCCGCTGCGATCTAGACAGTCGTGCTCTAAGGGGAATCTGGCTCGATTGCCAGCGCACAAGTGCAAACAAATTGTAGAATAATTAGCGTTTCATTGAACACCGTGTTCTGACACGGCGAGTAGCAATTATGCACTTTGTATAGGTACTTCTCCTTTGGTAGTTGACGGCGCATTTGGTCGTTTACGCTGCTCGGATTGGGGAATAATTTAGGAGGATAAATTCAATGAAACACTTCGCGTTATTAGTTACCTCAAACAGAGTAGATATTAATTTCGAATTGAACGCTTCTATCCATCAAGTCCTGCTACGCGTTCAATAAACTTCGCGCCAAGATTGCCCGGCAGTAGCAAAGGAAAAGCAATTAATTCGCTAAAGCCGGCCTAGCCAGTCAGTCTACCAATCATTGAATCTCAAGTGTCATCGATTGAAATTGACTTTGGCTTTCTATAAACACGATACGCAGCCGGTAGAGCGAATGCTCGGCATGACGGCGAAAAGAGGCGTACCTTGAACTCCATTAATCTTCCCTAAGCCTCCAATTACCCGCGCTTTAATTAATCGCCGATGCATTAAACGCGCCGTGACCATCGATTTCTCCTACGATAAAGTTTCGCCGAGCGGTGCCGATAATCCGACGGGGACGGTCCTGTTGCAGACACATACCAAAGGCGAAAGCCACCACGATGGCGGAGACGCCGGAGCTGAAGCGGATCGCGGAGAACACGAAGATCCAGAGCAACGTCAAGTATCACGCCGAGTTCGAGAAGGCGAAGGGTAAGTTCACCCAGGTGGCCGACGACCCGGAGACGCTGCGGATCAAGCAGAACAGCAAGATCATCTCGAACGTGGCGTACCACGGCGAGCTCCAGAAGAAGGCGATCATGGAGCAGAAGAGGACGATGACCGGCGAGAACGGCGAACAAATTGGTGAGTCCAGTCGGCGACGTTTTAACTACTCTTACCATCGACCAGCTCGCCCCTCGCCGTGAAACCGCATTCTTTGTCGTTCAAATGTTTGCAATCCATCCCCGGGTGGCTTGGTGAACGGTGGAAATCAATCAGACACCCTAAGCGCGTCGCTCAGCTCTGTCGCCAATTTCTACCGCGCACCGACGGCTAATCATCGCGTCCACTCTTCCGCCATTCCGAGGACTACGGGAAGTAGCTTACGAGACTACGTGCGAACGCTTATTTCTGCTTCTCCCTGGAGAGTAGACTTTTGCCGCGGCGCAGCGTGGCGAGGATCGCGATACGAGCGACAATAGAAAGTCTGAAAGTTAATGTGTCTCGTTAATGTGCCTGTGAAGTTTACTTTTCTCGAAATAGAAATCTGCCCGCGAAGGATGCGTTCGGAGTATCTGGACCGACTTTCTCAGAAGGAATCGCCTTTGATCACGATCCTCGGTGCAGGCTGCGTATTTCCATCGTGTATTATTAGAGCTGTTTCGAGACTCGAAATATTCGAGTAGCTTGAAATGCGAACCGAGCGGGACTCGATTTTTCGAGCCGAGCCGGGACCCGAACGGATCCGAGTAACCCGAATGTTTCGAGTAGCTCGATTCTTTCGGGTAGCTCGATTTTTTTCGGGTAGCTCGATTCTTACGGGTAGCTCGATTCTTTCGGGTAGCTCGATTCTTTCGGGTAGCTCGATTTTTTTCGGGTAGCTCTATTCTTTCGGATAGCTCGATTTTTTCCAACAGTTCGAACGTATTCCGCGCAACCCGACAGTGCCGGGCAGTCTGCTTGCTTAAAGTACATGGGACGTTTTAAAAGGAGGAGATTATATCTTTCTTTGGTTGAGTTTTCTTTCGAAATTTCGCCAAAAACGACGTAGGACCAGCCGTTTAGGAGATACGCAGCCTCAAAGTGTCAAAAAGACAACTCTGAATTCCATCTTCTAAACGGTACCGTCGTTGTCGCCGTCGTCTTACGCAATGTTCAGATCGCTTCGTTTTTTATCTACTCGAAAGAATCGAGCTTTCCGAAAAAATCGAGCTACCCGAAAAAAATCGAGCTACCCGAAAAAATCGAGCTACCCGGAACACATTCGAGCGGCTCGAAAAAATCGAGCTACCCGAAACATTCGGGTTACCCGAAACCGTTCGAGTCTCGGCTCGGCTCGAATGTCCGAGCCGAGCCAGGCTCGGCTCGGTTGTTTCGAGTCTCGAAACAGCTCTAGTATTAACGACACTGTGTCGGAACGCAACCCCTGTTGTAATCACACTCAAGCTAGGGTAGATGCACCATTTGTGGCCACGTTAAGATATTGTACCAGTTTTGGCCACTTCTTAAAAAATATTAATAATTATAACCTTATATTTCGGGCGGTACACTCTTAACAAAATATTTATGATGTGAAATTCTCCACATAATAATGATCTGCAAGCAATTTAAAAATAATAGCGAATTCGGGAAACCCGCACTGGCCGCACTGAGTGCAACTTTTAGCCAATTGGAAGCGAGAAAAATCGCACTCAGTGCGACCGTTGCGGGTCTCCCGAATTCGCTATAAGATAATTATGCACATGGCCAAAAACAGTGCAATGGCCACAAACGGTACTTCTACCCTATTTGTTTCGTCGTGGCTCTCAGTTTGGCACGCTTTCATGGTTTAATGATTTAATCCTTTGTGACGCTAATACGTTTGGAGCACATGTCTGTACTGACTGCAACTGAATTTTAGTTCCATAACACGTTGGTAACCGTAGATAGAGTAGTAAAGGTTCTTCCCATCTGCCCAGTGTTACGTCCCCGGTTTCATTATTATTATTATTATTATTATTAATATAATTTACGGGAAACCCATTAGTATACAATAAGTACAAAGAAAGACGTTTTTGTTCGTTTAGAGTAGCCTGTTGTCGGGAGAGCATCGCCCCCGAGTGTTTAATATTTACTAGCCATTTAGCTCTGGGCGTAGATCGTTGTTGAAAGCGTATACAGTGGCAGCTTGTGATTTGTTGGATTTAGAGTACGTAGAGTACACGGACGGTACGATCGCGCCCGCATCGGGCGTGAACGCGAATCCACCCGCGGCGAGAAGCGCGAGCTCGCCGGTGCAAAGGACACCAGGTAGGATCGCCGATTACGACCCCCTTAGCGAGGCGCGGCCGAGCCCTTATTCCGCCAGACAAGCGGCCACCACTGTGATTTATACGAGCGACAAGGGACCAGGTAAGTTCTCCACGATTTCGCGCGTTAAACGTTGAACGCGTCGCTGCTCGCGTTCGAGGAGGGCACGGGATCATCCCGCGGATCGCTAGGTAGGAGCGGAACCGATTGCGGCTGACTTTCTGTTCGTCGTGCGATGATCGGTGCACGTGTTCTTTGTGGATGGAAGAGTTAGAGAAGATTTAGAGACCAACCTCGGTGTTTCGAAGGAAATTGTTTATTTCTTTGCGACAGTTTTCGGTATACCGTCAAGGACCCAGTTCCTGATCACTTAAGATGCAAAGGGAGCAGTTTCGGATCAACCTAAAACAATTTACTATGAGTTATCAAATGTTTGCGTATAAATTTAAAAATACTTCATAATTATTTGATAATTTTTTGGAATAACTTTGTATCGTGATGATCTTATTATTTGGTATTTATATACTAAACTGATCAGGAATTGGGTTCTGATTAGGAACTGGGTCCTTCACGGTAATAATAAATTTTTGAGATGAGAATGACATTTCCTTTGGAAAAACGAAGCTCGGCTTTAAATCCGTTTAAATCTCCTCCAGCCGAGAAGAGTGTACAATATAGCACAATATTATTACCATACTCACCTCGATAGCATACAACTTTTGTAAGAAACACTTCCGTCTATTGTTTAAACTAAGGAAGATATGTAAGGTGGAGAGAGTTATTGGACCACTGTCTATATCTTTCCCCTTTTTAATGAGCGAATGTCCGTATATATAGACTGACAAGTTACGCAACGGGCAACGGTTTTAATAGATTGCCTTTTAATTGGATTACTTGGAGCGATAGATATAGATACACTTCGATCACTCTCATTGTGACATCGATGGTTGGCCTTCCCTGGTATAGAAACTTACGAGTTAAATCAAACACGTATCACGTTCCCCTAACGCGTGGTGCACGTTTCTGTCTTTTTTTTTGTTATGTGAAATAATATAATCCGAGAAAGTCGTTTGTGGTTAACGGTGGCTGGTCAGAAAGAATTTCTGTTTTGTGCAAATATGTATTTTTTTTTTTGTTGCGCTCTCACTGCATCGATTCACTCGCAACCGCTTCCGAGTTGTTCACCTTTCATGTTGTACGGAATGCGAACATTCGTTGAACACGGTGTTAAACGTGATACCTAGAAAGCCCAACTGCTGGAGCCCGTACTTGGTTTAACTTACCCTGAAGACACGCCTCGTCGAAATCTTACCTAAACGGGATGAATCGTTCTAGTGACGAACCCACCGACCAGAAAGATCGGCTCGGTCGCGGACATAGACCCCGTCAACGAATACTACGGATCGTTGACACCAGCCACGAACAACAATCACGTCCCACAACACCAGCCGCCACCACCACCGCCCACTAACGTCGGGGTAAGTAAACGATCTATGAAATCTATTTGAAACTTAATTTCACCGAGCCGAGCATCCTCGCAGCACCCAAAACTTTCACCTACGAAAAGCTTCAAGAATTTTTCCAGCTGGCCCGGCAAACCCCCGCCCCCGAGTTCCTTCAATAGAATAACCCGGCTACCTGCGCCCCGCGTAACTCTGGCCCACCAGAGTCGAAACCCAATTGTAAGGACGCTCGGCTCACAATTGGTGAATACCAACCCGCGTCCCCTAGACTTCCTTTCCCTCCCAGCATTGTAACCGATTGAATCGACATCGACGTACCATCGTCTCTCGTTTTTTTCAGAGGGTGTACAGAGCGATGTACGACTACGAGGCCCAGGATCTGGACGAGGTGAGCTTCTGCGACGGCGATCTGATCGTCAACTGTACGGCGATCGACGAGGGCTGGATGACTGGTCTGGTACAGCGTACAGGACGACACGGCATGTTGCCAGCGAACTACGTGGAGCCGGCGCAGATTTAACACACCCCTCGTCGCCGCGTTAACGTGTCCTGGTCGTTTTCTTCGTTTCCCTCCGTGGCGCCGGTCGGGCCGCTCGGCAGAGAGCCGTTCTCAACGAAGGAACGACGGCGCACCGAAAGCAGGGTCGATCCAGCAATCGATCGCCGCGAACCTCTAGAAAAGGAAGGTACGACGAAGGATGTTTCTGTGGTCGAGGGAAGGCTGACACGGCTCGAGGAGACGCCTCCGTCGCGCGTAACTCGGTCGTACCTTCGATGATCTCTGAGATTGCTTAGAGCTCGAGGAGCGTCTAGAATCGACGCGCAGCCGGGCGACGAGAAGCGGAAGAGATTCGACGGACGAATGGCGGAGGACTGTCCGAGCCAGGGATTCTTTATTATCCCGATAACGATTCGTTTCGCTGGCAGCGTTTACAATGGAATCGTCCGTCTTCCTTTTTTCAGAGTGTACAAGAAGGGTCTAGCGGGCTCGGGGCGCATTGCGAGCGCCACGCGAACCCGCGACAGCGCTCCGTTCCGGCCGATGAGAATTGCTCGTCGGCGTTCTCGTAACCGAGTGCCCGCGTCGTTTTTGCATTTAAGACAGTAACTGCGAGGTAATTCCGTGTTGGGACCAAATTCCGGCTCGCCTCGCGCGCGAGCAACGCCTCAGTGCCTTTCGCTGATAGTAATTCACGCTTGCGAGCAATGTCCTTAAGGTTTACGCGCCGCGTCGTTCGCCGGTCTCCGAGTTTTCGAAATCATTCCGTCGCTTCGAGGATTCCACGTTTCGTTCCGTCGCAGCGAGGTTCAGTCGACGATCCCGGCACAGACTGGAACGTCGACTGTCCTTCCTTCTGGACACCGGGCTGTTATGATTCTCTTTTATCCCGCGAGGACGCGATATCTTTACAATTGCATGCGCCGTCGATGATTTTCAATTTAAGCGATCGCAGCACTCTGTCCATTGTATTTGCTTTTGCACCTCTCACCTCCGCCGTGAGGAGCATTCTTGTGTTTCGCTCGCGCACCGTCGACGTTCACTTGCGAATTGCTGTTTATTTGCCGAGTTAAATAATAAACTGTTGAAACGATCGCAGAGGGAGCTTGGGCTCCGAAGATGCGCCGCGCCGTTCTATTGTGATCTAAAGGGAACAACGATGTGCCTTATAATATGTACGTAAACCTCTAATTGGGGCGACTTTGCGCGAAGCCCGTATCGCGATCCGGGCGATGCGAGATCTGATAAAGGATTCACGAACAAACGTTTGAGGGTCGCTGCGAGGTGGCAGCGTTTCTTTTATAGAACCGTTTTCTTTATTCTATTCCTTTTTTGAAAGCGAGTCTAGTTAGAATAACGAAGTGCGTACTATCGTCGGTACGAAAGTTTCGTCACGCTTGCCAGCTCGATCCGATCCCCGAAAGAAAGTAA
Source organism: Andrena bicolor (assembly GCA_960531205.1). Lineage (NCBI taxonomy): Eukaryota > Metazoa > Arthropoda > Insecta > Hymenoptera > Andrenidae > Andrena > Andrena bicolor. Next base: position 2,942,029 of record OY482666.1, read on the forward strand.
AGATCGTTTGGAAACTTCATGCTCTTTGACTAATTAACGACATTAACCAACATTTACCTAATAGCTGTTAAGTTTTATGCTCACACGCGATGCGTATTGAGATGCTTCCACGGCTTTCTAGAATCCTTTCAGTGCCGGGCAACGGCGGCCTCTGCTCGGTAACTATCGAAGGATGTCGGATGTGCGTATTCTTAACGAGAGGCAGTAGTTTAGGCGACGATTCAGGAAACGCGAGCCATCGATCATAATTCACCTATCACCAGCAGTGTATCCTTGCTGTTTGTTTTTTAACTTCTTAGAATTTGGTTCGAGTTATATTTTACACGTGGCTGGCGCTGAAAGGGTTCGATCGCTTCTTCGAACAATTGCGGGATTATCAGCAATACGAGATTGTTCTCCGCGATGGTCTCGATCATCGTAGATAGCTTTATACCAGCCTGATGCCCGATTAATGTACAGATAATATAGTAATCGAGGAAATTCGTCAGCGACGTAACGGGAATATCGTGCCACCATCGCGGAGTAACTGTGACCCCTCCTCGCGTCTATTCCTCCCCTCAGTTTCGAAATTGCCTGTCCGTTCGGAAATTCGATTCCTCGAGAAACTGTATTTACATCGCATTTTACCTGAGTAGGAGTATAGAAATAATACTATTTGTAAAGGAACTATATGATAGCAATGTTGTTACGCGCGCATGGGACGTCGCTCGACTTCGTGATAAACCGCGAGAAGATATATTCGTATTTTTGGAAACATGTTAGCAGATATTTCATTTTTTCCTTTTTGTAATTATTTAGAACACCGATAAAGACGATTAAATAATTGAGAAACATACAGAAATATATATAGATATATATATATATATATATATTAGTGTTGTTTAAACAGATAATAATTATATTATGATACGAGATCATAAACAATAAATATGTTATGTAAATTGTCTCTTAATTCTCATTCACCTTTCTCTCCTCCGCGAAAAAACGAATCAAGTCACTCTGTAAAAGGACCTACGTACTATTTAACAAACACTCTATAGTTTTGTGCTCTGCCTGCAGTGCGTTACGCTCGCGATAATTAGAATATATCAGTCAGCGAAGCCTCGAATCTAGGATAGAGAAACTTGCGCAAGCACAGCGGTGAATTAAAGTATCTTTGCGGAACAGAAAGAGCGGCCAACTGAAAGAAAGGCGAGGCGAACAGTCGAGTAAATGGATCTGACGGTCAGGTATAAAAAATGCACATTTATTGAAAGTGATATAAGTACAGTAGAAGGGGTAAATCGTCGTATACGATCGAAGTCGCGGCAATAAGCGCGCGCTCTCGATTCTCAGCTGGGATCCAGTACGTAACAGACTTGGGCAAAATTCCATTCGATCGAACCAACGATCTCGCCGATCGTGGACTCGCTCGGATGAAGGTTCGCTGGGCTAATCGTTTATTTGGATGGGTGATGAGTACAGAGGTTCGGTGAACAAACGGTGTCGCGAAAGTTGAGCGCAAGGAGAGTCGTGCTCGCGAGTCGAGAATCATTCGATGAAACGCGTGCTAATAATGCCCAACTCCGGTAGAAAGCCTCCCGCGATCATTTTCCAGCGTTAACGCCACTAAAGCCTGGCAAGTTCAGCTATCAAAAGTGTACAAACGCGAGCTATCGTTTCCGATCTGTCGTATCAATTTTCTATCCGATCACAGCGACGCCACAAGGCTGAGAAAATATTCCAGATCGATCGAAATGGCTGGAACGCAGTCGAGTCGATTCTCCTGTGCAAACGTAATCTTAAGCAATCATGATCCAAGCGTTTCGTTCGCAACGCACCGTGGCGGCAAACGTCCGTCTCGCTCGTACAGAAGCTACTCGTGTCAACCGAAATGCGGCGGCGGTTTTGCGAACAGTTAATGGGACACAACAAGCGAAGAAGCATGCGACAGAGATCGCGAAACTTAATCGATAATGAATAACAGCGAACTGAAACGCTAATGTTACGACTTAATTCGATCGGCGGACCGAGCCGCGCGGTCGCGCCGATGAAACACGCGAAAGGCAGAAGCAAAACTATATTTATTCCTCTGTAACATTCGACGTCGCGTACAATTTACGAGGCGTCTTATAAGAATTATAATTTAGATCCTATCGACGAAACAGCGGTCATCCTTGATTCATCAAGCTCCCCGGAGACCCAATCGTCGCGTTTTCGTTGCTTATCGATTTTGATCGATGAAGAAACCTTCCTAGAAATCCGCTAAATTGTTTCCCGCGCTCGACCAGTCGTTCATACAATACCAACGTCGATTCGTTCTCGCTCGTGTCTCGATGCACGAAGCCCCACCGTCGTTAATTGGCACGAAGTACAGCCGCTTCTTGCGGAGAAACTGATGGCAGGTACGAGACGCGAGGCTGTCGACCCGGTGACAAGCTAAACTTCACGACAAACGCGCCGGCGAGGAGTGCAGGACACACGTGGATATGAGTTGCAGGGGATGACATGCAACCGGGGGGGAATGCCTACACAGCGGTCGAGCATCGATGCTCGATTCAGTGGTCGCGGAACGTCGTTTACTAAGTAGTCGCCGAAATCAGTGGTAACGCTACGCACAGCATGGGAATGGAAAGCAAGTTTTTAAACACCGCGGTCGAGAGAAATACTGATTAACTGTTGGTCCTTAATTTGACACAGTGTCGTGTGCAAATACATCAACTAAAGGAAGAACGGAATTCCAAAGTCTTCGAGAACATTATTTCGCGAACGGTAACGTGAAACAGAAATCATTTTCCTTCGACACTTCAACTAGACAATTGCGAATGAAGAAGTTGTGCTACAAAGCTTCTATCATTCAGGAAGCTCGAAAGGAAAGGAAGCTCGCAGCTTCTTAAACAAAGAAATCGAAGAACATTGTAGATCCTTTGCATCGGAACGATTTCAGAGCTAATCCCCGTCAAGTTCCCTCCGCTTCGCCTCCCACATCGCAGTAAAAACATAGAAAAAAGAAGAGTCGCGTCTCCAAACACTGTAAATGGTATGTATAAAATGCATCGAAACTAAGCTCTACCGTGGAATGTCTAGACACCACTGCCATTCGCCCACTCGCCCGGCAGCTTCAAACGAAACTAAATCCTCCGTGCTCTTTCTGTACCTCCTAGGATTCTAAAGCGAGACCGTCGGAGGTATAAAATCGATCGGCGATCGTGTCGATCCTCTCTAAGATCCATTGAACGTCCCGCGCTGTGTAGGTGGCACAAAGAAGACGCCTGGGCGTCGTGTCCTCTTCGCCCTCGACTCCGTCGGCGGCGCCTTCTTTGGGCGTCGTGCGATGAAGGGTCTGCGTGCTGGCAGTGTCCTTTTTTCTCGTAGCGTGAATCTCTCGTTTCTCTCGTTTTAAATACATGTAGTTATACGTATGCTTGTGTGTGTGTGTCTGCGTGTGTGAACGTGTGTTACACCCTCGTCAGAGAATCAGCCTGGGCTGCTAATATCCGGCCAGGTCGGCGAACGTCTGATCCATCTCGTCGGCGATCGCTTTGTACTTACAGCGCTCGTTTGCCACCACTTCTGCAAAGCAAAAGGGAAGGAACCTGGTATTAGTTGGAATTACGGTGTTAGACTCTCCTGTTAGTTGGGACAGCTTAACATCAACTTCTATTAGAAAGAGAGAGAGAGAGAGAGAGAAAGTACTTAGATTAGTAGAGGAGCCGGGGACTAAATAGCCAGTTGCAGTATTCATGCTGATCTAGCATATTTGAAGGGAGAGTGATATACTTAATTGTATGGCTGTTGGAATTTTATATTTGTCGTTTCTGGGCAGAGTTTTAGACAGTTCTAAGGTAACATGTTTCCATGGGGATGTGAGTTGATTGGAGGGTTCGTAAGAATTCAAGGCATCGTGAGTTACTTCTTTATGCTTTTATTGTAACGTAATTGCTTCCTCTTGGCCTGAAGCGTTTCCGATAGAACGGCGCCTTAAGATAATGCCTGCGGTCGTCGACGCATAATCTCTCGCAAGAACAAAGGGCAAACCTCTCAGTGGGCTTGATCTTTATTTGCTTGTTCGTCTGGTTACATGGGTCGGACGTTGCGTTTTCGTTTATCCATGAGAAAGATCGCGCGACGTCGAAGATAAGTACTTACCGAGTACGTTCGTAACGGTGTTAAATAATTCTAAAACGATTGGAAAGCCCGAAGAGTAAACGTACAGACTGTGGCACGACTACGTTTCTACATCAAGGAAATCGTCGATCAATTTAAAAAAAAAAAGAAAAGAAAGAGGCACGAAGACAAGGGGAACATCCTGAGAATGCAAAACGGTGTCCTGTCGTGGATAGATTAAAAAAAAAAAAGAAAAGAAAAGAAAATAAGAGAGTACCGAAAGTGGGGAACGCGGAACGTATTTTTATAACGCAGTAAATTTTTCTTGTCTGTTACAATAACAAAGAGTTACACGTAAGCAGGTTGGCTGGATTGGTAAAGTGACCATGATCGCATATCCGGTCGTCTTTCTCGATCCAACACGACGGTGAATAAATAATCGACAAGCCGATGGACACGTTCGATCGCCGATTATCAATTAATTCTTCTCGATCAACTCGGTGAAGGTAAGGTCCAGGTCGTCGCAGATGTATTTGTACTTTTCTTTCTCGTGTACGAGCTCGTCTGAAACGAAATGCGTGCTCATTAGACAGATGAATAAACGTACAGGTACCCGGAACATTGATACCCTGATAGACTTCAGCCTCAGGCTTAACGCAAGATAATCCTTATCCAACAAAATTGAATATGCGACCCTTTCGCCACTCCTCTTATCTTTTACAACGTGAAAGAGAAATATATTTATCCGTATTAAAATGATCGCGCGGTGCTATGCTAATGAAAATGTTGCTTCTCCGACTCCTTGCCCTCGCGAAGCGTCTGTTCAAGTGACTTCAACGTCGAGCGGCAACGTTTCTGAATTCGAGGCAAGGAGTGGAAGCGTAAAATGCAAAAATGATACGCGTTTAAAGCTTCGAATGACGTTAATATTAGCAGAAATTTATCTCGGCGTATCGGGGTATCTGCGATACGAGGATTATCGGTCCCCGACGGCCAGTGATAAGACGCTTCGGCGGATAAGACTGTCAAGCCGCGTCTGAAACGAGTTAGAGAAGCTGCTGGTCGTTAGCGGCGAGTAAGTGGGTTAAGAAGCTCGCAAGTAACTTACGGATTAAGGTGTTAAGAGCAAGCGAGATTGTGAGAAAGGTATCTGTAGATCTGATTGTAATAATTTGTTTTGGTCGAAGCGTTAGAAGGGTTGGTTAGTGGCTCGTTAGATGTCGTAGAGCTCCATGAATGCCTGATCCAAGCCGTCCCCAATCTCCTTGAACTTCTCCTTCTCAACCACCATTTCATCTGCAAGCATTTCCATCGTTATTCGAAGCGTTCGTCCCCTCCACCGGGGGATGGTCTGCTTCTAAAGCGTTGCGCTTCGAGCAGATCGCAGGTGTTCTAACGTTAAGCTAAACTGTTTAGTAAAATATCATATTCGAAGCTTTGCGGACAGGAGGTGGGACTCGGAGCCGAGTGTCTGAGTCTCAGGATCGACGGGGATGAGAAGCGATTGTAGCGTGAATATGAATGAAATCGATGTTCTGTGAACAAGTGAATGATGAGACTGCGATGTGAAATGAGTTTCTAGTCGGTCTATTAAATGTTTCCTTCAAGATGCGTTGTCATTGAAATTTAGAGCGCATAAGGAAATACATCTAGATCTTTTTAATTAGCAGTTGAGAGATATTCTCTGAGGGGAGCAGAAAATAAAGAATTTTCCTGTCATCGAAAAGGTACAACAGAGGCATCCAGGTCCCCGTTTAAACGCGCCACGAGGGTCAAAGAACGACGGTACCGGAAGAAGGAAGGATCATGCGAGATAATGGGGCATTGTACGAGAGGCTTTTTATATAAATAGCAACAAAAAAAAGAAAAGGAAAAGCTAGTTTACTCACCGTTGTTTCATCGATACGTACCGCAGTCCTTCTGTTGTGTGTGGCATGCAACAACTACACACACGGCTCTCTAACACAACGGGCAGCGTGTTATCATCGCGTGGCCGCGATGGATCGATTGTTAACGAGCCGCGGGGGAGTGGGTTAACGTTAGCGCAGATCAGTATTGAAAACAGAAGTATGAGAACACAACGACAACAAAAAAAACAAACGACACACTGTTTTTTCAAAATTAAAATATATATTATAAACAGTTTTATAATAATAGCAATATATATAATAATCATTATCATTACAATGATATTAGTGTTATTATCGTTCCGTATTCGTTCATTTTATTAATATTAAGTAAATTAATAAACTAAAACTCTCGTGAACTCAAGTATCTGCGTTTCCTCGTTTACTCTTTCTATACCTCGGCATTCCTCTTTCTCCGGGGGGTGAAAAAATAACGGGAATAACAAAAATTCATTATTATCCATGAACGGTAGGACGCGCGGAGTATCGTAATTATTGTGCTTTCATCGTTTCGAGCGACGTTCTCCCGGAGGACGTGTTCGCAACTCTCTCTTCTCGGTGGCTTTCTGAGATCTATCGTGCGCTATTGCAAGCCAAGTTTCGTCGAAAAGATACATGCACGATTCGCGAGACTATCGTACCGAAGGGAAAGTAAACTCTGAAAGAAAACTGCACGATGTGAACCGGAGGATCTATCGAGCTCGGCAAATATTGCACAGAATCTTCTTCGTAAACTTTACAACAAGTATCTTATCGATCAACTACGCGGCGGACCTTTCAGGCGCGCCTCGAAAAGACACCCGAGAAGACTTCGCTGCAGGGAAATGTCGCTACAAGGATCGTCGAAGGGGCTGAACGCGTTCGGGCAGTTACCGTAGACCGAACCATCGTGAATCGGTCGTTTCTTCGCAAATGACAACGGTGGGGGGAGGAGAGTTTCGCGCGGCATCGTCTCGATGCTCGCCGTGATACGGAGGGGTGTTGGCGGTAGCGATAAAAGATGATACTAATTAACAGTAGCAGTAATGAATAATACAAGACGAAGTACGCGACGCGAAGTGAAAGTTGTTTCCTTCTCTTTTCTCTTTCTTTTTTTTGGCCTGCGTACGGTGGTGTCTGTGTGTGCGTGCGTGGCTGGAAAGTGCATTTTCGTTTCGTCGGAATCGAAAGCCGAGCCGACGGAACGAAACGCTTCTCCCTGCGCCGAGGCGTCGATTCGGCCGTGATCATTAGTCGTATAATTAAATATATACAGGCACGATCGGTAAATATCGAGTGGCTCAGCGCGAGCGAGAAGACGCGTAAGGCCCGCGTGATCTACGCTCGTTCGCCTCCAACGATCTGCTGAATTTTCAACCTCGCGTCTAGCAATGGCCCCGACATTACCGGCTTCTCGATCCACGCGAGTCAAATCTCCGCAGAGACTTCGGAACACGCGGTTCAATTTCATGAATCGAGAGCATAGAAAGACACTCTGTCGCGCCGTCGTTTTCGAGTAAACGAAAGCTTCCACGAAGGAGTCTCTTTCCGAGTTTTGGATCACTCTGTTCTATCGCTAAATATTCTCGATGATACTTGATTGTAGGCTTTAGGTCGCGAGCTAAGCTCTAAGAATACTCTATCTACTTCACCCGGCAACGAGGATCGCGGGATCGCAAATGCCGATGAGTTTCGCCTAGGATTACTGGCAGTGAGAAAAGCGTGTAAGATCACGACGGACGAGGGAACGAGCGTGGAAGAAAGAAGAAAACCTTCTCGAGGACGCTGAGCCGTCGGGAATACGGAATGTAGGCGACGAAGAGCGCACGCGCGCTCTTCCACTTCTCTTCTCTGGACCGAGGGACCCGCGACGCGGATCTGCACCGAGAAAAAACTTGCTCGCCTGATCGAATCGATCAAATATTCTTCGTTGAAGTTGCGCTCTGCCAGGTGCGTCGAATGCTTTGAAAGTAAATGCCTCCGAGCTTCCCCGATCGCTTTTCCTGGAAAAGCTATTTCTTATCTTGTCAACGGTTTGCCTGCGGCGTTATCAGTTCGGTGTATCGGCGTATAATCATTTAGTGTAATTACGTAGCGACAGATCGGTCTCAAGGAAATTAGTTGCGGAAGATCGAACCTCTCGCGAGATCTAGATTACGCGACACGGTGGCAGAGCGCACCGGCTGCTCAGAATACTTGACAGAGTCGATTGGAAAGTTTCTTCCCGGTGTAAGCGCTCCGATCGATTAATTCCGCGTCTATCTCGCGTCTACTTTGTTACTCTTTCCTCTCTGAGTTTCCGTTAAGTCTCCAATCTACGTGACACTTGATAATACACACACGGTTAGTCTCTCAACGTCGACGATGTTAATTGCCGTCGATTCAATCAAAAACGTCTCGCGTTTCGAGGGAACAGCGTTATTAAAAAAAAAATAAATGAAGAGGAAAGAACCACTCGGACACATCAAACCCAAACGCCAAAGAAAAAGAAAAGGAAATCGAAGGCAAAGGGGAGCGAACTTCGAATCCCCTTTGACAAACCGCACCCTACCTCTCTTCTCTCTTTATCTCCGTCTTTCTTCTTTTTCCTTTTTCCATCTGTCATCGACTCTCTCTCTCTCTCTCTTTCTCTCTATCTCAGCTCTGCATCCTTTATCTCTCGCTCTACCGCGCGCGCAAAACACACAGACATGCAACAAACACACGCACACGAGCATCATACACACGGAGAAGAAGCGCGCAACCAGCGCGTTGCTGACGGGCGTACAATGGGGAGATGTGGTGAGTCTAGCCTAAAGAGACCGCGGTATGGTTTCCATATTTTTCCTCTCTCGCTCTTAATGTCCGTATATGTTATTGGGAGGGTGTGCACCACACACAAAAGCGCTCGCGCCGTACAGCGTGTTTCTCGAAACGTCTCCCGATTCTCGTTTCTCTCCCGGCGTCTGTTTTCGACCGTGTTCTCCCACTCTGGAGTGTGTCTGTCTTTTGGTTTTCGTTTCCTTCCCCTCTTTCCGAAACGTGTCCTATAAAATTCTGTGTGTTCGTGTTGTGTGTGTGTGTGTAGTTTCTTTTTGTCTTTCTGTCCGCCGCGAGACACACGATCTACATGTTCTGGATGTCATGCAGGGTGGCTTCCATCTCCTCCTGTAGCAATTTGTTTTTCTCTCTCTCGGCGGCAAGGTCGTCTGGAAAGATTACTGGTTAGAGGGAGAGCAAAACGCACACGCAAGCCACAGAGCAAAACTGCAGTCGCCGGTTAGAGAACTGGGGTGAATATGCACACGTCACACGCGACCACGACTGCATAGTCGGTGGTCGCCGCTTGCTGTTAGACGCTTCTGACGGCTTATGGGACCGCGATTCGTTCTCTTCTCAGGGGAACGGCACGGATGATGCTTCACGCGGAGGAGCAGAATCAGTCGATCGGACTGGAATTCGAGGGGAATCGCTCTGTCGATTCAGCTATCCAGACCGTCGATGGGTTCTGTTCCTTGACAGAGAAGAGGAACGGAGGCGCAAGCACGCATTTTCAACGAATCGCAGATGAAACTGCAAGTGCCGATTTCACGGAGCTTAGACTCGTTGGAAAAGCGTGCTTCCAACCACTGTTCCTCCCCTCGCAAGTGTGTCGCACTCCAAATGGTTACTTGGGATAAGATTATTTAGTAGAACGAATTGGTACGAATTAATTTTCCATGAATTTGGAAACAAGTAAGGGTTCAATGGCTGCGGATGAATCCCTATCCTATAGCTTTTGGTACAGCCTGACTTTTCATATTCTGCTCCCTCTGATATTCAATTCTCGATTTGCAGTTCTCTCTCTCTCTTTATTTCTTATGCTAAGTGTTTAAAGAACGTAAGGTCTAATGCTGGAGAGTCCAACTGAAATGTTTCTACGGTATGATCGAATAGAAAGAAAGTTCGTAACGGCTCTTCGAACAAATAAAAGTCTCCCTAACGAAAAATTCTGAAGGATGAAATGAATGAGAAGGTCTGATGAATACGCACCTTCGAGCCTGTCGACCTCCTTCTGGAGTTTCTGCACGGATCTTTCTGCGAACTCGGCACGAGCTTCAGCCTATGGAAACAGGAAGAATAGGTAAGTACGCGTAATGGCATAACTTTACGCCATTGATCTGTCGTCGATTTTAAAACTTTGTGCGTCTAAAAATTTCAATGTGCAAAACGCATTATGCATACGTAAATCACGTTCGAATAGAATAGCAAAGTCGAGAAGACTATTGCTTGGCATTTTAAAATCGACGGTTTTACAGTAATCTCGTTATTTCTAATTAGTAAAATTCCACTCCATGCTCCAACTCTTTCTTCTCCAAGAAACTTGTGATTAATGTTAGTCAGTTATGCACGTTCCTTTAACGTCTCTATCGTTAATTCAATCTTCGTTACGAAAAACTTGAACACTCCAATATTCGTACCTTCGTAATGCAAACTCCGATGATACCAATATCCATCTAACTCTCGCTCACGCTAATTAAACGTCGATTAATGATTACTCTACTACTCCTCTGTCCGTGCTCCATACTTACGCGTAATATATCAAATATCGCTACGCGACTGAAATGCAAAAGATGTGCAAAACGAAGGGAAATTTTGTAGAAAAGACTTTGATTCAACTAGCACGGACAGGATTATAAAATTGAGGAGGACCCGTTAGCTCCGGTGGAAAAATAAAAAGTTATCTGAATCTTTCACGGGAAGTCACGAACTTAAAATACTCCTCCAGTGTCATCACTTCAGGTTCGACTCATCGACTACTTACCTCTTTCAATTGACTATCCAGTATCTTCACCTGCCCCACGAAAGTCTCCTCTCTTTGTGTCGCCTAGTTTTAGTGAAGCGCAAAAAAAGAAAAAACGGCCACACGTTAGGGTTACAAAATTAAAAAACAATATTGAGACACACGAGTAATGAACGGAAACGATGATTGTTGGCAGAAGTGATAGATGAAAGGGTTGGGCGTGGTGAACGAGTTAATGGTTTAGTAAAAATCGATCAACGTCTCGCGACAACAAATCACACTTGGCAAAATGAGATGCAGAACACTGTTCAAAGGATCTGTACCTCCTTTAGACGAGTGGTAAGAGTCTTAATTTGGTTCTTGTACTCCTCCTCGCGCTGGTTGGCCTACGTACAGTAACGTCAGCATTATGTATCTCGAAAGAGAATTCTCTATCGCCTCGGCATGCAAAATCTACTCGCGCGGCGGACTTTATGCGCCGTCTCGTCGAGCGCGTTTACGACAAACGCGATGATCCGTCGGAACCTCTGCACTTCGTACTTCGGCGAATTAATTTCGCGTCGCTCGTGGCGAATTACGCGATGGCTTTTACTAATCACCGAAAGTGTACGTAACCCGTGCTCTTCCTTCCTGATTTCTTTGTTTCGGCTACAGGCAACTTTCGCGGGGTGCAATTTCTCCGAACGCAGAGGTTTTGCTGTCTGCGATGAGTGGGAAAGAATACGGGTAATGGGAATAACGTTACGAGGTGTATTGTTCGAGGGAATGGCTTCCGGTAACTGGCAGAGTATTGTGTATCGCGAATAATTCCGTAATATTAAAAGTTCCGTGTATTACGAAGTGCCTGAAATCAGTTCGCATTTAATTCGACGAAACTTCTAAGCGACGGGACAAAAACCGTTCGAAGGATTCGAAGCTCGTACTTGTCGCGATTCTTACGAAAGTGAACTCGAAAGGAAGAGAAAGTGAATAGATGTACCAAGATTTAGTAGGTATCGACCTACTACAAATGAATCGGTGCATTTACCTTCTCTTCGGAGACCTCGAGGGACTTCAGGTTGTTGCCAACCACGCGCAGTTCCTCTTCCAGTTCTACGATCTTCCTGCAAAACGAATAGCCGGTTACAAAGGGTCTCGACCCCCCCATCGATTCCTACCTGAGCGTGTTCTCATCCCTGAGGACGAACACTTGGTCGTTTCTTTTTTCATTCTAACTTTTAAAATGCCCTCTTATACAGGGCGTTTCTAAATAAGTGTATACTGCCTTCCTTAGTTAAAATGTCCTATCTAGGATTTTTCAAAATATATTGAAATTATTTGAATCTTCACATGTTTTTTACCTTTTAAATAAAGTTTAAAACATCCTACGTGCTCCGCACGGGTCTAGAAACAGTCGAATGTATTTAACCTAACTGCTTTTCAAATGGTTAAAATATTCTATCTGAAATATTGAATTAATTGCTACTTTAATAAAACACTTTATCCACCGGAGCACCTGTTACAAAATATTATACTAGTCTGTT